>CM062363.1:22500-5022500 GCA_031216115.1 Senna siamea | reverse complement strand
GTGAAGTGAAACCATCGTGTCGAATCATTGCCTATAATTTGTAACGCCAAAAAGGAAAACGATTTCATCCTAGTAGACTCAATAAATAATAATCACACTCAAATTATCAATAGTAGCATATAGCCAGCACCAACTTAGCATTTCCAAAATGCAAGTAAACCAAACAACATCACACTCAAACAATTTTGCTGGTAACAGCTAAGCAATAACTAATAAGGTGCATTAAACCAAAGAGGATGAAAGAAGTGAATACCTGAGCATGAAAAAAGCAAATTAAGAATCGAAAGGAGGAAGATAATTGACTTCAGCATTTTTTCTCTCGACGAACCAGAATTCACAAAAACCATGGCTGGAAGCGAAGAACAGCTTGGAGCTCAGTAACCTTGCCGTGGAGTACCAAATGACTCCTAAATTTTCGGCAAAGACATTGCCGACAAGCATCCTCCACATGATAGCATTGCAAGCTGGGAGGAAGAAACAACATAGCTACAGAGTGAGATAAGAGTAAACAATGAAGGTCTAAAGCCCTAGGATTTAGAAGACAATGAATGAAAGATAGATACGAATATATGACAATGCGGGTGGGTCGGATTCTAGATCCAAAAGTTACGGGTTGATGCTAGAGGAAACAAAATGGATATGGATAATACACCTAGAAAAATGAACTGATATATGAAACAAGAGTAAGCTTGGAGAGACACAAAAATTGAGGACGAGTAAAGATTGCGACTAAATGGAGCGAGAGAGAGCATCAGAGCAAGTGTAAGTGTGGAAGTCGAAGAGAGAGAGACGAGTGAGGGAGGTGAGGGTCTTAATTACAGGAGTGAAGATGATGACTGTCCATTACACGTAGTCTCCAGTGAGGGAAAGGGAACAAAACGGCAAATCAAGAACCGTTTTGCGTCGGCATTGGGAAAATCCCGCACCGCTTCCTTTTTCTTTTTCTTTTTCAGATAATTGCATTTTGCTTCTCTTTTTTGCCAGCCTTTTACTTTTAGCTTTAAATTTGAGTCTTGTAAAATTGATATATAAACATTAAATTATAAAAATAAAAACAATTAAAATCACAAAAATTATATAAAATTAACGATAAATTGAAAATGTCTAAATTAAAATACGATTAAAATATTTTTGAAATAATATTTAATTTCTTGTTAAAACATAACTTATTAGAAACTTTTAATTTTTCAAATTAATATTACTTATTTTGTTTTCAAATTATAAGTTTAATTTATTTTATATTTTATTAAATTTATGACAATATTTATGTTTAATTATCTTTTGGTAATTAGAATTTAAAATTATAAACTTATATTATATAAAATAAAATATGTAATGAGAGAAAATAAAAATAGTATATAATTAAAATTGATAATGATTGATAATAAATGAGTAATAAGTTAAATAAATTTATTTTATTTTATTTTGTTATTTTAAGATTTGAGAGTCAATTTCATTACTCATTTTCATGAACGTGACTTTTTAAATAGGAAATTTGACTAAAAACATTTTTATCAAAAATTGAGTTTTAAAAATGTCATAATATACTATTTAATTTTTACAAAATTCCCAAATTTAATTTGTTAATAATTGAATCACGAAATATTACTAGAGACAATATATTAATTGATATCACAAAACATTAAATAGTGATCGAGAGTTGGCATATTGACATGACAAAACTTTCAATTTTTATTATTAAGATGCTTGCATGTATTCTAAAGGGACTATTTTTCCTACAAAATTCATCTATTCGTGACCATTCAGTGTTTTAAGTCATTATTTAATATGTCATGCCAACATTTATATTAAAATTTCAAATTTTGAAACAATTCATATTTAAAATGGTTCATGTAGTATATTATAATCTTTTATACATTAAATTATCAGTTAAATTATAAGATTAAAATGATTTTTTTCTTTTTTTTATGTCAACTTTTGTTAACTTGACTTTTAAAAAACGTAGGGTTGGTTTGATTTCTGTTAAAAAGAAGAAGTTTTTGATTTTCTTAAATAAAATATGCTAAACATGTTTTCTTAATTAAAAAAATATGTTTTAAGAATAAAAACAGAGAATAATAATCTATAGATTTGGTGTACTTCAATTAATTTTATTTTATTTTTAGTTTTGACATGTGAAGTTAGATGAAGATATATTTTTTTAAAGGTACACAATTTTCATATTCTAAAAATCTAATACCCTATTTCTAATAGTTTTGCCAAGCTTTTTAGACCATATTCATGTTTTAGTAGAGACAAAAAACTATTAATTTACGGTAAATTAACTTTGAGCTGAAATAAACAAATAGATTAGTTAAATTTGTGTTAAAAGGAACCAAAGAACTTTGACAATGTGCTGAGAATGAGGTATTATTTTTTTAGAAAATAAAAATGGCGTAAACTTTTTTTTTTTTTTTAAAAAAAAAAGAGGCTTACAAGCAAGTTACATGCATTTTATGTCGAAAAATTAATAACAAAGACACCAATTTAAAAACATTTTAAATCATAATTGATCTATTATTTTTATTTTTTAGATTGATAATTCAAGATATTTAATATTATAGGATATTATTAATTATATTTAGGATATACTTCAAGAAAAAAATCTTCCTCCTAATTGTTTGAAGAAGTATAATAGAACTTAAGTTTTAAACAAAAGTATAAGTCAAATCTAATTGTCAATTAAAAAAAAAGGTCAAAAAATTAATAAAAGGACGGGGTGACGTCAGCGGTGGCCGTGGATCGAAACGGCGTTTATGTGGGCAAGAGACCCGACCCGGATAACAAAAAACTGTCGTTAACCAATTATAGAGAAAGAGGAAAGCTTGGCTGTTTTTTGCGGAACTTGCAAGTAAGGGACGACGGCGTGTAAAAGATCTACCTTCTTCAATCCTTCTCCACTCCTCTAGTTTTGACACTCCCCCCCTCTCACGGTACCATATCCTTCCTTATCAACACATTTTTCCTCGTTGAAGAACAAAAGCTACGCACTAGTCTCTCTTTGTGGCCTTTCCTAAAACGTGCTCTGTTTCTTCCATGAACTCAACCTCGCTGTTCTATTTTACATGCTCATCCATCTTTCCTCACTGGAAACCTTCTCTTGTTCATTGGTTTCTCCCGCTTCGGCTTTCACCCTCATGGTTTAGTATTTTTGGATTATACTCTCGTATATTCTTCTTTCTATTTCTCTTCTGGGTTATGCTTTTCATTTTTTCTCAATCTCGGGTGTTTCTGCTTCTTATAGTTTCTAGTTATACATTATTATCTAGACTTGTTTGGTAACATGGCGAATATAGAGCTATTTTCATATTTTTGCTGCTGGTAGTTCGAGATTGTTTATTTTTAGCATCTAGGGTTTAATTTGTGACCTTTTTAGTTTCACTGAATTAGAATTTCGGTAGTTGGGTTCAGAGGAGTTTTTTTGGGTCTCGTTAATTTTGAATCTCGGTCGTTTCTGTAATTGTAGTTAGATTTCCGGTCTGTTATTTACCAACCGTTCTGAGTCCCTCACTACTTCTTGTTATATTGGCTGGCTCTTTTGGGAGTTTGGGAATTTCCCGCTTTTCGTTTCAAGGTTTCAGGAACCTGTGTTCTTACTGGGCGGGAACTGTGCAGTTGAGTCACTATTAGAGCTAGATTCATGCCAGCTGAAGGGAATTGGCGTCTCTTGATTATAGAAGTTAATAGCTTGACGTCTTGAAGCTTGCCCACATCATATTAATGGAGAATTCATCTGATGTACTTGGCTCAAAAGGCTTGATTAAAAAACATGAATTTGTGAGGATTATAATTCAGTGCCTATATGCATTAGGGTACAGTAAGTCTGCCTCTTGTTTGGAATTGGAATCTGGTATTTCATTCAAGTCTGCGGAATACCAGTTGCTTGAAGCACAGATACTCAATGGGAATTGGGATGGTTGCATCAGCACTCTTAAACTTTTGAAGGATATGATGGATGAAACTAGAGAATCCGCTCTGTTTCTTGTCTTCAGACAATGCCTTCTGGAGTATTTGAGTCGTGGCCAGGATACTTTAGCTTTGGATGTATTAAGGAGACAAATCTCTGCATTACATGTGGACAAATACAAGGTTCACAGCCTGGCTAATAGCATGCTTTCCTTGAAGGATATAGAGTTAGGCTTAACAGATGGTACCATTGTTCACGACTTGCGAAGGAAGTTGTTAAATGATTTGGAAAAATTGCTCCCTCCTCCAATTACAGTACCTGAAAGAAGGCTGGAGCATTTAGTAGAAACTACTGTTACAGCCTGGATTGATTCCTGTATGTATCACAGTTCATCAAATCCAATTTCACTTTATGAAGATCATTGTTGTGGTCGGGATTGCATTCCTACTGAAACCACTCAGGTATATTGTCTCTGTAGATTTTTACTGCTTGTAAGATAATGTGGTTGTGTTTTTAAGACGATTCATAAGAGACGTACAGAAATCTATTTGATCTTGTAGAAGAATTTATTTTATGTGCTTGGCCATGCCTGAATTGAATTGAATTTACTAACTGGATTTCAAGTTGAAGCACACCAATATCTGTGACTGATTTTAGACCCCAATTTCCTTTATAATGACTATTTTAGATTGAAGATAATGAGAAAAGTGAAGACTATTGATTTTCTTAGATCAGTGTATTATGCTGATTATCAATTTAGATTAAGAGTTTCCTTAGTTATCAATTAAATATGATTCAAAAAATAGATTTATGTTGCTTCTTTATCATAGGTTAATCTCTTTTTTTTTTTTTTTTTAATGTAAGGATATAAATGATTAAGAGTTTCTTTAGTTGTCTTTTAAACACATGTTTTGTTGGCTGAAGTTTTAACTATCTTCATCCCTTTTGGTTAGGACCTCTATTCTGTTTCTATCAATTTTGTGATAAAGGGATGGACTACCCATTAGATGCCATGAGAGGGAAAAATAGGAAGATATTGCTTCCATCTTGTAATGGTTTCCAAATTTCTAAATCAGATGAAGTATAACTAGTTGATTTCTTGAAACAGAGGTAGGATGTAGCTAGTGAAGCGAGTAACCCTGCAGATTTCAGTATATTTATTTATTTTTTTAAGAAAAAAGAATAGATGTAATATCTATGCTCCTAATATCTACATTCTGCAACAGCATAGCATCTATCCTGTATCATATGAGCATGTGAGGAGACTAGCAACTGTTGTCTGATAATATTCAGAATTGGTATGAGCCTGTTTCCTGTCTGTCTGATTAGAATTAAACTAAACTTTTTGGGCTATAGGCCAAGAAATTGATCATGATGTCTGCTTTTGTTGTGGCCAAGGAATATGATTTCACATATAGAATCAAGGAGATAAAATTTGAAATTAATCTTCTAGTTTTCTAATATTACGTGCTAACCAAAAAAAAAAAGAAGTTTTCTATCATTAAGTGTCTTATTTATTAAATAACACGTTTGTCATTACTGCAGATCTTGACTGGGCATAGAAATGAAGTTTGGTTTGTGCAATTTTCTAATAATGGGGATTACCTGGCCTCTTCATCTAATGATTGTACAGCCATCATATGGAAGGTATAATGTCATAGACTCATAGGTATTGTAAAAGTATAGCTTCTAGTTTTAAGATGATTCTTTAAATATTAACATCTATCTTTAAACATGTCAATTGAACTTCTTGTTTGGACTCACAATCTGTATAGTAATACAAGAAATGGTTGGCATTTTTTTATATTTCTATTGTATTTTCATTACAAATTGTAGCTCCCAGTGCATGATCTGTAAACCGCTAGGTGTTAGGTTAGTGCTGCATTTTCCATTAAATGCATATATCAAGATTAATTAATTAATTTGAGGCTTTGCGGAAATATTTTGAGGTGGTAAGTTGGAGGAATTTTCCAAAGTGCTGGAGTGAAAGCATAAGATTCCAGATGAAGGCTTCTGTTTGCTTTGTTCTGTTGTATATATATATATTCTTGGTTTGGGGAGTTTCGGGTTAGGATTTTTACAGAAAACACGCTGGGCTAAGATTTGCAATCATGAGAGGGCTGGGGAAACATCAAGGAATTCAGTAGAATTGGGGCCAAGATGCAAGGTGTACCATTTTAATCTAATTGGTGAAAATGAACTTTAGAGTAGAACCCTAAGAATATGTCTTCTTAATCATGATTAGACTAAATTTACCAACCTTTACAGAAACAATCATGAATCACTGTAAGGCCACTTAGTTTTGGCGAACATTAGGATAACTTTTCCCACAAATTTGTTTTTCATTTGAGAGGCTGTAGATTGAATCTGCTGTTAATTGAGCTCCTCCTGGGGAATATTGGGTGTTCATTTGGTATATATAAGCTGAAGGGAAATGATTTTTGCACACTAGATGTGATGCAATTAATCTAAGCCATTTAGAAAAAAGTTTAAAACCTGTCAAAAGTTTAGTGGGTTCTAGTTAAACTAAAATCCTGCCACACTTGCAGGGGCAAAAGAGCTGTGCATTTATAAGTTTATAAAGTTGCACAACTCTTAGCTGAATAAAGAATTTTGAGGATATTCCATTCTAGGTTAAATTTTAACAGAAAGAAATTTTTTATGCTTCATCTCTTTAGGCAGCTAGTTGAGCCCATGTCAAATGCCACCCCATGAAAAGCCCAATAGCATAAATCCTAGTGTTACAAGATTATTGTCTTTCCTGTAGCTATTTTAAGGAAAAATATGATATTTTGTATTGTAGGAGATTTAGTAGAATCTCATTGCGGAAAATAGTAGTTTTCTGATGAAGATAAAGGCTGAAAATAAACTTATGAATTATGATATAAAGAGGGGAGAGGGGGCACAACTCATTCAAATGGGACCATGTCTGTCTTCTAAACTTTCTATTTGATTTGACTATGCAAATAATTGACCCATAAGTACTAGCTGGACCCAGAACCCTCTAATTTCATTATCGTGCCATGTATAAGTGGTCATGTAATTTCATGGTTATAATGAACCTGGACTAATTCCCTTCAAAAGGAATGCAACTTGCTTAGAAATGACTATCAAAGCCTACACAGCATGCAGCATATTCCACTAAACTATGGATATTCAAAGGATTATGATTTCATTTCCTGGATTGATCTTATACAGCTTGGTTTTTGTTTTGGGAATTTGGGAAGCTATTTTTTCAAATATTGATAAACTATGTGGTTTTGCTGAGTTTTGAATCTGTTAGACGTTTTCACCAGCTTATTTGCTGCCCATATATGTATTAATTTATGAAGTTAGCCTATAAGAAGAAAACTTAAAACTTTGGTTTTGATATATTAGTTTTCATCGCTCATGTAGTCAAGTACATGTGCCAGGTGCTGGAAGATGGGAAACTGACATTGAAACACACGCTACAAGGTCACAAAAATCCTGTATCTTTTGTGGCATGGAGTCCTGATGACACCAAGTTGCTCACATGTGGGAACTCTGAAGTATTGAAGCTGTGGGATGTTGAAACAGGTATATGCAAGCACACATTTGGGAGTCATGGCTTCGTTGTCAGCTCATGTGCCTGGTTTCCCAACTCAAAGCATATTGTGTGTGGCAGTTCTGATGCTGAAAAGGGAATCTGCATGTGGGATTGTGATGGGAACGAGCTAAAAGCCTGGAGAGGAGGGAGGATGCCTAAAGTTCTAGATCTTGCTGTTACACCGGATGGGGAGTACCTAATCACCATATTCATGGACAAAGAGATTCGGATTTTGCACATGGGAACAAATGCAGAGCGAGTCATCTCAGAGGAGCACCCAATCACATCCCTTTCAGTTTCAGGAGATAGCAAGTTCTTCATTGTCAATCTCAACAGCCAGGAGATTCATATGTGGGATGTGGGTGGGAAATGGGATAAGCCATTGAGGTATAATGGCCACAAGCAACACAAATATGTGATAAGATCATGCTTCGGTGGATTGAATAGCACATTCATTGCCAGTGGTAGCGAGAATTCACAGGTAGTTCTTTTTTTTGAATATGCATATAGTGCAGCTAGGTACGGAATAGAACCTAACAAAATATTTCAACCAATTCAGGTGTACATTTGGAACCGCAGGAACTCAAAACCAATAGAGGTTTTATCTGGGCACTCAATGACTGTGAATTGTGTGAGCTGGAACCCTAGAAGACCACAAATGTTGGCATCTGCAAGTGATGATTATACAATCCGTATATGGGGACCCAGCTTATCCAAAAAGAATGAAACTTGATTACATTAGTTAAACACGTTGGTATGAAATTTTCAAACTTAGCCTTAGTGTATATAAGTTTTATTCTTTTTACTCCCAGCTTAGTTTTTCAGCATGAGTTTGTATGTAAAGCCCTGGTTTTCCATTTCAAAAAATTCGTATTTTATATCTGTATCTGTAATTTTTGGTCCTTAACATTTGTTCCTATGCCCTGCATGTCAGTTCCTTAATAATTGTGTAGAAACTGATGGGAGTCAGGGTTTATTCTTTTTCCTATTCTATATGCCATGAAACGCTGGCAGCATATTCCCTTTTGACCCTTTAATTGCTCGTGTTCAGAAGTCATCTGGTAGTCTTTTTCCAATTCACGACGGATCTGAGGGTAACATGAATCAGTTTTCTCTTGCACAGTTCGCGTCCAACAACATCGATATATTTCTATCGATGAAAATTGAAAAGTGAAAAATGAAATTCTGTTGGAGACAGAAAATAGATAAGATTGTCTGGTCTGTTACAATGACTCTTATAACTTGGTAAGGTTTTGATAAAATCAACCAAAACTAAACTTCATAATAACACTCGGAGACATTTTGGATAGAATGAGATGTCCCGTAATTGATTCTGTACATTGGACTTGTGTTTTAATAATATTTTCGTATGATTAGAACTCCAGGTATATTTCCTTACTAGATTTTAGATGGGATGGTTGTTTTTTTGTTGATATAAAATATTCAATTCTGTACAAAGAACGAGCTTTATATTTCTAATTCGAGATAGGCAATTTTTTTTAAAAAAATTCTCAACAGCCACGCTGGAAGTTAACATAGAAGTAGTTAAATTAGGAACTTACAGTAAGTTTATTAAGACATATTTAATAAAAAGAAGTGAATTTTTATTTTGAGGATAAAAAATGATTCAAGTTAAACTGTTGATTGATATATTATCTTAATTTCGTTATATTTCCGTTTATTACCCTAAGACATGTATAATTTAATCTCTTACCGATCTTGGTTTGGACGGGACCTCAATCTAGTCGTTCTAGGTTTTGGCAAATCCCTATGCTTCCTTGATCCAACGGACCACGCGAAAAGAAGTGATCAATTCAATGATCAGGATAGCTACTTGCCCTAGTAGCCCTAGGAATATGTAAATCCGTCTATAACCCGAAACTTCATGATATCTTAATTTCGTCCCCAAATGGTATGGATTAACCCGTCTTCTCTCTAGGTCTGGTTCCCTTTGAAATCAAACAAGGAGGCTGAATAAAGCGAAGCAACTCACGCGCCCTCAGAGAGAGAGAGGCTCTCTGTTGCGGGAAATCGAACTTTCCATTCTCAGGGATTTAAACAATGAATTGCGCTTTCAGATATCGGCAACTAACATCCCTCCTCCTTTGGTGATTCTCTCCGATTTGATCCTTGCTGTTAATCTCGTTTTCTATGAATGAAATTCATAGAAATGACGGGATTTCCTCGGTCTCATGATCAGACCTCACCTTCATCCTCGTCTCCCTATAATTCCAACAGCAGGTCTGAATTCTCATTTCAGATTATCCCTTTTGTTATACCGATTCTATGTTTTTTTTCTGTCCTTTTTTATTTTTGGAGGGGGGGGGGTTTCTATCTGGACTTGAGTTTCCCATTGCCTTGATGCAAATTTGAATTCATGGTCACATAAGGTTAGAGGCAGAAGTCCGAAAAAAGAAAAGTTAAACAGCAACTTGCAAAGTTTGGCGGATTATGATGGTTTCTATTTTCTGATTCTTCTAATCTTTTCTTTGACACTGTTGGGATGATATTTTCCTCCTTGTAATTGTTAGTTAGTCGAAATTTTTAAAGACCTGTGTACTTCTGTATAATATATGTGTTTCTGAGGCTTCATTTCTAAGCTGCTTAGTTTTCGAGCTGGATCCCTCTGATTTAGTGTTAGTTGATTGTCAATGTTGACCATCTTTAATTCATCGCCACCGCTGAAAAATCAGAAATGGTTTTGACCCAAGATGTGATCCATTGATCTAAATTTAGCCGAATGCTGAGATCAATGTAATTTGATATCAAAATGTGCACATTGCCTTTTAATCGCGAGCATGTTTAAGCGATTCCATTTTCCTGGGAAGAAATGCAAATGGATTGTACAATATGACCATAAATGCATGACAGCACGGTCCTTATGCATGCTCTTATGTTCAAGTACCACGTACACTCTGTTCACTAGCTAGGTTTTTTTCCCAGTTCTTCACTTGACAACTATGTCTAGCGGTGCTTGATCATGAAAGAATAAGCTGAATAATTCATAAGTTTTCAAATACTTTTGAATGATTATCAAGTTTATTGTTGACAGCTGTAGCAGAAAAGCACTTCTTTTTTACTCTTCATTGAGTACTTGAAGTTTAATATTTTTCTGCATGATGATTCTCTCATTTGATTTGTCCAATTTGGTCAGCGGTAAAAACGTATTTAGTTTGCTAGCACAGAGAGAGATTTTGGCTAGATCAAAACATGTGCCAAAACGGTGCTGGGGAGAAGCTTCTAAACCAAAAAGTGGATCTTGCCCTCATCCTAAAAGTGATGCAGTGGGAGATGCAAAGCGTAGTCTCCTCTCATGGTAATTATACAAATTAAGTGTATAAATCCTATTGAACAAAGAGCAGGCTTCTTGCAAATGTGTATTTTTTGTTTTTTTTTTTTTCAATAAAAGCAAATTTTGAGGAATAACATCTCTGACAATGGTTTTCAGGGTTGAGGCTGAGTCATTGTGGCGTTTGTCCGCTAAATATTGTCCTTTGTTGCCACCCCCACGATCTACTATTGCTGCTGCATTTAGTCCAGATGGAAAAGTGCTTGCATCCACACAGTAAGTTGTGCTATCTGCCTCCCGCATTTGCTAAACTGAATTGAAGATGTCCTTTGTGGTTGACTTCAGTTGTTGTTGGCATGTGCAGTGGTGACCACACAGTAAAGATAATTGATTGTGAAACTGGAAGTTGCTTAAAGGTGTTAATTGGCCATAGGAGGACCCCTTGGGTGGTAAGCTTGATATTTTTGGTTTGCGTTAATTTCTTGTAATTTTGTTTTTCTTATCTTATGATAAATTTCTTTGGCACTTAATGCTGATTTTCATTTATAGTCTGAAACCTTTTTGCATCAAGTTTGATGTGATATACTCTGGAGAAGTGACAATTTTCAAGGCATTGATTTTATAAGTTTCTATTGTTATCTAACAAATTCCTATTTAAGATAACTAATTTTCAGTCACTTATTACTTGCTAAATATATCAGTATCTCACAGTTCGCATTGTTTAGGATGTTATACTATGTAACATTAATCTGAATTTTTTTGTCGTTGTATGGAATCTTTTACCATTTGATTTGTTGGCCAGTGCATTGGAGTTTATCTGAGAACATGAAAATTCATGAATTTAAGGGATATTTTCGCTTTGCAAAATTTCCATCTTTTCCTCATTATGGATGATATTCTATTAGTGTCTTTAGAAGTAGGAAGCATGAGTTACAAACTCTTATCCAGTCACTGGAATTTCTTTGACACCAAGTGATCGTTTCAGGATTTCACTTCCTTCATGACAGAAAATGAGAATAATTATAGATCTATTAGTGTCTTTAGAAGTAGGAAGTATGAGTTACAAACTCTTATCCAGTCACTGGAATTTCTTTGACACCAAGTAATCGTTTCAGGATTTCACTACTTTCATGGCAGAAAATGAGAATTATTATAGATCGTGGATCCTCATGGTATTTGTTTTGTGAATGTAAATTGAAGTTTAATTGAAGCATTAGTTAACTCCCCTTTTAGTGGGGAATGCTTTATGTTGTTGATGTTTGTAATTCTGCCTTAAAATTTGATCAGACTTCTATAATTATCTGGATAATTTGCATCTGATGATTGGTGGTGCTGGAAATGTAAGCCACAATAAATTAGACCTTGCCTTGCGAATTTATCTTAAATATAGAAGTGAATGATAGTGGCACATATTAATTCTTTACATGAATCAAGGTTTTGTTTGTTAGTTCCCAGCTTGATGCTTAAGTATTATATTTAGTAATGGTAATACTTGTTTGGTACAACTAAGACATAATTTCCTTTCTCCTTTTGCAAGCATTTTTGCCTCATAGGAGCTTCTTTTGCATTGTCAAAGTAAAACACTTCTGTCAAAATGTGCTGCCCCTTTATAGTTTACTATATTAATTTAATGCTAATGGGTTACAGGTTAGGTTCCATCCGTTGCATCCACAAATACTTGCTAGTGGGAGCTTGGATCAAGAAGTTCGCTTATGGGATGCTAACACTTCAGAGTGCATATTATCTCACCATTTCTGTAAATTATTTTCAATCCCCTTTTTCCTACAGAATATTTCAGCTGCTATGGAATTTGTATGTTGTTCTTTCATCTATTATTACTCATATTATTTTTTTTAAAAAAAATATCAGATCGCCCTATTGCATCGATTGCATTCCATGCGAAAGGCGAAATACTTGCTGTTGCATCAGGCCACAAGGTATGATTTTCACGTGCTTACATCTTTAATGTCTTATTCCATGCATTGGTAGCATTTTTTGTTGATCTAGTGACATTGTGTCTTGGAATGCTATGTCAGCTGTACATATGGCACTACAACAAGAGAGGTGAAGCATCCTCACCAGCATTTGTGTTGAAGACAAGGCGTTCACTTCGGGCTGTGCATTTTCACCCCCATGCCGCGCCATATCTGTTAACGGCTGAGGTAAAAAATTTAAATGCGTTTGATTATTTACCCATTGTAATAAAAAAATTATGTTGGATTTTTAGGTTGACATGTAAGGTTGATGTGCAGGTCAATGATCTTGACTCTTCAGATTCCTCGATGACACAGGCCACATCCCTTGGTTATTTACAATATCCTCCACCTGCTGTGATTGTTGCAAATATTCATTTTAAGGAACATCTTAGTTTGTCCCGTGAACTACCTTATATGTCATTACCATTTTTCTTCTTGCCTTCATATAATGGTGATGATTCAAGAATGGAACCACAAAATGCTGGTCATGTTACTGGTTCAGATAACATGCAAGTTGAATCTTCTGGTTCCATGCAGTATGAAGCAGTCACAAATGCTACTGAGCAGTATGATACTACAGTGTCTCCCATGGATACAATCTCCGAGATTCCTACTAGCTCTCAAACTGGTACAGAATACACTGTCCATAATACTTTCTCTAATAGAATGGGCATTGGTATTAGTAACCTTGCTATCGATGGTATGGAGACTGATGAAACAGAACCCGCTGAAGGAGGCCAACATGGAAACTCTACTATTGTCTATTCTTTAAGTAGTGTGCTGCATGGACTATATAGACAAACAGCAAATCGTGAGGGTCTCTCTGAGTTTTTTCCTTCAAGAGACTCAAATGGATGGGAGTTGCCCTTTCTGCAAGGATGGTTGATGGGTCAAAGCCAAGCTGGTGTTCCCATGGGGCTTCCTCACCTGGGTGGTAGTCGTGACAACCTAACTCAACAGATTGGTTCTTCCACCATGGCATCTAATTTGTCCACTCATGATGATGGAGCAACAGTTTCGTCTTCAGCCATGCCTGGGAGCATAAGTATACCAGGAGCTTCAGGGAGATCTGGTATACAGAGCCATTTTCCACAACCACAAGTTCCTGCATCTGAATCTGGCAATCTCAACACTTCCATTAACATCCCACATGATGGGACTGATATACAAACCATTATAAGTCGGATCCAGTCGGAACTTGCCACATCAGTGGCTGCTGCAGCCGCTGCAGAGTTGCCTTGCACAGTGAAGCTAAGAGTGTGGTCACATGACATAAAAAATCCCTGCACGCCGCTAAATCCTGAAAGATGCCTCCTAACCATACCACACGCTGTCCTGTGCAGGTTGTGAATTGATTGCCTCTTGTTTTTGTTTGTATCTATTTGGATTGACTTGGTCAAATTTTATACTCTTTTGCATTTAAGCATCATGTTTCTAATTCAAAATTTTGTTTGCAGTGAAATGGGCGCCCATTTTTCCCCATGTGGTAGATTTTTAGCTGCATGTGTTGCATGTATGCTTCCTCATATAGAAGCTGATCCAGGATTACAAGCTCAAGTACACCAGGATCCTGGAGTTGCAACATCACCAACACGACATCCAATCTCTGCACACCAAGTTATGTACGAGCTTCGCATATATTCCCTTGAGGAGGCAACGTAGGGCTTACTTCCTTAAACATTTTCTTTGGATAAAGACTTCCTTCAGTAAATGTTGTCAAGCATTCATTCTTTATGTTTATCTCACACTCAGTTGACAGTTAAATTTGAAATGATTCTACCATTTATGTTTCTTGAACAGATTTGGAATGGTGCTTGCATCACGGGCAATTAGAGCAGCTCACTGTCTGACTTCAATCCAGGTCAATTAATTAATTAATTCATAGAGGAGGATTATTTTTTAATATTCCATCATTTTTATCACCGGTGTAGTCAGGAAATATATTGTGGTTTATCATGTGGCGGGTATACTATTATATTTTATACAAATAATTGATTATTTACTGTCATTTAATTGTATTTTAAGTAAAGCAGGTTAGGACTTTTCTGATATTTATATAACCTTTGGGGTGGGACAATTTGTGTTTGACTTTATCGTTTCATCATTAGACAATTGCTTGTTCTTTCCCCTGCCTTATGTCCCAGGTATCCTTTCAATGTGATAATTCTATATTCTCCATGCAAATGCCTGTATCTCTTATTTAATATAATCTGCATTTCATCCATAATTCCTCACTTCTCTGTCTCTCTCTCTTACACACGGAATTAACTACCTTTTTCTCTGTCTTAGTGTTTTCTGAAACCACAAATGTAGTAAACCCATTAGTATTAGAAATTATTGTCAAAACTTATTGTAATATATAAATTGCGTAGTTTCTGTATTGATATCTTATGAATAATTCAATCTCTTATCTATTATTGTCAGTTTTCTTTACTTGACTCTCTCTGGTTTAATAAATTCTCAACTTAGTGGATTAAATTTGTGCAATTACTGTTTGATGTGTAGATCTCACCCACTTCTGAGCATATACTGCTTGCGTATGGTAGACGTCATGGGTCTCTTCTTAAGAGCATTGTCATTGATGGAGAAACAACCCTGCCTATATATACAGTGTTAGAGGTAAATGCTTTTTTCCTTTTCTCAATCAACAGTTCTCTCATCTACTTTCTAAAATAACATAGTCAAGCCCTCCTGTTCTGAAACATCAAATTTATATTTTGTTATCTTGATTAGTCATCAACCTTTTGTGCTTAATATGGGCTTCCACTAACTATTGTCAATCATCACACTCAGTAGTTAGATATATTTTAAGCTGAATATCAGGTCCCCAAATTGGCTTCTCAGGTATACAGAGTGTCAGATATGAAACTTGTCATGGTGCTTCCTAGTGCAGAGGATGAGGTCAATGTGGCATGCTTTCATCCTTTTCCTGGCGGAGGACTTGTTTATGGAACTAAGGTATGTTTTTGTGAGTTACCTGTAGACTTACTTGAGATTAGTTGTTAATCAATAACACGTCACTTCTGGTTGTAGGAAGGGAAACTTAGGGTTCTCCAATATGATGGAGCTCATGGTGTAAATGGTGCTGGTGCAAGTTACTTTCCTGAAGAAAACATCATTGGACCCAATTAAGCAGCAAGGTTCTTTTTACTTGTTTTTATTTTGGTAGAGAATTGTAAAAAGGATATCTGATTAATTGGTTTCAATTCCATTTGGGGAGATATATGGGTAAGAGTATTAAAAATCAATGTCAGATAATGATTAGGAATTTATGGATGATGCACTTAAAAACTTTTTGCTCATACAAGCTTGAATGTTGAACATCGTTTGTCTTTCTCTTGTACTCTTGAACAATTTTAGTCAAAATATGAAAGCAATACATACTCTATAATGGCCATTTTCTGCGCTATGCTTAGCTTGGCTGCATCTTGCATGGAGAGTCTGATATAATCCATAGGTTTGCCTGTAAAATTCTGGAGGACTTTTTTAGGTCCTAGGAGTAGAACAGAGGATAAAGGTTGTGGTGCGTGATCTCTTAGCAGGAACTGCATTTTGTTGGGGAGGGATGTCTTGCCCTTTTTGTTGTGTAAGCTAATGTCTTAAAAGAATTTTCTGTCTTTGACAAATCTGGATAGAAATTAGAAATGCGCACAATTCTAATGCTCTATATTTTTTCCTTTTTCTTCTTGCGCGTCTCTGTTTGAGGATTTCATATCGCCTTAAATTTTTAGTTTCTTGTGATGAGTGAATTTGAAAGTAATGTCACTCCTTTATCGTTTTATGAGGTTGCTGTTTGATTGTAGGTTTAGACGCATGATTGGAGGTAGAATTCGAAGATCTGCTTCACATCACCTGGACAACTGAGATGGTAGATTGAAGACTTACAACCTACTTTTCTTAACCATTTTGGTAGTGTTAAATATGAACACAACAATGACATACTTCTCCGTCTATTTTCTTGTGATTTTTTTTTTTTTCTAAAAGAACAACTAAGAAAGGGTTTATGTGATTTTGAATGAATGTATCTAATACTAATGCAGCTATCTCTGCAGATGCCCGATGATCTACCCAAACACCAGGTCGGATGAAGAGTGTAATCACAACCCACGGAATGCTAGAGCTTCACACTCACTGCACCAGAAAATGTATATTTTGTAATTGTATCATTCATGTATGATTATGTACTAATATTGTCTCTTTCTAAACGTTTGCCTTCCTCGTTCCACTCCCTCTACCCTAAAGCGGGTTTCTTTTACACCCGGTGTACAAGCAGTTGAAAAAAAGAAAGAAAGAAAGAAAGAAATTGTTCCTCTTCTAACCATATCTCTGACGCTTTAGTCAAAATTAAGCTTTCGTAGGTAAAACTGTTGCTTTCGGACCGAGCAATTTATTAGCTCCTAGGATTTTGTCTAGTTCATTTGCAGGTGCTAGAACGTGCTACTTCTTGCTGACCATCATACCCACCAATTCATCCTGCAAATTATGTAAAATGCTTAAATGTATTTACAAATCCTGAGATGCTGTTTTTTTTTTTTTTTCTGGGGGTCCAAGGAAGGATATTCATTGATTAGAAAAGGCCACAGAGGCCAAGTTTATATACCTTCTTTTGAGGCAATTGGTAAATTGCTGTTCTAGATCTCAATTTTTTTAATAAAACAATTAACATCTACGGTCTATATTAAGATGATAGAAAAACTTTCATCACCTAAACAGTATATTTAGTGCCATGCAACAATGAATTGTTGTCTTAATGTCACTATGTAATCTCTCAACAAATAAGCATCAAGTACCTAAAACGCCATGACCAAAATACAGGTCTGTTTTAAACGTCTCTTGCACATCGAGCTTATGTCCACCTAGACCGCTAAAAAAAGATATGGAGGAAAAAAGTCGTAAATGATTGAAGAACTTTTGTTTGACGAAAGAAAAAAGAGGATAAAGTCATGTGCGGGTCCTTGTCTCCAAATTTTAGATCTAGAGAACAATCAAATCATGTACTTAAGAGGATTTTTGGTGTGAAATGTCTGTCACACAAATCTAAACCTGTCGTGCAATATTTAAGTTTAAATGTTATCTAAAACTTTTTGAATTGTAAATCTAAATTAAATTGTAATCATACATTGTTTATATATGTAAAAATAATTTTAGAATGTTCACAATATATATTAGCTTTCATATAAACGTATTAAAATTTATTGACCAATTCTGATAACATGTTGTTTTAATCCAGACATGACAAGCACCTTGATAGGCGGGCAAACTAAGTCAATAATTCAATCTAAATATTTAATCCTTAAAATTAAAATTATTAATTTTATCTTTAAAAATATAATTTTAATCAATTGTCTTTACATTAACGTATCAATGTTAATAACTTGAATTTAACAAATGATGATCTAACTAACTGTGGCTAATGCCACGTCAAATTTTTTGTTAATATAATATCTATATAATTAAAGTAAGAACTAAATTAATTGAGGCTACCTCTTTAAAAGATAAAATTAATAATTTTTATATTTTAAAAATTTAAATAAAAATAATATGTATTTTTTAAAAATTAAAATAATAATTTAAAAAAATCTTGAAGCATTGACCAGTCAAAGGGCATTAAAAGCTGTATTTTAACACGTAAAGAAAATCGGTTTGAACGGGACATGCATTTGCGGATATTTTATTCCTTGTTTGACTAAAATTGCTATCTCACAGTCTGAAATCTGAATGCCCAACAGAAGCAGACAAACAGAAAAACAAAGCTGCCAGGCCACACCACAAATAGACAAAATTGCGAACGAATCTGAAAGAATAATTAACTTGATAAATTAATGAAAAGCTGAAACTAACAGTACATACTTTACTGATCCATAACAATAATTGTACTCTAAGAAAAGGATGATGCTGATGCTGATGCAGTTGATGATGATGATGAAGAAGGAGAAGACTCAAATTTGTAGTATTTATCAACGGCAATAGAGACATCCCAAGTGCAACTGAGTCCTTTGGGGATAATCACAAGGTCTCCAGCACCAAACTCCACGAACTCTGAGCACCCTTTTGGGTATGCCTTCACCTTCCCTTTCAACAAATAGCATGTCTCTTCTGCATCAAACTTCAACTGATACTTTCCTGGAGAACAACCCCATCTTCATTCATAACCCACAAACCAAAAAACCCAAGAAAAGAGTTATGTTGTTATCATTCAGAAACCACATAGAGAAAGAAAGAGAAAAAGAGAAAGACACAAATATATATATATGTATGTATGTATATGTGTGTGTGTGTGTGTATTTTGTACTTGGGCCAACAATTGATGTTGAGTTCGGCAAGGCGTGACTGTGGAGGATTTCGTTCAACGATGATTCTGAGGTTTGAATTGGAATCTGCAGCCATGGGAATAGAGGATAATGGAGAAGTGAAGTGGGGGGTGTGAAAGAGAGAAAGTACTGCTTTTTTGCCTGCTTTGGCTTTGGCTACGGCCTACATGTACTGTAGGATTTTGGAGAGAAGAAAAAAAAGGAATCTTCCTGCAAAGTTAGAAGAGGATAAGAGAGAGAGAGACCTTTGAAAATTGAAATATATGTTATATATAATTGGGTGCTTTTTCTTATTTTAGAATTTACCTATCACATCATCCATTTGCCCGCTACCATCACTACACACGCACGCTTCTATGATCTATCTCTCAAAATTTTCACTTAATCATTTTTAGTATACCATATCAACCTCAACTCAACAAATCAAAGCTTCCAACATACTTAATTGTACAATTTATCATAGAAGGTGGAAACTTGAACTAGCTAATTGATAAGACACAGTGTACTTTTCTTGTTTCCATACATATAATATATTGTAATTACATAATACTCATCACTTAAATTAGTTATTTTTGTGTAATTATTGACTTCTTATATAACCATGTATTGTATTATATGAACTAAACATTGTTCAACCAGTTCAATTAAGCTACAATTATATTAATAATTTATTATAAATTTACATATAAAATTTATAATTTATATTATAATATTTTATTAAAAAGAGATTAATTGTTTTGATCCAATTTAAAATGGACTGGAGTTCTCATGAGTAATTTCTTGTTGAACCCATTTTGCTTTGAGTTTTGAGGCCGGTTTCATTAATGGCCCAAACCCGAATAATTATCGGGTTCGGGTAAGTGATCCATATCTATATAAACCACTGGCTCTGGCATGTTTCAGTCCCACTGTCAGTCTCAGTCTTTCTGCTGTTATAGTAGTGTGTTAGTGTGTTTGAGTTGAACTCTCTCTTCTCTTCCATGGCTTCCCAAGGGCAGGTCATCACGTGCAAGGGTATGTATGTTCTCTCCCTGTCTTCTTCTTATTGAGCTTAACGATGGATTGTGTTGGATCTGAATTTGATAAATTATGTTCGGACGAGGATAATTGTTGTGGTTTGGGGCGCGAACAAAATATGTAATGTAAAGCTGCGGTGGCTTGGGAGCCTAATAAACCATTGACGATTGAAGACGTTCAGGTGGCTCCGCCGCAGGCTGGAGAGGTCCGGGTCCAAATTTTGTTTGCTGCTCTCTGTCACACCGATGCTTACACTTGGAGTGGCAAGGTATACATTCTTTGATTCTTAATCTTGTGACGGTCCTTTATTCTAAAATAAGAAATGCCATATGATGAAATTTCTTTATATTTATTATTTATAAAATATAATAAATATTAAATATGTAAGGAATTGATATGAAAGAATTATATATTTTTTAATTTAAAATAACTAAATTTATGATTTTCAACACAAAATAAATAATTTTAAAATAAAAATTTAAGAAATATGTTTTCTATTGGATTAGATTTTTAATTAAAAAATTGATATTATTTTGAAAGGTGTAACGTCAGAGCTGTTTTGTATATTTTCAAAGTGCCTTATAATTTGAGACAAAAGAGTAATTTACCTTACATTTTATTATATGGTTGTTGTTTTTGGTTTGATTGTCCTCTAGAATCAACAACTGTCATTATTCAAGCAATTAATATATATGCTGTCATATTTTGTGCTGAAATTCTCCGAAATATTTGGCTTGGTTGGGTCGTCATTGGGGCTTAAATAAACTATTTAGTTGGGAGCTGGTAATGTATGTTTGTTCGATTTTTTAAAAGGAATGCCTTTGGCACTCAATAACTTGGAAATTGTCCCTTTTTTCGGGGGTGGGGGGAGTTCCTAGTACAAAAAGACAAGACTTAAACCCATAATCTTACAAATTGGAACTTTTGATAGAAAATGAAACGGATGATTCTGGTCCTATATCAGATGTTAAGGTGGGGCATTCAATCTATATCTGATAATCAGAGGTTACTTTCAAAGCGGGGGTTTCCCCATTTCTTCCACTTCTGCATAAAGTTTACAATCCTTTTATCCATGCATGAGCTTGAAGGCATATAAAATTCACTTGAAATTACTTTGCAGGACCCAGAAGGTCTCTTCCCATGCATTCTTGGTCATGAAGCTGCCGGGTACATGAAGAATACATGTTAAGCTATATGAAATAGGCATATATATATATATATTGGCAGATTTGACTGCTAATAGGATTTTTATGTCTTTGGCATAGGATTGTAGAAAGTGTTGGAGAAAGCGTTTCTGAAGTTCGGCCTGGAGATCATGTCATCCCCTGTTACCAGGCTGAATGTGGAGAATGCAAGTTTTGCAAATCAGGCAAAACAAACCTTTGCGGAAAAGTTCGTGCTGCTACTGGAGTTGGAGTCATGCTTAGTGATCGGAAGGGTCATTTCTCTATTAATGGAAAGCCTATCTACCATTTTATGGGAACCTCAACATTTAGTCAATACACTGTTGTTCATGATGTTAGTGTAGCTAAGATTGATCCAAAAGCTCCATTGGAGAAAGTTTGTCTTCTGGGATGCGGTGTTCCAACTGTTAAGCATTCTCCTTTTTGCTTGATTGCCTCATTGTACTTGCTATTTAGTAAATGCATCCATTATATGCTAAATTTCGATAAATATGATGATAATTGTTATTTCTAGGTCTTGGAGCTGTCTGGAACACTGCAAAGGTAGAACCAGGGTCAATTGTTGCTGTTTTTGGTCTTGGAACTGTTGGGCTTGCTGTAAGTTTCTGAAATGACAAATGTTGACTTTTGTATGTCTGCCTGGTTCTGAGTTCCAAGTGCTATTATAATTACCCACTAATACATGGCAGGTTGCAGAGGCTGCAAAAACCGCTGGTGCGTCACGGATTATTGGCATAGATATTGACAGCAAAAAGTTTGATATAGGTATGTCATTTAGTTCGTTTGACATGACCTCTACCTGACAGTATGTATCTAATGAAGTTACTGCCATTTTTAAAGAATTTTACTCGCACAAATGGAGTAATATGGCTATAATATGGTCTCCATCTGTATGTTCTTTTGGTTTGTATTGTATTTTATTGATTTATTGTCTTTACTGGGTGTTTTTGTTTTTGTAATTTTGAGTTTTGGGTCGTTCGACTATCTATTTTGAAATGATGGGAATGCTAAAGAGAAGATTATTCATCACAAGTTCTTCCTTTTTAATTGCTTCTTTTGCTATTTTACCTTGCAGCAAAGAATTTCGGAGTCACTGAATTTATTAATCCAAAGGACCATGAAAAACCAATTCAGCAGGTCATAGTTGATCTCACAGATGGTGGTGTTGATTACAGTTTTGAGTGCATTGGAAATGTCTCAGTGATGAGGGCTGCTTTAGAATGCTGCCACAAGGTGAATGCTACTTCATTGTTGAACTAAAGTGGTTGTACTTGTAATTCGTAAAGATGAAACTTATTTTCTTGCTCAAAAAATTTCCAGGGCTGGGGAACATCAGTTATTGTAGGTGTTGCAGCATCAGGGCAGGAAATATCAACTCGTCCTTTCCAGTTGGTGACTGGACATGTCTGGAAAGGAACAGCTTTTGGCGGCTTCAAGAGCCGGTCACAAGTGCCTTTGCTTGTGCAAAAGTACTTGAAGAAGGTAAGCGCTTTCCACTTAAGTTCTGTGCATTAAACCTTCATTATTGTTTGTAGTGGCAACGCATGGATAGTGGAAATATAAACTCTGATTTACTCCTTTTGTAGGAAATCAAGGTTGATGAGTACATTACCCACAATTTGACACTCAAGAGAGATTAACGAGGCATTTGATCTTATGCATGAGGGGGGATGTCTCCGCTGTGTTCTTGCAATGCATGCATGAGGTGATCTAATCTAAGTAAAGCCTTTGCAAATTTCTAGGAATGGAAGTATTAGGTTGAGGTTGTCTTTTGTGTTTTCCTGTTGTGGGCGGTTCATGGATGAAGTAGACTAAATCTTTGGACGCTACAATTGTAAGATTATGGCATATAACATGAACAGTGTCTCTGCAAACTTCTGAGTTTCTTGCTTGTACTACTAGAAACTCATGATCAGAAAACCTTTGCTATGCCATATAAGTATATTCCAATCACCGGATTCATTCCACGTTGAATATGATCATATAAAATCAAAAAATTGAAAGCGCTAGAGGAAGGGCAATTTATCGAACAGTGTACCCAATCATAGTATTTTTTGTAACTACATTCATGTTTCCATTAAACATGTTACCATGAGCGGCGGGCATATTCACAATTAGGGAGCCCTGTGGCTAAGAAAGTTTTCTAATTCCCCGAACTTCTGGTGCAACCAGTTCAACAAAGCTAACGAATGTCTTTGTGTATGTTTTGGTGCACTAATCGAAAATAATTCAAGTTTATAAATGAAACATAACAAATATGCATTACTAAAAATTGCAACCTTGTTATCTTTTCATTAAAAAAATATTGTTTATGATTTTCAGAAGAGAAGCTAATTATAAATAATTTATAGATTTGTCAATTCTTTGCTATTTAATTGTTTTAAAACTTAATACACACGACTATTAATTACCAGTGTAAAATATGTTCCTGTATCTTTCATGAAGTGTTTATTTGGAAAATTTATATTATATAGGTAATTAATCCTAACAGTTAGATTTCTAATGGTGAACATTTTTTGGAACTTACGAATCAGAGCAGTCCATCCATGCACCAAAATAAAAGGAAAACTAAAATAGGCTATGCTAGCTTGTATGCATCGAACTTGAAAAACGGGGATCATATTCATAAACGTAACATGATCCAATTACACTTGACACAAAAATCAGCCAGTCACAGTAGTATCGTCAACGTGACATGCTGACACCCACTTTTAAGCACTCCCATTTGTATAGACTGTACAATACACCAGGTCTCTCACCATCTCACATTACCGAGTTTTGAAATGGGTTCAATTCTTTCTCAGCTATGCATGTGTAAGACCATTCCAGGTGGTATCAAAATCACAGAAAAGTGTACCCGTATCAACAACTGGAATAGAACTAGACGATGGGATATTCAACTCAGAAGGCAAAGCAACATCTTTTTCCATGAGCCAGTTCTCAAAATCAACAAGTGAAGTGAGGTTAGTGCTTCCAGCAAACAAGTTATCAGATTCCTTCAGATTGGATGGTTGGTTTATAGATCCTGTGCTTTCTGCATGGGGGCTTTCAATCAGAGGTTCAATGCTTTGATTAGCATCCTTATTCCAAATCAAGTCAGGGACTGAAAAATCTTCCTTTCTGGTAGTTTCACCTTGATTCTGCTCAACAGGTTCCTGATGGCTTGTATCTTGACTTGAATTTCTACATGGAATGATATTTCCACTGGCATTTTCGTTTTGGCTTCCAATTTGATGCTCAGTCCCATGCTGATTACTACTCTGGCAAGCCACATACCTTGAAGAAGCATTATTCTCTTGGATACAAGATTAATAAAAATTCTGGCTATTTTGTAACTGGGATAGCTGACCATATGCTTGGGTCTCAGAAGCTACAGAATTTCTACCAAAACAGTTAAGGCTGGGCTGTGCAAAGCTTGTATGTGGATACAATGACAAGTTTGGGGGGCACCAACCATTGTTCCACACATTGCAAGCTCTGTCAATGTCATTTGATAATCCTGTAGCATCATGATATTTGTCATACTGCTGTGCGGGATTGACATGATTGTTATAGCCAGATGAACCATGAGCAGAATGGTTCAAAGACAGGGTACCCCCAACACCACCTATCCCATTGGACATCATATGAGAATGAGAGAATTGATGACCTAACCTACTTCCACCTCGTCGTCGATCCCTTCGGAAGGCATTATTATGCACACTCAGCAACTGCCTAGAAGTTAAGTGAGGCTGGCGTCTGTTTCTGATGAAAGTTGAAACTGACTCTTGACATCTACTACTGTTTTTGTCATTTGGAACTGTTAAATTAGTTATTGAGGAGCATATAGGTATGGCATTTGCCCTAGTAACCTGATTCGGTATGGCGGTATTTAGTGAGGAGGAGCAAGCACGCACTAAAGTTGGCCAAGAGTCATGATTTTGTGGTATGGGATTTGAAGACAATTGACCAATGCCAAGTGGCAGAGCTTGGCTATATTGGGGATGTCCCATGTGGAGTGAATTACCTGAATTAGTTGAAGCTGGTAATGGAGCACTCTCATTCACCTTGAAATTTTTCCTCTGGATTTTCCACATCTCAGCCTTTTCAGTTGCATGACAATGATCGGTACTGAGAATGCCAGTGCCCCACATTAGACATGGTGCTGGCAAGTCACAGACATAACAGTGGCACTGCATGTAAGCAAAACAGAAATCAAACTGATAGAAGGATAATAATAAACCTGTAAATGGCATTAAAAAAATTTGGGAAACCATATCGGGAGCTCCATCTTTTAAGTCCCAAGCCCCCATTTATTAATTTTTTCTTATGTTTTTAATCTTTTTTTATTAATATGTCAGCCTATGAGAGGGGAGGAGATCGAGCTTTCAGTGGCTTGACCTCTCTGTAGAAAACCCCAAAAAATTAACACTTAGACCAGCTGAGACATATGTGTCATTTAGCCATAGCCCAAAATTATGATTGATCTATACCTTTTCACAGTGCCTCTCATGGGGTGTGGAGGAGAAGGGAAATGTGGCACAAAGATGCCGGGGATGAGGATAGTCTCTACATGCAATCTGCAAGAAAAAAACAAAATGGTCGAACAAATAAAAAATACTTCCACATTAAGCAAAGAATAGTATGGAACTCATAGGTTAGAGTTAAAATGAGGAAATGAAAAAAAAAAAACACACACACACACACATATATTATTGTAGCATATAGCAAATGCCTCGAATCAAGACGTAGTACATACATTAAAGCTTAATTTGAGTTTGTATTCTCAAGCATGCTTCTTAAAGCTATATTTACTTAATCAAAAGACCTACATAGCTACCAATAGGGGTTGGGTCTAATAAAGGAACTAGTCCTTCACAATGTGACGAACCAAGGTTCGAATCTCAGTTGGTAGAGGTGCACATATTTAGTGTCTCGAATAGGATTGCCTCCAATAAGAGGATACCTGTGGGAAATTAAAAAAAAGACATACATAGCTAAATTACCAACAACCATGCAACATAGATTGTTACAGTTAAGGATCCTCCCATCCTATGATTTCTTCATATAATCTGGACTAAGGAAACATCATCAACCCATACCTTCTATATCTCAACCAGGACCAGTGATTCTATTTTCAATCTTTGAATACGAGTACACACAAAAAGTTTTCATTTTTTATTTATCCGAATGCAACAGCCAAGGTTGCAATCACAGTATCCAAGTCTTCTGCCATCACAAATTTCCTTCAGCCTTCTCAATTTCACCATGTGGCAACTTCATGTCCTGCAGGAATTTGCCATGAGGTTGAACCTAGCAATGGTTTAACTTAGTGCATGTGCTGTTCAAATAATGGGATTCTAACTTATGGACGATAGATAATCAATTGGCACTAGTGCATGTGCTGTTCAAATAATGGGATTCCAACTTATGGACGATAGATAATCAATTGGCACTAAAATAGAAATTATCCCCTCAGAACCATTCAATTAGAAAAGAAAGCTACTTCCACAGCTTTGGTGGCCCAAAGCTAGAAAACATAAAAATGAAGAAACAATACATAGTATGAAAAAATCTGAACCTAAAGAAAAACATGCAGTCAAGCTGTATCCTAATAGAAAGGTCGAATTCAACAGCGTTCCTGAAATTGATGATGCTAACAGATATAATGGGGTAAAAAGCTTAAGAAAAAAATGAACCTAAGGAGAGATCAAGGCAAATGAAAGATGGTTTAGTATCTAATTATAGAAAATAAGCATGTCCTGCTGTGGAGATAAATGACCTCTGCTTTGCCACTCAAGGCAAACGCATCACGAAAAGTCTGTCAGTTTTATTGCGTCTATACAAGACTACATGAATATGAAATTCCTACAATCAGATAAAATAACAGGATAGGACTTACTTCTGTCTCCAAGTTCCCCAAATGTACTTTGTTTACACAATGTACAAGAAGTGGGTCACCTAGTTCATGAATTTTCTTTTTTTTCCGGCTGAATAAAAGGTATTAAGATCGGCCATAAACTGTTCCCAAGTAGGATTTTTAGTTCAGAAGAAGGTGACCAAAGTAAGGGGCTAATCCCGTGGATGCTCTCTCTATTTGCGTGTCTCTCTCATGAACACTTAAAAGGTTTTATAGTGAAAATCTCAGAATCAGTACGCAATAAATTCAACGACATACCTGACCCGTCTCGCCAACTATGAGCAACTCGTCTGATTCAGTTGCCGACTCGTTCATGGAGATGACTTGCTTTTCAGGATCACCATCCAGAACTACACAGTCATCATCCAAGTCACTCGCTGCCGGTGCCGCCTTCGAAGACTTTGACTTCCGTTCCGGTTGGACCTCACGGACTACGATAACCTCGTCAGAATCGTCTAGTTCTTTATCAGACACGCCCAGAATCTCCTTAATCCAGTCATAGTTGAAGCTTTTAGGTCCTTCCTCTAAGTCTAGTTCTTCGTCGGAGCTTATATCCAATACGACGGGCAAGGATTCCATGGAAAATATAATAAAATAATTACACTACACCAGAAACCTTAGAAAGTTCAAATTCCTCGTACAGCGTCGCTGGGGGTTACTATACACTCTCCCAGAAAATCTCAGCATGCATAAATTGAAAATTTTCCAGAATCATATCAGAAGCTACGCTTTGAAATGAACACAAGATCATGTACCCCACAAAGTAACTGCAGAAGCCTCCCAGATTATCCAAAATGAAATTGTGGGCAGCATAAAGGTCAATGACAAGAAACCCAAAGAACCTCAGGAACATTTGAGGCAGCTACAGTACAAAAATTCTGGGAGTCAAGCTACAATAACTATCAATTTATACACAGTATTTGCATTGCAGTCCTTCGAGGTTATGGGGACAAGAAGAACTGAGAGAGAGAGAGAGACCAGAGAAGCAAACTGGACTTTAGAGTTGGTCGGAAGGAAGGACAGAATGGTTTAGCACAAATGAGAATATCTAATCAATGAAACGAACATAAGGACCGGAAATGTATTTCACGATTTGAATAGCTCTAATTTGGTAATTTCATCTACGTTGAGAAAATGAGAAGAAAGGAAACGGCTTTGGCACGTCTGCGGAAATTTCGAAGGGGGATTGGTGTTTGCTCGGTGGGTACACGTCAGTTACTGAAACAAGCAGACATGACTATGGTGTTTAATTTTTCTAATATAACTTTTAATAAATTTAATATTTCCAAAATAGTTTAAATAGATAAGTAAATTATTACAGTTCTTTTTACTAATTTATATGTTTGAACTTTGAAATGCCCAAAGCCACTAACTGATTTAGCAATTTATGGAAGAACAATGAAAAAGGATAAACGTGGGAGAACAAGAAGTTGATCCCTACTTTAAAGGTAATAAGAAGGATGATGTTTAAGAAAAATTAGAACGTTGCTTCTTTCAGTCTCATTTATGATAACTTTTTTCATCCAAAGACTCTAAAATTGGGAGGTAAAATCTCAACATTTCATTCTCATAGTCCATGTCAAATGATTTCTATTTATGTATTTGCATAATACTTAAAATTAAGTTGTTAATAATGTATATTAATATTTTGTAACGGGATAAATTTAAGTTTAAATTTTTGTCATAAAAAGTGTTTATATTTAATACTCAATAATACTCTAAACAGAATTATTTTTAATAAAAATATATTTATAAAAAATTTTATAAAAATTTATATGTATTTCAAATAATTTATATATGAATGCTAGAAAAAATTTAATTTGGTCTACATGATAAATTATGGCTTCCTTATTTTAGTTTATTTTTACTTATTATATAACTATTTCACAGTAAAAAAAGTTAGGATTTGTTTAACTAGTGACAAAAATTTGTGCTTTTTTTAACAAAATTCTAATGAGTAATTTTTTTTTTTTGGTAAAGTTCTCATGAGTAATTTTGTCAATTGACTTCATTGAGTTGTATTATTCTAACACATTGGACCAACCCAACCCAACCCACTAATAAAAATGTGATCCAAAAGTGTATTCAAGATTATTATCAAAAGATTATGTTTTTTTGTATGTCTCAAATTCATATATATGATGAGACCCAAAATATATGATATAAATTATCTTTATTAAAATCTAGGATATTGAATATTGATCAAAGATATTGTTTTAATTTCATCTTATATAATCAAAACTTATATCATCTATCAACATATTTGAATAGTAAGTATTATATTTTCTTTAAATAAGATATTGAATTTAAGCTTTATATATGAAAATACCTTTAAAAAATGTACTTCCATTTCAAAACTTTAACTAACTAAAACCAAAATGATTGAAATTCAATGAAGTTTCAGATATTATTACTTTCCAAAAAAAAAAAAAAGAAATCATATGATATCCTGTTTAAAACATTAACAATGTTAATATATATTTTACCATTAAAAAAACTATGTTCATATGTAAGAAAATCACTTAAAACGAGGGAAATACATTAGTGTTTTACTGATAAATATTGTCTGCAAACCAAATTTATTATTATATGCTAGTAACTTGAATATTATTAGTTACCATAATTTTGAATTTTACAATACTAAAATATTAACATGAAATGGCAAATTACCTTTAATAATTAAATATTATATTTTAAAATATGTTTAATGCGTGATACTGAAGATCAAAATTTTTAATATATGATAATTATTAATTTAAAAAACTTTGAATATGAGTACATAGAAATATAAATTAATAAAAATATTTTAATATTCTTATTGTATCAAATGTTTAACTTGATATTTTAATATTGTATCAAATATTTTAATATTGTAATTTATTTGTCAGCTTGAGATGTATGTATGTTTACAAAATATTAAATTTATTAAATGCACTTTGTAAAAAAATTGTATATATGATATTATTTTATATCTTATTATTTGATATGCATATATTAAATAATGTTTCTTTTAAGGTGTAAAATTTGAAATTTAAATATGGTTATTGACAATTTAAAATCTGCATGTTTTAAGTGTTTTTATTGATTAAAATTTAAAATTTGAATAATAAATTATTAAATATATGATCATATTTAAATTTTAAAAACATTGAATGCATTTAAATTTTGAAATTAGAAATATAATCATATTTAAATTGTTAATTAAAAATATATAAAATATTTAAATATATATATTCTAATATATATATTCAATATATTCAAAATTTAAATATTATTATATCTTTAATATCTTATTATTTAAATTTCAAATTTTACAGATAAAATTTACTTAATATATGCATATTAAATAATAAACTATAATATTATATATATATTGAAGTGTATTTAATAAATTTTTTATTTTTAAATATACACATATTAAATAAAAATAAATAATTTAAATTATCAATTTTATATTTTATAAAAAAATGTCATTTAAAATATTCAATAATAAGAATGTGTAAGAAAGATGCGTCGAGACTAAGGTGGTAATATGAGTCAGGCTCCATCACCAGCTTGTTTAATTCCTAATAAAAATATAGAATTAGGTTAACGAAATGATAATCCATATATATATATATAAATATATATATTAATAACTTTTTTGCTCGGATACATTTGACCCTACTATGGCTAGGCTAACCCATAGGAATTAAAACAAATATATTTATTTCAAAAAATTTATAAAAAATAAATTATTAACGCTTTGAATACAAATTCTTAAGACAAGTTCTCGAGGTCAAGGTTGACCCTGAAGCTAACGCCAGCTCAAGCACATTGCACTATTGTAGCGTTATTAAGGTTAACTCACATTGATCAAGGAAAAAAAATTTGTATCCAAAAGAATCATTAAGAGAACAAATTACACTAATTTCTCTTAAAATTTAATAAAATTACATTAAAAAGTTTACATATCTATAGGCAACAAATCAAAAGAGTCGTCGTCAATCCGCTGGAAGAAATTTGATTTGTTCATCACTGGAGAAAAATGATATTAAACAAGAGGTGATCAAAATAGATGATGAGCAGTCCAATCAATTTAAATTTAACAACAATTTTATGAGCAAATTGGAGATAAGTTGAATAACAAGAATGATTAAAAATACAATTATAATTTAATTTTGATCAATTTGAAATAAAATATTGAAATTTGAATCTTTTAAAACAAGAGAGGTAAAGTATAAGAAAGATATGAAAAAAAATTGAGTTATGATTCACTTAAAATGAGTGCTTTATTTATACCTATCTTAATTTTTTTTTTTATCTTTTTCTTATTTTAAGTCATATTTCTGAGCCCTTCCTTGCCAGCTTTGATATCTTCGATAAGTAAACTCAAAGTCAATAGAATGTGATGAGATTATGATAGCATATCCATAATTCTTTGAGTCAGCCTCTATAATAACATCAAGACAAGTGAGTTGATAAGTAAACTTTAGACCTATGATAATAGTATTGCTTCGAGATAATTGATGTTATCAATAAACAAGATCCTCTTTGCCATGGTCGCTAAGCACCTTCCTTTTTCATCTCTCACTATACAGCCAACACCTTATGTTTTTGTTGCATTCAAACTAACATCCATGTTGATCTTGAAGTAAGGCCTAGGAGGAAGAGCTATCTAGTGAACAAGAGAACTATGTTGACTATGCCCTCCACCTCCCAATTCCTCAGGCTTCAATCTGTGCCACATCTCTTTTGCTGACTCTCAATTTCGATCGAGATGTTATGTTGTCTCCCTTACTCAAATCTTATTGCGTCTATGCCAAATTTTGTAGGCCGCCATCATGAAATGCTCTAAGTTCTTTGCTCCTTATTGTACACTATTAGCTTTGACCCAGTCTATGAAAAGAGGATTATCGTGTCAGTTTCCTTCAAAGTGCAATCCAAAATTCATTCAGAAAGCAGCGAGCGTAGAACATCTGTAGATGGCATGATGGTAGGTTTCTAATTCCTCATGGCAGACTAAGCATTCCTCTTGTACATTAACACCTCTTTTTGAAATACTAACATAAGTAGGAAGGGTTTCTCTACATGTCCGCCAAAAGAAAATTTTTATTTTTGGAGGGGTATTTGACTTATAAATCCTCTTCCAAACTTCTTTATATTGTGTTCACCAATTGTTAGTAAGGTTGGTGTTATGTATAGCTCTATAAACAGTCTTGACACTAAAAGAACTACATAGTGTAAGAACCCACATCCAAGAGTCATTCATTCTGTCGCACACATCATATTTAGTTTTTAATAGATATTTTGTGGAAGGAGGAAGTAACTTATTGAGTAAGTGGGAATAGACTGAGCCACTACTTTAATTAAGACTTCTTTACCTGCTTTTGATAGAAGTTGTTCTTTCCATCCTTGTAGCCTCTTCCAAACTCTATATGTGATTAACTTGAATGAATTATTTTTGCTTCTACCTACAATGGTAGGTAGTCTTAAATATTTTTCATTGAGGGCCATATTTTAAATTTGTAGAATTGTCATGATCTCTGTCTTTATGTTGGTTTCAACGCCAAGGTTAAAACAAATGGATGATTTATCCATATTAATCTTTTGACCCGATGCTTGTTCATATTTACTGATAATCCTCTTTATATTCATCACATTATCCCTATTAGCTTTACAAAATAGTAAGTTATCATCAGTAAATAACAAATGCAAGATAATAAGGGCATCATGACATACTTGGGCTCATTGAATGGAGTTATTTAAAGTGACATTATGAAGGATACAACTAAATGCCTTTACGCATAGGAGAAACAAGTAAGGTGAGAGTGGGTCACCTTGTCTAAACCCTCTTTTTCGGTTGAAAATTACTAAAGTCGACTCCATTAATCATAATTGAGAATTTAATTGTAGATACACATTTGATAATAAGGTTAACCCATCTACTACTAAAACCTATTTTAAGCATCATTGATTCAAGAAAACTCTACTCCACCCGATCATATGCTTTACTCGTATATAGTTTCACAATTATCAGGTTGTTCTTGTTATAACGCTTATTCTTTATAGCAAGCAATGTCTCGTAAGCTAGTAAAACATCATTTGATATTTGGCGGTTGAGAACAAAAATACTTTGATTATTCGAGATAATCAGAGGAATAAAGCATTTCAGTCTATTTGTTAGAGTCCTTGAGATTATCTTGTAAATTACGTTGCAAAGGCTAATTAGGTGAAATTGAGTCATATTTTCAAGGTCATTTGTGTTCAAAATTAGAATGATTCTTGTATGGTTGATCTGATTAGGGACACTATGTTATCAAGAAACTTAACCGCTATTTTTGAAACATCTTCACTAGCTATATCCCAATATTTTTGGTAAAATAACGTTGGGAATATGTTAGGGCTTAGGACTTTTGTTGGGTACTTTTGAAAACAAGCTTCTTTGAATTCATTTATTATAAAAGGAGCATATAATACTTTATTCATGCCATCAGTGACTTTAATAGGTACCTTGTTAATTATATCTTCCATTTGTAAAAGATGACTAGATATAAATAAGTTATAAAAATAATCTAGAGCAATGTTACCTATTTCATTGAGTTCTTCTTTTGAATTCCCTTGGTTGCCTTTGAGTCTTCTAATTGAGTTATTCTTCCTTCTCCTTGTCATTGTGGTATGGAAGAATCTTGTATTCCCATCTCCCTCCTTTAACCATTAGATCCAAGAACGTTATTTTCACATCATCTCTTCTTATTCTAAGACTTCATTCAACTTTTTCTCAAGTTACCTTAGGCAGGCTAGATCTAGTTGCTTTGAAGAATTAACATAAACAAACTAGATTTCTTCTTGTAATTCCCAAATTTTGTGATTCACATTTCCAAACACCTCTTTATTCTAAACACAAAGGGCTTATCTTGTATTATCCAGCTTTTCCAAAATAGAAAGGTTGTGGTTTTGATTGTTCTACTTGCCAACCTGCCTTTATAATTTTATTGCATCCACCATGTGATGTTCACATTTGCTCTAATAAAAAAATATTTTTTCTATTACATTTAAGAATCCTTGATTATAATAAGTGTCTAGAAGGATATGAAAGTGATATGAGGAACTCGATGCCAAGTGTAAAACTCTATTACACAAAAAACAATTCACTTATACTTGATTTGTCATAGATTTATCCAATTGAATTTGAAAAATTGCTATTCCCTTTCTCCTATTATTCCATGTGAAACTGTACCCTTCAAAACCTAGACTGATTAGTTTACAAAAGTCTAAGCTTCCCTAAAAAGTTACATTTGAGAATTCGGTCTCAGATTTCTACTCGCTCTTCCGAATGTAAAATTTTATTAAAATCTCCCACTACCACCCATGTTTCTTGGTGAGAGTTTTTTAAAGCTTTCATAACATCCTAGCTTGCTACCCTTTGGTTAATTATAGATTCTCCATAAAACATAGTTAGCCTCCATTGAACAACAACATTGTTGCTTACAATCAAATCACTATGGTATTTAGAAAAGGAACTAATATTGATATTTATACCTTCCTTCCATAGTAGCATTAGTCCACCTCTTCTCCTCTCACATGGGACAATAAATCCTTGATTAAAACCCATTTCTTACTTAAAATTTTCACTTTCCCTTACAGTCAGTTTTGTCTCCCACAAGAAGACAATTTCAGGATCTTATTGCCTTACTAACAGGTAAAGAGAGTGAACTATTCGAGGGTTCCCAAGTCCCTTACAGTTCCATGATAAGATTTTCATTGTTTTGGGCAAGCCTAGAAGCCAGGTCCCGTCGTTTGATCATTAACAGAGTCAACATTATATTTTGGCTACTTTAGTCGTTTGGTATTTGTTTTTGCACCATCCCCTCTACTATAAGTAAAGTTTGAAAACTCATGCAGTGGTCTTTTCTTTAATTCCTCTATATGTGGTACATTCTCTATTTCCTTACACAAATGTTTCTATTTCTTCCTAGGAGTAGATAATAAATTGCTATTTGTGGTTCAGATTATGCTATCTAACTTAAAATCAAAGATTTCTATTTTTTCAACACTATTGGTAGTATTTAGAGGAAATTAACTCTTTGGAAAATCAATGTGTTTTCTAATTTCATTTTCTTGGGAAATTATATCATCACCTAGCTATAGATGATTCACTAAGTTATCTTAATCATTTACCTTTCCATTAGGGCTACCTCTATCTATTGTCTTATTATCTTCATCCATCATAGGTTTGTTGAGTCTGCCTTCCTCAGCTTTGTCACCATTATCTATATACAAGGTATCAGTAAGTTTTTGCTCTTGGCACACTTTACCATGGTGGTTTTCCTTCATGGTAAGAAAGGTTAGTTTTGCTATCAAAATTTTTATAGAATTTTTTTTTATGGTCCTTTTTGGACATTGTTATTTGATATTCTTTCCTTCTCTTCTTGTTGTTGTTGGTTTCTCATGACTACTCTCCCATCTGTTCCTGCTGCACTGATCCATGGCCTTAAGTTCTTAATTTTGTTGATGTTACTAGTAGATCTATATTCTTTACCAATCACACAATCATTATCTTTATGTCCAAAAGTGCCACAATAATAGCAACATAATGGTAGTTTTTTGAATATGAAATCCACATAATAAATACCATCAGCCATATTTCCCAAGTTGGCTTCTTTTTGTATCTGCTTAGTCAACTCAAAACAGACTAAAGCCTTCATGAAAAGAATACCTATCCCTTATGCCTCATACATTCCCATTTCTACTACCTCTCCAAACAATAATCCCAACTTTTTTGCTACCCTATCAGTTCGAAAGTGAGAGGGAATTCCCCATAATTAAACCCACACATAAGCTTGGAAAAATTCTAGCAAATATTCATCTAATCCTCTTTTCTATCGTGTTAAGGTTAACCAACTATTTTTAAATAATCAGGGGCCACTATCCAGTATTTTTAACATCTCATATTCATATTTAAAATGAAATTGGAAGTACCTCGGTCTGATTTTCTCAATTTGAAAACCTTTGGAATGGCCTCAAATGTTCTTTAATGCACTTTCAAGTGCTCTCATATTGATTATTTTTTATGATATAATCTTTTCCAATAGGCTTAAATTGAAAAGTTCCAATCCCTTTTGAACATCATCTTCGTTATAGACTATTGAGGTTTCCTCATCATTCTCCTCAATATTACTTAGCAAACTTGGTATTTGAGTTTAGTCCCTATTCTGAACTGTTATAGTGGAATAATTCTCACTTGATTCAAAATATCGATACCTTTTTCATATTGTAGCCTTCCTTCCTCTATATGTGATAGGCCTCCCTTGAAGTGATGTATAACTAGATCTGGCCACTAAGAACACAAACAACTTCTACACTTACACCATTAAATCTTTATACCTCACACTTGTTCCACAGTATAAAATTATCGCAAACCACTGTAGGGTACACGAATTTTGTTGATTAGAGATCCTACCTTTTCGTCTTTTTTTGTTGGAACCCTAGCAAAAGAGACACCAAGAGAATGAGATCCAGAAAGCTCTTTAAATACTTTATATTTTAGATAACTCATCGTCACCTACAATTGTCATCGCACTTGACAATTTACAATTACGCCGTGAATGAATGGAAGACACGGTTGCTACCGATTTGAAGCACTACCCTATTGCAAGTTTCTACTAGAACCTAGCAGAGGTTAACGACGAGAGGATTTGTTTTTGTGAAAATTAATGATACAATAATTTTTTTCCTTTTATTCCAAGTCTACTTCTAATGATGCCTCAATTTTTTATTTTTAAATTAAATAATTTCTGACAAACAATAATAAGTTCAAAATTTTGGAATATTGATTAAAAACAATTATATTTTATTCCAAAATAAAAAGGTAAAATATTAGCATATTCGAGAAAATGGGCAGCAAACGGCACGTTTACTTTTTTATATGGAGTGTGTCTTCCATGTATTGGTCTTGCATAAGTTTAACTAGATATTCCATGTTTATATTTATAAATAATTTTCTAAAATAAAAGAAAGCAATCAAACTTTTAAAGTTAAAAAATAATTTTAATTATAATTTACTATAACGAGTCTATTATTTATTTATTTTTTACTTTTTATTTTTTAGTTCAAAATTTTCACATTATAAAATGTTTTAGAGATCATTTTTCTATTTTTACATCATTTTGTTTAGAAAAATTATAGAAGCACTATTTTCATCCCATTTAGAATCAATTTCGGTTCATCCCATTTAAAATAAGTTTTTTTTTCAAAATTTTAATATCGTCAAAACAATTAATAAAATAATTTGAAGTATTGGTTAAATAGACTTTTTTACTTGCTTATTTAGATATTAAACTTATTTTAAAAATTTTGTCTTTTAAAACTAAATGTAATCTTCAGCACGTCTTCTATCTCAACCAAGGAACACCACACCATATCATTTTATTCAACTTTGAATGACAATTTTTCTCATTTGAAATAATATTGATATTTAAGTAGACACAAAAAAAGTCCATTTAAATTATGTTTTTCATGTGTTTAATTAATTCAGACGATTTTGTTAATTATTTTGATAGTGTTAAATTTTGAGATAAAATTAACTTAATTTTAAAATACATAGAACAAATTGATGCAATGAAATATGTGAAAGGCAATTAATTATGAACGAAAAGATATTTTTATGAACAAAATAAATATAAAATAATTGATATTATTTGAATATTCGTTTTTTTTTCTTTTAAAATGTTTCAATTTTGTATAGATGTTTTACACTATATTTAAATTCTTTATAAAATAATTTAATTTATTTATACATTTTGACAAAAAAAATTTATTAGATATCTAAAAAGATTGTTTTCTACATATTTAAAAATCTGACAATAAATATTTGTTAAGATATACAAATAAGTCAAATTATATCATTAAAAAAATAACTATTATATATATATATATATATAAAGACACACACAGAGACACACATACACAATCATTTATTGTTTATTTATTATTTAATAAGACAATAGAAAATTTTAAATAAAACCAATATCATTTATTAGCGAAGAAAGAACACGCGCCCAGCTTGAAAGTAGAGGTTCACCACTCCGGAATTATCTGGAATGTTTGACTGGTATTAATTAGAACACGTCCCATGTCATTTTCTGGCTGCCTGGCCCTAATAAACCCTTTCTTCACGCTTACTTTTGTAATGGACTACTAATACGGATCTTATTTTTTCATAATGCATTATTTCTAATCTATATCTTTTATTAAATGATTTATTTTGTATTAAATGATAAATTCTGCCTTAATTAAATAATTAAAAGATTTAAATACTCTAATTCATCTTATTTAAAAATATTTTTTGAATAATTTAATTTTTACATTATTTATATAAATTTGTAAATAATATTACAATAAGATAAAACAACAACTTATATGATCAAAAAATATTATGACAACTCAAAATAACAAGCATATTCAATGATTCACCCATTTAATTAACGTAAACATTAAATTATTTTTAAAATATTTTTAAAAAATAAAATTAAAAATTTTAATTTTTTAAATATTAAATTAAAATAAAGTGTATCTTTTAAAAATTAAAATATTATAATAACACTTTGCTATCATGTTTTAAAAAAGTATACTCAGCATTTTTTTTTGGCCAAACTATACTCTTATATAAAAAATTTATAATTTTATTGATTTCAACCAAGATTAAATATATATATAATAAATATATATTATTTAATTTAATATAAAATAATTTTATTATTTTATCTTAAAATAAAATATTATTTTTAAAATATCTTTTTCAATAAGTTATAACTTTTTTTAAAAAATAATGCTATTAATTTTTTAATAATAAAATAAATGAAAATATAATTTAAAAAATATATAATTTTGACATTTATTGGATAAAAACTATGATATTTATGCAGTGGGGCCACTACGTCGTTTTTTATTTTCCTTTTTGCGAAACCCCGCACTTCTCATGCAAGCGACACGTGCGAATTCAAAGTCAAAAACACTTTATCGTTGATGGAAGTTAGTATAATCACTTTTTATTTTTTCTGCCCTCCTCTTATAACGTTTTTATTGAGATTTGGTTATTGCAACGACTCCCCCAGAGTTTTCCATATATCAATTACCTCCCCGCATATAGTTTGCCAAAACGCAGATACTAATTTGGTTGAAAATTTTAATATTCTGTTTAATTTAAAAGGAAGAAGAAGAATAATAGAAGATTATCATATTATTGTTTTTTAAACAAATTCGGATCAATATTTTTTCACCTCACTTTAGTGTATCCTAATATGAGAGGAGGATCAGATTTACAATAGATAGAACTTCAGGGTGGCGCTTGAAATATTTGGTTTTACACGTGTCGTCCTTCCTTTTTTGGTTCTAACTTCTAAGATTCATCCTCCACTATACATGTGCTTCTGTAATGTAATGACAAACCTCTTCTTCCCCTTTATATAACTCCACTTCTAATTCTATGTATAGCAAACTTCCATTTATTTATTTCGACGAAAAACTTCCATTTGTTTTTCTCGCTCTCTTTGTCTCTGAAGAGGACCGAGCACTTGAAACCAGAGAAGAGGTACATGTTACTGAATTTTCTCTGCAACACCTGCATTGATTTTTATGCTATGCTGTTCTTTATTGGATCGTCTTTCAGATTTTGTTTTTCTTTTAATTTCCTGCATTTATTGGGTTTCATTTACGTTACAAGTAATTACGTCCTCTGCAATTTGGAGTTTTAATACTTGATTTGGCTCTTTTATTCCGGGCATTGTTGTGCAAAGAATAAAAAACTCAGCAAGTCCATTAATAAAATTTGTCTCGTTTTTAGAATACGTATGATTCTTTGTGTGGAGAGGTTCGAAGCTTCAAAAATATCAGTGGAGTCGACATGCGCACGATTAAAAATTAATTGTCCGTTAAAAGCGTATCAAATGTTTTTGAGATTCGGGTATCTGTAAGAAACGAGCATCATTAATAAATTTAAGGGAGCCAGAGTACTACATTTCGTTTGGGTTTACCCATTCAAATCGATATCGGGTAGAATCGTCAAATTCAGTGAAATAATCCAAATGCGTGCTGGTTTGGAATCAGTTAAGCAGTGGAATGGAAGCTACGGTTGATTCGTGAACTGCAACTTTACAACATGAGCTAAGTGTATAGATATGGACACAAAAGAAGATGGTGAATTTCATTACGAAGACACTGCGTCGCCAATAGGGGTCCTACAGCAGTTGTCCGAGGAGGCTATCAGAGTTGCCGGGGAAGCATCGGACAGTGCGTACGATGGTGGGTCATGCAGTACACCCAAGGTGCCTCATGGACATAGACGGTGTCAAAGTGAAGTTGTAAGTGGAGGACTCAAACGAAGTGATAGCTTTCAGAAGTTAAAATCTCATGTGCAGAAGGCTTGGCGGTGGGGCGGCAAATCGCGTGAAGAAGGCTCCCCTTTGACTTTTAACCCTGAGGTCTTGGCAAACCAAAAACGTCAGTGGTATCAGCTTAATTCCAAAACCCTGGTATTCAATCCTGTTATGCTTTATTCTATCATCACAAATCCATTAGTATTCATTATGATTTTTATTTCTGAAAATCTTACCTGCCTAATTTATGTGGAAGCTACTTCATCTACTTGCGTCCCTCACGTTTGGAAATCTAAACATATTAGTCTGTGAATATTACTGTAGGATGGTATAAATTATAAGGAGCCGACCTCGCTTTTTGAACACTTTGTGATTGTGGGGCTGCATCCTGATGCAAATCTGGAAGATGTGGAGGATGCATTTGCGAATAGGAAGAAGTGGGAAAAAGAGGAAAAATATGAATCTGTAGACTTCCAAATGCTTCAGCAACAAGGGTCTCCAGTACCAATGTTGGAACCTCAGGTCAGTTAGATAGCAAATTAATTTTTCTGTATATGTAGAAGTCCTATCAGCTAGTGGAAAAGGCTTTGTTTGTTTGTTGTTGTTGTTATAGAATTCCTATCAGCAACTTTCATATTGAAATACAAAGACAATATCTAAGATGTTTTATCTAAAAGGAAAAGAAGAAAAATCAATGTGCATTCTGTTCATTTGATATATCTCATGTTTGTGATTCTCTATTGATAAGCTTTGTACGGTTCATCTTACAAGTTGAAATATATTCAGCATTACAGTCATTGGTGTATATCTCATATCTGTGACTCTCTTCTGATGAATTTAAAGGCTTATTAACGTCACATACGATTTTATATCTCCACTTTAGTAGTGAATTTAATTCATCTGACAATATCTTATGCTGCTTCCATACTCATAATTTCTACAAACAATTTAATGGCAAGAGTTCTTAGCATTATGGACTTAAATCAATTCATCCATATTTTTATTTGCAATTTAGTCGATGACCACTGATCCATCTGTTCTTTGTGGCTGATATCTATTTGTCTACTTGCAGATACTTTTCAAATATCCTCCTGGCAAGAAGCTGACAATACGTATGAAGGATTTAGCCTCTTTTTGCTTTCCTGGAGGTGTTAAGGTTGCTTGTTGCCATTTCTATTTATCTGAACTAGATGTGTCACTCAAATACTATTTCATTGTTAAATGATACTCTACAAATTGTTTACTGAAAATGTTTAGTATAGTTTTTCATTTTTTGCATTTTGGAGGTACTTAATTGGTCCCACTATTTATTGCTTGGCATTCTTGCTCCTCTTTTAAATACATGGAGGATTTATGCTTTCTTAATTTGCTATTACTTTTTTTTTTTTATTTGTCTAAAAGTTAGGGACATCAAATTATATTGAATCTGAAACATTAGTTAATGATGTTACAAGTGGAATTAGCCACTCAACATTAGTTAACATGAATAAATCATGTTTTTGATGCTTCATAGCTGTATTAAACTAGCGACTAGGTGAGTTGGACAAAAGAAAAAGTAAGTGGATTCCTTTTTTTATTTTGCCAAATATATTGTTCTTGCTGATGTGCTTCTTCCCCTGTTGCTCTAATATCTGTTTCTGCAAACTCCTTCATGTGTTGGATGTTGATTTACAGGCATCGTTGTTGGAGAGGACTCCATCTCTAAGTGAACTAAATGAACTTGTGTATGGACAGGTATTCCACATCAATCTCGTTCTTTATCTTTTGACACAACAGATATTACTGCTCTACGTCAAGCTAGTTAAAGCAAAGCATCATCCTTGATTTATGAAAATCTAGTCATTTAGGTTATGCATTCATATAATATAAGCATGGTTTAATACTTGGTGAAAGTAATAAAGCACATGCATATAGAGAAATACTGAGGACCTTGCCTCTACTTTCCGTGATCTTTCTTTTCCATGTTGTCTTCTTCCACCTTTTATTTCATGTATAATGCACTAGAGATGTGAAATTATTGTTAGTATATCTCTGTTCACTCTTTCATTTGTAATGTTTAATTAAACTTCTATGAGCTATCACAGCCTTTGACCGAGAGATAATGTATTTCTTTTTATTTATTCTCTGCAGATGCATTTAAGCAGAGATGACTTATCATTTATTTTTTCACTCAAGGTAATTTGTTTATTAATGTCATTTATCAATATATTGTGTTAGCTTATATTTTTTTGGCCTTTGAATTGACTTCATCAGGAAATATAGGACTTATGCGTACCGTGGTTCACCTATCTTATTCAAGATTCTGTGTCAGTATTCAGAATCTGCAACTAATCTTGTTATTTCCTTTGGGGGCATTGTGGGTGGGTGGGTAACACTTTAATAAACAAGACATACACATTAGAGTGCACTGTTTTGTATGAGATAAAACTTAACAAGTTTGTGTTTATTGATGATATGCGCTTCTTGCACAAGCTTATTGGAATTGAAAGCATAGACGGAGCTTAGACTTACTGCATACCTTGTGCTATGATATAATTTTGAGAAGGGGGCCCATTTAAACTATTTGATTAAAGAAAATCTTACCAGGTCAAAGAATTTCATAATTTAAAAGCCTGTGCTATGGAACATTACTAGTCATTGACTTTTTGTTACAATCTATTACAGTAATGTGCGCAGCCTTACATATATACATATGTATATATGCCGTCTGGTGTGTGTTTGAATATAAGAAAAATGGACATTGACTTGGAAACACAACAAAATCTAATGTATCCAAGTGCTATTTGAAGTGTTGTATTGTGACTAATACAAGAGTCCTGTACTAGTTAGACAAAGACACAATTCCCTTTTTAAGTGTGCTTCATAGGTTTGGACATATCCAAGTCTGTTGAGCATGCTGTGGTTGACTAATTGTGTGTTTGAATATAAGAAAAATGGACATTGACTTGGAAACACAACAAAATCTAATGTATCCAAGTGCTGTTTGAAGTGTTGTATTGTTACTAATACAAGAGTCCTGTACTAGTTAGACAAAGACACTATTCCCTTTTTACGTGTGCTTCATAGGTTTGGACATATCCAAGTCTGTTGAGCATGCTGCGGTTGACTAATTTTGCACAGTTTATTCTCATCTATTTCTGGTAGTGCAATCTTCTTGCTCTGAGACAAAGATAGATGGTTCTGAGACAAGTTCTGTAACTTTACACCTTTATCAGGCAGCAGAGAATGCAACACTTTATGGAGTTTGCTTACATGCACCTGAAATTGTACAGCGGCCCCCTGGTATCTTAGGCATATCATCTCCTCTTTCCCTTCCCTCTGGGGTATGCAGCCGTTTCCTGGTTTCTGCTCCTCGTTGTTACTGTCTGCTGACTAGAGTTCCCTTCTTTGAGTTACATTATGAGATGTTAAACAGGTTAGCATATTCTTTCTACCATTTCCATATAACGGCTCAAATTGCTGCTTGTAATCTTCTATTAAAGCGTTAGAGCTGATGGTTTTTCCTGGATCCAATAGTATTCACTATGTCTTACTTGGATGCAGTCTTATTGCGCAGGAGCGCCTGAGTCGGATCACACAATTTGTAAATGAAATGACTCTCACAGGTTCTGTTCTATCTATGCCCAAACAAGATGATCAGTTGAGTGAAAATGATGACTCCCCAGAGAGGGGGTCTTTCAGTGATTGGATGGCTTGTGCAATACCTGTTGAAAATGCGGCAGTCCTTGCTGCTGCTGCTGCGGGAATTATATCTGATGATGAAATCTCAGCCAAAAATTGGGATCCTGAGTCCCCTACAAGTATGACTGCCAGTGATGCTTCAGATTTTAGCCAGCTAAGGGATATAGATAAGGATGGTGGGAAGAGTCATGATGGTTGTGCTTCTGAGGCACCACAAATGCATCCAGATTCTTCAGAAAGACTATCTGGAAACTATGAAAATGGTCAAACTTCTCCAGAGCTTGAAACACATTCCTCCTCTAGGAGTCGTGCATTGGAGCTTCTTGGGGGTTCTCAGTCACCTTTCAGGAGGTACATTTATCTTTACTATTTTAATAAAGATAACAGGAAGGCAGTTTCCCATCTTCACTTTTTAACCTGTAAGCCTTAATTTCCAAAAGTATCCTTATACAATTTGAATGTTGTTTACTAATCTAGTAACACCACATTTCCTCTTTCCATTCTTATCTTTTTAATTTTTTCTTTTTTCCCTTTCTAGTAATTACAATAATGCTAGGTTACTGTTTTTCACTTTTGGCTAGACTAAGACTATTATTCACTGCTGAGTTTTTCTTTTAATTTATTGTGCTGGGATGTTTCTTCCTTCTTCTGGTGTATAATTTTATCTGTTATAGTTCTTCCACTAGCCCTTACTGAGACAGGTAGTCTATTAGATTTGATCTTCATTACCATCTTTGCAGATTGACCTCTTGATCAATTTTAATAACATGTTGTTATAAATGGCAGTCCGGTCAGAAGCATGATATCAGAAGAAGAAGATGATCTTTTTGCAAATAACGAGAGAGATTATGATGATGAATTGTTAATGGAATGGGCTAGGGTCAGTGTGAAATGGTTGCCATTTGCTTCCCACTGATTTAAGTGAGTTCAGGCTAGATTGTCATTTAATATGTTTTCATTGTTGTGAATGATTTTGACAGGAAAATAAAAACGATTTGCTACAGATCGTCTGTCGGTATCATACTCTTCCTCTTCCACGTCGAGGAAGTGAAATTATTTTCCATCCTCTGGATCATCTACAGCCAATTTTGTATAGAAGACCTTCAGTTGTTGCTCTTGGCTTTCTTGAAAATTGTCTAAATTGTTTTGAACCTGCTAAGGTAATTCTTAAGTGGTTGTTAACACAAATCTTCTTCACAGTTAGGTTTTCTTATTATGACTGTACTTGGTAAAAGGTCAATGCAAAGTTGGCTGCTGCTGAGGAAGCTCTCGCATTTTCGATATGGACAACTGTAACTATTTGTCGAGTTCTCTCCCTTGAAAGTGTAAGCACAAATTTTCTTTTGCAGTTGGACAATGTTAAAGTCTAGGGTAAATTACACTCATCCCCACTAAGCAATGCTCAAATTACACATCTCTCGATAACCCTTTGAACTAAAAAATGACCACAAGATCCTAAAAAATAATGTTGATTTCTTTTATTAAAAATATAACTCACTAGAAAATGGATCTTTTAAAATTTTATTTCAATGTTATTTGCTCTGTTTTGAAAATCATAAATTTAATTTATTTTACATTTTAAAAAAGTGACTATTTTATATTAGTCAAATACATACTTAAATACTTGTTATTATATTAGTCAAATACATACTTAAATACTTGTTGTATTATATAAAAAATAAATATAAGAGTATTCTAGTCAAAATAGGTAAAATTGTAACTTATCTTTTGTTGTAAGGAGGTCAATGTAATGCATTTTTTTTTATTTTAAGGGGCACACTGTAATTTTGACATCTCTCAGTGTAGTACTCCCTAAAGTCTATTAGCAGTTATTCATAAAAGCTGTCCCCAAAAACTTTCCCACATGATCAGAGAGCATTTATAAATTAGAACTAGTTTTTTCTCACATTTTTTTTTTCTGATTTTGAAAGCAAAGAACTCTTTTAAGATTTTGAGATTGAATGAATTATCATAATCAAAGTATTAGGAACCGGAACAGACCAACTGGGTAGACCAGAAATCCAGTGAACCAGCCACCAGTCCGGTTGAGTTCCTTTGCTGGGCTGTCCTAGAAAAAGGGTAAAAAGTTAAAAGAAAGTGCATGGTCATTTCCTTCAGGATAAAACCTTTGCTTTTACCAGCACCTCTTTCCTATAATATTTAGGATTATATTTATATGTCGTTGTTTATATTTTTGCTATCAAGTTTTTCAATCAAAATATAACATGTGAAAAGTTTTTTAAAAAAGAACCAGTCGCAAGAGAGATGAGTTGTAAAAATTATACACAGATCCATTTTTAATTGAATAACTTGACGACAAAGATATAAAAACTACACTTAAGTCTTTTTCTAATATTTATAGATATTGCAATTGTTTTGTTGGTTCAGGGCTATACATTGAGGCTTCTCAATGTGTAAACACAAAGCCTTTGGTTTTATATAATTTTGGCCCACTTCCTATTTTCTCAAGCTTTTCAGAAACCTGGCAATCTTTCTACTGGCTTGGTATCTTTCAATAATTGGCTTGAATACTTTCTGCATAGGAATCATACTTATTAGTTCTAAATAATTTTCCCACGCTTTAGTTAGAAGAAAGAAGAAAAAAGAATAACATGTGATTATTTTACAGAATACTAATTTTTTTTTTTTTATTTCTTTCTCCTTATGCTATTTTATACACACAAATAAGGCGTGTCCTCTGTTTTATGTTATGCAGTAATCTATAATGAGTAAAACAAGAAAGACAATGCTACTAGACACTAATCCTTACAACTGGAAGAGGCAATTATTAGGTTGCTTACGTCTGAACATTGATATTTTTTTTACTCATATGACATGTGAAAAACATCTTTAGTTTGTTAAAAATAATGCTTCCCTTTATTTTCTTTGCACATTTTTTATTCTATTTCCTCCTGACTTCCACTACCTGTGTTTTATTCATTCTACTTACTATATCTGCTGCATTTATCTTGTTTGGGTTAAATTTTAATATATGACGTTACTGGCAGCTGTTGGCATTAGTTGCAGGAGTGTTATTGGAAAAACAAGTGGTAGTAGTGTGTCCAAATCTGGTAAGTCCATGAAACAATCATACTAATCGGTGGTCGTTCATTTGCTTGACAAAGTTTTAGGCTTAATAATTGTTACTGCTTTTGACCAATTTTGTTTGCTACAGAAAGGTCATATGAACTTTTCTCATATATTTTGAAACAATCCAGGGTATTCTATCTGCTGCAGTGCTATCTGTTATTCCCATGATTCGTCCATTTCAATGGCAGAGTTTATTTCTCCCTGTGAGTTCATAAGCATTTAACAACCACTGGTTTTGGATTTTCCAGGCGGCATTATCACATATGTCTAACACTATGCTAACTTTTCAGGTTTTACCCCAGACAATGTTTGATTTTCTTGATGCACCAGTTCCATATATTGTGAGTTCTATTATATTTCATTCTACAAAATGTATTGCATCTTTTATATTAGTTTTTGTGATATTACCTTAGCATTCTTTCACACTTAATAATCTCCTCTCTCTATGTTTTCAAGATCAGCTAGTTGTTCCATGTCAAATTTAAGAAAAACTATTTGCTACTATTGTTTTGGTGTAATGTGAAGCAGGCTTTTAATCTTACATCTCAGATTCATTATCTTTATCCATAATTAACAATTTTTTGTGAGTTACACTGATGTCTCTATCATTTTAGGATATGCTTCCATTTTTTTTGGCCATTTAATTACTTGTTTACTTTTAAAGTTATCGTTTTTTGTTTTATGGGGGATATATAGGCGTTACTTTGTTTACTTGTAATTTTCTGTATTGAGGATAACATGTAACTAATGCTACTTCCCTCCTAATTTGTGCGGATGATACACTGTTTTTGCATACATAACATGCATACAAAGCAGTCATATATATAATCACTCAATTGACTCTGTTTCCATTTGAGTTATCAAAATGAGAATTTTAGCAGTAAAGATTGGTTCATCTATTTAGGAATCGTCTTCTTTGTTAAAATTTGGTGAAGTCGTGATTCAGATGCACAAATTTTGAGCACATCTTTGAACATACATGAAAGATAATTTTGAACTGAAATTTTGTTCCTGCCTTGGTTCTATGTCATGTAGGAATTTAGGAATATGAGCAGACATGTAAAACTTTGCACTGACCAATTGAGTCCTGGTCTTAAGAATGATCTCATTGTTTAAACTATTTTTTAATGACCTTGCAGATTGGCATACAGCGTAAGCCAGCTGATTTGAAGATAAAAACTACCAATCTTATTCTCGTTAATGTGCTTAAGGATCAGGTTTGTTGAGGTCAATGACTTCTTAACAATTATTGCGCAGCAATATTTGTAGTCTTTTGAAAGCTTGCACACATATTTTGTATTCAAGATCTTGACCAAATATTTTTAGGTTCGAAAAGTAGGAAGCTCTGTATATATATTTTTAAAATAACATTGTTGAACATGTACTCAAACCAGAGGCGCATGCTTTTGAGATTCATTTTTACTAATACTAGTGACAGATGAGGTGGGACAGTAAAGCCAGATTTCATCCAGTTTACATAGTTTGATCGGGAACTTTTTTGGTCAATCAAGTTTCAAATGGCATGTATGAGAATATTCTCTCTATATTTTTCATAGTAAACTATAAAGGGATAGGTCATGTTTCCTTTTTCCTGATTTCTCAATAAGGTTGTACTCCATCATATCATATATGCCATTATTTAGGGTTACTGCATAATCGTTTAACTTTCCAATATTTTTAATGTAGGTGAAAATGTGTTACATGCCAAGACTCCCACAGCATAAAGAGCTCATCTCTCGGTTAGGTCCATTTCATGCTAAACTTTCATGTGAAAGTTCAACTGCTAAAAGGCATCCTGTATATAGGTGCAACGAAGTCCAGGTTCTTACAAGATCCCACACTGAAAGATTCATTGTTCTACTTGCAAGTTCACTTGTTGAAAATTAAAATATTATCTTCATTGAAGCATGAAGAGTAATACCATAGAGATACCTAGCACAGCCATATTTAAGAAAATTAATTGAAGTCCCTCATCCGGCTTTTCCCTCTGTTTTTTACACCAAAACATTATTATAGTTAGAAAATGTGTTGAAAGATCATTCATGGGAGCGTTAATATGTCTTATTTCCACCAATACTTTCCAATTTGAGACAAAACCGGAAGTCATTAGTGGCATCCTCTATCTACTGATGAGCCGCATTCCCATAAATATTTCCTATGGCATTGGGATTGGTCTCAGCCTTTCAGTCCAGAAACCATGTTATCTACGTATGATTTATGCATCACAAACCAGCAGTATTGCCTATCTTGTTTCTTCTAATCAGTGGCAAGTGGTGATTTGTACTTGTTTACAGGCTGAAGCTGCAACCCAGTTTTTGCATATCATGTGGGGATACGTGGAGTCACTTTGTTCAGATCTGAGATTACATACGATAACTAGTGTACAATCAAATAGTGACAGGGTAAGATAACTAAATATTGTTTATTAAGTTCCTGGAAATTCTCAACTATAGTATTGTCTAATAGGTAGTTGCACCATCTTTTCCTAGCTAATCCTGGATTATTTTTTCAGGTTTCTTTGCTTCTTAAAGATAGCTTCATTGATTCCTTCCCTGGCAGGGACCAACCATTCATTAAGGTAATATTTTCTCGTTCTTTTAAAGAAAATTTTAACCCTGCATAGGAATTGAAATAATTGGGGCTGATAGTTAGGCTACTGTGATGCCATCCTAAGTTTATAACGGTCGATAAAGTTTAGCATACCTAGCCTTATGAAAGAGTTCCATCAAATATTCATTTATAAATAGTCAATGTAGGATTGACAGTGAGAAGAGCATCTGTAAATTGAAATGAGTACTCAATGATCAGTTGGGTAGCCCCAACCCTTTTGTAGACTAAGCCAATGGGAAGTAGTCATGTGCATATGTTAGTTAACTTTTCAGTGGGCTCCACCCATAGCGTATTATTTAGGATAATCTTGTTTACTATTTTCTTAACGCAGTTAAATAATCACTCCTGCAAACCCTCATTTTGTGATTCTAAAGCGGCCGCCAGTACTAACAATAGGTTTTGTTTATTATGTGTGCTTAACTTTGCAGCAATTGGTAGACACGCAGCTCTTCAGTGTTCTATCAGACTCGCGCTTGTCAAGTTTCGAGAATGACTCATATTTCTCTGACACTTAATTCTAGGATCACCGGTGCGACAGAAAGACCTGTTTGTTTGCAACAACATATGGTTCTCTTTCCTCTGGTTAACCCCCAGATAAAATTGTCAACCCAAATATCCAATGTTTAGAATGACAAATAGAGGGCATTGGTATATGTATTTAATAAATTTTGGATAATGTTGATAGTTATTGACATCAAATGCTGCAACTTGGATCACTTGTCCTGACCCAAAAGATCACTTCACTGCCCCTATTTTTTTTTATTTTGGGTGTATGTTCCTTGGTTCAGCCGCCAAAAACAATGTGATTGTAAGAGTATATTGAGACAATATGGGATTTATTTTTGTTTGTAATTCATGTTTTCTTTTTTAATTGAGTTTCATTTTATTATCTTCTCCAATACTGTCTCGAAACCACTGTTGATACTCGAGTGCATAGCTTGGCCCATTGATTCACCCTAGTCATGTGCAGCCTCTCTGGAAATAGTATAGACAATTTACTAAAAATAATGGATTAAAGATCACGAAGATTAAATAGCTAATAAGCAACGCAACAAAAGCATACGTTGAACTCAATATAAACAGAAAAATTACATGTTACCAGAAACTATGGGCGATTGGTAGGAGTGAATTGTTTCTAATAGTTTGCACATGCTTAGGATCAGTTCGCTACCAGTTTTTTTAAAAAAATAGTGTTTGTTTGCCAGAGGACGTTTCCAACGGTGGCCATTCTAAAAGAAAATGGGAGTGCAACAGAAAGGCACTTACGTTGACCATAATTAGAAGTACATTCCACCGCAAGACAATGAACAAGACGCCGTTTGTTGCGTCATACAGACAATTGGACCAGCTGGCCACACGTAGTTTTTCTGGGGCCGGGAGAAAATATGCTCCTAAAATAATTTTCCAAAAATGTTTCTTACTTGTTCTCATTGCTAGATTCTTAAAAAACCCCTTCCGTTCATGGCTTTAATAAACTTCTAAAGGGAAATAGATCAGGACTGATTGCGGAAGTGGGGTCAGAAAAGTAGTCCCCCGTTAACAATGCTTCAATACTCTGGGATACAATAAAAGTAACTATTTCTTAGTCACTCTAGCTTCCTTATCTCCTCTGCAATATTCATGCTCCGACATCAAAAAATAAAATAGCATCATAAACCTATTATTTCTCTTCCTCATCAGAATCTGACTTTTGGAAAACAGGCTCAGGCTGGGTTTTTGCATATGCGGGAGCAATGAATTTTGGATCCTTTGCTGCAACATCAGCATATTTCAGGATAGCTTCTCTTGGATCTTCCTCCATCCACGTCTCCTTAATCATACCCCCTTTCTGTAATTACATAAATAAAATATAAATATCTAGTAGAAGTCATATTCAAAAGCTTGAAAACTGAAGCTTCAAGAAAAAAGATGACAACAAAATCCAGACCTTGAGAAGATATTGAGTCAGTAAGCTTCCTTGACTTGCACCAACTCGTCCACCAAAGCCAGGTCCTGTTATGGGAAGTTCAGGCTTGTGGGATTTCAGTGGATCCTTCAGTACTTTCTCTCGTTGACGCTTACGGCTTGGCTGATCCCTAAATAGTGGTAAGGCATGAGGATTGTGAACTACAGGTTTTGCCTCAAAGTCATCAATGGACTTTTTCCTTGGTGCACGTGCAACACAAACAAGAGCTCCTCTCTCACTGAGGGTTGGATCATATAGTATGTGAGTTCCTCCTTGGCTTTTATCACCAACAGCTGCAAAGATCTTCACAAACAAGGAAGTCCAAGAAGCATTATGATAGAAAGCACAAGCCAGTAAATGCAAGATGACGAGCAAAATGTTCAGCATAGATTACCCATGATATTTATTATGGTACCTGATTCAGTTTAGGATGCCAAGCACACTGCACAACACTACAAGTGGGTGATATGCCAACTCTTGAAACAAGCTCAAGGTTCACACGATCATAGAAACACAATAAACCTCCACTTAAACTTCCCCTTTCAACAGATGTTCCAGTAAAAAAGAGTTGCTCATCAGGACTAAAGGCAATATTTGTTTGTCCATAATGATTTGGGAGATCTTCAAATACCTTTAGAGGTTCCTTCATTTTGCGTAAATCCCAAACCTGAGACATAAAAGGGGTAAAGACAGATAAATATGATTAAAGTAAGTATATTATTATGAAGGAGAGCAAAAGCATCATACCCCAAGGCCTAAAGATGTGGCAATTTACCTTCAAGGAACCATCAAAGCTTCTTGACAATAAAATTCTCCCGTCACTAGAAAACCTCAAACCACTAATATCATCTGAATGCCCTTTTTCAATATGCACATCTGGTCTGCTTCCCCAACCGGGCTTAATACTCCACATCTGTGAAAATAAATAGATCAAACAATACAAGGATAATTTCAATGACACATGAAGCTTAAGAGTTGCATAGAAGTATTGGTTTATTCCCCATTGAAGTCACTGAGAAAAAGACCAAGAGAAATACCTGTATAGAACCATCTCCTATACCACCAGCTATGCATTTGCCTTCACGATCCCATGCACATGTGGTAACAGGAACTCTTCCAGGTCTTGCAAGCTTTGGTTTGATAACCTATCCATTCAATGATAGTATTGTGTAGCTTAGCTTCCCTAACATCAACAAATTCTTAAGGTTGCAAGATTTATGATTAGCACCTATCATAAAAAAGTTAGTAGAAACGCATTTTAAATGGTTTGGTCATGTACAAAGGAAATCATTAGAGGCTCCTTAACAAAAAAATTGACCAGATGATGGATAGTCCAATAATCAGAGGTAAGAGAAAACCAGCGAAAATAATAGAAAAAACTATTAAGATGAATTTAATTATTAATAATTTAATTATAAAAATGAGTAAAGAAAAAACACATGACATCATTTGATCCATATAACTCACTTAGTGGAAAAAGGTTTTGTTTGTGGTTGTTGTATGCATACATTCGCAAGCCAATACAAATGCATGCCACATGTACATTCTTTTAGAATTATTGGGTGAGAAAAGGACACTTTTTAAGGTGATTTAAGTCTATCTTCATAATAAAGGGAGAGGCAAAAGGGTAAATTAAAGTAACCCCCTGTGGCTTGGCCCAAAATCAGTTTGCCCAAAACCCCAAACCCTAACCAAAATATGGGTAAATCAATCATTAATGTAAATATAGCTTTTGAGTAATATATATAGGGCACAGCATATTATATATCAATCATGAATTTCAGAAAACTTGGTTTAGAATGCCTCATTCAACTCCCTTGTGGTTTGTTTTGTTACCACTTAACAAATTTGGAATATTTTACATCATCATGTACACCCAAACAATCATGTGAACTCTAAAATGATTAACAATTCCATTACCAAGTATGTTTTACCCAATTAATCTTAACATACATAAAACAATGAAACTGTTCATTGGTTTACATTATTTACATTAAAATTTGGATGCAAAATACTATAGAGAGGGCAGGTTAATGGCAATTAAATGAACCACAGGGGAATTGAATGAGACACTTTAAAGTTTAAACCACAGGAGGGCAAACAGAATTTGGGCCAACCATAAGGTGGTAAATTCCCCCAAAAAAGAAGCTCGATTGGGAAAAGACAAATTCAAGGAACCTAAGTACTGGGTGATAAACAAATCCATAAAAAAAAAAATTTCCATGAAATTTTAACCAGAGAAAAATGAGGCAATGCAAGAGGTATTCAAATTCACAATGCCAGTAACTTTACATCCAAAAGCAAAGTTCACAGCCAATAATACCATAAGCAATATCTTATGAGTTGCTCTCAGCCACTTACCTCAGCAAGACCTGAGTTTTCATTATAATATAAACTTCTGAGAAAACTTACTTTAAAACAGAATCAACCTTAAATGTAAAAAAAAAAAAAAAAAAAAAAAAAATCTGAATTTCACAAAGCTTTTATCTCAGGAGTCCTCCTTTCCCATATAAAGAGAATAAATAGTAAATTAATGCCCATACAGATATGTACATGCATGGACCTACTACAGGGAGAGCGTATTGCCATTTGCCACAGAAGAACAAGAGTGAACTAAGATTATACAAACCTGCTTCTGACTTTTGAACTCATTTACATCCCATATACGAAGTGACCCATCCTCTGATGATGTTAAAATTGTTTCCTTAGTTTTTGGGTGCCACTCTCCACATGTCAATCCAGATATGTGACCTTTAGTATTTTTTAGGTCACGAATATACATGTCCCCCTTCACAAACTCTCCCAATGTAAGCCCATCACGGTCATAGATCTGTGCAAAAGGAAGACAGGCATGGTTAATGGCAGAGCACTAAAGCATAAAAGAAACTGAAACAAAAGATGATGTCAGCACCACCTTCGCTTGAGCTGATCCTGTCACACATAAAAAGCGATCTGCACTTGGACTCCAGCTTAGATTGCGAACTTGATGACCTTCAAATGGCTCTAATTGCCGAAATGATTGCAAACGAGAATTCATTCCTTGAAAATCATACATTCGTACTGTATAGTCATAACTTCCAGAAAGTACCCTAGACCCGGAATGATCCACAGCAAGAGCTGACACAACCTGTTAAAAGTTGCCCAAACTTACTTATCTATCTATTACTCTGCCTTTCATCTGTTATATAAGTTGCGTAGAGCCATTCTAACAATTTGCCAAATTATATAAAATCATGTCTTAAACATCATAGACAGTTTTAGAGAACACAAATATCAGTAATCTTTCAATTTGCATAAAAATTGACCTCTTGAAGTGCGGACTACCATATCGAAGAGTGCTACGTACGCAAAGCCGGAGAACTAATATTTCTGAATTTCGAACATGAGAGATGGCAGGAAAGGAAAATAGATTGAAAATTGAACAAAAACAATCCCGTCATTTATTAATCGGTAGGCATCATCTTCTTGTCCCTTTCCTTCTCCCCTCCCCGGCAAACCCCCTTAAACCCCCCCCCCCAAAAAAAAGCAAAAAAAAAAAAAACAGTCCTTTAAAACGAGCACAAGTACCTTAGTGTGGCCCTTGAGCACAATCTCGTTGCTAAGCGGAATCCGAAACCGGTTCCCCACCTCATCTTCGTCTGAATCATCCTCAGAACTCGAAGCGCCCAAATCCGAACCAGGCGGTGGCCTTGGCGGGCCAATCATCTCATCATCCCCATCCCCTTCTTCAATCGGACTCAAACCAACAGGCGGTCGAGGCGGCCCAATCATAGCACCACCATACTCTTCCGCCTCAGGCGGCCGAGGCGGTCCCACCATAACACCTCCATCCTCATCAGAATCCACCGGAGGCGGCGGCCGAGTCGGGCCGATCATGGAAGATCCGCCACCCCCATGGGCCGTAGAATCAGGGTTAGGGTTTTTGGAGTTGCGGAGGGAAACAAGCCAGGCCTTGGAAGAGGAAGAAAGAGAAGGAAGGTCATTGGAATTATTGCTGTCGGAGGCTGTGGTCGAGGGATTCGAAGAACACGCAGAAGAAGAAGAGGGTTTAGAGGTGAGATTGGAAGTGGAACGACGCGTGGCGTTGTGGATGGATTCAAGAGGGGTTTGAGACTTCGATTGCTTTCCAAAAGTTAGAGGGAATTGAACTCTGATACCATCGTATATATCAGCCTCGTCCTCCATTGTATTGACCTAGGAGCTCCTTCGAAATCAAAATGAACCCTTGTGCATCCCACTCACTCACTTCCAGTGTTTTTGCTTCCACGATAATTTATAGGTATGCCCTGCCGCCTGTCGTTCCAACCAGACCAAACACACACAGAAATGCATGTCTGAAGTCAGAATCAATATCAAAATGGATCGTTACAAGCCCTACAGTGTAGTAGGCCCGGCCCAATTTTTGTATGGGCTTTTTGGGTTGCAGCAACTAAGAACCCAATTCCAAAAAATTACTTGTTACAAAAGAATTAAAAGGAAACTAGAGTTTTTCCCTCTTGTTTCTTGTGTCAGTACTGTAGGGCAAACAGGCTAGTACAGATAAGGGAAAAAACGAAAAAGTCAGAGTTTGGTACAAAATAATGCAATGATTCAAAGATTCTTTTAAGTGCTTTTATGTGGATAATGTCAAAAGGGAAAAGAAAAAAATAAGAATGAGAAAAACATGAAAAAAAGAAGAAGAAGGAATACAAAAAAAAAAAAAAATCTTCAATAGTGGTCTAAGGACATTGGATACAGTTGTCCGGTGTCCCCAAAAAAAGTCACACCTCCAAGTTCACAATAAAATGGGTATAGAGTTAAACTCTCTGTTTTTTTTTTTTTTGTTAAAAATTATATAAAATGCTTTTTTATTATTATACACGTAAATTTAAAAATATTTAACCATTAACAACATTTGAAAGATTGAGTTATCCATTAAATATTATGATAAATTATGGTATCATATTTAAAATACTATTTAGGATAATATTGATTTTTATTAAAAATATAAAACTTATTAAAAAAAATTCAATAATTTCTTGTATAAAAATCTCGTAAATTTGATTTATTCTAATTTTATATTAATCAAATAAATATGTAATACATATTGTATTATATAAGTAAAAAATATAAGAGACACTCTTTGTTTCTATCCTCTCCTCCCTCTATCATATTATCATCCCAAGGTGATACATATGTATATGAATGATTCAATTTTGGAAAGTGTATATATGTTCATATATGTGTGGTGGATGAAGAAAGTAACATATTGTATATAATGAGTTTTGGTGTGTGTATATATATATATATATATATATGAGATGGGATCCATGTGTCCTCGTGTTTTACGTATATAACGATAAAGTAGCTTATTAAGCACAAAATGTCCCCTTTTTTCTCTCCTTGTTCATTTATGGATTTCATTCATAATATCTCAATCTTCTTTCCATCAATTAATCTTTAGAGCATTTTACTACCATCAATTTAATTAATTATAAACTATATAGGATCCAAATTAAAGAAAAACACTTTTAAAAACATTAAAAATATATTAATAATTTTCATCTTTCAAGAATAGAATCTCATATGTTAAGAAAATAAAAAATAAAAAGAGAGAATGTGGGTACTATTGTCACGATGCTTTCTATTGGATTCATTTCATCTGTTTCTTGTTGGAAGGGAATGGAAAGAGAATACTAGTGAACACAGCAATTGTTTTGTCTCTTTATGGTTGGGAGCGAGAATAGGCAATTTTGTCACGCGAGAAAAACACACATAAAGGTTCTTCAGCTTTAATTTGTGTTCACACAAAAGAAAAAAATTCTAGTTACATATATTGTATTAATTTGATTTATATATTAATCAATAATATTAATTAATTTGTTATTTTTTATAATATATAATTTAATTAATATAAAAATAAAAAAATTAATTAAATATTATTAAATAATATAAAAAAATTTAATAAACTATATATATAATTACAAATTTATTTGAGACAAATGCAGTCACTGTCACGTTAACCTTTTGATGAATTAGCAATAGCTGGCTTTGTACATAGTGCATGGTGGGCGCGCATGCACTTTGAAAGGACCATCATTTTCTGACCCTCAAAAAAAAAAAAAAAAAAGACCATTTGCTTCGCTGTCACGTATAGACTAGTCACCTCCTTCCAACCAATTACTTACTTCCTTTTTCAATCCCATACCATGCATATAAGATGCACTTCTTATTACATGAATCACTTCTAGAATCTTCTTTATTCCGAGATTTCACTTCGCGTTATGGGCTTCTTGGATGCTTTCGGAAATAATTTATTATTTGTGGGCTTTTACTAATCATATTTTATGCTTTATTAAAATCCTTTCTTTATAGATGATTTACGTTGGATAAGAATGAGAAGCTGAGTTATATTAATAATAATCAATGGATTAAGTACCTTGCATTTATTAGTATGCATGGTGAAGCTGTATATTAATGTAAATATATTAGGCCAGTGATAGAAGAGCCCTTGAGCTTCTCACTAGTGATAATAGTTCATTAGGTATCCCATTAATAGTTGTTTATAGAAAAATCTCTATGTATATTACATACATACGTGCATGTGTGTGTGTGTAATGTACACAAAATTTGATTGCTAGCTGCTTATATTATAAGGAGGCCAGAGAGGAAGTTATATTCATATTATAATGATTCTCACGTTTTTTTTACTATATAAAGTAAAATATATATGATATGAGGAGGGAAAAGAAAAGAGGTAAAAATAATTAAAAATTATAATAGAAGATTAAAAAATTAAATGATTTTTTATTACTTAATTTATTATTTCAAAATATAATATGCAATTTTTAATATTATATTTTAAAAATTAAATAAAATAACATACACTTTTTCCCATAACAAATTTTTAGTACTATTAATGCATTTGTGGGGTTCTTTTTAATTTTATGATTTTTTATATGGAATAATTGTGTTAAAATTTGAAATAAAAGCAACAAAAAAAACTTATTTAAAGAAAAATTAGGTCAGTCAAAAACACTTCATATTTAAAAACTGAAATTGAAATTATTTTCCTAAATTTGTATATATATAAATTCTTCCGTCTATATCTTAATGCAAATGCTGCTTAACGACACTCCTTACCTTACTATATGGCATGCCCATTAATTCACTTATTTTTAGACTAATGGAATCGTATCATATGACAAGGGAAAAGATGTGAATTGGCATCTTCCTTAAAGAAAAATGACTATATATATATAGCAGAATTTAAATGTTGAACTGTGAACATTTTTAAAATTGATACATAATTTTTTTTTCACATTAAACCAAAATGAACATGTGTGTGTGTGTGTATATGGTTATAACTTAATTATAAGTTTCAGTTTGCACGAGGTTGCCTTAAAATCATGACAAGTCTTCAAGAGAAGGTAATATTTGTGAGAGAGAGTCAGACGCAGAACATAAAGCTTAAACAAGTGGGAGTGGTGGTAAAGACATAGAACCCTTTTCCTTTTCCTTTTCCTTTTGCGTCTGAAAAGTAAGAAGGCATGCACAATTGCTTTATGGGATTCTTTTTTTTTTTTTGGTTCACAGATATTTATTTATTAAAATTAATTTTATTTATTACATTATCAAACACAAAATATTATTAACATATTTATAAAAATTTAAATTTAAATTTATTATGTTATAAAAAATTAATTTTTTTATTTAAACTAAACTCTTATTAATACTTTAAAACAATAATTAAACTAGTTAATTGTTTAATTAATTATATTATTCATTGATGAAAACCAAAAAGGTTGCTCTAGTGCTTTAATTATAGGATTTACTTTTATTTTTTTTATTTCACAAGTTGGCTTCTGATTAGATGTGAGATGTCATGTGTAGACCATAAAGAATGCTTCCGTGGGCAATCTAACTCATCCATCCACACACACGTATATTACCACATTTAGGTTCATTATTCTCCAAAAGTTGCCCCATCAATATAAATTACACGTAAGTGGCATACAGAAAATGCTTGACTCAAAATTAAATCAGCGCATATCTTTTTGTATAGTCAATTAATAAAAAAAAAAATTTATAGATAATGGATATGCTATATATATGCGTAAATTCGGCGCCAGCAGTGGGGATGTATATAGATTCAAATCTTTTTGGGTAAGGCACCGAAAAGAAAATCGTTTTTGGTAAAGAGACAATAAATGTGTCGGATGAGCAAATTAAATGGATAAATATAAAGTTAGTCTAATTTAGTTTTTATAATTTTAAAACATTTTAACTTAATTATTGTTATTAAGTTTTTCTTAAAATTATGTTAAATTTTATTATATTGATAATATACACTATATTAGTACTATAAATGCATATTATTTATGTCAATAAAAATAAAATAATAAACAACGATGTAAAAATAATTTATATGTATGATATGAAATATAATTTATGTTATGTAAATTTAAGTAAATTAATTTTAATTATGTATATTTATAGTGCTAAAATAATATATAATTAGCATGTCAATAAAATTTAATACATAAAAATCTAAGGATAAAAATTAAATCACAAATTTTATAAACTATAAGAATTCAATTACAAATTTTTAAACTATAAAAATTGAATAAAAAATTAAGTGGAATTATAAGAAAATGACTAATTTAACCTTAAATAATAAATATTTGAATTATACAAATTACATGATGTAAGATTATATCTATTTTTATATGATATTATATTACACATTTTATAAAATATTAATTATATCATATTATTTCTTTAGATAACAAATTTTTTAAATAGATGTTTGGTTACTCAAGTTTCACAAAAAAAAGTAATTTGATTCCCTTAATTTAAAAATAGATAATGTTACCTTCTTAGTTTATAAAATAATTTAATATTGTTCTCTCTATTATATTTTTATCTAAAATTTGATGCCATATTAATTTAATATCTAAACAAATTATATGCTAGAATTGAGTGAATTAATGAGAAATAGATTTAATGAAAGAGACTATCTCACAATGTAACAAATGAATGTCTAAATTTTTATTATAAGAGATGTTTATATTTAGTTTGATAATATTTCGAATATGATATTACTTTTAATATAATGATATCTATAAAAAATGAAAAAAAAGTGTGAGCTAATAATTTTTTTTTTCTATAAATAACACTTCAATTAACAATTTGTCAAATTTGATATGATATTTTATAATACCATAATATTCTTATAGTTTTTATTTTTTAAATATTGGCATGTGGCTAGGTAGACTTTTGTAGGTTTAATAAAAAATATTTGTCTTTTTGTAATTAATTAGTTTTTTGTTGTTTACAAACATATATTTAGTGATAGGATATATATTGGTGGAAAGAAACATAGTTAAAATAATTTTTGTATCTATTTTGAAAGTCAATATTAATAAATCATATATATTGTACAGATAAATACAATAATTTTTTTAAAAAGGAATTTACCAATTGTAGCAGTTTCAAACTACTAGAAAGTTAGACATTAGTGACTACCTTTTTGAGGGTCAATAAATATATAACGGTTTTTAAAACAAAAAAAAAAAAAAACAGCATAGGAAGAATTTCTTCAAATTAGGAGTGGCTTACAATGGTTAGAAAATGTCTTTATTTTTGTGGGAGCTATAAAGCACCACTGCACCATAAAAATTTCTACATTTTGTGGCAATTACTAATCGTGGGAAAAGTCATTTTTGGGCAGTTTAAAATTGTGACAAAATGAAAGCAAATCAAACATTTTGATCACATTGGAGGCAGCCTCTAACTATTACTAATTTTAATCTATAGCTCTTCTTCTAGCCGTTTGTCAAAATTATTTTAATTACCTTTTGACGCATGAATTTGTGACACTTGATCAAATGACTTTTATGACAGCTAAATCATTATAAAATGATAATTTTAAGTAAAGGTGTTCAAAATTAATCTAAATTGACTAAATTAAATTCATCTAAACTAAAATAAATTAATTAGAAACCAAATAAAACAAAAAAAGAATTGGTTTGGTTTGATTTTTAAAATGACAAAATTAAATGATTTGATTGGTTGTCAATTTATAATTTTTTTATTCAATTTTAACTGAACTATTTAACTCTATATGTATTTTAATATTTTTATCTAGTAGCAAAATTTAAATCTCTTTTTGTAATTATATTATATATGTATTATTTTATTTATTATTTTCTAAATAATTATGTAGATATATATATTAATACTTTGAGATATCATAATATTTTATATAATTTTATTAGATAATATAAGTAACTAGTTGTATTGTAACATTTTTATTACTTATTAATATTGTTACAATCTTGATTGCAAATTTAAGATTAGTTATTTAGTTTAATATTATAGTTTTGAACTTCTCAAAACTATTATTTTAAACTTTATATGTATATTGTAAATAAGTTAAATTTTTGTTTAAATATATTTTAAAATAAAAATATCAAGTTAATGCCAACTAAACTAATTTTAAAATCAACTAAATTAATCTTAAAATTGAACCAAATTGATGATGTAATTAAACTCATTGTAGTTAAAAATTCATTATATTAGTTCAGTTTATTTTTAAGACAAAATCGAACAAAACCAAACATTTAAATGCCCCTTGTTTTAAACATCACAAAATGACACATTTGTTGTAGTTAAACTTAAATAATTTAGAATCAAATTATTTATTGTTAAATTAGAGAAACTAAATTGACATTTTTATAAAATTGAAAGGCTTAAAAGTGCATTTAATCAAGTCTATATAAAAAAAAAATCTCGTACTTATTTCTTATACAAGAAAAGAGATTAATAAATAGTGATATTTATTACATTTTATTAATTGTGATCTGACTTTTTTAGTCACGGTTACGGACTATTCTATTAGTTATAATATATATATATATATATTAATGATTAAATTATTTTTGTACTTTCTATAAATTTACTTGATTTTTAGTTAGATATTTATAATTTAAAATTTATAATTAAATTTTTATAATTTAAAAATTTAAAAATTATTTCATATTGTAATTTTTTTGTTAAAATTATACTAAATTTTATTAATATTATCAACATATAATATTTTAACATTTTAAATATATATGATTTATGTCAACAAAAAATAAAGTTGATAAATAATAATTATAAAATAACTTAAATATATAAAATAAATTATAATTTATATTAAATAATATAAATTAATTAATTTAGATTAAATAAATATGATTAATGTATCATTAAATTTTAACAAAATTTTGATAAAAAATTAAATTTATAGATTAATTTAAAATTTTATTAAATTATAAAAATTCAATTATAAATTTTTAAATTATAGAGACTTAATTAAAAATTAAATAAAATTATAAAAAAGTAATAATTAAAAATTAAATAAAATTATAAAAAAGTAATAATTAAAAATTAAATAAAATTATAAAAAAAGTAATTTCATATCTCTGTGTGTGTGTATATATATATATATATTAAAAATCTTCACGGAAGTGTTTTAATTAGGATCATATAATCATGTCCCATTGTCCGTAACAGTTTTGACCATGTGTCGCTGCAATAATAACGTCGACAAATGGTGACAGTTTTATTCTGTTGCTTCACGCCACATGGGTGCACCAATCAGTCCCATTAAATTAATAAAAAGCCTATTATTGCATGTGAAATTAATGACACAAATATTTAGTAGTTCAAAATTCGGAAGATGGTGTCAGAACATGTTTATAATATTTTGAATAAAGTGCCAAAAAAAAAAAGTTCGTCTTACCAATTATAAAAGATAATTTAAAATTATGTAAACTTTTTAATTTTTGTAAATTTTTTTAACTTTTTTAGTTAAAACACTAATAAAATAATAATAACATATGAGCAAATTAGGTAAAATACAAAAAATTCTCTTGAATTTTAAGCTTTGCATAATTTTTTTTAAATTTAGACTTTATGTATTAAAAATCTTTATAAATTTTAAATATTTTGCAGAAATCTTTTTAATCAATTTGACATGTCTGTTAAAGATTTAGATAAAAAAATTAACCAAAAAAGATTTTTTTTACATAAGTTACAAATTTATGAAATTTTAAATCAACTTTCATAATTAATAAAAATTATATATATCACCTATAATTTATAAAAAAGTATATACATTTTAATATAATATTTTATATGCTCCCATGCATGCATGAGAAGTGAATAAATATGTTTTTTTAGTGTAATTTGTTTATAATGAATATCATACAAATACAATGAATACCAATTTAAATATATTTTATATTCACCGAAAAATAATATTTTTATGTCACTGCCGCAGGGCATGTGTTTTGAAGTCGTTAAGTAAACAGCGATAGTGAGCTAGCTTCATTAATATATCTAATCTGACAAATCAAAGATATTTGGAAGCAAAAAAAATATTTTTATGATTTTTTTAAGTATTGTAGACAAAAAGTTCATTATCTTATTCTTTTCCGTTAATAACGCATCGGGAACAAAATTTTATGCCAAATTAAGAATAAACTAATTCGAGACTATTGAGTAATTTATTACAATTTTTGGCAAATTCAATAAAATTAATGACATGATGTCAAAGTGCGTCTTTAATACTTACGGGTTCAACTGATATCATAAGTTGAGTATGTAATAAAAATTTTGAATTCAATCTCTACATAATATATTTATCTAGGGAGGGACGGGTGATTAACTTTAATTGCAATTAATATTAAATAAGATTAATTGGTAATTATTATATTTTAAATTAAAAAATAAAATTATATATATTTTATTATTATTATTTATATTATATATTATATAATATATAAATTCAGAGATTCAAAACTAACAAATTCTATAAGTATTATAATATAAATATATATTATCTAATTAGTTCCATCAAATATTAATTTTCATGTGAACAAATGGCATATGTACATATATTAGTAGAATGATCTCATTCGTGTTGGGTTAATGTTTAAATTTTTATTAAAAAATTTATATTAATATTTAATAATATCTTAAATAAAATTATTTTAAATAAAAAATTAATGTAAAAAAATTATAATTTATTCTAACAATAATTTTCATTTATAGAATTGAAAACTAATAACCTGTTTGAATGAGAAATAATGTAGGAGACGAAAAGGAAATGAAATAACATTTATAAACCTTCGTCTTATTTAATTTTTAAGACTTTGGAATAAAAATAATTAAATAATTTTATGATAATTTTTATTTTTTTAATTTTAATTATCTAAATTAAAAATTTATAAATAATTTTTTTAAAAATAAATTATCACTTAATTTTTTATGTTTTATTATTAATTTTTTCTTTAATCTCTTTTCTTTTCTTTTCCTTTTCAATGGCTCAGTCCCAAATATATTCTAACCAACTTAAACTCCACTTTTTTACCACGTGACCAACAAATACTCCTTGTTTTCAGTAAGTTCAACAAATTTCCAAATCTGTCGTCTTATCACTTCAAGCAAGCCACGTGTAATCTATCTTCACCCAAAACTTCATTTTCCTCTTAAAAGAAAATCCAAATCCCGGTTTTAAATATTAAAATATTTGATTATAAATACATAAAGATTTTGTTCTAGGTTTTCCTTTCCCCTAATGGTCCTCACTTACGAGAAGACGTCCATTCACCCAGACCCAGTTTGATTAAATTTTCATGAAAAGCAGCGAATTTTTATGTTTTGATCAATCATCATCTATTTTAACTTTTGCAGAAAAGAGCCAAAGAAAGTGGTAAGTAGGCTGGCTGATGATGCATCCACATGGAGCAAAACCAGTAGACTTTGGCAATGGCACCCATGCCTTTAATTCTTTAATAATCTGTTGGACAAATGCTAAGTCCTAAATCCTAACCTATTTTCTTTTTCTTTTTCTTTTTCACAAACAAACAGAGACAATGGATTTTTAACTTATATACGGGGAAGATGTGGCTCTAAGTGCTCCTCTTTACCAAACATGTTTGGGGTGATTGTATCTTCAAAAAGCAAATCATTATGCCATCATACTCAATCCCTCTCTTCTCACATCTGAATCCCACTAACACCATACTAATTAAGTTACCAACACCCTGTAAAGTGGTTCTCTCTGTCTGTCTCTCTCGCATAGTTTAGGTTATTGAAAATTAACAGATGCAAAATAATTTTTTATTATTATTAGGACACATAAATCCTTAGGTAATTTGTAAAACATTATTAATTGAACAATGGATACAGTCCACTCATAATCTATTATTTTGTGGACACATAATGAGGTCCCCATGCCATAATGATCTCTCATCTAATCAGTCACCGAAGAGAATAAGCACACATGAAATTGACTATTGATATTGCTTTATTAATATTCTATCAACTAGCAAAAAGTTAAAAAGATTATCAATTCTCTTCCCTTCACATTTCCTCTCCATGATGCCATGTCTTCCTCATAAACACCCACGCTAGCTGGCCTATAATATAATGGTGAATCAAACTACTGATATAGTATGCTAAAAAATTGAACACCTCTTTTCTCTAGGAGCATGAAGGACAACGCACATCCTTCCATTTTCTATTGGCTTTTGTATTTTGGGTTGGTTTTCTCTTTCATTCACCGAAAGTAGCTATTTTTTAGCACCTGCAGGTATATGGGACTTTTTTTTATTTATTCACTTCACATCTACTCCTTTATTTCTCTCAATCGCTCGCCAAACCCAAAAAGGACCTATTTTTGAGCATCTGCAGCAAAGGTTCTGCTTCTCACACGCAACTCTGAACAATTGCACATAGATAGCCAAGTTTAAAACAGAGAATATCAAAGAGAGCAGAAGAGAGAGCTCTCTCTTTCTGTCTCTCTGCGTGTGTGCCTTTCTGTATTCCGCATTGTTATATGCGTTGCATAGCTTACTCATCACCCTCCTTGTTGTTCTGTGATTATTCATCCTTGTGCTCCTCTCGTTCTTTCTCTTTCTTTACCAGCTGGGGTGTATAGGACTAGAGGTGAAGCTTGTTGAGCTATGCTATACATCTTGATCACAGGCTTGCCTCGACAATTTGCACCGTCTCTTCTGGCGATTTGAATTTACCCAGGTCAGTTTTTTGGTATTTTCTTCCAGAAAAATTTTGATTCTACTCCTGCCCTTGTCCCTTTCTGTTCCTAGATAACGTACAAGAGTGAGACGAAGCAAGTGCAGGCTCTTCTCTAAGTCTTCGTTTCCCGTGCTGGTAATAATCTGTTCTGTTTTGTTTCCACGTGCAATGTGTCCGCAGAATCTATCTCCAAATACACATTTTTCTTCTTCGTCTTCCTCATGGTGAAATGCCCTTCTTCACATGCTTCGATCTCTTGTTCTGCTTAGCTTCACACCGACTCACTCCTCTCAATCCGCTTCTTCATCAAATCGCCGTAATATTCATTCATGGCTATCTCGCAATGGCTCAATAGAATCTCTGCTTCATCTTTACCATCAGGATCGTCGTCGAATACCATTTTGAGAACGATCCTTGGATTGCCCGTGCTGGAACTAGCGGCAATCTGCGTTAACTTGACTATTCTTCTTGCATTTCTCTTTGTAATCTCCGCGAGACGGATTTTTGTGTGTGTCGATCGAATTCGAATAAGCAAGGACAATACGGCAGGCAATCCAAATCCAATTCGTCATAGTATTATTGATGGAGAAAGGAATGACGTTAGAATCGGCACAGGGTTCAAATTGTCGTTGTTGTGTTGTTTCTACGTGCTCTCTGTGCAAGTTTTGGTGTTAGGATTCGATGCAGCTTCTTTGATCAGAGGAGCGACTAATGGGAAGACTGTAAAATGGTCACTTCTTTCTTTGCCAGCAGCTCAGGGTTTAGCTTGGTTTGTGATAAGCTTCTCTGCTTTACATTGCAAATTCAAGGTGTCAGAGAAGTTTTCTTTGTTGCTGAGGGTTTGGTGGGTTGTTTCATTTGTGATTTGCTTGTGTACTTTGTACGTTGATGGGAGAGTAATTTTGGTGGAAGGTTCAAAACACCTTTCCTCTCATGTTTTGGCCAATTTTGCTGTCACTCCGGCTCTTGCTTTTCTGTGTATTGTTGCAATCCGAGGTGTGACCGGCATACAAGTTTGTAGAAACTCTGATCTTCAACAGCCATTACTCCTTGAAGAAGAAGCAGGGTGCCTCAAGGTTACACCTTACTCTGATGCTGGGATTTTTAGCTTGACCACCCTTTCTTGGCTAAACCCACTTCTTTCCATCGGTGCAAAGAGACCGCTTGAGCTTAAGGACATTCCCCTTCTTGCACCAAAAGATCGAGCTAAGTCCAATTATAAGATTTTGAATTCAAACTGGGAGAGATTGAAGGCTGAAAATCCTTCAAAGCAGCCTTCTTTAGCTTGGGCGATTCTCAAGTCATATTGGAAGGAGGCAGCTTGTAATGCCATATTTGCTGGTGTGAATACTCTTGTCTCGTATGTAGGTCCATACATGATAAGTTACTTCGTTGATTACTTAGGTGGTAAGGAGATTTCCCCTTATGAAGGGTATGTCCTTGCGGGGACATTCTTTGCTGCAAAGCTTGTGGAGACCCTAACAACTAGGCAGTGGTATCTAGGGGTGGATATCTTGGGTATGCATGTTCGATCAGCTCTAACAGCAATGGTATATCGAAAAGGACTCAGACTCTCAAGCTCGGCCAAGCAAAGTCACACAAGTGGGGAGATTGTTAACTACATGGCTGTGGATGTTCAGAGGGTAGGGGACTACTCTTGGTATCTTCATGACATGTGGATGCTTCCTCTTCAAATTATTCTTGCCCTTGCAATTTTGTACAAGAATGTTGGAATTGCTTCAATTGCGACTTTGATTGCTACAATAATTTCCATAGTTGTCACTATTCCCGTGGCTAGGGTACAAGAAAATTATCAAGACAAATTAATGGCTGCTAAGGACGAAAGAATGAGAAAAACATCTGAGTGCCTGAGGAATATGAGGATCCTCAAGCTGCAAGCTTGGGAGGATAGATATCGAATAAAATTGGAGGAGATGCGTGGTGTAGAGTTCAAGTGGCTGCGGAAAGCCCTCTACTCTCAGGCTTTCATTACCTTCATCTTCTGGAGCTCCCCTATATTTGTTTCAGCTATCACTTTTGGTACTTCGATATTGTTGGGTAGTCAGTTGACTGCAGGTGGAGTTCTTTCTGCTCTGGCTACTTTCAGGATCCTTCAAGAGCCTTTGAGGAATTTTCCAGACTTAGTATCGACAATGGCTCAGACCAAAGTTTCTCTTGATCGCATATCTTGTTTCCTGCTGGAGGAAGAATTGCAAGAAGATGCAACTACCATCTTGCCACGAGGAGTTTCTGACATTGCCATAGAGATTAAGGATGGAGTCTTCTGCTGGGATCCTTCTTCGAGGCCTACTCTATCAGGGATACACTTGAAAGTGCAAAGGGGGATGCGTGTGGCTGTTTGTGGCATGGTTGGTTCTGGGAAATCAAGTTTTCTTTCTTGCATCCTTGGAGAGATTCCTAAGCTTTCTGGTGAAGTATGTTGGCCAACTTAAGCTTCTAAATACTAATTCCATCTTTATAGTTTTTTTTTTCTATTGGTATTTGAAAGTTTTCCTTTGATCTATAACTGCAAAGAGGTTTTTTCACTAAATGTATTGTATTATTTTGCAGGTACGAGTGTGTGGCTCTTCTGCATATGTCTCCCAAACAGCATGGATACAGTCAGGAAATATAGAAGAAAATATCCTCTTTGGAAGCCCGATGGATAAAGCAAAGTACAAGAGAGTTCTTCATGCTTGTTCACTGAAGAAGGACCTGGAACTTTTCTCACATGGAGACCAAACAATTATAGGTGATAGAGGTATAAACCTGAGTGGAGGTCAGAAGCAGCGGGTGCAGCTTGCACGAGCTCTTTACCAAGATGCTGATATTTATCTCCTTGATGATCCCTTCAGTGCTGTTGATGCCCACACTGGATCAGAATTGTTTAGGGTTAGTTTTGCTTGACAGAGTTAATGTTGCTGTTTAAATGAATCAGATTTGGCTTAATCTATGGTATGGAATTGCAGGAGTACATATTGACAGCACTAGCTGAAAAAACAGTCATTTTCGTGACCCATCAAGTGGAATTTCTTCCTGCAGCTGACATAATTGTGGTATGCCTATAAGTGTTTATCTTCTCATTTATAATGCAATAAGGGCTTCATTGATGTCTAAGATTTGTTGCCGGCGCTTTAAGATATGTTTTCTTAACTATCCAATGAAAATTTCTAATAATGTTTTTTGGAACAATCAAGACATTATCTATATATTTGCTTATTTACTTGGGAAAATTTCTATAGTGTGAAATTATTCTGTTTTACAAGAGCTCTGTCGTGAATGAAACTTTCAGCAATCGGTGATTATGATACTTTCAATTTCTTAATAATTTCGAATAATTTATCTTTATTATAATATTGATGCTTAGTATCTTCATTGCCACTGTCTTAGTAGTTTAACTCTAAATCCTTTTTTTTCCTCCTAATCTTTAAAGGTTCTTAAAGAAGGCCGTATCAAACAGGCAGGAAAATATGATGATCTTTTACAAGCAGGAACGGATTTTAAAACTCTAGTTTCAGCTCACCATGAAGCTATTGAGGCTATGGATATTCCTAATCACTCAGAAGATTCAGATGAAAATTTGTCCTCGGATGCATCTGTTATGGCCAGTAAGACATCCACTGTATCTGCAAATGATATTGACAGTTTGGCAAAGGAAGTGCAAGAGGGTTCGTCAGTTTCAGATCAGAAAGCAATCAAGGAGAAGAAGAAAGCAAAACGCTCAAGAAAAAAACAGCTTGTTCAGGAAGAGGAGAGGGTAAGAGGTAGAGTCAGCATGAGGGTTTACTTGTCGTACATGGCCGGAGCATATAAAGGCTTGTTGATTCCACTCATAATCATTGCACAAGCATTATTTCAATTCCTTCAAATTGCCAGTAATTGGTGGATGGCTTGGGCAAACCCTCAAACTGAAGGAGACCAACCCAAAGTAACTCCCATGGTTCTTATTCTAGTGTACATGGCTCTTGCTTTTGGGAGCTCATGGTTTATATTTATAAGGGCTGTTCTGGTAGCTACATTTGGTCTAGCAGCCGCACAGAAGCTTTTTGTAAAGATGCTTCGAAGTGTTTTCCATGCACCAATGTCTTTCTTTGACTCCACCCCCGCTGGAAGGATATTGAATCGTGTAAGTTCTTTCATTAGAGAAACAAAAGAAATTGTTTGGGGCCTGTCTCTGAATGTTTGGTGTACAATATGTAATCTGGGTCATCTGTATCTCACCAGGTATCGATTGATCAAAGTGTTGTGGATCTTGACATTCCCTTTAGACTAGGAGGGTTTGCTTCAACAACAATACAACTTATTGGCATTGTTGGTGTAATGACGAAAGTTACCTGGCAAGTTTTGCTTTTAGTTGTCCCCATGGCTGTTGCTTGTTTGTGGATGCAGGTAATCATAACCTTTCAACTTGAATTTTTAACCTTTCAAACTGTTGTTCAAAAGAATTAAGCAAAGGAAAAAGAGTTGCGTGTTCCTTTGCTAGTATTGCTTCTTAGTAGTTTGGTTATGGAATTTAAATAGGTATTATGCATACAGAGTCATCCATCACTGTCAGTTTGATTGCCTACCAATGTGCTATGATTGACTTAATGAACCACAGTAAACATCAATTTATTCTTTTGCAGAAATACTACATGGCTTCCTCAAGGGAACTGGTTCGTATTGTAAGCATTCAGAAATCTCCCGTTATACATCTTTTTGGGGAATCAATTGCTGGAGCAGCAACCATCAGAGGTTTTGGACAAGAAAAAAGGTTCATGAAGAGAAACCTCTATCTTCTTGACTGTTTTTCACGGCCATTCTTCTGCAGTCTTGCTGCTATTGAGTGGCTCTGCCTACGCATGGAATTACTGTCGACCTTTGTATTTGCTTTCTGCATGATATTACTAGTCAGCTTTCCACATGGAAGTATTGACCCTAGTGAGTATTTAATTTCCATAACATCTTTCGTCTGCTTTGTCCCAAGGGATATGCCTAATCCTGGAGTAGTAAGTTATGTGATTTTATTAGAAATTATTGCTGGAAAATGATCCCATTTAAGACACATGGTATGAAACAGAATTATATTTTATATGATCATGGTAATATTGCCCATTGATTGTACACCTTCTAGTCTATGGTTTGTTTACTGTTGCATTTGAATTTCTCCCAAGTATTACATTGAGTTATTAGGAAAGGGCTTCAGTGACGGTGATATAATTTGACATGAAGATTCAGGAATAAAATGAAATGTAATATTCTGTTTCTAATCACTACTACTTTTCTGTATAGGCATGGCTGGACTTGCTGTCACATATGGCCTGAATTTAAATGCACGCCTATCAAGGTGGATACTAAGCTTTTGCAAACTTGAAAATAAAATAATATCCATTGAAAGGATTTATCAATACAGCCAAATCCCTAGTGAAGCACCAACAATTATTGAGGATACTCGTCCTCCATCCTCATGGCCAGAGAATGGGACAATTAGTATAATTGATTTGAAGGTACCCATTTACGTTTCATATTATGCATTTTGTCTTTCTTTTCCTGTTGTTATAAATTACACTTAACTTTCTCTTCTACCCTGCTCTGTTTACTCTTAAAAGGTTCGTTACAAGGAGAATCTTCCTTTGGTGCTTCATGGAATATCCTGCACATTTCCTGGTGGGAAGAAGATTGGAATAGTTGGACGTACTGGAAGCGGCAAATCTACTATGATTCAGGCATTATTTCGATTAATTGAACCATCAGGTGGGAGCATCCTCATAGATAACATTCATATCTCAAGCATTGGCCTTCATGACCTTCGAAGCCGTCTGAGTATCATACCACAAGATCCAACCTTATTTGAAGGAACCATACGAGGCAATCTTGATCCTCTTGAGGAGCACTCAGATAAAGAGATTTGGGAGGTTAGTTTGTTCACTCTGATGAACACTTTATGTTATTAGATGATTTATTCCCTTATTTCCTACTCCTCCTTCAATAAATACAAGGATGATTCACTTTGTATTATGCCTACTCCATATGAGGTTGTGCTCTGATGATAATTGGATTTCAATTTTTCTCAGGCGCTAGACAAGTCTCAGCTTGGAGAAATTATCCGTCAGAAAGAGCAAAAGCTCGATACACAAGGTAGGCAGCTTAAAATTTTGGAATATACCCAGTTTCTTCCCTTAGAAGGAAAGCAAAAGGGTTGGACTCACAAGTAGCTATCATCATAATGCTTGTTCTGAAATTTGCAGTGCTTGAAAATGGAGATAATTGGAGTGTAGGGCAGCGACAACTTGTTGCCCTGGGGCGGGCTTTGCTTAAGCAATCAAAGATACTTGTACTTGATGAAGCAACAGCATCAGTTGATACAGCCACTGATAATCTTATACAGAAGATTATTCGAACAGAGTTTAGAGACTGCACTGTGTGCACTATTGCGCATCGTATTCCTACTGTTATTGACAGTGATCTAGTTCTGGTACTCAGTGATGGTGAGTAAAGTTACTTCCCTTTATTCTGCCTACTTTGGTTCCTCAACTTATACAAGCATTGAATTTATTTTTTCCCTCATGTTACCATCATATCATTTCACGTGAGATAATCCAAATTAGTCCTTACATCTTTATTTTCTGCTGTTATCATCTTTGGAAACTTAAACTTTGATATTTTGCAGGTCGAGTTGCAGAGTTTGACACACCATTACGTCTATTAGAGGATAAGTCATCCATGTTTCTGAAGTTGGTGACTGAGTATTCATCAAGGTCAAGTGGCACACCAGATTTTTGAAGTAGATGGCATGCCAGAAAGCCTTGGAAGTTAGTGGTGGAGAGAGCTCAAGAAAGTTGAGAAGTTGAAGCAGCAAGGGCTGCCTCAATTGCTGCTGCTGCTTCTTGCTGCAGCATTCGGAGCATTCAGAGATCAAAAAAAGGGAAGGAAGAGAGGTATAATTGCCTCCTCCTGATGAAGCAAGCAACCAAGCTCTCACTCCAGTGGGAGGAAATTATTAGATTCTAGTTTGAAAGTTGATTCATCATCCCCTTTGAACAAAATTTGAGGAATTCATGCTTGGATAGCATCGCATGCTTTGTAAGACAAAATAAGATGATCTCGCTGTCATTACACAAAAGGAAGAATAAGGACCTCTTAATTGGGTTCAATCATGTGCAATAAAAGTAGTTCTTAGTATTAGGCACTAGGCTTTTTGCTTAGGATAATTGTAGAGTTGAACTAGTGTTTTGTATTCCCCGGTTTCTTGGTAGCACAAATTCAGAAATTAGTTATCCTCTCTCTTCTGCGTAGTTTACTAATAATGTCTTTTTTTTTAAAAAAAATATGTTAAATAATTATGTATCTTGCTCTCTTACCACGCATCTATCAGTAATTTTATTTGGCAGGGGTAAGCAGTGGAACTAGATATATTATCCAATCTTAACTCTTGGGTAAGCAGTGGGGTGATGAAGAAAGCTCTTTCAATATTGTCTCTGCTTGTCATTCTCTCCACCTATGAAATCATAGCCTAGGCCATTTATAATTCCTCGAGATCGAGATTCAGCATTTCCAGTGCACGTTTGTCCACAAGCGGTGGATAACTATGAAGATACCTGATTTACAATCAGAACCAAACATATATCTTCAAATCGATGAAAATTCGACTTTGAAAGTAGTGCATATAAATTGAGTTTTTAATAGAATATATATAATACAATGCATATATATATATTTATTTAAAGGAAGATTTGTCTTTAGAAAATTATATTTAGCAAAGCTTGTGCAAAGGTAAAGAAGGCCATAAAAGATGTGTACCGGGGTAGAGACAAAATATTTAAGAATAATTTATATATATAAATATTATTAAAAATCAAACATAATTTGATCAATTTATATAATTGGTAGTTATAAATAAAGAAATTGAAACACTTTTCAAAGAAGAAGACATACACAAAATAATAATAGTAAATACAATTACAAAAACTGTTTTCTTCAGTGTTTCTCAAACTCACGATAATTACAAAAGTGTACTAGATTTTCTTTTCTTTTTTGAACAGTATACGATGGGCCCAGAGGATGTGGATGAGTGGCCCACAATTACTTCCAAGCAGGCCTTCGTCGTCCGTGGATTTCGGCCTAATGACATTCGGAGCCCAATTTAGTTCGGATCCAAATCCGATCTCCGCGCGTTCACCTTCCCCCATCCACGTTCATTTGCTGTGTTCACGTTCCTCTTCGCCTCTCTACCTCCCTCCTTAGCAGTAGCGCGGTACGATGCAGACCATTGCAAGGCGCTTAGGGCACCAATCGTTGAAGCCCTTAAGTTCAATATGGTCACTGAAATATATTTATCCAACTTCCAATCACTGTAATTCTCCATTTTCTCTGATTTGACAAACTGATTCGTGGGAATTTAGAGGAGTAATGTGCTTAGCTCTCAGCATTTTTTCTGGTAAATGTGCTTGCAGACTATGGGGCGGATCACGAGCGTTATGTTTCTACCCTCGCCACCAAGGGTGTGGGTCACCTTGTTCGCAAGGGTACAGGAGGAAGATCATCCGTTAGTTAACGCTGATTCAAACATTTCTTCTTGATCACTGGTTTGTTTGTCCTCTCGGGAAAATGTAGTTGTCAGATTCGCTCGAGATTGTTGAATTTCGATTATAAGCTCGGATACCACCTAGGGGGATAGAGTTGGAAAAATGCAACCTTCAAAATTGCCATTACATTTAAAATTGGGGAAGAATTACACACCAACCTGGCCCTAATATTAATCATGGTGTGAACATTTTGTTTACCAGAAAAATAGCATTATAAAAATCAACGACAGCGTCAAGCACCGCTCAGTCTGAATTAAATTCATTACAATGTAGTGGACACAAGGCATAATATTTTTTTCCTCAAGCACTCTGCCGGTCAACATAAGGCATACATATCTCCGTCCAGTGATTATTATTGCATAACATTTTCAAAGCAAAAAACTTCTAGGTGTCCAAAAATGATAAAATAATAATAATAAAGCATTAGTATAACATGCATATGGTTTATGGGCAAAAAGGAAAAACTTTAGCAGTAGACAGTACTCACATGGATGAATCCAACAGCTAATGAATCCTCTATCATCGACTGAGCTTGGACAGGCGTTTGTTTTTTTCTCAAGTTGAAGTGATGTTTGAAAATAAATCTGTTTTACAGTGGGATTATTGCTACGGTATTTGGTGCAACTGGATTTCTAGTTTGTTATGTTGTGCAACAACTGGGTAAGTTGCTGGAATGTGAACATTGTTTCTGAGAAAACCAGAATATATTTTTTTAAAAAATTCATTTAATTTTCCAAAACGACATTTCATTGCATGTTTTTGGTAATACTGTTCTCCTCTTCCAGCTAAAATGGGATCTCAAGTGCTGGTTCCTTTCCAAGGTTCTGAAGATTCTCATCAGCATCTCAAACTTATGGGGGATTTAGGATAAGTAGTGTCAGTGTGAGATAATGATTTTTATACATGTAAAGAGTCTACCTCTGCCTTCTTTTGTGGTTTGAATGGATAAGAATGTAGGGCTATACACATGCATTATTTCCATCTGCTGTTTTTGCTAATCTTGCAGTGACTAATATACCCAGATTGTGCCAATGAAATACAACCCAAGAGATGAAAATTCGATAAAAGCAGTAATGGCAAAGGCTAATGTTGTTATCAATCTTATTGGTATACATCTTCTCAAGTAACTCTGCACCTTGAATGTTTCAAAAGTGTTGAAATTTTTGAACGTGTCACAAGCTCATCCTGGTGCTGACTATGGCTTCGGGCAGGAAGAGAGCATGAGACAAGAAACTACAGCTTTGAGGAAGTGAACCACCGCATGGCTGAGCAACTTGCAATGGTAAATTCCTCTACATTTTGTCTCATCATATATCACTGGGCTAACTGTTAACATATAAACTTATCAGTGATTCATTTTCCGTCTTTTTCTTATACTCACATCACACATCAGATAGTTACATATTTGTATATTTGATGCCCATATGCAATTATAAAATCTCATTATAATTCTTAAAAAGCAAATTAATATGGTTGTATGCCCAGATGTCGATAAATAGACATGCTGGTCAAATTTCGAGGACGTACTTGAATTTGAGTGGAAACAGCAAAAGAAAGTGAAAATGTCAAGTTTACCATTTTGGTTGTATAGAAATGTGTGTCTATGTATAATTATGACATATGGTTACCTAGTGATCCTAACTTCCAAGATGGAAAATCTGGAAGATGTCCACAGTCCAAACTAATCAATGTCTTAGAGTGCAGTTAGTTCTGTTATTTTATCTCTATGTTCGCATCCTACAGCTTCCCTGCTCCTCAAAATGAAAAGGAAAACAGGTACTGCTGCTGGGCTACTGTAGTTGTGTATAGACAATTTGGTCTCATCTGTTTCCTCTTTAAATGTTTCCTTCTGAAAGATACATCTTAAAATTTTGTAATACTGTGTAGAAGAAATTCTTTGACAACATTTATGCAACTAAATTAGAGCCTTTTTTACTGCATTGGGTTGAGTAATGAGCTAGCCTTGAGGAATGTATTAAATGTAGAAGTTCAAATTTGTTTACGTACACTTAGGAGCCTCTTGCAAGCTTCTGGTGGCTAGATGCTATCCTTAATTGGATGTCAGTCTTCTTGATTTTGAGTCTCACAATAATTTTGAGGTTTTCATATATATTGAGCCAATCTGGAGCCTTGCAAAGCTTGACTTGGATTGAATGTGTCTGCTTCTAATTGAATGTGTAACAACTAATCTGATCTGATGCTCTATTAACTAAACAAAAATTAATCTGAGCTAATGCAGATTGCTAAAGAGCATGGTGGTATCATGAGATTTATGCACGTTTCTTGTTTAGGGGCATCTCCCTCATTCCCATCCCAGATGCTAAAAGCCAAAGCTGCTGCTGACGAAGCAATCTCAAGGGAACTACCTGAGGTATGTTTAATTTCTCACTCTTTGAGCCAAAGAATGTACTTTACTGCTTTTATTGTATGGAAATGGAACAATTTGTGACCTTGAGCAATATTAACTAATCTAGCCATGTACATTTGAAGCCGAATGAAGAAGTGCCATAATGTCTAATCTAGCGATGTACATTTATTGTATGGAAATGGAGCAATTTGTGACCTTGAGTCTTGGTTTTTTATGTAAAAACAGATTCTCCCTATTGAGAGAGATGGGGGCCAAAGATCAGTTTGTAGTTTATAGATTGTCTCTAATGCCCTACTGCTTTACTATGTAATTGTTAACTCTTCAACTTCCTGGCTTTCCTTCTTCTGATGAAGTGAATAACTCATTCTTTTGAAGGCTTTGAGAGTTTATTTTGATTTTGGGATTTTAACCTGGTTGTTTTTACTTTTTAAGACACCATGAATTTTTGGGTATAGAAATAGTTCTGTATCATAAATTACTGCTACTTGTCAAAATTTCTCCAGACTGTACATTTTCTTCTTTTTAAGTGCTGATGAACATGTCTGGTGTCTAATTATAACAAGTAGTGGTTTCCATAAGGATGATGAAGTTAAAATCATTTGCACTCATACAGTTTTAATACCTATGGTCTTTTGTGCTGAAATGTTAAATCTGGGACTATTTTAGGCTTTATCAACTTGCAAGAGCATTAAAACAACAGTTCCTGACATGCATTGCTACAGGGCCACTATCATGAAGCCTGCTGTTATGATTGGTACAGAGGATCGGATTTTGAATCGATGGGCTCACTTTGCAAAGAAGTATAGCTTTCTTCCATTGATTGGGGATGGTACCAGAAAGTATGTAGTAAATCTTTCAAGCCGTTGTCAATCAGTGAACTTTCAACTTTCAAAAGAAATGTGATGTGTGTGAATTGGCCTTTTGGCTTGAAATGCTTGTTTCTATATATCTTTTTGACAAATGCAATTATTACAGAATCCAGCCTGTATATGTTGTTGATGTTGCTGTCGCACTTGTTTCAGCCTTGAAGGATGATGGCACTAACATGGGAAAGATCTATGAACTGGGTGGTCCAGAGGTCTTTACCGAGCATGAATTGGTAATCTTTGTTTTCATCTTTTATTTTTTTTTATTTTTTTTTCTGTTTTGATCTATTTATTGTTGTTAAATGGTACCTTGTCAGAAGAATAAGAGATACTACTTGTAGAGAAAAAGAGGGAAGAGAAATTTGTTGAAATGATGTAGACTCCTTGTGTGAATGCAGGGTGAGCTTATGTATGACACAATACGAGAATGGCCTCAATTTGCTAAAGTTCCTTTTCCAGTTGCAAATGTGTGTTCATCATTTAATTCTCATGTTTCCTTCCCTGTGGGGTTATTGTTTCTGTTACTTTTATTTATCTAATTTCTTCAAACTGATGAATTAGAGAGTTGCTTTCTGCTAGTCTCACATTTGTAGATCTTTCTGAATGCTGAATTCAGTATTTTACGTATTTAGTTATTCAATGTGTAATATGTAATTGGAAGGTCCTTTCCAGAAGTAAAGCAATATTGCTAATGCTTAAAGTCAAATAACATACATCATGATGAGTTAAGCTAGATCACAAAATTTGTTTATGCCCATAAAGAAAATTGTAAAAGGACTTGCATGAAGTGTGTTAGGTTGCTGTGCATTTTTATGCCCATGAGGTGGTATCCGGGTTGGTTGCTCTCAGTTGTGGTTTGCCAGTCATCTAAGTCTTTTAGTGTACCGAGCTGTGGATTTGAAAGTTGCCATTTGCTATTGAAGGTATATGACTATACGGTATTATGCTGTTCCTTTGATAACATGAAATGTTTAACCATGTGTGGGGTCTGATTGATTTTAGGCGTTAGCAACTCCAAGGGAAATATTTCTAAAGAATGTGCCCTTTCCATTGCCCAATCCTGACATTCAACCTGGATCAGATCCTTGCTTCGACTTCAGATAATGTTGTTTCAGAAAATGGTAACTTAATTTTATCCTCAGATTTTTCATTCTTTATTCCAAGAACCTAGATCGTTATTACCTTTCTCATGTCCCACATTTTTTGATGGATGGAATTTACAGCTTTGACCTTCAATGATCTTGGAATTGTTCCCCATAAGCTGAAAGGGCACCCTATTTAGTTTCTTTCCTCATATAGACAAGGAGGCCCACAATTTGGTTCTACGATCAGTGAGAGAGTTACTCCAGATGCTTGGCCGTAAGGTTCATTGGATATCTGGTCCTGATTCAATTTTCAGCCTGTCTTGTTGCCTGTAATTTCGCCATTTCATTTTACCAGTCAAGAAAGATCTTTCGTTCGTGATGTAGAATACGTGATAGTCTTTGATAATTAGAACAAAATTCTGTTGTTGAATCATGAATTCAGCATTTAAAATGCACCTTTTGACCAGCCTCGGAATCTTATTTTTATGGATATTATTTGTCAAGTACTTTGTATTCCGTCTCTAGTATTCCGCATATTATTTGAGTGTCCTCCAAGCCATTCTATTCGGTAACGGGCTTCCTTCAGCAGGAGGGAACCGACAGATCTAGTATGTAATCTTAAAACTGAACAAAGCGAAAAAGCCTGTCAGTGAAATCAGAAATGAAACCATCAACAATGAACAAAACCCACGCACATCAAATAGCAGAAAGAGGGACCAAGTCTCGCACTCTAGAGTAATGATCAACTAATGGACTCAAATGACAAGCATGGTCCGTTTGAATACATCAACCTGGATGGAAAGAACATTGGAGCAACAATGCGATTGCACCAGAGAAGCAACAAAGGTGAGCCTAAAGATTGTTGCTGCATCAACATTTACATCAACAATAATGTTCAGGCTGTGTCCAACTCGGTGTTGCATGGGAGCCAAGTAACGATGAGAGACCCAGGAATTAGGCTATACTTTGAAGACTTGAAGGTGGATAGAGGAACTCCCACTACTAACAAATGGGTGTGCTGGGAAAACTTGCTAAGACATGGTTTTTGGCTTTGTCTATTACTGTTTTTTGCTTTCCTCCTATTTCTGCTGCTATCCTCAACTAGAATCCTTATTTTGCTTGTCTGAACGAGGCCAAGCTACGCTTCACTTTGTCTTGTAGGATTTTACTCGTTATTGTTAATAGTTGGCTTATGGACGATTTGATACTACCTTTTCTGAATTCTTTTCCAGGTAAATTATATAACAAATTTGAATTTGAGTTTATGATCACCCAGCTTCGGATTTAGAAGACGTAGATCTTCTAGTAAGACCTTGCAATAGTACGTAGGTCAGTCCTTCATCAAGCGGGGTTGTAGTTTCCTCTTCAAAATCATTGGACATGAATTAATCAAGAGTTTAATGTGTGTATATATACACTTTTTTTTGGTCCAAAGAAGAAAACAAATGCATCTAGCATTCTTATAAATGTTTATGCTAAGGATTAGGAAGCCTGATAAGCTGCCGAAGATAATTCGATTATATTGGCTAATTTTAAAAAAATTAATATAATTGCGGTTTAATTATCAAAATTAAGAAGCACACTGGATCAAGAGAGGAGGAGCGAGTCAAAAGAAAACCAAGATGAAGAACAGTAGTATTGGAATGAGGAACGTCGGCTAGGCTTTTGACAAGTGGACATTGGCGCGTATTTTAAGAAACTTGATGGACTTAAGATCCCGCGCTTATGGATAGGTTGTGACTTGTGAGCACTTTACTCCAATGATGTGGTGCTATTTGATTGGTTCGATAGCGGTGCAGCTGCGTGTATCTAGCCAGTTGTCCTCTTTCTCAGGATCCTGCTGTATGACCAACTGGCATACCTCATTCACTCCAGATCACACACACTCACAAGTTGCTTCCATATAATTAATGTAAATAATTTAAAAGAGTTATTAATGAAATTTTTATATCATTAATCAAAATTATAGATTAATAATTTAGTCATGGTTCCAAGTGTGTTCTACAGTAATTTAGCTTAAGCATTTAGTAATTAGTACTATGTCACTTTAGATCTTAATAGAGCAGTGTACTGCCCTGGCAATGGCGGTGGGATTAAAAGCTAATTATACTTGGTTGATGCCAAGCTGCCAACTCTGACCAAAGGCCAAAATTAGATGGTTCTCAGTTCTCATAAAGGGTAACAATGTGCTTACTCCAATTCATAATAAGATGTACTCTTCTAATGAATTTAATGCAAGTACCTTCTCTTGCCTTTTTTTTTTTTAAAAATAAAAAATTGGGCAATGATTCACTTCTTACCATGTATGTGTATGCTTATAATCGAAAAAACGCTAATCCATTTATAATTATTTGAGGTGCGGATTATAAATTCTTTCAGTATGTACTCAAAAGTGTGAATGTTTTAAACTTTTTAAGTTAAAAATTCAATACAAAGAATTTAGTCTTCAATTATTAGTCTCGTTCAAGAGTTATTTACTGGAGATTCTAAATCTATATTTTGTTATTTAAGTAACAACGTGAGGTGCAATTCCGATGAAAAACGTTCAGGTTTAGTCCACTAGTTACCTCCCACGTGTGGAGACCTCATTGAACCATCATTCTTAGATTTCTTGCAACTATCATAACCAGTCAAACGCTAATCAGGGAACGGCCTCACTTTCATCAACAGACACGTCACGCCACAATCCACGTGTCTCAATCCCACAGGCCACCGACATTAGACAGATGCTAGCGCACGTTACTAACGTGCACCCCCATCACTGTCGCATTCGATCAGCCTACATACATGTTCTCTCTTCCCTCTAGTCGTCTCTCTCTCTGCCTCTGCAAAATTCGCTCCATGAAATTCTGGAAAACTACTCTCTCTGTAATTGTTTCTCTCTCAAGCTCTATTCGGTGATTTCCGCTGGTTTTCTGATTTCGATTCGTCAAATCTTGTAATTTTGCTCCTAATGAGATTTAACTGATCTAAGAAACTCTGCGATTCCTCCTTATTCGTGCTGGTTAGTACGCTCTCAATTTGGTAATATACTCTGATTCGATCCTATTGATTCCGTATTTGTTTTCTGGTTGCAAATTTCTTGCTCCTCAAATAATAAATACTGTTTAGCTGCGAACTGTTCTTTTTCTTTGGAGCTGATTCCATGCTCAGATTAATCTTTGCGGTTTGGTCTAGGGTTTTGTGTCTTGGTTGAATTTCTTCGATGTAAATGTTGGCCTGTAATTTGGGATTTCGTTGTGTGTAGCCGAGAAAATGTTAGTTTCGTGATTGACTTTAGTTGAGTTTTGGAATCAAATGAGACGCCGCCCTGTGGCGGGCGTTCTACCAGGGCAAATGGAGAAAGGATCAGTTAAGAACCAAAATTCTCGGGTTTGCTGTCTGGCGTCCTTGTCTGCTTTTTTCTGGTTCTTTCTGTTGTACTTTCATTTTGTGGTGCTTGGAGGTAATAATGTTGATCAGTCACAAAAACTTGAACCTTCTTCTGTTATTTATGAATCTACCCCAGTCCATGTAACCAATGCCAGTCAAGGGCAAACCCCTCCAAGAAAGATTGGCAATGGCATCGGGGACGTGAAAAGGCCACCACAAGATAGTAATGTCCGTCAGGTACAAAGCCCTCAGAAGAATTATCCTTTTATCAAAGCAATGAGAATTGCTGAAAACAAGAGTGATCCCTGTGGGGGGAGATACATTTATGTGCATGACCTTCCCTCGAGGTTTAATGAGGATATGTTGAAGGAGTGCAAGAGTTTAAGTCTTTGGACAAATATGTGTAAGTTCACCACTAATGCCGGGCTTGGTCCACCACTGGAGAATGTTGAAGGGGTGTTCTCAGATACAGGGTGGTATGCTACAAATCAGTTTGCTGTTGATGTGATATTCAGCAATCGAATGAAGCAGTATGACTGCCTAACAAATGATTCCTCCATTGCTGCTGCGATTTTTGTACCCTTCTATGCTGGGTTTGATATTGCTCGTTATCTTTGGGGTTATAATATTTCAATGAGGGATGCTGCATCACTTGATCTGGTTGACTGGCTTATGAAGAGGCCAGAGTGGGGTATAATGAATGGCAGAGACCATTTTCTTGTTGCCGGAAGGATAACATGGGATTTCCGGAGACTAACTGAAGAAGAATCAGATTGGGGCAATAAGCTTCTGTTTTTACCAGCAGCAAAGAATATGTCCATGCTTGTGGTTGAATCCAGTCCCTGGAATGCCAATGATTTTGGTATTCCATATCCTACATACTTCCACCCTGCAAAAGATGCTGATGTGTTCATTTGGCAAGACAGAATGAGGCGATTGGAGAGGAAGTGGCTATTTTCATTTGCGGGAGCTCCACGTCCTGATAACCCTAAGTCAATCAGGGGTCAGATAATTGAACAATGCAAGAGGTCAAAGGTTGGTAAGCTGTTGGAATGTGACTTTGGTGAAAGCAAATGTCATTCTCCCAGCAGTATAATGCAAATGTTTCAGAGCTCGCTTTTCTGCCTGCAACCTCAGGGTGATTCATACACACGAAGATCTGCTTTTGATTCAATTTTGGCTGGTTGTATACCTGTCTTCTTCCATCCAGGTTCAGCATATACACAATATACGTGGCATCTTCCAAAGAATTATACTAAGTATTCTGTCTTCATTCCAGAGGATGATATTCGTAAGAGGAATGTCAGTATTGAGGAAAGGCTCCGTCAGATACCTCCTGAGCAAGTAAAAATCATGAGAGAGGAGGTCATTAGTCTCATACCAAGACTAGTGTATGCAGATCCTCGCTCTAAATTGGAAACTCTTAAGGATGCCTTTGATGTTGCTGTACAAGCTATCATTGACAAGGTTACAAATTTAAGGAAGGATATTATTACAGGGCATACAAATGACAACTTCATTGAGGAGAACAGCTGGAAATACGCCTTGTTGGAAGAGGGGCAGCGTGAGGTAGGACCTCATGAATGGGATCCTTTCTTCTCAAAACCAAAGGACGGAAGTGGGGATTCCAGTGATTCTTCTGTTGAAGCTGCAAAAAATTCTTGGAAGAATGAGCAGAGAGACCGTTCATGAAAGGAAGTTAACTGTCTACAAGATTCAGAAATGTGGTTTTATGCAGAATCAGAGAAATGCCTTTCCTGAATTTGGGAAGAATTGCAGGAACAAGTTATTACATGTGCGATGACCTTACGGCAGAACTTGTATCCAAGATTGTTGGGCAGCTTCCTCATAGATAATACCAGCATGGAGATATTCTGTGCTTTCGACATTTTTGTTATATAGGTTTTTCTGATTTCTGCACCATGTATTCCTAGAAATGTATCTTGCAAGGTTTAATAATTTTAACAATATAGAATTCTTGTCAAATTGATTCCATTAGGAAATTGAAACGATAAGTGAATTTATGGTCGATGGTATACTTGAGTAAGTTTAACCTTCATTTGTTTCAATGACAACAATAAAGCCTTAGAAAAATCAGATGAAGTGATTACCTCAATGATCTATCATTTTGCAGATGCATCAGTGCTGATTTTAAATTTTCAACATTTGAGAAATGATGTATTTATTTGTATTTAGAGAGATATAAAAAAATAAAATAAAAGAATTAAACTTATTTTAAATAAATTAAGGATTACATATTTTGTTTTTAAGATTTTATCTTTCTTTTAATACAAAAAATATATATAAATTTTCAACGCAGAGAATTCGAATTCCTCTGAGAAGCAATTGCTAATTTGTCTTCATATATTCTATTTATTGTGTAATTTCTTGGGTGATGTCATTTAACTGTAAACAACCTAGTAAATTGATCGCCTTCTGTAGCTAGTTCATGTAACTGGCAGAAACCATGAGCTATTTCTCCCATGCTGTTGTTTCTGTTCTGTGTAACCTTCCTCTTCTAGCTATCTTCTATCTATCAACTACACTTTTGGTGCTTGCAGTTGGAAAATCCAATGGCTGTTCAGTTTTCGCTTCTAATTACTATCTTCTATCTTCAATATTGGCTCTAACAAAATCAATCCTTCTTTTTTTTTTTTTTTTGCTTGATATTTTCCCGTGCCCTAGAATGGAGAATTTGAGATGACGTGACACGAAATTTGCTAGTGGGGAGGGTAAAATAAAATGACGTCAATCAGATAGGACAATGATTCTTTGTATTTGTCTTAGTAATGCGAAGACCACGAAAGAAGAGAACGGCCGTACAGTATGTGGAAACTGGCCCCAGGTAGTGTCGGAGAATAATCATTAACAGAAAAATGAAACGCAAAATTTTCTACAATGATTCATCTCCCAAGTTTTATTATTTTTTATCGTTCAATCTATTCTTTAACATGTTTTCCTATTAATTAGCTAACTAAACTGATATGAAACAAAATGCCACAAGCACTGCCATAATAGCATTGCGTAAGGACTACGGAAACAACAGTGACAAACTAACTTAGGGAAGATAGGTCCCTACAATTTCACAAATTGGAGCCTTGAAGGGACAAGAATAAACGAAATAAAGATAATAAAATCCCGACATAGATAAACTTTTTTTTTTAATTCTTAGGCAAAGATGAACCTTTTGACAGCAGGGACAAAGACAAGCTGTTTTTGTTGTCTACTCTCCCCTCGGGGCCCACTTCTCCAGGTAGGCCCACACCGACAATCTCCATTTTTGTATTTGCTGTTTAACTGGGATTGTGGTGGAGCGGGCCGATGGGCTTGGTCCATATGTATCCCTACAAAATACTTAAAACAAATAGTGCTGATATGATTTAACTTTGTATAAATTATACATAAATCTATCATGTATTAAGAATTTATTGAAAAAAAAAATGTTTAATTAAAATTAAAAATTATAAATCAATTAATTTATTTTAAATTATATCATTATCAATTTTATTTATTTTAATGTTAATATATAACAAGTTCATATACGATTTGACAGATTTGAATCTATTCAGAAAGAAAAGGAAAATTAATGGAAGCTGGACTTGCAGAGTTTTGTGGTGTGGTGTAGTTGTAGCTCTGGCATGTTTCAGAAGTTTGGCAGTAGAACATAACAAAGTGCTCATGCAATCCACGCCAGTGTGACTTCATTACGGTCAGTCCAGCATTGATGTGATTTATCTCATCCTATTTATTTCAACTTAATGCTCTCTTTTTATCCCCTTCTATTACAAACATCGTTAAGTAGACAAATTATTTTAAGATCAGAATTTTAGTTACCTGCTTTATTAGCTAGACAGACTTCATATACGACTAGTTTATTAAAAAGTAAAGCATGGAATTATAGAAAGGCTTTCACTAAAGTACATGAGGCAGAGTATGCCATGTTTATAAATGAATGCAGTAGAACAATCATTCAATGGTAACTTGCACAGTTGGAATATACTGTTTTTGGTTCCTTTCGAGTATTTACATTAGTTCATTCCAATTGCCTGGTGAAGAAAAACAAAGATTTCTCAGCATTTTGAAACTAACGGCTACTTAGTCTTCTATTAAAGCTAGACCTTAACTTCTCGTGATATGCTTGCACCAAGCTCCTCAAGGCTCCACAATTCCGAATCATTTTCAGTTTTCTTCTCTCTCCCAACAAAGGATCCTCGTGATGAAGAGCTCTTACATTTCACAAGCTTCTTTTTCCTCACTTGGAGCTCAAGGGCCTCTTCCTAACGTAGTTCTGAGAATTTCTGCCCAGCACCTTCAAATACCACTCCAAATCTTCTTCATGCATCCGACATCAACCAACACATTCTCCTACCAAAGATGGAATCCAAAATTCTACTCTTCTTGTTCACTTTTTCCCTTTGCATTCTCTCCAACCAAGCACAAACTCTTCGAACCTACATAGTTCAACTACACCCACATGGCGCAGCCAGCTTTCTTTTCTCCTCCAAGCTGAATCGGCATCTCTCATTCATACAACAAGCTATTTCCTCTGATGATGATCCTTCCTCTCGCCTTCTTTACTCCTACCATTCTACCATTGATGGGTTTGCAGCTCAGTTAACTCAGTCTGAGTTTGAGTACCTGCAAAAGTTACCTGATGTTATCTCAATTAGACCTGACCATCAGCTTCAGATTCAAACTACCTATTCTTACAAGTTCTTGGGACTGAACCCCTCAAGAGAAGATGCTTGGTATCAGTCAGGCTTTGGCCGTGGAACCATAATTGGGGTGCTTGATACTGGAGTGTGGCCAGAGAGTCCTAGCTTCAATGATCATGGCATGCCTCCAATTCCCAAGAAATGGAAAGGTATATGCCAAGAAGGGCAAGCCTTTAACTCTTCTAGTTGTAACAGAAAACTCATCGGTGCGAGATTCTTCACAAAAGGCCATCTTGCGGCCTCACCATCAAGAATTCCAGAATATCTCTCAGCAAGGGACTCTTCTGGCCATGGCACACACACTTCATCCACTGCTGGTGGAGTTCCTGTGCCAATGGCAAATGTGTTTGGTTATGCCAATGGTGTGGCAAGAGGGATGGCTCCTGGGGCCCACATTGCCGTGTACAAAGTGTGTTGGTTCAATGGCTGCTACAACTCTGATATTTTAGCTGCTATGGATGTCGCAATTAGGGATGGGGTGGATGTTCTCTCTTTGTCTCTAGGTGGCTTCCCTTTACCTCTATACGATGATAGTATTGCCATTGGAAGCTTTCGAGCAATCGAACATGGGATTTCGGTCATATGTGCTGCAGGAAACAATGGCCCTTTAGCAATGTCTGTTGCCAATGAAGCTCCTTGGATTGCCACTGTTGGTGCTAGCACACTAGACAGGAAATTCCCAGCTATAGTTCACATGGGTAATGGACATGTTCTCTATGGAGAATCTATGTACCCATGGGACCCACATATGAGCAGTAGTGAGGAACTTGAGCTTGTTTATGTGACTGATGGTGATAGGGAGAGTCAATTTTGCCTCAGAGGGTCTCTTCCAAGGCAGAAAGTTGAGGGGAAAATGGTGGTGTGTGATCGAGGTGTGAATGGGAGAGCAGAAAAGGGTCAAGTTGTGAAAGAAGCTGGTGGTGCTGCTATGATTTTGGCAAACACAGAGATAAACTTGGAAGAGGATTCTGTTGATGTTCATGTGTTGCCCGCAACCTTGGTTGGCTTTGATGAATCACTTCTCCTAAAATCTTACATAAACTCCACAATGAGGCCTCTTGCTCGAATTGAATTTGGAGGAACTGTGATAGGGAAGTCTAGAGCTCCAGCAGTGGCCCAATTCTCCGCTAGAGGACCCAGTTTAACTGATCCTTCAATCCTCAAACCAGATGTAATTGCCCCAGGAGTCAACATCATTGCTGCTTGGCCTCAAAACTTGGGTCCCACAGGCCTTCCAGAAGATTCGAGAAGAGTCAACTTTTCTGTAATGTCTGGTACCTCAATGTCCTGCCCTCATGTCAGTGGAATTGCTGCTCTTATCCGTTCAGCTCATCCACAATGGACTCCTGCAGCAATCAAATCTGCAATTATGACAACAGCTCAGGTAAGTGACCACACTGGAAGACCAATTCTAGATGGAGATAAAGCAGCTGGAGTTTTTGCCATGGGAGCTGGCCATGTGAATCCAGAAAGAGCTATAAACCCAGGACTTATATATGACATTAAGCCAGATGACTATGTTGCTCACCTTTGCAGTCTGGGATATACAATATCACAAATCTTCAGTATCACTCACAGAAACGTGAGCTGTCATGAGATCATGAAGATGGACAAAGGCTTCAGCCTTAACTATCCTTCTTTCTCTCTGACTTTTAAGGATGGGATGAGGAGGAAGATATTTAGTAGGCAAGTAACAAATGTGGGAAGCCCCAACTCCGTCTACTCAGTGGAAGTTAAGGCACCTGAAAATGTAAAAGTGATAGTGAAACCCAAACGTCTGGTATTTAAACACAGAAATCAAAGATTGAGATATAGGGTGTGGATTATGTCAAGAAAGATAAGAAAAGGTGCTGATACAATGGCTTTTGCAGAAGGGCATTTGACATGGGTGCACTCTCAAAATGGTTCTTACAGGGTAAGGAGCCCTATAGCAGTGACTTGGAAGTATAATTAAGTAGCAGGGGGAACAATAGTAAAAGGCTTGTTATCGTTAACATTGTTAACCTTAGACCTTGTTTTTCCATTTTTATTGGCTCAGATGTTTTATGTCTCGTAGAGTTTTATTGTATAAGTTTTCATCTCGAGTTTTAGTATTGAAAACTCGGGGATGAAATCTTAAAAGGTGAAAGTAGACCCATTTATAAATGCTAAATAATTGGTCATACCAAGTTTTCTTCAAAATTCACTGATTTGTCACTATTTTTTTTTTTTTGCAACAGAATTTATGTCATTTCGATAGATTTAAATTTTTTTTCCTTTAGTATCTGCTAAGCAAACACAAAATAGGAGAATGCAAAGGTATCAAATTTTGTCAAAATCATATCAATACATCCCAGTTATCTTCTTTTCGATCAAGCAAAAACATTCTGTATAATGTCATAAACACCGATGAATGACGAACAATTAGAAAGAATAGAAGGATAAGAATGAGAAAAAAAATTGTAAACTATTCTCGTCAGAGTATCTAGCTTCAATTCGTTAAGGTTTTCCATTGACAAATTTAGTAGTCAATGACTGAAGGATCCCTTCTTCATCAATCAAGTAAAATCCACTTTACCTCACATTCTCACCAACATGGCCAGAATAGGTAGCTTCTGATGCAGCAGGGGTAAAAATTAGCCATTTAAAGCAGAGTGTGTTCATAGGAGAACAATGAGAAACATAAAGACTACCATGATTACTTAAAAACAGTAGATGTTACAACTTACAAGAAAGAAATTGATCTATACATGGATAGAGGTGCAATTTGTAATGTAGGTTGAAATTAAAGGGGCTTCTATGGTTGGTTTCTATTTCTGATTTGAATGAATTTTAGATAAAATCCTTTCTCAATCCCAGTGTATTGTATCTCAGTTTAAAATCTTAAAAAAGTTGAAATGGCAGCTAGTCAACGAAATTTTAATTTTTCGATCTCTTTATGATTGCCTAAAGTCGAGCACTATCTGCATAAAACCGAGTGCCACACCAATACCTTGAAGAGAAATTCAAACCAGTTACAAATTAAGCAATCAGGCTTCTTTTTTTTTTTTTCTTCTAATTTTAAAAGTTGAATTAAACCATAAAAATTTATAAAATTGACTGAATTGAATAACTAATTTTGATTTTTTGAAAGTCGTGCCATATGATTATTGCGAAGCGGAGAGCCCTGAAGATAAAGAACGATATTTTTACATTTCATTTTCATAGTAAAAGAAGGCACAAACACCCCAAAAAAAAAAAAAAAACAAAAAAAAAGAAGCACATCAATTTATGAACAGGCGAATGTAACAGAGTTACATGGCAACAAGAATTCGTTAGTATCACATAGACACATACTTAACACTCGCAGTTTTCTTTTAAAAAATGGTGCCAAAATTGAAGATCCTTGGTTCCTTGCTTAAAATTATGGCCTACTTGTGATTATTACCAAAAATAGGTTCGTTTTCCAACCACTTATACTTGAAACCCCAATAGCACTTAGCAAGGAGCCCAGAACAGAGATCATCAATCACAATCTGATGCCTGATAAAGTTCAACCATCCCAGATTTACAGCATTAAGAAACATTGTAGGCTTATATAACTAGTAATACATTATACAAAGGAAAAAAAAATAAAATCTATAATGCCTGAGCCCTCTTTGGGAATTTATGAATAGAGGGGGCAGTGACAAACAAACAAACAAACCGCAACTGAAGTCAAACAAAAAGAGCCGTGATATGATCATTTAAATCTCAAAATCCGTGGATTTGCAGTATTTACTTTACTTATTCCTTTTGTTTTTCCTTTACTTCCCTGTCTATCCGTATACTTCTTTTCAAGCCACCCACAAGTTCTCTGTATTCCCAAGTCATACAATCCATAGCTATTTGTGCTCACTTCTCAGTCTGCTGTTCTTCTCTTCCAACCTTGGTGCTGCACATTAGTAACTAACATCAGAGGATTGTAATAAAGAAACTAAGGTAGTGTTTTAGAAATTTTAAATATATATATATATATATATCAGCCTACCAAGTCCATTAGCATCAGATGTCCTCATAATTCTCAGCCTCTTCACAGAGCCTAGGAACATCCTGGCAGCAATTTTCACACATATGAAACTTAGCAAAAGATGGGTTCCTAAATGGCAGTACTACATAATGAAGACAAAGCTATCATGAAGCCATGGGATCACCTGGATGTTATTGTTCAATTGTGGAAATGGGATAAGGATAAATAAGATTTTAGTACTATACACTTTTAAAACAAGAAAAAAAAAAGAAAGTCTGTTCATTTCTTAGGGATCATGGGGTTGTGGCATTGTTAATCACCACGGAAGAAAAGTATGGATACTATAATCAAAATAATGACTATGAACCAAATACATACCCCCAAGGTACATCTCCGACAAGCATCCAGTCCCCCTCCTTGTCTTCATAAGTGAGTACAAACTTGGAAGATCCATCCAGCAATTTCGACTGTCTTTCTGCTCCAAGTATAATGCCATGATCCTCCCCACTGGATCCTACAGAGAACCACACCAATACAAATAAAATAAAAAAAAGAGAGTTCAGGGGATCCTAAAATCAAACTCTATCATGTAACCCATAACCCAAACTATAAAAAAGTGTAGAGAGAGAAAAGGAAATAAAACATAATAACATCAAGTCATCTAACTGGTGGAACATATCCGGATTCAGGATAGCTCGTATGTAAAAATACCACATTTGTGACATAGTCTCAGAAGTAAAGGACTACATATGAGGAAAATCCAAAGGGCAAATGTGAATGTTTAAACCTTTGCCAATGCCACATAAATACATAGAATAAACTACATGTACTGGTGCGTACCAGCTAGACAATAGTTAATAATCACATTATTTGTGTCACATACAAGGCATATACAAGAAAGAGATAGTACCAATTTCGTAATAATATTCATCATGCAATTAGAATCGTAGTGATGGCATTAGTCCAACAAGCAGTCACAATCTCTTTCTACGGGGTTCTCCAAGATTTAAAAAAAAAAAAGGAAGAAAAACTCACTTTTACAAGTTCCGGCTGTAGTCGGTTCACTAAACATCTCCTCCAAAGTGTGTGCTAGCCTTTCATAGGAGCTATGAGCACTCAAATCAACCTTCCTGCCAATTGGTAACCCATCCATATTTACCTTCACAAACCAGGAACTCCTGAGATGCCCTTTATCTTTGGCACTATTTTTGTTATTATCACTGCCATTGTCAGTACTCTTCCTTGCAACTGAATTGTTGCTCTTACTTTTCTCAACCAGAGAGTTGAACACATCAGTGGCTGGTGATTTTGAATGGTTATTAAAGCTGTTCATTCTATATGCTCCAAGGGGAGGCCATCCTACAACCTGACTGTTTAAGAAATTTTATCACAACCAAAATTACACCAGTTAAGTAACATAAATAGTAAATATTTTATCCAGTGTGATTGTAAAAAGGGCCAGAAACAACAACAAAACCCCAAGATTAATAATGATCTAGAAAAGACATCCAACAAAACAAAGAAACAAAGTGCTTTTCACACAACTATGTTCTTGTTGAATAATAGTAAACCAATTATTTGCGTTAAAAAAGGATGCAAATGACCTGCTCTACAAACTTTATACACTATGTTGGCCATTTCTGCAGCAGAAGTTGAGGTGCTCCATTACCTTTGTCAAACAGCCAAGTTACTATTGATTTTTACATATCCTACCAAGTTGCAAAAGAGTCGTAGTTTTTTTCTTTTTTTCATCTTTTTATTGAAGTTTAAAGTGCACATTAGATCAGAATTTTAGATGGTATAAATATCATTGGATCCCATATCCATTATTCAAGACTCCCTAACCATTCAAATTCTATTGCAAAAGCTACGAAATAAATTCCTCTCATCCGTATAGAGCCAACGGATATAAGCTGTTATAGTTTGTCACTATTTTAATACCGTTAACATGTTAAAATCATGTTTCTTCATTAATCCTTTTTATTAATACCTCTTGAGAACTGTGGCCATACAGACACATAATTCTCATTGGGCAAAACTGATGGAAATTATAACCTCAAAATACGTAAAATTTTAATCCTACAATAAGCATCAAATTGAGTTCTGTTAATCAGCTATGCCTATTTTAAATGGGTGGAAAAAGAGTGGATCTTTCTGAAAATATGGTCTTTAGAGCCGAATATAAGATGTTGTCAGGGTTCCCCATTAGCCCCTTTGGTTCAGGGCTTGGTTCCTTTCGAGTTTTTAAGTCATCAAATTTATTAGCATAATTTACAATATGTCTACATATTTTCATATAGAATATTAAATTTTCAACAGCAACACAGTTCCAATATCTATAAACCCATACCAGATAAAGATTCATTAAGATCAAATCACATAGTAACTACTCATTGATCAATTAACTGAGATCACATAAAGACGTAGGAAAGAATAAATTAGGAAGTCTGTTCAACATTAAATAGCATAGCTAAGGCATCATAAGACTATAACAGCCTAACTAGAATAAGTAAGAGGAAAAGAAAAGGAACTAGAAAAAGCAAGAATTGACATAGAAGAAAGGGAAAATATGTTATTAGATTATTCACCTGGGGCCATTATTAGCAACAACAGAATCGGCAGTTCTCTTGGTGCCGGCAGTGACGTTAGCCCTCGTCAATGAGGAAGGAGTGGAAGAGGAAGAAGAGGAGGAGGAGGTTGATGACGCAGTCGCTAATGAAGACGCAGGAGAAGAAGAAACCACAGAAGCAAAATCTTTAGCCGTTAATATTCTAGCACAGTGAGCCGTAGGAGTAGGAGGTGAGTGGAGGAACTTGGCACAAGGACGACGAGAAAGGCTTAATCCAAGACCTAATTCAAGCTCAGACTCATCTGGGCATGAAGAATCCTCGGAAGAAAGAGTCAAGTTATCTTCCTTTGACACCGTCGACATCGACCCACTAGTACAACCACTCTGCATCGCAATATGCTTTCAAGCCCAGACCAGAAGAGACGTTCAACAAGAGGACGACTTATGCAATATAGAGAATAACACAAAAAAGTGAAAGGAGCGGATGAATTTGAAGGCAAGAGTTGTGAGAGAAAGAAATTAAAGGAAAACAAAGAAAGAATTGAAAAGCAGAGAAAGAGAGGATGGGGTAGTGGTATGTTTGGCAGATTTAGGGAAAGCAGGGGATAGAGAGGAAAGGAAAGGTTAGGTGTAATGGAGGATGAAGGCGATGGCAGCGTGGTGAAGAGAGGGTAACCATTGCTGTGTGACCCACCTGTCTGCTTTGTGCGCCTTCATGAATGTCTGCTCCAACCTCCCCCTATAGTTCTACCTTTCTTTTTCTTCCTTCTTCTACACCTTTGTTAATTGTTTGGACTTTTGCATATTTCAATTTCTCGTCCTTCACACCACGCCAATTCACGTGCACTGAATTACTAGAGGGATTTTGTTTATTTACTAAACTTATCACTGCGTGTCAAAAAATCTATTTTTTTTAATATTTATTGTTAAATTCTCTATTAAAATTATCAAGTAAAGATCTTTTTATAGAAAATCTTAAAATCTTAAATTATAAAATATTATCACCTTAAAAAAGATTGAGTATATTAGATTAACCTCCTTTCAAACTTAGTAAGATTATAATTATACTAGACTTTTTTAAATTTCATATAATATTACATATTTTTTTTCTTTTAACTTATTTATACTAATAAAATTAAATTAGTATTTCATATGATATATGTTCATATAAATAATAAAATTATTTAAAAATTTTTATTATAATAAAATTTATAATAATTTAATTATATTTATTATTATATAAAAAATCATAATTTTATTTTACACAAAAAATATTTTATGTGAATATAATTTAACTAAAATTTATGAAAAATTAACATAATTTATTCAAAAAAAATATAAAATAATTTAATAATCTGGTCTTAATCTAATCCCCCTCCAAAAAGACGCAGGGTCATAGGGCCCACTCACCCGAAAATATACGCTCCAAACGACAAGCCGACAAAAGGTAGGACCAGACATCTCACGGCAAAGATGAGTTGGGACCGTAGTGGGCCCCGCGTGTCGTTCACAAATCTTGTGATGATGTGGGCCCCAACCTGCTTCCAATTCAATGTTGACAGCTCACCATAGCAGACGCATGACTTATGAACGATTTCTAGGCCACTTTGGCGTCCGCCATTTATAATATGCTTTCGATTCCGGAGGCTGCCCGCCACGTGGCACTCTAAGTTCCCTTCCTCGCCGGCGAACGCCGTTTGTCGAGGGCCGAGGAGACAGTGGTCTATGCTGAACCTGTGGGGCCCATGAGAGACATGTGAATGAGTACTTGCCAAATAATCCGATACGCTCGAATCATTTTATATTTTCACGCCTCAGCCTACTGTCTTCTGACACGTCAACCAATGCGTATGACCCCACAAGCTGACTCCTTCTACTCATGCGCATCACGAGGATTCACATTTTTTAAGAAATATTTTATAGTATTACAGAAAATCAGAAATAATTAGCTTTTTTGTTTCTGTGATCAAAATAATTAATTTAAGCATAATTAAGTAGACTTTTGTATCAGACTTATCTTATGATATCAGACATGTTAAAGGTTCGTTCGATTTTGAAAGACAACTTTTCTTAATTTTAAATGAATTTAATATCTAAATAAACAAAAAAGATAGCTTAACTTATACGATAATTATCACGTATTTAATTGACTTAAATGATTTTGATAGTATTGAACTTTGAAGTTAAATTGATTCATTTTAAAAATAATTAAGATAAAATTAATACAAATAAAATATGTAAAACAAAATTGATTCTAAAACTAATTGTAAGAAACGAAAAAGATATATTTACTTTAGCTTTTTTTTTTTGTGTAATATATAAATGAAGAATAAGTCTTTCTTCTCGCTTCGTAGCATGGATTAACCACAGGCCTGACAGGGCTTACTAGTGTCTTGTGTGATTGTGTTTATGTTTCTTGTTTTTTGCGTTTGTGCTATCTTTTGGACTTCAGGCCCAATACTCTATTGGAAACAAAAGTTGTTGAGCATTAAGACAAAATGGTTGATATTAAAAAATGCAGAATATTTTTATTAATAAGTGTTATTTTATATTGTGTATATTTCATTTTCTGTTAATAATTTTTATTGCCCAAAAAATGTGAATTAATGGTGACATCAACTTAAATATTTTAAAGTTATCAAGTTAGCATTTGGTATATAAATATTTTGAATTTATTAAATATTTAAAATATTTGTTTATAACTTTAAGCATGTAATATTTAAAATTGAACAAATTTTATGTTTTCCTTGAATTTTTAGATCAAATTTATGCTCTAAAACATATTTTACTTTGATAATCTAAAATGTACCTCTCTCACTTTAATCTCTTAATAATTGTTTTCCAATAATTTTTAGCCTCTCATTTCTTAAAGTCACGGGCAAGAACTTTTTAATTTGTTTTCCTATAAGAAATTTATTGAGAAATTAGATAAAAATATATACATATAAATATTTTAAATTAAAAATTAATTGTCTTTAAAAAAAACGGCTCTTATAATTGTTGAAAAATGGCTTATCTAATGCGCATTATCACTTAAGTGAACTAGTAGACTTACTAATAACAACTCTTAAACACGTTAATAATTACTCTTAAAAATATTGATGACATCTTCAAGTATTTATAAAGACTTATAATTTAATTTAAGATATAGAGAAGTATTCTGAAAATTATTATAGAATTTTGAAATATTTGAACGGATACATTTGAATAGTTAGTATTAACCATAAAATTGGAGTTGTTGATGACCACATCCACAGTGCATGGCAGACTGTAGAGGGGAGAAGAGTCCAAGATCCACGCGTATGAGATTCAAACGTGCCGTTTCTAGCTGTCCATAACAATTTCCATGAACATGGGTGATTACAGATTTTTGAGGTTCAGTTTCACTAATAGTCTAATAGGCAATAGCACCCCGTGACGAATATGATGAATATGCTGTCCGTGTATGGCAATAATCATTGATGACTTTTCTAGGACCCTACCCATTTCCATTTCCAATTTCCTACCGCGTAGTAGACAATTTTTGTATTTTTATAAAGAGATTTTTTAATTAAAATAAAAGATATAAAAACATTTATTATTAATAAATTTTTTTTTATATCTTTAAAATTTAAATTAATTTTTTTTATATTTAAAAATTTTATTATAATTAATTTTATTTTTAAAATTTTAAATTATAATTAATTTTATATCACAATTTAATATTATTTAAATTATTAACTAAAAAATAATAATATTATATTATATTTAAAAAAATTATAAAATTATTAATAAAATTATTTAAGTTATATATAAAATATTCATTAAAATTTTTATTAAAAAATTTAATTTTTATATCAAATAATATTTGAGTTAAAGTAAAAAATATTATAATTTAATAATATATATTATTATTTAATATTTAAAATATTATCAAAATTTTATTTATATTTTTAATATTTATTATTAAATATCATATCATTATTTTTTATTAATAATTGACATAACATTAAATTATAAGATAAAATTAATTATAATTTAAAATTTTAGAGATAAAATTAAAAATTAATATAAAATTTAAAGATATAAAAAATATTTTTATATTAATTATTTATATAAATAATATATTTATTAATATTTAATTAAAAATTTAATGAGATTTTTTTTATAGACTAATAGTGCAAGTGCACAACTTGATATTTTACTCCGAGATAAGCCACACGCCCATATAGCACGACTTCTCTTTTCCACCATACAAAAATAAGCCCCAATGAATGAACCTTCAAGAGCTTCTCTCTCTCTCTCTCTCTCTCATATAAATGAGGCTTCCTGTTTCATGATTTCAACCCAGTTTCTGAAATTGTTCTTATTTCCTGTTTATTACTCTAAAAGCTCCTGAAACTGCATTGAGGAGGGTCGGCTATCAAGGGCTCTTCTGTATCCGAAAGGGGTATGCTTTCTATTTCTTCTTCTGCTTCTTCCTATATGTAATATAATCGTTGATATATACAACATTTGCTTTTCATGATTAGCAAGATCAATAACTCTTGGGCCAATTCAGATTTAACGTAATGATATTGCGATCAGCCAATTTACAACTTGTTTTATTTTCTTCACAGTGGAGAGACAAGTATGCTGCTAAGAAGCTCTTCAACGCCAGTTCTTGGGTCTCTCCTTTCATCCTTCACAGATAGTCCTAGTAATGGTATTCACTCTGAAATCACCCATGTAGGGAAGCATCTTCCACCATTACCAACAACCACTGTCCCTCACAATAACCACAAGCTCTCTATATACCAAACTGGGTCTCTCAATCTCTCCTCATTCTCATGTAATTCCTCTCCCATCTCCCCCTCCATTGCTGAGCTTGATCGCAACAGAGGCTTCAGAAGAGTTCAATCAGAAGGCAACTTGAAAGATCTCGCCTATGCTGCTTCTAGCAACAAAAGTCCGTTGACATTGCAGACAATACCATCTTTCTCCTTCAGTAAGTACAAGGGCCTAATAGAAGAGGATGAAGATCAGGAAAGTGAGTTTAAGGAGGGAGAGGAAGAGAAAGCAGTGTTGAATTCAATGATTGTGACTGAAGTGGTGAGAGTTGAGAAAGGAACTTGCAGGGTGGGTTATGGTGAGCAGGAAGAGAAGATGGGTGATAAACAAATGTTTCTTGCAATGGGGCTTGGAATTGAAGGTTGTGGGAACGGCATAGGTGGCTGTAGAGGCGGCGGTGGAGGCGGCGGGGATTATAACTCGACGGGGTCTGGTTCTGGTGGGGATGATGGGGAAAAGCATGGGGTGGAAGAATATTACAAGAGAATGGTGGAGGAAAATCCTGGGAACCCCTTGTTTCTCAGGAATTATGCTCAATACTTGTATCAGGTAAGCAATATTTTATATTTCCCTTAGTGAAGAAGTGGATGGTTTAATGTCTAGATTATATATAGCTAACAGGTTGTTTTATTTTGAACAGTGCAAGAGAGATCATCGCAGAGCTGAGGAGTACTATTCGAGAGCCATGCTTGAGGATCCAAAAGATGGTGAAATCCTATCTCAGTATGGGAAGCTAGTGTGGGAGGTACATCATGACCAACACACAGCCTCAAGCTACTTTGAACGCGCAATTCAGGCCTCACCCCAAGACAGGTATGTGCTTAGAACTTTTTTAGACAAGACATACTCTTTATGGGATTCATTCTGACAGTAGCTTATGTTTGATGGTATATCAGCCATGTACATGCAGCATATGCTAGTTTCCTTTGGGACACAGAGGAAGATGAGGATAGTTGCGACCACTCCCAATGCTTACCCCCTCATCTTCAACAGGGAGCTATGGTGGTCTCTGCTGGAGCTTGAAATTAAACTGAGGAAGACATTATATATTATTACTGATACAAAAATGTGTCCTGAGATGTACTCTAATGAGATGAGAAGACTTTCCAGTGAGTGAAATCACAAACTGAATAACTCAGCGAGAACTCTCCTTCACAGCTGATGTTTGCATACTCACTGAAGAAAAAAAGAAAAGGAAGAAAAGCAGAGTTGAACAAGAAGCCTAAGCTGACCCAGAAAGCAGTTATGGGTATAGATGGCAATTAATTCTAGCTAGTGGGATTTAGAACATAGCTTTGGGTTAATTCTGATATTAGCAATGAAGATGCGAAAAGAATATTTACAACCATATCACCTGTTGGGGCTTGGAATATTTACATGACCCAATGTATGAAGAAGTTGGTGCCACCAAACTAGCATAACAAAGAAATATGATGGAACTGAAAAGTCTTGGGCATTTCATAGAACCCATAATATTCCAAATTCACAATCAACAATTCGGCTAAAATTGATAAATACTAAACTAATGAACTACCCTGAGATAAAACAAGGCACAGCATCGATGTCCAATATGTAATTTGAGGTGAAAGCGTCATAATTAGGGGACAAAATTGTGTAATCGTTCAGCCATATGGAGCGTCAAAACTGTTTCAAATAGCTCTACAATACCCAACATATTTAAAGTTAGTCAAATTTAAGAACAAACGAAATAGAAACAGTGGCATGCCAAAGAAAAAAAGTAAGAAAAGCTTGATTCCTTGCTTGTTTTTACAGCTGAAGAAATCTCTTCGAGTTCTACATGAGCACGTCATTTTTCTACTCTAAGATGGACAAATATATACTTTGACATATATAAGCACAGAGTTGAGTGTAAAAAGAGAAGCTAACCTCGTGGGGTATGATTTTTATTGATTTTATTTTGCCAAACTGACTCCAGCTCCAGCTCGGCATTACTAATACCTGGGAGTTTCTATCAGTGTCCGAAAGGAAAGACATTGTTCTCAGGAGTTGGAAGATTTTGCAAGTGAAACTCAGGCTGAGAGTGCAGTGAAGCGCAGAGAAAAGACTTGTGTTGCAAATGGTGCGTTTGCCTTGTATAGCAGTTATTCCCTCTAATCTATGGATGAAATTTACGATTTCTTAACCGTTAATGAAGTTTATTTGAGAATTATTCAACTTATGAATAGCTACTTGCAAGAAACCTTTATTAAATCACTCTCGTAACGTTAGTTCAATTATGCAATTTTTATCGAGAAAAAGAAATGGGTATGATAAGTCCAAAAAAAAAAAAACGACAAAATAAATGGGTATGAAGGGAAAAAGCTTCTCATATCATATCAAACAGAATTTAGACATGCCAGATAAGGTTGGGTTGGTGATTGCACCTCACTGAGTTCTTAGTATCAAATGTAATTTTATTTAATTTTTAATAGAGTAAATTATAACATTTAAAGTTTAATACAACTACATTTGTAATTTCAAAAAAATTGCACTCAATACATTTAAATTTTGTACATTGTTACATAAATCTTCTTTTCAATTTATTTTCTATTAATAAAACTAACATTTTTTATGAGTACTATCTTATTCAAAATGAAGTTACAATTTTCTTCTGCATAAAAGATTATCTTCATTATTAAAATATAAATTGGTGATAAAATGAGTGTTTTTTTTTAAATTGATATTATGCATAGTTTAACCAAAAAGAACTTACTGTCTTCTTAATATATCAAAAATAATTTCCTTCAGTTTGGTCCTTACGTGTTCAAGTCACCGGAAATCATTGACTTAACTGCACGTCTTGAAGGCTAACAGTTCTGGCTTGACAGTAAATCTGGCAAATAATAAGTCCAGCTAACATGGTTTTCACCCCTTTCAAATTAAATCTAAATCTCAAGTGGCTACACTAAATTAAATTAGTCCATGGTCTCATCTAAAGAAAAAAATGACGGAAAGCCTATACAAGAAAAGAGAGGTGGAGGGGGAAGGAAAATGTCTTACACACCAAACGGTAACTAAAATACAACTGCATCAGTCAGCCAGCAATTTTCTGTTTTCAATGGTATACCTTAGCTTACACTACTATTTCTATGACCCATTTCTAATATCAAAAAATTACAGTAAGCAAAAATGGTAGCCATCTCATCATCTAATCAGTAATAACCACTCCCATAATAGGCCTGAGGTGCTGCAGTAGCAGGTTGCAGTGCAGGAGCCGCAGCAGCAGGTTGCACATAATTTGTTTGAGGAACCGCCGCCTGAAATTCCAACAAGCATGTTAGGTCCAAAGTGTGGAGAATGACAGTCACTAGCTCAAGTTTATACCACTGAAGATATTATCACTTCCCCTCCCCTCTACAAACGACACAATCAAGTTTTAGAGCAATCAGCTATTAACTATTATTTAATACAGCATGAATTGTTATGAATGATGATATACCAAAAAGCCACATTCTGGAGTGTCCATATATGACATAAAAAGGAATAAAAAACCTACGTTCTATATAAATGGACCTTCTTGTTTGCGTCCATGTATTCAGAAAACATAAGCCCCCAACAACACTAACTTCCGTGTTCCCCATTAACAATTTTGATGTTTCCCCATTCAACTTTCGCTTTGTTGATACATCAGAATTACGAAAAACACTCTAACATCAAATGTATAATGAATACACACAATTTAATGCAACATTGTTCCAGAGACACCAAAAAGATTGTCACCATAACATATCACGGGAGCCACAGAATCACTAAAACTAAACACCTGATGAGATTGTTTTGGCACCTGTACAGGATAGACAGGAGGGTAAGCTCCATATGCAGAACTTTGTGGAACTGATGTAGGCAACTGTGCGTTAGCATAACTACCCCCATATCCAGCATAGGCCCCATAGGCACCCTGTTTCAAATAAGTACGTTATTTAAAAAGAGATTATTAGCATGAAGAATCTCACTCCACCCCATACCAACAAAAATAATTAAATACATAAATCAATCAATCAATTAAAAGCTTCCTAATTGATGGATTACACGCACACACCCTAAAGATTGACAGGTTGCACATTATCAATTATATGTTAATATGCTTCCTAAAGCCATGGCTTTGAGGATCCTTCTGAATCCCTCATCTCATGTGTCCATACCCATCTCTAATTTTCAGAAAAAATAAGAAACAACAATTCACATCGCATATTATAAAAAATGGAAGAAATAATAATCTACCTGCGGTGTGTAGCCAGCAGTCCATTGTTGTCCCTGTGCTTGTGTGACTGGTGGCCAAGTTTGAGGTTGCACCCCATAACTAGTTGCCCACTGGTTCTGTGCATTTGGATATGCACCCACTGAAGTTTGTGCAGGTGATGGAACAGAGTAAGTTCTTGCCATCTTTGCTTTATCTGAAGTGAGAAAATCCTCTGCATGACGCTTTTTAAATTCTGACATACTCCTATGAGGCAAGAAGAGTTTGGCATGGCTATCCTCCGCTCTCTTGATGGATTGAACATCTCCAAAGAGATTTAAGAACTGAAAATATATATATATATATATTTATATTGAATAAAAGCACCATACAGCTAACTTTTAATTGAAATAATAGTTATAGAGAAGCTGAGAAGCCAGGTATTTCCAATAACAGGAACAACACAACTTAAATAAATAGGAAGACCGTATATTATTTTATGTATCAAATTAGGCAATTATCAGGGAACAGGATATTGAAATAACTACAGATCATAATTCCAGTGCCATTTAACTGGACTATTCTGAATCAATAACTGTTGGGAGACTGTTTGCTTGTGGCATTGAGCCAAAGGCTTATCAGAAGGGCAGTGATAATGTTGGCAGGAAAAAGTCAGTGACATGTCCCACAAAGAGTAAAAAGTATTAACTATTTTCTACATCTAAACTCATTTTCTTACAACTCGTGGTTTTCCAAATCCATGAGCTTACCATAGTTCAACGTTTATAAGACTCATGCACACTTGTTATTCAGCAAGTTAATAATCTAAGTAACACTAACAGCTTACTTATGAGAATCATCTACGCACTTCTTAGGAGATATTATGTGAGAGAATATGATGGGGATGGGGATAGTATGGGATGTCTCTAGGATAGTATGGGCTATCCAAGTCCCACATCGAGTAGAATGATATGCTCGATGGGATACTTAAGTGACTTGGTTCTTTCCCTTCAATAACTAGCTTTTGAAAGGTTTCTAATTCAATGATTTGGTATCAAAGCCTAATTTGCCGACAACACAGAGAGGACAATCTACGAAGGGTTCTGACCGTCAAAGGGGCTAACCGCAGTAGAGTGAAGCAACACCAAGTGAACTGTAGCAGAATGCAACCTCCGAGACGTCAGCTCTTCAAGGGCTGTGCTATGATGGGGATAGGATGGGGATCATATGGGATGTTAAGGTAGTATGGGCTATCCAAGCCTCACATCAAGTAGAATGGGATGCTTGATGGGATACTTAAGTAGCTTGGTTCTTCCCTTTCAATAACACTTTTGAAGAAGGGTTCCCCAAGTCACTTGGGTTCCATTAGAATATTGCATGCCAACTGGCCAAAATATTTGTTTTCCTCACAAAAACTCTCATAGATCTCAGTAAATTCTCTAAAACATCATCTTATAACAATTTACCTCCAGAAAAATGCTAGAAAGTTCCTCCCTATCAGTTGCACTTGCGATATTTTGGTTCTCTGGATTGGGAATTATAAATTTGACAACCAAAGACTCTAGAAAGTCAATATCAACTTTCTTTGGTAGGGGTCGAATAGCCTCAAAATGTAACAAAGCCTGCATGTACCAAGAAAGGAGAGGTTGGTATATAAAGAACGCTTCTGCAACATTAGTTATATTATATAATGAGATAATAGCATTAGATATTAAGAGAATTTTAGCAACATTAAGACTAAAATCTCCAGTCTCCACCAACATAAAAGTGAAGAAGCTAAGGGACAGAGCATACCTCAATTACTGGCCTTGATGACTGAACATGCTCAAGTCCCTCAACCAGAATCTCCCTAGCCTTATCTGTGTTTCCAGAAACCTAATGACAAAATAAGAAGAGGACTTTAAGAGCAAGACAGAAAACAACCATAGAATCAAGCTATCCAATCAAAGCACTTTAAAACAAATCATGAAGGGGCTTAAAATCAAGAACACTTGTCGTAATAGCCAGAACAAAGGTTTAAAAAAATCTCACTAAGAATTTGGTCAATTACAATTCAAGTTCTGAATCTTTTCATAAAACACTTTGCAGTTTGAATGCTTTCTCTTGATCGCAAGGAAGAAAAAAATTGCTTAAATAAATCCACAATGAACATAATCTTTATCACAAAATAGAAAACAGTAAAGATATGAAAAATACCTAACCTTTATTACTTGAACTATCAAATTTTAATTCTAGTACCATTGGCAAAAGGATAAAACTACATAGGCATGAGATCATAACAAGGGCAAAGAGAAGTGCCATTAAATTTCCAACCTCATAGTAAGACAGGCTTCAAATTAGAAGTGCTACAGGACATACACGTTTTACAAAACTTACCATATAAACAAACCGAGAATACTGAGCAAACAACATTGGCAATGTTTGTGAATGTTCTTTTCCCTTTTCAATGGCAATAGCCTGTTCGTATAAAGAGTAGGCATCTTCCAAATTACCCTAGGAAATTCATTGGACGAAAATAAGGTGAAATTTTTCAAATTAAATGACTTCCAAAATCAAAACCAAATAGTCACTTCCATAAGCCATCATACCAGCCTATTTTCCATATTTGCATGCCTGATTATTGCTTCAAGAAGGCCAGGAGAAATTTCAGTATGCACAAGTTGATAAGCAGCTCGAGCACCAGCTAGATCCCCATTCTGCTCCTTGAACCGAGCAGAGAACAGATGTATCTCAGGTTGTCTCTGTTGTGAAAAACAAACAATAATTAAATTGAAAAACAATAAGAACAAATTCTATCACATGAATTATAACTGTAATCAGCATAATTAGACAACGTGCTAATTATGTACAGACAAAAAATACCAGTCAAACATTAGGTTCTTTCTCAATCAAAAGCAAGTAAAAAAACCTACAAATAGAAGACAAGATCATTTATTGAAGAAACCAGATAAAGCAGCCTACATAATATTAACATTTCTCAACATATAAAGGTCCTTTGCAAAAGAATAAACCATCGACAGGTATGTTTTATCTATTTTAGAAAAATGTGAACAAAATGCTCCTTAATTCTTGAAGATCATTTCTCACAGTAAAGAGAAAACTAGCAAATATCAAATAAAGTGCCCATTTCATGCTTGTGAATGCAACTTTTCCACTCACAACTAGGTACAAGATATCTCAGTTTTCAAATGCTTAAAAGGGTTACTGATTCCTAAAGTCAATGCTCCACTTAATCAGCTCAAAAACTTAATAATAATACCACTTATACAATCTGGCCACCAAGCCTCAGTATATAGTCCTATAAGTTCACACTTCAGCATAACAATTATCTCTGTCTGGGCACCAAAACCAAATGGTTGACTTAACTCCTACTCCTCAAAGCTTGGAAGGTCTCACTCACATATAAGATTAGGTGATTAAAAGCAGATGATTACTAAATTCTCAACAATTCTAAGATGCACACATGCATATTTTGATCACAGCGAGAAATTACCTTGACAAACACTTGTGTTGCCCGAGCAAGTACATTATTTGCAAGATCCATGCTTCCACTAGCCTCCATACATAAAACATACCGTATCCAATACTCAGGATAATTGGCACATGCAATTACACATCTTTCATACAACTTCACAACCTGATTCACACAGAAAATAAAATGGAAGAGAATATCATATAGGTTGTCTCTACTCATAAGTTATATTCATATAGGCTAAAAGCAATGATACAAAGCACAAAAGGAAATACAAAGCATCAAGAAATACTCCTTAGGGGGACAGAGAGGCCCCTCAAATATGAAAGGAGGGACCCTCCTTGCCTGTGACAGATGATTAGGAAGATTACAACACACCTGCATGCATAACATTCGCACTTTAAAAAGAATAAACTTTTACAAACACATGACGAACCTAGAATCTCCACTGAGTACTGACAAATTAGGGTTTGAAGTACTTAGCCTCAAGAAACCAAATCGAAGGCCCATGCTTTAGTCTCAGTTCATTTTCCCGATTAAAAAGTTGCTTCATCCAACGAATTACCCAATAAAGCATATGATACAGCAGATATTACTTACTGTAAGTCAATCTATAATAGGAAAAACTAGAAACAGAATGCGCACATATGAAAAACCAGTTCAGTTACCTTGCTGAAGTCACCTTCCCTTTCTATAAAATCCAGATAATTATGCCAATTCTCAAGCTCTGCAACATTGAGGGGTCGTACATGAAAGTAGGGCCTCCTAATAGCTGTTTCAAAACCAATGATCTTAGAATCGAACTCTTTAGCTTTCTTATACATCTCTTCTCTAATGGCGATATACTTCTCCAACTCGTCTGCTTCTGTTAAGCCAGCACTTACAGGTTTAGGAGAATTTTCCACACCATCAGGTCGAACCTCTCCCTCATTAACTTGAGCACCATCCTCTGAAACTGCACCTGCTGCTGCTTCTGCTTCATCAGCAGTGCGCAATTCTGATAAAGGCCGATTTCCAGCTAACTCCTTGAAGCTGCAACACCATTTCCACAAAGAAAAGAATATTTACCAAAAAGAAAAGAGAACAGTATACATGCAAAACAAGCTATGAAACATTTATCATGTATTTATTGAACACTAGGTGCTCATTGTAGGCACGGGGGAAGGGATTCAAAGTACTACAACAATAACAAAAAGGAAGAAAAATACTAAAACAAGGAATCACCTGCTGAAATACCGATCCAGCTGTTGATTTGGATTCTCTAATATTCTAGTGTAGATCATGGCAAGACGGGCCCAGTCCTGCTGCATGTACTCATATTCAATGTATTTATCCCAAAGAGGAAAAGAAAGATAATCTGTCCCAACATAAGCTAATCCTCGTTCAAAAAGCCTGGAACACAAACATTGGAGTTATGATTAATATGTAATTACAAGCATCAATTACTGATGCATGTCTATATGTGGAAAACAGCAGCACGTATGTTCAGGGGGAACAAACAAATCAGTTTTAACATCATATAGGACATCCGAACGCTGCATTTACCTTCCTGCATCATATCATAATATGTCCGAGAAATGGAGCAGTCATAGAGGCCATCTTAGCCATTAACCAGACGAGATCTTCCCAGCAGCAATTTGCATATAGATGCACCTTAGAGTGTCATAGTTAAATACAGCTACCATTTAATGAAAACTACAGATCTATGGACTTTGAAATTAAATGGTAAAGTAGAATGAGGGAGAAAAAGTACGTTGCCCCCAAAAAATTCACAGCACTACCCCACTGTAGACTCAGAATCAAGGATTTAAAAATTAGAAATAAAAACAATGTATATGCATTCCCATCATAACTTTTCAGTCATAAAAGGGGTGTCACTGTTGCAGACAATCTGAAATAAGGTTAGAAAGCAGACAAGAAACAACAAAGCCTGGTGAAGAGGAACTCAAAATGATCTCCCAATGCAAAAGAAAAGGACAACAAAACAATAAGCAGCCATTACCTACGAACTGTGTCTGGATCTCCATACGTGCTTATAGCAAATATGCAATAATGCAACCACATATCCACTGAATATGTAACTCCTTGAACAGCTCTTTCATAAACTTCCACAACTTTATCAATTGACCCAAGTCGAGCCTCATGATCAGCATACTTCTTCCAATAACCATAACACAAAGGAAATTCGGCTAGAAAAGCATCATAAACTTTTCGGATCTTCAAAATGTTGTTCTGCAATCAAGGAAGCATTAATAAAATGGGTTTTACTTGTACTGAGACAACAAAAACTTTGGATCATAAAATTCTGAGGTTTAAAACACCACTATAACAGAAAGCTTTTTACAAATTTTAAGTCAGCAAATCTAGCTAATCTGAGCTTATATGTAGACAAGGCAACCAAACACAGTTAATTTCTAAAAATAATATATCAACATACCTCTGCCACTTTCTCTGTTTCCTCGATCAGGGCAGTCCAAGCATTAAAATCTAAAGAATTAGCTCTTACAATATTCCATAGCCGATCTTCCTCAGCAGACATTGCAGCTACTAATTGTAAAAAGGAAACAAGTAAATATGAGAACATCTCAAAGATAGCCTGATTGAGGATAGATACAAATAAAGATGATGAAAATGGTTAAATCTTGAATTTAGCAAGACTAGGGACCATAAAGAATCTGAACAAAAATTTTTAAATATTTTCTATAAAAGAGCTGAATACTGATGTGCACCTAGCTTTGAATTTCAAGGATAACATGAAAAACTCTAAGCATCGATAAGAATTAACTAGAAACTGGAACCAACTACATTATATCTATTTAAGATATTTGATAGATAAATAACTAATTAATTCTTACAACTTTTATCATTGCAAGCTCAAACGGACAGAAGACATCAAATTCTCAATTTTAATATCCAAAAGTCAAATAGAAGCCAAGATGACCTTAATCATAAAATTTAGTATGTAGCAACAGCATACCATAACCATCTGCCAGTTGTTTCTCATCAGCTGGTCCATCAACATTCTCCAATGTACTCCCATTCTCAAGTCCTGCGGCATTTGCCACTGCCCCATTTACAGATGAATTATATTCAAACACTTGAGCAGACTCTGCAGCTGTGATCCCGCTGGAAGTCTGATTAGTATCAGCTGGCTTAGTCCCATCGTTGAACGGGGCTTGTTGAAGAACAGAAATAGGATCCCCACCATATGCATTCCCATCTCCAAAATTAGAACAATTTAATTCATATGTTGCACTAGCCTGGTCAGCTTCCCCACTAGACTCGGGAACAGTAGCAACAGCCTGGGGAACATTTGGGATGGCATCAGCATAGCCGGTTGAAGTATAGCTCACAGCTGCAGATGTTTCAGCAACCGTTTCGCTATCTCCCATATTCAGATAAACAGGTATTTAGCTCCAGTAAATCTGCAAACACAAACAATCAGTGGTTTCCCTCCTGATGCATTCCTCGTCAAAAGTAAATCAGTGCCAGTCACCCGCAGCAAAACTAAATTAAACAGAGTATACCGTTGTATATACATGCTTGAACAATTTCCGACTGAGAAATTTAAAATTTAGGCTGAGTGCATGATAATCAGAGCAAAATGCTAATCAGAAAATCTTGGCTACTTCTTTGCGAACATAAAGAAAGCCAATAAAATGCATCATCCAAAGCACCAGACAAGCTATTCCATACATGATCAGAATAAGACAGTGGAATTGAAACGAGAAGACATAACAACGGCAGCCTGTAAATTCAATATATGCATCAAACATTACCCCTCTGAGTAACCGAAATCCCAAGGGTTTCAGACTCTAAACCCTAATTGCAACAACAAAGGGAATGGAGCGACCATGGACGCACCTGAATGGCGAGACGTCGACGTTCCAGATAGTTCTGGTCTAGCGAAGATTAAACCCTGCTTGAATGAAGTGTTTTTGGTGGTAAATCGAAAAATAGATTTTGAGGATGAGGAAGTAGGGCACGAGAACAAAAGAACGTGGGGTGCTACTTTTATATCGTGAAACACTGGGTGTTGGCAGCTCTATTGTCTTTGATGCTTCTGTTGGATCTGAAGCCGTCGGTGGTACACAACAAATTGATCCAAACCGTTGGTTTGGTCGATCTGACCTTTCTTGACCGAGAAGGTTTATCGCTGCTTGTGCAGGTGCATTATTGACCGCAGGCATTTGTCAGGCTTGTGGAACTGGAGGCGGCAAGTGGCTCAATGGTTCCTACTTCCTAGTTTCGTGGCACTACTGCCTCACAACAACACTTCACAGGACGGAAGTCAATGTTAAATGACAGTTTGTTTGATCAGCCAAGTCTAATGCTGCGATTTTTTCGGAAAAAGGAAAAAAAAAGATAAAATGCAAAGAACTGAAGTGAAGCTAAATCAATGAATTTATATAAAATAACTTAAAAAAAACTCATAAATTAACAACTAAACATGATTAAACCCGAAGTGATTTCCTTTTGTTTAATTTATACTTTGGTGAATATAATTAAATATTTTTAATTCTAACTATAGCTCTTTCTAATTTAGTTATTATTGCTACACTTTTATTTATATCTATATATATATATATATTCAAATTTTAATAACTTTATTAAATTACATGCTAATTTGATATTTAAAATGCACATAATTTTATGTCATGTTAAAGGATATAGTATAAAATAAAATAAAATTTATATATATATATATAAGATATGATGTAACTTGTATGAAATAGTTTAATGAGCTAATTTGAATGAATATAATTGAATTAAGTGTTAATATGACATAAAATTCTCAAGAATATATACAGACATAATTTAGTGATTTATTGACAAAATTTGAATAATAAATACTAAATTAAAATTCTTTAGAAATATAACAACTCTATTATAAAATATTTCAGAACTAAAAAAATAAATTTAAGTAAATTTTTTATATTTTTACTTTTAAATTGACAAATAAAAACAAAATATATAAAAACTGAAAAAGAAGACTCAATTAATTGTAAAAATCTTACATATATTAATATCTAGGTTTTCTTTCCAAAAGATGGTTCTCTGATCTCTAGTGACGGCCATCCCAAAACCCTTCCTCACGAATCACTTCTCTAACTCTTCCTTCCTCTTCTGTTTGTCTCCTTATCATGGCGTCCCAAGGTCGGAGGGGTGGAGTCGCGCTCCCTGATAGGCCCAGCCACTCAAAGAACCAACCGACCGGTCTAATCTCGAAGCTTTCACAGTCCCAGCTCATCTCACGTGGCAAGGAGGTCGCCGGCGACGCCGCATTTGTCACTAAGAAGCTCCTCAAGAGCACCGGTAAGGCCGCGTGGATCGCCGGTACCACCTTTCTGATTCTTGTTGTTCCTTTGATTATCGAGATGGACCGCGAGCAGCAGTTGAACGAGCTCGAGCTCCAGCAGGCCAGCCTGCTGGGCACTCCCACCGCTGGACCACTGCCTCAGAAGTGAATGAACCGGATAGGTCAGATTAATTGTTGGTTCGATTTTCTCAGGACGTATTTGAATTTATATCACTAGTGTTTGATCTATGTGGAGGCATTAGGAGAATGATTGGTGATTCACTTTTTTCTATATCGAGAACGAGACAATGTAATTCGATGGTTTTGGATTGCAATAACCTCGCGATTCTAGTTTTAGAAACTTTGAGTATTCCAGCTTCCGTGTTTCCTAACGCTTATATTATATCTGTTATAAAGGTAAACTTACTAGCTGCCTGTTCTCTGTTCATATGCGCGAGTATGAGTCTAGTAAAGCAACTTAAGTTGTATTATTGTGACAATTCTTTTTTAATTTCTTTTTTATTATTATTCAAAAAAATACCTGGCCTTTATGTTGTTATTGGAAATTTTATAGATGAATCTTAACATGTCTCCATTGAAACTAAGGCCATGCATTGATGGAGTAAAATGAAAATGTAGAAAATTACAATATATTTAGACTTCGGAGTGGGAAATGTACTGCAGTGTCGCATCTTTCTATTTTCACTATCACTCCAGCCAAGCATAGCTTGATTGAGTGAAAAGGAGAATGTAAATTTTCTAACGATTTCATTTGACTTGTCTATATAGTAGTTGAATTATATTAAGATTGAAGCTGGTTTCATCTGGAAAATCAGGCTGATATGTGCTTCTGCTCGCTTTCATAATAAAAAGTTACTTAGAGCTCAATCTTTATTCAGGCTGATTGACGAGATACTTGTCAATAAGACAATGCTGCTTCACGTGGAATTTGAAGTATTAGAGATCAACCTTTATACCACACAAATCATCACATGTATACCAGTTTAAAAAAAAAATGAAAGATTGAGTTTGGTAAAGAAAAGAGAGTAGTGAAGCATTAATCTTTTTTCTTTTACTAGTACATTTTATTGAAGATAGCTTCACGCCTTCACCAAAACAATAACATGTTAAGTGGTCAGATCAGTCTTTATTAATCCTTTTTTTGGATAAAAAATCAATCTTTATTAATTTTGATTGCGACTTCTTCTACTCTATGTTGTGTATGTGAAGTTTTTACCATTTTTTTCTATTATTCCATGTGAATTTATAATCATCGTAGCTATCATATAAGTCATAATTAATTAGACATTATTTCAAAGAGCTACCATATATATAAAATAATAATAGAAACTCATCTAAATCAAAATGAAACTTCAAGAGGGAGATAGCTATTGTCTGTTGAGAAGGCTACTCATCTAAATTGCATGTTTTCATTACCAATGAATTTTATATGTGGCGTACATATGTCATGAGTTTTGTCTACACATATGGGGTGTGTTTTATAATGAAGGCTACGGAAACTTGTTTGATGAAAACGTAAGATAAGAAATGGTGAACTTTGAAATGCTGATGTTTGTTTTATAGGTGGGATATTCAAAGTTTTAGAAATATCTTAAACCCTAAACTTTAAATCTAAACTTTGTCGTAGACTCTGATTCATTACTTGTTCTTAACCTTATTAAAAATGACGATATCCCTTTATCTCATCACCTCTATCCCATTATCTCCAATTGCAAGGAGTTGTTACAAGGCTTCTCCCACAGTGAGCTGATCCATACCTTGCGAGAAGGGAATTTTTGTGCAGATGCTTTGACAAAGTACGTTGTTGTTGTTAAATCTGATATGGTTGTTTTGAATCTTGTACCTCATTTTGTGTATCCAGCTTTTGTGGCTGATTTGGTAGGAATTGTATTTCCTCAGCATTTTGGACCTATTTAATGTACCTTTTTCATTTTTGTTTATGAAAAAAAAAAAAGAGTTCTGGAAATATCACTCAATTTGTTTGTTTCGGATGCCACTGTCATTCTCGAAGCTCTGAAATTGAAAATGGATTCTGTTGCTTGCTCTAGCTAAACCACGTCTCATAGGTGAACCAAACTCATGTTTACTGTTAAATAATTCGTAGGAAAAATTAAATGGACAGAAAAGAGAGTAGTGATTTTGGTAAAGCATTGATTAAGGTCTAAAGGGGGTGCCCAACCTAGCCTTTATTCATCACAAGTTCTCACGCTTTTGCAATTTGCTATGGACTACATTCATTCAATGCTTTACCAAATTCACCATTTTTTTTTTCAATTTCATCATCATCTCTAAGCTTGAATTTTCCCATCTTCCTCTTTCAAAAATAGGAAAGAGTGGGTCTTCGTAAAAGCATCAATACTTTGTGAGGAATGGTTGATAGGTCTGATGCTTTAAATTCCACGTGAGATGCACTTGCCGTCTATGTGCCAAGAAATTGATTCATTCTTATTGATACATTCTATTGAAGATGGCTTCACCACAACGACAACATAACATGTTAAGTGGCCATATCTGATTGCGACTTCTTCGTTTATTTTTTCTGCTTTGTGTTATGTGTGTGAAGTTCCTTCTCGGGCCTTAGAAAATCAAAAGCTGTAAAGCCCAGCCTTGTTTTCCCCTCTTTTATGCAAGCTACTCAATTCTTAATAACTAAGGTTCTTATTACAATAACACAAAAAGAAGTTAAGAATTTCACCTCAACAATTAAAAAATAAATATTAGTTTTCGTGAAAAAAAAACTAAGTCTTAATTTGGAAAACAAAAAACAAAAAAATGCTATTTAACAACTTGATTAAATATTATTCTATCAAATATACATGAAAAAAAAAATCGGAGAATACATAAAAGTTTATTTCAAATGTAGAGCTTACCCTAACAAAGAACTTATGACGGGCCGATTAAAACACAGCTTATGACGTATAGTTCGTGCCTTTTGTAATGTTTGTTTTTATCACTACGAAGGAATTTTTAATATAACGGTTCAAAAATAGCAACAAAATTTTATCCAAAACTACTCTTTTTACTTAAATTTAATGCATGAGAGAACAAATATTTAAATTTAAAATCTTTTGCCAAGAATACACATCCCTCGCTATCATATCACGTCCAGTGACTTCTTAAACAATCTTCAATTAATACTCTCTATTCAAGAAGCATATCCTCCGGTTAAGAAGATCCAGCTACTTGCAGACACGTTATTATTATTAAAATAAATCATCAAAGGAATAAACATTTTTAATTGCAATATACAAAGAAAGAGGAGGCGATCAAACATTTGTACATAGTCATTATTCAGATGCAGAGTAAAAAAATTGACACGTAACCAGTAAGTCACACGACAGAAAATCAGGGATTAAAACTTATTTGATATGTTCTACTAAGAAAATGTTTAAGATAGTATATTCTTCCATTAGTTCGATAAAAGTGCAATAGAATAACAAGGAAAGAAAAGGAAAAATTGACAACATAATAGGCCATACACACACACACATTTACATTATCAACTTTTACTTTCCTCTTTTCATTTCTCCTGATTTGCCTCCTTACACGTATGTAGAAGTAGAAAATAATGTACAATATGGGAGAGAATACGCGTGCCAAATAAAGCATAATAAAGACTTTAAAGATTGCTTTTGAGAATCAGAAATGGAGAACAGTTTTGATCCAATGTGGAGGGGTCTACCTTCAACCCAGGAGGCCATAAAAAAAGCAGAATCATATTACTAAAAGTCATGTTTGTATAGGTGGGGACAAAGGGATCTATCACATATCACTCAATGAATTTGTGTCCCACAATGCACTACGTCCATTCATACCACAAAATGAATCTAGCCCATGTCAATAGATATACATCAATCATGAATCATAAAGAAGCAGAATCATAACTATACAAAGGGTCAAAACTCAAGCATATTCGTCTAAGATTTTAAAACTAGAACTATGAACCACTGAGGCATCTATAGTATTAGTATATACAGAATCAAATTCAGCCTCAATGCTTACCAACTCGTTTCTTCAACACTGACTTGACAAATAACAAACAAGCAATTAAGAATCCCAAAGCTGCAACTCCTCCTACCGCAAGAGCCACTGTCCTCTGTGTGTTGTGTTGTCCCATCCCTGATCCTACACAAAACAGAGGCATTAAACTCTCTCTGACATAACATGTAACCACGACCTTTTTTTTTCTGGAATTAATTTGACTCTGAATGAAATTTGAACTGGAAACTTCAGCTGTGAAGATTAGCTTTGAAGATCTGGTGCCTACAAGTCTAACACCCTAGCCCCACTTGTGAAATTTTGAAATAAAGTTTGGCCCAATATTCAAATCAATGAGAAAAGAACATATATCAGTTCACTTCACAGACCCATATGATATTATCTAATAATTAATATAATGTGAGAGAGGGCCCTGCTGGCAGCTCCTGGTGCGGAGGGTTTCTAGTTCTACTTTCTCATTACAATAATCCCAATATGAATCAAAGATATAGCACTGAATTACAGTAAAACAGATGTGTCTCCATTTTCAAATTAACAAGAAAAGAAGATATCTCTGTGTATCTTTACCTGAGGACGAAGATGATATGCCAGGCACTCCACTGGGGTAAAAGCTATAACTGATATAGCACTTTTGAAGATAAATCTGAGCAGAAATTGAGTCACCACACTCAGATTTAGCCTGGTCCTCAGCACTCTTCACACAATTCCCACAATCGTCATTCCCCAAATCACCCTCACACTGACCCAAAACATACAGAGATTGATAGCTCCCTGTATAGAACAAGCTTCCTCCACTTTTCACTCCATTTTCCACCATCCCAAACGCTGTGTCCCTTCTCTCCTCGAACCCACTTCCTTTGGCCTGAATCGACCCACAAACCTTGTACAGCATCTGAGTCCCTGACATCTGCCTGAACCCTACGATCTCGTACCGCAAATAGCACCCATTGAGCTGCACACGCGCCGCCGCCACCAGCCCACAGAGCTTACCGAGCATATCAGGAATCTTGCTCACGCATTTGTAGCACTCGGAGTTCGTGAGATCTCCTCTGCATTGGTACAAACCCATGATCGCATTCTGGCCGTCGCCGGAGGTTGTGGAGGAGAACGCCTTCTGTGAGGATTGCGAGACGAGGGAATCCAATAGGGATTTGAGGTTTTGTGAATAAACCCCAGATGGGTCTTGCAATTTCTGCTCTGCACAACCCTTGTACACCAAGTTTGTGTTATCCGCAGGTGAAATAGGACACAGAAAGAGCGCGAAAACAGCGAAGAGAAACAGAAAGGGAAGAGAGGAAGAAGGTTTTGTGTAGATCGTAATACCCATTTGGGAATTCCAGGAAGCAAAATTTACTTTCAGAGCTTCAGTCCATGGAATGGAAGGTTTTAGAAGGGGTTATTTGAGAGTGAGGAGGTTCTAGACAGAGACAACAATAAATGGTTTTGGATTTGTTATTAAAAACAGAAAGAAAGCCTTTGTTTAACTATACTTGGTTTGTGGTAAGGTTTGGACTTATCCATGTTTTTTGGTTTTTTTTTCTTCCTTCTCTTTCAAGACGTTAACGAAAAATGATTGAATGAATAAACCATTACTGTTCATCTTAAAATAATATAATGAATTCAGATTCAATAATCTGCAATTAATTAAAGAAACTAAGAGTGATAAAGCTAAAAGCTTAAAATATGAATGGGATTTGATGAGATTATGGTGCAAATTAAACTTGGATATGAATTACAGGTAGAGGAGTATTTTGACCAGAACGCAACTTTTGAAAACACTGAGCAAATGATGATGAATTGCTGCATTCACATGTAAACCGCGTTCTTCTGTTGTTGCTCTGGCAGCCATGGCTGTGTTGGAACGCACGGGCCCATGGGAAATAAAACAAGCAACTTGCAACTTTTGTCTCATATATAATTTTGGGAATACTGTATCAAGGAAATAGACTCACGAGGAATCATGCAGAAGATTTTTTTCACTGTTCATAGTTTTTTCTCTAATTGTTCGATACTATATTTTTCTCTAATGTATTAGTATCATTAATGAAAATGTTTCACGGGATATCTCATGTGATTTTATAAGTTAAATAAAATACTAACAATCTGGCCAAAAAATAAATAAAATAAAATACTAACATTGAAACGTAACTATTAAATTATATCATTTTACATATAAAAAGCACAAATAAATTGATATGAGGATAACCTTTTCTTTAGTTATAATGATTGAAATAAGCATAAGTATGCATTATCACATCATTTCTTTTGAGCTTAAACCCTATAATTGGTAATATCATAATTTTTTTTTTAAAATCTATTTCCTCAAAAGGGAATACCAAGAGAAAGTAATTATTTTTTTCACAAGTCATGAAGATTACGGAAAAATTCTGCAGTTGTAGAAAATACAATTAAACTTGAACACTTTGTAATAAATTAAAGCCACGTGATTGAAAGCCCATAATTATTTGCATTATGATTTTAGACATTTGTCTGTATAATATAAAGTTCTCTTTCAGAGTCTCTTTGGCCACAAAGTTAGAGGCGCCCCTCCATCTCCAAGGGAGCGCGTAAAACCTTTATTTTTTTGGGCCCACAACATACGGATTGGCCCACTTAATTAGGCTCATTATATAGGTCCGATATCACTTTCCCTTTAGTCAAGCCTTTCTTTCAACTCCTGTTGTATCAAAATTAGTTTTTTTTTTTCAAATATTAATATATTACTTAGAAGCATTTAAACTTAAACAATTAAATCCATGCAAAAATTGCAAGAATATCAGAATGAAATAGACATGATAGCATAAAAAAAAACCTTATGAAAAAATTAAATGTCAAAGCAGTGATGAATGTCAATGAATATGAGATAAAAATTTAATTAAAATGACACATCTTTTTCACGACATAAACTGAAATGATAAAATAGATGTTTGATATCATTTACAATTGTAAGAAAAAAAATGTGAGAACATAATGTTGCAACGATGTTTCACTAATTTATCTTTAAAAACTCATAACAAATTCTTTTTCTTTACAATTAGCCTCTAAATAATTCTGTTGTCGAATATTCATTGCATATTAGAAAAAGAACAATAAACTTTAACTGCAACTCACATACTTTCGTAACAAGAATAGAGGAGAAATTGAGAAGAAAATACTTTATTCTTAGTTCATAAAAATGAAAAATATTCTTTCCTCCTATATGGAATAGAGGAGAAACTGCTGCAAATAATGGGATTAAGTAGGAGATAGTCTTAAAAATATGCATCAAAAAGTTATTAAATGCTTCATAAAATGAATATTTTGATAATTTTTAAAATTTAGATACTTTTATTCCTTAATGATAATATTGAGAATAGCATAATACTAGGATTATCAAAATAATAAGTTTTACAAACATTTGACCCATGATACGAGAAATTTAGTTTAAAATATAGACATAAATATATATATATTTATATTTATATTTAAAATTAAAACGCAAGTCGTTTGGATCTTGGTCAATGATGGCCTTTTTATTGATTTTAACGGTTGGATCTCCCTATTATGTATTGGATCCATTAAACTTATTTTCACTTTGTTGCTAATATGATGTAGCCTGATTATTATAGGAAAAGTCTTGGTATTTTACGTGACAAAGTTTTTGAAAACAAAATAAAAAAAATTAAGAGATAAATAAATAGATAACTGATCTTCAATAGATTAAGATTTGTTTTTTTTTTATCTTTATTTTTTTTTTCAAAAACGTAATCTCTCGCCAACTTGTTTTTTTTAATCAAACCTCACTTTCATGCTTTATAGACTTCTAAGGTCCATCCATGATTATTATGAATTATAATCTCCTAACAGTAAAAAAAATTTAATAATGTTATTTATATTTTTATAAACAAAAAGAATTTATGAAATTTAATTTATCATAATTTTCAGTTAAATTATGTAACTTTTTTAAAAATTAAATTACGGTAATAAAACCTTATGAATGTTGAAAAGCAACTACATAAATGCCTGAAAATTTTACCAGACAATATTTTATACCTTAGCCTCTACATTATCCATTTCACACTTTATTTTGAGTATTAAAATAGATAGTTTTTATATTTTTGTTACAAGGTTACTACTAATAATTAAATTAAAGTAAATTATACTTATTTTTACTAAGAGATATTGAAATTACATTATTCTCTTTTATATTTTAAAAAATTACATTTATATCTGTTGAAAGATAAGAAACTCTATAATTTCATTCATTTGGACCAAATTACTATTCTGTTTATTATTTATATACTTAAATATGTATTTGAATAATATAAAAATATACTTTTTTAACTACAAATAAAATAAATTTATTATTTTTAATTAAAAATAAATACTAATAAAATATTATAATTTCTGAAAATATAGTTTATAATAAATCATAATATTTTTAGAAGATTAATAATATTATTAAGGGTATTTTAATCAACATATCTAGGCTTTTTAATCTTTTAAAATATGAGAGTGTAGGATTTTTAAAATATAATGAAGGATAGTATAATTTTGACATTTTTTATAAAAAGAGAGTATAATTTACTTATCTATATTATAATGACTCTATACTTTATAATAAGTGATTTCAAAATTATATATAATTAATATTTAATAAATAACTACCCCTTACTCCGATGAGTCAAAGATAGTGTCTCATATTTTATTCAACTTGAGGTAAATAACTATCCAATTCTGAAGAAGACAAATTATTAAAAAAGATCAAAATATTTCCAGAGCTTCAACTCTCTCAATTATCAGGAGTGCTTTCTTTTCTTATCTATCGTTCTCTAAAGCGTCTGCAGATTCTCTGGAATTTCCGCTTCTCAAACAAATCCTGGAAAATCACATTCCATTTTGTCTTCGCTGAAAGGGGAGTAGACATAAAATAATTATAACATTGGATCAATTCTGATTCTCATTCTCTTTTGGGTAAAGCTTGAATATTAATTTTCTTCTCACAAAATTATTATTTTTCTTGCATGGTTTCCAGACTGGGTGCTAGAACATGGTTCCCGAAGGCTTTTGTGAGTTTTCTTTTGTTTAAGCATGGTTTTTTGGTTGATTACGTTCGCATTTTTCATTCTGGGGCGTGTTTTTTCAATTGATTGCGCTATCTCTGGGTAATGCTTTTCGTGCTTTATATAGTTGTAAATCAATATCTAAATTAACAATATCAAGATAATAATTTTATTAAAATTATGATAATAAATAATTATCAGCTATTATTACAATAATAAATAATATTGTTATCATAGTTTAGATATTAAAACAATATAGTTTTACTATAAATTATATATATAATATCTAAATCGTTAATAAGTATACAATTTAGACATTATATTTTTCTATATTTGTAAAATGACAATAATTTTCAACTGTTGATATGAGAGAACTTAATAACACAAATCTCTTTTTTATTATTATTATTATGAAAGTATATACCAACTCTTAGAAAAAAAATTTTACTAACTCAAACCAATTTTAAATTTATAGGATTTATTTTTTGTTGTCAAAAACTTAATAAAGCGACATAGAATTCCATGTGGAAGCCAAACCTGAAGGTAGCACTCCGACGGTATTGCCAGAATGAGTGTTGTCTACATATTAGGATAAATTTTAAATTTTATAATATTAATTAGTATAAAATCTATTTTAATATCAATCTAAATAGTATACTAATTATTTATTTATTAGTAGAAATGAATATAAATCTCTAATAAATCACCATCGACCATAATATAAAAAAAGTCTCATACTTTTATCTCTCAGCTGTATTAATTTTATTGATATTGTTAATTGTATTATTTATTTGGTTTTTTATTCTATTTTTTTAATTTTCTATTGATATTAAATAATTTTAATATTTTTATTTTATCATAATTTTTTTGTTAGGTTGCTGGTATTAACTCAATCATTTAAGGTTAATCATTTTCTCATTTATTTAATTTTCTATCTTTTATTAATTTTTTTTACAAGTATTAGTCAAATGCAAATTTAAATTTGGTTTTATGAGTATCCACATATTATTAAGAGTTTTCTTTTTTTAGAAAAGATATTACCAAATTTAGATATGATATTTTTTATGTGAGTCGTATTAATTTTATGGACTTTGCTAATTTTATTATTTCTTTACTTATTCTACTCTATTTTCTTATTCATTTTCAATTGATATCAAATAATTTCAATAATTTTATTTGATCAGAATTATTTTAATCTTTATAAGTTGTTGATATTAATTTATTTATTGAGTTATTGATATTTCTAGTTTTGGTATTTTGATTAGAAGAAGGATCATTGATTGGTTGCTCGTCCTAACGAGTGGACGTACTGTTTCGTAAGTATTAATACTATCATCGTGTAATATAAGTCGGCAATTTTATGTGACGTTGAATCTATTGATGTAAATAAGTTGAATTTATCTATTACATTTGTGTGTATTTTATAAATTCAATAACAACCAAAAATAATTTTTTATAAGAAGTAAATTATAAATAAAAAATATTTCTAAACAATATTGGCTCCTTCCCCTACGGTGGGTGTCGTTGCCGACCAAATAATGTGACGGACACACGGCAGTTGTTATAGCATATAAGAAATACTAATATTTCTAATAAATGACATTGGTTTTTATAAGTACTATAACTTCTTCAGTTGCATTCAAATTTATAGCACCAGTTGAAGAAACTTTTGTTACAGAGATGAAGGGTTAAGCAAGAATTCTTTCAGTAGAGTCAACTTTCCTTTCAAGAGAAGGAAATCAAATGTAAATTTAAATTCGGTTTAATAATTGACATATTAGTAAGAGTTTACTTTTACTTTTGATTAAAAAATATTGTCAAATTTATATATGATATTTTTTTCAATTGTATTCATTTTATTATTTCTTTGTTTCTTCTACATATTATCTTATTCATTTTCAATTGATAAAGAACAATTTTAATATTGTATTTTATCATAATTATTTTAATATTTATAAATTGTTTATATTAATTTATTTATTGATTTATTGATATTGTTAATTTTGATATTTTGATACAAGGAAATATCATAAGTTGGTTATAACTAAGGATGCTGTCTGTCTCAACGAGTGAATTTACTGTTTCATAAGTACTAAAAATATCATCTTATACTATGGGTCGACAATTATTTGTGATGCTAAACTTATTAATGTGAATAATTTGATTTGATTTATATATTTTATAAAAAAATGATATATCATCATCACATTATTGATAACAATAATTCACCGAAAGTCCTTTTTTTTTTTAATAGGGATAATTCACTAGATATTCTATATTCATATATTCGTAAAATAATAATCATTTTCAAATATTGTTGATATATTAAACTACATATAGTGATATTTTTTAAATTATTATCAACTATAATAATTATTGACAATTCCATATCAAGATATTGTTTTCTGCCTATAAAGGACAATATTTATTGACAGTATTTTATTAATATTTCTAAATATTATACAAATTTATTATAGAAAATGAATACTAATATAGACAATTATTAGTATAAATTTATGTGTATAAAATTTATCCATCATACTAGTACAATATTTACATTAGTATTTATACAGATTATTATTCATTTTAAATGTCGTCTACATACTAGGATAAATTTTAAATTTTATAAAGTGCATTTTATCATCAAACCTAAATATTATAAATTATTTCTAGATATAGACATTTATTAATATAAATGAATACAACTCTCTAATAAATGAACACGGACCATAATATAAAAAGTTTTCTAATGTTTTATCTCTTAATTATATTAATTTTATTGACATTGTTAATTTTATTATTTCTTTAATTCTTTCATTCTATAATTTTATTTTAATTGATAATAAATAATTTCAATAATTTTATTTTATCATAATTATTTTAATTTTTATTGATTTCTAATAATAACTAATTCATTTAAAGTTAGTCTTTTTCCATATATTATTCATTTTATATCTTTTACTAATTTTTTTACAAGTATTATTCAAATGCAATTTTAAATTTGATTTTATATGTATCTATAGATTATTAAGCGTTTGCTTTATCTTATAAGAAAAAAATCACTATATTTAGATGTGATGTTTTAATAAAAACATTATAGAAATTCTTAGTTACACTAATTTTATTGACATTGTTAATTTTGATATTTGATGTGGAAAAGGATTATAGGTTAGTTATAATTGAGGGCCTGGCGATTTTTTTATTAGATATTTATTTATATTTAAAAAGTAAAAATGCTATATAAATCTCTAATAAAATAAATTTATTATTTAGTTTAAAAGTTAATTTATATGTTTTAATTTTTATTGAATTTTTATTATAGCATATTTTTTTAACTTTAATATATTTTTATAACATTATACTTATTTCAGTTGGCTCAATTCAAAAATTATATAAAAAAAATTAAGAGATGTTATCAAGAGGTTCAATGGATACGCAAATCCCAAAAAATGTTTAGTGAGGTATAAAAAATTCATTTAGAATAATAAATTATTTTTACATCATGATACAAGTATATATTTATGATTGTATAATTATTTTTATTTTAAATATTTTTTATTATTGTGACTAAATTATAGATATTTGTTTATGAGTTTAATCCACAACAAACATGGAAGATAATTTATTCACGCTCCAAACAACAATGACCAATAAGGTGAACTATAAATTTGTTTATTAGATCCACAGTTTACAAACATATAGCTTTGGATAGGGAATAATATTGCAAGTTGATAAGAGGCTTGTAAAAAATGATTAAACGTAAGATAGTTGTTCAAAATGGTACAAGACATAACCCAAAATTTTAACTTATCATTAAAATATATTAGCATCTTAAAACACATGATTTTATTATATATTTATTTACATTTGATAAATCAAATCTATATATATATTTTAGAATTGTACCCTTATTACAATTTGGTCTAAAAGATATATTTATATGGTATTTTTTCTTTTAACAAAAACATGGTGATTTCTATATATGAATTTGATACATCACATATAAGTATATTTAACCAATATTTCTTATAATTTATTGAATAATTTATTATTATATAAATTGTAGTTTCAAACAACAAACAATTATATTATAGTTGGAAAGACTATACCAAATGCAACAAATTACTAGACATTGAAATAGAATTGAACAAGAACTGCAAAGATATTAATATATTTATGTATGTCTAAAATCACAAGATTTTATCATATGAATGGAACATGTAATTACTTAATGGTCTGGCATAACGATTGAATAACATTATATCATGAAATGTATATAATACAATAATAAAAATTACATCTTGGTTTATTCAACTTTATGTTTTGTAGGACTTACATTATATATTGTAGGTGCATTATTTACGCTAATAAAGTGATATGCATTTTCAAGGTATGGGGACATTATTAATTTCATTACCTAATATGTTATGAATGTCGTGTGATGTTTTGTGATTTATTGTGTTAATTGTTAATTTACAGTTTTTTAAATGTAAATAATTCATCAATCAATGTATGTTTGAATAACTTAATTTTATAATTACAGGGTAATGTTTAAATATAATCTGATATGTTTATTGATTTTGTAACATTTGAGATTTATAATTTATTTTATTTTTAATGTTTAGGATGATAGCTTCCATGACAAGAAAACAATTGGAAGGTAAGAACTCATTGGATTACATGACTAGTACGATAAATATTAATGTTTTCTTACTATTATTTAAATGTTTATATTTATATAAGACACGTGTTTTGTTTATATATATATATATATATATATATATTAGAAATATTTGGCAAGGTAATTTTAGAAAGATGATTTTATATTATTATTTTTTGTCATTTTTTCATTAGTTCAGAATTACTATTTGAGTTTAAATGATGACGGTTGACAAACAATAATAATAAAAAAAAAGAAAATACAGACAGAGAAACTCACAAAGATTTTTTTAAATGGATATTATTGATTTTTCAAAGGTTTGACTATAATAAATTAATTATTCCTTTTTTTTAAATTATACTCAACTTTATTTTGACAGTATAAATATATATTTTTATTTTTAAATTACATTCAATTTTATTTTTAACAAAATTTAAGTGAAAAGTCTAGATAACTGTTGGACCAAATAACAAATTTATTTCATTAGAGATTTATATAAACTTTTTTATTAAATTTAAATAAATCTCCAATAAAAAAAAAAAACAGATTGACATACATGTCAAGATGCCACTTAAATTATTATGATGTTATATCTTTTTCTAGTTTCGCATAATTTCCCTTAAACCAAACAAATAGGCGAACAAAGGTAAAACTCAGAGAGAACAGAGAAAGAAATAAAATGTAGTTCTTCATATCACTATACCCAACACGAGAGTAGCTACTAAACAAAGAAATGTTATTACAAATTTCTCAAGTAAATCAAAAACCATGTCAACTAAGCTTGTTTCATCTTATTAACAATTTCCACTCGCACGCAGCCAGGATATCCAGAAGAAACTACACTCTTCTATCTAGAAACGTTTCAAAGAGAAAAATTAAATATATTGCCATCCCGAACACAATGCTATGACAAATTCTCAAGAAATAAACAATGTCAGTTCAGCTTGATTCACGTTAAACAGTTATACTCCAAGCAAGATATCCACAAGCATTCAAACATCTACTCAAAAAATGTTTCGAAGAAAAACATACGACCACCTCAAATATAGAAAATCAATCATAATGAGCTAGAACCAGAGACTAAACTCTCCAACCCCTACCCAAAAACGTACTGGACAAAGAATAACCGTATCTCCTTCGGCTCAAACAGCGACGTCGTCGGTGGCTCATTAGTTGTCCTTCGTCTGACTCGACATCCCTATAGGATGCCTCGATGTAAACTTGTTAGCTCCCACCTTCACGTTTGATGCCTCTGCTTCTAGACAGTGAGGAGAAGGTTGAATTTTACAGACTATTGAATTTCCTTCCAAGGATGGAGAAGAACATTTATGGAAGAAGAAAAGATGATTTTGTTGGAATTAGAGTTACAAAATAGAGAGAAAAAAGAGAAGAACACATGTGAGGGAGAGAAAGAGTTAAAGAAAAGAATTAATAATAAGAAGTTTACTGTAATTGAGTTAATAAACTAAGAAACTCATTGTATTTTTTTTAGAAATTGGAAAAAATTATAATTTTATCTTAAAGGAATTTATTAAAAAGGAATTTTTGGGACATAATATAAATTAAAGGATTATTTTAATACATTTCAAATAATTAAAAATTTTAAATAAACTTAAAGAATTATAATATTATTTAAATTTATAATAAAATATGTAGAATTATTTTTTAAAATAATTAATTATAAAAAATAAATGGTATAAATTATATATGTATTAATTTTCTATTAATAATTTGATGATAAAAATATAAAAGAAGATATAAATTTTTTCTTATAAAAATTTGTGTCCAACAATCACTAATAGATAGTCAATTAAACAAGGTTATTTTCTGTCTTATTTCCTATATTTAGGCTTCTAAATAAATCAAAATAAATTTATTCAATGTTGTATTGTACCCAGAAATCAATTTAGAAAGAAAGCAGTTTTACAATCTTTGTTCGTGAGACCGAAGCGTGATCGTCACGCGATTTCATCCCAAGTGACTGATCGTCTTCGTCACTGTAACAGGGAAGCTAGAGAGTGAAGAGTAAAGACGCAAAAACAAAAACGGAGGAAAAAAGGGATAGTCAGAGAAGGTCAAAGCGAGGTAAAATTTTTTCTGTACGGTCTTCTGCCCTATTTTCCCTCCCACCCGTCCCTCCGATAATATATTTTTGAAAAAAGGCCTCAAAATTCAAGAATGCATGTAACAATCTTGGGTTTCTGTCTTCGGACTTCGATTTCAAGTTTTCCTCTCAGTAGATTTTCTCGCTTCTGAAGCATACTTTGCTTAGCTCTGCGACATTCAAGGTATTATTGTTCGTGACGATTCCCGCGCACATTGTTGTCCTTTCGCTTTCTTTCTCTGTCCAAGACACAAACAAGGTCTTGAAGGTTGAAAACAGCTTGTTTTTTTGGGCTACCAAATCTCTCATATTTTTTCCACAACCCGAGAAAGGCATTGACTTTTTAGATTCTCAGTTTTTGTTTTGTGTGCTAGATTGCTTATGGGTTTCACGTTTTTCCTAATTTTTCGATCGTTTTTCCTCTGTGGTTTTGGTGACTTCCAGGTTTAGGCTGGTGCACTCAACATTCAAATCCCGTCCTGTGAATTAACTGTTCCGTGTGCAAAGAACTAAAAATTTTCCATTCTTCGTACTCTTGGAAGGTTGTGATTGTTTACTTCTTACAATGGCCTTGCTAGCGGGTTCAGACAATTTTCATAATAGCAAAAGAGTAAAACATTGTTGATTGCAGTGGTAAGCAATTGTTATAAATAGCTGGTAGTTGACATGGTTTCCTTAGAAAGTTTCTGGAGATCTTGCAGTACATGTATGTTAATTATATTTTAATTAAAGAAACCTAGAAGAAGTACATTATACTATGTTCAATAGGTCTCTTTAACTACTTCATATGCCATCGTCTTGTGTTTTCCTCTTGTCATTTAAATTTGTTCATTCAATAAGTGGACAGTGTAGTTGGAGTTTGTTAACTGATAAGAATCATAAATAAATACATTTCAATTAGGTGTTTCTGGTATGTTGCAGTGGCTTCTGTCCTTGAAAACCTGATATCAGTTACATTATCAAATAATACCCCCAGTTTGCAAACTTTCTTTTCTTTTCTTTTTTTTTTTTCAGCGATTTTTTTTAATCTAGGTTTTTAAGTTTGTGTGCTTAGTTTTTAAATGATATAAAAGTTGATTATTGATTATTCTGTGATCTTTCCTGTTTTCTGCATTGGCCAGAAAAATGTCCAAGTGCACTAACTATAGTACTAAAAATCATATTTTATTTCCCATCTCAGGAATCCCTGAATTGTTTTATTGGGTACATAAACATCATACAATTTTGATTTGGGAGCCTGTAGCAAAAATAATTGTTGGTTGATTATCAATGGCACCCAATCCAAAAGTCGCAGCAGCTTATCGTGCAATGACAATGCTTGGGATTCAGGAAGTAAAAGTAAAACCAGTATTGAAGAAACTTCTTAAACTGTATGATAAGAACTGGGAACTAATTGAAGAAGAGAACTATAGAGCTCTGGCAGACGCAATATTTGAGGAGGAGGAAAAAGAGGTGAATATTCAACCATATGACTGAATTGTTTGCTAATTGTTATGTTTTCCCTTTTGTTTGTTCCCTTCTACATACTCTGATACACTGTTTGATATTATTTAATAGTTGCAGGGAAAGAGAAAGAAAAGCAAAGATGTTGATGTGAGTCAGACTCGTAGTGTTTGGTTGGCATAGTTTATGCGTATAACTTTCTTGATCTAATCTATATAGGAGCTGAAATGTCTTCTGGCTTGTCAAACAAATAGGAAGGAGAGATGGAGGACGAAGAAGCACAGGCTCAGGATGAGCCAGTGCGACCTTTGAAGAGGTTGCGTTTAAGAGGCCAAGAGAGTCAGGCTTTGCATTCTATGAGTATCTGTGGAACCAGCTCAGCTGCCTCACCCTCAAAAATGCCTAAAATAGAAGATGACACATTTCCTGAAAATTGTTCCAGCCAGCAGCCTCAATACTTGGTAACGTCATCTCAGTTTGATAGAAATGCAGAGACTGAGGTTCACCCAGTTCCACTGCAAGATAGTATTATTGACAAGGGAAAGCAACCTTTATCACCTCAAGTTGCTTCCAGAGGAAGAAGACATATATCTGAAAGAGCAGCCCCAATAGTGCCATTTAAAGAATCAACAGCTGAACCAGGAAACTTACCATCACGAAAAAACAAAGCACCTCCAATTCATGCATTAATTAAGCCCAAGGATGAGCCTGTTGATAACCTGGTAGATTATGAGGCTCCTATTTCAATGGTTCCTCCTGGTACTAAATTATTTTTCCTTGATGAGTAGTTTTTACTTCGTGTTGTCAATTTTGGTGGTATATACTGTATATTCATTGGAATTGCAACCATTGGATTGAAAGTCTGAAACTGGCTAAATTAATTTGGTCTATCAAGGTTGGTGACTAAATGGGAATACATTTTCAGTTAAGTACATGAAAAGATTTAATTCTTCAACACCTCAATAGACCAGTATAAGTTAATGTAAAGAATTTGGTTTAACTGTGAATTATTTTTAGTTGAGTTAAACCTCTGAATATTTTCTTCCCCTCAAATGCCAGTATAGTTGCAATGATTGTACTAGTAGGATCAATATAGTTGTCTGCTAAGTGATGATGGTGGGGCACCGGAGTCCTGCTGTAGGCTTCCTTATGAACATACAATGTGGATTGAAACTTGGTTGCAGACCTTAGTGGTCTTTATCTTTCAATCTTGAACCAAAGAGAAATTTTCATTTGCATCATTTTTTTTTTCCTTTTATATAGTGTTGTCCAAGTACTTTCAACTTTGCATAGATGATTGTTTAACGAGTTACATCTTGCATTTGTTAACTCTCACAAGAACCACCAAGTGGAAGAGACTCTCCAACAAAGAATAATACAATTCAAAAACAAGGTGGGCATGATGCGTTGGTGTCAAAATGCAGAGATGGAGTTAGAGGTGAAGATATTCATGATTCAGCAAATGGAGAAGCAAACCATGATGTTGCAGCAAAACAAGAATGCTCTTCTACCGTAGAGATAGCCTCCTCATCATTAGGAGAGGTAAAGATTTCTGTGAGCTGCAGTTCAGCTCTTGGAAGATCAGATTTTCGTTTGCCTAGTCGTGATCAAATTTTAAAAAAGATGGAGGATAAATGTCTGCGATCATATAAAATCACTGACCCAAATTTTTCTGTCATGAAACTGTTGAGAGATATGTGTGACTGCATGTTGGAATTCAGAACTGATTCAAATGATGACTCACAGGAAGGATCTGAAATGATGACACCAAAGCCTATTGTGTTGAAGCAATCTAAGGCATGTGATGCCCTGAGTTTCAGAGGGAATATAGAAAATATGGGTGTGCATTCTCGCACTTCAAATGGATCAATCAATGTTCAGTGTTCTTCTGCCTTGGTTGCATCTCACATTTCAAGCTCTTCCTGTCTGAATGATATGGATGATGCTGTGCCAGTTGCCAAGGTCAGAACAAATGATTTTCCAGAATGTGATGACAGAAAGGGGCTGGAGGATCCTATACCTCCAAGTTCAGGTAGTTTGATGATTGTTCCACAGCATCAGCTTACACCTGATGATCTAAGGTCTCTTCAAGGTGTTGATGACCTTTCAAAAGGAGAAGAAAATGTCAGAATTCCATGGGTAAATAAAACTACAGATGATTTCCCCCCACCTTTTCACTATATACACCATAGCATTGGGTTCCGAGAGGCTTATGTTAACTTGTATCTTTCAAACATTGGGCATGAGGATTACTGTTCAACTTGTTTGGGCAACTGTCTTTTGTCATTGACACCTTGTGCTTGTGCCAACAAAACTGGGGGTGGATATGCATACACATCAGAAGGCCTAGTGAAGGAGGATTTCTTGGATGAGTGTATTACCATCAGCCGCAACCCTCAACAACATCAGTTCTATTGTAAAGACTGCCCACTTGAAAGAGCAAAGAATGATGATGGTTTAGAACCATGTAAAGGACACTTAAAGAGAAAGTTTATCAAAGAATGCTGGATAAAATGTGGCTGTGTTAAACAGTGTGGCAATCGGGTTGTCCAGAGAGGAATTACATGCAACTTGCAGGTGGGTGCTTAAGTAATCTTTACCACTGGTACAGGTGCTGATGTAATTGTTGTTGTTGACTTTTTTTGTTTTGGGTTAAATAATACTTCATGTTGTCATATGCATTTTTCTTCTATGTTGATGTGATATCCATCTATTATTTACACTCTCAAGTTAAATTTTCTTCTTTGAAGGATACTATTAATTACTATATGTTTTCCCTGAATCTCTTGCAATTTAGGTGTTTTTAACTTCAGAAGGAAAAGGATGGGGTCTTCGGACCTTAGAGGAGCTGCCAAAAGGTGCATTTGTGTGTGAGTTTGTTGGAGAAATATTAACCATAAAAGAGTTGCATGAGAGGAACATGCAATGCACCAAAAATGGAAAATATACATACCCAATTCTATTGGATGCAGATTGGGATTCAGGATTTGTGAAGGATAGAGAAGCTCTTTGCTTGGATGCAGAATCTTATGGGAATGTTGCTAGGTTTATTAATCACAGGTATTAAAACTCTTAACAGTTTTGTAAGGATTTGTGTATTTCTGTTCCTTTGTGAGAGTTTGCATATGATGATATGATGTATGTGCTTTTAGCTTGCCTTCTCTTATATTTTTATTCTTCTCTTTCGTTAAATTAAGCTATGCTGAATTGGATGTGCAAAAGGTGTCTAGTGAATTCCTTCTGGCTTATAAAATGTTCGATTATAAAAAGTATAACTTGGGGAAAAAAAGAGTGAGCTGTAGCAACTTGCTTTACATAATATATGGAACTTTCTGATCATTTCAAATGTAGAAGTACTCTTTATTTTTTTTAAGTATTTAATGTAAAATCTCTCAGCAATATAATACCATTGGTATCGAGGGATGTATCCAATTACTGAAGAAGAGTCTAGTAATGGATTCTCCCATCTTAATTCATCAACTTCATGAAGTCTCAAATGAGTGCCTATTGATTCAATATCAGATTTAACATAAGCAACTCAATACTTTTAGATAGTTGAAACAGTTTGAGCAAAAAAGGATTTTTCAAGTGTTTCCATAAGAGGCAGAAAACTTCATCTAATATCTCTTAACTTTGTTTGCCACTTTTTCTTGCAAATAACATGCCCTTCTCTTGTTCTCCAGTATAAAACTTACTTTTTTCTTGACGCCATCTCTTACAAGTTACAACAATGTTATTCTTCACTTGCCTGGGTTACCTTAGAAGCAAATGCCTAGTAAATAAGACCCCAAAAGAAAAAAAATAATATCAGGCAAGATAATTTTTGCCATTAAAAATTGATCCTTGTTGGGAGATGTCTTTATTTTTGCTATTTCATTTGCGTGTGTAAAGAAGATTTTGAGTTTATGATGGAAGTGGTTCACTATTCTGGTGGAAACCAATTTTGCATTGTTTTACGTATATATATGCTTCTAATTATCCTGTTTCCTTTGATGAAAGAATGCTTCTGCCCTTATAATTTATAAAATTTAAGAAGTTTGAATTTTATGTAGACCAGAAGTACTTAACATAAAGATGAAACAAAATTCGGAAAGAAATAGTACTATTTAGTTATGAACAAATAAAAAATTATTTACCTTAGTGCACTTGAGAAGACTAAATTTCTTACTATCTTTATATTGGGTGCATTGATCAACTTATGTGATAGAGTGACTCCTCAAACATTGCTCATTTTGGGTGAGTTTTTTAATAATTTTATCTCATTTATTTAGATGTTTGGATGCAAACTTGATTGAGATCCCAGTTGAAGTTGAAACCCCTGATCATCACTATTATCATGTAAGAAATTGTGAATCCCTGAAGTTCCATAAGCATTACCTTTGTTGGAATGACAGAATCTGTAGAGCATTTTGCCTAGTGATGCTTTTATTGTTTTCAACTGTACAGCTTGCCTTCTTCACATCCAGAAAAATAGCTGCTCTGGAAGAGCTCACATGGGTAAGTCGGTTTGGTACGTTGTTTGGTTAATGTCCATAGGCAATGTTGATTGCTTCAGTTTTATATGATGCTGTCACTTGCTCTATTCAACTCTGTAGTAGGATGCCAATTAGGAATGAGTAACAGTGTTTTGATATATTGAGTCAATCATATTTGAAATAAAGTTTCAATTATTGCTGGCTGTCAAATTTATATATGCTATGTACATTGGCTAAATGACAGAACATTTAGTAAATTGGAATGGTTCTATTTTGCAGTTTTGTCATTGATCAACTTGGGCAACTCTCGTACAATTATTTAATTAACTAGGTTTAAAATTTGTTCTCTAAGATAATAATATGCACTTGGTGTGTCTCCAGGATTATGGCGTTGACTTTGATGACCATGAGCATCCTATCAAGCTGTTCTGTTGCAGATGTGGCAGTAAATTCTGCAGGAAGATGAAGCGATCAAATAGTAAGTTCAATCTTAATGTTATGGCTAACATACATTAAAAAAAAATCCACTTTTCAAAAGAAAATCTCTGGCCTTTTACTGTTTTTTTTTTAAAAGGGAAATTGTCAATTCCTACTCCATGGCTTTCAGTTCATTTTAATATATTTTTGGGAGTATGGATTTCAAGTTACAGCCATGTGGTTCTGGTCATGCTTAATGTGTTTGTCTTGGCCCTTTTTTGTAATGCTCTTTAGTTCAATTCAACTTGTCATAATCCTTGATTATTTTGTTAAGAAGAGAATGGATGTGGTATTGATGGCAACAGTTGTTAATTTTGGTTAGTTATTGTAATCAGACTAATTCCATGATCATTAACTATAGCTCTCCTGCGCTAGTTTAGCATTGATCTACTTTTGTTGAAAGGGTCCTGGATCACTATAGTGCTTGAACTCTACAAAGATTGGCTAGCCTGAGCAAGAGTCGGGATGCAGATGTTGTGGATGGTCTTGAGCTATGGACCAAATTGGTTTGATTGCAACTCTATTGAGTTAATAAGTTGGCCATCTTTACTGGAGTACATCTGTTGCTGTTCTCTATATGAACGAAGACTATGAATGGGTGGAAGAATAAATTAGTCTTATCTACTATGAATATGTATAGCGTGCTAATTGGTTTCAGTAGTTATTAGTAGGCATTATTTTGTGACTATTTTAATGTGCTTGTTTGCTTTAATGACTTGTTTTAATTATGACGTAGCTGATTTATCTTTACTCTTTCGTGATGCAGGATCCATTAGATCTGCGCCGATGGCATGATGATAGCTAATAGATGTCACCCTTATGCCCCTCAGTGAATAGAAACAAAACCGTATTTGCTGAGTTTTTGTTTCATATTGGGGCTGGGGGTTGGGGAATAGTTGCTGTGTAAGTGTAAATTTTTTTTTTTTGGGAAGAAACTTTCTCTGGGTTCAAAACATTTAGGCAGTAGTGTGTCTCTTGATCGTTCTATTACTGTAACATTAGGCCTTGTTGATTTGCCAGTTCAGGATAGTTTTCTTATACCATATTTGCCCAATGTATGGCAGACTTATTGCTAAAAAATCCTTCTGGCAATTTCTATAGTAAGTAGAAAAGAAATGGCCATGCCGAGATCGGACAATCTAAACGGTTGAGGGGTGCATGAAACATTTGGGTAACATTGCTTAAATGGGTGGAATTCTAGGTTCTTCAACTAATTGTATTGGTGGTTGTTACTATTTACATTCTGAACGGTAATACGTGTCATTTCATGGGGGCAACCAAACAATAGGAAAGAATTTTTAACAAAAATATAGGAATTATCACCTGATCTGAGCAAGCATTGAAAAATTAAAGCAAAAACGTTTAAATACATGATAATATTAGGTAACAGCATGCCATACAATTACTAACCAGAAACTATATATTACACTTTGACGTGTTGTCCCTATGTAAAGACCTGATTTTCCATTTGACACATTCGTCTAGCTGATGACAGTGATTCTCTGCCATGAGGTCTGCAAAGGACTTCAGGCTCATAGCCTGAAGGCATGATTGGTCGAATGCTTCCTGGATTGAGGGGGAAAAGAATTTTGTAATAGCCATCCATTATTTCCGTAAAATTGCAGGTTTCTGCCACCTTTGGAATCTGCTTTTGGCATGGAAAGAAGATAATGTGAGTAATCTACAAATGGATCTAATTAATTAAAGATGTTTTAATGAAAAAAATGGAGACAAAGCGATGGTAATTATATACCTGATAAATGTCACGCATATAGGCATGCAGATTGGGATACTCAAGTAGCTTCCTCTTGGTGCATTTGAAGAGAACATTATAGGCAAGATCAAATCGAATTAATGTAGTAAACAGACATATATCGACAAGGGTCAGTGTCTCTCCACACAAGAATCGCGAACTGCTCAAGTGATTCTCTAACATGTCCAGCGTATTAAACAAGTCATTCACTGCTCTATCATATGCTTCTTGGCTCTGAGCAAACCCACACCTGCAATTACCAACATCATCTTCGTAACATTTAGGAAGCAATGTTAATCAACCGAGGATTTGAAACCAAGGGATACAATGAGTGCACTCTCAGCTTTACCTATAAACCCCATTGTTCACATTTGGATAGATTATCTGACACCAATCCTCAATCCTTGCCTTCAATTCAGGGGGTGACAGATCCAGTTCTGGATTGCGAGCTAACCCGTTTAATCCAGAATTGAGTAATTCAATTATATCGTAACTCTCATTGCAGATAACGTCTCTTTTATCTCTATCCCATAACATTGGAACCGTCGATCTCCCATCATACCCACCGCTTCTCAACCTATAAACTTCCTTCAACGTCTTACACCCATTGGCCTTATCCAACGTGGGACTAAGCGTATCCCTATCCCTACTACGGACATATTTGAACTCCCATGACCCGTCCAGTGCCGGTGAAGCAACAGAGACAGGCACGGCCTCTTCCAGGCCCTTCAAGGCCCGGACTATCAGGGTCCGGTGGGCCCATGGACAGGGCAGGCCCACATAGAGGTGCAGGGTGGTCGGACTGGAGGATGAGAATTGGGAGGCGCGGAATTTGGAAGCGGGTCTAGAATAACCGCCGGAGGGATCGGAAGGAGCAAGCTGGGACATCATGAGGCGCCACGTGGAGTTCCATGTCATACGTACGGTGGCGATGAGGAGGCCCGGTGGTAGTGATTGGCCCCACAGGAGCTTCGTGAGTGAATTCAGTATCGACGAATTTGAATTTGAAGGTTGTGGGGTTTGGTTGAGTGACATCATGGGCCTTAGCCGACCATGGGATCGGGTGGGTTGTTGTTTGGGAGGATGGTAACAACCGCCATGCACGGTGGTCGTCGGAGGAATGAGCAGGTGATGAGAGAGAAGTGAAACGTTGGACGACGGCATTGTCTGGAGTCTCAGCCGCTTCTAATGACTAGTGAGAGAGTGCACGGAATCAGCAAACAAAGGGTATTTTTGTCAATTAATTATAAAACCGACCCGAGTTCAATATTGTTACTTTGGGCTAGGTTTAACAGAAGCCAATTCCATCTTATCGGCTGTTTTGAGGCCCAAGGCCCATTTACCATTAAACCCTAGTATCAGTGGCAGCAGAAGAAAGAGCCGTCATTTCGCATATATAAATGTAAATTTTCTCTTTGGTCCCGAGCGAAGTGAGGGTGAGGGCTTCGGTGGAGAAACAATGTCGAAGAGAGGTGCAGCTGTTTGTTTCGTTTGGGTCGGATTATGAGATTGGCGAATTCTTGTTCTGACCTTTTGATTGATTTGTTCAGGTCGCGGTGGATCCGCCGGGAACAAGTTCCGGATGTCGCTGGGTCTTCCGGTGGCGGCCACGGTGAACTGCGCCGACAACACGGGAGCTAAGAACCTGTACATCATTTCGGTCAAAGGGATCAAGGGTCGCCTCAACCGTTTGCCTTCTGCTTGCGTGGGTGACATGGTCATGGCTACCGTGAAGAAGGGAAAGCCTGATCTCAGGAAGAAGGTCTTGCCCGCAGTCATCGTGCGCCAGCGCAAGCCGTGGCGCAGAAAGGACGGTGTATACATGTACTTCGAAGGTCATTCTCTTTTTATCTATAGTTACTATCAAATACATCTTTCCTCGTTTTTCTGTTAGAAAATATTTTTAAGAGTCATTTATAATTATCCGTTGTGCTTTATTTTCTATATCTCTTTGTTTGTGTAGAATGTAGATGGTATTATAATTTGAAGGCATTTTTATATAAAATGATGCAATAGTTCTGTGGTGCTTTCCATTTCATTATATTACTTAAATAACATTCTGCTATCGATTCGTTTTGCTTGTAAGTCCGTACTGTAGAGTGTTTCCTTAGCCACCTGGTATGTTAGGATTTGGGACGAGGTCCTAGGTTTAAGTGTTGGTGACGGTGATAATACTAAATGTATCAAGACAGAAAAATAAGAATAGCAATTTTATAGTTCCGTTTGAAAATTACCATCTGCACCAATATAAATTCCCAAGATACATTTTAAATTTTCATTCATGATAGTGGCCTTTATCCCTCATCGCGGAGATGTGGTCTTTTTCCTGAGTCTTCTTTACGTTACCATGGCCAGTTCTATTTTTTTTTTTACTCACAAGTACTCGACTGGCCATGTATGTTGCTTCTAGTAACGCTGAGTGTCCACTCTACTAGTTGGTCATCCACACTTAGAAGCATATAACAAAGAAAATGCCAGTTTTAAACAGCATGATGTTCATTTCTTGCATTGTGTTACCTGTCTCCTGGTACATGGCTTTCTATCCTTGATCTTCAGCTCATCATCTTTTGCTTCCATTGATTTTTTGCTAAAATAGTTCACAGGTAGGTAGTTTTTTTTGGTCAAACTGAGACAAATGGTGGTATTTGTATAATTGGGAGGGAAGTAAGAATTGAAATAAATCATCGATGTATATAAACTCTAAATGAATGTCATATGATAAACTCATTGTCATTGCTTATGTTTCACCTGGATTTTAGTTTTTGCTTGTACTTGCTCAATTATAATTTGGTTATATTAGTGAACAGTCCTTGACTTCGTAGTCTTGCTATGTGCAGATAATGCTGGTGTTATTGTGAATCCCAAGGGCGAAATGAAAGGTAATTTCTTATTACAGTAAAATTATACGATTATAACATTGCTTTTCTTATATAGCATGTACCTGTGAGGAAAATGCTTAACTAAACTCATACTGTGTGTGCCTTTTTGACCTCGTTGGCACATATCTTATATCCGTTGTGCTCTTGGTTGTGATCTTAACTAGGATCAATTGTTAATGTAGGTTCCGCTATTACTGGTCCTATTGGTAAGGAGTGTGCTGATCTGTGGCCAAGGATTGCCAGTGCTGCCAATGCTATTGTTTGAGTCACGGAATTAAAGCTATACGATAGCATGATTTTGCTTGTAGGATTTTGAAGTTTTTTCTGAGTTTTTGTTTACCTTTAATTGTACTGGAAGTAATTTAGATTATTTATCTTTCCTTAAATTCTGAGAGAGATGTCCCTAAGAAATTAATTGGTAGTTATAAGTGTTGTTCTTGTTCCTTATTTTGTTATGGTTACTTCTGCATCATTTTGACTTTACATCGTGTTTGTATGAATTCGACTACATGGATTTATCATTGTTTTGGTCTATCTCGATTGAGGATAATTTTTGGCGTTTTCGCCTTTTCGTTAAGCAAAGGACCCTAATTTAAATTTTTTTTCTTAAAATTTTAAAAAAATTGTATCCCCTTCAGTATCCAATGCTCCTTAATCCATAATGGGAGGGTGGTGAATTGAAACGTTTGCTTTAGGAAAAGCAAGAAAGCCTATTTTAACGTCTTAACGGTCACTTCCTCGAACTACGGAGTGATTAAACTGTAATTGGGGATTATCTTGTAAAAGAATATCCGTAAAATCAAGTTGTATTGTTTTAGCATAGGTATTCTTCCAGGATTTGATTAACCTACTCATACAATTCATACAAACACGGATTTGAAGCCTTGCAATTAAAGCCTTTTCTCATGGAAGTAAGTAACCCCAATCTAAAACCAATCAAGCAAAACAATTGCTAAATATGGTAAAGCTCTCGTTCTCGTTTTACTTTGCACGAGGGCTTAGAAGTTGGTTGAAAGTTTTAAAAGAAATGAAGTAAGGTTTAATAGAGTGAAGTAAAGTGAATTACAAAAATAATTTTATTAAATAAAAGTTTTTAAAAAATAATAAAAAATAAATTATTTTTTACTCGTGTTATAATATAATTAATAGAGTGAGGTAATTTAAAATGTTAAAATTTATAAATTATCTTAAATATTTTAATTTAGAGGTATTTAAAATTTGAACTATTAAGTAGTTTAAGATGATTTATAAATGATCTTAATTTACCTCATACCATTTGTTTATTAAATATTTAATTAATGATTAAGATATTTAAACCACTTCACACTCAAACTATCCTCTCAACCAAACCGTAACTATTGGTTGAATAAACTATGATTCTGCCTTCCTCAAACAACCATTACTAGACTCAATCTACGAGCATCTCAGATGACAAAACTGATAAGTAAAACAACAGTAGGATTTGTGTGTCTTTCAATAACACTTGGTTTATTTCATTTGAAACATTGTATGACAGTGACAGGGAAGCTCAAAGTAGAAATAAATTCCTTTGTTCCAATTATACCGGTGTAGTCATTCTACTGTGTAACTATAACTGTACTAGTATTCTGTGACTGTCATTCTAGTATCACAACGTGGTGGAGAGGTTTATTCAAGGCATTTAGTGAAGGTTTTCTTAATTTCTTTCATACCACTATACCACATAAACTATGCAATACATTTTTCTGTAATCTCGTTTCACATAAACTTCTCGGAGTTAGTGGCGTGTACTTCTAACAGTGGCAAAGTTGAAATCATGACAGATAGGTTACGATGTGGTGACTCCTTGACTGATCATTACCCACTTTTATGTCTTCTCCCTGTGTTTTTCCATTCCAAAAAAGCATTTTAGAATATAGAGTTAGGTATATTTTGCGAATATATATGCGAGTAGGATGATCTTCTCACTGTTTCTTTTTGCTTTTTTGGTTTTTTCTGAATCAAGATAATATTTCAGTATAAATTATTTGCCCTTTTCTTTATGCAACTTTCGGTGTGTGTCAGCATGACATGTTCTTCCTCTTTAATGTAACTTTATATCCATTGGAGACTATATTTTACATGTATTGTGATCATACTTTCGAAGAAAAAAGCTAGTGAGTTCACTGAACTGGTTGCTTTCATACTTTTAGGTGTAGATGGCGTGTGATCTTTATGACTGAGGACTTCATGCTAGTATTCCTTTGTTGAAGCATCGCACGAAAGTTCTCTAAATTTTAGTGTCCAAGAGAAAACAATCACTAGCGGAAGACGCAACTCCATGGACTTCTGAAAAGACCCTGAAAAAACTCAAAAGGGTTGGCCAAATGGTGCAAACATGGATGGACATGTGGTTAGATATAGAGATTTTAATCCTAAGTAAAAAGGATTAGAGAAAGAAATGAATTAATTAAAATGCTCACAAGACATCACAGAATCAAAAAGTTAAAATTAAAGGAAAACAGGAAAACAAAGAAAGTTTGAACACCGTCATTGATGTTACATCACTATATAGATATGTTTTCAAATTTGAATCCTTTCTCCATGCAGTGACCATCATATTGGCGTGGAAAGGCATAATCCTTAGTATGATGAACTGTTCATGATAATGTTTCTTATCCTCCACAAATCAAAAAGTGACATCGAATATTCCATGTCCTACCTTTATATATTAGACACTTGAGAGCTCAACTTTCATGCTTACCTCTAGTCAGGCTCCTTATGATTCTGCATTTCCTCAACCAATATTACTTCTAGTTTTAGCTCTCTTGTTCTATCACTTGACAAAGTAGTACAGCTATGAAATCAATGAAGGTATCAAGCTTCCACAGAACACAGTTTTTGAAGTTTCAGAAGAAAATGAGAGCAAGCTCGTTCTCAGTGACACTTGGCAGTGTAGAAAGAAGAATAGGATCAAGCTTTGTGAGACAGATGGTTTGTAAGTTGAAGGGTCAATGGAAGCAAGGTTTGGGATGGCAAAGAAGCAGCCCACGGTACAGTTATGATCATCGCAGCTATAGTCTTAACTTCGATGATGGTACTTCAAATGATATCTATAACTGATGAAGGAGAGGAATAGTATAGGATGATCTATTTCTTTTGAAAAAATTTCCTCTGTTTCTGACTCAGTAAATATATATATATATATATATATAGTCTGTAAATTGCATAGTGTTGAGAAATAGATCTCAGGCATATATTTATTTCATCTGACTTTCAAGTTTCAACCTTGTTCAGTTTCTCTCATTGTGAATGGAAGTTGTTTATGTAAATCCACATGACTTCTTGTTACAAAGGAATCTATTCTCCATTTCACTTGCTTATGCTGTTTATGAGGCTGGAATAATGTAGGAATTAGTATAACAAAGAAAACCTTTTTTTTTTGGTCAAGAAAATAATGGTTAAAAGGAAAACAAAAGCCAAATTGGCTCCCATAACAGGAATCTAATTTATTTATTTATTTCTCTTTTTTTGTGCTTTTTTTTCTGGGTGTCCCCAACTAGCGATTCTGGCGATAATTTTGTCAACCAACTTGATTTGGGATTTAATTTTTGTTGCTGTAACTTTATGCGTTTGTAATCCAAAGATTGCAGAAAGAAAAAGTGGGAGCACCAAAGCAAAAATCATGATCCAGTTAGTAATGAAAGCTAATATGACCTAACATATCTAACAAGCAACAATTAATTTTATAAATAAAAAATAATTTATAAATGGTCACTGACAATAATATCTTACGAGCAATGCTAATCCTTCTCCATGGTAAAATAGTTCATATAATTGATATAAATTTAAGAGTCAAAAAAGAGAAAAAAAGAAAAATAAAATAAAATAATCCCGCATAAAAAAAAGTGTGTATATAAGAATATAGGAAAACATTGGTGTGATTTTCTTTTTTACTATTTAGTTAAAAAAACAAAAAAAGAAAAGGCAAAACTACTTGAGACAGCCCGCTTTTTCATTGCTAGTTTTGCCACTAATTAATTGACCACTTGTCTTCAGGGGACAAATTGAGTTGTCCACAATAATCTTTCTTTTTGGTTCAGTGGGAGAAATATTTAAATAATTTTATTTATTAAAAATAAACAAATTAAATGAATGATAAACATATTTTTAATTACTAATTAATAGAAAAGACATAAAAATTAGGTATAAAAGTTTGTTTTCTTTTATTACTCTTTCAGGTAAAACACTCTTCTTTACTTTGAGAGGCATGTATCATGTATGTATATGTGTGTGTGTGTGTGTGTGTGTATATATAATAAGAGAATATTTTACCTTATGTTTATTAATTATATATTTAATACATTTGTGCATTTTTTAATTAATTTAATCTATCAGTTAGCTTATGACTATAAGCTGAGGGCACTAGAGGATGTTAGGCTCCACTTGAGTGGATGTCGCACTTTGAAAGGTAATCCCAAAGATTCCTGCATTTTTTTAGTTGAAACTTTTTGTCCGTACTCTACAGTGATTTTTATTTATTTATTTATTTTGGTGAACACAGTGCTTATTTTTATTTTTATTATTTAAAGGTTATAGGTAAGTACCAAAATACTCAAATTTTCACATAATAAAGTCCAAAATTCAAGTTTTTGGTTATCGATATTAACTAATTCTAACCATGATGACTAGGTCTAGGAGTCCACACTGTACTTGGTACATAATTTATCTCATTTGAAATAATAATAATAATAATAATAATTAATTTTTCTTTAATTATTATTTATACATGTGGTTTTTTTTTTTGGGAGGAAGCATTTAAATTCTGAGGTTGAATGGAATAATCAACGCTGACATTTTTGTACATAAGTATGTAGAAATGCGATGAATGAAAGCATCATCTCGGTGCTCTTCACACTACCTTTCGGCAATGAAGTATGAAGGAATATGTAATATAGTATAGGGTAGGTTTAATATATGAATTTTCCTCAGTTTTTCAAGAAAGATATAATTGAGAAAATAAAATTTTCTATTTAGTAGCTTCCACATGTTAAAAGAACAATAAAACTAACAAAGTACATCTATTACATAACCCAATGTACCTATCTATGTGTGGACACAATTAACATTATCAGTAGAAGCATAAGTTATTATTATTTAAAAAAAAAAAAAATTGGGATGGTAACCCTTCATTCAAGTGAAAGCTTATGAGTATGGGACATGGTTTATTATATTGCCCTTTGGTTTACGACTTTCTCACCACACCAAAATGTTAGTTGATTTTGTCCTCTTTTTTGTAGGCCATTTAGCACAAGGTTTACTCAAATAAGGGTATAGGATTAGGGTTTATAACTTTGAAATCAATGTCAACTTTATATTTATTTATATATTTTAAATCTTTTATTTTTAAAAAATAATATATTTTTTATATTAAGATAGATAAAAAAAACTCTTATTAATAAAGACTCACTGACAAATAAATTATTATTTTTTTTCTATTTATTTGTTAATGTATAAAAATATATTATTTCTCAAATATAAAAAATTCAGATATCACATAATATAAGTAACACTTTCGATTTATATAAAAGTTAAAGAATTTTAATTTGCACAAATTGACTTAATGTATTATAAAATCATAATTTATATTATTATTAAATTATTGAATTAATTTGTAAATTTGTACAAGTTGGTGTATACATATAAATAAATTTGGTTAATTCACAGTTAAATTTAAAAATATGTAAATTTATAGTGAATTCGATAAATATATAATAAATTTGATAAACTTGTATTAAATTTGTAAAAAGTCAAATTAAAATTATTTAAGACTTTTATTTTTTTAATCAATAGTTACAAATTTTCAGATAACAAATAGTACTACTACAACTATCAATTCATGTCCATTTGACTTTGTTTTAAAAAAGATATTGTTAAGTATATATATTATATTATTTAGATATCAATCAATAATATTTGATTAATTATTTTTATTTTATATTAGTAAATTTAACTATAAAAAATTTAAAAAATTAATTAAATATAATTAATTAATACATAATAAAGTAACATAGTACATATTTTTAAAGAATTTTTTGTTTTATAGTTGTTCTATATGTAACTCTTATGATCAAGAAACAGCCGAAAAATGATTAGGAGTATTAAAATGACGTCGTATTTATTGAAACCCAAGTAAAAAAGGATCCTGTCCTAATCATATGATGAAAACCTAATCTCACGTGCACGCCGTTAGATATTTTCACTGTCGCACAAGTCACAAACCTTCAAGTTCGTACATTAGATGGACCAATGAACTCCTTACACGTAACTATGAGAATTTTGCACGCGCTTAAGTGGCGCGTATCGTAGCTACTATTCCTTATAATGCATCGTACCGTAGGCCAAAAGGGCCAAGAGGGCAAAGGCGAAGCGCACTCGACACCCGTTCACTTGGTTGGCTTGCCGGTGACGGAATGTAAACACACCTGCATGTGTCTTGAGAATTAGTTCCATCGCTCTGCCTCCCAATTCGTGGTTTCGATTCGATTCTGAGCCTTTGGATTCGAATTTCCTCAGCTTCCTCTGAACTTCTGGGTATGAATTTGACACACCGTTTCCGTTGTTTTCAGGGTATCACAACTTCTATTCGTAGAGAGTTTGAGGGAGGGATATGTTGTGTTTTATTGCAAAATACCCTTGTGGAGCTTTGCTTCAAATTCGCGTCTTTCAGTGTTTACTGGGTCCAAATCACATTGGCTTACTTCTCTTCCCTTAAAAATTTCATGGATACTTGTTGATTTCTTTTGATAAGTAGGAATTTTGTTAATCTGATTTATTTGATGCACGCGCTTCGTTACCAACATGGTATCAGTTTGCGTACCTCGTAAATGTTTGTTGATATGCAATTCGTGTGAAGGTTTGATTCTTGAGTATATAGAGTGCGTTCTAGTTGGGACCTTCTCTCTTCATAGTTATCAACTGATGAAGAATAATATTTGATCATCGGATTATGCATTACTTTTTCAATGTATTGGGTTTATCCCTAGCTGTTTTGAAAGAACGGAGTGAGTCTAAATGACGCTTTCTTGTGTCTAATGCTTCGAATTGGGGCGTAGTGGTTATTCAAGTATTGCAAAGTGAACAACCGAGTGGTTTCATAAATGCCTTATTTTCTGCTTACCTGCTTCTTAACTTTAGGTATCCCCAAGACCTACATGAAATTAGTAAGAAAGATGCTGAAATTGGGTGAAAGAAAAATCTTGACATTTGAAAGCTATTCTATTAGTACTATACTATTATTTGTAGGTTAAACAGCAATTTATGATAGCGAGATTGATATTTACTATTTCCTTGGGGGAGAATAGATGATTTTTCATAGGCCTTATGCAACACTCCAACTGTTTTGCATCTCTGCTGTAGACTGCCTTTGTTTCTCTCATGTTTGGTTTGTAGATACTTGCCTTATCTTTGGCATTAGTAAGGCAATATTATTAGTGATGTGGGATTGCTTGGCTATCTTATATAATAAGGAGATGTGTGCTTTTTTAATCCAAACATATAATATTCTTAAGCAACAGGGAAGTTTGGGGTTTCTGATTTGAACTTTCTGAAGTCATTCAGAACTGAAGAGTCATTATTGTGTAATTGGAGACAAGGGAGTAGCAACGTTATTTTAAGAGTAGTTTTAGTTTTGTTTCCTAGAAATAATCATTAGAGGCAGTTGGTTATATTGGTCTGAAGGTTTATCATATGGTTCTTGTATTTGACTGTGTTCCTGGAAACCTTACTTCATGGTTTCTTTTTCATTATTATAGTTGGAAGAAACAATATAAGTTGATGGTACTTATTATGCACTGAATATTTGTCTTACATGTGACCATGAGCTTTTTGATCAATAGCTACCATTGTTTAAGCCTTTAAGGTTTTGATGTTATGTTTGTTCCTGCTACAATGTGTAGACTTTTAAGGCTTGGAGTGCTTTTTATATTTGTCTTACTCTTTGAAAGGGTTTTATAGTCTCCAGAAGCAGTATTCTTGCCAGTGAGGTGTTTCTTTTGATAAACTATTTTTTTATACTGAAAGGTCCTTGCTTTCACAGATGTGAAGATTGATGACAACTTGTATGGTGTTGGCATTGAGAAGAAATCGCAATTTGTGTAGTATTTTTTTGGTGAGCATTACAATCTGAGATGATTCGTAAGTCTAAGCTTCTATTAGTTGTTTAACTGAGATTTATCGTCTCTTTTAACCATTAAGGAAAATAATGGAAGCTCGCCCTGCTTTTTCTATTGAAAGAACAAGTGCAAAGCAATTCAATACCATGGGGATGTCTGGAGCACTGTCTTCATCCTTTCCTGTCCACCCGACACCCCTAGAAGAGACATATCCCAAGTTTCCTGATTCTCAGCTGGCTTTTGTGGAGAAAGAGCCCATGGCAAGACCTATCACTCATTCAAGTCATTTAAATTCCAGTGGAGTAGTCGGGCACATGTTTTCATCATCCCCTGGATATTCAACTGATCTTCATCACTCATCCCTTTCACCTCATGAAAAACACTCGGGAAATGCCCATTTTATTTCACAGTCATCAAGTAACGTGGTATCATTGCCATTGTCGTTTTCTTCAAGTACTGGACCACTTCCTTCTACAGCTTCGACTTGTTTTTCTAAAGAAAGCAATGCTTCCTGGGGTACAGATTCCCTCCCAAGCTTTCTTGATTTTCCTGTAAATACCTCCATTGAGAATAGTCAAGTAGAAAACAATGCCTGCAATATAATGGCATCTGAGGAGTATTGTAAGAGAAATGATTGGCAGGAGTGGGCTGACCAGCTAATTAGTGATGATGACGCTTTGACTTCCAATTGGAATGACATCCTTGTTGACACAAGCATTCAAGATCCTGAAATGGAGGTTAAGTTTCTCATTACTCAAACTGTTGTTAGCTTTCTAAGTATTTGATTAGCAGTTTCTGAAAGGAATGCAAATTTTATTGCATTAGGTGGCATGCCAGGTTTCAAAATCATCTTCACAATTTTCAGGACAACAGTCCCAAGGTCATCAACAACTCCCTGCTTCATCAGGAGAAAATCGTGTTGGTGTTCCACCCTCTTCTTCAGCAAATTCTGCTCCTTCCAAGCCACGAATGCGGTGGACGCCAGAGCTTCATGAGGTCTTTGTGGATGCTGTCAACAAACTGGGTGGGAGTGAAAGTATGTTTATTCTCCTCTCTTTCTCTCTCTGTACAGTCCCTAACTTTTAATTACTTTATGAATCTTCTGTTTTGGATTATTTTTAATCTGTCACGCTGTTTGTATTTTACAGGAGCAACCCCTAAGGGTGTGCTGAAGCTCATGAATGTTGAAGGCTTAACAATATATCATGTTAAAAGCCATTTGCAGGTGTGTTTGCCTTACTTTAACTGTCAGGTGTTTTTGCTGGCATATTCTGTTACTGAGACAGATATTGCTTCATGAAATGCAGAAATATAGGACTGCTAGATATAGACCGGAGTCATCTGAAGGTACATAAGATATGCATTGTAGTATATGTACCTATATGTATGAGTATTTGTTCTGTATATTATATATTGGTTTTTTCTTTTTAATTCTTTTTTTGTAGATGGTGTTGGAGATGGGTTCCAATTTATTCATTCATATGAATATGTTTTCATCTCTTTATTTAAGGGGAAACCACATTTTACCTCCCCAAACTAAGACCTAATTGCCAAACCAGTACATGAACTTTAAAATGGAACAAAACTCCTCCTTAAACTTTGGACTAAAACAAAAAACGTTAGCTTGTAATTAAAATTAGCTCGAGGTTCCTTCCTAGCTACAACAATTTTTATGGACCAACATTGGGTTGGGATGAAGATGCATATGTAAGAGGCCACTTGAGGATCATGTTGCTTCTTGCATTAATCTTTAACAAGGATTTAATACTTTCATTTTAGTCCAAAGTTCAGGGAGGTGTTGTGTTGGATTTAAAGTTTACATACCAATTCTGTATTTACACTTTAGTTCAAGAGGTAAAATGTAATTTCTCCAAAATAAAATCATGAAAGTATATTCATTTGAATGTACAAATTATTAAATAATGATAAAAGTAATATAGAAAAAATATGTATATTGATCTGTTCATTCGAAAAAGTACAATCTACCTACAATTTAATAAATCAAATGTTTTAGCTTGTTTCTGAGCCATTTTAGCACATTTCTGCTATATATCTGAAATGATACAGAGAAAACAAAATAAAAGGAACATCGTGGGTACATTAGGCCATATATATGCTTCTTGGTATAAATTTATTGTGTTATTTATCTAACGAGAATGGCAAATCATGTAGAACCCTGCCTCCAAATCTTCCTTCTGTTTCTGTTGATATATTTGGTGTTTGAGAAATTCAAAAGTGGCCTTCTTATATATCTTTGGATGATTATGAAATCTTTTGTTGACCAAGTGTTCTGCATATGATATATGGAGTCTGGAGCCTTGCTGTTTCTCTGTATAGTCAGTTAATTTAGGGTTTATTAACAACTTTTGCCAGGATCCTTGGAGAAAAAATTAACTCCCATTGAAGAGATGTCATCACTAGATTTGAAAACGTAAGTAAACTATCTACTGACCTACTGCTATTTTAAGTAATTTTTGCCATGTATTATTTACTCTGGATTTGATCGATCAAAATTATTAGACATAATTTCTTTGTCTAATTTGACATTGCTCAAAGCCTCAAACATAACATTCTTCATAGATTTTTTAAAATTTACGGTGTGGTAGCTAAGTTTTTCATTCTTTCTTGCTGATTCTTTATGTACTGGGGGAAGGGGAGTTAAGAGTATAATTAAGCAGGTTTCAACTCTATTAGAAATGGTCATTTTTGGAGTACTGAATGGGCTTGGCAGAGGAAGAAAAACATATCTAGATACATATGGTTTGTTATGCTGACTTTACCTTTGGATTGTGGACAGTGGTATTGAGATAACTGAAGCTCTGAGACTGCAGATGGAGGTTCAGAAGCGGCTGCATGAACAGCTTGAGGTATTGACTTTGTTCTTCAGGATTTGTTTTCCTGATTTTGTTCGAGGACATGCATTAAAAAAACTAGAATTGTGGTTCGCTGCACTTGCAAGTTCTATTTCTGTTGCAATTGCCATAACTTCACGTTCATTATAGTTCAGTGGCATAGCAACTTAAAATGGAGTAGAATTGGTGTTCTTGCATTCTGTGTTCTTGAAGTTCCATAGTCATTTGACTAGTTTCATAAATTTTCATTAATTGATGGTACAGTTATGACTTTAGGTCACTGGTTCTTCTGTGTAATGATTTCTCATTCAAACCAAACAAGAAATTTTTCCTTTTTAAGATGAAAATTTTGGAAGAGAGGGGAAAAGGCTTCATTTGTTAATATGTATGAGTTAACTTTATTATAGGTCAACTGGTGTACACTTAGAATTAGTAAACTTTCATCATTCATACATGCCTTATAAGATGTGGAATTTGGTAGTTTCCCTTTGCTATGGATTAGAAATTAGATACTAACCATACACAAAGTATATTCATTTTCAGGCGATGTCTATATATGTCCTTGACTTGGAGATATAATCTTTCCTCTTCATGTGAGACTTACAGCACTTAATTTTGAATTCTTGTGTTCAATTTCCCCCTTTTCTTGAGAGGACCAAAAGATTAGATTGACTAGGTTTAGTCATGTGGATCATGGGTGGCTTTAACAACTTTGGCAAGAACTTTTGTGGTATAGAATTTAGGCATAGGGTGCTTATGTAATAAACATGTAATATTTAGGGATCTAGATTTCAAATTGGAAAAGCGAATAGTCTGATGCCTTAGAGCTATTTTTGTTTTGTTAGATGTGTCGTTTTTCATGGTCTGATACCGTGCTTCCTTTACCCCTTTACTTTTTCTGTTAGATTCAAAGGAATTTACAGTTGCGAATTGAAGAGCAAGGAAGGTACCTCCAGATGATGTTTGAGAAGCAATGCAAATCTGGCGTTGAAAAGTTTAAGGCAGCATCATCTACCATGGAGAGTCCCTCTGGAGTGTCATCAGATGCTATTAAAGATTCTTCTGCCAAGAGTGAAAAGGAAACCTCCCAAGTGGACCATGGCAAGCCAGGAACCAAGGAAGATAAAGGCATCACCACAGGCGAAGAAAGCTCACTGAAAGTAGGTGAGAAGCATAATGCTCCTGAAAGTCAAACTTCTGACAATCCTAAGGAACATGCTAGAGAAGATAATGTCCATCCCTCTAAACGGCAAAGGACAGATGAATAAGCCAAATCCCTAATGGTCTGCTGAATCAGCTTTCGACCGACAAGACAATACTGATTCAAGAAGGATTTTAATTTAGTAAGAAGACTATATAAGGCTGAATGATGGTATAGCTCCATCCATAGTCGTTAGTTGCATGTGTACCTCTCATTTAGTAATAGATAATGCGTCAAAGTTTTGGTCATTGTCAACATGGTTTTTGAATCTGTATCCTAGTTATGCGAGGCTGAGATTCTCAAAATCTCTAGTGAGAGTTCTTCCCAGAATCTTGCTGTTTACAGTGAATTGACCATATAATCAATAAAATTGTCATCTTACTACTTTAAGACGACGTATTTGCATTGCAGGTAGGTGCCCATAACTATGAATCAACTAGAACACTGCTTCGATATGCTCATCTGTATGATTGGAGCAATGGGATTTCTAGAAAGAGAAGACATTTTCCCACTTTGACTATTATGGAATATAATGTCCATTTGACTAATGACAGGAATGAAGCTACATCTTCCATGCAACTCGATACCTGCCAGAATTGTCAAAGCCAACACTATCTTTGGAGTTGCTAACAATAGCGGAACGAAGAAATTCTCTACATTGTAGCTCACCTAATTCCTCAAGAAAATGCGAGCGAGCTAGTTTCAATCAAAACTATCATACAAAAGAGTGACACCAAAGATATTATTTTCCTATTTTTTAAATAAAATAATAATGAAAGGAAATACTTTCAAGACTATCAAATAAGATGTTAATAACATGGTGGAGAGATCAATAATGACGTAAATCAAGATATTAAATTTAAATTATAAATAATTTTACTCAATTATGACTATTCAATTAACTCTTGGATATTAAAGAATTTTTTTGATAAAGAGTGTCTACTAAAAAAATTTAAACTCTTGTTCATAAATAAAATTATAATTTGTTTTTAATATTTGACTATTTACGTTAACATACATTGGCACACCACACATATTATGAAGTATATCTATGTATCATAATTTGATCGAATATTTTGGTGTGCTAATAACACATTTTTAAGGTGAGTAAAGTTGGAGCCACGAAGTATTTAATAAATTAAGTAATTGATTATTACTATATATTAAAGAAATGTTATTAATATTTTAAAAAGAATTAAAAAAGAAACTTACGAAGAGAAAAGAAACTAACACAAACAAAAACAAAAACAAGGAACAAAATTCATGGTTATACAGGCACTAAATAAATTGCTGATATTAACATAACGTTTAAAAGATAGAAATATACAAAATTGCTTCACGCAAGGTTATGTTAGCACACAGTACACAGACCAGAACAGCACGTAGTTCTACTTCTGATATCCCTTTAACTCGCTCATGGTTATGGACCCAAAGGGCTCTGCAAGACAAGGTTGCGTGGTAGCAGAAAGTTCTTGCGCAACAGAACGCATGGTAGGTCTAGACTGTGGGTTACTTCGGGTGCATGCCAACGCTGTTGTTACTATGAACGCTATTGCTTCAGCTAATTGGCCCCTTGGAGGTGGTAGCCTTTGGTCCAGCACGTCCTTCAGAAACACCTCTGAATCCTCCATTGATGACAATTGCTTCATGGAAGACATTGAAGTCAAGAGATCTCCAGGGTGCTTCCCCATCACTATCTCCAATGCCACCACTCCAAAACTATACACATCGCACTTCTCCGTGACGTTCATGGTTTGTGCTAGCTCTGCAAATTTCGAATTTTTTCAGTAAACCTAGGTTGCACATACTTAAATTGTAAATGTGTAAGCATCGAAGTTGAAAGAATCGAAGACTCGCAGTTGATAGATAGATAGATGGATAAATACCTGGAGCCATGTAGCCATATGACCCAGCAATTGAAGTCCAGGCTGTTGAATTGGAGCTTAGTAGCTTTGCTGTGCCAAAATCTGCAAGGCGAGGTTCAAAATCTGTGTCCAATAATATGTTATTCAGCGTCACGTCTCGGTGCACTACTGGTGGGGAACAGTCACTGTGAAGGTAGGCAATTGAATGTGCTATTCCCTGTATAATATTTATCCTTGTTGGCCAGTTTAGTTCCAATATACCTTCTTCCTCATATAGCACTTTACCTAAACTGCCTCTGTCTACATATTCATACACCAAGTACATGCGTCCCCTGCTGGAACAAAACCCATAAAACTTGATGATATTGCGGTGCCTCACTCCTGTAAGAGTCCTTATCTCATTCTCAAAGCTTTGGCGGTTCACTGTTGGAATGTCACTGGAGTCTGAGATGTTGAGCCTCTTAACTGCAACAATTTGACCTGTTGGTAGTTCCGCTCTGTAAACGCTTCCAAATCCTCCTTTTCCTATGCAATGCTTCTCATTGAAGTCATTGGTTGCCTTGACAATTTCAGCAAATGTGAATTTCCCTTCTCTTCCCCAAACCATGGATACAGATTTTTCATTCTTTTCACTATCTTTGGTCTCTTCGTCAAGGGGTTTGGCCTGTCGTCGGAATGCTAGGATTCCAATTACACTCATCCCTATTATTAATAGTCCACAAACTGGTATAATAACCCCAAGGAGAACCTTTTTGTTCAACCCTTTGGACTTGTCTTGGGTAGAAGCTGTCAAGCAAGAAGTTAATCCTTTTACTTCCCCGCACAAACCAGAGTTCTCAATATAAGCTTCAGCAGGTACTGTTTGGAAAATACCCCCAGTTGGGATTGGACCCGTCAAGTTGTTGTAAGAAAAATCAACAGATTGAAGGCTGATCATACTTGTAAAGGATTGTGGGATTTTTCCTGAAATATGGTTGTGTGAGAGATTGAGAATCATCAAAGAAGTGAGCTTTTGAAGGTTTTGAGGAATTAGCCCTGAGAGAGAGTTGCTGCTAAGGTCTAAGAAGTACTGTAGTGAGAACAGATTTCCAAGCTCAGATGGTATCTCCCCTGACAGATTGTTGTGGCTTAAATTCAAGCTTATTAAGCGATCTTGGTTACCAAGCTCTTTTGGTATGCTTCCAGTGAAGTTGTTATCTGACAAATCAAGATATTGCAATCGGCTCAACTTACTCAGTTTAGATGGGATCAGTCCTGTCAAATGGTTCCTGCTTACGTTGAACATGTACAGCTGGCTTAGGTTCCCTATTTCAGGAGGGATATTGCCATTCAATTCATTGGAGTGCAGGCTTAGATATTGCAATTGGCTCAACTTACTCAGTTCAGATGGAATTTTACCTGAAAGTTTATTTCTGTCCATCTCTATCCTGCTTAAGTTTACACACTCACCCCACTGAGGAGAGAGTTCACCACTAAATTGATTACCACTAAGTGAGATAAAAAATAGATTGGGGTGAACTCCAAATGCTTCTGTGATGTTTCCAGTGAGGTGATTGCCATCAAGCCGAACTCTAACTAGTTCTGAACAATTTCTCAAGCACTTTGGCAATTGCCCAGAAAAGCTGTTCTTATTCACGGTCAAAGCTGTTAGCTTGAAACCACTGCATAAATCACTTGGTAGTTCTCCAGAGAAGCTGTTGTTTGAGAAGCTGACACGACTCAAAGAAGGACTATACTTCCCAAAATCCCTGGGAATGTTGCCTGAAAATTTATTAGAAAACACGGAAAATGACTGTAACTCAGTTAGCTGAGAAATGGTCCCAGGCAACTCTCCATGCAAATAATTAGTGTTGACATCAAAAACTTGCAGTGAAGTCAAATTTCCAATATCCACGGCAATGGTTCCAGAGAGTTTATTGGAGAAAAGATTTATGGCTATAATGTTTGTAAGACTCCAAATGGTTGTAGGAATTGGACCTGAGAATCGGTTTCCAGAAAGGTCTAATTGCATCATTACTTTCAAGTTTCCAATCTCGTGTGGAATGAGACCAGAGAACTCATTATTGTACAGAAATAGGTATATGATTTTTGTCAATAGGCCAATCTCTGGAGGAAGTTCTCCAGTGAATTTATTGTTTTGAAGTTGCAGAGAGACCAACATGGTCCAATTGGAGATCAATGAGGAAGAAAGCTGACCGGAAAAAGAATTTTCTGATAACCCCAAATCTGATATTTTGGTCAGGTTAGATAATGACAAAGGCAAAGGACCAGTCAAATTGTTTATTGCTAAACTCAGGAAGGTTAGATTAGTACAGAAGCCAAGTTCAGAAGGGATGGTAGAATTCAAAAAATTCTGGCGTAGATCAAGTATCACTAGATCCTTGAGCTTCCCTAGTGAGGAAGGAATTTTCCCACCAATTGAATTGTTATTCAATTCAAGAAGTTGAAGTCCCGATATCAATCCTAACTCTGAGGGAATAGGACCAATAAACTTGTTACTGCCCAAGCGAAGTTCTTTTAGTTTAGAAAGCTTGAACAGGTTTGATGACAAAGGTCCTTCTAGCCCACAATTGGTGAGATTGAGGTATTCAAGCTTACCCAGATTGGTATACATGGATTCTGGTATTAGGCCAGTCATAGCATTCTGAGAGATGTCAAGGTATGTCAAGTTCTGACACTCTAGTATGAAACTTGGGAATTCAGAAGTAAAAGAATTGAGAGTCAAACTGAGGTGGGTTAAAGATGACATAGCAGAATATTGTGACCATTCAGCAGGAGATACGAAATAGTTTGTTCCAAGGTCTAGGTACCATACCTTTGGAAGATTTGTGAGTTGATGGGGAATGGTACCATTGAGATTGTTGAAGTAAACACTAAGATATTGAAGCTCCTTTAGCTGACCCAGCTCAGAAGGAAGTGTTCCTTCAAAAAAGTTCAATCCCAGGTCCAAGAAACTGAGCTTGGAGAGGTTTCCAATTGCAGATGGAATTGACCCACTGAAATTGTTGCTATTGAGGTTGAAGAGGGTGAGATTGGGAAGAGAAGCGAAATCCAACAATTCAAGTGTCCCAGTGAGATTTGCTTCTGACAGATCTATCTCTGAGATTGTTGTGTTGGTTTCATCACAAACAATGGCATCCCAATTACAAAGGCTGTTGAGATTGGTGAGGGACCATGAATTGAGAAAAGAAGGAAGAGGAGGAGAAAAACTGTTTTTCCAGTTGACAAGAGCTTCTGCTTCTGTTCTTGTTGATGCAGTGATCTGCAATGGAAGAAAGAATAGTAAGAGTATTTGAAAGAGGAAAGGAAAAGGAGGAGCCTTTTGAGAAGTTGTCATGCCTAACTCAGCATATGGTGTCTCTATGACAAGCTTATGCACTGGTATGCTCTTGAGCCTTTATATCAATTGGATATTTTTTAAAGAGCTCGTAGTATAGTCAAACATATTCTGACACTGATACTCAACAACTAGGAATTAGTTAACACAGCCATCTATTAATAAAATGCTCCTAGATATAGTGCAAATACGAAGAAGGCTAATGGGATGGAATGGTCCACATATTTTGTGGTGTTCTGCCATGTGATTAATCATGGCCCTTGTTAATTAACAAAACCTTTTATTTTTTTATGTTGACTTTAGTGTAATTTTAACAAGGAAGATGTGGTTTGGACAAAAATTCATACTATTCAGATGGGATTCGCAAGGAAGATGTGTAATTTTAAACAAGGCCGATATCCCTGACCATTTGCATTGACCCAACCCTAGAGATCCCTCAACGCTGTGTCCTGTATAGCACATGAAAGTACAGCCAAACAGTTAAGGGATTCATAGTTGACAACATGTGCTAGAAAATTCATTTATATGCATCCATTCATTACATTTAGAATTTTGATGGCTTCCTGGCATAATTCTAGAATTTTGATGGCTTCCTGGCATATTTCTACTCGCCTACCACCTTCAGTGCTGCACTTAGATCAATTAATATGTTGGTTAAAAAAAAAAGAATTACATAACTTGCAATTATAGGCTTTGATTACAAAAAAAGTTATAGATTATTTAAACACGTTGTGCCTAAGTTGTTTGATTGCGAATGATTATAGTTATGGACTTACATTATTATATAAACAATAGTATTTTATTGTTTAACTGAGCTTCAAGAATATAATTAATTAGCTTTTGACTTTGCGAACAATTATAAGATGGGTAATGTTCATTTGTGGTTATGGTAAATTCAATTAGTAAAATAATATATATATATATATATTACTGAAATCTGAAAAAATGCCGAGAGTGCGTCAACATGTCTGTACAAGAGCTTAATATTGCCCTGAAAACCACTTTGTGACCCCTACCGCGTTCAAAATTAAAAATTTCTTTGAGTGCAAGGGCATACCCATGTACACACAAATTTTGATTTAAATACCATAAACGCAAGCAATTAGGTGTCATCTAATAATAAATGTAAATAATTTATTAAAAATTCATGTTTGATCCACTGTGGCTTCATATTAAAAAGAAATTACAGCAAACATGATTTACATGAATGATTAATTACAGGTATGTTAGGAAACTATATTATATTAGATAATATTTGAATTACAATTAGGCGCAGCAAAACAAGATTTCAAAATGTAGTGGTAATGTTCCCTAATTTGGGTTGTGAGACGAGAATCGTGGCTGAAAACGTGTGGAAAGCACAATTAATTAGCCATTGACATAAAGCACCAACAAAAAGTTAGACAACGGATGTGAGCCAACTTCAATATTATATTTTCCAACTTTTCTAGTACACTCGCCGTAACGTATTTTGGTTCTAAGGAGATTGGGTAATTATGTTAAGAAAGAATAAAAACATTGTAAATGAAAATCTTTTGTTTTTTTAAAATGAGCCCATAATTTCCAGAACTCGTTTTACCCAGGCCCAAATATCCTTTCTTCATTATCCCAAAAAACACTTTCCTTTCTTCAACATTGGAGGTCAGGTTCATTTCATGTCATGGTTTCGACCAACCTTAAAAGGAAAAAAAGGCTAAAAATTCACAAGGATCGAAATAGCTTGAAAGTTGGTTGATGCAGCAACAGAGTATAACCATCAATTAGCAGATTACAACAGGCAAGAAAATGTCACACTCAATCTCCTTTAAATTCATACACAAAAGAATTATACGAATTTGAAAAAAGAAAAAAAGAAAAAAAGCATTCACAACACAATACACCCCAAAGCCCGCATAGAAAGATTGTCTAAAATACAGATGGAACATGTGTGCAAGCAGTTTCAGCAGCATCTCCATTTAAAGCTCTCTCTAACCTTGTCTCAAATGGGGTTGAGTGCCAATTCACTCTCTTATCCTGCACAACCAGTTGAACCCAAATCAGAATCCACACTCAGAGATTTCATGCTTAATAATCTTCCTCAACTTTCACTTCACTCATCAAGTTTTTACCTCTCTGTACTTGCTTGTGGTGTTGGGAATCCCTTTGAAGGAAGACACAGAGCCAGAATCCTGAACAGAGCCTGAGTGATTCCAGTAGGTCCCAACAGTCCCTATAATGGGCATCTCATCCGGACTCCTACTTGGTGACTTTCTTGGTGAATTAGAAGCTGAAAACTGCTTAATCTCTTCGACTGTTAATGCACCCAAAATGGGTCTATCTTCATGGCTTATTACAGAATTTGAACCCTGTGATGTGCTCCTTTCTGGCGTAGCTATTGATGAACCCAACCAATTCGAAAGGCTAGCATCAACTGCGATTTCCTGCTTCGGTTTTGAGCTCAAAGATCTTACCTTGAAGCTTGGTTCTGAAACGCAATTCTCTTTCTGGGGCATCAGTGGTGGTGGTGGTCTTTTAGCTTTAACAGCTTTCCATTGAGTGAGATTTTCTACTGGGTTCAGCACAGAATGAACATAAACACTTCTATCTCGAGCATTTGGGTTCTTCGTCCCAATTGGGATTGGACTCTCCACCTCCTGCTCAGCAACCATTTGAGCAGCACAAGTTGTTGCCCCTGAGTATGCAATATCATCGTCTTCAAAGTCCTCGCCTAGTTCCTCTCCCATGTCACTATCCTCATCCACATCATCCTCATCACTCAGGTCGCTAACCCCATAATCCATTTCTTCTTCTTCATCATCATCATCATCACTTTCTCTGCAATTTTGGTACCTGCTGTTTGGAGGGTAAGAACCTGTAGAAGTCACCGAACTAGCGTCTGAGGAAGATTTGGATTGGCTTGGTTTCACTGAAATTTCTTCCTTTTTCCCAACTTCTTCACTCTTCTCTTGGGGAAAATCCGTAAGGTCATCCGGCAAAACAGGCTCGTAGGTTTTCACATTGGAATCGAAGGTTACTTTCTTCCTCGTACTGACGCTTGGTTGCTCCTCAGGTTTATGATCCCTATATTTAAAGTTTAATCCCTTTTATCTCTTTCATAAACTTAAACCAAACAATTCAGAGAGGAAGAATAGAAGGAAAAAAGCTGAAAATAGAGACAAAGGAACTCGAAACTCCCATGAACTGAGATTGCTTACTCTATTTCCGATGTAGGGCTAAGAACCGGAGGTATGGAGTAATCCTGAACTAAAGTGACGCAAGGTTGCTCTGGCTTGCTACTTGTACTCCGCTGTAAAAGCATCCATGATTCAATATTATTACAAAAAAGAGAAACAGTAAAGTATTTAGCTCTGTTTGATGAGAAAAAAAAGGGGGGCAGAATAGAACTAGACAAAGTGCAAGCACGCTTGAATGATCCTATCCCCAACACCACAATAACCAAATTGGATCAAATAAATTCGTTCGACAAATGTTTTCCCAGTCAATTTCTGAGGAAACAAACAAAAAGCAGAGAGAACGTTGAAGAAGATGAGAGTGAAAGTGACTTACCTGGTCACGCTCACGAGGCAGAACCTTGCGCCTCTGTTTTCTGCGTTTGGCATCTTTGGAGGAACCAAAACACGCGAGAAAACAACCCATGGAAGATGTGTTAGGGTTTCAGACGCTGTGAGCAATGCCTGAAATTTAGCGGAAGAAGATGTCGGAATAATACATATTGGCGAGAGAGAGAGAGAGAGAAAGAGGAAGAGAAGGAAGATGGAGAGCGTGGGATTGAGGAAAGTGTGTGTTAGAGCATAAGGTTGGTAGGGACAAAAAACGGTCAAGAACTTTGAAGGCTGCCTTTTTTAATTTTCTTATTGGAAAAGATGTAAGTGACCGTTATAAGAATGATTGTGATCACAGCCTGTAATTTGCAATTTCGTTTTATTTATTTATTATTATATTATATAGTTGAAGTGTTCGAGACAGGTCGGTGTCAGTAATTAGCAATTGTAACCTGAACCGTTAATCCTCAAGGAAATGAGGGGTCTCACTCCCCAGTCATTCCCACTGTGTGATTGAATGTAGGGTCAGTTTTAGAGAGCCTAGAAGCCAATTACAGTTTAGGGAAAAAGAAAAAGGATTTAATTACACTTTTAAACCAAATTAATAAGGAAGAAAAAGAATGGGGTGAGAGAGGCTCGAACTCTCGACCTCAGGATAACTCAGACGCTATGAGACCTACGCGCTAGCCAACTGCGCCACCACCCCGCGGTTGACTGTGATGACAAATAATGTCTTATTGAAAAATAATATCGCCCATTGACACATTTTTACTGTAGTGAACGCTTTAATTTTGAATTATCTCCATTTAAAAACTAATATATTTCTTACCTTTAAAAAATTTTAAAAATTATACTCATAAAAATTTTTTTGAAATAAATTAAAGATTATATATATTTTTTATTAATGGAAAAAAATATATCGTTTCTTTATTGTTAAGAAATCAAACCCATAAGATTTATAATCGCCATCTAAAGCAAGCTCAAGGTTGGGTCACGGGTGGTATTGGGATAATCCTCCGGGTGAGCATTGAACATTTTAATAATATTGTTATCCCGCTTGTCTTCACTTCGTATGTTGTATTTCATATACCTTCACAACTTATAGAGCAGGAGGAAATTTTCTTGTTTATTTCATGACTTTTTTCGATCTTTGAACCCAAATTCTCTATCGAAAATTCAGTTCAAACATGCATATATTTGAACTTCCATTTATCCCATAAAACAATACTCTTGTAATATCTAGCAAATTCAAAACAAATAAAGGTTGTCTGTAACTTAGCTTAACAGAAAATACAACAAAACAAGACAAAACCCATAACGGTCTTATAGATGGAATACACATCGAACGAAAACTCTTCAGGATAAGACCCGACTAGTCCTTCACAACCAGATGGCATGTCCCTAACCAGCTTCCTCTACCTCCAAAACCTAAGGCCCAGTTACTTCAGTGCATTGGGGAGCTAAATTACCTCATCAATAATGGCAGCCAAACTCAGGTCAAGAAGTTATGCTAAAAATACAATTAACCTGTACACAGGCGTTTCGCTAGGCACAAAGCTCATAAACGTTCGTGATCTATATACAATACAGTATCAATTGCCAAAATGCAATCTAGCTGATAAAAGGCTGCAACTTACATGCAGCAATTGACTCCAGAATCCACGTGTGACCAATGACACGGGAACCAGTGGTAGCAGCTAAATCCTCTGCCTCATTTAGTCTCTCCCAAAGAATTGTAACTTCATCCCCCAACCTACTTCCTCGAGGGGGATCAAGATTGTAAACAATCAGATTTGAGCAAGTCTGCTGGCTTTTATGACTTTCTGCTTCCAATTCTTCCTTGCTTTCCAAAACAGTACCTCCTCCTGCTACAACCAAGTCCACAAGATCCTCCTTATAATCTGGCATGTAATCACCAGAAAAGTACAGATTTAAGCCACTAAATAACTTGGGCTCCTGCAATCATAATAATCAGATTATTAGTATTTAAGCAAGATATTTACCAAGTAATTTAATACTGAATACCACCCCAACCCCAAAAAAGGCAAAGGCAGCAGTCACCTAAACAATGAACCAAAAAAATTGCAAATAATGAATTTCTTCACAGAACCAGATGGATGCAAGTAATCAAGTGTAAAAATACAAAAAAAAAAAAAAAAAAAAAAAAGGCTACTGAAAAAAAATATATAACTAAAACTGAAAGATGAAGGCGTTCATCAAGACACATGATTTATGGTGCAAAAGACAAATCTAGCCTTTGCATGAAAATAAGATGCAATGGAAAAGTATTTACGTTGGTCAATGCCCTAAGTCTGCCAGCTTTTGGGCCACCTTGACATCCATGGTTGTCAAGACTAATTTCATACGGTTCTTCTTCCACAGGATGCATCACTTTGATGCTTGCATTTATCCCTACAGAACAAGACATTCCGCATAAACATGGATAGTGGATATGCATATGAAACATGGGGAAACATAATGCATAAAGGACTACATATGAAAAATTAAGCAACGGTAGCTACATAACAGATTGTTAAGCACACATTATAAAGGTTAGAAATTGTCAGAGCCAGAGGCAGAAAGAAATTAGGTTTTAAGGATATACTTGGTACTTGCTAAAATACATAATACCAGCCTCTGCATATATTCAATATACTACATAGCTTATATATAACACACAAGCATTGCAGTGATTCCATGATATGTTCATGAAAAATTAAAATCAAAGATGAGCTTCAAAACAAGTAACTTATACAACAAAGGACCTTAATAACTTACAATCCCTTTTAAGAACCCATTGGCCATTTAAGATGGCCATAAGAACTTTCAGTGTCCTGGTGCATGCTCCTTTTGCATCAGTTGCTGCTATCACATGTGTCACTTCCGGGGTCCAAAACTTGGTAACAGTAGCACCAATCCTGCTTGCAAAATTGATCAAATGTATCTGCATTCAAAGACAGGAAAAGGATATCCATTAGTTTTCCTGAAGATAAAACAGTATAAAATGATACCCTATACACTTCCCACATATAATATGCACCCACTGTTTAATAAAACAGTAGCACCAATCCTGCTTGCAACCTTTTGACATTAAATGTTTTATTTAAAAGATTTAAAATCAGTCATTTTAACTTTTTCACTATAGGATTGAGTCTAAGAGTGGGCTACTTTAAATTTTGCACCCACTGTTTTATATTAAAAGATTTTCAACAAAATCCTGCCAAATTAGAAGATTCAGAATTACATCTAGAAATCAGGAACATGTCATAGATACTAACCTTTTCCTCAGTAGACAGAGCAGATCCACAGAAAACCAAATGCTTACCACTATTCGACGAAGCTACCACAGTATTTGACTGTTGAGATACCCTAGATAAAGAACAAAACATTAGACATGGTATGAAAATTTCTTGGAAAATGATATCACACATACAATTAAAACCCAACTAATTGCCAAGTCACTGAAACAGTTGATAACTGAGAAGCAAGCATACAAGTGAGATGATGCAGGTTGCTTCTGGGAGGCCCGTTTCTTAGACTTTGATTTCTCACATGGAAACCTGACATGAGAATGAGCTGGACAGAGCAGAAGAAAATCCTCCTGACCAAGGAATAAAACAATGTTTAGATCAATCCACTAAAGGCCAGTAATATAATATACATATTTTATCAAACATTCAAAAAAAAATTAAATAGGGATTAGTAAGCTACATCATCCCAACGGCAAGCTGGAATATCCATTGCACAAGGAACATGATAAGTTCGTCTACAGGATCTGACAAAGCAACCAAGAGCAGCACCCTTTAGACCACATTTACTGCATTTAAGCTTTGCTCCCCTTGCCACTTCTGGCTCCAAATTCTTAACATTTTCATCAACAAAATACACTTGTGGTGCCCTGTATTTTCAAGGTTTAGAATATCTTTATTTTCCTAACGCTAAAAGAGGCAGGTAATTATAATGTTCAATTTGAAAGCTGAAGTTGGTGAATAAGACAACAATATTAAGTTGGCATACCAGTCAATGCAAATTCTATGCACATGTACAACACTTGGAAGGTGTGCTGCATCTCCTGTTACCAAATTTCCATTTTTATAATGCAACATTGGCCCAGTAACCTAGAAAATCTTACAAACAGCAGAACAGTTACAATAATGTATGATAGCACATAAAGCAAGAGAATAGCAAACTTTCAAGACAAGAGGTGATGAACAAGCAGAGACATGCAACAATTCTGTTAAATCAAATATTACCTCCGAGGTTTTAGAGGATTGACAAAAAGAACAGATGCCTGTATTTGTAGATGAGCCAGGTACCATTCCAGATTCATGATCCAGGTTATGGCTGGAAGCCACAGGGTTATGGGTTAAACTAGGTTGAATGTCATCACTCCCATGCAAAAGATTTTTTTGCCTCTTGAGCTCTCTCATAAGACCCTCAGTTTCAGAGGCAGAACTTTCAGACCTTAACTGCGTTATCTTTTCCAAAACTACATTTTCCTTGCCTGCTCTCTTCAATGAAGAACACTCCAATCTCCCAGACGGCAAGAGCTGAGAAAAAGACTAGGTCATTTCAGAAGATAAAATAAGGCATATAACATCTTCATATCATTCAAATTGCTAAACATATGTATAGCAGTTAATAAGGATGGAGTTTAGAATTTGAATACCATTGCTTCAAATATTCCTTAGAACAGTCTAAAATCTCCTTAATGTTATTTAAACTAATCAACAAAAATATGTCCAATAATGTAGTCTTCTCATTCTTGCATTTTTTATAACATTAAATATCCCTGATTGAGAGTAATGCATGATGATGTTGCACCAAATTGAAAATGAATCAAGGATAAAACAGATTTTCTTTGGGCCAATGGGATAAAACAAATGTAAAGCTTCTTTAAAGTGGCTAAGAACTTTCTTTCATAGGATCTTAGTTTCTTACATGTTCACTGTCTTGATCACTGCAGTCATTATCTGAGCCTTTCGTATCACAAAATGGAGGGCTTCCAGGTGATGATTGAGTCACTTGATTCATGTCCATTTCCACAACTCCACACTCTTGACGGTTCCTTCCATCCAGCTGGAAACATTTCACCAGATTTGGCTTTACTGCACTAGCAAAATCAACCCCTTTCTTTTGAGAAATCTCAAACTCCTCAGCTTTACCACGCACTACAGCACCACTCTTCTCATATTTGTGATTCTTGCCAATCCCAACTTCCATAGAATGATATAAACCTGAGGGAACTGTAACATGCGTATCTGTTGTTTGTGAAAAGATTGACTGCCCACTATGTAGATTATCTCCTAGGGATGTTCTGAATGGCTCCTCAGTCATTTTATTACTAGACGTTGAATTCAAGAACGGTTGGCCCCGCTCCATAACAGTCACATCATCTACATTGATGAATTATAGAAACATCATGAAATTGAGCTTAAAAATGATTTCATGGAGTACAACTTTTCAAATGCAAAATAGAATGGCTTTACCAGAAGAACGATGCTGAAATAGATTGGAACAAAAGGCAGCATCCAGACTTCTATAGATTGCAACCATGTTTTCCACAAAAGGCACAGGCCTTAGATCTGCCATCCAGAATCAATTGATAGGAAAAATAGGAATTGATCACTTTATTAGATACAAAATCACTTGAGCATACAAAAAAAAAATGGAGTGCAATGATTTTGTCACACCCCAAAGGCAGTTGAATGCATCATGATATTACCAAACTCACATTTTCCTCCATGCAAGGAAGTCGAGACATCAAAAACAAATATACAATATTATACCCAACAACAACATGAGTCACCTCTTTTTCCTACCTTTGAATTGAAGAAAAGAGTAAACAACACTTCCACTCTAAACAGATCCATTAAAGGGAACATAGTGGACAATTTCATCTTGGACATTTAGATTACCCAATAAAATAAGCACCAGAATGCATGTCACTTCATTTTAGCACCAGATACTAAGTTTGACAACCAACCTCTTTGAGCATATTGAATATTACAGACAGCACATTCTGCGCCAGGCGTTGAGCAATCAGCTATGCAGGAACTGCAAAGGTTCATTGATACAATTTGAAACACTTAAATTAAAGAAATTTCAGTAAAATAATATACAATAAACAAATAAGATTAGAAGAAACAAACTTGCAGAATATGTGGTTGCATGGCAGTAACATCGGCCTTCTGAACAAGTTTAAGCTGCAAAGTCAACAAGTGCAAAAGCAGAAGCACATCAGATCAATTCCCCAGCCTAAGAATTAGGAACCCTCTACTCGCCTTGCAAGAAAAAAAAAAGTGCAGCACACTACCTCTAAAATTTTCTCAAAGGGAAAGGATACTAACCAAAAAAGGCAACCAAGTTCAAAACCCCAAGAAATGAAAAATTAGTCTTAACTATTTCATCAGGTACTAATTTCCTCTTCCCAGTTTTACAGAACAGTCTACCTTGATGGGCCAGAGACGAAAAAAAATACATTATGGTATGCAAACAAACTCCATTTTCTATTTTGTGTCACAAAAGAAAAATGATTTCAGAAGCAAAAAGACAACAATTTGTAAAATCCAAACCCAACACTTCAACAAACACAACCAATATTCAATGATAAAATTGTAAACCAATTCAGGACTAAGATAACCATAGGTTGACAAAGCTCAGGCAGAGTTATTTTTGCTGTAAGGCCCAGCACCGGACACAAATAGTTTATACCTACTTTTCTTTCATTAACTCAGCAACCAAACAAAGAGATAGCACAAGCGAAGTATTGGAAAAAAATCGAAATATATACATAAATAAACAGAAGAGAGTGACAAACCATAGAGGGCACTTGAGTTCAAGACCCATTTTTTGGAATTGAAGCATCCATGGGTTCAAAAATTTACTGGTACTATGCTTCCCAGAGTCCTCCATGTGTGAGTCAAATTGGGATTAGGGTAACGGTCACACAGCACCACCGCCACAGCAGAGAAAAACTGGTACGAATTATGTCTTGCACTAAAACTCAATCCTCACAGTAAACGAATGATTTATTGGCGGCTGGGGTCTATTTGCAAGTGACGTATTCGAAAGGAGTGATGTGATCGTGGACGGCCGAGATTGCGTCTTAGCAGAAGAAATAGGCGCGAGAAATTGATTTAATTGGCGGAACGATGACGTTTGAAGTGCGCGCGCTGGTTTTGGGTTTTCTTTCACTTTTCAGTTTTCAACTTTCACGCTTTCGGCAGATCCCGCTTGCCATATTCATTGATTGCATCCAACTTCCGAGGTCATGCTTGTAAATATCTCCAGATCCGCCGGTAATAATTTTACTGTCGGCACAGCAGATCTTAACTCTTTCTATTAAAACTTTAAATATAAAATTCTATTTATAATTATTTAAAAAATAAATAATTATTTATCAAAGCAAATAAATTGTTTTTGAAAGTTTAAAATTGACTTTTGATAATGTTAAATACTCAAATTAAAATTAATTTTTTATAATAATTTAAAAATAAAATATTTCGAGTTTAAATATGTATTATTAAGTTATGATCCATAAAAGTAAATTAGAGTTTGCTTTTATTACAATTTATAAATTGTATTATTTATTTATAAGATTTTCAGTTTAGGAATCACATTTTTTTAAGTTTTTTATTTTTAAATCTTTTTTATCAAATTTTTTAATTAAAAATTAATATGTGTATATTTTTTACCACTCATTTTTTTATGATTGATTATTTTAAAAAAATTATACATTTTATTTTAATTAAAAAAGCTTATAATAAATATTTAAGAAATTACATATAACTCTATTCTTTTTTTTTTTTTTGCCAAACCACCACAAACTTAAATTATGAACTTTTAAAGATTTTCTTTTTCTTAAACAAAGCATTTATTAGTTACTATACACTTTTTTAAAGAGAAGGTAAAAATATATTTCATGTTTTTAAATTTTACATTAATTTTTAATTTTTTTATGATTAATTTTTTAAATTTTAAATTACAATTTATTTCATTTCTTAATTTAATGTTATTTAAATTATTAATTAAAAATAATAATATAATATTTAATATTTAAAATTAAATAATAATATATATTTTTAAATTATAATATTTTAAATCTCATTTAATTACTATTTGATATAAATATTAAATTTTTTAATAGAGATTTCAATAAATATTTTGTATATGACTTAAATATTTTAGTGAAAGTTTAATTTTTTTTTAAACATAATATTATATTATTATTTTTTACTAATAATTTAGGTGACCTCTAAAATAAAATCGATTGAAATTTAAAATTTTAAAAATAAAATTAAAAATTAATGTAAAATTTAAGAATATAAAAAATATTTTATCTTAAAAAATTATATCTAAAATTAAAGCTATATAATTTCAATAAAGAATATGGATTAAGGAGAATGTCCATTAAGTGAGTACATTACTTTTTAAGATTATTAATTATCTTTACTTTAGTTTTCCAATTAGAAAATTTTTCTTTAAATTTCTTAAATCATAAGTCTAACATTACTCTTAAGCTCATTCTAACGATCTTACCTCAAACTGTAATGGTAGTTAACAATTTTGATTTCTCCCTTTAAAAATATATGGAAACAAATGACAATAAAAGCAAAAAACATCACAGTCACTGCACCAACAAAACGAAAGTGATTTGAGGACCTACAAGAAATATAACATTTTTTAAAAAAGAAAAATTCATGAAAATTTACCGTTAGTACAAGTTATAAAATTCCAGCAACAGCTGTTACAATCTCCGGCACAAACCATGGAGTTATCTCGTAGTCTTTAACAAGATCAAACTCCTAAGGTTTCCAACATGTTGACTTTCTGTTACAACAAAATTTTCTGCAAGAACAACTTCAGGCCCTGGCCTCTCAATATTTGACTAGTTCCATTCTCCAATTTTTTAATCGGAGACCTCATCTGATTTTGATTTCTCTGCGGATTTTTCTTACCTCATCCATGGAAGATATTGGGGTCAGCTATCTGTAATTCTTCATGTTCTGCAGTTGCATTTACAGATTCAGTATTCTCCAATTGGATAGATAATAGTTTGTCTTATATTCGAGTGCTTTTTTCAACGTAATCTCTCTTCAATTCTAGAAGGTCCAATGATCCTTCGTGACGATTGAATTCTTCAGCATCAATTGCAGCTTCCGTATCATCTTTTTCAATCACAACCTCCTCCGCATCTGTTCCATTTTCTGAGGAACTAATGTCGTCTTTCTGAGAAATTTTACGGGCAATTGTGGATAGGTTCTCAATCTCCAGTAGCTTTCGGATTGTTGTACTTGCAATATCTATAGCCCATCCATCGTTATCCGCATCTCTGAAAAAGGAAATAAGAACATCATATGAAGTCCACGTTTGAATATTTGGGTGCCTTCTGAATCACCACAACCTTTTTGCTGTCAAGTGAAGATGGTATTAGTTCCAGAATACATTTGATTATGAGCAAGTTTCCTTTCAAGTAACAGCAGATAAACGAAACAAAGAAGAGAGAGAAAAAGGATAACTTAATGAGATTTGGGAATAACTGTGCTTTGTTGCAAACATAATAATATAATTTTATGTATATTTTGACCAGGAATTATGTGGCACGTGCTTACCATCAAATTGTTGAGTATGCAGAACCGTGAACAAGGAATTACTCTAAATTTCTCCAACACTCACTGAGAAAGCATTACCTGAAAGGGTCGAGTCCAGCAGAACGGAAGGCTGATTTCATGAGTGTTAGAAGAAGCAAAGGGTCGTTGGAGAAGTATCCACAATACATTCCAATTTCCACAAGAAATTGCACATCCAAAAGAAACTGTGCAAGGAACAGTGAAACTAAATGAGGATAAATCGTAGGAAACAATTAGCCAGATAAATACAGCTAAAGTTTGTGAGAATTGACTGCAGTGCTGGAAGAACTTAAAGCACAGAGCCTAAAGAAGCAGCACAAGGGATTTTAAAAAAAAAATCATAAACCTGCTTGGAGTCCTCTGGTTCTGAACTCATATTATCTCCGGAAGTTGCATGAGTCTCTTTGTTATTGGAAACCCAAATTAGCATCGACTCCATCAGCTCCATCAATAAGCCCATCAACCAATCCGCTTCAAAAACCTTCTGTTCAGCAAGTTGTTCTAATTTCCTTAGTTCTAGAAAGAATATCTGGCCACGACAGTAAAAAGAAGATCGATTAAATGTAAATCTTGTCTAGCTTATTAGGATACGAAATCTTCTTTGCATTAGGCTTCTGCTATCTGTGTCCTCTTACTTTTACAGGTCACATTTGCTTTCTGTGCAACGTATAGTTTCAGAAATTGAAACAACAAAAGATTTTGGGAATCAATTCTAATTGACAAACCTGAAAAACACTGGAGGGAATCAGACTGTGGATCGTGTTAGCATCACAGTTGTCATTATTGTGAATGACTGGAGTAAATTCATGGCTACTGTGATTAGATAATACATAGAGTATGAAATTCTGGCAGAAGTTATATCGAAGCTTATCATAACCCTCTCCTATAAACAAAAGAAAATCATCAAGTTCTTTCTGCTGAGAAACGACTGAATGGTTTCCCATTAAGTGTGAATCCGTGTAACTGATGCTTCTAAAGATACTCTTAACTATGATAGAGAGAAACTGCACTATCGTTGACAGATTGGCCAACACAGAAACCTGCTGTGGCAGTGATTCAGCTAACTTGATTCTTGGACTACCTTTCTCTGTCACGCTTTTTTCAGATGTGAGGGCTCTTTCAAGTAGGACATTATACTGTGTGAAGAGGTTCATGAGTCCACTAACGAATAAGCCTCCCATTTGAAGGGCAACTAAGGGAGAGATATCTTCTATGACGGCCTGATTAAAAACAGTCACTGAAATATGTTATATACCCATATAAAACACTACTTAATTTTTTTCTTTAAAAAATACGTTTCCATAAATATTTTTCTATTGATGTTGTTTTATGTTGATCCATATAAATGACCTCAGTTAGAGAAAAAAAATTTTGTTTGTTGTAGTTGCCAGTTGTTGCTTTATGTACTAGTAAACCAGTAAACCACTTTACTGATACAGTGAATTAAATCTTCTCTTGATATTGATAAACAAACAACAAACCTAGGTCAATTGAATATGAATATCTTGCTTTCATCGGAAGATATGTGATAAAATTGTAGATTTAAGATGTTAGCATTTTTGTAGAACAAGGATGCCCATAGTATGTGGAACTTATGGTAGTCTTACTTGAGGTTATGTGAAATCTTTGGGAACAGATCATGCCATTGCCACTATAGCATTAACTAATAATGGTTTCACCTTGTCATATCATTTTTTGCAAATTACGTGAGTTAAGTCAACAATATATGACACAAACCTGTGATAATGTCAGAAACTTCCTGCCACTGTCAGTTAGCAGGCAATACTCTGGTGGTTGCCCGACAGCCAGGGATGAAGATTCTCCACCAAAAATTCCAGACACAAGACATCTCTCTAAAACCCAAGGATCACTTGCTGAGAAAATAGCAATCACTTTCTTGAAATGGTGTATATGTTGATGTAAAACCTCTTCCATACAGGGGCAGAGATGTCTTATCAAGTGGGGCCGCAACACTAGTTTTTGATTTTCTAACAAAGAACAATACGACACGGCAAACCGCATAGTTTTTATGGCGATGGATAACCCACCGCGTATTTCTGAGATGCTTTTGATATATTTATCCAAACAAGTAACAAGTGATTTAGTTTCTTCATATGCCCACACCATAAGTTCTGATGCGTGAGGAGAAGTTTCTCCACATAATATCACAAAGCTACTAGCTGCTTGTGAAATCACAGAAAACACAAACTTGGCAAGCTCCCTGGTGTATATCTCACTTGAAGATGATTTGGACCACTCCAAATTATAAATTCCAGCTTGAATACGTGAATGATAATATTTAAGCAAGAGACGCACAGCAAGCTGATTATCCCCAAGCCTGCAAAGTCCAGCTAGGGCCCTTTGTAGTTCTGATCTTGCTATTTTTGGATACTCAGCTATCTGTGTTAATTGTCGTATAAGCATCGACTTCCTCTCAGAAATCAAAGAATCGTACAACATTGTCTCACTATCTGAAGAATAATCTTCAATACTTCTATAAAATTCGTCTGCCGATTCTAGGAGGTCCAAGGCTTCATCTATCCTGTTTTCTGATAGAAGAATATCCAGCTTGTCCGTAACAGTATTAATATGAACTTCTAATTCGCTGGGGGCAGATGGCACAGTATCGGTATGATCTTCACAGGTAGAGTTTATGGTCTCTTCTGATAATAACTTCGGATATATGCCATCTATAAGTTCATTTACTAATTTTTTATGGGTTGTAAAATGTTTCTCTAGTTGCACAAGCTCATCTTTAACTGCACTCGCTTCCTCTAGTATTCTGCACACGTCAGACCATATATTTCAACGTTACATGCTAATTAAACGCCACAAGGATCACAACAAACAATTACCATTTGTAAATAGTGTAAAATATTGAATCTTGATTTTATAATAAATGAGAAAAGTTCAATTTAATGATGTGTCTAGCTAAAACATGGTCTTAAGTCCGTGACACCGATCACAACTACATATCAAACACATTGCTGCACATGTCAAGTGAGAGGCTCACAACGTATACCCAACAATGAGAAATACTATATGAAAACCTTTACCTAATAAAAGCAGAATAATTAGCAAATATGTTTTTCTGTAAACCTTCACTTGCTGCTGCCTTCAGCTCCAGAAGTTCAGAACACAGATGCTTGATGCCCTAACATCAATAAAAAAAAAATAGGAAAGAAAACAAACAAAATTTGAATTTCACCTAACGGAGGAGCTCATGCATATCAAACATAACCAACTAATTCGTGCAGACTTCTCGTTATATTTGCAATTAATAAACAAAATACGACCAATTAGTACTGCAAGTTAGTTGTCTTTGACAAGCAAACCAAGGTTCAGTTTAGCAGAGAAAAGAGGTTTAAAAGTCCAACCCTTCCGGTCATGGAGTCAATTTTAAGCGCGCTATCTGGATCACTTGACGCGGAGGTAATGTCGTCGGAGATGGGCTGTGAGTACAGCGAATTTCGATAATCTTCGTGGTCTCTGAAGTGGAACTTGGAAGGCTCCATGGAAACGGCTTTCCGAGCAGCAAACACAGTTAAGAAGTGCCTCTAATAAGATGAATTGAACTGAGAAATCCATGAAAAGATAAACACTTTGAAGATCCATCTCGTCGTCTTGTGCTGCTATTGCGAGACCTAGATCTTAATTATTTTTCGATCGAAACTATGGAACTTGAGAACACCAAAACTTTGGTATATCCTTTTGCTTTTGGCGCCACGCTGCCGATTTCGTTATCATTTTTTTTTTTTAAATGCAAATAATCTTGTAAAACATAAGGTCGGGATACTGCTCTAACTTTAAAAAATTATACATTTTTTTAAACTTAAAATATATAAAAATAAAAAATATAGAAAAAAAAAAAAATATATATATATATGAACCAACAAATGATAGATTAGAGTTATAAATATTTTATTTTTTAAAAATAAGGTATTAAATTAGAATTTTATGTGAGATTTTTATTAATTTAAACTAAATTAATCAGAGTTTGATAAATTTTTAAATCTTATTAATTTAAATAAAAAAATATATTTAATTTTTAATTTATCTAAAGTGATTATATCAATATGAAATTTTTATTTTTTATTTATATTTTTCTTCAACTTAAAAATAATTTATAATTTCTTAATTTTAAATTATTCAAAATCTAAACCAGAACCTATACTGTTCATGGGAATTTTACTTTTGTCTTCTGACATTTTTTAAATTTCTGTAAAGTATTTTATTTTATTATGTCTTTTATCAATTAACTTTTAAACTTATTCTTTGATTAAAATGTTTTAATTATACTAGTAATTTATTTTATAAAATGATATGTTCATTACATTTACTTTCTAAAATATATTAATTATAAAAATTAATTTTTAAATGTTTAAAATATTACATACATTATAAATCTCTTTATCATATGTCATTAAAAATATTAAAAAGATATATTGATCTGAATAGTTAATTGTTTATATAAAAAATATTCATTATATAAATTAATTTTAAAAAATTTAAAATATTATACATATTAATTCAACTGTTAATAAATTTATTAAATATTTTTAACGATATCTAATATAAGAATTAATATATATATTATTTTAAAATTTTAATAACTAATTTATATAATTAATATCTTTAAAAAATTAAAATATCAGTAAATATATATTTTAATAATCAAATTACTAATCCAGTTAAATGTTTTTAATATTGTTCTTTCTTTCTTCTAATTTTTGTCTATAAATTAGCATAAACATAAAATCTAGCGTACTGCTAGGTTGAACATTATTTGTCCAAGAAACACAGACTAACTTGATAGGATAATCAAGAAGCAACCATGTCATTACAAGGAGCAATAAGAGAAAATTTATGAAGTATTAACCATAATATTTTATTGATGTTATGCCATTTTTTATCAAATTGTTTAATACGCTATTCAAGAAACTTAATTTAATACTAATTTGCAATAGATGAAGCGCTTACCTCAACAATTATCTTACATTAACCACGTTACTTTAGTTTGAGACCAATTTATTTATCAAGAAATATACTTAAATTAAAAGTTGTAATCATTAATCGAATCACGAGTATTGATAATTTAAATTTACCTATTTCAGATGTTACATTTTTTATTACGAATCAATCTTTATCTAAACCTTTGTTAATGAATAACAATAAACAATTATAAAATTAAGTTAACGTTACACTTTAATATGATTGTACGATTTTAATTTTGGTCAAATTTTGTGAAAATTGTATTGATAGAAAATAAATTTAAAAAATTTACAACACTATATCAAATATTAATATATTAACATGCATTAAAATGTAAGATAGTTTCTTTTTTTGTTATCAAAATTAGTTTTAAATATAAATGAAAAGTTAAATATTTTTTAAATTGGGAGACCCAAAATAGCAAACACCCAAAAAATATAGATATAAATTAGTAAATCTGCATATACTAAAGTGCAAACTAATATGTTATTTATTATTATATATTTAAATTGATAAAGAGAAATGAAAATGTTTTTAATTTCTCAGTTCTCCCTCTCTTAATACCTTTAATATCTTTATACTGTCTGTGTATTAATATATGATTTTAAGAATTAAACATGCTAAAAAATTCAGAATTATTTATTATAGTATATATAGACCAAAAAATTAAATGTAATTTTCAAACAAAAAATACGAAATATAATTTTGCTTGATCTTGACGAGTATTGTTTACTGTCTACAATATAAATCATAAAACGTGAGGGCTTTGGATTTATTTTAAATAATAGAAAAGGTTTAAGTATAAGTTTTATATTTTTATTATTAGATTATTTAATTACAAAATGATATATAGATATAAAAAAATGTAGAGACATTTTTTGTATTTTTCTTATCAAATTTTCAGAATAAAATGCTGGATGACAGATTTTATCAATTCAACCATTTATGAAGGAGTATTTTTTTAAAATTTTGTAAGTATTTTATTAAAAAAATTAATAACAAAAATATAAAAAAAAGTATATTTAAAAACACTTCATTTTTCTTATAACTCAAAATCATAAAACATGAGTATTTTTTTATAAAAAAAATTCTGCGTGGTATTGGTTGTATGGTTGTCACGTGAAGTTGTAATCAGCCCTTTCCTTTCACTTCCGTTCCGTGGAAGCTACCTGTGAGTCTGTGACTATTGGCGCTTAATTTCCCTTTCGAGATAATTTTATATCTGGAAATAATCGCCCGCCTTTTTCGCGTTCCCTTGCAATTCAACAGAAAAATAATTTTTTAATGGGCAGTGAATGATTAGGCCCGTTAGTGTGTAGAACTCGGAAGGCCCATGACTATCAACATTCCAATTTCCAAAATCCAAATCAGTTTTTGATTTTTCTAACTCCCATCTTCTAACTGTTGGTCATACTCATACTTTTTTTCTCCCTCCCTCCATCTTTCCCTCCCTCTCTCTACGCGTCTACCAAAATGGCGAGACCACTAATATGGCTGCTCGTCTTCCTAGCCGTCTCCGGACCTACTCCGAAGACCGTTGCGTTCACCGGAGACTATTCAAAACTCTCCGGCATTATAATACCAGGCTTCGCATCTACTCAGCTCCGAGCTTGGTCAATTCTTGACTGCCCTTACTCTCCGCTCGATTTCAACCCTCTCGATTTGGTCTGGCTTGACACCACTAAAGTATGTTATCGTATATTTTCCTGTGTGTTCATTGTTTTACTTTGCGTTTTTGTATTGTGCGGTATGAGTTCACTTCTGGTTATTGGTTGAATGATGAGAAGACGCGAGAATAGAAGTTAGTCAAATTTCTTGTTGAGTGACTGTTTGGTAACTGTATGATGATATTTTTTTTCCTTTTTTTTCCTTCTGTTTCAGCGTGATCAAGCTTTTAGGTGCTTAAAAGTTGATAAACATGCAAATACTGAACAGAACGTATGAACATTGAAACAATCTGTGCATTTGCTTTGCTTGGAAACTGGTTTGAGGATCATCTTCTTTTTGTTGTCACGAGAAATTAGTTTTTGAGAAAGATTTTTAAAGAAAAAGAAAAAAAGGAAAACGACTATTAGGTACTCTCAGTACTTATGAAATTATTTACTCTTACTTGAGAAGTTGAGGCAATTTTTTACTCATGTCATATTTCTTCTGTTGATCGTCTTCCTTTTGTTATTATGAGAAATTAGTTTTTAAAGCTATTAAAAGAAAAAAAGGGGGAAAAGCACTGTTTGTGTTAGGTACTGTTAGTACGTATGAAATTATTTACTGTGATTTGAGAAGTTTTGATAATTTTTTACTCATGATATATTTCTTCTATTTGAAGATGCAGTGCCTGTTGTTTGGAAAACATTTTTTATTAATTAATGTGATGTAGCAAGCGTGCTCATTCTTTTTGAAGACACATTAACGCTCCAGACTACTTAATATAAGTTCCCTGAAATCATTTGTTCTGCAGCTTCTTTCGGCAGTCAATTGTTGGCTAAAGTGCATGATGTTGGACCCTTACAATCAGACAGATCACCCTGATTGTAAATCTCGCCCTGATAGTGGTCTTTCTGCTATTACAGAACTTGATCCTGGTTATATAACAGGCATGTTATATCTCCCTACCTCCTGTGTCAAATATATTTTGTGAAATAGATGGCTTGGCAATGTACTTTTTGTTTAATTTTCAGGTCCTCTTTCTTCAGTGTGGAAAGAGTGGATCAAGTGGTGTATTGAATTTGGCATAGAAGCTAATGCAATCATTGCTGTTCCATATGATTGGAGATTGGCACCATCTATGCTAGAAGAGCGGGATCTTTACTTTCATAAGTTAAAGTATGTATGGATCTTTCCATATGACAACCTGTAGGATAGACTGTAATTTTCTGATATGATTTGGAAATTTTGCTTACTTGTTACAAATTGTATTTTTTGTTACTTACTGTCTCAAATTGCTCAAGACACCGTCATGATATAATTGGATGTGGATTTATCATATTTCAGTCTAAAATTGCTAATCACTCTCCTTCATCAGGGCTTAATATAACTAGATGATCTATCACTATGTTACTTTAAGGGTCAATTTGTTTCCTCACTTTTTGGGTTGTTTCAAAGTGATCTCAATTCTCAAGTATATCTATATACATGATCCATGTACATGTATTTTATGCTTGCTGCATAAAAACTTCGTAAGAGACATAGAGTATTCATTCTATTATAGCGTTCAACTTTTTGGAATAAGACTAACTTCTAATCTTTTGTGTGGCTGCAATTGTAATTTGGGCATACAATTTATTCACAATAGTTAGAATCTAGAAATGAGCAAATAAAATAATGGGAGAAAATATTAGGATGAATTTAACTATTAATAATTTAATTGTAAAAATGAGCAAAGATAGAACACGTTGGCATTGCTTGGTTTGTTGTTGTAGTTAGAATCTAGAATCATCTAATATAATACTTTATGGCTTCAATTTCTTCACCTATATCTATGCTATCTCTTGATATCTGGTTATTCTAAAAATTCATGTTATATATTGACAAATACAGCCAATCCCATCTAGTGGGAAAAGGCTTTGTTTGTTATTGTTGTTGTTGGTATATGATAGTTGATAACAAAACGGATCAATCTTTAATTTTCATCTATAGACGAGAATGTGAATTCACAATTCCATAACTGAAAGTTAGATGAAGTTGTTAACTTACGTATACTCGCATTTTAAATTGTTTTCTTCTTTGCAGATTGACATTTGAAACTGCACTTAAACTTCGTGGTGGCCCCTCTATAGTTTTTGCCCATTCATTGGGTAATAATGTCTTTCGATATTTCTTGGAGTGGTTAAAGCTAGAAATTGCACCAAAACATTATATTGAATGGCTGGATCAACATATTCATGCCTATTTTGCTGTTGGTACGATTAGTTTGTGTGAATTTGTTACCCTTTAAAGGTATTTCTTATGATGATCATTTATTGTATATACTGGTTTGTCTTCTGTTGTGTCAGGAGCTCCCCTTCTTGGTGCAATTGAGACCATTGAAGCAACACTTTCTGGATTTACATTTGGTCTTCCAGTTTCTGAGGTTATCTTTTAATTTTTTAACTTTTCAGTTTGTCTTGGGCATGCTTTTGTCTGTTAATTTTTCTAGGTTCTATAGCAGAGTTACCAATTGTACTGATGGAAGGAGCGCAAGAATTCTTCTGTAGGTCCTTGAGTGCAAATTAATTAGATGCAATGTAAATGATACAACTAAAGTACCTTTTACTATAATAACATAAGCTTGCCTAGGAGGCAAATATGATAAATTGTATGAAATACATAAAAGTAGAGTTTTGACTTCAAATAAGTAGTTGTCAAACATAGCAGTAAACACACGTACCTATGTGCTCACACACATGCACACAATTTTTTTAGGCATCATGTACCTAAATTTTTTTCATTTTTGAAGTGTGGTGCTGCTTGCTTCATGTTTTGGGCTTTAGTTTTCCTTCATCCAGCTAATAGGTAGTCCTGAGTAGGATTATAAATTTGGGAGAGGGAGTAAACACTTGAAATTTACATCTACCACAAGCAACAGCTACAAAAGAAACCTAATTGAGGATGGTGGAGCAGTTAACACTTCTCTCTGTAAATTATATGCATATAAGTTATTATAGTCTTGAGTTTTGACTCAAATCCTCAACCCTTATAACCCTGACTGTTGATAGACAATTTTCATATGACATGAAACTTTCTTCAGTTGGTAGTCATGCATGCATACCACAAGATTCTAGCTTGAACAGCTAGCTAGATGTTCCATAGAAAGTAGCAGCTTGGTTTCTTCAATGTGCATCATAATTCTCAGGAAGTAGTTCTAGTTGCCTCTCGTTATTATTGCCACCCTCCTGACCTAGATGACAGTGAGTTCTGAGAATAGTACTGAATTGATATGGGGTAACTAACTATTTGGAATTTTGGATGGATTTGGACATACACTTTATGCTACTATTTGTGATGCAGTTAAAATCCCGTCTTAATGCATGCCTGTATTTTTTTTCAAGGTATCAGGGAACAGCTCGATTGATGTTTAACTCCTTTTCTTCATCATTATGGTTGATGCCCTTTTCCAAGTACTGTAGAGCAGATCATAAATATTGTAAGCATTTTTCTGGGTCAAGCCATGTAAACCACCACAAATATCACTGTGAAGAGGAGGAGTTTGATTCTAATTTCTCTGGATGGCCGACAAATGTAATCAATATTGAAATTCCTTCAACCCGTGGTAAGATTATTGAGTCTCTTGCTTACATTAGTGGACTAAGTTCTTATCATGCTCATGCTCCCTAACTGCCCTCTTGTATCTCGTGCTAGCAGGATTTGATGCGTACCCCTCGGTCTCAGAAATTCCTCAAGCCAACTTGACCAGCATGGAATGTGGACTACCAACTCAGTTATCTTTCTCAGCTCGTGAAGTATCGGATGGCACCTTTTTCAAAGCAATAGAAGATTTTGACCCAGATAGCAATAGGCTCCTGTACCTGTTAGAGAAGTATGTTTTATCTTCTTTTTCCTTTGATTAAAGAATTTATTAAGAGAGTAAGGGTACAGTACTGGAATATCAGAAACCAACCTAACTACAAAATGAGCAAGTAGAAAGGAGAACTAAAATCCATCAGCTTATGTGAGCTCCCAAACGCCTCTGCAAATCTGACAAAGACATTCCCTTAGGTAAAACATGAGCGTATCTGACCATTTTCCATTTTCCATGAGATGCCAAAAATTGAGACTTTTGAACCTTGCCTTTTCTATTAATAAGATTTTTTTGTCCATTTGTCTTGGATTACATCTTGTTTGTTAATATAAAATATAATAACAATTTATATGTTATTTTCCCATTATTTTAACTATATTATATGTTTTTCCATTATTTTTCTTATGGAGAAGTGAAATTCACAACTGAACCTTCCCCACCCTTGTAAAAAAGATTTTTTAGCTACTAATCTGAACACAGGCTATAATAAAAAAGAAATTGTCATAAGGGTAGGTTCTTTATCAAGGAGCTTAAGGACATGTACGAACTAACAGGTGCATCATCAAAGTCTTTTGTACAATTGTACTATCATAAAATACAGGTCCTGACTGGTACATTATCATAGAGTGAGCTTTCCTTCTGATTTAAAATTTTTATTTCTATGTGCTTCATTTTCTTGATTCTTCTTTGATTGTTAGCATGTTAAAGGAATCATGTTTCTTGTTCTATTATTGATTAGGCATGTATGAATGTTTTATGTTTCAGATCATATCTCAGTGATAATATTCTTAATCCGCTAACACCTTGGGACCGACCACCAATAAAAAATGTCTTCTGCATTTATGGTGTTGATTCGAAGACTAAGGTATGATTTGCTTCTGACTGTTAATACTGTATTATTTCTGATGTCTGACCTAACTGTTAAATCTAGAGTTTGTGACCATGAACCTAGTTGAATGCTTTATTATTATTTCTTAATCTCACAATGTCTCCTTGGAAGTATTTAAAACTAGTAAATTAACTAAATTATTTATATGCATGTTTGAACTCCTCTTTCTATAAATTGTTTTAGTTGTGAAAATGATAGAACCCCCAAAGATAAACAGCTCCAAACAAGCAAGAAATCCAAATACTTAATAATACTAGCCTCCTCTTATAAATGATACCTCTCAAGAGGATTAGCAACTACACAGAAAGTTCAGAATAAAAGCCACAAACCAGAGGAATAGCACTGTTTAGCACAGAACGGTAAAATAAAACAGAGAATGGAAAATAAGATGAAAGCAGTAAATGGCCACTAGCATTCGAGAGGCCAGTACTCTGTCAAGTCCTCCAAACTTTTTGCCTCCTCCCCCGAAAATTTTTCCTTCCTTATACATGCAGCTGTGGTCCCCACTACCAGGTAGTTAGGATATTCTCTCCATCTTTCCCACTCAGCCGCCCTTTTCCCTTCATAGAATACACCTTTAATTTTTTCATGTGTTGGCAGTGGTCCCCCTTCCTTTTCGTTCTTTCTTTTGTAATATTTCACAACCTGGGGTCTATTATCACCCCCTGCAATGAGTTTCACCTTGTCCTCAAGGTGAAAATCAGGAAATAGCTCATTAATAGTATCATAAGCTTCCCAAGTGCTGTCATGGTTGGGCATATCCTTCCCTTTAACCAAGGTTTCCAGCTGTCCATTCGTCCATTTTCTGGTTCTCTTCACTGCTTCTGGTTGGAGCATCAGTTCATTCTCTTCAGTCAAAAATGGTGGCAGGGATTGGGGTTGAGATGGAGGATGAACAGATTTCTTCAGCTGAGACACATGAAAAACAGAGTGAATCTTGGCACTTGTAGGTAATTCCAACCTGTAAGCGACTTTCCCAATTCTCTCTACAATCTTGAAAGGCCTGTAAAACCTCAGGCTTAGCTTCTCATTGCGTTTCGTAGCCAAGGAACGCATTCTATATGGTTTGATCTTGAGGTAGACCAATTCACCCACTTCAAACTCCACTTCTCGTCAGCTCTTATCTGCTGTCCTCTTCATGATCTGCTGTGCTTTCTCCAAATGCTCCCTTAACTCCTCAATTACAGCATTTCTTTCTTTCATTAAGTCATTTACATCATCTACTGCTGAATTGCTTTCCTCCAACTTGAAAAGAGTAGGAGGATCTCTACCATATAGAGCTTTAAAAGGAGACATTCCTGCCGGATGATTATAATTGGTGTTATACCAATATTCAGCCCAAGCCAACCAACTTGCCCACCCTTTTGGTTTACTACCTGCAAAACACCTTAAATAAGTCTCCAAGCCCCTGTTAACTACTTCAGTTTGGCCATCCGATTCGGGGTGATATGATGAGCTGAATCAAAGGGTGGTACCGGATAGTTGGAAAAGTTCTTCCCAAAAAAAAACTCATAAAAACCCTATCCCAATCTGAAACAATTGGCTTAGGAAACCTGTGCAACTTCTCCACTTCTTTGACAAATATGGCAGCAACATCCTTTGCTGTGTAAGGATGTATTACTGGTATAAAGTGCCTGTATTTGGTGAAACGATCAATCACTATGAGTATAGTATCAAACCTATTGGACTTTGGAAGCCCGGTTATGAAATCAATACTTATATCTTCCCAAACCTTGTGAGGAATAGGTAGTGGTTGGAGTAACCCGTCTGGACTTAGAGCTTCATATTTGCATTGCTTGTAAATTTCAGTTTTAGCAACATACTGTTGAATTTCTCTTTTCATCCCTTCCCAATACACAAAAGTGGCCAGCCTCTTGTATGTTCTCAAGTACCTGGAGTGTCCCCCTGTTGGGATGCAATGGAACTCAAACATCAACTTAGGAATTCCTGTGGATCCCTTTGGAAGGACAAATCTTTCCTGAAACAATAAACAGCCTCCTTTTACTGTGTACCCCTTGGGTGGCTGTTCTCTCACCACTTGCTGCCAAATAGCATACAACTTGTCATCACCTTTAATCTCTTCCTCCCAACTATTCAAATCATCATATTGCCAAAGGGTTACTGCTTTTAGCTCCAAGCTGTCCTCTCTTCTAGATAGGGCACCCACCACTCTATTTACCTGGCTTATATTGTATCTCAAATTTGTACCCCATTAACTTTGCCATCCACCTTTGCTGTTCTTCCCCTAAATTACGCTGCTCAAGCAGAAATTTCAAGGCCTTTTGATCAGTCTTGATGATGAAAGGGTGCCCCAATAGGTAGTGATGCCACTTTTTCACAGCAAATACAATAGCCATGAGTTCCTTTTCATAAACCGAGCTAGACTTCTTATTTGGTCCTACTCCTCACCCCGATGAATCGGTCTCCAACTCAAAGGGTAATGAAAAATCAGGCATCACAAGTACAGGCACAGTCACCATAGCTTGTTTAAGAGCCTCAAAAGCCTTTTGGGCCTCCTCTCTCCAAAGAAAAGCATCCTTCTTGAGTAGAGCTATGAGAGGTGATGCCAGCTTCTGATAATTTCTCACAAACCGCCAGTAGTACCCTGTCAACCCTAAGAATCCCCTCAAAGCTTTCAGATTCTTAGGTGTTGGCCATTTCACCATGGCTGCCAACTTTTCAGGATTGGCATGAACCCCCTCGGAAGAAATAATGTGACCCAAGTAGTCTACCCTTGATTTTGCAAAAACACACTTCTTAAGATTGATCACCAATTGATGTTCTTGTAGAATTCTCAACGCTTCCCTCAAGTGCCTCCAATGGGTATCCTTATCGGAACTATAGATCAAGATGTCGTCAAAGAAAACCAAAATGAACTTCCTCAAATGCTCCTTAAAAATATCATTCATCAATGATTGGAAGGTCAATGGTGCATTGGTAAGATCAAATGGCATTACCATAAACTCATAATGCCCTTGGTGTGTTCGAAAGGCTGTCTTCTCTTCATCTCCCGGTCGGATCCGAATTTGGTGGTATCCCGACTTCAGGTCTAGCTTAGAAAAGACCTTTGCGCCTCCAAGCTCATCCAATAACTCATCAATTGCAGGTATAGGAAAATAGAAGGAAAAATTATTTAGTTTGTACATATATGCAGTAACTGGAGATGCTTGTTTGAGTTGAATGTGTGGTTTATGTTATTATTTCTTATTCATGTTACTTCAATCTGCTTTTATATTTAGAATCAGATTGAATACTTCTACTGACTCTTTGAAATATATTTTGTAAAAGTTGCATCACTTTCTCTTATGTTGAGAACAAACTTTAAATATTGGATAAATATATATGGCACATCTGCAGACACAAATTAACTATGAATTTTATTTGGTTTTGAAAGTTGTAAAGACAGTTTATGGTAAATCTCAATATTTGTTAAACTCACAAGTACAAGAACAGTTTGTGCTTCCTGTGGTGCTTTATCTGTAATCCTTCTACCATTATTGCTATCCTATTGTGAGTGACAATAGTTTATTAATATCTTAATAAATTTATTGTAAACACATTGTAAATTTTTTCATACTCTCGATAGCCTCAATTTTCATTTGATATAAAGAAATTTCTAAGACATGGAATGCTCGTTTCTCTCTGTCTTTCTCTTTGTAATGCAATCCTACATTTCTAAAATACCTAAGTCAGTTGCATGATAGACTTAACTATTGTATTTGCTATCTGAAATCCGCTGTTGAAAACTTTCTGTTTCTAGTAGTATAAAGAGTGACAGCGGTTACTAATACCCTGGTAATATCTGGTTAAAATGGAGAAAATTTTTGGGTGTCTTCCGTAGGATCATAAGTAATTTCAAAATGTTTATCTTTTATCTAATTTTCATAACTTCAAGATTTACATTTTATATCCTAATTTTTAAGATGCTTTCTGATCATTATTTAGTCTTTGGGGTGTCTGTCAAAAATTGACTAGAAATAATGTCATTGTGAATGATGTTTTGGCATCTTGACTATCAAAAATAGGTTGGTTACTACTTTGCTCCAAGTGGCAAGCCTTACCCTGATAACTGGATTATAACAGACATCATATATGAGACTGAAGGCTCTCTAATCTCGAGGTAACTATAAGGTTCACTGCATGTCTGTTTAAAATATTAACCATCGTTAATATTGGATATGCTCATTGGAATGGGCATTCTGTTGTTGCCCCTTCTCAATAACATTTTTATTTCAATTGCAAGGAGTTTGTCGTGCTGCATAAAGTTTAAAATAATTTTTGTATCTGATGCTAATTAAAATTGTTCTCATCTAATCTTGGGACCAGGAGTATAATCTTCATTTCTTTTCTACTTGTTCCAGTTCTTCTCTAATCTTATTATATGTTTTGTGCTTTTCTTTTTCATTTCAAGGAAAGGGATAGGGGAAGTGGTGTTCAGAAAGAATCATTTGCCCAAAGCTTTGATTTTGCTGTGAGAGTGTGATGCTCTTGCTGTTTTTCTTCCTCATCTTGTTTCCTTTTTATTCTTTCCCCTACATTTCTGCCTTTATCCCTAATTTGTGCCCCATCTTTCCATTAGAGTTTGAGCAACTCAAACCCCACACATGAATTACACTTTTTTTTTTTAAGGTTTTGGAACATAATTTACTTATCAACAATGCTTACATGAATAAGAATAATAATTCCATTTCTCTTCATTTCTTACGAAATTGACCTTGTCCTAAATTCCAACTTGTCTGTTTCTGATGCCTGCCTGCATGCACCATCTTTTTTTCCTCTGTTTTTATCAGAGAAAGTTCATAGGCTGTGGGTTAGTTGCTGGCCAAAAAGATTATATATCACAGAAAGTTCTAGCTCCATTCATTTTGCAGTTGTCCTGCAAATAATTGGATTTATCTTCAACTCATCAATAAATTTTATTTTTCTTTTCAAGTGCCAACAATGGCCTCATCAAGACTAGCTTTTGTGAGTCATCATTTTTGGCATTATATCACAGAAAGTTCTAGCTCCATTCATTTTGCAGCTGTCCTGAAAATAATTGGATTTATCTTCAACTCATCAATAAATTTTATTTTTCTTTTCAAGTGCCAACAATGGCCTCATCGAGACTAGCTTTTGTGAGTCATCATTTTTGGCATTAACCACAAAAACTAATGTCATATCATTCTAAAATAATGTATATAATGATGAAACAGACATTGCTATAACAGTTCTTTTTTGCAAATTGTTAGGTCAGGGAATCTGGTTGAAGGGAATCCTGGAGCCACAAGTGGAGATGAGACGGTTAGCGTCAATTAAGATTCATTTACTGCAATGTGATCTTTGTATTTTCATTCGTTCTGTTGTACTTGTAGTCTTGTACCATTTTTAGAATTGGAAACATAGGATCTAAGTTCTATAATTGGATTACAATAAAATTATCTCTTTACAGGTACCTTACAACTCCCTTGCTTGGTGCAAGAACTGGCTTGGACCTAAGGTGAACATAACAAGAGCTCCTCAGGTATTTCAGTTTAGGATATGTTGTACGATTTATGTTTTGATTATTATTTTTATCTGCAAGAAATCTCTAATGTAAAATGATGAGTTTTCTGGGACTCACAGTGCAGTATTAAGCTGGCATGTTCTTTCCTGCTAACAAAGAGTTGTGTGTGAAGTGTTTGTTGAAAAAAAAATTGATTCTTTTTATCTTTATTTTTAAAATATTCTGTCTTCATAAACTACTCTTACATCTTGCAGCTTCTGTACTGTATCAGCTCCATTCTGCTATGCCTAAAGTTATTGATGTTTTTATCAGTCATTTGATTCAGTTTCTAATTTAATATTCCCTGCAATAAATATTTAAAACTATAAGCCATCTGCATTTTGAACTACAGAGAATTTGAGGTCTTTCAACTGGGTTAATTCTTTTTATCATGCCTCCATGCTGGCACACAAATTATCTTAATTGTTGTGAAAATTTTGATATTATCTCTGCCCTTACTTTTCAGTCTGAGCATGATGGGTCTGATGTACAAATTGAATTGAATGTGGAACATCACAGTGAAAAAGATATTTTCCCAAACATGACAAAGTCACCTAAGGTCAAGTACATAACCTTTTATGAAGATTCTGAAAGTATTCCAGGAAAGAGGACAGCAGCTTGGGAGCTTGATAAAGGTGCATGACTTGTCCTTGCAGTTTTCACCTTTCACAGACTTACTAATGCTTTTCCTTAGGACTGAATTAATGCCATCTTAATCACATGTGCCACATAATGCAGTGTAGATGAGCTTCTTCTGGTCAATTTTTTAGAATGGATCTGGAAGTGTATACTCGGAGAATCTTTTAAAGAATTTATTCATTTAGCAAAAAGATAGATCATGTAGCATATTTTCTCAACAAACTTTGCTTCTTAGTTAATTTCGCTCTTGAATGAGCAGTTATGGTCTTAATGATTGCTAGTGCTATATAATGAAACTGGTTACCTTGTCGATACATACACATAAATTGACAATACATTCATGTAGCAAACCACAGGAACATTGTTAGATCTCCAGTTCTAATGAGGGAGTTGTGGCTTGAGATGTGGCATGATGTTCATCCTGGTGCAAAATCAAATTTTGTAACGAAAGGTATTGCATACTTTATTTAAAAAAATTTTGGATGGTTAAGCTGAGAAGGCTTCACTAACTTGTATGCCATAACAGCTAAGCGTGGACCTTTAAGGGATGAGGATTGTTATTGGGATTATGGGAAAGCACGTTGTGCATGGCCTGAATATTGTGAATATAGGTTTTTTTCCCCCTCTTTGACTTGGGTTTCAATTACTGTTCAACTTCAAGATAGTTTTATTTTTCACTCCTTTTGTTTAATCGTTCATTTATTTTAGTTCTTTAACGTTTATGGTGTCTCAATGCAGGTATATATTTGGGGATGTTCACCTTGGACAGAGCTGTAGGTTGAAAAACACTTCAGCTGATCTTTTGTTGCATTATTTGTAAATAAGAAGGTACTTGTTATTATGTTCCTTCAGCTGTAGGATGTTTACCTTTGTCAATAATTTTAACTTTGTTCTATCTTGTAGTTGGCGAGTCCCTGACTTAAATCTACAATTTTTAACGTTATGATCAATTTCTTTCCTTTAAATTATTCTCTTGACTTGTCAGACTTGAGATCTTTTACCTTTTTTTCATTTGTATTTGATTTTTCATGTTTATACATTGTTATGCATCGTCCTGGAAGAATTGAACTGTCAATTTATTAAATTATATACATGGCTAGCAGATGTTTGTGCACCCTAACATACGTTTACAAAAGCTGAAGATAATATATTCCATTGATCTGAATCTACAATACAAGGAACATTAAACCACTGGATGCATGGCCAAAAAGAGAGGATAACAAAAGCTGAGTCAATTCAATATACTACTAGTTTCCCGCCAAATAATAATTAATCACAACAATATTGTCCATAAAGCTTCACATTATGAAAGATAGATATTTTGATTCAATGAATGCTGAAAACCATGCTTTGTTTCCTGGTCTAACCTTTCACGTTAGATACAGTTATGAAGCATTGGGAATCTAAAATCTTATCTATAGTGATGCATTTTCGTTCTTTTTTCTACATGTTTCTTTCTAATGCTTCCATATCTTAGGCTGTGATAATGAAACTCAGTTTTGTCCTTACAGGTGTTGATGGGAATATCACTTGGCAGCTTAATTTCCTCTACGCTGTAGGTTAGTAAGGCTACCTTTGAACCTCATCAATATACAAGCAAGTTCTTAGGCTGGAATTTTGACTCAACATCTCAGCTTCCACATCACGTACACTTCAAAATTTTCAAAGTAAATCTTGACCAGATCTTCATCAATGTTTGTGCTCTACCTTTTCCAATTTTTAGCAGCGGCACCTCTAACTGATGTAATTTCTGGTAGCATTTTCTTAGTCGGCAATACTTCTAGCATCTGTGCAAAATTTTACTGGAGTTAGCAGTTATCATATTCCATTCTTAGCAGTAACAGGCACTGCAGTATTATACTCAGTATTATGGTGAATCTGTATCATCAGATATTATAGGCCTATACTGACATGTATAATCCATTGTTGAAAGAAAAACCTAAAATGGGAAGTGGTTGGCTAGACAATAATGGAACCAACTTGTTAAGGGGGCATTCTTATCTGATTAAAGAAAATTTTCCATTATCTTGGTAGTTTCTCTCGTCGACTTCTATTCTTTTTGGATTGACGCCATGAATGTGACTACAATTTGAAGATTGGCGGTCGCCTTTTATTATTATTATTATTATTATTATTATTATTATTATTATTATTATTATTATTATTATTTAGTTATGTAGGTTTTTTTTAATAAATTACTTTTTTTAGTCTTTTAAAAGATATAACTTAATTTAATCTCTTGATTATAAAAATATTTAATTTAATCATTCAAAGATATATTATGTCTCAATTATTAATTTAGTCTTTATGTATAAAAGTTTTATGTCTTTTTAAGCTTTAATTTAGGGTTTTAACAATTAAATTGAGACTATATCTTTTAAAAATTAAATTAAATATTTTTATAATTCAAAGATTAAATTAAGATAAATTATATCTTTTAAAAATTAAAATAATAATTTATCTTTTTTAAATGTAAGAAATAACTTTAACTGAAGAAAATTCTTGGTATAAAATTACTTCCTTGAGAACATGTTTTTTTAAAATTCTTGTTGACAGCTACACTTACAGTAGTAAAGTATTTTCCAAAACATGCACATAGAATTTTAAAGAAAATGAGTTTTTTAAAAGCCAGAACAAAATGATAAAAGTTAATTTCTAAAGAAAAATAATTTGCACGTATTGTGAATTCGTGATGTGTCATTTTCAATAAATATAACAATGTGTTCTTTCGTGAAGGATATAAATTTATATATATATATATATATATATATATATATTTTGGCTACGATATTTTGGGTTATAATGTCTTGAACTGCATTGATGACAGTGAGAAATGAGAAGATTTAAACACTAAAATGCATCACAACTTGAACTGCTTTTAAATGCTTTGTCAATATTAATGTCTTCATCACTAACTTCCCAATTCCCACCTTCCCTATACCAAGTAGGATAGGAGACATGTGAGAGTGTGAGCATGCACGTATTTAGTAATCAGTATTGTCATTCCCAAGTTCTTTAAAATCAGCATAATAGAAACCAATAAGAGGAGCTTTAACTAAATAGTATCATTAACAAATAATCTGCACTTAACAACTCAGAAGGTTTAAAATACGCAACAAAGGCATATTAAAATACTATCAGAAAAGCCGTCCTAGCTACTCTTTTTAATCTGGAACAAATATTTGAGTTCCAAGTGACACCTTCTGTCATCATCTTCAAACTGCAAAACAATGCCCATACGAATCAATCATATAAATTACACTAGAACTCGATCATGAGTCATGATATTATCAATCTCTTCTTTTTAGGATTTTCAAGCACAAAACAGAACCAGACGAGAAACCATATATTTGGTTTTCCAGATGAATTTATTTTTTAAGAAAAATGGCCGAGTTAAAAATACAATAACCAACAAAAATTAAATTTCACTTCAAATTGCAAATTTTAAGCACAGCATAAATTATGAAGAAAGCATGGAGATGCATAGGTATTATAGTTGCTAGTACCTAAGTTTGGCAGAGTAAACCCCCTTGCAAACTCACCAGATGGAGTAGTATCCTCTTTCAAGATATGAACATATGGTTCTTTTTTAGGAGCAAAAGTACCCAACATACCTTTGCTTTCATCAACTGAAAAAAAATATATAATCAAATTATTATTGTAATGCATAAGAAATAGTTCATTACCAAGTGATCATTGTCTAACAAAACACATGTTTCTATATAACAAATACAACCTATGAACATTATACAGTTGAAAAAATATATATTTTTAGGCCAAACCTGGACTTGAAGGTAAACATAACGGACCAAATAAACAGAAATAGTGGTTAATGCATCTCCAGTATATCACGAAACAAGTTCCCTTAGCATCAAACAACTCTAATCCACAAGAACCCACAAATTGAAGCATGTCTAGTGTTGTGAATTTCAATATATAGTGTATCAAATAAAGTCCCACATCGCTTAAGAAATAAGAGGGACAAGAGTATAAATAATAAATTGTGAGAATAGGAAAGTAAATGGGCCAAGGGAAAGATGGGCCTCGTGCACACAACAACAAGCCATCGAAAGGGAAGCATGAGATAGTACTGGGCCTTTTTGCAAAAATATATATTATTTATTTTATTAATTTGTTTTAATTATATTTAAACAAAACTCTAAAGGGACGCGTCTACCGAAAAATTGATCCTACAAACGCGTCCGAAGGCCTTACCTGTTTATATTAGAAATACACTATCAGAAGTTACGCCTCCTCTCAATTTCCAGAAAACTGAGTTCTCATACTTTTCATTCTCTGTCTGTTCTGTTCCTTCCGATACTTGGAAGAAGGATTCGTTTTATCCTAGGGAGTGCCGCTTCCTAATTACCAAAGGGTTGCGGAATATCTCTTTAGGTCAGTGTTTCATAGACACAACTCAGATCATTTGTTCCTTTCAATCCTTCTTTCTCTACATCTAGTAAAAAAAGTTATAAACTATGTGTGTACCTTGAAGCCCTCCTTTCCACACAATGTTGGAGTATGCAAGACTAGAGACAATGTTGTGCAGAACACTAAATTTGAGCTTAAGCCGATAGCGAGATCCCTCTCTGAGAGCGAATAGGACACGGCCATGTTGATTTTCAACCACAGGTAAGGGAGTAACTATTTCACCAAAATCATCAGAGATAATTCCAACGGAGTGAAATTTCACTTCAGGATCCATTTGGCCTATTATTAACAAAGGAAACAACTCACAACAAGATTTGCTATAAAGGCATAAACAAAGTACAGTAAACTAATACCTCAGACAAACCATCTATGTCACTTTCCAAGCAACCCAACAGCTTCTCCTTCCATTTCCTTAGGCTTTCATCTTCCAAAATATAATACTATTTACAAGAAATAATTATGTTTATTAATAAATGATTGATCAAACAGTTAGGTGTCAAATGCAGTGTAAGCAGTATTTATTCAACGGGATTCAAGAAACTGTACAAATGCTTTCGATTAGTTGAATTATTTTCATGAAAAAGTGTTTTGCTTGTCTGACTACTTCAACACCACAACAAGATTTGCTATAAGGGCATTAACTAGGTGATTGGTTGATACTCTATTTTTACTTAAACAAGGTCTTAGTTCGAGTATAAAAAAATTTTTGTTGAAAAAATTCTAACTCATTATATTTTCTATTAATTCGAATTAAATTAGTTAAAGTCTAATACACTTTTATATACTGATAATTTTAATAAAAAAATTTTAAATACCAAAACATTTTTGTGAGTCCCATTAACCTATGTAATAATATGGATTAGATCTATATGTATTTATGTATATATTTGTTATGTGATTTTTTAAATTAAAATAAAGTATGTAAAATTTTTTAAAAAAATAATTATAAAAAATATGAGTTGTATAAATATATATATTAATTTTTTTTATTAAAAATTTTAATGATTGATATAAAAATTATACTTAAATTTTTTTATAATAGTATAAACCTATTTTTGATTTCTATTTTCAACTCAGAATTCAAACAGGTGAGACCTCAACTCTGGACCCCATTTTCTTGTAGTGTTTGGTTAAAAAAACAAAAAGCAATCCCATTTTTCTTGTAGTCCAAACAAAGCATTAAAGAAATAGAAAAAAAAAAAAAAAGAAGAAGAAGAGAAAGAGACTGCAAACCTAATAAGGGAACTAAAGGGACCTACTCAAATGCGTTTTAAGAGTAGGAGAGTTGCAAATTATAATGTTGAGTTGTCCTTCTTTTTAATTATCTGGAAAGTGAGAGTTACTTAAAATTAGATGATAGTTAACTTCTTTTTTTTTCAAAAGAAACAAAAGCTTTGAGAATAAAAAATGAGGAAAAGAACGGAATAACAATTAAATCTGGAAATCATGACACTTAATTTTACAAAAGGAAATTTCAATCTTCACTCCTTTCTCTTTTTTTTTTTCCCCCTTCAACTTTATCATATAAAATATTTTATGTATCCAAATTCCGTTAGTTCAGCTAACTTTTTTTTAATCATCTCAATTAACTTTATATAACAAATGTAAAAGAGCTTAAAAGCAAGAATTGCATAGGATGGGGCCTTTGTTTATCATGTTTAAGACTAGTACCATTTTACTTATTGTATAGAATTTATGTGTAGTTTTTAGGCATTTTTTAGCTTTAAAGTGAATAATTTACAATTCAAAACTATACAATTCAACTATTTTAAAGAAATTCATATATCATATATTCTTATTGAAAAATGTAATAATAAAAATCCATAAAAAACTTTAATATTCAACTTTTTTTTTGTAATATCAAAATCATTTCACATAAACCTCAGTTGGTCTACCTTCTCAATTTAGTAAACAGTCATTTTTAACGTGTTTAGGCAAAGGAAAATACTTCCGGGTTTTAAATAGCTACATCCAAATTCTATATTTATTCTGCTAATAACTAAATATATTTAATTTAATAATTAATAAAAAATAACAACTCTACTTATGTTATATTTAGCTTTTATAATCAATTTTAAACTCAAATAAAAAAACATAACTACTTTAAGTAATCAATAATCAACTTAAAACTTTATTAAAATTTTATGAATATAAATTAACGACAATAATAAAATATGTTAACGTCTCTTGATTCATATAATTAATTTCACTTAATGCTAAAAAAATTTGTTTATTGATGTTGTTATTAATCAATTAAAAAGAACCAACCAACTATAGTGTTAGTGGCTTCAGAAAGTCCTAAAAAAATTACGAAGAAAAGTTTGAAATTTAAATGAGTTTCGTTTAATGATGTGGTGGGTTTTTTCTTTCGGCCTTCATCAGAGAAGTGATTCGGTGCTATGGCGGTATTCAATGGCAAGAAAAGGAAATCAAAGCAAACTATGAAACAAGGCTTTCTTATTGACCTTTTAACGAAGTCAACAACAAGTGGAAATGAAGAAGTCATCATCATCATTATCTGAAGGGTTCAACAGGTGAAGTTTCTTCAAGAAAATGAGCAACCTCAAAACAATCAGCAGCTTCCATTAATGTACCCTCAGCCGTGTGAAGAAGGCCAAGATTATACCATGCACAAGCATTCAATCTATCATGACGTAATGCATCCATCAAAAAGCTTCTCGCTACACCATTTGATTCATTACTACCGCACTGTCTCAGAACCACTGCACTGGAAATCAAGCTTGGCACATGCTTGGGATCAATGTCCAAAGCATTACCGAAGGCTTTTAGAGCCTCTTTATAAAGACCCTTTGCTTCATAAAGTTTGCCTGTGAAATCAAAGTAAATAAATCCTTACATATGGTGCTTCATAAATGAAAAATAAGATTTTATTCTGCATGCTATGTAACTTGGGTCCCTCAGATAGCATTTTATGAAAGCAAAGGTTTATCAGTATGAAAAGTACTTGATCTTCATGATTTTCAATCGTAAAAAGGCATAAAATGTTCTTTTAAGTTGCCAAGTTATTTATAAACTTCTACTACTTATGGCTAAAAGTGAATATATGTGCAAAAACTTGTGTCTCAAACTTCGTCATGTCTTTAGCCCACTTGAAGCTTCATTTTAATTTGACCAGACCGTCCAAATGAATCTACTACTCACTACCAATACCATCACTTTTAACATAACTACATGATCAAATATTAAATCTTTGCAGTTACACCCAGAATCAATTATGGGTTATAAAGCGCTGGTAGTTTCACACCTTCAGCGTTAATAATCAGTACAGTGTGGAAATACAAACGCTACAATCATAAAATCTAGTAAAGCCATTTCTATCTCGTGAGAAAACCAAAAAAAGGAATGGAAGAAACATTTAAAATTCACCCAGATAAAAATCATATATGTACCTCTTGCATGACATCTAGAAGCAGAGTATAGTTTGATGGCCTTAGATTTAGAAAGGCACATCTCAGCATCATGCCACTGTGACAAGCTTATATATAAATAAGCAAGATCATGCCATATTTCCACTTCCAAGTTCCTAGCATGATCTCTGTTCTCCTGTCACATATAGTACCAAACTAGGTAAGCAGCTGGAAGTAATGCTTCTTTTCAAACATATTTCTTGCATAAGCAAAAATAGAAATTAGAGAAGAGAAAAATCTGAAATTATACAAATTATATAGAGACTTCAGTAGTGTTACCATTGGAGAAAGATTTGGCTTTTTCAATTTTCAGATACCAACAGCTCACTTAATACAACCTTAATGACAATAGCATCTGCATTGCAGACACAACCCACATACACCTCAATCATATCAAAGTTGAGCACATTCATTCACCAAACTTGCCTGGACAGTCAGAGCTGAGCATCATACTGGTAGACCCAAGAAAACAGATGTAAAGAATAGCCACATCAATGGTTCTATCTATAAATATCAGCCATCTGACCGTAATGCAAATACTTTCATCGCGTAGTATAACAGATCCACACAGAGGAACATACAGGCAAATACAATAACATGGTTTCATTGACCATTTACATCCAACAAATCATTTGGCATGATTCATTTATCAGACACATTCTAATTTTGTATATGTTAACCTTGAAGTAAGAGTTTATAAGTTTCTATGCTGGACACAGTTAGGCCCATTTGTTTAGTCATTTGTATATCCCAACACTTCTCAGCATATATCTGTTGAATAGTCTTCAGGCCCAACATAAGGACATTTTGGTTAAAATTAAATGGGAGAGGGAGACAGGTATAATAGGTTGGAACTTTGTGACCTGCCACTCTGATACTATCACATAAACAGGAGAACCTAGCAGAAGTTAAAATATTTAGAATGTCTTTGAAGGTAAACCATACATTAAAAGGCTTCAATATCCTCATCAGCATGTCCAAAATTTTCAGTAACTTTATGCATCGAAGACTTGTTTTCGCATGATATGCATCCATGTCAAACTCTACAAAATGGTAGGCGTAACTTTAACTTCACCACTCTTACTATTATTACTAGTGTCTTGACACCCACACTGATTTTTTCTTTTAATTTTATTTAGAGACAATAGAATTTTCAAATAACTATCCAGTATCCACCAACAATAACTTCCTTTTTTTGTATAGTAAGGTTTGTATGGGATGTCCCTAAGGTAGTATAGGATAGTATGAGATGTCTCTAAGATAGTATGGGTTATCCAAGTCTCACATCGAATAGAATGGGATGATCGATGGGGTACTTAAGTGGCTTGGTTCTTTCCATTCAATAGCTAGCTTTTGAGGGAAGGTTCCCTAAGTCACTTGAGTTCTATTATTTGGTATTAGAGCCTGATTTGCCAACAACACAAAGAGGGCTACCTGCAGAGTGTTCTAATGGGTGGAAGGGCTAACCGCAGTAGAGTGAAGTAACACTGAGTGCAACCACTGGGACATTAGTTCTTCAGGGGTGGTGCTCTAATGGGAATAGGAATAGTATGGGATGTCCCTAGGATCGTATGGGTTTCCTAAGTCTCACATTGAGTAGAATGGAATACTCGATGAGGTATTTAAGTGGTTTGGTTCTTCCCGTTCAATAACTAACTTTAGAGTGAGGGCTCTCCAATCACTTGAGTTCCATCAGATACCAATCCCAAATTTTGGTATTCCTATATGTGGTTAGTTAGTACAGTTACAAACTTGCAGGTTACTTCCCTTCAACCAGAATTACAGACACGTGATCCAGATTCCAAAAGTTTATGGGAGACCACATGCAGCTAATTCAAACAATAGTAATCCCAAGAATAAAGGCTCAAGATTCAGATTAATAAATTAGTCAGTGTAAATTGATAAAATCAACAAACCTTATATAGCTTCTTCCCAGAACCAAATGCTTTATTTTGAATTTGAAAAACAGCAAGAAGCTGAGTATATGTCTCAATGGCACTCCTTAACTGGCCTTCTGCAATTTGAAGTTTAGCCTTTGTTCGCAACAAATCTCCTTGATCCCATTTCCCAGTTTGATCCAAAGCAGCATTAATAATAGATTCAGCATCTAAAAACCATTTTTGAGCTGATAATATCCGAGCTAACAATAGCCACCCTTTAACATTAGACCCAGCTTCCAGTTTTAGAAGGCATTTAGCATAATAAAGTGCAGCCTCCAACTTTCTTTGTTCTGCATATTCTAAACTTAAATGGTATAATATATTGGGGTCTCTCATTCTAGTCATTTGGCCAGCAGTTTCCAGGGCGCGAAGTGCCTCAGATTGTCTCTCAAACCTCTCAGAATCAGAAATGGCTAATTTGGAATGTGCTGAAAGTGAAACACCAAGTAAGCTATTGGCAACACTTTCTAACTTATCACATCTACCATCCAAGCTCCCAAGCACTCCACGAGCAAAGCTTACTCCTTCTTCTGCAAGACTGGGGTTCTCAAAACATATCTTAGATGCCATTAACAAAGCTGGAATGTGTTTTGGGTCCTCCTTACTACTCAACAATTTTCTGAGAAGATCCAGTGCTACCAAGTCCTTACCAGCTCCATAATAACAGAGAGCTAGAGTGAAATACCTTTCTCTTCGACTGACAGTCCCAGGGAGCAATTCTTTCCATTGATTAGCTAAAGTTGTCAAATCCCCAGAAACAGATAGAGCAAATGAAAGGTGGTCTAAAATTGAAGGATCCCACTCAATTCTCTTTAGAGTGACTTTTCTTAGCAAAATCATCAAAAGAAGTATAGCCTCTTCTATGTTATTTCTGGGCACAAATGAGCTTTCCATTTGGGAACGGAGATTTGGTGGGCTTGCTTCCCCCCCACTATATAGAAGAAAAATTACAAACTCTTTCTGAATCTTTGCTATGGTCTCTGCATCAAGGTTCCATTGATGAAGGAGTGCCCGTCGGTAAGACAAAATAGCTTCATGTGGAGAATCAGCAAGTTTCCATAATTCGGGGAGCAACTCCACTGCATTGCTCAGGGTCTCCTGCAATTTACATTCAGCACCAAAGTTTTCAGGCAAGCCTTCGGGTAATGAAGATTCAACTATGTCCAGAATAACTTTGCAAGATTGGGCAGCTTCTGCAAGAATGATTGGAAATATAAATTAGATTACATTTTAGCTTCTTCTATAGCTCGGAACTTCCCTTAATTTCAATTTTCAAATATTAATTGGCTACTCTCTAGGTAATGAAGTGAAAGTAAAGAAGGCAGATTATTTAACAGTTAACACCATTGACAGTTCAAACCAAATGCTATAATCTAAAAGCTACTATATGTCTCATAGTTATGGGAACAATTCCCAGAGCTTCACCTTAAAGGACATGTCAATGTGCAGATAGGGTATATAAGGAAAAGCCACAAGTTCCTTGAAGTGAACAAGCACAGAGCAAAATATATGAATAAAACAACCAGTAAAGGTACCTTTAAATCTTCCAAGAGCCTGCAATGATTTTGCTTTTAGGAGGACAGCTTCCAAAAGTAGGCCAACGGCATGTATAGACATTGGAGGTACAGCATAATTCTGGGAAAGTCTCTTATGTCTCTTGGGGTGTTCTACCCTTTGGGTAAGGGAAGTTTTGATCTTAGGAGTCACAGCACCTATATCTATTCCCTCAAAAACATGCAAAGCAGCTTCAATGTTTCCTTTCTGAAACTCATATCTTCCTAACAAAGCTCTAGCTTCCTGCATATTACATTCATAGATACATATTATTCTTGAAATGAATAGCTCATCAAGCAACAATATCCATCAGCTTACTCGATGTGGACAATCATGTGTAGTATATTTTATATGGATGCAAAATCCAAAACTAAAAGAACAAGATCGTATTTACAGGACATGATAACAAGGGTTGTTTTGAGTCAAAAGTACTAATAATATATAACAAGATGATGTAAGATGAATGATCTGTGATCTGAAAGAAACCACTGCTGAGATCATATATAACAAGATGATGTAAGATGAATGATTGTGTCAAACACCTACAGATAGATGCCGGGGTCGCTCAACTTTCCGCTAATAAAGGAATAGGAAGAGGGATCTAAAATTAGTTTATACATCCATGAGTAATCAACCTCCGGGAAAAGAGAGAAACGTGAAATTTCTTCTTGGGCATACACAACCATACATACGTATGTACTATCAAGAGTAAATGAGAATGGTAAAAACTAATTATTCAGTATAGCAGCAAACTTAAAAGCACAGAATTTTGAAGAAAACCAACCTCATAGTTCAAGAAGCCACTCTCACGAAGTGATGATTCAGCTTCTTCTATATTACGAGTATCTGGCTTCTTCTTGTCAACTTGTGCAGGTTGGCAAGAATCCCCACTCACTATATAATCCTTGGTTGCAAGAGATTCAGATGAAGGAACCATTTCATCTAGTCTTCTTAACTGCTCCCCTGAGCATAGGCACCTCATTATCTTCCGCAAACTCCTGCTAATATCGCCCCTCGTTCTTCTTTCTCTGATTCTATGCACCATACTGTTTCTCTTGACACAAAAATCTGTCAATGCGCAGACATTAAACCAGAACCGTCATGCATGAATTTTTTAAAGTACAGTCATTGCAAAAACAGCTGTTTCCTATTACATGATCAAAAGAATAAGACAGTAGTTCCCGATCACTGTTCATACATAAAGAATAAAGAAGAATTAAGAGAATCAAAAATTGCCGATCAAATCCATCATAATTATACTGTATGTAAAGTAATTGAACTTCCAAAACAGGAAAGCATATTTGACTCGAAATCACATAACAATTAAAATTAGTAGTAGTGAAAAACTTCTGTCAACAACTCCGAAGCCATCACTGTAAACACGTCACTTATCAGCTATGAGAATCAAATCAATTAAAATTTCTAAAACCACGCGTCAAATTAAATTAAAAAAAATGGAGGGACAGAGACAGAGAGAACCAACATCACAAATTCAAACCGATCCTGATGAACCACCCAACATAAACGAATAACATTAATATATTCTTACACAATTTGCTTCAAAATTCACCCCAGGAAACAGTTATGAACCCTAGAAACCAGTGAAAACTCCTACCTGTCAAACCAAATACATATATGAACCCAACCAAAAAAAACAAAAGCACTCGCCTTTTGATTTTCCAAAAGGAAAAGCAGAGCCTTCGAGACCAGTGAATATAAACAGCAAAACCCATTACTGAATTTCCCCAATCAAAGCCACCTTTGAATTCTTTGAATCAAATAAAGCATCTAAAAGCTTCAAGAACCTTTCTTTCTGTCTTCTGTTGGCTTTCTCTTTTGCCCTTTTTATTATTTTTTAAATTTTTTTCTAAGAGTGTGAAATTGTTGTACAATGGAGTGGGCAAGGAATGGAATTGGAAAGGAAGCGTAAGGAAGAAGATGAAAATTGGAGAGAAGGATGAGAGGAGAGGGGTTTTGGTGAATAGAAAGTTCGTAGTTTTATCGAATGTGGGTCCCACTGTAAGTTTCACTGTTATGCTAGCGAAGCCTATTTTCTTGCCACGACGGCCATTTCATGCTCGCTGCGCTGGCGTTAAACGGTCATTAACTACATTGTCACTTTGAGACACCTACCACCAACATTTAGTTAAAAAACCAAAAAAAAAGACAAATTACTGATTTAATTGCTTTTTTTGGATAATTTAAGATATTATTTTTAAAATTATATATTATATAATATAAAAAAATAAAATAAAGATAATAACAAAAATTAGAGCATTGAATCCTTTACAACTATAAAAAAAGAATAGAAAGAAAAAAATAATTTTTAATCTATTGAAGATAAGTTTTGAATTTTTATTTTTTTAATCTCATTTTTACTATAAAAAATTATTGTAGAGAATAAATATAAAAGAATTAAAATTAAAAAAGAATAATAAATAGGTAACTATTTTTTATTATTTATTTTATTATTTTTATAATTTAATAATTATTGATTTATATTATATTTTAAAATTTTAAAAAAATAACATACTTTTGTATATAAAAAACTTTTAAATCTTATTTAATTACTTTCGAGTCTCAAGTGACGATGCTGAGCAATTTTTTTTGTTATATATATATATATCTCTCTCTCTCTCTCTCTCCCCTTCTCTCTCTCTCTTTACTTTATTATTTAATTTAATTTTTTAACATGAACCGTTGACATTTATCCGATGAAAAATATAAATAATTATATTTATTCTTTATAATTTTGATTATTATGAGACACAAGTAAAGTTATGATCATTATATTTCATATTAATATAGTTTATGAGTTAATTAAGATTAAGTCTCTGTCCAATTAATTTTAAGAGCATTTCTTAACTGGTCTAATGTATTTGGAAAAAATCCAAAATTTGCATCGAGTTAAATATTAAAAATTAATGCTAAAATATTAACATTTGATTATCATATCTCTCTCAAAAAAACAAAGAGAGTGTTAACCCCTTTGTTTCTTTAAAACAAAACATTATCAAATTCGTCTAAAATTATTAATTTCAATATTTCAGCATATTATAATATAGGATTATGGGGTAAAATGTTTTAAAAAATAATACCTAAATACCCAAATTGTTAAAAATTTTAATAAACTGGTATTTTTTATCAACCAAATGTATTAAAAACGTTAATAAAATAAACACATGAAACATGAAAGTTGAAACTAGTAACTATGTAGAACAACTCTCAACTGCCCAAAAAAGAATCAAGGGTCAAGATCCCATGAGTGAGAACAAAGACAAGCAAAAATGAATTTTGCATTTCTTATTTTAATTTTGTTAATAAGTGTTCTTAAAAAACTAATTCATATTTTATTTAATTAATTAATAAAATATTTAAATATTAAAAATTATTATTTTTATAAATTTTAAATTATTAAATAATTTGTTAACCAATTAAATAAAGTTTCAACTAATATTCTTAGTAAAATCTTTATTTAAAAAAAAATTAAAAGTCAACTTGTTGATTAATGAATTCATTATGACGCTGGAATGAGAATGCAATACACATAAGTTCCAGAAGCTTGCTGAAATGAGAGGTCGATACACGTAAGCTGGAGAAGCTTGAGATTTTCAATTTGCTATGTATAATATGTATATTAATACGCCAAAACTTTTTTTAGACTTTAATTTTTACCCTCACATTCAATTTTTATTGAACTATACAAACTTTTTAACCCGTGATCACGTTTATTATAAAACAGTTAAAATATAATCATTTTTTTGTTACAATCTTTTAATATTTTACCGACCACCATTTTCCCAAAATAGTAATGATTTACGGACAAACTGTATAATCTCTGTTCTCGAACTATTGTTGCTATAAGCAATTAAATTTTGCTGAATTGAAATTTGTCACTCTATTCAATATGATTCTGATAGCACAAATGAGAATTGAGAATACTTTGAGGAGGAAAATGAAATACAGGGAAAAAGTGGCCAAAGATATTTATTATTGGGAAAGTGAGAGTCGCGTGCGTGTACTAATAAAACGACAATGCCATCTACGTTTTAGGTTGTGATTTATTATAAAAGGGACACCTAGGGTCAGAACATCACGTACCAAACGTTGCACCAAGACAGACAAAATCATCTAACACGTTACATCTAGCCACTCAAAATACCATATATCAATTATTCCTCTTATCGATAATTTATGCTGAGTTTCCATTTTAAAAATCAGAGTAATTTACAGTTACACAAATATTTCAGTACTTAATTTCATTTTACAAACTGAACGATAAGACTTGATATAATGTCACATGTACTTTTGATATAATATTGTAATGATCTATATATGTGGCATAATATTGTAATGATTTATATTATAATTTATGAGATTATTAATTTTATAAAATATATATTATATAATATAAAATATAAAAATATATATTAAAAAAAGTAAAAGTAGTAAGAGATTAAAAAAATAATAAATAATTAAATAATTTTATATTATTTAATTTATTAATTATTAATTTTAAATTTTAAAAAAATATTTTATAATATTTTTTAAAAATTTTTAAAATAACATATTTTTGTGCATACTAAGTATATAATTTATTATAATATTTTTGAAATTTTTTGAGTATTGATCTTAAAATTTTAAATTATAATCAAATTTATTTTATAATTTAATGTTATCTAAATTATTAATAAAAAATAATAATATAATATTTAACAATAAATTATAAATATATAAATAAAATTTTGACAACATTTAAATATTAAATAATATATTTTTAAATATTTTTACTCTTTTTTAATATTATCTAACACAAAAATTAAATTTTTAATAAATAATTTAAATATAATTTAAATACATTTTATTGACGGCTCATATTTTTTTAAATATTATATTATATTATTATTGTTGTAATAATTCATATAATTGTAAATTATGAGATAAAATTAATTATTATTTAAATTTTAAAAAAATTAACAAATAAATTTTAAAAATAAAATTAAAATTTAATATAAACTTTAAAAGTTAAAAAATATTTCTCCGTTTACTAATCAGATAAATGAAGTTTTTATTTGGTAGCGTTGGGGTTGATTAGGTAGATACTTTGGGAAATGGGTTTGTGGGGATTCCCAAATATGATGTAGGCAAACATGTGCTGTTCAATAACTTATACACTTGTTTCAATCATTTTAGGTAGCACATTTTTCATGTGTGACAATTAAAAATTTAATATGTCATGATTCGGATCAATTATATTTTGATATTTTTTTTAAAATCAATAATCATAATTTAATTAAACACAAGAACAGTTCAGTACATCAAAAGCACAACATGGAAAAAGTTACAAAATCATATTTTGATAAATTTATAGTTATGTTAAATGTATAGATTTTTATTTTTATTTAACTTGGGACTTCGAATTAAATGGTTTGAGTCAAGAGACTCGACAGCAAAAGCCGTTGGGCGATGGATGTTATTGATTGTGAATACCTATAATGCGGTGTCACCCAAAATTGGATTATATTTGTACCATAAAAATTATTTTTTAATTAATTGATATGTTAATTGAGATCGAGACATATTCTTTATATGGGTTTAATAGAATAATATTTAATATATAATGCTTAAAAAGGATTTATTCTACTTCAAAATATGGCATCTAAATGTCGTCATCGAAGACTTCTTATTCCCTTTCTCATCATTTATTGGGAAATTTATTCCATTCTCCGTTCACGCCACTAATTAATCCCCATCTCTTGAAACTCTTGTTTTATAGAAATATTTTTTTATCCTAAAAAATTTTCTAAATTTTATTAATGTACTTATTTCATTCACTTGTTTGTTCAATATATTTTGCTTATATTTAATTTTTTATATATTTATTATTTAATTATTTAATTAAAATAAAATATATATATACTTTTTTAAATATTTAATTATAAAAAATAAATTATATAAATTATAAATGTGTTAAAAAATATAAAAGTTAAACATTAATTTTTTTATCATTAATTTCTTATACCAATTTAAAATTTTTGACAAAAAATTACAAACTAGAAAAAACGTGAATCCGCGTAGTAGAGTTACATACGCATGACCATTTTTCTCCACTTTTCTTGGTTTTTCCTTTTTTTTGTTTTTTGGTTAATTGGTTTTTCCATGTGATAATGGTAGAAAAACTCATATTTGAGGAATAACGTGAATCAAGTGGTGGATGCTTCGTTCTCTCCCTTTTCTTTTCTTTTTTTTTCCTTTACCTAGTTTTTTAATTGAATAAATTACATAGTATATTAAACAATTGATTTTAAAAAATATATATGATTTTAATTTAATCTTTAAATAAATTTTAATTTAATTAATAAAAAATAAATTATCAATCAATTTAATCATTCGATTAATATAATTGATGAAAAGTTAATTGACATATTGACATGACATGTTAATAAATATTAACTTAATTATTAAATGATAAATTAAATCATATTATATAATAAAATTAAAAAATATTAAATTTATAAATTACACATATAAATTTTGTTTTTTCTAAAGTTTTTGATTTTGAAAAAATTCAAAATATCCTTAAAAGACATTAAATTTAAAACTAATTTTTATCGAGTCATAACATTAAGATAAAGTTCTCTCAATAAATATAAAATTAGAATTTATGACTTTTTTCTTATAAAAATGATATCACTTATACCGCAACAAACAATCTATTGACGTGTTTTATTTATTTTTTATTGTTGAATAATCTTAAATTCATCATTTAATATCAAAGTCAATGTCCATTAATGTTATAACTACATATCAATTCAATTTTTATCTAACATATTAACTGAAATACCAAGTTAATTGAAATTAATTTTTTATAGATTAAATTTAGATATTTTATCTTTTAAAAATTAATTTGAGAGAATATTCATATTTTAAGAATCAAATAATTATTTTATTCATATTTATTATTTTTAAGATTTGGGTAAATTATCTATATCATGAGATTTCTTTGATCTTTTATCTCTAAAATCATATATTATATGATATATAATATCAAATAAAATACTTAATATAAGGAGAGTGAGGAAAGAGAAAAAGTGAATATAATAGAAGATTATAGTAAAAAAATATAAAATTAAATAACTTTTTACTATTTAATTTATTATTATAAAATATACTAATTATTTTTTATATTATATATATTTTTTTAAAAAACATACACTTGTATATATACAAAACTTGTTGTGCTTAAACTATTGCCTTTACACTCACACCTTCTAACTTACCAAACAAGACAAATATCAAATATAATTTTACTAATTTTCAAGAAAGTTTTGTGTTATTTCTATTTAACTTGTGATTTATGTCGTAATTGAAAATTTTTAGATAGTCATCTTGCTCAGTAATAAATTTTTAAAACATTTTGCATCTTTATCCAAGAGTTAACGTATCATTTTATTTATTTTTTTCTGATTATAAAACCCTAAAATGGTTAGGTAATAGTGAGTATGGTAACAAAAATTACATACGATAATCAGTAATTGTAAATTTTACTAAGTTTTTTAATAAAACAAATTTTTGCCTCTTATAAAAACAATTAAATTACTGTGAGCATAATATAAATAAAACTAGTATTGTAAGCAAGACAATACTAGTTCATATTTAAAAAGAAGTTAATTAATGCATAATACTTCTTTTTCAACTCTGAAAATCTTGTATCCTTTGGGATATATAGAAAAACAATTATTTTAGTCAAAATCCTTTTTCATAAATTAAATTCGTATTTAATAATTTTTAAAGAATAATAAAGATATTACATCAATACTACCAAATTTATAAATTAATTGTTTCATAAAGCTTCGCCTAATTATGTCTTTCTTTTTCCTTGGGGACTCATCTTTTATAATTTTATAATTTATTTTTTTAACAATTCTCACAGAATTAGAATTTTGAGTTCTGGACATATTCTTGGTGTCTCACATGCACTGTTAAATTATTAAGGAATAAGATGCCGCATCCGAATCTTGGAATATAGACTACATACAGAGATGGCCCCGCTTGACGATTATACGAATCTTCGAATCACACAAATAAAAAGTTAATATTTTTTGTTGTAATTCTCCTAATGCTTATAAAAAGTTATATACTGATATGCATACCCTTTTTTTTATTGAGTATATTCATATGAACTTATAATACAATGAACGTTATTCTAACAAAATCAACTAATTTATTAGAAAGTAATGAAAATGTTTGTTAGATAAAAATAATTAGTCACTCCAAATGAAACAACCTGCGCTGTGTTAAATTTCATTGTGAATAATTGTCGGGATTGGTTAATTAGGGAGTTGGGTATGTAATGACCCAGTGGACCTCTTTCAACATTTTTTTTTATTTTTTAAAATTATTTTATAAAATTAGTTAAATTCATATTAAGATTATTTTTAAGTATTTATATACATGTTATTAATAAAAAAATTTATTTCTGTATTTTTTTGTTTTAAAAAAATTAGAGTTTAGAATATCTTTTAATTTGTTTATATTTTTTTAAAACACATTATATTTTTTTATTTTTAAAAATAATTTTTTTTTTAAATTGCTATCAGATAGACCATACTAACTAAAATGAGAGTAAACTAATTAAAATACTTCATTGTAAAAAAAAGATTTCAAAATTAAAAACATGCATTAATAACATCAAGATGACACATCTTATTCATCTTTTAAATTTTTTCTTGATCAAACCAAGAACAAAGTTCAAAATACCAACACATCCCATAAATCCTAATATATATCCAAAAGTAAAATTAAACCCCACCAAATGCATCGTAATTCTTACCATTATTTGTGTGGTGTTTTAATTTTTGGTAATTTACAGCTTTTGATGCCCATATTGGACACAGGAGCAAGTAATTTAGTTAATCACCGACGCAATAAAGTCCCCACATAAACAGAAAAAAAGAAGAAGCAAAGAAGCATCAATATGATCAGTAAAACAATCATGAGAACAAGAACTCGTAACAAAACATTAATTAATAAACGTGAAGAATTAAAGATTCATATGATATAAACTTCATATATATATATATATATATATAAAAGCATTTCACATGTCACCAATTCACCACTTGCAAAGTCACAAAGGAGGAATGTGGAAGCATTTATATCATTGATACGAAGATTTGAAAAACTTTAAAATTTATATAAATCTTGCAATTCACATTAAAATCTCTTACTTGTATGATATGAAATTCAAATCTCATACTTGACAATTATTTCATTAACAAAGTGGCAAGAATCATGGTTCAATTAAAAGAAAGCTGGACAAAATCTATCTATAAAATAGACGTGAATTAAATTAATCAATGAGAAAAAGAAAAGGTGAACAATAATATATAAGAATCCTCAGAAAGCGAGAAACACAGAATCAGAAAACCTGCAAATCAAGGATTGAGATTTGTTGAGATGGATGGAAAGCATGTGTTTGATTGATGCATGCAAATCCATACACTAGAATCAGATACAAGTAAGTAAGTGCATGCATAAATGGCCATCGATTCTTCACAAAATCCTAACAGAGAAAAGAGAATCAGAGCAAGGAAGGAGAGAAAAGGATCCGTTTTCTTTTATATTCTATTCTCTACTTTTCTCTACATGGAACAAGAAAAAGCGGAGCCAATGGGGTCGTCCCGCGTGTAAAAAGCTCACTGTTAGATCACAAATGAAAGAGGCGAGCGAGCTGGGTGGGGTTAACTATGTCAGGTAGGTGGGTCCCATCTACTCTCAACAAGTCCGCTACTTCAACGTACCTTTTGTACTTTTGTGGCTCCGCTCTCTTGCTCGGCGGCTTGCCCTCTCTTATCTCGCTCAGCTTAACCTTTTTCTTCTCGGGCTCGGAGGAGTTCGCAGTGGGATCCTCTATCGATCGGGCTGGGTCCCATGGTTGGCCAAATAAAGTACCTCTGGTGAGGAACTCGTGGGCCAAGTAGCCCACTAATAGCTGATTGGACGAAGACGGCTCTGAGCCTTTAGCGCTACTGTTGGGTTGCTGGAAGTCCGTTCTTGGCTTATCGGACTTGAGTAATTTGGGAGTTGTTATGGATGTGGGAGTGTTTGAGGGCGAGGGTGAAGGCGAAGGCTTGGGCTTAGGCCTGTCGAAACTGTCTTCTCTCTCTTTACGCTTATTAGGGGAGACATTAGGCATTAATACACGCCGAGGGGGTAAACGCATCGTTTTGGTATTCATGGTTATCTGGCTGCATGCCACATCAGCACCTGATAAATTTTTTTTATAAAAAGTGGTCCAAATTAAAAAAAAGAAAAACAGAAAGGCGGAATTAATTATCTTCACAAGGAATGGGAGTTTTGATGAAAATGTTGAAAGTAGGAGGGTAGAATCGTAAATTAATTATAGAGCTGGGAGATGCGTGAGGAAGAGGGGAGAGGGATCAGATAGGTTGGGAGTAGAATCTGAGTTTGGGGGAGTGAAGCAATTGAGAGAGAGAGAGAGAGAAAGAGAGAATGAAGGTTTAGAGAGAGAGAGAGAGAGAGCGAGATGAAGAGAGAGAGAGACAGAGGGAGAAAGAGACGCAAAACTTACAGGGTAGAAAGGAAGAATGAGCGAGGAGTCAGGGGCCTCGATATTTATACTGGTGGTAGTAAGTAATGGCCCTTGCGGATTGACGAATATTACAACTGTACCAAGAGCATTTAAAATGACTAAATCACCCTCTCTTCTTATAAAAGGAATTAACTACAATTTCTTTTTTTTTTTTTTTACGTTGCATACCCAGCAAGTTACCAATTTATATATAAGAACAGGTAACGCTAAATTCTCCTCAACCCTCGTCCCTCAAGCGTGGATTTGATTCTCACTGTAAAAAACATATATAATTAAAATTTTATTATTGCATTTATATGAAACTTTTATATAAAAATATTACTAAAACTAATTTATAATGTCATCTACCATAACCTTTCATTTTAAAAAAAACCATTTACAAAGCAACGCATTACTCAAGCAACTTGGAAAGCTAATTGAAAAGACAAACAAATGAAATCCTATCATTTTTACAAGGATGAGCGGATATTAAAATTCAAATGCAATTTTTCTTAAGGGGTGCTTTAGTAACATTAATCATTAGGATGAGTTACCTAGGAAGAGAATTAAAAAAAAAAAAACTAATCAAGGTTGAAAGAATTTTTTCGTTTGCTTGGCCCAAAGAATCTAATTTATTGATCTAAAGAGGCAATAGTTAAATTCAGACTGAATCACAATTTGATATCAAAACCGGCTTAAGTATATCAATTTATGTATTGTAAGATTTATATTATATACTACTTTTTATGAGAAAATATGTTACTTTAAATTTTTTTAATGTTTATTTGTTTTATATTTTTGTAATATTATAAAATAACAAATTATTGAATTTTATGTTAAAGAAAAATTCAAGTTATATTTGAGCTCGGCCTAGATTTGTTTTTGTTAATGTCAAGTGTGTTATTAAAATAAAGAACGAATTATAAACAACCACTACTGTAGTAGCTTTTGTATACTAATTTGCAAGAACTTTAAAATCCAAAAAATGAACTCTAAATTAAGTTTAATCATAATATGAACATATTATGAGTTTGGAATTTAAAGTAAAGAGTAAAGACCCTAATTATATCTAAATATTAAGGTAAAAAAAGAATCAAGAGTTTTTCTATCCCCGAAGAACCATATATGCTTATATATGCTTATATATTTTGTGTAAAGTAAATAGATTAGAGGAATCAGTTAGGTGTCACTGTCATCACGGTGAGAGTTATCCTTGGTTGAAAAAGAAATACCTTCCAATCACATGTGACAAACCATATCAGCTATAAAATAATAATGTTATATTATTATTTATTTAATTAATTAAAATAAAATAAAAACCATCAATGTTTCAGTGCAGCGTGGATGAGAAAACTGAAAGCCTACCTTTTGCAGTCTGTATTGACGCTTAGTATTAGAATTTGGGTTTGAGGAAGAATCGGATTCTGCACTTGTCAAAATTGAAAAACATCAAAGTCGCCATAATCAGATAAAGCATTTAGATCGTTAAATAAAAAAAATCATTTATTAAAAAATAAGGAGGATTCATGACGTCTATGAATTGTTTTAGTTATTACCAATTAGGATTAAATCAAATTGTTTTGTAATTTATATATGTACATTAATCGTTTACACTAAGTCTTTATTAAGCTCTTCAAATCAACGAATATAAGTTAACTATCGTAACAAAATAATGTTCGAATTATTATTGAGATAAAGTAGATATATTTAATGTTTGATCATATATTAAATAAGATTAACTTTAAAGAAAAACTTTTGACGTTTCATTAATATTAATTTTGAATTTTTTAAAAATAATTTTTTACAGTAGGAAAAATATAAAAAAAGATTCAAATTGATATATATTTTTTTCTATCATTCTCCTACTGAAAATGAATGCATTAATTTTTAATTTCAGAATATCTAAAATGATCTTTCTTGCTTGTTTTTTGTAACTTAATTTCATGAAATAGTTCATTATGTTTTAATTACTGATTTTGATTTTCACATTAAAAAGCATTGGTTCAACGTTTATAAATATTGAAAATCTGTATGCACAACGAATTTCAAACATAGGATAAAGGAAAAGGTAGTATTTCCAAATATTGAAAAGGCTGTGATAAAACTAAAAAAAACAAAATTGTAAGTATAATTTTTATATATTTATTATTAAATTTTTTAATTAAAAATTGATATCAGTATAATTTATATAACTTGTCATTTTCATGATTAATATTTTTTAAAATAATTCACATTTTTTATTTTAATTAAAAAATCAAATAATTGAAAATAAATATATAAATATATAAGTCATTGTTTGAGCATGAGTTACATTGTCATTTATTTTATTAAGATTTATGGCACGTAATTGGGTAGCCACCAACTGGTTAGGCTGCTTTAATGAAGTTATAACTTGTAAAACATTATTATCTATATTTATTTTTTAAAAAATTAACATTATCTAAATATTTACTTAATTTTAATTAATTTAATTTAAAATGATTGAAATTTGATAGTAATGAAAAGAGTTTTTTCAGCAAAACATTTTTATGCGTAGTATTCAAATTTGATATTTTTTTTTTAAATAAAATATTTATCTCTCTAATTAATTATTTATTATTTCTGATTACGTCTTGAAGTCAGCTATTTCGGCTGTCACACATTATTATTATTATTATTTGAATGAAAAGATACAAATTTATTTCAATAAATAAAGGTCAAACACCCTTATAACAATTATAAAATGTACATAATTTATAGTAAAATAAATATTAGTGAATAAAACTTATTGATTAAAATTTATCATCATATAATCAAGTATACAACAAGATAATTACTTTTGTTCATTTTAGATATAAGAAAATATATATTTCAAAATAAAAAAGCATAATTTATTTAAATAGATTTCAAATATGTTATAAAACGATAATTCAAAGACTAGACAAAATAAAAAAAAATTAGGAAAAGGAAAATTATATAAAGTCAATCAAACGTTTTTTTATTAAATTATCAATGTCATACATGACAATTAAGTTTTTATTATTTATTATTTTCAATAAATTAATTGTAAATATTGTATACGTTTTTAGTATTTGACGATTGAGTTTAGCTTGCACTAAGTCTTGTCATCAAATAATTTAAAAGCACATAAATATATATATATATACGCGCGCGCGTGATCTAATATGTTTTATATTTTATATCAGAATTTTTTAATTAAGTTAATAAAATCACACACACACATATATATAATTTGAAGTTATAAGCTAGCCTTGTAATACATATAATGTGACAACTACATACCTTATTACTGGACGGACTACCGTCCTTAGCGGTCAGTGAAATTTTTTAGAACCATGCAACAATCAACCAATATTTATGGAATGGGTATGGACTTTGGCATTGTAATCCGTTTTATTAAGTAATTACCTTAATAATTTTTATTTTTATTAGAGATAATTTTATTTGAGATATTTTTAAAATTAAATATGAATATTTTTCATAATTTTTTTTTAATATTTATTAAATTATAAAATATTAGCTATATTTAACTCCGTTCATTTTTTGGTTCTATTTTGATTTCAACTAAATTACCTACAGAGAGAAAATGTTTCCTTCATTCTATTTTTCACATTTGTTTATGAACTATATTTCTATTAATCATTTGTGGGACGGTGAACACTGGATTAGAATTGAGGAAACACTAACTAGAGTTACTTAAACGAATGTTTGCACTCCATATTTGATAAAAAAAAAAATGAAAATATCATTGATATTTTTATTAAATTTAAATTAATTTTACAAATTTTTAAATTAATAATTGTGCACTATTAATTAATCTTATCACTGAATTTGAATTAATTGTTTCATGTCATTCAAATTTTATTTTTGTTCAATTATCAAACTCAAGTCAAATTTTGTGGATCTGTTTATTTATTGATTCCTCTCAGTTAGTCATTTAAAATAAAAATGAACGCCGTAGGATTTCAAATTTCAATGCAAAATGTTTTTTTTTTTCAGGACGAAAATATTATTTTCCAGAAATAGACATTGATTAATCAGAAAAATTTTAAATATTAATAACACGCTTTCTTTTTGCTGAATAACAATAACAAGACAAGATGCTGCTTAATTTTTAAGCCAAGCAAACGGTATATTTGGCGGGTCAATTAGTGAAAAACGCGGGGCCAAAAAACCCGAAACAAAGAGGGAAATAGAATTCCTAGGGTCCGATTTCATTTCTGACCCGATTACATTTGCCTCCGGCAACACACTTCAGATTCTGAACAAGAATCGCGATTCTGCGCACATCTACGTTTAACCATCCGAGGGTTGGATCTTCAATTATACATAACAATGGTGAGGGGATTGCTCAACAAGCTCGTATCTCGGTCGCTCTCCGTCGCCGGAAAATGGCAACAACAACAGCTCCGCCGCCTCAACATCCACGAGTACCAGGTCTCGCTAAATTTTCTTCATCCTCACTAATTTGCACCGAGAGAGTGTGTGAGAGAGAGAGATGGATTACAATTTATTTTTGTTGACTGTCTTTATGCTCTATTTTTGTCACTGTTTTGTTTTGTGATCGATGATTATAAATTATACTCAAGTGCATCCAGTGGCTTCCTTTGGGTCATTGAGCTAGGGTTTTTCTTACAGTTGTGATCATGCTGCCTGCGGTTAATCTATTATTTTGGTTATGACCTGTATCCTTTATCCTCACATTTTCTTGGGAGTCAAGCGACTGATGATTGTGATGTTTGAAAGAAGCCCACTGTTGTGTCTTTATGGTGATATCTGTGTATGTTCAATTTTGGATCTTGTTAGTATAACTCTGATTGTATAAAAGTGTAGATGTCATTTGTAGCCTGTTTGGTCAGTTATGACTAATGGTCCCTGTGTTTCTTAAAATCAGGGAGCTGAATTGATGGGCAAATATGGAGTCAATGTTCCAAGAGGCGTAGCTGTTTCCTCTGTTGAAGAAGTCAAAAAGGCGATCAAGGACGTATTTCCTAATGAAAATGAGGTAATTTATGACATTGGTGCTGACAAAAGTTACTGAACAGAAGAAAAAAAAATCTATTTTTAAAGTGCTTTCCTTATAACAATTATTAGAAATTTAAACTTAAATTCTGCCCCTTTCAAAACAGAATGTAATAAAATGTCTCATTACTGAAATTTTTTAGTGATGAAAAGCACTGTAACTTGAATTATGATGCAGTTGGTGGTTAAAAGTCAAATTTTGGCTGGTGGACGAGGCTTGGGAACATTTAAAAGCGGTCTTAAGGGAGGAGTTCACATTGTTAAGACTGAACAGGTTGAAGACATGGCTGGTAATGTGACTGCCATTAATTGTCAATTTGAATAATTTCTTGTTCTCAACTTAATTGTTATTGGCTTTCAATATATTAGGTTACAGAATATTTGAGTTGGAGGTTTGCTTAAAATTGCGTGTTTGTTACTTTAGGTTCATCTTTGATTTGTTTTACACTGCAAAAATTAGGTTACGTTATTTCCTATGAGTTATGATTGAATTTCTGGTATGCTAGTCCATGTTGCTGATATAATATGTTGTAATGTTTGGCCAGACCTTTTCTTAAGATATAGAGTAGCACCTTGGTTGAATATATATATATATATATATATATATATATTGATAATACTAGATAATCTAAATTTCTATGCTCATTTTTCTTATTGCTATTATTGTTATAATTAGTTTCTGTTATTGTTATCATTCCAGGGAAGATGCTTGGGCAGATACTAGTCACCAAACAAACAGGTCCACAGGGAAAAATTGTTAGCAAGGTGTGACACTGTACAATCATTCTATGTAAATATACTTCCTCTTTTGGTATGCTTGTAAGTTCCAGCTTGAGATTTAAATTTAGTGAAGCAGTGCAGTGGCTTTAATCTTCAAAGAAAATTTATGCCTGAATGTTGTTTTTTAAAATCTGAATATTTTTTGAACTCATAATCATAACAGTTCCTTATGTGTACATTTGTGTTTAAATGGACACCATGGAGAAGAGAAAATGGTTCTTCCAATTGATATTTCACAGATTTTTTTTTCTTGACAAAAAAGGGTATATGAAAGAATATTACCTTAAATGTACTAAGCTAAACAGAACTTATGTAAATGATAATGCATGCATGAGACCTACTATTGTATCCTTGGCAATCTTTATATTTCAGAGAATAATTATGGCTTTCATCCTTTTCTTTTCAAGTATCAATTAGTTTCATTTAATTCATATCTGTAATGATATATGCATATTGGTATATAAGAAAAAAGGATATATTACTACAAGCTTATTTTATTGTTTAACAGCCAATTTTCTATTTAATACAGGTTTACTTGTGTGAAAAACTGTCACTTGTGAATGAAATGTACTTCGCTATAACTCTGGATCGTAAAACTGCTGGTCCTGTAAGTTTTGGATTTTATTATGCTATATCGTCTCTGATGTGTGACTCCCCCTCCCCTAATTGTTACTTCTCTAAATTCAATCAATCAGGAGTGTTGTTGCCTATTACCTATTACTTTTTTCTTTTGGGGGTATTCCAGCTTATAATTGCTTGTAGCAAGGGAGGAACCAGCATTGAGGACCTGGCAGAGAAATTCCCAGACATGATTGTAAAGGTTTGTTATCTGTGGAATGTCTCATAATATTTTAATATTTCCATTGGAGCTGTACCCTTTCTTTGCAAGATACAACGAATGTGCTCCTTCTTTTTAGTAGGTACCTGTTGATGTTTTTGAAGGAATTACTGATGAAGGAGCGGCAAAGGTTGTTGATGGTTTGGCTCCCAAAGCGGCAGATAGAAAAAAATCAATTGAACAAGTGAAGAATTTATATAAACTTTTTTGTGAATGTGACTGCACTCTTTTGGAAGTAAGCATATATGCAAATCTTATTCATGGTTTGCTTGGTCAACTCTACTTTTTACATTTTAATTCTATGAAAACTGTTTGAAGTGGAAATTCTTGATCAGATCAATCCCATAGCTGAGACTGCTGATAATCAATTGGTGGCTGCTGATGCTAAGTTGAACTTTGATGATAATGCTGCATATCGCCAGAAAGAAATATTTGCTCTCCGTGACACATCTCAAGAGGATCCTCGGGAGGTTTGCTTACATTTCCTTTACTGTGATACTTTTGAATTTTGATGTTTTTGCATATGGTTATGATTGATTCCTGTGCTTAAGACTAAAGAAGTTGTGATATGATAATGTTATTCACATAATCTATTTGTGCCTCATTATCAAGATCATATATCTATGAACTTTTTTCTTTTTTTTTGCTGGGTACGCTGACAAACTGTGCCTTCTATCTGGGACAGGTGGATGCCGCAAAGGCAGATTTAAATTATATTGGGTTAGATGGAGAAATTGGTTGCATGGTGAATGGAGCTGGGTTAGCAATGGCCACAATGGATATAATTAAATTGCGTGGGGGTACTCCAGCTAATTTTCTAGATATAGGTGGGAATGCCTCTGAAGGCCAGGTAATGTTCTAAAGTCAGGATTGCTTTTTCTGCTTTCCCTTTATGATATTGGTCTTGGATAAACTTTTCTAACCCACCTAATCCCTTCTTTTAATATATCAAATATATATACCACATGAATTTGAAAACTATGATTTATTTTGGAACTTTTCTTCAGAAAGGTGCTATTTGTTTGTTGCTGAATATTAGTCACCTTATGATGTTCTCGTTCCTAATTATTGCAATTATATTACACAGGTGATTGAGGCATTTAAAATATTGACTGCGGATGACAAAGTGAAAGCAATTTTGGTGAACATATTTGGTGGTATAATGAAGTGTGATGTTATAGCTAGTGGAATTGTGAATGCAGCAAAACAGGTTAATAAAGTTACTCCTTTCAGCACTGGTTTTATTATTACTATTTTTTTTAATTTTTTTTCCGTCATCTTGTTCCTCCTCCTTTGGCCCATTATATTCTCTGTGCTATTTTTGTCATTTTTGGCACTTTTAGGTAATGGTGTTATCTTGAACTGTATGATATCAAACATCTTGGCATGTGAAAATCTTATTCCTGTTTATATTTGATTTATAATCAGATTAAAAAAATGAGGTTTTTGAACTATATTGTGGAATAAAATACTAGGTAGTTGCATCCAAAAAAGCAGAGATATGCCGAACTAATATTATTCCTCTCATCCTCTATTTTTCTTTGATTTTAATGTTCTTAATCGTGGCATCTCATCTTAATTAACACTATTTCCTATAGATTGTAAAATACTAAAATTACGAATCTTGAATGCCTTTAAATATTGCTTTTATACTTCTGATTGCAACTTTTCCCTTAAGATTGAGACCAATGAATTTGTTCATGATTTATATGGGTCTATTGTAATTTGCTATATAGTTCTTTAGCTCTCACTTTTATACTGATCTACTAGTAGCATTAACTTCTCATCGCCCTTTTCTTCAAGGTTGCACTAAAAGTACCAGTAGTAGTTCGTCTTGAAGGTACCAATGTTGATCAAGGAAAAAGAATTTTGAAGGTAAATGCTAGAATTATTGGTATATACAGAAATTGCTTGATGACGGAGGCAAGAATGTTTCCTTTAGTTACTTATGTTGATAATCATTAATTGGTACAACAGGAAAGTGGTATGACGTTGATAACGGCAGAAGATTTGGATGATGCAGCTCAGAAAGCTGTTAAAGCTGCTTACAGTTGAAGGAATCCTTATGTTCAATTTTCATAAACAATAGTTTCTGCACTACTTCGGCTGAGAATACGTTTGAAGAGAAGTGAATCGAGGTTCAAGTAAAAAAAAGATCTTGTTGAAATTATAGTGGGTATCCCAGCCTTTCCAATAAATTGGTGCTTCTCATGTAGAAGTTATTGTGAGTTGAAGCACACAATTGCAATTTGACTTCTCCCCTTTCATTGGTGTCGATTCTGATCTTCTCTATTGTTATTCCAGGTTGATTTTTTTCTTGAGTTCTATTGCAGCCAATTTCTTTGGGAGTACTTATCCTTTAGTTGGATGTTAGGAGAAACCTATATTTAAACTGCATTGAGGAAATTGGATGTTTATTGGGTGTACTTAGAGTACGTTCATGTCTTACACTCTAGGTTACAAGTGCATTTAGATTAAAGCAGATTCGTTGCACACACACCGAGCCGATGATAAAATACGTATACGCAAACCTGTTTTAGCTTAATTTGGGTATAGTACGAATCTTTTCATCAAGACAGTTGTAAGCCCCCAAATATTCTCAGATGGACTTCTTTTGAATCATTGCAACACAGACAAATGCGTGTGCTGTCTACAGTTCTGAATTCTACATCGATAACGTTACTAAGAATGAGGATTGGCTTGAAAAAAAGAAGTCAAACTAATGTTTGTCCTTTAACTTTATTTAAAATTTTAAATTAGTCTCAAGTCCCAAACAAAATCAATTCTCTGGAGCAAGTGAAAATAATTTTTTTTAAATGATTCAATTTAACCATTTCATCAATAAAGTTAAATAGTTTTATTGAGAGAATGGTTAAATTACTCTACTAATTTTTATACTTTCCTTCAATTTTTAATAAGGTCATTATAATTTAAAATTTTTTATAAATAAGTCATAGTTTAACAAAATTTTAAATTAATCTTTGTTCTCTAATTTCTATTGAAATTTTATTCAATTTCGTTAATATTTTTAAGTAAATTTATAATGTTAAGATAATATATAATTAACATATTATCAAAATTTAACATAATGTTAACAAGAAGTTAAGTTTAAGAATTAAATTAAAAATTTGTTAAATTATAAAGGTTTAATTACAAATTTTTAAATTGTAATGACCTGACTAAAAATTGAATCAAACTAAAAGCATCATGAAAATAATTTAACTTGCAAGAATAATTTAACCTGAGCAAATTGAAGATGGGAATTATGAGCACCACTTGCACATATTGCCACTAAGATTAGAACATTATATATCAAGTGTGTAAACTTCAGAGAACAGATGAATTACTTTATCAAAATTTAAGATTTCCCATATATTGATGCTTGTTATAGCTTCAAGGTGAGTTGGTTTTTTTTGTTTCTCCTAAGAGGATTCATAAACGAAGAGTCTTATAATATTAATTTTAGCCGATTTAAAATTTTAAATAAAATCAAGGGATTATAATATTAATTTAACCAAAAAAAAACAGAGTGAAAGGAGTAAGGTAAAGCATTTATTTTATATTAAAACATTTGATTACATTTGAATAATTGAAATAAAATAGATATCTAATGAATCACACTCGGTCTATTTCTCCTTTTTCAACGACTCTGCAATCCTTTTGGCAATGCAGTATGATGTGGATTGGATGGTTATCATGGGATTGACACCAATAGCAGTAGGGAAAACGCTTCCGTCACAAACATACAAGCCTTTTGCTTCCCAACTTTCTCCATTTTCATCAACTGCACCTTCTTCTTCAGTAGCTCCCATTCTACAACTTCCCAATTGATGTGCAGTAGCAAATAAGTTCCACAGTTCATCCCTCGATCTTGGACCACCAGCCACTGTGACTGTGTCTATAAACTCCTCCAAATCTTCCTGCTTGACCCCTTTACACTTTATTCTCTGGCCATCACTCCTGTATGTGCCTACTTCTACAGCTCCTGCTGCAATCAAAATTCTCAAAGACAGTCTCAATCCATCTCTAAGACTTTCTTTATCTGACTGGTCTAGCCGGTATTTGACTCTGCCTTCTTTCAACACTTCTCCTGATCCCTTGTCTCTCACTAATGTAAAAATGTTAGCAGTTCTTCCATACTTGGCCATCCTGTCTTTCATGTCTTTACCTGAAACCCACGGAAAAAATGCAGAAAATGATGCAGGACCTAATGCAGGGGTTTCTATGATGAATCGTGGAGTGGAATCCTTAGAAAACACCTTATGGATTGAGGTAATGATTCCTCCCTCATAGTTACTTCCACTCAAGTCAGTCATATCTTCTGGGAAGTATCCCCAAGCAAATGCAGCAGGGTGAAGATGGAGATTCCTTCCAATGTTAGGATTTTGCAGCCCACTAGAAATCATTAGAGGAGGTGTCAAGAGAGACCCACATGCTGAAATTGTTACCTTTGATTCGATTTGGAGTTTCTTTGAGATTTTACTCCTCAAAGTAGAAGCAACCACTCCCATGCATTTCTTTGTCTTCATTCCATTCTTTCCATCTTCCAATATGAATCTCTCAGCTTTACATCCAGTTATGATCACTGCACCATTTTGCACAGCATCAACCAACCAAGTGGAGTCAGTACCCTTCTTATCTCCTGTTATACAACCATAACAGCACGAACCACAATAATGATCTGCTGATGCATTTATCGCAACAGACTCAATTTTCAAACCGATATTCTCTCCCCCTTTTCGAAGAATTTGATTCTGAAAGCTTTCCTTTGTGCATTTCTCTGTTACACCAATCCTTCCCCAGACTGTATCCATGGCAGATCGATAAGTGGGGCTTCCAAAAAGTGGAATTTTATAGTGTTTAGACCATTCGCTGAGAACAGAATCAGGTGTTTTGATGGATGCAGACCAGTTTATAGCAGAGCCTCCACCCACAGTTGATCCAGCCATGATCATCATTTTCCCATCAAGAGTTGACGCGATTCCACCTGATTCATATAGCTCATTCATAGAAGGACCTTCAAGGGAAGAATAATCTTGAGCCACGAAGTAATTTCCTTTCTCTAGGACGATCACTTTCTGGCCAGAGTTTGCAAGAACTGCAGCTGCAACTCCTCCACCACAACCAGAACCAACAATGACAACATCACATTTGATCTTGTAAGTGTTGTGCTCTGCATCTGCACTAACTTCAAGGCCTTTCTCAGTGAGGGATTGCAAGATGCTAGTGTCACTTTCGTGCATGGTCTCTATTATTCCCTTCTCAAGAGGCCTCTCCTTTCGTATCAGCTTTTCCCTTGTGTCCACTTTGTATCCAATTGCTTCCCATGTTGGGTTATGCCCATTTTCATCAGTCTGCAGAAATTGGAGAAAGACAATTAGACAAAAGCTTATTTCAGAAATGCGTGTACTTTACCACTTGAAACATCTGTGATTTATAACTGACACAAGTGTCATGTGAACCTTGTTCCTATGTGATTATTGACAATTTCTGACGAAAGGTATATGGAGCAATGCTCATAAACAAGGATACAGAAAGTTGCATTGACGGTTATGAAGGGAGAGAGGAGAAACATCACCCTGGAGAAGAAATTATAGAAGCAGACGAGTTTGATGAGCACAAAAACAATGCGAAGAGGTACCAAACGCTTTTCCCTCGACCATTTCTGCAGAATTTGCTCTCTCTTCTCCAAAGACAACTCAGAGAATTTGTGAATGAAGGGCCACTTCCAATCCAAGCAAACTGTTCCACATAGCAACAATGTTCCCAATCTGAAGGACAAAATTCGCAGAACTGAGTTCACAACGAACTGAGCTTCTGGCAGAGCCCTCTTGTATAACAGCTCTGCTGCCTGTTATTCCATTCAAAGATGGAAATTAGTATTGAATTATCCAAAATTTGAGGTGGTTATGTAACGAGGCTGGTGAGGTAGTTATGAATAGTGCTAGTCATTATTGTTCTTTAATTAATTCAATATACAAAGTGAACACTAAACCCAAGGTTAGTTATTTATGTACGAATTGCAAATTTGGGCACAGTAGCAGGGGAATCAGAAAAAGAAAAAAGAAGATTGTATGTGGAATTTACCTCATCAGGGAAAGGTGGGTGAGAAGCAGAGGTTGAGTAGAAGGAAGGAAGGGAAGGGTTATTGGAGGTTTGGGGGAATGGGGTAGGAGGAAGTAAAGCTTCACATATGGCAGCCATGGCTTGCATCTGAGAAGAAGATAAGGGATGCTTATATCCTCTTCCTATTCCCTTTGTCTCTTCTCCACTCAACAGAGGGCGACTCTCATTCTCACTACTCTTTCTTCCCATCATCTCTCTCTCTCTCTCTCTCTGTTTCTCAGATTCACAGGGCACAGGTGTAATGTGTGCATTGAGGAATTTATAGGCAACGAAGGAGTGCAAAGAGAGAGGGAGAGAGGCGTGAACAATAATAATACAGTGACGCAAGTATTACATATATTTCTAATGGTTGGGAGTTCAAGTTGGGACCCATTAAGATTAGGATTTTTATGACTAAATCTTTGAAATATAAATTTTCATCAAGTAATAAAGTCAAGAAAGAGAAAAAATAAATTAAAAATTTATTATGTATAGATTATCACTCATATATATATATATATACTTTATTGGAATTCCACTTCAAAAAGTTTATTCTTGATTTTTAATGAATATTATTTTGTCGTCTTCTATTTGCTGTCACACGACATATTTCATTCAGACTTGTTCAAGCTAATCTAGAACCTTTTGACGTATCTCCTTTTACTGATTTGGCTTTGTGACAAATAAAAGAACTTTTCATTGTCTTTTGGATTAAGGTTGTAAAGAGAACAAATAAATTAAATATCTACTATGATTCATCCTTTTTATTATATTAAATATTTTAAATTTAAGAAATAATATAAGAAAAAAATATTTAATTTTAATTTATTTAAAATAACTTTTAATTAATATTATTTTTTATTTATTTAAATATAAAAAATATATTATTTTTTAAATATGAAGACCTAAGATCGTTATTAAATTTTTTTAATAGCCCTAAATTAAAACTAGTATATTGAATACTGAATAGGAATATGTATTGGCTGTAAAGTTGGACTCATGCTTATCGTTAAATAACTATAAAAATGTTATTCTTTTTCTTAAAAATAATTTACTCAAAATATACCATATATATTTATTTTAAAACAATTAAATAAATCTTTACTGTTACATTAAAAATCTTATATTAAAATTTAGTGTAAATTTAATTATATTTATTATGATATTAAAAATAAAATTGAAATCTTATTTTATACAAAAAATATAATTAAATTAAATTTTTTTAAAAAATTTAATGTAATTTATTCTAATTTGTTATAATATTTTATTAAAAACAGTACTAGATAATTGAATATGCGAATTGTTCACGTTTTGAACTTCCCTTTTTTGACACGACAGATTGCACAAGTTGAGTGCATTTGGATTTGGATTATGCTTTTGGATTTTAATTAATTAATTCAAAGTAAAGAGAAACGTATGGTGTGAAGATAGTGTTACACTTACGTTGTTTATTATTTACTTCATATTTGCTCAATCTACTACCTTATCCGTATTTACCCAACAGATGTTTATGCAGGCACATCAATTTTTTACTAATAGATGTGATGCGTTGTTAATTCACGTTTTGCTTTAAAAATATAAGTAAAATTATATATATTTATATTATAATAATTTTAAAAATTTTTAGTTATTAATCTAAAAAATTATATATTATATAAAATAAAATATGTGATATGTAAAAATATGAAAAAAATAAAAATTATAAAAAATTATAAAAATATTTGGAGGTTAAGCAGAGACAGAATTTTTTTAGGGGGACCACTTTTTTTAATTTGAAAATGTAATATTATACATATATATTATACTTATATAAAATACTTAATATATAATATGATAAAAAGTAATAAAAAATATACAAAAGATAATATATATTTAATATCATCAAAAAACGCACACAAAAAATATTATTTAAAATAAATATTAAATATGTTCTTTTATTTTTTTAATTGTGCTTGTTACTATTTCAAAAAGTAAAAATTAATAATTGCGTTTGCAATAAATCTTAAAAAAATTTCTTTAATGTAGACAATCATTAAATTTTTTTAAAAAATCATCTTTCATCTTATTTTTGACAAAAAAATAAAGACTAATCATGTAAAATTTTTTTGACAAAACTTAGTGATAATTTAATAACTAAAAAAAGTGATCAAATTAATTATGTAAGCCTATATATAATGATATTAAAACTTTGTAGAGCTTGAACAACTTGCAAATAACTAAACAAGGGAAAAGAATATGCATATCCCCCTCAATATATCAAGTCAAAACTGAATGTAAAAAATTAGACACAAAAAATTATTATATATTCAACAAATTATTTTGAGTTTTTTAAAAAAAAGTTGTAATTTTTTTAAAATACTGTTAAAAATTTTTAAAAAATACAAAATATAAATTTATAGAGATAAAGAGCAAGGACATAAACAAATTAATTTTTAAAAAGTAATTATAAATATAAAAATTTTAGAGCAATTAAGACATAAACATCAAAAATATATTCAATAATCTAAGAAAGTTATGTCTAACACTGCAAGACAGAAGTTGGCCAAGTGAGTGAAAGAGATCAGACAGTGGAGAGAGTACCCAAATTTACGAAATAGCCAAACAAAGCGTTGGCAGAGTGGATGAAAAATTAATGCAAGAGGGGACAAGTAGAGTCCGCTATTAAAGGGCACCGAAATGTTCAAACTATTTACTGCACTTAGCTTGGCCACGTTAATGGGAATAAAAAATGTCATTTATATAAAACATATAATAACAATAAACCTAATTTCAGGATCAACAAAGTCTGACCTAATTTTTATAGGTAAAAATATTTTTTATATTTTTAAAGTTTATATTAATTTTTAAAATTATTTTATGATTAATTTTATTTTTAAAATTTTAAATTATAATTAATTTTATTTTATAATTTAACGCTATCAAAATTAATAATAAAAAATAATAATATGATATTTAATATAATATTAAAATATTAAATAAAAAATAAAATATTATTTTAATATTATGTTAAATATTATATTATTATTTTTTATTAATAATTTAGATGATAATAAGTTAAAATTAATTATAATTAAAATTTTTAGAGATAAAATTAATTAAAAAAATTAAAAATAAAATTAAAAATTAATGTTAAATTGGATGATATAAAATGTGTTTTTGTCATTTTTATATTATTGTCATTAATTTTTTTAAATTTTCTTTACAACTTAACACTTTATAATTAAGGATTTTAAAAAAATTATATATATATTTTATTTTCATTAAGAATATGGAAAACTAAATTTAAGTTTGCTTCTTTTATAATTACATCAATATTGTGTGGTGAAACGGATTAGTTTTTGAAGCAGCATTAATTATTTGCGAGAAGTGACTTTGAAAAAAAGGAGATAATTTAACGGACAACGGTTATCTCGTGGGTAGGTTTTGTTGTCTGATGTCTTTATTTTAAGTGAAAATAAAAAATGTGATTGAAAATATATTTAACAAAATATAATAAAAAATAGTTTTTGAAAATATTTTTTAAAAATAATTTAAAAAATAAGAAATGTCTAAACAATATTTTTAAATAATGAACAGCATTATTTTTTATAATTTTTTAAAAGTAAATCATTTAATTATATAAATATTATTATATAATAACAGTCAAACTTAAAATAATAAAATATTATCATCATTTAAGTTATTCAACTTAAAAATAAATATAAACAAAATTTTAACTTCACATAATAAACATGTTTTTCAAATTTTAAAAGCTTAAAAATAAAAATTAATTTTAAAACATAAAATTTAAAAATATTTTTCACAAACCAAACAATGATGTCTCTATTATCGATTTATCATCATAAATTAGAGTTTATTTTTATGAAGGAAATGCTACGAATTGTCATTTTCCTCATTTTCTTGTGGTACGCATGTATCTTTTTATTTTTTTATTTTTTTTGTAAATAAGATTTAGGAATGTGAAGTTTGAAATATTAAATTTTCATATATAATACATGAGTAAAAAATATTTCTAAAATTATTGTATTTTCAAGAGAGTAAATTATTTTAAAATTAAAAATTGTTATTCCCACTTAAAAAAGATACTATAAGAAGAAAATTTGTGATCTAAAAAATATCCGTACTTGTGGTTGTGGGTTTTGGAAGTTCCGAGCTTGTGCCGTTTAAGCGAGGTATGGAGGGCAGTGACAGGTCACATAGTCACATGTATGAATGCATAGTGGCACGATTATGCCAACTCATTTTCAACCTCAATTCGGTTATGGTGGGAGCAACTCCCAGCTCCAACACAGATTTGCTCTCTTGCATTTTGCCTTCTAAAATCTATCTATCTATCAGTAATATGCTAATATTATATATTATGAAAAAAAGTTGATCTCTTAAATCATTGAATTCCTTTGATATTGAAAAAAATTATTATTATGCAACTAAATTTTGATTCAACAATAAAAGTTTTAAACTCCGCCTCTGAACAACGTATGTAAAATCTCTTCTTCTCTGTCCAATCATACATGCTATCAAACAAAAAACCTTTCAAGTTAACTTGTCTACCTCCTTGCATGTAAGTAACTGAAAAGTTTGATATTGTCGGGATTTGAAAATGGTCCTCTTCTTACATGTGAATGTGTTTCATCACGAGACACCGTGAAACATGGCTATCATAGTCCCCTCCGCCTCCCATAAAATGACAATTTTCTCATCGTGCTTATATTACTAAAGGACAACATTTATTTGCTATCAAAGTTCTCCTCTTAAGGTGTTGGTTAATCGTGTTTAGTTTCTGGTTTTATCTGTTTGTTCTGCTGTTTAGTTTTCTGTTTTTTTTTTTTTTTTTTTCTGTCTGTCTTGTTTCTGTTTGGTTTATTTTAATGAATATTCAGTTTTGGCCAAAAAGAAAAACATGACTTTTTTTTACATCATTATCAGATACTTAACTCTGTTAATTTTTTATTAATTAATTTTGTTAACTTATGAAAAAAGATTCTGTTAACTTTTTATTAATTGATTAATAAAAAGTTAATAGACTTAAATATAAAATAGTAAGATTAAAAAAAATATGTATCATTTTCTAAAAAAGAAACCTTGATGAGAAAAATATAATGAACTTTTATCCTCTACTAAATTAGCTCACTCGCTCTCTGGAATTAGCTGCCTGCTCCTAAAAAATGTTCCCATATTCATGGCCACGCTTTTATTGCAGAACCACACGCATATTGTTACCATGCCTCTTCAACGACCAAAAACCATTGGCATTAGAAACTGCTTATTCCAAGTAAAAACTGCTACAGTTGATCAAGATCTCACTAGAGTTTATTAGAAATCGTTATTACAGCTATTTACGGTAACTAATGCACTCTTGTTAAAGGATAAGGATTCTTTCAATTTGTTTGAAAAGAAAATGAGAATGTCATTTTCAAAAAGAGAAAAACACAAGGATATAATCCCCATACAGGTAGACTTTTATGTTTATCTATCTCTTACTCTATTTCTTCTCATCTCTTTTCCACTATACACGACGTAATCTTTCAGAGAATCCATTGTCCTCACTTAACCATCCAAAGAAAACCAAGCAGGTAATAGTTATGGGTTAAATTATTTATTTTCTCCCTTTGATTTTGCTTCATTTTTATTTGATTTATACACTTAAAAAATTTATAATTAGAGTCATAATTTTAAACTTTTCTAATTAAATACTTATTATTAAATATTCTTCATTATGCCATTAAATTTTGGTGACAAGACCAGTCTTATACCATTTTGGCATTCTAAATATGAAAGATTCAAACTAACTTTTTACTCAATGAAATTAAGAAATACCAAAATAATTTAATCAAAATTATTTTATCATTCTCTCATAATGAACTATCCGAATGGAAACTGGCAGGGAAGAAATTTTTTTTTGAGAAAAATTAGATAGAACCCAAAATTGCCCACCTCCCCATGTCAACCTGCTTCTACAATGGCATGCTCATACTAAAATCCACACATTCCGTATGTTTTCTTGATTCCGTACGCTAATATTAAGATATACCTTGTGTTACATTCTTAAACGAGGGTGAAGGCACACTTGAAAGCTTAAGTCACTGCAATGCACACACTGCATTGATCCCAAGTCCAATAGCACGCCTAAAGCTAAATCAATGTTTACTGAAATTTTAAGTAGTTCTTACATTAGCCAAAACCAGGAGTATCATGATGAAGGAGAAGTACCGACATCAGTCATGATAAAATAAAGTTGCTCCCGCAAGAACAAGACCTGCAGACATTCATGAATGGCTAATTAAGTATGAGTTCTTTCTCAGCTTAGCCACGGTGTAAATATTATACTAAATAATATTTCACCACAAGACAACAATTCCAACCCCCACCTCTTTATTTTTGAAAAATTTTCCATACTATTGTCTTTTCATAGTTTTAAACCCATGGTGTCAACACTTTATGGCCGAGAGGTTTCAATGGCCATGGACACAGAATAAGGAACAAGAGCAAAAGTCAATGGTTTCACCAAGAATACCTCAGGCAGGAAAATTTAACCAAAGACATGAGAGTAATATTTAAAAAATACTGGAAAAGTGATTTCAACAAATGCATATTACCTCTTCCTGAAGCAAGGGAGGGAGGTTTTCAGTTGTTACAAGGCCTATAACTTCCACCCGCAGCCTTTCTTCGTTAATGCCCGACCATGTATGCAAGGGCAGGGCCAATAAAAGTGCTGTTAGAACATCTGCAGTAGATGGGTGCATCCCAATACAGCGTCCTTCATCAGAAAGACACAACCTACTTGGCTCCCTTTGACACAATGGGACCAACACATCAACTCCTTGTTCACTGCTGCCAGTTCTAACAGTCCCAGAAATCAATGTTACTGGATTTTCATTATCAGCATCTATCTGCTGTACGTTTATTTGACTGCAAGATTTCCCACCAGACAAGCCTAGCCTACCACAACCAGTCAAAAGATCTACCCCTTGGCAACAAACACTTGCAGCAAGAGCAGGTAACATATCTTTATCAACATGGTTTGCATAAGTATTGCAACACAAACATTCAGAATCCAACCATTTGGTCACATGTTTGAAGAGTAAAGTTGTCCGAATTTGTTCCAATATGTCTGCCTGAAATTCCAAAGCTCTTAATTGTTACGTTCTATATTTATAACATTTTTCTTCAATAAATGAAGGTTCTGATTCTTCTGAATTGTAAATGAAACATTTCACATCTTTCAAGAGTGAAAATCTTTTTCCCATATAGGAAAACAACAGTTAAAACACCTTGATAGTTAGCCTTCCTCTTTCCTCCTCGCTTAATGTGAGATTTCCATTCTCTTGCCTGCGAACTTCAGCAACCCATGTGATGAACCCTCTCAATTCAGTAGGAGGAGACTTAAATATAACTGAGAGTACTTTTTGAATGTCTTTTAAATCCTCTGACATCAAAAGGAGCGGGACGTCTTCAGTTAAATATTTAGCAACACTGTTCCAACCTTCATGTCTACAACTCTGCAGATAACCTTAATAGAATTAATTAAGCATTTGCTGTAATATGGTAAGACAAAAGGTTTGTCTAAAAAAAAAAAACTACAAGAGATGAAAAAATTAATTAACCTAGAATTATCGAAAGTTAACTGATGAAAAATTCCTTTAAGAAAAATGGGGTTGAGATAAAGCACAATTACTTGACATTTAGCATATCCTTACGTTTAACAACATATAGAAGGCTGGACTTCTTATTATTCAATATAATTACAGAAGTAAAACTTAACCGTGGTTGACTACCATAATAGTTTAAAGTTCATATAAATTCATCAATTCAGAAACTTTAACCGTGTTCTTTAATGGTTATAAAAAAAGAAAAATTAACATCACACATCACAGTACCAGAGTACAAAGTATTGATGGTGCCCTGTTAAACCTTGAAATAATCATGTACCTGAAAATTGCAAATTTTCAAACGTAAATGGAGTATTACCAGACAAGCAGAACAGCTCCCCCCCAAAACAAAAAAAATCATAAAATCGTGACATTTTCAACCCAACAAGTAGTACACCTTTGTGAAACTGGCATTATCATATAACACAAGTTTCAACTAGCAATTTAAACTAAGCCAAAGGTCAGAAAGATATCAGAGACCATTTTGGTAGACAGAATACACAGATAAACAAAAGATCAAAACATGCAACAGTTAGAAATGTATATAATTTAAGGTAGAAATATTTTATTCCATGAAACTTCCTGCCCTCTCCCGTACAAATTAAGCTCTATTATGTGACTATAACGATATATCTTAGTGAAAATTGTAAAGATGGTTTCAAACAATTACTTCAGTAGATGAATCAAACTAGTTCACCAATACCAGAAAATAATCAAACAGAATCAATTCTGCAAAGTTTTCTTTATATTGAATTGTTTTTCATTATTGAGAATGCTTTGCCCATTACTCGGAAAATGAGCAAGGGCATAAATCATACATATATGAAACTAGCATTAGATACATGCCAAAGTGGTCTGACCTCAAACATTTGTAACTTGTACAAGTGAAAATGTGATGAAGTTTTTTACTATACTTCAATACTCACACAAGGTGATGATCTTTAATTTCAAGAAAGAGAAAAGTGCAACACATTAGAAGAAAATAATACAAGGGTCTTGACAGAAGTTTAGAATAAGAGATCTTACCCCCTATGATGTCCAGTTGCTTGATCAATGGTATTCATGGCTTCCCAGAGAAGGGTAATTGGAACCCAGTGAGGAGGATATTTGAAACGTGCCACATCCAAAATGAGGACCATATCCCTTTCTGCATGATAGCCTCCAATTGGTGAAAAATGACCACTTCCAGTCTATTACCAAACAATAAGAAAAAATTCCATCATCAATATAAAATTTCATATTATAAGAAAAATATCTTGAATTGGACTTATTGTGAACTCAATTGAAAGAATGAAAATGTAGGAATAACATATTTTATATGCGAGTAGCCATTACACAATGAGAATGGCCTTTACAACACCTGTTTAAAGGCTGCTCTGTGGTATGATACAATCACATGATAATCCTCTGAAGCACAATATGAGATTACATTCTTGCGAAAATCATCAATTGTGCTTTCATTTGTTCGGAAGGCCTCAACTTTAGCTCCATTGCATCTAGCCAAACAAGCAACTTTTCCAAATGTAATCCCTTTCTCTTTAATCGTAATTAATGGCTCACAACAATCCAGCATGGAATCATCAAACCATCTCCAAGGGCCTGTTAAATAGCAACACCACTTACCAAGGAATAATTAGTATGGTTCTATAGGTACGAGAGGGACAAATAGTTTAGTGACTTCAGTCTAATAAAGTCTCTTCGCAGTCAGCATTGTCGAAAGAACATCAGACAAAAGCCTGTCTTACGGAGGATCTATGAGAAATTTAAGAGAAAGAAAATTCATGATTCATTAGAGCTTCACGAGTTAAAAAGAGAGGAGTGCACATTGTAATTAAGAAAGGAAAACCAGGGTTGTCGATGTCTGACAACAGGGAACTTGTACATAAATTAATAGATTGAAATACTCTATTTCATAATTCCTTAATCCTTATACATTGAAGATACGAGGTAAGAAACACTGGAACAATACGTGGAAGGTACGAGGTCACACGGCATGATTGGACTTAATTAAAAAAAAAAGGTGGATTTGGTTCCCTTTTTATCATCTCGCGCTTTTGAGTTATTAACAGAGGGAGGGTACTATAAAGGCCCTATCGGATTTGGAAGATATTATCATACACATTGGGTATCACACGGATTGTCTTTGCGAAAAATCCCCATTAAAAAAGGAAAAAAAAAAAAAAAAGAAGAAAAGGCATTGAAAGACATACCTTTCCATTTCCTACCAGGGTCAATAGCAAGGGCATTAAGGACGACTGCAAGTGTGGCCAATCCACAGTACGCAGGTTCAGATTGTGTCTGATAGTACGATATTAATTTGAAGAAGCCTTCCATAGTTCCTTGTGCGAGAGCTTCAGTAAAGATTTTCTGTATAACTCACGATCGTTCATCAGCCGAACTCATTTGCAGAATTCATCTAAGAAGATAAAATTAGGGTTTTGATTATTTGTTTGGATGAAGTAATGATTTACCTTGCCTTCCGGTGAAGCAAACTCGATTGCAGGGGGAGAAGGGAGGACTCTGCGGTAGAGACCTGGAGTTGCCATACTTAACTTTCATATCAATAAGATTTCTGATTGTGGTTTCGGCTTCTTGGCTTCTTTTTTAAGCCTAATAAATTTATTCGAATCTAGATGTTGTGAGCACCACTTTACATGGACATGGCTGAACTTCTTTCTTTACCTCTTTTTCATGGGCCACTCAGCCAGATTTGGCTTCTCTTTGAAAAGAAAATCATTCAAAAATAAAAGCATGGAGTCAAAATTCAATTAACTCTACATGCTTTTTATATATTTTTTGCTACGCACAAACTATTTTTATCCAAGAAATTATGCAAACAAGGAAGTGTAGTCGAGGAAAACTTGGTGAAGACTAGGAACATAATCAGAAGAATTTTTGTTTATAAACGATTTACTTGTAATCATCGATGTAAAATACCAGGATCATATATATTTGCAATACAATATAACGTACAACATGTTAGAGTTCAAAGAGAAGTTCACACCATCACGCAGAATGATCTAACATACAAGTTGCTGGTGTACTGATCAATGTGAAAAACATTTTCTACTATGGAAAGCCAATTGACAATTGGTAATAATGATTAACATACAACAATCAAGGAGATTTAAACTCTTCATTGTGTACGTACTTACAATAAAAAAATTCATACCAAAAAATCGTACAAAAATTGAATGGAACTATACTGGCAGTCTTTTCACTAGTGCTAATTCAAAAGTTGATACTAGCACTTGGTTCATCTGACCACATTTTTTTACTAGAGTCAAAAGGTCTCTTAAATGTTAAAAAATTTTAGACAAAAATATTTTTTATATTTTTAAATTTTATATTAATTTTTAATATTTTTTTAAAATTTATTTACTATTAATTTTATCTCTAAATTTTTGAAGTACAATTAATTTTGCTTCACGACTTAATGTCGTTTAAATTACTAACAAAAACAAATAATATGATGTTTATTATATATATTTTTATTGACTCAATACTCTACTTATATATTTATTGTTAAATATTTTTTTAAAATTTATAAATATCATCAAATGTATTCTCAAAATTTATGAATACTATTAAATATATCTCAAATTCTTTTAAATAATTCACAATTTTTCAATAACTTCATTTATCAACATCATACTTTTCCCACCAATTTGTACAACCAGCAGGGTATTTTAAAGTTGGTTATCTAACAAATTTCCTTTTGTGGTGAATTTCAACAATAAACAAATACATATAAGATTATCTACAACATATATGAATTTATGTTATAAGTCATTATTTTACAATAATATATAGATCCATGATTCTACTAATAAGAGACCAACCATATTAAAAAATTCACCTATTATCAACCCTATCACAAAATTCTTACATTCACATAAAAAAATTCATTATATATGAAACCATTGATAAATAAAACAACTCATTAATATTGTCATATAACAACAATGTTATGTCATAATTCAAAAAAGAAAAAAATATAATATTTTACATATCTTTTATACTTTTATTTTGTGACTTTAATGACAAAATAAAATTTAACAACTTCAATAACAGATTTCAACGACAGCCTCGTCAACAAATTCAATATAACATGACTTCAACATAATTAATAGATTTACTTCAATAAAAATTATTTAGTTACATGACAATTCAATATCGTGTAAATAAAAATATTATTTTGTCTACTTATATAATGTCGTTTTATAGTTTGATGTCGCTTTGTGAATTCTAACATGCATGTAGTCAATAAAAATATAAACGTTAAACGCAACATCTGTTATTGAGAAATTATGAATTATTTGAAAAAATTAAAAATATATTTAGTAATATTTATAAATTTTAAAAATACATTTGATAGTATTTATAAACTTTAGAAATGTATTTAATAATAAATATATAAATAGAGTATTGAGTCAACAAAAATATACACGTAAAATACCACATTTATTATTTTTATTAGTAATTTAGACAACATTAAATTGTGAGATGAAATTAATTACAATTTAAAATTTAAGAACAAAATTAAAAATCGATATATTTTTACCAAAATTCTATTATTTACTAGTATAATTTCTTTGGTCACAAGTGCGTAGTAGTAAGAAACAAGTGACTTTACAATGCAGTACAAGTTGTGTCTTTAAGTAAGCTGGCAATGTTTCAGGTTCTTCAATCTAATTTGTACTCAATATTTTCAGTGTCAAAATCCTGGGAAGCATAATACTCCAAAATTCTATTTTGGACAACGACTTAACCTGCATTTTGAACTGTACCCTTTGCCCATATAACTGGGAACAACAGTCATTAGTATGTGCCCGAAATATTTCATCCACAATGGCCATTAACACAACAATAATTAGTTACAGATTTGGGTTCGATGAAGATAATGAGAAAGGGAGATACTAAGATTGAGGTGCACCAAGATCCTCATCTACCTTGTTCTCTTGACATCTCTTGAGAAGTTGAAGTTGACTTCTTAAGTGCAAAACCTGAAATGCATATTTTTTATGATAAGAAAGGAGTAGAAATTCAGATAGGGTTGAATTAGCAGTAGAAGCCAGTGTTGTGTAGCGCATCAACAATGTATTTAGTTATTGACCAATTTGTAACTCTATAACGAAGTTCACCAAAACTGCACTGAGACAGAGTTTCGGTTTTTGCTTAGGACATTTTAGACGGGAAGGGCGGGAGGGGGAGGAAACAGTCTTACCATATATAATGAACTCAAATTTGCCCTTATGCAAGCACTTCCTTCGACTAAAATGCTTAGTTCCATATTTTTCACAATATAGATAATAGTGAATATGAAAGGCTCAACAAGACTTTGTACATGATACAAGGTCTTGAAAGCATGGTTGGGCATCTGCATCAACTAATGATCTACTAAACAATATTATTACTTAGACAATTATAAAAGATTATATTTACCAAGACAAAAGTGACCTTTTTATTAAAGAACCGAAAATGACTGGTAGTTACCTCTTCTTGTAGCAAATTAGGAAGATTATCAACCGAAACAAGGCCATCTATTTTCTTCAAAAGCTGCTCATCTTTGATACCAGCCCATGTTGTAGATGGTAATGAAAGTAGCAGCACTGTTAAAACGTCACTACTAGCTGGGTGCATCTCAATATACTTACTTGGGCCAGTGCAAGTACTTGGTCTTCCAGGAGAAGGAATCAAAACATCAACCCCTTGTTCACTGTTCCCATTTACTACAGTTCCACAAACCATTGTGATTGGCTTGTCACCCTCTGCTTTCAAGCATTTCATACATGTCTCTCGGCAGCAATACACTGCAGATGAGCTAAGCTTCCCACCAAAAATTTGTGCTCCCTGGCAACAAACACTTGCTGCAATGTCAGGTAAGGTGTCCTGATAACCTGAAATTGATGACAACCCACAAGAATTCAACAGAAAAGAAGCTACATGTTTAAAAAGCTGTGTCTCCTGGACCTGTTTCAACACTTCTGCCTGCATAACAAAAGGTACCACTTAATCTAAGGGTAAAATAAGATTGTGACAAGTAAATAAAAATGAGGCCATTACCTTAATAGAAAGCCTAGCTTTTTCCTCTGCACTCAAACTTGGACCACCATCCTCTCGCATCCTAATCTCTGCAATCCACTTGATAAATTCCCCAAAATTAGATGGAAGTGAAGTGATTACAACTGACAGAACCTTGTGGACATCTTTCACATCGTCTGATTTCAGTAGAAGGGGAACATCATCCATTAAGAATTTGGCGATACTAATCCAACTCTCATGTTTGCAGCTCTACAAGAAGTTCAAGCATAATATATATCCTCAACACAAGTACATAATACATCAGAGGACCAACATAAGCAATCAAATTAAACAAGCATGACAAATGCAAACAAAATATACATACACATAGATGGACAACTGATGCAGGATTTAATGGACAATAACATTGAAGGAATCTCCATGAGTACATTTGTGCATGCACTAGACTTCAGTTTTTTATGCCTGAATTCAGAGTGGGGGAAAACAAACATTCACAAAGTAATATAGGTAGAATTTATCCAACAATTTAATACTAAGAATAATTTCTTTTACTGTATGCTCTATGTTAAAGTTTTCATTGACTTTATAATGGGATGAAACATACCAGAGTATAAAGCATACCAGGGTCCCTGTGAGGCCTTGATATAAGCATGAACCTGAGGACGGAAACTGACAGAAGTAAATATAATCTCCCATCCCATCATATTTGTTGCTTCTTCATTTACACATGGAAAAGGAGTAAACTCTATAGTAGAGGAAAATGACATGACAAAGTGAGCAGAATATACACAATATAATCCTTTAGTGCGCGCACACTATATATATGTGTAAAAGGGGGGCTGGAAAAAGAGAGAAAAACAATGAATTTGTTCCATTCATGAAAAACCTAGGTTTTTTAGTAGATACGTGGTTCATACATTTCTCTTAACTTATATTTTATAAAGAACCTAATTAATGTTATCACCTTTTCCATTAAGATAAATTACCAAAATTCGATTCTAACAAGTCTTCCAGTTTTGAGACAGCCAAATATTATTTGAACAATGCATAGAAAAGTGTAAAAATGATACAATTCCAATGTCCACTTACAAAAATATCATCTACTTTATGAAAAATCACTATTTTTTCTTTCCAGTAATTAACACCCATTCTTAAGCAAGTAGATATGCAACTTCTAATTCCAATCTTCATTGTCATTCTAAAGTATGATTAATCAGACAAAAAGGAACCCAGAAAGATGTATAAAATTAAGATACAAGAAAAACTACCCCCTGGATTGTCCAGTAGTTTCATCAGCATAGTTCATGCCTTCCCAAAGAAGCATAAGTGGAACCCAATGAGGAGGATACTTAAATCGTGCAACGTCCAAAATAAGTGCCATGTCCTTTCCAGCATGATAGCCACCAATAGGAGAAAAATGACCAGTTCCTGTCTGTCAAGAAAATTTAATTAGATTCATAATCATCAATACGGGGACATCTTAGAGAGGAAGGTGGTGAAAATTAATGACCAAACACAAACTTGTCATTTCCCATTACGTCAGAGTACTTTAATACATACTTGTTTGAGAGCAGCTCTGTGGTATGATGAGATTACATGACAATCATCAGAAGTTGAACACCTCTTTACATGTTTACGAAATTCATCAACACTGCTCTGATTTGCAAGAAAGGCTTCAACTTTTGCTCCAGCACAATGAGCCAAGCATACAAGCTTCCCAAATGAGATGCCTTGGGCTTTGACCTTTTCTAGAGGTTCACAACAGTCCAACATAGATTCATCAAACCATCTCCAAGGTCCTACAGACAAATTATCCAATTAGCAATATATTTTACAATTGAAACAAATCTCAGTTTGATCATATTAAATACTTAAAAAAAAAGAATATAATTGCAGCCACAGAGAATAGAACATTGAAAAAGATATAGTAATTAGCAAGGAATTTTTGCTGCAGATGACATGTTAATGTTAAAAAATAGAAAAATTAACAGCCACTAGGCCCAGACTATAACAAGACTGCAAAATGTCAGGATGTAGCCAACGAAAATAAAGAAAGCAATTTGTAAATGGAGTATATGGCATCAGAACTATTGAGTACTTAACTTCCTCTTAGGATGGATGAACAGTATATTTCTAATTTCTGACAAATGTTTTTAGGAAATTTAAGGAATCTTGAGCATTATACGGAATAGGGTCAATTCAAGAAAATAAAAAAGCTTGCGAAGATTTTGATGAGGCACAATAGCAGGAACTGTGTGGTTTGCATACTTGAAAATTCTTTAACCGCTCCACACCCTCAGAATGAAGTAAGTTCTCATATACCAAGTCAAATGTGCATACTTGAATGTAAATTATAACTTCTCATGATTCATGAAAAATGTGTATACCTTTCCACTTTCTTCCAGGATCAATAGCAAGAGCATTCAAGACCATGGATAAGCTTGCCAATCCACAGTATGCCGGTTCTGATTGTGTTTGAAAATAAGAAACTAACCTATAAAAGCCTTCCATTGTTCCATTTTGAATGGCTTCAAGAAAAAGTTGCTGAAATTCAACAAGAATGGTTTAATAGCCGGTAAATTAAAAGATGGCTCTACGCATCAAAAAAACCAAATGTGAGAATTTTTTTTATTGAAAGAAACATTCAATTACCACTAAATAATTTAACATAAAGTCTGAACCTACATTATCTAAAATTAGAAACAATGTACCAAAAGGCCCAACCATCGGAACAAAAATTGCCTCGACTTAAATACACACACGCTGATGCAACCAACCTTTCCTTCAGAGGAAGCGAATTCAACTGCAGGCGGGGAAGGAAGTAAGCGCCTGTACAGCCCAGCCATTGCCATTTTGTTGGATTAAGTTACTACAATGTTATAGCGATGGGAGTGAAATTCCACAGATAAAAGAGATGGAAAGACACTGAATCGTAAAATAAGCGCTAGGGTTTTAGGTTTGATCGACCGCCACAACGGAAGAACGGAATACAGACCAGAACCCTCAGCCCCGCGAAATTTTACTGTTACAAAAAGGTTCGGTCCAGGACGGAATATATTTTGAATTATTTTATTTATTTATTTGCTTTTTTGACGAATATATTCGTGATTTTGAAATTAAATTATTATTTTTAATCTATATTTTATTTTAACTTAAATTGTAAAAAATAAAAATTATTAATTTTTATATAATAAATATAAATATATCTATATAATTAATATATAAATTAAATTATTTGAAAAAATAGTTTTAAAGACAAAATTAATTATTTTTTATTTTTTAATTAAATTAAAATAAAATAAATCAGAACATTAATTAATTTATTTATTTTAAAAATCATTTTTTTGGGTAAACAGATAAATTTCATTTATGAAAATGCATACAATATAAAAGTTGTGGCAAGACTCAAATATTATTATATAAAGAAAATTTCTTTTCATGCAGACTTTTTCAACTTTTGGGTCCAAAGTTATCACTTGAGGTCACCATTCTATTCGTGAATCGTTTCTGTCCAAGAAAAAAGAAAATGCGTGAATCGTTTAAGTTCTTTTTGTTAAGGGGGTTACAATAAGAATATAACGATAGTTACTGGCTACTTGGCTAGTTAAGATTTATTGTCATTATATATTATTATTATTTTCATATGTCCTATCTTTTATTAGTGGCTTATTGATTGAAAATGCATGCTTTTGTTTTAATTGCTTGAGTTAAATGTTGACATTAACAATCTATTCTCTTAAATGCATATAATATTAAAAATAATAATCTGTTCTATTCAGTGAAAACAACTTATAACAGCATAAACAGTAGCAGATCGATGGAGAATTCTCAGGTTTGGAAGAATATATGGAAGTGGCTGGTTCCGGAAAGAATAAAAACGTTCTTATGGCTAGTGGCTAATGGCAAAATCCTCACCAACAATCATAGATTCCATAGACATTTAACGGCTAATCCGATGTGTCCTAGATTGCGGCGAAATTTCTGATCTCTTGCTAAGGTTCCTTAATCCCAACAAGTGGGAGAGTTTCTTCTCTCTTAACATCAGTGACTGGATTAATTGGAATCACTCTAAACAGGCTCGTAATTCCCTTCTGGAAGGTTGGCCGGAAAGTTGCCTTTGGTGTCATTTGCTGGCAGCTTTGGAAAGACAGGAACCTTGTAGTCTTAAGTTGGGGAATTGCTGTGTGTTATGGGCTGAATTACGTGGCATTCTCGAAGGCTTAAACCACCTTTGGAACAATGGGTTTAGAGGTTGAGGTTGAGTCTTATTCGGCCACTGCTGTAAAGATGATCAAGCATGGCGTTTCGGAAGACCATCCCTTTGCTCAAGTGGTGTACCAAATCGAGGATATGTGTTAACCGTGCAGCTGATTTCTTGTCCAAGCTGAGTCATAGTTTGCATGAGGAATGCTACGTATGGACTGAACCGCCAGATTGATGTGGACAGATTCTTGCTGAAGATTTAAGAGGAATGGTGTTTCCTCGGGTTTTCCACAAAAACAAAAGAGGAAGAAACTTTAGTCTAGTTTGATAGGTAAATTAGCCAAAAAATATTCTTATCGTAAACTAAATGTTAGAATTAAAATTTGTTTAATGACGTTGTAATATTTCATTTGGTCATAATCTCTCATTTGTTAATACTTGAAGAATATGTATATGTGATAAATATTTTCGTGTTTTAGAGTAATATTGGAAACTATCTTTTTCCTTCCTATGATAATTGATAAGAATGACCATTAAAAACCTTTCTAAATATGGCACATTCAAGATTCCTTCGTTCCATTTTTTTTTTTTTAAAAATTTTATTTTCAATCTTCTTATTGCCACACCTAAAATTTCGATCAGCTTATGGCTTTGATTGATGGGTGAAAAACAACAAACAAACTATTGGCATTGAATCAACGAGATTAAAGATGGGCATCCTTTAAACAGAATTTGTTTGTCAGTTTCATCCCTTTTCTTTTCTCATCACTGCCATCTCCATGAAACTTTTGTCAAAGGCTGCCTTCAGTTTTTGAACCATTCTTTTCTTTCTTCACATGACAAAACAAACTCGACACAACATTAATTGCAGCAGGTCCTGAGAAGAAAGGGAAAATAAATATATTTCTAATTAATCCTTCCATGGGTTTTCTCTGGCATGTTTATTCCATTCAACCATAAATAAATTCTCAAGTTTGGCCTATCAGAGACAACTACAACAGGTAAACTAGTGGGTAGTTAATGAATGTCATCATCAACAAAGAAATTAAACTTCTTTCCTTTTTCCTCTTCATCTGTATTTGTTTTTCTCGTCTGGGTCTCAGATTTATCATGAAATTAATTCATTCAGGTTCGCTAAAAGGCACTTTATAAAGCAGATTATTTTAAAATGGCGTCGTCCAACAATAAGGTGAAGGGCCTTCTCAAAGGCCTGAGATACATCTCTCAGATGTTTGGTTAGTGAATATTCTTCTTTATATAACTCAAAACTGTATTACTTGTAATGAGTTATTATTTATGTTAATTAAAGGAATAATGATGCTCATAAACTTTTTGCAGATAATGAAAAAGAACAAGAAATGCAGATTGGTAATCCTACAGATGTAAAGCATGTGGCTCATATAGGATGGGATGGTCCATCTGTGAATTCTCCCAGCTGGGTAATGAAATGCAAATGCTGTGTTTTTTTATTTGATTTATTTTTTTTCTGGTTGTATAAATTTCCAATCATAAAAAGACTTGAGTTTTTCAGATGAACGAGTTTAAACCTAGCACAGGCACAGGATATTCTACAGCACCTGTAGACGTTAACGGAGACGTTCATAATAATAAAGAGGCCGAACGTGCAATTAAATTGGCTTCTGAAGGTATACTGCTTCAGCTTTATCTGTTTCTTTCTTTCTTTCATGCAAAGGATTAAACTTTATCTGTTTGAAGATTTTTAAATTTCATCATCATATTAAACTTTCGTAGTATTAAAAATTTAATTAAAAATGAAAAAGAAGAGTAATTTAACTTACTGGGTCCTTACCTTATGTTAATGGTGTTATACGTAGATTCAAGAGGAAGAAGTTCAAGATCTCTGAATTCGCCGGAGAGGGACCGGCCGGACTTGCCCAAGTCATCTAGACGGCGGTCATCCGGCGATCTCACGGATTCTCCGATAAGGGAGAAGTCAGAGAAACCAAGGCAAAGAAGGTCATCTAAACACAAGGATTCATCAGATGGATCCAAAGCAGGCCGGAATTTCACGCCCATAGATTCGGCCGAAGGGAGTGAGTCTCCGGCGAGGAATCTGCCTGACATTCCCAAAAAGTCTCGCAGGAAGAAATCAAAAGATACTTCTGGTGGTAGTACCTCATCAAAATCCAGATTGAGAAGCCAAAACTCGGATGTGGATCTCGGATCTCCATCCGGATCAACCAAGTCTAGGAACAAAGAAAGGACCATTGATGAAGATGCGGAGAGCGAAAAAGGATGAACATAATGGTGGCATTTCCTGAGAATTTGGTGTACTTTTTATGTTACTAGAGAGTTTTTTTGCACATGGCCCCCCAAAAACAAAGATTTTGCATAGTTGATTGAGAGAGACTCGAAACAAGAGCACTTTCCCTGTCCTTCAATTTTTGCCCCATTTTTCGAAACATCTTTTTCTTGTTTCCTTTTATGATTAATCTTCTTCTCCTTTCACGGACTACTGTTGCTATTTAGAGCAACTATTTCTCTTTTTTGTCCACTGTAATTACCAATCTTTTGTTGGATGGAACTCTAGTTTATTTTTAGAAATACTTGTGTTTCTTGTGATATTTACATTTTGATAGAGAAACTACCCTGTATATATTGTTATTTAGTGTATCTTTTCATTCTCTAAAATGCCCAGAGAAGGAATATAAAATTTACAGAAGATAGCAAACTCAACATATACATCACATCCATGAAAATGGAAAGAAGTAACAATAATAATCATGAAAAGTAGAAACCAAAGAGAGTATGTACTTATGTCCTAAGTTAAATGAAGTAACGTGTTTCTCCTGCTCCGTATCACCACTATTACTCCAACATGGCAATACTAAAAGTTCTTACCTGGTCACTGTCTGTGTAACAGTAACCTGTTGCTTTCTCTTTTTAATGGTCAAAAACAATATTTGATCTCTTCTCGTTAGACTAGACCTACTTTTTGGTAGGGAAGAACCACCATCATAATCCTGTAAAGACAAACAAAATCCCCAGAGACATAAACAACATACGAGGATTAAAAAGCACCAAAGAAACTCCATTGAAAAGGACAGCATTAGGAATCTCTGGTTTGTTGTTGCAGAGCTTGAGTTGCGCCAAGCTACCTCTGATTTTAGTATGCCTCAACATGTTGTCCACACAGAGTCCTCTGTTTCCTGCTAACTTAAGCTTCTCTCCTACTTTAATTAAAGGTGGGATTCTACCACTCAAATTGTTATTTTCCAAGTTAATTTCATCTATTAACTCCAGAAGGCAAAATTCCTCAGGCACAGACCCTTCAAGCTTGTTGTTATCAAGCCCAAGATAAGACAAGTTTCTGAGATAAAACCCCATCGATGCTGGGATACTCCCAATCAAACCCAGCTCTGAAAACCCTATTCTTCTGACACCCCCAAGGTTTTCCCATATTTCTGGAATTTTCCCACCTAGTGAATTCCCACTCAAGTAGACTTCTCTCAGTCTGGGAATTTCTCCCAAGAACAGAGGAACTCCAAAATTACCAAAATGGTTGTAGCTGAGGTCCAAAAACTCTAGGCCGTGCAGGTTTCTCAAACTTCCTGGGATATTACCTGTGAATCTGTTGGATCTCATATCAAGCTTCAGAAGTTCCGAGAGACTACCCAGCGATTCAGGGACACACCCTTCAAAATTATTTTCACTAAGATCAAGAAGCTTCAGCTTCTTCAAATTTGCAAAACTCCCAGGAAGTTCACCACTAAGCTGATTTCTCGATAGCGTAATCTCTTCCAGATTAACCAAATCACCTATCATTTCTGGAACTTCACCATAAACCCCGTTTCCATTCAAAACTAACCTCCTCAAATTCATGAAATTACGGAGTACGCCACTCAAGGAGCCAACCAAAGACGGATTCTCGATGAACACAAGCTCCTCAAGACTCGAACCGAAACTGGGAGAAACTTCAGGAAGCGAAACCCTAGATTCGTTGAAGCATTTGTAAAAGAAGAGCTTACGAAGGTACTTGAAAGAGGTGAAGATGAGAGGGTTGAGGGTTGCGTTGGGGGAGCAAGGCGGGTTGGGAGTATAGTCTGAAACATACCCGAAACTCAACTCCACAATGCGTGCCGTTTTAATGGCGTCTGAAGCATTAGATTCAGAGGGATAGTCGCAAACGACGCCGTGCGGACCGGAGACACAAAGGTCGTCCGGAAATAAGGAACGCCAGGGAATGGCCGAGTTGATTGAATCGAGAACCTGGTAAACCGATTCCTGCTCGGCCGCGTCTAGAGGAGGTTGCTGGTACGAGAGAACCACCATGGATGAGATAATGACGAGAGCGAGAGTGTAAACTTTGGGATACAGAGGAGACAGTGCCATTGAAGGAAAAAACATAGAAGAAAGAAAGAAACAGAAGGCGAGAGAAGCAATGAGGTTTAGAAGAGAAATGTCAGAGATGGAAAAAGGTGGGTGAGTGGAAACGGAGGAAGAGAATAGAGTGTTTGGGTGGAAAATAGAATGGTGTGAAAGAGAAAGCAGAGGAGGAGGCAAAAGAATACTGATAATCTGATATTGAGAAGAAAGAGGGCATTGGTATGGCTAATGCGTAAAATGAATTATTATTATTATTATTATAAAATACAAAATTTGAAATAATTCAGAATTTATTTTATTTTATTTTATTTGTCCGCGTCTCCTCTCTCCACTCCATTGGTTTCTGGTGCAAAATTTGCAGTGGCAGGGGTTTGTTAAATTACCGAAGTGGGATCGTATTTGTGTTGGACTCTACTCTCTGGAGCAGACTGCGAGTGGGAAAGCGAGGAACAAAACAAAATAGCCAATCAGTTATGAGAAGAACCTGAACTACGTAATTGCAGTAGCATGCCTCGCCCACTTATTATATTGCAAAAGTTTTTTTTTTTAATCTATATCTTCTTATTTAAGATTATCTTATTTAAATATTATATTAAATATAAATATTTATTTTAATAAAAATAAAAAATTTAATTTATATAAAATGTTATTCTTTTTTATCAAGCTCAATATATTAATATTATATTATAAAAATTAATAATAATTCACTAAAGTTAATAATGCTATAAAAATTAATGTAACTTAAATTAACATAAAATTAATTAAGTGATATAATAAAAATTATAAAAATAATATATTTTTATTTTATATTTATTTTATGATTTTACTTCATTTAATAAAAAAAATTGTTAATGTTTTATAACATTATAATGTTATTTTCTGAAATAAGAGTAATTAGATCCATTTCAATGAGGTACGTAAAATGTAAAACGCAGAGATGGATGAGAGTGGGACCAGCGGACAGTGGTCAGGTCAGACGACCAGTGTGCCAAAAATAACTAACCATGCAGCTACAGCTCATATCTCGACAACATTTTTTACATCTTTACGGAATAAAACGACCGTGCCAAAAAATTGAGGATAAATTAAATTATAAATATACCGCTCTCTATAGTAGATGCTCTCTTTCCCTCTATCTCTCTCTCAAAATAAATATTTTTTCTTCAAATGAAAAAATACACTACATTTTGATCTATTTTACTTAAAATATTTTTAATAATTTAAATAAATTAAAATTTTTAATATAAAATAATATTACTTTATGAATATTTTGATAATTTTTAGCTTCAAAAAATATATATAATTTAAGTATTTCTCATAATGGAATATAAATAATTTAACTACTCCTTCTGGGCCCTGGGTGTTCGAGCTTTATATGGGATTGGCATTGGCTCCTTAACTGAAAAAGGAAACTGGCGAAACCGACAGAAACCTGCGGACGAAGGCAGCCTCGGTGGAGGCTGTTAAAGCCGACAAGGGGACGCCGTAGCCGCCGGCTTGCTTGTCTGTCGTGGTGGCTTGCAGAAACAGATTTTACTTTTGGATACGAGACGAGACGAGAAGAGAAGAGATCCATCACCTTCAATTCCATCTTTTGAATAGAAATTCTAGTTCGGATGTATAGGACTACAGAAGTAGGATCACCATTTGCTTTGAACATACTTTCAATTTTTAAATTATTATATTAAAATATTTGGCATATTTAAATTTAATTTTATTATAAAATTGTTCCATCATTGTATAATTTTAAAACATATAAACATATGACTAATTAATAAAAACGCAATAACATCTAGATTAAAAAATATAAAAAAAAGTGAAAATTTAATTTAAACACCTTGATAAAAAAAATTGTTTAATTTCATGCATTTTATTTTATTTAAATATATTTAAAAGTAATATTAAATATAGTATAAAAATTAAAATTTTACTTTATTTTATTTTTCTATGTTCTTTTTCATTCAAGCATATCTAAAACGTCCCTTAAAAAAAACTTACTAAAGAGGATCGAATATCCCTGTACTTTAGCTCAGCACCAGACAAATACTCAAAATGACAATGATGTTGAGTATGTGAATAATTGAGGAAGATACGTATAACACTTTGTGTAGAATTGATAATAAGTTCTGACGCAGGCTTCGGTTTTAAAGGAAAAAAAAAAACTTCAAAATCCAATAATAAAACCCTCACCCAAGCATCAATATTTTAATCATATGATTAAAACTCGAAACTCGACCTATGGTGAAGTACAATCTTGCTGTATAAATTCAAAGGTCTCAACTCTCAAATGCAAATCCATGTGGCAAACAAAAATATTCAGTAAAGAAATATTCCTAATTGGCGTCAACAAGAGTAAGGGCGGGGGGTTGCTCGCTATTGCAACCAAAAACCAGTAGCCTATCATGAACAACTAAAAACCACAAAGAATCATCACCCAAAAAAGAAAAAACCACAAAAAAAAAAGAATTTCACCCAAAAAACAGGAAAAAAACCCCATAGAAGGTCCAGTATCCACTGCTGCTACCAGATAGGCGCAGAATGTTTACTATTGTCACGCCTTCTTGGTCTGCATGAACAAACAATTATTACAAAAAGAGACACAGAAACGAAAGATATTGAGACTCGGGTGAATATAGATTAGAAAGTAGGACAGCAAATGAGTAATGGATGAATTCAAGAATTTAAAATGCAAGAGGTCGAATTATAAATTGCTCATTTCTTTTACTTCTCGTTCATGTAAATTTTTTGACTCCACCAAGCAGGGTTTTAAACACGCACCCTACCGCCCACCTCTCCCCCAAGCACAAAAGCAAAGCAAAATATAAAGGCCTTCTCCTAAACAAACAAGAAACGTGCATGCATCTAAAACCAGGTAAGACAGAGTGAAACTTACCTTGGTCAGGTACTTTTTCTGAATTTTCAATGCCTCAGTACATGCTTTTTTAGCATCCAGATTTGAAGTTATGTCAGCCAAGATCTGGAGAGAATAATTCATGTGAGATGCACCCAGAAACAGAAGTAATAACATATTTGCATATACAGGGGTATGGAAAGAGAGAGACCTTGACAACATCATCCACACCCTTAGCCTCCTTCAAAATCCGCCTATTCTTGATTTCAAGAACACTTGCAACAAGAAAAACAGCTAGAGCACTATGTTGCTCTGTATTGCCAATCGTCAAGTTTTTTCTTTCAAATTTGCCATATTGCTTCAATGACTTGGCACTTAATGCAGCTGCATTGTCTTTTGTCTCGGCAGCCTCTGTCTTTTCATATAATGAAAAGATGTTTGGGTTGTATTCCATGGCCCACATCAACTGAAACCAGTCTATATTATGTCTTAAAATAAGCTTCTAAATTTGGAGCTTATATACACTCCAATCCATTTATCTCATTAAACATAGTCAATGAACCAGAAAAGTATAGCTTCTAAATTTCCAAATGTGCTCATTCCTTGACAAAATGTAAATCTAGAATTTTAATTCCTCCTTACCTCCCAAAGATATAAAGTATCTGCAAATGAAAATTCCCTGCGGAAAAGAACCATCAGCATGCGAAATGCAAAAAGATATTCTCCACCATCTAAATCATCTGCAAAATAAAGAGATACAAAATTTAGGAGCTATTTTCAGGGACATTCATATAAATATAATTTTTTTCCTTATGAGCCTAGGGAGCTATTTCGAATACATTGTCGTCGCTTGATCTATGTAGCCAACCCAATCTAGTGGGAAAAGACTGTGTTGTTTAATGAGTTTAGGGAAATTTAAGGATGGGAAGGATAAACAAGCAACCTCTCTTTTTGACAGAGAATCTCACTGCTACGGTCACAATATTATTAATAATAACAATAATAATAGCAAATATGTGCTGAGTGTGTATAGGTTTCTGTTATCAGGTAACCCCAAAACATAATTGTTAAAGAGAAGTATTTCTCATAACATCATGCATGCCAAACTAAAAAGTTATCTTTACCACTTTGGAGCAACTCTGATTCTAGTCAAAATGAATAGAGAAAAATTTGAACCAATAAAATATTAGTCATGACACATTAGAAGCTGCCCATGCAAATTTTCATACCAAGGTGTTGGTGAAGCTTGGGATCAACAGTTTTCATTATCTGGGAGAGTGTACTCAACTGAGATTGCACCCCCATTGAACTTGCACTGGTCCTGAAGTTCTCTCTCTGTTAAGGAACAATGGCAGGAGTATAAACTCAAGACCAAAAAAATTCATTATCTAGGTACAAACTTCTAGCTATTATTTATATGAAAACCAATAGTTACAGCCATAGCTAGAATGAGGCTAATGCCATCTCTAGAGTCTATTTCCTGATTATGTTACACAGTTCTTTTGCAGCTATAGATGTATCTACGAACAAATTTTAGAGTAAAAATTGATTTTTTAAATGCAAGAAAAGAAAATTGGGAAACAACAGTTCTGCTAGTCTGGGGGAAACAAAGGAGGAATTGAAACAATTTCTATATATGGCAAAAGAAGAACAAAAAGGAACACAGAAATTTTATCTTTGCCACTTGTAGTCTCATAATTTGTTGGTCAGATTTACATCGCTTTCCTGTTCCAACAAGAAAGAGTTCAACTGGTAATTTCAAGGATGAATATCAAGATATGAAACTAGTTTCACAGTCTGATTCTGAGCTATAAGATATCAGTATAATCTAAGATATATGAGAGTGATATTACCAGTTATGACATGCAGAAGTTTAGCAAAACCAAGGTTGATGTGGAAAATAATGGTCTGAAAAACAACCAAGCATGTTTTCTAATAACAGAATCTCTAAAAAATGTTGAAATGCTCATAATCTTTATGGGAAGATAGGTTGTGGTTACTTTCTCATTTAGATGTCAACTACCTAGACAACAAACATTCAGAAGGTAAAACACTAAAGGAAAAAGTGTTGCATAATCACAATGATCTATCTGGCATACCATCCTTCGCATTGCGCGCTCAAAGCACCAAAAAGAATCTGCTTCATTCTCAAGGAGAATCACCATAGGCGAGCATATATCATTCATTCCTGCAAACGAAATAACCCCTAGGAATGTCTCAACCTGAAGCTACTCCTATTCAACAATAAAAGGATGAAAACTAGTAATTCACCTTGAACATAACCAATATCATCATCCAACCAGGTATAAACTGATAGAACATCCCATAGTTTTGCCTGGTTAGTCTCACTCTCATAGAAGACAAGTGCTCGATCTGTTCGAACAACATCCAGACCTACATCCCCAAATAATCATTTACCAGTATGGATGGTTATTGAAAGATATTAATTACTAGCAAACCATTGGCAAACAGTTTTTCTTGAAAAATTAACAGCATAAACCCATGAACCTAGCATATTTTTTGTAAAGCTAATGCACTGTGAACATCGATAGAGCAAATGCAACCACCACAAAAACTCAGACACAAGCGATTCATCCTTGATCTCACAATATCACACAAACAAGCAATTAACAAGTCTGTTTTAATCACTCCTTGTGTATGGGTCCACTCATGACAAATTGTGGTAGTAAAAATTGAATGCTAAGGGAGCTATGATGGTGCCAAGCATGTAATCCATTATTTCCTTTTCTTTTTGTTTTTCTTGAATTTAAAATACTTTTCCTCTTGAGAGAGAGATTCAAAAGTAGTACAACAAATAATGGAAATATCTATACAGTACTTTAAGAATATGCAGCAGCAAATATATACCAATCTGATGTAATGTCTGCACCCACTGCAGAACTTTCTTATCTGAAAGCGGGACACCTATCAAAGAATTATCTGTTGGCTGTCCATCATCACCAATGAGAGGTGTTGTAATAAATTTTCCAGTACCGATCACATTAACCACGTTTTGACATTCAGCTTTCCACGTGTTATACTGCTCTCTGAAGAATAATTTAAAACAAGCTTATTATCCATTTCTAATGAATGGCAAAAGAAGGGAGAAACAGTGACAGAAGATTTAGGATTCACACCCTGGCAAATTTGAAAAACCCGTTAACTTCAGAAGGAAAAAAAAAAAAATGGCCATATGTTAATATAATTTAAGTTGCTAAAGGAGGAAGGCAGAAGATATGATTACTTTAGGGTTCCTAGGAAGAGATAAAAAGAATGAAACTAAACAGAAAGCATAGCCATCTGAGGTAACCCAAAAAAAATGGCCATATGTTAATATAATTTAAGTTGCTAAAGGAGGAAGGCAGAAGATATGATTACTTTAGGGTTCCCTGGAAGAGATAAAAAGAATGAAACTAAACAGAAAGCATAGCCATCTGAGGTAACAATTTTAGTTGGAAAAATAAAATATGAAAACGTAATGAATGTTTCCCTTACAGTAGTGCTGTTATGGCAGTGATAGCAGCAATTATGAGTGATTGGAGGCACTGGTAGTGGCAGTGGCAATTAGAGGATGGTGGTATCAGCAGTTGTATGTTATACATGTTTCAGTTCAGTAATATGTTTTTCCTCTCATGTCCATTAACTACTCAGAAGTAAAATACTAGGCAAGGTGGAATACTACTCTAGCACATCCATTTTCTTAGAGCCTATACTAAAGACATTTAATTGCATACTAAAAATAGGATACCTAAATTTAGTGGTCCACAGGAATTCGTGGAGTAGTGTTACATTCTTTACTTTCTTAATCTGATTTATAAATTCTGGAAAAATATTCTTAAATTAATATATACCTCCTTCTTTCCTTAAGTTGATTCCGTTCTTCAAAAGTGCTGTTAGGATCATAGCAGCCTAACAAGAACTCCCATACTACCCCTTTGATTGAAGGATGAACACCCTGCAAATAGACAAAAATGAACAGCATTAATAGAGAGCACAAATTAGACAGAATAAAACTTGAACAAAAGTATGACGTAAACTTTTCAACATGAAAGAGAAAGAGGAGCATCAGTGAAGAACAGAATGAGTCAGAAAAATGCAGATTCTTATCATAAATTACCATTATATGATGGCATTGTGTTCTATCGTAGAGAACTGTGTCAAAACAGAAAGGGATAGACAAGCAAAACAACAGGAAAGGGTCGCCATGGAGTCACAGCCTCACAATCTCTTTTTCATTGTGATGATAAATTCACACACACAAAGACACACAGAGACTAGCAGCCATAAGGCTGCCATTACATAAGCAAGCAGGAGTGCCGCTTCAATAAGAACACCACATATTTTGAAAAAGAAAAAGCTCTGCTACTACTAACTCTTGGTATCTTTTCACTTGTTACAAAAAAGAGACTCAGGTTTAAGTGAACCCCTGTATGAAGCTAAGTTTAAAAGCAAGCAATTGACATGGCAAGTGGCAACAGCTAAATGATAGCATACCCGTCTTTCAGAGCAGACAAAAAGAGGGGCAGCATGAATCTAACCATAAAGGGAAGACTAAGTGAGTTGGCAATTTCTATAACCACATGATGGCTTTTGAAAAGTACTGTAATTAATGAGTGCATGGCACTGATTGTGCTACATTTATCCACTAAATCCGTTTCTGATGCAGAGCTTTGTTCTTAGGACCAAGAATGAAAGGACTTTTCCAAAGATCTTATTGATTTAGATCTGAAGTGAAATTGCTTTAACACTAGCAAGATTTAATAGGACAAAATTGTACTACGAAGCATCAAGTCTGAAACTACTACCACCTCATTAATAGGCTAAATTGCATACGGGTAAATAAAATAGAGATTAAACATGTTAATGTACGAGATTCATTTAACAAAAGTACAAAGCAAATATTCAAGAAGAAAAGAATGGAAGTGAAAGACCAGTTGACGACAAAGAAAAAAAATCAGATAAATAAAAAATTTAAAACAGAGTACAGAGTTGGGGCTTAATTGTGAAATTAGTGCGTCTCCTGCTCACCTGGCCACTCAAGAGCCAGAGGGAAGAGAGAGGGTGAGAGCATATACTAGAGACTAATCTCACCTTGTTTAGCTTAAGATCACCAATAGGTTTTCCATGTCTCCAGACTGAATTATCAGATTTGGATCACTTCATCCAACTTTTTAATATTATAAAAAGAATCTTTAATCAAGTTGAGATAATTACAACAAATCACCAAAACAAAACTCAAATCCAACAAATCTTCACATACTCATTCATAATATATGATTCCAAAAAGACTCAGACATCTAAATCTCAATATACTCATAAATAAAGGTTACCCCCCGTTGGATTCGTCTAAGCACTTTGGCAATATCCAAGTGACCATCTTGAGTGAATGATGCATGCCATCTTCTTTCACTAAGAGTTTTGCCAGCCTGTCGAAATAGATGGTGCAGGATGTTAATCATAAGAATACTACAAAAATTATGTAAAATAACCAACAAAGTGACAAACTCACTTAGAGTATGTTTAGTAGTAATGCTAAAAGATATCTATCTTCTGTGCATAGCCAAACAAAAGCATAAATTTTCTCTGAAAATATAGCGAAGTGTCATACGACTCTAATTTGGATCCTACAAAAGTGTCAGTTGATTTTATCTCAAATAAAAATGTCAGTTGAGTTCCTTATCGCATTATACAGGAGTAAACCATTTCATAGAGCGTTAACTAATGTGCTTTCCCAAACATATAATATTAACAGGCCATAAATATAATTAGAAAGTAGAAAACTGCACCCTTGGTTTAAAACGAGTCTGTGGAACGTCAGCTTTGCATTCTGGTCGGATGGGATAGAAGGCATCCAACTCAGTTGCCCCACCTCCCTTCGCACTCCCAAACATGCCTAAAAATCTAAGCGTCAGGTCATCTACACATCGAAGCTCTTGAATTCGTCTACTCTAGCCAGCCGCTAGGTCCCATAATGTTTAATCACTGCCAATTGTGCAATCCAACCCCGATACATCAAAACATGATTTTCCTTTTATGAAGTGCAAAAACAAAATACAGCAATTTCACTGTCATCGGCATCTTTTCAGGAACACAACTGACGTAGTTTCCTTAAAGTTGCCAACATCAGAAATAACCAAAATCCAAATTCTCCTAAAACCATTTTCGAGGAAGTTTATCAGTAAAAAAAAAAATTATAATTTTGCTATAAAATCTTCGTCTGATAATACCAATAATAAGAACTATGTCCTGCTAATCTGATTCTGTATCTTAAACCAGCTCTTAAATACCAAGGAGCAATCACATTTTCTAACTATTTACCAATCAAAGAAAAATATAACTACCGAGACAAATAAACTACCTTCCCAGTTTTCGCACGGTCATGGATATTCATATTATTTCAGACACATTACTGCAAAAATGTAAAACTTCTAATGGAGCTCTGATTCTCTTACTTATTCAGAAATAATTGTCAATGCCATGCGTCGCGTAAAGCGTTCAAAAGGCGAGAATGTTAGAGAGAGATTGAAGGCATAGGAAGCAAGAGAGCGAGTAAGTCGCGAACGAATAAAATATTAATTTATTTTTCACTTTAAATTAATTTGCATTAATTAGTAAACTTTTTCACTGTTTATGTTTATTTCTTCTGTAGGTTGGGCTACATGTTTGGATCCTTTTTAAGTAGGCCCAATTTCAAATTTAAGCCCATCAATTTAATGGGCTAAACAAGGATAGGTGAAACGCCATCTCGGCTTTTGTAGTCACGACCGCATTGGATCAACACCCTGTGCAATAATGGTATAATACCGTTTTGCCCCGTGAACCCTAGTTCATTTTCTTGCCCAGGGCTTTGTTCTCCTTCCTCACTCGTCGCTGCTGAGCCTTTCAGATCCGACGAGATGGTGAGTGCGGTCCATTTCCCTGATGGATTCTCTACTATGAAGAGTTTTCTCACTGAAAATTGTTTGTGTTTTCCATCACTTAATCTCTCCCTTTTTTTTTTTTTTCTCTTGATGGAAATCTTCTAAGCAGTAGTCTTGTCTACGAGTTAGCTCACATATACATTCTGTATGTGTTTCTTTAGTTTGCTTTTAGATTTTAGAATATCGGTTATTGAACATTCTCTTTTATGGCTTGGTTGATATTCCTATCATAGCCGTTCAAGAGGTACGTGGAGATTGGAAGGGTTGCCCTGGTGAACTATGGGAAGGACTACGGAAAACTTGTTGTGATCGTTGACGTTGTTGACCAAAACAGGGTATGTTGGATTACGTTGGTAGGTTGTCATAAATGCAGCTTCTGTTTATTGTTGTTAGATTTTGATTATACGTATTTAGCTTGCTAGGATGGTGGGCATTGAGGGTGTTCGAAGGGGTACTTCATACGGAGCAGATACTAAAGGGGGTGTGGAAAAGAATCCCTGGCAGATTTATATGCCTATCAATGTTTGTTTTTCATAAACCTTTTTTTAAAACGTGTGAAAGATAATGCAAAGAGCGTAATAGTCCGATTCACATCTGTTTCAAGGTTTAGCACTTACAGCATGGGTTTGGTTACCAGTACCTTTTGCATTAAGCTAATTAAGCTGCATATTCAGTTTGGTCTTAGAATTGTAAGGTTGTGCTCTCTCTTGACTATTGGTCTTGCGTAAAGCAAAGTACTGGCAGATGTTGTGGTGTTATATTATTTGTTAGTATTTTGGTAAACTAGAGCTTCGTTTTAAGATTTTAACAGATAGCACGTGTTCAAAATTATTTAACTGTTACTAGCAATTAATCCCTAATTTAACTATGATGTAAATAGGCCCTTGTCGATGCCCCTGATATGGTGAGGACCCAAATGAACTTCAAGAGGCTCTCTCTGACGGATATAAAGGTTGACATCAATAGGGTTCCGAAGAAGAAGACATTGATTCAGGCAATTGAGGCTGCTGGTGCGTGTTAGTTGAACATAAGGCAATGAAGTATTAACTTTTTTGCCCACTTTTCATATGTTTGAGTTGTTGATTTTGACTGTGACGTAGATGTGAAGAATAAATGGGAGAACAGTTCTTGGGGCAGGAAGCTGATTGTGCAGAAAAGAAGATCTTCACTCAATGATTTTGATAGGTTTAAACTTATGTTGGCGAAGATTAAGGTAACTGCCCTTTTCCTTTGTCCTTCACTTTTTCAATCTGCAAGATTTGGAGAGTTCAGTCTATTCAATGTTAAATGGATATCCCTCCATGTTTTACCTTTTTTGCGGACTGTGCATCTGAAATAACTTCAGTTGTTATCTATAAACTCACAACTTCAGTTAATACTGTTGCAACACACTATCAACTCGCATTTAATATGAATGCGTCAAATATTTTTTTTAAAAAAATTTGGGCTCCAACACGCCTTAGTGTGACTTGGACATATTCCCAACACTGCTCGTGCTTAAGTGGAATATAGCTTGAGTATGGTATGACCCCAGAAATGGGAAAAAAAGACCAAGAAATAAGTAGAATGGAATGCTAGATATCCTATGTTGATGACATAATTAATGTTCTTCCTAAGTTTGAGCAATATATAGGATAATGCCACTTGTTTTATTTTTAGAAATATATCACTAATAAAAAGTTAATGTGTGTGTGTATGTTGTGTGGTGTCATATTTTATATTTTTTTGAAGTTTGTTCCGTTAACGTGTCTATAGTGTCAACTATTCATGTCAGTGCTTTGATATGAGCCCGTCCAAAGTAAATTGCTTAATTCCAAAGCATTTATGTTCACTTTTACTACAGAAAAGTTGGCTGGCTTTTCTTAATTTTATTTTTGATATATTTATTTTTCTTTGCAGAGGGGCGGAATTATCAGGCAGGAGCTTGCTAAACTCAAAAAGGAGAGTGTAGCGTGAGACCTGGCATTCAAATATACTTTTTTGTTGATTCTTTTTCTCTCTTCTTTCCACAGTTCGCTATTTCTCGCTTTTCTTCATTTCTGTAATGGCGCGAAAAATTAATTGGCATTGGTATGACCACTCTTGAGTAAAATATGTCATTAAAACGTTAGGAATTTAGGATCACCATTGACTTATCAAAAACTGGATTATAGTTCTATTGAATTCCTATTCATTTGACTAAGTATTAGAGGTGTGGTTTTAACTTCCAAGGTTTTGTTCCTTCACTTCATTGTTTGTCATCTCAACACTTAACCTTTTTCCCATGCCCAATGCCGCGTTTGGACTGTTCAACGCTTCTTTTCTGGCTGCAGGGAGCATATTGGTGGTTTAGCAAGGATTTGGTTATAATAGTTAACGACGTCGTTTTATTATTCAACGAATCGTTAAGTTTGGAGGTAAAAAAAGGGAAGATTTGTTAACGTGAACATGTTTCTATAGACTTCCGCCGTAATCTGTTTTACTAGTATGAAAAAAAATGTTTTCATGTCTACACTTTAAAAATCAAATGTTTTGGCCGCGATTGACGGGCCGGAGCTGCGGTTCTGGAAGCTGTAGGTCGATTCTGAGGGAGGATTTGGCTGGTGTTTGCTGTAGTAGATTTACGAGGGACATGGGTTAGGGCTGTGTTTTCGTGTCCCTCTTTTTTTGTTCTGTTCTTGTTTCTGTGTTTGGGTTGTGTTTTGTTTTTTGTGGGTTAGTTCTTAATGGAATAATAAAAAAAAATCAAATGTAGCTTGCAGGACTCGAGTTCTTTTGAGTCTGGGGTAGAAAAGGCTTTTAGGATTACAACAGTTTTTTTAAAAACATAAAAAAAGTTTGAAACTGTAGTTTTTAACTTAAAAATAGATTATGTAAAAATTTGAAGTATTTAAAAAATGTTTTGAATTTTGATTCTAAAAAATGTTAAATAATAAATATTTTTATTGAAGATATGCAAGCAAATACAATATTAACATGGCATTTTTAAAATCAACTGTACAAATCTGTTTTAGAAAATGAAGAAAAATAGAATTAAACAAGTGAAAATTTTCTGTTCTTTTTTGTTTTTGTTTTAGAGATTTAAAAATTAAAAGTGATATAAATTTAGTAATTTGAAAGTAAACTTTTAATATTGAAAATAAATTAATAGTCAATGATCTTAGCGTTGACCGAAAAAGTCAATGATAATAGAAAATGAACGTCATGTTGGGGGTACCAAATGCGATTACTAAAATCTTTAAGGGGCCGTATTGAAAAAGTATAAAATCCACCCAAGATATATGATATTGGATAATTGACCCAAAGTCAATTATAATTAAAATGGAATTGAGCGAAAAACACCACGACGTGAATTTCAGGATCTTTCTCTTCGACCTTCGGCCTCTCTGCTTCTGCGGCTTCTCTCAAACAATTTGGAAATAACCTTTGACGAAGACTTCGAGGGGCTCCGATTTAGACCATTCTGTTTGGAGCCATGAATATCTTCACCAAGAAACCCACGGCCAAAGGTTCGTGCCCTAACTCTGATTCTCGTTCTTATTACTTCATATTCAACTATTGCCCAATTATCATTATGGTGCCTTTTTTTTTTTCCGGGTTTTTGGGTTGCGGTTCTGATCATTGATCAATCAGTTCGATGTTTTGTTCAAAAGATTTTATGGCATATATATCTTTCTTTCTATTTTATTTTCTATTTTTCTTACGGGGTTGGTGACCAGAACTGATACCCAATATTAAGTTTTAGTTAAAGGGCTATGTTTTTATGTCATTCATTCTTGTTTTATTTAATCCAGAGGCTCTTCGGGAGAGTAAGCGAGAAATGGCTAGCGCTACTAGAGGTGATTTTTCAGTTTATTACTACATGTATTAGTTCTACTTTCTGTGGCCTTGTCCTCACACTACGTTTGTTTGGTTTCAATAAGACTTTCAAACTAGTTGTTGATATTATTACTTCTGGTTTCTTATATAATTCAGGCATAGAGAAGGAAATTGGCGCGTTGCAATTGGAAGTATGTCTAGCTATCCAACATATATTACCAATGATGATCCTCGTCCTAACTTTTATTGTCTCATATCTAATATGGCTATTTTATTGTTAGGAAAAAAAACTTGTTGCTGAGATAAAGAGAACTGCTAAGACAGGAAATGAGGTATAGTCAGTTGTACTAATAGATTTTTTTTCCCTGTTAATTTTCAGCCGACCGACTTAGAATTTTGTCATTTTAGGCTATTTTTGATATGCTTGAATTTCATATATTTTCTTTGCCCATGAAATTTGCAGGCAGCAACAAAAGTTCTAGCTCGCCAGCTGGTTAGGCTTAGGCAACAAATTGCTAATCTTCAAGGTAGTCGAGCTCAGATGAGAGGCATAGCAACTCATACACAGGTAGATTGTTGAACCCTGGTTTTTTTACTATAGAAGATGGATGCCCAGCTCTTAGCTGTGTTTACCATTTCCTGCAGGCCATGCATGCCCAATCTTCAGTTGCTGTTGGTATGAAAGGTGCCAGTAAGGCAATGGCAGCAATGAATAAGGTAGCTTGTTAAATTATATTAAAAAATAAAAAATTGGGTCATCATTGCAACATTTTGTTTTTTTTGTTTTTTTTCTGTCCAGAAATAAAAATAAAAGAAAAAAGAAATGTTTTATTATTTGTGAGTTGTAATGCATTGTTGTGTAGTGCAAGAATGTTTTCTTGATATTTATTGATGGAGTGATGTGCAAATTCTATACAAGGTTCGAGTGGGTGAGGATAATGTTGATGTTATTGCATGGTTTGGGAGAGTGTAAAGTTTTCAAAGAATAGGGTGATCAGAATATGAGCATTGGAAACATGTTTTTTAAAATAACATACATAGTGGAAGATAGTGTTCCCCCAACCTCCCTGTTTGTGCACACACACAAAGGAAAGAAGTAAGACTATAGTCTGCAGAAAATGGACGGTGTGAAATTATCTAACTCTGAGGAGAAACTAAAACGCTAAAGGCTGCATCAGGGCAGTCTCTAGAGTGGAACAAAACATTAGCATTGAAGTTTAGTTTAGATTGCATCTTTACTCTTCCCCCTTGTGCTAATTTAGAAGATTCATTTGCAGCAAATGGCACCTGCAAATCAAGCAAAAGTTATACGGGACTTCCAGAAACAATCGGCACAGATGGATATGACTGTAAGATGATGGTTTTTTTTTGGGCCTGAAGATGATGCTTTTATTTTAGTAAATTTACTTGGAAAAAAAGTAAAATCATGGTTTGCTTTTCTACAGCTTATGGACCATAATGGTTTATCAATCTTATTTGCAGACTGAAATGATGTCAGATGCCATAGATGATGCCTTGGATAATGATGACGCTGAAGACGAGTCTGAAGAGCTGACTAATCAGGTACTTTCTTTCATGTACCTTCTTCCATTACATTTTATTTTCTATTTTATTCTGCATTTTTTGCAAGGCTTTGTACTGGAATAACCTCCCATATCATTAAACAGTTTACTAAAAGGAACTAATGGTAATTTTACTGACCACCTTATTTTGGCAGGTGCTTGATGAAATTGGCGTGGATATTGCCTCACAGGTTGGGATCAGTTTTCATAAATTTCTGAAGTCACCATCTGTCACTTGCACTTTGTTATTGTGCTCAAGCTAATTTAGGTTGTATTTGAACTTTTGGCAGTTGTCAGTGGCTCCTAAAGGAAGAATTGCGACAAAGAATAATGAAAATGCCAGCAGGTATCTACCATATAATATCTTTTTTTTAATCATTACTGGATTTGACAGAGAAGGAAATATGAATTTCTATTTATCACTTGTAAGAACAATTTACTGTTTTTTCTTTGCATTGAAGAACAATTTACCGTTGCTTCTTATGCGTTATGAATTCTGAACTCACATGTTTTGCATGTAAACATTTAAACACTCAAATTGTTTGGAACTCTGATGCCATTGCAGCTCGGGCATTGACGACCTTGAGAAACGTTTGGCAGCTCTAAGAAACCCATAATTTTCAGCCCAAGTTTATCCGGCTCTCAAAAGTGAAGTTGTCTGCAAGAATTCTTGGCGTTCACTTATTTTCTGGGATTTGATTAGTTCAGTGTATATTCCACCCTGAATTTACCATTATTTTTCAGTCTATGAACTGTGTTCTTTGAATGAGGCTACTGCAAACTAGAGGATCTTTAATAGATGTTAATCATTTATGCGTGATAAATGATCAAAAGAATAGCAAATAAGCAAAACAAATAACATAGATAGGTACTATCTGTAAATTCAAGTGAAAGTTAATCCACATTCCGCCTGGCTGAGGAAGCCTTTGCTAAGACTCTTCAATAACGCGGAATCTTCGAATGATGTTCTGGATATGGGATCTATGCCTTGCTGCCTTGGTTTTTAGAGTTTCAAGAGCTGCAAAATGGTTAATTGCTCATTACCCGGCCACGATTGTTATAAATAGTTGCTTAAGAAACTGCTGAGGTGTGTCCAGAAAAGAAATTACAACGGGGAAATAAATTTGATGCATCATTTGTGACAAGTAAACTTAACTGGAGATTTAACATACATCTGCTTAGAGTTATTGTAAAATCACCAAGAGTAAACACTAAGCTTCACTAGATGCCAAATTGCTACACTAAAATGATAAGTTTAATTTGAAAAATTATTAGCAGTGATGAGAAAGGCCGTAGAATCTAGTCTATTAAGGAATTCCGTTCTCATATCAAGCTAAGTGTTCATGACAGACAGGCAGTGCTTCTCGCCGAGAGCGGACAATAGCGTTATATCATAAGCAATACTTGCTACATATAAAGTTTCATTTCCATCTATATAATTTTTTTAAAAAACAAAATTAGAAAGTTAACATAAGTTCCTTGGAGTTGAAAGGGGACTAAGAAGAATCCTGGTTGAATTCTCTCTGGCATGTTTCAGAAGACGTTACCGGGGTTGAAATCTTCCGCAGACAATCCGGGGAGCAGAAAACCATTTTGGTCCTGGAAATGATTTCATCAGGATGTGACGTAAATATGACCTCGCAGTGATTCAGAATCATCCCATGTACAGGAGATTGATTCCATAATGCCTGAGAAGTGAGATCACACTCTCAAATAGAAGGTGATCTAGCATTTCAGGTGAATCAGAATTTAGAAAAAGCAAGACTCTTTTATTTCCTGATAGAGAGAAGCTCAAAGCTCCTAAGAGGATCATCACGATTTCCTCTAGAAGCTGAATTGCGTGTAAAAGTTGGTTGTTTGCTCTCATATAGAGGGCGCGTGGTAGTTGGGCGGCTACTGCTTGGAGTCAGCCGACCAGTTCGACTATCAGTGTGGTCACCTGAGGAACTTGGCTTGTTTGATGAGACGATGGCTCTTCTTGTACTGCTGCCATATCGAGTAGAACTGCGTCCCTTCTCTTGTTCATGGTTCTGACAACACAAGGCAAAAACAAATCCCATAAAAATATTGAAAAAAATATATGTTGTTTCAGGCTTTCAGAAACGAGTGTAAGAGGGAGAGATGAATCCAAGCTATCCCCAAGACCTCAAACCAGAAGTAATACAGGAAAACTTCAAATGAAGACTCGTCTTTTCTTTTTGTTGAAGAAAAAAAACATACCATATCCTTATGTAATGGTACATCCTCAAACATCCGCTGTTTGGTTTGATCACCCCGAGGACTTGAACCTGTGGGGTTCCTCCTGGAGAGTGCTTCAACAGCACCAGAGAATTTCTCTCGAGTATCTTTCCCAGCTGAAAGAAGCAATTACAAGACCACAGATTATGCAACATATAATTCGAAGCAATAAAGTAGTTTCACTAATGATATAGATGAAAAAAAAAAAAAAAAGAAGACATAGTTTATGCTTTCAGGTTATTTTCTTTCTGTGAACCAAAATATACTTGATACTGAAAAAAGACTATTGTAGCACATAACAAGTTTAAAATTCCTGAACACCCATGGTCAAACTCAATAAGATGCACTAGGATACCAATTTTCAATATATTTGACTCAGCATACCTGAGATCTTTTCTGGCTTTTGCACAGATGGTCCAGCATGCATAGCTGCTTTGCCACTGCCATTCTGATAGAACAACAACTATGGTAAGTGATCTTTAACAGAAAGAAAAATCCACACAAGTACATAAATGCTAACCCTTCCTCTAGAGCTAGAACTGATCTGTGGATACTTCAATATAGTCCAGTCAAAAACATAGTCAAACTGATAGCCTGCATTAAAAATGTCAAATCAATTTCCAATCCTTAACACACTAAAAGTTTTCTGAACAACGTACTGAATGCAATACCAAATTAGAATCAGATATCAAGGTAATAGACCTTCTCGAATAAACAAGTCACGAAAAAGTCTCTTTAAATATGAATAATCTGGCTTGTCCTCAAATCGCAATGATCGGCAGTAGTGGAAGTATGATACAAACTCAGATGGATATGATTTGCAGAGCGCCTGTTCAAGCATGCACATAAATTACCAACATAGAAACAGGATCAACAAAATTTGAGAAATGAGGCAGAAGATGCTACATGTACAAGTTATACCCACTGTTGAATGCAAGGAATATATGGTCAAAACATATTAAAAGCGAAAGTCAATCAGAGAGAATATTCAGTAGTACTTAATAGAATTTGTTAAAAGTAAACCTAATTCAGACACACGAGATACATGCATTAGTGCTGGTATTCTTATACAAGGGCAAAAACTATTATGTGCTGGCCCTCAAGCTAGGCCTGTCTTCTCAAAATCTATGACATTGACATCCAAGCTCCCACTAAGAATTTGGTAACTTGTGTAATAAAAAAGATTTGACAACATAAATATCTAACTGAAGTATTAAACTAACCCCATTTAAAAGTTTAGATGAAATTAGTCTAAAATGTTCCCTCCAATCTAAACCTTCAAGCAAATGATCCATGTGATTTTAATATTAACAATTAATTTAATTAAAATTTTAACAAGTGGCAAATTGGCCAACTTCTAACCTAGTTCAAGACATCCAACAGATCCAGCTAGTCATATTACCTCTATGGGTGTTGACATCTTCTTCTCGCTGATCTTATCATATTTTTGCTTTTTGGTGCCAGCCTTCAGTCCCTGCCAAGGAAGACTGAAAAAAAAAAAAAAACTGTACTAAGGAAGCCAACAGTAAGATATTGTAATAATATCCAACATCCAGTAGGGGGCAGTAGATGTTTCTGTAAAGTATCCAACCTTCCTCTCAAGAAGTACATAAGAACATAACCAAGGGATTCCAGATCATCCCTTCTGCTTTGTTCTGCCAGCAAAATAAAAAGAGTTTAACAACAGAAAACAAGTAAGTCTATTATGCAATAGTTCAATTGTAATTATTGGTTGGTAACACAAATAAGGCATAAACTAAGTACAAGATATAACTCACCAATTCCAAGATGAGTGTTGACACTTGCATAGCGAGCTGTGCCCGTGAGGTTCTTGTTTTCCCTGTAAAAGAAAAACAAAAGTTTTAACCAAAAAAAAATAAAATTGAGTGGAACTTTATGAGGAAAAAAAGTAATTTTACAAATGACAATAGAGTTAGAGAAATAAACTTATAACAAGAAAACTTGAGTGAAAGAACTTCAAATAGTGAAGGATGGTAAGGTCCCAAAATGTGAAAAAAGGCTTATGAAGGAATAGAGACTCAAAATGAAACAACTAAGGATTTAAATTGAAAAATCAGAGCCAACTTCTTGATGTCAAGTTAGAAACTGGTTTTGCTCCATCATGGTATTTATGGCACAGTTTGAAACCTATACCATTTGAGATTCATCAAACATGTACGTACACACAACATACAGTTTGATGTAACTGCTTAAATATAAGTAAGATATCTGCAGTTTATAAGGTAACATATGGTTTAATGTGATGTGAGTACTTTTGCCTCCTTGAAAGTAAGAACTACAATTAGTAGTTTCCAGGAGAAAAGAAGGGAAGGAATTAAAGGGAAAGGGAAGGGGAAGGAAGGAAAGGTTAAGTGATGGTTTATTCTTTCCTTGTTTAGATCCTCCAAAATCTCTCAATTTGGGATAATTAAAATTAACAAAGGGGGAAGATTAAGGAGGATTAACATAAAATCCTCCAATTCCTTTCCCTCCAAAATTTTAACAACCAAACAAGGGGAAGGTTACTAAATTTCCTTCCCTTCCCTTCTCTTCCCCACCATTTTCCCTTTCCCAAACAGACCCTAAATGTGAGACATCTATATAAACAGTGCACCTTAATACCCTGTAGTATGCGTGATAAAATTTACCTGTATGGTATGTGCTTATGTGTCTGAAGATCCCTAAACTTCTTGGCAAGGCCATAGTCAATAATGTACACCTGAAATTAAATACAGGAGGATATCAAAATAGTTAAAAGATATATTTGTGCGTTGATCTAAAATTCTTATCAGAATCTACCAATCACATACCTGGTTTGCTTTACGCCCTAGGCCCATAAGAAAATTGTCAGGTTTTATGTCACGATGAAGAAAACCTCTTGAATGCATATATTCAACTCTGTTTATCTGAAAATAAACAATAATATGAAGGGGAATTTTAAACAATATTGCCACTGCTTAAGTCACTTCACTTGGCGTGCAGTTGCCGAGTAGACTTACTAATTGATCAGCAAGCATCAACACAGTCTTCAATGTGAACTTCCGGTTGCAATAGTTGAACAAATCTTCCAGACTTGGTCCAAGAAGATCAATAACCATGACATTGTAGTCTCCCTCGACTCCAAACCACTTGAGGTGGGGAACCCCCGCTTCATTAAGGAAAAACCATACTAGGTTACTCAAGGAAACATCTTCATTGTTTTCTATATTTTTTCTTAATTATTTTGATTTAAAGGCACGGTTTAGATTTTAGAGTAATGATTCTGATTTCTTTAAAAGAAAAGTTTTGGCATCAATGAGATTAAACTCCATAATCAGGATATTAGAAAAAAGTAAAGGAACAAAAATATATTTTTAATCTTTTTCAAAATATAGACTACTGAGAAATGATTCCCATGTAAGCTTGCATCATCTAGCACTCATAATATCCTCAGTAACCGGAAGAGAAAAGGAAAGGGAGAGCCAGACTTACTTCCTCCTTGAAGAAGCATATACAATTTTGACTCATAGTGAAGCTGAGGATGCTTGCTCTTGACAGGTTCCTGGAAATATTTTGGGAGTAAGGGGTGGTAAAGAATTAGCATCACAGAATATCATGAAACATGGGAAAACAGCAAAGGCAAGGATATGATGAACAGTCCAAGAAAAACTGCAATTGGCAGCAGTGAAGTGAAAGCTAAATACAGAGAAAAACATAATATAGCACTTTGCATGCCACTTTAATTTTTAATAAGATCTCATTAATTTCTTTTAAACCTTAAGTGCAACCCAACTATAGTCCCAAAGTTAAACATAGAGATCGAGATTTCTTTTCTTTCTAGAAAATTGAAATGAACCTTATCTCATGTGGACTCAAATAGCAATGATTAAAAACTAATAATAAAAGAAAGAAAAGGAAAAGATGCACTTCAGTCCAACGTGCCCATGTTTGCATATAAGATAAAGCACCACATATCTCCACTCAAATGTTGGGTTCACAATTACAAGGTGACTTTTATCATAAGCGGACATTTAAGATAGTCAAAATACATTCATAAGCAGAAAATTAGTAATCAATCTCTAGAAATTTATGCCAGACTTCACTATTTAAGCATTTTGCCCCATCCAGACATAAAAAGAGAAAGCTTGAAGAAAACATGACATACCAGCTTAACGGCCACCTCCTCTCCAGTTTGTATATTTACGCCTAACATAAGAAAGAATAGATGGAATATTCTTACGTCAATTTAAGAACCTAAGACAACGCTCCTAAAGAAAACAAAGTTACATTTAACAAAATGAAACAATCATACCTAAATACAGCTCCCCAAAAGACCCACTCCCAATCTTCCTTCCAAGTTTAAACTTCCCAGCAATCACATGATCCATGATGAAATGACCTCCAACACAACTCACCTTCAGCCAGCAAAATTAATGGGATTTTCTGCTCAGATTTTCACCTAAATCAAGACCTACTTGTGCATAACCTCGTGCGGTGCAACCCTCACTCTTATTGTCCACGGATTCGCCGAATTAATGGGTTATGCAGATCAAAATCCCTTGTTTTCTTCAAAATCCACCCAAATCCAATGAGATTTTCCAATCTAGTCATTCAATACAAGTAAATTGGAATATGATGTAAATCCAGGAACAGAGATAATCAATGAGCCAAATTTATGAATTTTAACATCCCCGGCAATGAGGATGAAATCTTTATTCAGGATATAATACCGCCTTCTCCAGCTACATTCTGCACCGCACATAACCCAAATTAATCATCCCATACCGCGGAATGAAGCCCTAATTTCCAGACAATAGGACTGCATCGAACCAAGAAAACAGAATGCAAAGGGAACCAGAAATTCTTGAAAAAAATGAAAGTTAAAGAAGATATTGAGGAGCCTGTGCTCGATCAGATACGAAGAGATAATAATAATTCCACAAAACAAAAGTTGAGAGATGAACGGAGGAAGGCAAAGCAACTGATGGGAAGAGAGAGAAAGGGGGAGAGAGAAAAACAGAGGGAGAATTGAGAAGGGAAAAGCAGGTAGGAGATTTTCATTATAATAATCGCTGGTTTTTTTTTTCTTTTTGCAATTTTTAAAATTTCTTGTTTCTTTGTAGTTACTCACTCGTACTAATTACTAATTTTTAACTTTGCGCTCTTCAATTTCATAAAAATATTAATTTAATCCTTTTAATTTTAAAATAAGCATTATTATCATTTTTTAAAACATTCTAATTAACTTAAATATATTTTTGGTGTTTAATTTAATTTATTTAATTTTAAAATAGACAGTATTTCTCTATTTATTTTGTTAAATAATTAATTTTTTCTATCAAATTTTAAATCAATAATATGACATAAGAATAAAATTAGATCATTTTATAAAATATAATATTAATATTAATTAGTTTTATATCAAAATGATTAAATTAAAACATTTATAAAACTACGTAGGCATGAAAGTATTTTCAAGCCACCCTAGGTTCATCTTTTTGACGTATTGTTAATTTAAAATTTGATACTAAACTTAATAAATTATTAACTTATACATAAAAGTGTCAACTTATGTTGAAATTTAATATATATTATAAAATTTGTCATTTATTAATAAAAATCTTTGAATATTAAAAAAAGTATAAAATAATTAAATTAAATTCTTTAGAATACGATAGAAACTAAAATTACACGTAAGAGTCTACATTATATATAAAAAATAATTAAAATTTATTAGACAATATATAAATAAAATAATATAATACGTATATTTAAGAAATTTTATTACATGAGAATTGAGAGGTTGCACCTCTTTATCTCACTTACCTTTTTGTTGTCCGGGCCCACTTGGATACTAACGTGGCCCACTTGTGAATAATTGGGCTTATAATGGCCCAATTCCTTTCTAGGAGCGTTGTTCAGTGACAATTACAAATAAAATACAATTGGATGAAAAAAAAAAAAGGAAATAAAAAATCTCAGAGAAACAGAATGATATATTTTACATGATAATTTATAAAAAAATAACTTACAATAACATATTTTATGATAAAACTAATTATAAATAAATAAATAAAAACTCCAATAACCTGTAACCGCGAATGCATGTGCATGATCGCATTTGAAATAGTTATGTGTCTATATTCTATTTTTAGCTGTTCATGAATATCTTTGTACTTTTTGAATATAAAACTAATCTGCTTTGCATATATAATGGTCGTTTTTCACGTTTTAGATATTGTAAAAATCTCTCAATAGGCGCGTGGTGAGTCACGTCTATATAATTTTATTACTAAAAATTATAAAAGAGGCAATCATAATCGCGACAAGAGTGGAACGTGGGATCAATTATAAATCCTCCTAATTATGACCCCACCTCCAATTAATGCAGTGTCCCAATAACGAAATAATTCACGGACGTTTTTCATGAAGGTTCACCACACTATTTGCACAAAGATTTTGGATATTTTAAATTTAAGAAATGTTGTATTTTTAAAAAAATTTAAAAAAATTCATAGAAATCACCTTGATAAATTATACACTAAATATTTTTTTTAATTTTTATCACTTTAAAAAAATATGTATATATATATATATATATAGAGAGAGAGAGAGAGAGGGGGGGGCTTGGGAGTGATAGGAAAAGACATTAACGTCCCTTCATACCCACCTTTTTGAGACAGCTGGGCCAGTGTGTAGATGCGTTAAGATTCATATATACCAACTAACTATGTGATTCAATGGTGGTCCTAATATTGATTGAGATCATAATAATTAAGCTCGAGCGAAAGCCATATAATGTTCACTACAGTACCATCACGTTGAGTTTCGCATTCATTATAAGAAAAACCGTTAATTTAAAAATAAAATAATAAGAAAGAAGCATTTTCATGTAGTAAAGTTCTTTCATGCTTTTCTTCCAGAACGGCACATTTTTCCCACGATGGAGCAAGAGTATAAGCAAGTGAAAGCGATTCATAGGATATTTGCCAAATATGTGAGTTTATTGCGTACACTACATGGAATGTATATATATGTAATGATTGAGATCTGCTCGCACTCGTGAGCTTTACATATATGAACATAATTTCAGCTATATATTGTGTTTGAATTTATGTAAGATTTTGGGAGCATCGAAGAAAGACAAGTCATTCAAGTACTGGAAATGGTAATTCCATGCTTGGTAATTTCTACAATGATGTACGGAAGCATTCCAAGAGAGACAAGCAGAAAGCATATAAAAAAGATTCCGGTAGCTTTTCATTTTTCAAAAGGAAAACAAAAAAGTAGTTTATTCCTCAAGGAATTTCAACCTTTTGTTTTATGTATACACAGAAAAAGCTCACAAAAAGCACACGAGACTTGAATTCATTTGCATTTGGGGGAAGCTTGAATTGAACTATATAGACTTAAACTATCCGTTTTTGTTTATACTTTTGAACAACATGTCCATGCAGAAGCAGTATATAAACTAGTGTCCTTCCATCCAAGCCTTAACATGCCATCGACTTGGGCAAGTGTATATCCATGAGCAGGTGAAAACATGTTGAGAATCAATTGTGCTTGAGCCATGGAATTAGGACTCATAGGAACCTGCACAAAACAATGCTTGCCAAGCTCACTTCTCCACTCTCTATACTTGTCCTCTCCACTTCTCGCAGGCCCTCCTATGGCCAATATATTATTGATCTCTCTAGACAAGAGCCCATGTTCAACTTTATGCCTATTAGGGTCCTCACTGGACATATATGCCCCAAGAGAATCAAACAGCGTAGAGTAATAGTGCAGAGACCCAACAAAACGGTCCAAAAACGACCCGCCGTTTGAAACATCTTGTTCCACCAGAGTTACAATTCTGGGCTCCAATTCCTCGAGGAGTCTGAGAGTCTTCCAATCTGGTCCTGTTGCGTCGTAGAGTGAGTGTTGTAGCCAGTGGACAGCGAGTGTCTCGTCAGGCCTCACTTGCACCAAAGAGACATCTTCGATATCCCCGAATTTCCTCGCGATTGGTTGGAAATGAAACGACATTCCGAGCCTTTTGGCGAAATTGGTGAGCTGTTTGCCTGTCTCGAGGAGGAGATCCATGGAGGCTCCCATGCCTGTCATTCGGACACGTGGCGGGCCCTCCATTCGGGTGGCGAGGATGTGGAAGAAGGCAGGCCATTGAAGGCCCTGCATGATGTCTAAGTCGATGATGTGAACGGCGTCGCAGCGATGCACCGCTTCGAGTATGGCTTGGTTGGAAGTGAAGTGGGCGAATTTGATGAAAGGGGAAATGTTGTTGAACACTTGGAATGAGGAGTGAATGCTTCTGTGATCAATCAAAGGCGAGAATATACTGAGCCATGAGTTCATGACTCTGCTAGACATGGCTTTAGCGAAATAAGCTACAATACGCTCAGCGCAGGATGGCTTGTAGGGAGAGGCTAATTGGGTCAGCTCAAGTAGCATCCTGTGTGCCTCACCCAGGTTGTCCACAGAGATTGCCACTGCACACTCCATTAGGAGGGTTAAAAGGTTTAAGCCATCGTTGTTTTGGGTATGATCTGAAGGGCTTCTTTGGATGTGGAGGTCATTGTTGTTGATGGTGGGTTTTCTTGGGTTGAGGATTAATGGTGAGAGTGAGGGGATAAAGGAGGTGTCTTGGGAGGTCGACCTTGTTTGGTTATAGGGAAGCAAGTTATCGGATGTGGTTTCTGGTATGTCGTCCACAAGGTGTTTGGTGATATGCTCCACCCAATCTGAAAGCTCGTTCTGAGCTAAGTTTACGCTGCTGTTGTGGGTGTCAATGGTTGAAACTGGGATAGTTGATGAGGTTGGAGCTGATGACAACCCAACAATATTATTTGGGTAGTCCCAGGATTCATGCACATGTGTTCGGATCATGTTCAAATTGCAATGAACCACCTCAAATCCCACTTTCATCATAGAAGAAGAAAGGGTCACTAAAACAAAAACATAGAGAAATTCAAATTAACAGAAATTAAGAATCATATAGAGAGAGAGTAAGAGAGGAAGGGAGGGTTTAACGCAGAGATAGAGGTTACTTATAAAGGGAGAAGGTGATGATAAAAAAAATCTGTGGGATGCCAATTCAAGGGGATGGCCGGCATAGTCAAGACATCTGGAAAAAGGTGAGGGACTAGAAGCTAATCATTACACGTCGGTTTGGTAGTGATTTTTCATATATATTATTAATGAATTGTGAATGATATTCAAGTATTATAGATATTGGTCATATGAACATGAAGGCTTAGCAGTTTGAGGGATGCTACAAAACTGGTGTTTATTATAAGGAGAGGGACGTTTTGTTTTGTCTCGATAGGGAAGGATCAACTACCGCTATATTATAATATGATGATGTTAATTAAATTAAAGAAAAAAAAATTACTCAGCAATAGGAGAATTATTGGTGCTTTTAATCTAATGATGTCTACTTGTTAATGCCCTATGACTAAGCACCCGGACACTCGGGAACTATAGTAATTAAATTCCCATGTCATTCATTACGTTATAGTGAGGAATGAGGATGCTACTAGGACATGTTCCTGTTTGTGAATGGGAATTATTTCGAGAATAAGTTTAGGTTAAAAAATTACATATAATTTTTTGGCTTATTCAAAGAATTAAACTTGGATCATTATAAATAGATATTGTCTTTTCACTATTTTTTTGTGATAAGATCAAAACAATTAATTAATATAACTATTATCAAATAAGTAATAATATAATATATTTAATCACACATCACATCTTCACCTTTTAAGCTTTGACAGTTATTATATCTGTTGCTTGTAAGGTGAATACTAGCTATTATATTAATTCAGTTGTTGAACACCCTTTTAAGATGAAAGTGATGTCTACAGTTTAGTTTATTCTGGCGAAGGGTGGCATAGAGCAACCGTCCAACTCGTTTTACCAAGCCACAACGACAGTTTAATATACAAAGCTTATTGTTAGTATTATTTTTTTCTCTTATAAACGTAACCCGTATTAAAGAGGGAACATTTAGTTAAAATTAATAATAAATAATAGTAAATTAGTAATTGATTTTGTAAGCTTGCCGACTGTAATGTGTAGTTGTGTAGCACTGTGGGTCAGGGGTTCGGATTTCTTGCTTATAGGACCCCAAACTTCGGAGACTAAAAAAAATAGTATCTAAATGTTGCCAACTTGCCATTTATTTATTTATTTATTACTTTTTCTTTTGACATCTTCAAAAATCTAGTGGTTATATAACAATTAAACGTCATGGGATATAGAAACTCTTTATTTAATTTTTAACAATAAAAAAAAGTTAAATTCCTAATCAAACTGTACAGAGGTCAAATGTTCAAACACAGTAAAGAGACTGCATTTGCTTGTTCACTTGTTTAGTACTTGTAACAAATTTAGTTTTTAATCTATTATTTTAGACAAGTTGTACATGAAAATTTAATACTATGGATTCGTTTATTATGATGTGAAAATCAAATAACTGCTCAGTGTTTTTTTTTTAAATCAAAACTATTAGTATTATTAACCAATCATCTGTTGATTATGTACTTTATTGGTTATTAATAAAATTTTCAAATCAAAATAAAACTCGTAGAATTATTATTAATTTTTTAAAGAGAGCAATCTGGGGTAACGGAATCGAAGGCTGTGCTAGATGATTCAACAACATATTCTATTATTACTATCACTCTTCCTTGTCAGCGTCAAAGCAACGTCAACCACAGCAGCACTCTTCTTTGCCTGCCGTTGTTTTAAATGTACTTCTGCTTGGGGAAAAGGAAATGAAGGAAAGAAAAATTGAAATTCGAATCTTTACAATAAAGTAATGGGTCAATTTAGAATCTTCTACTTACGCAATAACAAGTTATTTTTGAAGCAAATGATTCTAGGCAAGACAGAAACGGACTAATAAAATCACAAGTGTCACTTAGACAGCATTCCAATGCAGATTGTGCGAGTCACTGTAATGGTGCAAGATAACTAAACGATGGATGAGTGAGACAAAAATGGTCTTTGAGGAATAATCAGAGAAAGAAAATTATATTGCATACAGAAAAATCAATTAATAAATTATATAAAAAAAATTTTCCTTTTATACATAGGGATAGGATAGAAGCTTAGTATTATACATGAATAACAAAGTGGGATTACATTCTAATCTATTGAGCAATCATAACCACAAATATATTTTACTGAAAAGTACGTCTGATTAATTTTGTTCATCTTAAATTTTTTTCTTTAACAAACTCAGAATTGAAGAGGTCAAGTCAAATGCTGGTCCCATGCAATAATGGTAACAAATTACAAATTATTTGCATTAATAGAATAATATTTCCTCATAGCATTCTCCTTTGTCATCCGGCCACTGCCAAGTCTTAAGAAACCACATATCAATGGTACTGAAACTAAGCTTTGTAATTATCATGACATCGATACACATGGTATTTATAGAATATCTTATTACAAAGTTTTGCGTGGAGACAAGGGGCAAGGGAGATTTACAAATTCAATAGTTGTGTCAACTAACATAACTTACAAGTCTAGTTCAAGCAGCACTTTCTTCATGTCTTTGTTCAATCAATCGAAATTAACCATTAAATGTAGCCAAGGAACACGTCCAAACGTGGAATAGCATCAAGAATGATATTGATATTAATGGTGGAGAAAGTTAAAATGCTGTTGGGTTTCTATACTGTCAGACTGGATCCGTCAAAAGATAGCTTTGTTAAAAGGAAGATAGATACCTTCTCGCCATGAGATAACTCTAATTGGGGTGACAAGACTTTTTATCCTTGAGCAGGTTGATTGCTTGCAGAAGCCTCAGACGCATCTGATGCCTCTGACTCATCATCTATTATATGTCACCCCCGTTTGATCAGATGAACGGACTTATAATTAGGGCAAAGTACATTGTTCTCCCATAAACTATGGTATTATTACAAAATTAGCACATAAACATTCACAAGTAATAAAAGGCTCCCATAAATTATGGATTAAACAGCCATTTGTAAAATTCTGTCAAAATTTAGAGCCAGGATGACGTGAAATCCGTTTGGAATTGACACCGCCGTAATAGATCATGTGAAATATGCTTCTGAAGCTTTGAAGACTCTTTATATGTAAATGAAAACGATCATACTCCGGCTTGAGGGGAAAGCAGAATAAAATTTTGGTATATAAGAAATTTTAACAATGACAATTTATGCGTCTTTTATTACTATGTATCACTTCTATAATTATATTATAGTTTATGGGAGAAAATGTAATTTTCCCTTATACGTAACCAACAGAAAACTTTACAAAAATTTTTTTTTGAAAAAGATTATTTTTTTAAGAAAAAAGTTACAAGTAATAAAATGGTTTAGAAAAAGAGCAAAAGGCTTACCAAAGAGCGACTTGACAGATGGCCTCTTAACTTTGGAGGTTTTCTTTTTCAATTCAGCTGCAAGGCAAGAGGATAGAAAAATTAACAAAAATAATTATAAATATAAAACTTTCTTAATATTCTTAATTATAACACACGACACAATCAGCACGCCCGCACAAAAAAATCATATATTTTGATTTTCAACAAATTCCTTCAGTTTATGCTCTACATGCCCACCTGAAAGACAAAGCCACCCCATTGGTAAGAACTAATTGTTTGATATATTGTTCCGACAATCTTTTGGTCATCTGACTAAAAGACATTAAAATGAAGGATAAGCAAGATCGTATCAAGCATCGCATCTAATGTGGTATAACAGAACAATAATGTTTCATTGACAAATAGCTTCGTTGGACGACTAACGCTTTTCCTGATTTTGATAGAGACAAAAGATGGAAAAGGAAGAGATAGGAGAGAATCAGAGAAGGAATATAAAACGATGGGTGAAGGTTTTTTTTTTGGTTAAGAAATAAATAAATTAAAGAAAGAAATTCACGTTTATTTTGGTTTAACAATAGAATGGCGAGAAATTGAGAGTTCACAGTCATTTAACATTTTTGTCCACACAACAGCTTATATTTATGAAATGTTACGGATAGTTAAAAGGAAAACAAAGGAGGCAATTTATCCCTTGGTCTCCTTCCTTTCTTATCTGCCATCTTCCACCTTCCACCAAACCAAATTAACAGGCTGCAGCCTGTAATTGGGTTCGGATGCATAGGGCACCAAGAATTCATTTAGACTAATTTGAGTAAACCAAACATTGACTTTGTGGACAGTCTTGCTAAGTCAGGAATCTACTTTATGATTTTACTATGGGATAATAGCTACAATAAAATGAAAATGACCAAAAAAAGAAGATAAATGAGACGTGCAAAGTGAATTGACAGTAATATACTTCATTACTACTATCTCGTAGATTTCCTTCTGGTAGTGAAAAATGAAACTTAACGTCCATTATTTTATTAAAATTTAAAAGAAAATAGTATCATATCAGAGTATTCCACACGCATAGCATGGGCTATAATATATCTTACATGCTGATTCTAAAACAAACATGAAATCCATACAAGGAAGTTAAATCTAATATGAACGACAGTTAAGGTCACTACAAGATATGTTCTTCTAATTTGAATTTTTCAGAATTTGGAAGATAAATAAAAACCTGTACTAATTAAAGGCATATCTGTCAGAAAAGCATAATGATTAGAACCATAGCCAAAATATAGCCGCATAGCAAACATTATCAACATGAAGCTAATATGGATATACTAAAAGATTGAAAAAGAGATATACCCATCCCAGGAACTTGATAGTCATTGACAATTTCAAAGTTCTTATACGTGTATCCAACAAAATTTATGTCCTTAGATGAAAGCATCTGTAAAACAGTCCAATTGAAAGACAAAAGAATAATGAGAAAAATAAGAATTGAATGGGAGAACAGCTGCAACAAATTGAACACTTGAGCATAAAGAATTTTATAACATCCAAAGTTTCAGCAATTATAAGTGCAATATTTGGACTTAATCCATATTATGATACTGAAGAAGAGACTGTTCGCCTTAACACTTGGCAAGTGATTTTGAATGTCAAAATGCTTCTTATAGCAGACTGAGGAACAAATGAAACTTCGAATATATGAATTCCAAACAAGTTTGTCAGCCTGGGGCAGATTGCCTATTACCATAGTCCAACCCATGAATAATAGCTCCTTAGGTCTTAACTATCTATTCAACTTCTTCCAGCTAAAATACATTGTAAGCAATGTAAAGTTGAAGAAAAATTACTATTAAGAACAGCAGGAATACACTATAATTGACAGGAGAGTAATTCAAACACTGATATTTAATTGATTTTCCTTGTTCTTTCATAGCTTGCCAACACAATTCAAGGATAGATAGAAACAAAGCATTGCTTTGTGAACATATATCGGCCAACAGAAAGTTATGCAGATGCGAACTTTGCAGATAACTCAGTGACAAATTCCCTACAGGAAAGCATACACCTAAGATTACCTTCCTCCATGGGCCACTTCTTGATGATGGTTGAATGTTGCTGTCAGACTGCAGATGTAAAATGTAAAATGAGGTATAATGAACAAGGTAAAACGGCTTCAGAATATAGCCACAAAAATAAGTAAGAATCTAAAGGACTAAAGTACCTCATCAAACTTCTCAAAATTTTGAGTATCTAAGTCATCATTAACCTCGGGAATAAATGCAGCTTCCATTTGGTATAGCATATCCCAATCAGTATCTTTGAAGAAAGGATGAGCCTGAAGAGGAATACCACAGGAAGGTAACCTTTATATCGAGCTATATAATGGAACAAATCTAAGAATTTAGAATAGGACACACCATACAACACCTTTATTTCACTTGCACCTTTTGACCCCAGCCTCTGGTTGACATTACACAAAAGTTTACTGATCAAATCTTTAGCCTCAGGAGATAGCATTGCCTCTTCAGGAAATTTCAAGTGAGTTTCCCAGTTTACTATCTGTGTGAAATAGGTAGCTTAGGTAAAACTAGCATCATAGCATACACTACAAAAATTCAGGAAACATCTTAATTATTCAAACTTCACTGAAAAAAATGTTAAAATATATAAGATGGCACAGTAAAACATTCTAAAGGGCAGAAAACTTTGTGATGAAAGAGGGAAAAAAACTGTAATGAGATGATTAACTTTGACTTATATTTTCCATTTCAATAACATTCTGTTATGAAGACAGTCAAGATAAGCCTCTCCTAACATATTCTTGAAGAAAACACGTGAAGCATGTGCCTAAGGAAAACATGGAGCATTCCACGCTACAGCATCTAGAATTTTTATCTTGTTTTATTTTGAGTTAGTTATACTTAGTGGCTCGGCCACCTTCCCCCTTTTTAGCAGCATGTTCTCCTTAGTGGAAGCATGTTTTATTTTATTTCAGTTTATTAATTATTCTGCTAATAAATTGTTCAGCACTTAGGTAATTGGGTATTCTTATATGTTTTTAGGTTGAATTTTATTATCAGTTGTATTGGGTTTGTCCATCCTAAGGGCTTGTCTTGGAATAGACATCGAAATTTAGATTCTTTTTTGGTGTTTATTCTCTTTTATCTAGGTTTACAATTCTGATCTCTAAAGTCACCTTATTCCCTTACAATTTGGTATCAGAGTTTGGTTTCCCACCATGGTTGTCACACTTTCATCCCACTCTGAATAACACACCACTGTTGAGAACACACCAGAGAGTTTTGCAGTAGCTGGCTGCGATTGCATCACAACTGGAGATCTTTGGCACACTGGTAGCAGATGTTGCAGCTCTCAAAGCACAAGTTGACAAGGGAAAAAAGCCTGAATCGAGTGGAGGCACGAAAACAAAAACACAATCCTGTTGGAGTGATGATGAAGAGGATGATTGGGAATTTGGGATCATTCTTGGTCCCAAAGGAGCGGTTCTAGAATGCCTTACATGAAGATGGAGTTCCCTAAATTTGAAGGAGGTGATTCTCGTAGGTCAATTCTAAAAGCATAAAAATATTTCTGATATTACCAGACTCCGGAGGAACTCGAAGGGCTACAATGTACCTAGAAGGTGATGCCTTTGGATTTGTTTTCATGGATGAATTCAGAAAGGACTGTCTTGTATTGGGAGGAGAAGGTGAGGGCGTTACAAGAGCAATAAGGTCTTGCGAAATTTCAAAATCCTAATGAGCATCTCTGTGCAATTCGTCAGACTGGACCGGTTCAAGAGTACAGACAAGAATTGGTAAGTTTTCAGCCTGTGTAAAGAATTTGCCAGGGCACTGCCTTCTTGGCATCTTCCTTAATGGGTTGAAAGAAGAATTGAAGGCTGATGTGAGAATCTATAAGCCTAGAAGTGTGTACAGAGCGGTTAGTTTAGCAATTGAGTATGAGTCTAAACTTGGCCCAGCCTAGAAGAGTACAGGCACCTTAACTTGGGTCGATTTGTTGGAACCACTATGGTGGCCAAAAGTATAAGCTACAAGGCGTGCCCAAGTCTAATCCAGCTGTCGTCACTCTTTAGTCTTTAATCAAAGACGATGTGCCCATACCTAATTCTGCAGAGCTCACCATTCGACCATTCACTCCAAAAGGCATGCCCACACCTAATTCTACAGAGGTTACCATTCAACTATTCATTCCAGAAGGCGTGCCCACGCCTAATTCTGCAAAGATTGCCATTCATCCCTTCTCTCAAGAAGACGTGCCCATGCCTAATTCAACCAAGGTCTCTTCTCAACTTTTCTTCACAGAGGTTGAATCAGATATGGAAAAAGCCCAGCCAGAGCTACAAGCACTGCTTCAGCACTATGCCAAGGTATTTGGTGAACATTCTCTTCCTCCTTTTAAGAATCATGCGCACGCCATCATCCTTAAACCAGATGCTACTCCTCCAAATTCAAGCCCTTACCGGTATCCTCACCATCACAAGGCTGAAATTGAGAAGCAAGTGGAAGCATTACTGCAAATGGGGTTCATTCACCCTAGCACTAGTCCTTTCGCCAGTCCTGTTCTTTTGGTGAAAAAGAAGGATGCTACTTGGCACTTATGTGTTGACTACCGGAAATTAACAAGTACCCCATTCCAAACGTTGATGAACTTATTAATGAACTATACGGAGCTGTGATATTTTCCAAGATTGACCTCTGATCAAGCTATCACCAAATTCGAGTACAATCTAAAGATGTTCACAAAACCGCATTCCACACTTATAATGGTCACTATGAATTTGTAGTAATGCCTTTCAGCCTCACAAATGGTCCATCCACTTTCTAGGCTGCCATGTATGATCTTTTCTGTCCTTATCTCTGAAGTTCATCTTGGTATTCTTCAATGACATCCTCATCTATAGCTGTACTTTGGAGCGACACAAAGAACACTTTACTTTGACCCTTGCTAGGCTACATAACAATGCATATTTGGCGAATACGAAGAAGTGCTTATTCATACAAGCAAGGATTAATTTTTTGGGTCATATCATTTCCAAACAAGGAGTTGAAGTAAAAAGATGAAAAAATTGCGGCAGTGGTTAGATGGCCAAGATCAACGACAGTAAAAGACGTAAGGGGATTTTTGGGTCTCACTAAGTACTACCAGAGGTTCGTTAAGAACTATGGCATCTTAGCCCAACCATTAACCGAATTGACAAAGAAAGATGCCTTCTTATGGTCTTCTAGAGCAGAAAAGGCTTTTCAAGAGCTCAAATAGGTATTGACTTGGGAACCCATCCTCTATCTTCCTGATTTCCCTAAATCTTCTGTGGTGGAATGTGATGCATCCACAGAAGGAGTAGGCGCCATACTCTTGCAAGAAGACCTCCCTATCGCTTATTTTAGCAAAGGGTTATCCTTCTCTAGTCAAATCTAGTTTGCTTATGACCGTGAATTGTTGGTTTTGGTGTTGGCATTACAAAAATGGAGGCACTACCTCTTGGGTAAGCATTTTTTGGTGAAGACCGACCATCGCAGCTTGAAATACCTATTGGAGTAGCGCCTTACCACAAATGAACAGCAAAGGCTCATCATGAAGTTAATGCCCTCTGACTTCACCATCATCTACAAGGTCAGATCTGAAAATAAGGGTGCTGATGCCTTATCCTAACGACCTCAACACAAGGATTTTCTCTCCTTGGTGATGCCAATTCCTATGGATTTCTTGGAGCTTCAACAAGCCCTTAGGGATGACCCCTATACCAAAGAAATCATCCCTGCCCTTAAGGTAAATCCCACATCTCTTTCTGATTATAATTTAGCTTATGGCAAGTTGTTTTTTAAAGGAAGGTTGGTGATTCTTAATATTCCAACTCTAAGAAACACGCTGCTAGAGGAAGCTCATTCATCACCTACCGGCAGCCATGGAGGGTACCTGAAAACTCTCAAACGCCTCACATACCAATTCCATTGACCAGGCCAACATCAGGACGTTAAGCTTTTTGTGCAACACTGCTTAATTTGCCAACAAAACAAATACCAATCTCTTGCTCCTGCCAGCCTCTTACAGCCTATACAGCTGCCTATGTGGGTTTAGGAAGACATCTCCATGGATTTCATCATTGGTTTGCCTAAATCAGAAGGTTATGACACAATTCTAGTGGTGGTAGATCGATTCAGCAAGTATGCTCATTTTTTGCCCCTTCACCATCCCTACACAGCTAAGACTGTGGCATCCCTATTTGCTTGTGAGATACTTCTTTTACATAGTATGCCTCATTCAATTATATCTGACTAGGATTCTACCTTTCTAAGCTCTTTTTGGTAGGAATTATTCAAGCATAACAAGACTCATCTTCACATGAGTTCAGCCTACCACCCACAAAGTGATGGCCAAACCGAAGCAGTCAACAAATGTTTAGAAACTTATTTGAGATGCTTCGCACATGAGCAACCTAAATCTTGGAGTCAATACCTTTGTTGGGCTGAGTACTCTGATAAACCCCAAACCAACCAGTATTATAGGAGGAAGAGAGGACACAGAAGTGCAGAGGAGAAGGGCAAGGCTGTAACGCAAGTTTACTCTAGAAGGAATAAGAAAGGTGAGCTGGCAGAAGGGGTGGAAGGAATTGGTGTTTCCAATAACTAACTTCCTAACGGCTCCAGTGGAAGGTTGTTAGAAAGGTGGGGACCACCAGTTGGGGGAGAGAGCGAAGGAAGTATTTACTGTCAGTCAGGATTGAGGAGGAGGATCGAGAAATATTAGGCAATTGGGAGAGAGCTAGTCTCTCGAAAGCTAGCCACCATTTTACTTTCCAGTTGTTCTGTTTTCTACCTTTTCTTCGTTATCATTCTGGTTGCAGTGTGAGTGAGTGAGCAGTGAGAGTATTTTGGCTGTTATTTTCCATTTGGGACTTTCCTAATTAGTAATAATAGAACAGCATTATCCAGCAACCTTATCTCAAAATCGGGCTCTAACATACTCTTACAACACTAGCTGCCGCACCTTGTCGGGATTCACTCCATTCAAGATCCTATATGGTTGAGACCCTCCTGCCTTGTACCCCTTTGTGAGAGGTGAAACCCACTTACTTGAGCTTGAGGAACACCTTCAACAAAGAGATGACATGCTAAAAATCCTGCAAACCAATCTTACAAGGGCACAAGACCGAATGAAGGCCCAAGGCGATTCCAAAAGAAGGGACCTCTCAATTAATCCAAGGGATTCGGTCTTTTTGAGCTTCTACCATACTGTCAACGGTCACTTGCACGAAGGAGGTATGAAAAATTGTCCCCTAGATTTTTTGGGCCTTACATGGTGATAGGAAAGATTGGTTTAGTAGCCTATGAACTTGCACTCCCTCCCTCAGCCAAGGTACATCCTATTTTCCATGTCTCTCTTCTCCGTCCTGCTAAGGGGCTGCCAGCTCCTTCTCCTTCACCTCCACTTCCCATTACTAGTGATTAGGAGCTCCAACTCACACCCCACAAAGTGCTTGATCATTGTTGGGTGTCATCAGCCCAAGGTAACACCCTTGAATTACTCATCCAATGGCTGGACTGCCCTATCGAAGACAGTAGCTGGGAGGACTATAACCTATTGGCTGACAAATTTCCTACTTTTCGCCTTGAGGACAAGTCAATTTTTCAAGAGGGGGGTAATGTTATGAAGACACATCAAGATAAGCCTCTCCTAACATATTCTAAAAGAAAACATGTGAAGCATGTGCCTAAGGAAAACATGGAGCATTCCATGCTACAGCTTCTAGGATTTTTATCTCCTTTTATTTTCTGAGTTAGTTATGCTTAGTGGCTCGGCCACCTTCCCATTTTTTAGCAGCATGTTCTCCTTAGTGGAAGCATATTTTATTTTATTTCAGTTTATTAATTATTCTGCTAATAAATTGTTCAGCACTTAGGTAGTTGGGTATTCTTAATATAAATATCCTTGGGATTATCTTGTATGTTTTTATGTTGAATTTTATCATCAGTTGTATTGGGTTTGTCCGTCCTAAGGACTCATTTTGGAATAGACATTGAAATTCAGATTCTGTTTTGGTGTTTATTCTCTTTTATCTTGGTTTACTATTTGGATCTCTAAAGTCCCCTTAGTCCCTAACACATTCCAGATTTTCATGGTCCTGATAACAACTTTAGATTAAGGCGTTGTAGTAAGGTGCCCATCAGAATGCAATTTCATTTCCTTAGAGTTAAAGCATTAATTCATCATCTATCAATAATATTTCAGTTAAGGCTACAGTCAATGCTTAGATTCATCATACACAGCATGAATCAGGTCAAATAGCCACTCCATTGTGAAGCCAAAATCCAAGCTTTCTGTATAGATGAAAATTAAGTACTTAGCACATAAAGTATGCAGAAGGGGCGCAGATGAAGCAGAGTAAGCATCATTGGAGTTATAAAGGAAAGAAAGACATACATTTCAACTGATAGCTCACAAACTCACAGCCAATAGATATTAGAATGACAAGATTAGATGTTCAGCCTCATCACCACTGATTATAAGTTGAAATGGTTCACAAATTGCCTTTATTTAATCCAGACAGAAAATTTTCTAAGGTAAAAATTAACACAAAACATGCCAAATCCGATTATAATGTATATCAAGAATATTAACCAGAATTTATCAATGAGTGCAAACAATCAAGCCATATAGTTGATATTAGAATAAAAGAAATTGAAGAAGACTACAAAAGGTGGAATTAAATAGCTTTACTGAAATTTAAACAAAAGCAAATTTTATACAATGTTTGTCTCTATAGATATTTCTACCAGAAAGAGTACCTTCCTACATGTTGACATTGGATCATCAGAATAAAAAGGTGGATATCCTACCAACATTTCATACATTATAGCTCCTAGTGACCACCTGTGGATTTTATAACAACCATAATTGTGTCAAAATAAATTTTACAGCTCCAGTATGCTTCCAAAAAATTTAAAGGAGAAAGAGAAACAAATGTGACAATGATATTAGAAGAATCTTGACAGTCAAACTAAGTTTGCAAGATTTTGAAAAGATCAACCAGAATTGAACGAAAGGAATATTAGCAAGTCAACAAATCACATGCATAAGACTCACCAATCACATTCCATTCCATAACCTTTCTTCAACAGAACTTCTGGAGCAATGTAATCTGGCGTACCAACAGTAGAATAAGCCTGCAACATTTATACAATTACAATGACAAGCATAACTAAAGTATAAAAAGGATCACGATTGTCTAAAGCACATAACTGAGGTACGAATGCATCTTCCTTACAATCATGCTTAACAGAAGAATTCATCATTTCATTTCTTTGTGTGTATGCAAGTGTTTTTGTTCTTTTTTTTTTTTGGGGGGGGGGGGGGGGTGGGTTGGTGTTGTACATTATTTTAGTACATAACTTACAATATTTGACAAGGCTATGAGAACACCGCTGCAGTTAGTATAACAGGCATTTAAATTTTACACAATTTATCATATAATGCAAGAACAACACATATAACAGCAGTATACTTACAAGCGTCCTCCTGTTCTTTTGCCAGTGTTGTAATTGTTCTTGTTGTGTGCGATTTGAAGCTAACCGTTCATAATTCTGTGTAGAAGCATTTGCATTCTGACCTACAGAAAAGTCCTCTTCTTCAAGTATACTGCAATCTAATGGTTTACAAAGTCCAAAATCTGACAGTCTTAAGTGTCCATATCTATCCAATAACAAGTTATCAGGCTTGATATCCCTGCAACATAAGATACTGAAAAAATCAATTTATACTCTAAAATTGATCAAGGTTGCTTTATTGCAAACAGACATACAGATAAATAAATCTGACTTCACACTTCAAAAAGTTTTCAACATTGCAATAGTTTTAAATTGATTTGGATAGCAATCATGAGAAGACTCATAATTCGAACAGTGGGCTAAGAAAGTAATTTTGCGCATACCTATGGATATAATTATGTTTATGTATAGATTCAATAGCCAGAACTGTTTCTCCTACATAAAATCTAGCTTCATCTTCAGTCAAGATATCCTTTCTCATAAGTAAAGTCATCATATCCCCACCCGGTAGATACTCCATAATAAGGTACAGATAGTCATCATCCTGGAAAGAACAGTAAAGTTTGACTATGCAATTGCTGTCAACCTCTGCAAGGAGATTCCTTTCAGCTCTGACATGTTCTACCTGAAGATATTAACAATTTTGAAAATAAGTATGATACTCTCATTAGCTTTGTACATAAAAACAGCTCTTGTCCAAAACAATATAATCTAGCTAGATAAATAATAATAAACCTGCCCTCTACGAAGCATCTCTGATTTCTTTAGCTTTTTCATTGCAAATACATGCCCTGTTGTCTTTTCCCTACAGACTCTAACCTGCACAAAGCATGTAGTTTTAGGAAGCATTCAAACTATTAGCAGGAAAGAAAGAATTTTTTATTCCAATTATCAAACAATGATCTTAGGGATGAAGAAAGAGGTGTCACCTCCAGAAACACAATCATATGTACAGAAAAATAAGCGTAGTTTAAAATATAAAAATGTGCATATAGTTATTTAAATAACAAAGAAAGATGGCATCATGGATGCATTAGGCTCTTTTTTAGCATATATTCCCGTATTAAAATTTTTTTCTTTTGCATTATATCTATTCAAAGAGCGGTTCAATTGTTATTTGGATGCATCTAATGAATCAAGAATAAAAAAAAAAATACATATTAAGAACTATACATATGAAAGTAGGCAACTGAAAATTAATTTGATTCTATGGTTTAAGTAATAGTAAAACAATCCACCATTACTCATATCATATACAAGCATATACACACCTCCCCAAATGCACCTTTGCCAATCATAGTCAATAGCTCAAAATCATCAACACCCATCTTATGCCTCTGAAGCCGCATGTATTCAGTTTCCTTTTTCTCCAAAAATTTAAATAGGTTTGTTTGGTCTTCCTCAGAGACATCAGCATCAGCCAACTTCTTTTCCAAGATAGTTCGACTGTCATTAAAAAGCAAGGCATAAGAAAATTTTACCACCTATTACCAAATGAATGATTATTCAATGCAACTTACATTATACATACTAACATTAAGGGCAAATGACATGGACAAAAAGTCAGATAAGAAATTTGTCAATACAAATTACAATATTTGCATTAACATTCAAAGCTAATGACAAGATGAAGAAATAATTATTATTATTAAGATCATCTGTACTTGCATATCAAACCAAAATGATGAGAAAAGAGTCCATGCCCCCCGATAATTTCTCTTAAAACCATATAGCTCCCTTGGGACTTGACAAGAACTTGTGTTAAAACTTAACAGCCAATCAATTTGGGTCTCAAGAAGTCTTCTTTCCCTTGAGAACTTAATACAGGATATTTTCAGATCCACCAGATTCATCTGCTAGGTTAACAATTACCAAAAAGAAATGGTTTCTATAGATAGTTTTCCAATCCCTGTTGGATAAAATAATGACCTTAAAATAAAAGATGGTTGAAGCCAAGCATGGAACCAAGCATGGAACACGTAACAAGATTTTATTCAGAATAGGTGGCCATTATCATTAGTATTTACTGGATACAAAGTGATATATAATGGAGCTTTCAAAATTTTGAAATAAAGATATAATTTTCTGAAATAATAATATTAAAAGCTGTAAACAAACATCACATTATGGTTAAAGTTTAACCATTTGGTGTCATAATATGATAATAACAGCATACAATTTTACTAAACACAAATAACTTCATAAAAAGACTTTTCCAGTTACTTTTAGCATGAGGAAGGAAGCTCCTAGGAAGAATTTTGCAGCTCAACCTAGCATCATGCAATCCAAAATATTGGAAGAAAAGCTCTGAATGTGATATAGATTAGAGCCTTAAGTATCAATGGATAGCGTCAACTATAGAGTTAGAAGTAACAGTACATCAGGAAAGTAAGATGACACTTGATGACTCTGAATTTTTTTTTTTTAAAAAAGTTCTCTATTGTATATGAGGATGCCAGAATACACTCACAAATTTAATTTTAGGGGATTTGAAGATAAGTTTCATAACTTAATGTTTTCGTGCACAAAAAATAATGTCAAACCACCGGTAGCATTCATGAAATAAGTCATACCGCTCCTTCCTCTCTTGAAGGCTCTTCATTTGCTCCTTGTAATGGTTCTCTATATACTGCTTCGCCGCTGCAACCTTCTGCTTCGTGATATTGGATAGGGCTTCTTCATCCAACTGTGCATCCGAATCTTCATTTCCCCCACTGCCGTCCTTCTTCTTCGTAGAACCCCTCATTTTATCCCTTGGTTGAAACTTATGAAGCCAACCCCTCGCAGAATCCATATCCTTCTTGGAACTCAGTAGGTATCTCGATGACTAACAACCATCCTTCTTTGCATTAGAAACAAGCCAAGTTCCCTCTGAAAATAGCTCGCTTCAACTCCCAAAAATCCTAATTGCAAAAAACCTGCATAAGAATAAAAGTCACGCCTACAAATTTTAAATGTACATCTAAAGCCCAAAAAGAAAAGTGTGATCTCTCTTCAAAATTTGCTTGTAGGCCATCTCTCAAAATTCACGCCAGAAACAGTCTCAAGCATTTTCGAAGGAAAAGCCGTATGGTTGATGCTGGCAAGTGGCAAGAGCCACAAATTATGTGAATTCAGGACCATTCAGAATCCAATGACAATCAGAACGCCAAAGCATTGCGTTTCTATGAAGCAAAAAAATAAATGAGGCTGAGAATTCGGATTACCGCGTAATTAATAGTTGAGCCAATATAGATGATTATGATCCCGCGAAACCCAAGAGAGAGAGAAACAAGAGATTTGACAGTGAATCCAACAATTACGGTGTAAAATGGCTTAGTCTTGCCTCCTGCTCTTAGAAACTAAGACGACGTATCCCCGCGATTCTCTCAAACCTGGACATGTCGCTGCCAACGGACAATAATCTTTCCATTTTATATAGGTTTTCCATGTTCCAAATTACAGTGTATTTAGCTCCTTATTATAATTTTCAGTAATTCTTAGCTACATCAAGATAAATGGCCAACAATAAATAAATACACTAAAGGGGAATTTTTTTTTTCATTTGAAAATTAGTTATTTTCTTTCGATCCCGCGATAAACCGGTCCCGACAAGATTCGATTCCGTTGCTGCACTCCAACTTTCTTTGCTTTTCCATGTTGCTGCACGCCAAGTAATTAATTACTTTGGATTATCTTATGATTTATGATTATAATTTAAAATTTTATTACACTGTACAATTTTATTATTTTTTATCACTTAATATAGTTTAAACTGGTTGATAATTGTATTTTAAATTATGAGAGATAACCGTGAAAAAGAATAGAAAAATCAAAATCATACTTACATTTTTTTATATAAGGGTAAGTTGGAGTTTCTTGCATTGGGAGATTTACTGGGACCCAACCCAAGTTTGGCATTTTAGGAGCAAAACAACAAAGAAGAGATATTTGTGTCACAAGCGCATCGGATATAACGCCACAGCTACTTGCTATTACCAGCCACCAAACAATGGACTCCACTTCAAACTTGAAACGCATGCCGAAATGAAAAGTACAGCTTAGCCCATCCCATAGATGTTATCAGATAAGAGAAGCCAAGCTTCTAGTAAGATAACTCTCCTCCAATATGTCTAAAGAATCATCACACGTAAAGATCAGTTGAGAGCACAAGTATTGTAAATTGCGTGGACAAGCGTATGGCTTACAGATGGGGATGTTGCAGAAAGAGTTAGAGTCGAAGAGATGTATAGCCATCAAAACTGACAACGAAAACCCAACCCAAGCCACTAGCTACAAAAATTTTAGAGATATATATTCTTGGTAAAGAGACACGTGTCAACTATTTTATTTTTGAATCTTTATACGATATAATTTTTAAGACATATACTTTTGAGAAGTGAAAAATGCATTTCCTGAATGTTATTTTTTAAAAAAATATTTTTATAAAGTTAATTCTAAAAATTCATGTTAATATTATTTTTATATATTTATATACATGTTATTAATTAAAAATTTTGTATTTTTTATTTTAAAAAACGAAAACTTATAATATTTTTTTTGTTTTATATTTTTTGAAAAAAAACACATTCTATTTTTTATTTGCATGAACACTCCTTTATTGGAACACAATCAGAAATACAACTTAAAACGGAGTCAGATTGAAGGAAAAGACAGTAATTCTTATATATAGATATAGAAACATATTCATACAAACAAAATAAATAGCAGAAATATATTCCAGTATGTATCTCGCGATGATGTTGAATTACTTGGTAACTTTTGTTAAGTAACTAAGTACACTTGATTGACACATAATCCGTCGGTTTCTTCCACTGTTCTTTTGTCAAAACAAAGAAACCAAAAAAAACCTCAGTTAAAATGCTAAGCTCATGTAATCAGAAGGCTGCCCATCCTGATGCCGTGGTCGATCCTGAAGCAGCTGTTGAGGGAAGATTCTTCTGTAAATACCAAAAAGAAACACAAATTGTTCAAAATGATTGATTTTAGCATTTCCTGTTGCGACTCTAATGTTTTATGCCACCTGCATCTCAAACTAAGTGGCACATGGGTTTATCCGGAAAAGAAAAAACAAGTAGAGAAGTCAGACTCAAGCACAAGTGATCATTTGGAGTGTATCACGAAAGAATACAATCAATCATGGAGGTGATAAAGGAAGCAAGCACCATACATTTTAAATTCCTATCTAGTGTGTAAATGGAAGTAATAAATTTCATCTCTGGGGATTTGTATCAGGTCACATAAACGTGGCTTGGCCTCATTTTCGTAAAAAGTCATTTAGCAATTCTATCAGACTAACACGGTGCTGTAAAGGAACAGTTCGGGATACAATCCTCAAACAGATCTAAGCATCAATAAGATTGACAGCCACGAGTTCAGGATTGCAAAATATACTGCTCATATTGCCACGCCCTTACTGCTCCAATGAAGACAATTAACAAATAGAGCAAAATTTTTTTAAAATTCAACCACTGCTAATGTATTGATAGGATAGGGATAGAAAGAGATACTAAAATAAAATGCTCCAGAAAGTCACTTGGTTATCAATATGTATGGATTACAGAGAATATTGCTTGTATTTCCAAACATAGGAATCCAGATTTATAACCAGGAGTCAAACAACAATTAAATAAATTCACAATTTTCATATTGTCATTAGCAAGGAAAGAAAAATCACTTGTACTATTATCATTGTAAATATCGTGATTCGTGACTCCAAGGGGCATCTTAAATGAGAATAGAGCAAACAATAGTATCTTTATGCCTTTTGATCAAATGAATGAGAATTTTCAAAAAGAAGTAACCATGGAGAATACTTTGTGTCAATCCTGATTTTGGTATTAGAACTGGAAAGATAGAGCTGTAATCATCCAAATCTAAATTTCAGCATAGTAATAAAATAGCATTGCTGTTCAGGTAATATAGAACTATTACCTTTAGTTGAGAGAGATCTGAAAAAGTGTCAGTAGAATGTCTCACACTTCCATTTGTCTCCTTAGGACCAGTAACATGGCTGGTCGAAGTCAACCGAGCAGCAACAGGATCATTAGGAGGGGGCGGAAGAGGAGACCTGATTTTTCCCACCCCACTCGGTGGGGGAGCAAGACCCAAGGCTTTAGGTTTTGCATTTCCAGAAAGCCCACCAGTTAGTCCAGCTGCTGAAAGCATGCCAGTTCCGCTAGATGGTTTAGGCTTCACATTAATCCGGATGGTTTCACCTTCCTATAATCCAAGAGATATGAAAGTTAACGTCAAAGAAATGAGATAAGGGTGACGGCATAAAACTTAATCCTGACCAAAAGGCATAGAAATAAAAAAACACTGGTATTAGAGCAGAAAGTACAAAACCATCCTTTCATATGGTTAGTAAGGGGCGAGGGGAGGAAAAGATATTCCACAAAGAAAACCACGTTAGTGATAATAAAACAAAAAAATACATCTGACATGCATCTTCAGACTCAGACAGGCTCTGAAATTGGATTTGGCTTAACTCCAACAACAGTTAGTCACCAATTATTATTGCAGATAGTTACCAGCTAATGATATGTGTGTATATTATGCGGGTCACAATATTGCATCATGTGCAATAGGAGAGAGAGGACGAGATACCAAAAAAAAAAAAAAGAAGAAATAAACAGTGATTCAAAAGCCTTGTGTCTAATAAATGGAGAGGATCCAGATCCACAGACCCCTGTGGTCATATAATGCATACACAGTGATATATGATCATGCTCTTGGAGGGCAAGTAAACCACCCACTAAAGAATTGCATAGGAACCAAGGCAAATACGTAGTTCAAGATATAGAATATAGATAACTAATGATTCACTTACATACCACTGAACCCAGACCATAGCAGAGTATTGTGCGTTATTCATTCAAGTTCCACAAACAGAGCAATCTCAGCAAAAACACTTTGAGATTGAAAAAATTTTATAAGCCCAATAACAACTAGCCATTTGTGAGTTGTACCTTCAATCTGTGATTTACAGCGGGATGAATATCAATCTGAGACTCCTCGCTCGACTCGCCAGACTCTTTCTCGTGTTCCCTCCTCACGTACTTGTCGTGATCTGACAATGCCACATTGAAATCAAAAGCTTCGTTTCGTTCCGCAAACCCTAACCCAATAAAAGCGTGCTTTCCCTGACCATCCTCGATCTTCAGCACAAAGTACCTGGACGAGTCGAGCACGGACTCGACAGAGTTCTCGCGCTGCCCCTGGTAAACGAAGCACGCGGCGAACAGCTCCCCAGTGTTCGGATCCTCCAGTCGGATCTCGCACCGATCCTTGCACGAAACGACCCTAAGCCGACCCGACCAGATTTTATCTGACTGAAGCCACTCCCCGCACTTGTACCCACCGGATGTAGTTCGGGGCGGAATCTTGTACACCGAGACCTCGCGGACTACGAGGAGGGTGTGCTCGAATGCCTCCTCCTCTAACGACATCGTTTTTAATCTGGAGGAGAAAGATGTGGAATTGAGAATTTATAAACAAACAGCTTTAGTGGGTGATGATGATTGATGATAAAATGAGATGAAGCAGAGGATCAATGAAGCTAATGAAGAGGATAATGGGGTTTCTATCAGAAGCTAGAGTGATGAGTTTCAGGTGAATATGATGTGAATTTAAGAACTGAAGAGATATGTGGTAATGGAGGAGGAAATATTGGGGACGAATCAGAGGATTAATGAAGCTGATGAAGACGATAATGGGGGGTTTCTGTTAGAAGCTGGGGGAATGAATTTCAGATGAATTTGATGCGCATTCGAGATGTGACGATGGATAGATATCAATTCAGACTTCAGAGCTTGCACAGACGTGGGTTTCAGCTTTGAAGATAGTTCTCCTAAGGTCAAACTGTACACGGAGAATGATAGTTCAACTTCATTTTTGTTTGTTAAAATATAATAAAACTATGAGTAAGTTACTTTAATTTTCTTTGTTTAATTTTGTTTATTTCAACAATTATATTTGAGCTTTTGATATAATATTGTAAAAAAAAATTGTAGTTTTATTCTTATTACTAAAATTATTTTTCAGTAATAAAACTGTATTAATTTTTTTTTTACAGTTTTATTAATTAAAAAATAATTTTTATTAATGTACTTCATATTACATCAGAATTAATCAAATGTCTGATAATAATTGAAATGGTAGTTACGTTAGGTCCGTAAGGAGAAGAGGACTATCTGATTTACATAAAAATAGGTCAATTTTCACCAACAAAATAAAACACAGAAGAAAGAAGAAAGCATGATTAACCGCAAATGAACCATTACGCGTAACAACGGACAGTCCTTTTTTTTGGTTTTTCAATTTTGTTAACATATCTCCTCATTAACATTTTTTTAGCAAATATTATTTAAATTAGCATTACTCCCGTGTTAAGATTATATTTAGTACACAAATAATTATATAGTTAATGCATGATACTACATATTAAAATTTTTAATACATAATAATTATGAATGGCTAGAAATAAAAATTAGATAAAAATATTTTAATTTTTATAATGTATTAAATATTTAAATGATATAAAAAATTTTTACAACTATACATATGCATTTTGTATTACATTAAATGTATTTTAATTGTAACTTATGATCTTACTTTATATATTGATTATGCAATTTACTTGCTTAATACTAAAAGTATGGCAAAAAAAAATCTTTAATTCCTTTTAGTTTTTTAGTTAAATATCTTTCCAATTTTATTGATGGTGACAAGTATCTAATAAAAATATTAATGAAAGAGAAATCACATAAAATTAAAAAACTTATCATATTTTAAAATTAATAAAAATAAATTACATAGCATCGTAAGTTAAGATTAAGAAAAGTTTGTTCGCAATTTAACCTAAAAACTTCAACAAAGTTCATGTATTTTTTTGTTTGTGTCAAAAACGAAATCCACCTGTCCACCGAACCACAATTAGATCATACCAGTTTGAGGTAGCCAATGATTAAAGAATAAATTATTCTTTTAATTTTAAAAGATATAATTTATTTTAATTTAATTTTTAAATTATAAAAATATTTAATTTAATTTTTAAAAAATATTTTATGTCTAAATTTAGTTTTTATATATAATAATTTTATGTGTTTTTTAAAAATTAAATTAAGATATAATATATTTTTTAAAAATTTAAATTAAATATTTTTATAATTTAAACATTAAATTAAAACAAATGATATTATAATAATTTAATCATAATTATTATATGTGACCCATATACCGTTTTGAGTGTACAAGAAGAGAGAACGTCCTGGACCTTTCGGCTCTCTTTTCATTTCCCGTTGTCGTCTTTTTCTTTTCTCCCTTAAACGACAGCGTCCTCCGCCGCAGAAGCCTTTTCTCAATAGTCTCCATTCTAAAGGTCCCTCGCCAGTCTCCTCCATCACAGCAACGCCTCTCTCTTCCGCTGAAGACTCTATCTGTTGCTGCTACCTTCTGTTCAATTTGGTTAGACAATATTACCCTTTTATAAATTACAGTTTAAAACCATGGACTTATTTGGTATTTTCTGTATTACACACTGTTATAACTGATAACTAGTAATATTTTCACGCTCTATTCTCAACGCATACATATCTTTTCTGGTGATCCTTTAATTTGTTTTTGGTTTTCTTTCTTCGACAATTTATTTTATGTTTGGCGGGTTTAAATTATCTTGTTTGCTACAATTTTTACAGTGACAAGCTACCTGTGACCATGTATCTTCAGTATTACATAAATGAGAACGGCGATAAAGTCTACACTACTAAGGTCAGCCTCGAGTATTAGGTCATGATCATCGAATTATTATTATTTTCCGTATGTAATGTCTGAATTAACTCTTGGCTTGGTTTGTTATTAATTTGAATAAAACATTTTGTTCCAAAGTCCAAACTGACATTTTAGTTACTATTTGATTCCTTGGCAGAAAGAATCCCCACTTGGGTTACCTACACAATCTGCTCATCCAGGTGTGTAGCTCAGTTAATTTTAATTTTTCTGATCTTCATCACTTCCAGGTCGTTCTAATCTGTTCTGCATGCTTTAAATAACTATGAAAATTATTAGAAGGACTTAGTGTTTTGAGTTTGTTGTTTTATTGTAAGATGCAATGCTAACATTATATCAGTGACTTAAGATGGATTCTTGTATTGGTGATATATTTTTATTTGAAGCTTTATTAATCTTCTCTTTTAGAGGCTACCATTTTTTGCGTTGAATTGCTTCTGGGGTTGTACTTGCATCTTCTTTGACGAACTTTTGTCACTGCAAAAGAGGAAACAAATCCGATACCATCCAACTATGCAATGCAAGCTTAGAAACTTATCCACTCTTCAGTTCTATTATTTATTTTTAATTTTTCACATTACAATAGTGACCTTGTTAGAGGGGAAGGAGGTTACTGTTGGATGTATTATGTATATTGGAGGGAAAACATTACATAAAAGCATAGTCAAAATGGTAAGTTAATTAAGAAGAACTTAACCAGGTGTTATGGAATTAGACTGTAGTATATTATTTACTGTGTTTCATTTCTGTTGTCTGTTTGGGGGGCTGTGAAGATCTGCTGCCATGTTTTTCACTATACACTCTTTGCACTGTCCATTCTTCTCTGGTGAGGTTTTCGTTGCCTATAGCCCTACAATAAGAAAATATTGCTTCTGTGTTTTTCTAATCACTATTTGCTCATATTTGTCAAAGGCATTTATTCTAAATTCTCAGTTTTCCTAAACTGCAGCCAGGTTTTCACCTGACGACAAATTTTCAAGGCATAGAGTTCTCCTGAAAAAGCGCTTTGGATTATTACCGATCCAGCAGCCACCTCCAAAGTATTGAATAATAGACGTCTTTGTCGTTCGCGTCTTCTTTTAGTGCTTATAGGGTTATGTTCTTATCTAATGCTAGTGTTGAAAATTCAAGGTATTGATGTTATTTTTATAATGTTATCTAAACTAAAAACAGTGCTACTCGGAGTTTGAGTTAAGAGTTTGACTGTTTTGAGTTAAACTTTTTTATTTATTTATTTATTTATTTATTTAATCTACACAAATCTTCTTAAATTATGAGCGCCTGTTAATTGATTGAAATATGATAAAATGTTAAATGACATTATTCAACTTTAATATATCCATTGCATGAATTTACTATATAATTTTATATGAAAAGCATTTACTCATCATCTTATTAATTTTTATGTGTTATTATATTTAATAATGAAATAGTAGTTAAATATTTTTATATACAATTTTTTATATTTTTGTTATTAATTTTTTAATTAAAATAAAATATATACAAAAATTTAAAAAAATTAATTATAAAATAAATAAATTTTATAAATTATATTAATTTATAATTAAAAAAATTTTATTATAAAGATATAAAAATGATAGATAAATTTTAAAAAAAACATTATTACATATTTGACAAGACAAGTAGACAAGTTTAAGAGCGTGGTGCCACGTATTAAAATAGGGAGCCGGGGCAGTTTTGGAAATTGCTCGCCTTTTTGCAAGCTTAACTCTTCGCCTCCCGAAGCAAAGCGAGTCGAAGCGCCAGTCCCAGTTTCAGACTCTCAGTATTAGTCGTCGCCTGCGAAGTGCAAGAAGCACGGCACCGACTCATTCTCTTCGCGTATGATTTAATAGTAACATTCTTCACGATCTAAAACCCTAAGTTGGTAAGCATTCGAATGTCATGTGCTGTAGGCTGAAATTTGTCTGATTCGTGAGTGCAGGAATGGCCAGAAATCTAGCAGGATTTCTTGTGCTATTTTTGGCTCTTTCGATCTGCGAAGCTGCGAAGATTTTTGAGCCGATCTCTGACCTTCACCGATCCGCCGCTTTAGAACTTTTCACACCCATTGATGGATTAAATGCAAGGTGAACATAATGATTTCATGTTGCCATTCTGGTTACCCATTGAAATGCCTTATACCTCGTGAATTGTAGCTAAAGTCAATTACATTTTGATCGTACATTGCATTTGGTTTAGTTCTAAATATATCGATCCTTATTGGCGTCTTTAAATAATGATGTTGGCATGGTTTTATTTTTTACATAAATTAAGGTGATTATCCGTTTTTTTCTTTCTTTTTGGTTTTCGCCCTTAAAGATTAATTTATATCTGAAGTGTTGAGTCACTCAGTCTCATTACGAGGCCAGACAAGTCTGGAACCAGCAATCTCATTATCTATTTTTTCTTGGATTTGATTTATTGTAGTTTGATTAATATTTTTGGCAATTTCTTTGTAATATGATGAATTAATACTTAAATACTCTGACATAATTGTCCCCCCCACCCCTCCTCTCTCTCTCTTTCTTTGTGAAAAGAGTTTGTATCTCTTGCTACCATTTGACAAAGTTTTGTATGACACATGAAAAGCAATCTCCAATTCAATTATCATTTTCAAATAGCTACACGAGCTTTTTTAACTTGACGACTGTTGAACTGCCTCATTTCTTTGTTCAAAATGCAACATTTAGTCCTGATTTATGCACATACAAAATATCGAAAGATTATATTAGCTGACTGTTTAGTGTCTCATGTCGTCCTCTCTTAGATATGTCTTTCTATTGAAATTTTAAGTGACTATTCAAACAACTAATTTTCATCTGATTGTCTGTTATCAGTTTAGAAGATACATACGGGGCCTTAAGAGTTTTTGATATTCTTGCCATTGAAAAGAACCCTGATGGCAGCACAACTATTTGTCAGAAAGTATTGGAAAATCTTGGGTCATCATCTCCTCCAAAGAATTTGTTTTATGCTTTAAAAGTTAATAGCTTATTAAAGTGTGGGGTTAATGAGGAGGTTTTCAAGGTACTTTATTCTCAGGATGTTATTCTGTTTTGTGCAGCTTAAATGTTATTTCTCATGAAAGTTTATAAGTCTCAAAATTGATGCTAAAATCTATTTATCTTGTACAAGGCTATTGCTTCAAGACTTAAAGCCACTATCAATGATGCAAGTACGTTGCTTGACATATACTACTCAGTAGGAAGTTTGGCTCTTATCAAGGTAATTTTCTAGACTTCTACTAAGGTTAGACCAGCTGGTTATGCTAGACTAGATGTGTTTTTACCAAACTTATATGAAACAGATGCATATATGAAGATTGCAATCTTGTTCCTTTATGCTCATAACCTGGGCTCCTTTTCTCATTCATACTGTGTGTATGAGTGCTTTTCAATGTACTTATAGTATTCTGGGTTCTCATATCATATATTAGCTATTCTTAAGTACTAGACATGTCTCCTTTGAGGACAATTTCTTTGAGTTGTGGCTTGCATAATGTGACAGTATGTTTCATTATAAATTTATTACTGCTTCTGATCTCCTTCCATTTTTATATGCAGGATCAAGCTTCTAAAGTTGATGTCCTTCTGGCTGATGCTGATGGAACTTTTCATTCTATCAAGGTCCATTCTTTTATATTTACTCTTATTTGGATGTTAGGTTTGCTTTTGGATAACTGATATTGCCTCATCTAAGGTGGCATAGGAGACTCAATATAAGAACCACACCCATTTTCAATGTTGCCTCATTTTCTTTTTCTGCATTTACAATTCATGCTGTCCTTTGAAATGCTTGAGTTCATGTCATGCATTATTGACAGGCTTTGAGCCAGAGTGATGGAAGATGGCGTTATAGCTCTAATAATCCAGACTCTAGTACCTATGCTGCTGGTAATGTTTCACTTGATGGTTTGAAAGTATTAGCCATGGGCTACATTTGAATATTGTAAGGACTAAAATTAGAAGCAGCCCATTATATTTATATCTTTGTTATTAGATTTTCTAATAAAATTAAAACATTTGTAAAAAATTTTTAAGAAGACCCAATCATAGGGTGCTAAGCTGTAGAAAACATCCATTTGTCATTTTATGATTGGAAATCCTTATACCAAAGATATAAAAACAGCATCTAAGTTTTTTCCTATTGTGATTACTATGATTGATCGACATTGAAAACTTGCTTTTATCATTATGTCACAGGATTGGCACTTGAAGCATTTGCTGGAGTGGTCTCACTAGCAGCTTCAGAAGTTGATCAGTCTAGGGTAAAATTTTATATCTTTAAAATGTATACTTTACTATTCTCCAACTTTTAAAGATAAACCGTTCATGTATTGTCCAGAAACTCATTTAAATAAGAAATTGATAATAAATAATGTCATACATGGCAATTTTTTTGGGGAAGCTTCTGAGGCTATTAGTACAAGATTAATTGCAGAAGTGTTCTCACCTGACCTTCTCAGCAGTAGCATACCTTAAATATTATAAGTCATTGATCTTATTTAAGTGTTGAAGGAAAAGTCATACAACAACAACAAACAAAGCCTTTTTCCACTAGTTGGGGTTGGCTACATTGATCAAGCCCAACGTGTTCTGTCTAAGGAAAAGTCATATTGAATAAAAATGAACTTTTGATTGGGGCAAGTGACTCAAATTAAACAAAAGGATGGTAAAAAGCCTCTTACCCCTTATTATGGGGCTGAAAGTGAATTCAACCCTAAACTCTGACAAACAAATGCACACAGAGGACACACATGTGAAGACTCTTGGGTAGAGATATATGGAAGGGAGAAATGATCCTTTGTTGTAATCATTTACCAATGGAGTTGCATTTCTCTGACAAGTCATCTGCATTAGCCCGTGCTAAACTTGCTTTTATTATTTCTGACACATCTTGCAAACATACCTCATTCTAGGACTTATACTGATCTTATGTTAGCTACATATTGGCAGATCAACATGGTAAAAAATGATATACTGAAGCTATTTGACAACATTGAGAAATATGGTATGTGTAGCTTTGCTTTTATTTCATTACATGTTATTTTTTACTGATCATCTATAAATTTAGAATTGTGGCTTGGATGCCGTGGTCCTTTCATAAAGGATGTTAATTTAATAAAAGATAGATCTTAAAGTGAAATTTATGGTATGCTAAAATTTGGTGTTCATTTTGACCTATGCTGCCGTTATTTTTTAATTGTTGATTTAGATATGTTGAATTGTAAAAGTCTCTTTGCTACCATAGTTTTATCTCTGGAATTGTGATTTTACTGCCTCTATTATTTTTCTTGTTATTATTGGTGGTCAACTTACTGCCCTACTTTTATGAATTATGTATTTGGTACCTCTTCAAAATGCTTGAATCTTGAACATTAGTTCCTTGTTCTCATCAAATCTACATATCTAGTAGAGTTGATTAGGGGCAAAATTGTTCATGCTTGCATCAAAGCAGTAGTCCTACGGAGTGCTGTTTAGTGCATATATGTTATTCATTTACTGGTCATGCTGTTTCTTATACTTTATACTTTATCATATTGGTCTTAGATGAATGTATGGTCTATTTTCAGATGATGGAAGCTTTTATTTTGATGAGAAAATTGTTAGTACACATGAACATCAGAGTTCTCTTTCCACTACTGCTTCAGTTGTTCGAGGGCTTACAGCATTTGGAGCTGTAATTTCTGGAAAATTAAATGTGTGTGGAGAATAAGGCCTTACTCTTCTATTTATTTATCTGTAAGAATTTTCTGTTAATGTTCTGGCTTTGAATTTCCAGCTTCCAGGGGATAAAATATTGGGTTTAGCAAAATTCTTCTTGGGCATTGGAATCCCAGGAGATGCGAAGGATTTCTTCAATCAAGTAGAGTCATTAGCTTTTCTAGAGAGCAATAGGCAAGTGCCTTTTTCCAGTAGCAATTATAATTTGCCTCTTTATGGCACTGTTTCCTTCATCTTCATGATATTTGATCAAGTTATATATCTCGAATCTATTCTTGTACTGTAGGGTTTCCATCCCATTGATATTGTCACTTCCTGGGACAGTCTATTCATTGACCCAGAAAGATCAACTTAAGGTATGCAGCTAGTCAAAATTTTGACTGAGATAAACTGAGATGCTGACCCTCAAAATTATAAAGCATATTGGTTGTTGTCATGAGGCCTAATTACAGCGTCTGAACAATCTTGTTTATTTCATGAAATAGGGGAAAAGTCAGTAGCCTGTTGTTGCAAACTTTTGCTTTTTTGCTGTGGTCTCTTTACAATCTTAGATTTGCAATTGTGTAGCACTGCTTCTTTAGTGTAGTGAAAATATGATCAATTTTCATACAAATTCATCAGGTTAGGGTAAATACAGTGCTTGGTTCGGCTGCACCACCTCTAACAGTTAAGCTTATTCGAGTTGTCAGCATTGGTACTAAAGATTTAGCTATTACTGAGAGTATGGTGAGTGATGTTTTAAGAACTGTTTTCCAATAACAATCATTCTCTACTTTTTGACATTCTTATCTGTCCTTGGTTCTATTTGCCATTGTTTGAGTGATCCACTTTTTGCATGTACAGCAGGAGCTCCAGTATGAACCAAAAAGTGGACTTCACGTCTTAGATTTTTTCTCAAAGAATGTGGATGTGGGAAATTATGTGTTTGTTTTTGAGGTATTCCTGTTTGTTTTAGTGATTTATTTTTCATTTCTGTTGCTTCAAGTTCTAGTTGTACTATTATCTGCCTGTCAATTGTAATATTTAAAACCTATTTTGTAGATGGTGCTTAAGGATCCTGATAGTAGAAGTGATTTTACTACTGGAGGCCAAATTCATGTGCCGATATACATCACTGGAGTTATTAAAGTAGGCAATGCAGAAATTGCAGTTCTGGATAGTGATCTTGAAAGTATTGAAACCCAAAAAGCGTATGTTTCTATGTTTGGTTTAAAAAATGCCTATTTGAAAATTGAAAGTTTTCTGCTGTATTTATAAGAAGAATACTACTGTTTACAAATAAGTGTGTCAGATGCTTCTTATTCTATTGTGTTTGAAGTTTGAACATGTTCATATGAATTTGTATCTTGCTGCACTTTTTCTGTTCAGAACTGTGTTTTGCATATGGTTTTGACTTTTGCATTTCCAATTCCTCTTTCCTATCCAGGCTAGATTTGGCTGGAAATGGTATAGTTTCACTATCAGCTAACCACCTGCAAAAGTTGCGTTTGTCTTTTCAATTGACAACACCTTATGGTCATGCTTTCAAACCTCAACAGGTTGTATTTGCCTTTTCAATTGACAACGCCTCATGGTCATGCATTAAATTTTTTCTTTTTTTTCAATACTCAACTTCTTAATGGTTTTATTGCTCTGCAGGCATTTCTCAAGTTGAGACATGAGACAAAGGTGGAGCACATATTTGTGGTCGAAAGTACTGGAGAGAAGTTTGAGATAATACTAGTTAAGTATCTCTTATTATGTAGGTTCTGAGTTCTTCCCTTGAGTACTGTTTGTTCATTGGAATTCACATTATCTCTCGACATAGAACTCTGAATTCATATGATGGATTCTGCAATTTGTGAACTTATCACTCTGAATATAAAATTCCTGTGTCATAATGAAAATGTTATGTGCTACTTTTCATATATTGCACTGAAATATGAATTGTTAGGATAAGGAAACTGAGATTATTTTTTTATTCAGTTGGGTCCACATGTAATTAGTGTGTAACTTGATCTGCTAAATTGCTTTGAAATGACTATGATAAAAAGGTGGATGTGTTTTCTGTTTACTTATGGTTCTCTTAAGGCTGTAAAGTTGCTCCATTCTCATCTATCAAAATAATTGTTCCTGTTTTGCTCACATTTGATAATTTTGGCATGTAGGATTTTCTTGGCTTGGTGGAGAAATTTTTTTATCTCTCAGGCAGATATGACATTGAGCTGACAGTTGGTGATTCTGTCATGGTAGTTTGCTCAACCACCTCTTGATTCAATTTCCCCTTTCCCCTATTATACTAATCTGAGCATAAGTTTATTTGATCTTTCAGGAAAACTCTTTCTTAAAGCATCTTGGTCATGTTGAATTAGATCTTCCGGTAGCTCCTGAGAAGGTCTCTCGTCCTCCACCACCTGTATGCCCTTACTCAAGATATGGCCCCAAAGCAGAGATAACCCACTTATTCAGGGCTCCTGAAAAGCGACCACCGCAGAATTGGTCACTCACTTTCTTGAGTTTGACCCTTCTGCCATTCATTGCCTTTTTGGTTGGGGTAAGTCGTGGTATAATCCTTATCTATCAATGTATTTTCTCATTTGGTTGGTGGATGCTCTCTCCAAGGAGTTTTATAATGGGATCAAGGAGTCTTGTCTACTTGGAACGTGATAAGTTTTATAAATATAGAGCAATGCTTACTGGAACTGCTTTCTATGCAAATAGTATTTGTAAAATCCAGATTCAAGACTTCATTCGTGTGAGTAATATCTGAAAGAAACTGCTTAAATCTTCCAATGTTTCTGTGCTTATCTGCATGAATTTGGACTTTCAATGGGGATTTTGTCTGATGGCTTAAGGTTACTAACGTTTAAGTTGTCTATTTACAATTTAAAGGCTTGGAATAATTATATGCTTCATATAATGGTATATTTCCTTTGTAGCTTATGTATAGAAAATTATAAAGGCAGGAGAGACTGGAGTAGTGTAGGGATTGTCTGGCCTTTACTAGTGTTGAATGTTGTTGCAACATAGGAGTTACTTATATAAGCTTCTCTTAGTTCGTTCAATTATCTTTATGGTAGTTAACTTTATCATTTTCTTCTAAATAATTTGCATTTGCAGCTATTACGAATAGGGGTGAACCTGAAGAATTTCCCTTCTGCAACAGTGCCTGCTACATGTGCTATCCTCTTCCATATTGGCATTGCTGCAGTTCTGTTGCTGTATGTACTGTTCTGGTTGAAGGTATGTCCACTCTGCGTTCATATAAATTATTGTGGCTCCATTAAACACCATTAAGTCAATTTCTCTTTAAGTGGTGATATTCATTGCGCGTCCGGTGTATAATAGAGAAGTTGATTCATTATCTATAATGTGCTTTATCTACGTAGTATGCTTAACTAGTAGCAGGGCAATTAAGTCAACAGTTTTTATACCCAACTTTTCCTATTAAAAGTGGTTATTTATTTACATTTTTGTTCTTGTGCAGCTGAATCTGTTCACCACACTGAAAACACTAGGGTTTTTGGGAGCCTTCCTGTTGTTTGTCGGACACAGAATTCTATCCCATCTGGCTTCTACATCAGCCAAGTTGAAGTCTGCTTGACTAAAAGGAATTATGTTTATTTATAAAGAGATAAATTTAACGGCACTAAATCCAATTTTGTAGGACCTATATTATACTAGCTGAGGCCAAATTTAGAGAGCTCGATTATCTTGAGAAAAAAAGTTTTATCCTGATCTTGCTTTATCAAATCGAAAGCTATTGACAAACCTTTTTTTTTAAAACATATTCTACATTGCCTTGATTGGCATAAATGGGTTTGTCAATGAAATTCTTAATACAACATCATTCGTTTAGGGTCAATCTGGTAAATCGTCTAGTTCCAAGCTATTTTTTACTTCATGGTATCTATTATTTAAAGGTTTGTTGGTCCAATTTGTGGTGGCTCCTTCCTTGTATAATTATATCATGTTACTTTTTTATGTGAAGTTTTAAATTCAATTCATTTAATTCGAAGTGGGTGATAGGTTTAATTTGTCATTCTTCAATATCTTTTGAAATTTTCAAATTTAAAATGATAATTGAATTAAGCAAAAATTAGACATGAAAGAACATTGGCTTTAGTCCTTTGAAGAAGCTTACAAAGAATTCTGCCTCTGGAGAGGCTACTAATGGAGAAGCATACATGTAATTTGAGGAAGCACCCTAGGCACCTGTATCTGTATGTACAGTAGAGTATTTATCCCTTACTAATTACTTCATCCAAAAAATAATAATTGGCTACAGCTATGTAACACCTGTTTGAATTTAAGCTTTTCATAGTTGAATTATACAGCCACAGCCACAGCCACTTATCCAGTGTGGACTAATTGTCAAGTGTTAGTAGTATTACATGTATATAATTGCCTCATGATAGTTATTAGACACGGATTTCATCTTTTTAAGCGTTCAACTATGAAGAGTTATTAAATATGGACACTGAATTATATATTAAAAATATTAATAGGCGATATGTCAAATTTTTTTTGTGATGTTTGAAAAATAGATTATAGGCCAATTTTATTAACATGCATAATTTAAGTTTGTATACCAAATATTCTTTTTTTAAAAGAAAGTAAACTAAATAATAAACACAGATTAATTCAATGGTTGAAAAAATCTGAAATAAGTTTTTTGCGTCTTTGCATACCAGATTCAAATCCCCTGCCGAATTGGTTATCTCGCCTAATGGTTATTTCTCTCGAACACTGAGGTTAACCGAGTAAACTCCACGTGGGACTGTAAAGATGCTCAGGAAAACAGAGGTGTGGAAAACATAGTATTGAGTTTCCAACTAGTACCATGCAAATTGCGTAGTTCAGCATAGCCTTTATTCTCCCAATAGGTTATCCTCATAGGTCGCAAACGTCTGCTCAGGTACAGTATTCGGGAAAGGATTTGAAATTTGTACATAAACTACCCATGCTGACTGAACAAACATTCTCGCAAGGATAGAAAATACTCTCTGCTCTTGAAACAAGCACAGTAATAGCTAGCACTAATATTCTACAAAATCAGGATTAAAATTTTTCTCACCAAGAACAAGAAAGATTCACTATATTTCTGCATTTATACAAATGTTTTTTTTTTCTTAAGATTACTGAAACTCCTATTCTCCTTCTTGTGATGTTTTATCCCATGTTTAATAAATAGTTCCTATGCAGTTTGCACGAACCGAAATTGCAACATTGTCCATTCTCCAATGACAAGTAAAACTTCAAGGCAGAAAAACGAAGAAAATAAGACCTTGATAGCAGGAAATCAGTTACAATTAAATTAATAAACAGTATGCTTCTGCATATTCCTCTGATTTCTTTAATCACGACTAGAGGATGAAAATTTTGGAATTAAGTGCCACTATCTAGATGAAATTCAAACAAAATGATTTGGGTGAGTTTTCACTGTGACTTACGCCTATAGTGAAGAGATCACAGGAACATGTAAAGGAACACACAACTGAGAAAGGGTGCTACATGAGCAATTTAGCACAACACTCTGGCCATCTTTCACTTAGCATTTCTGAGGTTTCCATTTGAATGGCAGAATTCCCCACAGTGAGTATGTCATCATTGTGCTACCCGGACACTCTCACTTGTCAACCACATCTTCTTTTGAATAATAAACACTATATCATCCTCACTTTGTTCTACACTAGATATGGCCACAGCCTCCCAGTGTAATGCTCGCAAGTTGTTCTTTATAAACTCCACTACTGACCGCTTATCATGGACAATGACAAAACCCTTCGGCCTGAGGATTCTATCCATCTCAATCAGTAAATCCTCTGGACTGCATTCCTTCTCAATGATATCAGAAAATATAGTCCAAGCATGGAGTAGATCGTAAGTTCGAGGATAGGTTGAGAAAGCTTCACACCTGTCACATTTGTTCCCAAAGAATATCAGTATCAAATGCAGTATGCTGCAAAAATCTCCTTTGCAATAGCAACAGAGAAGCCTTTTTTTAAATTTTTTATAAACACATAGTAATTAAACACAATACTGAAGGATATTGGACTATGACAATATCACTCCTCCACGGATCATGCATTGATGAAATCATAAATGTAAAATGAGAAGCGCCAACCCCCGCCCCCAACCCCTTCTTCCCTTTTTTTTTTCCTGAAATTGTATCCGTTAAATATAAGTTCTTCCAGGTGGTGAGGTCCAAATAACCATGAAAATAGTGCGTTGAATCAGTTTCTTGCTTTTATGTTTGCCATTTCCCCTCAAACGGAGTAATAAAAAAAAAACAGGTTAGCAAATTTAATAGGTATTCCCTGACATAATCTAGTCAAAATCATTCGTCTACGTAAAATATGAACCATACCAATTGTGAACTGTTCCTATCAGACCTCTGTCATATATTATCTTGAGTGTGTTTGGCCCATTTTCCGGCACAACATTCATAACCCAAACATCTTTGTCCTTCAAAGCAGCTGCAAACGAACCCATATTTGCCTTCATGTCCATCACATTCCTAAATGTATCTGGTTTAATTTTTCTGTTTAACATAGTCCAGTAATTGTCAACTCGTTGTTGCCATACTTCCTGCACAAAAGTAATCCTGTCATATTCCAAACACCAGTAAGCATTCCTTTGCATCATGTCTTCTTAGTCCTGATGAAGAAAATTGCAAAATTTTCCACAAATTCAACCAAATAAGGAATTGTCTTCCTGAAGGTACATTGTGAAAGGAAATGATTAAGGTATATAAATACAAGACAACTGGGCAGCAGGTCGGTTTTTTATCAGTTCATACACAAAATAGTCAAGCAATGAACCTCTGGTCTCAGTTATGTTTCTTCACATTTTCACTTGGCTAATGCAAGATTCCCAGCAGGTCCGTTATCACCCTTGTGTTTTATTTTGTATTTTACTAATGTTTTGACAGTTACCTCCAGACTTTGTTCCTAATCCCTTCTGATGAATGAAAGAACACATTTATTGAAGATATTAGGAGTTGTGAAAAGGAAGTATAGACAAGAAATTACCATGTCCTTCTCAAACATTTCAGTAGAATAGTCAAAATCAGCAAGACGAGGAGGTGGAGTAGTCAATCTAGCAGGCCATGGAACCAAACCACTTCCTTTTGCTCTATGCATTTCTGTAGATACCAGTACAATATGTGGTCATTGTCTTTTTCAACTTACTATACAAAACCATGAACTGATGGCATAGTTGCTGCCAGTCCAGAACAAGATATATTCTATTAGCAAATGTAGTTATGTCAATATGTTGTTATTGTCTTTTCATAGCAGTTGATTATTTTATCATTATTATTAGCCAGTCAGATTATTTAGAACTTTTAATGGTTTTGAACATTCTCATCAGAAATTTATTTTATGGTCTTTTGATTTAAGGGAAAAAAAAGAAAGAAAGATCAAATCATTGTACTAGTGAGGAAAGTGTTACTCACGGTCAGAGTAAGGTGTGATACAAGCTTTCATGTTAACTCCCCCAACTGCATCAGGATCATCATCAGATCTGCAGAGTGGAGGTTTAGTACCTGGTTCTCTTTTACGGTAGCAATCATTAGTTAGAGGCTTCACCCAAATAACTGTTTGATTCCTTTTAGCAGCTATTTTCCAGCACATCCGCTCCACTAAAGCACTCATTTCTCTCCATATTCGCAGATCCTCTTCATCCTGTGCATAGGCTTCGGGAGATGAATAGGCAAAATAACCTCCTGGCCTGAGTAGCCTATCCAGCTCAAGAAGAAGGATGCCATCTCTTTGAAGCCAATCAATTCTACAGCGAGAACAATGAGCAAGTTCAAAAGATCTACTAGGGTATGGGAGTCTTTTTGTCCCTAAGACACCAAGATATGCCGGAATGCCTCTCTCTAAAGCAAACTGAATTTGGTTTTCATGAACATCATTGGGTGCTAATGACATTGCTATTACATTGGAAGAAAGCAGATATCCTCCAAAGCTTGCAACTCCACAGCCAACATCGAGAACATTCCGCAATCTTCCTCCATTGTTTATATTATTGTTTGGAAAGTTTAGCATCTGTACAATCATAAGTTTAACGTTAATATAGCCCCAGTCATGAAAGAAACTTAGGTTTCAATAATTATTTTTATCCCCAAACAAGAATGGAGCAGTTGGCATACATTCGCAATTGACGCGATGTATTTATCAGCACCATAATGGAAGTGAGTTCCTCCGCCAGGAAAAACTATCTTTTCACCTTTTACCACCATCCATCTCTGATCAGATTTCTCAGTTGCAAGGTGAGTATGAGGTATATTTGCTTTCCATACCTGATCTCGGCTTTTGGGCCACTTGATTGGAATCTATTTTTATCATGTACAGCATAAGAAACAATAGATTAAGCACAGAATAACTCCATAGCCCAGAAAATTCCTTACTTCAATCTATTTAGCAAGGACTTGACTGTCACCTTGTACCCTGGGGGAGGAGGAATCAAACAATTATAACGCCTCTCAGGCATTGGACAGTGTCGTTCATAATGCTCCATCAAGGACAGATCAAGCTTCAACCTTGTCTGGTATAATAGGTTTCTGTCTAGACAGGGAATCAGTTCTGAGAGACGATCATCACAGACCTTGAAAAAGTATATAGAAGGTTAAAATTACTTGATTGTTTCACTGCAGAAACTAAAATTTAAGGTAAGCAGAAAGGGGGAATGTAAAACTTTCAATTCAAAGATAACTCACAGGAATAGTCTTTAGTATAACACGATCCTCTCCTCCAGTGGAGGAAGATTCATCAGTGTCTTCATCCCCTCCCCAACCAAAGTGTTTTAACGATTTACTACCATACTCAAGAGGAGATGAACCATTTTTCCGAGAACACAAATAAATGAAAACACAAACAATCACCAAAACTAATACGGCCACCAACCGCTTTCTTGGGTTCCCATCTGCTCTGCCTCTTGTCATTCTTGCCACTGCAAGTGAATCACCTTTTTACAATGACTTCAACTAGCAGAAGAACAAAATTCAAAATTTCACAAGGTAAGAAACTGCTTAATCCAAACCCAACACAATTTTCTCACCGCACTCACTGATTCAAATTTCACCCAGAATGCCCTTAATTTAAAGGCACCAACTTAATCATTCATGTTCCATTTAGCATCTACGCGGATGCAGCTGAGGACCACATAACGAAAACTGCACAAAAAGTTGAAACCAAAATTAATGTACATCATTAGCGTTATAGGAATAAGCATAAATGTAATAGCTCTTCGTAGAACCTGCAGGGCATTCCTCCTAGAAAGGAAATATCACTGTTCGATCAAATAATTAATTTTTCTTTTAAAAAAGGAACACCTTGACCAAGCGATAGGACAAATGGAGAAAAACACTGGGAATATAGTCTTAAGGGCAATGCGGGATTTTCAAGTTGCAACAGTTAGGAATATGAACTTCAATGAATAGCAAAAACAAATAAAGTATAATAAATACATGGGTTAAGATATTCCAAATCTGAAGAAAGCAAATCCAACTGGTTCACTAACTACGAGTGAATGCATCCGAATTTCGTAGTACTCGTGCAAATGAAGCATAAGAGCAAGTGGGTAAGTAAGGAAGACATGGGAAAAGCATAAATGATAGAAGATAGAGAATCACCGACAGTCGCCAGCTATTCACATGAATGTGATTACCCCAATTTGGATAGCAGAAAGAGACTGACAATACCTACCTCATAGAAACAAGGATTAAAGAAAATTACCCCCCCCCCAAAAAAGAAAACCAAAAAATAGTAACGATTTGAAGTTGCAGAGCAAAGAAAAAAGGTTAAGTATAGTCGTCACTGACAATGGAAATCCAAAACACAATTTTTACAATTACATCATTTTTCAAATATCAGTGAAATCAGATCCGACTCCTGTTGTTCATTAATTATGATGTGAAAATGAAAATGGAATGATGGATCTGAGGGTTTGAAAAGAAACAAATAAAGGGACTGGACCCCGAGTTCAATGAGAAAAATGGAAAAGACAAGCCATCGTCTAACGTACCTCCGAGGATGTAATAACTATGCCTTAAGGGTAAAGAAAAAGCGGGGTATTTGAAAGTAACAACCAAAATTGCAACAAAAAGGATCTATGATTGAGATCTAATCCGAGTATTATATCTTGGCAGCTGCAATGGGTAAGAAAAGAACCGAGACGAGTACTCAATAAAGAAAGGGAAGAGCCACGGAGGAGGCCCGAGTATAAAGGGCCCAAGTGATGGGGTTGACAATATCACCAACATTAAGAAAATATATATTTGTCGGTAATTAACTTTACTATATAGTAAATTAAATTTCTTTTTTCATATAGAAAGACATAACAAAACAAATAGGCTCGTTGCTTTTTTTTTCTCGGTAAATTTTTATAAAATTAATTTTAAAAATTTATATTAGTGTTATTTTCTTAAAGTTTATAGACATATTATTAATAAAAAATTTTATTTTTTATTTTTAAATTAAAGTTTAAAATATTTTTTAAATATTTTTATTTTTAAAACACATATTCTATTTTTTTATTTTTTTATCAAAAACAGTTATTTAAATAAATTTTTTATTTATTTATTTTTAAAAATTAAAAATAATTTCTAAAAACTATAATCAATCTACAATTATAGAAATTTATCTTAAATAAATTAAGGACTAAATATTTTTTCTTTTTATTTTTCTCTTAATATAAAAAATATAACATTTCTCAAATATAAAAAATACAGACCCATTAAAATTACACTTTTTTCTTATAATTTTTTGTTCTCTATATTTGAAAAGTGATGTATTTGGTTACATTTAGAAATAAATAATATATATATATATAAGAGACCTACACTAATAATAATTTACCTTAAATAGATTAAGAAATAAATTTTTTTCCTTCTATATATTTCTTAATGCAAAAAAATGAATTATTTTTTAAATTCAAAAGATTCAAACTTTTTTCTTATCTCAAAGAAATAAAGTATAATTTTTCAAAAAAAATATGAAAGTTTATTATTTATTTTAATAATATTTCATAATTTCAATTTTGTTATTTTTATTGATAATTTATAATAATTAATTTTGATTAATGAACAGTTATTTAATAGCTGAATCGCAACAGTAACGAGAAAATAATGCGTTCAGAATTTTTATTTTAAAATATATTTCATAAAAATTGATCTCAAATTGTTAATAAAAATATTATGTCTAAGGAATTTTTTTTTTCTCTAAATCTACTTGTACACTTATATTCTACTACTCTTTCACACAACAGACAATAATGGTAAATCAATATTTTTTTGTTGGCATATATTTAGTATAAGACAACAAAAAGGAAGAGTAGAGTTTCTACTAAGCTTTAAATTAAGATGAAAATTAGCTGCATTTAAAAAAAGATATTAATTTTATTTATAAGTTTTGAAATTATAGAAAAATTTAATATAATTAAAATATGGGAAATTAAAAATATAAATAATTTATTAGTAATAATTAAATTAATTATAAATAACATTTATCTAGATTTCTTAATAAAATTGAATTTTGATAAAGGTTAAAATATTATTTTTGTCCTTATAATTTTATTTAATTTAAATTTGATTATTAGTGTTAATTTTTATTTCAATATTTTATAAATTTTATTAATATTGTCAAAATATATTATTTTTAATATTTTAAATATGTATAAATTATATTAATAAAAGAGAATAAAAGTAAACGAATAAGTGAAAATAACTTAAGTGTTATTAATTTTTAAAATTCAAAGTGTCAGTTGGTATACAATTGGTCATATTTATAAACTTTAATAGAATATTATTCAAAATTTAATTAAAAAATAAAATTATTAAAACTAAATTAAAAATGAGACAAAATAAGAGTGATTTAGAAATAATAATTTAATAAATTAATTTTTATAATTTAATAAATTTTTAAATTAGTTTTTATATTAATTTGTTGATTAAAATTATATTAAATTTAATTAATATTATCAACATATAATATTTTAATACTATATATATAATTTATATTATAAAAAATAAAATAAAATAAATAATAATGTAAAAATAATTTACTTAAATAAAATAAAATAAAATAATTGTTAATTAATACTAATAAATTAACTTAAATTAAATCAAATTATAATATTAAAATAGTATATAACTAATATATAGTCAAAATTTAACAAAAATTTAAATTTATGAATTAAATTAAATTTGATTATAAAAATGTAATTAAAAATTAATTGAAACTATAAATACTACGATTTGACCATATTTTATTAGTTTCAATGTTGGTGGTGCCATGGCGGGGACGCTGGAGGGTAGAAAAGCTAAAATGGAGCAATTCTTTTGGGTTGTCCTGAAATCTTATTTATAGCCTCAAATTTCAATATTCTCTAAGCTCATTAAACCTAACGTCGATCCACAAGGTAATCAAATAGGCGAATACGCAGGCACGTCATGAACAAAATTCTAGAAGAAGCTGCGTCCAAAGGGACAAAACGCCGACGAGATGAAGAAGACACCGATGACGATCAAACTCGATCACTCGGTATGTAATTTCAATTACTCTTGTTCAATGTTTTCATCGATCCTTCTCTTTACTCGTATGAATCCTTATCATTGTAGCGCTGTGAATTCTTCTATCAGATTCACTACTGTTTTAATTTTCTGTTCTTCTTCGACTTTCTTTCTCCTTTTTTTTTTTTTTGAGTTATCCTAAAGTACGGAAATCTAAAATGCAGAGGACGATCTGACATTTAGTGATACATTGGTGGCGCTCCGGATAATGCGAGCTCAGTTTCCGCACACTGAGAAGGTTTGCGATTAAATGAGTCTGTTCTTCTGGTTAAAATGAGAGATTCGACAACTGACGCAGATGTGAAAATTGATGAAAACGTCTTTTGTATGCTTTATACATTATGGATTTTGTTGAAATGCTGTTTAGCTCTTTTAGTCCTAATGGAGTATTTTAATTTTCTAAAATATTTATGATGCATATTATCAGGTTTCGGTACAGCCGTTTATTTTGAAGTCACAATTGTATAGCAGTGTTAAGGACCGAACACAGGTGGATAGGGAATTAGAGGTATGGTTCTTTGTCCACTGAAGTTTTTTGAAATTCTCTTGCGTCCATATCTTACTAGGAATTTGGAATTTGAATTATTTCAGATTTAAATTCTGTCCAGGTGTGAGAGTTGGTCATATACTTTCATGTCTAAAGGTGATATTTGTTTCTGAAGTGCTTGACAATGACATTACTGATGATTAAGTGCTGAATTACTCAAGTTGATAATTTTATATATAGACTATACATTTTGGTTTTTTTACTGTCTAAAGATCTCACATGGTATATTTACTTTACAACTTTAATAAGCTTTCTAATTTCTGCCATTCAACTTAAAATAATAGCCTGAGTTGTATGTACATTTGAAATTCCTTAGGAGCTGCATCATTTATTGGAATCTTGGATACCTAGATATTAGATACCAAGATATTAGATACCAATCATACTGTGGCATTAGATGCATAAATATTTAAGACTCTCACATTTGGTGTGACAATTGAAAATTATTAGAGGAAGGGGATGATTGGTAACTTATGGTAGTTAGCAAAACTCTTTATAAGGGGGAAAATTTTACGTTCCCACATATTTTGGGAGGCCTCAGGTGAGAAACCTATGCTTTTGAAGGATATTGGATGTTGGTGTTGTTGTCATCATATACTTATGTACCAAACATAAGCCAGCATCTAATGTAGGAATCCTAGATTCCTGGACGAAGATGATGGTGTTCTAATTATCCCATTATGTTGTTTCCTTTCCTAAACTTGTTTACATCAACTCTTCTGGGATCTGGATTACCTAATTTATTTTTTTGCAGCCTTAATGTTAATAACCTTTTCCTTTTGTGCAGTCTCTAAGGAGGGATAAAGTTCTGCGCATTTTCAAATTGAATACCGGACAAGATGATCATGCTATAATGTTTTTGAATGATTACTTAAATCAGGTTGGTTTGAATAGATGGGATATAGTACATTAGTATTCTCATCTCAAGAATATTTACATTTGCTTTCAGTTTCAAGTGTTTCTTGTCGGGCCATAATGTCAACTGTTCCTAGTAATTTGAGTGTTACTGGACTCTCCTTATTTTGGAATTTTTTTTTCTTTTGTATGTATTTTTCTTTTATATATATATATTGGATATCTTTTTATCTGTTAAAATTCAGAAGGATTCTCGATGCCCTTACGTGTTTATTTTGCTTAATTTTATATGCATAGATAGATCATATTGTTAAAAGAATGGATAACAAGCAAGGGGTACATGAAGTTTTTGGATGGTTCAAAACGCATGTTCTTGATTCAAAGTTGGAGCCTGGCATTGAACATCAGGAGCTTGTGAGTGAGATTTATGAATCAGCATCAGCCTACATATTTCTTACTTATTTCCAGTTTCGCTCATTAAAATTTTTTCTGCAGTGCTCGCTTTTGTCACTTGGGGGAAAGGTGAAGGACAGTGACATCTCCCTTTTAATTAATGCAGGCGTACTTGTGAGTAAACTAGGAATATAAAAGATGACCTATTTTGTTTATATTCTATGTTTGGCTGTATATATGCTTCCGTGGTTATAGTTTACACATTTGTAAACATAACATGAAGTATTTACATGATAACTTAAGAGGCATATATAATTCTTGGAAATTTTCTAATTTTCAGATTTCAGTTGTATAGATCCTTTTTACATTCTTTTTTTTTTTTTTTTTGAGGGAGGAGTAAAAGCAAGTCTAGTTTGTTTATGCTTTGATATTGGAGGGCTTTAATCATTCAAGCACAGACTTTCCATAGGTTTTGCTTCCTTTTGATGATTAAACTTAAAAAGTTTTATTGTGACTCCCATGAGCGATTGACAAGAAACTCCAAGTTTTAAGATCATTTTCTACTTCCTTTGTTTTTTTCCTTTCAAACGTGTGTGTGAGCGTGTGTGCGGCTTTTTTCAAGGGCCGAGACCAATTGTTCTGATAAATTCAACATAATGTAACATTCAATCCTCTGAAAGTATGAAATAAGTGTTACCTTGTAGATTGAGCAACTGTTTGGAGCTAAATATTCCTGAAGACTGAAGTTCTTGTTTGTTTTTAATGAGAAGAAAAAGGGAATGAAAATGTTGATCTTGTTCTCAGTTCCTTAATGCACTTTATATGATTCTTTTGCAGCATTTTGTTGGTTGTCTTCACCATCTATCTTCTATGTATTGATGCATGTATATATTTATGAAACCATTGTACTTGCTTTTCAGACTCGGCAACTTATTGATCCATACATGTATTGGTTTGCAATTCCATATATTGGCTCACTACTTAAGGGTCTTGCTCAGGTATGAACATTTTATGCTTAGTTGTAACACTAATTCTTGACCCTGCTAACTGAACTTTAAAGCTCATAACACCATATTTACAGGCTTTTTAAATTCTCACAAATCTCATTGAAAAGACATTAAGCATAAGCCATTGCAGATGTAGTCAAGTACTCAATTCCAACTGTGGACTTCTAATTGCTGGAGAAATTTATTCTATTGAGTGGATGGGGAGAACTTAAGTTTATTTCTTTCTTTTTTGATGCCATGTGATTTGGGTAGTCATTTGGAACTGACACTATTTGAAATCTGTACTTAGTACTGTCACGAAAGAACCAAGAAGGATGTCTTTTTCTGAAAGTTTTGTTACCTTCACTTATTATATTCTGAGTTTTTGAGATGAGGACTTGTTTCCAAATTATAGGATTCTTCATTTTAAGAGACTGTGATTGAAATTATTTTTACTCTGTTGTTCAGGGAAGAAAGGAAATTATGTCTCTCCTCAATCGTCATAAATATAAAGAGATGATGTTGGCTTCTTTGGAAAAGAAGCGGTTACGAATGTCTCCACTTGATATGAGGTTTCATCTTCGTGATCTGATTGGATCTGGTCATCTTGAAACTGACCTGACACCAACTGGTTTGATTGTTCGAGTCTCAAAAGATTAGGGTTTCAAAATGTCCTACATGTATTTGGACCCATCAAATGATTTGGCTCCCTTTACCTTGGCTATGAAATTGAAGAACAGGTTTAGTTGCTTGTGCCTTGGATATGATTAGCTTATATCACTTTAAAAGGCAATCTTTTATATGAGACAGCTCTGTAGGTGAAATGGCAACCAGTGTTAACCTGGTTGATCAAGAGAACAGGTCATAGACTTCAGGCAATCACTTGAACCTTCATCAACGATCATAATGGATCCATGGAAGCTAATGTGAGTCCCTTCTTCACTAGGTCTTGTATGGTGCATTTATTGTTGTTAGGTTTAGTGTTTTTCATTGTGCACTTCCATTTCGAAGTACTTTTAAATTCATATATAGGTGACTGGAAGCAATCATCTGACTAGGATTTGTACTTCTATTGCTTTTTTTTCATCTCCCCCGCCCCCAGTGGTTGGTTGTTATAAGTTCATGTAACAAGTGACTCTAACAGAGAAATCATAGGGGATGGGTGCAAGGTTTGGAATTTTCCTTTTTTTTTGTTTCTGTTTCAGCAAATACTGCATATCAATTTTGTAGACAAGATTTTTCACTTACAGTGCAAGCAATGTTATTGATGCTGATTGATTTGTTAATCCGTTAATTTGGATTAGTGAAAAATAGAAAGGCAGTATGTGAATGTGAAAACTAAAAGAGGAAAATAATAATTGCCAAATAATTTTGGAATATCACTTAATTCGAGTATCCAAATAACTAACGTCCTATTTCTTTGCGTACATTGATTCAACACTTATTATTCACAATTCTATTTACACAGCTATAGGATCTCGTATATACCCCTTGGCACTCATAAGGAGCTGGACGACAAGGTTAGTACTGACGACTTCTTATAATTCATATTGTGATATGGCTCATGAAAGGTTGCAATGTGTGCATATTTTGTTACCTGCCCCATTTGAAGTAGGACAATGATTAGTCTTCGGAAGCACGAAGCAATTGACGCTTAAACCAATTGCAGGATTTTCTTCCCATGATTTTGATGGAATTCATAGGGGAGGAAATTTGCAACTTCCTTGCTTGAGAGTTGAAATTGGTACAAGTCATAATTAGAACTTTTAATTAGAACTCATGTCCCGTTGTTTTCCATCGCCCCGGTATCCACTTCCTAGTCAGAGGGCTAGGCTGCAATTGGGGTTGGATTTAGGTGTTGTGTTCCATACCACAAGGCCGTGGATTGTTTGGAGCAGGCCCTGGCTGCTAAACCCATTTAATTACCCTACAAATTTTTTTCGCCTTTAGCTGGTTTTTTTTTTTTGTAAAATTAAAATTAAAACTGGCAATTAATATATGTTGTTAATAATCATTATAGTAAATATAACTACCATGAAAATCACCTGAAAATCGAAAGTACGGTTGCAATTAAACGCGTGGTTTCTCGGTGAAAAATTGAGAGCTATTTTTGGATAAATTGTAGATTTTTACTTTATCTTGAACAATCTTCTTCAATAGAATGCTTTTTAAAATTTTAAAAAAAATAAAGATTTTCTTTTCCTCTAAAATTTGGCTAATATAAATATATGTATGAATATAGAAAAAATTACTAATAAGAACTGAGTTAAGTTGAAGAAGTTACTTTTTTACATTATAAACTATTATTTAAATTTTTATTAAAAAAAATATTTATATTTGATATTAAAAAATACTTTAAATAAGATTACTTTTAAAATTAAAAAACATTAGGAGGCATTACGATTTGTGGTCAAAATATGTTTGTAAAGTCTTCACGTTAGCACCGTACCTTGGTAAATAAATATATATCCACAAACAAACTTTGAAGTTAGTTTAATATTTGGTAAAATAAATTAGTTTTTATATGTTGAAAATGGGTTATATTTCTGTATCATTGCAATTATTTTTATTTTTCCTGAAGTATCAAATCAGAAGGATGTAATCATGTAATGTTATATGATTGATATCTATGAAATATAAATGTAGGCACTGAGGAGGTGTAAGTTGAGTTGAGTGTCCTCTACGAAAACTTCAAAACATTACATTGATTGTGGCGAAAGATACCCATGATATCCTCGACAAGTCCCGCTCCCCTCCATTGCCATTATTGGTTGGGATTAGTTTGAAAAATTCATCCCAAATGGAATAGTGCATGGTAGTGGTGATTCTAGATTTTTTTTCTCCCCTTTTTTTTGGGGGGGTGTGTGGTGGTGGGTTGGGGTGTGAATAAAGGTGGGCTTGGTAATTGGTAAAGGAAAACCGGGGATGCTGTTCTGTTATGAACACTTAATCCCGCTCGTTTAATGGAGTGGACGACATTACACTTGATTGGTAAATTAAAAGTACGTGCCTTAATTGAGATTTGAGAGTATTGTTCGAGGGTGAAATGGAATGAATTATAATAATTTAAGCATCTGATTAGATATGTAAAATCAGACTGAAATATATTTAAGCTTTAGAATTTTTTTTAAGAAAATATTAATAGCAATATTCTGTTAAAAGGGTAGTACCAAATTTCGTTCAGTGACAAGCGGGTCGCCGAAATATCTTAGGGAACCGTTTGTTTTGCCAAGTATCTTGACTATCTTGGGACGTAGAAATTGTTTATTTTTTCAGAAGTATTTAGTTGAAAAATTTTAAATATTTGGTTAATTTGTCTGGAAAAAAAAAGGTGTTTCTGAATAGTATTAGAAACAATTTTTTTAATTATAAAGTAGAAGTTAAGAATTAAAAGTTCTATTTCTATATAAAGGTAAAAATTAAATGTTAAATATTTTTAAATAAAAATATATTAAAATTTTTGATTTATCATAATACTCTTAATTTTTTAAAACCCTTCATAATCTATCTTTAAAATATTTATTATGATTTTATTCTTTATGCTAATAGTTTTGACTTACACTTAAGCGCATCTTAATTTTTTTAATTTTAATTTTAAATATAAGGAGGAAGTAACTTATTTTTCACTTTCATGTAATTTTTTCTCCTATAACGTTTAACTCTTTTATATATTTATATTATATTATATGGTTTGAAGAACTAAAAAAATAAAAAAAAAATTCCAAAATCATATAATAGAGTGCAGGTTTTAATTAATAAGAGTAATAATTTTATAAAAATTTATAAAAATAAAAAAAAATCTTTTTTTATTAGGATAACTTAATTAAAATATATAATAATAAATATTTATTTATTTATTTAAATAACATCAATAACAAATTAAATTTCTACAAAAGACAAATAAATTTCGACAACTAGGCTAAAGCGCCCAAAATCTCTCATCCGATGACGTGGTACACTAGTACTCGGGAAGAAGGAAACTTGTACAGACGTTGTTGTTGATAAATGATTACTTTCACTATCATTAGTTCATATCAACTTTAAATTGGAAATGAAATCGGAAATTGAATGGACCTGCCAATGCTTGATTAGAATATTTAACAACTCAATACAGGAATATTCTTCTTTACAATGACGACTGGACAGACGACCCTGTTCCTCAGCCGTTAGAAAGTAATTATAACTGATTTTTTTTTAAAAAAAATTGATGATTCAATAAAAATAATTTTTTTTAGTTTGATCTTTAAAAAAATTCTCAATTTAATTTATCAAAATTATTTTTCAATTAAAATGATTCTTCTGTAAAAAAAAATTCAATTAGTAAATAAAAATTTATTTAACTATTTATGTTTTAATTGAAAAAAAAATCTTATAGAATCATTATTTTTATTAGATAAAAGAATGTAAGAAAAAAAATTAAAAGGTTTTATTTTTAAAATATTAGATTTAAAAATATATATTTGTAAGATTAGCTATTATTCTTTTTTCAAACAAAAACTTCTTATATATGAATATCAAACTAGTTCTTCATTTTGATAAGCCAAAATGAAGTTCTCTAGGCTTTGAAAAAGTTTTGGATGCATCATCAGATCAAAATTATTCTAGTCATACCGATGCTATGGTTGATTTGTTTTATTTTCGCGATGAGGCTACTATGTGCAGGCACCTGTAATCCTTATATCACGTGTGAGCGTGACTTTGATTAAAAAAATTTACTGTATCATATTATTTATATAATGATTAATAAAATTTAATAAAATATTTTTACTTTATATATGATATGAACATTCTAGTTTAAAATCAAAACAATTTGATAAACTTTATTAATTAATACATAATTAAAGTGGTACAATTTATACAGTTAAAAATTTCTTCTTTTTCGCTTCCATAGCTATCTTTTTGTTACAATTAGAGCTATGATTGGACTTGGATGATTAGGATGTATGTTTATTTTATATATCTTACAGATTAAGAACGATCCAAGTATCATCATTATTTTTATTTGTGATTCACGAATTCCCCAATATTGCTCTGTTGGCTTCCCTAAAAATAATTTTTTTAAAAAAAAAAAGAACCTGACTGCATTTACTGTCTTTGCTTCCTGTTTTCATTTACATTTTTTTTTGGTTGAATGTTATCATTTGCAATTGTTTATTTATTTTACTTCGAATCCCAAAAGTGCGAACCCGATGTTCCTGAGTGCCTGATTGCATTTACCTAGCAATAGCATAATCCTAGCTAGTAGTGATTATATGTGAAAGTTATTAGGGTTTAATACATGTTTGTGAGTAGGGTACAAACGAGCCAAGTTATGCCAAACTTTAGTAAGTTTGGACTCGACTCGTTTAATAAATGAATTATTTATATTCGTTTATTTAAGTAAAATGAGTTTAAAATTGAGATCAAGTTAAGTTTGTTTTGTTAAATGAAAGCTTGGACTCTATTAGTATAACTTGTGTAAAATTATAAAAAAGAATAAATTGTATGAATGTAATAAATTATAATTAATTAAAAAAGATTATACACCACAAATATCAAAATTTAAATATCTAATCATAGAAGAGTATTTAATTAAATGCAAATTGATTATGTACAAATTATTTTATATATTAGACTAATTTATGAATTGTATCCTTTCAAATATTTTATTAACAAAATAATATATTCATACAAAAACATGACAAATATCATAAATTCATAAACAAATATACATAGAAAAGGTGTTTATTTTATATATAGAGAAAAGAATATCATTTAAATATTTATTATACATGTAATAATATAAAAATATATTTTTATATTATTTTATTTTTAAACGAACTATATATAAATTAAATGAGTCGAATATTAACTTTTTAAGTTTTGCTCATTTAATTAAACGAGTTTAATTATATATTAAAACTTGTTCATTTAATAAATAAATTAAGTCTAAACGAGTCTTTATATGAATTGAATCTAAACTCTTCACAAATAGCTTGTTTCATTTATATATCTACTAAGCTTGCAAAAACTCAAATATTGTAGGAGGAGCAAATAAGACTTTACCTGTTAATTATATGGACCGTTTCTAATTGTCGAAACATGTTACTTTTCGTGGAAGTTAAGTACTTAGAATATTGACAGGTAAGCAGATAAGCAATTTTGGGAGATAATTAATGATTTTTTAAATTTCCTCACATGTATTCATGTGTTTTGTTGCATTATCAGTAGACCGCTTTTGGTTAGTTCAGCATGCATCCTCTTGGTATGACAAAATTAAATATGCAAAGTGCAGATTTTTCTTATCTGATGTTTGCATTAATTAGGCAGGATCTACAAAGAAAATAAATTAAGATAAATTAAGGTTGATTAAATTAGGTGATTCAAAGTATTAAACTACATTATCCACAGTATCTAATCATTTGAAATGGTTGTTCTAGAACTAGTTTTTCTTATAAGATCTCATCGTGCATAGGATTAGTGTGTTTTTATTTGATTATCAATGAGTGGATGTATAGTGCCTTTGAAATCATAGGCAAAGGCTTGGTAAGGGCACTACGCATATGTGAGATACTAAAACCGTATAAATGAGTATAAGACCTAGTTCATGTTATAATCAAATTGATTGTTTCTCATGAACATTTGTATATGGCCATAGTCAAAGCACAACGAAGAGCAGGACTTTCTACTTGTATATAAATATTTATTTTTCTCCTTTCGGGTTTCTGGCGATTTGCATCTGCACCAGAAAAATATCTCTTTTGTTTTTGGTAAATAATATTTAAGCATCTCTTTCTCTTTGACAGAAGATAATGATAGCAGAAATGAATAAATTTAATAATGCTATTGTGTAAGTTAGACCCCGAATTATTTATAGATGGTCACTATATATATAATACTATATTGAGTGTATCATCGTTCAGGAATATTCTTTTTTATGCATGATGTTGAAATATATATATATATATATATATATATATGTTTACTTGAAAATTAAGATATCTAATTGATAAATTTATCTTTCTTCTAGAATTACGCGGTGTGTGAATGTGTGATTTATCAGTCAAGGGAAGAAATGATTTCTTATCCTACATTGTCATTGGAACAAATTTAGTCGAAGAATTTTTCTCATTATTATAGGAGGAATTAACAAAAGGAAGAACAAGTTTTATCATTCAAATTATTTCTATTATTTTATAAACAATTCTACATGCCTGCACAGACAGCTATACATATAGGTTGCAGTACTCCTATGGTGGGTGCCATTGCCTCTCCATAATTCTAAGATTAAAAAATTTGTTTACTCACTTTTTGAATTTTTTAATATAAAATACATGCTTGATTTGTAAAAGAATGTTTTTTTTTTCTTAAAAGCCATTGATAATATATAGTTCGATACATTAAAGAATTATAGAAGCTAGATTCATATTTTAAGATTTAAGACTGCAAGAAAATTGTAATTTTTGTTTATATATTTCTGTAACTATTTTTATAGGATTTTTTTTTTCTTTAAGATCTTTAGGCATTAGAAGAACTTGAAATTGAGAAGTTGATATTACGAAAAGGGCCAATAGATATCAAAATTTTCCCATTTAATTAAGTTGCTTATTCTTTATCACTTTAATTTGTCCGAAGTGGTAACTAGATAGTATGTCCACTTGGTTTTTGTTTTTTAGGTCTTGAGCAACTGCCTAATGCTTCTTTGCATGGATTATAGTTTCAGCAGAAAAAGTTAAAGAACCATAGCAGAATAAGTCATTGCGTAGCTTAATCATTGTAAGTAACTTCTTTGTCGCCATGTTTTTGCTGTCTCTTTATTAGTACTACTGCATCCTTTCAACACTGAATTAAATTTATTGGCCAAACCAAAAAAAAAAAAAAACGGTTTTAAGCCTATATTGTCTTTTAATTTTTTAAAAGGAAAAGGATACTTTAATTTTTTTAATATTACAGTTAATATTTTGGACTTATCCCTGATGAACTGAACCAATGATCACATTTGAGTAGGTTGCACTCTAAAAAATTTGGTTGGACATGGCAAACCACCAATCGCTGCTTGCTACCCAAAGAATTTTTCGAAACTAAAATATCTTTATGCTGCTTACCAATTACCATATGCCAAATTGTTTTAACAATTAACCAGGTTAGATCTAGCCTCACATATTGGTGTGTGTACATTTGAGTGTTTTTGAGGATTGGATTGATCGTTATGTGCATAAGTCACCAAGTTCTACTCAAAAAATAAAAGAATTGCTTTTGATCTATATGTATAATACTGAACAGAACTATGAAGTGTTTTAAACGAACATAAAAGAACTAGAGAGAACTTCTCAAAGTTCAAACTCTGTTAGTCTAGAATTTGTTAACATCAACTTTTAGAACTAATGAGTAAATATTATTTGACATCCTTTATATTTTAGAGAACAATGGTGCTTACGTACCTTAACCCTTACAAAGATATTTTAATTGATGATTTAGTTTTTAAATCTTTATAATATACAATTTAATCTTTTAATATTTCTAAAAGTTAATATATTATTTCTTGGCTATTAACCTTTAACAAAATAGTTTATGTGATTACATAATTTAACTCAAACACTGATTTCTCATATAGAACAAATACCACAAATAATAATTATACAAATTAATTTTTATGTAATAATATATTAATGGAAATTGAAATTTTTCAATATTGCAAATAAAATCATAAATTTTAATTTATGTGAGTATATATATTGCATTATTTAAGTTCTAATGTAACTCTTTATTTGTTATATAGAAAGAAATTAGTTAAAGGTTAATAGGTCATGAACTAAGAAATTAATTTCTAAATTAAATCGTATATTATACAAATTATTGACTAAATTCGTACTCAAAATATTTTAGAGGCTAAAAAGTACTTTGAGTTATTTTTTTACCTCCACAAGGCTAGAAGTGCTAGATTGAGACCCAAGATTGAGACTTATCATCAGCTGAGGCTACACTTATCTATTAAAATCCACTGAACCGTTTGCCCATCTTATAACTAATTTTTGAAACTCATCAAACTATGGAGAGTCAATGTCCACGAGTGCTGTTTTAATCAGTCTAAATTATAATATTTTAATATGAAAAACTCAATACTTTTTAGAGATTAAATTCTTTTTATTGTTAGATTATTTTAAAATTTATATTTATAACAATGAAAAATTTAAAAAAATATTAAATAAATCTAAATTTAATATTTTAAAAAGTTAAATTCTCTATAACATTATCCTTTAATTATGTCTAATTAGATTTAATTGAAGCCCAATAATTTAAGAATCTGTGATTGATATTATAGACTGATGATTGATTATCACCTCTGACAAATCTTTTGCTTTGTCAATATACGTCGACATCCAAACATGACCCGACCTCTGCCTCCCTTGCATTGCTTGGCGCATGCTATCGCTACTACCCCCCATAGCCCTAGCTCTTTCCAGTTTTTACAACTTGTTTAGGGACCCGAATTGACTTTTTTTTTTCTCATATACAGAAATGAGTGATTTTTTATTTCTATAAAATTATGTTTTATACAAAAGAAATATATTTTTCGTTCAAAAATTTAAACGAAAATACTACACTCTCTCTGTCTCTCTCTCTCTCTCAGAGAGAGAGATATATATATATATATAATTGTGTAATTTTTAGCTTACAATATTTTTAGTTCGAAAATCTCTTTCAGTTTTTCTCTCAATCCAGTGTTTATAATCATTGAAATATAAGAAAAGGAACTTGCTCTTATTTTAATATACCATTCTTAACGAAAAAAATATAAAGAAAATAAAAATGTAAAAAATCTTATTATCAATAAATTAAGACAAATTTAACGCTGTATAATACGTGAAATGTTAGATTGATCAAACTACTTTAAACATTTTTTACATAAAATATCATTGAAACTTAAATTTATACTCAACACTTAATATAATATATTATGAAGCATTAATCTATATCATAAGATATCACTCTGATTCTGATAGCCAACCCTCCTGCTTTGTATTAACAATAAAAGTGGTTGTCCCGATATTTATATATATAATGAGGTATCGCCTAGAGTTCGTGTTCCTCCAAATCTGTGCACTTAATCGTTAAATACGCCTACTATTTCTTTTGTATGATGTGATACTTGTTTATTGGTTTGAACTCGATTCCATTAAAAAAAAATGACAAATTACTCTTTTGTTATGAGAGATATATTTGAATCACACAACTTTTTTATTTTGTTTTAACAATACACATAAATATAATTCTCTTGAAAAAAAAGGCCAAAAAATTATGTGCATGCGATCGAGCGTTTATCCAGTTGTTAAAGGGCAATATTCCATTAAGATACAAAGTAGAATCTTTCAACCATATAGATCTTGAGGATTTCATCTGAACCATCAGACATGCTAAATTTTAACTTGAACTGAAATATTTACATAATGAAACTGTATGGAGTCTTCCATTATTCTCGTAATAGGAGGCAACGAGTACTTGACCCGATAGCTATCTCCCATATGGAAGAAATTTGATCTGATGAAACTTATAATCTAATGGGAAGTTTTAATGAAATAACATGGTGATCTAATTAATTAATTTGGGATTACGCATATTTTAGATAATTTAAACATAATATAGCTATGATATTTTTTTAAAAAAATTATACTGTCATCATTTTCATTTTTTGTTTCTATTTTTTGGTATATATATAGTTATTTACTATATAGAATTTGACATTGATAATAAATTATATGTAATGAAATTAAAAGTTCCCCAACTTGTTATGTGGTCAAAATGTGGACAAGTGAGAGGATATCATGCTAGTTACCCAAAGAGATCGAGAGATAAATTTATAATGTGAATGATGAAGTTTAATAAATATATGTATACTTGAATCTCATTCATTTTATATTTCTATCATTCTTGTTACATGAAAAAATTTAGATATGTGAAGGTAAGTTTTAGTTCAGATTTAGCTTTCAAATGGTGGTACCAGTAGCATATGATGGAGAAGGGGCTAGATACAAACAAAAATAGTATATAGCAGCGCCTATAGAAAAAAGGGTTTAGCCTCACCAACCAAATAATGCAAGCGTTATTCAATTCAACTATCAATCAGTTCCACGTAAACAGATGTTATTGTCATTGATTGGATCGATGTGGGTCTTTAATTATTTTTTTCCCCAAAAAGTAGAAGACAAAAAGAAAAGAAAAAAAAAATCCTCCTGTGATAGTTATGGCTATGCATGGCATGGTGATCCATAATTTTCGTTAACCCAGACTCTCTCTCTTTCTCTTTTTTCCCCCTCTGTGTTGCTTTTCCCTCTTAATTTCTGTGTTCACTCTCGTAGTCTTATTTGCGCCGCAAATCAGTAAGCTGGCATGTATTGGAAAACAATACATGGGCCTTCTGATGCACGCTTCTCTCTATCATCAGAAAGCGCACGTCGTCGGCTAATGGCTATTATAGCTTGAGTTGAGCCACAAACACTATGCCATTTGCCACATAAAGACACATGCAACGTCACTTTATCTTTCTTCCCCATTTGCATTTTGCCCCTTCCAAACACAGCACAGAATTATATTATTTTTGTTTCCACACAGATTTGTCCAATTTTATGATAATATTTTTTTATGATGAATTTTTGTTTCATTTAGAAGCTACATGCATATACTGATATATAGCCCCATCCCCATGGTGCATGGTGTCTGTCCTCTACCCAGTTGTCAAACAAGCTAGCTATTTTCTTTCTCAAATTATTATCTTATTACATGACATGGGTTGAGCTTAGTTAATCCATATTATTATATAATTATACTTGATTATCTAGAATTGCATTAGAAATAATTTATGCTCGTGTTATTTTTGTTGATCATACCCAATCATATTCGAGGTGTCTATACGTGATTGACGATGCTTATGCTTGTAGAAATCAATTTCCTGGGTTTTCAAGCTATCACAAGAATCTTAAGTGTGTCTTCTTTTTCCTTATTTTTTATTTCCATATTTTATGAAATATTTAAAATGGAAAGTGACATAAAGTCTTAAATTGTGGGCCTGTCTGACTAATCATTTATCCACTCAAGAGTTGAGGGTGCTATCGTGTTCCAAATCAGTTTTTTTAAATGCACTCACTGTGTGAAATTCCTTCTGATGGTGGATTTCCCTACAATATTACTAAACTAAACGCCATGCTATGCTAGCTTTGTTGACAAATGACATAGAGTTAGATAGTGAATCTATATAGCCAGGTGCTTTTTCATATGCACTATATGATATTTTAAAGAATCTGGATTTTGGATTTATAAGACTATGATAATTACATTATTAACGAACTTTTCTTCCTTTATCTATGATAGCTTTTATAATTACGCAATTAGATTTTAAAGAATGGTTAGTTTATCAAAAAAAGTCCCTTTTCTAATTTGGGTAAATAAATATTTGAACTTTCATCGCATTGCTTGCTTTCCATAAATTTGCTTATGGATAGATTAACTCATTGATTGAAGTACATAATCACCCAAAGCACAATTTTGTAAAAGGGTAGAGAATTAGTCTTATATTTATCTGTGAGAGAGAGAGAAATAGAGAGAGAAGTAAAAAAGAAGGCATCTTTCTTGATTTCCAAGTACGAGAACTATTTTGCTTTTGATTTCTTCTGAAAGTAAGTTACTTCTTTTATGATAAAGTCATGAAAAAGTAATGGCTAGTCATTAATTCACGGTCTAATCAGAAAATTGCAAAATTTTCAAAAAAGTCTTTAAAGTATATGACATACTTATCTCCCCAAAAGGGGTTTGTGGAATCGAAGCGCAAAAATTAAAGATGATCATTTTTATGGTTAAAGTTGTCGTGGAAACATTATCTTAAAAATTTATTATAATTTAGCATATTTTTGGAATCCAGAAATTATTATAAATTTTTTAAAATATAAATTTTAATAAAATGATAAAGTGTATATAAATAAATAAAATAAAATAAAAATAAAAATAAATTAAAGATCTAATATAAATAAATTAAAACTTATTTATATTTTTTTCTTTTTCTTTTTACACTTTACCAATATTTATACTTTAAATAATGATACACACATGCCTATGTTCGATAGTCAAATAACTTATTTATTTATGCTTCTTTTCCGGAAGCAGTTGCCACACAAAGTAGTTAATCTCTTTCTCTCTTGTCCCTCTCTATGTCTCTGTATTTTCATTATCTTGTGCTCAGATTATCAATATATATATATATATAATAATGTATCAGAAAATGTTGTGTGTCTGTAAAAGAACTTCAAATAAATATTACTTAGACTTGAGCAGCATATGCGCTGAGGAAGAGCAATAATGAAATACTAACAATTTAATCGAATGGATTAGTATCTAAATGTCTCGAAAAAAATCATTTTTATTAAAAAAACTTTTGTGAAATTTTTTTTTTCAAAAAATCAACATAGAATAAGAAGGTAGAATTGAAGAGGGAAGAGAATATTAATTATACACATCATAGACCTTATAAAGTGCAGTTGTTATAATTGAAAGTAATGAAGTGTAGATTAATAATAACTAGCCAGCATGAAACAGTTAAAAGATTTTCCTGTCATGCAAATCTTAGGATAATCATTGAAATTAGTTCTTTAAATGTAAAAGGAAAAAGGAAAGTAGGAAAATAGTCTACAAATAATAATATTGTGGGCCCCTGCGTGATGTTGATAACGATACCCCACATTAAAGAAATAAGAAAATACTTGGGCCAATGAAACTTGGAGAGTGCCACGTGTGGAAACCCGAAATTTCACGCTGACTTGGCTGGATTTAATTGGTCTCTGTTCATATTGACTGACACAAACCTTCAGAGTGAATTATAAATTTTAATCATGCATCCAAGGCCCCACCATAAAACTTAGAAAATTATTAGTGTACACAATATGCAATTTTTTTTCACAAAAGAAGAGTTTTGCTTTTTTTTTTTTTCCTTATAGCTCATAATTAAAAAATGATTAAATTTAAGTTCTTTTTTAGAAATTTTTTTATAGTTAAATTTTAAATATATCAGAATAATATACAAAAAATTTTTAAAAAAATTGCTTACATATATATACTCATTAAACTCTTACAACAAAACTTCTTTGAACCAAAAAACAAAAAAAATTAAATTGCAACTATCATGTGAGATATTAATTTATTTGTAGAGTTTAAACTATATATATATATATATATATATATTATAGGGTCTTGTTAACACATTGAGTAGAAAAATATCAAATTTTTTAATAATAATAAATTTTATTGGTTAAATACTCTATCAATTAATAAAATATTTCTTTTTTTTAAATAATTTTTTTTTAATTTTAATTTTATTTCTTAAGTTTGATTGACTTCCTTTTATTCATCTAACTTTAAAAAATTAATTAAAAGTTTTTTAATTCTTAATATCGTTAATTAATTTAACAAAAAATATTGAATTTGAGTCAATTTTAATATCTTTATTTAATATTATTAAAAATATTACTAATATATTAATTTTATATGTAAAAAAAATAAATTTGGAGGTAGAGCTATATGTTTATATGCGTTTGAAAAAGAGTATTTAATTTAAAGTTTATCAGAGTTTAAATTTGGAGTTTTGTTGTATATTTTTTTATATTTACGATTAATATAATGATAATATTAATAATAATATGACAGAGATATTAAAATTGATTTTAACTTAAAATATTTTGTTAAGTAAATTAATGAGTTAGGAATTAAGAATTAAAATTTTATTGATTTTTAAAAGTTAAATAACAAAAGTAAAAATAATCAAATTTAAAAGATAAAACTAAAACATGAGTCAAAATTAAAAAATTAAAAATAATTTTTATTAATATTTTTTTAACTAGTGTCTTATAGATATTGGTTAACAAATTTATATTTTATATTATAATCTAATAATTTATATTTTAGAGCCATAACTTATATACAGAGTATAGAAAACTAAGTTAATAATTAAATAGGGGAAAATAACAGATTAAAAATAAGAGAAATTAAAGAGGGAAGAAATTATTGGGCGTGAGCGAGAAGAAGAGGAGGAATATCAAGCCGTCACTCATTCTCCAACATCATCGATCCTTCCTGCTCCACCTAATAAAAGTCCTATCCTTAGGCAAAAGCCCTAACCCTCACAATCATTTGTGTATTATCTTTTGCTTGGTAGGGAATGGGATAGTCATAATTTTATTTTGGAATAATCTTCTACGTCACCCCCTCCCCATGACGTGTACCTTCAATATGTGGTATCCCAAGTGTCCTCCACAGCGTGCTCAACGATCCTTTAATTTAGGCTTCAAACTCCATTACTCTTCAAACACCACACAGTACCCTCTCTCTCTCTCTCAGTTTTGTTTTGTTTTGTTTTGTTGGAGTTGTCCAATATATATCTTCATTTAATACATTCAGCGACAAAGTCTTGACTTGGTGTACCTTGGTTTTGAGTTTAACATTTTATGGTTCTTAATGTTTGTAAATGATAGTTCATTAATTCGTTTGATTGGTTCATATATAGGTTAACTTGGAGTTATAATCACTGTTTTGCCGACAGGATCATATATTAAGTGTCTCATCTCCTTGCCACATAACTTCGTAACGAACCCCACTCATCCCCATTAATTTCTTACTTAGTGGTGTAAAAGACGTACCCATCATCTTAATCGCCAAAAGTGACCAATTTTACAAGTAATCCTGGTATATAATATAAACTCCTTCTTTTCATTCTTCTTTTTCTTTTTCTGTGGAATTTTATTATTTATTATATCATTGATATATATTAATGTTAGATACTAAGTTTTCCCCTATTTTTTTCCACACTCACACAGTGAATATTCTGAGCTGATATGGGCGAGCTAGGCCTATTATTTTCTTAGGGCTAGCTATATAGCTAAATCAATTAATAAAACCATGTGTGGCCAGATAGCCCGAGGGGACCACAGTGCACTCATAATTTGCCATTTGTGCTATTTTAATTATTGTCATTTATTTAGATTATTATTCATATGTGACAAATACTCTTTTTGTCTGCATATACATTATTGTTGCTCTCCCTTTGCATTCCTCATCACCCAGAAAAACAAAACAAAGCAATGAGAAACTGAGGATCTCACATAATGGAATTGAATTTCAGATAAGGGTATACAGTAAGTATAACATGTTTAATGGGCCTTAGGGTCCCTTCAACCTTCATCATATAGGGGACCCCATAACTGAGACAATCTGGGCACCCCACAGTCACATCCTTGCAAACTGTTACCCTGTAATCCAAAATGGAACAGATGGGACTTCCCTTTTTTTTTATGATTCCCATCGAATTCTATTTCCAGCTATCAATTTCTATTATTAATTCTCCTTTTCAGTTTTCCCCTCTTTTTCTCAGAGCTGTCTCGTCCTTGCTCTGGGTTTAGTAGATCCATTGATGAAATCTATCTATCTATCTACATATATATATATATATATATATCCCCTGCAGGCTAGCTAGCTGCTTAATTAATTCTCAAAATCTAATTTTTTGGGGCTAATTTAATTAAAGGGTAAATATTAATCTTATTCTAACTAAACATGATAGTACTATGGAGATTTTATAAATTGGGTTTGGTACTTATTTATTTAACAATAGAACAACAGAATAAATTCTTTGATTTGTGAACTGAAAGAATTTTATAAAATGGATCATACACAAAAGAGGACAAGCAGGTAAAATACGGGGAAGATTGTTGGGTAAAAACTTCATATAGTTTATTTGTAAAGAGATAATAAAAAATTAGGAGTTGATTTGACACTTGCACTTTAATCAGATCTCTCGAATCCGCATTTGTTAAGTTAACGGTTTGCACTGGTTTAATAAATAAATTAAATATTGCTCATAATTGCTAAAAATTCTCAAGTATCGAAAGAAGAAGAAATACCTTTTTCGGGTCAATTACTCAATTACTGAATTCAACGTACCATAAAAAAAAATTCCATAAATAATAATAATAACAATAATAATAATGAAATCTTGTGTGCACATGAGAATCTAGAAAACCAAAACCAAAACCAAAACTGGAAATTAAAGTGTAGGTTGGAATCATGCCAATAGGTCTCCTATGGCTTGACATTTTGGACCAAAACCCCAATGTTTTAAACGAAATTAATGCAACAAAAGTTAATGAACGTCATAAAATAAAAGTAAACGAAAATGATCACTTATATTAAAATATTCGTCATTAATGGACAACGCTTATTCGTTTATATATTTCCGGTACTATAACTATTCACCATACGTCTCACACAAAGTAATTAAAATATATATTCCTCTTAATTATAAATTGTTACTAATTAATCACACATATAACAGTACTTTGTTTGATTTACATAAGATAATTTGTCTGGGGAATTGGAGGGGACTAATCGCTTTTATATAATACAAATAAAAAGGAGAACTTTGGAGGGTCTCTCATAATTTTGCTATGCATTTTGTCCATATTTTGTTGCACATACATCAATAGTTGTATGCTTATTAGTTGGAGAGATTTCTTGTAACTTTGGTTTTTCTTGAAACTTCCTACTATTAACTAACCATTTACACAAGCATGTCCCTTGGTGGAATATTTTAGTAAGAAATTCTAAATGGCAAGCTCTCTTACTCTTATCTTCCAAACTATATATATATACATATGTTACCAACCTTTCTGCCTCTATACCTTATCATCTCAAATACCCAGACGAAGCAATTAATACATATATAGCTCAAAGCTTCTTCAACTTTTAGATTATCGACATTTCTATATCTAGATCTGCCATACATGTATACATAAACCTCACTAAAATTCCCACCCCCCCCCAAAAAAAAAAAAGAAAAAAAATCCTACCTTTCTTTTTCTCTCTCATCAAACATTAGCAAAATCATGGGTCTTAGAGACATTGGTGCCACACTGCCTCCTGGGTTTCGCTTTTATCCGAGTGACGAGGAATTGGTGTGTCATTACCTCTACAAGAAGATCTCAAATGAGGAAGTTCTCAAGGGTACTTTGGTCGAAATTGACTTGCATACATGCGAGCCATGGCAGCTTCCTGGTATGTATATATATATATATATATATATGCCTTTTTCTCTTATCTTCCTAATTAATTCTTCCTCTCGATCTAGTCTGTTTCTGATCGTGTCTTCCATTGTTTTAGAGTATTAAGATTTTTTTTTCTTTGGTTGTTTGGTTTATGATAAGGGATGGAATCATTAATGGAATATATGGGTAGCTTTTGCGAAAAAGATATATAGAAGTACATATAAACATAATCCTAGTTTGGCGGTCATATATAATTTTATATATTAAACCAGGTGGTTGTCTGTAGTTGTTCTAGCTACAATATGGTTTGTAATTTTTAATTGAAAATTTAGGATAGGATGGAGATCGTAGTGTTGAAACAAACAAATATACGAAGCAATTAATGAAATTTCTATGAGAGGAGACAGACAGATATGCCTTGCCAATTGCCATGGTTATCACGGACTATATAGAAGCAGACAAGGTTGTTTGCAGAAGAGGGGAAGAGAGACAGAGAGAGAATTAATATTGAGAAAATAAATGGAAATTAATATTAATTAGTAAGGGGTGTGGATCGATAATATTTGTTTATATATTATTCAGTCTTGCTTCAATGATTAAGGTAATGCCAACTTCTCTGGATCAAAGTCTATATATGCCAATATTTTAATCAATATTCATTTCTTCTTCTTCTTCTTCTTCTTCTTTCATACTTAATTAATTGTCTCTGCGCTATAATCGTTTTGAAGTTGTCTTTTTGAGATTTCTATGATCATCTCTGCGCGTAGAGTCTCTAAATATCCTGCCGTTTTCTGTTTTCGATCTATTTCTTTTCGTACCTTTTGCTTCAATTATGGTTCCACATACATCAATTTGCAATCTATGTAATTATTTTTTAAAAAAATTTATTCAGCAGTAAAATACAAGTACTAAACTACAAATATTTACTTTAATTCCCCAATAGTGCACTGTTTTTTTTTAATCAGATCTCATCCCTCTACGACATGTATACTCTCTCTCTCTCTCTCTTAGCTGTATATTTGGTATATCAAAAATAAAAGTATATTTCACTTGCATGGCCTATATACATTCATAAGGATGCTCCTCATGTGCAAGTATATCGTCTCTATATATTCCATTGTTACGACTCATCAGTTCCCACACTTACCAAAACCATTGTCCATTGCCGCCAAAACGTACCTTCTTCAGGGTCCATACCTGTACACATGCACATGCACCACATCCCTACTACTTCTCTCTCCACATTTTAAAAATATAATTTTATACTCACAGTTTAATTCTTTTTATTTATAATTTAATTAATTTATTTTCGATTATAGTAATATTATTTGTTAATTATTGTAAAGACCACGGTGATGTAATAATTAAACAGAAACAAATTAATATTCATTTGTTATAGTTAATAGATCAATAGCTAGCTAGTAGAGCCTGTATATATATAATTTGTCGTCAGGTTCAAGTAATTAAGTTGATTCATGCATATAATGATAACTATTATTTATAATAACTATGTTGACAAAGCAACACACTCTCACCAAGCAACCAAAGCTGATGTTACAACAGTGCAAGCTGGTTACTACATATATTCCTCTGTTTTCACCTCCATATCACATTATTAATTAATGTTTACACTTCATATATATAGGAAAATTTCTTATTCGAATACTAAATACAGGTTTAATTAACTTTCTTGGGCACGACAACCGAGCTAGGTGATTTTGACTTGTTAACAATATTCTTGTGTGTGTGTGTGTCTATATATATATATATGTATGTATGTATGTGTGTATGTATGTATGTATAATCATAAACTATATATATTCATGATACTCATGAGTCTGAGCAAAGAATATATAGCTTTATATATATATATGTGTGTGTGTGTGTGTGTGTACATGAAAAGATATAATTGATCTTTCTTGTTTAAGTTAGCGTTATGAAATGAAAGGCTGTGAAAAATGGTAAGTAGAAAAAAGAAAAAGCAGGTTACGTAATTGACATAAATAGGAAACACCCTGAAACTATTCCAATCATCAAATTGTCATGTTTATCTGGTGAGAGGGCTTGAAAACTGCATATGATCAACATATATTGATGAAGTAGCTGACATGATGGTGATTCCACAATACCTAATTATCCCTCAACACACAAATTTATTCATTATATTATATACATATATATGTGATATATTTATTATTATTATTATTTTAAATTTTTTGTAATTTAAAATTAATATATTTTTTATAGCATGAGAGAAATAAAAATAAAAGACTCATAATAAAAACTTATTATGAATAGATTAAGAATTAATTTTTTTTTACTATAAAAAAAATATCAATTTTAAACTGTTAAGCATCTAAACGCATATATTATTATTCGGTAGTTTGTGTGTGTTTGTTGTCAATTTGCTACCAAAATTAATATCGTCACTATATGTATGTATAAGCAGAGGTGGCTAGGCTGAATGCAAATGAATGGTACTTCTTCAGCTTTCGTGACCGCAAATACGCCACGGGATTTCGGACCAATAGGGCAACGGCATCTGGATATTGGAAAGCGACAGGGAAGGATCGTACGGTGTTGGATCCAATCACACGTGAGGTTGTTGGGATGAGGAAGACATTGGTGTTCTACAGGAACAGAGCTCCCAATGGCATCAAAACTGGTTGGATCATGCATGAGTTTCGCTTGGAGACCCCACATATGCCACCTAAGGTTCGTTTCCACATTCCTCCCTCTATCTCTCCTCTTTTTTCAAACTTCACCATCATGATTTTTCTTACATATTACGCCAATAATATATATATAAATATATATATATAGGCACAATTCTTAGTGTAGACACAAGAAGAACATGATACATTCTCATATACATATACATATGTATATGTATACACACTCACGCGGTATGCCAATTATTTAAACCTCATTAAAGCCGGTTTTCAGGTTTTTATTATGAGATTTAGTGACAAATTAATCTCTTTTTGATAGGCTTTTTTGTATTGATTTCTAACCTAAATGGGTGGTATTATCTAAGTATATCAAGATTGAGCACATACTCAAATGATTCTTAGATTTTATCTCTAAGATTATCAAGATAATAATTAATTAGACAGGTTTTTCAAACTCTGTTTTCCATGTGTTAAAACTCAGATTGGCTTCAGATTCGATATTTAGAGAAAGAGAAGAATAAAAATAATAATAAATAGAAAACAGATTTTACAGATGGCTCTGTTGCTGAGTGACATATAGATAAATTAATAATTATTTTCATGAGGGAAAAAAGGAAAAGGAAAAAGCTTTGTTGACGCGTATTTTAAGTGTAAAGATAAAGGCTCTTTAAGCGTATATTTCGGTTCACACTCATTTATGCTAATTAGGTCAAACTTTTGTTGATGATTACAGGAAGACTGGGTTTTGTGTAGAGTCTTTCACAAAAGCAAATCAGACAACATTAACAACAACGACAACATTAATAACAGTACTGCCAAACTCATGTTCGACGACACCTCTCCAACAATATCTCCTTCCCTAACTTTGGCTTCATCTTCTCCAACCAACCAAGCCATTCCCATTCCCATTCCTGTTGGGTATAACCAACTTTCCTCTTCCTCAATCCCAACCATTAATTATAATCAAACCAATCATCATCATTCTCTTATGAATTTCCTTCAATTTTCTCGGGAAACAAACGCCTGCAGCACTATTACTGATCACAATGTTAGTCCTAAAGGTGGTGATGATGGGTATGGATTCCTATGGGACATGGATCTCCAAGAAAATAGCAGCTTTCAGATTGGCGTCGACGCAATGAGATCGTTCGAGGTTGATAATAATAGCATGGTCTTGTTGTGAAGTGTTCGTGTATATTTGTTTATAAATGGTTCGTATTAAATTATCAAAATTTGTTGATTTGTGATGTATTTATTGGTGTTTGGCTTTGAGGGACGAGTCACGTGCTTTATTGCAAGTTGTTATAGGGTTGTGGTATACTGTTCAAATGCTTAATTAGTATATGGTTAATTAGTTTTTTTCTTCTATATAACTTTACTTTTTTATTATTTTTGGGGCATACACTTAGGTTGTAGTGAAAGATGATCCTTTTATGTACAATTTGTTAATTACTTAGTGTTAATTATTCACTATTTGTATCTTATGTTTTTTTTTCTTAATTTCTTTTATTATCATGCGCTCTGATGATTAACTAAAATTTAATAATAAGTCCCACTTGTGAAATTGGCCAAAGTCAGTCTTATAATATGTTGAAAATAAAAGCCATCCTCCACATTCGCTCAAGAATCCATTAACAAAAATTCCTCTAACTGATGATGTTATCAACGTTCTTTGGTATACATAAAAGATGCGTTTCCCCAAACCAAACACACATAATGTAATTTTATAAAGGCTTCATTGATTATGATATATGCTTTAGATGATCAAATTAAATTTTTTAACTCTCTAGCTATATATCATAAACTAGACACACACATATGTATTCTAAAAATTACATGAAAAATTAAAAAGAATAATGATTTAGGATTCAATGATTAGACTACAATTGAACCACAATCAAATTAGTTGAATTAAAATATTTTAAAATGATTTTAAATATGCTATATATATAGCATTATTTTTTATAATAATATTATATTAATAAAATAACAAAAGTATGTTACATAAATATATTAAGATATTATTTTAATTTAAATTATATAAATATTAAATTTCTATCTCTAATATTTTATGATATTATTAAATTTATTACCAAAATTCTTCAATATTTTTCATGATTAATTTAAAATTATTATACATAAAATAACATTCTTTGCATTTCAATAGGCGCCACTTTTTATTTTTTTGTTTATATAATCGTTTGCTATATACTTCTAAAGAGATTATTGCAGCTGCATGGATATATGGTTCAAATGCTATACTAATACTTTCCAGATGCTATACTTAACAGGCTTGCATGGATGATGAAGGTGGAATATTGTATTTGTCAATTATCAAAAATAAGAAAGAAAATGTCACATATTTGTTTATAAACACTAATCGTGAGGATTTCTTCCAAAGAAAATTCAAATTAAATCATAATTAACCATATCGTAAAAAATTAATCTTTTTTATAGACCAAACTCCCAATAATAGCATGTGTATCAAGTTTGAAAGGCTTGATTGAAACCATGATTAGCATGGTGTTGGCTTTGGGCATTTATTTCAACGGGAATCTTAGTCTGTTCATTCATTTAACAGACATCAACTAGGCGCCTAACAAGATCTTTGTCAGAGTAAATCTATTACTTTATTAGCCTTCATTATCATCTCTGGTACCAGTAAGGCCCATGCATGCAACACCTAAAGAAAATGACGTGCGAACATAATTTGCAAGAAATCAATACAAAGAAAGGAACATCCATGAAAGCATTGTAGCTTCATCATTTTGATTTCTCCTACTTTATATAATTTATTTTCGATCATTAAATTATTTCTGAGGGGTTTTCTTTTTCTATATAGCTAGCTGCTGTAATTAATAAGTCACAGTCATAGAGCCTCATAGGTGCTTTTAATTTCTAATGATTTTACATAGATTTCACTGTGTGTTAGTTATTTGTCGGCACACCTGTCAAACGCTGGAATCGACTTAGAATGTGCCTATGAGGTTAGCTAACTAGATTCTTTGATTCTACAAGCTGTTTTCTGCTTTCTGCTTTTTGCTTTTTGCTTTAATTTGCTTTTGCTTTTTCTGCTTTTAATTAATTTCTCCCTTCATGTCAGTATTTTATTCTAGCTGCCCTATTTGTGAGGGAATTGGCGATGGCTGCTTACTCCTTTCATTTCATTTGATAAAACTCTTCGCAAACGTCGCAAGGGAGAGGGACATAAAATAATTGAGAATCCCAATGATTGGAGGCTGCTTGAAATCATGAGGAGCTGAATAGAAGCTCTTAATTAATTAATACTAATCTCACGTTTTATTGAACGAAACATTAAATAAATATCTCATCGATTTCCTTAATTTTGTCAACGTCTCACATTAAAAATTCATCAAAAACCAGAAGAAAATTAATTATATAAAAATGGTTGAAGTTGTCTTACAAGATATGTACAATTCTAATTGTTTGGCGGAACTAGGAATTATACTATGGATTGCTTGCAATGTATAAATTTATAATAATCGTACGTCTAATCAAGTTATTGCATAAAATAAACAATGAAATGATGAAATCCGTGCATAACATTCAAAATGACTCATTAAAATATCAATGATAAATAAAATTTTTATAAAACAGCTATGTGATACAACTCTGAGCCTTGGTCATTAATATTTTATCATAATGCACAATTTTAACAATTACGTAGGCTAACTTTGTACTAATTTTTTAGTTTCGGACAAACACTGTAATATCGATATCATGACCTACGTCGTACGATTATGACTTTAATTGTAGATAAATGTCTTTAACGTGAAAAGATGTAATTTAAGTCATAAATAGTACCTATATCAAAATATTAGCCAATTAAATGGGAGTATCTCATAATTTAAATATATATTATATCTTTAATTTTATCTGATGTGGGATATATTATTGTACACCCCTTCGAAAGTTAATGTTCACGCTGGCCCACTCTATTGACATTGGTCAATTGATACTCTTTTCTACTATTTGGCGGCTCCATCCAACTTTCAGTATTCAACATGGCTCACTTTATCGACATTAGTCCATTAATAACCTTTTTTACTATGGTGATTCTATCCAATTTTCAATATTCAGTATATAATATTGCACTTTAATACAACCTATAGAGTTTATGCTTTAATCCAGTTTATAGGTCACTCCCTTTGTATTAGTCAGCCTCAATTAAAGCACTAATTGATACGACTCTGGATCTTGGTTATTAGCATTTCACCATGATGCACAATCCCAACAATTATATAGCCTAACTTTGCGCTAGTTTTTTAACCTCAGGCGAACACTACAATGTTGATGTTACCATTTATGTCGTCCGGTTGCGACTGAAATTATAAAAAAAATGTCTTTAACATGTGAATATTTAAGTTATGAAGAATACCCGTTTCAAAAAACTAATCGATTAAATGAAAATTTTTCACAACTTAAATATCATCTTATTTTTTTAATTCTATCTGATATAAAATATATTACTATGCATAATATTTAAAATGACTCATAAAAATATCAATGATAAACAATATTTTTATATCGAAGCTATAATATAATCCATCACATGATCAGAATAACTGTTGTATGAGGCGTGACATTTTGGTGCATATCCACGGGATGAAGTAGCTGCATGCGCATGAACACGAGTTAATACTTAATAATCCTCTCTCATTTACATAATATAATTAGCATTGATTAATTAATTACAGGAGATTATGTATATCTAAGCAAGAGACAAGGAAGCTAGCTAAGAATATTACGAGTGTGATTGAGACTTATGAAAAAAAGGACAAAGCTGTAGAAGAAAAATAAGAGGCTTAAGATTAGATTCCCAGCACACATCTCAATCTCACAGTCTGATTACTTGCAATGTACGTACGTAGCTTTAATTTAATTGTATTTTAATATTTATAGGCTGTTCTTATTCCCTCTCTTGTGACCATTGCTTCTGAAAGGTGTGTCTGAATCACCAATAAACTTCTTTATGCAGTAGCCATTGTTTCTTGTCTTCTCCCACTTGCCTTCTTGTGCTTATTTCTCAGCGGCACAGAATCAAACACCTAGTGTTCATTCTTCAACTTGAGCCTCTTTATCTTATCTTCTTTAAGCCCAACTCATGGAAATTGGACCTATTAATATGTAATATAGCCCACCACGTAAGCTGACGCCCTTTTTCGGACCCACGGCCCATTGTGGAACTGAACTAAACAACTGTAATCATCATTTAGAAAAAAGAAAGAATGGCCCGTGGGCCCCACTATTGAAATTGGTTAGATGTAAATATACTTTCTGCCATTCTAATTTTGTAAAAGTTTTAATTTAATTTTTTTAATTTAAAAATAAATAATTTAGTTATATTTGGTCTCTTTGATGACAAATTTAATAATTAATTGAATTAAACGTTAAATATAAATATATATTAATATATATTTTTTATAAATAATTAAGTTGCTGTCAAGTCAATAAAATATAAAATTCAACATTAACATTTAAATCAATTATATAATAAAATGAAAATGTTGACATTTTACAAAGGGAAAAATACAAAAAATACCCTTAAACTTTGACTTATGTGCAGTAAACTCCCTATACTTTTATTTTTAACTATTAATCTCCTAAACTTTTGATATGCATCAAGAATTTCAAATGCATGTAAATTCATTTACACATAAATTCCAAATTTTATAAAGCCAAATTACCAAAATCACCCTTTGAATTATGAAGCAAAACACCAATCCAGCCATTGAACTGAAACTGTGAAATGCAAATCTACTAAAACGCGGAACTAAGTTTCATTCATTGATAGCAATTCCTTTCAATAAATTCATTTTGAGATATATGCCAAATATAAAGATTTTAAGAGTAGTGCCTTTGATCTAATGCACATGGAATAAATTGAACTCTTTTCCATATAAATTCAACTAAAAAAATTGCTAAAAGCCATGACAGAAAACATCTCATCCAAAATGATATCCATAAATTCCCATTTATTAACATGAGTTATACATTCACACATTGTTCTTCTTCGAGTGTGCCCCCACCTACACAATTCAAGCGTTCTCAACAAACAAAGGCAGTATGGCCGTGGGGAAAAATAGTAGCAAAACAAAAGTTTAGAAAACGAAATGTCTAACGGCAAGTGCAAAGGAATGAACGATGATGAGAATCGAAGCAAGGATCTTCTTAAGAATCAAAGCCTCACATATTATAGTCTCATCGTTTTTCATTGCGTTTTTTACCGATCGTCCTCTGACAACAATAATAACAACGACTATTAAACATTTGGATATAGCTGCGATGAATTTGTGTTTTTCATCAGATTTTAAATATTTGCCGTAAGTTGTCTGAGAGACGCTTGTTTGACCTTTTTAATGACAATTTTTTTCTGTTGTTAAAGAGTCTATAATTTTTGTTTAAATAATTAACGTATAGTAAAGAATATGCAAAAACTTTAACAACAAAAAAATCGTCGCTAAAAATTTTAAGAAGTCCAAGCAACAGATCCAGACGCTTCTCACCGATATCTGGCATATGTCTTAGTTCAAAGTTTCAGTGCTACTGCATCTAAGTGTTTTGTTTCACACTTCAAAGGCCTAAAAATAATTTTTAAAATTTTGATAATTTGATAATTTTATTCTTGTTTATGTGTAAATAGATTGATGTGCCTTGTAGATTTTTTACACATGATTAAAAGTATAGGAGGTTACTAATTAAAGTTGAAAATTTAGAACATTTTACTTTTTTACAAAATTGAAAGATCAAATTGTTTGTTTTTAAATTAGAGGGACCAAAAAAAAAATTATGAAACTACAAAAATCAAAAATAAATTTAAGCTAATTAGTTAGCAATTGATTTATTGATATAAAATACAAATTTATTTGTTGAACCAAGAAAAAATCCATAGATGTTTTTGAGATCAACTTTTATTTATTTTATATTATATTATATAAATAAAAAATATTATATAAGTTTCATGATGTTATATTAATATTTAAATAATATAAAATAGAATAAAAAAATGTTGAGTATTACAAAATATTAAAAGAGTTCATTATTAACTAGAGAAGGTGGTGTAATTTAGGAGGGTTTCAAAGTCCCTCAGCCTGCCGGTCTTGTCTGGGAACGCGAGAATGGCAACGACGGACGAGTGAAAGAAGTTACTCTTACGAGAATCAGAGAAACAGATCGTCGTGATTACGTTTTAAGGTTCTCTCTGGTCTCTTCCTTTAGGATTGGTGCTACAGTCTTCCTTACTTTTCATAGTTCAATGTTCTGCAGCATTATTTATTGCTGTACTCTGATTCGTGGGGATTTTAATTCGAGCACGCATCAGATTGTCTATGAATGGGTTTGTAATAATATCTGTTACCATGAATTAGATGTTTATTAGACAGAACTTGTACTATCTACATCCGTTTCTCTCAAGGTCATGTGAAAATTGTCAGTGCGAGCTTCCATAGCTGGGAGCAAAAACAGAAAGGTGGGAAATTGCGATGTATCAAGACTTTATTGTGTCCAAGTACATTAGGGATTTTTTCCCACTCAGTCCTCTCCTTCCAAGCACAGCCTTAGTAGTTTACATGACTGATGAAATACTAATTTGACTTCTGCAAATTGTTGTTGGGATGAGCTTACCACTTTGGAAAAATGTAAGAAGTGACAAATACAAGTGCTGAGTTTTTTATTATTTTTTTTAAAAAGAATAAACACTAATTTGCGACTGATTTTTTTTCTTGTTGTTTATTTCTATTTAAACCCCTTTGTTATACAGTCTTTAGTTGAAAGGTTGGCTCTTTTAACTTTTTTTTGTCTAATAATGCACTTGTGTGAACTTCTGAATGATTTATAGCTGTACTATGGTGGTAAGCTATTTACCATCTCCTTTGATTTATATGGTAAATACGCCATTCCAAAATTTGACTGTCAATTCATAGTATTTATTAGTGTATGTGGAAAACATGTACATTATTAGGAGTTATTAGAATTAATTATTTAGAATTATTTCTGTTAGAATTAATTCTCTCCATTAATTAGGGATGTTATTAGATATTATTTCTTTCCTTCGAATATGGCTAAAATGACTAAGTTTCCTATTAAGACTTCCTACAAATCAGGGTATTAGAATCAACAATTTACGGCTTCTGATTCCTAGGGCTACTGTATATATTTTCCTACTGTTGTAATCTAAAAAATCAGAATTCCAATTCTAATTTATTCTCCACATGGTATCAGAGCTTTAGGCTCCTTTTTCTCGGGCTTCTTAGGTTTTTTCTTTGGCCTTCATTGCTGAAAAACCCTTGTCAAAGTCCTTGACCTTCATCACCAAAATCCTAACTCTATCCCTACAGTTATACCTCTGGTCCATTATTATTTGAAATGGCTGGAGCTGACACGAAGTCCACTACAGTTCAACAATAAGGAGAATTGCAAAATATTCAAGTCTCCTATCGATTGGATGGAAAGAACTACCTAAAGTAGTCTCAACTCATTAGAACTGTGCTAAAGGGAAAGGGAAAGATTAGCCACCTCATTGGTACTGGTCATAAGCCAGGAGATTCCAACTTTGAGGCATGGGATGAAGATGACTCTATGATCATGGCCTGGCTATGGAATTCAATGATTCCAGAAATTAGTGACACTTGCATGTTCTTGCCTACTGCCAAGGATATATGGGATGCAATTCAGCAAACTTGTTCCAAAGCTAGAGATGCTGCCCAAGTATATGATGTCAAGATAAAAACCATGGCAGCAAAACAAGGGACTAAAACAGTCACTGAATATGCAAATCAATTGAAATCCTTGTGGCAAGAACTGGATTATTACAGAGTAATAAAGACAAAGTGCCTAGAAGATTCAGTTATTCTAAAAAATTATATTGAACAGGATAGAGTTTATGATTTTTTAGTTGGCTTGAACCCAGAATTTGATCAAGTAAGGATACTAATTCTTGGGAAACCAAATGTCCCATGCTTCAATGAAGTGGAGGCCCTAGTTCGAAGTGAAGAAAGTAGAAGGGGACTAATGCTTGTAGCCCACAACACTGAGGGTGCAGCTATGCTGGCTGGAGGTATCAATAAGTCAACCACAAAAATGGAGATAGAACAACTCCTGAAGGTGAAAAGGATGGCCATCTGAAACCTCAAAACCGTGAAGGATTATGGTGCTCTTATTGCAAGAAATCTCGCCATACTCGTGAAAAATGTTGGAAGCTTCATGGGAAACCTCCTAGCCGAGAATGGGGGAAAAAGGGAAACCAACCACAAAGCAATGGGCAAGCCCATGTTACTGCTAGATCACAAGGTGAATCAACATCACAAGAGCTGAATAGTCTTAATCCAGAAGAAATTGAAAGGCTAAGATCTGTTATCAAAGGACTTGAGAAACCAGAAGAATCTCCAGGTATTTGTTCTTTGGCATATTCAGGTAAGCTTCCATCTTTCATTGGATTAAGTGTCTCTAATACAGTCTTCACCAACTCCTGGATCATGGATTCAGGGGCAACTAATCACATGACCCATTTGCCCACAATTTTTTCAACCTATTCTTGATGTCCCAGCTACAAGAAAATAACCATTGCTGATGGGTCTTTAACCACAGTGACAGGTGTTGGAAATGTCATATTAAGCCCCCTAATAACCTTGAAAGATGTTCTTCATGTTCCTAAATTATCCACAAATTTGGTTTTTATTAAAAAACTTACTCAAGATTTAAGTTGTAATGTGATATTTCATAATGATCATTGCATATTTCAGGACAAGGATTCGGGGAGGACAATTGGACATGCTAGAGAAAGGGATGACCTATATTATCTGAATGCACCAAGTCAGCAAAGCATTACTAAGGACAGATTACCTTCCTCTTTCATTTCAGAATTTGTTTTATCCAACAAAGAAAAAATTCTGCTTCACCATTATAGATTTGGACATCCATCTTTTCTGGTTATTAAAATTCTTTTTCCTAATCTATTTTCGAATATAGATGTTAACAACTTCCATTGTGAGGTGTGTGAACTTGCAAAACACAAGTGTGTAACTTTTCCAGCCACTTATAAAATTCCTTTTCATCTTATTCATAGTGATATTTGGGGCCCATCTACTATCTCTAATGTTTCTGGGGCAAAATGGTTTGTGTCTTTTATTGATAATTGCACTTGGGTTACTTGGATCTTTTTACTCAAACAAAAATTTGATGTTAGTAGTGTTCTTCCAAATTTTTGTTCTATGGTTCAAACTCAATTTGGGGTCAAAATAAGGAGGCTTAGGTCAGATAATGCCAAAGACTATTTTAATCAAACTCTTACCCTATTTTTTTAAAAAGAAGGCATAATACATGAATCATCTTGTGTCAATACCCCACAACAAAATGGGATAGCTGAGAGGAAAAAGGCCACCTTCTTGAAAAAACTAGAGCTTTATTGTTTCAAAATAATATGTTGAAAAGTTTTTGGGGGGATGCTATTCTAACAGCAACTCACTTGATTAATCGTTTGCCTTCAAGGATTTTGGATTTTAAGAGTCCCTTGGAAATACTTTCAAAATTTTATCCTGACCTAAATACTTCAAATAACATTACTCCAAAAATTTTTAGATGTGTGTCATTTGTTCACATTCATAGTCAAAACCAAGGAAAATTAGATCCAAGAGCTCTAAAGTGTGTTTTTGTGGGCTACTCTTCAACTCAAAAGGGGTACAAGTGTTATCACCCTCCTTCCAAGAAATTCTATGTCTCTATGGATGTTACCTTCAATGAACAAGAATCCTTTTTTTCTAATCCTTATCTCAGGGAGAGAAGCCACCTAGGGAAGATAAGGATGATTTTTTACTTGATCTATCACTTATCCCTCTGGCACAACCAAATTCTAAATCCAAATCCCTTGAACCAGACTCTACACAAGTTATTTGCACCAGCCATGCGCCTGAAATTGAAAAAATCCCACAACCAATAACAGAAACACCAAATGAGGCACAACAACCTGAATCTGCCCCTAGTAATGCACGATTTGGCTAGGTGTTCACAAGGAGATTGGCTGTCCCTGAACCTATGCAGATCCAAAAGCCAAACTCTAATCCTTTGAATCAGGTAACAACTTCTGATCACTCTATACAAAATGAAATTGGCCCTTATGTGGATAATGTTGATTAAGACTTGCCAATTGCCATTAGGAAAGGAACTAGAAAGTGCACAAAGCAGCCACTATATCCTCTTGCACATTTTTTGTCATTTAAAAAATTTTCACCATCTCATAGAGCCTTTTTTGCAAACCTAAACACCATTACCATTCCCACTACCCTATATAAAGCTTTATCTAATGAAAAATGGAAGCAAGCCATGAATGAGGAAATGGAGGCATTAGAAAAGAACAAAACTTGGGAGTTGGTAGAGTTACCAGTAGGCAAGAAACTTATGGGCTGTAAGTAGGTGTATACTGTAAAATATAGGGCTGATGGATCAGTTGAAAGGTACAAGGCTCGGTTGGTAGCAAAGGGATATACTCAAACCTATGGGATAGATTATATGGAAACTTTTGCCCATGTTGCAAAAATGAACACAGTAAGAGTGTTGTTATCATTAGCAGCAAATTATGAGTGGGAATTGCAACAATTTGATGTCAAAAATGCATTCTTACATGGAGAATTAGAAGAAGAAATTTATATGGAGATTCCACCTGGCTATGAAAAAAATTTGGCTGCCAATACTATGTGTAAGCTAAAAAAGGCTTTATATGGCCTCAAGCAATCACCATGGGCATGGTTTGGCAGATTTGGAAGAGCCATGCTAGCAATGGGATACAAGCAAAGTCAAGGGGATCATACATTATTTATTAAACATTCATCTTTAGGGAAAGTTACAGCTCTACTTGTCTATATTAATGACATAATAGTGATTGGAAATGATGCTGATGAAAGACAAACTTTAGACAAGTGTTTGGCCAAGGAATTTGAGATTAAAGTGCTGGGAAAACTGAAGTGTTTTCTAGGGATTGAGGTGGCTCACTCTAAGAAGGGAATTTTCATCTCTCAACAGAAATATATCACTGATCTCCTCAAGGAAACAGGCAAGACAGCATGCAAACCAGTAAGTACTCTTATTGACCCCAATTTGAAACTTGGAAAGGCAGAGGAGGATGTTGCAATAAATAAAGAATCATATCAGCAGCTAGTAGGAAAACCTATTTATCTATCCCACACACGGTCAGATATTGCCTATGCAGTGAGTGTAATTAGTCAATTCATGCAAAACCCTAAGGAGGTTCATCTACAAGCAGCCTATAGAGTTCTCCAATACCTTAAAGGGACACCGGGCAAGGGAATACTATTTAGAAGAAATGGAGGTTTAATGCTGGAAGTATATACAGATACAGACTATGCTGGATCAATAGGGTATTGCACCTTCCTTGGGGGAAACTTGGTAACATGAAAAAGCAATAAACAAAATGTAGTAGCACGGTCAAGTGCAGAGGCTGAATTCCGAGCAATGGCTCAAGGTGTATGTGAACTATTATGGCTTAAGATAATCCTAGAAGACTTGAAGATCAAATGGGATGGCCCAATGAGATTATATTGTAACAATAAATCTGCCATCAGCATAGCTCACAACCCAGTACAACACGATCGAACAAAGTACATTGAGATAGATAGACACTTTATTAAAGAAAAGCTGGAGAGTGGATTAATTTGTACCCCTTATGTGTCTACACATGGGCAACTTGTTGATATTCTTACCAAAGGATTGAATAGTTTAGCTTTTCAGACTATTACATCCAAGCTGGGAATGGAAAATACCTATTCACCAGCTTGAGGGGGAGTGTGGAAAACATGTACATTATTAGGAGTTATTAGAATTAATTAGGAGGAGTTATTAGAATTAATTATTTAGAATTATTTCTGTTAGAATTAATTTTCTCCATTAATTAGGGATGTTATTAGATATTATTTCTTTCCTTAGAATATGGCTAAAATGACTAAGTTTCCTATTAGGACTTCCTACAAATCAAGGTATTAGAATCAACAATTTATGGCTTCTGATTCCTAGGGCTACTGTATATATTTCCCTACTGTTGTAATCTAAAAAATCAAAATTCCAATTCTAATTTATTCTCCATAGTGTCAAGGTGCTACCTTATATGATTATTCATTTGGCTTTTGTTGCAGTTATGGAATCAAAAAATAAAAGAAATTATGCCAAAATTGAGAAGGTGAGAGACCTTTCAGCTCCCCCTGGTTTTAAATCCCTTACTTCTTTCATGCTAAAAAGGGTTGAAAAGGTTGAAGAGGCTCATAAATCCGAACATGAGCCAATGTGCATCGAAACTATAACTGAGATGAATGACATGGCTATATGTAAGTCAATTCTTAAGCATCGTCCATGGATACTTTTTGATCGAAGCAACCATGACCCTGAGAAATCTGACACAGAGCATCTTCCTAAGGTACTAAGTAGGAATTCTTGCCATTTTCTGTTAAATGATTACCTCATCAATAAATCCATACTAGAAAAGCATAGTTTCAATATGCAGGCAGTGACACTTGCTGCAATATAATCTCATTGTATTCATTTGTTATTCTCTGAACATAGAGTCTGACATAAGATGCAAGGAAGGAAGTAAGAAATGATAAATAAGTTTTGAATTTTAAATGTAGGTCATCTGAGTAGTGGGTCTTTTAGAAGTCTTTTATTAGGATATACATGATTGTTAATCAATGAGGCACCTTCATGCTTGATATGGCATGCGAATATGTCAAAACTGCAATGATTAAAATGGACTTTGCAAATTTGCATTGTGTGCTTAAAGGTTTACATTTTTATCAGGGCTTAATTATGCTTTTGGAATAAAGTGATCTTTGACATATATCACCTTTATGACTAAATGTTTATGATTATGATCATCGCCTACCTCATTCTTCTAGTCTAAACTAAATTTTAACACAAAATAAGTTCGACCTATGCTTTTTTCCATGCTTCAATTCCGAAGCATTTTTGCAGGCATGTTTGAGATATTATTGTTATTATTATCATTCATGGCCACTAACAACTTAAGCTTTTGGGATGAAGTGATCATTGACATTTGTTGTATGTGCAAATAAAATATTTTAAATTGTGTATGCTTGTATATGGTGGTTTGCCACAGAAAGTGGGACGCTTGATTTGTCTTTTCTAGTACCAGGTGTGAATTAGGTAATATCTCCCTAAAGGTAGAATATACTTAATGTGTTAGCACATATTATGGTTTACATTAATAATAATTAGATATCTATTTTCCCATATCATTTTGCTTTGCAGATTTACTGTTAGAGATCTCATAAATTTTTTTATTTTTGTTTAAGTATGAAGGAAAAAGTAAATTGTATGTCATAAAACTTCTTTTCCAGGATCTTCCTTCAAAAGCCTGTCGTCCTAAAGGGGTTACTCTTGGTTGTCCAGACTGCAGTGATTGTCTGAAGGTCCCACTCTGTCACCAAGCCTTAAGCAATTATGCTCTTTCCTAATCTCATGGCATATTAGATTGTAGACATTATCTTCCACTTCACCATTTTCTATGACAAGAAAAATTACCATGTTTACTGTGTTTTATCACCAAAGTCCTGAATCAGGTAACTGCAAGGTGGTGCCCGGAGGATGCAAGAAGAGATATCTTAGATGAAGCTCATATTTTCCACCCAACAGAAGAGGTACCTGCCACATAACAATAACAGGATTCACATAACGTAAATTTTTGTGCTTCTTTCATATATCTTGATCATAGTTGGTCAAACGTGGATTAGAATGCTTCTTAGGTTTATAGAAGACATTTCAGTAATTACTTTTACATTTGGAAGGAATTTAAAGACACACTTAAATATATTACAAGCATACATTCCAAAGCAGAGCCTTATGGAATTTGTCGTATCATTCCTCCGGCTGGTTGGCAACCACCATGTCTTCTTGAGGAAAAGAACATATGGGAAAGCTCCAAATTTGTTACCCAGACTCAGCGGATTGATGGGCTCCAAGTTCAGTGCCAACAAGAAATTACAGCCAATGCGTTTGAAAATACGAAGATCAATCCCAGAAGAGATCTAAGAGTAGCTTTGGACTCTCAGACTGGTCATGATGTTAGCAACTTTGAGTCTAAACCTGGTCCTACATTCAGTCTTAGTGCATTTAAGAAATTTGCTGATGATTTTAAGGTCTTGTACTTCAACCACGATGATAAGATCATGGGTTCTCATAGAAAGTTGGAGCCATCTGTGGAGAATCTTGAGGGTGAGTATGGACGGATTGTTAAGAATCCAACTGAAGAAATTGAGGTATATTGGAGACAAAAAAAATATTTAAACTGCAATGCCTTCTATTCTATGTTTTCTAATATTAGACTTAACATGCAACTTCTAATTTATGCTACGCTACCATGCAATTCTAGGTGCTTTATGGTAAGAATTTGGAGGCTGGAGGTTTGAGAAGTGGATTTCCAACAATGTCTGATTCTCTGGAGTCTTTCCATTGTGATGAATATATGAAATCTGGATGGAACTTAAATAATATGCTTACACAGTCTGGTTCTATTCTTTCTTTTGAGAGCTCTGAGGTTTCACGCAAATTTGCCCCTCAGATTCATGTTGGAATGTGCTTTTCTTCATCCAACTGGGTAAGTTGCCATAGCTTGTATATTCTTGCATCCACCTCTTTATCTTTATTACCTTAAAATATTCCCCAGTGGTTTTTTGGGGGGGAATTTCTGGATGAACATTAATATATTTTCTTAAAGAATTTTTTCTTTTCATTTATCCTGTTAATCATTTGCAAAAACAGAAAGTAGAAGAGTATCAGTTCCACTCATTGTATTACATGCACGTGGGTGAACCTAGAGTGTGGTATAGCATCCCAGGAAGATTTGCTGCTGACTTTGAAACAGTAAGGAAGAAGTATCTCCCAGTTTTGTTTGCAGACCGGACTGACGGACATGATAATTTGGTGAGTTGAATGCAAATTCCTGGTATGAAGACTATTTTTATCCTTGAAAAGTAAGAGGGCTGGATATATACTGTCTGATCACCTTGTCACGTTCATGATTAATCATAAGCTAAGCAATTTGGATAATGGATATGCTTCTATGCTTAAATTTTGGAAATATCATATGATTGGTTAATGGTTAGATGGACTCTGTAGGTTTATTAACTAATTAATTTCATTTCTGTCATTATGTGCCAAACCCATACCATTTTTGGAAACTTTCTCCATTTTGATTGTTCAAGGGCTATACTTTATGTTTCTTTTGCATTCATTTGGTGTTTTTTTTAATCTGTTGCATTAGCTGCTCTTCATTTAGGTTTTCACTCTATATCTTTTCTAAGTAGCTTAAGCCGACAATGAAAGAAAAATGATTGAATGTTCGTATCAGCAACTGAAATTTACATGGGCACTAAGAGAAGGAAGCATAAGTTAAAGTTAAAGGACTTGTATTTCTGCCTCTTGTAATCAATTTTGTTTTGGAGTACTGAATTTTACAAGCAATGCCATTGTCTCAAGGTTTTCTTTTTCTTTTCTTTTTTTTTTCCCATTTGCATAATGAAGCAACCTTCTGCTTAATGTTAGGCCAAGCAACGCATCCTTGTGCTATAGCTTAGCTCATTAACAGAACTAGCTTCAAAATTAACCTTGAGCTCCTCTAGGCTCAAGTTAGACAAAGCTTGAAGCTACTTGCAGAAATCTTTATTCCTGTGGGATCACTGGTATTTGTTATACCTGTCAGTTTCCTTTAATTGAATATATGAAGTATAAAAAATTTTATTCTTGGACTCATTTAATTTTGAGAGAATGGATAGTTTCATTTTATTTAAATAAGAGGTGTATATTCTGTTTTGAAAGGAAAAAAAAGGGATTTAGTTTCTATTTATATGAGTAACTTTTTGACTTTTGAGGTTTTACATGAATGTGGTACAGGGGATGCAGTTATCCTCCACCATATTAAAGTCAGAGGGTATACCAGTATATCGCTGTGTTCAGTATCCTCGGGAGTTTGTTCTTGTCTTCTCAGGAGCATATCATTCAGGATTTGATTGTGGTTTCAACTGTTCTGAAGCAGTCAGTTTTGCTCCTCTTGATTGGCTGCTTCATGGGCAGAATGTTGTAGAGATCTATTGTGAGCAAAGGAGAAAGATGTCAATCTCATATGATAAGCTATTGCTTCGGGCAGCTAGGAAAGCTGTTAGGGCACAATTTGAAATTGAATTCTGCAGGTTGAGCACTCCAGATAATTTAACATGGAAAGATGCCTGTGGAAGGAATGGGATCTTAAAAAAAGCTTTTGATGTAAGTTCCTCATACCTAAACCCTAGATTTAATTGAAATTGTTTGCCCAAGCTTTTGGAAAAGAAGAAACTGCTTATTTTTCTTGAAAGCGCGTATTTTAAAATTTTGGAGATTTTTGGTCAAGTTACTTTAAAAAAATAAGCTCCATTTGAGTGGTAGCAGAAGCAATTTTTCAGTTGTGAAGAAGTTAGAAATTAAAGTTTATGCTTCTAACCAATATCAGGAGTTGAAAATTAAATTTTTTAGACAAAAATACCCTTACCAAAAATTATAATTTACTATAACTATCCTATTTATTTTATGAAAATTATATTTGCAAAGTACATTTATATATGCCATTTTTGGTAAGTTGATAGTCAAAAATGCTCTTTTATAGAAATTAGCCAATCACATTCTACTTCAAAAATACTAATAAAAGTCTTTTAAATAATTTAGCTAAACAGAAACTATTTTTCTCTCACAGTACTTTTATCAGAATTTTATTTAAAAAGAAGTCATTTCAAATTAAGCAAAAAATGGCAACTTGCCAAACAGGCTATTTAGTTGACTTCAAATTCTGTTGATATTTAATAGGCATTCAAAATAATCTCTCTTGAGCAATTAAAACAACCAGGAATACCCAAATTCTTTATTTCTTTTTCAATTATAAGAGGTCTGGAGGCCTTTTTTCCCTCCCTTCCCCTTTCCTTTTTTTTTTTTTTTTCCTTGCCTTCTTTATAATGATTGGAACTTTGGAGGGAGAGATGTTGTCTACTATGTTTGCTTTTCTCAAATTGGGTTGCCTGACAGAAATGTATTGGATTTTTCCCTCTATGTAGTTGCGCATAAAGAGCGAAAGTTTAAAGAGGGAATTTCTCTGCACTTCTTTGAAATCAGAGAGAATGGAAAAAGATTGTGACGATGCCACTTGCAAAAGGGAATGCAGTATATGTCTGCGTGATTTATACTTAAATGCTGTAGGTTGTCCATGTTCAATGAACAAATATGCATGTCTTAATCATGCAAAGCAGCTCTGTTCTTGTGCTTGGAGTGACAAATTTATCCTCTGCCAATATGAAATCAGTGAATTGAATGTCCTTAGTCTTGCTTTGGAGGGAAAATTAAGCGCAGTCCACAAATGGGCTAAAGATGATCTTGGATTAACTCTGTACTCTTTTGCGTCCAAAAGATGGAAACAGACTCCAGCTAATGTGGGTGGTTCAAGGTCTACTTCGGTAGCAAAAGCAGCAATATTAAATACGGTGAAACGGAAAAGAGATGCAGTTGGGTCCAAAGGTATGGGCATTGATGATATTTCTTCTGGAACTGAAGCAAAATTGAAGACTCCTTTACTTCAATCGAGTGAGTTGAAAGCAAAACAGAAAACGGTGAGGCACCAATCTGCTGCAGCATGCATTAACAGAGGGATCAATTCTGCTTCCGTCATCAAACCTGGTAAGAAGGCATGTGCAGTTCAATCAGCAATTCCAAATTCGGTAGAAAATGACCCAAAAGCCAAAGTATCTTGGGTTTTTTCAGGTCCAAGTTCAACCTCAGGTTTTATGGCTTTTCTGTCGGAAAACATGTCATTTGATGTTTCTTCAGATAGTTCATCTTCGTCTTCAGAATCCGATGATGACATTTGAGTAGCTGATGGCCCAAGATTTCATGGAGCATTACTGAAAGGCTTTATCCACTTAAAAGAATCATTCATCCAGCGACTAGGACATCGTATTGTAAAGAGCTATACTGGATGTGTGAATGATACATCCATCTAGGGTAGACTTTGAGCTGCAATTTGGGGCTTTATATAACGTAGGAGTTTTGTTGAGTTCAGGCTTAAAGTCTGAAAATATATAAACAAAAGCCAAGCTTGCGACTCCATCTCCAGATATGTTTTGTATATTCACTTTGTAAAGCTTATAACTTTCTTCAACCATTGTTCAGATTACAATGACCAATATAAGAAATTTAGTAACACCAATGGTTCTGCTGCTTCCTGTGATTTTCTTGCCTTTTTTCCTTTTCTGCCATAATATATTCTCCTCTAGCCATGGACCAAAACTAATTTGTGCTTATTTATTCTGTTTTTTTTTTTTCTGTTGTATCTCGTTCATTCTGTTTGTTACAGCAGTAGGTTCCTTTTCCCGCTAGAGTCTGTATTTTATTTTCCCCGCGATCAAGGAATCCCTGTTGTTCATAACCCTAAGCGCATCCCTAAAATATTGATTACTACATCATTGTGAAAACCTACTTCAGAATCAGCGATCATTCTGCATAAAAATAAGAACTTTATACATATTCCCGAAAATTCTTTTTATCATTAGATCACATGTATTATGTGCGCTCAGTAAATTTCTCACTTCCTGAAGTTCAATAATTGACGCACTCAAGCTGCGACAAAATCAGGCCCACTTTCCTTGGTGGGTATAACGTCACATCAAATAATTAATTTTTTGTTGTCTGTCCGAAAGAAAATCACAATCTTTTCAAGACCCCAAAAAAGGGGCATATTATTTTGAATACAAATACTAGTTGATACATTCGAGGAAAAGAATTAGTAGGTTGATTCAATTACAACAACAGAACCCCAACTTGAAAGGTGGTGGATTCAAATTTAAATACAAAGAAGAGTACAAATTTATTTTGTTTCAGAAATAAGAACTCTAAGCAGATACAGATGTAATTACAGCCCAGCTGAAACCAAACCATGCAAAGTGACAATCCCAATCAATATATTTTCATCACTTATAACAGGCAAAAACTGTACGGGTGATGGAGGTGCTTCCATTTTCTTCATGGCATCCACTGCCATAGCATCTGGACCAATGATTTTAGGATTCCTGACATTCATAGACAGTGCCATCTCATTAGGTATCTCAACTTTTATGTGATGATTCCAGATATAGCTTATCATATGGATGTACTGTGAGTAGTAAGCTCTTACCTGTTGCACATTTCCCCCACAGTGAGCTTGAAAATGCCCTCCCCACAAGCTTTGAGAGTGCGTCGTAGATCACCATCCGTAAATGTCCCAATCAGATGATGTTCCTCATCTATGACAAGTAGGCATCCACATCCTTTACTTGTCAGTTCCACAAGTTGGTCCATTATTAAATCAGCTTCCCGGCAAACGGGAAGCTCGTCCTGCTTCTTCATGACATCCTTAACCTAAACATAGCAATCATGCGGTTACCAATTCTATCTCATAGATGATGACTGATGAGCAAAACAGAGTCTTGAAAGAATAAGACAGTCCAGAAATACAATTTCGTCCTAATTATCTGCAGGCAGTCACTACAACATGAACTAGTGAGTAGTGATCTCTAATGTTCACCTCACAACAAGGACAGAGTAAAGGAAGCAAGAGCAGAAAACCAATAACGATCTAAAGGTGAACTCCTCTAGCATTTGCAGGTATTACTACTGATTCATCCATAGACCACCAACCTACTTTAGAATAAGAATTATAAGCACATAAGCTTCATTTCACAGCAAAGGAAAAATAAATATCTAAGAACAACTCATCCCAGGGAGACCTAGTTGTTTATTAAATATAAATTCAATATATTTCAGGTTATTTTTCTTTTTCTCCAACAAGATTTCTCCAGTCTATCCCTTTTAAGAAGATAAAACACAATAATATTGTATAATTATAAAGAAGGACTAACTCAAGACTTTTTTCATGCTGCGGATACAAATGTTAACTACGGCTTATTGAAGAGTATAATTTGCGCAGATTCTAGCCATAAATTCTGTACTGCTTATCCAGTTCAATATCTTCAAAAGAAAAGTCCACGACACGAAGTTCTAATTCCTATCAACAGCTGTAACCATACAGCAACAAAATGTGACTAGGGAGAAGCAGCATACCAGTAAAGCCTATGGATGCTACATTATAACACTAAATGGTAAAAAGTTAAGAACTGAAGCCAAGTTCAAAATGCATTTGGAGACAGTTCGGTGCGTCGGCAATGTAAATCAAATTTGTTACTTATTTAACATATAACGGCAAATGCAGATCAGCTATAAATAAAGAAAATTTGGAGTCCAGCATTTCGATCACTATGAGAAACCTCAATCAATAGACCACCTAAAGAAAGATCTCTGCTATATAATGATGCACATACCAGATCCTGAAGCAGAAGAGAAAATGACGGTTTTTTAAAAACTAATTAGGCGTCTCTTTTAATGATGTTTACAAGTTTAATTTCCATGCACCCATTATATTCGAAGATGGACATTTTCGTAACGAATCGGACAAAAAGCAACAAGGAATGAGGTCGCACCTTGAAGATAAGGCTCTTGCCAATCTTCCCTGCGGGGTGATTGCTGGCATAGTCCTCCTTGCTCAAATTTCTGGCTCCCATGAGCGCAATAGCCACAGTATCACCGAAAACCATCTGGATGGCGGTGGAAGTGACCGGCGCCAAGTTAAAAGGGCACAATTCTCTCTCCAAAGGTAAATGCACGTTCATATCGCACATGGCCGCCAACGCATTCCCTTCCACGGATGTGACCGAGATCAGATAGGCCCCTTTGGCCCTAGCGCAGGGCACGAGCCTAAGAAGTTCGTCAGTGGTACCAGATTTGCTGAAGAGAACGAGAACGTCGCGATGGGTGAGAATTCCAATATCGCCATGGAGAGCATCCACGGGAGATAGGAATGCAGATCGAATGCCCAGGGAGACAAGCGTCTGGGAGATCTTGTGGGCGACGAAGCCGGATTTGCCGACGCCAGAGAAGAAGATAGTGCCGGCGGAATTGAGGAGGGTACGAGTGAAGGCTAGGGTTTGGGAATGATCGATGTTGTTGAAGAAGAAGTTAATGTGGCTCTGTTGAGATTTGAAGAGTTTAAGGAGGGTGGTTTCATCGATGAGATGAAGGGGTTGTTTGGGTGGTGGCAAAGAATCAAGATTTGAAACTGGAGGCAGAGAACCCATTAGGCTTTATCGTTAGTGTGTTGTAGTGAGGGAACTAGAAAGAGGCTTATCTAAATGCCAATGGCGGATCTCTTGAACCTTTAAAGGAGCGAGCAAGAGAACTGCGAGAGTTTTCTTTTAATTTTTGTTCTTATTTTGATGAAGGCGGGGTTTCATAAATGCCGTTATTATGTTGCAGTCACTGATAGATAGTGCCACATGGTATGTATGGTACGGGGGCGATTGGGCGCAAGTGTCGGTGGCTAGATTTCACACTTGCATTTTTACATCAACTAAATTTATTATTACATTTTTTAACAAAATAAAAAAATTTATTTTTTATATGAGGACTTATTACTACACTTAGTGAGTTAGTCAATACAAGCTTTTAAATTATTTATTATTGACAAATTTTATATTAAATTTTATTAATATATAATATTTTAAAATTCTAAATATATATAATGTAGGTAAATAAAGATGATAACTAGTGATATAAAAATAAATTAATATTGTTAATACATTAGAATATATTAATATAGTTTACGAGTAAAACAGCTGGCCTAGTTATTTTTTTATTTTTAAATATATTTTAATGAAAATCAAAAGTCATGTCATTAAATTTTTTTTACAATTTATTAAAAAATAAAAAATAATTAAATTTATTATATAAAATAATATGTCTAAATTTATTTATTTATTTATTTAAAAAATTAATATTATCTTCACTTTATAGAATTTTTTAATTAATTAATTTTTTTCACATATCATGTGTAAAATATATTTATAATACATAAAATCATTATAAATCTATAAAATTATATTTATTTTAAACTAATTATATTATATTTAATTGTTTTTATTTTTAACAGATTGATCCACAAAACATTAGCTCATTTTGATAATATACATACATACATATATATATATATATATATATATATATACCTTTTTAAAAAAATTAACATTTAATCAACTGTTCAAAATGTAAGCTTTTGTCTGTAAGCATATAAAAAACATTTATAGAAAAGTAAAGTTATTTAACTTTTTATTTATTTATTTATTATTTTTTAATGTAAAAAATTATTTACTTGCACTTTAGATTGATGCACAAACCATTGATATATATATATATATATATATATATATATATATATATAAAATCACAGATGTTTATGATGAATTCTTACTTAGACCATTATATGATTGAAATAGAATTACTTTTTTCTCTTATCACCTTGCATTTTATATGCTCTATATATTAATATATTAATGTTTTGACATGCATTCAAATACATGTTAGTTTCTAAATTTCTTACATATAAAGTAAAAAATAATTATCATATTTAAAAATAATAGAAAGTTATTTTACACCTCAGTCTTCTCACTTATTATTTTTAAAATTCACATATCAAATCACCCACCATGATTTAGCTTTAGAAATTTGGATTGATTATTTACTAATTCTCTTATTAATTAAGACTGGAACACATATATATGTTTTTAAAATTTAAAATTAAATCAGACTAACATTTAAAAAATAAATAATTTAAATATAGGTATTTTAAACTACATTTCTTTAAACATGCAATGAAAAATGTCAGCAATTTTAGGAGTTTTGTGGAGCCAACCTGCCATAGCGAGGTTGGTGTCAAAGGTAAAAGGAGAAGTTTACAAAATGGACAGCCCAACAAAAAATGGCCCTTTCGTCAATAGTTTTATCATGTTTGGTATCACTCATAGCAGGCTCCATGATACAGATACGTCATTTTTTTATTTACTAAACCCAAGCACGGCCCAAATAAATATAGGCTTATCGACCCACCTAGGTCTAATTGACCATGCTACGAAGAATAATGTTTTTCTTACGATTGACAAAGACAAAAACATTTTTATGTATAAAAAGTAAAGATTTTAAAATATATAGATATAATTTGTATAGTATATTTTTTATTTAATTAAAAAATATATATATAATTTATAAGATTTATATTTTTATAATTAATTTTTTTAAATTTTTTTATAAAATACATTATTTTTATTAATATATAATTATATATATTATAATGTTTTTAAATTTTTTTAATTATACTTTCATAAAATAATTTATTTTATAATATAAAATATAAATAAATTAAAAATGTGAGAGAGAAAATAAAATAAGAGTATCCAACAATTTTACCCAAACAAAATCTAAATATTAAATATTAAATATATATTTAATATTAAATAAAAGTACTTTACGAGAGATATAAATTTAATTTTTTAATTATTAAATAAAATTAAAAAATTAAAGCTAAAAGATTATTTTAAATTTTACATAAAATAATATTATGAAATTTAAAATATATTATTTAAAAATAATATAAATTTTAAAATAATATTTTAATATCAATTATTTAATTTAATATAATAATTAAAAAGGAATTCTTCTTATCATAACATGATATAGTTTGTCTATATACATATATGGGCCAGTTTAGGACCCTCCGAACCGTGCAATCCTCACGTGCACCCCTGATACCAATGTCGGCTACAGTGACAATACATTCTGGCAATGGTGTGACGTGGCAGACGAAGAACCGTTGGATTTAGGGATAACGGTGGACGAGTATCCATTAGATAAGCACTATGATTTCTTTTAATATTTTATTTGTAGGAGAGAGAGTGAGGTGGAGCCCACACAGTTGCTTTTGGAGAGGTCAGATAAGACTTTTCCGTACGGAGACACCTCGGCTGCTATCAAGTTATTGGATTGTTTTTTCCTTTTTATTTTTATTAATTTTCTCTCTTTTAATGAGGATATGTCACGTCAATTGCAACGCAGATTCTGCATGGGCTCCACGTTAACATTTTTTTTTTCAATTTGTACAAAAAAGGTCTTTAATCTTTGAATTTATATTTATGTATATATACAGATCTCTCGTTATTTTTGTGGAGAAAAATAAATATTTTAAATTATTGTTACAGGGTTAATAATTACTTCTTTTTTTTCGTACGTCCAAGTTCCAAGAGGTTCTGGGTAGAGAGAATTATAGTAAGCGAGTGGATTACGCTGTGATGGGGGACCATACTTAAATTTTAGGTAAAACCAGATAGAGGTAAGGTTCACAGAACGTAATGGTTAATACGGAAGTAGTTAATAATAGACAAATGTGAACTACGATTTGATAGAGTAATATCTAAGTAGGTTGATCGAGGGTGTAATCGGTTTGTCATAAATATTATCAACGGTTGATCTTCAATTGTTCCCTTCTCTCTTGAATTTAGATTTTTATATATATAAAAGTATTTAATTATTACTCAAATAAGACAAATTATTCAAGTGATTTAATTTACTCTAAATATATATACTTATATTTCTTATACATATATTGTAAGGTACTCCTCTCTCGTCAGATTTTTCTCTATCTCTCTCTGATCTACCTGGTTTTAAACTTCAAGAATTCATCAGATCCAAGTAAGGCCTCTAATTAAGGTAATATAAATACTATCACTAAACGGGGAGTAAAAAAATTTTCGGTCTGATATTTTTTTAATTATAGATCGATGACGTTTAAGGAAAGCAAGCACAGTATAGGTGATGAAGACATTCTTGGAAATTATATTCTGGTAAAAATCCAAATACTATTTAACATTTAAATCTCCATTTTCAAGAAGAAAAATCCCCAATTATTTGCCAGCTCAGTCGATACGTGCATTAGTTTATGCAAACTTCGCAATCAAAGATTAATTTTACGATGTGCTAGCTGAATGATATGAAAACCACTTGGTTTTGGAGACAGATATGCATGCTAGACATGTCATATGATGGCTACATTGTGCATGAAATCAAGGGGGACAAACTTATTGTCTCCAATAAAAATAATTTTATGAAAAATATATGCTTTTTTTAGATAATAATCGCCATTGGTACCATATAATAGGATTTTAATTTCTAGATGTTTGCATGTCATTTTGATTTTTCTTTGACTAAAAACTTACAAGTACATATATATATATATATGTTGTGAATTTGGGTCATTGGTTATAATTGAATTCTCCAACACACTGGAAAATCATGAAAATTTAGTACCGATAGGAGTAATTTATTTACAGATTTTTTTAATCTGTTCACGAATGGATCCAATATATTGAGTATAGTAGAAGTAGATGGCGGAACAGTTAAAGATGTATGTCCAACAACATCGTACGCTGTATTAATAATTTAATATAAAGAAGCTTACTAATTAATTAACGATCGAGCATAGTCATGTGACAATATCTGCGCATGTTTCTTTAATTATTCAGTGTACTTCCCAAGTCTCCATCATTGCAGCCAAAGAAAAAGGAATGCGTATAGCAATGCCCTTTCTAGTTGTAGGGTTCATTAATCATTTAATTGGTTCAACAAGTGCTGTACCCAAAACTTATTAGCTAGCGCCACATATACATACATACATACATACATATATATATATGCATGTGGTTTCATTTCACACATTATTGTAGTTTGTTGTTTTGTGCAGGGCAGGCAAGTGACACTGTGAAGCCCTTAGAGGGGGAGAAGGGGGGGCCTCCCTGCATGTTTGCATCGTTAAACGAATGAGATAGATGGAGAAGCTGGAAATAGAATTAGAATGAGAGTACTTGGATCCTACTACGTACGGTGAAAACTTTAAACATGTATATATATTATTCTGTAGGCTGTAGCACCTGGGAAATAATTACATTAAGATTTAAGGCCATTAATTGTGAATTAATGTGATCCCTCTCAACGGTTAAATTATTAATTTCTACATGCTTGGTAGGACTAGCACCGCCCAATTTCCACTACCCATTAAATTATAATATATAGCTTATCTGAATAATGTTTGACCGAAAGGACTGTATATGGAGAATCACGTTCCTTTGGTTAATTTACATTGAATTTGGCCATTGGCCTATAGATACGAAATCAATTATTTGCTGTGGCCTGTTGGGTTCCATCTAGGGTCAAAAAGAAGAAAGGATTAGCAGAATTTAAGCCTGAGTATTAATGTGTAAGTTTGACCATTGTGATAGCTATTTTATATATATATATATATTCCTAAGCTGTGTTTAGTTAATTATTATTACTTTCTTTGGGTGGGGGTACTTTGATTAGACCACTCCTGCAAATTACAAAATTATCCAATATAAAGTAATTAACAGTTACGTGGATGAGTAATTAATTATTAATTGTTAATTTATAGTTGAGTAGATGTAATTATGAGGAGAGAGATAAGAACACAGAAACAGTTACGTGTGTTGTGTAGCGGCTGCCTTGGGGGTTAGGTTTGGTGGAGGAGATGCCTTAAAAACGAGGCCAAATGACACTGTCCTCGTAATCACATTCACAGATATATGATGGACATATTATGTTTTCTTGTCTATCAATTTTCTTTTTTCTATTTTCTATTATCGATAAACTCTATATACTATAAACTGGGATTTAATTAGGCGAATACTGGTATTATAGCATTACACTATTACTTCTCCATGAATGGTGGACTGCAAAGCTAAGCTACACGGCTACAACATCATCGCTTTTGTACGGACGACGGACATGGTTGCAAATAGCTAAACACAGATACTCATCGAATTAATAAATATTTAGGTAGGAATTTTTTTTAAACGGCCGATGGCGGTGTTTATGAAATGCAATAAATTATAATTTAAAATAAATAATAGTATTTTTTTAATTTGACTAAATTATTTTATAATCACATTAATTTATTTTTAATATAAAAATAAATTTATATTGAGATAACATAAAATTTTGAATATAATAATGATCACAGTTAGTTAAGGAGACAAAGCATGGATGGGCGGGAAGCGTGAATAGATAGGTAGGAAAGAGAAAGAGAGACGTGTAATCTCAGTGTAATATTATAATGGTATGAGCATGTCAATGTGAGTTTGATAAAATATGTTGGTTGTATATATGGGCGGGTTTGTTTAGTGACGCATATATAGTTTGGGTGGTTTAGGGAGGGAGGGGAGAGGGGTTTTTCTTGAGTTCAGAGAAAAAAGAGTTGAATTTTGTGCTGCAATAATTGTGGCATGCAGCTGGTTTGGATCTGTGAAATTAATACTGTTGATAACGTGAAAGAGGTTCAGGGGTGACTCAGGGGTCAGTGGGTAGTCCCTTGGATTGGAGGGAACCTTTCCTACAGAAATGGCAGTCACTTGCCTAAATCACGCAGTTATGGGGAAGGTAAACTCTGCTCAGCTTTACTGCCCCCTTCTTGGCTTCTATGGCCCGATTTGTATCTGTTTACTCTCACTGTCTTACACTACTCTACACTACACACTATATAGTATCACAATCTTCACAATTCACTACTCTCTCTCTCTGTAAATATCTAAATATATATTATAAAGATTTCAGTCCTATGTATATTTATATGCGTTCCCATTCTCTGTTACTATTTTCATATATTCCCTATAATTTCATATAGTATTTTATTTAATTAAATAGTGAAGAAGGAGAAATTAAAAGGCTACACAACAAGGCCACTTTATGAAACTAGTTCAGCTAGCTAGTCCTTCGCACTTGATCACTTATAGTAGTATTACAGTACTTTTTCAATTTCGATCTGAAAATTAAAATTATTACAGAAGGACGACAATAAACCAATAGAGTACAATACAGTGCATGGAAAACAAATTATTAGGAGGCTAGGCGGAGAAAAAGAAGTTTGTTGAGACAAAAAATTAATGAGAGCGAGCGGCCGCAATAATACTCGTCAAATAATGTTACATATTATGTTACAGTTTCGTACTGAAGTTGCAATGACATATATATTTTACTAGCCAGTAATTAGGATAGTCAAGCTCTTTCTTGTCTTGAAGTATTGAAAGCAGTTTGGTTGAAATGTTCCATCTGGGAACATTACATTTATAGTATTCGAGTACTTTTCTTATATGCAACATAAATGATCCAACCAATTCAGCTCTCAACATCCTTATATTCATATACATCCAATTCAAACCATTAGGATGATGAGAAAGAATATATAATATAATTAATTAAACGAATGCAACCTCTAATTATTTTTTTAATATATACCATGACCGAGTTTTCTTTTTGAAATTTTAAAAAGTAGATACTTTACTTTATTAATTATATAAAATATTATATTGTGACAATTTGACCATATAATATTTTTACTTTTTTTAAAACTATAGGTATACTATAATATATATGTTCCATAGTTAAAAGTCTTTAGAGAGAGACATTAGTCAGAAGAGCACAAAGGGATTGTGACATACCCTTCAAGTTGAACATAAGCGAATTCACTTTCTCTCTGGCTTTTGTTTCTTTTCAAAATCAAATCAGTCATAGAAGAAGCACAAACATGAATGTACTGCTTACTCAATTTACTTTGTTTTATTACTTCGTCTTATTCTCCACCCCAGCTCACAAGAAATATAAGCTTTTAACAGATTCTTTATATATACCTAACAAATTTGATGTGAAATGTTAAATTTAAAACCGCCGACACATTATGTTATACCAGTAAAACAACCTCTTCTGAGTGACTTAGCTTTATCAAATCCTAATTAAGCCAGTGGTGAAAAGGAAATCTCTCAGTGTTTTCACTGATTTGGTAATAATTTCATGCAAAAAAGAATGAATAACGCAGCTTTTGCTAATTGAGCACCCCCCCCCCCTAAAAAAAATAGTAGCAAATCCCCTGTCATTCGAAAAGATTCGTTTTTTGAAGTTGTTTATTTGGTGCTTGAAAAGGTGGGTCCGGCCTCTTCTAACTTCTGTCGGGAAGCATTTAATTAAGCAATGATCAATTATTAAATAAAACAAAATAAATTAATAAAAAGGAAGGAGTAGAAGAAGAAGATTATCATCATCATCATTATTTGGATCATGATTTAAAAATCACAAACGCCGCTTTGCCCTCGTGCGGAAACAGGAAACATACTAGCTTGCTTAATTATATACATAGCTTACGCCTATATATACGCATGCTTCACTCTGCACACTTGCAAAAGAAAACGCACTAGCTTGGGATTGGAGAAGAAAACTAACGGCGCCAAGGTGTGTTTTTGTTGCTAGCTAGAAGACAACGTTCTCTTCGGAATAAAAATATCATGTATTTCTTAATTTCAACAATCCCAACGACATTGTGATCTGCGTCCTATTACCTATACTGTGCCTTCCTCAAGGTCTGTGTATGTGTGTATTATATTAATACCTTTATGAACACACAGTTGAAATTAAACTCCGGCCAAGAAGTTTGTAAGGATTTTGTACACTGCCATGCAAGCATATTGTTCTGGCTTCATTCATGCCTGTTTAAATAAGTGCACAGAACAGATAAATTTTTGCCAACGGAGATTTTTAAACTGAATAGTTAATAAATGTTTTGATAGCTAATGGTGTTTTCGTATACATAACTTGAATGGCATTTGCAGATCGGTATAGTACTCCTATGGTAGATATATATATATATATATATATATACCAAGTTTAAATCAACCTGAAGTAGACCATGATCAATCATTGTATATGTAGGTCAATAATATTGTTTAGGCATTCCATACATTTTCAAATGGAAAATGTAAAATCGAAGAACTATTACATATGTTGGGCTAAATTCATAGATGCAAAATGATGAGTTCATACACAAGCACAATATTACAACCTACGATCAGAAATATATAATACCAACTATTTGAGTTAAGAGAATATATATGGTTAATATTAAGGCAATGAGGTAAGATCAATTATTTTTTCACTCGTACATTTAAAGGCTAGCGCTAGGTAGTACAAGTTCATTACAAGTGCACGAGCTAGATCGATGAGGCAAAATACTTCATTATAAAGCATTCATTTGGCTGGCAAACGTACGTGCACGCACACAACAAAACATGCAAACTCAGGAATGAATTAAATAAAAGTATAATCCCTGTCATCCATCATAATTAACAAGAAAATTATGGGAATAACACAACTTTAAGAACGAATAATTTAAAAGTATCTAAGTTCTAGCTAATGGAACATTTATCCACAACAAAATGCCCAGGTTCTTATTAGGGAGGAAGCAACAATACGTACCAATTGGAAACCAAAAGTTTCTCTAAGCTTGACCGACACGAGATTAGAATAATTAAGAATCAATTAATTAACGCTAATAAAATATAAGTGACTTCATTAGTTAAGTATGATGATAACATCATCAACCTACAAGCTAGCTAGTAAATTAATAAATGATGACTTTACAAAATCTAATACTTTATTTTATTATTAATGGATCCTTCCCCGGTACAACATTATAAATTATACTGTCTAAAGTCTAGGCTTATGATGATATATACCTAAAATGATTAGGAGAAGAATAAATCCTCTATGTCTTAAAGTGGTAGTCTCATGTATACCCCACTAGAATCACTTAAAAAGGGATTATAAGAAGGTTCGCTAATCTCTGAAGCATCGATCCTGTGTCCTATAATTGGGTATTTCCCTCTTGACCAAATAGGCGACTCTTCATGAATAGAGAAATTGTGGTAAAGGACTTATTTTGAGCCAAAATAATCACAAATTCCAAAGAAGGATGACCCAATTATAACCAATCACAGACAGGTTTGTCGGCCAAATTGCCCAAGAAAATTGCTTAGTGAGGATCTGTCTATTTACTTTCTCTAATTAAATTAAAATTAATCACCCAACTACCCAAGCTTAGCTAGCTACCTTTAACTTTTTCCCTCGGCAATTTCTAATCGTTTTTGTATTGACTTAATTACCAGTTAAGATAAGTTTATTTGACTTACTAATTTGCTAGAAGAATAACGTAGAATTTTTATTTTGACTAAATAAGACTTAATTTCTGTCCCTAGCTACTTCTAACTATAAGGTGAAAAATCTCTCTCTCTCTCTACACACACACACACACACACACACATATGTGTTTACCTAATTGTCATATTCTGTAAAATTCATTCATGATATACCGGGCTGGTGGAAATTGTCTTGGATTTCAGCATTTCCAGTGGATAGTTTGAAGATCCGGCCCCTAGCTATCTATATCTGGAAAACCTAACTAAAATGATCAGAAAGGGAATGCCACAATATGTTATGGAAGGAAATTTAATTGAAAGTCTTGGTATTGTGGTAATTATATAGGTAACTGGGGAATAAATTACATTGTCTGCCATTAAAGTCTTTGATCATTTCCATTCAGTTGAAATGACAGCACTTGTGGAAAAACCAACATCATCCATCAAATTGACCAAGTTAACGGTCAGCAGTTAATTTTAAACTAGATCTTGATGGGGGAAAGGGGGAAAACTTGTCAGTTCTGAATCAGAACTTATTATGATTAAGCTTTAAGTGTTCTATCATTCTTTCTCCACACAAATGCATATGGGGGGGAGACAGTAAAGCAGTTAAAAGTGGAGTCTGATTGAAAAAGTAAGAGTAAGAAAAGAGCACCCATTTGTAGATAAGCAAAAACTGGCCATCAATCTCTGAAACAAAAAGATATGCATATATCTATATATAATGTAAGTGTGACTTGCTAATTAAGTATAGCTAGTGACACTGGATTGCTAACAGATAATTAAACCAAGGCGTTATTAATTCGAGAGTAATAGAGAAAATGATATCTCGAATCGAAGGCACATAATGATATATTTATCTGCAAGTCTAAGCTTGAAATATAGAAGATCAAGAAATATATATATCCAAGTACATATATAGAACTATGAATATTTGATGTACCACTGATCTCTCTCATGATATATATATATATATGTAAGGATGATCATGACCTCCATGTACATTCACTCTCATGACTACCACTTTTCAGTACTCCCACTAGCAGTAGTAGTGTGTAATATGAGTACCACACCGTTTGCATCAAAAGCAGATTCATGATATCCCAGAGATCTTTAACCTTTTGCTTCTGCCAGAGCAAAAAGGATACAAAGACAAACAGTCTATATAACCAGAGAGGAGAGAAAAAAGCTTTTAGAGAAATTAACTGGGAGAGAAAAGAAAAGAAAAAGAAAAAACAACCCTAAATAAATATAACTCTAGAGTAGAGACTAGAGAGAGCAGTAGAGCATGAGTCCAAAAGCATATAAATTCATTCAAATTACCAAGGGAAGACGAGAGGCAGGCGACTAGAGAGAGAGAGTAGAATTTTTGCACTTGGGGGACTGTAAGAATTGATGAATTGCCTTATTGAGTTGCACCTGGAGGCGGGAGATGATGATGATGATGATGATGGTGATGATGGAGGTGATGATGAGGAGGAGGTAGTTGCAGTGGCATTGGTGGTGGTTGTTGTTGCTGTTGTGGTGGGCGCTTCCTCTTCTTCTTCTCATAGCTAATCCCTCTTGCTTTAGACTGCAGATCACGAACCTCACGAAGGTACAGCCTCACAGCTCGAGCTCCAAAGGGGTTGGCTTCCGGCTTTCCTCCGTTCTCTTCGAAGGCGGCTCTGAGGCGGCCGATGAGGGCATCCAGGCTGCCCCACGCTTGCCGGAGAGGGCAGGGACACGGCGCTGGAGGGTTGGGGTGGCCGTAGAAAGGGCAGATTGGGGTGTGCACTTTGGTCTTCCCAAATTGGTCCAGGTACCTAAAAATAAAATCCATCCAATCCAATTATATATAACACAAACACACACTTAGATAGAGGTGTTGTGTAGTAGTAGTAATAGTATCAAGTATTTACCGAAGGAATTCAAGGACGTGGGCACCGCTGCACCTGGAGAGAGAAAGAGGAGGTCGGTGGTTCTTGAGGTACTGACCGAAGGTGTTCCAGTCACGGCGCTTCTGATTCTCGTACCGGCTGCTGCTGCTGCTGCTGCCGCTGCTGGCGGAAGCCGGTGAGCACGAGCTAGCGGCTAAGCCGTTGGTGGCAGCGGCAGCCGTGCCGGTGGCAGCGAGGCTGGCGTTATCGGAGTTACACGTGTCCATAAATTCTTGAATTGAGTCCATGGGAAAGGGAGTTAACCTAGTTAACTAGCTAAAGTAACGTGCGGTTTGGCTTAGCAGATCCAAGGTAATCTCTAAGTGTTTGGTTCAAAAACACTACTTATCTGAGGCTCTTGTTCTAGGGTTCTTAAGACAGTGACCAGACTTAGAGAGGAGAGTGATGAGTGAGTGAGTGAGTGAGTGAGAAATGAAGATTGGTTTAGACTAAAATAACATGGAATCCAACGTTATACTTATAATTTGGGTAACAGTGGAGCAGTCTTGTTGTTCCTTGATATTTTTTTATTATTATCTTTTGTTTTCCTTTTACAAGTTACTGTTTAGAGAAAACAACAACCTGCTTGAAGGAATTCTTTTTTTTTAAACAAATTAAAAAAACATAAAAGAAAAGAAGAGATAAAGGGGAATTAAGAGAGAAGGAAACAAAGTCTGAACATTACAGACGGATGATAATACAGTAAGAGTTGCTATATATTGAAGAGACCTGAAAATGGTGAAGCAAAAGGAGATTATGATGTTGATGAGATTGATGGGAAGGGTGAGTGGACTGTTGCTCTCGCGCTGTTTGCAGTTGGATTTATTATTGAGCAATACTATAAACTAGAAAGGTTGGAGGAGCAGGGGCGGAGGGTTGTGATTTTCCTTGTAGGCTTTGATTCCTGAGGTTGGCAAAGGGATTATGTTGGGTTTTTCTCTTCTTTTTCCTGAAAAAGGGGTGAACCAAACTCAAAACTATCACTTGCTAATGGTTTCTTAAGATTCTTCCTTCTGTAGCTGTTTGGTAACACAGAGAAAGAAAGATGGAGAGAGAGAGAAGATTAGGGCTTTTGCGGAAATAGGAAAAGAAGAGGGTTGGACAGTAGGTGGAGATAGAGACAGGAAAAAGTTTGAAGGGGTAAAAATTGAGGGAATAACATGATTCTGTTTCTTGACCCTGTAGTCTTGAATGACAGTTCCTTTCTCTTTGACCACAATGCCCCTCTTATTTCCTCTCCTTTTCACCCTTTTTTTTTCTTACCCTCAAAAAAATTAAGGAAAAATAATAATAAAACTTTAATTCTGACACCACTTTTGCCCCGTTCTCACCTTCAATTTCAATTTCCTCAAGAAACCCAATCCACCATGAAAAAATCCAATCACATTATATCTATAATGGTTTCTTTTAAAAAAAAAAAACAGAATGAACTATATTATTTTAGTTACTAATAAAAGATATTGTCATTTGTCACCATTACCTTAGTCAATAATAAATTTATTAATTTAAAATTTATGATTCAATTTAATCAAAATTCAAAACTAAATTATGTGACTTCATTTTAAAAAAAATCAAATTACATGCCCAAATTATTAGCAGCTTAAGTGACGAGTGTTCAACTTGAGTGTGAAAAATGACTATTTTAAATTCTCTGCAAGAAATAATATATTTTTCTAGATAGAAACAAAAAGAAAATACTCATACTATTAGAAACTCACCTTAAATAATTTGAAAATTAAATTTTTTTTTTATTTTTTTAATTTTATAGGATCCAGATTAAACTGAAGTGTCTAATTAATTTGAATTTAAATAAGGAGGTCGAAAAATCCTATATTATATATGGAACATAAAAAACATTTTAATTTGATAATTGGAGATAAACCTTACATGAAAGCATATTTATATTTTGACAAATAAATATAATTCTCACATCAAGAGTAAGTGATGAAAATGTTTCCCATTCATCTTATGAAAATACTCACTATACTGAATGAGACATTGAGCGTAAACGTCCAGATGTGATTTTAGTCACTTTGAGTATTTTTTTGTAAATATCGATGCAATTCAAATGAATGGAATTGAGAATCAGTTCTGTAGGCTGTCGACCAATCGCCTCTCAACCTCATCGGTTTGATCCTTTCTTCATGTCTCCCATGGCCCCATTTCTTTTTTTCCTTATTTTTATTTTAGATTTAGTAAAATCATATTTGATATTTTTTATTTTAAAAATTACACTCAATATTTTCAAAAGTTGACATAATATTACACAAATTTTTATTTAATTTTTTAAATTAGATGATAATTAATTAAATATAATTTAATCAAATATCAAAATATTAATATAATTTACTCTAATCTTTTTTGAATTAGAAGCAATTAGTATATTTCAAGTATTTAAATTAGAAATTTATATAAATCGCTCGTCAACACAGTGAATCGATCAGTTAAATTGAAATGTTGTTATCTTGGAAACAAGTGATGGAATGATGGACATATCAGTTAAATTAAAATTACTTAACTATCTTAATTTATTATATTAAAAAAATTACAACTTTTATTTTTCACAAACATTGTTTTCAGTGATTGAAGATAAATTAAAGAATGAGTTTAATTTTTTAAATTAGATAATACTTAATTAAATATAATTTAATCAAATATAAAAATATTAATATAATTCACTCTAATATTTTTGTGAATAAGAAGCAATTAGTATATTTCAATTATTTAAATTAGACATTTATATAACTCGCTCGTCAACCCACTTAATTGATCAGTTAAATGGAAATGTTGTTACCTTGGAAACAAGTGATGGAATTATGGATATTTTATTTATATTTGACTTTTAAATCTTTGAGTTATTAATTTTAAAATTTATATGTTAGTTTATAAATTTTAAATTTTAAAAATATGTAAAGAAAATTAAGAGAATGAAAATTAAAGTTAAAATATATGTTAGTATTTAATTTAATTTTTAAAAAATATAATAACTATTTATTTTAGATTTAAAAAAATTATACATGCACTCAAGCCAGTACTAATATATTAATATATATGCCTCTGTGAACCTCTTGATTTCAAAAGGCATATATAAAATGTCATTATTACGATTAATTTCAAGAATAAATACTGTTTTCCAATAAAATATTCTTGATCCATTATACTTTTCAATTATATTAACCACACCACGGCCATGCACACAATTTCAAAATTGCTCTTCAATGTATAATTTTTGTTTGCAGATATCTTTTTATTAAAAGTAATTATATTTAAAATATTATTATATATTAAATATAACATATTTTTTAATATAAATTTAAATTTTTTTAATTTTTAATGTATAATTAAGTTCATAGTATGCACAACAACAAAATGTGTTATGTAACATTTTTACCCACGATTCCACCCATTAAGTGAAGTTATATTGACTACACTATCTAGAGAAGTTGCTAAAGTGGACCATTCTACTTCTTCAAAAAAGAAGTTAATAGGTAGCAAGTAAATTCAAATTTAAATTCTTACTTCATTTTGCACACGTGTGGTCGCGCACACATATATATTTTAATTTGAAGTTTTTTTCTTTTTAATCATTTTTTTATTAAAAAAATTTGATATATTTATCAAGGACTTGATTACTAATTTTTTTAAAATATTTTGGTTTCTCCATGTAGGGATTGCAATAATTTTAAGTATTTTGGATATTCGATAGTATCTATTCAAAAAAAATATTTGATACCCATCGAATATTGAATAGGGTACAAATAATAATTTTAAACTATTCATTGAGTAGTGGACGGGATGTAAATATTACTTTTGAGTACCTGTATTTAATTGAAATAAATAGACAGATAAGATATTTTATATTAGATACGCATATGATATATTAATTAAATCTAATATATATTAATATATTTTAAAAAATATATAATATATATGTGTTAGAGACTTGTATTTTAATGCTCTTTTTATTTTCTATATCTAAGGTTGGATAATTTTAATATATTTAATGTTTTATTATAATTGCTCTTTCTAAATTTAAGAAATAAATGTATAAAAGTTTATTGAATTAATTTTATTAATGATGTTTTTTTTTTACATTTTCATTATTTTGTGTTTACTTTTTGAATTTTGTTCACAAACTATCGGGTATCAAGTTATCGGGTATATTATTTTGGATGAGGTGAAACAATGGGATTTGAATTTTCTAAATTATGAGAGAAAATTAAAGTTTGCGAAGTATGAAATAAGTTAAAAAAAAAATTAAGTGAATTATTTATTTATCTCGCTCTTAATTATTTTTTTATCTCTTTTTTAATTTAAGTACTTTACCCTTAAAAATATTATAGAGGAATTTTTCAAAATGACGGGCATCAATCTTGCATTCTTGTTTCAAATGATATATTTGCATTTGGGAAGATCCTTCATAAAGCTATTCTCCTTTTACTAGTTCATGTTTTTTCTTGTAGTTTTCCTTAGAAGATAGTTTCTGACTTTCTGTGCTTTTCCTTATTTGTCACCAAAAAAAAAATTGTTCTTCACATCTTTCACCTTATGGTAACGTAAAGGTAGACAATTTCTTATGATGTACATTCAAAATATATATAAAATCAACTTCTAATTATAGTAGTGTTAAAATTTAAAAGAAAATAAATTAACGAAAAAATTGCATAAACAACGTCTAATGTGCTCAATTTTACGCAAAACAAATTCACAAATCTGGTAAAAAAAGACGAGTATGGTGTGCCCCATACGTCTTCTATCCATCAAAAGTAAAATTTTCATTAAAAAGACAAAGAAACAGTAAAATTTTCTTTTAATCAAATAAAAATAGACAAATTAAAAACCTTTAGGTGCTTTTTTTTGTGTGTGCGTGTTTTGGGGGGGGGGGGGGTTGGATAAATTGAAAATATATGCTATTCTTTTGATCCAGTGATATTTGGATCACGCAACATCCAAAAATGAATATGTAGATTGATATATATATATATATATATATAATGATTAGTGCCATTAAAAAATATCAATAGATAATAGATTTAAAATGAAATTATATTGGATGAAAAAATTAAATACTGTAATATCTTATATTATGATATTTAAAATACAAAAACAGAATGAGATGTAATACTTGACCAAAAACTCCTGTTGACAAATTAAACTTTGTTTAAGTACACATTTATTTATAGTTTCCACACTAGTTAATTATATCTTTCTCTCGTAATAAATATACAAAAAGAATATTCAATTATGCAAATACGTGAATAACTAATAATCCAATAATACTCTGAATGAATGAGGATTGTGGAGCTTGCGAATCTAAGCATTTAATTAATTCAAGTGATATTAACAATAATATAGGAATTAAGAGAGGGAGAAATAATTTAGTTGACAAGATGAAAGGTTTTATTAGTTAAGTACATGCACCCTTGTGGGGGCAACTGAATAATTGAATTTTGGAGAGGGAAATTTTTGTCTCCAATTAGTATTTAATATTCTTGTTGGGCTGTCTATGACAATATCTCTTCCTCTGATCTTGTATACTGTCTTCTCTTTTCACTTTTTCCTTTTATTAACGTCTTAATTCAACAGTATTACAGAGAAAATTTTATTTCAAATTACGCGTGGAAACACCTAATTTTTCATGTTCATAGATTTAAAGAGAAAAAGAAAAAAGAAAAAACAACGTGAGCTACTAACATACCCACTAAGCACTAGTGCGTGGACCATTCTAGCTAGCCAGTTGATCTAAAAATTCGGGGAATCAATTTTTTTTGGGTTAAAAAATTGACATTAAAATTCAATTTAGATGTAACTTTCAAGCATACTTGACAATTCACGAAGTGCCTTTCACATCAAAAAAATAGATAAACAATTCCATCAAGCACTCCTTATGCGTGTTATTACTCACTCACTCTTTGAAAATTTAGGCCACAAGCAGTAGCGAAGAATCTTGGGTCAAACGTATATATGAATTATGGCCTAAAAAATTAGTGCTATTTAGAGTGGTACAAGTTAATTGCCATTACACACCACAAACACCTATAAACAGGTTGGAAAATACATATATATTAATGTGTAATAAATGTGGATGAAGTAACTTGGGATTTATAAATTGAAAAGGTCAATTTTATCAGTTGTATTTACTTTGTTACAGGACCATTTGTTTGTTATCTATAAACTGTAATTGCAATCACAGTCATTCACAGTTCAAGCTTCGCTTTTAATCTGACTTGTTATCCCACCTAAAATCAAAGCCAAAAATTAATTGGAGAAAAGCTGGCAAGTTATTTATTTATTTATTTTAATTTGAGTATTTCTATTACCACACAACTTGTGTGAGATTATTACGTATGTATGTCAAATTAATTTTTAATAGAGTTTATACGTTCGTGACTTACTTTTTTTTATATATAATTAATCAATATATGAATGAAGGCTTTATTTTTAATAAACCAAATTTATTTAATGATATTTATTTCTCTTACACTTTATTAACTCCCGTTGAGCACTTGAGCTGTTGAAAGTCGTCATGGCCATCTAAATATAAATAATAAAAAAGCTATCAATTATACACTATATATAAATTTTCACAAGCAAGTTAATTGGTAATAATGGATTTTTTCTTTAAAAAAAAAAAGAAGGAAAGAAAGAAAGTGGAAGATTAAAGAAAAAAATCGAGAGGAATTAATATATTGTTCACGATTTTAGATATTCTATGTTTTTTTTTTATAATAAGACAAAAATAAAAAAAATTAAATCAATAAAAATTTATTTTGGATGAATCAAAGATTAAATTTTTGTTCTTTGTAAAAAAATGTAGAGAATCTACTCATATTGTTCACCTCGTAGGGACAGGCCATTGACTATTGGGATTTGCGACCTGCTGGTTGTGCATTGTAACTTTGAGTGAGGGGAAATGAGATTAAGAGATATCATAAATGTTGGGAACACAATGAACAGAAAGAAGCAGCATGCCCCTAAATGTCTATAACTGTGCTAAATGCAAGTACAACTCTTAACTCTTTTGGGGGCATATATCTTTGTCTTTAAGTAACTTATTCAATCTCTGCTCTGATCAATGCCAGAAATTCAAATAATGGATTATTAATTCAGTTTTTAATTAACAATTTAATAAAAGACAGTATTGACTTTTTTTTTAATATAAAATATTCTGAGAATAAAATTTTAAACAGGCAACACCATAAAAGGATTCCAATAGGTTTCAATTTGAGTTCAATTATGGAAACAAAGAGGGAGGGTTTGGGATCTGAATTCTCAAGTAAATATCAGCTTTGTGCAGGAAGGAACGCCTGAAGAGAAGAAATTGCAGGCAAACAAGTACTCAATTTATTAGCTATTTAAGAAGCAAGCCTTTTATGTTTTTCTCATCCAAACAGAAGAAAATCAATACAAACTCATGATGTCCCATCTCTAAAAGCTGAACCATTGGTTTTTCATTTCGTTCAAATATTCTGAGGATAATACAAATCTCTATGGTGTTCTTCAACGTTGCATGGGAAATCTTGTTGAAATCCATTTTGTTATGAAATACACAAAGGGAATCTCTTACTTTCTCACTAACACAAAAATTAACAAAATTACAATTGACACTTACAATAAATCATATACTTCCATTTATTATTACTTATTAGGTAAACTTCTCACTTTTACATAGGTTTTGTGATTCCAAAAGGTAGAATAAAATAGGGCTACAAGCCCAAAATGAAAAGAAAATAGTCATGGACCGTGATGATGGATTTGGGTTGGGCTTAGGCAATAACAAACAAAACCCACCTTCAGAGAAAACACGTACAAATTTTTTTTGTCACTACTCATACATATCAGTAAGTATTTCGAAATTCAAATATTGAAATAAACATAACTTTCATGATCAGGCTTTAAATTCACAAGTATCATCAATTTGCTACCCGTCATTTGGCAACAAAAACTAAGAACAGTGGTTATTTTAACACTAATCACCCAAAGAACAAGTGTCTCAGTTATCACATTTCATAATCATTCTAAAATGCATTTCCACACATGGCGCTTTAGCTCGAGCCTCTTGGACCATATTCAAGTTCTCATACCTTGGAAGCCAGGGAAGTGTCTGATCTCATGCTCAAACAGCAGAATAAAGTGCAACAATCTATAGCATATTTACAAATATGTACAACACTAGCATAGGGCTTGGGGACCACATCAGTTACGACTCATTCCACAACATTCAAGTTTACATCTTGACAAGCTACACCTTTGGAAAATAAATACAATAGAACCTATCTCCATCTAAAAATGCCTTCCATTAGAAGAAAAGAACCCTGAAAGTGAAAAGCCCACAAAAGAAAAATGGAAAATAAATATCCAGTAGAATAAGGGGGCAAATGAGGCGGCTTGGCAGTATAATCGAGTCCCAGTTTGAACTCGAGAAACAACCGTGACAGACCATCCAATATGACACAAATAAGGAATAGACAACCCTAAAATCTTGAATGACAGCAATGGAAGACGGATTAAGATGATTATCACAAATCACTGAGGCAAGAAAAAGGGCAATGCAGTAACTAAAACTATCTATTTTCAGGCTTTTCCCTTCCCAGTAGCTCCTTCCCGCTGATTACGAAAATGGCTGAGAAGCTGTTGTGCCTGCATGTATACATAGCACACATAAGTCTATCATATACAATTCACATCATCCTCATGGCATGAGTTACTGCAAGCCATGATCACCAATAATTGCCATATTCATTTTTCTGTGTAACTGAAAATTTTTCCATGTTCTTTGTTTTTCTTTACATGCGTGTACATGCTTTCTAATTGATAGGTATTAAATACCTTAAACAAAAATCCAGGCAAAGGAGTGAGAATTTCTTCCTACAATATTTTTGGGCAAAAAATGCATGAGAGCAAATCTTTGAAAAACAACAGAGAGAGGAAAACTACAGCCTCATCCAAATGCAGCAAACTGACGTGCCTATAGTCCATACAATCAGAAAGTAAACCACCGAAAATGATGATAAGCTTCATACCTTTTCCTTTGCTCTTGGTGTACCGGATTGAGACAATGCAACTAAGGGAGGTACAGCTCCTTCTTGCAGAACCAGAGTACAAAACTTTGTATTATGAAGGCATAGTTGCAAGAGAACGGATGCAGCATTTTCCTTTCCCCTTTGGGAGCCTGAATCAACAAGATCAACTAGTGAGGGGATGCCCCCTTCCCTTGCAATTGCTAATCGGCCCTCTGCAATTGCTGACAGGTTTGCCAGAAGTGCAACAGCCTTGTCAACCATTCCAGTGGCAGGGTCCATTAACTGAACCAGATGCTTCACAGCTCCAGCTTGAACTATGCGAGCTTTATTCTCATGACAAATTGATAGGTTAAATAAAGCAGTAGCAGCATCCTTCTTTCCTCTAAGAGTTCCAGAACCTAGAAGGTCCACCAAGGCTTTAACTGCACCAGATTGGCCAATCTTTGCCTTATAGTTTTCTATAACAGAGAGGCTGAATAGAGCTGCTGCAGAATTCTCTTTGGCTCCATCATTTCCTGTTTTCAAAACATAGATAAGTGGTTCTATCGCTCCAGCTTCCACAATCAAGGCCTTGTTATCCTCACTAATGGACAAATTCAGCAACGCTGTCACAGCATGTTCTTGTGTTATATTCACTTCTGAATATAGTAGTGAAAGTAAAGGTATGACAGCCCCACACTGCCCAATAATGTTTCGGTTTTCCATGTTGTGCTTTGAAAGAAGCCTCAATTCTTCTGCAGCCTTAGTTTGCACTTCATTGGACTGACTATGAAGGTCTTCAATCAACTTATTGATGTAAGATGGGGCGGTCAACTCATCAGATCCCAAACTGCAGACAGGAAGGGAATGCACCTTTGAATCACTACTATTATTATTCCTATTCTCTATTCCCCCTAATTTTGATCTTGAGGTCTGAGATTGCTTTCCTGATAACCAAGGTGAGGACTCTGATTCTTTATTTGCTTGAGAAGCGGGACACCCATTTGTGATTTCTCCAGACAGCTCCTTTACATTTTCATGCTTATTTAATATCTCTGATGCTTCTTTTGAAACTGTATGTGCATAATCGATACTAGAAATAGAGCTTGAGAAGGACTCACTTCTGCTATCAATGTACATAGGTGCAGGTGATTGTTTCTCAAATTTTTCTGTCTCTATGCTCTGGCATCCATTGAATTCTCCGCTTAATCTGGAAGAGATATTACCCTTTTGCTTCTCAACTGCATTTTCAGTTTGAAGAGATGATCTTGATGTGGAATTGCTACTATGTACAGACCCAAAACTACTTGAATGAGCTAAAGCTTGAGGTGATAAATTATCTGAAGAGGATTTCAAATGGACAGAATTATTGGACTCAGAGTTATCAGGAGGTTTGATATTATTTTCCTCACACCAATTTGCTATCATAGCTTTGACAGTATAATTTGGAATGAGGTTTGTATGAGTAAGTCTCTGACGAGTCTTGGGACAAACAGTCAACCCATGATCAAGCCACTTTTGGATGGACAGCCTGTCATATGTTTGACCTGAAGCCACGATAACAGGATCCGCCATGAGTTCCAATGATAAAGGACAGATGAAGTATGAAGGAATTGAAACACCAATTTTGCCTCCGGGGCACTCAATTTTAATTGCATAGTCTCGTAAATTGCAGACAAGATTCACAATTTCGTTAATTTCATCTAATTCCCCTTTCTTTTTATTGACTTCAACACTTAATCTTTCCTTTTCCACAGCAATACTTTCTCTAAAGAGTTCCAGGTTTGATGTCAATCCAAGTAACTCAATAATATTCTTTAAATTTTCATTGCGAGGTTCAATACTTTCTCTTTGACTTTTCAGTGCCTCTTCTATATAGCCTGTGGCAGGTTCCTTCTTCAAACATTTAAGTTCCTGCAAATAGTGCTGAAAAAGTTGCTAGCAATTAGTCTCATGCTTGTATTAATCAACAAGACACCCATGAAAGTGGCAAAAGCTTTTCCTGGCAGATAAAGAAGGTTCTCATTTCTTTTCATTTATCCTTTTAATATATCATTTTGCAAAGCAGTGATTGAAGAGAATATTAGAGGAATGAGCAGGAGTAGGAACTAGGAAGCAAGTCAACAAAAACCGTCTTACATCATCGATGAGACATAAGAGGTAAGTTTAAACTACTGACACACCTGAAGACTAGCCAAAACTGAAGTAGGGGGAGGTGACTGTAGAGATCTAAATATCAAGTGACAAATCTCAACCGAGGAGATCTGTATTTTCATCAGCAATGACCCACTTTGGAGAACCTGAAACACAATAATCCAATAAATCAAACAAGGGGAAGCTATCAACCTTTCCAACAGACAAGTTGGTATATTAAGAAATTACTTACACTTAGAATCTTGCTCATCTTTGGGCTCCATTTTTCCATGAACTCTCTAGCTTCATTAACTGCCATATCCAATTCTTCGCACTCTTTACATAGATTTTCGTCTAAGTAGATTTTGTGGTCCACAACATCGTCAAGCACTGGTTTCAAATGCTTTAACACACCAATCATATGATTACAGTTCTTTTGAAAAGGCACAGGTTTCACTGTTTGGCAAGAAACTAGATGAATGAATCGCGAAATGCTGTTGACAAGACATTTTACTGAAGTTATATTTGTTTGACCTGGTTCAGTAAAACATATAACAAATTAATATGACATGAAAAATAAAGCAATTTCAAGCAAGCATCTCTATAATGTAATGGGAAATTAAGATGATGTATAAGATAGTCCCAAATTTATTCTTATATTCATTTTAGTTTTAACTGGCCCAACTCCAAACCAGTGGTTAGTGATTACAGTAGATTCGAATGCATGGCAGAGTCAGACATACTCCATTATCAAGAAATGTTCTGACTCCAGTACCACATATTTCCCTTCATGCAAAACCACATATGTGGTGCATACGCATGTTCCAATTTGGAATGAAAGAAGATAGACAAATATGCATATGCATTAAACTGATAGAAATCGAAGGAAAACAAACAAATAAAAGAAAAAGAAAGAAAGAAAGACGAAAGTAAAAGCTCAAGAAAGATGGAATTAACTAGCAGTAAAACGGGTCTAATATGAATTTACAAATATATTGAGAAGGTTCACTGAAAGGCGTAAAATGCACTAGCTGACACAAGACTACCATATATAAATGGCGCATGCATGTCACAGTCCTTTGAAGGAGAAAGAACATCTGGCTTACGAGTTTTAGTATAATAATCCTGGGAAGACAACAATAGCCCCTCAAATGACCGAATTTAACTATTTAGCTCAGCATAGTTCTTCACCTTCCGGGAGCCATATTTAAATAAAATTATTCCAAGTTCTTCGAGCAAATACACAGATAGTACGTGTTTTACCATTAACAAAATCCAATAAACCACTTATGCAGAACCTTAACAGCAACATAGCAAAAATTACCCACTTGCGACGGAAATTTCTTCAAACATTTCTCAAGCTCATCACACATTAAATCATTTCACACAAACCCCCGAGCCCTCCCGAAGTTTAGATTTTTTTTTTTTGTATAACATTATATACGATTTAATTGGATTTCCAATAAATCGAAAACTAGAACAGAGCACCTCCTAAAGCCCTTAAAAGAATTATAAAGAAAAAGATACGGAAAGTATAGTCATAAGGTACCTATAGCAATATGCATGGTTCTTAAACCCGAATGCGACAAGTAAACAGATCTCGATCAACTTCAAACCATGGGGAATGGAAGTTTTCAAGAGATTTATGAATTTCAATCTACAGTGAAGACCTTCTTGCCTGTATTCCTAACAGAGCTGCCCGCAAAGCGTGAAGGAGAAAGGAGGGGTCCAAACAACAACTAGGTGAAATTTTTTTAAGAAATTCTAAAATACAGAAAAAGGGTAGAAGTGGTGGGACCTTAATTTTATAAGATTGCAGATTTGTTGGGCTTCGTGGCCAAGTTTAATTAGCATAATGAAGAGTGGTGAGACGAGGGACTAGACAAGGGAAAACTGGATTTGGGGATGACTCGGAGAAAATGTAACACAAAATGAAGACCTTAATTAGATAATACGAGGAATACGAAAGAGATAGACAAGAAAAAAACTGGATTTGGGATGCCATGATGATTAAATTAGAGGTTTTTTTTTTCAAAAAAAATATCCCCCAAAACCAATAATGAGAGGGATTTACGTCATAAAAGCAAAGTACAGATTTTTTTTTTTTGAAAAAAAAGGGGAAAGAAGGAAGAATGGTGAGATTCTTGTCTTTTTCAGTTGTAATAACTTGTAATATCTATTTTAGGACATTCTTAACCTTTTATTGTTATTATTATATTATTATTTTTTAATTTTTCTGACCTGAATATTAGTATTATATTCCATACCTATGGATATTCTACTTCAAAACCACGATGAAATTTCAAAATCTAAAGATGTCCTTGCATTATTTAGGATGAAGGTCGAATGATATGTGGACTGCAACTTTTATTTTTTCTGTATGAGGCAAATCTCAACAACTTCTAGTACTGAGATATGCCTCACATCTTTAGACAAATCGGGTCCTTTTCTTAAAAGAAACAAAATATAATATAATATAAGTAAGCACAATGAATAATTGAACATGTAAAAAAGACATGCCACTTCATAACATAATATCCCACACCGACGCTCTCAGAAATTCTTTATCTGCAAAAATTTTATGACATAAAGAAATTAAACAAAAACATTGCACATTTAGCTTTAGAAGAGAGTAAAAGAAAATGGACCTTTTTCTTCGTGATCTAACTATAGTAAAGAAATACTTATGGCTTGTGATGAAACTGAATAACTCCAAAAACAGCCAGATTATTTTAAATTTGTTCTAAACAAACATTAGATGCTATATCATGATTAAAATTTTCATTTCAATGATACACTGTCTTGATTTAAAGATTAACTTGGAATACAATTAATCCATTAATGTGATAATGTTGTTTTGTCCATGGAGTAATAATGATGTTAACGTTTCATTGTGCACATATATACATAAAATACGATTTTCTATAGATTCACAGTAGAATTAGCTTCTTTCTTCGTTCAAACCCTACCAACATTGACACACATAAAGTAAATTGTCAACCAATTAGTAATAGTTCGTATCATACATTATTTGAGCGTATTTGATTATTGCTACTTCTAATGTTGTTGTTAAGATTCCAGCCCAAAATACATGAATGTCGTTGTTTTACTTAGACTACACTACCTAATCCCAACCACGCTTAAATAATGATTAGGAAGCTATTTATTTCTAATAAAGTCAAATAATTTAATTTTTTGGCTTCATCCACTATATGACGTTTGATAAGTTAGCCTTTACGCGTTATTAATCTCTAACCCATTGAAAAATGCCAAAAAAATACTAGTTTTGCTGACTAATTAATCTCAAGTCTCCTGTTGATTGACATTTTGAAAGGAACAAATTACAGTATTTATCAACATAATTTATTTATTTTGATTTCTCCTTTTCCCAGTTCCTATATCAGAAAAAGGTTAAAAGGTTGCTTTAAGTAAATCCTGCACAAAAAATGAGAATTAAACCTTAAAAAAAACTAAGGCCTCACAAACAACTCTTTTGCTTTAGAGATAAGCACGCATAAAATTTGAATGAGGCAAGTAATAACAGTTTATGCAGCATCTTTTGTCTAATATAAAATCCAAATTAGGCAGAGAAAAAGTGAACCTTTGCTTTTTCTAAAGCTGTGACAGTAGTTAACTTAACCCAGATAAATTCACATGCCAATGGATGTAGTGGAGGAGGTTGGCCATTAAACTGAATAGCAAAAGGCTTGTCATGTACAATACAGACTGTGATTTTATATATATATATAAAATACAGAAAATTCAAATCCATCCTCCACATTTCTGTATCACAAAGTGCATTGAACATCATAAGTAGCTTCGAGTGCTTTTTGGCAATCTTCCCGGATAATGAATTATGATAGGTGTTCCCCTTTAGGTCCTATGGGCCCGTGAACACATTCAAACAGGTTAGGCTTTGTCTCTGAAATTTGTGGCGAATATGTGAGTCTGCACTATTCCTAGCTATTCCATGACAAGTTCTTCTATCTTCTCCTCCACAAATAGGCATGACTAATGAGTTAGCTGTGCTTGTAATGCCCCGTAACTTTCAGTAATTCTCAAGATTGCTTATCTCAGATGCCATTTATGGTATTAGTTCAATAAAAATTGATAGGCCCATGGCAACACACTTTATTAATTACGTTTTTGCAGCATCTTTTCTTTATAGTACGTACATTTTTTTTTTTAATTTTTTACAGCTATCTTTTATTAAAATCAATCTTTCTTAAAATATTATTAAATATTAAATATGATTTTAATACAAATTTAAATATTAATTTATCGTTACAAGAATATGTTATGCTTCATGCTTATTTCGTCAATTCATTCACTGGGCGCTTCCAATGCATTAATTAATCATTATTAGGTTATCCTCCAAGTCCTTCCTCATAAGTCATTAACTATTGTTTTTGTCCTCGTATATTATGAAGGATGTACAAACCATTATGCTTCATGTTTTATCCACAATGCCCTTTGAAATGCCCAAAATTAGTATTGTCTAAAAAACTTGGAATGTTTTCAGATAAGTTTAAGTGATTTTTTTCAAATGGATTTTTCTGTAAAACTCATACAATATACAATTACGGAAAGGCTGTAGACAAGACAACATTATTGGCAGTATTATTAACCAGACAAAAATGTTGAACCCGAACACTCGCTTGCTTGTACTATAAAAGCTAACGATGATACTAATAATTGCAATTCATGGCCATTGGGCAGCTTTATCTTTTGATGACTCAAGACATTTTAATCCAAGCGAGTATGCGTGCTATATAATCCTAATTTTAAATAAAGGAGTGCGTGAATCGATCATAACACTCTTCATTATTATCCCTCAAAAGATCTCAAAGTCAACTCATGTTATCAAAGCTAAATGAGATCTTCATACTTGATAGTGTGTCTTGTCTTCATATTCTATATACTTAAATTGTTTGCCGTATACGTCATGGTCTGTAGAGATAAATTCATAAGGGATCTGTTCCTCCCTTCTCCATGTGAGGGATTAATTTTGGATTAAAAAAGCGCAGAGAGTAACAAGAAACTCATGTCCAACTCACAAGTTCTTGAGCCCTAAAATTTTTAAATGGGGTCCTCCTTGAGCTACCTGACCTGAATGAGCAGAATGTATATTATGTTGGAAGCAAGCAGAATGGGGCATGTGGTGTGGGATCCCTAAGAAAAGAAATGTGGGAGAGTTGGTTTTAAAGTATGGGCTCTCATCGCATTATGAGTTGGGCACTTGGGGTTGGACTATGGGCCCTAATACCATCAGCAGTCATCATTAGTATCAACGGAAAGGGCACCTTCATCTCACCATATCCATAATCCATACCTCACATGACTCGAACTTTTCCAGTGTTTTTGTTTCTATATCCTGTTGGGTTTTCTATAAGCTATATGATTCCTGCTTTGAGCGTGTGTGTGCGTGTTTTGTCGTTCAAAAATGAATCATTTGAATGGACGTGGATGATGGATCACATAAAAAATACGCAGACCAAAAAGAGACTTCAGCATTGACTTAAGTGTGTAGATTAATAGATTTCTTATTTTCATGAGAAGCAAAAATTCGCACGTAACGCAACTTTTTTCCCCAGATGAAGTTAGGCCTTGAATGAGCTATAGCCTCATTTGACAAAATCCACTTGTGGTTTTCGTATTGCCACCCATGCAAGTTCACAAGCAATCCTGTATTTTCATTTTGCTTTGATGTCAACGAGGTGATATACCTAATAACGTTAACGAATTTCCGTGGAAGACATGATAAGCAAAGGCTAATGGTGCAAATGAAATACAGGAAAACAATGGCCATTATTTAGGAATGTCACAGTTTATTTATTTATTTAAAAACAAAAAAACAGAATGGAAATTGCAGAGACTTTCTTCATAAGCTAAACAAGTCAAGAAAATAAAAAGGGAATCAAAACTGATGGAAGTATAAAATAAACAATGAAGGTAAATTCACAAGCCTGGTAATGATTATTTCCCTTTCTATTGTTTCTGCTTCCTTCAGACACCACTGACCAGAATCAGCTTCAACTTAGCAATTCCATAAGCTCACCTTTCTTCATTTTTGAAAACCCTTTAATGCCTCGAGATTTTGCAAGTGCCCTCAATTCAAGCAGCTTCAGTGCACTCAAATCTTCATGCTGAACTACTTGCTGCTCTTCGCCATCCTCTTTATTATAGGTTTGTTCAGTATCATTCGTTTCATCCTCTGAAAACTCAGCAATACCAACATCTTGGAAGAAAAGCTCATCCTTTGGATCAAGTTCTGTTTCAGAGTCAGGATCCGGCTCAGGATCAGGCATCAGATCTGAGCCTACATTATCCTGATTCTTCTCTCCAACCTCACTTCTTAGTGGGACTGCATTAACATCCTCCACATCATAAGAAACGGGCTGGTATTTTACACGAGCAACAGGAGACCTTCTTTGGAAATTTGATGGAGGCCTAGCTACAATTGGGATATTGGCTTCTTGAGGCTCATCATCTTTTGGAGTACTATCCAAATCAGAAAACCTAGAGCTTTGTTCTTCATTGTATTGGGCACCATCTTGCAACTGGTCCAAACTTGAATCTTTTCCTCTACCATTTCCATTGCTTCTTTTTACTTGCTCAACTGAGTGTTTCCTCAATAGTTTGAGGAGGGAGTCTACAGTGCCATTATCTCTAACTTGCCCTTGAGAGGCTTCAACCTTTTTTTCTTCTTTGCTAGCAGCTCTTTCTTGTAATCGAGCTTGAACCTTCCTAAATAGCTCAACGATCTCCTTCTCTTTAGGTCCAGGAGCTGCAGTGGCCTGTGATTTTGGGATGCTAGAAGTAGAAAGGGATGTCAATGGGCCATTTCTTGAAGATAACACATCTTCTTCAAAGTTCTCAAAGCTGCCTTTCCCTTCATTGTGCCTGTTCCTGCTTTGAGAGAACCCATGCCTGTTTTGCCTTGAGATATCAGGATTCCTCCTTGCTTCACACACAAAAGATGCTCCCACAGAAGCACACTTTAGCCCTTTAAAATTGACATGTGAATGAATTCGGTGATCAGCTCGAGAATAGCAAGAATGTACAACAGCTGTCTTTCCAGAAACACCCAAACATGGGAGACATCTTCTGTCTGGCAATCCACAACCTGTGAAATCACAATGAGAAATAAACAATTAATAATTTGATAACAGAATATTTATGATATAAACCAATAAGTCTCACCCCATAAACCCATGAAAAGGCTCAAGAATTTTTGTAATGATGCCCAGCGCATTGTTCATAACAAGGGAAGAAATAGCAAAGGAACTCAAACCTAGAATGCCATCCCAAACAAGTTTACAATTGTGAAACAACAATATAGTTCATATAATTTTAAAGTGCTAAAGACGCAAAGCAGAAGAAGGAACTACTTGATTGTGCTAGCACTTGGTTTTATAGTTTGAAAATAAACACACAGGTGTATTAAAAAATATATATCTAAAATTTTAAGGACCAGTACAGAAAGATTTCTTTGGAATGGTAGAACCATCTAGTCAAACAATATGAAGAAGTATTCACAAAGGAAGAGAAGCCCAGAATCCAGACTAGAGAAAAAAGGACACTTCCATTTATACAGCATTTGTTCAATTGCACGAAACAGTGTAACATCCGTTTTATCATTTCAACAATACATTTCAAATAATAGGAGCAAACCCCAAACCACAAATGCACATGGGACATTTGTATCTTGAACAAAATCTCGAGACAAAGTTTCGCCAAAGGATGAACCATAGTCACGCCAATAAAAGAGAAACACCTTAAAGAACCAATCTAATTATTTTACCGACATAATAGAAAAAAAGACCAAAGGTTGTGTGAGTAATTATCAAATTCGACATAAAAGCGGATAAAAACATTAAAAATGAAAGCACACACAAAGAGAGAAGCTTGTTAAATATAAAAGACAAAAAATTTCCGCACCTAGAACGCATTTTATGGAGATGGAAACGAAAATAAACAGGAATAGCAAAAGGGAAAATTGAAGTAACAATTTTAGGTTACTAAGCTTTTATTTCGTTTGCGGAACAAAAACAGAAAAGATAGTCGGAGAACAGAAAAAGAGAAACCGCTCACCGTAAGGACTATTGGCGATGGGATGCAGGGCCTGCGACATTGCTTGCCGGGAGAGAACCCAACTCTCAGTCTCTCCCTTCACTGGCGCTCTTGCATTTTAGTCATGTCCTTTTGCTACAACTCCTGGGGTTTGGTTGTTTCAAAATTTTTGTTGTGCCCTACTGATAAGGGACATTATGGGAATAAAAATTATAAGGAGAGGACAAAAGTGTTATAAAAGTTGCCAGTGAGTGATTAACTTTTTCTTTTTTTGGGGACTTCACTGGATATGGATACAGATCTTCCTTCCGTACTGTTGCTCCCTAGTTCTCTGGTTTTTCTTTCAGGTCTTCAACCTTCCTTTTTCACCAGAAAAAAAAAAAATAGAACCTTTTTTGTATAAAATGTAAAAGGCTCTCTAAAATTTTAGTCTATATATAAAAAAACTCCTTAAACTATATACTTTGACAAAAAGTCTCTTGAACTTTTATATGAGCGCAGAAAAATTCTAACTGCTACCATTTTTATCTTTTCTGTTTACACATAAAAAAATGACACGCAAACAAAAGTGATTTTGTTATTTTCATTCTCACCCATTTTTTCAAAAATTCCAAATCCTTTTACAGCCTCAAAATAACAATAAAAATGACAAAATTACCTTTTCTTATGTGTAAATGGAAAAGACAAATAGTTGAATTTGTGATTTTCAGCACTCAAATAAAAGTTTAAAGAGTTTTTTTTTTGTCAAAGTACATATTTTGAAAGATTTTTTTGTACATAAACTAAAATTTAAGAAAATCTTTCATATTTTTCCATTTTGGGGGTTGATAGTACAAAATGTTTCTGTATAGAATTATCATATAAAAATGATAAATTAAGTGTACAAATCTTTTTTTTGTTTAAAAAGGTACAATGAAACATTGTGGGGGAAAAGAATCATTATAGTCGTGGACTAGCTTTATTATTTGCTCGTTTATGGCTTGATGTGCAATATCCACCACCACAAGCATGCCTAGGCGCTGCTTGAGGGTCAAACGGAAGGGAAATAAATACTATAAAAGATTTGACCTCTTAGTAGAATGAATTATTCCTTTCTAGATATCTTAAAATTTAAGTAAAAAAAAATCTATTAATATATTTAAACAAAGTTTTAGATTATTTCGCAGTAAAAAGATTACCTTCTCAAATGATCGACTTCTCCATATTAAAATGTAAAAGAAGTAACTAGAATTTGTTTGGAGACAGCAGAGCATCTAGATTTTTTTTTAGACGAAAAGAGGAAGAAGGGACGTTATAGCTGTCATTGTCGACGTTGGAATTGTTCCACAACTTATTCGTTAACAACCACAATTTGGGAAACGCATGAAGATTTGTGAAATTCAATGGGCTCACTGGCACTGGCTTCCCAATATGCAGTGAAAACGTTATTGACACTGTACAGACTACTGTCAGTATGGTATTTAGAGTGGCTCCATTTAAGAATGAGACCCAAGAAAGTGGAGAAAAGAGTAAATTTGAATATATTTTTATTTGGTTCAACAAGTTTAAGCAATATTCTTCACTTTCATCAAATTCTCGTCACTTGCGAATAACGAAGCAGAGATAACAAGGACTATCACCTCGAATGATTGTGGAAGAAGTGGCCTTGAGGCTGAGCAGGGAACCATAACTTGTGATATAGATGCCTAAGCTGTCTCGGCCACTTACTCGCTGAATCGGTGGGAGTCAAAAAACTCGCACATAAAACAAGAAGCAGAGTAGTGTTTTGCTAGCGTTTCAGCTCACAACGATGTTTCTAAAAAACAATGTTGAACTCACTTTCCAGTTGGAAAGAAAGAAAACCAAGTTGTTATACGTACAAAAATAAACAAGTCAGTGAACAAAAGTTCAGGTTCTGTTACTCTTAGCCATCTCATCAATATCCAGTTCCACTGCCAACACTGGTGAATCCCTCTGGATGCTAAAGTGACTGGAGGAGGAGTAGAATACATAAATCATTAGAAGAGTCATCCCCAGTTATGCATAAAAAAAGGATCAGAAATTTAATTCACCTGTTCTCTACAGGACCATGGTCTACCGCAGATCGCAAGCAATATATGACTCTGCCAACAATGTCTGTCATTTGAACTGGACCAAATATTCTACTATCATATGCTTCCTGCCATTTGAGGAGTCAAAAACAATGTGAAAAAGTTCAGCTAATCCTAATGTGGTCTTTGAGGACAGTAAGCAAATTCACTTCGAAAGGAAAAATATAAGGAAAAGTAACTATATCCCCAGTTAACCATGTGCTGCTATGTAGAGAACATTTAAGAGCTAGCTACTAGAAAACATTATAATGTCCAGATCTGATATGAAACAAACCCTAACTGTTTTATTTATTATTGGAAGATGATTTTTTGATACTTTTCAATTATTACCGGAAGAAGAGAAACAATCTGGTGGCTGTGATTGTATGCAAAGGGATTGCGTAGAGCAACTAGTAAACTGCTGCAGAGCCTTTCACACGTTTTGGTATTACCAACAGCACAAAGCAACAAAGCTTATGAAAGGATTAATACACAGTTTATGCTTCGCCACTTGAGATACCCAAGTGAGAATCATATACAGCTAATAGCCACATCACAGTTGTAAATTCTATTCTCAGAAATGTTTTTACTAAATTACCATGCCAAGTTTCTGAACTAATTCTTTTCTTACTTGGACAAGGAGTTTTAACAAGAAATCAGTGTTTAAATCTGCTGTCAATAGTGACCAGCATATTGATATTGGTAACACAATTATAAAGCTAAATTTACTAGAAAAGAAGTGCAGGATTTACCTTGGGTTTCAAATTTTGATTGTCAGCCAATACCCAACATTGATCCTCCTCAAGAACAAAGGATTCATCCTTTTCATTTTTAGAAACCATTTCATAGCCTTCAATGGCAGCTAGTCTTCTGACCAGATGGTTGTTTCCCTTCTCAGGGTCCTTCAAGACCACAACATCTCCTACGAAAACACGCCTGTCAAAGAAACATGTATATCACTAGCAAATAATCTATGCTATTCAACGAGCTCCAGATACAAAGTCAACCATCAACATGCCGTTCACTCGTGGAACTCCTAAGAATAATACACAAGAATTCAACAAAGAAGAAAGACATAACCCAAAAAAGAATAATAACAAGAACCAGGATTTGTTTATAAACTACCATGAGAAGAAATGGTAAACAAGTCAGTTTTTCTAACCAGCCTGACCTCTAACTTTTATTCACTACTGTGAAAGGAGAGAAATCCAATAGTTAATGCAGAAAAAATGGCATCTTGTGATTAAAAAAATTAAAAAAAAAAACTCAAATGTAAGAGAAACCAACATAAATAATGCTTCCTTCTTTGCACACTCCATAACCATTTCAAATGCCATTTAGACCAATATATGACAGGCAAGTAGTTAGAAAGCAGTTTTCTGTCCACACTTAGAAATAATTGAGTGAACAAGAAGTTGTCCTACAAGGTTGTACAGCTATCCTCGAGTGGCCGATGAATAAACATACTATGGTAGGGCATATAAAAGCAACTAGAAACTTTTACGTATAACATGCATGTTCAAGTGTACCATGGAAACAATCTTCCTCCAAAAAATCTAAGAAATGAAAGAAAGCATAGTGACAGTGAATCTCATAACAGAGTTCGTGCACAAATTAATGAAGGCAATTACAGAGAAAAATTCCAAAATACATAATTAACTCTTGAAATAAAACTGTACAATATGATTTCTTTTAAATTTTCATACAATAACAACAATGCGTGATGGCATGGAATGTGTATGTCTTTCAGGACACTGATGTATCCCAAGGATAAATTTGTCAGCAATAAGTAAATTTGCAAAAAAAAGAAAAGAAAAAAAGAAAGAGTGTACAATGTACTAGATAATATGATTACGTTGGGTCTGCTTTTGGTAATTTCCGAACTAGAAGAGTTGCTCCTTTTCCATCTATGGTAGGAGCCATTTCCTCTCCTTTATTCCAGTGCACATATGTCAACTTTCCTTGCACTAAATTCTTCCAAATAATATCACTTATCTCTCTGTCTGTAATTTGACCCCCTTTATAGTTCTGTCACATCATTGAATTGGTCAGAAAGACTCATAAGCCAGAGTATGAAGAGTTTATATTGTGATACATGGCCGCTGTATGGAGAATAATAAGTAGGTGAAAGAAGAGTGAAAGAAAGAAGAAGACAAATAGAAAAACATAAGGACCACAAAAGAACTGCAGGAAAAAAAAAAAAAAAGATGAAATGATGAACAACCAATAGAATACTTATCAAGATTGAAAAATTAAGTTAGCATACCTTCACAATAGGAGATACAGTAACTTTTATGTAAAAACCATATCCATTGTACACTGAAAAGTGTCAAAAATTAAAAGCAAGAGGTATCTAAATAAATGATCTTCCCTTACATCCAAGGGTGTTTAAACATACAATTTGAATTATCACATATTTTTTAATATAAATGCTGAAAAGGATATTAGAACAATGTACTATCTAAAATTCTCAGCTTTAAACCTTTCAGCTCCTGATTCAAGTAAAAGCTTCCACTGGACTTAGAATTTCTCCATTCAGTATTATCTCAGATTTTCATCTCCATATTTAAAAAGCCTATAAGCTAGAATACTTATCCAAAACATACAACGTGGCCTCTCATTGAGCAAGAACCTGTGCATTTAACTGCATCCATCTCACTGTGATTAAGCAAAGTTATGTGATTGAACACTTACGGGAAGGACCATATTTAAGACCTCAATTAGAACATTTTCTCATTATCATGGGCTCATTGCCATGATGAACACCTGAAAGAAAAACAGACTCATGTACAAATACAAACACTACTTTCAATCACAAAAAGCACCTACATGAACATATGCTTCACATTTGATAACTGGGAAGACTGAGATCCACTTTCTTGTCTTCTAAATAACAATCAAATGCAACCAAGTAACCAGAGAATAGAATCCTTTCAATGACTCACAGTACCACACTGCCTATAAATATAGCCTGATCTGAATCTTTAAAGAAAAACACAATCTATTTTCATAAATCTTAAGGGGATTGGAATCGGACCAAAGGGTGAGAAGGGAACAACTAAAACCTGATTAAAGAATATCATTCGAGCAAAGCTGGGGAAGACGAATTGAGTATTTAGTTATCACAGAAAAGGAAGACCAACTGCCCATGTCCAAAGAGATTAAAAATGCATTTCAACTGGGACTTTTTGGAGCAGGGATCGTATAACGTATATGGCCATTTTATTTTAAATTAAATCCCCAATCCCAGCATCAACCCAGGAAAAGAGAGGGGAAACAATATATTATACTTTAGCAACAAATGTAAATAATAACTATCGATAATTAGCCAATAACAAATTCCGTGATGAAGATACATAAATGTGTTCAAACCCATTATAACATCAATGGTAATGGAAGCTGGTTAATTGTGAGAATACAAACGATTAACACCAGAGAAGTCGGAAAATGGCAAAATCAACGCAAAAATAATGATTAAAAAAACGCAGGGGTCATGGGTTCAGAAAGGATGTGAGACCTTCCAGCCGATAGATACGGAGTAATCGAGCTTGTGCGCAATGTATCGAAACCATGTTGAGAGCGAAACCATTGCAGACACAGTAGTCCGCAGAAGTTCTTGCACTACTTTGGAATCTCAGCAACCCCTTTCCATAAACCCTCTTAAAGATTTGTATCCTCAGCACCAAGAAAATAGAAAACCCTCTAAAAGTTCTCTCTTTTTGTTTTCGTCTCTCCGATCTTCGCGATTTTGCTTGCGAACCCCTCCTTTTAGTCCAAAATGTAAGCCCTTCGAAAATCGTAGGAAAGAAAACAACTTTTAATTTACTTAATTATATATATTTTTGTTAATTTTATTTTTTATAAATAAAAATATTTTTAATATTATTTTTTATTTAAATTATATTTATATTTTATTGTCTCACTTAATAAAATATTTACTATAATTTTTTTGTTAACGTAAAAATAATAAATGATAGATAATTTATATTATATTAAAAAACTAGATTTATAATTATTTAAATTAATCATACTTCTCAAATTTTTGTTAGATACGTAATTAATAACAAAAATTTATATATATATAATTAAAAAAATTTTAATTTATATCTCAATATTTTATTTTATTTAGATTAATATGTGATATATAAAATAATTATATCATTAACTAAATTACACTTTAATATTAAATTAAATAAAAATTATAAATAAAGTTTGGCTAGAATGATAACATTGAAGGTATTTTTATTTTTGAAAAATTAAATTAATAGAAGTGATCTATATATAATCAAATTGAAAATCACCATATCTATCAATGACCAAAAAAGAATTTTTCTCAAAATTTAATGTTTTTCATGTGAGCATAATTTTTTTAATAATTTGTTAGAAAAAATATGTCTTATATATCTAAATATTACATTAATTTTTAATTTTGTTTTTTAAGTAATTTTTTGTAATTAATCTTATTTATAAAATTTTTAATTATAATTAATTTCGTTATATAACCTAATATCATTCAAATTATTAATAAAAAATAAATACGTGATATTTGACATAATATTAAAATATTAAATAAAAAATAAGATGTTGACTTACACTAATTATAAAGACATAATATTAAATGTCACGTTATTATTTTTTATTAATCATTTTAACAATGTTAAGTTGTAAGATAAAATTGATTATAATTTAAAATTTTTTAAACAAATTTAATTAAAAAAATTTTAAGAATAAAATTAAAAATTAATTTAAAATATAAAATATAAAATATATTTTCATCTAATTTTTTTAAAGGTAAAGATTGGCTCTCAACTTAAAAATTGTATAGTTTATCTCTTAATTTAAAAGTTAATAATAGATATCAATTTTTGATTTATATGTAATGTACATAGTTAATTAACATTTTTATCTAAACACTGATAAGAGATATTGTATACCAAATTAAAGGTTTAAAAAAATACTAAATTTTTAAAGTTAAGAAGATAAGTTGTACTATTTTTAATTTTGAAGTTTAGAATTAAACTGTACAATCTTAAGTTGATGGATTTCTTTTTTTGCAATTTAATTTTTTTTTTCAGATTAAAACATATTGGTAATTTCTGACTGATAATTTTGTTGGGTGCATGATGCATTGATTGACTGATTCATGTTGCAGAGATAGATGAAACTTGGCCAAGATCTTTTAGTCGCATTATTTAATAAAAATCTAGTTATAAAAGTACGGAAATTTTACACTCACGAAAATAATAAATCAATATCAAACTATTGATAGATGCTAATGAGTACGAAGTACAAAAACTTACTAAATGGGAGATTTACAATATGAAACAAAATGGTGAGAGAAGTATTTAATATCATCCACAATTACAAAAGGAAATAAAGTTAGAATATGATGTAGCATCTCAATTGCTTACTAGTAACTATTAGTAATTTGTTCATTAAATTGTCATTGAAATTTTGTTGTTATTGTTCTTCCACGTTTGGACTATGTTAATTTCGTTGTCACTGTATTAAGAGTATGCATTACCACCTCACACTACATAACCCAATCTTCGAACTTGTGCAGGAATATGACACGAAGAGATATTTCGGACCAACCTGAATGTCGTGAAAACAATCTGAAACATACAAAGGTCCTGGAGCAGAATGTAGACTTGTGCTTGTGCAAATCTACAAGTATTTTTCACATGTTTCAGAATATTTTCTTCCATGATATCGATTGTATATTAGAAAAGAAAACAAAATGAGTTTGAAATGCAGCCTCACAATCTATAATTTGCACTAATTAGAGAAAAGTAAACTCTCAAAACAAGACAAAAAAAGCTCTCACCATAAGAAAGAGAAGAAAAAAATTCTCATCACGAGACAAATAAAAAACAAATTATCGATTTATAAAAATGAAAAAAAAAGTCTCATTGCATGGGAGAGAGAAGAAATTGTTGCAGATACGATTTTTGTGTTACAAGGGGCATAAAGTCTTATTGTGACAAATTATTTAATTTCTTACTTATATTTAAAATGAATTTTAAAAATATTAGTATCAGTGATGCTAAGTCTACTAATATAATATATAGATAAAATGTTTGATAAAAAATAATTATGATTACTTAAGAATAAGTAATATTAAAATTGGTGTAATTTATACCAATTTTAAATAAAAATAAGGTGAAGGGTTAAAGTATAACTCTACATAAATTAGTAAAATATATATTTTACCAAATTAATAGTTGACTTTTACCTCACGAACGTAAATATATTTTATTTTTACTAATATACGTTTTCACTAAGACACTAACACAATGAAAGGGCAGATTGAGTCGAAGATTTGACCCACCAAAATCCACGACCGCCACAAAATACAATATCTCTGTTTCTCGCTCTATCAAAATCATAGCTACGCATTTTGTTTGTCTGTTTTGCCGTTCTCTAACAAGATTTGAAGTATTGGCTTTACACAGTCTAGCAGTGATATTTTCATAGAGCAGTGACATCCCAATACCCAAACTGATTTGATCCCCTCGCCTACTTAAACGACTCAGGGCTTCTCGACAAATCAATCCCAGGTATGTCAATTCTGATATCGCTCAATAAATTATCATTTTCCCCTTTTTCGTTCATGCTGTTTGACATGATCATCGGTATTTGGAAGCAAAAATAACGGTGCAAAACATGATTTGTTTTGTTTTTTTTCCTGGTTATAATAAACCTTGGCCATGTTTTTAACTCTACGTAATTGAAAGAGCGGATCTTTGCGTTTATCTCTCATTTTCTGTTCTTCCATGTTTGTTTTTCCTCTCTCAAAGACGGCTTGAGTTTGGAGGATTTCGACTGGTGTATATTTAGGGTCAGTTAGGCTTTCGGACTTGAAAATTTGTTGAGATAATGGATAGATTGAATCTAGCTCAATTGGGTGAGAAGCTGAAGACAGGTGGAGCTCAAATGGGTCGAATTGTTAGTGATAAAATGAAAGAAATTTTGCAAAGCCCAACGCCTGAATCAAAGATGGTTGATGAGGCAACATTGGAGACCCTAGAGGAGGCCAATTGGGGTTTGAATTTGAGGATATGTGCAATGATCAACAGTGGAGAGTTTAATGGATCCGAGATTGTTAAGGCCATCAAGAAGAAGATTTCAAGCAAGAACCCTGTGAGCCAGAGGCTCAGTCTTGACTTGTTGGAAGCTTGTACAATGAATTGTGAGAAGGTGTTTTCTGAAGTGGCATCAGAGAAGGTGCTTGAAGATATGCTTCGAATGATTGAAAATCCCCAAACTCATCATCAGAATAAAAGAAGGGCTTTGCAGTTGATTAGGGCTTGGGGAGAATCAGAGGATCTTGCTTATCTACCTGTGTTTCGTCAAACCTATATGGTAAGCTTTTTTGCAATCTTGTTTTGTTTGGGCCTGGCTACTTATTGATCTGTATTTTCGTATCATTTTTTTATTGTTATTATATGATTAACTTATAGGATATCTTGTCTCACTCTCTTTGTTTTGTTTTCTTGGACCTTCTGTCAAACTTGTTTATTAATATTTTGATTTTGGACTATAGCCTCTTCATGAACTTATCTTTATAGCAGGACATGGGGTGATCAAGGATTATAGCACGATAGCTTTACACAAATCAAGATCATAGCTTGATCTAATATGTGCATTACTCACAAACAAGAGGAAAATGAATCCATAAAAGAATTGTAGTTTCTTATGCCTTAGTGCAGTTAATTTTGAAACAACCATGAAAGAATGCCAAAAGTAGTTTACTTAGACTAAAGTCATTTATGTGGATAAATATTTCATTTAATTTTTTAATATTTGCTTTCTACAATGAATAGTTAAAAGTAAGTATATACTATATACCCTTGGCTTTTATTTGTCTTTTGAAAAGCAACTTGTTCATGATTTTATTACTTAATAGATTTTTACTGTCCTATATAGCTTGTGACCATTGTTATATAATGTTATAGAACAGCCCTTATCATGTAACCCTATGATTGTGTTTGGTACACTGGTATTTTAATTTCTCAAGACCTTGGAAACCTATTTATAAAACATTTGAGTTTGCAATATATTAAAAAAAACCATCACCCCTATATTGTTTAGAACATGTATACCGCATAGATTTTAAAAGTTTCATATATTTTATATTCAAATATCATATAAATAAGGTTTTCAGATGTTGGGGAAATTAAATTTCCCATGTACTAACAGCATCTGAGTATTTTCATCTTAGGAATGCATACTGCATAACACTCCCTGTCTTTCTTGGGTTCCACTCTCTCTAATCTGTTAAGTACAGTATCTCTGTGTCTTTATACTGGCCATGCCATATTCATTCACATTCCTCTGTGTCAAGTGTTTAATTAAATTATACACCCTACCTGGTTGGTGGCAGAGTTTGAAAGGAAGAGATTGGCCTCTGGACATAGATGAAGGAAATTCAGCACATGGGCCATATTCCTTGGAGTCATATGTACCCGAAGATCCACTAGATCCTCCAGAAAGTTATCCTATTCCTGTTACAGGAGTGCATGAGATGAATGGATCTGCTTTCTCTTCTAATCACCGAGGCCTATCAGCTGAAGAAAAGAAGGAGCATCTTGTCATTGCTCGAAACAGTCTTGAATTACTCTCTTCCATATTAAATTCTGAGGCAGAGCCAAAAGCATTGAAGGTAAATTATCTTAAGTAAAAGGAAAGCAACATTCTGTGGCTAATAAATTTGTTTTTGTTCACTGCTTCATACATGTTTGTCTTGTTTTCTGGTCTCTACTCTCTGCAGATGTTTCTATTAACATATGCGTAAAATGTAAATTCCTTAGTAGCATTCTAGGAAGAGGGTGTAATTTCATTTTTGTTTTTGTACGTATGCAGTCTTTTGTTTGAGAAACAAGCTACATGTGAAAGAGTAATATTCAGATTCAGGTACTTTGTGTGTGGAAAAAGTCACATTGGTAATGATGAGGGTGATGGTGACTTTTAGATATGGAAATTACATTAATATACAGTCATGTAACTTTACCCTTTTTTCCTGTAACCCAGTTACCACTGTCCAATCTCCGGTAATATACGGTCATGTAACTTTGCCCTTTGTTCACTGATAGAATTTTCCAAAATTCTCACGTGGTTGCAGGAAGATGTAACTGTGAGCTTGTTGGAGAAGTGCAAGCAGTCACTGTCTGTTATCAAGGGGATTGTGGAAAGCACTGCTGATGATGAAGGAACACTTTTTGAGGCTTTGTACCTTAATGATGAACTACAACAGTTAGTTTCCAAGTATGAGGAGTTGGAAGCTGCCCAAAATTCTGGAGCACAACCACCTGTGAATGCTGATACCACCAAGCATGATGCTGGGGCTGTTCAAAATCCCATTGTACCATCTGAAAGCTTTGAAGCTGACGAACCCGGGGAGGCAGAAGCTGCTGAGAGACTTCAAAGGAAGCAGCCCAAAAAATTCGACACTCCTGAAGTCAATTCAACTGCTGGCGTTGATGGTCACTCTGAGGCCAAATTAGAGGATTGCAGAAAGGAAAAGGATGCTGAATTGAGCTGCAAGAGAAATGCTGAATGAGGAAAGAGGAAGTTGGCATGTTTCTTCTAGCATTATATTTATCGTTGTCTACGTAATAACACATAGTACTTTCCGTGCTGGCGATCATGTTTGCCAGAATATGTAATTGGTAGGAGTTTTATTGTGAAGGTTATGACATTTTATATCCAAAGGTCATGCTGGATTCTCGTGGCGTAGTTCTTCCTTGGTCTCCAGTTATGCATACTCTCGTTTGAGACTAGAGAAGTTTAATCTAGGAGTAACACTAGTTGTATTACCATCTTTCACAGTCGTTATTCACATCTCATGCTAATTTATCATTCAGTTTGTAAATAATTTACTATTTGATTTAGAATGATCATCACTTAAGTTTAGAGAAATTACTAATCTAATTAAATGTTGATATCTTTTTGGATTTATGTAGAAGGGAGACGATGTTACCTACTGACTCTAAATTATGCGAGAGTAATACGTAAACCAGCCAAGTAGACTAATAAAAATTAATTGTAAAGGATAATTGTGAATAGAAGTGGTACAATTTATCGTTTCAAGATCTGGATTTGTTTATTTTTTATTATAGGCTATAGGTACCTTTAAATTTTGTTTATATTAAGTTTTATAGATTTTATTTGATAAAAATATATTTTATGTTTTTAAATTTTATATTTATTTTTAATTTTATCTTTAAAATTTTAAATCACAATTGATTTTATTTTATACTCTAATATTGTTCAAGTTATTAACAAAAAATAATAATAAGCCATTTAACCTAATATTAAAATATTAAGTAAAAAATAAAATATTGAATCACATTAACTTTAGAGGCATAATGTTATATATTGCTTTTATTATTTTTTGTTAATAAATTAAATGATAGTTGATTGAGACGAATTGATTTTAATTTTAAAAATTTTAAAGATAAAATTAATCATAAAAAAAATTTAAAATAAATATAAAATTTAATAACATAAAAATTAATTTTGTCCATTTTATTTTATAGACAAAACTAATACTCTTTGGGTTTAGATATGATAAAAATTATACCAAATTAAAAATTGCAGGTAAAATGGGTAGTATGTTGTCAGTATAAGAAATGAAAAAAAAATTATTCTAAATTCGTTAATTAATTTTTTTTTGGCCAGAAAATTCGTTAATTGGTTAGGTAATGAAAAACATTACTATATCTAGGAAGTAAAAAACAAGAATTTCCCAAATTCCTTCCCGCCAATTTCCCGTATTCATGGTTCCCGTCCTGGGCGGTCTCTCAGAAATCCTAAACCCTATATTGTTCCCCCAAATCATGCCGTTTCCTGGAATTTGTACAGCTTTAATCCTACGCTCTTGACTTCTCGTAGCATTAGCTGAACCGCCTGAACGACTACCCAGATTCTCAAACTAATTTTCTTTCAAGAATACCTGTACTCACTTACTGAACCGCAGCTTCAATTTCCCTTTGGAGTTTCGCTTCCTTACTTGCTGCTTAAATTTCAGTACCAATTTAGGGTTTCACAAGCCGAATCATGCCATCCCTGATGTCTCCCGGGAGAATCCATCGATTAGAGATGGAGAACTTCAAGTCCTACAATGGTTTCCAAGTAATTGGTCCTTTCTACGACTTCACTGCCATTATTGGCCCCAATGGTGCTGGTAAGTCGAGTTTCATGGATGCCATTAGCTTTGTGCTCGGAGTGAGGACGGGCCAGCTACGTGGGGCTCAACTCAAGGACTTGATCTACGCGTACGACGATCAGGAAAAGGAGCAGAAGGGACGCCGGGCCTTCGTTCTGTTGGTTTATCAGTTCGGTAATGGGTCGGAGATCCAATTCACCAGGAGCATCACAAGCTCTGGTGGAAGCGAGTACCGGATTGACGGTAACGTTGTGATCTGGGATGTATATAATGCTAGACTAAAGTCGCTCGGGATTCTTGTCAAGGCTTGTAATTTCTTGGTGTTTCAGGTTATTCTTAAGCGTGATTGTCCTTTGTACATGTCTATTCTACAGTTTCTGGGATTGTAAATGATCTGACATGAGTTTGATGAAGACGAAGTTTTTTATGCATTTTTTCCCTCGGACGTTTGGGTATGACGGCAAGTTTTACTTCACTCTAATTTGCTGTTCTTGAATATCCTCTTATTGGTTGGCGTTGTTCTATTATCGTCATTATCTTTTAGTGTTTTGTATACTTTTCAAAGCTAGGAGCATGAGTCGTGGTTTATTTGACAATTAGTAACCGGAAATTATTACATAGAAATAGAATGAATGTGTGTTGTGTATAACACCCTCAATTTCATAGCCATATTTAAAATATTATTTATTAAAAAATTCTTCACTTAAGAAATTGATGTGTTATATACACTTTTATCCTTTATTTTTTACCTGAGTTCTTTAAATATCTATTTATAGTATATATTTCATTAGGTTCAGATCTTTACTCAAGTATCACATTCAATTATCAATACAGCGAAAGTCTAATAATAATACACCATAATTTATAAAAATTCAGGATAAATTTAAATTTTTTCCTTTACATACATTTACATCCAGTTCAACGTTACAAAGTTGTTACATATACTGCAGGATATATGTAATTTTCTTGTTTTCATAGGGTAAGGAGGCAACAAACCTACCACTCACACCCTTTTTAACTATTTTTCATAAACCTGATGTGTATGCCTTACATATCCATATACTTATATGTATTTCTAGCATAATATATATTATTCCATTTCTTGGGATGGATAGTTAATCCCTTCTGTCTTGTAGTACTATAATGGTCCTAGTCATCTGATACATACTAGAAAATAATGAGAAAATAATTTCTCACTAGCTACGCATTCCACATTTCATTTCTGAGCTATGGTATGTACCACCGTATGGATACGGAAAACAATTTACATTCCTTATTCTTAAATTCCATCATTTCTAGGAAATGCTATAAATAAACCAGTCAAATGTATAAGATGAAGTTTATGAGGTATATCTGTAATATATCAGTTATAAAATAAAAACAATATCAATTTCAGTCACAATCATAGTTCACCGCATACCTTTTAGTACCATAATCAGGAAAGTACATTCATTAAATTTTCATTCAGCCATAGATAATTTAGGAGAAACAACATTTATCATTCATGAAAAACTGTATTATTTATAAGGAAAATAAACATTCATATTTGGCTAAAAGCCATATTTTCAATTCAGAGAGACACAAGAGTATCGGAAGTATAAATTACTCCACATACTACAGCGTGCATGAATGAGATAGCCGCTCTATCAAGTGTGTGACAATTCTACCACTGGTACATCTGAGGCGTCCCTCACTGGATCCAAGTACCCATTCACATTCAGTGATCATGTCATAAAGACAGATCTAAGTGGGAATTTCTCTCAGGGTTCAGTCAAACTAAGCTTATGGAATCACTATTATTCACACAGATCATCTTCTCCCCGCTTTATGGGCGGTTCATGATGCCATAGATCACCACAACCTACATCATGGATCATTTTCCAGTATGCTATTTCTTATATATATCAACTAGGATGATTAGACTTAATCCCATAATTTTGCCAAATTCTAAGTAAATGTCTCCTATTCAATTGGTCATCTAGGTTACACTAACTTAGAATTCACAATCATCACAGCGTTTTCAAAATTCTTTCATTCTGAGCGGATGTTTCACCATCCAAATTTTTGATATAACCGTGGAATGTCCAACGGCCGTCCCATACCGACAATTGGTCACTCGGTTATAAACCTATCTACCTTATAATATATATTGGAATTACTTCCTCTATGTTTCTCTTTATTGAACATTCAAATATTTTCCTTCCATTCAATGTTTTCCAATACCATGCTATGTTTTTCCTTATCTATGTCATAAATCAATTCTTTTTTTTCCTCATTCATGATGATACTATCATTCTCACTTTCTAAAAAGAAAACCTTTAAATCTCAATAACAATTTCATTCTTGAATTTGTATAAAAAGGAAGGTTCATTCTTGGTCAAGAGAAATCCTTAAGAAATTTAAAATTTTTATACTTAAAAATTTCTATTTGTCACTCTTGCCATATAATAAGCAAAATAAATTTACTTTTCCTTCCCATTTATACTAAATTTTCTTTTTCACATTTTATTGTATTTAAAGGGTTTTAAAGTTGAACCTTTTCCATTTCCTACTTATTATTTCATTTTTTCCCTTTCTCACCTAATTATACATACCCAAGGTGTGTATAATCATTGTCTCCCTACACTTAAGCATGTACACAAATTGCTAGAATTGCTAAGATTGCACAAAATATTCATTAAAATTTAATTGCAACGTCATATTATTTCCTTTGTATACTTTGACCAATTTCATTACATTTTTGTACAAAATTTTTTCATAAATATTTCCATGTCCTAAAATTGGTCAAGTAGGTTACATGGAATTTAATGGGATCATTTTGCATAAAAATAATTGCCAATTAATCTTGCTTCAACCAAGACACACACACAAAATTTCAGCACATTTCCTTCATCAAAAACTTGCATACTCTTGGTCAAGATGGGATTTTTAGGCAAAATTGGGCCTTTCAACCAATTGACATCTATTCTATCCTCCATTGGCCATAACTTGAATTACCAATAAGCTACTTTAAAATTTTTCAAACAATTTTCCAAATCTCATTTTTCTAGCCATGGCCTAAAGAGGAGTTTTATGCAAAAATCATCATTTTTCATATAATCATTCCTTTAATCTCATTTTTATCATCTATAAACCATCAATCATCATTTATCCATAACAATTAAGGTAAAACAAACAATTTGGCATGACATTCATGAATTTGGGGTTTTAGGGCAAATGAAACAAAATTGGAAAATGAACATAAACACTTTCATAATTGAAATTAACCATCACAAACAATTCCATACTACTTTCTAAGCATTAATCCATAGAAATTTTGAGACTTTAAGAATGTAAACTTAAAAACATCACTATTTATGTACTGTTCATTCAGCCATGAAAATCTCAAAAGCTTGAAAAAATCCATTAAAACATGAAATAAGTGATGGAAGAATGCTAAGCTACCTTGATTTATAATTTTTGGTGGATAAACCTTGAAGTTTTCTTGCTTTTTCTCCCTTTTCTCCCTTATGAATCCTATGGTATTTCTCCCTCCAAAAGCTTTCACGTCGTCTTTGCTAAGGAGGAGAAGAAGAAGTAGTGTGACTTATTTAAAATGGCTAATATGACCATTTTGCCCTTGGTGGCAAAATGACCAAAATATCCTTCACTTTTTCCTTCTTAAAACCTTGACATGTAAGGGTATTTTAAAAATTTTAAAGTGTTTCTTTAGGTAAAATTCCCCTTATGTCCTTGTGATGAAATTACCTTTTTACCTTTGGTATCAAAATTACCATTTTGCCCTTCATGGTAAAATGACCATTTTACCCCTCTTAAATGCCGAACCAAATTTTTTTTTTTTTTGAAAAATTTTGGAAAAATATTCTAGAAGCAATTTCATAATTTTTCAGATAAAAATTAGCTATTTTATCTGATAAATAAATATTTTATTCTTATTTTCAGATAAAATTTTGACCGTTTTGTCCCTAAATATTTTTCTTGCAGCATTCATGACATTGGCACCATTTTCAAACCTCATAAATGTGCGCCATAAATGCACCTCAATTTGCATGCTTAAAATCAGGATATTTTATGAAACAAATTTCTTTTCATTTTAGTCCCTAATCATTTCTTTTCAGTTTAGTCCTTCCTTTGTTTAAGGTAATATAAAATAATTTTTGGACTATTTTCCATGCATAAAAATATTGAGTCTAGGATTTTAAGACATACCTGATATCATAGAATTGAGGATATTACATTGTGCGGTTTAGCTGGAATTTAAACCATAAGGTGTAACTCATGGGCAACTTTTGCTGTAATAAATTGCAGATATGATGGTGTGAGTACTTGAAAGGAGCTATATGATGCATACCAAGGATGCTGAGGCATATTAATATAATATAATCCTTCTTGACTCTCACAGAGCTTTATATTTCACTGTTGAATTTGAATGCTTGCTCTGTTGGTAGTTTCTGTCAACTATGCAAATTTAGAAAGTTGATTACCTTTCACGTTCTTTATCCATTTGTTATATTGAGCGTCCTTTAAAGTCTGTTGGTGGTGTAAACGGCAGCAATTTACTTTATCTATCTTAATTGAGTGGTTTAAAATTTTTTTTTTCTTGGAACATCCTATCCACTTGGATTTTGCATTCTCTTAGTTCTTCTTTGTTTTCCCTGCTGAAACAAACCGATTGGATGTTGGATGGTTCAATATGTACCTTTCTTGTTTTTAATTTTTTAAAATATTTTTGTTACTAAGGATATTATTAGCAAACCAAATGTGGAAGCAGAAGAAAAAGGAGGCCTCTGCAATTATTTATTTATTTTGTGTTTTTTACTGTGAAAGTTTAAAGAAAAATATATTTGATTGCGTTTTCTTTCTGTGATTAAATGAAGCTTCTGTTTACTCTAAACACATTGCCTCACATATGTTGGTTGGGATGATTGAAAAAACTGAATGGTGGTACTTAATTGTATTGACCAATCAACTTTCTTATACAGGGTGATGTGGAATCCATTGCCTCCAAAAATCCAAAAGAGCTCACTGCTCTTATAGAGCAAATATCTGGCTCTGATGAGCTCAAGAGAGACTATGAGCAATTTGAAGAAGAAAAAGCCAGAGCTGAAGAAAAATCAGCTCCTGTCTATCAGAAGAAAAAGATAGGTAATTATGGACAGAAAGCAAAAGAAAGAACAAAAGGAAGAAGCTGAAAAACATCTCAATTTGCAAGAACAACTGGTAAGTATCTATATAGAGATAGTTTCTGGTTATATGGTAATAACACTAACCGAACTAAGGGATAACAGAAAAAGAAGAATAGCAGCAGATTAAATATGCAAGGATCTTAAACACACTTAATCTCTACTGGATGAGTTCATAGGAGAACTAAACCCAATTAAATTGAATATATTACTTCAGATGCCTTACAAAAAATAGTTCAGGGTATTTATAGTCAGAATACCCATCTAAGTTGCCTAAAATTGAAAATAAAACATGTGCAGAACATGTGCAGGAAATAAGGAAACATGCCTAAAAGCTAGGGAACATTATTGTGATGAAAAAATAACTGAATTCCTAAAAATCAGTAAGTAAACATGCCTAAAAACTAGGGAACATTATTTGTCTTTGAAAAAATAAGCTGAATTCCTAAAAATCGAGTAAGTGAAGCCTGAGTGGAGTGCACTTAAGTCTAGTGGAGGTAACCCCAAAGTATCTCTAGCGAAAGCAGAGGTGAGTCATGGGTTTGGTGGAGGAAACATGCTTCCTTCTAGAATATTGGAGTGTAGGCTTTATGGGCTGTCTTACAGAATATGTTAGCGTGGCTTCTGCTATCAATACTCCCCTTGGAATTTCGCCTTGTCCTCGAGGGAAAATTTGGGAATGGGGCGACAAGTAAATCATAGTCTTCCCACTCTGTTCTTCAATGGTCGGTCATGCCATTGGATGAGGAGTTCTAGTGTGTGTGGGATGAAGTAGGGAGCCATCTGTGGGAGATGACACGAGCGGTGGAGTAGTAATTCCCAATTAGGTGAGAGGGTAGAGTGGTGGTGGTGGAGTAGGTCTTTGGTGTCCATGGGGTGGCGGAGGAGTGAGACATGGAAGACTGGATGGATGCGGGCAGAAGAGGGCAAATCCAATTGATAAGCGACTGAACCCACCTTGCGGATGATTGTATAAGGTCCAAAGAACCTTGGGGATAGTTTTTCATACTTCCTTTTAGCTAATGAGTGCTGTCTATAAGGTTGGAGCTTCAATAGGACAGGATCTCCAATGTTAAAAGAGATGTCCCTTCTTTTGGAATTGGCTGTATTTTCATGCGATCCTGTGCTTTTGGAGGTGGGATCGGATGATTTGGAGCATGTGATCTCTTTGTTGCAGATCTTTGTTCCAGATCAAAGAGGTGAGTATCCCCAACTGTATAAGGATGAAGAGCGGGAGGTTCACTTCCATAGAGGATTTTAAATAGAGTGGTGCTCGTAGAGGTGTGAAAGCCTGTGTTGAAGGAGTATTCTGCCCAGCAAAGGAATTCACTCCATTTAGTAAATTTGTTCATGGGTAAGCAATGGAGATAGGCTTCAAGCGGCGGTTCACCACCTCGGTTTGGCCATCACTTTGGGGATGGTAGGCTGAGCTCATGTGGAGTCTGGTTTTGCTGAGTTTGAAGAGTTCAGACCAGAATGCACTTAAAAAAATTGAATCCCTGTCGAAACAATAGAGCAGGGCATACCGTGGAGTCGGATGATCTCTTGACAGAATGTGGCAGCCACTGTCTTAGCAGTATAGGGATGTGAGAGAGGGATAAAATGGCTGTATTTGCTCAGGCGATCCACTACGACTAGGATAGTGTCAAATCCCTTAGATTTGGGAAGTTTAGTGATGAAGTCCATAGAGATATCTTTCCAAACTTGATTAGGCAGTGGTAGTGGTTGAAGAAGACCCGCAGGGGAGAGAGTTTGATATTTGTTTTGCTGACAAGTGAGGCAATGCTGCACATATGTTTTGGCGTCTTTGTTCATAGATGGCTAGTAAAAATTTGTATGTAATCGTTGGATGGTCTTAAGGTAACCACCATGTCCGCCGGAAGGGGAATTATGAGCTTCATTGAGAAGTGTCTACTTAAGGACCGGTAAGTTTGGAATAACTAACCGTCCTTTGTAGAATAAGCGGTGGTTGTGCCAGGAAAAATTGGGGAGGCTTGTTGGATCTGTTTGAAGTGTTTCAATGTGAGCTTTAGTGATCGAGTCTTGCAAGAGAGCCTCCTGGAGTTCTTGGAAATCAAGCTGTATTGGCATAGTAATGGCAAAAAATTCTGCTTGTTGAGGTTTTCTGGATAGTGCATCTGCCCCTTGATTGGTACAGCCACTTTTGTAAGTGATGGAAAAGTCAAAAGGAAGGAGTTTCATAATTAACCTTTGCTGTTCAGGGGTGGTTAAACGCTGCTCCAATAAGAATTTGAGGCTGCGATGATCAGTACGCATTATGAAATGCCTCCCAAGTAAGTAGTGGTGCCATCTTTGTAATGCTAATACTAGTGCCAGTAATTCAAGGTCATAAGCAGATTTGGTGCGATTAGACTGAGCAAAGCCTTTGCTAAAATAGGCGATTGGGTGATCTTCTTGGATGAGAATGGCCCCAATGCCTTCGCTAGAGGCATCACATTCTATAACAAAAGGTTTTTCAAAGTTAGGAAGAATAAGGACAGGTGTGGTAGTTAGTACCCTTTTTAGCTGGTTGAAGGCCTCTTTTGCTTTTGGTGACCATTTGAAAGCATCTTTTTTAGTGAGATCAGTGAGTGGTCTGGCAATGGTGCCATAATTGCGAACAAATCTGTGGTAATAGCCAGTAAGACCGAGGAATCCGCGTAACTCTTTCACAGTGTTGGGGATAGGCCAATCAATGACAGATTTAATTTTTTCTAATTCTACTGCCAGCCTTTGTCCTGAAACCACATGGCCTAAGAAATGTATGGATGGTTGGCCGAAGAGACACTTACTGGCCTTGGCAAAGAAGGAGTTATGAGATAGTGCCTCCAAAGCTAATTGTAGATGGTGTTGGTGTTGTTCCAAAGTGGGACTGTACACCAATATATCATCAAAGAAGACCAGGATAAATTTGCGGAGATAGGGCCTAAATAGATCATTCATGGCTGCTTGAAAAGTGGATGGTGCATTGGTGAGGCCGAAGGGCATAACCACAAACTCATAGTGGCCATTATGAGTACGGAAGAATTTGTCTTGTGGATGTCTGCAGGGTGCATTCTGATTTGGTGATATCCGGACCGAAGATCAATCTTGGAAAAGAAGTGAGACCCATGTAATTCATCTAACAATTCATCTATAGTGGGTATAGGATACTTATCTGGCACTGTAATTTGATTGAGTTTTCTGTAATCAACACACATCCTCCAAGTGTCATCCTTCTTTTTAACCAATATCTTGGACTTGCGAAAGGACTAGTCTTTGGGACGAATGAAGCTGTTTGGAGCAATCTTTGTCACTTCTTTGTTCAATTTCGCTTTTTCATGATAAGGGTATCGGTATGGCCTAATATTTGGTGTTGATGCATAAGGTAGCAGTGGGATAGCATGGGAGTGTGTGCGAAAAGGAGGTAAGCCAGTAGGTTCTCCAAATCTGACTAAAAGTCTTTGTAAGACCTGTTGAATTTGCCAGGGAATTGTGGGTGTAGGTGGGACAAGAGTTTCTTGGGTCATGCATTGTAAAGAGACTTGTGGAGACTCGGGTCGGGGTACACCTTGTAGCTTGTAGCGTCGGCCATTGATGAAAAAGATAAGGAACATTTTGTTCCAATTAGCCTGTACAGTATTTAGGGAAGCTAACCATTTGATTCCAAGGACTAAATCAGCACCCCCAATTGAGAAAGGATAGAAATCTTCAAAGATGGTTAGATCAGAAAGTTGAAGTTGCACTTGCTTGCATATAGAGTGACATCGAATAATGTCTCAATTCCCTATTTGAACTCCGAAAGGTTGCACTTCTTGTACAGGGATTTGCATCTGTTTTACAAGGTTCAAGGAGATGAAATTATGGGTGGAGCCACTATCCACCAGAATTAAGACCACCTTTCCTTGAAGAATTCCCTTGAGCTTTAGTGTGGAAGTGGAATTATTGCCAAGTATGGCATGTAGAGAAATTTCTGCCATATCTTGGGAATCTTCTTGGTCTTCTGGATTATTCAGGATCTCTTCTTCAAATTTTTCCTCTTCGTTGGCATCTAGTAGTGACAGGGATGCTATTTTGCAGCGGTGTCCAGGAGTAAACCGCTCATTGCAGCGAAAACATAGCCCCTTATCCCTCCTTGATTGTCGCTCAACTTCTGCAGGATGTTGAGAGGATGAGGCTGAAAAAGGAGGAGCAGATATGGCTGGATTATAGCGAGAGAATTTTTGCTGATTGCGTCCCTCCTGAAATCTCTCTGAATTTAAAAAATTGGGCCGACCACTATGGGCTTGCTGGGCTCGCGGGTAAGCAGCTCGGGTAAGGTTTAATTTGGACTCAAATTCTAATGCAAGACTCATAGCCTTGTACACAGAACGTGGCTTATGAATTCTAACATCAGCCTTCAAATCCTCTCTTAACCCACTTAGAAAAACTCGATGAAGCGATGTCGGGCCAATTCTTCACACTGGCGACTCGTTTGGCAAATTCTGGCGGTATTCTTACCTGAGAACCGGTTTGTTTGATGCAGCACAGAAATTCATTTGGGTTTTGAAACTCAGCTGGGCCATAATTCTCTTATAAAGCCTGTACCAGCTCTTCCCAATACAGCAAGGTTCTTTCTGAATTTACCCATGCAAATAAGTCTAGAGCATCTCCTTCAAGGTACATGGCGACCACATCTACTTTTAAATCTTGAGGGTTTGATATCTGAAAGTATTTTTCGGCCTTTAGAATCCATCCTCTCGGGTCCCCTCCTTCAAACTTAGGAAACTCCATTTTGGTGAAGGGTGGTTTTGCTGGACCACGACTTCCCCAAGAATTTTCCCATTCCTCTTCATGATCTTCATTCCAAGGGGATTTGTTTCTTCCTCTAGAGTCCCCACCTTCGGGACGTTTTCCCTTATTCCTAGCGACCTTGAGAGAGGCGACTTCACGCCAAGGAATCTCTTGCATCTAATCAGGCGGTATGGCAGAAATCTGTTGGTGGATTGCATCATTGTTTGGGGGTGGATTAGGTAAGATAGGTATGGATGATGAAGGCAGGATGGGACCAGTGTTTGTAGGGGGTTGTTCGGGTAGTGAAGAGGAGGATCGGGTAGTTATCCCCATGAGGATAACCAGGCTCTGATACCAAAATAATAACACTAATCGAACTAAGGGATAACAGAAAAAGAAGAATAGCAGCAGATTAAATATGCAAGGATCTTAAACACACTTAATCTCTACTGGATGAGTTCATAGGAGAACTAAACCCAATTAAATTGAATATATTACTTCAGATGCCTTATAAAAAATAGTTCAGGGTATTTATAGTCAGAATACCCATCTAAGTTGCCTAAAACTGAAAATAAAACATGTGCAGAACATGTGCAGGAAATAAGGAAACATGCCTAAAAGCTAGGGAACATTATTGTGCTGAAAAAATAACTGAATTCCTAAAAATCAGTAAGTAAACATGCCTAAAAACTAGGGAACATTATTTGTGCTGAAAAAATAACTGAATTCCTAAAAATCAGTAAGTGAAGCCTGAGTGGGTCTGCACTTTAGTCTGGTGGAGGTAACCCCAGTATCTCTAGCAGAAACAGAGGTGAGTCATGGGTTTGGCTGGAGGAAACATGCTTCCTTCTAGAATATTGGAGTGTAGGCTTCATGGGCTGTCTTCTAGAATATGTTAGCAGTGGCTTACTGCTATCATATGGACATAATGAATGCATATTGTCTAGGTTTAGAATGGGCTCGTTCTGATTTGTTGTAGCTCTGCATTTTTCAAGTCTGCCTTAGGAGCCTGTTCCATTTAGCTGATTGAATGAAGACAGAGTTGTATTCCTATGTGGTAGAGGGAAAATGGAAATTTGAAGAAAAGCAGGATCTTTTCAATTCTGTAAACAATTATTCTCTCAACAAAATGACTATACATTTGATGAATAAGAACTCATTGAAGAAACCAGGGGCACAAATTACAGGTAATTATCAGTTTATAGAATGGTCCACCGTCTAACCATACTGTGCAAAAACAAAGAAATATGATGAAGTCATCTAAATTCAGTACAACAATAAACCAACATATCATATGAAGTTAGAAGAACAGATTCAGTACACCTAGGTTTATGAAACAACATATGTTAGGTGATTGTACTTGATTTGTCATACTTTCCATGTATTTCTTTCTTGCAAGGACCTTTTTTTCTTGAAAGGAAAGCCATTTTTGGTAGAAGGAATTTGGAATTACTGTTATGGTGCTTGTTGCAATTTGTAAAACATGGTTAAAGATATAGTAATATAAGGTGGGGTGTGTCTGTTGTGTATAAACTAGTTTATCATTTTTAATGGCATAATGTATTGTGTATCGTGGTATGCATGATACACATATTGGACAGTTAGTCCTTTTTTTTTTCTTGAATTGTTCTTGGAGTTAGAATTAAAACTCATTTTCCCCATTGAGTTTGGGAATTCACTAAAATTCCAGGCTACCACTTAAGCGTTGTATGCCTTTTAAGAAATAAAGTAATTATATTGCTCATTTATAATGATTTTTGGATGTAATTTGTATGATGGACAATAGGTAAAACTGATTTGTTGGAACCTGTATTACCTTTCAGTCTTGTGCGTTGATATTATGAAACAGTTGGTTGATAGTTTCATTGTCTAGAACAGGTAATGGCATCCCTTATTGTTCTTCATGGCTTTGCTGTAAGCAGATGCTGTTGTCTGCACTGTATATGATATTTTGTTCAGTGGTCAATTGCTCTTCAGTAGCATTTTGCTGTGAAGTTTTAATTTGAAACCTTTTTAAACGTGACAATAATATATTTTTTTTTCTACATTGAGCATCCAAATCCTTCAATTTATTGTTCTGGTGACCCCACTAGACCCTACTTCCATTCTACCTGAAAATTTCTTATATTTCAATCCATCCATAAACACACTGGAAGCCTGCGAAAACAGCACACTGTCAAATGAGCTTACACTCCTTTTTACCTTCAAATCCTCCAAACTGGATAGGATGAACAAACCCACTGGTCATTTAAAAAAATGCCAGAAATTCTATTCCAAATCTTCCATGTAATATTTCTGTCAATTCTTAGCATGCATATTAACTTTCTGTCCGTTAAGATTTTCTCTTCTTTTGGAATTTGTGATGAAATTGTTGCCATTACAGCAAAGAGGAAGCTGGGATGAAAACTGCCAAGCTTAGGGATGAGAAAGAGGTTCTGGATAGGCAACAACATGCTGATTGTGAAGCTCTAAAAAACTTGGAAGAAAATTTTCAACAGTTAAAGAATAGGGAATCTGAATTGAACTCACAGGCAGAACAGATGCAAACAAGGCTAAAAAAACTTATTGATAATTCTGCAAAACATAAGGATGACCTTGCAAACTTGAAAAAAGACGCGTGATGCAAGACAAACATCGAGACTCCAGGTATATTAACTTGTCCTATTGCATTAAGTACTTTGCAGAGGCTCTGTTAGGTAATCACTGATTTTGTTGTGTTGGAAGCATTTCACTGCTTGTGTTTTTTCGAAATGGTATGTGTTTATTTGTCATAACTGATATTCAAGATGAATTTGTGAGATTTGTAAATATCCATTTTACTTTTGACCTGCAGAAAAAAATATGAAAATTTGAAGTTGAAAAATGGTGAGATAGAAAATCAACTACGTGAATTAAAGGCTGATAGATATGAAAATGAAAGAGATGCCAGGCTGTCTCAGGCAGTGGAGACTCTCAAACGACTGTTTCAAGGAGTTCATGGTATGACTGATCTTTGTAGGCTGACACAGAAGAAGTATAATCTGGTTGTTACTGTTGCTATGGGTAAATTTGTGGATGCAGTTGTAGTTGAAGATGAAAAAATTGGAAAGGAATGCATCAAGGTGCTAATGAGATTTTGCTCTAATGTGCTTGGATTTATGGAAATACTATTTTAGACAGATGTTGAAAGCTTTTATGTTAATGCAAGTGCTATTGATTTAAATATGAAAATCAACTAAATTTCTTATGAAAATTTTGTTTACTTGGAGTTCAAATACAATGATATGGTGAAACTTATAAGAAATGAACTTGCATTGTTCTCCTAATTTATTCGAGTTGTGGAATCATGTTGATATTATGGGGACAATAAAAGTTAGGAAGAAAAGGAACTACCCAACAAAATATATTATTGGAAGATGCAATTATCGTATGTACATACAACTGACCCCATACCTCTATTTATACAAATATTATGACTACAAAAGGATGCTTATACCAATTTTATTACAGAAAACTCTTTCCTGTACTAACAAGACCTTATTAAATTCTCATACCTCTGTAGTTGGAAGGGGGGGGAGAGGGTTTCTAGTGCTATGTATACATCCTGAACTGAAGCACAAATAAAGAGTTTAAGAGTTAAGAGTCATCTCAATTGACGTCTTTAGCCTTGTGAGTTAACATCTTGTTGCTTTTTAATTAACAAGTCATAGTGACTAAAATGAAAATATAAGGAATCAAGTATCTTGGTTGAATTGACAAGATTGATGCTAGAATTCAGAAACCCAAAAGAATTTTCATGCAAGAATGACAAATGTGCTTTTTTTAATTTTTATGATAGGTTTTGTTGAATGAACTACTTATAGATATCAGTTGGAGTTCTGATTACTTTGCTTCTCTGCAGTATTTGAAAGATCAGAGGCTTCCTCCTCAGACATTTATTCCTCTGCAATCAATTCATGTGAAGCCAGTAGTTGAAAGATTGCGTACATTAGGTGGTACCGCCAAGCTAGTTTTTGATGTCATTCAATATCCTCTTTCAATAATTTATGCTTTGATGATCCTGCTTACATAAGTTTTGGAAAAGTGCTTTGGCTTTTGTTATTTGAAATTTTTGTGGTGATTTGAGAGCTTCTTTGTCCTTGAAATTTACCTTCTACAGCTAGCTTCTCTTTTGGGACGTTACTGTTTTGTGTCTGTTTATGAACTTTGGATTTGCAATGCCCTTCATGCTGTTAAAACTATCTGTTAGATGAACAATGTTGGTGTTGACTGCAATACTTCAATATTTCTGAATCTGGGAACTCATTCATTACTTTATCATTTTAGTATATATTTCTTTGTCCAGTTGTTGCTTACTTCTGCAAAACTGTAAGCTTTTGTGCTTCTGTGTTTCCACCATGGTCAAATATTCATGGTGGTTCTGGAGGTCCTTCCATAGAAACCCCAAGGCATAGCAGTGCTATGGTGTCTGCTATGGCTGCAGCTGCTATCATCAATGGTGCGTGCCAGATTGAAAATGGTAGGCATATGAGATCTCTGACATCCATCTCCCTTTTTTTCCCCCTCAAATTTACAACCAATGGACTTGTTGGTTTTGGGGGTAAAAGGGTCCATTAACAGTGTATGATAAAATAAGACAGTGAAAATGAAAAAAGAAAAGAGAAGAAGAGAGCAAATTAGGATGGACATTTCACTGCATTCTCATGCTGCAAATAAGGCTATGAACTAGGGATCTCCTTTGAAGAATTCTCTGGCATTAAATCTTTACAGACCTGGCTGAAATCATTGTTCAGGTTACTGAAGAGCTCCATTGGCCCTAGTCTATATTTTTCCTTTTCATAATTCTGAATTTTCCTTGTGTCTTTGTTCTTCCTGTCTAAGTGACATTGATGATAGCAATTCAAAAGCTACAACTTTCAGACCAAGAGATACTGCATTCTCATGCTGCAAATAAGGCTATGAACTAGAGATCTCCTTTGAAGAATTCTCTGGCCTTAAATCTTTACAGACCTGGCTGAAATCGTTGTTCAGGTTACGGAAGAGCTCTATTGGCCTTTAGTCTATATTTTTCCTTTTCATAATTCTGAATTTTCCTTGTGTCTCTGTTCTTCCGATCTAAGTGACATTGATGATAGCAATTCTAAGGGAGTTAAGGCAATGAGATACGATCCGACACTGATGGATGTCAGGAAGTTGACATCCTACCTTGCCGACACAACTATATTTTGGTGGCAAAGAAGGTATGCTAACATCAAGCAAGGCATCACACGAATTAACACATGGGATGACTTCAAGAAGGAGCTTAAACGACATTTTTACTTGGAAAATGTCATCTTTGAGGCACGTAAGAAGCTAAGGGAGTTAAGGCAATGAGATACGATCCGACACTATGTGAAAGAGTTCACAACCCTTATGCTCTAAATTCCTAACTTGTCCCAAGAGGACCTACTCTTCTACTTCATTGATGGGTTACAAAGTTGGGCTAAGCAAGAAGTGCAATGACGAAATGTCCAAACCGTGGATGAAGCCATAACCGTCGTCAAGTCACTAATGGACTTATATCACCAAGGCCATACGGAAGCATCCAAGAGAAGGGATAAGAATTTGGTCAAAGGTGGGAGAGATAAGCCTAAAACTGTTGGAAAAGACAACCAACGTAGGCCATTATTCAAAAGAGGAGATAAGAGCTTAGGGCGTAATGAGTAAGAGGCAAAGAAGAAGTCCTTTGTGTCGAGGGGTGGTTACTTCGTGTGCAAAGAGCCATATGCCATGAAGGATTGTCCTAAGCTCGGTTCCTTGTCGACTATGGTGGAGTAACAAGAAGCTGAGGCTCAAGGTGAGGAGGAGAGCAAGATGGGGCCTCTCTAAATCCTTAATGTTGTCAAAGCCAATGCTAACAACGTCTAGCAAGGGGCTCATGTACGCGAGGCGCACATCAATGGGAGACCAACAAAGACGTTGGTTAACACAGGCCTAACACAATTTCGTGATCAAGGAGGAGGCCAAAAGGCTTGGTCTTCAATAGAAGAGGGACGAAGGTTAACTCAAGACCGTCAACGCTAAGGCTCAACCCTTTAATGGCGTAACACGAGGGGTGGATTTATGCCTAGGCACTTGAAAGGGCTAGACGGACTTTTCGGTGGCATTAATAGATGACTTCAAGGTCATTTTAGGGATGGATTTCTTGAGGCAAGTAACCGCTATTCCTATGCCATTGTTTAGCACAGAATGTATCCTTGAGAAAGGATTGTCATGCATGATATCCACATTGGAAACACCCAATGAGCAGTTTAGTGGAGCTAAGACACTGTCAGCGATACAACTAGCCAAGGGGGCAAAGAGAGAAGAACCGATATTCTTAGCCGTTCTTAAGGTGGACGATGAGACGGAAGGGCCGACTCCAAGCCGTTTTTGAGGAGAACAAGGATGTGATGCTTGCAAAATTGGCCGATAAGCTACCACCTAGGAGGGAGGTGGGTCACAAGATCAAGTTAGAATCAGGTGCTAAGTCACTTGTGATGGCACCATATCGTATGTCACCTAGTGAGCTCAAGGAGCTTCACCTCCAACTTGATGAGATGTTGAAAACCAAAATGATAAGACCGTCGAAGGCAGCATATGACGCACCAATACTATTCCAAAAGAAGTACGATGGGACATTGAGGATGTGCGTGGATTACCGAGGCTTAACAAAGTAACAATCAAGAATTGCTATCTTATTCCTATGATTGTCGATCTTTTTGATAGACTTGGTAGAGCAAAGATGTATTTGCAAAAGGGCTACTACCAAGTTCGAATAGCTGAAGGTAATGAGTCAAAAACGGCATGTGTCACTCGCTACGATTCGTTCGAGTGGCTAGTCATGCCATTCGGTCTAACCAATGCACCAACGATGTTTTGCATGCTGATGAACAAGATCTTTCAACCCTACTTGGACCAGTTCGTAGTGGTGTACTTAGATGACATCATGATTTACAACAACTCGATGGAGGAGCACATAGAACACCTACAAATCGTCTTTCAAGTACTCTGTGATAATTGGTATCAGAGCTTAGTTCAAGTTCGTGTTGTGTACACTTGTGAGCATGGCTTGAGACGCTTGATGCTACCGCATTAGTTACGACCAAGGAGCAAGCCAGGGACACCATGCTGTCCAACAAGGCAAGAAGAAGCGGGACTAAAGCAAGGCTCGTGAGTTTAGTGCTTTGGAGCAAGTTGTTGGAGAGCTTGGTGAAAGACTTGAAAGGGTCGAGAATAGTTTAACCTTGTTGGAGAATCATATGTTCGAACAACTTGACCTTGTCAAGGACGATGTGGGAGATCTAGACTCATGATTTGTCCAATTGGAGGCAAAGGTGATGGCTGCTATACAAAACTTGCATGCCAGCATTGAGGGGATGCAAGAAGAATTGGCGTTGTGCAAGAAGGTTGTGCCAACGGAGGAGCAACAATCACTTTGACCAATCCGTCCAAGGTGGACTATCTAAAACCAACCAAGTTTCCAAGCATTCCAGAGTCTAAGCTTTCTCTAAAAGAGTTCTCTTGCCTACACCCTCTCCCTCCTAGCCAACCACTTAGCACACACAACACTAGTTCGTGAGTGAGACTGACTTAGCTATTGCGAGGGGCAGAAAGGAGCCAAGGCCACGTGTGAGCTTGTTGAGGGAACAACTCCGTGACATGGTGGTCTCTATCATGAATTCAGTAAATTAGTTATACGTAGTTGAATTTGTGACTCTCATATTGTGAAGTTATATGAATTGCATAAATTTGTGAAGTTTGACTGACTTCTTTTATCTTGGTTTATCATAAAAAAGAGGAGAATATGTCCAAATTAATGAGTACAGGAGGAAAATTTCTGCACTGTTTGCAGTACTACTGTACATGCACTAATCATTGGTGATCTTCCTGCATTTACAGGCTGAATGTTTGCTGATATGAAAGTTATTTTTGGGCCATGGGATGGCTAGATGTCAGATATGACTTTCTCTCTGTAGGATGGAGAACAAACTAATCTGCATTGAATGAGGAAAGATTGGTGATAAGTTTAAAACTAGTAGTAATACTGGTTTCTCAAGAATTCACAAATATATCTGGATAGAAAAATGCCAGTTTTGGCTGAGAACCTGTTTTACTTTGGTGACTTTTCTCTTGCTTATGGTACTTATGATACATTTCAATCATTCAATCTTCTTTTATATTTTTTTGTGATCCAGCAAAGCTTTGAAGACAAACTTTTGAATTTGAGGCAAGAAAAAGAGACCATCATGGGAGAAATTTAACGTATTAGTCCAGAACTCCAGAAGGCAAAATTGAAAATGACTCTTTTATTCATATTTGTATATTTGTATACCTAATTGAATAACTAGTGTTTTCTCTTTGCAGTTAAATGACAATGTTGATAAGAGGAACGCTGATATACATAAGCTGGAGGAGAGGATTAATGAAATTACTGATCGGATATACAAGGACTTCAGCAAGTCAGTTGGGGTTGCTAACATCCACGAGTATGAAGAAAACAGACTCAAGGCTGCTCAGAATGTGGCAGAGGAGAGGCTAAGCTTGAGTAGCCAACTTTCAAAACTAAAATATCAGTTTGTTTTTTACCCCACTCAACCTACGTTATGTTATGTCCTTGCTGTTATCTTCAAACTGCACATGCATGCGTACATGCATAGATACCTGCATACAGCTTTACTTGCTTTTTTTTTGTGTGTGTGTGTGTTTTATTGCAAATATTACAATTAAAATGGTATTTAATTGGAGAAAAACTGGTATTGTGACTGAAAAAAAAAAGAAGAAAACTCCTGCAATTAATGAAGTTCTCTCAATTCTGGGATGCTGCACTTCGAAATTTTTGACATTATGGGAAAGAAACACTTGTTGTACAAATATGTGAGGACGTCTAGTTCTCTATGGGTGTTGCCTTGTGTAAGTACTAAGTAGTTTTGTAGTCAGCAAATGTTGTTTCATGATGGATATGTTTAGGAATGGTCTCATTCATGCTATCAGTGTTTAGATTCTTATAACTCTAGAAGGAATTGAGGAGGTTTTCAAAGAAGCCGTATTTTTTAAGTGCACTTTTCAAATCTGTGATTCTGTTTTATGTGTATCTGATTTAGTGTATATATTTGCTCTGAAGATGCCAAACATCCGTTTACTTGTAACATCTGCATGATACAACTTAAGCTTTACGTTGATATGTGGGATGGATCTTTCTTGGTGCATATATTATGTCCTCACTAGCTAAAAGTTTCTCGCAATGCATCCCCTCTTTATATTAAGAAGATTTTCACTATTTTCTAGAATTCCAATTTCCAAAAGAGAAGGTTGAAATAAAATAAGATATTAAATGCTTAAATTTCAGTTCTAATTTTCTTTCAATTAGCTGCTCGTAAAATAATTAACATTCATTTATTATTATTTCCTTCCTTAAATAATTTTTCAGGTTAGAGTATGAGCAAAATCAGGACATGAGTTCTCGAATCAGAGAACTGGAATCTTCTCTAAGTGCTCTAGAACATAATTTAAAACAGATGCAGAACAAAGAGGTTGTAGTAAAGCTAGCAGCTGAGAAAGCTGCTGAAGAGATTAATCAGTTGAAGGAAGAAGCTCAAGGTCTATTTGCTTTCACGTGTTTTTTGCTTTGAATGCAGATAGAACCCCAAGTTATATTATTTTAGGCTTCTTGAGGTTGGCATTTTTATCTTGGGGTGATGGAAAGTGGTTATTATTGGGGCAAGAGCTTGGGCATCTGGGTAGATTTTAGCTGCTTCATCGCCTCCTGAATGGGAATAGATTAATTAATTAATATGAGCAGACCAACTACTACGCTGTTTTGGTTTTTAACCCCTTGTGAGTCTTAAGTTTTTTTTTTTTTCTTCCTTTGATTCTTTCAGAGTGGCAATCAAAGTCAGAAGAGTGTGAAAAGGATATCCAAGAATGGAAGAACAGCCACAACAAGCATAACTAAACTTAACTGTCAGATAAATTCTAAGGTTAACATGAGTTCTGTTGCTTGTATTTCATAGAAGCATAATATATAATATAATAGACACATCTTTACTGTCTTTACAGGAGGCACGGATTGAGCATTTGATGGTGCGGAAAGAAGAAATAATAGAGGAGTGCGAACTAGAACAGTTTAGCCTTCCAATGATATCAGATCCGATGGATACTGGAACCTCAACACCAGGTCCAGGTCCAGTTTTGACTTTGACCAGCTGAGTAGGACACTGAGGGATAGGAGGCACTCTGACAGGGACAAAATTGAGGTGGATTTTAAGCAGAAAATGGATTGCTTGACATCTGAGATTGAAAGAACAGCACCAAATTTGAAGGCATTGGATCAATACGAGTCTCTGCTAGAAAATGGAAGAGCTGTAACTGAAGAGTTTGAAGCTATAAGGAAGGAGGAGAAGTAAAAAGCAGACAGGTTCAACTCAGTTAAGCAGAAGAGGTACAAGTTATTTTTGTGTTATTACCAGTCTTGTATGTTATAGAGCTCATTTTGCAAATTAAATTTTTGTTTTTGCTGCTCCTGCAACGCGTCTATCCTTTGATGAAGTCAAATTTATGTATCAAATGCAGGTATGAGCTATTCATGGATGCTTTCAACCATATATCTAACAATATAGATAAAATTTACAAACAACTTACAAAAAGTAACACACATCCACTGGGTGGAACGGCATACTTAAACTTGGAAAATGAAGATGACCCTTTTCTCCATGGCATCAAGTGTACTGCTATGCACCCAACAAAGCGCTTTCGTGATATGAAGCAGCTATCTGGAGGGGAGAAGACTGTTGCTGCACTTGCATTGCTATTCTCCATCCACAGGTATAGAGTTGTTTGTACATGAAATAGTTACACATCTACAGCTTGAACGTGGTTAAATTACAGTTTGAAGCATCATTTTCTAGAACTTCTGAATCAGAATGCCTAATTTTTTTACTTTTTGAGTTTAAGAGTTAATAGAAGAGCTATGCTGGGACACATCTGGCATAAAGCGATCATGCTCTATAGTTGATCTGCATGTATAATTTCCATTAACTTGGTTCCCAACCTTGTTGTTTCAGTTATAAGCCTTCTCCATTTTTCATATTGGATGAAGTTGATGCTGCATTGGACAACTTAAATGTCGCTAAGGTTGCTGGGTTCATTCGTTCAAAATCTTGTGAAGGAGCTAGGGCGGGTCAGGATGCTGATGATAGCAGTGGTTTTCAAAGTATTGTGATATCACTGAAAGATAGCTTTTATGCCAAAGCTGAAGCACTGGTTGGAGTTTACAGGGACTCAGAAAGAAGGTACACTTATCCACATTATTAACTTATTTAGTTTTCTATCATCTACACTTCTTGTCCGTACTTATGCCATAAGTGCAGTATATCTAACCATTTGACATAATTTTATAATAATTTGCTTTCTGCAGCTGTTCAAGAACTCTGACATTTGACCTCTACCCCTTTCTCATTCCTCTGATGTTTAAGTGGCCAGTTCAGTTTATTTTCAAAGTTATTATTAATAGGACTAATTCTGATGAATTCGACTGCTGGTGCCCCTCTGCCATAAAAAGATGCGTTGTGATTTAAGTCCCAGAGAAATTAATTCTGGATCACGTGGAAGTGGTTGGGACTTGAAATCGCTTTTATGTGTCTTTAGTCTTTTTTTTCGGAAGAGGATCCTCTAAATTTCCTTTCAAATAAATTTAATAAATGATTGGGGATTGTTTTTTAAGTAAAAATAATATTTTCTCTATATTATATAACAAGTTTGGGAAAATATCTTGCTTGTATTTGATCTAGTACATAATTTTGAAAGTTTCCAGTATAATACAAGTTTCTAATTTCATACATATTTAGAATAACATATAGTTTATCAATAAATATTTTAAAAATAATAAAAGTATATAGTCAAATGATTGAAGTTGAAGTACTTATTTTTGAAGTAACAGAAAGATTTGATATTAAATATGATAAAATTAGTTATAAAGAGATGAAATAGAAAAGATAGTAAGAGAAAATTAAATTTTTTAATTATATATTAAGAGAGGGTAAAGACTTTTCAATTAATTCATATTTAAATAAGTTATATTTTCCTCCCTTAAAAAATATTAAAATTATATTTTTTTATTTTTAAAAACTTACATTTTCTTCCTTTGAAAAATTAAAAATCTACGAGTTTTCACTTGTTTTATTTGGGGCTTGAGGTTTTTGTTGCGGTCCTGCGGACTTGGAAAAATAGCTTGTTCCATTCCCAGCAGAACTGAAAATGTTGTACCATCTATGTTAAGATTTTGAGATATGGGTACGATGTAAAATGTAAATTCCAATATCCAGCATTTTCCAAGAGAGATTACATTTACATAAACCAAATGAATAATAAAAGAATAGTAGGGCTGGGCGACGTGAAAGGAATATATGGCCCAAACATTCCACCCACGTCGGAGGGAAGTGGAAGTTGGTTTAGATTAGACACGTAACGAGATATACAAAAGAATAGAGTTGGCATGCATGAACCGAGGAAGTTGAATCATGGCTAAAGAAATGAAACCAACCTTCCAATCCATATCATTATCAAATTATCAGTATCACGATGATACCACCCACCACACGTATTCACACCGCCTAACTCTATATTTGGCACTAATGAACTAACGGTTCGTAATTCTCCACGAACTCAATGAACACCAATGCCTTCGTGAAACTACTTCTTTCTTCTCTTCCTTCCCTCTCCACCCCTTTCAATCTCACCGCCTCCTTCATTCAGTTTTCCGGCAATCCGTCACCGCCGGAATTCTGATACATCAGTCAACGCACAACACTCTATCCTCCCCGTGGCTGCCATGAACGACACCGACGAGGCCATCGAGACCGGCAAGTCCCATATGATTGCAAAGCAGGTCTATTTCATCAAAGATGAAGAAACCCTCGGGGACCCTGATGTTTCTGATCGGGAAAGATCCCAAGAAGACCCTGATTCTGAATTAGACGACCTCGAATTCGTGACGCATGCAGACGGGGATCAAAGCCCTGCTGAAATCAAGCTCCACACGAAGAAGACATTGTTGGAGTTTCGCTGCAGGGTGGAAGATTCCATTCTTGGGAACTACTTGTTGGGGGAATCACACCCCAAACTGTCCCCTGGAGAAAGAGCATTAGCGACGGAAGAATTGAGAGACATTACTCTCTGGGGCGTTCCATTGTTACCCAGCAAGGCCCACGAGGGCACTGATAATGTTCTCTTGAAATTCTTGAAGGCCAAAGATTTCTCTGTCCCAGAAGCCTTCGACATGCTTCAGAAGACCATGATATGGCGAAGGGAGAACAACATCGACGGAATCCTGGACGAGGAATTCGATCCTGAGTTCGGAGAATCTATGTGCTTAAACAGTAGGGACAGAGAGGGTCGTCCTGTGTGTTACAGCGTCCACGGGATTTTCAAGAACAAGGAGCTGTATAAGAGAACGTTTGGGACAGAGGAGAGACGCAACAAGTTCTTGAGGTGGAGGATTCAATTCATGGAGAAGGCTATAAAGAAGCTGGTCTTCAGAGAAGGAGGGGTGGATTCAATGATTCACATTGTTGATTTGAATCACACACCCAGGCACGGAATGAAGGAGCTCAATTCAGTCAGCAAGAAGACTCTGACTCTGTTTCAGAACTATTATCCCGAGATCATTCATAAAAATGTCAGTATACTTGCTGAGGATTTTGATTTTGAAATCATATCTAATCTAGTCCAATTGAAGTTTATGTTTTTTTTTGGGGGTATATATACGAAGATCGTAGTAAATGCACCTTTTTGGTTCTACACCTCCCAAGTGCTATTCTCAAAGTTTATGACGCAGAGAAGTGAAAAGAAGTTCATATTGGCTAGAGCACCAAGGGCCACAGGGACACTCCTCAAGTGAGTTTTTCTATTCTGTTTCATCTTATATATATATTGTATTAAATATTTCTTTTGGTATTAATTTCCTTAATAACCTGCAAAAGGTTTATAGCCCCAGAACGCCTTTCTGTTGAATACGGCGGTCTCAAGAGGGAAAATGACGAAGATTTCTCACCTGCTGATAAAGCTTTAGAGCATAGAATCAAAGCAAGTACAGTTTCCACAATTGAAGTTCCAGTGAAAGAGGTAAAAATTGCTTTAATTTAGGCATATATCTTTCAGGCATCAAAAATATCTTTTCTCTGTATATAAGTTTACCATATTGACCTTGATTTTGATTTGGTGAAGCCTGGAGTGACAGTAATTTGGGATGTAACGGTGGTAGGCTGGGAAGTGTCGTACAAGGAAGAGTTCATTCCAGAGGATGAAGGTTCATACAATATATTGCTGCAGAATCAGAAGAAAATGGGTGAGAGTATTAGAAATTCCTTTTACATAAGTGAACCTGGGAAGATAGTGATTACAGTTGGAAACGGAACCTTCAAGAAGAAGAGAATGTTCTATAGATCTAAAACCATATCCACCGTCCCCATGTTCATCTTTCTGAAGTGATTAACAGAGATGGCTTCTGCTGAATTCGAAGGTTATTTTGTACATTTTTCCAATTGAAGTGGCTCAGATCAGAAGCAATCATGCAGAACAATTGAAAATGGATGGTTGAAAAGGTTTTCTAACAAGTTGGTGATTGCTAGAATATTGTCTATATCCAAATGTGTATAACATTCTTTCCTACATTGCACTCGATCAAAAGGCATGAATGAAATAGAAATTGTATGTGATAGATGCTAGTTTTACTCTACCATTTATTCCTAGTCCTGCATATATTTGTTCACTGCCAGGCCCTGTTGTATTATTTAGTTGCATTAGGTAACTTATTCTTTTATTGTCATGTGATCAGATATTATTATTTAATATGAAATTTTGTGTTGGATTATATGCAATTACTTAATTAGAAATATTTGATAGTGTTGGGTGACAATGATCAAATTCATTTTCATTACTTGGTTTTGGTTAATTGTAAAAATAATTCCATTATCCAATTATTTTAAATTTTAAATTTTTTAATTTAGTAAGTGACAATTTAATATTGATTTTATTAATAGAAAAGGCTTTTCTGACATCATGCAATCACGAAAATTTTTACGTACACATAAGGCTAAGTATGAAATTCATAAGCGCATCTTAATCACTGCCACCCTTCAGAAAATCGTCAATGCATTATTTATTAGTTATCCACATGTGGTGGCCTTTTCTTATCCATAATGCTAAAAATTTTATCTACGTGGCTTCACCTTTATTAGTTAAATATGTATATATACACACCTGTGCTTTCGTATGGCAAAACGTACAGTATACTACAAGAACTCTCAACTTTAAACTTATAAATTTGGTACAGAAGGTAAATTTTTATTTTTATTTTTATTTTTGGTGGAGGCCAAAGCAGTACTATAAACAACTAATTGTGCAGTACAGCGCACTACCACTATAATATTAAAAAAATTCTTACAAATGTGTCAAATTATTAAACTATGTATATTTTTATATTAAATTGAACTTCTATTAATTTTTAATATAAAAATAAAAAATATAATTTAATATTAATAAATAATATAAGGATAAAATGATACATGTAATATACATAAAAATTGACTGTAATATACTACCATACCATGTAATATAATTATGAATGATAATGCATAGTCGTCATTTTTTTTTAAAATATGTAAGCTACACCATTGATGAGACTCCAGTATCTTACAGTTGGTAGATTTTTTTTTTTTTTTTTGGGTGTCTCGTTTAAACTATTGCCAGATGTCGCTATTTACATATCTATGTCTGAGTAATCATATTATATAACTTTAAAAGTCAAAAAACTTATGGTGGAATGCAATCTTAGTCTCTATTATAGAGATATTAGAACATCAACAGTTTAATGATTTTGAAAATAATTTTATTAAAAAATTATAATTAAATATATAGTAAAAAATACATTATAAGTTATTATTTAATTGTATAAATAATAAAAATAATAACTGCTTTTAGGGGAAAAAAAAAGGAACTTTATTCGGTAAAAGTGAATCGAAGTTACCTGGTTGGTTAAACTGAAAGGGAAGGAGAGGGACATATATAAATAAAAGTGAAATAACCTAAAAGGCGACAAGAAAGCGAGAAAAGTATATATGTGAGGTATATCCTTACATAGAGTGACAACGCCCGTTTTGAGCATATAACAGGTGGGCAATGGGCATGCATGCAGATGTGTCGCAGAAACACACATCACAATCACATACGAACAATGGCACCTCATCACCTCTTTGTTGTATTATGAAGCTCGGAGGTTGAAGACGAAGCCACCTGCCCTCACACAACTCATCTTTATGAGGTGTAACTCATCAGTGTTCGATGCCCATGCATGGTGAAGAATGTCTCAACCTCAGCACCCCGCCCTGGCTGACGTGTCCCTCATCCATCCCTCCTCTCTTCCTTATAAATCACACTCTTCTGCTTCTTCCGCTTCTCACACACATATACAAACAAACACTAATTAATGATGGTTAATCTTTCTGGTTTGCTCTCACTTTCTTTGTGCCTTGTGCTTCTGGGTAGCTGCTGCTTGGGCTTGCAAGAGCAGCAGCAGCATGGTGAGTTTCAGCAAAACGAGTGCCAGTTCCAGAAGCTTGAGTCCCTCAAACCCGATCATGTTATTAGATCGGAAGCTGGTCGGATTGAGACATGGAACCCCAACCACAAGCAGTTCCGGTGCGTAGGTGCGGCTCTCTCTCGCTGCACCCTCCAACGCAACGCCCTTCGCTTGCCTTCCTACTCCAATGCTCCCCAACTCTTCTTCTTTCGAAGAGGTAGCGGAGTGTTTGGGATCGTATATCCTGGGTGTGCTGAGACGTTTGAAGAGCCAATGCGGTCTCGAAGAGCCCCAGACCGTCACCAAAAGCTCCACCACTTCAAAGAAGGTGATGTAATCGCAGTGCCCACCGGTGTTGTTTTCTGGATCTACAACAATGATGAAACTCCGGTGGAAGCCATTTCTGTTCTTTACACCAACAGCGACGACAACCAACTTGATCAGATCCCCAGAAGATTCTATATTGCTGGGAACCAAGAGCAAGAGTTTCTGAGATATCAGCAACAAGGTGGTAAGCAGCAGCAGCAGCAGAATGAAGGTAACAACATCCTCAGCGGATTCGCGCAGGAATTCCTGAGACAAGCTTTCAACGTGGACACGGAAACAGCCAAGAAGCTTCAAGGAGTGAGGGACGAGAGGGAGGGAGGCATCGTCAGAGTAGAAGGCGGTCTTCGCATTTTGACCCCACCCTCCAGTGAACGCGAAGGAAGACAAAACGTAAATGGGCTGGAGGAGACAGTGTGCACCATGACCCTCCGCCAGAACATCGGAAGATTCACATCCCCCGACATCTTCAACCGACGAGCCGGTTTCCTCAACACCGTCAATAGCCTCGACCTCCCTGTCCTCAAGTGGCTCGGCCTCAGTGCTGAGTTTGGCTCCCTTCGCAGGGTCCCTTACTCAATTACTATACTTTTATTTATTATATTTATACCTTTTTATTTTTTTTAGTGGTCATTAATTGATCATTTAGAGTTGAACTTGAAATTATGCAGGATGCTTTATTTGTACCACACTACAACCTGAACGCCCACAGCATAATCTGCGCTTTAAGTGGGCGAGCAAGGATCCAAGTAGTGGATTGCAGCGGGAACACGGTGTTCGACGGCCAGCTGCGAGAGGGACAGGTACTGACGGTGCCACAGAACTTTGCGGTGGCCGCAAAATCGCAGAGCGAACCTTTCACGTATGTGGCATTTAAGACCAACGAAAGAGCGATGATGGCACCGCTGGCGGGGAGAACGTCGGTGATAATGTCGTGGCCAGAGGAAGTGGTGGCGCAGGCATTCCAGCTCCGGAGGCAGCAGGCCAGACAGCTTAAGAACAACAACTTCTATACCTTCTTGGTCCCTCCATCACGATCGCAGCCCCGGTCTCGGTCTGAGTCTGAGTCTGAGTCCGAGTCGGGTTCTGAGTCTGAGATGAGAGCTGTGGCTTAATTACAAACGCACGGGCCGGGGTTATGCATGCTACTATGGTACACAGTCATATGTAATAATAAATAAGAAAAAGGGCTTACATAGTATGCCTTTGTCTTGGGATTAATAATGTAAATTGTAAGGGTACTGTTTTGAGCTCTAATAATAATTACCGATGTGAGTCAATGTACCTTTGCGGCAAGAGCTAGTTAAATATACAAATAAAATGGGTATTTGAAGTCTCCCTTTCTTTTCAAACTCATACTCCAGAACTTCACATGCACCTAGGTTGTTGCAAAAATCTTCATTCAAGATTATTTCTGGGTCCGATGGTCATGAAAACCAAAGAAAAATATTACATTATTCAACACATTGTACACACACGGGACTAGACTTTTCGTTTCGTTAATCTCTGAATAGACTTATGCATTACCCAATTAAATTAATATAATTAATTATAGTCAAACCTAATAATAATAACTTGATAAGTTTGATTTTATAATAACGAGTATAAATAATTTAAAAAACGTGCATAGATTTACATTTCTGTTTCCTCGTAGATTAAAAAAATTGTATGCGGGTACAAGTTTCAATTAATGGTGTCTTGGAGTAAGAAGAGTGATTTCAAAATCAAGGGAAAAAACATTTTTTTCTAGCTAAAGAGGAAAACTCGTGCATATAGCTGATTATAGGCTAAAAGATCACTGTTTCAGCTTTAGTCATTTCAATTTCAATTCTGATAACATTAATTAACTCGTTAATTCATGTAACATGATAAATATTTTTTTTAAATATCACAAAATTTATAAATTAACTAAATATTCATGAGAGAGAAACGTCGACATTCGAGAACCCCTTAGTTTATTATTAAGTCTGGATTGCCTTTACGACACGAGGAGAGGGAAATATTTTATATAAAGTAGACAAGGAATCTTATAATCATTGGAAGTTACACAGACTCAATATTATTTCTATGGCAAAGGCAAAGCCCAAAACAAGAGACACATTATTAAAACACATTACAACGTGAAACTTTTAATTTGCTTTGCTCCTCACTCTATGGCTGGTTTTACGGCGAAAAATACTGTGAAAGATCAAGAGAAATAGTCGTTTAACTTTAACCATTATTGGTCCTTCATTCCCTATAACATATATATATATATTCATCCCCACTTTTTTTCTTGGCGTATAGATCCCAAAACTGAGACAAAACCGAACAAATCAAACTTAGCTGCGAATTAAGATGTATATATATCTGTCAAGTACAAACAAGAGCAGTCCGTATTATTTGTAAGCTGAGAGCCACCTGTTGTATCAAACACAATGAGGTGTAAGTAACTGGGATCTGATAGCCATGCACACTCAAGGATGGCAACACATCATCACCCCCTTCTTCTCCACTCTCTTACGTGTCTTTCATATGCAACACATTCTCAAGTTGTATCCACTTAATTACACACTATTGTCTCAGTCTCACTAATAGTACTGTGTCATGCACGACTCACGAGTAGTAGGATGAAGACTGAAGAGAGAATAAAATGAACTCGCATGATAACATATTATTTAATTAATATAAGTGTTTTTCAACTTCAATTAGTTTGACGAAGTATATTTAATTAAAGAGAAGATGAGCTGAATTATTAAAGGAAGATTTTTAAATTTTTCTTAATTTTCTAATTAATTAATATCAACGTAGATGTGAGTGAATCTATAGGATAAGAAGAGATGCGGAGAATCCGAAGGTGGGTTGTAGAGGAATGGTCCCCCTCTCTCCTTGTGATTCATAAAATTAATTATTAATCGATGGGTCACAACACAACAATTGCATTGCATGGTGGTTTGGATGATTATGCGATGCGAGGAGCCACCTGCGCCTACAAAGCCTATGAGGTGTAAGAAATTAGAGATGGGTAGCCATGCATGGTGAAGAATGTCTAAAGCTGAGCAACCCAGCTTGTATGACACCTGTGACGTGTCCCTCATTCATCGTTCTCCCTAATGCTATAAATAAGGAGGCCTCAAGTTGTCCGCTTTACCAGAGAGAGATAATCAAAACCAACTTGACAATGGGAAAGCCTTTTGTACTGCTCTGTATTTCCCTTAGCATTGTGTTGTTGAGTGGGTGCTTAGCTCAGAAAAGCCAGTTCAACGAGTGCCAACTCGATAGCATCAATGCCCTGGAACCCGATCACCGCGTTGAGTCTGAAGCTGGCTTGACTGAGACCTGGAATGCCAACCGCCCCGAGCTGCGATGCGCTGGTGTCGCGGTTGTGAGGCGCACCATCCAAGCTCAGGGCCTTCACTTGCCATCCTACACCCCTGCTCCTCAACTCCATATCTTTATCCAAGGTCGGCTACTGGACAGTGGACCCACTCTCTTTCTTCTATTTACTATTATTTAATTAATTTACATGAATATATATATATATATATATATATATATAGATCACATGAGGTTACTAATATAACTGCAGGTAGAGGACTCCTAGGAGTTTCAATTCCTGGTTGTGCGGAAACGTACGAGAAGGCACCGTCACGAAGATGGGCATGGTCACATAAACAACAACAGCAGCAACCAGAGCGGCACCAGAAGATTCGTCACATCAGAGAGGGTGAAGTAGTGGCAATCCCCACTGGAGTTCCTTATTGGACCTACAATTACGGGAATTCCCCACTTGTTGCCATCACTCTTATCGACACTACCAACAGCGAAAACCAACTAGATCGAAACCCCAGAGTATGTAACCTAACTCATTCAACTCTACTATATAATTATATTTATATAAATATATTTTGTTGATTGGGGTGTTAAATTAAATTAATGGTGGCAGAGATTCTATCTTGCTGGAAGCCCACAATTAGAACACCCAGAGAGCCAACAGCAACAGCAACAAGATGTCAAGAATGTCTTTAGTGGATTCGACAAACAGTTTTTGGCTGAGGCTTTCAACATAGACGAGGAGACAGCAAGTAGGCTTCAGTCTCCACGTGATCATCAGAGAAGCCAAATTGTACGAGTCAGAGGAGGTCTAGGTATTATCATTCCACGATACCGACATGGGCAGCAACAAGAGGAAGAGGAATGGGGTGAAGAGGAGGAGCAACATGGACGACCAGGAAGGGGACGCAGCCCAGGACGTGGGCAAGAAGAAGAAGAGGAGAAACAGGGTAGACAATCACGCCATCCAGGACAAAGGGGACAAAGGCAACAAGAAGAAGAAGAATGGGAAGGACAACGTGGGCAAGGTCAGCAAGGACAAGGTGGACAAGGTCAGCGACACCGTCCAGGACAAATGAGACCTAAACCAGAAGAAGGGGAGGAAGAAGAAGAGGAGAAGCAGTATGGACCAGGTCAAAAACGCCGTCCAGGGCAAAGAGGACAAGGACAACCAGGAAAGGAGGAAGAAGGGGAACCGTTTGGACCACGCCGTCGAGGGCAAAAGGGACAAGGGCAACCAGGAGAGGAAGAAGAAGAGGAGCCGTATGGACCAGGTCAACAACGTCGTCCAGGGAAAGGGGGACAAGGGCAACCAGGAGAGGAAGAAGAAGAGGAGCCGTATGGACCAAGTCAACAACGCCGTCCAGGGAAAAAGGGACAAGGGCAACCAGAAGAGGAAGAAGAAGAGGAGCCATATGGACCAGGTCAACAACGCCGTCCAGGGCAAAGAGGACAAGGACAACCAGGAAAAGAGGAAGAAGGGGAACCATTTGGACCACGTCGTCCAGGGCAAAAGGGACAAGGGCAACCAGGAGAGGAAGAAGAAGAGGAGCCGTATGAACCAGGTCAACAACGCCGTCCAGAACAAAGGGGACAAGGGCAACCAGGAGAGGAAGAAGAAGAGGAGCCGTATGGACCAAGTCAACAACGCCGTCCAGGGAAAAAGGGACAAGGGCAACCAGAAGAGGAAGAAGAAGAGGAGCCATATGGACCAGGTCAACAACGCCGTCCAGGGCAAAGAGGACAAGGACAACCAGGAAAAGAGGAAGAAGGGGAACCATTTGGACCACGTCGTCCAGGGCAAAAGGGAAAAGGGCAACCAGGAGAGGAAGAAGAAGAGGAGCCGTATGGACCAGGTCAACAACGTCGTCCAGAACAAAGGGGACAAGGGCAACCAGGAGAGGAAGAAGAAGAGGAGCCGTATGGACCAGGTCAACAACGCCGTCCAAAACAAAGGGGACAAGGGCAACCAGGAGAGGAAGAAGAAGAGGAATCCTATGGACCAGGTCAACAACATCGTCCAGGTCAGAGGGGACAAGGGCAACCAGGAGAGGAAGAAGAAGAGGAACCGTATGGAACACGCCGTCCAGGGCAAAAGGGACAAGGGCAACCAAGAGAGGAAGAAGAAGAGGAGCCGTATCGACCAGGTCAACAACGTCGTCCAGGGCAAAGGGGACAAAGGCAACCAGGAGAGGAAGAAGAAGAGGAGCCGTATGAACCACACCGTCCAGGGCAAAAGGGACAAGGGCAACCAGAAGAAGAAGGAGAGGAGGAGGAAGAAGAAGAACGGAAACGACACTGTGGAAAGGGTGAAGGACGTTGTCCAGGACAAAGGGGACAGAGGCAACAAGAAAGAGAGGAAGAAGAATGTAGAAAGGCTCGGCGACGCTGTGAACGTGAATGGGGATGTGGAAATGCATTGGAGGAAACTATTTGTAGCCTAAAGCTTCACCAAAACATTGGTAGCCCCAGAGAAGCTGATTTTTATAACCCGAGAGCTGGTCGAATTAGCACCATCAACAGCTTGGACCTCCCAATCCTGAAATGGCTGGGATTGAGTGCCGAATGGGTTGTCCTATACAAGGTAAGTGAGGTTGGATTTAATTTAATCAAATTATAATTTCGTACGTAATTGAATGAAGTTAGATATATATGTTTCAACATTTTGAATGAATCAATGAACAGCATGGTATATATGCACCACATTGGAACATAAATGCAAACAGCATTATATATGTGACGAGGGGGAGGGGACGAGTGCAAATTGTGAATTGCCAAGGTAAGGCGGTGTTCGACGGAGTAGTACGAAGGGGTCAGTTACTACTGGTGCCACAGAACTTTGCAGTGGCGAAACAAGCAGGAAGCGAGGGATTAGAGTACGTAGCCTTCAAGACAAATGACAGGGCCATGATCAGCCCACTGGTGGGGAGGACATCAGTGTTCAGGGCTATTCCAGCAGAAGTGCTGGCTAATGCATTCGGCATTCGACAACATCAAGTGAGCGCCATCAAGTATGCCCGAGACGAGGAAGTTTTGATCACCCCTGCCTCTCAGTCTCGGGAAACTTTACTTGTCAAGGTGTAAAGTGGCGGATTAGTATAGATATATAAGTCTGCCATATATATATATATATATATATATTATATAATAAAGTTTTGGCTGCTATAAAATCAATAAGTTTGGCCTTATGTGCCTGAGCCCTCCTTATGTATGAGAGTACTGCGTGTACGTGGCGACTTGAGAGCTTCCCTACTAGTATATTTAATATGGTGGCTTTAAATGCCCTTAATAAAATGGAAGTATATATTATCACTTTCTCACATGAGAGCTTTGCATTGTTCTTATGCGAATTTCTCCCATTGATTTTCTTTTAATTTTGGCTAACACAGGACAATAGTTAATGCATGAAAAACTACAAAGCAAACACAGTCGAGCAGAAATATTTAAACTTGATTTCAGAAAGGATATCGAGTGATCATATTATATTAAATTATTCTCAATTTAAGTTTTGAAAGAAATATTATTAATAGATTAATACCATTTAAATAATAGTAGTCACATTATGGGACTGCGCAGTATGTGGAAATAGAATTTACGTCTTCCTACGCAATAATGTTCAAACTTGGCAAAGGCATTATAGGATGCTGTGAATCGCCGAGCATTTAATTAGTAGATTCGCCATCTGTTGTGCTGATAAATTTCAAAACCTAGAATTATATAACTGAGTTCAAGCTTATTTCTTTCAATGTATGTAGGTATTTATAACGAAGGGAGATAGCATATGAAACAAGAGTTTGCCTACGTCCCGTGATTAATTTTGATGCATGAAACAGTTTTTCCATCATAATCAGTTTTTAAATTGAAAGTTTATTAAATGCTTAGACAATACCTCACTGTTCCTTTCCCACCATTGAAGAATGATAACAGAACTCAGATAAAGTAACTAAGGCCTTAATTAATATTAATTTGATATCCATTTTAAAACATAATATGTAAATATTAATTTTTCTCTAATTTGCCGCATTGCTTGATGTCGATCGGTCGTTCTCACGCGTTGCCTACAGAGTCCAATTTTTTATTTGTTTAAATTCAGCCAACTTAGTAAATTGTGCAAATAATCCTCAGAATATGTATTGCATTTTAGAACTCAATATATCGTGATCCTCTAGGAGAAGCTCGAATGACAAGATCGAGCACAATGAAAGAATAAAGCCCTTGTCATATAAATGTGTGTGTGAAGTGATTATGTCGAAGTTCATGACACTGATAAAGGGGCATAGGCTATTATCCCATTTAAATTACAATTAATTAGTTTAAAATTCTTGAGGTTCTGTTTCTTATTTTCTATTTTCTAGTCTTTAATCAGGAAATTTTTTCTTTCTTTTGGTGAGTTTGTTTAGTACTTTGTTTTTGGGGACGAATTGGGCTAGTTTCAATTAGGATATAGGATGACAGTGACACCTTCCTTCCTTACGTGATAAGCAGAAATGGGCTGGCCTTGTGGGCTCAATGATTGGGCTTAGGCCAGTCCACTTTTTATGGGTGTCCTTGTGGGTTGGGGGTGATGTCTTATGGGCAACCCTAGACAGCGAAAGTCTTGTAGCGAAGCTAGCGTGCTTCGCATCCTCTCTCTTCTTCCGTTTTCTTTATTCCTTCTCAAGAAGGCGAAGCCAAAGTAGCATAGTTTTAAATCAAACACGAAAACTTTCTGAAACGAAGTCGTTGGCCCTTCGAATTTAATGGCAAGCAGAAAGCTGGTTCGTGACTTATTATTGTCCCAGCGATTTCATTTTGTTCAATTGACATCTCAGCAGGTTCGTTCCTTGTATATTTTTCACTCCCCTGTAACATTTGGTTATATTTCTTGCTTCAACTGACTATTTTTACTTGTTGGGACTCGCTATTACAGGCTTCAAGTAGGAGGTTGCGTTTGCTTTCAGAGTGTACGAGTCTTCGTAGATACAGTGCCTTTAATGAGTTTTCGAGGAAACTGAAAGGCGAAGCTGATAAGTAAGTAAATCACCTTTCTTTACTCATTTACAGGAATTCTATTATTATCGTTTGTTTTATTATAATTTTAAATAGATTTCTAGCATTCCTTAAAAGTGGCCATAAAATGTGAAGAGTGGCAGGATGACAGTTGATTTTTTCTTTTGGTTGAGAACTGGATAATCAAGATATTATTCCTTTTAATCGAGTCAAAGATTTAATTGAAATGGGAGTGCTCAGTAAATGTGTTGCCTATGTCAGCTTGAAGCATACACCTTTACGACGTGAGACAATCGTTGTTTTATGTGTTGCATGGCCTTGCATTTCTTCTGTTTATTCTTTACTAGGTTTTCTTCCCTTACTTTTATTAGAGTAACTGGCTGACGTATGTCTTTCCATGATTATAGAAATCCAGAATTCCAGCAGTCAGTCAAAGAGCTCAAAGGGGCAAAAGAGGGCCTTAAAGCTAGGTAAATCTTGTATTATAGTGACCATAATGCAATGCGTAACTTCTAAGTTATCGATTAATAGGCTGAGACATACTGTTGTATGTCAAGGCTGGGTCGACACGTCAATGGAAGGCCTGAGATGGTGAAATGGCGAATGCAGAACAAAGCAGATAACTCAGCAGCTGTACAAACAGGTGGATGAAGTGTGGACAGAAGCTGAAGCTGCTGCAAAGAAGGTACGATTGAAGTTTATCTTTAAGTGTTGCTGTGCTCCAGATAAATGGAAAAGGAATGGGAACTAATTTTCAGAAAAAGAATTCTTTTCCGATACGCTCTTATACTTGCTTAAGTTTCTCCCTTGTTTGTACAGAAACATAATTCATCTACTATTATTCTTAGGAAAGTTTTTAGGCGCAGATTTTATATTCTTGCTATTAGGTTTCTAATCACAGCATGACAAATTGATTTTTTTACAACTTAGCATCATGTGATTGGGTCTTTCTTAAAGTTGTCTAAACGTGTTTTTATTAGAGAACCTATTAGCAAAGATATAAGGAACTCTATCTAAGTTTGGTCCTTATTCGTATGTGTTGCAATTATTATCGGAACATGTGGTTTGGAGTCCATGTCTGTTCTGGAATTTGGATAACCTGATAGATGCAAAATTTTGATCAGTAATTATACTTTTGGCAGGTTTCTAACAATGTGAAAGAGAAGATTTCAGCTGCAACTCATGAGGTCTGTTTACCATTTTCCAATCAGCCAGTGACATGGCTTGACACTTGATGGCATATTGATTTTATTCTGAGTGTAATTCAGGTGAAAGAAACTTCTGGTATTGGAAAGCAGGATCCTTCAGGATCAAATGGTGCTTCAGCTGAACAAGATGCTGATGCGAAACAAGGAAGTCAGATTCCATCTGAGGAAGAGAAGCAACAACAATTTGGATCTAGTACTGCTGCAGATTCATTGTTTGGCAAGTTTAAGTCAACCATCTCTTCCCCAAACGTTTCATTGGCCTTCCAAAAATTGAAGGAAGCTAAGTTAGTAAACGTAGCCAAGAAAGGATATGACTTAGTAAAAGAGGAGTTAAGTAGTACTCCGGCTAAGAGAAGACATGTTCCTTTCACATCAAGCGGTGAAACAAGTTTAAGAACAGAACTTGTTGTTGTGCCCTCAAAACAGTCTTGGTGGGGTCAGAAACTGGACCAATTCAAGGAGAAGGTAACCTAACCATCATTAGTTCTTTGACTTCTTTCCTAAATGATTGGTCTCAAACATTTTTCCATTAAGAGTTTTTCTTTTTTCTTTTTTTAATATTTTTCATGTAGGTGAAAGGCCTTCCTATATCCAAGCGGTTCATTCAGTATAGTGACCCTGTGAAGACAAAGAGCAAGGAGGTATGTTCTCTCCCTGATGTTCTTTATTCTTCCAAAAAAATTGCTGTTTTCTTTTGCAGTCAAACTAATGCTTTCTGAAGCACGCCTCACTTGTATTCATAATATAGTAATTTACCAGGGTCTTGGAATAAAGGGAAAAAATTGTCACTGTTGACTTCCAGATAATGTTTTGTACTTGTTTTTTTATTTGTGTTTTGAAATTAACAGATTGTCGAAGACTTGCGGGAAAGATATGAGACCAGTGACAACCCAGTTATTCATAAAATACAAGAGTAAATCTTTGAGTTGCTCTTCATACTTCTTCTCATGCTTGGAATTACTGAGTGACTGGCTATGGTCTAAATAGTATTGCACAATGCAAAGTTTAACTGGTTTATGTTTAAGTAAGTAGTGTATGATGTGAGGTTTAAGTGTTATGGTGTGTTGCCCCTTTTGCAGTATGAATGATAGCATATTTCAGGAGACAGATGCTGCAATATCATACAAGGAAATTCATCAGCGGGATCCGTATGGTCTCATGGCTTTAGTTTATCTTGTGTTTTATTATTATTCTAGTTGATAATATCTTTTTTGATCATTATTGTGGTTGCATGAATTAGTGAGTTCGCATTACCGGAATTTGTGGGGGAAGTTCAGGATGCTATAAAACCAGTTCTTAATGCTTATATTAAGGTTAGTGCTAAGTTTCCCAAGAATGCTGGAAATCTACACTCCTTTGTGCACTTCACTGTCATGTTTACTTTTTGAGTAACATTGAAACTTTTTCATAGTCCAGGCTTTTACATTCACAATTAATTATTCATAATTTATTATTATTTTATTTGATTGTGTAGGGGGATGTTGAAACTTTGAAGAAGTATTGTAGCCCTGAACTGATTGAACGTTGTAAAGCAGAGCACATTGCTTACCAAAGTCATGGTATCTTCTATGATAACAAGGTGAGTTTGCTTGTTTTTGTAATCTATTTCTTTTGTTTCCAGTTTAAATTTGTTTAATTATTTGAGGTTGATACTGCATAGAGTATGCTTGAATTCGAGCCTTTTATTTTACATTGACTTTATGGAGTAGATCTGACTGAGATACAACTCTATATTCACCCTGATTCTTTTAGATTATTTAGAATTTATCAAATTTCAAATTTAAGCATGCTTAACCCTTTTAGACTTGGAATATGAAGTTACATGTCTTTACAAAATCTAATGAAGATTATATGTATTTTAGTCTACATATTTCTGCATTCATGTTTTGACAGAGGTACATTTCCGTTAAGAGTAGTTTTATAACTTACAGTTGACTCTTGATGCAGATTCTGCATGTATCTGATGTAGAAGTGAGAGAGACCAAGATGATGGGGTCCTCTCCCTTAATCATCGTAATGGTATATAAAACATTACAATATTACTTCCAAAACTTCATGCCAATTTACAAGACTTATACTGTAGAAATAAAAGCTTTTCCTGATGATCCTTTTAATGACTTTTCAGTTTCAAACGCAACAAATCTATTGTGTACGTGATAGGAATGGGTCAATAACCGAAGGAGGCAAGGTGAATTAGTTGTGCTTTTTATTGTTTAATAATTATTTCAATATGTGTTATGTGGAAATGCTGATGGCCTTTTTGTATGCTTGTACACATCAGCCAAAAAAAATAAAGAAAGAAAAAGAAAAAACAGAATAAGCAAAACTTAGTATCTCTTCTAAAGCCTTAATTGATCTGCAGGTTCTTCTTACTAGTGAGAATATTAAAACTTAATTATTAGATGTAAGAATGTCATGTAGGCCCTTTCTTCTTGTTTACAGTTATATCACCTTGCACATCTACGTCATCTTAAACTCTTAATAGTCTTGTCAATTTAAGCGCATTTTAAGCTATGGGTGGTAAAGATCTTAGCTTAAGTCCCATCTATTTAATTGAAGGATAATGTGAAAATCACCGAAAAAATAGCATAGAGGGTATCTTAATATGTTGATTGGAATAGTTTGCTTTTGCTCCTTTTTGTGTTATGTGGGAAGGCTATCTAATTCTAAAATTTATCAATAAGACCCTAAAACCCAAACGGGTCAACCAGCTAGGTTGCTACTTGCTAGTTTATTTTGGTGTTCTGTTTGGTTTCGGCATTCTTTTGTGGAGTAATGAGTTCTAGTTAATTGATCCTATGGAAGGAGCATCTCACGAATGTTCATTGAATCAGTAAGTTTTAGATCTTTATTTTTGACAAGTGGGTAGCTAACTCATTTCCCTAAACGGCTTTATTCTGTGTATTTATGGTACTCTGTTATGCGTATGCTCAAAACTACGAAACTTTGAAGCTAAACACTGCTGCTAGAGATGCCTGCTTGGCTTTGAAACTATCGTATTACAAGAAATACATGCATACGAAAGAAGCAAATTTATGAAGTGAATGAAACCCTGCTCTTTTGGTATTCATTTAACTTAAAGATGTTTCTTCCCTGTATTAGGATACAATCCACACCGTATTCTATGCTTGGGCTTTACAACAGATGGACCCCGAAGATCGCGGAGAAGATGCTATCTACCTCATGTGGAGTCTAAGAGAGATGCAACAGCAAGGTGTACAGGCCCTTATTTAGTTTTTCATATTCTAACACGTTGAGGATGCTGTATAACTGAGACTTTATCTCCTATCCTAGGCCCAAGCTTTTAGACAATTCAATTTTTTTTCTCCTGAAATCGATATATCTGCCATTGATAACAACGCACGTGCTTTAATTTTTTTAGAATAATAAATAATGAAAAAAATTATGTTCAATGAGTTTATTTGTGTATGTTCATCATGAGAATGATTGGAAAATCTGATCGGGGTGGTTTATTGATAAATGCTCTAGTCCGGGGTCTTGGTGGCTGAATACGTTGCTTTTCTGTAATTTACAGTTAGTATGTCAAACCCGTAATCCTCACGCTATAATTTTTTGTTTTTGGGTGACTGATCGTTACTTCATTAATTAATCATTAAGTAGAATTTTCTCCTTTAGAGCATTCAGGCTCTAGATCTTAGAATTAAAAAAAAAAAAACCCTGCTGAGCTGAGTTATAGTTGTGATTTTTACATCTTGATAAATTAACGTTCCAAGTTTAGAGATATTTGATCATAATTGGTGATTGCATCAAGTAGAGAATCTTTTCATCCATCAAAGGGCTGGTCTTATCCTTTGCTTATGTTATCCAAAGTATTTTTGGGACATCTGTACAACAAAATAACTCGGCATCATCGATTGTAACGTAGTATTTGGCAGGAAAGCAATAATGTTCTTCATGTCTGGTGTATAGTGTACAATTGTAATTTGAACGCAACCACTGAATCTCGCAAGTTGGATTTTTGTAAAATGAGGTTCGCCAACTACCACCAAGAGAGAAGAAAAACAAATGCAAATATTCTAACAAATATAAAGTAAAATTGATCTGGATTAGACTACCACCAAAGAAAGAATTAACATTAGGAGAGCATTTGGTATAAGATAAATTTTTTATTTTTAAATTTTAAAAAAATTATTTAGTTTATTTAAAATATTTTTAAAAATATTATATAATTTTGACAAATTTAAATTTTTATAATTTTTTTATTTTAAAATTATAGTATCTTAAAATTATATTAGAAGAAGAATTATTACTTTTTATACGTAATTGAATAGTAAAATAAAATTTTTTAATATTTAAAATTCATATTTATATTTTTTTAATAATTTCATTTGATTCATATTTATTAATCTAATTAAACTTATCTAATTTATAAAAAAAAATTTCAATCAAACTAATTTAAATTGACTTTGGTAAATTTAAATTAAATTAAATTGTTAACTTTTAAAAAAAATCTTATAATTTTAAATTTTAACTGTACTTATCTTTTTTAAATTTGAACTATGATAAATATAAATTTTTAATAAACATTAAAATTAGTTAAATATCATTTTAAAATAAGTCAAGTAATAAACAAATCATAATAATGTATAGTTAAATTTTAAAAAAATAATTTAATAATTTTATTTTTATAAAAATATTTTCATGCCATGCTACGAAAATATAATATTTTTACCTCTTAAGTAAGAATAAAAGTTTACAAGAACATAAAAATATTCAATTTTTAAAAATAATTTTTTAATCAGTATACTAAACAAAAATATAATATTTTAAACTTCTTAATTTTAAAAATTTCTTTTTAAACTGTATAATAAACTTGACTGCTTTATAAAATAATAAGAGAACGGTAAAGACTTAGACTCCATTGTTCTCTTCATGGAAGAGTCAGCTTAAAAATCAAGCCACTCTCCATTAATATTGCTGCGGGAGAATGTGTAGTTTCCTTATAGGTTTTAAACCTTACGGCGTCAAATGCCTAGCGTAAGAACAAAGCCAAATCCTCCCCATTTTTGTTTATAAAGGAACTAACTTACCATTCGAACTTGAGTACAACGTCCTGCAAAGCTAATCCTCGGTGAAACCTCTCTTTCTTTCTCTTCCATGTCCTGCATAAGTCTAAGGTTTCCTCCTGCTAGGAAGGTATGGAAGAGTTTCACATGTACAATTGGAAAACTTAGCAGGATTAACAAGTCCAAAGCCATGAAAAAACCCAGAAAGCATCTAAACACTACCCTCACACTATCTACCACCAGGCCCTCTAAGTTCTTTTCTAGGCATTTCCGTAGGAAAAAGTTGAGTGCTTTCTATGGGTATGGCTTCCATAAGAAGCCAGCGCCTGTGTATATTGATAAGCTCTTCAAAGAGCCCACATGTGATATAGTGAAGCATTTGAACCCACAGATAGCAGAAAATCCACGAATTCGAAAGAATCGGAAGCGGCATGTTGATGCAGGGGAAGTAGCAGGAACAAGTAAGGGAGGTGGAGGATCTGACAGAGACAAAGCCTGCACTTCAGATGATATGCCGGAGTCTCTGGCATTAGCGTCACCTCTGAAGCAGGGAATCAATGAAAGAGTAGAGGAGTTCATAGCCAGGTTCAGGAAAGAGATGGTGGCGCGAGAGATACTAGCCAGAAGTTTATAGTACTTGTGTTAGATTTGGTTTCATGATTCTGTTGTAAAATGCCTTGTTAGTAGCAATAGAGATTAGAGAGGATCTCAGAGGTATGGAAGTTAAGAAATTTGATTATAGAATCTTGATGGGTGTATATAGAGAACGAAACCAATTAATTCCATCCTTGTTTTTCTAGCAAAGTAAATATGAACAAAAACTGCCAGGTCTAGTACATGAATTATGAATATTGAGCAGCACAGGGGCTGTTTGTGACTTCTCTAACTGCATTTATTATTATTTGTCCATATCACTAAGAACAAAATGGAAAAAGTGCCTAAAATGAATATTAAAACTGCAAAGAAAAGAATGTACTGAATTGGTGACAGAGATGAAGCAAAAAAGATTAGTTTTATCCATGGTTTGTATACCATGATGTCTTCTTTCGCTGGATAGTTACCATGCTTATTGCTGCTTGCAGCTCACTACTCTGTTCACTAGGATTTGAAGGTTCAATCTTAGATTCATTCTATCATCTCCGAATATATTGGGGGACATGCTATTCGAATTTTGGAAACATTAATTAGCAGCGGTAAGGATTTCGTTTTACAATACTTTAAATTGTGGCTGCTGGGCTTTTGAATGATCCCAAAAGGCAACAACTTACAGCTCGAAAAATCAGATATACATAGCAATAGCATAGTTGTTCTAAGTGTGAGTTTACAAGATTTATTAGTACGAGTTTATTTTAATCAAGAAATTATTCTTTCCGCACAAGTAGTATAATCAATTACAACTTGATTCTCCATCTTAATTTTTGCTTTCCCTCCAAGTAGTATAATCAGTTAAAAATTGATTCTCCATCTTAATTTATCCTTTCCCTACAAGTAGTATAATCAGTTAAAAATTGATTCTCCATCTTAATTTCTATTATGTTTTTCATACTTTCTGGATTTTTAATTTCAGAGGTAAAATTTTATTTCGATGAGTTTCATATCAGTTAGACAAATTATAGTTAAAACTAACTGTCTTATTAATAATTAGGTCATTTAAAACAAGAGGGGAACAAAAAAAAAAAAGTGGAGAGGAATACATTTCCACCTTAGATCGTTTTCTGGGAAGCCCACCACGGAAACATTGGCATTAGCGGCCCTTAAACCCCTCTGTTAAGCATTCTAAATTGTGAGCACAAGGAGGGGCTTAAAAATTGAGCCCCTTACAATTGTATAAGTTTACCGTCAGTCCAGACAGAAATTAATTTCAATTATTGAAATTAATTTATAAAAAAAAGACAGTAAAACTGATTCTTGGACCAAAACGTATGAGAACCAACTCAACAGATTATATATAAAGCTCACGAATATATTAGCAAAATGGTTCAACAGATGATATAGCTCACGAGCATAATAGATGATCAATCGCCACGTAATACTACTTATTACAGTGAACAGACTTGCTACAAAGTTGTATAAACGTGGATGATCCACTATGCCCAATCCAACTGTCACTGCCAGTAAGAGACCAAGCGGGCCAAAACTTGCAAGTTGCAGATTTTAGGACCACTCTTTAAGTTTAATGCAGAAAGTTCTTCATTGGATCATCGTGATGGACTTTCTTCATCCTGTATGCCTCCATGTCCTCTGCTGTGACCTGTAGCAGATTTAGTTAGTTAGAAAATCTGAAAGAGGGGCCAGCATATAAAAATTCTCAATGAGCGGTTACAAAGTTCATACCTCATCATTCCATCTAACATTATATTTACGCTTCCTCTCGTCTTTCTCTTCTCTCTTTCTTTGATCCTCCTGCGTAAAATAAAAGGAATTACCATTCAGCACCATCATACTCACACACAGTACAGGTTTCGACTTAACCTAACAAAAATAGCTGAACCTAAAGGAAAAATTATTATACGCTACAAATTTAATGTCCATAATCTTAGGGATAAAACATGTGGCCGCTCATCATCTGTTTCCAAAAATTATATACATTTAGAGCCTGTTTGGGAAGAAAAAAATAAGCCAAAAAGGAAGGGAAGGGAAGAGAACCTTTCCCCTTTTTTTTTCTGATAGAAAAAGAAATAACTTTTTCTTTGTTCAGTTCTTAAAATTTTGGAGGTGAAGAAATTAAAAAATTTTATGTTACATCTCCTTAACCTTTTCCCTTTGTTAATTTTAATTATTCTAAACTAAGAAAGTTTGGAGAATTCAAATAAGGAGAAAAGAAACTATCACTTAAACTTCCCTTCTCTTTTGCCTTTCAATTCCTCTCCTTTCTTTTTCCTTCCCATTCTCAAACAGACCCTTATACAATGCTTCTTTTGAAGTCATACTTTATAACCTTAATAATTACGGCAAAAATGATAACTGGCACAAAACTCTAACTAATTCTACCGATGGAAGAATAAGAAATAAAGAGAATAACACAAACACATTAAGGCAAATAAAGAATAGAACTACTAGACTGATATTCACCTTTTTGAGTGCTTCAGCAAGCAATTTCTCATCCAGAACCAGATCATCTGGAACATCAGTTCCCCATGTTGCAAGCTTCTTCTCATCAGCAGGTTTATGATCCTCTGAGTAAGTTTCAAAGAAACGATTATGATTAATAAAGAGGATGCTACATATGATAAAGCAGAATTATCAAACATAGGGAAAACAGAATAAACAACAAACTAAGAAAAGGGGAAGGGTGAGAAGTACAATAGAGAGAGTGATGAAGTCACTCAACAGACCTTCAGTGGCCTCCTTACGAGCAATGTTAGCTTTCATGAGATCACTTGCAGCCTCAGCGGCCTCAATACCAGCAGCTCCTGTGCAATAGCTATTACGTATTGTCTGCTTGCAGCACTTATAGCCCCATTGGTGATCCTTCCACCATGAACCCCAAACAGTTGTGTGGTTGTTAATATAAACATCTTCTTCATACTTGCTCTTAGGAAGTGCTGCCTCCTGTTAAAAGCACCGGATAAATTGAATCTATCAACTTATAAAGAGCAATCTAGAACAATAAAGCACAATATTCATATTTTCACTAAATGTTCAGAATAAAACTCGATGACACTGCCAACAGACCAAGGAGAGTCAAGTTACACCACCAAGCATTATACATCAACCCAAGAAAAACGAAAGTTGAAAATGCAACATTACAGCTAGAAACCAAACCATTACAACTTCAAATGGAAATCTCACCTGTCCCTTTATAATTCTACCAGCACGATCATACTCAACCTGCCTCTCACTTTGACCCAGCAGAAGTTCTCTTGGAAGTTTGTCCTCATCAGCAGCATTCCCATACTTCTCCACAATGGTGTCCTTTGTTTGAGACTTCAATTTCTCCTTCATTACCTTAAAATTCTTATAAAGCAACTCAGCTTGAGATGGAGCTGCTTGCATGTGAACATCTTGCCCCTTGTCAAATGCTTCCCAAGCATGAATGTTTAGTTCCTTAAATTCCAAAGCTTGACCACTGTTTCTATATTGGTTATCACCCTGCAACACAACAGCAGATATAGTTTGAATACAAGATCAACATACCTATAGCATTAAAGCTATATATTATAGAATTTTTCTATTTTAATTCTAGAGGCAGATTACCCCATAGAACTTCTCATTTGGATCTGCATCTGGAAGAGGATCCTCACGCATGGACCGTGTTTTGGGATCATAGTGAGCAGAATTGACATCAAGGTTAAGAAGATATTTTGCAGTATCCTCACGAATACGTAGGTTCCTGAAGTAAAAGAAGTTTAGTTCCACAATATCTAAGATAATCAATCAAAATGGGAAGATAAAGGTCATCTTACATAATACAGGACCAATTTAGTTTCCCTTGCATCATAGAAAGGACAGTAATAGAAAAATCACCTCACAGTTCCAGTACTTCCACCACCTGTTGTACGCACACGCTTCTCAACTTTTGCAAAGTCCATTTGTTTGCTCTCATCGACCTTAGCCTCATCTACCCTTAGATCATCTTCCTCTTCATCTTCCTCTTCATCTTCATCACTAACTGCATCCTCACCATTTTGGTCACTTTTCTCCAATTTCTTCAGCTGTTGCTCCTTTAAATATTTCTTTCGAGCTTCATCTCTAGCTTCATACCTCTCAATGACTCGAGCATAAGTTGATGCATCATAGCCATTCCATCTATCACGTTTTCCATCATAGTCAAGCTCAAAAGTTTCAATCTTCTCATCAGGGGCAATGTGCTTGTTTGTCCACTTTGCTCCCAATTTCCGTGGTCTTTCCATGCATGACTTAGCATCATGTGTCATAGCTCCACAGCTGTAACAAGTATATGGATATTAACTTATTTAAGCTTTTAACAGAAAATGAAATACAGAAACATAATTTTTTTGTTAAAAAAAAAAAAGGTTTCACAAGTATATAAACAAACTGTCCGTCAGCCCATCAAAATACAACATAGATATTCTGAGACATTGGGAACATTTAAAAAAAAAAAAAAAACCCAATGAAAGGAAAACCTGAGACTTAATTTAGATTTCCTAGGGTACAAAATAAAGTTAATCCATCAAATATGTGCATGATACACACATAAACATGAAAAAGAGAACACTTACTTCTCACAAGCACCCTTCCTATACTTGTCTGCCTGAAAAATCTTAGCACCTCTATCGTACCATGATTTTGTGTAATTGGGGTCTGATTTCCACTTCCTTTGATGTTTTAAACTCTACAAGAACAAAATTATTTTGGTTTTGTAAGTCAAATGTCCTTAGACAATACATACACATATCAGACCAATAAAAAAAAAAAGACTTACAGGTCTCTCAGCATTGAGATACCAAGGTGCAGATGACATATATTGGGGAATATGAGGGTTGATTTCTTTTCCATCTTCATCCACCTCTGCTGGTGCAAGCCCAGCTTTACGTGCTTCCTCCAATTCAATTTGTTTCCGATGGTCCTCCCTGGATTTAAATGCAACTGGAATGCCAAAAAATATATGTTACACATATACAATATAACAAGAACATTGTCGTAATAATTAGGATATCTGGGAAAAAAATAATAAAGTTGCAATGATCAGTTCATATATACTAAAGAGGACAATGAATTAACATTCACATAATCATGCCAAAATGTCAAATTGATGAGACGGAAACCATCCATAAGTAAGCCGCCTATAAGTTCCATGTTTTTAGGATTGTCATGATTTCTTTTACTAGTGCTTTCTTTAGTCATAGATGGCAGGAAATATAATCAATAATTATGTTGTGCCCTCCCTTGAAAGTAGAAGTCGTGTATAGGATATATCCGTTTATCACAGACAGATAAGCAATGGACAGACATTCCCTCAACACATGAAGTAATAGCAAGTTCTGTTGCAGGAATGGTATGGGCTAAAAATCCTGCTTACTCGTTAACTCAATAAGTGTCTGGGTGAAAGAATAAATTAACACCGAATCCAAAAATATAAGTTCTGCCGTAAGATGGAATGGGCTCAAAAAGGAAAAGTTCAATGATAAAATTTTCGTTACTTAAAAACCCTAAATAATCCGAAGAAGAACAAGAAGTTGAAAGAGAAAACTCGTACCTGAGGCGGTCGCCATGTTTGGGCCTTGAACGGAACCTCCAACAACTCAGACACGGAGATATCAGAAGGGAAGGGCTAGGATCAAATCTGAAGATCAAAGACGACGAACAAGAACCAGAAAACCTAAGACCTTATTTGATCGGGATTGGGAACTCTCTATGATAAGCTTACGATAATGGACGTTAAGGCGGTTGTGCTCCTTTTGCTCACTTTATGCACTAAACGACTCCGTTTCTCTTTCTTTAATCTACACCCGATATTCCTGTAAATTACAAAACCGACTAAATGGGCCTCATAAATGGGCTGTCCAGTAGTTACTTATAATTCATTGGGCTGAGGGCTCAAATGAGTTTATTGGGCTGGGCCTTATAAGATGCTGCTCATGACTCAAAGTAGTTTACTTTCCTTCGAGAGTTTGTTGAGGAGTAAATTATTAATTTAGTGGCTGAATTTATAGATTTATTTAGTTTCAATTAATTCCCAACTTATATATTAGAAACAAAAAAATAAAAAAATATAATTGCATTTATTTATTCATATTCCTTTTATTTTTTTGGATAGTAAATATATATATAATTTATAAAAGGATAACTTGTGATGTATATTGGAGTATGATAATGGAAATTCCAAAGGGTAGCAAAATGGAAGAGTTTGTTGAAGAATGGCGTTGATTTTGAATATTGGCATTCCCATTTGGCAAGAGTGGGCGTGGTAGCCCAAGAAATTACAATTTGGTGCGTAGTTAGGACTTAGGAGCCGTCCTCCAACAATCAATATCCTCCTAATTATTGCATATTACTGTTCATTTCTAGGTCCACCATTACAGTATCTACATGCCTCTTATCAATACCCTGCTTCATGTGCATATAATTAATTTTATAAATATAATAATGAATCTAACAAGTAGATTCCCTTCCTGAGAAAATCAAAACGGCATGTCATGTGCGTTTGGGAAATCGCCAAAAACTTCAATATTTATTCCCCGTTTAGTCCTGAAACTTCAAATGCTAGCTACCTTCACGCCTTCTCTTTTTATGTTAATGTGAAAGTGAAAATACCTTTATTAACTTTTAAATTTAGACCATTTTTGACTAGTACACTAGACGATCGGAATAATGAAATATGTATTTCCAACGCATTAATCAAAGCGTTAAATAACTTCAAACGTCAGAAGACAGTGGTTAATTAATTAGTTTAGCAAATCAAATATTGTTTTCTTTTTATTAACGTTTATTAATTTATGCTATTAGATAAGTCGTCAAGTCCCAGCTCCATAAAATACAAGGGAAACAAAGGATGACATGCATGTTTTTTTTTTTTTCTTTTAACATGGATTAATTAGTACACATACTGTTATTATGGATGTGTGACAACTCAACTATATGAATAATTTTCTTGGTTTAAAGGAATGAACAACTGAAGTTTCTATGAATAAAAGAAGGTAACAAGCCAACAATCATAATTGTGGTAGATCCCACAATTCCTCAGCTCCGGTGTAAACATCGTACCAAAAATCCATGCCATCGCTGAAGGTGGATGAACCAACATGATCTGCTACTACTTTGGGGGTCTCTGCCGGAGAGAATAGAAATTGAAACTGTTGATCAACACCACCACCACCTATTCCCGGAGCATCCGTCGTCGTCTCATTGGAAGTATCAGCCGACGACAGTACTTCCGACCAGAAATCCTCGTCCAGTGCCAGCGCCGGCGACTCAACATTAATAGTTATGGACATGTCGTCGTTAGTGGTAATAGAAGTAGTAGTAGTAGCAGTGGTAGTAGTGTTACTGTTATGTTCGTTGTTGTTATCAGTTGTTGTTAGGGTGGAGATGTCACTAGAACACTGTGAAGGAGAGAGTGGGGTGTTGTGGTCTGTCATATGGTGTTTTGGTTTTGGCTTTGATTTTGTTGGGAGGTGGTTTTTTTGGTTTTGTGGGAGCCTCTTCTTCAAGTGGGTGTGCCACACATTCTTTATTTCATTGTCTGTGCGTCCCGGTAATCTCGCTGCAATGGCTGACCATCTGCATCATATATTTATAAACATAATTTAACATTAATTTAATAATTTAAATTAGGAAACTGAAACTCAATAATGAATGATCACTAGACACTAGCATTAAGATAATTTTCTTATAATTAACCACGTGAAAGTAGCTGCAGCTAATTTAGATGGAATATCTTTGCAGATACGTACATATCCCTCTATACGACTTTGGATCCGCTGCCATTACCTTTGCTGTTATTATCCTGCCATTACTTTTAGCAGCGGTTTTTTTGCGTTGCTAAAGTGTTTTTAATATTATTGCAACGAAAAGTATTGCTGCTATAACTTTTGTTTAAATAATTAATTATAGCAGCAATAATTTGCGTTGCAATAATATTTAGCAACGCAAAAAACCGCCGCTAAAAGTAAGGCAGGAAAAGTAATGACAGCGAATCTGAACGCGTTCATACTTCAATTAAAAGAAGAAGAAAAAACAAGTCGGGTGCTGTCGGGCCCAACTATATATATATCGAATAAAAAAAATATAAATGTTGAGCTATTTCTTTTCTTTTATTAAAAAACAAAAAAGTAATGAAGAGGCTAGCTAGCTGCCAATTATTAAGAAAGGAACTATATATGATTCTGCATTTTGCATATGTAGCCTCTTTCAACTTTCAAGTGATGAACAAATCTGCCAGGAATGAAGAAAGAGTGTAGTGCAAGATATATGTATATATAATGAATTACCTGTTTCCCAACATCTGGTGGAGCTTGATTATGGTGTCTTCTTCTTCCGAGGTGAAGTTTCCCCGTTTGATGTCTGGCTTCAAATAATTTATCCATCGGAGTCTGCAACTTTTTCCACACCTTAGAAGCCCTAAAACCAAACAAATATTGAGTGTGCAATAACAATTAACAATATTGAACTTAATTGGAGGTCAGAATCAACGTCTGGATCTTATAATTAAGATTTTGATGGATGTTTTAATTTCTTCCATGAAATTAAAATTAGGGTATAAAATTAATTACCAGCTTGTTTGGGGAGGGCACGCCAATTGCTGTGTCCATATTTGTCGACATAATTGATGAGTATCTGGTCTTCTTCTGGAGTCCATGGTCCCTTCTTCAATCCCACTTTCTCGCAGCAAGGAGCTCTCACCATTTTTTCTTTCCTCTTTCTCTCGATGTAGAAACTGATCAGTTATGCTATCTATATTGCCCTATATATATAGAGAGAGACTCGCATGGCCATATGTGGTCTTTTTTTACTACATATATTATTTATAAACCATTACTTTTCCTTCTTTCGATTGTGCGCTTGTAGCTAGTGATGTAATTGGTTATTTAATTAGTCAAATAAAACGTGGGATTTCATATTATATGCTTAGAACTTCAAGTGCATGCATATTTCTTGCTTTCTGGCAGCAATGTCAATCACTACTACACGGACTACTCAAGTCGTGCCTCTAATTTTGACTCATTTTCATCTTCATCGTTGATTATATACACTACGGTAACTCTTGTCTTTAACTGTCTCTGTCAAAACTGACTTTTCATCTACAACTCATGTTTAGTTTAATTATTGTACAACTATGCGCTGAATTTTGCAATATGAAAATGACATCAACGTACAGGGACAAGTCAGACTGTCGGTATATATGGTTTGAATTCCTTTTCCTTTATTTGTTTTTATATTACTTTATCTTATAATACTCATACAAATTAATTTATATATATATATATTTTTATGTCTATCTGAGTAGTTAACACATGACCCAATTTTATTAAGGCACTTATTTTGAATATCATATAGACCCATATACATCAATAACAAATTTCCCTCTGTAAAATTCACTTTTTTATTTCTTGTTTATTCTTTCATACAATAAAATAAATTAAATAACCCAAAGTATAAACTTTTATAATGATAAAATGACTAAAATTATATTTAAGTTTTAATATTAAAATAATGAAAAAAACATTTCAAAATTGGCCTAATTAAATAAATAAGAAATAGGTCAAAAAGGGATGCTAATGCCTAATAGTAAAGTACTGCGGAATTTCCAAAATAAAAATCGAAAAATAATATTGGACGATCAGGCGTTCAAATATTGAGGGTGGGTGAACAAACCACTAATAAGACTTTAGCAATCTCAAATATTGTAGGAACAGTTTTTTTTATATATTTTATTTTAATTAAAAAAACTTAATAATAAATATATAAATAATTGTATATAAATCTATTTTTTTTTAATTTGCGACTCATTTTCGTTGATCAAGCAAGTAACATCACCGTCCAACATGAACCACAATCATACTGTGTGATGTTACTTCACTGTCTCAATTGAGTGCGATTAATTTACTAATATCAACTAGTTTTATATTTTATTATTATCATTATTCCCAAACAGCATTCTATAGTTCATATATATTTGGCATAGGACAAAAAAGGTTACGAATGGTGATAGTTGTTAAAAGCCGTATTAACAAGTAAATTTATGAGTAATAGGAATTGGATCTAATAAAAGCAAATAATTTTTCGCTTAGTAAATAGTGAAAGTTCGAATATCATCTAAAGAAAAAATTAAACAAGTAAATTTATTATTATTTTAATTTCTATTTCTATTCATTTTATGATAGTGTTTCATATACCATCCTAACTTCTTGATAGACATTTATTTTTATAAATACACGTGCATGTGTTTTGTCTCTAAATTAAGAAAACGTTGTGTGATTAATTTGACTAACTTAACATTTCTTTTAAAAAAGATAGAGTCCAAACTAAGATTAATGTAAAAGGCAAAGGCAGTTTAATTTGGCTGTTGTCTCAAATGATGTCATCAGGAGTTAATTAGTTGAAAGTGAAACTTTAAGCTTTTATATATATATATATATATATATATATATATATATATATATATATATATATATATATATATAACACTGCAATTGATTGAAGTGTCCACGATGTCCCTGAATTTAATATGATGCAATGATTTTAAGATAGATAACGAGTCCAAATTAAAATCCACCATCGAATTTAACATTAAAAATCATGATATTTTGTACAAGAGGGGGAAGAAAAAATGTGGTATGAATGATTAAATGGCTTTGATCTTCTGGACTGAGCTTTTGCTGGACTTCTAAGCAAAGATAACAATTTTGGTCTTGCTTGCATAAACTTTCTTTCATTGGTATAATAATGTCATTATATATATAAGACTTTGAAAATTTAAAAAAAAAAAAAAAGATTGCCGAAGTTTAATATGCTGTCAGACCTAATTATGACTCAGTAAAAGTCACAACAACATCCATTAGCCTAATTTTGACTATGTAGTTTCGTTGGTGCAAATCTGTCTAGTGTTTTATGTAAACATTTGAAAAGTGAATTAGATTGCTTTTAAAGTAGCATAACTGTGGCTTTTAAAATCTATAAAGTCTAAAGGTTCATTAAGTACTGATCACTTTGATAGCACTTCAACACCTAATTGATATTTTTATTCTTATTTAACTCGAATACGATGTGAACTTAAAGTTTATGCTTGGATTAATTATACATATATATATTATTAATGCTGAACTACTTTGTACTTTAATTTTGTTATTCTTCAACCATAAACATATATGTGAAATATTTTCTGCGCATGGTCGCTTGTTGACTCACTAGTTTTAATTTGTCCAAAATTAATGAGTGTCTCAAAATAACCATTCACACTATTGTGAATTATTGAGATGAATTACATCACTTACTTGACTCAATTAGGGGTTTTATATAATATATACATCTACCTAACCCCATTACTTTGGTCATAATCATAATTTCTTGAGTACCCCAGACATTTTTAATTCTAAAATGAACACAGACATTGGACATTACGCAAAGATTAATTGTAAACTGGCTTGCTACTTTTAGCCTCTTATATTGCATTCTTATTCTTTTATTTAAATAAAAAGAAAAACATAATCATCACTAAAAGGAATTTTGTCTGAAATATTTATTGGTTTCGATTCGCGCGTGATCATTTTGTATAATATATATTATTGTATCCACGGATTAAGTACTTAAACACCTCCATTATATTTTTCAGAAAAGAACGACATAATGAACTCCAGAAAGGAATTATGAGCTTCATAACATTATGAAAGCTGTAAGGTACAGCATTCAAATTCTTGCTAGTCGCCGAAAAAAGGTGGGCATGTGAAACCTCAATTATATAATTATTATTTCCTGTAACGGAAATTTTGATTTTCATTTTATTCTCCATATCCTGGTTGTACCCAAAAAAAAAAAAAAGAAACAAATTCATCTGATAGATGTCGGACTCGGAGTAACCGAGTTGAAAATTGAAATAATTGGACGCAAAGTTTAAACTAATTAGTTTGATTATAAATCGTCAAAATTTAAATGATTCACTATTATAATATTATATAAATATTGTACAGTAATTCTTTTTAAGATATTATTAATTAATCTTTTGGATTAATTATTACTTAACACTGTTTAACATGAACAGAGAAATTTAACATATGTCAGTCCAAAAAAAAGTAAGAATGATTGCAGCACTTAACAAATATAAATAATAGAAAACGAGATGATTTTGAAGAAAGCATGACTATAAGAATCCTTTTCTCGAACGAAAAAGAAACGATCTGGATATTCCGTATCTTAGAAATTGTCTTGTTTTAATCAACTTGTACTAATTAATATTTTCTTTTGATATCTCTTTCTTTTAGCTTATATATTTATATTTTTTAAATTTAATTTTACATTAGAACATAAATAAAAATAATTAAATTAATAAAAGAAATTAAGGAATATTTGAACAATATAAGAATATAATGATCAAGTGTAAGAAAAGAATTGAAAGGAGCAGATAAGTAAACAGATGAAACACTGAGAAGTTGTACACAGACACTATGGCTGGTACGTTTGGTTTAGAAATATTAATATTATCATGATGAGTATCCCATAAATGAAGATAAGCATGTATGGGCGCCATAAAAAATTCAAAATCCAATAATGGAAGTTAAAATGAATATAAGGGTAAGAGTAAGAGAGGAAGAAAAAGAAAAGAAAATGCGTGTATGAGATGAAGTTGAAGAGAATTGTGAGGACTCCTTTGAAGCTGACGTCACTGCTACATAAGGCAGCATCTGAAAAGGGAAACCCAACAACATGGAATATGTTCATACACATATGGTCCCTAATCCCTCTGCCTTCCGATTCAGCGTTACTTGTACGCACCCTCCATTACTCCAATTCTGAGACGTTAATTTGTTTGATTGCATTTACGATTTGGGTTCTGATTCGTTTCTGCTTTTTAGGTCCAACTTAAATGCCTCCCTTCACTTCTTTATTTCAATATACTTTGTCATTCCGTTCACAGATCACTCATTTGCTTTTAATTTCCATATTTACTTTCTTCCTCTCTATATTTTGAAACTCCAACTTTCCTCTTCTTCTTCTTCATCTCCTTCTCTGCTACTTGCTATGTCTTTCAGAGGTTTAAACCGGGTAAGTATATATAAGATAATCTCTCTTTGCCTTTAGCTTGTTTAAAATCAAGGTTTACGTGAAAAAAGTAGTTTGACACAGATACGTATATATGTGGTTTCCAGTCAAATGCTTTATCAGGCATGGGAGTTGGTGATCACAGTAAAAATACCTTCATGCAATTGAAGCAAAAGAAAGTGTATCGATATGTGATCTTTAAAATTGATGAAAAGAAAAAGGAGTTTGTGGTGGAGAAGACTGGTGGTCCCGCCGAGACCTATGATGATTTCACTGCATCTCTTCCCGAGAATGATTGCAGATATGCTGTGTATGACTTTGATTTCGTCACTTCTGAGAACTGTCAAAAGAGTAAAATCTTCTTCATTGCATGGTTAGTTTATATATATAACATGTACCGTTTTCTATGATTCTGCCATAGAGAATTTGAGATATAAATATTGTTAGCTAATTGAATGCACGATGTGTGTGTGTGTGTATATATATTGATTAGGTCTCCTTCAACCTCACGAATCCGTGCGAAGATGCTGTATGCCACATCGAAAGACAGGCTTAGACGAGAGCTAGATGGTGTCCATTACGAAATCCAGGCTACTGACCCAACAGAAATGGATCTTGAAGTGCTCCGAGACCGTGCACGTTGATATGTCTATGTCTATCTAATACTTATTTCCTTCTTCCTATATTGAACATTGACACCATTCTCCGTGGCCCAATAAAATATTCATACTATGAATCTCGTTGCTCATGGATTTGGGCTTGTATCAGTTATTGCGTAAAGTTCTGGATTTCTTTACTGTTCCGTGTTTGCTATGAACATAACTATCTGGAATCTAACTAGTATGTCCTACTTTGTAATAGAAAACTGAAACTTCGCTTGCGTCTATAGCTTTTAAAAGCCCAAACAATGACTGAAGGAATAATAATGACCAGCCTAATGATGGAGACGATAATAGAACACAACAATATATTTTATAGATGACTAATGTGTAGAGTTGTAAACAAGGCCGGGGAAACAGAAGAAAACAAGCATAAACGGCTTTAATCAAGTTATATGGGGTCCTGCGTCTTGTGGTTCCTCAGTCTCGCCAGATAATTCCTCCAAAGATTTGCCTTTGGACTCAGGCACCATTAAGGTGCAGAAAAAGCCCAACAAGTTCACCACACCCAACAAGATGAGTGAATTCTTAACCCCAATCCCAGGTCGATACCCTGCATCTGTTTTGGTGGGGTCTTCGTTCTGTGCCAAGTACAAGAAACCAAATGAACCCACCATAGCTCCAAGCTTCCCTGACGCTGAAGATATTCCATGGCAAGCAGACCGGAACCTTGCAGGAAATATCTCAGCAGGCACCACAAATGTTGTAGCATTGGGTCCAAAATTGGCGAAGAAGAAGGTCAGAGAGTACAACACCTCAAACCCAATTCGGTGTTGTTTTTGAATCCAGTAATCATATGGAAACGCCAACGAAAACATGAATACCGTCATGAAGAAGAAACCCACAAGCTGGATCGTAAATCTTCCCATTTTGTCGATCAGGGCCACTGTGAACCAGTATCCTGGGACAGTGCTGCACAGAGCAATGAACGTTTGAGCTTTCGCAATCTTAAAAACCTCCTCAATAGCATTCATGGTCTTGGCCGGAGGGATCCACCCAATCACACTAAAGATATCCTTTTGGAACAGATTTTGACTGTAAAACGTAATGTCAAGCAAGAACCAAGTGGTAGTTGTTCCTATTAAGTGAACTCCATGTCGGCTCACAAACTCTTTCGACACCAAACCATATTTACTAGGTACTTGTACTTGGTGACCCATTTGCTCTGCTTTCTGTGGTTCAGCTTCAAGGTCCACTTGAAGAACCTTGGACATATCCAAGGTTGCCTGTTTGACATTGTTGGCGACAATGGCAGTGTAGCGAGCATTCTCTGGCATTTTGGAGCAGGAGTAATAGGTGAGAGAAGCAGGGAGTGCTCCAAACATGAGGATGATTCGCCAAACACAATCAGCTTGAGGGATGGTAGAGGCAATTGGATCAATTTCATAAGGTGGGGCTTTGAACTTGGCATCAAATATGGATGATACAATAATTGCTAATACGCCCCCTGCCAGAATCCCAAACCCCTGCATCGCAAACACCGCAGCAATGAACGCACCTCGAGTCTTTTTGTTAGAATACTCTGACATAATTGTAGCAGAAAGTGGATAGTCACCACCAATACCGAAACCAAGCCAGAAGCGAAAGAAGCAGAGGGTGGCCATCACAGATTTTGGGTCATTCCCAAAGGAAAGACCCGAAGCGATAGAGCTTACGACCATGAGCATCAGAGTCAGACCGTACACTTTCTTGCGACCCATCTTGTCATCCAGCCAGCCAAAGAAAAGCTGACCTGCGAGAGTTCCAGAGAAGGTTACACCATTAACAGCGGCGGCGACGTTGGGAGGCAGAGAACCAGGCTTTGGGGAGCCATCTACGTGGTAGTAAATGCGGCCGAGCAATTTGGTGACGAGGGATATGCAGAAGAGGTCGTAGGCGTCAGTGAAGAAGCCCATCCCAGCAAGAAGGATTGCTGTGAAATGATACCATTGTGTTTTGGCAGAGTCTAGAGCATTCAGTGCAGCTATATGCTCCTTGCCCATGTCTCTTGCGCCTTCTACCGCAAGCACTGTAGTTTTCAGCAGAAATTAATATAACTCTGAGCAATGATATTTGAAAGGTGCAATCCACGGGAAATACATTGCCTCCTCCATTTTTGGACTTCCAACGGTTTCAACCATAACTTGTGAGGCATCAAAAGATTATGATTTATAAAAGAAAAATATTCTGACCCATTCCACTACGTCAAATTTTATATTAACCTGTCATGTAATAGTTAAGTAGTTAAATTTAAAATAACATAACTTAAAATTTAGTTTAATATATTTTAATTTTTTTCTAACTGTTAATTTTAATTGTATACAAATTTTTTTTATTTTATTAAACTCTCAATACATGATAAGTCCATATATAATCTATATAAATTCAAATCTATAAAATCAATACTTTTCTAAAATACTATCAACGTACGAAAGGTGCATCAACAAATGAACAACTATGTAACTAACAATAGGTTAGCGTAAGCCCAAAATTATCAATGAGTTCTTGTTTATGCCCTTGTCAAATTGATAAGGATCAAAAAGAAGAAAATCCTCTGTTTTTGTATTTTTGAATTTATGACGACTTTGTAGAGGGTATTAATATCACTAGAAAGCTTCTTCTGTTTGGCTTGTTTTATTCCCAAGCAATTAAAAACATTTGATTTACCAAGTTTTTAATTGGAATTTATCTAAGAAAGATAATGATTTGCAAACAAATAAATGTAAATAGTTTATAATAATTTGCAAACACAGGTGAGTGTCACTTACACTTTGTTTAAGTGATGTAATTTTTAACTTAAAACTGTTATTCAGGATCAAGGGCAAAATCGAGAATGACTGCAGCACTTAACAAATATAAATAACAGAAACGAAAAGATTTTGTGGAAAGTTTAACTATTAGAATCTTGTTCTAGAGAAACCGTTATTAAACTTTTCTTATATTAATTTTCAAAATGTACTAATAATATATATAAGTTTGAACCTTTCTTATTATTAATTTTCAAACTAAAATACAGGTTAGTACATAAATAGGGAAAAAATAATCAGTGATGAGACCATTTGGATGCAAGAGAGTAGAGAAATCACGTCCAGCGTTTTCAGAAGTAGAAGTATATCCTAATTTAGCAGGGAATTAATTTAGGTGTATACATTGTAGAACATAGAATAAAGACACAGTGAATTGTTTCTTTAAGCAGTACCCTATACATGTTGGCATTTTTATCATCATCTGAAAACTCGAGTAGTCAAATACCCAGAAGACTATATGGAAGCACGAGCGTTTTAACTAAACATGCATTAATGACAAAATGATGTGGGAGGTTGAATGGGTAAAAGACAAGAGTTAGTGAGGTTGAAAAAATGAAGCCAACTCTGAACTCCCCACTCCCCTCCAAGTTGTTTACTTTCACTAAGCAAGCACATTACAAGTGTGCAACTATAAGTCAAAGATGTTGAAAACACCTGCTATGATCACACTGGACTGGACCGCATCGCAGCTTAGATTGTTTTATTCAACTGGTACATACATTAACTCAATCTTCAAAGTTAAAATGAATTCACACAAAGCACGTAGAAAATATAGCAATACCCAACATATTTCTTGTCATTAACTTAGAAAAGAGTACGGGAATATATTTAAATACTGATACACAAGCACCAAGCAAACAGTTGCTCAGGACAAACAAAAAGGGCAAAAGCAAGGGGAATGCTGTTGGTACAGCTTTATTCTTTAGACACTAGACTCGGGTGGACATTTACATATATAGGAAGGATGAACATAAACCTAAGCATAAGGAACAGTTCGGTTGCTGTAAGCCTGTGGCTGCTCTGGGTCTACCTTGCCTTCACCTTCCTCCTCATTCTCACCAGACATCTCCTCCAAGGATTTTCCCTTTGCTTCAGGCACCAAGAAAGTACACAAGAACCCCAAAATGTTAACAACACCCAGCACAATCAATGAATTCCTCACCCCAATGCCCGTTGGGTACCCTGCATCTACCTTGCTGGGGTTCTGACTCTGTGCCAAATACAAGAACCCAAATGCACCAATAATGGCCCCCATCTTCCCAGCAGCTGATGATATTCCATGGCAGGTGGATCTGAATCTGGCTGGGAAAATCTCTGCTGGCACAACGAATGTGGTGGCATTAGGTCCAAAATTTGCGAAGAAGAAGGTCAGGGAATACATCACCACAAACCCAATATGATTTTCCTTGAGAGTCCAGTGGTGGTAAGGAATGGCCAGAGCAAACATGAAGACAGTCATGAAGAAGAAGCCCATCAGTTGGATAGTGAATCTTCCTAATTTGTCAATAAAAGCCACGGTGAACCAGTACCCCGGAACTGTGCTGCATAGAGCAATCAGCGTTTGAGCCCTGGCAATATAGTAAAGCTCTTCAAGAGCATTCATGGTTTTTGCAGGAGGAATCCAACCAATTGCACTGAAAATATCCTTCTGGAACAGGTTTTGGCTGTAATATGCAATATCAAGCAAGAACCATGTGCTTGTGGTTCCAAGCAAGTGAAGGCCATGGCGAGCGAGGAACTGCTTTGAGAACAAGCCGAATGAGTTAGGCTGAGCCTGAGCCTGAGCCTGAGGCTGCTGATCTTTCTGTGGCTCAGCTTGTATCTCCATCTGCAAAACCTTGGACATATCTGCCGCTGCTCGCTCTGCATTCTTAGCAACAAGAGCAGTGTAACGAGCAGTTTCTGGCATCTTACTCCTGGAGTAAAAAGTCATTCCTGCTGGGACTGCTCCCGCCATTAGAATAATCCTCCAAACAAAGTCTGCCTGTGGAACAGTTGACCCAATAGGATCGACCTCGTAGGAAGAAGCATCAAACCGGCTCTTGAACGCAGCTGAAACGATAATTGCAAATATCCCTCCTGCCAAAATCCCAAAACCCTGCATCGCAAACACTGCAGCAATGAAAGCACCACGAGTCTTCTTATTGGAGTACTCAGACATGATGGTGGCAGAGAGTGGGTAGTCACCACCAATACCGAAGCCAAGCCAGAATCGGAAAAAGCAGAGAGTGATCATGACAGATTTAGGGGTGTGTCCGAAGGAAAGGCCAGAGGCAATGGAGCATAACACCATCATCATGAGAGTGATGCCATACACTTTTTTGCGCCCCAATTTGTCACCTAGCCAGCCAAAGAAGAGTTGCCCAGTAAGTGTGCCGCAGAGGGCCACACCATTGACGGCCGCCGACACGTTGGGAGGCAACGTGCCGGGCTTCGCCGATCCGTCCACGTGGTAGTAAATACGCCCAAGAAGTTTTGTGACCAGAGAAATGCAGAACAGATCGTATGCGTCCGTGAAGAATCCCATTCCTGCAATGATGATTGCGGTGAAATGGTACCATTGTGTTTTTGCCGTGTCAAGTGCATTTAGCACTTGGTTTTGTTCCTTCCCCATGATTCCCTCGCTCTGAATTCAAAACTTGTCTTCCCTGCATAGGTGCAACCAATATATAATAACATATGCCAAAATATGATGTATCATGAATTAATGAAGGTATACTTGATCAATTACAATTTTTATCAAGCAGGAGCCAACAATTAGTACTGGACGGTATGCAAGTCAATACAAGTAAGCTATCTACCTGATTCCAAACAAGAAATTCATTTTCCAGGAAACTAATAACAACGCGAAACAAATTACAGATATGAACTAGTTCTCACACACGCCTAGTTCGCTAGCTAGATGCCCCAAAAATGTCAAAACATACTGAATAAAGTACAAGAAAATAGTCATTTTAGTTTACTCAGATCCGGGGAACCACAGGCTCATCTCATACTCGAATCTCAATTTAGAAATTCTCAAACTGAACCAGTCATGCTTCAACGACAAACAAGGTTTTCTTGGTTTCTTTCTTACTTTTCGGATGTTAGGTTCCCACAATGTTGGAACTGATGAACAACATAGATTAAGATTAAAACCACAGCAGACGCAAAAGTATCAGGCAAGGCCAAGAATCCAAAAAAAGAAAAAAGAAGAAAAAATTCGGATTGCAAGTACCACAACCAAAGCAGAACATTACAAATGAATGAAAAACACGGAAAGGATAAGAAAATAGTGATTTTAGTTTACTCAAATGAAGTAGAACTAGGAAGTTGTTGAAACAAACCTGAAAAAGAAGACAAGTTTTTAAGGAATGAGAAAGCGAGAAGGTAAAGAACAGGTGAAAGCGTTGGCTAAAGAGAGGAAACGAGGAAGTATTTATAGGCAATGTATCCAAAAGCAGTCCCCAAATATTCCACTGGTATATACCCCTCTGCTTTTTCGCTCTCACTTCATTCACTCAACGTGCTTGTGTTATACCACGCCGCGTCACTTGTTCTTTCTTGAGAGGTTAATTTTTATCTGACTATATTATTGGAAGAACTAATATACATTTAGGTATTTTAGCCATTATAAAATTACTCCTCATTGCATATGATATTAAGGGAATTATATCGTCATTTTTTAGTTTGATGGTTGTTTGATCAAGAATTTGATCTGCTTCAATCAACCATAGCTCAATTGCAGGACATATAGAGATAGAGACAGCTGAATATATCTCATCAAGAATATCAAACAGGAATGACCATATATAACATAATTTTATTCAATAGTGACGATTGAACATAAAGGATTGAAGAAAGAATGAAAATGACATTACGTGCTGTGAGTACTGACATTATTATTAAAATTTACAAAAGCTTGCTGATCACATGTCGCAGACATTTCTAAGGTAGATAATTGGTAGAAGTACAAGATCAATTGTCAATTTGGTAGTGAGCTGTTTTGTTATTGCAGTCGTCTATGAGCAATAATAATTTTATATTTTACCAGTCAATTAAACAAAAATTTAATCAGAATAGTAAGTCTAAATACTGTTACATTAGTTCATTAATATTATAGAAAATCATAATTAAGAAAACTAATTATAATTTTTAGATATGGTAGGTTATGAAATGGTAGTTTATGGATAGGATAGACTGAATGAAGTACTGTATTGGAGAGGTAAGCTGTCAAAATGAGAAGCAATGTATAATTGTGACATTTGTAACTATTTAAAATAAAATTTTAGTTTTTAGATATGGATTCCTGAATCTTGACTAGAGTGTTAGTTTAAATTTATTGGTCAATTTTATTTAAGATCGATGATATATAATAAACATATTATCAAAAAATTAAAATTAGGGACTAATTTAAAATTTTAAATTAGACTATACACACTTAATTAAAAATTAAATAAAATTATAGGAATGAATAATATGAACAATTTAACCTTAAAAAATCAAATATATTACAATGTCTCACTAATATCACATTGAACACATTTAACATTTAACCCGGAATTAGTTAGTATAGGGTTACCACCAAAACATGACACTCGCTACAGCAATGTATTGTATTCGTAATATACATGACCTTATTAATTATATAACCATGTCTGCTAACAAAATTTATACCCTTAATTATCTAACTAATTGCATGTGAACGTAGGAATTTGGGACAGCGCTTAAAAACTAAATACTTTTCCCTTGACTTGATTCTCTTTTGGTTAGTTTAATTTGGATTTATTTTTTCTTTTCTCCCAATATCAACTCATGAGCAAAGAAAGATTGAGTGTTTAAAATGAATAGTACACTTAGTTTGTGTTTGGATTATAGAATTTTAAATTTTTTATTTAGATAATCATAATATTTATAAATTTTTTTTGTTGTAACTAACAACTATATGTATAATATATCAATATACATATCTATATATATTATGTGTATATGTGTCAAAGTATTTGTATGTAAATTAATATATGTATATATATATTTAAACATATGTGTACATATAAATATGCATATACAAAATTGCATATGTATATTTATGCATTTGTGTACGTGCACTTGCATACATACATACATATATATATTAGTATGTGTGTATTTGTATAAATATATATATATATAATATATATATATATGTATGTATATAAACATGTAGTACATATATTCATATTAGTATGTGTATATATATATGTGTGTTTATATTTATATATGTCTTAAAAATCATATAAATAAATAATATTTAAATATAAGGAAAAAGAGAATTGTGAAATTTCATCTATTTTGGTGGAATTTCAATTTTTTCTTAAATTACCATAAAATTTTTAAATTTCATTTCATTTTATTCTAAACAAAATATTGTGTAATGAAGTAAGTAAAATACTTTTAAGCATTAATTTTTTTTAATTACATCATCCATGATTAGAAATTATTTTGGACTTTAATAAGAAGTGTCTTTCAATCTTTTATATATATCAAATTAAAGTAAAATTTCTTAAAATAGTCATATAACTGGATCGGGTCTTTATAAAATTTTTCCATCCAAACCCAACCATTTTATTAAATAAATTGATATTTGTTTCCGTCTGGACATGCTTTAATTTGAAAAACATATATAGAGATATGATCAATTTACTTTAGAATACTGACGATTGACATCTTGATACATTGCAATTTGGAGAAAAATAAAAATAAACAAATGGACTTATTTTCCTTATTTGAAAGTTTAATATGGATCCTTTTTTTTTTAATTTGGGGGTATGCTAAATTAAAATTGAAGGCAACAGTGAAATATGATATAATATATTAGTATATGAATGGAGGAGGCAAATAAAAATCAAAGAATTTCAAAATTAGAGAATTGGATGGAAATTACATAAAAAAAAAAAAAGAATCAAATCTGAAGATGATAATTACTTAATTAGGTTTGTGTTAATTACTTACTTTTTGGCCTAGTGTGGAAATTACTTACTTAAAGAGCAAACGTGTGTTTTCGGGTTATTGGGCCGAGTGTGGATGGAGGCCACGGTTAGTTAGTGACATTACATACTCATCAATTTAATTGAATTGATATTTTTTCTGACCAAAAAAGAATTAATTGAATTTTATCTATCTAAAGATAGTGTTAGAGTGAGATAAAATTGATTTTTATTCTATAATAATAAAAAAACCTAAATGATGTTAACTTTTGGCTAAAAGTAAGCATCGAAATTAAGAGAGCGAAGAGGCTTAACCACTAGGCAATATGAATCCACTATCATTTATAATATGGAATAAACAAAATTATCTGATTTTATTTTTCTTAAATAAAATATCAAATTTAAGTATTATGTATAAAAAAAATTTTATTAAAAATTTTTTTATCAATTTAAATTAAATTAATTTAAATTTAATAAATTTTTAAATACTAATAATTTTGATTAAAAAAAATGGCTCTCTCTCTCTCTTATGATTATTAATCATGAAAATCGATCTTGTTCGGTCTTCCTGACTCCTCGTGTCATCAGGGGACTAATTTCATTCACCACTTCGCCACTCGATCGCAGCGTTCTTGCTTTTCCATTATATTATTCAAACCATATTCAACAATTCATATGCACCAACGCAATATTAATTAATTATTTAGTACATTTCACATTTTCACTCAATTTATATATATATGCTTAAGTAGAATAATGTAAATCACTGGAGGCAACCACTATTAACGATTCATTCAGTCTATATATCTTTTGGTGAATAGATTCGTACGTTTTCTTGCCTCTTGGTTTGTTGTCCTCGAGAGTGTACGTAAACCAACAACTTATCTGTTTTTTAAACTTAATTAAAGCCTTGTGTGTGGCTCTTACGAATCTAATCAACAAAAAATAACGAATACTTATGTGTGTGTATGTTGAAACAAAGGAATTATATATGGACTGTCTCGTTGTGATTATTATCAATTACGTTTAATCTCAGCGTACATAGCTTGAACTAATAATTCTCTTAAATACACTAAAAAGATGTAAAATAAATTCTCTTAAATACAATATTAAATTAAATGTGGCATAACGACCTTTTTACAAGTTTGGACTTTGAAAAGGTATAATGATGGGCGTTAGCGTTGCATGTGTGGATGAGCGCCATTCTTTTGTAACTTACAAGTATAAATTATCCTCCTTAGTTGTAAGATGGGAACATCATTATATTCCCTACACTAAGTTTTTTAAAGGGGGAGAACAAATTAATGTAGGTTTAACCTAATGATGTTATCTAAAAATATTTCTAAGCTTTCAGAATAAATGAATTGTTATATGCTAGATGTTTAGTATGCATAAAAATATATGTTATTTTTAAAAAAAATTAAATATATTATAAAATAATAATTATTAAATTTTAAAATAATAAATATGATTAGAAGTTAACTCTTCACTATTCTCTTTTAATTTTTTTTTCTTTCATCTCTTCACATTACATATTTTATTTTATATTTTATATTATGTAATATATATTTTATGAGACCAATAACTAAAATATTATAAAGAAATTATAATATAGATATAAGCTTAGGTGTGAATGTAAAGATTAATTTTTTGCACTATTGGAATCAATAGTTTATGAATAAGTTTATTATAATCGTAACATGCTGTGAGTTCAAGTGGGGATATATAATTAAAGCATTAGTTCACCATATATTGCACTACTTTTTTTAATAAAAAGAATAAAAGATAACCACTTAATCCGGATAAAAATCAATTTAATTAAATACTTTAAATTATTATATACAATTCATAAGTATTTTATTTGAATCTTTTGAATATAGAATAAAATCACGGTGAGAAGTGTTTGTTAACTTGGAATGGGAAAATGGTGAGGTAGTTAGAATTAGACGGTAGTGGCGCAGAAAGTGGAGTAATTCTAGAGGCACATGCATTGCATAAAAATCGCAGAAGTTGGTTCATCCATCCATCCACAAGCTTTTTCTTTATTCGTCAAACAAAATCGGCGTTCAAAAATGTGCATTTTTGAGGGACATAGTTTAAAGTAGAGCTTCCAGGATCTTTCAAATCCATAGCTCCACAGTGAACAGTTTGCCTCTTTCACCAATTTAAAAATATAATTCCCAACATGCACTGAATATATCATCATCATGGCGAGGTTGGTGGACTTGTGCTTGTATGAAACTCTTCCATTATTGGGTGATGAAGATGTACAGTATAAGTAGAGCACTGAGAGCACCACATCCACATAGCGTAGTGGGAAGCACAATGAGTGAATAAGTGAAAAATTAAAAAAGGTTAACCCATTTTTCACAAAACAGGTTCTAGCTACTTCTACTCCTCCATCTGTTTTCTGTGTTTAATTAACTGGATTTGGATTTGAGGTTCCCGGAAATTCCTCAGACACAGTACCTTTGTTTTGTATTGTGTTGTACGTAGTACTTGAATTTGGACATGTCATATATATGTACATATATATAGGATATTGCTTTGCCTTTTTACTTCGTCAAATGGTCCATAGATACTCCATATGTTTCTGTGGTTTGGTCTTTGAGGAGTAGTTGGTGGTGCTGTTGCGTGTTGAGCTGTCAAAATCAATGAAACTCCTCGCGTCTGACAAGGTAGATATGACTCTCTGTCACTGTCATGGTTTGCCTCTCAGCAGTCATCTCTGTTTGGAGGTCAGAAGCAGAAAGATTGATGGGAATGGATGAAGGAATATATATGTTTATGTATATATCATGGAACATGTATTGTGAACTGTGATACACATGTTCTATACATTCTATCGTGTTGCTGTCTGAAAAGGAAAACTTGGATGGATATATAAAACAGGTATTACATGTATAGGAAGAGCTGTGCTTATATATTAATAATTATTGGTTCTTATTCTTAATTTCTTGGTGGTGTCTCTCTCACTCTCTATTGTCTTTGTCACTCACTAGCTAGCTAGGTATATCCTCCAAGACGAGATCAGAGCAGGCCAGGCCAACCAAAAAAGTGCATTTCCAGGTGTAACTCACTGTATTCATCTTCTACTGCAGACACCGAGAGGTTCCTCGCAACTAATTAATGAAACTGTTTCTCCACACTATAGAAAGATATAGTCCCACCCATGTCAGAAACATCTAGTACTCAATTTAGTGGGGATTGAAAATAAACTGAAGCAAAGGAAATATGGTCCACTTTGATTGTTTAATGCATGTATGATGTTTTAGATACTAAAGAGATAGGATAAGATATGATAGGACAAATCAAATGAAGGAAGGTATATATTGTTAATTAGGTTAGTATTTATTGGCTGTACAGTGAAAAAAATAATAATATAAGAGTTGGGTATGTTAATAAGTTAAACTTAATTTGTAGATGTTATTATTTCAGAAATTATGACGAATAATATTTTATAATTATACAGATATACTTAACATCAAATGTAAAGCAGAACTGAATTATATACAGTGACCTATTTCAATCCAAGCAAACAGAAAATATGCCTTGAAGCCCATTCAAAAAGTAAATTAGTCAAACTTGTGAATGGGATGGCGTGACCATTGACTTCTCCTTTAAAAGAAAAGAAGGAAAAAAAGGCCAACCAGCCTCCGTTGTCTTATTTGACCATGATGCTGAATCCACTAACTTTAAACTTATTTAAAATACATATTATCATTTTGATTACTACATTATATATAATTCTTCCCCATGCAACCATTTTCATGTTGGAACTACAAAACTTTTCTACCAAACATTTTATATGGTAAAATTTTTTAAGTATAAAAGAGATAAGAAAAAATATATATCAAGAAAACGATAAATAAATAAAAAATTTATATTAAATGAATTAGAGTCTAAATTTTTTTTTCTTATCTCTATCTTATTTCAAAAATTTCACCTCTCTATCTTGCTTTAGAGAATTTAAATTTTAAAAATACCATTGTTCAATCTCAATTTTCATAATATGACATGACAGACATTTTAGACTAAAAGCGTAAACTTTATTTGTATACTTTCATATCTATTTTCTATTCTTTCACTTCCTTCCATCCTTTAAACAAAATACTGAGGTCAAATTGTTTATACTTCTTATAATTGGCTATACTTATATAAGAGGAAGAAATATAATGTTAATCTGACATAATCAAATTACTAATTTACGACTAACCATTATACAAATAACATTCTCCAAGTTTTTTTTTTTTTTTTACAGGTAGGTGACAATGAAAAAAGTGAATGAACAAATTGAAATAGATTTTAGGGTACTTGGTCATGGGCTCAACATGTTGAGTGCATTATCCTGGAGGCCTATTGTGGTGTTCCAACAGAAACTTACCCATCATGGGCCCATTGGCAATAACGGGCCGGATCTGGCCCCGCTATTATATTACTTTAATTATATGTTATCACACTCCAAATCATTTTCTTTTTAAATTTTTTATCCCTAACTTGAGTGTGTTTGGATTTTTTTTTTTTTTGGCGTTGGTGTTTTTAGTAACAATTTTTTTTATTGTTAAAATTTTTTATAACAAATATTATTGTTATTATAATTTTTTAAATTAATTATTTAAACAAAAATTATAACAATAAATAATATTTATTATAATAATATTAAAATACACTTTAACAATAAATAAAGTTATTGCTAGGGACTATAAAAAAAATTTATAACAGAGAATCCAAATAATTTCTTAGTTGCATGTATCTTTTTGAATTTACTATTTGGATTAGCTAGTGTTAGTGCATATATATATATATATATAGAGAGAGAGAGAGAGAGAGAGAGAACCATGTATAATTGGACGTTATTAATATTTATAATAAAATTAAAATGAATCCAAATTTTTGTGCAAAAAGGTTACTTCTACCCAACAACATGCGTCTCTTCTTACCCTGTGAAAACTTGAAGTAACAATTATAATATAAAACTTTCGAAGGTTAAGAGATTTAAAAAGTTTTACAAGTAGTAAGTAATTTAAATTTAATAATTAAGAAGTCTATATAATATCAAACATTTGAATGCATAAAAAAGACTTATAAAAATAGATAATGTTAATATTTTAAACAAAATTAATCTTATATAAAAAAGTAAAAATAGTAGCCACAAAAAATTGAAAACACAGTTACGCTATCTATTAATTTAATCATTTGCTTGGTAAAAAGTTATCATTGACTTTATCCAATTTAATCTTTGACTTTCAATATTTATTCTTCCAGCCGCCATATATCCAAACAAACTTTTGACAATTCGTGTCTGTATGTGTTTATCCTCTTTTTTTTTTTGGCCCTTTGCCACCTCAACGTAATCTACGTTTTTTCTGTTTATTCTGCACTCATTCATCTCTGAATTATTTTAATGAAGATTTAAAAAATACATGTCTAAATTTAGGGTCAGCTATAAATAATTTTCTACACTTTTAAAGACTATTTTGGCCTCATTTTGTTTAAAACTCCACATCAAATTTGAAGGAATGTGGAGACATTAATTGGAGGATTTGACGTAATTTGGTGGGATGGGATAAATGAGACCAAACTTGGCTGGGTAGTGGCTAACCCCTGCGTTTGTGGTTCAGTGTGAGAGCAAAGTTCAAATTGCAGAATATTGAAATTCCATTCCATGTACATAATGTCAGAAAACATTTTGATGAAATTTTACAGAGATTGTGTTAATAAAGTCATAAAAGAATGAAAGAAGAATGTGAAACGAAGAAGTAGGTAGCTAATACTGATCACATGAAGTCAAACTCAAAAGCTGCTCTAAATATTCGGCACCCAAATCCTCCAACACCAACACATTAGGATCACTGCTATCTAACAATTCTCCACAATCAGAGTCGTTTTTGGTGTTTTTACGACTAGCCTTTGACTTTCTTGTTCTTCTCATGGTGTGCTTCTTCTTGAGTGCCAACACAGGGGATGAACCATCTTCCCAAGGCTTGTTTGGCATGTCTCTCAGAGACTTCCTCACCACTTCTTCTGGAAAGTTAAGCACTGCCAGCGATCCACGTGTCGTCAAAGCTGCTTGATCATACGCTAAAGCTGCAGCCTCAGGAGTGTCGAATGTTCCGATCCACACTCGAACCCCATTTCTGGTGGAGTCCCTTATCTCCGCCGCGTATTTCCCCCACGGTCGACTCCTCACTCCTCTGTACACCCTCTTCCTCTCCGCCTTCGGGGACGGCGACGGCGGTGGAGGAGGGGAGGATGCATTTGTTTCTTTCACTTCGATTTGGGGGTAATTAGTGAAACCGGAGGAGACTTCTTGGACTTCAAATCCTGCCACACAGGACGAGGAATTGGATTCGGAGGATGAGTATTCGTTGGGGAAGACATGGTGAAACATGATGTTGTCTTGTGAGTAGTTGAAGGGAAGAGAGTTGGTTTGGTTGAAGAACAAGAGGTCATCCCAGCAAGAGAATGAGTTTTCAGAAACAGAGGAATTTACAGGATTTGGGTATTGGAAGAAACAAGAATCTGAATCCATGAAGGAGAAACCAGGTTGAATACTGTTTTTTGCTTTCGATCCTGTGGTCTATAACCAGTTTGAATTTTGACGATGGGGTTTGAACCAAGATTTGGGTGGTTGTCCCCTTTATATACCCCATTCAAAAGAGTGGAACAAGACGACCAAATGAAATCTAGTACAAATCGTTGACATTAAAAAAATTGAAAATTTTGGTTAAATAAATTAAAAAAACAATAAGAGAAGTTGAGATTATTGGAGAAGGAGGATGTCTTTGGGTAGAGAACGAAATAAAGAAAAGATGGAGTTGGTAATGGTATGATTTAATATTTATGCACGCGGGTCAAACAACGAAGCAACGTGGGCAACAACATTGGACCAAGAGGTTGATCATATGTATGCCAGCACTGACGAACGATTACCCGCTGACCTGTCTTTGCACTACTTAATTACCTATATACAAATTAAATATTTAAATCTATGAGTTTCGCTAAAAAAAATAAATTATTAGATGAAAGGATGAAACATCTACAGTGTAGAGAGAAGAAGCATATATAATGCAGTAATGCACAAAGGCATTTCAAATTGAGTTGGGAATTAATTTCTGTCCCCTTTCATTAACTGAGTTATTTATTTTCCAACCATATAAATAATAATACTAAAAAATGGTGAATTTTTGTTTGCCAATTTGTCATCCAATGAAACACAGGACTCCATGAGTACACTGCATCTTACATGCTCTTTGATTTCCAATTCAAGAGGACCTGCATCTGAATTATTTTCTAGACCCATCAAATCCAAATACATCATGTTTGCATCAGCCGCCGGCGTGCCATTTTTTATCTTCTGACTCATTTCTAATTTCAAGCGCATCAGACGCTCCTAGCTAGATTTTGCTTTCTCCAATTTCGTTAATTACTACAATATTCTATTCTTTTATAATGTCTCATCATCCTATATAAATAGTTTAATGTCAAAATAACTTATTTTTTTCTTTATAAATCATGCCTTTTTCATATTAATAAAATGCAAATATATAATCTTCTTTTTCATGAATATTTGTATTAATATATTACACATATCTAACGTGTCAATCCATAATAAAGTAGTTTTTTAAAAGAGCACACCAAAAAAAAACTCCATAGTATATAAGTTATAATATAATCCCAAGAAAAAAAAAAAGATAATGATCACCCAAGTTGAATGTTTAAATATTTGTTAAATGAGCATTAGCATCAACTTGTGCTTAAAATACGTGCGTCCACTTGCTATAACTAAGACTAGTTATTAGATATAAATTATATATTGTTTATTAGGGTTTAGGGCCGGACGCCTCCTACTTTTTAGAACAAAGGATACATGCACGCATCTAATAATGCATCTCCATAACATTGTTTCACTTTCGTAGTACTTTTGGGTAAAAGACAAGAATGAGTTGGTCCACCAGATCATGAATATTGGACTTCTCTTCAAAATTCTAAGTCAAGAAGAAGAATAACATATAGATGCCATTGTTGAATCGAATCTCGCACTGATTAATTATTACGAGAAAATGCGAGATAAAAAGGAGAAGCAGAATTAGATTTAATATTGTTAGGTAATCAGTGACCACGCAATGACAGCGCTAGCTTTAAAGCTTTATATATTCTCACAAAATCATTAACATTTTAGAGAAATACAAAAAATTAAATTAAATTAAAAGGACGAAAAGGAGGTGTTCATATGTGGCTTTGATTATTAATCTCTAAATTTAATTATATATTAGTATATAATTAAAATATAATATAAAAATAGAAATTAAATGGATATTGTAGTAGAAGTTGACAAGAAGTAGTTGCCAGCTGCCTAAAATGTTTTTTCTCGGAGACAAGAAAATCTGGTTGTGATATTCATCTACGTCATTTGACAAGTGAAAAAGGATAAGTTCCATCAAAAAAGAAAAAGGAGAAGAGGAAAGAAAGAAAGAAAGACAAGGAAGAGAGCTTATCTATATAAGATTGCATGCTTACATATTCAAATCTAGGATTATGATTTGCTTCCAACAATAGTTCTGCTTTGTTACTTGTTTACTTTGGGTGCAAAATTACAAATTCATTGTCAAACATTTACAATCATCTCGCAAACTTTTGCTCATTAATTACTTCCCCTTGTGTCCCACCTGCATTATACATGTTCATATCATAGGTTAAATCCATTTTAAATTAAAGTTTAATAAATTCTTAACTGTTTGTCTTGTGCATATTGAAAAGCTCAACTTTTGTTAAAAAATAATTAACTTTCGATTAAAATTGACATAAAAAATTTTAAGATTGTCACCAAATACAATTTTAGAAGATAAAATTTTTTGTAATCAATTTTTTTAAAATTTTTTATAAAATATATTTTTATTATTATAGAAAAATCTTCAAATAATTTAATGATAAAATTAACCACTTGTTCTTGGTAATGTTATCCTAAATTAAGTTGTATATTATTTAGTTTGTAATAAATTCTCAAGTGTTGGGAATTGTTTATGGGCTCTAAATTGGGCCGGAAGTTTATAAGCCCAGCCAGGAACATTAATAAATCTCCATGACTAAATACAGTTATGTAAACGACGTGGTATAAGAAGTTAGATTTTGAATTTTTGTATTTAAAAAATAATGTATTTATTTGTATTTAACTAGAAATAATAAGAAAAATAAAAATTATTTTAATCAAGGTATAATTAAATATTAGATGAGGTCAAAATACTTTAAATTTTTTTAAAAATTTTCATTTGGACATTCAAAATAAAAAAAAAATTGAAATTTACATGAAAATTAACTTAATAATCTTTTTAATTTTATATGAATTTTTCTTTTAGTTCAACTATGTTATAGCAAGAATAATTTAATATAAAATTCATATATGATTATATCAGTAGTGAAATATATAGATATTATTTAATAAGTAAAAGAAATTATATTAATTTGTAAAGATAAAAGAGAAAACAAATAAATTTAACTAAAAAAATAGTTAGCAGCTCATAGAGTCATATAGTCAGATATCAGCATCACCTCAACATCGCCGATATCTGAATTAAGATTTACGTAAAGTAATTTATTATTTTATATATATGAATCTGAAAGTAAGTTAGTGATAGAATAGAAAGCATAAATTCTTCAAAAGTTGAAATTTTCATGACAAAATATTAATTTATAATATATAATTCTGACAATCAGAAAAAAACAAAAGGAAAATAAAGTAAGAGATGAATTCTAATATTGACTCTGACCAAAAAGTTTGAGATGGCATTGTGATCAAGTTTTGGGTCGATATACAATTTTTCACTTATTTATTCCATAATGTTTGAGTATGGACTTCAACCTTAAACAATTTTCTACAAAGAATTTACGGAAGTTGAAATTCAAGCCGTCACATAAAGGAAGCAAAAATCAGAGGTAAGGTCGTCATTTATCTCAAGTCTAACATTTGTTTAAAACCATAATGGATAAGACCTTCTACTCGTAAGTGAATAGCCACTAAACTTACTAATTCCCTAATATGATAACCACTAAACTGTATATCAATATTCTTTTAATTAATTTTTATATTTTAAAAATAAAAAATAAAAAATAGAAAGTTAAAATAACTTTTAACTATTTCTCATATTCATTATTTGATTTTTCTAATGATCATGATTTATATTTATATTTTATATTATAAACATAGAGTGGGTCCAATTTTTCTGTTCAAATAAATCTTAGACAAAAAATTTTGTATCAATTTTATATCTTTATTATTAAATTTTTTAATTAAAAATTGACATGTGTATAATTTATATTATTTATTTTTTTATGATTAATATTTTTTATTTTTATATATTTTATTTTAATTATAAAAATATAAATAATTACATATATCTTAAATCTTAATGCTTATTGAGTTTCGCAGGGCCTGGAGGTAGACGTATAAAAGGGAGCATGAAATTATTAATAATTAATTAGAATAAGGCACGTGCATGAAATATGAGAAAGAAACAAAATGAAGGAGGCTTTTAAACGTGCAATGAACATGGAAAATGCATAAATCATGAAATGCACGTACAATGAACAACATTGTGTCAATGTCACAACCTTTTAGGCATTAACAAAATTAGGAGAAGGCAGAGAAGAGAATGTGGGGTGAATTGGGTCGTTATGTCTCATGCGTGACCCAACTTGTTAATATTTAAGAAATGCACTCATTTGTGATTGAGCAGTAAATACTAATTATGACAGCTTTTAATAATTATTAATTGATTTCATAAATCCCAATTGGCTGTGTCTGCTGTGATTAAACACTCGCTATGTCTTACTTTGAAATAAAGCACCCAAATACATGAATGTGTGTCATAGAAAGAGTAAAAGATGCATGAATATTTCCTTGTCTGATGACTCCCCTTGTAATTTAATATTATGTCTTTTTCTTTAATTTCTTCCAATGTCTTATTTTATTGCTACTAACCCACATCCCAACGCCAAGTAGCATTCCTAGTGACTCGAGGGGCAAATTAAATAATAGATTCCATGTCAGTGTCACGACCATTAAAAAGAAATTCTGGAGTTGAGGAATCAATGTTAGCCGCAATTTGCAATTTCCTGTAATTAGTAATACATAGATATACTACAAAAGATTACATTCATGGGATATAGCAAGGCTACGACGCCGTGAGGCACGTGGGCAGCTGTTGCATCAGCGTGACACTGCACTCTAATTTAATCCATTTAGTCAAAAATGGATTGAATTGAATTGAATTCAACACTCTGTTCTGTCTAGATGCTTGATGCATCCCCTCTCTCCTTATTCCCAAATCACCTGAACAAATTAAAACTCTAAATTTTAATCTTAATCAAAACGTGTGTCCCTTTCAACGTTCAAATTTATTAGAATTTGGATTTACACCAAACTTGTATCAAAGTGAAGACAAAATTGAAAGTAGCGGAACCTCAGAACATAATTTAGTGTCAACAACAGAGTAGTTAATTAGAACGAGGAATTTAGGTTGTTGTAATCCAGAATTAGAGTTAGTTAATTTGTGTTTTCAAGAATTGAACAAAAATAAAAGGTAGATTTGGGAAAATGTATGGGGACGCCCACAAATCCTGGGACAAGCGCAGCCGTCTGCCCGATTGGCCAAATTCATGCATTCACCTATATATCAACCATTTCTTCAAATTGTTTATTTTTTAAATTGAATCCATAAACTGCACATCCATGCATGCATATAAACTGGGGATTCACTTTGCGTCTTATTTTTCGCTTTGATTCATACATTCAGAGCTTGCAATGCAGAAACAGAGGTACATTCCTATCTCATATTCCTTTCAAGTTTCAACCTTGTTTTATCATCTCTCACTTTTTATTCTTCTTAATTTCTCTAATCATATTCATATTCTGCCTCACTGCCAAAGCTGGTTTGCCAACAAGTCAACAAATTTTGGGACTCAACAAGAAGGAAGGCAACGGAATTTTGTAAGTACCAATTAATCAGCTATAATATTTATTCTTTCCGTAATATATTTTGTTTGGCCTTAATTATAATTGCTTCTGCTTCTGCTTGTGTACATATAATGTCCCAATGCATTGGAATTTCTCAAACCATATTAGCCAATTCTGTAGAGGCTAAGAATAACAAGAATCTGAACGTGAGCATCTTCTTCGCATTGCAATCCGATGTTATATTTACTAATTTTTTCTTTTCTATTTCGATGAATAATTAGTGATACCTTAGTTTATTTTGTTTGAATTCTCATATAAAGAATTATATTGCAATTTTAACCCTGATGAGCATGGCTATATATATAAAATTATTTGGCTATTTTTGCTATATATTTTGCTTTTCTTTTTTTTTTTTTTTTTTTTGCAAGAAAGAGAGTCCAATTATGTCTTATATATCCTAAATTATTTAGAACTTAGTTTTTATCTTTTAATATATATATTATTCTTAAAAAAAATTATATCATTTTGTTGTACTTTATATTGCTTTTTCTCAATTTTATGACATGCCTTATATATATTTAATCAGTTTTCTTAAACCTCATGACCATTCACATGCTCCAACTAAGCCACAAACATTGTAAATTTACCCACGCTGACAATTATTGTTCATTGTCAACATTTTAGTTGGTAGATTTTAATTTTAAAATTGGTTAAAATACAAAAAATTTTCATTTACATAATTCAATCAATTATAAAAGTTGACCAAAATTCCTTAGGCCTTTGTAAATCGAATAAAAAACTTTTTTTATTAAAAATTTTAACAAAATAATAACACATTAAAAGAAATAAATTATAAGTTTAAGGTCAAAATGTGAAGTACATTCCATAGACTATATTAAGCCTTATACGAAAAAAATTTATCGTGTCTTCCATTAGAATTTTGGTTAAAAATAACAAACAAGATCTTTTACATGAATTGTAAATCTTAAAAGGTTCTAATTAAATCAATTTTACTTTTGTAGTCAATGTTGTACATCCATATTATAATAGTTTTAAAGATTTACAGTTAATAATTTTATAAAATAATATATTTTATAATTTAAAATATAAAATAAAATATATGATGTAAATATATAAGAAAAAAAATAAAAAAATAAAAAAAATAAAATATGAGTAAATTATATAATTTTTATTATTTAATTTATTATTTTAAAATTATCGTATATAATAATTATTTTATATTATATTTTAAAAATTAAAAATAAAAATATGTATATTTGTGCCCCTCTGATAAAGTTAGAGAGATTACATGCATCTTAGTATTTGTGTTGATTGATAAATCGTTTTGATATATTTAGCTGAAAATTTTCATTTTATACTCATCTCTAAGTTATTTAAATAATTTAGCAGAAGACGGGAAAAGTAATTTAAAAGTAGACAACTTTATGAAACAAAACCAACAACAAAAGAGAATTTTCAACTCTTTTGGTTATTGATGAATCGTTAAGAAATTAAAACAAAAAAGAATAATTTTGGCGCCATTAACATCATCTAATGGTTAAATTAAGTAGACGAATATCATTTTTAATTAAGAAAACGGGATAGAGTTATATATTTTGTTATCAATATGACAAATATATGTTCTTTACAATTTAATATTAAGTGATTAGTTTTATTTTGTTATCTAAATATGAATTATTATATTTTATTTTATTTAAATATAAGAAACTCTATCCATTAATTTCAGGTTACAGTCTGGGTATTTATATATGTTTTTAAAAAATGATAGATCCATACACTTTAAGAATTAAAAATATTAAAAATGGAGGGTTTGGACATTGGGTAGGTAGTGATCGAGAGAGTAATAAAATTACCATATTATCAGGAGGCAGTAAAGCAAATCTTTTGTTTGGTATGGGTTTTTAGTCATTTAGAGAGTGAGACTTGATAATATTTTTATATTCCCACTTTTAAGGATCGGACACGGAACCACGCTGAGACTGGTCCGCGTCTCTGTCTTCCTCCTCTGGCCTATCCACTCACTCCACCCCTCATTCTAACCCTAAACCTTCCACCCACATTAACACTCCCTTCTCTCTCTTTTAATTTCTATTTTTCTGATTCCTGTGTTTCAAAGCTACTAAATTACTGTTTAATTTATACCTGATATATCTCTATGATTTGCAGAAAAATGAAAATATTTCAAGTTAATCATGGTGGACGACAGATACACGATGACACTACCAGAGGTAAATCTGTAAATGTGATTAATCTCAATTCAATTCAACTCAACATTTCGTAGTGTAGAACCATTAAGAATCACTTTAGCTCCGTTTTTGCTGCTGCTCGCTTCCTTAACTAGATTGTAAATTTTATTCTAATTTGATAACAAAAAATTACTAAATGTATAATATATATATTATCAATTTTTATAATATACTTATCAATCGTATTTATATATAGAATTGATTTATTTGTATGATATTAATATGTATAACTGTAGTAATAAATTTAGTAGAATACAATGCAATTGTTCTATATAGAAGATTACTGTGTTATAATATTAAGATTTTATAGAGCTAGTGATGATTGCTCTATGATCTTATCAGTTGGGTCTGCCAATTAATTATGAACTTTTTGGTTTAAATAGATTGTCTATTAGTTGAATTTCAGTAAATTTGATCAAACCATCGGTTTATATATATATATATATATATATATGTTGTTGAATTAATGGAATACCCCGTAAACATGTAATACTGTAATATACTGTTTCCTGTACCACGTATTAATTAACCCTATTGTGAAGTGACGTGAATTTTAGATATAAATTTGAAATTTTATGTAATATTTTCAATTTGTGTAACAATTTAAAAGAGTAAAGTGCTTTGTTTTAACATCTGTATATTGACATTGAAAATAGGCTATAATAAATATAGGAGTTATCTAGCTATAGTTTTCCTGTTGCTTTTTTGACTAATTAGATATTCATTAACTTTAACCATAATATATATGTTGTATGTATACAATGATGAGTATTATATATGTTCCTTGATATTACTTTGTACACAAATAGAGAACACAATCAATGTGTATATATATGTGTGTGTGTGTGTGGAATAGGAATTAGATGTATGAATTTTTGGCTGCCTAGAAGCAATTAAGAAATTTGAAAATCTTTGAATTGTCTTCATAGTTTTCTGTTTTTCACTTTGACGCTGAATGGAAAGTTTGAGACTACCTTGAGTTGTCAAGGCAAAGTTGTTAGTACGATTCCAGCCATGTTCAGCCACAAGCTAATTAAGGCATATATATATATATATATATATATGCAGCTAGCATTCTAAGAAAAGTGTATTCAACAATATTACTTAAATGTTAAATCCTATTTTTAGATCCATAATACATATACATATGATTGTATAAACGCCTTGTGCTTAATCAATTTTATCAGAAAGACTAAATGGTATTGGTAGATAGCTAATAATAGTAGATTCTAAACTATTCATATGCTTACTTTTATCTTACTGCTATGAGTATATGTATATGAGATCAGGATCCAAATATATGCTGAGGTTGACATGAGATCCCTAGCTTCATTTGTGTTTCTGTTCCTTCAGAATTAAATCTTAACGGATACGCCTAAAAGAGAGGAGAGCAGATCAGAATCAACCTTGTTCCAATATGTTTTTCATTTCTGTCTTATATATAATTATGATAACTAATAAGTAATAACTAGTAGTTTTTAATACTTTTTTAATTTCATATTCTAAAATAATAATAAAATTCAAATTTATATGTCTTTATCCTGTCATTACTATCAAGAAATAAAATATATATTTCCGGAAAAAAAAATAATAAGGCATACTATAATCATACTTACTGCAAAAAAAAAAAAAATTTTACTGTGTGCATTTACATATCTATTTTCTGGGAAAATTGTATTTATTTACCCAAATTCTTGCTTCCATATGTAATTTCTCCTCAAGTAATTATTTTGCATTGGAAAATAATCTTGTTGAAACATTTCCTACGGTCTAAATTAGATCTTATTTCCGATTGAATTGACATAAAAGAAGAATACCATTTATTCTAGTCCTGAAATTTTATTTTTTTTTATTGATTAACTGCAATGTAATAGATAACTGTAGCAGTTAGTTATTGTGTTGGCGGGACACTGGAGATAGAAACATTAGCCAAAAAGCAAGTCTAAATTACCATATTATCCTGAAAATAATTCCTGTCGTTGTTGTGAATTTTTGGGTTTTTAGTGATTTCGTTCGTTCAGGCTTAATTAATATCTCTATCTAATAATAGCTCATCTCTCTCTCTTCCGCCTGCGCTTCTGAAACCCTATGTTTTTGGTCCCGCATCCCTCTTTCTGTGCCTTACTCTTTTCCCTCAATGCTAGCCCAATACATCTAATTTGCGAATTATGTTACTGTTCCACAGGTATTCGATTCCCCATTTTAGCTGGCTGTTTTCGAGAGGGTAAATATTTCTGGGAAAGAACGATGGTGGAAAACGGATATACAGTCAAATAATTAGGAGAGGTAACTATGAGTTTTCTTATCCTTTTAATTTTAATGTTTCATTATTACGCATTCTGAATCTCAAACGGAAATTACTTTTTCTTGTCTGTTCCGAAGCTTCCCTTGTTAATTTGTTATTGATTGTCTTATAGATTCCAAGGGAATCCGTGTTAGCTAGCTAGGTGTGTTTGTCTGATTGTTGCGTTTGATCTTAGGTTTCTCTTAAAGATTCGTTAATGGCAGCGTATAAGATGGTAAGACAGTAGTACTCAATATAGTAGCTCTTCGTTTTCTCGCTCTACTTGCCTGTATTCCATCCGCCAGAAAGTGTCAAAGTACTCGGCTCGGGTCATGTCCTTAGATCTTGTATAGATTTTCAGTTTATATCTTACAAGTTTTTGGCGCTGTTATATTTTTTATTTCTTTTAAATATGGGTTTGTCTTCTTCTTTTCTCAAGTTCTGCTTGGACTTCTTTGATTGTTTGATTAAATTATGCCTTGGAATTTTTAATGTTTTGAAGAATGTAGATTTTTTGAACCTCCCATGATTTGACTCAAATACCTTACAAGTCTAATGTCTTCATTACCTTTCTTTTTTCATTTATTGACGGAAAATTTATATTCCTATTTACTTCCACTAGTGGGTAGAACCACTCGAGAATTGAGATCAAGCTGTTGAGATTTTATGACATTGCTATTTATAGTTGAGTCAACAGGAATAATGGGATGTTTAGTACTTCATTTCAAGCATCTAGGGTTATTGGATATATTAGATGTGAGATGTGAGTTACATGCTGTTGTTTGGTAAACAGTTTGGAATTATATAAATAAAATGTCTCTATGATTTTATCACCAATTAAATGTATCTCATGTCCTTTTTCTTTTGAAAAAAAAACTATCTTAATTCTGTCAGTTCTTCCATAATTTTTTACTTAGCGTAGCAAATATATGTGGAAGAGTTTTAATTATCCATTCATCTATTGCCTTTATCTTTTACACTTTAATAGCTCCTTAATTGATTGCAATTTGCGAGGGATAAAGTTGGATATCTGAATGATGATATGAAAAAGGACGTTGTTATGTGTGTGCGCATATGAATGCATTGCATTGTCAATGGTTAGACATCTGATTACGATATAACTGAATGTTGCATCTTAGCATATGTTATTGGAGGTTGCCTATTTTATAGTTGATGTATTCAATGAATTCGATTTTACCTTTTTTTATCTATTTTTTTCTTGCACGTTTAAGATATTTCTGGTTATTATTTTTGGTTTCAATATATTTAATAATTGCTTTATTATTAGATGATAAATGGGATGAAAGGGGAGAAGCGAGATATAAGATGTGAAACCAAATAAGATATGAAACTGTAGGTAAATTGTACATATTATATGATTAGATTCATTAATTGAATATGTGAAATATGGAGTGATATTGCAAATACAGGGGGAGAGATATATATGATCGTTTAATGTATTTGAATCAATTGTCTGTTCCTGCAATTGAGTTTACACTATACTTTTAAGATTTCATTAATCATATAGCGAACATTTTATTTATAACTTTCTAATTGTACTTTGCATTTATATACTCAATAAATCATCCTTTTCTCTTGGTATTTGATATTTAATTATTTATTATTGTCATTGATACTTATTTTCTTGAAGTTACATGTAAATTTTGTTCTCTATGTGCATGTCGTCTCTAAGAATCCAACCATGTTAATATCGATGTTGTGCAGCAATCAAGACAAACAATTGCAGAACCCTATCATTGTTTAAACCTTTATCGCTTCCTCCAATTCCAAGAGTGCCCAAGTGAAGTAAAAGAGAAAACTAATGTTAGTTTCATACTTGAAATTTGACATAAAACACAATTCGTTTTACCTAGTAAGACTAAATTATGTATGTCGGTAATTTCAGTTTCGTCTCGATCCCTATTTGCCAATTATAACGTTTCGTTATAAGTCAATTCCTTTCCAGTTCACTAAGTGTACCAATTCTGCTTCTATTGTTCTAATTACGTTCAAGTCTTTTTCCTGCAGTACCAAATACTACTTCAAATCTATTTTGTTTTCGTCTTCCATGTCTCAGGCCGAGGGGAGAATCAATAACTTGTGGCTTTGTCCTTTTGTCATGTATGGAAAAATCTAACTGTCAACACAAGGTAAATGTACCTCTTGCGAAATCATTTCATATTTGTTTCATGGTCTAGTGACATATTTCTATTTTGGCTGATGCTTGACAGAATGTATAGCATAGAGTGTAGTTTATCTCTTTGTAATTTGGCTCGAAATAAATTCGTCGCTAATTAAAGTGAGTTAAAACAATGAATAATTTTGTTATTGAAAATATGTTTCACTTGTGATTTGAACAATTTCATAAACTTCTAGGCTATTCTTAGGATTTGGCTTGTATTTAGAAATTAATCTGTAGAATGAACTGAACAGAGAATGGTGCAATGAGTGGATGCACTCCCAAAGGCAGAGAAGTGCATATACTCTCCAATCTCCATTGACCAATGGTGTAATCATCCTATAGCTAATTTTGTAAATCAACAATCCAATTGAATTCATTGGTGACATTTCCTTTCTCAATGGATCAAATAAAAATAAAATCTTAACGAATGCCAAGAAATTGAAAGAAGGATGAAAGGCCATGAAATAGAAGGATATATATATATATATATATATATATATATATGTATATAGAAAGAAGTAGCAGTAGAGTAGAAGAGGGTTCACTTGAAGTGGATAGGGCTTTCTGTTTGATGTTGATGGGACATGGTGAGAAGTTGCTCTAGATATTCATCTCCCAAGTCCTCTAGTACTACCACATTGGTTACCTCTGATTTCTGCTTCTCTTTACCTTTTCTAGTAGTACCGCTACCAGACTTTGATGACAATTTTCTTCGTATGCAGTGCCTCTCTTTGAGAACTAAAGCGGGGGAACACCCTTTGCGGCAAGCATAGTTGATGTCTTGCAGTGACTCTCTCACCCTTTCCACCGGAAAATTAAGAACAGCGGTGGGGCCTCTCATGGTAAATGCAGCTTGGTCATAAGCTAAAGCAGCCGCCTCTGCACTCTCGAACGTTCCCAGCCAAACCCTCGCCCCATTCCTCGTCGTGTCTCTGATCTCCGCTGCAAATTTTCCCCATGGCCTCTTCCTCACTCCTATGTATGATTTCTCCTTCACTTGTTTCTCTTCACACTTCACCTCCGGATGCGTTGGTGCCTGCGGGTCAATTATACTGTCCACCATGTCGAAGGAAAGAGTATCGTGGTCATGGATATCTTCATGAACTTGGTTGCTTGACAAAGATTCCATGAAATCAGAGGGCCCCTGCCCCAAGTCCCAATAATCTGAGCATGGATGTTGAAAGAAAGGGGAAGACATGAGCTGATGACCAGTACAGCACAGCTTCGAAGATGTATTTCTCTAACGTCTGTCGCACATCCTCGTTGCCATTATTTATAAGCCTGGGCGATGCCTATCTTGAATTTGAATCAGCGCCGACCACAATATTTTATCTCAAATAATATGAGAGGGCTCCTTCCAAAAATCCCAATCTGGAAATGGGTGTGCTGAAAGATCGATTGGAGAAAGACATATTACTGTTGCTTCAATAATGTCAATGTTTACTTTATTATGTGATCATATGTCATTCACCTTCCTGATTCCTATACTTCATACTTTATAGGCCCAATAATGCCTTTCCTTAATCACCCTCCACCTTGATTTTTTATTTCAATAATTATTGGGTCCTCTATTTAAATATCTCAATACTTCTATTTAATCTCAAGTGGAGATTTCTGAAACAACATTGGGTTTGGGTATACTCCTAATACCTATACTTTAACCAATAAAAAATATAGCATTTAATGTCAAGTGGATCCATTTTTAGCGGATGTATTTTATCAGTTAGCACTGAAGTGTCTACCATGTGAGTCGTACGCTACATATACATATATATGTATACACACACACACACATATAAGATTACGTTATTTTGAAAGTTCTATCATATTAAAATTATATATTTTCTTATTAAAAATAAATATAGAGATAATAGAGAATTAAAATAAAAACAGTGGGTAGAGAAGATACATATAGAGATACTGGAAATGAATTTTCATTCTTTATTTTATTATGTTAGAATGATAAAATTATTTTTTACTTAAAATTGTTAACAATTATTTTATTTTTATTCACAGATTAATAATTATGGAATATTTAACCGATAAAAATTATAATGAACAAGGAGACAAAAAGCAACAAACAGCCAAAATATCTATCGTCATGACCACCAAACTCATTAACGACTATACAAAAAAAAATGATTTTGTGTAGGTCGTTGATTTTCTTTCTTTGCTTTAGTACAGCTTTTAAGTTAGATCCAAAGTATGACAAGTGCGATGCTCCCATGTTAAATTTAAGAATATTATAATTCTCTTGTCTTATATAAATCATGCAAATTTATTTTCCGAATTGGTTTTGAAAAAGTTGTCAAATTGCATTAGACTATGGAGGCATAAGCGAAAATGGGAGACAGACTAACGGAATCACAAGTGAGGCAAACTTTTTGTAGTATCTGATCCAAACAAATTAATTAATAAAACATCAATTGTTAATAAATTTTAAGACAATCCTTCGAATCTTGAAATAACTGGATGGTGAAGATATTAACTTTGAGAGGTCTAATTCTTCATAAAAGAACATTATTGTTTTTTGTAAAAAAAAAAATTGGTTGGAGTATTTTCACACGTATTACTGTAAAACTAATCCTTTGCGTACTGCCACGATCCATGACTAACTAAGAGGCATTCCCCACAATTGCTTTTTATATAATTTAAACTTTTATTGTCTTACAAATTAAAGAGTATATTTTTTATTCAAAGAATTAGCTTTTGTCTTGGTGCAACAAGGACTAGGAAGTGCATTTCCAACGCCATTGTGAAGCCAACAAATATGGTGATTGGCTTGTCAACAAAAGTTTACATGTTTTAGAGGTCCTCATGTTATTAATAAACTCTCTTACAATCTTTATTAACTAATATTTAATAATATCTCTGAAGATGTTACTCTCAAAGTAATTTTTTTATAGTTGTTCTCTTTTTATTTGTTGTGTCTGGACTTCAATCTCGCTATTTTACTCAAAAAAATTTCAAAATTTACACCTAGTTGCCTAATTTTTTTCTCATACTAAACTTTTATTCACAAAAAACAAATTAATATAAAGATAAACTAAAATATAATATATTAATATACTTTAGGAACATAAATTCATGTCATATGAAATTATAAAAAATTATTCTACTAATTTTCTTCTAATTTTGCAAACTTCGGTCTAAGCCTCCTTTTTTTCTCAACTTATTTTATTTCACCATTTTATTTTGGTTAAAATACACAGAAATTTTCTAAGTTTTGCACATAACCTCCCTGAGATTTGAAATTTAAAAAAGAACCTTTTTACACTTTTAAAATTATGCAAATAACACCAACGATTAAATTTGTTATCCAATAATTAATGGTCAAACACTAAGTTAGACGTATTGACTCCACGTGAGATTTTTTGTTGACTTAGACCAAAGATAATTTTATCTTTTCACTTTTTTCTCTCTCTCTTCCATAATTCTCTCTTTCTCCGACCAATAATCCCACCCACGTCGACGAATAGACGAATGGTGGATGACCACAGACGTGCGGCCACGGACAAAAAATCCAACTGAAAGCCACGAACTGGTCGCCAACCGGAGGCCCGAGGGCGAGGCGCCCTCGCATGAACCCTTACCCTCACACTAAGATGACTCGCGAGGTTGAGGTTCTTTTGCATAAGCATGAACGACGATCGACAGGAAAATGACAGAAGTGCGAGGGCAAGGGTTTATTTGTGCGAGCATGAAAGGCAAAAATTGCGATAGATTTGACGAAAATTGCAAACGTTCGGATTTGTCACAATTTTTGATGATTGGCGACTCGGTCATGACTTTTTGTCAAATCTGTCATTTATGGCTGCCTATCTGTGGAGTTTTGTCACCATTTGTGTTGTTTCGTTGGGCAATTGGTGACTTTTCGGTAACCGTCCGTGAAGTCCGATGAAGAAATAGAGAATTGTGGAAGAGAGAGAAAAAATAAAAAAAATAAAATTGCCCTTAATCTAAGTCAGCAAAAAATTTCATATGGAGTCAACACATCTAACATAGTGTTTGACAATTAACTTTTAGATAAAAAAATTTAATAGTTAGTGTTATTTATAAAATTTTAAAAATTTAAAAAGATTCTCTTTTGAGTTTCAAACTCTAAGAGAGTTATGTGCAAAAGGTCAAAATTCAAGAAAGTTTTGTATATTTTGACCTTTTATTTTTATATATTATAATGATCTAAACAACTACTATAAATATTTTTTTTAAGTTGTCCTCTTCCACCCCAGAAAAAAAATCCTCTAATAATTTAAAATTTTTTGTTCAACAATTTAATTTATAATTTTGTCAACACTTAATTAACTACTTTAATTAATTTGTAGTATTTTATATGAATTATAATGTTGCTTGTAAAACTACATTATATTTGATATCTCAACAATTGACCCCGATTAATTTTGGTGGGCTTGGTAGCTGTTGAAATTTTTACATGTAAATGTGTAATTTAATTGTGGTTCTCAGAATCATTTCATGTAATTACCTAAAAAAAACATGAAAAGCAGTAGTTAGAGAAATCGTTTACAGCCTACAGGTACTTTTATCAATATATAATTAGCACCCCCAACAATTCCATGTTGACAACCTCGTGATTTCATCCATTGTTTTTCCAGTTGCACTCAATTTCCACGAACCAATCATGATAAAAGGATGAAAGAAGAGAATTGATTCATAAATCCCCCATTACTTCACTCCTTAATTAGTGGTAATCTTCCATCAATATTATAATTGCACCTCTTTTAAGAGAGCATTTGTACGAATAATTAGATTAAGCTAAAATGAGAGGAAATAGACATACCAACATCTCTGTATAATTTTTTTTGTTAAATATTCGAAATTTAGAAGAATAATCAATGTTGCTATGACCGATGGCTGTATAAAGGCAAAAGATAACTTAACTTTATTTTTTTTTAAGTTTGATTAGTTTTACTTTAATTTTTTAATTTCAAAAAATTACTTAATTTTTTTAATTCTTAATATTGTTAATTTATTGAATAAAAAATGTTAAGTTTGAGTTAGTTTTAATATCTCTATATTATATTATTATTAAAATTATCACTCTATTAATATTACATGTAAAAATAAATAAATTTATAAGTAGTACTATATTTATGTTTAGGTTTGACAAGTAACTAATTTAGAATATAGAGTTTAAATCTATGAATTTATTTTTTTTACATGTAGGATTAATAAATTGATAATATTGATAAGAGAGATATTAAAATTAGCTCAAATTAAACATTTTTGTTAAGTAAACTAATAAAATTAGGGATTGAAAAATTTTTGATTTATTTTTTAAAATTAAAAGACTAAAGTAAAACTAATTAAATTTAACAAAAATAAAAAATAGTCAAACTTAAAGGGACTAATAAAAGTACTATTTATCCCATTATAAAACAATCTAGATTATGGCCCATACTGTTAATATTATATATATTAGTAAAGTTAAACATCTACTTTGTATCAATAAGCTTAGGTATATATTTATATGCAAATTATATATCTTATAATTAATTTATTTGTAATTTAAAAAGATCATAGCTCAAAAATATAAAGATAAGTAATCAATTTAAATTAGAATTAATTTTTAAAAAAAATTTCATTTGTTTTATTCTTGATAAATGATTTTATTTTTTGAGGATTTAAGGTTCACAGAGAATTGACATTTTTTAATTTATCTTTTAGTGTACTCTATTTTTATATAATAATAGATATGTAGATAGATGGATTTGTAATTTAAAAAAATTATACTTAATTCTTTCGTTATATTTATAAATTTCTCAAATATATTGTTATAAATATTCAATTTTAAATTAGAATTATTTTAAAAAAAATATTTATTTAATTATTTAATTATTTATAAATAATTTTATTTTTGGAGGATTTAAGATTGAGGTAACACTTTTCAGTTTTTTTTAGTATACTCTTGTTATATATATATATATATATATAGAGAGAGAGAGAGAGAGAGAGATGGGCAAGCAGTATTTTCTATCCAGCAGTTTAAATAGCTTTAATCTTATAGTAATTTTATCTGATTTCTTCGTTATGAAGGGATCGAGAAAGTAGGTTGAAAAGGGGAAAGTTTGTTAAGTAATTCTCAACCCAAAAAAAAGAAGGAAAAGATCATTTGTAATGGATAATTGATTTTTCTGTTCTCCCTTCATGCTGGTAGGATCCCCGTAAGGAGTTAATACTCTAATGCTCACAGAGTATTTTGTTAATTGTGTATTGAAATTCATGTGTACAAGAAGTAATCGGAGATAAAAGTGTGATTTGAAAAAAAAAAACTACGAAAAATTGTGAATGGATAAGGGGGAAATAATAATTAAAAAAGATATTTAAATATAATAAAAAATTTTAAATTTATTTCTCTTTCAAAATAAATAAATTTTAAAAATTTGGCCAGATAAGCCCTTAGGCTGTGTGGACGTATGGATGGAAGGAGTGCTATAATAACGAGGCCCCTCTAGTTGTAGGCCCAATACATGATTTATAAATTAGAAAGGAAGTTTTAAAAATATGCCTTAACTGAAATCAATATTTTTAGACCTTATGATTTAGGCTTTTATTATGCTTTTTCTCCTTTCTTTCCTCTTCTTCTGCATTAGTCTTTCTCCTTTTTCAGGAAAGATTTTCTCTTCCTACATAAAAGATTTTTTATTCTTTCGTAAAAGGTATAAATATATATATATATATATATTATTGGTAATAATTTAGTTTTTGAAGTAAAAAGTTTAAAAGATTTATAATCTAACTCACCAGATTTATAATTTAATGTCAGATTTTGAAGGATGACGATAAGAGAAGACTTAATCGTATGAAAAAATTGAGAAGTGTGATGTCTCTCCTTGCATGATTGTCAATTTTTCTTGTAATTTTATAATTGTATTTCTATGTAATTTAGATTATATTTTTTCTTGAAAAGTGTTGTGTGTTGTATTTTATTTTGTTCCTACAATTTGTTACAAAATAGCAAACATAATCTTAAGTTGATGTTTATATGGGCTCAAGGTGTTTGTTGATTGAATAAAAAATTTCTTTAATAAAAAAAAAAAGAAGAAATCAATATTTTAGACACAACACTAATAACATCCTAAGTGAACAACGTACGTATCCGGGTAATCTTTGATTTTGGTGAAGCCGGCGGGGAGCGCGAGTGAAACGGCAGAAACAATCAAAAGGCTGGAGGCTTTGAAACGTACAATGAACATTGCAAATCAAAATACTCACTACTCACTACTCACCACCATTTTAGGCATTGATGTGGTGAATATAATTGAGTCATTATTGGGCATCCAACTTGTTATTATTTAATAATTAATATATATGTATCTCTAAATCTGTGTTAAAGACAAGTACTAACTATTAATTTAAATCCCCTTTCACCTTAATGCACTTCTGGCTGCTAACAATATCATTAATTATATGACATTTGCTGTTACATGTATCTTAATTTGAGATAAATAAAGCACTCATCCACAGATTCATGAATGTATCAGTAATAGAAACAGATGCATGAATATTTCCTTTTTTGATGGTTCCCTATTAATTAATGTTTTGCGCCTTTCTTTTTTCTCCAAAGCGTTATTTTATTGCTGCTAAATCACTTTTACATAATAACAACAAATAAAATAATGCTGATAACGAAAGCAAATGTGGGGGCCATGTTGAGAACAACAAAAAAGGAAACCTAGGATCCCACGAATTGGAGGCAGACAAGTGGATGATCTGTTTCTTTTTTTTTTTTTTTTGTGGGGTCAGAGTAATGGGATTTGACTAACCGATGTATCATTGCCGCAATTTGGAATTTCCCCTAATTGGTAATTCCCAAACGTTTGGCATGACGTGTGCATCATCACCTGACACACGCATTACATTTAAAATTGGATTCACTGCTCTGTTCTTGTTTTGATGCATCCCCTCTTTCCTCATTCCCTGAAGCATTTTGAAATTTTCCCATGAATTGGGTGATCACACACTCTACACTCATTTATAATATTCAAATTGAAACAACCACAGCAGAGTAGTTAAGCGTTGAGTTGAATTTAAATTGAGATGAATAGGATAATACATGGTACTGGGACAGTGGGACTAAATAAGATTTCAATTTGGTTTTTTTGTCTTTTTGTGAGAAAATATAGGCAATGGAATTACAAGTTAGAAGGGAAAATGTATGGGGACATGTACTAATCCTGTCACACAGCGCTAGCGCAGCCGTCTGTGTGATTAGGCAAATTCATGCATCAACCTATCGCTCATGTATATCATCATCCACTTGTTCAATTTAAATTTGAATTCATTCATGATTCATGCATGCATACATTTTCACTCGTGTTATTTTAACAACGATTCACTTATTATCTTCCATTAGTTCATTCATTCAGACTTCAGAGCAATGCACAAAACAGAGGTACCTTACCTTTCTATCTCATACATATTCCATCTATGGCTTCTCCTTCTAATCCTATGTTTTGCTGCTAATTGTAGCACATCAGCACTAATTGTCAAACCTGGTGTGCCACGAAGACGACAAATTGTTTGGACCAACTTCTTCACCAACAGAGTGTAAGTACTATATCAAAAACCTACATTCTATTTTCTCTTCATAATATATATATATATATATGTGTGTCGTAAATTTACTTCATTTTTGCATTGGCTTAAGTTCTACTTCAATTGGTGTTGCATACGTTCACTTCCAGCGTACAGTTTCTCAAACCATATTTTTAGACATTTATGTATTGGTCAGTATTTAGCCCATTTCACTTGATAAGAAAAGACTCTGTTTGTTTGATGTATATATTAGTTAATACTAAAGAGGTATTTGCATCTCCAATACATTGCTTGTTGGCACTACACACTACTTTTTGTTTTCCCTGTTTAGTATAATTAGTTTGATAAGTCCTCAATTTTTTTATTATTGTATATTATTTATGTAAAATATCTAATATATATTTATTTTTCTCATTTTATTCATTCACAATAAATTTTTAAAATTGTTACCAAAAATTTTTTTAATTAATTACTTTACTTTTAAAATCGGCTGTTAATTATAATATTTTACTAAACATTATTTTTACTTTTTCTTAAAAGCAATTTTTTTTTTCACAACACATGTAGCATAGCATAACATCTTTTGAAGTTTTATTAAATTACAATTGATTATTTTATTTTTTAAAAATACAATTGCCTCCTTAGTATTTCATATTATTGCAAAAACTTATCCTTCGACTTTTTTTTATTAGCAAAATTATCTCTATGCGTGTAATATGGTTTCTTAAAAAAAGTATTTAATTATTTTTATTGCCACATATATAAAGAATAAAATTATAATTTTATGTTGCGCAAAGAGTCAACATCATCCATAGAAAATAAATTAAAAAAATTGGCAACATATATCAAAATTCAAAAGAATTAACTATACTTTTAAAACAGAAGAGTATGAAATATATAAAAGTTGAGAGAGTTTGGAATTTACCATATTATCACCAAAGCGTAAAGCATGTAACGAATGTGTAGATGTGGGTTTTTCAGTCATTTCATCTCAGACACGAAAGCAGGGTGGTCCACACCCTTCGTCCTCCAGCCTCCCTTCTTCGCCCACTGGAACCCTATCTTCCCTTTCTCTCTCTTTTCTCATTTCTGAGTTTCAGATTTATCATCCATCAAATCACTCTTTCTTTACCTCTATGGTTTTGCAGACCTAATTATTTCAACTAAAGATGGTCGACCTCAGATGCATTACGTATATATATATATCATTGTCACAGGTAAATTCGTAAATGTTTTTTTTAATTTAATTGAAATTTCATTTCAATATTAATTAGTTACCATGAAACTAACATTGCTAATTAGGTCACATTTTTGGTTGGTTTCTGACTTGTAGTTGTATATTTGAATGGGTATTCTTCTCACTAATTGGGTCTGCCTATTATTTTTTTGGTTTAAATCTATATATTGTTGTATTTTAGTTGATTTTATGTAAATTCGATCTTATGCGTATTTAGTTCATTGAATGGTAGAAACATATAAAATAAATTCAACATATTTTCTTTGTTTATTTTTAGATTTTTCTAAGCTATTTTCTAATCTCAATTATTCCATTATTCAACGTTTTTAACATAATTTTGCAAAAGTTTCATTGTTTAGTTTAGGCATTTAATTTTAAATATTTCGATTGTTGTTACCCAAGTGAAGATCTCATTAATGTTAAATCTTAGAAGTATTTTATATCTATAGCTGAACAAGTTTTATGCCCTTGATTCCTTTTTCATTTCTTGAACGAAAATATCAGATAAATAACATGCCTTCTTTTTTTTTTTTTTTTTTCCTAATGATGATATTAATTACTACTTGAAATCAGACCCGACCATTTTAGGTATTGTAGATGTTGAATAATGTAATAATCCTTTGAATGAGTGGTTACTTTCAACATGGTTCTTACAAAAATAGTTAATTTGTGATTCAATTAGGATATTTTTGGATTGGGAAAAATTGAGAAGAATGATTCCTTTCTAAATCCAACTTTAAACCAGCTAACAAATTGTAACATGCTTTTCATTAGCCTTTGTTATTCTTTTTAGTCTTAATTCAAATTTTAACTTTCTCTTTTTTAAAAGAATTTGAATACAAGTGACTGTTACCAATGAATTCACTATTTTTCACTGTCTCTGATTTTCAGAAGACTTTTGTTTTTATTTGCTTATGAATGTTTACAATAATGATTATTGCAATTCCTTGCACACTTACAGGGAACTACATATGTACATATGAATTTAATTGGGTGCAATGAGAAAACAAAGAAGGAAAATCTGGAACTTGCTTTGATAGATTTCTGAATATCAGATGATGGAGATGGAAGGATAGCTAGAGTTGGTAAGGGTAAATTGTTGGAGGATATAGAGCTTCTTGAGAACCAATCAACAAGGTACGCCACACTTTGCAAGTTTGTGAGTATAAATATCAAGATGTAGGTAGCTATCAAGTGTTTTTTTGTGTAATATATACTGAACATTCACATGAAATCACTGGGTTCTAATTAGTTTTATATATATCTATATATATCTGTCAAACTGTCACAATTCACATATTCCTTTGTCATAAATTCTCTAAAAATTTCAGCCCTAAGTATTTTCATAAGCGAGTGATTAACAACCTGTAGAGGACATTCTAATTTCCCTCACATGCTCACACGTTCAGTTTAATTATATATATTCATTCATACATTTACCATGCAGACTGATTATAATATATACGTATATTTTAACTCATATTTAACATAAATATTGTTATTATCATTGTTATTTTGTACGTAATTATAGTTTTATTTCACTGTGATTTGAATTGTTTTCACTCTATCACTCTGCTTAATTAAGAACTATATATTTTGACATTTGCTCTATCAACATACAACACTTGTACTTAATTTAATTTTGTTAAATATTAAAAAAAATCCAAATGCTATTCATTTATTTTTTTGGTAAATTTTCTTAATTTTATCTCAAAACCTTGATTAACCTCTTTTCTTTTTAACCAAACTCCAAATTTTCCTTTTTTTTTGACTTCATACTAGATGATTACCTTATTTCTCCTGATTCCATTTTTTAGCATGCCTAATTATAACTCGGGTCAATCTTTCTGAATACATATATAGTTTTGCATATATATATATATATATATATAGGTATTAATTATTTGAACGTGAAACTCTTTGTTCTTTCGTTTTTTGTTTTATTTTCAATTGTATGTCAAAGTAACTAACTCCTACCTCTAAAAAATTTTGCCTAATGTGTTCAATCTAGTGCCCCTAATTTCTTTAAATCTCTCCTGATTTCATCTTAAAATTCCTATTTTCTTTGTCCCAATAAGGTTGCACACTCCCCAAATTCTTTCTAATCATTTTACTTTTAACAGTTATATATGAAGACTCCTGTTTATATTATGTCAATTAGTTTGTTAAATAATTGTTATTTTGTTTAATTTTTAAAAAAATGAAGTTTGAGACTTTATCATTAATAAACAGAAGAAAATAGTTTTTAAGAATAAAATCATTAATTAATTTTATTTTTTGAAACTGAAACTGTTGTATCCGGCGGGACTGAACAGTGACTGAGAGTGGGAAACCGGGAACAGCCAAAAGGGGAAAAGGAAAATAAGCGACAAAATTACTGTATTGTCCTCGAGTTATGGAACCTATCTTCAATACGCATTGATGGGTTTTTTAGTTATTTCGTTCCCTCAGACACACCTTCATGATCTCTCTCGTCCCGTAACCCTATCTTTTTCGGCCATTCGGCGACACGAAATCCCTCTTTCTCTCTTTGGACTTCCCTCAATGTCAATGCCAACCCAATTTCTGAAAATTAGGTATTCTTTCAATTTTATTTGATTTTCGATTTTATCTTTCTCTTTTATTTCTGGGAAACACTGTGCACATCGCGCAGATACATTTAATCAATTTCCCTTATAGGGGTACGTAAATGCCAAGTTTTCTTCTCTCCCTAATGTTTAATTACCACTCATTCTCCAACCAAATTTGCTTTAGGGAATCATGAATCATCTATCCATAATGTCACTGTGTCCGATAATATATGAATTTTTGGAGCAGTTTTGTTCTTATATGGTCCTCCATTAATGTTACTTCCTTATATACTTTGTACCCAAAAAAATTGAAAATCCTGAACTTGCTTCTGTACTCTATAGTTTACCGATTTTCACTTTTGATGCAGAATGGAAAGCTACAGTTGCCAATGCAAAATTGTTGGACAACATCCAAATTCTTCAGCCACAAGGTACGCAACAATTCTGAGTATTGAGCTCTCTAAGCTGAGTTTTTGTGTAATATATGATTTATATTGCATGGATTATGGAATCACTGGGTTCTTGCTGGTTTTATATTTCATACGTTAAAAAAATATATTGTTATTATTATTTGGTGAAATGCATTTTTTTTATCTTTGATTTAGACTGCTTTAGTATCTTGTAAATTGAAAATTGATATTTTACTAGTACGAGATTTGCTCCGTGTAGCAAAATATATATTACTAGCTAGGTGCTTTAATTGTATTAAACATCAAACAGATTTCCTCGAATACCATCTAATTGTTCCATCTCCATTTCATCTCAAACTCTTTATTACTCTCATTTCTGTCTTAAATTTCAAAACTCCCCAAAGTTAATATTCTTCCCACAACTTCAAATCTTTGCTTCAATCTTGAATGGTCACCCCCAATTTTTATACTCTTCTAATTCCATCTTAAAATCGCCACCCGCAATTTTCTTCTAACATGCTTAATTTAAAGTCCCTAATTTCTTTAATTCATCTCAAAATCTTCAATTTTATTCTTTCCAACTTAACCCGCACATTCCAAATTTTAGCCTTGTAGTCTTCAAATTATTGATTCTTTCAACCAAATGTTCACAAGTTCTTCCCGGCCAATAAAAAAAAAAATCCGAAATTCTTATTTTAAAGTGTGCTTTTTCTGAAATTTGAAGAAATAAATTGGAATTTGGAGATTGTTATTTGATATTCAACGGATAGCAAAATGTAAACGAGCTAGAGATCTCTAGATATTGGTCTGTATTTTACTCCTTTTTTTTTTTTTTGTAAAAACTTAACTATAATATATGTAATCTAATTAAGACTTATATGAAAACTAAATATCGAAGTCTTAGAGTGATTTTTTTAAAAACTTCTCGTATGCCAATATTTTTTCTCTTGCTATGAGTACATGAAACCAAAAGTAGTGATGTATGTACGTATGTGGCAGATTCACATGAATATTCAACAGGTTAATTAGTTTTTGTGTTCTCTGTTTCCTGAATCTGTGTGAAGCCTTCTCTGAAAACAGGCATATATAACGAAGTAGCAAGCTTGTATGGAAAAGCAAAATTAAATTGAAACTAAAAGAAGGATACAGGAGATAGTTAAAATTCTTTGTTACATAATAGTGGATTTTAGTTTTTTTTAATAATAGATAATTTTGGCACTGATCTAAATTAAGTTTTTTATGTATCCGGGATATCGTTAATGACTAGATATGAATTTATATGTTTATATTGGACAATCAATAACTAGTGTAAATTAAATACAATATGGTCAGTTAGTTAGTAGCTTACATATATATAACACGAGCTAAAACTTAATGTGTTTTATGTTAATGAATTAATTTAATTTCTATTTCCATTTAAAAATTTGTATTATATAATATTTTAGATGTATTGGCAAAGAAAATTGAATTAACTGCATATACTTTTTTGGGGAAAAGAGATACTCTAAAGTGTCATAATTTTTGTACTTCGCTACTTTACAAAAAAAATATATTCCATCAACGAAAGTTTAATTTAATAAAAAGAATTAATTATTCAAAACAAGATGAATTTAGACTCAAATTTTTGTTAAAAGAGATTTTTACATTTAATTACATTGAACAAAATGAATTCCAATAAAAGTATTTATGAGAAAAAACACTACAGAATCATTGAGAAAGTGGACCAGCCAAAAGGGCTAAAAAATAAGTAATGAAATTACGGTGTTATCCCGAAGTAATCAGTAGAGCTGTCTCCTATCTTAATTGCTCTTTTATGGTTTTTCAGTTATTTCGATCTGCAGACACACCGTTAATACCTTTATGCCCTTTTCCCCACGAAACCTTCTGTAGGTTCTGTAAACCCTATCCCTATGAAACCCCCCTCCCTCCCCTCTTTCGGTGACTTACTCTCTTCCCTCAATGCCGACCCATTTTTTGCGAATTAAGTGCTGTTTCAGTGTTAGTCGATTACGGATTTTATCTTCTGTTTTGAAGGGAAAATATTTCTGGCGAAGATGGTGGGCAACGAGCGGATTCATACAATGAATTACTAAATGAGGTAAGTGTGAATTTTTCTTTTCTTTTCTTTTTAATGTCTGATTATCACTATCACTGTTCTGAAACGAAAATTACTCTATGATGAGACGCCTCCATTATTGTTGGTTGACTATATATATATATATATATGAAGCCAAGGAATTGTTGCATAATTTTTATTTTCACTATCGTTTTCTATGTTTTACTGGGTTTCTCGCTCTCTATGTATTACATCACCCAGAAATTGTCAAAGGACTCACCTTATATATTCCTTGGATCTTCTATAATTTTTCAATTTGCATACGTATACTAGCTTTGGTACTATTATAATTTTTTATTATTGTGTCTTTTTCCTTCCCCAATTTTGCTCGGAATTCTTTGTTTCGTTTGACTATGCCTTTAAAATCTGTTGTTTTGATAACTGTAGATATGCTTTCAGCCTCCTATTATTTGAATGCACCTACATAAATATTCTAAAAGTTTTATGCCATCAGATTTCATATTTTATTTTCTGACGGAAATTTTAAATTCTTAACTGGCCTACTTTAGACAGCCACCAGTAATACCAAGCTTTAAAAAATTTTTGACGTAGCTGTTTTAATTAGACTTCAAATATACAGTCAGCAAATATTGGATGTGGTAAACTGGCAATATTATATATAGATGCGGCAAGATGAATTATAATATGTTAATTTAGTACATCATCATTTTTGTCCAAGCATCTAAGACTTTTGGATATACTAGATGTGTAAACTATATCTACGTTATTGTTTGGTACGCATGCATGTTTAACTAGATGATATAATCGATGTGATGTAAAACATCCCTAGCTGAGTATTGACATGCATCTTTTGCCTTTATGTTTTATACTCAAATAGCTCCTCCATTACAACTTAAAAGAATGAATAGCTGAGTATTCACATGAATAACGCCTTCAAAAGTTTTCCTTTAAAAAATCTACCACCTAAGATACCTTCCAAACCACATATATAACAAATAACATTCTCAACTCCTTTGGCAAGAGTGAGTAATAAAAATAAAGTTTTTGCGGTCATTATAAGATAGACATTTTCGTTCTCACATTTATGCATTGTATTGTCTGTGGTTTGACATGTGAGTAGCATAACTGAATGTGGTATCTTTGCCGTTTCTAATCCAGGAGTTCAATTTTAATTATGGTTTGAGTTTTTCCTCCGAATCACAACTCACAACATCAACTGCATTTTGCTCAATAATTTTGGTGCATAAATATGAACTGACTATATGCAGTTCGGTGTTGTTCTTTTATGCTCTCCGAAAATGTAGTGAAATTTATATCAACAATCAGTGTCATATTTTCTTATTTTAAAGCATATATGCGGTATGTGCTGTAAACTTTTCTGGCTACTTCAGATGGTAAACAATGTTTATGTTGTTGCCTTCATTATGATAATTTTTTTTGCTAATAGCAGCTTATTGGAGATTGCATATTTTATACTTGATGTATATAAGGAGTTTGACAATGCTTTTACCTTTGTCTGTTTCGTACGCAAGGAGGACCAAATTTGCAACCTTTTATCAAAATTCTCACCCTCCCAAATCCCAATCACTTAGGCTTGCCTTAGTTGGCTTCTTTACCTTTTTATTATCATTTTTTTTTCTTAAGCATTTTGAGATAATTTCTGGTTATTGTGGCTGCAGAATACGTAATTGCTCTGATAAATCATAAATGGGATAAGGGGAAGAAGTGAGATATAAGACGTGAAACTAAACAAGGTATATATGACGTATGAAACTGTAGGTAAATTTATACATTGTATTTATCTGATTGTTTAATTAATTGAATGTGAGTTTTGCTAATGTATTAGGGTGGAGAGAAATGATGTCTTATCATATTTGAATGGTCAGTGTTCCTATTTAATTTACTACTTCAAAGATTAAATGGGGCATGCCATCATACTGTGAGCATCTTATAATTACAACTTACTTTCTTCAGCTAATGCCTAATTGTACTTTGCATTGTGTATATATGACTAACTCTTCTTTTCCTCTAAATTGGCAAATATACGATTATCATTGGTGCTTTTTTCTCTAAGTTTCATGTTGAGTTTGTTTTCTGTCTATGTATGTTTGGAAGAATAAGTTTGTTATCAAACATATATATGTTGCATTATATGCCAACCCTATATATTATCGTTGATTTGGTCTAGCAATCAAGATAACAATTGCAGCACCCTATACTTTTGCATTCTTTCCAACTCCTACTGTATATAAAGGTCATGTTAAAAAGGAAGTACTCAATGTTGATACTTGATATGGGATAACTACCTTCGCATGGGATTGAGAAGCAAAGGATTTAGTGATACGATTCCATACTTGATAAGAATGTTAACATCCTACTACCTTGGTCAGGATGTTCTCGATCATGGAGGATAAGAGCCATGAGAGGAGAAGCTTATCTTGTTTTCTCCATGCGATATATTCTAGATTTATCTTTCCTAGTGCTTGATCTTCTTGATGCAGGTATTGTTTCGGAAGAGGTTCATCGTTATGGATGAAGTTAAGGAGCTCATGGCCTTCGATTGCAGCCAAAACTTGTCATTGCCAGAGTAGAAAGTTTCTGTCATCTAGCTTGACAGAGATGGTGTGATTGAAGACAATTAGAGCTGTTCTGCTCGCTGTTTTCAGTGACACAGATGAAGCTTGGAGGCTGCCACTTGAAGAATGTGACTCCATTGATGGTAGCTTTGATAACATGTAAAATAAACTGAAGTATCTAAAATGAAATGTATTTTCTCTATATTTCTTTCATACTGCTGCACATGCATATATATACATCATACAAGGGAGGTTCAGGAGGTTCAGATGTAACCGAAGTAGAGGGATTCTAACTATCTTCAGAAGTTTCTATCTAACTAACTTAATTATTTTTATAAACATACCCTTTACTCTAACACCCTGAGACTAAATTACAATATCTAGTGTATGTAATATAATTTCAGTGTTATTCCCTATTTGCCAACTAAATTTTTTCATTCCTTGAGTTCATCATATATAAAGTATATCATCTTTTTTTTTAAAAAAAAGAAAGTATCTTCACACTTTTTGTGTCTGGATCTAATCTTACTTAGAGATTGAGGCTCTCTTCTCCACAAGTGTTTTCTTACTGACTCAAACTACTGACAAATTTGTTATTGCTTGAAACACTTTTTTTGAGTATAAAGGATACCATCTCTGACTCTACTACTATTTTGTCTTCCACGTCCCAGGTGAAATGGAGAATGAATAATTTCTGGCTTTGTCCTATCATCATTATGGATAAAATCTAATAGTCAACACAAGGTAAATGATATGTACTTTTTGCGAAATCAATCCATACTTTTTCCCCCCATAAATTATGTATATATGAATGGATTTGCGAAATAATATCTACCTTGTGTTGACTATTAGATTTTATCCATAAAATTTTAGGAGTTATCATTTCGCAAAACTATATATATGAATGGATTTGCATGTTTAAATCACTCACGCGATTCATTTTAAGAGTTGATTCACACAGCACGTAAAATATCATTTCTGGGGGAAAAAAGTATGAATCAATTTCTGTGAGAATTAACTTCTAAAATGAATCGCCTGAGTGATTTAAACGTGCAGATCCATTCATATATATAGTTTCGTTTGCCTTGTTTGGACTCGTGAAGATTTCTTTTATGGGTGATACTGGTGAAGGTATACTTGAAGCAGCTCCAAAAATAGATGTCTGCAAGATGAAGAAAGGATTCAAAAGAAACTTACTCAACTTGGGAAGAAGATACGACAAGGGTTTGCTGGGGACAAAGAACTCAGGAGTAATGCAGAAATTAAAATAGCCAGAAAATAAAAGATAGGGCTCCACATAAAATAGAAGGATATATATATATATATATATGTCCATATATGCAGAAATTTGTAATAGTAATGATACGATGTAAGACGGGTTCATTTAAAGTAGGTAGGGCTAGCATTTTGAGGGGACATGCTGAGAAGTTGCTCTAAATATTCAACTCCCAAGTCCTCTAGCACCACCACCTCTGATTTCTGCTTCTCTTTGTCTTTCCTAACCTTTGATGACATTAATCTTTTTTTGATGCAGTGCCTCTCTTTGAGTGCCAAAGCAGGCGAACACCCTTTGCGGCAACCATACTTGATCTCCCGCAGAGACTCCTTCACCCTTTCCACCGGAAAATTAAGAACAGCAGTGGGGCCTCTCATGGTAAATGCAGCTTGATCATAAGCTAAAGCAGCTGCCTCTGCACTCTCGAACGTTCCAAGCCAAACCCTCACTCCATTCCTGGTTGTGTCTCTGATCTCCGCTGCAAATTTTCCCCAGGGTCTCTTCCTCACCCCTATGTATGGTCTCATCTCCTTACTGCTTCTACTGCTACTTTTGGCTTCTTTGCCTTCTGACTTTTCCGCTGGTGGCTTTGCCTCCGTGGTTGGTGGTGGTGGTGGGTCAATAATACTGTCCACCATGTCGAAGGAAAGATGGTCATGGATAGGATCTTCATGAACCTGGTTGCTCGACGCAGATTCCAAGAAAATATCCAAGGGCTCCTGCCACAAGTCCCAATCTGGGCATGAGTGCTGAAAGAAAGGGGAAGACATAGCAATAGCAGCTTTGGTTGCTTCCTTCAATGATGAATGATGAGTGATTACCTGACCTGCTCTCTAACTTCTCTGTCTGTCCCATCTGCTCATTGCCCTTATTTATAGGCCTCGCTGATGCCTACAACGCCTACCACAATTCTTTATTTCATTTAATATAATTGGTTCTTCCTATAATTTAGCAATCTCCAGCTTCAATTTTATTTCAAGTGGCTATACTGAATTTAATTTATTATATTATTCCATCGCTACTCTTACTATCCTAATATATTTCAATGAATTTAAAACTATAACCTCTCTCGTCACTTATATAAATTAGTCAGTGACTTCTTTGATGTAACCAAATCAATATTGTTTAGTGTTTGTATTTTGTTTTTATTATCATTTCATTTTCGAATCGTGTATATAAATTTGGAAACTTTCAAACAAATTATAAAACAGACAAAAATAATTTTCTTTTATTTAACTTGTTACCTGAACAGGATTAGCAAAACAAATGTAAGTGACAATGGAAATAAGAAACAAGTTATTATTATGCATATGGACAATTAGGGTTTGAGACTTTGAGTATGTTAATTTACAACTCATTCTCGGATCGAGGAAAAAAAATCTCATTTTTGGATCCAGATTTAAATGGGTAATGATCAACTTCATTTTTTTTAAGTTAAGACTCAAATCTACATCAAATTTACTTATATAAAATCATAAAAAAACATCTTAACTATTATATTGTCTAAATTCAATTCATACAATCAACGAACAAGTCTCAATAAGTTTATTCTTACACATGTATTAACTATATATATATATATATACACACACACTTATATATAAATATTACAACTTTCTAATTTAATTCCAACGTTTCAAACTCTAAATTGTGATGTTAATCTTGTGCTGTCATCGCATTGCAGCTACGATTTTTATTTGGATATGTGAGAGAATGATGCGAACAGACACAATTAATATATATTTATTTTAATATATGTCTATACACGTAGGAGAATGGATCTTAGAGTCACAGGTTCAAATCTTAAAATTAATCTTTTTATTTGAGTAAAATTACATTCATTTGACCCTCCTCAAATAATCACTTAATAGAAACTTTGTGCATAAAATTGCCCTTATTTGTATATATTAATAAATAAAAGTGAATATATCAATAATATAACTACTTCGAATCTCACGTGTATTACCTTACATTAGATCCTTAAATTTTTTTTTAAAAATATGTCTATAAACTTATTTTTTTAATATACATATATTTGACAGATAAAATTAACAACTAACTATTGAATATAAAATTTTTTTTATTAAAATTATTAGTATTTGAAAGTTAACCAAGTTTTGATTAAGTTGATTTAAGTTGTCAAAAATTTTATAATAGAAATAAAACTCTATAATTTTTTTATATATAAAACTTAATTAAACTCAATATCTTTTTCAAAGAAAATAGAGTACTTATTGATGATATTGTTTTTGACTAAATTGGTTGTCCTCAAGAAGCCTCATTGGAAAATGCCCAAATAGGTGACTAGGAAACCTATCTTTGCTGACACCTAGAAGTATTATAAATACAAAATTATTCTTTAGTACTAAGGTATGCGAACATTTTTTTCACTCAATTTTATTAGAGGTCTAATTGATTATTTCCTCATTTGAATTCCTTGGTTTGTTCACTGTGTGTAGGCCCCTCTTGCCTCCGACCACTGCATGTAAAACAAATAGCTCTAGCCATGAGATTACTTCTAAAATTTGCTTATTTTCTAATGACATCTTCTCAAATAGATTGAGTTTGAAAAAAAGTGCTATAGAGAGAAACAGTTTGTGTTTAACAAAGTTAGTTGAATAGTACTGTTATTAATATATGAAAAGTAGTTTATATCTGAAAATTTTATAAAAAAAAATATTTTTGATTGTTGAATTACAAAAACAAACATGTTTACCTTTTGGTTTAGGCAAAATCACATTTTATATTTTCAAACTTTATATCAATTTTTAATTTTGTCCCTAAAATATATTTATTGTCAATTATGTCACCAAAAATTTTAATTGTGGCTGATTTTATTCCAAAGCCTAATATTATTAAATTTATTAATGAAAAAAGTTGATTTGTCATCTCATATAATATTTTTTTGTTGATTCAACATTATTAATTTATTAATTAAAAAGTTAAATTATAATAAAAAGTACAATTCACTAAAAGATTTACACATTATATTATATTTACATATTACATTATGTAAATATCTTGATAAATTAAACTTTTTATTATGATGTAACTTTTTAATTAATAAATTAAAAATATTAAGTCAGTAAAAAATATCACATTAAATGTTAGATTAATTTTTTTATTAATGAATTTAATAATGTTAGACTTTGAGATAAAATTAATTATAATTAAAAATTTTGAAAGTATAATTGTCAACAAATAAATTTTAGGAACGATATTGAAAATTGATATAAAATTTAGAAATCAAAAATGCTTTTACCTTTAGTAATGTTATTTAAATAGATAAATGTATATAAATATTTATTATTATTAATTTTTGTTAATTAAATAAAATGTACCTTGCACATGAACGACCAAAATATCTGTCGTCACTACCACCAACTCATTATCGACCTGACAGAAAAAAATGATTTATGCATGTCGTTGATTTTCTTTTTGCTAATAATACAGATTTTAAAATCCTGAATAATGGATGAGAAAGCGAAACTCTTCATTTTTTTTTTTTGAGAATTCAAAAAATTCTGAAGTCATACTGAAATTTCAAATTGTAATTTATTTATTTATTTTATCTCTTATTTGCCTACATCAGTGGTACTGTTTTTTTTTAGATTTAATTATACTATTCGATTTATCTGTCCCTTAATTTTTATTACTAAATTATTTCATTAAAAGGTAATATTTTTTAAAATAGTAAATTAATAATTTAATTGTTAAAAGATCATTATTTTCTTAATTTATCTTTTAAGAATAAAATTTTTTAATTTACTATTTTAAAAAATTTTTTTTAATCAAAATTATTTTTCTATGAGACACATTTTCTTGAATTAATAAATGAAAGCCCCTTAATCTATTAGTTCATGATTGGAATTTATCTAGATGACAATTTTCCTTAAAATAAAAATATTTTCATAAAAAAATAAGGCCATTTTTAGAATTACTTGACTCTATAAATTTTTGTAAAAACTATATTAATTTGATAAGAATTTTCTATTAGATAAATTTAAGTCAGTTGATGATTATCTGAGTTCTCATTTATTAATAGAAAAAAATTATATTTTAATTCAATTTTTTTAAAGAATTAAATTAAGAGATCTTATTTTTAAAATATTATTTTATAAAAAAATTGAACTTTCAAAAAGTAAAGTATTAATTTACTTTAAACAAATTTTAACTATATGCTTTATTTAAAAAAAAAAAGAGAAAAAAAAATAACAAACAACAAAAACAATATTCAACGATGAAAAGACAAAACTAGGAAACAGCGACCCTGCTGCAGCGTCGGCTAAAGACAGTGATGGAATCAGTTATATATTAAAATAATTAAAAATAAATTAATAATTTCGTACTTAAAAATATATATTCTTAATTTAAATTATTAAAAAATAAAATATTTTAATTTAATTATTAAAATATTAATTTTTAATTAATTTAATATTTTAGTTATAGGATGTATAAAAAAAAGTAATTATAAGTGATATTAATATATGTTAAATTGATTATGAAATGATAAACAAATTATATTCAACAGTAAAAAAATAAAATATATAATATTTCTAAATTAAAAATTGTTACAAAGCACAGTTTGTTTTTTTGTTTTTATGTACAATAAATTTGATATATTTTATTTTATAAATTACACATCAAAATAATATGTTTATATTTTTTAATAAAATTAAATTTATTATTTAAGAGTTAGTTAATATCTATTAATATTATTATTAATTAATTTATTATCAATTATATTAATTAAAAGATTAAAATAATTATCAATGAAAGTTGATCAGTCAATAGAAAGGATTAGTTTCTTATAATATAATATATTAATGTTTAAATTTTTACTAGAAGATACTTATATTTAGTATTTGACAGTTTCTTTACAAAATAACTCTAATAAAATGATATTTTTAAGAAACAAAAAAAAATCAAATTAATTAAAAATTAATTTTTTTATAACTAAACTGAAATATTTTTATATTTCAAAAATTAAATTACGAGGATATATATATCTAAAGATTAAATTTTTAATTTACTCAATAATTAACATGGCCAATGCATATCCATAATTGATTAACAATATGCTAATATTTATGAGCATTATTTCACATTTAACATTTTATTAGTAAGATTGTTTCAAAATTTAACTACATTAATTATCTAGATTTATATTTTAAAAATATACAATCTTTGACCAAATTAATAAAAAATAAGTCAGAGAAAAGAAAAATGTTAGTATATAATATATATGATAGCAAATATTGATTACCAAGGCGGGCATCGCTATCAGATTCTATTCTTCGCCCAATATCATATTAATTAAACATAATTGGTTTGCTGATTTCTTAATTTTAAATTTAAGTTTTTTGATATGTTAATGAAAATTTTAATAAGTAGTATATACATATTAAATATTTGATTATAAAATAATTTAGATAATTGGTTTTCATATTAAATGAATGATAAAAGTTAATATTAAGAATAAATCACATTCTCTCCTATAAGACATCTGAAATTATATTCTCATATCTGGAGAGATAAGGAAATTTATAATTTTAATCAAACCATATTTATTATTTATATAATTAAATATATATTTAACTTACATAAGAACATATTTTTTAATTTAAAATAAATTTTTAACTCAAAATAAATAACAATAAAATATTATAATTTTTAAAGATATATTTTACAATACATTATAATATTTTTAGAAGATTAATAATTTCATTAAGAAAATTTTAGTTAAAATGAATGTAATTATAAATTTTTAATCTTAAAATAGGAATGAAATGTAATTTTAACATTTCTCAAACAAGAAAAGTACAATTTCCTCTAATATTAGTTTCCAAATGATGGGTGTGACCAGTGTGAGAGAGATTGTTTTGAGAGAGGGTGAGTATGTAATGTGAGGTTTGTTTTGTTTTTTGGTAAAAAAGATAAAAACAAATAAAAATTAGACTTGAGGGAATTAAATAATGTTAAAAGAGATGTCATTAATTAAGATGATTTGGGCATTGGTTAATTGGTTTGATGGAGAAGCCCTTGTTACTTGTACTTAGGTTGAGTACTAATTGGATATTTAGACAAGAAGGCAGAAGATGATAATTTTGTTTTGAAATGGGTTTTTGCTTTAATTTGTGTGTTCACTAATTGGAAGCCTTTCCCTCATCTCGTGGGTCTCTTTAGGTGGCCACTTTTTATAATAAACAAATCATTAATTAATGATAGATACGAAGGGATACTGCAAATCAGAGCGTTGAACAACATATTAATTATGAAGCGAAAGGGAAGGAGCACTAATTATCAATTAATTATAATCTGCAACTTGTCAATTATGTTTCTAAAGAAGCATCACTGTATATATTGCTTCTTCAATATGGCGTTCTTCCAGATGTTTTAGACCTCTCTACAATTCGCAGCCTTTTCTCTCTGGTCTTTTTACATTTTGAATTAATATACATTTCCATGTACTCTATATATTAACAGTGCCCCCATAAATATACAGATGAGATAATTAATTAAATTTGTGTTGGATTCACGTACGGAATTGGCATATATATTGCAGTTATTAGTTTTTCTTTTTTTGGGTGATCCAAAGAGATTACACAAAACTAAGAAACAAAACTAAGACCTAAGAAAAGTTATAGAAAAAGCATCATCTAGAAGGAAAAATTAATTATACTAATTAAGTTACGATTACGAAGCATGTGGGCAGAACGAAAAGAATGTGAAGAAGGAAGAACAATGGCTGTGACTGTGAGGGCTCCAAAGCTCAAAAGCACATATATATGGCTGCCGTTAATTCATATCTATCGTGCATAAACATATATATATATTAGAAGACTTAAATTTAATAAAAAGAATTAATTTTTTATAGACAAACAAAAATTTAAATTCTCATTGAAATAAAAACTCACGTTTAATGTTTAATAATATTTTAAATAAAATTATTTTTAATAAAAAAATATTTGTCTGAAGTAAAAAAAAAAAATTGAACCTCTCTCATCACACTTTTTAATTTTATTTTAATGTAAGGGTTGATCTCCTTAATTATTTCTCTCGTTAAATTCACGAGATACATCTATTATTTAATTTTAACGAGTTAACACATATACAGAGCTAGCTAGCTTAGCTAGGGCTTGCTTTGTAGTTTTATCCGTAATATGAATTATGGAACTATGGAAGTATGGTGTGTGAATTAAGTTGGTGGAGGTATTACATGACCCACTTAATCTAATAACCATTTTAAAAAAAATTGGTGTAATTTTTTTTTTCATGTATTCTATTTAATTGAAAATTTTAATAATAAAAATATAAAAAATATACATAAGTCTAGTATTAGTGGATTTTAACTGACCTGTAGTGAAATTAATTGTCTAGATATACAGAGGTGCTTTACGGAAACTCAATAAAGTAATTAATAAGAAATAAGGAGGGTGAATATCGCGGTAATATAATTTAATAGGCAAATGCACTTCCCTCTTTCTCTTCCATCTTCTTAAAAGCCAATTCAAATATTGTTCATTTTTCATTTGTAAGTTCTATGTGTGAAAAAATGTCTTCGGTATGATCAACTCATTCTTAATTATATATATTTATGTTTGTTCTCAATTTAATCATCCATGCATATATAGTTGGTTCGTTTTCATTCTAAATTATATAATATAATATTTTATGGCATGTATATATATATTATTAAATATTAATTAATTATATTATCTCCTCAACTTATTTTATGTTTCTCCACTATATATACGGTGTGGCAGGGATGCTTGTGACTCCGCCACATTATTGGACCATATATACTTTACTTTTCTCTTTAGCTCTCTTCTTTTTATATTTTAATCATTATTTTCTTATAATTCCTTTGAAACATTCATTTCTCACAACACAATTAAACACCATTTTATGAAAATATATAATCGTAAGAATAAAAAAAATTACTTCATTCTTTCAATTGAATGATATATACAGAGTAAGCACTTTTTTTTTTGGTTTAATTTTCTATCACATAATTTTCACCGACTTATATTTTATATCTTATTTTTATAAGATAGTATATAATTAGAGATTAAAGAGATGAAAAGTCTAAAATTATTTCATATAATACAGACAATATTATCATATATTAAAAGTTACCGCGTAAAAATATGTAAATTTTAAATTTTTTTAAAAATAATGTCGGAATTGCACCAACAAATAGAAACATACGCTGTCGGTGTAGCTGCGAAGAGAGAACAGACATGGACGACAGGTGTGAGACATGCAATTGCAGAATAAATGTTATGTTTTATTGTTATTGCACTAAATTATGTCGACAAACTAGGCTAAGGCTATATATTAATACATATATATTTTATTATATTTTATTTCCAGTACCATGAATATGTGAAAGAATTAGGCAAGGCATGCGATTGAAGTAATGGACACAATGAGGAGAGACAGTTTGAACTTTGAACCAACCATAGAACATATGACCAACAAAATGTCCATTTTTTAATTAACATAGTCGTGTTATCTTAACAAATAAGAAAATATCAATCCAAAAATTAATAACAATTTATTGTACTCGACCAATTATAATACTGATTTTAATATGTTAACTGGCTAAACCTAAGAAAAATTTCGAAGAAAATTTTATATATGAGCTTGCTGTTGTATCTCATTCAATTTAATATTTCGCACTTTCTTTATTTTAACACAGCTTGATACTCGCATTCATAAGCAAAACCGAAAATACTGATAAGAGAAAATGTAGGTTCTTATTTATTATTTTGAATATTAACGTGCGAGCATGTATAACGTTATTTTAAAAGTAATAAAAATAATGCGAAGAAAGGCATTTTCCAATTTTTGTGAAGGAGCACTAATTCTGATATATATATATATATATATATATATTTTAAATTTGGGGCTGAAAGCACTAACACTGATCTGAACATTACAACATGTAGTTGACAATCCAGCACTTGCTTATTATAGAAATTCTGGAAGCAGTTTGTAAAATCTCAAAATATGTTGGGGTTGTGTTAAGCCTGGTCCTATTCCCATACTCATTTTGAATATATAATTTTTATTTGGCGTATACTTTAATATTGTGTTTTTCAACGCTATAACAGTTGAGCAAAAAATAAATATTTGAGTGTATACTATGTTTGCATATTTCTTATACCAAAGCATATTCCATATTATTAAACAAATCCTCTATTTTTTTTTTTTTTGGGTCAGAACAAATCCTCTTTTCAGAATATAACTCTTAACAAAAAGGAATCGGCTAATCTTTAGTTCATTTGGGCCTTCAACCCTGTTCTTCCACCAAAAAAAAAAAAAGAGATTTGGGTTAGGTCAGTTTATTAACGTTGTCGAACAAATTGTCATTGTTTTTAAGAGTTAGTTGTTTTGAGCTAAAGAATGTACAGAAAAACAATTATAATTAGGATTAACAATTGAGGTTGATATGAAGTGTTTGAAAATATTTAAAGAGACAAAATTACAAAGGTGTGAGTGATTCAAGTGAATCCTACCCCTTAATATTTGCTTAATTGTTTTCAACTTTACTCGGTGCATGCTATTCCATAATTTGGATACTAATTATATACAATTAAGTTGAATAGATGGATGTCAATAGTTTTGTTAGAAGATATGTATAATAGATAGCGACTGCGATATATAGTAATGTTGAAAAAGCAAAAAGAAGATGAAACATCTATGGGGGTCAAAATTAAGAATTGCGAAGGCTAATTCTCCATCTAATCTAATTTAATGTAATTGATTGGACTTGGTTTCTTCTTAATATATTCCCTCCTCCTTCTCTATGTAATTGTCCACTCCTCTCTAATTATGAATGTTGCAGTTGAGGACGGAGTTTCTAATTTTTTCGTCGTTTTTAACTTCATCTTATTTTACAATTTTTTTTAAAAAAATTGTTTTATAAAAAAGCATATCTATTTTTTTTTAACATGCAGCACTCACTAATCAGAATCAAGGCTCCGTTCTGTGTGTGTGCGTGTGTGTGTATATATATATATATATATATGAATCCCAATCCCGCGGGCTATATTAAAACTACAGTCAAGCACGTTATAAGGATTTCAACATATTCTGTTGAAATTGTGGGTTGAATTTTGTCATTCACGAGGGGCTAAATTTTAGCCACATTTGATGGAGACGCATGTGGGAGACAAGCATTAAATGAAAAGGGTGAAAAACAATTTAGCCTTTGACAAATCATGCATCTACAGCCTTTCCTAATCCCTGTAACGAACTATGACAACTGCATTTGAAAGGTTATCTTCCAAGTTGACTCCAGGACAGCCCTGAACTTTATAGAGACGACAGTGAATGATCTGCACTCTTAATATATATGCATGCTATCATCAGAAGCATCTAGGAACTTATTCATCGTGATTACAGAATTACTTGCAAGTATACTTACAGAGAAAAAAATAGACTGCATGAATATATGCCACAACCTAAATCTAGGTGTGACAGTTATGCAAAACTCACCTACTGGAGGAGTGAAGAATCTTGTGGAAGGCGTTATGGGAGTTTCTTTCCCCATAACTTGTGTTGTTTAGCCTTGTGCTCAGTCTTGTTTTACAAAAAAAAAAAAAAAGATTAATATTTCTCCAAGATTTTTCAACAAGTTATTACTAACTATGAGGTAACCAATAAGCCTTGATGGCGTAACTTTGAAACGGATTATAGGATTGACACATGGCATGAAATTTCGTTGTTTTCTACTTGAGAAAAAAAAAATAAAATCTACTTGATTCCATTGGATTGCTTGCCTTTATTTAATTGCATTCAAAGTTGAAATCAATACAGGAAGTGAAAATTCAAAATGTAAATCAAAATGGTGGAATAAGTTATAAGCCCAATATTAGGTGTTCACACCATTTTAATAATATTAATTACTCGATTATAATACTACTTGCCAGCCGTTTCAAACGTATAGTACATATGTAGTTAGATACATGGCATTTAATTAGATTAATAGATACCCAGTTTGTGGTGCCTACATATACAACATACCACTGACCTTATCATATGATTAAATTATAAAGATCATGATTATACATGTGTGTGAAATGTGAAGCAATGACGCAGATCTGTTTATGCCTTTTAATTTGTGAATGAATTATATTGACACATGATCAGTTGGGGCATTCTTATTACAAAATAATGTGGCACGAAAAAAGAAATGCTTTTTGCAAAATTTTTATATTCTTTATATAAATGAGAAAGAATCTATGACAGGAAACAAAAAGCGACTTGCTTTTTAATTATAGCAACTATGAAGAAATTACAATCTTTTCTTATTTGGTGTACGAGGAAAACAGCAACTAATTCTTTACAAATATTAATTAGGTATATATATATATACAATTATCAGCTAAAAAATGGACAGGGTCATCCTATTATACTATAATTTTATTATTTTACTTCTGCTTTAAAATAAATCAATATTAAAATTCATCACATCATAAGCCACCGATATTCATACTAGTTAATTATTAGTAATTCTTTTCAATGACAGTATTTAACTATTTTTTTGGCAAAAATAAAAGTATTTAATTAACTACATTTTACTTTAGTTGTTATCTAATATAGTAAGATTATTAACTACTATTACGTACTTTACGTTTAATTGAAAATAAATAATGAAATGATCTACTCAGAGAATCCGATATCCACTATTAAGGCTTCCTTATAACATAAAAGTTAATCGCATTTTATATGAAATACAGTAGAGTTATCTAGCTAACATTTATATTATAATGAGTTTGGATAATTAGTTATATTATAAAATGATATATTTTATAATATAAAATATGTTATGTAAAGATATGATTGAGAGAAAAAATAAAAATTATAAAAAATGAGTGAATTAAATAAATTACATGTAATATTTTATGTTTCATTAATAGCAGTCAAACGCCATGGAAAAAGAATAAGTGAAACCTTGAAGAAGCTGAAAGCAAGTTCGCATTTGATGATGGGATTGGCAAGTCATCGTTTTGACACAATTTCTCCAATATTATTATTATAGGAAGAGAAATGCAACTTGTATAAATATTCTTAAATTTACTGCACACCAATTACACGTCTTCTATATTTGCACATTAAATTATTTATCCAAATAAGTAAATATTAGGACCGGATATTAAACATGCTGTAAATGAATGTAGACGGTTGAACAACTTTTTAAGTAAAAATGCATATAAATAAAGTACTATATTGCTGGATCTTGGATGCCATTAAATAGTGGAGACACAATGCTCCTCACTCGAAAAGACTTCTTAATGACTAAGGACTATATAATATATATATATATATATATATATATATTGCCTTCTAGCTAGATCTTACCATTCAATCAATTAATTAATTAATTTTCTCGTTGGTGGGATGTTTGGCTAATCACAAATCAACAATAGGCATTCTTGTTCTTTTGCCGCCTTTGCACTATACCTTTCTTTTCCATAATTTGAAAATTATATTGTACCCAATAAATTAATTAAATCACCTCAGCAAGTGAAAAATAAAACTCGAACAATCTACCAAGAAGAATATAAGTACGCTCAAATTGCGCTATATATAACTAACATAATTAGTTCTTCGATTAATTTCTAAGAAAGAATAAATTCAAAGTAAATCCAAATATGAGCAATCCGCACGTGTTGGGAAACAACTCCACGTATATTTCATACTTGTGGACCCCATGAGTGAATCTTGATTATTAATTGGTATCTTTGATTTGCTGTTTTAAATATATAATTAACTAAAAAATTAAAATAGGTGAAGGTATGCACTACGTAATTAATTACGCCCACAAAAGCATAGCAGCCATTTTTAAGTCTGCGAGACTGCGAATGAAGCATATAGTATAGCCTCCAACACAGTGGCGCGTCATTCATGCACTTGTTGTTTTTGGAGGGTTTTCTTTGATCTTACGAGGTCAAGATTTAGATCAATATATATATTTATATGATTTTGATATCCCATCACTTAATTAATTAGGATTCATGCGTGCGTATACAAATATATATAGATGTATATATATATAAACAACTGGGCACGCGTACATATAGAGATGACTTGTGTAAATTAAATCATCAAGAGAAGGCATTTGAAAATTGTTGGAGATCAATTTGAAAATGGAAAGAGGGAAGGGAAAAGCAGAGAGAGAAAGAAGGTACAGAGGGATTCGAAAGAGGCCATGGGGTAAGTTCGCAGCAGAAATACGAGATCCTAATCGTAATGGAATGCGTCTTTGGCTTGGAACGTTTGACACTGCAGAGCAGGCTGCAAGGGCTTATGACACAGCTGCTTTTCGATTCAGGGGTCACAAGGCCATTCTCAACTTCCCTAATGACGACTATCATCACTTTCATCTTCATCATCATCATCATCATAATCTAATCTCTTTCTCAGTTTCTTCTTCTGCTTCTTCTGCAGCTTTATCTTCATATTCTGTTGCTGCAACCACTAGTGATGAGGGAGTTGTGAAAGATGATTCAGGTGGTGGTCCTTTGGAGCTGGAATGCTTGGATAACAAGTTGTTGGAGGATCTTCTTCAGCCACACCCACAATTTCATCCGCAAAACACATAAATATGAATGTCTTTTACTATTCATTTCTTTCATATCAAATAATTAAGTATTCAACCAATTCAGTTTGAAGTCGTGAATTTGTATCCAACCAAATCATTAATGCTACTCATCTTAACTAAACAAAATTCTTTTTATGTTTTTTTAAAATCATTTTGAATAACAAATGGTTTGCTTTGCTTATATCACAACTCGTGTTATAGGAGGGTTGGGGTTTGGATAAACAATCATAAATTTCATCCTCCTCTTGTTAAAAGAAGAAAAAAAAAAAAACTTCAGTCATATCTTGTATAAATGTTTTCGATAATATTTTACTAATTACATAAATTCTTTTCTGCAGCATTAATCAATCAGGTTTCTCAAGAAAACTAAAGTACTTTTGGAAGAAAAGAACTACCAAGTTCTTTAATAATTTTGTTCTACAAAAATATTTGGTAATAATATAACCGAGGTTGGGCATTTGATCGATTTCTTATTCTTTTTATTATTTAAAATAACATTGTGAAATTGGTTGAGAATGTTATATTGGTATTCTTTTAGAAAAAAAATTAGATGTAATTTTTATATATTGTTATTTGATTTTCTAATAAAAAAATGATATGTCATCACCTCATATTTTAATTTTTTTAAAAAGAATTTTCATACATTTTATTTTTACCAGAGAATATAATATAGAAATAGTATATACAGAACTATTCTTAAGTTTGATTATTCTTTAAATATTTGCCTACATGTCATTAATAAAAGAGTAATTTATAATTTTTTTAAAAAAATGTTAAAATTATGTTCTCATCCTCTTTATATAATTATAAAAACTCACCCAAATAAAATTTAAACTTTATAAGAATTAAATTGTATAATATTAATTTATTAATAATTAAATATTATCTTTTCAAAAAATAAATTATATCGTATTAATCTTTTAAAATTATCAAATTATTAATATTTATTTATTTTTGATGAATTGAAAGAGTCAAAAAGTATAAAAAAAATTTCAAGAAGAAGTATTACAGTAGTGTTCTAGAATTGTATTTAATCTCTACAAATTCGTATTTAGCCTAAAAGCCTTATCCAAATGAGTGGACAGAACTTTGACGTACCAAAAAGCGATAACGCGAAAAAAAAAAAGGTACCAAAAAGCGATAATGCGAAAAAAAAAAAAAGGTCTCAAAAAGCGAGAGACGAAAACGAAATAACGGAATGGTTAACGCTGACAACGAGTGTGTGTGGAAATTGTGAAAAAGTAAAAAGTGATAGATTTATTCTTTACACTGCTTAATTATATAATAAATATATTTAAGAACTATTCACCAAATTTACAACGAATTATTTTTGTGAAGAGAATAAATAACTAGTGCTGATGTTTAATTTGTTAGTTAAAGTTACGATAATTTTATAATTGATAGGATAATAGGGAGTGGTAATTATGTTGTTAACATAGAGTGGAACCATTTTATTCCTAATCTTACATAATTTCAGCAGTAGAAGGCAAGGCAGTGTTTTAGTCCTTCTTGATGGGATTATGATCGTAATCAAGAAGTTCTTCTAATAACTTGTCATCCAAACACTCGAATTCAAAAACTTGATTACAACGCTGGGCATCCATGGCAGAAGAGGAAGACGATGAAGCACACGAAGAAGAGGAAGAGGGGTGAGTAGTAGTTCCCACATTGCCTAAACCATGTTCTTCTGGAAAATTGAGAATGGCTGAAGTGCCTCTCATTTCAAAAGCAGCACGATCATAAGCTCTGGCTGCTTCCTGCGCAGTATTAAAAGTCCCAAGCCACAGCCGAGCTCCATGCCTGTGTGAGTCTCGAATCTCTGCAGCGAACTTTCCCCATGGCCGCCTTCGTACTCCTCTGTACTTTGTTTCTCTAGATTCATTTTCCTTTATTTTTTTCTTTGAATCTTTTTCCATTTGTCCAAAAGTTCTGGCTTGACTCTGCCATTTATATTGGGCACTCAATGCAGCCTAATTGGCCACGCTTTTGCTACAGATTCAATGGATGGGTAATTTTCAGCGTGCTGGATCAACCCATGATGGAGATTGTTTCAGAGTTCAACGAATGTGGATGACAGGGGTGGTGGCTAATGGGCGATTTTGAGGTCACCTCACTCATTTCTGTTTGAATTTTATTCATAAATAATGTCATCATTTTTGCAGGTGAGGTCAGGCAAGTAATGCGATCTTACTTGTGATAATCGAATCTCAATTACCACAAAGCCTAATGGATCATAATTCGAAACACATATAACTTTTTGTCCTTTATCATCCACTTGTGTTGTGCCACATAATTATTGATCCCCGGGGGGGTGTCCCAAGAGGAGTTCGGTAACCAAGTTATTAAAAAGTGTATGTATATATATATATATATATACACACACACAAGGTAAAAGATTAGATTGCGACAACAAAAATAGTGATTTTCATCCGACACGTGGGTATTATTCTAAGGCGAAACATTGAACTTAAATTGCTCTAACCGTCGTGCACTACATCAACACTTGCATTATTTTTGTTCACCTTGTCCTCATCATGACTTCTTATTATATATTAAAAAGACTAAAAAATACTCGTACTAGTATAAAATATGTCGCCGAAAGGATTGGCTTTAGACAATTACGTATAATATTAGTTTTCAAATGTCGTTATGTGCGCAAGTGAAAGTGACTTGGTCAGTGTTTCTCACCACCCGTAGTCCGTAGAAGCTACCTTCCCCAGAACAAAGAAAACAGAGGTTGGAGTTGGAGGATGAGGGTCTTCTACGCATGCCCATCCAGGAGGCAAAATGCTGGATTTAGTTAACAAAACTAATCTCTTCAGGCCTTTACTTACGACTATTTTCCAGAAGTGGAAACAACAAATTTTGAAAATACAGAACAATAAAGCAAGGTCTTTAGCAATTATATTCCAATAAACTCTGTTTCGTTTTGAACCTTATTAAGAAATGTTCTGTTTGACTGAATAATGCTCACAGTAACAGAGATGTGGAGGCTTTTGGGTGGCAGTAGAGTGGAACACGTCTGTTTAGTGTTTATAGTCCTCTCTAACGATACCCACTTATTCCTGCTTTGAATCTAGGTGTTCAGAAAGCTTCTTCAACCAGATTAACACTGTACCTGGGTATTTTACCACTCAAAGCATCTTAAAGAGAAAAATTTTCCTCTGAATTTACAAGTTTTCAACATATAATATCAACTTTGCAACAGAAGGCATAAATTGCACACTAAACTAAGGATCCAATCCTGTATTTATTTAAACGATATGTTAAAAACTCATCCAAACTTAAGATATCCTTCCTTAATTTTATGGATGGTTGAACGATCTCAAGCTGGTTCTGTTTCATTTGATGTCTTACAAGGTTTAAATTATGAGCCCTGATGAGTTTGTTTCTTGGGATCACATTGGTTCTAAGCCCAGATGAGCTCGAGCCATACCCGGCCAAAGTCTGGAAACTATTTCTCTACCCAATTCAAGCCTAAAGCCCAAACTGGAGTTTCAGATTAACTTAGCAGAGTTGGCATGCGTAGAACCAAACGATCTTAAAACTTAACTAGAAGTCAATTCCTTGCTTACTACATATTTCGTTTCTTTTCCTAAGGTCTAGAAATGAATGTGGTAATATAGGAGTTTGATATAAGGAGGGGAGGGAGAATGGAGGATTTTCAACTAATCCTCCGAAATCCTCTCCCCTTTCTAGTTTTAAGTTCCTCAATTTGACCCATTTTGTAACACAAAGTTTTCCCAAAACTCATAAAGACACGAGACATCATACATTCCATGATATGCAATGGGCAACTTTCTGAGAATTGAAGCCAAAATCCCCAGACGAATAGAAGCTCAATTACAACAAAGTACACAAGACATCAACAAACACTCCATGACGTTGCCTCTCTTCCTCGATGATACATCCGAATAAAATCAAATCAAATCACGCCAATCAAAATGAGACGGCTTTCACCCTCTTGCATCCCAAATTCCCAATTAGCATATATCTTGCTCACCACCATATTCAACATAATTTATGTAGGAATCAGTACTTTGATATATTTAGACAAGCCAGTCCCACTTACCAGGAAACAATCAGAAAAAGAGAAAAACATATTTCCCACAAATAAGCTAAAAGCCAACTTGAATATCTGATTAAAAAGAAGGGACTGAAACAGTTTAGGAATTCATAATATCTGGTTAGTCACCTAATCCATCATAAACTCTTCATCTTTTCTCCTTGGATGAAATTTCCCAAGATTCACAAAAGTCTTGTAAATAAAATTCTCTCTATCTTGGCTAAAAGTAGATCACAGGCAAACATAATATAACTAAGATATTACTCATGCATTAAGGTAACATATCACACAAATGATGATAAGTTACAGAATACAAAACCACAAAAAAAAAAAAAAGGAATACTCTAAAGAATAACTAAATAGTAACACATTAACAAAAGTAATACATGAATTTACTTTCATTCGTTTACTGTGGAGCAAACGCCCTGCTTTAAAAGGCCAGGTCAAATCAAAACATCATTCCTGAAAAGAGCTCAAACATCTCATAGATTATAAATATGAGAGAAATAAGAAAAATAAACAATTTATGAAAACATAGAATAACCATGATACATACCAATCTACTGGACCATATATCAACAATAACGGTAAACCAGAAGCTGACAACAAGAAGGCCTTTGATCGCTATAGATAAGTGTTGAGACTTCAATCCTTGCAAACCTTAATAAGCAATCACACATAGAAAAGCTACCATTGGATAAAAATAACAACATTGAATTAGTTAGACAAGTCATAACAGTCATCACATGTTTTACCTCCTTTATCAAGAAAAATATCTCCAGTTTTTAGCAATACAAGTTACAATTCAATTGATATAACCTCAAATACAAACTTAAACAAGTCAGGAATATTTGCTTTCCAGGGTCCCATATTGACAGCATGCTACATATTTGTAATCATATCATTGCATGCCACGCTTGGAAGGGTAAAATGGCTGTGGTCATCCAGAGACTCTAGACACAAACTCTGCTCACCGAGCACTAAGCATACCATCATTCTCATCTCATGAAATGTTGTGCAAAATAGAATTACAAGAACAACCACAATGTTATTGACTAACATATTACATGGGCAAGATCACTAAAATAAGTCCCAGACCTTGCTGAAACCTATTTTCATCTCAAAGCGCTGTAGACCATAGGACATGGATGCATTTGAGGGATATCTTCAGAAGTGTGTGTGTGTGTGTGTGTATATAAATAACAGGACTTGGTGCAACTTCCATATACCTGTGCTTCTCAAGGTTTGCTAACTTTATCAAGTGCCGTGAATCATCCTCTCAGTCTCCTGTAAGCCCAAGAAGACCATAGCCAGTCCCGCTTGCATCTGATATGCTAATCTCATCCCACTTTTCTTCACAGCATTCTTGAACAGCATGAAAAACTCAATGGTTCTGTACAGGCAATGCATATTGCCAACAGTCCAATACCGGTCTAGAGTTAATGGCAGTGGCAGCCATGGTCCGCTTTGCCGCTAACCTGACAGATTCATTCAACAATTTCAAGTCGCCTACAGAATAAACTCTGATCCCAAAGCGATTCACAGGAAGAACACGACAAGTACATTTCCTCAGGAAACCTACTAATTTCCCAAAGATCCCATCTACTCCAGGGCCATTATATCGTTCCATCTTAGAACCCTGCACCTGGGACCTTAACTCAGCTCTCAGCATTACAAATGGATCTGTGAATAGAAAGTCAAACTTAAGTTGGTAGTTGCTGAGTTTTTTTTTTTTTTTTAAAAAAAACTTTTTGAACTCAGGATTTGCATTAAGCATAAATCGTAAAAGTCTTATTTCAGCTTGATCAATGAACCTTAGAAGACTAAAGTAGCCAGAAAGCCAGTCTAGATAAGATAAATGCACAGGGCAAATATAAAACAAGAATGAATAAAATGCTCGTAAGAATCATAACAAAGCGACAGAACATGTTTAGTCCGTGGTACCAAGGTAGGAAGATATAAGCTTTCTGATAAATTATAAATAGTTAAAGAAAGGTTGCAGAGAAAATATTCAACTATATGCTTAGCAAATTAAATAGCAACAACAAATTGTTATATGCTCATATCAACAATGCCAAGAAAAAGCACACAAAATTAAGCGTTTCGCAAAAACAAATTCTAACAGCATGTATATTTGGTCTCCACGAAGCCAAGTTTTCCCCTAGTTCAATCTAGAAAGTAGAAACCATACGGGAAATGAAGAAAAATAAAATTCTTATAGATAAAAAGCATCAAAATTTACTGAGTAAAACTAATATGTTTTCCTGATTTACTAAGAATCCAGAATGATAGATTGGCACCTGTAAATCTCAGATGGAATCTAGGAGAGCTGCATGAGACGAAGAGACAGGAATGATGAAAGGCATACTGAAACCGAAAGAAATAAAATTAAAAATGGAACAATAATTAAACGTGATTTCGGCTCCTTTAGTTGTTAATTCGTACCATCTCGCTCTCGCGCATATTGCAACTCTGCTGTCTCCCATTTGTTTGGTTTTCTTCAACTCTCACCAAATTTCGGGCTGCCCTCTCCATGGACTGGGCCTTCCCTCTAATTTCTTTTATGGGTTGGGCTCACTAGATTCTCAAATTCCACGTCTTGGGTCTGTAAAGAGCCCAACAGAAATTGGTCTTTAACATTTTCTGGAAAAAAATTCTGATTTTAATTGTACGTATGTTTATTTATTTATACTATATGACTTTTAGACTTTTTATTGTCTTAATGCTTTATGTTAGACTTTAGTCTTAAAAAGTAGAGAAGAAAACACAAATTAATTGTAAGTGTAATTTATTTTTATTTTATATAGTTTATTATTTTTTTTATGATTTTAGTCGTGAAATTTTTTTATTAAATTTATCGTCACATGCTTTTATATAAACAAGAACATAAAATTGTGTGACCTAATTATAGTCGCATGCATACGACAAATTGCATAGTTAGAGTTATCCATAATATTCTAGAGTTGAGACACTTAATACAAGCAGTGAAGCTAAACGAGCAAGAAAATTACAAGCAAAATATCTCAGAACACACTTCCTAAAACATGAAAAGGAACTCATTTTTATCATCCGTAGTTGCATATGGTGCTATGCCTTTAAAGTTTTGAGCAGTGTTGAGTCACCTCCCGCTGCAACGAATTTGCCAAAAAAATCTTGGCTTTTGAAGGATTTGTAAACAGGTGGATGTAGTTCATCAGTTAGAGATTTTGCTGGCTCTATCATGCTCTCTTCTAAAGCCCCTATAAAAAATGCAGCTGTTGTTCGAGCATGACTTGCATTTGTTACAACTCTGTGTTCAGCACTTTTTAGCTTATCATTGCTGATCACCTGCACTCCAAAATAATATCATCCATCATTATTTGCTCTATTCATTTCACTTACAAGGACGAAATTTTAAATTAAGTAAAAAATGTGTACCTGTAATTGGTTGCCTATGTTGACCACAAATGCCTGTGGATTAGGCTCAACACCGATCCACTTGTCATCCTTCAACACTTGAAGTCCGTACACGTCATCGTGAAGTAAAATTGTAATCAAATAAGGGTCAGCGTGCTTAGATACCCCTAGAGTCAAGCTTGGTTCAGGACATGGTGGATAATGGTTAACACTTAATAGCACAGATCCACTGAGTTCACCTTCGAAATATTCAGATTTCAGTCCAAGTCCTTCACTGATTAACCTCAAAATTCTAGAAGCCAGCCATTTAATTTCAATTGAACATGTCCCAACACACTCTCTGACCAACAACAAGAATCAATTAGGATGAGCGTAAATGAATTTAAGAAACATAGATATTTATGCGTGTATTTACTTACCTGTATCTAGTTGGGGTTTGAGGCCAGATATGTTGCCACTGCTCTAAAGGATGACATGGGTGTCTGAGAGCGTCCCGCCATAGATGAACCTTCTCAGTAGCATAATTTGGTGTGCTCGTATAAAGCTTGCAAGGCTTGCACTGATCCTCTGTGTACAAGTGTTGCTTGGCCTCAGCTGGTAAGTGGAAGAACTCTTTGAACACACTCATTGCTTCATTCATGAGATTCTTCGAAACCCCATGATTAATCACCTGCTAGTTTTCTATTTATCACCCATTAATATAATAGATAATCTATTTTAATGTGGAGAAAATGAAATGAGAATTAGAATGAACCTGAAAGAATCCGAAGTCTTGGGCAGCCTCGAGGATTTTGTGAATTGTAAGGGTTCGATCACCTTGCTCAGCTTCACTGAGATCAATCACTGGGATGCCTTTACCTATGGGAACATGGAGGTCCCCTGGTCTTGTTTCTGGTGGCAGTATGTAATCCTCAGGCACAGTTGGTCCAACATTGGACCAGTTTGAAACAAGTTTCTCCATCACTGAGTTAGAGGAAGCAGAAGCAGAAAGAAAAGAACACAAGAAAATTTGAGCGTTGAGGGACGAGGAATGGATTAATATATTAACCCATGCTTAGGTTGAGGCCAGCAAATTCTTACGTTTCCAATTAGTTCATCGATCAGACCAGGCACATGATCATGTTAGAAGGTAATCAGGATATAATCAACACTTGGAGACCAGGGAACGCAACCAGTGCCATTGGATAAACACGTAGTGAGAGAAGATCAATATATATTGTTATTTCTTGAAGTCATCACCCTCTTTAAACTAGAGTACGCTGTTAACTGTACTTTAGTTTCAAAGATTAATTGCGCCGTTCTATTTATTAAATCCGTATCTGGTTTGGTTTTTCTCATCATATTTATTCCCCAACTCAATCTATCAGCAATATTTGAGAATCCAGACACTTAATATAGAAGCAGTAGTGAAGCTTAACAAGCAAGAAAGTTACAAGCAAACCATTTCAAGTTAAAATTCACTTCCTCTACCAATATTAGAAGTAACGTCAGTTTGCTCATCCTTCTTTTTGCATATGCTATTATGCCCTGAGAGATTTTTTCTTAAGGAAATCCTGGATTTTGAAGGATTTGTAAATTGGAGGATGTAGTTGGTTGGTTAGAGATTTTGTTGGCTCAATCACACTATTCTTCTAATGCACTGACAAAGAAGACAGCTGTTGTTTGAGCATTATTTGTATTTGTCACAATTTTGTGTTCTACACTTGTTAACTTATCGTTATTGATCATCTTCTCTCCAAAATAGTTAACCATCAATCGCTATATTCTTTTGAGAGTTATTTCTAGTATGATATAATAGGGAATATAGATAGATCAATCCTATTCAATTTTTAGTGAACAACAGAAAAAGTCAGAAATTTTGACTTCCCAACAAATGGAATATTTCAATTTCCAAGCAGTAATTTGGAAGAGGATGGAAAATTTTGGATAGGCTGAACGTTAATCTATATGTCATCTTTCAAGACTTGAAGTCTGTACACATCATCTTGAACTAAAATGGTAATAATGTAAGGGCCTGCATGCACAATTTACAGTGTGAAACAAAATGATTAGTGTCCAATTTTGTTTGTGGTCTGTTTTTAAAGAAAAATCATTGAGAACCATTAAGAAAACTGTGGAAGTAAGAAGAAGATATATGGGGACATAATGAACATATTGTACTAGAACTTATATATATTTTCAATTGTTAGTTAATTTCCTTCATCTAATTATTGAAGAATATTGAAGAAATTTTTAAATCTTCATAGAAAAATGCTAGTATTCATCTCATGCAAACAATAGTTAACAACTCAGAAAATTACAAGCTAATCACCTCATAACACACTTCTTTAATTACTTACCAAGATGTTCTTAAATTTCACAATTAAAAAAAAAAAATCACAAAGATGCCAAGATTCTTAGAACAACATCAAAAGTCTTATTCCATTTACTTATATTTTCTCATCCTGAACACATGGTGTTATGCCCTGAAAAGTTTTGCCATTGCTTCTGAGTCACCACTGCTGGCAATATATTGAGTAAGAAAATCCTCATTTTTGAAAGGTTTGTAAACCGCAGGATTAAGTTCATCAACAAGAGTTTTTGCTGGTTCTATGATATTGCCTTGTAATGCCGTTACAAAAAATCCGACTGACGTTCGAGCGTTACTTGAATTTGTGACAACTCTGTGTTCTGCACTTCTTAGTTTATTGTTACTAATAACCTACATCCAACATAATTAACATTAATCTAACATGAACAGCTATATATCAAACAAAAAATCATGGTTTCAGCTATGAATAATGATATTTTGAAGTTACTTTTAGCCAAATTTGGAAAGGATCTGAAAGTAAAAAGTGTGTACCTGTAAGAGAAAGCCTATATTGACCACAAATGCATGTGGAATGGGCTCAACGCCAATCCATATGTCATCCTTGTTAAGGACTTGAAGTCCATATACATCATCTTGAAATAAAATTGTAATCAAAATAGGGTCAACGTGCTTAGATACCCCTAGAGTCAAACTTGGTTCAGGACATGGTGGATAATGATTAGCGTTTAATATGATAAATTCGCTGAGTTCACCTTCAAAATATTCAGATTTCAGTCCAAGTCCTTCACTGATTAACCTCAAAATCCTAGAAGCCAGTTTTTTAATTTCAACGGAACATGCTGCAACACACTCTCTGACCAACAAGAATGAATTAGGATGAGAGTAAATGAATGTAAGAAACATAGATATTTATGCATGCATTTACTTGTATCTAGTCGGGGTTTGAGGCCAAATATGATGCCACTGCTCTAAAGGAAAACATGGGTGTGAGAGAGCATCCCTCCATTGATGAACCTTCTCAGTAGCATAACTTAGGGTGCTCGTATAAAGTCTGCAAGGCTTGCTCCGATCCTCTGTGTACAAGTGTTGCTTGGCCTCATCCGGCATGTGGTAGAACTCTTTGATGACACTCATTGTTTCATTCATTAGATTCTCCGAAACCCCATGATTGATCACCTGCTAGCTTTCAATTTATGATCACCCATTAATAGAATAGATAATCCATGTTTGGAAGAAGGATATAGAAAATGAAAAAAGAATGAACCTGAAAAAATCCAAGGTCTTGGGAAGCCTTGAGGATTTTTTGAATTGTAAGAGTTGGATCACCTTGCTCTGCTTCACTAAGATCAATCACTGGGATGCCTTCACCTATGGGAACGTGGAGGTCCCCTGGTCTTGTTTCTGGTGGAAATATGTAATCCTCAGGCACAGTTGGTTCAACAGCGAACCGGTTTGAAACAAGTTTCTCCATCACTAACAAAGTTTGAGCCTTGAAGGAAGACGAAAGGATGAATATAATAACTGATGCTTAGGTTGAGGCCGGCAGATTCTTACGTTTAGCGTTACTTTATAATATACAAGAAGTCTAGTACAATTATTGCTTCTTCTTCTTTAAATAATATCTAATTAGAAAAAAAAAAAGGAGTCGGTTGCATCCATATGTATGTCTTAACTGGTTCAGGTCAGGTATAGGAGTTTAAAAACAAATTTATTTTATGTGTTGTCGTTCTTTCTTGTCAATGACATTCGTAGATTAAGTTCCATTTGCAAGGTTATAGTTTTTTAAGTTTGGGTGAAAATAACATTTGGTACAACTTTTTTAAAATCATTTTTGAAATTAGAATTCATAGAAAAAATACTGTTTGATAAATAGTGAACTTTTTATGTAAGAGTGCCGGTCGCATAAGTTCTGAAGATCCTCTAAAGTCCAAACTCTCTAAAGTTCAACAAACGACGTCCTTTCAGGTTAGGCACACTTTTCTAATTTATTAAAATAAGAATGTAGCGTCTGAGATTCAGTATATGCAATATGTTTGGCCGAAATATATTTTGGCTCATTTCAATAAACTTAAACCAATTGACAGAGAATGAACGAAATCAAGATACTATGAATAGAGGAAACTGAAAATCAAAGGAGATTTTATCTATTGGTCGAAGAAGATGAACGAATGCAAAAATGGAGTCGCTTACCAAATAAATGCAGAAATTGAGTCAATGGCTGAAGAAAGATAATGTTGTGTTATAATTTTAATAAATTATAAAAGTGTGGCCAAATATATTGCATATACTGAGTCTGAGAGACGCTGCATTCTTATTTTAATATATTAGGAAAGTATGCCACACGTGAAACACGTCGCCTGCTAAACTTTAGAGAAATTTGGAGAGTTTGGCTTCATATCAAATTAATTAGAAAGGATAATGTAGCAAATTCAAAACGTAATACTACTTATTTGACGGAATATGATTATGTGAATTTATAAATAATCTTAAAAAAATTTAAATTATACTTTTCTTTCATAATTAAAATTTATAAAAAATCTATATAAATTTTAAAATCATATAAGATTAACATCTCTTATATAATTAAAAAAATACAATTTACTTTAATTATTTTATCTCTTATTTTTTAATACTAAAAAATGTCCTTACAAACATAATATCTTAAATCTATCTCATCCTTTATGCTCTAATCAACGGCCTCTTAAAGCTTTTATTTTTTTCCAAGCAAACACTTTACTGTCTCTCTCAGTTACAAGATTATTTTGCTCTAATTTTTCTCATTTATTATCTCTTTCATTTACGTTTCGGATTACGCCAAATAGGTAGTATCACGTTTTGGATTTGTTACATTATTCATTCAAGAGAGGCTTTACCAGAGGGTTAAATTAAAATATATAAATATTATTAATTAATTATATATTTAATCGTGAAGTTTTTTTTATTAAATTTATTGTCACGAGCCCTAGTTTTAATTGCTTTATTAGCACAAATGAATGAAGCTCCGCGTGCACGCAAAAGCAAAGAACAAGGGTTGTCATGTTAGATGCAATATATTGTTATTCGTATAAACCAGCAGTATCACCAATTAATTCAAACAATCTTTTTGTCTTAACAGGTTGGGCATAACCCTTTCAATAGGCATTTTAAATGTGATATATTGTTATTTCTTGAACGCTTCATCTTCTTTAAAATAATATTAGTAGAGTAAGCTATTCAATTTACTTTAGTTTTAATTCAAAGATTGTCCGTATCTGATTTAGTTTTTCTCATCGTATTTATTCCCCAACTACATCTATTTGCAATATTTCAGAATCCAAACACTTAATAGTATTAGTAGCACTAGTAAAACTCAACAATCAATAAAATTACAAACAAGGACTGATCTCTGGAAACGTTGGTGAACCAATGTTTGACTTTTTATTAAAAAATTTATACATATTTATTACTTTCAGAGTATCTTGTACAAGATTACCTTTAATAACACCAAAAGTAACTAAACTTTGCGCATCCTAATTAATGGCATATGCTATTATGCCCTGAGAGATTTTAGCACTGCTGAGTCACCATTCTTAGTAAAGAATTTTCTAAGGAAATCCTGGCTTTTGAAGGATTTATAAACTGGAGGATGAAGTTCATCAATTAGAGATTTTACTGGCTCTATCACACTGTCTTCTAAAGAACTTACAAAGAAGGCAGCAGATGTTAGAGCATTATTTGCATTTGTTACAACTCTGTGCTCTGCACTTTTAAACTTATCATTACTGATCACCTACACCCCAAAATAATCAACCATCACTAATCGCTATATTCTTGAGTTATTCTTGTATTATGTGATAGAGATGAATTATGAGGAACCCAATTCTATTTTTGGTGAATAATGGAAAAATTTAGGAAATTTCACTTCCCACCAACAAACAGATTCATTTGGAAGATAATTGACAATTCAAATGGAGTTAGAAAGTGCGTACCTGTAGCTGGTTACCTATGTTGACTACAAATGCATTTGGATTAGGCTGAACACCAATCCACTTGTCATCTTTTAAGACTTGAAGTCCGTACACATCATCTTGAAGCAAAATGGTAATGATATTAGGATCAGCATGCTTGTATGTTCCTAAAGTCAAATTTGGTTCAGGACATATCGGATAATGATTAACTACTAGCATCATAGATTCACTGAGTTCACCCTCAAAATATTCACATTTCAGTCCAAGTCCTTCACTAATCAACCTCAAAATTCTAGAAGCCAACTTTTTAACCTCAACTGAACATGCCCCAATGCACTCTCTGGAAACAACAACAAAAAATTAAATCAATTAGGAGTTAAGACTAAAACTATCAATGAATTTAAAGAAACATTGATGTAAACATTTAGGGTTAAAAGATATAGCACGATTGACTTGTATCTAGTTGGGGTTTGAGGCCAGATATGTTGCCACTGTTCTAAAGGATGACATGGATGTCTGAGAGCATCCCGCCATAGATGGACCTTCTCAGTACTATAATTTAAATTGCTCGTATAAAGCCTGCAATGCTTGCTAGGATCCTATGAGTACAAGTGTTGCTTGGCCTCAGCTGGCAAGTGGAATAACGCTTTGAACACACTCATTGCTTCATTCATTAGATTATTTGAAACCCCATGATTAATCACCTGCTTGTTTTCAAATTATTACCCATTAATAGAATAGATAATCTATGTTAATTTGGAAGAGGGATGCGGAAAATGAAATGAGAATTAGAAGGAACCTGAAAGAATCCAAAGTCTTGGGCAGCCTTGAGGATTTGGTGAATTGTAAGGGTTCGATCACCTTGATCTGCTTCACGGAGATCAATCACTGGGATGCCTTCACCTATGGGAACATGGAGGTCCCCTGGTCTTGTTTCTGGTGGAAGTATGTAATCCTCAGGCACAGTTAGTCCAACATTGGACCAGTTTGAAATAAGTTTCTCCATCACTGGCATAGAGGAAGCAGAAGCAGAAACAAAAGAACACAAGAACGTTTGAGCATTGAGAGACGATGAATAAGGATTAATATATTAACCTATATATGCTTTAGGTTGAGGACAGCAGATTCTTACGTTTCCAATTACTTTATATTACAAGAAGTCAAGTCCACGTTTATTATCTTCTTCAAATCATATTTAAATTATTTGATGTTGTTGCTTCTTCTTGGACTGTTCAATAGCGTTGAAGTAGAACCAAGATGGCAAGTTGGGTTCTTTTTTCAAACAAAGTATGTCAGCATTATTAGATCAATCCCTTATATCAATAACATAATTTCTTTTTAAAACAAGTTGTTCATATATTATATTTTTATTTACAAACTTGATAACAAATTTTCATTTTTTTAAAATTTCTTCTAATTTTTATTTTTCACTGTATTTGCTTTTAAAATGCACGTCAATGACACATCTACCTTCCATTAGCTAACTCACGTTAGTTCATTGTGAGAAACAAAGAGAACTCAGTGTCCCACTTTCGTTTGTGGTCTCTTCAGGAAAAATTCACTGAGAATAGTTGAACAGTTAAAACAACCGTGGGAGTAAAAAGAAAATATAAGAGGGACAAGATGGACATAATATTGTATTAGAATTTATATATATATACATATATATATATCTATATATATAATTGTTAGTTAATTTCCTTAATCTAATTATTGAAGATTTTTTTATATCTTCATAGAAAAATACTAGTATTATTTCAAGCAAACAATAGTTAACAACTGAAAAAATAACAAGCTTTGCAAAACACACTTTAAGTACTTGCCAATGTGTTCGCAAACCATTAGAGAGAGAGGGAAAAAAAGAAAGAAATCACAAAGATGCCCAAATTCCTAGAACAACATCAAAAGTCTTATCCCATTTACTTAGATTTTCTCATCTTGAACACTAGTTATGCCTTGAAAGGTTTTGCCGTTGCTTCTGAGTCACCATTGGTTGCAAGGTATTGGATAATGAAATCCTTATTTTTGAAGGGTTTGTAAGCTGTAGGATTAAATTCATCAATAAGAGCTTTTGCTGGTTCTATGATACTCTCTTCTAACGCAGTTACGAAAAATCCAACTGATGTTCGAGCATTACTTGAATTTGTCACAACTCTGTGTTCTGAACTTCTTAACTTATCGTTACTAATCACCTGCACCCAACATAATTAACAATAATTTAACTTCAACTATGAATAATGATATTTTGAGAGTTATTTAATTTCTAGTTAGATCGTAAAACGAAAGGATTTGAAATTGAGTAAAATGTATGGACCTGTAAGAGGGAGCATACATTGACCACAAATGCATGTGGAATGGGTTGAATGCCAATCCACATGTCATCCTTATGAAGAACTTGAAGTCCGTACACATCATCTTGAAGTAAAATGGTAATGAGATTAGCATCAGCATGCTTGGTTGTCCCAAGAGTCAAGCTTGGTTCAGGACATGGTGGATAAAAATTAGCTATTAGATTCATACGTGCGCTTAGTTCATCATTAAAGTATCCACATTTAAGTCCAAGTCCTTCACCAATCAATTCCAGAATTTTGGAAGCCAACTTCTTAACTTCAACTGAACATGCCCCAACACACTCTCTGCCAATAAAAATAATCAATTAAGCCTCAACTCAAAAATAAAACATAAATTTATGCATTTTTTGCTTAATTAAGAGAAAGAGGCTGCATCATTTACTGGTATTTAGCTGGGGTATCAGGCCAAATATGCTGCCACTTCTCTAAAGGATGACAAGGGTGTTTCAAGAAATCTCGCCATAGATGAACTTTCTCAATTGCATAATTTATACTGCTAGTAGAAAATATGCAACTGTTTCTAAAATTGCTAAAATCCTCTGTGTAGAATTTTTGCTTGGCCTCATCTGGCATCCGGAGGAACTCCTTGAAAACACTCATTGTTTCATCCATTAGATTCTCCGAAACTCCATGATTGATGACCTGCTTTATGCTCACTTGAACTTTATCAGACATTAATGGAACAAGTAATCTAGATTTTAGGAAATCATATTCTTTTGACCAAGATAGAGAAAAAGAAAAGAAAAGATTAGCATAAACCTGAAAGAATCCGAACTCTAGGCCAGCCTTAAGAATTTTCTGAATCGTGAGGGTTCGATCTCCTTCCTCTGCTTCACTGAGATCAATCACTGGAATGTCCTCACCTATAGGAACATTCCCAGACCCAGGTCTTGTTTCTGGTGGAAAAATGTAGTCTTGAGGCACAGGTCGGAGATTGAACCAGTTTGAAACAAGTTTCTCCATCACTTGGATTTCAGTAAATTGATGAGTTTAAAGGGGCCAAAAGCTAAGTAAACTGAAGAATAAAGGATAGCAATTGGTTTACAGGATCACTAGTATTTAAATTGAGTCTGTCATTATTGATCCACATGCTTCGGCTATTGTTGCCTCTTCTTTAACTCTAACATCTTCACCTTTATAATAAAATTAGTAGAATTAGCTGTTCAATGTACTATGTTCTTGAAACTTGCGCTGTTGTATAAATTAAATCATGTAGTTATTTGAACAAGGCTTTCAAACTAGGAGTGCTTTTTAGAGGCATAAAAAACATATTAATAAAAAATAGACACTAGTTGCTATGTCCTATCTTCAGGTAACACGTTTTGTAAGCACATAATGAATAATTTCATAGTGAATCGCATATATCACAAAAATTTTCAAAACCTACACTAATGCCATTGTTTTCTTAAGCTTCTATCAATCAAACTAAACCGGGTTTATAGTAGACAATATTGTATTTATGGATAGACAAGCTTGTAAATAGTGTTGGGTTCGAGTGTGAGTTGAACAGGACATGTAGAAAATAAGAAGAAGAAGGAAGAGGAGGCAGAGAAAAGATGGAAGAAGGAGGAGGAAGAGAAAAAATCGTAGAAGAAGGAGGAGGAGGAGAGTCTTAGAGAAAAAAAAAAAAAAAAGAAGAAAGAATGGTGTGTAGAGAAGAAAATAAAAAAGAAATAATAAATTTAAAGTATTGGGAAAACAAAATTAAGAAAAAATAAATGCAGAGAAGAGGATGGCATACGTGTAGGTTTAAAACGTGGGCTACTAGTAAATTCAATACGAGATAAAAAAAAAAAAAGTTAAAATTTAGAAAATTGAAAAAAGAAAAAGAGACGGGAGAGAGATAAAAGATGATTAAAAAAATAATATATTAATATAAACCCATTTTAACCATTTCTTCCAACAATGCTTTAGCTTGCTCAGTCCTGTTTTTACTGCATAAGCAGCTTATAATAGCTCTATATGCTGTGAGATTCGGTTTCATACTTGTTTACCATCTCAGATTTCAAAATTACAGCCTCTTCCACATTATCAGATATACATAGAGACTCAATCATTTGATTATATGTACTCTTCGTTAGCATGTAACCAACCTGAGAGATTCTTACCAGAAGGCTTCTGGCAGCAAATGGTCGACCTTCTCGACACAATGCAACTATAAGATAATCATACACGTCATTAGGAATCTTAATTCTAAGTCTCTGAAGTTCCACAATCAAATTCAATGCTGCAAGCAGTTTTCCATCTCTTCCATATCCTTCAACAATAATCCTACAAGTGAATCTGTCAGGGGAAATCCCATATCCTACCATTTCATACAACAGTGATATAGACACATGCATCTTACCTTCTGCAGTAACCAAATATGAGAGTATTATATGTCACAACATCTGGACTTATCCCTCTGTGAAGCATCCGATGGAAAAGTTGATGAGCCTCTCTGATCTTCCCTTCTCTACAAAGACCATACATGAAGGCCGTATATGTTATCAAGTCAGGCATCACACCCCTCCTGTACATAATTCTATATCGATAGAATGCATCCTCCAACCTTCCTTTTCTGCAACACCATTACTCTCTATTCCTAGCCTTCCCATCTCTTAATATACTTCCCAACAGTGATCAATAGAATTGGACTTGGATAACCCATTTAATAGACAATTGCAGACAATAACACTAGGGATAAAACCAGCCTCTATGGTCTTCCTGAAAGTTCTTAACCCCATTTCAACCATACCCACCTTCACGTAAGCCTTGATGAGCATATCAAAGATAACTGGATCCCAATTACAATCCTCAGTACACAACTAAATTATGAAAAATATCCTCATTTGGAGCACCTCCCTTAACTAACTGTATCAATTCGGACAACAATTTCTTGGCCTCCGAGAACATCCGAGACCAAGCCAGCATGTGAACAGTTATACATTAGTACTGCACCGTGGGTGTGACGCCCAATTGAAAAATGTGAGAGCCGAAGAGGAATCAGACTGGCATCTCAGCAAAACCTTTGAAATTTCATGGGCAATAAATAATTTTTAATTATATATTTAAATTTATTTTATATGTAATATAATAATATATTTCTAAAATTAAATATTTTATTTTAAATAAATTATTTATTTTATTATATTTATAATATAAAATTAATATATATTACTATTAGTTCAATCACAATTTAAATATAATTAAATTAATAAATCATGAATTAATATTTTCACAAATTTAATAGTTGATTTAATTTTTAAAATTTTGTTGGATAGAAATCAAGAGTTCTTCCCATAATTGCCACATCGTAAAATTCCAAACGAAATTTTCTGCGTCTGTCACGTTTGGACTTTGGAGAGATAAACTATGTTGCGAAAAATTTTCGGTCGCAAATGTGGTTTGTGTACATAGTGAATAGTCATTATCTAGGCCTTAGTCAAGTTTTTTTTTTTCTGTCTCATGTGAGAGTTACAATGTTTTAATCCCGAAGTCTTTTAATTAAACGGGACATTAATTGTACTCTTCCATATAATTTATTTCTATTCATGAAAAAATATATTTCACCCATCCAACTCCTATTTTTCAATTCATATTTGTAAGACCAGACATTATTAAAAAGAACACAGACTCCATTACGATGATCATCCAACCTTTTTTATCCCTTCCCTATAAAGTCAGATCCCGTCCCCTCGTGCTGTGCTCTTTTTTATTATTATTATTTTGGCTTTTTGTTTCCTAAGTAACACAAGAAAATATTATAATATGAATATCTTGTGCAACTCTTGCCTATTCAAGATCTATACTTTTTGACACTGCTTGCGTTAGACTCTCCGGTCAAACCTACATATATACAGCTTCAAGCATCTCACATTTCTCATTCACAGATTTGCTTATGGCAATTTCCCAGAATCATCCACCACCGCAACCTGCTTCTGACTCTCCTTTTCCCATTTTCGCCATTATTGTGCTCAGCATCTTGGCCACGGCTTTCTTGCTCATCACCTACTTCACTTTTGTGACCAGATGCTGCTCTAACTGGCCTTTCAGTTTCAGATGGCTTTCTATCCTGCGAGCTCCAGCCAATGAAGATCCCTCTATAGCATTTTCTCCCACCATGTGGAACCGTGGGCTCCACGACTCAGTCATCAGAGAAATCCCAACGTTTCAGTTTGTAAAAGGAGCAGCTCAGGATAAAGATAATCCAGGTGTCTATGGCTGCGTTGTGTGTTTGACTGATTTTCAAGAACAAGAGATGCTCAGAGTTCTACCAAATTGCACCCACGCCTTTCACTTGGATTGCATTGACGTTTGGCTTCAGAACAATGCCAATTGCCCTCTTTGTAGATCCAGCATTTCAGGCATCACACCTGCTCCAATCGATCATATCATAGCACCAAACTCTTCTCCTCAGTTTTCTCAATTACTCTCTAACATGGGTAGTGTTGAAGATTTTGTGGTCATCGAGGATGGGGGAGAACATGGACAAGTATTGCCACAGAGTCAACCACAAACAAATGACTGCTTAACACAGAGTAGAAGCCACTCTATGAGGAAGACGGAACACAAATCAAATAAGTGTCACCATGTTTCCATCATGGGAGATGAGAGTATTGATTTTGGAAATAAAGATGACCAGATTTGTATTCAACCCATTCGAAGATCTTTTTCGATGGATTCTGCAAATGATAGACAGGCTGGTGCTAGTGAAGAATGTAATGGCAGAGGCCGAAAATCGTTATTTCCATTTCATTATGGTTGGGGATAAAAAAATGCAATACTTCCTCTGGAGAATGAGGTTTAATGTTAAATATATTTTGCCTTTTTATTTTATCTCCTTTTGTTTTCACAAGTGAGTATGATTAACACCGAAATTATTGTTGAAAAGAGGGATGAATCAGGATCACATGATATGTTATTGTTTCTAGAGGTTTGGCTGAGAAGTCACAATAAATGTGAATGATTTTTCTAAGAAAGGTAGAGTTCTTTTTAATAAAAGAAAGATAAATAAAATAAAAAAATCTACCATAAATAATTTAGAGATCAAAATTTATTCTGAGTTTACTTTGGACCCAGCGAATGTGAGCGTATTGTATGGGCGTGGGAAACGATGCAGAAAGAGAAAAGAAAGCAGGTCGTATTAGAGAACCTATCAATTGGTGGCCACTAGCAGCCACAACCGACACGTCTTCTCCAAATGTATACGCATGTATGACCAAAAGAAACAAATCTTCTAAGCTTCAGAGAAAAATTAAGAGAATCCAAAAGAAAGATACATTGCTCAATGGATATTTATTTATACTTAGCACGGTGGTTATTATTTGATATACTACTATTACCAGAGAGCCTACAAAAGATGATGAGGCTGGAATTTGATAGGGACTGCATAGTTTTTAGAACGAAATTTATTAGTCGATATCCGTGATCGACATAAAGTTGATATCGCTTGACAACACGTAATAAGAAACCTCAAAGAATTCCCAAATTCTATTGAAGCAATAGTAAAGAATTTTATCTTAACTTATTTTTATTGTTAAATTAAGTAATTAAGATTTAAACAAACATATGGAATAAATATCCTCATTCTTGAGTGAGCAAGTCCAATAAAAAATGTCTTGAGAAGCAGGTTGCGTTGGCTTTACAACTTCAACGACTACGTTGCTACGAAGGACCAAGTTTCGAACACAACATACAGTCTTATTCTTATTGGCTCCAAGGCTCATAATCAATCATCAAAGGACTCGTGCTTGATAATTTTGTTTTTCCACATGTGTGAAGTATAAAGATCAAAGAGTAATAGCACTAATGTATGATAAACAATTAAACATGGCGGCCTGATCACTTATACTGGTGCTTTTCTTGCATCTTAAAGCTCGGGAAACATAGAAATAGATCATCGTATTTTATGTAGAGGAAGTTCATATAGAATTCAGAATTAGTTTGTGTGATTACCTCCATCAATCTGTAAAGAAAGCTCAACCTAAAGCAAATGATTAGAATATGCAATGGCTATGTAAAAGTGGAAGTCCACTAAACTCTGCTGGATTGACGTAGTGAGATATTGGGTTGGGAGGTCCTAGATGCAGAAGTTGTATGAGCGAAGGGCAGAGCCTTTTTAGGAAACTCGTTAGCAGAGGCACTGCTGGCTTTTTTCTTTAATTGCTCAAGAAGTCGGTGAGCTTCTCTGACTTCATCTTCTGCACTTGCTCCATGGCTTTCCCAAGCCTCTATAACTTGCTGTTGAAATTCTATTGCGAGGCCATAGCTGCAATTCCAAGATGCAAAGTTTTAAGACTCATAAATTTATACCTTCAGCCAGACTTGTATGATCAGTTGCCATGACAAATAAACTAAAACATGTACACAGATAGTTGTACATTTTTCACGAGAGAAAGAGCAGGAAACAGAAACATGCTAGCCCATTCAGGGAGGTAATATTCTCCACTCACCCAATTAGAGAGATCCACTATATATAATTCCTCTAATTAACAAGAGAAATGTACTAATATAGATACCTTCTTCAATCTTATAATTGTTAACATGTCTGATGCGCTTCATCCAAATGAAGAGACTTTTACAGACAGGATGGCAGGATTTCCAATCCTGTAGGGCTAATAAGTAATAACACAAGTGACATGCAAGCACCACTTAGTTTAATAGCTAGTAGCAACTATATGAGCGGGAGACACAAATAGCTAGTAGAAACTATATACATAGCTAGAGACAAATAAATCATTTTTTATAAACTTTTTAAAAAATGATAATCATTAAAAAGATGAAAGAAAGGAAAATGCATATAGGATTCTACCATTGTGTTGTGGAACTTTGCAACAATAGTTCATACAGAATCTAGATGTCAACCTATATGGTATAAGATCAACTGTTAAGTGGTTTGACTTACACAGGGTCAAGTGAAGTACATTAAAATAGCAATACTTAAATTTAATGTTTTCAGTATAAGAAAAGTTTAAGATGATCAAATATAACAAACAAAATCAAACTTAGAAAACCATACCTTCCCATTTCACCATATGCTTTTGAAAGATTCTGACATGCTTCAATGGTATCTGCATGATGTGGACCAAGAGAGACATCCATGATGTCCTTTGCTACTGCAAACATCTGCGCTGCTGACTGGGGTCTAGACAACTCTAAATATGCTGCCCCCAGATTATTGTAAATATACCCCACTCCAAAATGCTTGGGACCAAAGCTATCTTTCAATCTTTCAGCAGCACTTTCCAAATAAGGAATAGCCTGCTGCACCTTACCTGTCAGCAAGAGCAACCACCCTATTCTTGCAGAGACACTTCCCTCTGAGTGCTGCTCTTGTGGAAGTTTTTCAAGCAAAGCCAGTGACCTCTTCAACAACGAAATTGCAGTTTCAAACTCATTCATGGTCTCATACTGCATTGATATCTCCGAGTAAGCCTCAGCTACTTCCACAGGTGATACCCGTTCTCTTTTATCAAGAATCCCACAAGCAATCTCCAAACACCTTTTGGAGTCTGCAAACTTCTCCTGATTACACAAGGCTTTTGCCATTGATATTAGTACAAGTGCCCGAGTCTCACCATCTGAGTCTGTCTGCTGTACAATACCCCTCAAAGTACCAGTAGCCTCATCATATCTTCCTAAAGCAATCAGCATGTTGGCTGCATCTATTTCAGCACGCAGCAAATCAGAGTTAAGATTCCAATTCTTCAAAATCTTCTGGGACAAAACATTCTGCTCCAGTGCCTTCTCATGCTCCTCCAACCCACTGTATATAACTCCAAGGATCCTTCTATCATGTGCAACCTCCACAGAATTATTCCCCAATTGCTTCTTATGTATCTCCAATGCCTTCATACAAAAAGGCAGTGCCTCATTGAAGTTCAAAACCGCAACATAAGCTTCTGCTAAATCACGATAGGCTTTACCCAATTCTCTACTGTCTTCCTCCAAAGTCAATTCTTTAATCTCTAAACACTTTCTAAGATTTTCAAGGGCCTCTTCTCTCCTCCCCATGGCCGTCTTGACGTTTGCTAACTCAAGTTGCACAGCGTGAAGCACAGGCCTAATATCATCAACATTGATACTCTCTTCCTCTAATCTACCCAGTATCCTATTCGCCCTATTAAGGTACCCTAGACTATCATTGAATCTCTTTAAGCTATAACTGGCAGAGCCCATTAACTGTAAAGTCATGGCAACAACTATAGAAGGCTTGTTATCCTTGTCTAATGCTTTTAATGCTCTGTTAGCGAAGGATAAAGCTTTTTCAGGGTCCTCACCTTCTTGGTCAAATTTGAGGCCAATTTTCAAAGCAGCCAGCCCTAGATCTATCTCATCGAACGTTGACTCCATGTCCTTGAATACTTTGAGCATGTCCTCAGTGGTTTCTGCAGACTCAAAAGCTTCCTCAAGCTCAGATTTTTCCTTGATTTTCCGCTGCCTTGATGATATTTGAGTGGGTATTTCAACAAGGGTATCCATGCTTCGATAGAGATTTGCGTGAAACCTGTTGTTTCTGGTAAGTAACCCATGGCCTTTAGTACAGCACTTGAAATGGGTAGATGAGATAAGCGGCGGAGAAGGAGAGGAAGAAGAAGAAGAAGAAGAAGGACCCGAAGTGTATGATTTGGAAACGAAGGGAGCAAAAGGATTTAATCTGCGGCGAGTGAGATGGGAGAACAACGCGACCGAAACCTTTCTCATGGTGGTATCGAGTACCTTCGATATGAAGCGATGAACTTGCCTTAAACCTTCGGCAAAACCCTCGTCATCACAGAAGAGGCAACCGCAATAGAAGGTAAGCCAGGGGAATATAGCATAAACGCAGTCGTTTGCAATTGCGGGGTATTAACCGCTGTTTTATTCTCACCAATTAAATTATTATTTTAGCATAAAAGTCAAAATTAATTTTTTTCAATTAATTTTGTATAAAATTTAAATTTTGCTCTTTATATTTGGTGCAATTTCTTTATCTCCTAAAATGTCACTAATTATAATTTATATGCAAAATCTAAGTAGAATATGATTGAGTTGACAAGAAAAAATTAAATGAGACATTTTGAAATCTTGAATTAAGAAATCTAAAATTTTTCGCAATTACACCACTATTACTTTTAACAATTTGGCCCTGTCTAAAGTTATATTTTAACAATAATAATTCAATATTATAGATAATATTTATGCAAAAGAAAATATTGCATCATTTAATAAAAATAAAGAATAATAAAAAATAAAAATTTTATGCATAGTTAAGATGAAAAATTAACTTTATTAAGAGGGTATTTGACTTCTTTTATTCTTATTGAGTTTAAAGCATACTTAATTTTATTTGTGCTAATTTTTCCTCATAATTTTGAAGGTACATTTTTCACATTATATATTAAGGATTTAAAATCTAAAGTAATTTCAGAAGATTTGAAATTAAATTATTAAGAAGCTATAAAAGTATCTCCGTATAATTTGAAACTTATATATCAAAGAGAGGTAATAAATTAATAACTTAAATTTTGGAATGCAGGGTGTTATTTTAATATAAAAGTACTTCAAAAGTCTTTAACAAAAGAAAATTGTTTAATAATTTTCAATTTTTCATATCAACAAACGCAAGGACCAAACGCTACCTAGGGAAAATTTCAGAAACCCAACAAGAATTAAGAACAGGTTAAAAAAAAAGATGTGAATGAATTAAGGACACCCGCACTATGAATGTCCAAATATTTTTTTACTTCTGGTTCTTACACTGGGAGGGAAGGCAGCCCTTTTAGCCCCCTAACCCCTTTCTGACTCTGACCTTCCAACTCGAAGCTGAGACTCATTTAAGAATCTAACTCCTGAACAATGGATCTATATACAGCAAAGAATACTGAGTTTCCACAAGTATAATAGAAAGGAACAGCCACGACTTGGAAAGTAGAAATTAGTATGCATTCAGACTCTCAACAACCTCCCAAACAAATAATGAGGGACAAATCATCGTCACTCAAAAGCTTTCAGTGCTTGGATTTACAGTGGGAGTTTCGGGCGGTCTGCTATAAATATCATCAAAATGAAGCTTAAATTCCCTTGCGTCTGAGTCAACTGTGTGTGTTGTTCTAGATAACCTGTGACTGTGATTATCTCTCCAGTCCAAGTGCTGTTCTTGATCATCTGAGCCTCCCTCAGATAACTTATCATAATAATTATATCTTTGGTGGTTGAAATCTGGAGGCTCAAAAAAGCTTGCTTGAGCTTGTCCACCATGTTGGCGACTTCTAGCCCACCAATGACTATTGCTATACTCTGGCAGATCATTACAGTTTTGATCCTCAAGTAGAGTTTCCCTGAAGATGGGAGCTGACGTGGATGCCCCTAGAGGAGATGCAGCTCTGTCCTCAGAATACACTCTTGGGTATTCTTCATATCCAGGTTCATTCTCTCCAACGTTGGAGGACATCCAATACTCTCTGGAATGACGCGATGTCCTCTCAAATGGTTCCATTGGAACATCCCTCCCTGTTGCATCATGAGATCGCGACCTATAGTACCAATCCAGAAAATAAAGATTATTGTTTTGATTGGAATCAACTAGCCACGATGGACCTTTGTGATTGCCAATTCCATAAGTATTATATGGCATTTCCCTGTATATATACATGTTTCTGTCTGCATTGCCCCTCCTATCAGGACTCCCCGTCCACATTCCAGGAGGAGAAAATACATATCTGCTTCCATGTCCTCGTAAATTTTGCTCTCTCAGGGTTCTAATATTTAGCAAAAACTGTTTCCCTTGAGTATTTGGTTCCCATGATTTGTAAGTACTCTGAAAGCTGTAACCATAGGAAGCGTATTGATATTAGAAATTGGAGCACTAGCAGAAAATTTATAGGACATTAGGTTTTATACCGCAACACAGAAATCAGATGGGCACAGCCCAAACCTGTCCTTCAATACAATTTTCGACAGTAGTAGAGGTAAGAAATAAGTTACCTCGAGTGTTTATTTCTTTGGGTAAAAATGAAGATGAGCACAAAAGAGAAGTTCTCAGGTAGATCAATTCATTTATGAATAGACATGAGTCCCTCAGTGTGCATGACATACTTCAATGTTTATTTATTCATAATTAATTTGGTCTACTAATAATTGAGAGACTAGTCTATCTTAGGATTTCGCAGAATAAAAAAATTTGAAGTTTACTTCCAAATCAAGAATCTGACCACATTTTTCCCAGTCACCAACACACTAAATTTATTTTCTTTCTTTCTTTCTCCTCCTCCTACTTCTTGTTGTTTTAGGAACAACTATTCATTTTACGCAAAACAGACCCAGGGCAGTGATGACACAAGCAAGAGATATAGAACATGGAGATTAAAAAGAATGAAGCTTTTAATTGCAGACTTGATGAAGTTTAACTATACCCAATCAAACATAAAATCTGTGAAATCATAACAGTAAGACACTTTTTTGATTGCTACCTGAACTTGGCCCCAGCAGTATTAAAGAGATATAGTTGCAATGATGATCTTTTAATAAAAAATGTGGATTTCCAGAATTATTACAACAGTTTGTAATGATGCACAACAGAAATATTTATTAAAGGCGAAGACAGAATAATGGACACTGATGTAACTTTTACCTTCCTGCATAGAGATAGGACATATTATTTCCTGTATGACCGTGTCTTAATGATATGCATGTATCTACTACTAAAAATTACTAAAGTATCTTTAACTTCCTTAGCTGTATCATTAGATAACCTAAATTTGTCTTTTCCAATATATTTATTCTTTTTCTCTTTTTCTCCCATTCCCCAAGGACAAGCATCACATACGCCCAATTGCAATTGCTATTATAGCTTGAAGTAAGCAAATAGAAAATCAGTCAAAATAAAGGCACATCCCCTAAAATCTACATGTAACACTTGGGTCAAGAGGCTCAGCCTAAATAAATATGAAACGTAATAGAATTCCCATCAGATTAGTCTCCTATTATAACAAGCTCTGCCAAGATAATACCTGAGAAATGATTTCTCCATCTTCCCCTGGGAACTCCTCCGATTGCAAGGTGCATTGCATGGGGAACCATAATTGCTGTTTCCATGAGCTTGAAAATCAAAGATGCTAAAACTGTCACAATATTGAGGACATTAACAGAAAATAATTAATATTGTCCATCATTAGCACAGAAAAAAAATTAAAACAAGAAATGTCATTTTAAGAAGCCCCAAAGAATTGCCAGAGAGAATCAAGATGCAAATTGAAGAAAGATGAAAATTATGTCCATCCTAACCTGCAAACATGGCCAACACCTTCAACATTCACTGTGAAATCTGCAATGAACTGCAAAATATCATCAACCCGCTGCAAATTGGAAAGAGAACAGTTAAAACATAATCATATATGGAGTATAAACAAAGTCAACTTTATGTCCAAGTAAAGCAAGGACCTTTGGAACGACAAACAAAAGTAAATATGGAGTGAGGAAAATTGAGGCCATCTCCTCAAGTAACATCATCCCAAAATACTGCACCAAACAAAAACATAGTAGCATGAGAATAAATAATATTCAAGTTATCATATAGGCAACAAAAACCTCATAAGAGCAGGTCTAAATTAATGCAAATGTATTAAACCAACACTTGGAGAGTATACCTGAAATAGGGTTTCAAATTCAATGCGGACCATTTCAGTACTTTCTTTGCCACGCCATCTCTTCGGCATATAATGTGTATGCTGAACCACTATAGACATTGCTCCCTCTGGATCTAAGACCAGAAGCTCATTTGTCACAGCAGCCCGGCTAATGGCTGTTATGGTTCCAAAGACAGCAGCATACCAGAACAAGTTTCGACCAAATATCTGCAATTTTTTTTTACATAATTATCATTAATGATCATTATGATATGTATATGTATAATATCTTTTAGGCAAAATTTGTGAAAATCCATTACATGGCCCTCAAGCAAAGATTCCTCAAGAAAAGCAATGATGATCAGAACAGCAGCAAATCCACCCGATACAAAAGATATGAACTTCGCAATAATAGATATAATAGGTGAAGGAAATTGCTTGAGATAATCAGAAGCATGCACAGCACTGCTATTAATCCGATGCTTGAAGAGATGGTCCACCTATTATAGAAGTCACTGGTAAGTCTAAGCATAAAAGTAAAACTACATGTGCCAATGTTAACAATGATAACTAGGAACCTGTACTTTCAAAATATTGGTACCTTTAAGTTTTAAAACACAGGAGGATACATGAGTAGTAAATTATAAAAAAGCAAAATCTAATCCCAGTAACTCTGCAAAAAATCATATGCTGCTAATGTGGTTACTGAAATATAGGATCAACAAAGATAGCTTATGTTGAACAAGTATAACGATTCTACAGAAGGAAGTAAGAAAAACTAAGGCTTCATTGTATTCATTAGTGTTTAATAGAGAACTAATTAATTAATTTAGAATATTTCCAAGAGGAGATCCTGGATCCTTTCTCTTATAAGGATTGCTCTTACAATATTGTTTATCACTTCAAACCTTTCTTGGACAATGTATATTTTCAGACACTAGCAGGAAATCCATGCAGGCAGCACATGAACTTAAGTATAAATTAATAAAAGAATGAAAGAAATAATGATACCTCATTGAATTCCCTAAAGATCCACCTTGACAAATTAGACCATCTTCGAGATGATGCCGTGCTTGGATTATTATAAAGTTGTTCAGCATGACGCAGAAAGAGATAGATCATCATGAATATGACAAGAAATGGAGAAAGTAAAAGCATTGCAAGCCCAACAACCATAAGCCTTTTCTTTAATGCCTGAGGATTGGACAGAAAATCCCTTCTAATACAAAAGTTTCTGTAGAGAAAGCGAGTTATCATGGAGATTATTGTTGATCTTGCAAACAATTAAAGAATAACAAACATTAACAAATTACTTAACTGAAACACCACAAAGGTGATATTTAATCAAGTGCAATACAAACACAAGAAAATTTGTTTAGGCAACAGGCCACTCAATAAGTTCCAGGCAAAATATAGAGAGTTACGAGGGCAACAATATCATAAGAACCATAAATGACTAAATAATTTGAAATCAAGTTTAACCTTCTATAAGTCACTGTCCTACATATCATAAATGGTCACTAAATCCTTCAAATTAACATATAATTTTTCATAATGATTTGAAGGAAAATTTTGATGACTATTCCTCAAATGAAGTCAAAAGGCCTAAGAAATATACACACAATTCAAAGAAATAAATAATATTAAGGACATTGGCTATACATGAACATGAAGAGGTATCTATTTAATAATAAAATACCGATCAAACATGCTTTGCAGGATGCACCAGTTCAAAGTCCACTCAAGGATCTTGGTTAGTATTAGACGATATTCTGTTCCATCAGGACCACATTTCACTGTAGGACCTGCACCTGGGAACCACTTAGGAATGGGAAAAGCAAGCACTCCCTTGTTGATCATTCCAATCAAGTAGTTTTCCTTCCGCATCAATCTCATCACCATATCATGAGCAGAGAGATCCTTTACTACACAGAGCTGTCGTGAACTTTGCACCACAACAACCTTTTCAACAATTGTCGCCCAGGGCATAGTTTGAATTTCATTGTCGGTTACATCAAGACTGCAAGATCATGGCAAATTATGAAAAAATCATGTGAATCGTGCAAAAGATTTGAGGGTTTATCATTCATAGTTACGACTTACCTATTGTAGTAAAATTGACGAATTTCCAAAGTGTCCTTTAGTTGAGCAAAGAACCTCAAGAAACAAAATATCCAGTAGTTCGAAAATATTGCCAAGTATCCAACAAAAGCAGCTTTTTTAAGTGTTAACGGGGTTAAAGGATGTTCATGAAGAGCTTCTTTAGCAAGATCACAGGGCTTAATTCCAGATTCAACAGCATCCATCCCACACTTTGCATTACGAAGTCCATTCCAATCAACAAATAATAAGAAAAATCCTGAGAAACATATAGTAAATCCAAGGCTTAGAAGTTCAACAATCCACTTAGTAATGATGCACCAAAGCCCTTTCTCACAGTAGTAGTTGTAAAGCCTTTCAAAGAAGAGGTCCAAATCAGAAATTGGCTCTACATTCAAGCTCTCACCATTAAGAAGCCCTGACGGGCTTTCACTACCTGGACTTGGGATCCTTCCATAGTCAGACAACTCAATCTCTGGTGGAACATACTGAAGCAAACCTGTTGTTAGAGAGGATTCACCTTGCTGTTTCCATTTGAATATATTAAAAACACTTGGACCCCTTGACCAGCTAAACATTGTTCACAGATGCTGAAAGTTGGCATAAACAGCCAGTCCATGCCACAAAGACCTAAATGGTTATAACAGCTTATATAGTCAAGATTGAATCTTCCAAAAGGAAAACATAAGAGAGATAATGTAAGATAACAAAGTGAATTCTTGGATGTACAGAAGTATTTCATGTCAACTTTAAATTATAGACCTTAACTTTATCCAACTTAATGCAGCAGCTAAAGGATGAATATTTGTCAGTTGCAACTGGTCTCATAGACATCTATAATTTGCAAAGAATTTTCTATTTAAACTGTTAGATAAAATTCATAAAACTGATACATTCTGTATCTTATTTGTGCAGCTTTGTACATTTATGACTTAAGTTATTATCAGCCAGAAAATGGAAAAGTTCAGTTCTATCTCCCTGCTTTCTACAGAACCGCTAAATTCTAATGTTAAAAGGATATGCATACAACATAGTTGTAGAAATCGTTCAATGCACGATTCGAGTTGATTCAACAAGCCACTGATACAGATTGTGGGGAGAATCTGAAATGAACCAGAATCGTGCCGTGAATCACCAAAACTGTGCGAGTCAAGTCAAAAACTCTAAACTGCACCATTCCAATCATTTGGAAAAAGTGCAATTCTGTTGGGTTACCATGTTGGGTCAAGATGACCAACGCACGCAATAAGACAACGCACAACTGTATTGTTTTTTTTTTAAAAGAAAACTAATAATAAGAAGACAATAATGGAACGCTGCATTCTGTGTATTTCACTTGCATGTAATCAGTATAGAATGCAGCGTTTCAACTATCACAAGATAAAGCTCTTAACAAAACCTATTACATTCAGTAACACAAAGACTTTTCTTTCAAAACTTTGGTTATTTTTAATTATTATTTATTATTTAAAGCCTTTGTAATTTTTTAAGTATTATCTATTACCTTATTTTGACTTGTCAATTAATATTTAGTGAGACTATTGACAAATTTTTATGTATTTAAACCTATTATATTGAGCATTTTGTACATGCTATAAACATAAATTATTGATATGATATATATCAAGCTATTTTTGAATATATTCATGAATCATACAATTCGATACGACTTAGGATTCCAAAAATTAGCTTCCCGATTCACAATTTGAATCATGATTTGATAACCTTGGCATACACCACAAAATCTTCTGACTCAATAGCAACTTTTATAAACATCATTCAATCTGATATATTGAAGATGGCACACACTTAACCCAATCTAAGCCATGCCCTTTGTAGAGACCATGAGTACACATTTGCCCATGATGGAAAGAGGCAGATCATAAAAACAACCAAGACGAACATGTACAATTCCATACCAAAGGCATATAAAGGTATTAATTTCACTAGTCAAGCGCCAGCAATGCAATGCATCAGTTGAACCTAGCCTCCCTATTGACAAAATATCCAACCAATCAGAGTTTATATCTATATAGCACAAAACATCCTTCCTCTTTTGAAAGGGGGTCGGGCATGAGCTTTGCTTGCGCAAAATAAAAACAAAACCCGCCATGGAAAGCGATAAACTATATGATAATTCAACCGACTACTTAGTTAAAGCATTAAAGTACGACAAAATTGTGAAAGAGTCTAGTCCAAAACAAGAACGATCTTATGATGAAGAAGAAAAGTCACAAGCTAGTTTTGGCAAATAGAATTAAGACCAACATAATATATTAGAAAAAGCAACTGGAACCATTCTAACCCATTGTTACGTGTTAAGAAAATTACACAAAATACAGCAATTTAAGCATAAAAGAATGTTTTTAAACAACATAACAACAATAAAAAATTATGCGGCAAAACACAGACTTACCTGGAACTAAGCAACACACATGGAAGAAGTTGGATAATGAGTCAGTACGGAGAGAATTGGCAAAATTAGGTGAAGTAATAGATACCCAGTGATGAAATTTGGGCAAAACCCACTGAAAGTTCAATAATTTAAGGGTTGAAAACAGTTGAGAGAAGGGTGAGGTTAATCACGGAACGGAAGACGTTGATAAAATCGGAGAAAAAACCAAGGAAGAAGAAGGCGGAGAGGAGAAGAGAGAAGAAGAGGGTTTGGTTGCGTAGAGGACGATGAAATTACATTGACATAAAAATTCTTTTATAATATGACTTTGAGAGCCATAGGCTGAGTTTCTGTGCCTCTCTTCCGCCTCCTTTCTTCAAAGATTGTCTAATAGTAATAGGAGACGTGATGATGGGTAATACCTTGTGGTTTCTGTCTCTTCATTAGCCTTCTACAAGCTAACGCCTCAGCCCTCAGACCATGTTTGATTAATTGGTTTCATTCTATGGCCTTTGCCATACCCTCTTACAACTAAGGAATCATCTTGTTGAGTGTTAACATAATTTTTATTTTTTATTTTTTTAGGTTAAGTAAAAAATGAGAAAAGATAAAATTGAAAGTTTCTATTCCGCCTCTTCTAATGCATCATTGATTAATTGAATTTGAAATTGAAATACATATTTAATAAGGGGAAAAGTTTTAGCATTAAAAGGAAGTAAGCTATTTTAAAATTGTGAAAAAATAATATTTTATACCATTTTAAAATTAATTTCAAGCAGGCACTATTAAATAATTTCAACTATTTGTTTCAAATTTCAATCTCAAATTTTATACTTATCTAATGCTCTTTCTTTTTAAAATGTAAATTGCTTATTTAGCAAATGTGCAAATCTTATCATTGGTTTTGAAAAACTAGATATCTTATATCAAGTTTGTTTTTTCTTCAAGTAAGTTTAAATTTTTATTATTCTGTGTTTTATGATTTTTTATATCTCTATTTTAGAGTTTTTAAATCAACAAAAAAAAAAACATAGAACTATGTGATATTTCAATTAAAGTTTTTTATCTCTCTAATCTTAAACACTTGGTGTTGGGAGATCATAATTTAAAATAAAACTTTATTTTCATATCTTTGATCGATTACTTATTCAAAATGTTTGTTTTCATTTAATATATTCATAACCATATATTATTGAAAGTGTGAGAGATAAAAAAAAAAAGAAGAAATCAAATAACTTTTTATTTATTAATTTATATATATAATAAGTTTTTGGACAATAACTTATCCTAGATATAGGAAAAGCTATGTGGGCCTTATCCTGCAAAAATTCAATCCATATCAGTGTGACTCAAAAAAAATTTGGGACATCAGGCCCATTAGGCCACGTTGAAATTTGTCCAAATCGACAGAACTTCGGATGTTACCTACAGTTACACATCCTATCGTGCTCCGCCTCGGGGAACTCGCGGGAGCTAACGGGTCATTTTGGCGGGAATCCCACGTGGCATCGAGCCACACGAGAAGCCTCTCAGATTCCCGCCAAAAAAACCCTAATATTTAATCTAATAAGAGCTTCATTTCCTCTTGCCCAATCTTCAATTTCTGATAGAATTCCCAGATCTGCTTGCTGAAATTTCCACTTCTCAGAGATGAGATCCTCAGAGGCTAAGTCTTTGCCCTGTGGATCTAAGAAGCCCCATCTCCATCCCTCAGCCTCCAAATCCCAATCTGCAGATCCTATTTCATTGAGCTCCAAAACCCCAGAGAAGAACCCACAGCTCTCACACCGTTCACGAAATCGAGGCGTTGCGCTCTCCATCAGAGAAGTCCGGAAGGTTGCTGAAAGCCTTCAGGGACAGAATCGTCAGCTACGAAATCATGATCGTACTGTGCAGAACAAATCAGTCAGAAGGAAGATTGCAATGTCTTCCTCCGAAATCACACCAAGTAAATCCAAGACTGTTGTTGATGAGCCTGTCAAACTGCCGGAAAAGTATCTATGTGTTTTTTGCGGGTTTTAGTCAATAAATCTGGATTTTTTCTTTATTGTTTCACTTTCTAACCTCAGGGGTTTATGCGCAGGTATGAAATTTTGGGTGACTTCTTCAACAACTTGGAGAACTCGATTCGATTGTTGCAATTGAAAGGTTCAGCAACCACTTTTACGAATGTCTGCCCAACGATTGAACGTTTTAATGATAGGTACGCCTCTCTAATTGACGCTGAATTGTCATTTGAAGAATGAGATCTGCTTTCTATTATAGCAAGGCATTGTTAGCTCATGTATTCTATTTCTGCTGTGACTTCTCTAGGAGGTTTACACATGGTCATCTTGCCCAGTTGAAATATATCTTACCTGATGCAGTTGTTATAAAGAAGGTACTCAAGTTTGATGAACGGACAAGTTGTATGAAGCCAGACCTCCATGTTACAATAAACCCTGATGCAATAGAATCCGATGCTACCTTGCTCTCTAAAGGTGGCGCTGTGTCTGTGAGGAAGTTATTTTGGATACGGCTAAGAGAATATTATAAATCACATCCTAAGGTACACAAGAATTCCAGTTATTTTCTCTGCTTAATGCTTTATTATCAGGGATTATCTAGTGCTATTTTCTTTGCTGATGACTTAAACTTCATTTGCTAAATTCTCTGATAATTTATTTTCTTTGTCGTAGTTACCTCTAATACAAAATACAAATAAAGCAATCATCATGTAATTCATCATCTAGCTAGGAATCACGACTGTGGCACTGATTGTTTCTGGAAGTTATGACGTTGCTTGAAAATTAGTTATTCCATGCCTTCCCCTTATTTTGAGAAATATCCGGTGGAGTTCAAACGAGTTTAAGTGCAAATATGATACATATAGTAGTTGTCTTTTAGTGAATTGCTATGTAAAGCTGTAGTGAGGTGGAAATTCTCTTTTGAGATGTTGAAGCACAAGATAGATTACCAAATTGGTCCATTGACGTGAATATACATGATTATTGACCGTTATTCGTTGTATTTATGTGTTTGTGTGTGTGTATGGTAGAAAGAACAGTGAGATCTAGTTGCCATCAGACATAACAATTGAAGATATGCAGTCTCCTTTTCTTTGGAAATTCTCACTATTGGAGATATCTTTTGTAGTGACACTCGGGTTGGACTCTGACTGAAGCTACATAAATCTTGTCGACAGCTAGGAAACTCAAAATTCATAAATAATTATTATAAAAACGATTCTAGTATACTTTTGATTGTTAATGTTACTATTGCAGTCTCAAATTTGTGTTCTATTTACCATATGTGCAAATGGGTCTAAAAGATGCTTATAAATTCAGGGTGATGAAATTCCGGAAGCAATACTACCTGAGCCATTCAATCACCCCACGCAAGAACATCTTTTGGAAACATTGAGGACTCCTTCCTCATCTTGTGCTACAACGACATCATATGATGCATTTGTACCTTGCCATCCAGCTGTACAACCTGCATGCATGCAGGATAATGCCATAGCAGATAATTCAGAGCCTTCTAAGGGAGAAGAAAACTTGTCAGTACCCATCAACATTTCAATTGGATCTCATCATCAGCAAACAGTAGTAGCCACGCATGTGTCTCAATCTTTTAGACGGCGCTTTTCTCAGAAATCCACGAGAAATGAAGCAGATGATGCACACCAAAAGTTACCATCAGATTCATTTCACCCCCAAGCTATTGCAGTTTCAGAGTTGAGCCCGAAGAAAAATTCTGCTAGTTTAGATACTAGATCTCATCCCAATATGTGTCCAACACTTTGTGCTTCTCCAGCCCATCTCTATTCATCTGCATCTGCAGCTCCACTTGCCACTCCACATAAAAGCACTGACTATGCAGAGAAGGAAGATGATTCTCTTGGAAACACGGCTGACTTGTCTACTCCAGCTAAACTTGCTTCTACTCCATCTAGGCTGATGACTGTTACACCTTCATTACCTTCGCCTAAGAGATGTTACATGAGCCCTGATGACAGCTCCTCCAGCACACCAAACACATTGGTTAGGCGGCCATCTCGTTTGAGGTCATTGAAATTTGACACTCCAGTGAAAAATCAGGAGACATACAATGAAGCTGATGATGCTGGTGGTTTATCAATTGATGATGATATTTTTGATATTCTCCCAGAGAATCTTCTACAATCGGTATGCCTTCTACCTCATTTATAATGCTACATGCAGAAAATTTGCTGGTTTTATGATTGTAACTATTCCTACTTAGGTTAATTAGCATAAGTCCAAAAGAATGTCATGTAAGCCAAAAGTATTATATAGATCAGAAGAAGCTACCGGGCCCATTTTAAATTGGATGTGCTTTGCTGGGCTTTCTGTTCTTTGTTAGTTTTTTCTGCTATTGACAAATGCTATTGGTTCTTGAGGCTTGGTTATTCTCATCTACTGTGGTAATTGCACTATTTCCTACTGTTTATTGATTAATGTGGCCTAAGTATGGCATATAATGTTGTCTACCTTCATTTTCGCCTATTAAGTCTAGTGAACTTAACATGTATATAAACTCATTTTTATATAATGCATGATTTGGACCATGGGTAATTGAGCCTTCACTTGCAGATTAGAGAGAAGGAGAGAATGGCTGTGGAGGAAAGAAATCCTGCTATCTCACAAGCAAAGAGAAGGCAAAAAATGATTGCCAGCCTCCCTAAGCTGTTTAACATGATTCATCTCTTGATTCATTCAATTAATCGTTCTGTTATCACAAAAGAGGAGCTTCTAAGCAAGATAATCTCAAGCCACTGTGATATTGTTGACAGAAGTAAGACACAATTATATGCAATTTGATGATCAGCTACTCCATCGTTTTCATTGTCCTAAGATTTTCTGATTTGTATTCTCAGGAGAAGTTGAAGAGCAGCTGAATTTGTTGCTAGAACTAGTTCCGGAATGGATCTCTGAAAAGTTGGCATCTAGTGGGGATTTGCTAATGTGGTGAGTTACCATTGAATGTTGGCATAATGCGAAGATATTTTGTGAATTGACTGATCATGTTCTCTATTCTGAATATACATCCTCGACAATTTAGCTCCTCTTTCCTTGGTTTGACGTGATTCATTGTCCTTTTGGCAGCATAAATAAAGTGGTGAGCCCCGAGACCGTACGAGCACAGCTTGAAGAAGCAAAGTGAGCTAGAAGGCGACAATGTTTAAAAGTATCATTGTATGTTTATTAACAAAACAATGTATAGTTGTCCCTTTGTTTCGGGCTGTTTGTAAATGTTTATTTTTGGTATATTTATGAGATGGGCAAAATTTGTAGCAGACCAATTGAGCAGTTTGGATATTTATATTGCAAAATAGATCTACGGAAATATTCCCTTTCATTTATTTATTGATGCATTGGCGATATACTAGAGATTTTGCTATCATTGCAAGAGCCCAAGAAACTTCAACAGACAATTCACAACCATTTGAATTATAAAATCGAATCTCTCACGGCATAATTTTTTCCAGCTTCGTTGAAGTCACCATCTGCGTCATGCTTTCGTTTTGCCCAGATGTTGAAAATGAATGTTGTCGTGATTTATAATCTTGATCCCCTTTTCCCCATAAAAGTAAGTACAGGCCAATGAAAACAATGATTCCTCCCAGTATACTGAAACAGACAAGATAGGTTTGAAACTGCCGAAACATGGACATAAAGGGAGCTTGAAGAGTATTACACATTACCTGCCCATGTGCAGCTGTTCCCCCAAAACAAAATAGGATAGGATTGACACTAAAGTTGTTCCAAGAGGATTAAACATAGTAACGAAGACAGGCCCTTTCTGGTCCGTAGCCCAGAACTGAATGAATACTATCAAACCGCATGATATAACTCCCTGCCAGTGCCGTGACACATGAACGAGTGAGTTAGAATTTAATTCCAACTGTTCCTGCACTTGTTAACTCTAGCTTCTTCAATCTTCATTCTTTACTTACAGCATATATGATGCAACAGAGTTCAATATTGGATGTAATGGACCATGCCTTAGGTTTGTGTTCCACCAGTACTGTAAAGGCAGCAGACTGTAATGCACCAATGCAATTCATCCATGCCGTGAGTGAAAGCTGTGCTGGATATTTCTTCACTATGACTGCCTACAAGGTATGCAAACAGATATTTTCCATATGCTCTATGATAATAGATGTTCTTGTAGGAGTCGATTCTTGAAACAAAGAGAAACCAATTTTTTTTGCTGCAGTTTACTTCTGAGTTTTATTTATTAGTTTCTGTTTGTATGTTTCATACTTGGAGGGGAGAAGCTAGGAGGAGAGAACTTAATTATAGATAAATTTACTATTTACCTGCATTATGTACGATAAAGACCATGCTATGCAACTTGCAACTGTCAAAATTGATCCTTTAATCCAGTTACTATGAACAGAATGGCCTCTGATATGGATTAGAGCACCCTGCAAGCTTTGTATTGCATGCCCTTTATACAAAGTCATCATCAAGGCTCCAGCCAATGATAGAAGGGTGCCAAAGATTTTAGCTAGCCCCCGAGAGTTCTTAACATCGACAACCTCTAGCCTATGTGGAAAAAGCATGAAAGTAGAGTGAAGAAAAATGGAGCTCTTTCTTTTATAGCAGACAGATAATTTCAGGAGATATCATTAATCTCAAAAGGAAATTTTAATTTTACTTCATCTACTCACCTGAGTGCAACTGCAATTATAAATGTAAGAGATGATATTGTATTAACCATTGATGTGACAAATGAAGGAGAGGTATATTTCAAACTTACGAAATACATGTTTAAGGTGAGGCTGACCCTGTTTTCCACAGTGAAGTAGAAGGTAAAGGTTAGTTGTTTGCAGATTTGGCTAGATCTGAATCACTCTATTCTGGTTAAGAAAACAAAAACTAAACTTGAGTACTATACCCGAAAAGGGATAGAAAAAATAGCTCTAAGAACACTGCCACCGTCATCTTTGGCCTAGCCTTTCTGCAAAGAAGACTAGATTATTGAATTGAAGGTCATGCTCAGGATTATAATTGAAAATCAGAAAATAAGCACATCAGTTCTTATGTTCAACATATTATGCTAAAGGTAGGTATTTATAGTACGAATATTTTCACAAGTGCTGCAAATAACATTAGCAACACTGGAAGGACTAAATATGTCATATTAACTGTACTTGTATTCCTACACTGGAATTTGAAGGAATTGGCCTGTCCAGCCACCAGAAAGCACAGATGGGTGAAGGATGTACCTTTCAAGAACATATGCAAAAGGAAACACTATTATACCACCAAGAGTATGCCGATAAGTTACAAAGACATGAGGGTTCATCCCTTTATTGAATGAAGCCTCTACCAGGAAATAGAGCAATGTTACAGCCATCTGAATAAAAACCATGAGAAGGTGAGGCTTATACTTTTTATAGATCACCCCCAATACATTTTCTCTCTGAGACATTTCTTTAGAATGTGGAGCTATACCAGTGCCTCACTGCCTATTTGTGAAGTTGGAGTACAAATTCTTTAGTCTGATATATAAATAAAGTTGAAAGATGAAACGTTTCTGTTGAAATTATTCTTTCTATGTTGTGTGTGCCAACTTCCTAATGGAAAAATGACTTGCACAGACGATGGTCTTTTTTATCAAAACGCCCTACTAAAGATGGAAAAATTTTATTCAGTTGATAGCAGTAATATGGTACCACCATATGTCATCAGACAAAAAGCGACCACTTTAAAAACTTTCACCCACTTGTAGACCAAACTGCTTTCTAGACTTTAAGAATGGGCATTTCCTTATAAGAGAATAATGCCTTGATTGCACCTGGTTAAAATGAAAATCCAATTGTACAAGCTTTCTGATACAAACCAAACCGTATAAGAGAAGGAGAATCTCATTCAGTAATAATACAGTATTATTCAGTAATAGCATCTCAGTACCAGGGTCCTATCACTTTCCCAATGTTTAACTGCTAATAGTTATATGGATAGTTATTAAATATGTGAAGAGTTGATCACATCTCAGAACTTGTTTTTATAAGTTAGAACATCACTAGTTGTACACTCTACAACTATATGAACTCTTCTCTAAGCACTTTTCGTCCTTTTTCCCTTCCCTCTTAATCATAAATGGATGTCAACTTACAGTGAAGTAGTTGGCTAGTCAAGGCAAGCAATTTCAGTCATATTTTAGACAGTGAACTGAGCAAATTGTGTTGTGCCCAGGTTGCTTCTGAAGTCAATTGTAAAGATGCAGCAGAGAAACTTGTAAGGATTTGCAGTTTCCTTGTAGGTACTGGCAGAATCAAGGCTGTTGAATGGTATATTCCCTACAGACGCAGTACAAAGCCAATATTTCATTTGTGGTTTGATTAATTCATCTTCTTTCCTTATTTGTGTTTTGGTTCGTTGAATTTCCTTTTTGAAGGAATATTATCTTTTTTTCCATTAGAAAAATCTAAGCAAAAGAATTCAAATGGAATACAGTTCCATTATTCAGAACATCATAATTATCCCCTCCCTCTCTTGATCCCCATTTTCTTTTGGTGCTGGCTACTGCTTCAGGCTTTCACAAATCACAATGCCTGATGAGAAGGAATAAAACCCCACTACAAAAGGGCGGTTCATGATAATCCCATTTAATATTTAATATTATGCTTATTGATACTCTAATGGTCGATTAATCAAATAAACAAGGCACATCAATGCACTAAGTAACAACTTTGTTCCATTAAGTCGGTATCTGATCTTATTTCTTTGAACCACCATGCTTTGAAGAAGAAGGGTAGGAATTATGCAGAATGCCACATTAAGGGATAAAGAAGAAAAGGAGGACAATAGCAGTACAATATTATTAGGAATTTTTCTGCAGTTTATCAAAAAAAAAAAAATCAAATTCCTTTTTTCAAGATGCCTTAACGACGGAACACTGGAATAGTGTTTGCCTACGAGTCAATGTGATTCTCATTGTCTGCTAGACACTGATTTCTAATTTTTATAAGAAAGAAAGAAAAAACCTTTTAACATAAAATATATAATATTGAGAAATAAAAGTGTGAGAAACACATTTTTTAAATAAGCAGTTCACACCAAAAAAAAAAAAAGAGAGAGTACTTTTGATAGATACTCTATTTTTTACATAAAATTTTAAATTTAAATTATATATATATAATTTTGTTAAAAAGAGTTTTATCCATCATAAAACTTTAGTCAACTCAAGTGATATTATATAAAATTCGGACTTACAATTTCGACGTGGAAAAAGCTAAGAGAACAGCCACTGGGCAGTAGAGCATGAAGAGATGGCTTTGAGGAAACTGATAAGTAGTCAGAAAAAGAACAGCGCACACTTTTGGGCTTCTCCGGTTTCAGGTTGGCGAAGGTTTGCGTTAAAACTCAAGCAACTTGGACTTCAAAACTTTTCTTTAGGCCCGCCCAGAAGACCAAGACCAAGACCAAGCCCAATGCTAAAACCAACTTCAACCAAACCCTTTAAGGCAAGATGCATTTCAATTTTCAAGTCATGAAGGGTGAGGAGATAACTAGTACCTTCCTGAAAGCCTTCCTCTCTATACGAAATCAATTGAAAGCCACAAATTTGATCTGTTACAGTAAGATTTTACATTTAATCGATAAAGACATAAAGTTACTTATTATAGTAATCAGTCTAATATGTCATATTCTTGCGATAGCACTTGATTTTTCTTTTTTGGCTAAAAACTGCAATTGATGTCGACAAGGTGAAATTAATCTCAGCAAATTATTAGTGGAAGAAATTAAAATATTTGTTTATTAATTCATCGGCACAAACAAAATGAGGTTCTCGAAGCCCATTTCTGTCCACTTTGCATAAACATATATATATATATATAAATTATTGAATTTTTTTATTGTAATTTATGGTTATCTTTATTATTTATAATATATAATTTTAAAGACCAATAATTAAAATATCTCATAATCATTATAATATTTAGTTATATCTTTAAATTTTTGAGGTAAATATGATTTTTCAAGTGTCAAACTCATACTCGATTTACTTAAGGAAGGTGGGTGTTTGGTAAAAGTGGTAGCTTTCATCATTTTAGAGGTGTATTGAGCCACTATATCTTAATTTTTGTCCAAGGTTCATCCTCCACAACGATTTCTCTGATGAGAAATAAAGAAAACTAGAGAGATGAATTTCACTACCATTTAACATGTTTGGAAAACATTGATCAGATACTAGCTAGAAGATATATAATATGAATTTAATTTTCTGCTCCTCTCCATTAATACCGAGTAGCTGAAATATTTCCTATGAATTGTGAACATCGATCATTAATCTTTTGTTTAAATAAACACTCATAAGAATAGTAGTGATGAGCCTCCATATATACCCGGCTGGCTTTGCGGTGCTTGGCAAAGTTTTCTGTGCAGTCCTCAACATTTTGTAATTTACATGATGGCAAAGGGCAAAAGAACGTTCATAAACAGCTCCTCGATCCTCACTAACAACAGTTCAGGTTCAGGCGCACTCATGAAGAAACAAAGTGATGAAAAGCAATCACTTATACATAATTTATATGTCTTTATTATCGACAAATTCGAGACGAAGACAACAACCGCAAATTTTGTTAGTTATGTTCATTGTTGAATAAGTGCATATATGTAAGTTCGTTTAAACTTTAAACCGTTAATGTCTTTTATTCTTATTTATGTTTTAATTAGAACGATTATAAGCATTTTCCACGGTTATAATAAATCTTTTGAGAAACAATATATAATTTTGTGAATTATAGTCTAGATATAACTTCGGTATATGAATATTAAAACATTAAACTTTATCTTTCAAAATCATCACAAAATTGAAAACGTTATAATTATAAATACGGTAAAAATTAATGTCTCCAATCCATTTGAATATAATTACGTGAAGCCTTATATTTGTATTTTTTTTTTTAATTTTTCTCACATTATACATTACTCTAGCTATAGACATATATTAATTATAATTTATATGTAATGTTTACACTTCTAATAATTTAAGAGGTAGAGTATTACACTTCAAAATTCATATACAAAATTATAATCAGATTACGGTTCATGATTAATTTATATGTAATTTCTCCTAAATCTTTTGATTTAACTAAAAAATTGAAATACTATCATACCTCCTTGTTTAGATGAATATAATAATCCAAATGATTTGTTTCTCTCTGGCTTTTAGAATATCTTACTAATTAGTGGCTTGCTGTAAATCTGCAGCAACCGTTGTTTGCACTCTATACTCAGTGCTTATTCAATCAAAATTCTATCTTATTTTCGAAGCATCTTGGATGAGAAGATCTTCCCTTTTCTTAATCATTGGTGTAAAATTTTCAGTGGAGAATAAACAGAGAAATGGGTATTAATTTATTATAAGAATATAATTGAAAGTGCAACAGTCAGGAGAAATTAAAGCATCTCACTATACACAGATCAGTGAGAGCCATGTATACTAAATGACAAATGCCACTAAACCAACCTTATCTTCCAAAGCTACATATTGGATTAAGCACTTAATCTTGCAAAAATTACTTGTGGCTAGAAAAGGATTTGTACCTTTCATAGTGGTAGGAATATCTGTTATAGTACAGAGTTTTATCAATTTTAAAAACCATAATGCTTGACTTTCCTTGCAACAGTATCATTTAAGATTTCATGCTGTTGGACATGGTCAGTGTCTACTTGTACACATCCCAATACAAATCAATAGTAATTTCATTATTAATTCTACCCGAATGTACCTTTGCTGAAAATGACAACTTAAAACAAAATGATTAGTGATTGAAGATTAGACTACAACGTTTTACAAATCCAATTATGATATTCCTTCAATATTTTACTAATTAACTGCATGAAGACAAGATTTTTCCTTTTTAACCCTCAAGAACCGAAACATTATTACTTCAACTTACAAAAAAGAAAGAAAGAAAGAAAGAGAGAGAGATTTTGGGCTATTAGCTAGCGTTTATCATTGGATTCCTTATATGCTTGCATATACATCACCGTTTTGGTTACAGATAAGAGCATATTCAGGGAAAATAAACAAAACCAAATACTATATGATGGATTTTCTAAGCAAGTTTCATCAAAAGGAAATCTTGCTGCTCATGAATTAAAGTGTGTTAACCCTACTTGCTTAACTTGTAGCTAAAAGATATAGTTTATTCAGGTAGTGGCCACTAGTATCACTTATTCTTCATATATTTAATATTGGATTTTCATGTGGGTGTTCCATTTTCACGCCCATCTACATTGACTTGGAGAGAGAGGACAGTGAGAACAAACTTGTACTCATTACTTTGGAGACTAAGGAGTCATCCTTCCTAGATTACGTGTACGTAAAAAGCTTGGCTACAATATCTACTTGGGATTATTTTGGCTACTAATATGATCACGTTATAAGAAAAAGGGAAAGCAAGAGAAAAGAAAGACCATAGGCATGATAAAAGGTGGCCTTTGGAATCTTAATGCAAATTGAAAACATAAAAGAAAACAACACTTCCTTCCTTTATTGGCAATGACTTTGTATAGAAGCTTACCTCGTGAGAATATTAGACATTATTCACTGAATAAAAAATTGAGAAAAATTCAATTTTGTAGGTAAATTTGAGCCCAAAAAAGGAGAGATAAATCATTGCTCTTTGTCACTTTGCATTCATGAGATTTACAATACTCATTCCTTTTCACTAGTCTTTACACAGAAAGCCTATCATTAGATTCACTAACTTAGCGTATTCATGCATGTATATATAGCCTAGTTGACTTTGTTCAATGACCATCACCCTCGTAAACGCTTTTGATAACTCTAGAATTAAATTTATTGCAAAATTATGTTAGCCGTCCAAAGAGTTCTTATTCTTTTCCACCAATGAAGAATAGTATATAGTAATCATCAAAATTATGCATTATATATACATATTTTATGGACCTATATAATTATTTTGTTTGTGCGTTTTGACCAAGGTAATATTTCAAGCAGTATAACTGGAGACCCACTTGACTCTTGCTGTCAAATTTTCTATGAAGTTGCTCATAGATGATGGATCATTACTATGATCACTCATTGAGGAAATCTAGAGAGATATTTGATTTCCTCGATTTAAAGCAACAAAACAAAGACGGATGATTGTGCCTCTTAGCATATATCGCTAAGAAACACGTTAAAGCACTGTTACTTAACCACTTCCGACAAACTGAATCTTTTAACGACCAAAGCGCAGCACTGTTTGTGTAATGGAACAATGTGATGATTTCACTTTTTAACCCTATAGCTTGTATTTTTGTCCATTGTGGTAATTAACGACTAAATCCAACCAATATACCCCCCAAGATTACTCTCACAAAACCGATCAAACAAAGATGCCAATAAAAAAAGAAGATAAAATGATTAGAAATCAATGACAATATGTAATCACACCAGATCGCCGGCGTTAGAAACAAATAATGGGATTCCCAAAATGATGCTGAGTTGGTGCGGGGCAAGGAAATTTACATTTTTTAAGGTGGTAGGACAAGGAATACCTTAAAAATAAGACATTTTATGAGGAAGCAAACATGCTTGATTTGTTCCATATGAACCAAGATTAATGGTGGCCCAAATAAATCGGTGCATGATCATGCGGCATGGATGCCACTAAATGAGCATGGGTTAGCTTAGCCCAAAGAGAGTCATTCAGAGAATTAGAATAATTGAAAGAAAAAAAAAATTAGGTAAATTTAATAAGAAGAAATGTAATACGAGCGAGTGTAGTTGTCACAACTTTAGGGAAATAATATCATTGTTGAAAAGGACCTTGAGAGGGGAGTAATTAAGTTCACTGGGGTTTCAAAAAGAGATTGAAAATTGAGGAGGAGATAAGGATCGTTTCCTCAATTGGGCATGATGCTGTTGGCCATCAAATGACACCGCCTATAAAGTGTACTCATAACCCAATTGGATTGTTCCATGTTTTTCTTTTTTTGGTTCTGGTTTTGAGCTAGCGGGGTTGTTGATGTTAAATATGAGCTCAAATCAGTCTCTAGTCCTTCACTAGTGTCCCCTCTGCCTCTGGGCTTCTGCCCACTGCTTTGCCCTCTCTCTCGAGTATACTAGAATGCGCGCCATGCATAGGATAACACAGGTAATTGTAAAAGGAAGAAGCTTTGCCATGGTCGGCTAACGCCATCCCATTCATCATTGCAAAAATCAACGGTGCATATTTCCCTGGTAAAAGCAAGAAGCAAACAGAGTGCGCGTGTTACTCGTATATATAATACTTTGTTGTACCCTCCAAGTCCCAGACAGTATTATTTTCCACCATTGACATTCTCTATTTCTCTATTTCTCTCTTCCTCTCTCTCTGCCCACCAAAGTAAGAAAGAAGAGCAATTGGAAGTCTACAAACCGCTTCTCCCTCTGAAAAAGCGAGAAGGGAAAAAAAAGCCGAGCGTTCCTTTTTCGATAAATGTAGCTCAATTTTCTTTTTGTTCAATTCTCATTGCTCTGAGGTTAAAGCTTTTTAGTCTCTTTACAATACTTTCCGTTCAGCGGTTTACAATTCGCTTCTTTTGTTAGCAATTTCCTTGAGAAATTCACTCGACACTTGCAGCTCTCCAATTCTGCGGTCCATCCATGTCGTCGGATATAAGCTAGAATCTGTGCTACCCCTTTTTCTTTCTGCTCCTATTTGTATTCTTCCTTCAAGAATTAAGGAGCGTCCGTACGTATGCGATGGATAATTGCAATCTTTGTGTGCTTAAGTACTGTGCTGTTGTGATTTTTGATGTAGTGGGTTTGCTTCTCTTTCCGTGTTTGTGAATCCTTCAAAGCTCGTGAAGCAGAGTTCGAAGCTTTGGAGTAGTGGGATTTGTACTGGAATCCGTACGTGTTGTGTGAGTGATGGGTACGGATCTTCTGCTACTGCCAACAGTTGGACCGCCATTAAAACGGCGAGCAGGATTGCGAAGGAAGCAGGCTGGAAGAGGATCTTATAGGGGAAGCTAGGGCAAGGGGATTGTGGATTGTGGGGAATTAGAGTGTTTTGGTGTTTTTTTCTTTTTTCGGGGGGCGGGGGGGTTAATGAACAACCAATTTCTCGGGTCTTCTTCAGCGTGTGGAAATTTTAATAAGATGGCTACAAACTTGCACCAGCTACTCAGAAGCCTCTGTTTGAATACTGAGTGGAAGTACGCCATCTTTTGGAAACTCAAACATCGTGCTCGGATGTACGTTAGTTTTAACGTCTCTTTGTTTTTGAGCTTATATATTGCATGTGCAGTACAAGTATACCTCTTTTTGATTGTTCACTACTTGATTCATAATAATTTAAGCTAGGAGAAATTGTAGTTTTGCTTACTGTGGTCTGAAATTTTAGGGCCATGAATGGGTGTGCCAGGTTTTCCATTAGTAGATTCAGATTTTAGGATGACTAATTTTGTTTATTTTTTTTCTCTCCCTTCTGTGTTTTGTTCTCCAAGTTTGGTGATCTTTATAACTAAGGTCTTATGCTTAATTTGTGATGTAATTATTTAGGCAATTTTGGCATATAATGCTTATTACAATCATCCAGTTTAGGTTTTGAACTTTGAAGGGCTTGTTCTTGAGTATCTAGAATCCTTGCAATAACGTTATGGGTAGTGCTTGCACTTGGATGTCATCTATTTTGGTTTAAGGAACACTGATATGTTCTTAAAGCATCTTTTTTGATGGATTATAATCCTTCTTTCTAGTTAGGGAGCTTTATGGTACTTTCGCCGAGGAGTAATCTGCATTGGGGTAAGGGTCCATTTGTTTTTGTTATTTATCATTTTATATTTAGGGCAGATGGCTATATAAGTTTGCATGAAAAGTTAGCCAACTGATTTGTTGTCTAAGGGAGTATTTTGTCCTAATAGTTAAATTAAGTGAAGTGTTCCCTTACAGCATTTTCTGAGAGTGATACTTGCTTGCAGGATCTTGACATGGGAGGATGCTTACTATGACAATCCTGATGATTATGACTCTTCAGAGAATAAATGCTGCCAGAAGACCTTGGAACAGATCCGTGGTGGCCAATTTTCACATGACCCTGTTGGGTTAGCCGTGGCAAAGATGTCATATCATGTATATACGTTAGGGGAAGGGTATGCCTAGTCCAATAAACAGTGATTCCACTTACCATTGAAGTTTAGCTTTTTTTCAGCTCTTACCTTAAGCTGTAAATCTTTAATTGTCACATAATAATTATGTGGATTTCTTTTTCTTTAAACTTTTTTTACCATTACTCATAAAATCTTGCCTGTGATAATGGGATAAGTCTCACATTCAAAATTATGAGTACAGATGAACTTCATACTTTACACAAAGATTATATTACCGAACAAGTTTATGTCTTCATATTATATTGATCCTTTGTTTTACAGTATTGTTGGACAGGTAGCTGTTACTGGAAAGCATCTGTGGATCTGTGCAGATAATCAAGGTACAGGTTTTGGCTCATCATATGAGGTGAGGATCCTTATTTGAAGTGTTAACATTAGTTTTCACTGTGTCTTATAAGATTTGAAGGTCCTAGATTAGTATTTTGTCATTATTATACTGATTTTCCGATCCTTCTTCTGCCCTCATCTGATTATCAGTTTGCTGATGGCTGGAAATCTCAGTTTTCTGCTGGAATTAAGGTAAGTCAACTTATCATTTAATAACACTTTAAAAAAGTCATGTTCACTGCAATAGAGAACTCTCTATATTTACCCAGAAATTAGAAATAATTCACCTTGGTAAGGATGTTAAATGATTTAATTTCAACAATGTATCAGAAAATTTTGGTTAATATGGTTATTGACTCAAGATGACAAAAGATCATTGAGTATTGGACTCTGGCTCAATTATCCCTATTTAACTAGATGCAACCAAATTTTGATGAATCGTTAGGTTTTAATTAGATTATAGAATTGGAAAAAGTTGCGTACTATCAGATTTATATTTATGTATGGTCTCTTATATGATTGCTCAGCATGGAGATCTTCTTAGTGAATCCGATTTGTGTTGTTGACCTTTTAAATAATGTGATTAGCCAAGTATGATGCATTTTTGTCAATATTTTATTACTAGGTTTTTCTTTCTACTTAAAAGTTTACTGTTGTGCTGCAGTAGATGCTAAATTAATTTTATCATTTTGTTAGTGTGATTTTCATAGAACTAAAAGGAAACTGACTTGGACTTTCTAGAATTCTATTGTACTATATGTTTGAAAATGACTGATTTTCTATTAGAAGATGATTTCCTTGGCTGAATTGCTCTACTAACTAGGTGTTGCATTGAAAATTTTCATTAACTGTTTTTTTTCTCTTGGTTCTTGTAGACCATTGTTGTTGTAGCTGTAGTCCCACTTGGAGTTGTTCAGCTTGGATCTTTAAATAAAGTAAGTCAATTTCTTTTTTCATTTGCTTTGCTTAAACTCCATGTTGCTGCTCTATGTGGTTGCTGATTGGGTTGAAGAAGATAGGCATGTGCTCAATCATTTTTATGTGGAAGATTTATGTTAGTGATTCTGCTAGATCTTAAGCTTAATTCTCTGGTATGATTACATATTTTTCTCTTTCCATGGGCTTATCTATGATTTTGATGGATGTAAAATTTTTGAATGTATACACGATCTTTTATATGGAGGTCCATTTTAATTGGAAATTTTAATAACATGCTCCACTTCTGCCATCCCTGATAGCAGGTGATAGAAGATATGGGGATTGTAACTCATATCAGAAATCTTTTTCTGGCTACTCAACATTACTCAATGGACCATGTTCTTAGTCAAATACAAAGTAGTGTGAAGAATTCTTCATCTCTGGTAACTTCCATATCCAACTCTGTCTTTTTCTGTGTCTATACACTGTATGAATGTAAACATGTGAGTGGGGATCAGTGTTCTGTGTGGCCACAGGCATGTGCATATCTTCAGGACTAATGTAGCAACTGGTTCAATGCCATAATTTATTTTAATTCAGATGCACTTAGAATTATCAGAACCTTTAATTTCTTGCTTTCAGCCAGATGTACTGACAAAAAAGTTTTCTTTGAATATTGTGCCTGCTTACTTACAGGATACAGAGAAAATCATGAAGAGTGAAACACTGAATAATTCGATGTCCTTTCCGTTTTCTGGAAAGAACTTTTCACCTTATGCTGTTAATCAGGAAATGCCTGTTCATATGGCCAAGTATGGGACGTCTCAAATTAACCATGATGAAAGTTTCATTTTGCTTCAGTCAATGTCAAATATGATGAATCTGGAGGATCAGAAATTTGTAGAGACGAGATCTCTGAATGAGAGAGACTATGAAGGGAATGGTAGTGGCTGCAAAGATATGAGGGTGGAATCAGAAAAAAATATCTCATCATTGGCAGAAAAATCTGTTATAAATAATTACAATAGCTTCAGTGATCTAATATGTCCATCAGAAAAGGTTGGAGTTCATTCTGCCTGCTTCCCTGCAGACTTTGTTGATGCTGTTTGTGAAAATGATAAGTTACATTTTGTGGAACTTAACCAAAAAGGCATTTCATGTGTCCCTGGACTTTCAAATGCAAACTCCCAAGAAGGCACATTAAAGTCAGAGTTTCAGATTGAGCCTTGTTATAAGGATGCCTCATACACAATGTTGAAGTTTCCTGCTGGCTGTGAGCTGCATGAAGCACTTGGACCAACTTTTCTAAGTAGGAGTGAATATTTTGATTGGGGAGCACAGGTGAATCAAGATGTTGGAACTGTGGAGATGCCCAATGAGATTAGCTGTAGCCAGTTGACTTCTGAATCTCATCAGGAACATCTTTTGGAAGCAGTAGTGGCCAATGTTTGCCACAGTAATAATGATGTAAATAGTGAGTTATCGTTTTGTACATCAGTGCAGTCTGGCATGGCATCTGGAAGAAAACCTGAAGCTTCTATTAACACCATGCACACTACTAACTCGGAAGGTTATTCTATAGATCAATCCTCTCTTGTCAGAGATAATGCACAGCGCCGTTTGAGTTCTTCGGGGACTTGTGGTGTGATTTCCCCCAAAGAATTTTCATCTACGTGTCCTAGTTCATGCAGTGAACAGTTTGAAAGATCTTCTGAACCAACTAAGAACAAGAAGAGGGCTAGAGCTGGGGAAAGTTGTAGGCCTAGGCCAAGGGACAGACAACTGATCCAAGATCGAATTAAGGAGTTAAGAGAGCTGGTGCCAAATGGAGCAAAGGTATATCTCTGCAATCCACGTTTCTATTCCTGTCTCAGTTAACCAAATTTAGTTTTCTGACTTCATCTGGATAACAATTCTGTGATAACTCCAACAGTGCAGTATTGATTCACTACTGGAGCGCACAATAAAGCACATGCTCTTTTTGCAAAGCATAACTAAGCATGCTGACAAGCTAAACAAATTTGCTGATTCCAAGACAAAGGTAAAATTGAAGATATTCCAGTAGGATATCTTTCTATCTCTCCTATGGTAACTGGTACAACATGTCTGATTAATGGAGTGATATTTGAACTTTAAAGCCTGTATTTTAAATAACCTCAAAACTAACAGGTTTCTCACCTTTGTTTATGCGTTAGGAAAGTATTCACCATCTAACACTATACTATGGCTTTGCAGTTGCATCACATGGAAGCCAATGTTCTTGGATCCCCTTGTTATGAACAGGGTTCAAGTTGGGCAATGGAAGTAGGTGGCCATCTGAAAGTTCATTCAATATTAGTGGAAAATCTTAGCAAGAATGGGCAGATGCTTGTTGAGGTATGTAATAGTATTACAATTTTGATTTACTTTACAATATTGAACAATTAGAAACTGATATAGACTGGAGCCAAAAAAAAGAAAAATGATGAAAAATGAGGAAGTTGGTTGGCAGGGGGTTGGAGGTTCTTTAAAGATATTTTCTACTTATCACAAGCTGCTGAGTGCTTTATATATATATATATATATATATATATATTATTAATTCTAATTGGGCCCTATGCTGCAGATGCTGTGCGAGGAGTGCACACATTTTCTTGAGATAGCAGAAGCCATAAGAAGCTTGGGCTTGACAATTTTGAAGGGTGCAACAGAAGCTCATGGCGAGAAGACATGGATATGTTTTGTGGTTGAGGTAGGACCTGAATAAATAGTAACATTTTTTTTTTTTTTAATTTTTCCTTCAGTAAAACCGAAGTTACTACTATGGTTGTTTAGTCAATAGGATTGAGCAAATACTGTAAAATTGTTGGCAACAATTTCTAAAGTCCTATACCAAAATATTATCAACATATTTGGGTATTGAGTAGTAGTCCAAATCTTCTAGGGATCATTTACTTGAGTTATTTCGGTATGTATCCTGTTTAGATTAATTGAGTTAAATAATCTCGCTTGTGTATCTATCTTTTCTTATGGCTTAAAATGTTTAGGTTAAAATTTTCTGCCCTCTCATCCTTTGTTTCTCTCTCGAGTCTTACTCTAGTGATTGATATCGATGAGTCACTTGTGACAGGGCCAAAACAACAGAAATGTACGCAGACTGGATATCTTGTGGCCACTTGTTCAAATACTGCAATCTCAGAGTACTATGTATTCGCAATAATTGGGTGGTTCTTAGAAACAGCTAGATCTACGCTGCTTCATTGACTACTGTATCTGAGTCTTGAAATGATGCTTGAAATCTTCTGTACCCTCCACCTAAAAATTTGTTGATTTGCTATATGTAGAGGATTTATATTGTTAGTGTGTGGAGATGCCAAAATGTTTGCTTTTCTTGTTTTCTGGTTGGAATCTGATTATCACTTTGTTTAAAGGTTTGACATTGGAAATAACAGAACGAGTTGAACAAACCTCAGTTTCTAGTTTTTTATGCTCCGACCTTTCTGGGTGTCAAAACAAATGAGAAGGTTATCCATTGATGAATTTCACAGCCTTGATAATGTATCGAATAGTTCAGTTGATCGCGTGCTCAAGTCTTTAATTATTGTAGTTTTTCCTATTAAAACAGTTAAGGTTGTTGATTGTTTTAATTCTTTTTCATTGTTAATATAAATGTGAGTGAGTAATATTTTGAATCAAAACACTTCATTAATTATAATTCAAAATTCAAATGCACTAATAGAACAAGGTGAAAAAGCAACGCTAGAAGGAGGGTTTGAACCTCCGACCTTGTGGTTAACAGCCACACGCTCTAACCGACTGAGCTATTCCAGCTTCTACACAAATGCCAAACTCTATACTGAAATTTGTATCTCAGTCAAACTTTCTTACATGTTTGGATAATCCCAGCTTCAGCAGTGGCATTAAGGGTGAATGAGGCAGCAGTTAAGAGGTTTCATTAACGGTGCCATTAATCGCTTCTACTGAGAGTAAAACCAAAATGAGAAAAAGATCCTCAAAAGCATTGTGAAGTTGGTAAATGAAATAAGAAAAAAATACTGAAAAATAAATAAAACATCTACCTTAAATAAATTAGTGTTTAAATTTTTTTTTATCTTTCTTTTTTGCTTTACCAACCTTACATCTCTCATACATCTAAATTCAACCAAAATTATGTATAAGAATCCCACAATCCCTGCTGTTTACCCTTTTTTTCTTTTATATTCTTTCCCTCTAGCTCCTATTATGCTCTTGATTTTTCATGCCAAACTCAAATTCAAACACCGAATGATATTTATTTATATCCATGATTTGCATTTTTTAATAGTATTTGTTATTTCAACAACTTGAGATATATTTTTTTTATTCACAATAGCTCTTGCTGGTAGTTTTTGTTTTTACTATTTTTGTTTTTTATTTTCTCTTTAATTTTATTGGAGAATCACCATAATTAGTTTTTAAATCTGCAAACTATGGCGTGGTTTTTAAAGAGAAAGCTTGAAGCCTACGCACCTAATAGTAAAAGGAAGGTTATAAGAACATTTTTAATGTAATCCCCGCAGTTACCAGAGAATTGCAAATATGTTTGCAACGGTTTTGGGCTACTAAGTGGCTTTTGTTTATGAAAATATAATTTTAATTTACTTTTTAATACAATTATCCATTTAAACTCTAAGCGTCAACATGCCACAGAACTTTGGGTACAGGGAGGATGGAGGCCCTGATTTTGGATCGAATTATCATATCATCAACAAATTCATTTGCCGACAAGTGAGATGAAAAAGAAAATGTATCAATTTCAAATATAATTCCTTATATCTTTATTATGATATTAGTAAAATTTTTAAAAAAATTTAATCATACATTGTTTTGTTATTAAAAAAAAATCAATTTGTAATATTCTTATAAGAGAGTTTGATAACAGATATATATAATAATTATTCCTAAATTTTTTTATACAACTTCATTTTAGTTGTTATCCTCTTAAATCTCGAGACTAAACTCTAATCGAAGGAAAAGCAGAGAAAAGTTCGAGCATGTGGAAAAATGATCAAATGATAGGCAACTGAGTACTACAAATACAGAGCCGAAATACCAGAAACCGAACCGGAAAAATCCAGTTAAGTTGAATAGCAACTTCAAGAGTTCCAAGTGCCCGAGGAACCAATATCTTCAATATTTGCTAGAACAGTATAAAAATGACACTCTCAAGTTTGAAAAGTACAGCCTATGAACTTCTTTTTCCCTTCTCCTGCCAGATAATAAGTCTGGCAATTGAAAGATAGTTCCTAACCTCAAGCTAAGAGAAAATATAATCAAGAAAAAAATTATAGGCAACTACAATACTCAACGAGAATGAAAATTGGCTCTGAACCAGACATAAATCCAATCCATATCCCGGCGGATTAAAGAATGGAGAGAACCAGTAAGAAATCTGAGAAACTCCATGGGGGTCTCCCAAATAATGCTGCTAATAGGTTTTCGTTTTGGGAGCCTTCTTCTTGGGTTGCCTCTTAGGAATGGAGTTTTTCATTCCAATGAAAAACAACAGAGCCCCAAAAAGAGCCATATTCTGCAAGGAGCATTTAAAATTAGATAGACAAATGCAAAAATCACTAAACAAAAATAACAACCTGATTTTGCGCATATAGACATGAGAGTAAATGGAAAAAAAAATAAAAAAAAGATTAACACACTGCTCTGACCTGTGTAAATTTGATGAAAAGCTGGTTAAATTCCTTGCCCTCATTGTCATAATTGTAGAAATCGTACAGTATTGGAGTAGCAATCAACTGATGCAGAAGCTACAGTTGAACAAAAAAACATAGCTTGTAATCTAGGCACATAAGATGAAACCCAATTTCGCCAGAGAATCTAATTAATTCATTAAGAAAAATTTGACAACAAACCAGAAGGACAGCTCCAAAAGTGCTTCCAAAGATGAAAAGAAGGCCTCCAAAGCCCTTGAGAGCAATAGCCCCAGCAACTAAATATTTAATCTGTTCATAACATCAGTCATATTAAAAAAAAAAGTCTAGCCAGAGTACATGAATGCAACAAACAAGCAAACCAGAGAAGTATAAAGTACTCAATCTAAAGTTACAAGCTTATGATGTGAGGCTATGAAGTATGCGAAACATTAACAATGATACCATAAACTTAAAAGAGTTCATAGTTTAATTGCATCTAATGGTCACGTTTCATGACTCCCTTCCAGCCCTCACCAATTCTTCTATTATGTTGGTTCTCTTCTGAGATTCACGACCAACACAAACACAATCACCTTGCTTGTGGAGAGCCAAAATTTTTACATAGGGGCGTATTTATGTCAATCAGTTAAGCATTATTATTACCATTGTAGATGTTTTATCAGCCAATAGTCAGGATGCTATAGCTGTGTATTTATTATAATAAGGGAAGAAAAGTTGGCAAACATCATTGAAATCAAAATCAGTCTCCAACTCCAATCCAGAATCTCCAGCTTACTTAAGCTACTTCTCCACATTCTTCCTTTTTTACCCAAGTTTCTTTTTTTTTTTTCTATGCTTTATTGTGTTTTAATTACACTTTCCTGAACCTAGTGACAGCAAGTAAAAATCAGAGAGAGAGAGAGAGAGAGAGACTAACATCAATTTCTGGAAGTTGAAAGCCAACGTGAGAATGCACTCGATGTGTAAAAGCATCAAATTTTGGTCTGAGTGCTTTTGCTGCAGGTCCCCCGTTAATTCCATATTCATTAAATCTACAAGGGTAGAGCACAGAAATCATGATAAACAACAAATTCCAGTTAATATTGCAGCCTCAGAATTCAATTATAATATTCACCTAGAATTATTAGGAATTTGGGAATAAATGTGACTTTCATTTACTTTGAATCAAAGATAGAAGAAAACAACCATGCATAAGTAATGCAACATATAGTCAAGGTAATAAAATTAATACCATCTGCAACCAATAATCCAGGGAGGAAAACCATGCAGAATTAAGTTGACAAGTGCATTTCAGTTGATAGAGCAGATTGAAATGATTCTATGGTTCATTGCAACAATTCTTATCCTGTTAGGACCTTTGAGTCTCAACCAAAACATCATACGTTTGAATATCAAAGTAATAGACATATTCCCAAGGCTACTTCATTTAGTACTAATTACTAAGAATAGAAGAGATCGCGTTAAACATCTGGTTCCCAGGACATCAAACATGTCAGAGGCATAACTTCTCCAGGAAAAAGACAAGAAGGACATGTTAGATGGACCGACTCTAGACACTGGCGAAAAAAATTAAAATAAAATTTCAAGCAAAATTCTTCAAGGGCAAACCCTTTAATGAATCTTTTACCAATGTCACTTACAAGGTCATTTCTTAACCCAGAAACCTTTTTTCCCCAGACAACTTCAATAAAAATCAATCAGAGAAACATAGATCTGTTCAGACCTTTCACTCTACACTGGTCAGACAAAGTTCAAATCTTAAATGTAATAGATCCAAGCAAAGCGACAACTACAACCAAATCTATGGAAACACTTACCCAAAGTGCCATAATTTTTCTCTAAGAAAACAAAAATGAAGGACAGATATGTCACAAACAAACATAAATCGCATGAAAAACGCAAGAAACAAAAGAAGGAAAAAAGGGGTCAACGCAGCATGTGTACTAACTCTTGGTAAGCAGAGAGTATGAAAACGGAAGCGAAGAGGACTCTGCCCAGAAAAGAGGCGAAGGCCATTTTGCGCTGCTTGCAAAGCTAGTGCAGAGAGAGAAAGAGGAAATCTAGAGGCGACCTGAAAAATCCTGCCTTTTTCTTTTCCCAGACAGAGAGGGAGAGAGCGAGACGAGGTTTGAAAGAAAAACGAAGAAAAGAAGGGTAATATAGTCCTTTTAGTCGAGGGAAGATCAACAGGGTCCAGCGAGGCAATATCTTTTCGGTGGCTAATGGCGATGATGGCTGCTTTATTGCAGGCATGGGCCGACGATCGCATTTAATTTTTTTTTTCTGTTCTTTATTTACAATTTCAATCCAACAATTGAATATTTTAATTCCCCGTAAGTTAAAAAAACGAGATGTAATAATTGAACTAAACTTCTCCTTGTTAAAAGAAATATGGAAGTATAGCCTGAAAATGATAGAGGTACCTTCATAATAATAAAACAGTTTGGTAAACTTTGAATACTAGCTTTGAGTAAAATAAACCGACATATTCAATTGACCCATTCTTTAAATACTAACAATTTAATCTTTCAGCCCATTATATGTTCAGGCATGGACCAGAATATCAAGTCCAGAAGCCCATTGGACCCACAACCAGCGATACCGTTTTCTTCCGTCAAAAGGAATACCTAAGGCCCAAGTGCTGCGTCGCTAGCGATTGCGTCATCCTCCTGCTCTAGTGCAGAGGAATCTCCATCCTTTGTTTCTCGCATTCTCTGTGCTTCTTTTCAAAAACGACGAGCTAATGTGCGTGGCGGCTGCTTCATAATGTATGTAAGTTCGATTTCTTTCTTCTTCTTCTTTTCATTTTTGTTATCTATTTCATTATCGTGATCTTGGGTTCTGACAAATTATGGAAGAACTTCCGTATTCCATGTCTGGAAATTGTGAAGCCACTTGGTTGAGGAAGCTGCTTTGCCCAGCAAGATTCTTGGCCCTTACTTTTTCATTATGCTATGTTGTTTTCCGCTCTGATTTATGTCTTTTTTCCGCAATTATTATTTTCACGGGGCTGTTAGTTATTATAAGCACCTTGTCTCATCGATCTATGATATATTTTGGCTCATTTGTGCTATGCTCGGAGAAATCGCTAGTATATAACAGAATTTATTAGTTATACTGCAACTTTTAACTTGTATACATATTTTTACCAGATCATTTGTACATTAGAATGTTGGAGGATTTGCAGTGGTGTGTCTCTACTAGGAGTTACACATTGTTCGGAATGGGTGAAAGTCTTGGGACTGCTTTTGGAAGAATGACCAGAATCAATTTATCCAAGTGGAGACCAAGTGAGGAGAAAATTATGACATGAGTTTATATCATCTTAATAAAAATTAGTTGGAAAAGGATTCAAATTTCCTGAAATAAATTTGGAGATGGGAATGGAGATCATACCCACGGTCCAAATTGGAACTATGTACGTTATAATTTTAACCATCAACTCCACATGTCTAAAACAGAAGGCAGAAGGATAAATGCAAAAAGAAGCGGGGGTGGAATTAAGGTTTAAGACCTCAAGTTTCTTTCAAGTCTGAAGATGAGGAAAAAGGCAAGCGACAATTCTGGGATTAGCAAATACAGTTGTGAACTTGCGATGATGAAGATCCTATTAATAGTCAGTAGCAGCTAGAGCTGGCTTGGTTCATAATAAAGGCAAGTATCAACTACTCATTTACGTTGGTCACCTCTTGCAACAGGTTTGTTAACATCAGAACATGTTTCCACTTTCAATCTAATGAAGTGGAACAGCAGGGTAGTTACAACTTACAACTTTGAAGTTCTTTTCTTTATTATGCTAAGTAAACAATCTAATTTCTAGGCTTCGATGCGAACAAACGATAATGCATCAGACATCATGCATAGATGGCCCAGTTATGTCATCTGTAAAAATGAACAGTGCTGATTTATGTATGATTTTCGCAATTCCGGCCTTCCCGTAGGGGTCTCCAAATCTTTCAAGAAGGTATTAAGAGTAAAAAGACTAACATGTGTGCATTAATTATTTTTGTGTTCCTAAAAACATGATTATGCAAAGTTCCAGTTTGGTTTATAATACTGAAGGCTGAGTATAGATCCAAATTAATGCAGGAAATAGAATTGGAAACAAGTCCTATGGAAACAATCGTTAGCATTCAACGAAGCAAGAATGGCAACCAGGGTGGGAGCTTGTATCATGGATATAAATATTAAATGCATTCTTGATTAATGGTGCTGCTAGAGATAATGCTGTAGGTCTTACAAGAATCATGCTTCTCCGAGAACGTAATGTCTTAAAATTTGTTGTATGAGGAAGCAGAGTCTAGAGTAACCGAGGACTTATTTATTTATGGCACTGTTTAGTGTTTATCGTCTACAAAGGAACTTGGGCTTCCAAAAGGGAGAAAAGAAATTTTTCACACTTCAGAATTAAGATGCCATCCTGATGAACGTTTCAAAGGATGATCGATCCTTTTAAGCAATTTGATGTCTGACCACAAATGCAATAGCCATTATTATGCTTTGAAGAGGAAGGTATTTTAATTTTGATTTCAGGTAAATTATTTTAATGAAAACTGGTGATGATAATAATCAATTGGAAAAAAGAAACACTATATCGTATAAGTTGTTTCTGACGCTTAACGTTGGCTAACCAACTACGTGATCAGAGCTCAGGTTTTTGGAAGTTGGAACTGCATAGTAGATAAATTTAGTCAGTTTATGTAATATAAATGAAGCTAAATGGATAGCTGTGCCTACCCACACAATATATATATATATATATATATAGTAGCTATGGAATTGATGGAATAGCTTCAATCATCTGCAGTGTCCCATCCACACAATATATATATATATATATATCTCTCTCTCTCTTTGAATTTGGCGGTGCCCTTCAGTATTTCTTCATTTCTGTCTTGTTATCCAGCTTCGTGTAATAGTAGCAACCCATTCTGTTTATTTCTTTTGCTAAACACTTGCCCCATCAGAATCAAGAGAGTAAACGGATATTTAGCCCATAAAATGTAGAATAAAAGTGATATATATGACAAAAAAGGGTTATCCTAGCTTGTAGGCAAGCAGTTTTCCTAGTCTTTCAGTTCTTGATGCATGCATTAATGCATTTGCGTATTTGGTAGACTTTCCCAATGGCATAAACCTTTAGTTGGGGATTGGATATAGTTAGAACTCTTTCCAGTTACTAGAACCTAGTAGGTGGCCTTCACACCCTGTTTTCCGTACTTGGTTTGGATGATCCATAACTTCATGTCACCTAATTGCCTTATCATTGGGTAAAGAAATGAATAAATTGATAGTAAAGTTATGTTTAATGTGCTTAAGGCTATATCCAAGTGTAATGGATAGTAAATTGTCTAAATCCTTCCCATTTTCCAAAAGCCATAATGTCTTTTAATAGTAGTTGCTCGGTACTCAACTATTTTCCTGGATTACTTTTTTACTTTTACTTATCCCGTGTCTGCATGATATAATCACTTTTTTTTATTTTACTGTTATGATACATGTGGACAAATTAGTAAGAATGTTTTGCCTTGAGTTGATTTGAATTGAGAAATTTTTTTAATCCAAATCCATTAATATACGATGAGTTAAGTTGAGTTTTATGAAATTTATCATAAAATTTAAATCAATTTAATCTGTACTTAAATGAGTTGGTTTGAATTTAGTTGGTGGGTTAAGTTTTTTAAAAAGTAAAATTATATATTTGAATTTAATTTTTTAAAGATAATTTAAAAAATATTCATAAATTATAAAAATAATAATAATAAATTATTTTTAATGTATAGGTACTAAGATAAATAAATATTAAATTTATATTATTTTTCTACTAAAAATAATAAGATAAATTAACATAAAAATATATCATGATGATATCTAATTTTTATATACTATTTTGAATTATCATATTTTTAATATATTTTATCATTTTTTTTTTATATTCTGCAACAAGGTGATTAAATGAAATTATTGGTAAATGAAAAAATTAAAAAAAAATACTAAAAATGTATTATATAAATATTTAACAAATATTTTTAAAAAAAATCATAAAAACTTCGAGTTAAATGAATTGATTCGATTTAATTTTTTTCAACTATCAACTTTAATCATTAATGACAAGTTAAAAGAAAATAATTTAAAACAAACTTATCAATCTAATTTAAATAAACTTAATTATACGTAATAATTTAAATTTGGTAAATTTAAACCAATTTAATTATACATATTGATTTAAATTTGGCCAATTGACAGGTTAACTTAACCCAATTAATAACCCTACAAATTATGGCAGCACAGAGAAGGGAAGAGTGCGTTGTTTCCCAGTGCCTAAAATCAGATTATGGAAAGCCCTTTTGCTTTTCCTTTCACTGTTTATGAATTATGATAAAGATAAAGCCTACGGTAGTGTAGAACCCTATAATCAAGAATTAAATCCATTAGGTTAGTAGAGTGTGATAAATGCGTTATAAAGTGTTGAGTATGTGTAATCTTTTTGTTGTTACCCAAATTAAAAATGGGATTTGTCCATCATTACCAACCTATATTTAATTTGGTAGAGCTACGGGACCAACCTATCATCTTATATGTAGCAGTATTATTTACCCCGGAAAGGTACTTCTATGGGAAATTTTGGCTTTATTCGTTGTCACGGCTAGGCAGGCCCTCCGGTGTTAGTGTTATAGCATCTAAGCCAAATTCCGAAAATGCTTTATTATTATTTTGCTTTTCGTTTAGTGGCATCACAACCATGTAGTATACTTTCTAGTGAAAGCAAGCACTATTTGATGCAAGTTTCAACACTAAGTAAAATTGAAATTCCAAATTTTCTTGTTTTTGTTCCAAACCTGTGCATGTTTTAAAAACTTAAAACTGGTACGCTTTGGGCTGGGCAGATCTCTGTGACAAAGAGCCCGGCCCTTACTAAAGCAAGGCTTTAATTGAACTAATGGGTGGCCCAAAACTGACAAGTGAAGAATGTGAAAGAAAAAATTTGTCATTTAATTTATTTTGCATGAACGTGGAATGTCATTACTCATTCACTAATATAATAGTGGAGCTTTAGAGCGAAGGGTTGAAAATCAAAAGGTTGGAAAAAGGTAAAAGTTTGGCGGACGGCGAAAACTAATTGAGACCGAATTGGAAGAAGGGACCTAAATTAATGTGACATTTGACCTCTTACGAGACACCACATAATCAAGGCTGATTCACTCGCTACTCTTTTTTAACGTACGAAATCAAGGAACTAATGTCTTCCTTCTCTTACTAACATGGTGAACCCTAAAGTCTACGCAAGTCTTTAATTTGTAAGTGGGTCGGCACAATTAATATACACAACTTTATAGCTCGTGTGGGCCAATTAAAGAAAGAGTTTGAGTCAAGATGAGATGGGGAAAATTGAAGGTAACTTGTTTGAAACATATGGATTTATTCTTAAAAACAGTTTCTGTTTCTATCATTTAGATACTGTGATCAAATTTGTAGGACCAACCCCTCATTAATGCCTTTCCAAATGAGGTTAAATCTTGGCTTTGAACTATATTTAAGGTTTTTCCAGGTTGTCTCCACCTGTGAATACCAGTCATGGTCATGGAAAGTTCTCTTTACCGCGTTAATCCTCTTGAAATGACAACCTATATAGCTCATTCCTCTTTACTTATATGTATATTCTAATTAATAGATTAAAATGATCAGTCCCTATATCATGGTTCAGCTTTGAACAATTGCCCCCTGTTCAAACTACATTTGATTTATTTTAAATGTGAAAGTATCTTGTGAACAAACTAGTTTATATGTATATGTAAATATATGTAAACAATTCTTAATTTATTATCCCCTTGAAAGTGAAGCTTTCTGCAGATGTTTCTCAATCATGAAGCAACATCATGTTCTTTTGTAATTGGTATTATTTAGATCTCAAAGCTCTTTGGTTGAACATCTAGAGGGAGTCGCTTTTGAGTTGCATCATCATTGGTTATCTTAATTTCAAATGTTTAGTTTATAATATCTCTTAAAATCTGGGGCATAACCGTGTTGCATATATATATATATATATATATAAACATATATAGTTGATATATAATAATATATATTTATATAAATTAACTGACTTATATATCTTATTGCGTAGGTAGGTTGCTTAAAGACATGGATCATAATTAGTTTAATTGAGTTCAGTGAGAAATTAAGAATTAATATTGATATATACAAAAATAAGCAATAGATTATAGGTTGATGGAAGTTACTTCATACTTATAGATTGAGAATGAAAACCCTAGATATCTGGTAATAAGGCATACACGTGCAGTGGCCCCATACGGTGTCGGCTTGACTGGTCTTACCAAGACACCAGTCAGCATCATATTCCAGCACCGTCTTTGTCCATTCAACAACCATGTCCAATTCATCATCCTTTCTCTTAATTTCCCTCCTCCACCTCCAAATTAACTGTGAACCACATAATCATATTCATATATATAGTTGTGTGATCCGATTGAGAAGAATTTAAGGAAAATAAAACAAAATTCATGTTAATTAATATTAACCTTATATTCTCAATTTTACCATCGATATTGTATTGATAAATTGAAATTAAAAAATTAACGTAAAATCAATCTACATTATCAATAAAATTATGTATATTATTAATGATCAAGGTCTAAATCTGTATCAGATTACCCTTTAGTAATTATTACTTATTTCCATTCATCAATAACTTGCCAAATTAATTAATCTGTGATCATTGTATAACGTAGTTCCGATGATCAATTTGTAATACTTGATGGTTTTAGTTTGGAAGCTTGCTTCGTTCAAGGGCATAATGATATATATAACGTACCTAAAATAAGATTGAAATTATTGTGATGGTTAATGAAATGAATATTAATTGTGAGTTTTGTCGCGTTTGGTTTGTTTGCAGAAATCGAGAAGTGAAGGAAAGCCTGACCCTTGTTTTATCGTTTTGCGATGATTCCAGCTTCTAATGTAATTTTATTTATATAAAAATAATTGAATTAAAGCAAAAAGCACAGGCACAACATAATTTAGTACTGCACGAAAGTACTGGAAGGTTGTTGGTGACGTGTACACAGGAGTGACTTGGGACCGCAAGAGTTAAAAATAGTTAAAGTAAGAATAGAGCCACTCGTGCGGTGTGGGGAGGAATTGGGAAATAATTAGGAAACAATGTAGAGTGTGAATGATGTGTGATGAATAATGAATGATGAGTGATGAATAGTAATAGAGATATCATCGTCATCATATTCATCATATTCATTATACAAAGACGATGATTGATGAAGTTCATTCAATTATTCAGAAATTGGGTCAAATCTCCTATTGGGCACGTGCACCACAATCCCGAGGAATTATAACGGCTGCACTTATCTTTTTAATCCCAACTCATTTGTTTGTTTCCTCTGTACATACTCCTATTTATTTGCCTACACACCTTTAATAATTAATTAAGTAAATTATCAACTTATTATCTATGTGTTTTTAATCCCCCCCCCCCCCAAAAACACCACTTTTAATTTGTATCAAATTCAAATTTGAGTACATGATAAATAAAGTTACAAATTAATACATTTTGGATGACCATTTTGATTAAAAAAAATATTTCAAACTAATTATTTTTAAATGATCGATCCAATATGTATAATTTAGAAAGAATTAAATTGAGATAATTTATTTTTAAATAAATAAAATAAAACTAATTATTATTTTATTCTAATTATATCATAACTTTATATTTAAAAAATATTAACGATATAAGTTTTACTTTAATTAATGTACCAGCTTCAATTATCAAGATCATTGAAGTGAATTTAATGCTTTGGATTCAACTTTACTATTACATTAATTTTCTTCCTTTCTCAAGCTATGGATTTTTTTATGTGACAAAAATGATATCTCTGCATATTATAAAATTAAAAACGAGAAACCTAAAGAGTTCGGTTCATCAAGCGTACTCATTTTTCACCATATGTATGGAGTGAGTTTAAAATTAAGTTCCTTTGTTAATTAAAAAAAAAGGTTATCTGCTGAATGGGAAATTAAAGAAAATTAAAGAATGAGGGGAAGAAGACATGGATGCCTCTCTGGACACAACCAAAAGAAAAAGGCTAATTCCTCTGCTAATATAATTAAGCACATTAATTAGAGGACATCTTCATCTGTAAAGTGTATAAGTTTTCTTCCTTTTCAGTATACTTTCACAAAAACAAATTAAAGAACTCAAACAGATTCGCGCTTTACATTTGCAAGCAATTATTCATAATATGCTAATACCGTATACTTTTTCAGAACATTAGAACATGCACTGCACTTTGTCTGAAATTATCATCAAAACAAATATATGGTGGTGGGGCATTATGTATCAACCAAACACATACATACATACATACATACATACATACATACATATACTATTTAGCAAAAAATCGAGTTGTTTTTTTTTTCTTTTGTCAAACTATATGGTCGGCCAGCACCCTCGCACATGAAGAAACACATATAAAATTAAAATCTAAACCCTACTCTTAATAACTTTTAAGACGAATCATTAAAAATTAAATTTATGCCACTATATAATTTCAACGGATACATTCAGAGTTTTTTGTTTGTTTTTTATTTTCCCACCTTTCCATTCTTTTTTCTCTAATCATCTCAATGCACGAACAATAATATATAGATCATGATCACTAAATAAATTTCACACAACATGGACAAATATGTAGTTTGTCGGAGTCACCTAAATAATTAATATTCAAATATGTGAGTTTTGAATTACCAAAAAAAAATCCGTGAGTTTTGTGGTGATCCACTCCGGGTCATGTGAGTCCACACGCAATGGAAAAATAAACAGAAAATTAGTTAAAAAGTCTTGTGTGTTGGTTCAATCATTTTGAATTCAAGTGTTTTCATATTGGAAGACCATGAAATCTATGATAAATACAGTGTTAGGATAACGTTCTTTTTTTTTTCTTTAACTTTTACTAATTTGATTATATATATTTTCGACAGTCCTAGTTAAATGGACAGAAAAATATGAAAAAGTACCCAGACAACCAAGTCCTCTCTTATTTATACTAAGTAGCGTATTTAATAATGTAAGAAACTTTTATGGAACTAACATTAGGAACTCTCTAATGTGTTTTACATAATTAACAGCTAAGAAGCATATAAATTTAGAGATTAATATGCTATATTTGGTATGGCACAAAATATCAAGATTAACTGATCATGAAACATTTATGAATAAAAAGAAATTAATATTTGGATTTCTATAAAATTAATCTATATATATATATATATATATATATATATATATTACACACACACACACACACATTAATATATATTTGGATTTCTATGCAATTATTATCTTGTAAAAAATTAAAAAATTTATTTTTTTAATTTTATAAAAAATAAATAATAAATTAGAAAGAGAAATATAATTAAAATAAATAAAAAAATGACAAATGCTCATTTAATGAAAAATAATAATTATTCATTTAATGAGAAAAAATGGTGCATTCCTATAGTGAAGTAAACAAAAAGGATTTTTTCCTATTGAAGAGAGTATTTTTGTCTTTAAAAAAAATAAAGAAACTTATTTAATGTAGGTCATTTAATTCATATTATTTTTGATATTTTTCATATTACCTAACTGCAATTAATACTTTCTTAACAAGTGTTTTAAGATTACTGGTTAGCAAAACTTTATGTATATATAGTCACTAGTGTCTAGCATGTTGAACATTTTCGTTAACGATTCAACAACATTTAAGAAAATAGAAAGAGAGTCTAAATAATGTGAAGGGACGACAAGATCTAATTTAAATAGTAAAGAGATTAAGAAGGGTAACTAGCGAGACCCTAGTATAATTAATGTCAATGATCATTTCAAATTTAAAATTTAAATTGCTAGAGATAAAATGAAGCTAGTGTGTGTCTGTGTTGGACTTGGAGTTACATAAGCTTTGTTGTATGCAAGTGCAACTGTGCAAGGACAGTGTTTTTCTCTTAATGCGCAGGTGGCAAACAAGTGAATAGATGACACAAAGCATATCCTATTGTGGAGATAGTGGCTTCCATGGAGGACCATGCATTATATTGTGTTAATAATCCCATTCATTTGCCACATGTACACTTGGATCTCTCTCATCCAATGGCCCCCATATATATATATATATATATATATAGAGGGGGGGGGGGGTAGCTAGGCTTGTAATCACTGATATATATAACTTTGCTGAAAAAAGCACTTTAATTTATACAGAAGCCCTTCCAATTATATTATTTCTGAGGCATTATTTATTTCAAACCATATTAAATTTATATATTGAAATTAACGTGCTTTTGTTTGTCATAAATATATATATATATATATATATATATATATCATTTTCATTCCCTTTTTTTTTTGGCACAATAATCTGAATATTAATTTGCCCTTTTATTGGGAATTTGAAAACCTAATTGAAGAATTATATGAGAACAGTTTATTCGTGGTCCAACCCCTCGATCGACCCCTTCAATATATATAAATTTAAAAAAAAAGGTAATTAATATCAACATGCGTTAATTAGTAATTTTATTTTGAGACAGGTTTTGGTTGTGGTGTCATTATTAGCTATGTTTGAGGTGTGGGGACCTGTTACATTTGGGTGAGGTCTACCTGTGGTGCTTATACTGAACAAAAGAAAAGTGATTTAAAGTTATGAAATGAGTTTGTATAATATATGTTAATGAATAATAATATTAATACACTACGTATTAATTGCTCGACAAACCCATCAGCTTTAAACAACTCCATGTCTAGAAAGAGCAACGAAATCTTCTCTTTCTCGCTCCCCCTCTCCTTTCTCTCTCTCTCTTAAATTAGCCTCTCGTGTTGTAAACTAGTGTCACTATCTTTTGTTTCATTCATTTTTTGGGAATCTATTTCTTTTTTGGCTACTTTTGAGACTTTGATAACCTGTACTCACAAGACAACTATTATTCCCATAACAAGACTCCACCAGGAAATGTTGATCTTTTGCATATCTAATATATATATATATATATATATATATATATAACATACTTAATTTCTAATCAAACTCATTAATAACTATAATCCGTGTCTCATCAACGAAAAACATCATTCCCCACCAGTTTGTATACTAGAGAGGCAATGTGTCCCCAATATTGAGCTTAATTTACAAATTATTGGTTTATAAAGTTGTTACTGAAATGACATATCTATATATATATACTAATGCTCTTTATGCCATGAAGTACCATAGTAATTTGTGCCACCATTGATCCATAAACTAATTAAGTCTATACTCTTGTTTTAAATTTTGGTACGTATCACAAATTATGTGACATAACTGCAATGAGCTAATTGAAACGAGACACGTTTAGACATAAATCCTTGTTTTGATGCCAAAAAAATGAGAGAGAGGATTATTAATTTGTGTTGGGTGATAGTTAGGCAAAATTCCTTTGTCGCATAATGGCAGGTAATTCTTGTTTCCAAATTGCAGCAATAATGAAAAGTTAATAAGTTATCTTAATTACCAGAAAGCTGTAACAATGAGTTCTTAATTATAGTAAACAATAATTAACTCAGTTATCTGATTCTCTTCCCATATTCTCTAAGTCAAGATAAGTCGAATATATATATTTAGTACTTGCGGCTATGACAAATAAGATCGTACCAATTAATTATTATTACGTAATATTATTATTAAGAAAATTAAGAAAGGACAAGAGAGCAGATAGATCCAATGGTCAAGCAAATAGAAATGGGTTTGGTTAATGCTAGCTCCGTTTTGTCGTATTAAGGATAGTTGAACGGAATCTCAAATTTCCAGACAAATAAAAGTTTAGTATGGGGAGAGAGGAGAAGGAATAGTGTTTTTTTTTTATAAAAATTTTATTTTAATATTGGAAAAAAATAACAAGCACTGTAGGCCAATAAGGGAACCTAATGAAATTAATTATTCAATATTCTAATCCACCCCCTTCTCTTGCTGTGGTGTATATAAAGATGGTGATAAATGATTATGATTTGCACAAAGGAGCCAGAAACAACCAAAGCAATATTATTACCACAAAACGCACATTCACAAATTAATTAAAATGACTGGTTCTGGTTCTCCCTGTGGAGCCTGCAAATTCTTGAGAAGGAAATGTGTGAGAGGTTGTGTTTTTGCACCTTACTTTTGCCATGAACAGGGTGCTACTCATTTTGCAGCCATTCATAAGGTTTTTGGAGCAAGCAATGTCTCTAAGCTGCTTGCTCATCTTCCTGTGAGTGATCGTTGTGAAGCTGCTGTCACTATCTCCTATGAAGCTCAAGCCAGGCTTCAGGATCCTATCTATGGCTGTGTTTCCCATATTTTCGCACTCCAACAACAGGTTTGTTAATTATTATTATTCCTACCAAACAAATTCAAAATTAAACCCTAATTTATGATCAGATCAATTGTAATACTTCAAATCATATTAAAATTAAAGATGTACTTAATTTTGCTTTCAACTTTGTATATATAGGTGGTCAATTTACAAGCTCAGCTGGCTTATCTCAAGGAACAAGCAGCTCAGAGCAATATTCTCAATGCCTCTGCTGTCACTGAAAACCCTAATGAAAAATACTCTGGAAAAGCTGCTACTACTGCTTTCTGTGACCATGATCTTCAAAAATGGTTCCTTCAGGCGGAAAATCCCAACATGGGGACGCAATTTCATCCTAACGTGCACTCTAATGTTAATTCCCTTGCAACACAGTGCTATGGGATTAATTATAGCACTGCTTTCATGGATCCAAACCCTATTGGGAATTATGAAAATTCAGGAGGCATGGAAGAAAGTATCTCATTTTCAAGCTTTCATGATCAGGAGACTTGTAACTCCAGTATGTCCTACGAAATGCAAACTGCAGGCAACAGGCAGTGGGGGTTTCATGAAGTGGATGACCTTCAATCAGTGGCTTTTGGTTACAGTAGATCATCAGCTTCATGAAAGAAGAGAATTGGTGATTTATGATCAATTTTGAATATTGCTGCTGCATATATATGAAACATGCACTAGCACTATTTCTGTTGCCAACTATAAATAAGCTAGGAATCCTAGAATGTTCATATTTTATATATAGAATTGAAATATATGAATACCACCCCTAGCTAGCTCTAGAGTTGTTTTGTTTAATGATCTAGTGTGTAACCTTTGGTACGTATAATATTAGAACTGTAATTCTTAATATAGATATAACTAAAACCTCTGGTTTTGTATGAGCTAAATTGGTTGTTTTATGGGACCTAGCTAGCAAAATATCCTAAATTTTGACCTAATGAATACAGTCACCTAGTTGCTTTTTCTGATATACTTTCCTTTGATTTGTTAAACACACAAGAACTTTGCATAGTGAGCATGGTAATAATCCCAAAGTAGATGATAAACTAATTAAGAAACCGTAAGTGGATCGGAGCAAATTGAAGAAACTCTTTTTCCCTCTAAAATATGTAAATCCCTAATAATCCATAAAGCATAAAGCACATACATAGAAAGAGAGTCATAGGAGGTACATGGTTCTGACTTATTGGTGCAACTAGTTGTATTTATATTCCCTGCAATATTATATATATATATATATATATATATAAATATATATATCACTGAATTGAGTTTTCTGGCAAACCGGAGACCTTGCTGCTCAATGACAGTCTTGCACTGGTTCATTTCCACCTTTTTTTTTAGCTACAAAATAAGCATGTGTGTGTAATTAAAACCATTTGATATGCACTATTATATGGAGTCGTACAATATGAAAGTACGACCAATTCTCTTCGTTGTGTTTGGGTCTTTGGGATATATTATATCGAAGAAATATATTACTATTTTCTGCGTTGTAATGTAATCGGTGGGAAAAGCAACTTGATCTCTTCTTTACACCTTGTTATGTTCTTATTGATTGATCTTTACCTTTCCCAATGTCTGATGATATACTTGTCTAATACATACATGATATAGTTATGTGTGAATGTGTTTGTGTGGAATATTTTCAGACTTCCAAGACAACTCCAGATAAGAATAATTATATTTGCACCTCGTGTGAGTTATGCCTTGCCAGATTCTCTGCCAATTAGTTGTTATAATGTTTAATTTGAGGCCTTTAGACGATGACAAAACTAGTGTGTGTATATATATATATATATATATATATATATGGTTCAATTTGTTTATGAAGACGTATAGTACAGATTTGAAAACTACAGAATTAGTTTGGACTTAGGCCAAGGATAGTCCTAATTTAAGTCTTAAACAATTACAGTATGCTTGGTTGGTGGGTATCAAAATGGAAGAAGTGGCCGAAGACTGAAAATTAATTAGTTCGACATTATCTAGAAATGATCATATAGAGATAGAGCTAGCTCGGGCTTGATATACATAAACAAATCTCAATGCACTTATTTCCTCTACTTCTTTCATTTTTACTTCCTCCAAGCATATGATATGCATGCGATTCTTCTGAAGCATTATTAATTAATTGTCTTGTGTGCAGCTTCCTAGCTACGATTAATTCGATGCGCACATATTCAAAGTCTCAAACTAAGGGATGAAACAAGTTGCATTAAAATTCAGTCATGAAGACCCTTCGTACAGAATTCTTTTTTGGGAGAAAGAAAATAGAGGGAAAAAGAAATAGCTTTTTTTTATTTTTGATATTTTCTTTGATTCTCTATGTTTGGATTGAAGGGATAAACAAGAAGAGAAAAAAAGTTGAATTTGAATTTAAATTTAAGAAAATGTCAAATGAAAATTTTTAACTTTCCCCTCCATTTTTCCTCTTCCAAACACAAATCCTTTGTGATAAATAAGCTACTAATTAGTGAATCTGAATATTCATAGATATACTCATTCGATTGTAATTCAAGTCTCCAAACATATATAATGGAAGAAAAAGAATGAAGAAGATATACAGGCCTAGGGTACGTGCTAGTTGGATGACTAAAAGGAAACCCTGAACTTGTTTCAGAATAAATACAGTTGGAACCAAAAACGTTATACTGGCGAACAAATGATGGATTTGATTTAATAAATACGTTGAATTAATAGTTGAGAACTGCAATGTGGTTATATATGTATGTATGGTAAATTTACTTGCACTTATATATAGCTAGTTGCAGTTATATATCCATAGATTATGATGCGTACGTTTTGCTCCTCTTTAATTTGCACATATATATATATATATATATATATCTGTTTTTCTAATTTATGTGTTCCTTAGAGAATAATAAAAAAAACTTTTGGTAGCATTATATGAGTTAATTATGATAGATATAAAGTTGAGTCGTCAGTGTCCTCATGACGATCATCAAATGTTGGTTTCTACTTAATGGTGGTCCTTACTCTCCTCATCACATATTTTACTATAATTCGAAAGTTGAGGCACCTTCCCCACTTCTTTTAGACATATATTTCCACTAGATTTACAGGTAGGTATAGCTAGAGTACAAAGGCATGCATACATTTCCTGTGGTGAAAATGCTCTTGGCTTTTTTCTTTTCCTTTCCCTTTTTCATTTTTAATTAATTATAGCATCTCTTGATTAATTTTTTCATTGACTTTAGTATTCTAATTAATTGAGCATTCTTACACCCAAAACTTCCTTCCTATATATATTTATATGCGTCATGTGTTTATCCATCTAAGCTCTCTTTTTTTATGTGATGGGTTTGCTTCCATAAATCCCGCTTCAGTCACTTCCATATTGTTGATATTTGAATATATATATATATATATATATAATAATTTGTTCAGGTCGAAATATCAATTCCTTGGAAACAATACTTGGAAATTCAACATGAATTAACATTTTTTTTATGCCCGTCATATAATTAAGTGGATATATATATATATATATATGATATTATGGATTCATGTTTATATGAAAGAAAAGAAAACAAAGAGAATTAACTATTTAGTATAAAGAAAAGGGAGTAAAGTTCAATAAGAATCCGTAAAAAAATCAAATTGGATTTCCTACTGTTCAAATTTGTTGACGTCCTACTGTTAATTGTTATTCTTTTAAAGCTCAAATGCACAATTTTAATGTAAATTAAGAGAAAAAAATACTGAAATCTAACTCAATATACAGGACAATAGAGATAACACTAAATTTAAATAACAGAAGATCTAATTTAATAAAAATAATATCATGCAATTCATTCATCCCTCTGCTTAGAATTTGATCCACCCCACTCAATGGAAGGTTTACTAAACAAAACAGGCCCAAGCCTATGTCGTTATATGCCAATTTTGGGCTCAAATAATTGGGCCATATTCAACTCAGGCCTACACCCTGCCTCCTCCCTTTTTTCTGTGTACTGAAAACCCATAACAATAAAAGCCCATTATGACGGTATCTTTTTTCTTTTTGTTTATTTTGTTCACATTGACAAACACGACTACATGGCTTTGCGAAATTGATCCTTTTAAATCAGAGTTGCATGCAGCCATGTTTTATGGGTATGTAGTATAACAATTTTATTTTATTTTATTTTACATTTTTTCCTCTACTAATCTAATTAATTATAGATTTTACATAAAGAATAGATAGCCAAAAATCATGTCAATTTTTTTTATCAAGTTGCACACACCTCAACCATCTCATCTCATCTCATCATTCTCACTCAATTAAATTAGTATTTCAGAAATTTTAATTTTATCAAGTTGCAGACTGCCCAAGCTAATAATATCACTTCACCTCGCAGTTTTGTTTTTTCAAATGTGGAATGAGTTATTATATCAATAGGCGTGTGAAGACAAAGTCCTCAGTCTAATATGTCATTAAAAAAACTGAAGAAGGATTGCTTAATATTATCAATAATTTTATATGTCACCTTTATTTTTTATTTCCTTACAAAAAGCTAGCTGTAACCACTAACCTTACCTAGCTATACCTTGCTCCTGAAAGTCTGAAACTGCAGTTGATAATCTAAATATATAACAATCAAGGTATTTCATGTTCTAAGTCCACCTGAACTTGAAGATTAGTATGACTAGAAAGAGACCTCAATCTCTTGTGCTATTTTTTTGAACTACTAATTTTATTTTGTCAATCATTAAGCAACTCGTCAATTAAGAAAAGAGCAACACAAATTTTTCTCTTTAGCTTTATTTTGTTGGTTCAGTTCCACTTTCCAGGGACAGCTTTTGTTCTTACTGTCACGTTCAGCTAATCATGGCTCATCCCCAATTAAACTAATATTCATCTTCTATCTGAGAATAAACACTTTTCCAGATGCAAGCTAATGGAGTCTTATACGGAGAATAAGTTCCCTAGCTATTAATGGAGTCCAGAGCTTAAAGTCCAATTTATTTTCTAATAGTCCTTTTCTCTTTGCCATTCTTTAATAATGCTTCAAGTCTTGGACATAATATATATATTGGAAATGGGCTCCATGGGCATGCATTATACTATTTAATTTATTAAATCAGATGTGGCGTCGCAGAGTGGTTATTTAATTTATTCTCCACAAATAATTGTTCTGTTTCTCCGAGGTTTTGAAGGAGGTTCAGTAATTTACTACTTAAACCGCATCCTATAGTGGCCTGCACTTGGTTTATTTTTATACAATTCTCTCCCTATAACACAATATCAGATATTTTTGAGTCTCCCATATCTGGAATCTAACTTTTTATAAGCTTCATAAGTCATACACCACACGAAGCAACTTCAATTGGTTCCGGAAGGAATTAATTAACAAATACTATATATATATATATATATATTGCAATCCAAGTTCTGATTCACAACAAATTAAATAAAAAATAAACGACTAACTTTTCATTAATTGGAGATGAGTTTTCATTTAATTTTCTGGTGCTTCACCTACGGGTTTCTGCGTATGGTCCTCCATAGGTTTCCATAATGTAATGTTGAACAATATCATATTGCCATAGCATGTTCATAGTCATGGTCCTCTTTCTTCTATCACTTGTCTCTTCGAGGTATCATTCTATTCCTTGTATATTCACAACCCTGAGACCAAATTATAGTTTTTTTTCTTTCATCTTTAATAAATATTGTGTACCGTGCATGCTTAGTTTTGTCGATCAAATTATTGTAGATTTCACCAATAATATTTTTGAGGCATGGGAAAAATTAATAAAATAGTGATACTGATTCATCCCATGAAAAGTCAACTTAAAGTACAGTTAGGATCACGATTATGATCACAAAAAATAGCATTATATTTTTATACACTCAACCCTAATGACTATATCTTGTAAATGCAATCAGTATGCTTACATAATTCTGTCGTCCAAGCTATATATGCCCCTTAAATAGGGTTTAATTACTTGGTCTAGAAACACGTGCTAGCTGTATTTAACATTAAGATAAAAATTACAGTTAATCAGCCTTATTTTTTTCACTCATTAAGAAACAAATCAAATAATATACGGATCAAACACAAAAACTCAAAAAAAAAAAAAGAAGATGAACATGACGATCAATTGGGATCTAGCACAGAACTAGGCAATGCTTCAAGTCAATCAATTATATATATATATATATATATATATATATATATATATATTTATTGGGTACTTCTCAATTAATTTCTTGTTAGCGTAGATCAATGGGGAGAAACGAAGCTAGTGACGTATCGTGTGCTTTCAATCGAGGGGACACTTTGTCTAGTTGTATGAATACAAAATTAGATTGTAATGGTATAACACAGTTATATGAACACAGTAATGTTAGGTAAACCTACCAGTTAAAATATAAAACCTAGGAATGTGGGGTCCGTTAGGTACTGATCCCTAAGGCTGTGCTTGCCTTTAACTACGTAATGATAGCATCCAAGTCCTCTCTTTAGACACTGCCTTTGCCACAACAAAATCTTAAAAGGTTGTCTCATCAATGACACCCAAGGGGACATTGCATTTGGATCTGAACCTGTTGTGAACTGAATAGGCCGAATTGATTCACTTTGGACTTAAGTTTTAGAGAGGTGAATTCGTAGACATGGACTAATAAGCCATGATTAAAGCTCATGCACGGTCTCTTTTTGGTCCCCTTGGGTTTCTTTTAGAAAAAAAATATATAATCAGGTTCTGGAAGGTATCAAGAGTACATTATCTTGTGTTAATTAATTTAATAATTTTGTTTATACCAAATATCTTTATTCACTGACATGGGATAATTAAGGACAGCCGAGACTATTACGTCTTTGTCTCTTAAGACTGACAAATTTAAAAAACCCCAGATGAGGAGCTCCCGGCCACTAGCTAGTTAGATATGTATTTAGTTATTTTAAGAAAAAAGAAAGTTAAATTGAGGGAATGATTTTGAGAGGAATATGCCAATTCCATATTGTGTAAGGAGTTAAAGGGCACCTCATAATTCCAAAGTATGTATCATTATTGAACTTTGACAGGTAAAGAATGCATAATAATTCAAGACAAATTAACCCCTATTGTAGGGCTCCTTTTAATTTGTAGTTTGGGGCTGTCCCTATAAATTATTCTAGTTCAGATAAAACTAGCTAGCTACAATATTATTTTCAACACACTGCAGGAAGCTAATCCACTACTATTATTAGTAAACACAGCAACCAATCAATAGCACTTAAATAGGTAGATTAGACAAAGATATCAGAGAGAGAGAGAGAGAGAGAGAAGCTGTTAATTAGTCTGCAGAAATTGAATTTGTTTTGGATTGGAAGCCACAAGCAGAAAAGCCTAAATGCCTAGGTTTCCAAGCAAAAGAGTTATGGAAAGTCTTGTTGATATCCTCAATATATACATATCGCTAGGCAATGGGGCAGTTACTATATCCCTCAACATCAAGGGATGGATGCCCTTGCAGAGAAAACAAAGACATATTATTGATTAGGATGATCTGAGTAAATTAGCTAGCTAGTTAATTAGTTCTTCATCATCCTGAGTGCCAGGTCTTGAAGCTCACCCAAGTCATTGCTATGATCATATGATGATAACCTTTTCTTGGAACAAGAAGGTTGTTGGAAGCAGAAATCCTGTTGCATGCTCAATAATGATTCATCATGGATGCTGCTATGGCTATGGTGGTCAATTGAGTCAAGAGAGCTCTGAGGAGATATAGGGTTCATGTTGATGTTGTAATTGGGACAAAATGGATTCACTGCTGCTTGCACTCTACCATTATTTCCATTCCCTCCCCACTCATTCTCTATGCTCTTGTGCGCCAGCTGAGCCTTCACTTGCATCAGTTGTGCTTGCAAGCATGCCACCTAGAAGAAACATGTTGATATATAATTGAAATGATGAGAAGATCAGATATAGAGAGAGAGAGACGGAGGAGTACGTAGTGGAAGTGGATACTGGAGAGGGTACCTGTTGCTGTAAGGCAAAAATGTGGGAGACACAACCATAAATAGGATCTCGAATACGAGCCTGAGCTTCATAGGCAATAGTGAGGATAGCCTCCGAGCGATCATGAACTGGAATATGGAGTAACAATTTGGAAACATTACTAGCCCCAAACACCTTGTGAATGGCTGCAAATCTCGCAGGCCCTTGCTCCGAGCAGAAATAAGGTGCGAATATACAGTCAACTGCACACTTTCTTCTCAGGAACTTGCATGCCCCGCAAGGAGACCCAGACCCTGACCCTCCATTTCCACAAGAACTAGCCATACCCACTGATGTGTGTATGTGTATGTGATCCAGATAAGAATAATAATAATAATAATAATAAGATTAGAATGAATGAGGGATTAAACTTCTAGACACACCACAGGTCACCACACGCGCACACTAGGAAATGGTGCAAAATAAAATTAAAATGTGAGGATGGAGAGTATAGGAATAGGAGTATAGGTATAGGGACAGAGAGGGATTAGGTTAGGGGAAGGGAGTAGGGAGGGTCTTATAACAAATGTGAAGTGAAGGGAAGACATGGAAGGGTGTTATGTAGGGTTCTAAGGGGACACTCCCTAATGGTGGATGCATTGTTTATCTTTGTTTATTTTGGTGATGGATGGGTTTCATTTATTAGTTTAATACTTTCATTAATTGATTAAATCATCCAATTAATTGGTTTATTTTTCCGCCGAACGCCGCACCTGGGAACTGCTGCCTTTTGTCGCTTTTTTTGACTCTCACCGCCACCTTCACCTAAACTTTCACTTGTACCTTCCTTTCATTTCCTTCCTTTACAATACACCTCTTCAATTTCAATCAATATATATTAAAAATCATATATATATATATTTTTTACGTAAATCAAGCATATGATGTGTTTTAAATTAATTATATAATTCATTTTATTACAATTATAAGATTTAATGATGAATAATTAAGATATATTTTTTCTAAAAATAAAAACTGCTGTTTTTCTAATAAGCTGGAAAGAAAGTTTACTCATCAAACTTTGGGCCATTCTATAACACATTTTTTTGTTGGTAGAAAAATGATGGTAATAATAGGTAACTATCAATTAAAATTATTAAAGTACTAGTATACCAGAAATTCCAAAAAAGTAGGCAAAGCAAAACACACACATATATATTTCTCCGTAATTGACTTCTCACGGTAATACGCAAATGGAAAAAATAATGCCACATAAATGTGGATCAAAAATCAAATCCTAATAAAATAACATAGAGATTAGAGAATATATAAACACCATGCTAAAGTTTACATAAAATTATAAATTATGATTATAATATAAATTATTATATTCTTCAAGGTTGCTTTATTGAAAAAATAATAATAAATCTCTATTTTCAGTTGTCTTCCTCGTTAATTTGTCAGCCATTTTTTCTTTATGACCGACTAAGTTTCTTCTGCGCTTATAAAAGTGTTCTTAAGAACCAAAATCACGTGAAATGTTATGCACAGTACTTAAAAGTTATAAAACTATTAACACGGAGACTTTCTTATATTGGTTTGAACTAAGTTTTTATATCAATGATAACGAATTCATATTTTCAGCTTTTATTTTTTAGAAGTTTGTGTACATTAAGTGGCTTTGATTCTATGCTTAATCCAGGCCAAAAATAGGATTCTGTTTACTTAATCGAGAAGATATACTTGAAGATTCAGATATTGAGATTGTGGTCGTATCCTGCGTCACTCAAAATTGTGACGCAAAATTTGTCTTCCGCTCGATAACTCTAGTATTTATTTGGTACGTGATGAGTGACCAAGTTACGAGTATATTAATTTTTTTTTTAAAAAAAAAGAATTTTCTTGAATACAATCAATCTACGCTACATTTAGAGAAGAATTCATAAACTTTTTGCATTTCCCAAACAGTTATTAATAAAACTAAAGTTTGAATCTACTGACGATACATTTAACAAGTCTCATATTCACCTACATCAGTATCACTAGACGCATCATCCTATAACTGTAATTCTATAATATTGAACAGATATGATACATTTATCGAATTAACCGTTATGCATTTGTAAGTCAAACACTTGAATCGATCAAACGTGATCAGATAGAACTGATAATTTTCTATTTCAAAAATAAAAAAAGATGCTCATAGTTTTTTTTTTTTTTAAAAAAAAAGAGAAGACCTGTTCATACATATAGTGACACAAAGGACCAGCTGTATTGTGGGTTGCCAGTGGAGGAAGAGGAGGCAGGACCCTAAACAAAATATAGATAAGAGGGTAATACATATACATATATATCACATATACATCATACGGAAACCGAATCATGAAAACAGTATCGTCATCCTTAACAACGAGAAATGGCTGTTTGTACCAGGAATATGAAGCCCCATATGACATGAATGTTCTTCTCTTTCTCTCGCCAATCGCCATCCTTCTCGCCTTACAATTCATCAGCTCATCCTACTTGATTGATAGATGGGAAGTAACATGCAGAATTTTATATCCAACCACCCATGATATAATCAACATTAATTAACAGCATCACCTTTGCACATGACACACATGCAAACCACATAATATCCTGTGCATTCAGAGTCCCACAAACACCACACCCACATCACCACCAAACCTTATATTTTATTTTATTTCTTTTTTTTTTGGGGGGGGGGGGGGGGTTGTGCTTATCACCGGCAAAGCTAAGAACAAACTTCCATGAGTGTTCTCATTCAACTTAATCTTTGTACTTACAAACAAGCAAAAATCAAACTGGTAGTTGAAGATATCCAGTCAACCCAAAATGATACCCCTTTCAGATTCGAGAAAATCCTATATTCACAATGTAGGAGTCCTGGTCAAGAAAAAGCTTGGTACAGATGATACCCCAAAATAGTAGACCATCTAGGTTACTTCTAGTCCTCATCTCTTGTGATGGAACTTTACCTTCAACAAGAACTGCATCTTAACCTGCACAAAGTAATCTACATTCAGTCTCACGTATGTCTCAAAAAAGATATAATCCCAAATCGGGCATTGGCACCAACTAATCAATTAATACCAAAATAGAGTATTGTGCAAGCACTATAGTAATCAACGTTTAATTAATTGGCAAAGTGTCCTTATAAGAACTAAATTATAAATGAAGTTTAGAATCAAATTACAATAACCTCTCTTCTCATTTATTTTTGGTAAATGGAATTAACTTTTTGTACACAATGTGTTCTTTTCAAAAAATTAAAATTATTTAACTGTCTTTATTGTCATATTAAGAATAAAATTAGTCTCATGTTATAATATGATACTAAAAATAAAATCACAATCTTATATTAAGCCAAAAATTACCATTATTGACAAAAAATAAAAAATTTAGTTATGGAGAGCACAACACCTCAACCTTCCAAGAGACTGAACTCTTTCCGATTGAGTCACCTAGAGACTTATGTGTTCCGGTATGGCAATAAAAAATTATTTTATATAAATTTCGAGAAGATCCAATGGTAGAAAACTTGAGATTGATCTCTCGACTAAAATAAATTAGAGGAAGTTGAGCATAATTTTTAACATATGAAAAGTATTCAGAGTAACTTAGCCAGACTTTGAAGGGAGCTCAATGTAATTTAGTCTAAAATTAATAATGAGCCACTAAACCAAACATCATACTTTCCAGGAGTGGGAAAAGAATTCTAGTTTTTCTGAGCAGCAATTCCAATCATAAATATTGGATAAACAATCAAAGCAAATAATGTCAATTCATCACAGGCACAGCTGAAAGTTGTCACAAGATGCTGAAAGAAGAAAACTAATTTGCTTGAATATATCAGTATAACTGATCAATAGTGTGCATTTCAGCAGAAGCTTCCAACTCAATTCATTTTAATAATAAACAAGTATCCTAGCTTGATTTACTGCCATTGTAAGAGAAACCCAACAACCAAGCTTAAAAACTTACCTGAGCAGTATTATAAACAATATACTCGTTGTACATAAGCTCAGAAGTCTTGACTTTTGATGGCACTGGCTTGCCACAAGGAACAATGACGTCATCCCTCCACTTTACAAATTCTGATTCACTAGGTATTTTCTTGCCCAGTCCTTTGGTTGAGTGCTTTCCGTTTGGAGGTTTTTCCATATACTTAATGGCAGAGATATCAAAGACTGATTAGAAGCCAAGGAAATAGCCAATAGATTTGGAAAGACTTTTTTACCAGACATGCTAAGAAAACAGAATGCAAAGTAATTTCTTGTTCTGAATGCATGCAAAATCAGTGACAGTCTAAATAAACTCATATGGACAATTGGAATTAAACCAGACTGACCTTAGCATTTTTGAGCTCATAGATGTTTCCTAAGGCAACTTCACTCAAAAGCATCAGTCCAACAGGATTTTTCTTATCAGTGTAGCAATACTGAGCACTCTTGCTGACCAGGTCAGCAAAGTATATCCCTTTCCCAAACTGTACAGAAAAATATTCAGATATTGCTTGTAATTATTTACACATCATAAAATGATAAAAATAACAACATAGAAGAGAAACATCAGAAGGGAGAGGGAAAGAACCATATAGCCAGTTGCTGGGGCTTCAGGAGGTGCAATTCTCAATCCTTGGTTAAGTATGCCCACAAAATTCGTCAACCTAGAACCTGCAGCAGAAAACACTTCAGCCATAGGACTATAAATTTGTACAAATTTTGATTTTCTTGATGTTCCAGCAAATTGAAGTGAACTTTGGTATAGCACATGGCAACAAGAAAAGTTAACCAAGAGACTATATTTCAATAATTTCATCATAGCAACAGGTGTATTTAATTGGAGAAATATGTAAGAATAACCAATAAGTTTCAACCTTAAGAGTCCTCAGCTCTAGGATTGTCTTCACATTCCAATGGTGTTCAATTAATGACTAATCAGGTTAAGAGATGGTTTCTGTGAGCCAAATTCAGATATTGGAGGCTTTTATTGTTTTGATGTTGTTAAGAAATTAGCTTATGGTTCTTTCAATTTTTCTGCTCTTCTTTCATGATGTCATAGAAGGATATTCCAAAACAGGAAATATTCGCGTAAACTAGTAGCATCACAACCTACCATGCCATAGCAGCATTTTGTTACCAAGTTTCTCTCTGTAAGGGGCATACTTATCAAATTCGCCTTCCCTTTCAAGTGAAAAAACTTCTTCCAGCTCAAGACTCCAATCCTGTGTAGAGCACAAGGTGGGAATCAATACAGTGAAAAAAAAAAATGAAAGAGCTTGCTCCAGAGATGCAGATACACAATACAACTTGGTGAGTTACAGCTACCCAAGTATAAACACACCGTATGCGTAGGGGCATGAGTAGTATGGAGAAACTTCTCAATCAGACGATAATCTTCACTATCATGAGAAAGTGGAGAAATATCACAATGGAGCTTCTTATACTTATCATCAATGGAGTCATCACTATCAACGTCAAATCCAACTAATCTTGAAGCTATTTCAATGTCTTGAAGGGATTCTAACATTTTGACCTACAAGAGCAATGCCATACTATTCATAACAAAGGAGACTAAAATACATCAAAACACAGCAACAAAAGTCATTAGCTACAGTTCCCATAGAATAAGATTAATTTTTATACCACACACAATCATCACCTTCGACATGCACTGAAACAATGAATAAATCTAAAAATAAGTTTCAAGGTTCCATGTACTTGAAACATCTTGTATGGCTTTTTGATGTGTCCCAAGTTCGTTTTTAGTGATTAAAACTGCTGTTAAGCAACAAGATAACAAACTACGGCAATCCTTTGAGATGATTCAGTGTATTCTTAAATCTGAAATTGTTTCAAGATTTGAATTTCAACTTTGACTGCCAAAAATCATTAACATCCTTGAATCATGGTTGGAAGTAAACGAGACCCCTTAGCATCAACTTGATTTAATTTTTCATTTCCAAGAGACCAAAAGAAAAAAAATGTATGCACATGGTATTGTCTACCTTTGACTTAAAATCTTCCTCATCCCTAATAATATGTGGATGAATAGAAGGGATCACAGTGAAAAACCGATTGCTGGCATCAATAAGCATACTTTCTCTCACTGAAGGATCAGGATTATGGGAATTTAACAGATTCTGTATCTCTGTTAAAGCTTCAAACCCTGGGACAAGGAAGTAAATCAACATACAATTGATATTCATCAGTCAGTTGATAAATAATACACAGCTCAGGATTGCTTGATGTAGCCATTACCAATAAAGAATTAGGTAACTACCGCAACTTATCAAAATAAAAAGAAGAAAGAAAACCATGCACATACCCTTTTGGATATTACTTTTGCTCAGTTTCCCGAGTGGCATTTCAGACATATTAATCTCAAACTCCATCATGGCAGCTCTGTGAAACTCAACATTCAGTATTGCATCACACACATACCAAAAATAGGAGATACCATTTGTTTAATACCTGTATGTTTCCACATTAAAAAGCATCTTCATCAATTCTATTAATGGAGAGGCCATTTTACTATCTGCATCATTTTTATTTTTCTTTGAGACCTGTTTGTTCACCCCATAATCCTACAGAATAAAAATTTTAAGTGAACATGAGTTGAATATCCACCCAATGCATAGGAATGATTTACATCTTAAAAAGAAATTGGATATGAAATAAGAAGTACAATATCCAATGGGAAGAATCTTCCTGGTTGCTTCTGAAAATCCTTTTGCTCCCAAGCCTCCCAAGGGTTTCCAGTCTTCTCAAAGAATAATCGTTTGAATTCAGATATTGCACCTGCTTTTGACATATTGTCCAGTTTAGTTCCTCCAATCTTTTCATTCCCTACGCGACCCCATTTACGAAACACATAGCAATTTGATCCCTTGTCTTCTTCGATTATTTGGAGAATGTAGTAGCTATCATAGGAGATAAATGCAAGGAAAAATAATAATAATAATCAAATATGGCCTTATAAGTCCATGGTCCCATTAAGCTCATAAAACAAACAACACAACATTGCCATTAGCCACAGTAACATGCTGCAATTTCTATATGTAATTTCCAGCATAATAAAGCTAATATTTAAGAATTCAACAACTAAGTAAATAAAAACAAATATATTTACTTTTACCCAAAAAAAAAATTATAACCACAACAAAAGGGCTTCACTCATGTAGACCAACAATGAGCAGCATTTTCTTGTTGGATAAAACCAAAAGCAAGCAGAATAGAAAAACTCAGTACAAACCGATGCATAAAATTATAAATTAATGGACCCTCAGCAGTGACCCAAGTTGAGCCCAATAAATGTCAAGGCGAATGTTAGAAGAAAGAGAGCTGGGCTGGGTAAAGACAAGGTTGGACAAAATGTTGGGGCAAAAGAGAAATTAACCCAGCAGAGGAGAGAGAATGTATGGAAAAACCTGGCAAGGACCATTGAGGAAGAATTCTAGCTTCCTGAATTGCTAGAGCCTATGTTATGTTTTCTGCAGTTTTCTTTTACTTCCATAAGTTGAGCGTGTTGTTTTATTTCCTTTGGTTATAAGTATGACTCTGTAATGGCTGCTACTACTGTTTCATTTAGCTTCTGGACAAGCTAGTGGAGCTATACAGCCTACTTTTATTTGAATAGTATCTGTTGGAGGAGTTTCCCATCATAAAGGAATGGAAAAACAATAAGGCAGATACTATTTATTACAATTTTTTTTTTCCAAACAACCTACATAAAGGACACTTGAAAAACTACATAAGAATTCAAGTAGACCCCATGGTCTAATTGAAATTCATTAATTCCAATCTTAATTTATCTTAGAAACTATGAATTTCAGTCAAACACCAGCTCCTAATTAAAGGAGGTTCAGAACAGTTAAAGATTAAATAAATTGGAGGGAAATTTGTTTGCTTATTTTGACTTTGAGTTTTTTACTAGGATCTTTTGAGGGCATCAAGATCTATAAATCTATTTGTTTCATTGAGAAATTTAAGGAAGTCATCAGTATCCTAAGGGTGTTTGAAATGACATATCATAAATAATATCATTATTTCAATTAAGAATAAGATATATTAGACAACTCACTAAGAACTTGATGTTTAGTAACTTATATATAGCTTGGCAAAACAAAACTAAAAAATGAAATATAATGAGGCACCTGTTTACACCAGTAGATAAATCAGACATATTCAAAGTTGTATTAAATATGCTTTTCCCTTCCTCAAGTATGTGGCCAGAATCCTGTAGGCCAGAGGCCTCATGAACAGCACTTCGACCCTTCACTTTGACAGTGACCATGCTAGAGGTCTCACTAGTTGCTTCGACCTTATACATATCCAATGGAAGCTTCTTCTTTCTTTCCATACAATCAACCAGATAATCCTCTCTGACTATAGGTACTTTCATCCTCCTAAGGAAACCCTTTAAAGTCAGTGGATAATTATTAATCATAGATAAAAATGCTTGAAACTCATAATTCAAATGTACCCATACTTTGCCTTCCGCATCTCAGCTTCTTGACCATCCAGCGCTCCAATCACCACCAAGCAATTAGTATCTGCAAGTAAACAGGTCAAATTAAAAGAAGAGAATCATACACATAAAGAGGCACTAATAAATTTTCTCAAATCATTTTGTTTTTTGCTGAAAAAGAAGAAAGATTCACTAATCTCTTGTTCTGGTATCTTCATATGTTAGTCATTGCAGCAGATACCTTTCTTTACTTTTGCATGAAGCACACCACCAACCCCCTCAACTTTGCGTTTCCACTCTGCCTGCATAATCAAGGATCAGAAGATTGAAACTAAATAACTAAAATAAGCATGAGATTCATAGAATCATTCTAAAAAATTCTTCAATTAGGGATGTGAAAGCACATATTTGAAAAGAAAGATGAAAGGAATTTTATACAATAGATTCTTTAGGTCCAGCTATAGCAACTCTCAGTTCTCCCAAACTTTCACTGTTTGCCGATTGATGCTGGCAAGCAATTATTTGACTTTCAGAAGTTGATGACTTTGGAGGCAATATCCTAACTGGTTTCTCAGCCTTTTGTGATTTGAACCACTGCAAACAACAGGTAAAAGATAAAGTCAGATTTTATTTCTTTATATTTGTTTTATGACATTACTTTCCATTACCCACCTTTTTAAGGTACTGATTGTTTGTTCCCTCTGGAACTTTCCACTTCTCTCTAAGACGTACTGGTTCACAGGTAGAGTAGGAACATTTGCTCCACGCAGAAACATATCCGTGACACCGATACATTCCTCCAGAATAATGGAGAGAACCAGAACATATTGGGCAACAACCAAGTGGTCCAAACATCATCCCATCAGCACTAAAAATCATAATGACACAAGATGCATTACTTTCAAGGCAAGAAGAATTAGTTATCACAGCCCATGAAAAACTCATATCTCACAGGAAATATTTGCAAAATACATCATAAAGAGAGAAGAGAAAACAGAGTGAAATTGGATAGATGGTCTCCCATTCAAGCAGCAATGTCAGTGCAGGGCTTGCCTGCTTCTTTTTTCCCTTTGATAAACTATGATTTACAATATTGCTGATGAGCAAAACAAGACAAAACACATTGACATGGCTTAATCCATGTAGCTGATCTCACCTAGTGTGAAAAGGCATTATTTGTTTGTATTACTGATGAGCAAGCATGATGTAGGACATCCAACAAAAATAAATACATACATACATACATATATATATATATATATATATATATAAACAGCATCTTTTAACAGTACAGCCATTAACAACTTTTTCATAAGAAAAGGATCATAAAATAATTGACAAAAAGCTTTAGGCTTTAACAAAGATAGGAGGGAGGAAGCAAAAGCTTCTTTGAGATCAGAAGAGAAGGTAAATGAGAAGAAATTACCAGCGGTCACGCAAATCAAGTTCTGATCCTGTTGAATCTTGACCATTAGTTTCCAGCATTACACGTAACTCAGCAGTTGTCACGTGCTTTTTAAGATCATCTTTCAGAGCCCAGAGTTCTTTGGTCTGGACCTCCAGTCTGTTCTCCAGATCAGATGCTTTCCTTGAGTCGTTAGCATTTTTAATTGAAGATGCTCGGCCCTCAGACACATCTCCCTCAGTCTTAGAAACTTTTGACTTCAGATTACTACTGGCATCCTTCCTACGTTTCATGCCAGCTTTGGAAGTTGATTCAGATGTGGCTTCCTTAACCTCTTGAACCTCATTGTCAGCACCACCTTAAAGAACAATAGTGAGAAAACAACAAGACAACATATGAGATACAATAATCACAGCATGAATAAACCAGATATCCTAAAATGTTTGGTCCTTATACCTCTCTTCTCAGAATGAACCTTCTTAGCTGAAGCACAGACTGATGATTGATCAGAAGGTGAGAGACTATTCCATCCAGGCAACTTTTCCACCTGTATTGATGGGGATAATTCCATGAGACACTTGGCATGGTGCCAAGCCAATCCTTTAGCACCTTGACCATCAGGCTTACTAGATATGCGAACCTACGAATATAATAAAAAACAGTCAGCAAGGAGAGATATTCAAAATCAAGTTGCACGTCTAAATGGACCAGGATGATCATCAATCATTAAGGAACATTCTGAACCAAAACACATCTGCATAAAATACACATTCTTGTCCATTAATGGTATGGCAATCAATTTGAACAAACTCACTAATGAAGAAGAAGGTATAACAAACATCTTGATGGCTAACTGAACTTGTGCAGATTCCATGCAATCCCAAATATGGCATACAAGAATAATTCAAACATTCATGCACTGATTCTGAACCTTTAAACCTCTGTGTTTTTAGTAAATCTATATTTAAAAAAGAAGGAAATTGGCTGCATGCTGCATACAAATTCTCCATTTCACCACAAGAGAAGTAAACCAAATTTGGGAGGCTTTAGAGGCTTGTTAACACCTTCTCCAACTACCTAATCAGTAAAGATAGGCTCTGTCCAAGAGACCTGAAGCCCTAAAGGCTTCTTTCTTTAGCTAGGATTACAATGGAAGAAGGGAAATTAAAGACTCAAGAAAAGGAGCCTCAAAATCCACCCAAACAGAGTACACATTTATTTCTGAAGTCTTAAGAGTCTCATGTGCACCTATAAACTATTCTGTTCTAAAATACAACACTATTTTAGAGCTTAGGTTACTATAGCCTCATCTTAGAAACTTGTACATATACTAAATGTTTTCAAACCATTAAATCTGATCTTCTAATCCATTTTCTTTCACATGAAAATGGAGGCTGATGTGGGAGGAGAGGTTTCTGACTAGACAACATGAATCTCAAGAATGGAGACTGGCAGACTGCAATGATATAGCATAAATTCTGGTACCTTGCAGTTCTGCTAGTTAAAAGATTCAATATGACATGACATGCAAAGACATAATAGCTACCCCCAGGCAAAAAAAGATACAGGACGAAAATTCATGAAGACTAATTCCTTACCAGAAATCAACAGTAAACTTCTATTCATAAAATTCAACAATTGAAAGTTAAAGCATACACTAAGCATTCCAGGAGCTTTCTCCAGTATATCTACAGCATGCTCAGGCTATTACTAGATGGAAAAAATGTTAGTTTCCAAGAATACTTTTGTGATAAACAAGAAGAAAGTAAGATTAGAATAATCCATCTGAACTATAAGCAAATGCCTTTGCTTATCATCTCGTTTGCACACCACAAAGCCCACAAGGTCAATTAGCTTACAAACTCTGATAAGTTAGGCCAATTACTTTGACATTCAAAGATACACAAAACCAACCTCTCCTTTGATTATTTTTTTACCACAGTGCCTGCATGTAGCACGAGCAGTTTGTGAAACTTCAATGCCATATTCAATATCTTTGATAGTATTTGACTTTGGCTGCTCTGCACTCTCTATGTATTTTCTGATCTTCTGCTGATCTTCCCAACGGAGTGACTCTATGCCTTCAACGTCATCAGATCTGGACGAAGAGTAATGTAAGACAATAAATTCTTGCCCACGTCAAATCATCAAAAATAAATAAATAAATGAGTAAGGTTGAAATTCATACGATTTTATCTGTTTTGCTTTCTTCAATATACAAGCAGCATGATGCCACATCTGATAAATAAAAGATACATATCAAAACACTACTGTCATGGAGTTAAAATAAATAACCAAGAGTAGAAGGAAATTATTTTACAGCGTTTCATCTACAAATATGACCATCTGGAGATCAATTGTTGTACAAATCTAAAGCAAGAAACTTTAGTAAAGTTTCAATCAGAGACAGAAAGCCAACTGGATCATCCCATACAAATTAATTTAATATCTTTCTATCTGAAATGAAGGAACTTCTGAACGCAAAAACATAACTAGGACCTACTTACTACCAGATGTAATGGGCACTAAGTCATCTATACAGAAATAAACAATTGCAGTAGACTTCTTAATGCCCATTAACATTGGCATGGAAATAGTACATACTCCATATAGCGATCCCAACATAAATAATTAAGCTGATAATCTGCTTAACCAACTAATTCCCGACTAAGTCATCTAAAGAACATGAATGATGATTTCTTCGGTCCCCCACCCACCCCCCCCCCCCCAAAAAAAAGAGCCTATGTGACCTATTCCTTCTTTGTTTAGCTTTTATCTAGTGAATCCTCAATTTGAATTTCTTTTTTTTTTTTACAATATAAATTCGAACAATGCCTACTGCTGAAAACAAAGTACATAGCGTTAAGAGATTATATAAGCCAAATATAGACAAAACAGTCCGAAATGACCATGACATAAAATCAGTATTTCAGAGGTTTAAGTTGCTGAAAATACCCATATGTAATACATCACGCTTGAAAATAGGGTTTTTGCTAAAAAAAAAAAAATATCTCTCAACCCCCCTCAACTCTTCACAACAAAAGTAAAATATCCTACATTCATCGAACTTATAAAGCCGTCTCTGCATTTAAGTAACGATGGCTAAAAACAAAACATTTGATTCAAGAAACACGTAATGTAGAATAGTCTGTACCAAAGGTCACAACAAAACAAAAAACACGAGAAATAATCACCAGTAGAATGCATGTAAAATTTGTCAAAAAAGGTGAGAAAAAGGCGAACACATAAAACTGGACCACCCAAACATATCCTGCTAGAACAACACGGCGAACGTAACAAAACTACGTGACTTCAGGGTTTCCAGAAATGAAGGGCTGTATAAGACAGAGTAAGGGAGAAAATGGGGTAAACAAAGTAAAATGGGTAGAGGCAAACCGGCATGAAACCATCAAATTGGGTGGCTTGGACCATCTTGCCAAGGCGGAACGTCTCTTTGGCAATGTTGCTCTTGCAACTCTTACACGACGATCGCGCTGACTTCGCGTACTCTGCCTTCCATGGCTTTTGAGGGTTCGCCATTGTCTTTTTCCCACCTCACTTTCTGTCTCACAGTGTTTTCCCTTCTGGGAAGAAGATTTTATGTAGTGTTGGGTTTACGATAGAATATACTTTGTGGGTGACTGCCTCTCAGACTCCGAGTTTTATTGTGGTTAGCTTATGCAGAACGCTTCCTTTTTTCTTTCTTTGTTTAATCAGGCTTTATTAGTTTGTCCTTTTTGCTCTTTATTCTCTCGTGTTAAAAAAAACGATGACGCACGATTCAACGTCCCTTGCTGTCTCTGTATCAGTATCAAGCAGGGGAGTTCTTGCATTTTAGTCCTATTTTTCATTAGGCTAATCGTATAGGAACCTTAACCTCATCATTTTTATTATATATACATATCAATTTTTTAAAAATCGTAAGTTAAAAGTATCACCAAAACCTAAAAACGTATTAGTTACACAAATAAAAAAATCATCTTATTAAATTTCAATATTATTATTAACTAATTTTTAAATTTCTAATATGTGACATAAATATTAATATAGGACTGTCTTTAATAAAATTTACATTTTATTTTGAGAATAGAAAGACTACGATGGAATTCTTGCAGTCTTAATTAAAAAGGTAAATAAAATAAATATTTCTATTTAATACTTTGCAACCTTCCCCATTTTAGTTTGAGAATAGAAAGACTACGATGGAATTCTTGCAGTCTCAATTAAAAAAGTAAATAAAATAAATATTTTTATTTAATACTTCGCAACCTTCCCCTGCAAGGGAAGGTATTATATAACACTGGGGTTGAGTACTCTGTATATATATGGAATTAGAGTTGACATTCCTCTATCGAGTGGATAACTAATTTAGTCGTGATAGTTCGAAAAGGAGAACCGACGACCATGTGCCACTGGCTTCTCTAGCAATCAGGTTATGTATATATAAAAATTGAAATATAAATTAATATCATCAACAATAATAAATAAATTTTTTTTATTAAATAAGGTTAATTATATAAATAAATTAATATTAATATATTCTTTCTTTATATATTTATGTTGTTAATTCATATTCATAAAAATTTAACAAAATTTTATATTAACTATCGATTACTTAACACAATTTTTTTTTATTAGTTCAACTATAAAAATTAAATTTATTATAGACAAAATTTAAACAAGTATCATTAAAAAAAATCCCTTTTAAAGTTGGGGACGAGCTAAGAAGCCAATTTGAGCTAACGGGTGGAACAAATATGCTTTACTTACAAGCTAATCAAATATCTCATTATTAGGACTATAAACAAGATGAGTCAAATCAAATTTTAATATAATCAAATTTATTTATTTAAAATAAAATGAGTATAAATATAAACTCAAATTTTAAAACAAATAAAAAATTATAATCAAACTCAACTTATTTATTAAATTAGTCAAATTTAAATAATTCGTGAATAATACTATAAATATAATATATATTTTTGTACACATATAAAATTTAAACTAAGTAAAAAATTATCAATTTTCATATTATATATATATATAAGCAAATTATATATATTTTTTAATTATACATAAATTTTTGTATTCATCTAATATTTTTTATATAAAATATATATGATTACACAATATATTATTTAAAATTTAAAAATATAATATATGTTATATAAAATAATATTTTATTATTAAGTAAAATATTCTCAAACTTAACAAACTAAACATCAAATGTTCAACCTTAATTCATTTAATTAAATAAACTTAATATATCAATTAAGCTCATTTAGTTATTAATCAATCAAGTTTGATTCAAACTTTTAATAAATTGAATAAAAATAGTTCAATCAATACAGCTAAATTCATTTCTACCTCTACTTATTCTTAGAGGGCTTGAAAGATAATATGGACAGAGAAGACAACCTCAGTCCTCGGTGAAAATGGAACTAGGAAACATTCATATTCCAACATGAGTACTTCGAAATCACAGCATCCCTATACTTCGGAAAGGGCACACAATCTTGATAATGGATATTTCTCAACCTCAAAAGAATCTTATAATTGCCTGAATCATATTCAAGAAGCAAAAACAGTTTTGAATTTTGAGACTAAACCCTAGTAAATTAGTTATGTTTAAATGAGGCTTAACGTTTCCTATTTTCATTGGTTGTACTTTGTAAATTTGTAACATGGAAAAAGTAGTATGGCAAGTTTAATGCTCCTCTGTCAGGAATCCTACAAATCTTGTTTCTCCTTTTCTTGACCGGTCTCTACATGTACATGCATCCACTCATTCTTCAAGTCTCGGCATTGATGAAAGGCACCACCACAAGAAATCGTAATTTGATCAATTTATTCTACAACAGGAGTGCGCATGAAGAGGAACTGAAAACATAAAAAAACGGTGTGGGGGGTTTAGGGTGCTGTGTCAGTAAACAGTCAAGCAAAATTCTCTAATATTGAGTAACTTGCTCTATTTCTAGTGCATACCTCAAATGACTTCCCTGATTGTTCAAATTCTAGCATACTTAGAGCAACTTGACAACTTTGTGAGACAAGAAGCTCAGGATCTGCCACAAATTCCTCAAGAAGTGCTACACTTTGGTCATCTAGAAGTGCATCCAAGATAAAAACTTCTGTTAATAATCCAACAAACGAATGAGTGGTAGTTAACTACTACCACTCAAGTGGCTCAGCAGAACTAGATTAAACAGACTGAACCTTAGCAAATGAACTTCATTTAGAATGGCAAAAGAAAACAGAAAAAGAAAGGAATGTATGTTGGTTTTGTTTGTTGTAGAACTTGAGAGAAAGAGATGAAAGTCATGGAGGAGAGTAGGCAGATGTGATCATTTTTTACTGGTTTCAGGCAATCACAAAGTGACCCTCAACTGATTGCAGGAAAGCAGAGCTCATCCACATTTAAAGAAAGAATAAAAAGGTTTTGATTTAAAACAGATTTCACATCTCAGTGAAAGAGAGTGATTTCACCTTATGTGTTGTTACTTAATTCACTTGGACTGCTTGTATCCACTCCTTTAGTTCCACTTTAAATGTTATGAATTTAATGAATTGCATGACGTTTCTGCTTTTGTAAAAGGATGGCATCAAGCAGCACAACAATTGTTTAATACATACTATTGCTTTGGAAGAGAGACCACATCATTAAATAATATTCGGTGGCAATACCTGCAATTGAACCAAGAGCTTCAGCAGCTTCATGTCTAACCATCGGATGCTCATTCACATCCCTAAGTACATTGGATAGAGCAGCAGAAGCAGCTTTGTCTTGTAATTGGCCCAAAACATAAGCAACCTAAATTTTACAGAAAATATCAGGATTGACAAAATTCAAAGTTTCCAACTGGTGGAAATAAAATAAAATTAGCTGCATGGAAGGTCCATTTAATATGATTATCAATTTATGTTAAGCAATGATTCTTTAAGTATACCTGACCTAATAAGCAGTGGCTATAAGTATTTACTGGACCAAACGTATAATTATCAAATTCTGATTATTTTTAGAAGTGGAAATAAAGCCGTAGCATATCATAATGTGGCCCTCTGAGCTCTGAGGCACCCTTCTATGTCTCATCATGTAATAGAAATGAGCCTATCACTTGCCATTCATTCATACCAACCATAAATGAAGATGAAATTCACACAAGATGATCAGATGAAAGATTACTTAACAAACCTCATGGCGTAGAAGAGCACTTTTTGAACCCAAGGAATCAATTATAGCAGCAACAGCTTCATTACCACCATCATTTCGTAGGGCAAAAAGAGCTGCATACCGCTCATACATCCCTTTTTCTTCATCCAGAAGTACTTTCCTAATGTTGATTAATATGAGTTAGCAACATACTCTTTAATATTAAGCTGACAGAGATATTATATATTAGTATGGATCAGACAAACCTTAGCTGATCCACAGAAGAGCATGAGGTAGCTGGTGCTGCTGGATCAACAGACTTAAAAGGACATGCTTCACTTGCAGACAACTCATCATTACTGCCCGCATCTTTTAAATGCTCAATACGCTGAAGAGCCAGTTCACATGTTTCTCGAACCTCCTGAGCTGGATCTAAGTCCAAACTATTCTTCAATAGAGGAATATTACTATCTGAACCAATAGCACCTAGAGCTTCTGCAGCCTATAAAATTATAATAAAATCAATTATCTTTGTAAATGAAGAAAGAAAAACAAGAGAAAAAGCAATAGTGGAACAAACGCGTGCCTCATGACGAACAATGGGATGCAAAGAAAGATCATTTAAAACTGAGACCAACGCAGGGATGGCTTCCACATCCTGCATCTGACCCAAAGCAAATGCTGCTTCATGTGCCAACAAATTTGATGAATCTCTTGTGGCTGCAAATTAAAAGAAACAGAAACTGATATAAATTGACGCAGTAAACACCCAATTGATATAGCTTAAAGCATACGTCTCTGTCCCTCTTCCGCCTCGACTCATGATCTAATAAAATAGTCAAATTGAAGAGGAGTATCAATGAAGTTCTGGGATACATATGAGAAAGGCACTTTTGCAATGAATCTAATGGTGTATGCCGAGCATGTGAGACCGTTTGCTTTCTTCATTCGTCTTTAATAAAAGTCACACCAATGCTCAACACTCAACACAAAAGAGGGTACCAAAAAGGATAGTACTAGCGCAACAATCCATGGATAGTTCTATAGAGCAAACATGGAGAAGAGGGCAGAAAACGAAAAAGAAACAGAAAGCTGAAAATATGGACTGACCGAGAATAAGGGCGTCGCGAGGGGAGGGACCTTTGAGATTGCGGAGAGAGAAGAGGGCTCTGAAGCGCTCAGAAATTGGCTGTGTGGAATCAAGTAATAACTCACACAGAAACTTTTCCATGTCCGGCGAGGACGCAAAAGCGCCGTCGTCGATTGAACTCATCAAGATAGTAGCGCCGATTTCAGGTTTTGATGTGGAATCCACTCCGCACCCGCTTATGATTTACGAAACGCCGAATCCGAGATTTGAAGTGTTTTTTCTTTTTCTTTTAATTTATTTACTCTTTTTTTTTTTGAAAAAAAAAAAAGGTCTATACTCTCTAGAGTCTTAGTCTCCTAGTCCTAGAGATCGATTTTCGTCTGAAAGAGTGGCAGGATTATTAATGAGAAGGTAAGAAATTTTTACACTGATATTCGATATATATGATTTTACATATATTCAGTTGTTTTATGATTTAGGATTAAGATTCAAGACGAAGAAAGTAGAGGTGTCTTATCTAAACATTCAGTGAGTCACAGTATGAACTATAACAAAAAAAATTTGTAAAAAATAAGAAAAATAGTTTAATATTTTTAACATAATCCTTGGAGAAATTTGATAATTTAGATCCATTAGATTGATCGAACCTAATAAAAGAGGTATCTCAAAAATATAATAAAAAAATTTATAATCAAAATAAAATTCTAATGATTTTAATTATAGTTTAACAGATAACATTTTAATTTTTTTTTGTCAGTTACTCTTTTCTCCAAGAAAGTTTAACTAACATATGTTTATCCAACCAAAAAAGAAATAACTTGATATATATATATATATATATAGTTATATATAGTTATATACCTAACATTACAAAACAGTGGAATCAAATTTTATCAAGTTCATTCAAATGAACAAATATGCTTCTAAAATAAATGACTATTGTTATTTGTTACACTTTGATACCTTTAATTTTACCACATTGAACAAATATTCCTCTAAAATGATAGACTATGGTTACTTTTACAAAAAGTGGAATTTTGAAAGAGAAATACAGAAAAATCTAAGCTGACAACCAAGTATCGAATCAATAAATTCATTAGAAAACACAAAAGTATATAGAGAATACCTTTGGGGCTTGAAAGAGGAAGCAAAAAGATAACAAACTTCTAGTTTCTGTCAAACAAAGAATGTCAAAGTTAGAAGCTTAGAACCTTCTCTTTCTCCCATTTATTAATTGGTGACCTTGATGAAAGCATATGTTGCCGCCAAAGTACGAAACTCTTCTGCTTCTTTATCGCTCCATTGCTTATTCATTGTTCAATGGGAGCTCACAAGAGCATCCATGCTGGAAAAGGTTCTTTTAAGTTTTACCCTCTAAAGCATTAATTTTTGTACATAATTAGCTTTCGTTTCTTTTTCTTTTTTTTTTTTTCTGTATGGAGTTACATATCATTTTTAACATTGATTTTTGTTACAAAACAGCTAAGCTTGACGTTGGAGTTGATTTCGTCCAAAAGCTATGCTGTTCCTATAAGCTCCCTCCTTTCAGGTCTTGGAGATTTTTACTACTTTTTTTGCTTCAAAACTTCCATATTTTTCTCTGCTAAGAATATTGTCTCACTTTGGTTAATATACTGACGATTTTCTCTTCATCTCTGTTAGTACAAGTGCTAGCCCGCTTTCTATGGCTCTTGGTAGGTACGGAATTTGGTTAGTTTTTCTATTAACAATGATGTCCTTTTTTTTTTTGTTGGGTTCTCTGGAGCTCCCGTAAGTTGTAATGTAAGAACAATTTCATTTGGTTTATTGCAGATTTTGCATGAAGCACCCTAACCTATTGGGTAGAAGCGAAATGCTTGATATATCGTGGCACAAGGGCCTGCATGATTCAAACCTCTTGATAGCTTATAGGAAGCCTCTCCCTCAATATCTTGGTCAGCCTTGTATAACCATTCAGGTTAATTAATTTGCATATACTACTTCGGTTTAGACTTGTTTATAAATAGAACCAATTGATATTGATGGCACACTATGCATACATAGAAGTTTCAATTATATTTATTTCATTTTCAGCACTTAGTTTCACCGGAGGTTGGGATCCATGGAATTCCTATGCACAAATTTTCCCATTCAGCGAGTGGAGGTGTAAGGTCGTCAAAGTTATCTATAGCCTTCCATAATATGGATGACTCTTCTTCAACCTCTGATTGGAGCAATACAACCAGCGTGAACTTTAAGGTTGATGGAAGTTAATTACAAATCCTGTCAGTTTGTGCATCTAATTAAATTGAAGTTCCATTATTGTTTTGATTTTATCGACACAGCATATTCGTTTTACGAATGATGATGGCCGCTCCATAAGCACAGATCTAGATGGTTTTCCTGTGACTTTCAGGTTGCTGATTGCTGAAACTCTATCAATTTCAATGTTGAGACAATCAATCCGTTTGACTATTTTTGACATTGATTTTAAACATTCTTTATACATATATGCAGTGGAAATCCATTTGACAACATGGTAGTCATTAAGCAAGAATCTAAATTTGAACAAGCAACTGACAACCGATTTTCTTATGTAAGTTATCTTAATTGGTGCGTAAATCTTAGAGTCAAGTCATATATATGCTATTTTGCTAACTGCAAGTTAGTCTATGTTCAGTTCAGTATACAAATAGAACAAGGCATTCCATTTCATTCCAACTTTATAACCTTCAATCGGTTGAAATTTGTTGCTTCAAGAGGACTCAAACTTGGACCAGCATTTTTGTCCACATGGTTGACAGGTGGTTCAATTGTAGGAGCCATGGCTCCTCATCTAGCATTTGCAATTGGTGGCCCCAATAGTGTCCGAGGCTATGGTGAGGGTGCGGTTGGTTCCGGACAATCATGTCTGGTATCTAAGAACGAATTGACATTCCCATTGGTACATAGAAATTTTCTTAAAACTTGCATATATGACATTTGAGATGTTGATTAGTATAGTATTAGTATATCATGCTAATAATCTTTCTTGCTGTGTAAAGAACAAAAACTTGGAAGGTGTGGTTTTTCTGGACTGTGGATCAGACCTGAGAAGTAGTCGTAGAGTTCCTGGTGAGTTAGTCTCCAAAGAAACTTCTAAAAGGAAGTTCCTAGCTCTAGTTGCAATGCAGTTTGTTGGGTTAAAATCTTTTAGTCTCTGATACTTTGGTTATAAATATCTGATCAAAATGAGAATTGCAGGAAATCCAGGAATGAGACAGGGCAAGCCAGGGTCTGGTTTAGGAGTAGGGTGTGGCATTAGGTTGAAATCCAAGTTGGCTCAAATAAGAATTGAATGCGCTATCAATGCCTTTCAACAAAGAACCATGTATTTTGGAGTTAACAATGTAGTTCTATGAAAGCTAACATGTCCTAAGCTTGCATTAGGCTTTTCCAATTCAACGCCGTTGTTTAAGGTAGATGATAAGAGTGTCTGATGTAACACAACTCAATCTTTTCTTTTTGTCACTGCGAAAATGTAATTGTTTTTTACACAACGGTATTTTTTATGTAAGCAATAAGATCATTGTTTCAATAAGTATAGCTTCCATTAATAAACTAATACTGAATATTTCCTCTCGCGTTTATTGCATTATGTTTTGCTTCCTAATTTGCAATGACCTATATAGTTTGACTTGCCATAAAATTTAAATTAAAAATCATTTTAATATATTTGCGTATTTACCATTTATGATTAACTAAATGTATTTATTTGAACTTCTTTGAAATTCATAAACATCACTGTGAGGAAAAAAAACTGTATTCAATATAAAAATAAACATAGTAATGACAATATAAACTCTAGAACTTGGGATTTAGAGTTAGGCAATTAGTGACCGATTCAACTGTCTATCTGCTCTACCACACACAGAGTATTATGTTATCATGTATAAAGGGCAATATGATTGCTTGAGGAAAAGCATTCACCAGATATTTGCTATTTAACACAAATTACCATAGACGGTGGATGGTGAGTTCTCCATGCTATCTTGGTTTAGGTGAAACGGAGAATGAAAAGAAACAGGAGTAAATTACACACACACACACACACACATATATATATGAGAATAGGTTAGCTTTATTGTTGTTATTGTATATATATATATATATATATATATGGAATAAAAATAGATTCATGATAAACACTACTAAGATTAGTAAAGTACTGAATAATGAGTACATTTTTAAATTTAATATAATATATGTTGTTTTTATTAAAAAAAATGTGACCATTTATTATATTCATGAAAAAACAACAACAGTTTTCTATAAATATATATATATATATATATATATTGGAAGTAAAAGAGAGATATTTTGTACAGATCATCTAAAATTAATGCAATAAATTTGGATTGATTTTGGAAGCCTTGTATCATGGGCTCAACAAAACAGATGAAGCCAAACCGACAGCGTAGATGATATCATTAGTTGGCCCTGTAGCAAGGTTAAGTCATCCTGCAGTACCACCCTCTTCCTTCTTTAACCAGATGAGTAACGCTCGTCAAGTTCGCACACTATAAAAGTTTCCATTAATCTCCGGTTCGTCTCTCTCGTTAATTCTTGCTGCACGGAAAGAGAAAAAGTTGAGGCTTCTCTTCCTGAGGTTAGCCTATGCGTGAGGATTTTCCTGTTCATTCTTAGTTTTATTTCATTATTCAAAATTTCGTCAGATCTGAATTTTGTTTATCATATATTGTTTTATTCGCTTATTTATGCATTTTTTCACCTGTTTATTCATTTTCTCTCTACATCTTCGCTCGGTCGCTTTCTATTGAATTTTGTCAGAATTTTCGGTGAATTATTTGTCAGGATTCTATTATTGTGAACAGAGATTGGACGATCGAGTAATTGTGGACGCTCATAGAATCTGTGATCTTGTGAGCTATGAATCCTAGAAGGTCAGTGTAAATTATTGCATGTGTATTTGTTCATTTATCGGGGTTTTTTTTTTTTTTAAAAAAAAGAAAAGACTCGGCAAATGGTGGCGACCTGTTTTCTATGTATCAGGATCTATGGATTTATTTCTAGAATTAGACTTGTCATTTTTCAATTTGTTAGCTGCAGTTGCTTATTCAGATCCGAGGTTATGGTATAGTAGGAGGATTGTTTAGATAACTATCTGATGACATGTTATCCGTATCATAATAATTATGTGGCAAATACCAATTGCAAAGTCTGATTTTATCTAAATCTCGGTCACACACTTCGCACTGCTTATTAGGAAGAAAATTGTGTTAGATGGAGTGTAGATACAGTGTCGGTGCTGTTATTCTTGCCAAACTTAACAATTCACCCTTCCTTGCGTCTTTCAATTGTTGTTCCAATAACTGCTGACCTAATGACTTGGTTAACAGTTGCGTGTAGATTCTTGAATTAAATATGATGTTTGGTGCCTGTAGGAGAAAGTGTTTTAGTTTAATTGTTTTCAAGTTGAAATCTAAATTGGTATGGTCAATTTTGTGACTCAAAAAGATTTAGGTTGAATGTGAAGTTGCTGAAATGTATTTATGTTCTTCTAAAATAGATTTAGTTCTGTGCAACATGACAAGGAAAGATATAGTATAAGTTCTTACTTCTGTTGCCCAGGTTTAATTTGTAAGGAAAAGTAGAGTGATGTACAGGAACCATTTCAAAATTACAAATTCACCCTGCTTCTTTTATTTTTATCTTACTCTTCCTGTCAATTATTTTCTGTAATTATGCAACGTTGTGATTTCCTTCATCCAGATTTACCTCTCCTTTTGTCCCAGCAGAACCTTATTTGAGCTGGTAATTCATTCTTCTTTGTTCACCTCCCTTGAATCAGGATGGCAATCAAACTCTGTATTCTTGCTGTTTGCTTGTTTTCCTTGTTTTAGTCAATGTTCCTGGTCCATGCTATAGGAATTCTATTCCTGTTAGTCCATCTCTTCACTTTCCCCATTGAAGCAGTGTCGGTTACACATTGGAGGCTTGAGTGGGCATGTGCATACGGCTAGTTCATCAGATGTGAGGGAGAATTTGCAAAACTGAGTTCACCTGTTTTGGACTTGGGTATAAGTACAATTCTTGGGTTCTCAATATAAATTTTGACAGAATACATTTGATTTGGTGCAATGGGAAACTATGAGATGGTTGAAGCACATCAGGATTGTATCGTAAGATTGTTATTACTTATTTGGAAATACTTGAATGTATACCTGTGCCAAGAGCTTATTCTCTTATCAATTTTGATATTTTATGCAATTATATAGATGTTGATTCAATTTAAAATACTTCAAAACTTAAAATATTTAGAAGGGAATACTTGTTGCTTATGCAATTTGCTGGTCATTAGGCCATCTTGGGTTTTAATTTTTTAATTTGTGCAGGGACCTCCGCAACAACAGAGTTGCCCTTTTTGATGGTATTGAGGAGGGTGGCATTAGAGCATCATCTTCGTACTCTTCCCATGAAATTGATGAACATGACAATGATAGAGCACTAGATGGATTGCAAGATAGAGTCAATCTGCTGAAAAGAGTAAGTTTATCATGGCTAGTCCAGTTTTCTTCTTCCCCTAATAAATTGTAAAAATTCCAAATAATCATTACATGATGTTTTTTATGGCTATCAGTGACCATCTGTACTTTATTATTATTATTATTATTTAAATTTTGGACATTTCTTGTTATTTTGTCTGTTGAAGAGGCGTTATTTTTTTCTTTGGAGTTATAGTTTTCCCCTCCATCTTCTTCTCTTCTGACAGGAGGTGCTTATAACTTCTAATTCTCTAATAGATTAAGAGGTGTTTTCCTCTTTATTGGATGTAATCTCCCTCTATATCTAGTTTTTTAAAGGCCTTTTTACGTGTTTAAACTTATAGCAAGTCAAATTGTGTGACAGAGATATGATTAGCATGCGATTTTCAATAATGGCTTAAAATATATCATGGGTGTTATTGCAACAGTTGTCAGGTGACATAAATGAGGAGGTGGATAGTCATAACCGTATGCTGGACCGTATGGTATGTATGCTGCGACTGTTGAAACCTATTTGATGTATACTTTGCTTTTTCTTTGTTCTGCTTTAGTAAACTTGTGATACTGATTTAGGGCAATGATATGGACGCATCAAGAGGAGTACTTTCAGGCACTATGGATAAATTTAAAATGGTATCTAGACTAAAGTTCCTGTATGCCTTTTGAAGGATTTTTTTTTTTTTTGTGGGTTTCTTGTTACTTCTATATACATTATTTTATCCTCTTTTCCTTTTGGTTATGGAGAAAAAAGGGTGGGGATCAGGGTGGTATTTTCCCTCCTCTGGTATTGAGTATTTGTTTTTTTATTTTTCTTTTGATGATCTTGTATAATCTTTCAGGTATTTGAGACTAAATCCAGTCGGAGAATGTTCACACTTGTGGCGTCATTTGTTGTGATTTTTCTTATAATATACTATCTAACTAGGTAATTGATATTTCATTCAACTGTCAGCTGCGTTAGAATTGAGAAGAGGTTATTTTCTATATTACTGTAATTACTGTTAGTACTTGTCAGTTATTCTGGTATGTTTGTGTAAAGGTTTTGATGATATAAACAGGTATTGAACGCCATGACTTTTGGCCAAAAAAAAAAAAAAAAGCCATGAGTAAGGTTCACACTTACTATGTTGTATGTTATCTTCATATTTCTGAGTTTATCATAGACGTCTGAAAGGTTGGATAAATGTTTATGGGCAATTTTAAGGTCTTTCAATGCTTGCACTGACTTTCCCAATAGATTCCAACCTAATATATGGCTCTCAAAAGCTTGGAGTCTTGAACTGTCTAGTGGCGCAACTAAATCGTCTCCTGCTCCTTTATGGGCGACTCAAGTTTGTCGCCAATACATGGATCCAGGGACGATAAATAGTATAGGAGGTTATTAGTTGAGATTTGAAAGTACATTTCAAAATTTTTTTTTGTAAGAACTATATAATATCTGTTGTCGAGTTTTTGCTACACACTTGCAAAGTTTCAAGTGACAGGCGTTTGCCTTAATAGTAAATTATACTCCCTACCTCTTCCTCCCTGGAGGATCCACCTTATCCAAATCTGCAGAATCTGGACGGAAGTAGGGTAGATGGCCTACGAGAATCACAGGTTAGTTGGTATTCCAAATTTGGGCAATATAACAGTTGATTAAATAAATGACTATCCTTGGTGATCATCCATGATGAAATTATCAGAATTAGGTGATCCGTTAGCCTTCCATAGCTTAAAAGCTAGAGTGCTTGAGCTTTTTGTAGCATTCCCCCTTATATGCATATTGCGTGCACAATATTTACTCCTGTGGAAAATGAGTGACAAATCTACTATTTTTTGTCCTCTTCCGTTCTTTCTTTATATAAGATTCTACGAATTAATTGATTAATCTAATATTTTTCAATTATAAACGAAGTATTCTATACCTCAGCTGCTGGGTTCCGAGACTCTTCATTTTCCCCTTAAAATTTAAATTTTGAAACCTTTGATATTCTATCATATTGACGTAATCTTCATGGCGCGGTTTAGCCGGACCATTTGGCATTTGAATTAGTTTCAAGTTCCAAAAATAATCTCCCAATTGACAGTGTAGGCTGGTTGCTTCACGGGTACTCTCATATCTTGGCATCTTTCCAAGACATTAATTTGGAAACCGTGTATTAAAACGTACATAAACATGTACAGATATTGTTCATCAATACAAAAATATTGCACTTTATAACTAAAGAGAAAGGTATAACTCATACATAAACATTCAACACAGTCTTAAATTTTGTGAATGAAGTTTCCAGAAGACCACATTATCATTTAGGCAACTTGGTATACAGTCAAAGCATTTTAAACAAGAGAACATGCATAAATATGTAATGTTGTCCAAATTTTTTCGAAACCCTTAATGTAATATCTAAAATTATGATGGCCTCAATGCAATATCAGGTATGGAGATACCCCTATGAAGAACTTTTAAGAATCAATGTGAAGTTGAACTAATTATGGAATCACTTAGCTGTCTACCATTACACTAGCACAATATAGTAATTCCTTAGCGTAAGTTTTGTGATATCGTATGCATGTAAAGGCAAGCGGTAAAGGATAAATGATCACATGTTTTGAGATTGAAGGTTGTCTGGATCGATCCGTTGGTTTCGGAAAGTAGTTGCTTCAGATTGCAGCAGGTAGGTCGGTGTTATCCTTCACATAAAAGCTAACCTATTTGGCCTTTCTATTGACAATGAGATTGATGACTCTTGTCGTTCATATCTATTTTTCGGTCCACTTGCATGTAGTAATACATTCATATATGTAAAGTTGAACATTGTGACCCTCCATTCAAAGACATTTTGATCAAATAAGGAATTTAGGAACACGTACCAGCGGGTAATCCACACCGATTAGACCACTGATGCTCTCATTGACATGCTCTTTCTCCTAATTTCTTCAAGTCGCATTCGCATATAATATAAGTTTCGTAAGGACACTTCAGTATTATATCACGTGTCATACACATATATTTGTCTGTTTTCTGAATCTACAATGCAAATGATATATATATATATATAAATATATATATATATATATTTTCTGGTGTGCTAGTTCGGACCAACTTTTTCTAGTTTATTAATTAGAGGCTACGTAATAGGACTTATTATTATTATATGAATGTTCCTGAATAACGTATTTAATCATTAATGTTTAGAGAAGATGTGATATATATAAATATATATATATGTATATAAATTTTTACTATATTGATTTTGTAAAATAAATTTTTAAAAGATTAAAGAAAAATAATTTTGTAATCAAATAAATCAAAATCTTTATTAACAAATTGAAGGTGTGTTTGGGAAAATAAAATAGAAGGAAATGGAAAAAAGAGAATAGAATAAGATAACATTCGTTTATTTGAATCTTAAAATTTTGAAGGAAAAGAAAAATAAAGATTTTGTATTAATTCTTATTTTTTTATTAATTTTAATTATCTTAAATTAAAAAATTTTAAAATAAAAGAAAGTAAAATTAAATCTTAACATTTTTTATTTTTCCTTTTCTTAAATTTTTTTTTTCTTTCCTTTTCTCATTTCTAAACGCACCTATATGGAAAATCTTTTTAATACTTAAAAATTTTACTTAATATCACGTTCCTATTAATTTTTGTAAATAAAATTGTTTATAATTATAATTTTAAAAAATTATTTTGATTGATATGAATGTCTTATCTCCTCGCTCTATATATAGTAGCTTGCTCCTTAAGTTATTGGTGGAAGCCTAGCTACCCTAGTTTTATGTGCAATATGGGCCTATATGTCCATATATATATATATATATATATATATAATTCTCGTGAGATTTTCTAGTCAGTCACATTATTGTAAGCAGAAAAAAACAAACGAACGAACAAACCATGGACGAAGAGAGAAAATGATTTATTATCACTTTCTTTTTGGGAGGGAGGGGGCTGGTTAATTAATAATATAACCCAAAAAAAAAAACAAAGAAAAGTCAAAAGAAAATGGAAGATGCTCCGATAAGAAATAAAAGAAAAAGAAAGTTTAATTTAAAAGAGGGCACGAGACTAGCTGCTAGCTAACAGTATGTAGGCAGGTTTAAGACCAATTCAAGCTCCGTCCATGGCCTGCTCAACTTTTCAAATATATATTAATCACGCGTTATCTCCTCAGTTTTCCTCTTTTCGTTTTGTTCCCGATCTCCTTATATTTTCCATTTTAATTTCTTAAAAAAATTAAGTAATTATAAACACGAATGCATGATGAATCATGATATACATATTAGGTAAGTATACCCAATCATGTATATATATGTTATCATGAGAAGGTAACATATTAACTTTGTTCAGTCAATGTGCCTGTACGCTACAAGATTAGTAGCTAGGGGGAAAATGGAGCCTATATATACATATATATATTATGAAGTTTATTTAAAGTATATAGTTATAAATAATAGAATGTTATTTTTAGACTAAATATGCTCAAATAAAGAGGATATTGACTGAACTATATATCTGCGACATTTTATTGATTACTTCATCGATTCAATCACTCACCAGTACTACAATCACTGAAGATATAGCTCAAACCAAACATAAGCAGCGAAAAAACTCAGTCAAAACTTCAATCTAGACAACTCAGACTCATGTGTAAACATGGTAAAATGTAAGAGAAAAACATGCTTAGCTAGATGTGTAATGCAATTAATATCTTTATGAAAAACCTACACTAGGGGGCGTTCACTACTTTTGCAGATTTAGAATTTCATTTAACATTCATCGTTATAACCAAAAAAAAAAAAAAATCAAATTTGGAGCTTCGTTAATAGACCTTCTGAAAATTTGGGAATGTAAAATGAACCTATAGAAGAGAAAGCTTAAAATCACAAAAATACAAACAAGGCAAAAACCATTTTTATTTGTATTGCTTCCAAATCGAGTATAATGAATATAGGATTCAGCCAGATTAATTGTATACATCCAATACTGAGACTAAATTTAGTCACATATATTAAGGAACGCAGGACTAGCCATACGTCCCTTGATTTAATTAATTCGTTCATTTTTTTATTGAGATGATGACTGCAAGTACTCATATAGCAGTCTCGTATATACTCACTAGCTAATCACTTCATCATTTTTATTTCATCAATTTTGCAAGTCTTGATAGTGATGTTATACAAATAATAGAAAGTAGATGGGGAAAAGAAAAACTAACTATAATAAGGTTTGTAACTGCTTCATTCATTCACGATATCACTATATATATATATATATAGTATAATTAACCTAATTTTCATTAATTGCCAAGGAAGCTGCATACAGAGGAAAAAAGAAGAAGAAAAGAACAGCAATGAAGTAACATATATAAGAACTTCTGATAGAACTGTAGCTAGCTAGATAGTCCGTAGGATTTAGGGCTAGACATTTTACGGAGGAATATATCTTATTATTGAGTACCTTCTTCAGAAGCTCGATGCCATTCACGAAAAACGCCTTGCCATATGTATGTCTCTATAAAATTGCATAATCAGTAACAAGATATATGCTAATTATATATATGCCAGCTTCTGCGCACCTTTAATTATTTTCACAATATAACCAAGCATAGGCTTCACAAATTAGAAGCTGTACATGGAATTGTGATCATATATATAGGCAAATACGCTGGCATAATTGTCAAACTTTCTCTTAATAATATAAAAGATATAAATACATATGGTAGCTGTAAATCATGGATGATAACCCAATCGAAGCTCCAAATCCAACCCATCCTCTTCACTGCTATGATCTACAACGTTGTCAATATTATTTTGACGTAGATTACTATACAAGCTCAAACCCCTTTGATTACTATAGTGTATATGTGAAGGTGTAGTAATAGGGGGTAGTGGTGCAGCAGGAAAAGAAATTTGATGAGTGTGATATAGTTGTACCTGATCATCATGAGGAGAATAGTAATTATTGGTAGGTGGATGGGTTGAAATTGGAGAATAAAGGGGAAGATCTATAGTGCCATCAAGCATGGTAGAATTAGAAGGAGGGAAATTGGGGTTGATCCTATCAATATTATGATTGGCTGAGGCTCTATCTTTCCTGTGTATGTTCATGTGTCCTCCAAGAGCTTGTGCTGTGGTGAAGCCTCTCTTGCAAAACACGCACTCATACGATCTTCCACTTCCCTCTCTCTCGTCGTTTTGCTCCGATCGATCATCACTTTCTTCACTCCAACTCCTTGACTCCTCTGATCTGTACCTGAATTCCATATCTCTATTTTCTAGAGATCGATGATGAGAATTCATAAATTAATATATAGGATAGCAACGTAGCAATGAGAGAGAGCGACTGCGAGAGGAGCTGGAGGAGTATTATAGAAAGGAGGTTAATTTGTGGATGAGAGTGAATTAATCATACGAAGGGTGATGATGAATGATGATGTGGTGTGTGTGAGAGAGAGAAAGAGAACTGTGTGAAGTAGAAGACTAGTCTTAACTCTTAACTATAGACTTATAGGTAGAGATAGAGAAAGAGAGAGAGAAAGAGGAGAGGTATATTGTTAGCCGGCTGGCGGATTCATCTGAGTGCGTAGGAGACAAGAATATTATTTTTATCTCTATTCTTTATTCTCATTTGTCTCCCATTTGAGCTCTCGATCTTGTGCTTTTCATCTACCGTTCTCTTACGCGACTCCATATCCCCACCTTCTAACATATATATAATATATATAAATACTAATTCTCTATGTTTGTGTGTGTGTGTGTGTGTATTTCTAATGATGGATCTTCTAGTAGCCACACTCCGATCAGAAGGGTTTTTGCAAAAGAAGGATTAGTCTCAATAAAACTTCATAATCAAGTCAGTCCCAATAAATTAGAGTAACAGTATTTTACTAAGATCAATCCAACAAAGGGTGATTAATTATAGGCAAATTGATGGGGGTGTAATAATCATTTTTGAAAAAATATCATCATTGTAAAAGAGACATATGTAACACGTGAATGAGAATAATTTCGTACGAAGATAATTAGTATAAATGAATATTGATTAAATGTTTCATAGAACATAAATAGTTGATTGTGACTAGATTAAGTAAGTGGTACAACTATTTTATTATTTATCACTTAAATATCAATTAATTATCAAATACTATGATTAGTGGTCAGAATGTCTATTTTAGAAATTTAATTTACTAAAATAATAGATGAAGCAATCAGAAATTGATAGTAAAATATAAAAATAATTAAGGCTTAATTTACCTATTCAGCAAAAAATAAAAGAGGTTTTACCTTTGTCCGCCTTTAATCAAGTGGCTGGGATCGGGTAATGTCTCTTGACGTACGGATTCAAGTTAAGATTACGGCTCGTATATATAATATTTAAAATGTTTTACCTCTTGTGAAAAAAAATACATGAATATTCTGTTTTGTACATAATATATTAAGCTTATACATATATATGATCATCATATATTATCAAAATATGTTGTTCCTTTCATCTAGCTAGATATCGAATTTGAACGCATGCATTTTTAATTAGTTAATTTAAAATTCAAGCTGTCTTTGCGATCGCTTTTTTTCCCCAAAGGAAGGAAGGATCAGTTTTGTGACTTAAAGAAAAATGAATGTTTATATTATGTTTAGTTTTTCAAAGAAAGGTGTGTACCAAAATGCTGTCAATTAAATTTGATGTGTATACTTAATTAAAACCTATCAAAGTAGAGATCATGCAAAAGAAAAAACTGAAAACTATATAATTTGTATAAATGTGACAGAGGTCCTGTCCTTCTGAATTCTTTTAGTAATCATATATATGCTCTACTAATTAATTTTATGTTACATAATTTGTATCTAATAATAATAAGGTTTCTTTATCGAATCATAGAGTTACCACTTACCCCCCCACATATGCTCTCGAAAAGACTATCAGTTTATATAATACATATGCAATTAAGGCCCAGCATTCAGCTGCCTCTCGAGGTTTCAATATAAAAAAACCAATTAACAGATAACACACGCAGTAAATAGGTAATCCCATGTACGTGGAATATGGATTTTCCCCAGCTAGGTATGATCGAGTTATATATGTGACAAAGCATGATCAATTTCCCAGTGGTGTGTGATGACGATATATTGGAAAGTACAGAAAAATAAGTTTTAACTGCTAATGAAAGAGGTTCATCAATCCTACATAGTATATTCGCGAGGAAACATGAAGGAACCTTCCTGCTTTGCATAAAAGTGAAAGAAATTACATAAAGTTTTGTAGCATGTACTTGTCCTTTAACTTTGAAATCTTTGCACTAAATTTAGTTAGTGGCATGCACCAAATCATATCTTCATGTATATGTCTTCACAATCAACATCATTCCACTTATGACTTAATATCTCTGGCCTACACACACACACACACACACACACACATATATATGAAATTGATTAGGTAACAATTAATCTTGCTGTTGCTAATAACAAAACAAGGGCATAATCCTTGGAGTTGCTCCTAGTTTATATTACATAATCTACCTTTATGTTATCCTATGTGTGTGTGTGTGTGTATCTCCTTGTTTCAATAATGCTGTAATTTTTGGCATTTAGTTGTCTGGGTCATGATGAAAATTCATGAAATACGTACATATATAGTTCTCTCCCATCGACCTCTCTTTTTACTTTTAACATCATATAAGAGCGACTAATACTAATTAATAATTAATCTCAGCGGTTAGTTATATAGGGATATGTTCCATTTCATTGAAGTGCAAAGTGAGATACTAATTGGGAATAATTTTTTTTCATAAAGCTGGATGAGCTTCAATATTAATCGGCCAGAAATACAGTTAACTGGGAATAATTTAATTTAAGTTATCTATGTATTATATACATGGGAATAACTCTTTCAGTTTTAATTAATTAACAAACCTTATATAGTTATAAACAAAATTCAAATGAATTTATGTGTTTTTAATTATTTTGATCGTTGTTGTTGATAAATTAATGTTTTCTCTTTTCTGTACCAGAACAAAAAGACAAAGCTCCTTTCTTTTTCAAGTAAAGCGACAGGGATTGCCAAGCTGGCCTGCCAATTGTTTACAAACATATCACCGTTACGTTAGTTCAATCCCTAGCTTTTAACAAATAGTGAGGAAAACATTTAATTAAACATGACTCTAACTTGCAACTGCTTCCATTCTAATATTGTCACTTTCTTTATATATTAAAAAATCCTACACAAAAAATTGACCTTCTAATATGCATTTTGTGATGAAAACAATGTAATACTAAACCAGTTGCATGATTAATTAATTGCAGATGTCTAGAAGACAAGTACTATATATAGTTTGCTTGAGATTTAATTTCTTATTCTCTTTTCACATTTAGTTAATGACTTAATGGTATATTAATTATTAATTATGGTTGAGAATATCAAACCTGCTGCTTTAATGAAGAGGGTATATTAATTAGCTTATTTTACCCAATAATTATATCACTCAGAATTTTATTATAATTAAGGTCGTCGTCATTCAGATGGTAATTAGTGAGAGGAATGAGTGGAGACACAAATCTATATGGTCATTTTATTTTTTGTATTCTTGGATTCTGTCGTATTGGCATACAAGCATGATTAATTAAAATGTGTTATATGGTGTAGTTATTTGTTAAATAAGAAAAGGAGGGTACTGATAATCAGATATTAGTTGCTGACTTGGTCTTCAAGAAACTTATAACAGAATTGGACATACAGACAAGGACAAAGATAAGAAAATGAAAGACAATAACATGAGTGCTACCAAATTGCCTTGTCTTTTTTTCTAATCTCATTTTCCTCTTGATTTTAATGAGCATATATAATATTATTGTTAGCTTCCTTGGCTTTGATAGTAAGAAAGCAATTTCATCATCAGGATATATATTGTGAGCTTTCACAATCTTTCTGTACTGTGAAGATTTTATATATAGATGTATATAAAATCCATGCCATTAATTATTTAATTATTAATATCAACAAATAAATTATGAGTCATAGTGAGCTCGTTACTTTTTTTTTTTTCTTGGCAAGTAAATGAAGTTTCATAGTATTATTGTAAGACGGGGGGATTTCAAGTATGGCTATAATTACCAGAGAGTCCAGAGAAAGGGAATTTACAAAAATAGATCGATATATGGTCATGCAATGGTTTTATTTGTAATCCATTGAATTATTCAACTATATGGATTTATTTATGTATTATATATAGCATAAACTATGAATCATGCACATTTCGACATTGATGGAAGAAGGAACAAAAACTTTTTTTTAATAAAAGAAAAAAAATATTATATGGAGAATGTCAGAAAGGGAGGTCCCGCAACATTTGATTTTTTGAGTTTAATTTATTCTATAGTTTATAGTATGTTGATTATTGACGGTCAGAGAACATTAGAAATTGGTTCGGTGACATCGATTCAGTTTTCTTTCCCAATTATTTATTTTTTTAAATCTTTGACATGCTATATTGTTTCATATTTCAATATTTGTTTATCATTTCATTTTTTTTCTCAAATCTTTTTAAGTGAAGTAACATGCAGGATAATTAAGTAGATTGAAGTAGAATGGATTTCTTCTTTAGGTGAATTTAGGTTTAAATTTTTGTTAGAAAATATTTCTGTTTAATAATATTACAAATAAAATTTTCTTTATATAATATATATATATATATATATATATATATGAAAAAATGCTGAGGCCAAGTCTTGGATTAGTCACATGAGTTTCAACTTACTAAGGAAATATTTCTTAATAACAAATTATTATATTTAAAAAAATCTTTAAAGAATTAAATTAAAAGGTTTTGTTTTTAAATGATCAAATTAAAAATAGTAATAGCGTTTGAGGAACAAATTCATTAATTTATTAAAAAATTATAACAGCTTTTATATCTACTAACAAGCCTTTTTTTTTTGTTCTTCAATTTTTTTGGTACAATAAAAAATTTAAATGAGGAAATAATACTCTAATTTATGGTTAGAGTTGATTTTTAAGTTCAAAGAACTCTTATAAAAAATTTATAGATAATTTATCAATAAAAAATTATTTAAATTTGACTCTAAATTATATAATTATTATGAGTGAATACGACCAGATGAATCCCTTTTTAAGGAAGAAGAGAATCCTAATATCTTATTAACAACTTAAAAACAAGTGTTTAGGCGCAAAAAAATATATTAAATGAAAAGGAAAGCAAAAGGGTTAATATTTGAGAGCATCTCGAACAGAATAGGCCCAAAACCAGGCCCAATTCTGAAGTATGGACTACGAAGCTTTGACATTTTTTTATAATAAGCCTTTAAATTTTTTTGGGTCAACGCCTTTTAAGATTAGAGTATGCAAAAGTTACCTCAGATTGAATATTGGGACTCCAGATTTCAGACCCAAAACAAAACCAAAAGCTCTGAACTCTCCACTATGTGGTTTCGTGCTGTTTGGAGTTGGGCCTTGTTTCTGGGCCTACCTTTTCGTATCCTTCGGCTTTGTTCACTGGGCCTTGACTTGTTTTCTTTGTTTGTAAAAAAAAAACGAGTTAACACTCCAAAATAAAACCCATGATCTCTTTAATTTGTCGTGCTTTTTATTTAAATAATAATAATAATAAATAAATAAATAAACGCGTTCGAGAAAGCATGGCCTTTCACACTCGCCATTTTCAACGCAGTGAGTGAACGTTAGCGTGTTAGCGAGCAAACCAGAGGGTGAAGCAGAAATGATCGATTCTCCTTCACCGCCATCTATTTTCCCCGCCATTAATCAAACTCTAACCTTAATTCCAGGCCTTCCCATCGACGTGGCAGCTCTCATCCTCTCCTTCATCCCCTATTCTCACCATGCTCGACTCAAACCCACCTGCAAATCATGGAACCTCTTTCTATCCTCTCCCACTTTCATATCTCTCCGCCGTCACCATCGTCACCTCTCTCACCTTCTCTATATCTTCCCCCAAGACCCCTCCATAGCTTCCCCTTTCCTCTTTGATCCCAACTCCCTTGCTTGGTGCCCTCTCCCACTTATGCCCTGTAACCCCCAAGTCTATGGCCTCTGTAACTTCTCCTCTATTTCAATCGGTCCTCATCTCTATGTACTTGGAGGCTCTCTTTTCGACACCCGATCCTTTCCGATTGATCGCCCCTCCCCGACTTCATCCACTTTCCGTTTCAATTTCTACAATTTCTCGTGGCAACGCCTTGCCCCCATGTTGTCGCCACGTGGAAGCTTTGCCTGCGCCGCTGTTCCTGATTCTGACCAGATTCTGGTGGCCGGCGGTGGGTCGAGACATACGATGTTCGCCGCTGCCGGAAGCCGAATTCGTTTCGTGGAGAGGTACGATATTCGGAAGGACGAGTGGGTTGCGATGGATGGGTTGCCGAATTGTCGAGCGGGATGCGTTGGTTTTTTTGTTGGGAATCGAAAAGAGGATAGGAGGGAATTCTGGGTGATGGGTGGATACGGTGCTTCCAGGACCATTTCGGGGGTATTTCCAGTGGATGAGTATTATAGGGACGCTGTGGTGATGGAATTGAAGAATGGACTTGGTGATGGGCATTGGAGAGAGGTTGGGGATATGTGGGGAGAAAGGGAGAGGATGAGGTTTGGAAAGATTGTTGTGGTCGAGAACGAGGATCAAGGATGTCCCGGGATTTTCATGCTCGATGGGAATGAGATTCTGAGGTACTTTCTCACTTCTGGGTGACGTTCCTAATAGTAATGATAGACAATTGGTTCCACTTTGATTATAAATTAAATTTTTGGGTACCTAATATATTTGTTATGCTTTGCTTGAATGTTAGGTCACTAAAGCTAAATCAGGATATGTATTTCATTAGTAGTTAGTGTAGATGTGTTAGAAGGTATGAATGGTCTCTAGTGTAACCAAATAAGACGTTGAATAGGAGGAGGGAGTCCAATCTGTGGCATTCTGTAGGAAGAGCATATTGTCATTTTCCTAATTAAAAATGGACTAAAATACCTTAGCTTTCTGTGGTATTCTTTTGATTCTGTTGTTGAATGATACCGTCATCCTTTTTTATAAAAATTTAAAATAAAAAATGCTGTTAACCAAGTAAAAGTTTATTAAGGGGCCTTCTTTTGGGCCACCCTGATACTTGATTGAAAATAACACTATAATCCTTAATTCATACTTCAAGTTTTGTTCCAAGTAATAACTTGTATTGTATGCTCCATCATGTCATCATACTAGTTTGCACTTTGTGCCTAGGAATTTTTCTACACATTTTGCAAGGCATGATCTGTAAAAGGCTTACTCTTACAAGTCACAAGTAACAACTTGTGAAGATACATATGGTTAGCAGTTTTTTTTTTCTTTTTGAATTCATATATTTCTAAATTTTGAACACCAATGACAAATCTTTTGGATTTACCTGGATTCAATCAGGAAAAATTTATAACTGCGAGGTAAATTGTAGTATTAATTAAAAAGCTTAACAATCTCATATGGATAAGATAACAGAGGTCATTCAACTAATTGTCCCTTGGCTAGTCAAGGTGGCTGTTGAACTTGCTTTTTGTTCTTATGGTCTTCTAGGTATTATTGAACATCCCTTATCTTTCATGTATTCAAATTGATTTCCTTCATCATGTTACCACTTAGTGTTACAGTTCTTTAAAATTTTGAGGCAACAAATCCATGATGACTAGAAAAAGGTAGTGCTAAAATTTGTATGTTGCACTAGAAGCATGTTTCTGTTAATCTTACGATTTGTTTATTCACTTATTAGGTTTATAATATTAAATGTTTTTAGTAAACAGAACAACTAAGTGTAAAATGTGGTTAAAAAAAAATATTTTGATGTTTCTGAATTTCAATTAGATTATGGCCCTGAGGTTTGATATTGCTTGAATTTGTGGTAAATTTTGAATTATGTGAAACCTTTGAAATGCATGAAGGCCCTAAATTATGGTGTGACTTGACATGTGGTGCACAAAATTCTGACTTTTATGGAAACGTGGTGCGGTTAGAAAGAAGTTTATACTATATACCTATACCTATAAGTTAACAAGCTTTAAAATGTCTTCTGTGATTGGATCTGAAAATCGTTCTTGAATGATTTCAGTTTTTCTTCTTGTTTGAATCTTTTGGCCGTAGGTGAAAATAAGACAGCTGGTTAAATTTGTCTTATAGATTTGAGCTTGACCATATCGCTTTCCCTTCAGCTGGTTCCCTGGTTAAACAGAAACTTGCAGCAAGGGTTTTATAGCAATTTGATTGTTTTATTTAAAAGACTTCAAAAAGTGTACTATGACTTTTCAGAGGAGTATCATCTTTTAAGTATTGATATGCATTGTAGACCTGATCCATGAGGCATAAATATGAATTGGGAAATGGTCTGACCTTCCAGACTATTTGAGCACCATTCGTTCAAAGTTCTGTAACAGATCAGGTGATGATATTATGTTGATTAAAATCTTGCTTATCAGTCATCAGCTAAATGTGAAAACCTGTTTGGCTGGTAACAAAAGTTGCTTTTATGTGGCATTCACAGTAACACACTAAGCCGTGTTAATAACATATAACAAGCAGCATTCTTGATAGCTTTCTGCCTTCTACTTGTGAATTAAAATACCAAAGCTTCCTGAGAATTACAACATTTTCATTGACTCTTCAACGATGAATGCTCTTTGCAGGTATGACATGTGTTCGAATCACTGGCTATATGAATCTCGCGTGCCAAGAAAAGCTCCATATAAATCACCATTTGGTTTTGTAGTATTAGATGAGGAGCTGTACGTAATAACGCATTCAAGAGTAGTTGATATGACTGAAAGCCGGAGGTCCAGACACCACAAGAGGATAGGGACTCTGTACATACAAATCTACCACCCAAAGAAGAAGACGTGGAGATCTCTGGTTACCAAGTTGCCCTTCAACTACCCCATAGATATTAATACTGCAGTATTGGGTTCAATATGCCTGTGAATTAAGGTATAGGAATACCCGTTAAATTCATGTGGAATCATGTGGTTTGATCCACGTGTGCTTATTTGCATATATATTTGTGTAGTTCTGTTTCTGCATATCGAGTCTTGAGTGGGGTATAGTCCATTTTTTATTGAAGTGTGTAACCATCCTTATTTGGGCATAACTCATAAGCGACTTAAAATGTGTAAAGATTGAAGTACAGCTATTTCAAATTTGTATAGATAATGAAATGGATCGTATTATTTAGTATAGTTCTATTTGCAGTCATATCATATTGGACCCTTCTTTTGGATATCATTGAACTGCTGACTTTAGATTATTCTATCATATTGGACCCTTCATTATATCATTGAACAGCTGACTTTAGATTACTCTAGTTTCTATATTACGATTTTATGATTGTGAATAGAGATTGTATGTAGGGTCTTGGAGTGGCTTTAAATACTACTTTTCTTCAATCGTTGTTTTACAAAAGTGCCAATGAAAATATGATTCAATCTCAGTGGTAGAGCGAGTGTCGAGAATTATGATTTCATTTTTCAAGGCTTAATGGTAAGTTGGTAAGGCATGTCCTTTACATGTTGTCTTTGTTTGGTAGCAATTTTAGCCTTGTACTTGTACGGATAAATTTTTTATTGTTACAAATTATATTATTGAGAATCACATTGAAAATCATATTTCTGAGAATAAATATTTGAAGAATTTTAAAAATTTTGTTTGGTTTATTTAAAACATTTTTAAAAATATTTTATAATATTTATGTTATGAGATGACTATTATCAACTATTTCTTTAGTTTAATTCTTTAATATCAGATTATTTTAATGTTATATAATTAAAATTAATAAATTTTTTTATGAAGATCTTATATTAATAGTTATATCTAACAAACTTGAATTTATAATTTTTTAAATTTAGAATTAAAGTATCTCAAATTATATTGGAGGAATAACTAATTTTTTTATACGTAATTAGATAATAAGATAAAAAAATTTTAATACTTAAAATTAATATTTTTTTTATGATTTAATTTGATTCAGATCTATTTATCTAATTAAATTTATTTAATTTATTAAATATTTTTTTGTCTTAATTAAATTAATTTAAATTAATTTTAGTCAATTTAAATTAAATTAAATTGTTAACTTTTAATAAATTAATTTTAATTTTTATCATAGTTTTTTTAAAAAAATTTGAACTTTTAAAAAGATAACTTAATTATTTTCATATTGAAATATAAAATTTTTATCCTCTTAAATAAAAATAAAATAAAATATGAAAATATTTTATTTTTAAAAATATAATATTTTTAAAAATAATTTTTAATTCATGTAATAAATGCAAGAGTATAATAATTTTAAAAATTCTTGAATAATTTTTTTAAAAACAGTATATCAAATGTACCTTTAGCTAAACGCGTTCCCAATTTCAAAGCACGTGATTCAAGCGGCCGTGGTCATCAGGTCATGTCTCATGTAGTCATGTGGGTGTGGCCGTAGATAGCAGCCATTTCAGAAGACATTAAGCTCATCTTTTGTGTATCTTAGCTGCTAAACTGGTTACTAATAACAAACTAAATGAAGGTTAATGGCGTTGATTTCGGAAACATCGTCTTCAAACAGACATTCATATGCAGGACACGTGGTTCATATGTTCGCCAAGCCAAGTCCCTGAATGCACGCAGAATGTTAGTTGGATTAGATGCCAAATAAAAGACCAATGCAGTGTAGTTAAATATTCAAATGTATTTATCTGCATCAGTATTACCTGTCAGATTTATTATTACAGAACGTAAGAAATTAACAATATAGGATTGCAACGGAATATATATATATTTTTAGATACCAAAACCTCCTCCAAAGGTGGGAATAGATGGTGTTACGGACAGGGCCACGTGGAAGCGACAGCTTAAGAAAGATGGTGAAAATGAGTACAACTGCGAACACCATCTTCTATCTCTTAACTAAACCTCCATGCAACAAAATTTGCTCTCTTCTGTTTTAAGACTCACCACGACTAAAGTTGGTGTGTGTGTGTGTGTGTGTATATATATATATATCATATATGGGGCGGCTTCCGCATGTTGTTCTCTGTTTCCTAAGTGGGTTACCTTATTTCTTCACCAATAATGTCTTTTCTGCTTTAATTAAGCTTGACTGAGCGAGCATGGTTTCAAGGTGGAAATCATGTACAATAACCGTATTACTCTGTGTCAGTCTCTGTATGGTTTTCAAATGTCAACGAAGAAAAACTAGCCAATTTTCATGACTTAATTCGCGTATATAACACAAAAGTCAACATATATAGTCAAAACCTCCACATCACGCATGTTCCTTGATAACCCATCAATGTTTTAGCCGTGGACACATTATCATTTTGGACTTGTCTATCAAGACATGTTGAATTAGTTTAGGATATTTAGAATTCCAAATTCAGATACACCAAATTCAACTTTCTGTACTACATGCGTTGCTTTGATTTCATTCAGTTGTCGTCACCTACATGTATATTCTCACCCAAACAATTCATCAAGGAAACCAATATTAATTAACCGTGGCAACTTGTCTAGGGGAATTGCACCCACTGTGCATGTTGCATCCAATAATTGAAGAAACGAAAAAGTATAACAATTCCTGATTTCTGGATATCGACTTAACAAGAAAATATTACAAATGAGTGTGAATAAATTAAATCTCTGCAGTGCGTGTGAAACCCAACCAGAAGAAATTAAAATTTGACAAGAAGAATAATGCAATTAAGCTAGCTAGTTGCAGTGACCGGAGCCTCGTCCACCAATAGTTGAGCATGGATTAGGATTGGATGGTTTTACAGGACCTCTTTGAAGAAACTGCAGCAAAAGGCCATCTTGTAAGGGCCTTATTGCTGATCCAACTTGTGCACAAGCAAACACCATAGTGAAGATGAATACAATTGTGAAGACCGTCTTCCCGCAGAAGTAAGAGAAAGCCATCTCTCTGTAATGAATTAATGAATGAATGAAGAAAAAAGTGATCTTTATCTGCACTTTCCAAAGAATTAGATCAACGGGGTTTGTGATATTTTGAGGAAGAAGCAAATGGCAGAAGTATGTGTATATATATGGCCTGCATGCGTTGACCACTGTGGCTGCATGGATCTAGTGGTTTACAAAATCGTTTAGCTCGACTGATTGCGCATGGTTTGAAGGTTGAAAACTAATAAAATCAAATATTGAATGGATCAAAATGCAGTAGCTTGCACGCCAAACACCCATCTACGCAGAAAGTGTCGGAAATCAAGCTGATTAAACTGGGCTTGTGATCTCTGGGTCAAAACACTAAAACATATTATAATAAACTATAATATTTTTAAAAAATTAATAATGTCATTAAGGTGTTTTGGTCAAGATAGATAAAATTATAAATCTTTTAATCTTTTAAAAGCTGAGAGTCTAAATTTTGAAAATAAAAAGGAGATGCAATTTTTACATCCTGAGTATAATTTACTCTTAATTAATTAATGTTATTATTGTTTCTTCTCCCAATTTTTACAAATATATGTACCTACTTACAACGTCGTATGTCATGTCGGTACGTTAGTCAAATTCAAAAGCCCAGTAACAGGCTAGGATTACAGATGGCTTCCTCATATATTTTTTTTAATATATATATTTTATAAGAAAATGTAAAACCGTAATATGTTCTTCATGGTTTCAACTTTCAATTTGAACGATGACCAGGCCCCAAGTTTTTGGACTTCATGTACAACTTCTTTTACTTTTACTCTCTCCTGTGTTGAACAGGTTATACGAGTCTTCCAACTACCCAAAAAAAAAATAAAAGAAAATGAAAACTGTTTGGCAGGGCGTGACTTCAATTAAGAATTAACATGTACCAAGCGCTAATCATGCACTGCATCTTGTTAATAGCAACATGGAAGTACATGTCATGTAACAATTTCAGACACTACCTGTGTTTGATAAATATGTTTGTCTCTTGGGAAATCTAAGACTCAATAACTATGTATGATATTAATTAAGGTCGAAGAGTTTCCATAATTTAATAAGTTTAATATTATTCATGTCTGATCGACGATCGATAGTGTCCAGAATCAAAGTAATCGTGATATTAATTACTTTCTCTCTCTCTCTCTCTCTCTATATATATATATATATATAAACAATATTAATGCACGACAAGTTAATACTAATTAAGGTATCATAATAAGTAAGCAAGCTTAATTTGAAGTCCAGTGTTACTAGCTTTAATGCTACAGTACAGCCATGAGCCCACACAAGGAATGACCTCGTCTCTCCAATTAATTTCCACACACCCCAACCCCAACAAAACCATTCGTATCATGCATTCCAACAATCAACTAGCCTTTCTATATTAACTCCATCCTAATACAACTCCATTTTCTAAAAACAGATAATAAATATATATGATGAAGTGATGAACCAACTTTTGGTGCAAGCTTTTCGAGTTGGGGACGGTGAATATATACTGCTTACTTTCTTTTACTAGTTTTCTGTTTACTGTGCTTGGCCGTGCTAATTAATTAATGGGTTTTTTTTTTTACTTGTGTGTTTAAATTAAGAAAAATATTTTCTTAAACTCAAGTTTATCAAATTTTATATAAATTTATCACATGCATGGTAATTAATAACTGAGAAGATAATATTAAAAATAATATAATTTAAAAATTTTTAATATAATTTAAATTTTTTATAATATCAATTTTAACTATTTGTATTATATTTTTTAATAAATTCTTAACATGTGATAATTTTATACATAACTTATAATTTTATATAAATTATTAATAAGTGATAATTCTATATATAATTTATAATTGTATATAAATTCAAGTCTATAATATCAATGCTCTTAAATGCTCACATTTTACTCTACAAACATAGCAAACAAATCAAAAGTAGAAAAATATATATACTAATAAAAATTAAATTTAATAAAAAAATTAATCTCTTTTATCATAATAAATTAATGTTTATTTTAAACAAAATTAATAAGTATGAAAAAATAAAATAAAAGCATATCAGAGTCATTTACCGAACCATTCATCCGCTAGCTTACGTCTCACGCAACCTCCAATCTCTTGGTCCAAGTTTTGCCATCACAATGAGACTTCTACGAACTATCCCTTTCAATGTTTGCTGAATCTGTCAAAAGGATTTTTTTCCCATGCATCAACTCTAATGACGTTGTACCTTTTTATTCTCATATCATTTGAAAAGGATTTGTAACACTTAATGTCCTTTCTTGAGCTAAAGTGGAAATTACACCTTTTTTTTTTTTTTTCAAAGATAAGAAGAGTGTCTGCGATTTTATTCATTTGGATCAAAATATTTTTAAAGATACTATCAATTTTTATTTAAATTATAATTCATTAAAAAATATATTATAAATAATTTATTTTAATATTATCTATTTTTAGTTAAAAACATAAATTTAATTTATTTTGAATTTTAAAAAATTAATTTTTATATTAATTAAATATATATTTAATACTTTTTATATTATATAATTAAACAATATGAAAGTATTTTGGTCAAATGAGTTAAATTATAATTTTTTTTTCTCATCTCTTGAGAGAGAATAATTTTTATATATGCCAAGAGAGAAATTGGAATTTAATTTACCTTAAAAAATAAGTATGCTTTTCAAAAAAAAGATGGTAGTATTTATTAATACTCCTCGTATCAAGTTTGGTTTTAGGGTGCCAATAAACAAAATGCATTCACAGTTTGCTCAATATAAGTTAATTCATGATAGACTTAGACTTAAACTCTGGGTATGAATTTTCTGTATTTGAAAAATAATTTTTAATTTTTAATTTATTTAAATAGTCTTTATCGATATGAATAATTTTTATTAATATATATATTTATCTCTCTCTAATTATAAAAAAAATATTTTATTGCTTAAATTGAGAGAATCTAAAATCTTAAGCTTTAGGTATTAGCTTAATTTAACGGGTGTTACTCTTAGCTGAGCCGCCGATACAAATTAATGGTTGTATTTGCCAGTTGCTTCTCTCATGTTATAAGTGGGCTTCAACCTTCCGGTGAGACAGAGAAGTAAAACGCACGTTTTAAAGAATGAATCAACTTCATCAAACATTTTATCTCACTCTCTCATCACTTTCTTAATTCCTTTCTCTTCTCTTTCATGTTTCATAATTCTCACGTACGATGCTTCCTACTAATTCCCTGAGCTACCTATATTTGAACTTTCGGGTCCTCAATCACTAATTAACCACCCATTTGATAATAGGAATTCATGAGGAGCTGAGAACACGTTGAAGCCACCATCCCAAGAGTCTTAATTTAATATTGATAACGTATATATACAATTTTTTTAATTTTTAATTTAATCTCTATAATTTAAAAATATTTATTTAAATACCTATAATTTTTAATTAAAGAAAAATAATTTAATGTAAAAGAATTGTTAGTCCAATGTTCTCATAATCGAACCAGATTTGATTGTCCCATTAGTTGATTTAGTATCATATTAGTTTAAGGATTCGATTTGCTTTTAAAAACTAAATGTCTGATTAGATTGCTTTGATAACTTGATCAAAATATGTTAAAACTATAAGAATCAAGAACCAAATGATATTTTATTAAAACGGTCAAACTTTTAATTTTCTTTTTATGATTTTTATGTTTAGATTTGAAATCTTAAATTAGACTATACTATATACATTATAAATTTTAGAATTTAAAATTTTATATAATTTTATATAAATAATATAAATATTTAAATTATCATGATTTGAACTTATATTATTTATATATATAATTTACTTGTATAAATTATTTATTATATTTAAAAATTATCATTGAAAACATAATTTTTATAATATAAGACATATTATTGATATTAAAAATATTAATTATTTTTATATTTATATTTATATTTATAACTTTATATAATTCGATTATCGATTAAACTGATTAAATCGATTAATCTATGATTTGATAAATTTTTTAATTCAATTACTAATTTAATTTTTTAAATATTAGTTAGCCATGTTCATGAGTGTCATCACAAGGTAGCTTAGCAGCTAAACTAATAGTAATTTTATGGTCCATGATGATTTTGAAAACGCAAAATCAACTTCTGAATGGAAACACCAAGAAAAGCATATTACTCCTTTCACATAGACTGACAGACGGACAGGCATTAATCATACCATTAATATAACGTAACACACATGGTTGATATGCTTATGAAGCCTTTAAAAAAAAAACAGAAATTTGTACGTAGTAAATTTATTTACATGCAAAGACAAATGCATGCACTAGAGTTGAATATTCAAATATAATTAATCTTGACAAATATTACAATAGCTGTCTGTTAAAAGGAAAAAAAAGGATAGCATGGAGGGGAACGACATTAGAGTTTTTGACGTTCCCAATTCCCATCAACAAAGAGAAGAGAAATAAAAGCAAATAATGAAATTTTGTGATGATCTCCGATCCAACAAGTAATTGTATAATTGTTAGTGACAGATACCCGAGCCTCCTCCTCCAGTGGTAGTGCAGGGATTAGGACCAGATGGTGGTACAGGGCCACGTTGAAGCGACATCAGAAGCCCATCAACTAGTGTAGATCTCCAATCATCATCTTTCAGTGGCCTCGTTGCTCCTAATTGGTGACCACAAGCAAACAAGATGATGCAAATGAGTACAACTGTGAACACCTTCTTCCCATTACACAAACTCATCTTCATTCTCAAATTGATTGGTATATATATAAATATCAATCAGAACGCTCTCTTGTGTTTTCAGTCTGTTCTGCAAACGCTTTTCTTGAAAATGTAACGAGACTGATCAGATTATGGTAGAAGGAAAACTACACATGTAAGTATTTATAGGACTTCGATTCTCTTTTCCTTAGTGGGCTATGTAATTTCTTAACAATAACATATGCCTTCAGTTTCTTTTTTTTTTAAAAAAAAAAAATGGTTCAGCTTGACTGAGCTAGCTATATTTCCTTAGTGGGTTAATTTGAAGGTTGAAAATTGACGAAGATTTCAAAATTCAAATACAGTAGCTTGGACACCAAACGTGAAAACGAAAACCATATATTCTGGATACCGGAAAAACGCATGTACACGTCCGTAATGTGCTGGTTTTCAAGATTCAACAAAAGGATTTGGAAATTAGAAAAGAAAAAAAGTTAAAATTACGTAAAGAATTCTATATATGTACTCTTCCATTAACATTTTCATTCAAATACTTCTTCAATTCAACAGAAATGAGGGGTATATATTGTACCATATTTAAAATTTGTAAGTATATTTTGTCAAGTTGAGAAGAATAAATTATACAACTTTAACAATACTCATTTATAGAATTATTAACCAATAAGGTATGTTGTACAAAATATAAAACCTTAAAAAAAAAGTTCTATTATTAATTTTTATAGTTAAAAAATAAATAGTAAATTATTTTTTTAATCTCTAAAAAATGATTAAATTTGGTATCAATTTAATTTTCAAAAGATAAAAATAATTAATTTTATCTTTCAAAAAATATTTTTAAATAAATTCATCCCTACATGAATTATATGAACGTTCCCACATTAATTAGTAGTTACATAGGGATTGATTTATTTAGAGAACATTTTTAAAGAACAAAATTGATAATTTTATCTTTTTAGAAATTAAATTAAACAAGTATATCTTTTAAAAATTAAAAAGAGCAATAATTTAATATAAAAAAAAAACTAAATTAAAGGAGTTATACGTCTTTGACTAAAAACAACTCGGTTTTCCTCCTTATTGATAAAGTGGTATATAACACAAAGTCAAAGTCAAAAAGTCCACACTATTCATAACATGATCTTCCTTGTTAACCCATCAACGTTACTGCGAGTTTGATGAGTACTCAGTAGTCTCATTTATTTCTGACTTGTCCATCGATGGAAGTTAGACATCTTGAGGTGTAAGTCTAAGATATTTAAATTTCCTAATTAACTAATTTATATAAGTTGGTTCGATTTGGATATATATAATGCCATCACCTATAACTGAAAAGACAAAAGTATATATATATATATATATATATATATATATATATATAACCCATCTAATTAAAAAGAATTTCAATTTTCTGGTTCGAATAAAGAAGCGAATATATATATATATATATATTATGATGCAACTCCCGTCAGATAAATTTTACAGTAGAATGTGAAGAGAAGACCATCTTCCAGATGTAAGAGAAATTAAAGCCATCTAGAAATAAGTGATTTTATTAATTTCTGTTGAAATTTCCTTTTTGTTAAAAAAAAAAAATCGTTTAGCATGGTTTGAAGGTTGAAAAATAATAAAATCAAATATTGAAAGGATCAAAATGCAGTAGCCTCCACGCCAAGCACCCATCTACGCAGAAAGTGTTGGATTACTTCAAGTTTTTCTAAATTAAACTGGGATGGTCATATATCTGGGTCTAAACTCTAAACAATATTTAGTATTAATTATATTTATATATAGTAACCGAATATATGATTAATATTACTGGTTTTCACCATGCACTTAGTTTTACAAATATATGCTATGTCGTTCTTTTGCTTTTGTTAGTATTTCCCAAGCTTTTCCCACGTGAATTATGTCTAGTTTGAAAAATGAGAAATTAATTTTGTTTTCTTGTATTTCTAAAGAGTAAAGACACGTGAGATTATTTCGATCTTTTTATTCATTTTTTCTTCTTATGTGACTGGAGGCATCATACAATTAAAGCACATGAAAACGTACTGGAAGTTTAGGTTTATGGTGTGTGTGTGTGTGTATACGTGAGTCCAATTTAAAAACATAGTAACTGGCTAGGGTTACACTTACACATATGACCTCCTTATACACACACACACATATATATATATAGCTATTTTTACAAACTCAGAAAATACGTCATACGTGGTTTTAAGCTTCAACAAAGACTAAGATGAAGCCATATAATATAGTTTGGACTTAATAATGCATTGTTTTTTTTTTTTTTCTTTTACTTTTACTTCCTCTCCCGTGTTGAACAGATCGAGTACTACTAGTCCACCACTTATCCAAAAAAAGAAAAGTGAGTATTGTAAATAGATCGGAGGAATGCAGAGCGTGATTTGCACTTCAGATGTTACCAAAGTGCAAAATCATGCTGTGGAATGAATCTTGTTAAATTTGCAACTTCGAAGTACACATGCAATGTCGTGTTGCATATACGAACAATCTCAGAACCACCTGGCCAGTAAGACAGATAGATTCTTCTCTTGGCAATTTAACACAAGGCTCATTAACTAACTTAATCTTGAACAATAATGCATTAATAATTCATATATCCTCAATGTGAAATCATCGGGTGTTTTGTTTTTGTTCCAAAAAAATATCCACGAGTATAATCACGAAGTTGCTTTTCAAATGGAAATTATACACCAACATTTTGAATTTGAAGTGGTTTTATTATAATTAATATTAATGATGAAACAATATTTCTAGAAGGCACTGCCATTAATTACATAAATTCATTGAGTCGTGATTAAATAAATGCAAAATCCTAGTCTACCATTTAAAAAGGTGTGCTCCCTTTACCTTAATTATTTGGACAGAAAATTTTTCAATATATATACCAGCGAATGCCAAAAGCAGTGATTTTCAGTACTGCATCAATTCTCTCATATGAAGTTATGGCACATTTTTATTAATTCATACATTATAATTGACGTCATATATCATTTGAATTTTGAAAAACTCAAATCCTTATGCAAAATTGGTTGTATTCATTAACAATATGTAGTCCTCATACCAAGCTTCATTATTTAATTTCAGGGAGTGCCAATAAACAAACAGCCTATAATATGAATATTAATAAAAGTGAGCTAAACAAAATGTTAGTGGCTGCTATATTTTGCCCTCTTCCCTTCCAATGAGACAGATGGAGGGATTAAAGTGCATGTTTAACAGAATTTCACGTCAGAACGTTCCCACCGGGCATTTAGTATCAAGTATCAAGTATCAGCTCCATCAAACATTTTGCCCGATGATGATGTGAGAGAGGTTTAATCCTAAATAGGACCAGGTTCTTTGCATGTTTTCTACTGCACGTTTCTTCTCACGTTGCTTCCTATTCCCTCAGCCTTCTTTCAACTTTGAGCCCATCACAATCATATTTGCGTACGCCTCATTCACTAATCACTATGGGACAAACTTTGTTGATGAAATATTAAGGTGTTATATTCCTCAACTAAAGAAAGGTCTATATACCTCACCTTAGAGATAATATAGTCATTTCACTGGTCGAATTTTCACAATCAATCTTGCCCAGTCCAAATATATCCTCATACTAATAAACAAAATAAATAAATAAAGTTATTTTATCTGGGTTGTTATATGAAATTATAGTTACGACCGTGAACGATTATATTAAACCTTGGCACACAATCACTCGATTCATCTGCTGGTTACAACATAACAGTTTAACAAAAAATAGCAGCCTTGTCTTTCTTTAACATCCCCAAATGTTTGCACGTCCAGTTTTCATACAAGTGCGGGACAATTTGAAATGCCCAAAACAAAACAACATTCCAAAATATTACCACTCCTACATTGTGGCTCACTTCCTTGCTTCATTAGTGTCTCTTATTCTCTTCCGGGCTGATCAGATAGCATCTCTAATACTCTGTCACAGCTTGTGACGTAATGTAGGTGCTGGTTCCACTTTTGGTTCTAGTCGTAAATTCTGCATGCACTTCTGTTTGTACTGAAACTGCAAAACTGGGGATATTCTGCTTCTAAACCATCATATTCATATGGGGTTAGTGAATCCCATTTGTTGGGACATGGGATTTACAGAGCAAGTACTTTCCATGACATGAACTTACAGAAAGATATCAACTCACTATCTTATCAATACATCAGGACTAAACATCAAGATTCTATTCTGTTAACAAAACCAATGGGCATTTGAAAAACTGACACGGCAAAGAAGGAAGAAGAAAGTTAAGCTAAAGCTTCCTATTTGTATTATGCATGTACTCTATAATCTTGTTCCAGGCAGTCATACAGATACCTTGCTTGAAACTCTCCTCATTCTTCACAATAGGCAGCCAAACCAAATGAATGAAACGTGATTCAATCACGTTTGCAGGCCCCAAACATTGCCTGATACAGATGATAAGATCATTTTTTACTGATGCATACTGAGCTCCCATACATGCTTCTGCAATAGGTGGATATGTTATAAGAAGATGCTTAGAATAGTAAGCAGAGAATAAAAATGAATGCTGTAGAGGATGAAATAATGATAGTAAAAGAACTTCAAGCCTCAAATGTGAATGTAGAAGTAAAACCTAAGAAACTATAGAAGGTATCACTTGAAAACCAACCATCATTTAAAACTCTTTATCATGATCAGATGCACCTAGAATCCATGATAACAGACAATGCCACAACTAAGATATTCAATAAGAGTTTCTTCCACGATTGTCCACTAGGATCCACTTATATAGCATGCTAATGTCCCAATATATAAGGAGTTCATGCTTGAAAACCCACCATAGTGGAGAATATAATTCAGATGGGAAAACAGTGGCAATCCACTAAAATATAGATATCTAATCATTATATTGTTAACGCAAGACTGACAGTTGAATTGGTGGTTAACATATAAATGAGGAACTCATTTCTAATACTCCTGTAGACCTCAAAAGTAAGTACTATTATTTTTTATATTCAGTCATGTAATCTATTTTTAAATCATGGTTGAGTAGGATGCTATGATTTATGGAACAATTGTTTTCCACTTTGTAAACATGTCCATGTGTATATGAATGAAACCATTGAAGCATCCCTAACAGAAATAAACAAGAAAAGCAGTTTGCTATAACAAAGCATCACAAATCTGAAGCTGCAACTTGATATGTCAACATCCAGGTTATATTATATCTGTTTACACTATAAAAAATAATGTCAATGATATATACAATATGAAATTTTCTGTGCAAAAATATCTGAAAAACACTAAACCCAACTTTCTTTACAGGCTTACCATCTTGACCTTATCCCAATTTTCCGTAACTCGTGCAATTGACAAGCTATATCTTGAACAAAATGTATATTGTTTCTATTTTGAAGGGACTTCAGTATACACTCAAGAAGATCCTGATCAGCTTTGAGTGCTTTCAATCTGTCATTAAGTTCTGATATTTCATTTTCGAGAGCAACCAAATCAACTTCTCTTTTGTGCATGGAATTTTTTGGTCCAACCAATGTACAATGTTTGTTTTCTTTACTAAGATAACAGTCATCAACATCTGAGAAAACTGAACCTTCCTGATCACCAAGACTTCCATTAGATATATTAAATTTCTTTTGTACAGACATATCTGTCTCTTCCGTCTGACCATTTAAATGAGGACCTTCACCATTAGAAAATCCATCAGATTTATTGTCTTCAAGTTTTTCAAGTCTACCATTAGGCATAATGGAGGAAGAAATTTGATGGAGCTTCTTCTCCAAGTTTTTCAACCATTGTGAAATGTACAACTTTTCCTCTTCAAATTCTAAAGAAGGGGTTTGGGCAGCCACTGTTTCATCACTGCTGTTAGATACCACCGTGAACTTTGAATTACAAGAGGTGTTTATGTTATTTGTGATGTGAGGTACACTAGCATTTTGTACTGTGATGTTTTCTGCTTTCAAACTTTCCCCATGCATATTCTGAACCATAGATTCATTTTCCCAGTTTAACCTATAAAATTCTAGCTCTGCTTCCAAATCTTGTATCTCTTTTTCCTTTTCTGATAGCAAATCATCAGCTTTCTCCAATGCATGTGCATCGTGTTCTGCTTGTTCTTCCATCATTCTTAAATATTGAAGGGACTCCATATGGAGTGCTGCCTTCTCCTCCTGTAACCTTGTAATCATAGCCATTGCTTCAATTGTTGCGATTGCAGAAGCATTTCTTTCTTCCTCCAGTTCCTTATATAAGGAACTCATGCATTTCTTGTAATATGCAATTTGTCTCTTCAACTGATCAACAATAGACTCCCCTTCGATTTCATTGACATTGATTCCATCCGAAGATCCAAGACCAGAATCCACTGATACTGAATTTTGAAGCACCAGAGTTCCATTGGAGCTAGAAGCATCATCTTGTGTCTCCGGGAGATAAGCATCATTTTGTGACGACAATAGCTTCAATTCTTCCTTGACTCTACTAACTTCCTCTTCATTTGCTTGTTCATTTACAATCAAATCAGTTTCCTCAAAAGCTCCAGCAATTGTACTAATATTCTTTAAACCTTCCTTGTCATTTTTTACTGATTGAAGTCCATTATCACTTGATTGAGAAACATTTACAGCTGCCAACATTTCAGAAAGTAAATACTGCATTTCTTTAATATATATATATTAAATGGAAATGCTCAAAAAAGAAGAAGGTTACCTTTCTCTGGTGATGCTCCAACAAACGCATGAGTGCCATCCAAGGTCATAAGCTCAGATAGTGCACCAGAATGAAAGTAATGAGAAGGAGAACAATTAACTTTACTCTTTTCTGATTCTCCTTTAGAAATATTCACAGCATCAGTTGGTGGTGAAACCTTAGGTAGTGAATTGAGCTCTGGCTCATCAGAACCAAATGAATATTGACTTACTTGCTGCCAATTAATTTCAAAAAGACGATAGTCATTAACAAAATCAGAATCCAGGAACTGGACATCATGATGCATGCAGATGTTGGGCCCAACACATGGATCTAAAAGCGAAGGCTCAGGGTTTGGAGAACTACTGTTTGCCTTAAACACTTCTAGATTTGACTGACTCTGAAGAAATTTTGATGATATTACTGATGTATATTGATTCGTAGGGTCATTGCCAGCTTCATTGTTATTACTAATTACACTAGCAATATCATCATCATCATCGTCATCAGAAAATGGAAACTCAGACTCAGAATCAGAAATTAGTTTCAGCTCAGAGAACCCATCATAAGATGATCCACAATATTTTGAGTTAAAAACTGCACTCTGCGGTTGTTGTAGTTGGAAGGCACTTTTGGCACTATGTCCTGGCTTCCACAACTTACCACAACAGGTACATGGCCTTGATCCCAAAGAACCAGCAAACAAATCTCTCCTTAATGAACTTTGGAAATCACAGTAACCAGGAACCTGTCCCAAGTTACGCACTAACAACCTGTTAGTTTTTAGGTTGGCTTTAGTCTGTGTAGTGAATGACAAGAGACAGTCATCACACATGCCATGACCATCTGCAGCCTTACTGTGAATATGACATGATATCAGAGACGATAGTTCTAATCTATGATTATTGCAAAATAGAGTCTGATATAATTCTGGATTTTCACCATCTAAAACACGATCAAGTCTAGAGCACAATATACAAGGCGCTTGCAATTCACAATAACTTGCAAATTTTGTCAGTAGATACGACAGCAGGGCATCAATTAGCAACAGACATATCAAAAGCCACTCGCAAGCTGCAGATGTGAGAAGGGCAAAAAATCCCCGCATCCTCTGTGTTTTGACATATGAAGTTCTACCTGCTGCCATCTCCACCACAAATGCTCTATAAATCCATGAAATTCAGGACAGGGCAAGAAGCTATACCCTGAAAATTGTTGTGGAATCATGAATACCAATGATCCAGGGATAAAAAGGTGAGAAAACCAAGTATAACAAACACAGTGAGATTAAAATACAAATGAATGCATTTAACATAAAGGCTATACTAAAAAGTAAAGATAAAGAACAAACTTAGACAACCCAAGCAGAACATCAAACAAATTGAGTGTCTCGTACAAGTTTACGATATAATTAAAACAAAAAGCTGATTTGTTAATAGAATATACAAGCTACCACAAGATTGTTCGTGTTCAAGAAATATAATGCAGATGAGAATGAATCCATACATTTGACCAGTGGACTGAAACCCGGAAAATTGCTCAGAGAACTAAAGCATTTGAAAAAGAAATGATGAAAACTGATCAAGAAAACTATGACCCTGCTAGTTGTCAATGTCATGACAGAATTCAGATACAAGTGTAACTATGAACGGGAAAATAAATTAAAACCAACCCAACTGTGCCATAAAATTTCTTAATGAGCTAACAACTATAAATTTAATATACCCACATGCGAAAGTTAAGTGGATAAGTAGATTGGAAGGTCAAGGCCTAACTTACTAATGGGAAAACCAAACCCAGAATGAATGCGACACTCCTTTGGTAGAGATAAATCAGAAACAGAAAGGAGGGAGACAGTAAAATCATGATTGAAAATGATGGGGATGATTGGCGAGACAGTGAAATCTCCACAAGTTTGACAAAGCATATACATTTCTGACGATTGTGACTGATAGAATTAGGAACCACATATGATAATGGAGGTAGAAATTGTGAAAATCCAACATAATGTGTATTATGATTACAATGCAAGTCCACCCAAATTGTTCGAAAATAATATATTTTAGACGAGAAAAAAAATACATAACATTTATCCATATTTGCTTTTAATTTTTTCCGAAAACAAAAGAAGAAGAAAAATCTGGTACCTGTTCTGGCAGTTCTGCAGCTTGAGAAAGAGGAAGAGATGAAGTCGAGATTTCTGATCAAACAAGAAAAAGAATTTGTCTCTCTCATTTTATTTTTATCCTATGATGATAAATTTGGATGACTAAAAATATGTGAAATTAAAAGATAATACATATACCAGAGCCAAGTATTAAAAAAAAACAAAACAAAACAAAAAAAGGCAAACAAAAAAAATAAAGTTGGGTGAAAGGAAATAAGGCGCGGAATTACAAGAAAGTCCTTCTCTGGGAGATCGCATACCGTTGGTTTCAAGGGCCTGATTTGTTCGGTAGCAAAATGGAAAAATGCTGAAAAAAGAAAAAGGTTAATTTGTGTTATTTATACCCAAGCTTTTAAAACTTGTTCTCTTTAATTTAATCAATCTACCAGCTGGTGTGGCAGAAATTGAATCAGCCCACCATTAATTATTTTGAGAGAATAGTCATTTTCATACTATTTTATTATACTTCACAGTTATTTTGTTTTTGGGTCTATCAAGTTTGTTCTATTTTTATTTGAAGGCAATGCGTTCTTCTGATACAGTGAAAACAATCACACTTAGAAACCAAAATCTCCAAGAATGAGTCATTCTGCATAAACAAAAATTACATTCTTTCCTTCTTTCAGTAAAGATGAAATGGTGGCGGAAGGTTGGGGAGAACACGAGGGGTTTTAACTACTCGATGACAATGTAAGGCACTAGGAAACTATTATGCAGTTGGAATGATGGAGATTGCAACATAAAGAGTCATGTCAACTATTTGTTTCGAGAAAAAATATGAACATTTCCATGCTAAAAGACTGTACTGTTATCACCTGGTTTCTTAGCCATCCAGCGAGCAGTTCTTCCTTGTTGGATTGTCCTCTTAAAATTCTCATTCAGTAGGTCAAAGTTACCTTGTTTCAAATACTTCACAATTGATTAAGGCTTTAACTCCCTGCATTTCTAATATATCAGAATACAAGTTGATGTTAAAATATGTGTTTAACATAATGGACAGCAATTTCTTTTCCTCCGAGTAGAATGTTGAGTGTAAAATCTGCAGTTTATATCGTTATTGGCTAGAAATAAATACTAATATTGCAAATCATTTCTATTGGAACTCCGATTGCTCTAGCAGATTTTGGGAATTGTTGAAAACATGAGCTGCTTTGAGTGTCTGCATCGCGATGAACCTTCATATATATTTGGTAAGGGAAGGACGCATAAGACAGCTGATGAAATGGGATAAGAATTATTTTTGGGTGAGGTAGGTTGATGGTCCATGTTCAACATACTCACGCTAACTTCATAGATTTTACCGTGATTCAACATCATGGATCATTTAACAGTGGTTTGAGGTATCATTCAAACAAGCTTCTGGACTCAGTCTTGTTACTTTTATATATAAAAAAAAAAAAAAAAACTTTTTTCCCAAAAACAATAATCTGACAAGTGACAACGTGTCGAAGCTCTTCCGTTTTTTTTTTCCAAGGTTGCTACAGAATTTTAATCTCTTCGGACACGAGCAGTATGCAAACAACCATTTCTCTTGCGCCAAAAAACTCTACTTGAACATTTCCAGGGTGTAAAATCCATAGAGAAGTGCCAGCTTGCGTATCTGGATTGATTAAGAAATCCCGCTTCCATTTTCTTGATCTTCTTAGGTGACAACCACAACATTCATCTATTACGAATGTTTAACAAGTCCGAATTTTAATGACGCCAGATACCACTGGAAGTGAAGATCAGAGAAGCTTGCAAGCAAGGGGACCCCATAGTGTTATCTACTCCTGATTCTGTAGTATCCAAAGCATATGGTGATGTTGCTCAAAAAGTTGTTCAGAAACTCAAGGAACATAGTTTTTGCTAGCATGTGAACATGTTCTTCAGACTGTATAACAGGTGATTCAAAGATAGAGATGGCTTATGTTGTCTACACACTACACTGATGTCGTATAACAAGAGATGCTCTTTCCCGAAACCACCAACTACCAAGTATCTCTAAACGCGTCGATTGTAGAGTAAGATACGGGCATTGACATTTTAGCACACTTTGTTACTGCTGGTCAGGACATCATGGCGTTTTTGCATTTGCTACTGTATTGGCTGAATTACAGCTTTTGTTTCCCGTAGGTTACAAAATATACTCACTTTTGCTATTCCTATACATTCAATCGTAGAATCGTGGGATGTACGTAAAGATATATCTTTATTTGGGTGAACTTTCAAAGATAGTATAAACTATTTATTTTTAAAAGTCAACCAAAACCTATTTCTTTTCTAAAATCAATTCACGTATTAGTTTGTGTTTAAGTGATACATAAAATAAATAATACCCCTACTCTGAACTAATGTCAAAAGAAACGCCTACACCGTTTCATATCTAATTAGATCGCCATCAGCCTAGCTTGGCAAATAGCAAGCCATCTGACATTAACATGCTCGTGATTTCTTACTTAAATTCTTAATACGCCATGCGTCCCTCATGACAGTAACAATCCAGACAAGAAATTTCATTTCGCGACGCAACGATAAAATAACTATACTTCAAAGGCCTTTTTAATCAGGAAAAACTACTTCAAAATAACCAGATAGAAATACCTACCAAATTATCTTATCCTCTGAATCCTACGCAGTCATATACCAAACACAATACAACATAAACCTATGGGATATAGGGCGTACGTCCAGGTCTAATTATATACCCCACGCGACTTAGAACTGAACACGTTGTTTACTAACACAAGCCTCCTCAACTAAAATTAAATGCAAAGAGTCTTCTCTTAATAGCCATAATTGGTGCCATATACAGGGCCATAATCAGCAGCAGGTGCATGGCTGGCATGGCCACCCGCGCTTGAGGGTGGAGATGCATAAACGGGAGCGTTAGCAGGATATGAATTGTAACCTTGGCCAATAGTTCCTCCCATGTGATCCTGTGCCGAGCTAGCAGCTTCAGCCATGAAATTCTGCACATACAAAAATAATTGCAAGTAGTTTATTATCCATAATTGCAAGCAGAGGACATCCAAATGGAAATGAGATGATGCGTTTCATATACAGTGTTTCCAAGCTACTGCTACTTCCATTTACGTACTTTTCTCCTCAGGATATGCTTAAATTATTTCTATAATCTTTAGTAACAAAATGTTTGTGTAGTTGTGTGTTGTGCTACTCATCAAATGCCAATTACAATCACAGTACTATTCTGTGACACAAACCATATCCACTTAGATGTTAGACAACCCTACACACGTCAGAGCCTCAGAGGATTCAGAACCCACTACCAAACACAAAAAAAAAAAAATACTCAATTCTAAGTTCCTCACCATAATCCATCTCCATCTTTAAAGCATACATAAATACAAATACAATAATGAACAAAGCACTGTAACAGACATGATATCAATCACGAAAAGCACTAAGCTATTTTGACCCAGCAATAACAATACAGCTAACAAGCAGAATCCAAAAAATTGCCTTAAAATAGTCAAATACCTGCACCAGCTGTTGGGCAGTCTGTATCTGCGAGGCAGTCCCACTTATCTCAACGGTCATCTCCCCTGGCACACCCCTTGTCTCTTGAATTGTAATACTTGCTCCACTAGCACGGCGAATGTAACTGATATTTGCACCAGATGTTCCTATGACAGCATCTGCATATGAAAGGGGAATTTGCATATGCTGTGTAACCTACAAGACAAAGGGAAAATACATAAGATAAAGGAAAAGTGCTTCAGTAATTAATGATGTTCTAGGTAAACTTAAGTTATGAATAAGAAAAGAAAAAAACCTTAGTCACAACAGATTGTTGGGGTTGTGCGGTGGATGTCATAGATGTGTCCCTTCCATACGCAGGCGGACCCTGATGAATGTGCTTGTCCATAGGGGGCAGGTCAGAAGGTGGATAATAGTTATCATAGTGATGTGAAGGTGGCATATACTGATGATTAGGTGCAAATGGAGGTCCACCAGCAGCTGGAGCTGGGAATCCTTGAGGAGGACCCCAAGGTTGATGTGGTGGCACATTCTGGTTAACTCGAACATCTGGCGATTGCATCTGAAGATTAAGGAGAAAAAGAAAAATAAATATGACAGTACATAGAGCATCCCCCAGAAAAAAAAATCCTGGAAAACATCACTAAATTTTTTTTGAAAAAAAAAAGCAAAAATAACAAATCCTACAAAACCGCATGAAGAAACATAGAAATCCCTCCCAAGTACTAATCTACATTAATAAATCACCACTAATAACTGATAGCATGACATGAACAATCCAGCTCCTATTTCCAATTTTGTTCTAAGCAGAGAGTAAAGCATATTTATAAACAACCTCCAGAAAAATGATTCCAGAATTCAAACATCAGGCCAGGCTCCAGAAAATTAACTTAGTATCATTATTTACACTTTTGCCTTCTATCTTCTACTGTTTGAGGAAAGTCACATTAACAAAAGTAGGCCAACACATGGACCCGAGCAAAGTTAACTACATTTGTAGTATAATTTATTTTCATTCTAACAATACAAGAGCATTAGTATGTAAATTAGCATCTCTACCAGTTACATTGATTATATAAACAGAAAGGACCTCCAATCCAATCTGTAATCAAGCTCTCAGGTAATTTTTCATTTTAAGAATAATTACAACCAAGGGTAAAACAATAGTGGTAGTGTGGTATGCTCTATTCATAAGCTTTAAAACAAGCACTTGATAAGCCAATAATGCTTAAATCAGGCTAATGACACTATGAATCTTATAAGTCATCCTCAGACATTCCTAAACTGGCCATTCAGAAATTTAACTGATTTAGCTTTAAAAATAACAAAAAGACTTGCCTGCGTTTCAAAGACTCCTACTATGCTCCGGTCAACCAAGAACTTTCTTAGATGAGTTGAAATAAGTTCAACTGCTTTGTGAACTCCAGCAGATTCCCCTTGTATTTCAACAACACTATCATCTCGAAGAGCAAAAACTGGCAAGTGTTCTGTTGCAAAGCACACATTTTTCAGGTACAGAAATAAAAATTCGTCAGAACAGTAAAATGGTTTTCCTTTGATACTCCTGATGCACAAAAGGATATTACTCATTAAACAAATGATGATATAACACTTGAGTTCTAGACAAGAACCACTTAACCAACTTTTCAAAATTCAAATGCCTAGAAAAGGCTCAGTTTAAATAATAAGCTCAAAATGCCTCACATGATGTCCTCCAAAGATAACCTACCGAAAAGGCATATTTGTAAATTGCCAAATTAAGCACCATTTCCTCATGCAATATACAAGGCAAGTAAGCACACCTGATCCAAGGACACGTATGGTACAACCCGAGGTATCTTGAATGGATTTAATAGTGGACCCCTGCTTCCCAATCAAGCTTCCTGCTTGAGTATCTGCTACAAGAAGCCTTGTAACAACTGTGCGCCCAGCAGCTGATGTGCTATCCGCAGCATCACGATCAACATTGACAATTTGCTTATGAACCCTTAATAAGCCATCCACAGCAGGTGGTATGGTGCGATCTGGCTCCTCTTTTGCAGAAACCATTACCTTTTAAAAGCACCAAAAATAGAGTTCAGAAACACTAGATAGAGAGGTTCTTTTAAACTACAAAAAACAGAAGCGCGTTCAAACTTTTGAGCACACTAATTAATATATTTCACTCATCAATTGTTTCATTTAAACATCGCAAATACATACTTATCATCAAAATCGTAATACTAGCATTAAACAAATTATATATTGAATTTTAATTTTATTCCCAATTCTATGAACCCATGCATCTCTGGGTCAACAAATTAACAGTAATTTTCACCTTGATAGACTTATAAGAGGTATAAAAAATTTTAAATTTTAAATTTAATTAACCATCCTACATCTTCAGAGAATTTAATAATGCTAGGGACCACTCTAGTAATTATATGAATCAAGATGTATTTCAAATTTATTAGTTTATAGACACATTCTCATGCCTTTAGCTAACAGTTTCCGCTCACTTAATATATGTGAATCAAATTTCATAAGCTGTTTGATCGCCTTTTTTTCGCTTTTATCATTTTAATGTTAAGGAGTTGTTTCTGGGGAATATTTTCAGGGATGTGGCAAGACACCAGTCGACCAAGTTCTGAAGTTACCAGGTATAGTGAAAGCCTGTTGCTACCAAAATCTGCACAAACTATTCTGAATGTTTAAGACATAAAGAACGTTTCAGCACTTGTATGTATATGCTCATTGCTGTTTCCCTGCAACTTGAACTTTGGCACTTCAGTTTGAAGCCACTTTGGTCATTCAAATTTGCAGACCACCTGCACACATCGATTTTGGTTATCGTGATAAAAGACATTTCTTTTTATAAATATTTAACCTGTTATAATATTTATCATTTGTTGTGTTCTGCTTAATTATAGATATTTTAATGGATTCACTTCCTCGACAACTTTTATTTTTTAAATATAATTTGTTGATAACAATATTAATATGTGTAAACATGTTTTATAATAAATAAATCAGTACCCTTTAAGTTGCAATTTCAAATTAATTATACGAAGTTTGTTTGACAAAGTAGAAGTTTTCCATATTGAAGTGAAGCCCGTACTTTCCCCAAGATAAGTATTAAAAACACCTAGTTATGTTCCCACTCTTAAATTATCATGAATATTATGATGGTCCACACATGAGATATGAAGTTCCAAACTCAGCAATAGCAACCAAATTTCACCAATAATATCAGTTTAGTGGTATATAATTGCAAACAACATTGGAAAATGATGGAAAAAGGGATACAAGCATGACCAATAATATAACATCAGACACAACTAAACTCTGAAAGATAGTAATTTCCAAGAACCACAGGTATCAGCATACAAGATTGGCACATTAACCTTCAAAACAGATTTCAATATATCCAGACTTATTCCTCATTGAATAATATAAAAATAGGAAATGTCAAAAGTAAACTCACAGCTCTTTCTGAGGTTCCAGGAGGACCATCAAGTATTTTAATACGAGCTTTCGTCTCTTCAGTAATTTTCTTAATGAATTCACCCTTGCGCCCAATAATACTGCCAACTTTTTGAACAGGAACCAACATCCTGAATACATTCTCTCCAGGCCATCCAGGCCACCTTTTTATTTCATTTCCTTTTGAATCAATATCATGTTCCTGTTTCTGCAGAGAATCAAAACTTTCAGGCATATCTCCTACATCATGATCAATATGCTTTTGTGGAGAATCCAAGTTCCCAGGCAAATCTCCAGCATCAAGTCCATCCAAATGATTATCTGGAGGATTGTATTCCTCAACAACATTGCCTGCATCATGTTCTTCAGACTCTTGTGAAGGAAACTCAGAGTTGTCAATCACTCCTGCATCGTGTTCATCGGAATGATTTTGTGGAAAATTGACGTTCTCAGGCACATAGCCTGCATCTTGTCCATCAAAATCTTCCCCAGCCATTCCAACTATATTTGCTGTAAATTCAATCATTTAAAACAATTCGTCGTTATAATTTAAATTTAAACAGAAAAAAAAGGATAATAAAAAAATTGAAGCGTTTAAGAATAATCCCTAATCGAGAAAAGAACTACACAGCAGAACTGCCGATATCTTCAAAATCTTGACATATGCAGTTCCCGTTAAACATATTAAGCCCTGTAACCTTCAATTCTACACTAGCAACCCACCCAGCCACCCCCTCGGCCAAGGAAAAGCTAATAATTTGAAAAGATAATTCGGAGAAAAGTAACATCGTAATTCTTCGTTTACTAAATTAACCACTAAACCAACCCGAGTGAATCATAGAAGAGTACAAACATCACAATCTCGTCGTAGCTATATCCATTCCCCAGGAAAAATGTATAATAAAACTTCGGAGATTAAGTATGAACACCACCAAAAATTGGCACGTCATAACCCAAAATCTCCACTAACAAATAAAAAATAGGAGATTGATAAAACAAAAGCGAACACAAATGGATGCCTACAAAAAACGTATATAGGAAAAAAAGTAGAAACCCTAGATCGAACTCGAATCAAATAAAGTATAAGATTACAAAAGAATGAAGATAGAAAAAAAGTAATGTACAAGTTAGGGTTATAGAGTATTTAGTGTGAGTATCATTTCGAACTTACAGAATTGGTGAGAAGGTCGGGGCGCGCAGAGAAGAATGGCGTTTGGATATGGAGGCTGAGCAGAATTTAGGTTTTGTGGGGATGAAATGCGCACCTATCTATTATCTAATATAATTTATATTTGTGTTCCAGTCCTTATAACCTGTTGATATTAAATTTTGACGGTTCCGGTATATATATTTTATTTTTTTTTCTGCTTCAATTTTTAAACTGATCGGAGTTGAATAACATCTCTTAAAACCATATTTAGGTGATTGAGTCTTTTATTATTCAACTTTAAAATCATATACATAAAATAAAAATTAGTTTAAAAAACTTTTGAGAAGAATAAAATTTAAAATAAAAAAAAATTTAAATAAATTTTTATTATTTTTAAACATAGTTAAATAGCTTTTACTTTTCTGTAATTTTTTGTTATAATTTTTTATTTTTTATATATTTACAATAGTTCAAATATTAAACAAAAAAATAGATTTATAGACACAGAAAAAGTCATACAATGTTATATATAGATTTATAGACATATAGATCATGTATAATAATTTAGAGATAAAAAATTTAAAATTATTATAACATTAATATAGATAATAAATTTTAATTTTATATTTAAAACTTTTTAAACTAATTATTAAATTATAGACTAAAACATGATTTTGGTTGTTCATACATGATGAAATTCACCAACTGGAGTTGAATTTAGTGAAGTGAACTAATCTCTTACAACATGTCTCAAAAATAATTACTTTTAACAGAATGATACTTGTGAGAAACAAAAAATATATAATTTTTTTAATTTTGTTTTGCATAGAATATTTTTATCAATTTTATCTTTTATAATTTAATTTGTTATTAATTTAGTTCATCTATCTAAATGTCATCAAAATAAGTAATAATTATAATAATTTAAACAATTGATACTGACTAAATAAATTGTTAAAAGTCACTATGATCTAATTTTTATTATCTTTATTTTTAATTGGATAAAATATTACATCTAATTATTAATATTAAACATTGCATAGTTAACACAAATGTTTGCCTAATTGAAATAAAAAAGTGAACAAAATTAGATTATAATTAACATAAAATATTATTTAATCAACACTAAATATTTAAGTCATTAGATATTTAGTTATTTAGTAACATTCAAATAGAGGGACTAAATTGATAATAAATTATATTATAAAAAATTACTTAAAAAATAAAATTTATAAGGGATCAAATTAAAAAAATTATTATTTATAAGAAATTAAAATAATATTTTAGTTTTAAATTATATATAAAACTAAAAGGTAAAATTTAATAAAAATATATCAGCAGACTGAATTTGGCCATTGAAATACTTTATAAGTGAATAAATAGTTTTGACCTACGTTATAGTTGCAGAAGGATTATTAAATATAGTGGATGTCATTTTTCTAAAAATGGATTTAAAGAGAGAGAGAGAGAACACATGGATGGATTGATTTAGGTAAGTAAGGAAATTAGTTTTGCACATTTATTAAATGACAACTTTTGTGCTGTCTTCGTACTGTTTAAAATTTAGACATAAATAGAATGAATTGAATGCCTTGAGAATTCGTTTGTACAGAGACCAATTATTTATTTGTCTTATTCGTAATATTTTGTAATAAGATTTGAAAATGTTTTTTATTTTAATTTATTGGATTGGACAATAAGAGTATTTTCATATTATCTTATACGTTAAGTGAAATTAAGTTTCTCTCCAAATGAGTTTAATACATTGTCACATCAAATCTAATATGTTTAAGAAAAATAAGGGTGTATAGTTTGCAAAAATATTTTAAAACCAATTTCACTTAAATGACTATAATTTTTTGTAATTTTGTAATTTGATTAATATAATTATTCATTTTTTATTTCTAACAAAATTTAAAAACAATAACAATATCAAACTAAGCCTAAATTCTCCTAAACTTAATTGTTGGTCTCAACGTTTAAAATATTTTGTTTAAAAAAGGAATATACACCATTTAAACATTATACAAACTCCTCAAGATTATATTCGTGATATTTGAAGAGTGATTAGATTTCAGACCCAAAAAAGAAATAGTGATTAGATGTATCAAATGCTCTGACATTTCACATAAATAAAGGTTTTAAGTTTTATAGCTTCAAGCTAGGTAAATTTCATTTTTTTTTTATACAGCAAAAAATTTAATCCTTCCTGACCGTATTAAGGTTGTAACTTGAAAGTTAATAATTGTTCATAAAATTATGCAAATAAAATTGGATAATTAAAAAAAAAACTTACTGTTTATCCTGAATTGGCCCATTTAATCTTTTTGAAATCAAAATTTTGAGGGTTAGTTTGAACTAGCCCAATTTGATCCTAGACCTATTAAAATTAGTCCCAAAGGTTAAAAATGCCTACTCATAAAACACGATCCATATACAATAAAAATACCCCATGTATTAGTTAGATATAACCTAATTTATTCCTTGTAAAAAGATATAATATAATTTTAAATTATAATTAACTTAAATTTTACATTTTAGAAAGAAACTGTTTATCAGTCAAAACATAAATTATGACAAGGCTAAACTTTTCTGTGCTATTAAAAAAAAAAAAATTCGCCTTCATTAATTTTAGGTGGGACCAAATTTCTTTGTTCCATCTTGATTATACTAACGATGCAAAAAGTCAATGATCTCATGTAATGAAATTTGATTCCACGAGATTTGAGCCAAAAAGAAAAAGAAGCCAATTTTAAGTTTTCTTTGGCCAGTTCTGGTTATGTATTTGCATTACATTTTCAACTCACATACAAAATTCCATATCACAAGGACATATATCGTCAGTGCGAATGTAATAGTTAAGTAGACAACATCATTCATGAATCATGAGTCATGACATACATTAACATTCTCACTTTGCATATAGTTTTTTCTCTTCTGCTTTTTCATTCCAGCTGTTTGATAAAAGTCCAAAACGAAATCATTAGGTAGTTATGCAACACAATACAGCAGACTTGAACTGAATAAGCAAAATTTTGAAGTCTCAAGCAGTAATTTTGAAAGTCAAATCGAGACGATGAATTTAACCTCTTTCCAGTCAAATATCCCAGCTAGAAGCTGTCTTCTTGTTGGGTCGGCAAGGTAGAGATTTGAAGTTCTTGTGTTATGTGTCTTATATCATTCCGTGTTAGTTAAGTAACCTTTTGAAATAACGAGAATTTGCTATGTCCAATCATCTATCGCCAGGACAGGCTGAGATGAAGCAGAAAAACAGCTTGGGAGGATTATGATGATTTAAAGCATACTCAAAGTCTCAAACTCTGGACAGCAAGTACTAGTGGTAATCATTAAGCTCCTTTTTAATCCCTGAACCTTAATCAGCCTTCATACCCTTTTAGTTACGTTTGCTGACTGCACTTCACTTTCTATATATGTGAATTTTCACCCATAAAATAAGTAAATAACTGCTGTTAGAAGTACCAATTCTTCAGCCTTCAGCTTCCTTGTATGTGTTTTACCTTATCTTTTTCTTTTACTGTTTCCGTTTTTTGTTTTTTAAGTAAATATACAATTTAGTTCTTGAAAAATATACTTTATGACTCTTTGGTGCTTAAATTTATTTCTTTATATAGGTTTGTTCCGCAAAGAGTGTAGCATATCGAGTTAGTCCTTTAAAATAGAGTAAGTATAAAATTTGGTCCAATAAATAATTGTTACAAGTCTGATAAGTTATAAATTATGAGAGACTAACTACTGTTAAATAAATGAAAACAGGAGAAGATGCACGAAGTTAAAAATACTACTTTTGGAAGGAAAACTATATTATAGCTTCTTGCAGCAATTGGAGGATGCCTATAATGGAATCTTCAACCCCATTTAGAGATATCGCCTCAGCAATAGCCTATAAGTTCTGCCAAGAAAGTAGTTTAACAGGAATATAAAGAACTCCTTGGACTTGTACAAAAGCAAAAGAAAACAAGAGGCCAAGCCCCTTGCCTGAAGTGGCTGAAAAAAGGATTCCGATGTGAAGGTGCCAATCAAAAAGCTGAACTTGCATATTTAATGGTAGAGCTCAGTGATGATAAGAGCAATGAAAAATTATATAAACAAGTTAGTCCATCAAAACTTGAATGCAAAAAGACAATACACAAGCACACTGCAGGGCTTACCATATAAAAAAATAGGATTGATGGCACAGCAATTCAGCAGGGAGCCTGGCGTTCAGTGTGTATTTTACCAGTAGAGAAATTATTGCCAATGTAATGATGGCAAGCCGCCTAACCATAGGAAGTTTCACAAGAAATAAAAATAATATTTCTATAGAAATTTCAACCGAATCATACATTCCTTTGTAGGAGAGTTTTCAATTATTGTCACCTCTTCCAGAATTTAAAAAGCTAGACACTTATGATTTATTAGAACATACTTGCAAATGTGGGAACAGAGGGCTATTACCAAAAGGCAATTTGACTTTTAGGTGGGCTTAAAGCATTTGATATCTTAATTTGCTTCTAGGTCATGATTCCACCCAACTTTTTCTGTTGGGTCTGTTCAGTATTACATTTATCTATTACTCTTGGAAGTCATATCAATCAAACTTTATTCTGCCAGTATTTCCGGACAATTGGAAGACCCCTAACGCTCATTTTGACCTTAAAAAAAAGTTACTATGTAAACATTATTCCTACATGTGTTTCCTTCACATTATGTAGATTTTTGGGCCAGACATGGTTTTGGCCGTATTAGGGATATGTCCTTAATATATTCAACAACTTCGGTATTGTGATAATGAACTTGATGGTGGAAATTCACCATGACTTGTGTCCACAGGAATATGGAGGTACATGTTTTCCTTAGCTGGATCTCACATGTATTAAATTTTCTACCTTATCTGATACAACTCTTGCTTGTGTCCAGGATGCATCTACCTAAATATCTCAATTCACAAAATGACATACAAGATTTCGATTTTTTTTAACACAAAATTTTGTTTTAAAATTGAAATTATATTAGAAGAATCTCTTGTAGGTTCTAAACACTGAATTGCAGAGAGAACTGAAATCTGAAGTCTGAACACTAGCTTTTATTTGTAGAGAAGATCCTGAATGAAAAATTGAAATTTTCCAATATGTAAATGAAGTTTAATAGGCTCAAATCTCCTGTAGCTAATCTGTGCAGATTGTTATGAACCCAAAAAAACCTGAGGTGACTGATAAAAAAGCATAGAACAATCTTTTCTAATTACTTTATTAGAAGGCAACTTACCGGGCAAAAGATTTCGAATTTCATTTGCTTTTTATATATGTTGCATTTCAGAATAGCTTTTGTACAAGTCGATGGCGATATGCAGCGATGACATATAGTCATTGAACAAAAAAGTTGGTTTTAACTTTCAATACTTTATGTTTGCTACTTTTATTCCACTATTCTTTCATATCTTTTTACATTTATGCTTCTAGCTTTAAACGACCTTTCTGTATTAAGCTTGGAATTCAAGATTGGTATATTGCTCCATATGCCATCATTAATGATGGATCTCCACCACCATTCTCTTTAGTCTTGTGGCAATCAAAAGACACATCCTTTACTTGAGAGCTGAGAATAAACGTAAGGTCGGAGAATCTCATACACTATCTGAATCTCTAAACTGTACAATCCCATAAATTCAAGAGTACTTAGTACCTTCATCTCAGTACATATTAGTCCCAAGTCTTGTTCTAAAATATTTACTCAATATAGGGCTTGGTCAAGATTTTTGGCTTTGCTACCTAACATCAAACACCACAAATTAGGTATTGACAAAGCAATATCCAGAGGGGTTGGTCCCTATGTTTGAAGAAAACTGTTGAAGGTAAAGCAAAGGAGCCTATAAGGGTTTAAGTTGACCTGACTTAAATAGTGTTATGCTCTAAGATTAATAAATTAGAAGTAAAATTCTAAGGAAGCTTTTTACTTGTTCAGACGTAAAAATCATATTAAATTATTTTTATGACTAAAGCCCTATGTGTGAAAAGCAACTTAGGAGTAGTGTAGAAAGTGGACTCCAAATCATGTGACCCTAGAAAGAATCTCCTCTCAAACTTACATATATATAAGGACCCCATGAAAAATAATGCATGGCCATATCAAACACTTTAGCCATTTCTCTGTCTCTCTCTTGCGCTTTTTCTCTCTTTCTCTCTCATCCTCCCCACCCTTCCCCTGTCTGTCATATAAACATGAAAAGTTGAGGGGAATGTCGTCTGGTTCGAGATCATTCATGCAAAGCCTCAAACATAGCTTCTCTGACTGATTTCGGACCAGGCTTCATTCCCCTCAGCTACCAAGCACATCTTATTCTCTTTCTATATAATTTGAAGACAAGCATCAGCAATATGACTATCTACTTATGCTTGTAAACCAGATCCTCAGGTAATTGAAGAACAGAAATGGAAAGCAAAATCTGTGAGCGATTAAGAACAACTGCGAACGATTAATTGCCAACTGGATCAGCTTCCAGGTGAGTATGATTCAAACTTTCAAGTTTTTTGCTTTTTCCCAATTTGTTCATAAGAATTGATGTATTGATTTGTTGAGAAGTTCTTCTTTAGGGGTTAGTTTATTGTCTTCGGGACTTAAATGGCAAACTATATTTGTTCTGCTGCCGTGTGGTCATTTGCTTGTGTTTGGTTGGGAGGCAATCTCTTTCATCATAACAGATGGGTCAGGTATTTAACCTTTGTGGGTCTACTTGATCATCAGAAAACAAAAACTATGGTAACGGATTGTATTTGTGTGAAGCTCATTATTTCAAGTGGGTCAGATCTGCTGGAGTCATATCTTGGTGGAACTGTTTATCTTTAGAGTCACACTTCAATTTAGTTAACCATTAATGAAACTGAAAGTAAGAACTGCACCGTGATTCACTGCAATGTTTTGGTGAAATCTAGCAAAAATAAAAAGCTGTGTTAAAAACTTAGAATTCCATTGTTTACATATTATAGCAATTAAAATGACAGGATTTTTGTGCGTGCGTAAACGCTTAGTTTATATATTAATATCTGTAAAAATGTTTTGTGACAACATACGGTTGAAAAGATAGTGCGAGGTTAAAAAGTTGGGGTTTCATGGGACACAAAGTGGCTGGATGATTGGGGGAAATTTAACAGAAATACAAATATTATCTGTCTGTCAGCAGCACGAAGTCCCATTAGGATTTAGAACTAAATTCATAGGTCAGAACAGAAATATCAGAAGTATAGGTTTTATTGGAATCACCAATATCTTTTTGATATAAGTAATATATAATTACCTGAATAATTGCGTGTGACATTGTTCCTTATCCAATCATTTGGGTCTGATTGAAAGTCCCTGAGCACTCTCATATCAGGACAGAGCAATGGAGAAACAACAATAACAATAATAATAATAATGTAATCCAAGTACAGACAGAAAATTTTGTGGGTCTATACGGAAGTCACACCAGCAATTTTATGAAATTTCAACATGGGCAAAGGCAGAAAGTTGCATCTAATTAAAATTATTGGATGATTAGGCCATAAGTATGACCTAGTAATGAATATTGTGAGTAGTTAAAAAAAAGCCTTGGTTTTAAATCGTTGCTTGGTAACGTGATAAAAAGAACTCAATGGATGATTTAAAAGTGATTCTTGAAAACAGAAAAGACCTACTTAAGTTTCAATAGGATCATAGTCAAACTTGGAACTTTGATATAAATATTTTTAAGAAATTAGATCCAAAATCCAACCATATGATTATGTCTTACAATAAGTTGATAAAGTTGTAAACAATGGGTCCATTCTTTGTTCGGCCTATGTCATTTTGTTGGCTTTGTAATATGAAATCAAAACACGTGATGACGGAAATGTCCACTAATGACTTCTAAGTTAATGTCTTTAATCTTTATCCATTCTTTTTCTTTTACTTTTAATTAAGAAGTTAACCACATGTGTTAAACAGAGTTTATGTAATTTTGTCCCATACTCCGAATTCTCATTACTCTAAGTTCTTTCAAGCACTACAGTCCATATAATTCTATCCCAATGTGATTTCTGTGGTGAAATTGTTCGTGCTTTTGAACTAACCAAAAGAAAAGAATCGGAATGGTAAGCCTATAGCCTATCAGGTTGAAGGCTATACAAAATTATTTCATCTAGAATTTTATTTACTTCTCTTTTTTACAACAAAAAAGCTTTTATTGGGTCAAAAAGGTATAATTTTTTGCCACAGTAAAAGAGATAATTAACTTAAATCAGATTAGACCAAGGCTGGAGATAGATACATGAGAGAAACAATAGAAGTACGAGCCAAGTGCCTGTGAGAAGGAACATAGTAACAAGAGGCTCAAAACAACATAAATTCTACCCAGGCAGTGAAAGAACTTGGGAGGTTCTGTACAAAATATATCGAGAGTAAGCAGTCTCCAAGAAATCCAGAAGCTACTTATATGAACGTGAGTTGTGAGTGTTGGATTTTACACTTCCTACTTGTTAGGTTGATTTATTTCATAATTTTATATTTTTTATTATTTATTTTAATATTTTTAATTAAAAATTAATTAAATATAATTTTGATAAGTTAACATTTTTTTATAATTTTTACTAATACAGAAAAATAAAAAATAAAAAAAATTTATTATTCAGAAATATTACGGTCATTAAAAAAAATAAAAAAATAAAATAGTAAAATAAAAAATAAAAAAAATAGTAAATAATATAAAAAAAAATCTGAAATTTGAAAGAGTAGCGTGCGTTTTGTCCGGGAGCCGGGGGGGGGGGGGAGGGGGGGAATTCATTTCTCTCAGGTGTGCGACGGAGAGAGCGAAACAGAGACGGAAGGGGAGAGCTTGCGACAGGGGAGGCCGTTAGCTTGAAGGAGCTCGTCCGATCCTCCACCAGCGTCCGTTGCTGCAGTTGCCCATTGCTTCCTCCGTCGATTTTTCGTTTTCCTCTCGGCTTGGAGTCGAGAGAGGAGAGACGGGACTCGCGATTTCATCACCTCCAATCTTCATCTTCTTCCTCAAGCGTCCGAGAGAGTAGAAAGCTCAAATCAAAGATGAATCTTCTTGGTTTGACTTATTTCGTTTCTGTTTTGATGATTATGAGTAGCTAGGCGTTAATGATTTTGATTTCACGCTGTCAAAACAAATTATACGTTGTGTTTATATTTGCATTGGTAATTATATCGGTGTATTTGGCCATTAATTTTGGAAGTTGATATTTTACTTTCGCAATTTGAACTCTTTAAATATGTAGTTATTTAAAAATTTTGATATAAGTGATAACCTATGACTTATGCGTTATTTTTGTTGTGCATAGCAAAATTAGAAACCAGAGTATATTGAGCTGTAATTTTCGCTTTAATATATTTTATATTTAATTTATTTTTTAAAAATTTTAGTATTGTTAATAAGATAAATTTAGATATGTTATTTAAATTATTGAATTAATTAGTGTGAGTTTATAAATATTTTTTAATTTATTAAAATAAAAAAAAATTTATCATTTAAAAAGAGTTATTTGTTAAGTTGACTTTATTATGAATTACTTATGACATTGACTATGATTAGTTGTTAATAATTTAGAATTGAATACTCTTTAACTGAAACTTTTTTTATTAATTTAAATTATTTTTACTGTCACTTGTTTCATGCATGAATATACTTAATTTTTTTGCTTTATTTTATTTTTATTAATTTATTTTAATTTTATTTTATATTCTAGTTTTAGTTTTATTTTCCTTTTACACAAATTTTTTATATTTATTTTTGTAATTATTTTTTATTTTTTATTGGTTAATTAAAAAAGTTTTAGAATCTCCAACAATAGAATATTTTATTTTGTTTTATTCTGTTGGTTTCGACGCTTAACACTACTATCCTGCATTTCCTGCGTTTCAGTTGTTGACATGAAAATATGCAGTAAAAGTATAAACTCCTCTGGACTTCAGCTTCCTCTTGCCCTTTATCAACCACATGTTGATTGGAACCTTCATGATTCAGTTTTCAGGGCACCACATGGTTGCAATAATTCAACGGCCATCGGTTAAGTCTTTATCATCATTTTCTCTTTGGTATGTAAGAAGGAAGAAAGGAAAGATACACCCCAACAAAAAAGAGTTCCATGTAAATACAATCAACTCAGCCCAGAGTAAAGTCCAGGTTGTTGTCATGATTGATTAATCACAGGCACAGATCAGAATCGTAGATCAATAACCTATGCCGCCAAGCAAGTTAAAACTATAACAGGTTGCAGAACGCTCAGATAGGATGCAATTGAAAATCTGCCAGTTTAGTATTCATATGCATCTGGCAGTCTGGCTGTGGAACCACCTATTAGGACACCACTAAACTCACTTACCCAGATCGCTAGTTGAACTTAAACTTTATCTAGTTATCAATAGGCAGCTAGCAGCAGATAAACCTCTGGCTGCATACTCTAATCAGTATAAGTTTATTTAACTTTTCTCATACACAAGTCTGGGAAGCATTTGTACCTTGCTAAATAGTTGAAGCCTCATTCTTTTTCTTACTTTATTTCCTTCCATATTATCCACAATGTCATGGCAAAGAGCAGCCCTGTATGCCCTCTGTTTCAAAAGAGTGAATACAATCAACGCATTTAGTTTTAAATCTAGTCCTGACAAAAGCCAGGTAGAAAATCTGCCATGTCACTTCAGTTTAGAGCAATCTTGGATTAGATGGTGTATATCCTCCTTAATATGTGCATTGTATTTAAAGCAAATCTTCATTGCAGCCAAAGCACTAAAGTCCTGTCGTTGTGTTGATTTGCCACCAAAAGATTTCATTGGAGATATTCTCCTACCCTTCATTTCCAAGGAAAGTTCCTTTACTTTGTTCATCAAGACTGCTTTACAAAGGCCATCAATAACTGTCATTAACAAGATATGTTCTAATCATTTATTCGTTCAGCTTAAACAACCCGATAGCCTCGTTAATTCTACTCTCTTTACGGAAGACTTGTATAAGTAAATTTATTCTTGAAGTAGCCTTTCCTGAATCCTGACCATACTTCGTACTACTGACGAACCATCGCAAGCTCGATTCACTGCAGAGAGACGTCACAGTGGAATATTGAGTCGCGTGTCTCGAGTTTGGGAACAGTAGCAGAAGAAGATGCGTTAGAAACCATTTGGAGAGTTTTGAATCCTCCTGACTAGCCGGTGATTGAATCGTAAAGTGCTGTCGACGAACACTATCCACCTTCACGTTTTTGTCTTCTCCAATGGGTTCTGGTGGTGAGATTAGAGCTTTGGGTGGCCATGGGCATTGAGTTTCAACGATAAATAAAATATGTATAACAAAATTCACCAGAGCATCATGTATAATAAACAATAAGAATCAATACTCTTAACTATCTAACAAGTGATAATATTATTAATTAAAAATAAAGAGAGTTTATAAATATGACTTGTATAATATGTTCTTTCCTTTACGGAATTAAATAAAGTGTAATTTTAAATCGAATTGTTATGTTATTGAATTCTAATGCATTATATCAGAAGTGAACTGGTTATGAGGTGCACAAACTAATTACCCATCATATAATTGAAATAAATATACAAATGATTATTAAAAACATTAAGCTCAAAATTTTAACACTTTCATAAAATAAAAATTTCGTCAAATTTGTCAATTTAAATAATAATAATTTTAAATATTGTAATTATAAGAAAATGTATCGAATGTAGAAGTGTAAGTAAATCTAATTGTTATAACATAGTAACAGAATTTGGATTAAAAACTAATTAAATTCCCAGCCATAAAAAATTTTCTATACGTGTAACCCACTGATTATGGTGCCGTGCAAAGTCACGTACCTTCCTGTCAACTTCACGATCGACTCCAAAGAAATATAACGATTAGCGTGCAACCACAAACACAGGAGTATGAAGAATTTCCTTTCGTTCCTAACTACAGAGTAACATTCCAATTTTCACAACACAAATTCTCGTTTCGTTCATAGCTTTGTTGGTCTGCGTTTTTTATTTCTAAGAGAAATGCAGAAAGGTACGTGATACTCAAGATTCACCGTTGTGTTGCCATTTTCTTCGCTATAATTTTTCAATATCATTCCTAACTCTCATGACAAAATAAAGAGGTTTGATTTTTTTTTTTTTTCTTTCACCTGAATTTTCTTCAGATGATAACAACAAGCCAACCTTCACACAGATCCTCGTAGCATCCTGCATCGGCTTGATATTTGCTTTAACATTGCATTATTTTATGAAAAAGTTAAGAGATCAAAAGATTATTCCACTTATACGATTAACAAAAACAGGGCATGCCCCGAAGCTGGAAAGGTTCTCCCATTATGTAGGTAAATATATGTCCAATAATTTTTAATTAGACTTACGTGGATCCATAATTGGTGATATAGACATTGTATTAAATAAGTATGAACTGAATTGGTTGGGTATGTGAGATTTTGTGATTTGGTGCAGCTAGGCAACTGGGGTTAGATAGAAGGTATTGTCCACAACTATGTAAACTGGCATCAGAATTCATAAGGAAATGCGAGGGATATGAAGATGATATATACTCGTACTTCGCAAGCGAACCAGATGCCGATTCACTATTTGTTAAGCTTGTGGAGGAGTTTGAGAGATGCATTCTCAGTTACTTTGCATTCCATTGGAGCCATGCGGATATAACGATAAGTCAGGTACCTCACAACTCATTATCATTACGGCTCCTATAATTCCTACGCTATCCTTGGTGACAATGTGATACGATCTTGTCTTTTGGTCTTTAGATTCTACCATACTGATATCACTACCTACATTGTATGATTTCAGTTGAAACTGTTGTGAAATGCCTTGATAAGTATTAGTGTGACTTGAACCATGAAAACAGCCGATTCCCAAAAAGAAAAAGGTTTTAGGTTGAAAACTTGAAATGTCTCGTGACTTAAGTACCATCTTAATCGCTGTTCAATGTAGAATATATCACAAGGGCTGTAGTTAAATGAAATGTTTTATGCCTCGTTGATCATTGAAACTCACAAATTAAACAATCATCGACGGTAAATTGTACTAGATAAAGAAATGTGGCGTTTCAGGTGTTTAGCTGCGAAACTACAGAACCCAAAAGGAAGCTCAAGCATATAGTTATGCAAGCAACCAGGTGTGTATTAATCATTCTCTCTGACTAATTAAACAGTTATTTAAAAAACAGACAATAATCATATGTTGTGAAACATAATATTATGAATATGAAATATGAAAATCCATGAAGATGGATCAGAGTGAAAAGGCATCCACTTTTCTTGTATTTTGATGCTTGCATCTTCTTTTGTATAGGGAGCAAAGGTTCGAGAGAGTAACCAAGAATCTGAAGGTGGCTAGAGTTTTTAATACATTAGTAGAAGAGATGAAAGCAATGGGGATTGCTTCCACTGATGACTCTCTATGTACAGAGGTGATGGCTCCAGTAGCTCACAGTGATAGAAGTCCAGTGCTTCTCCTCATGGGTGGTGGCATGGGAGCCGGGAAGAGCACCGTGCTAAAAGAGATTCTCAAAGAGTACGAGCGAATATAATTTCTGAACCAAAACTATACATATTTTTGCTTTGGCATAATTAGTTCTGTAGTATAAACTTGCATTACCTGTAGATATGAAGAGGTCATCTCTAATAGGTAACTCCCATTTGGGTTACTTGCTTTATTCTTCAGTAAATTTGACTGAATGAAGAGAACTCCCGCATTTGCTGAAGCATCTCTTACTAAGACTCCTTTTAACATGCTGCAAATATTCTCATGTCTCAAAATAGTAGAATGTTTACATTGAACGAGAAGTCACTGTTATGATCTTCGGTGCACCTTCGCAGATGCTGCTGATATATAGCAAGTATTAAAAAAAAAAAAATTAAGCTTACAGGGTTAATGAGGTCCGCGAATATGATTAGATGGCATGCATAGAAACAAGTGATATGCAGAGAATTTTATTAAAGTTGATAAATGTTTTGTTTTCTTGTTTCAACCATCATTTATGCTCATTAGACTGAAACATACAAGTCTCATTTGAAATAATTAAAAACTAACATCAAGAACCTAATATCGTTTCTTTATGAATGAAATTTAAACAGACCTTTCTGGGCAGGAGCAGCAGGGAATGCCGTAGTGATTGAGGCGGATGCCTTCAAAGAATCAGATGTCCTCTATAAGGCCCTTAGCTCTAGAGGACACCATCATGACATGATTCGAACAGCTGAACTGGTGAGATGGTTTTCATTCTGGTTATAGCACTTCTTTTCGGACATAGACTCTTAGGGATCATCCATCCTTCGACTCAATTCATAGTTGTCTAATGCTCTTGATTCTTTTAAAAGGAATTAACCATTGCAAACAGGTACACCAATCATCTACAGATGCAGCCTCATCCCTGCTGGTAACAGCACTAAATGAAGGGCGAGATGTGATAATGGATGGCACTCTCTCCTGGGTACCATTCGTTGTGCAGACTATAACTATGACCAGATGTGTCCACCGCCGCCGTTACCGCATGGGACCCGGTTATAGGGTGGCTGAAGATGGAACTGTAACTGAAAACTATTGGGAACGGATAGAAGATGTAGATCCAGAACAAACTGGAGGCAAAAAGAGAAAACCATATAGGATAGAGCTGGTTGGGGTAGTATGTGATGCTTACCTTGCAGTTGTTAGAGGAATAAGGTAGTGCTGGTGCAGCATGAATCTTTCAATTTGATAATCTTACTCGCTTAAGGATAACGACTAACTTTGAATGTCAAACAGGAGAGCCATCATGTGTAGAAGAGCGGTAAGAGTAAAGTCACAATTGAAATCCCACAAGAGATTTGCTGAAGCATTTCTAACTTACTGTCAACTAGTAGACAATGCGCGACTCTATTTAACAAATGCATTGGGAGGCCCACACAAGGTACACATATCTTCTCATTTTTTCTTCGCTATTCGTTTTCAGATGCTACAAACCCCCATGTAAACCTTCAAGACGAATCATAAAAGTCATATGCACAATTTTCTGTTTGCTTTTTAAATTTTAACTTCAGCTGCTAAAGTTTCATGCAAGCAAATATATTATTTGGGGTTGTTAAGCCGTGGGATTCATAACATATCAGTAATCATGTAATGTTTATAAATGTAAATGAAATCGAAAAAAATAGAATAATAGATTAAAAGAGTTAAAAAAAAAATTGCAATCTTAAAATATTTCCATTTCTAATATACTGACGGTTCTGCTTTAGTGGTATCTGACATGTTAACTGTTGTAAAGATGATAGGATGGAAGGACAGAGACAAGACACTGCTGGTTGATCCAGAGGAAATTGACTGTTTGAAGAGGGTTGCTCGGTTGAATGAGGAAGCCGAATCCATCTATGAACTTTACAAGCACCCTAACCCAGCTCATCAAGCCGGATCAGTATGGAAAGATATTGTATTATCACCTACAAGGTTGAACATTCAACAGGAGCTCAAGTATTCCATCCAAAAGGCTGAGAGATTGAAATAATAACTTCACGGAGTATGGATGACATCTCACCTTCAGCTTTTGAGGTCTACACACTATGGGAAACCTTCTAGAGGGAGGAATGAAGAGCATGAGTTGGGAGCTCAACGAGCATCCCTAACTTCAAATTTGTGACCGAGGAAAATTTATGTATGAAATTGAAAATTCCACCATTTCAATGTTGATCACTTAGGATGCTTCAGGTAGGGTAGTTCAAATTATCTTTCTGGAGTGCAGAAAGCAGCTACTGGCACACACTAATTATGCAGACAGTATTAGACCCAAAGCATAAGTGCACAACAGACTAACAGTAACAGATCAATCAAAGATTACCAGTAACCAGTTGTTGTTTAGCCATTTTACCTGTACTTATATCGACATTCACCAAGAGTTCGCTACTTTAACCTTCAACTCTGACTAAAGCTAAGTGCAAAATTTCAGAATGTGGATGCCTGATTTATACAACAATTTCTCATACTATTTCTTGTGCTTCTAATCATATTCCTTTTCCTGCTCCATGCCACCCAGGCAAAGGTACTTCCCTTGGCATGTTAAAACTGTTATGTAGAGGGAAGGGTGTTTAAAATGGATGGAAATGAGAGTCAGTTCACATTCTATGAAAGTTTTTCTTTCAACAAGCCAGTAAGTGGGCAGCCTCCACACTCATCCAAACTTGGGTTTCACATAAACAAAGTTCGCTAGACCATTATACTGGGATCAGATGGATCAATTTACTAGCCATCCTGTTTTTCTGCAATGCTGTTTTTTTTCTTTTTGGTAGATAAAATGGTAGAAAGGAAAAACACCCCTAATACTACTTGATAGGATGCTAATAGCGTGTTAGAGAAACCAACAGAAATCCAACCTAAAAGATTACTGCACAAGCTTATCTATAAGTAGTTTTACCTGGTCTCAATTACTCAACTAGACTTTATATGTCAGGGAATCTCCCTGAGAAAAGTTGCCTACTAAAGAAGATTTTAGATGATTTCAGAAAAATTCAAGATTTTAGGACAGAAAATCAAATGTCCAACACAAAGCAGCTCCATTTGAAATGACACAGATTGCTCATGCAACACTGAACCTCGTTTAAGGTGCCACATAACACCTGTTTTGTTGTTCTGTGGTGCTATGCTGCACAACATCACAACAATGCACCACTAACAACCATTGTCACAACATCACAATTAAAAGTTTCCTTCAGCCAACCTCCATTTTTCTAATGACATTCTCTTAAAACCTCATCTTTATTTTAATTGACCAATCAACATATGGAAAGTACTTACTCTTATGTTTCTCCTGATGTGAAGATCCATCAACCTAATTCTTAACTCTTCATTCCTCGCCAACCCCTACAAAATTTCACTCACTATATCAATTTAACTTGAACACTTTTTCTAGAAGGCTTAAAATCTCGTCTCTATGACCCCGTATGACCTCTTTTGTTGCCCAATTTGCACATTGATACTTTAAAAGAAAAAGAAAAATCATTATTTCTCTCAGGTTGACCTGTAACTCACCCCAGTTTTCTCAGTTTATATTTCAATGTGATGCACGTATAGTTTTCTGACTAACCTCATAGTTGTTTAATTATTTCCCTATACATCTATGTCCTAGCCATCAATTACATATTGCCAGTTTTTGTCCGCAAGAGTTTTGCCGAAAGGAAAGAAGTTTTCCAGAACCCTAGATCAGAATGATGACAACTTAACTATGCAAGTCATGCCAAAATGCTAATTAGAAGAGAAAATCATGATCCGGCATTTGTTTTAATGGAAAGTATACATTGACACGTGATCATTATTTATTAATGTTTAGTAAACCTACATAAACATTAATGATAAAGCTTCGATTGGCTCATCAGTAGACTTAACAGAAGATTGATTACATCAAGAACCAAAGTGATTTACTACCACCTATTTATCTCCTCTCCAAAGTCTCTCACTTGTTGGACATTCTAATTCCATTAAGAGAATAACATCACTACCACTAATTCCTCAATCATCTATCCCCCTAACTCTAGAATTATTACAATCAGAGAACATCATATTTAAAAAGCCAAGTATATCATTATATACTAAATAGATCAATACCATGAAGGTGCAGTAACAGTAATTCAATTGTCAGTTAACACCAAGAAGACACGGTGAAAAGGATTAATGCTGCGTGTGACCTGCAATAGTAAGAAAGGCAGTGCATCAAATAATGGTAAGTGATTGCGAAAGAATCATAAACATCTGCTTTTTTTTTCTCTGAAAGAAATCACCAAGAACAGAGCGTACTACCAATGATAGCTTCAAGCTATCCATTAACTCAGGAAGCGTATAAATCTAAATTTCTGCTGTAGAAGTGTGTTGATAGAAAAGATTTACGAGATAGAGTGTGGCATCATGCTTGGTAAAACAGGAAATACACCAAAGCACATAAGTAATAAGTATTAGAAAGCAACACAGCAAAAACCCAAAAGGGTAAAAAAACCAGAGAATCAACATACAGCCTCATTAGTCAAATCAGAAACAATTTGATTGATAACTTTCCCAATCACATGTAGCACATGATCCAAGCATTAAAAGTTTTCCCATCAAATAATCGAGTTTGTATGCTCCTAGTAAATTTAGAGCACTTCATGTCAGAAATACTTGAAGTTGATTGCATTGTCTGCACTAATTCCTTCTGACTGCAAACAACCGCGGGAGGAAAAACATTCTGACTAAACAAACAGAATAAGGTCCGGCACCTCCAAACTTCATCGAAATTATAAGCTTTAGCTGTACAAAATTTCCATTCCTCAGTCTTGCACTAATTCCTTCTGACTGCAAACAACCGCGGGAGGAAAAACATTCTGACTAAACAAACAGAATAAGGTCCGGCACCTCCAAACTTCATCGAAATTATAAGCTTTAGCTGTACAAAATTTCCATTCCTCAGTCTTGCCAAAACACTTTCATATTCAACTCGATTCCATCTTGGATGTTTTGATAGAGCATACTAGCCAATACTTTCCTCGCTCATCTCGAAGCAGTAACGCTTAACTTGCCTTATACGTTCAGACGTTTTTGTCTGAATTCCATATACAATGTGAACTTAAATGTACATCAATTTCATCTAGTTGTCACAAATTTAGACTTAGAGCGTTTTTGAGAGATCTACACTTAGGTGACGACTATGTTGCTTTCAAGCCCAAATGAAGTTTCAGATTTCATGCCTTCGAGAATATAATCTATCTTTGAATATTTCATTAGAGAAGAAAAGTATACAATTTGTTGAAAGCACAAGAAACGAATGGAACAGCAGAGATTTCAACGCGCCTTGAAGTCCAACGGAATATGCGTAGACATGAAGCGATCCAACGAGCAAGCAACTGGGAAGTTAAATAAGCAACCATCAGGTACATTCAAGAACAACTGTCTTAAAAAAGACTCAACGAATTCAAGATCAAGATAGCCATTGCTAACATCTGCAGGCTCAATCCATTGCAAAACACAACAAAAACTTAGAACATTTGGTTCAGCTATGAAGAAAACCAGCATACAGAACAGAAACTCTCAAACTCTAGTTTCATTTATCATAAATCATTAAGCTAAAAAATACAAGCTAGAAATTGTATCGAATTCCTAGGTCGGCAAGAGTTTCGAACAACCAAAAAAAAAACCATTCTAATAAAATCTGATTTCATATTCCTTAGGAACATCTATGGATCAAACTACACCGCGGAGATAAAGAACTTTACAAGACTAGCCCTACAGCCACTAGGTTCTCTCCCTTTCACTTCTTTCCTCTCTTCGCCGGAGCCTTCTTCGCCGACGACTTTACACTCTTTGGCTTAACGCTTTTAGCAGGAGCCGACTTCGTTACGACCTTCTTTGGGGCTGCTTTAGGAGCAGATGCCTTTCTCCCGGGAGTTGTCCTCGTCGATGTCCTTGCAGCCTTAACAGGTCTCTCCTTGGACTTAGGCTTAGCAACAGCTTTCGGCTTAGCAGCGGCTTTTGGCTTCGAAGCGGCAGCCTTGGATTTAGCAGCAGCAGCAGCTTTGGGCTTGGCCGCCGCTTTAGGCTTGGGCTTGGCAGCTGGTTTAGCCTTGGATTTAGCCGGCGCTTTAGCCGCTGTCTTGGTAGTCCTTGTTTCCTTCGGCTTGGAAGCTGGCTTTGCCTTCGGCTTTGCCTTCGGCTTCGGTTTAGCAGTTGTCGGCTTCTTCTTCGCCCGAGAAGTTGTCCCAGATGGTTTCGGTGCCGATGACCTGACTGGTGGAAGCTTGAATGATCCCTTCACTTTAACAATCTTTCCAGAAGCCACAAGCTTCTTCAAATGGAACAGCAATAGCTTCCTGAAGTTGGACGGAAGCTGCTTTTGTTTCTCTTCATTAAACTTTGTAATCGCATACTGGCTCGAACCAGTCTTCTCCTTCAAGGTCACAATAGCGTCCTTGATCATCTACACCAATCAGACGAGTTCAAAGTCACATCCAATTCCACAATCACAACCAGAATTACAGAACAGAATTCACTAAAAGCGCAAATCCAATCATACCTCTTCATAGGAAGGGTGTGAAGGCGGGTTTCGGGTTTTAGGAGCAGCAGCTTTTTTAGGTTTTGGCTCCTTAGCTTTCTTGGCCTTGCCACCACCCTTGGTGACCTGATCTTCCTCGACTGGCTCAGCGTTAACTGGTTCTGGTGCCGATTCCACGGCTACGACGGGCTCTTCGGTCGCCATGGCAGAAAAAGAGGGAATTCCTGTGATGGAGTTAGGGTCTGGAAGCAACGAAGACTAAATTGAACGATGGGGAAATGTAAAGGAAATGGATCTATATGCAGACGTTGTTAATAGAAATTCAGCTGTGAGAAGATAACAGAATTAGATGGTTTAAATAGTCGTGTGTGTAGGACGATATCCAAATACTGAATCCTGATTGGTGGAGAGTTCCCCGCACGGATTGTTCCCTGATTCAAGTTTGAATGTGAGCCATGCGATGAAATGTTATCTACGGTTACTAATACCAAAGATGGACGCTTGTGTAGAAGGATTTTGGAGAAAAGGGAGGCTTGGTTTGGTTTGGGTGTGCTTTTAAGCTCGATTCATTTCATCATAGCTTTAGCTACACTAGGTGAATTTGAGTGGGGTTTTTTTCATCTTGTAGCTTATTATACGAGCTTTGCAACGAGTGTTTGAGCGTATCGAGTGGATGATTAATTTTAGAGAAATTTGGATTTTAACCCACAATGGTCAGGATTAGGGTTTCTTGTGATGTTATCAAGGTTTTTACCAAATTAAAGGGAATGCTTTGAACTTGTACAAGATTAAACAACACCCTCTTGTAATAGGTTAACAAAGGATTCCATTGCAGCAAGAATCATGAAAATCGGATGAAATTTGAATATGAAACCATTGGTCAGAAAGACACCCAGGTTGAACAAAGTCTTGTCAAAGGAACATGTGTTGCTATGCTAGTGTGTATAACAAAGTTATTTCTTAAATCATGTTAGCTGTCACTCATTTCCATAGATCCCATGTTTTATCTTATGAAATGTGTTTTAATTTCAGCATTTGACAAGTCCTGAAACTCAGTCGTCACAACAGAGTTTTCTCCATTCATACTAATAACTTTTTGGTCAATTCTCTGTATATTGGATACTAAGCTATATTTTGCTCCATGACATCATCCTCCTTAGTTTGATTTAACTTATACCTGAATTATACAATGTTCTGACTTGTTTTTCTTGTCCTTTTGGTTCCTATAGGAAACACAAGGTTTTGCTTAATTAGGTTCATGATCACCTAATTGTGAATGTTGGCATCTACATCTTAGTCCATCTTTGGATCACTAGTGCTGTGAATGTCTGAATTTCAATATCTGATTTCATTTGTCATCATTTATAACTCAAGAAATGGTAAATCTATAAATTGTACTGTCTTGTACAAGAGAAAAACATTGTATTGCGCTGCATAACAGTACTCAAGCAAATTCACAAGATACAAGCATCCCGAGTATGAAACTTACAAGATATTTCCTTATAGTTTACTTGTGTTGCCTATAGCATGAAACATGCTTCAGTATAAACACTCGTAAATATATATATATATGTATATATATAAATTCATGATGCTTAAACCCAGGTTAGCACATTTGGGTATAAGAATTTTTATCTTTTATTATAAATATTACATTGAATTAATAGCTTTAAAGTGAAAGTGACTGTTAATAGTGACACATTCTATCAAAACCAACTAAAAGCCCATTTCATTTGACTTAAAGATTACCTGGGATGGACAGATTGTTTAGTATAGACCCCTGTTTATTTGGACTCATCCTTCACTCTTTAGTTCAAAGTTGAATGAAAGCATGTGATCCATATCTCACGACACAAACAACAAGGATTTCAACACAAATTTAAGTTTTCCATTGTGAGTGAATGAGAAGTATTTGTCAAAATGCAACTTTGATTTGAAACTTTGGATGAGGATACATGCTTTTCCTGATCAAGAATTCAAGATATATATAATACAATAGTCATTATTCAATCTTCACTAGATAATCTGGCACATTTTAATATCAAAGTGTTCCAAGTGGATTTTTATCTGCACATAGAGGCTCAGAGTCAATCATATCACTAGTTATGTCTCATTCTAATACTTCAACTCCGAACAAAAACTGTGAATCTAATAGATTTTAAAATTAAATAAGCAAAACGTAACTGCTCATATAAATTATTACGGTAACTATGTTTTTAAACTGAGTAGTTCTCGGTTACGATATTAATTATACACTTAAGATTAAGATGCAAAGACCTCGTTGATATATGCATGTAGCTATAGTATTGCTGATTTTCCCATACCTCATATCAATGTAAAACAAGTTATAGTATTAAGTACTACGTTGATATTAAAAAATGTTTACTTGGATTGGTTGTTCATGTCTTGAACTTGAAATATATGTTGGAGTGAGTGCTGAGATTGTCTTTTCTGGATCTCATGTGTGTGGTGTGGTGGCTAAGTTTACCATCTCATTCTTGATTTATATTTAATTTCTTGTAAAAAAATTAAGTATTAGAGCAGGTGACAAGTGAGCCATTATTTTCCTTTCTGTCCTTCCCTCAGCCGAAGCAATGGGGAAGGACGACCATCAATGAGCACAGTTATATTTCTCTTCAATTCTGCCTACACCTACAGACTAGCTTCTACACTAAAATTTATAAGCTTATATATTGATAAGTATGTATTTGTGTTGGAGACCAATTCGATCCAAACCTATCATAATAACTCAATTCACAGGGTAAAATAATTCAAAGTATAAAATAAATTCGTCTTTATCTCTAGTTAAAATTCTAATATTCTCTTAGCCACCTTCTCTATGTCAAGTTCTCAACTCTTTCTTCTCTTCCTCTTCTTTTCCATGCATGGTACTAATTTGATTGTCAGCCCCCTCATGTTCCTCCTCATGCTCTTATCATATTCTTTTAGCTCACATACACATTTGGAAAAGAATGACAATTAGAGTTGTCAAAATAAGTCGAGTCTTATGAACTTACACATTTGATTAAATAAAATAATTAGGATTAAATTAATAAATTATTGACCTGTATAAAAATAAATGGGTAAAGTCCTTTAACTATAACAAACTTTTTTCTTCAACTATAAGAAGAAAATAAAAGTTTCTCCTTATGTGTTATATTATTTCCTTTAGTTCACGCTTCCACTTGTCAATGTATTTTTAAGTTTATTTCCCCTTAACTTTATCTTGATTTATACTTAACATGGTCCCTTTTGTCAATCAACCCATTTCATTTCCTTTCAAATACAGTTTTTTGAATTATTTTAGGGCACAACAGATGAGAGAAATTTTTAGTCTTTTTTTTACAGTAAAAAATTATGTTCTCTTAATTTAATTTTTAAAAGATAAAATATCTTAATTTAAATTTTTAAAAGATTAATTTTTAATTAATTTAGTCATTTAATTAATAAGTTGAAAGAAAATTTAACGGACACTAACATTAAAAGATGCTAACTTAATTATTAAATATGAATAAGATCCTATTCAATAATAAAAAATAAAATACATCATATTTAAAAATTAAACATTGTTAAAACATATCATTTACATTTTTGTATGTGTATTTTTTAAATTTGATGTGTTTTATTTTATAAATTACACATCTTCAAAATATATTTTTGTATCTTTTGCTAAATAATATTCAAATAATCATTTAACAATTAGTTAACATGTATTACCATTACTGTTAATTAATTATTTATCAATCTTATTAATTAGAGGATCAAATTAAATATAAAATTAATCTTTTTAAAGATTAAATTGAAACATTTTATTTTTTAATTATTAAATTAAGAAAGTATTTATATTTCAAAGACTAAATCATTAATTTATTCTAATTTCTTTATTTATTAATGTATTTCTACAATCATATCCTATTATTGCTATTTATTTGATTTTATATTTTCTTTTTTTTTTTACAATAATTCTTTGCAGTATAAGAGAAATAAAAAAAAACTCACCATAAATAAATTAAGGGTCAAATTTATTTTCTTTCAAATTTTCTCTTAATAAATAAATGTATTATTGTTTAACTGCATAAAATTTAGTAAATAAATGTATTACTTTTTAACTGCATAAAATTCAGATCTATAATTGAAAAGTTATTTTTCCCCATCCGCGTGGCTTGTTTAAATTAAATTAGTAGAGCTTTTATTCAGTTGAGCTAAATATAGTGAAACAACCAAAAATTGAAATAAATTAGCACTACGAATTTGGGATTTTTTTTAAAGTCAAATCACACACTTTGTAACTTGTTCCCCCTTTTTACCAAAATAGGGAGTACATTACAAGGAATATGTGCATAAGCCCAACATTCCAGTAATTAACCTTAGGATAATGTTCATGGATTGGAAAACCTGGCTTCTCACGGGCCTTTTGTGATACAAACCAACATCAACGAGCGAAGGGCAAAATCATGTTCATATGCGGAATCAATCAGTGTTGGGGCCTGAAGTGGCGTGGCCTAAAACTGTCATGCTACATATGCCTGAATTTGACCCCAAAGAACAAAAGCATATGCCTAAAAATCTGTCCAAAAAAAAAAAAAAACGAATGCCTGAAAACGACATTTCACATATGCCTGGAAATAGTTTCCAGGATAATGTTACAAAAACGTTCAATTTTTCAAAATAAACACGTTCAATTTTAAAATATTTTCAGTCATGAACAAGTGCCGAAAAGTAAAATATTTAATTATGTCGAGTTAGACTAACAAGTTTACGGTGAGTCAAGAACTAAGTAAAGATTACAAACTTAATAATGATGTGACTTTTTAATAAATTATTGTATTTGCCTATTTTTTAATTATTGCAAACAGAAATTAAAACTATATTACATAATAATCTACTTGAACCTATTTAGAGTATTTAAAAAAATTATTAATAATAATATTTACTTATATTGATTGAATGAGCTAGATAATTAAATTCACATCTCATTTAATCAGATGTCACTGTTAATTATCTGTCATACTATTACTTATTCAATTCACTACTAATTAATTTTGATATCGAAATTATTTATCACACATATGTCACTTATTATTTTCATCATGATTTTTAGTTACCTTGTATAGTCTCTTATCAAATGGTTCATTTATAAATAACATTTTTGTTCAAATATAATTCATTTGATTATTTAATATATATGTTATTATTCCGATATTCTAAGAATTAACTTGATTATTGAGTGTTTCATCAAAATATTCATTCCCCTTATCTAATCTTTCATTTGTAGGTTTTTCACAATTAGAGTTTAAATAACCGAGTAATCATCAATTAGGTTTGTGATGGTACAAACTAAACTCAATTTCTATCAAAAGTGGACATAAAAGCTAATACATCTTGATGAATATTGAATAAGATCTACTTATGAGACTCTGATTAAACCGTATAGCTCTAATATTTCAAACTCTCTCCCTTTAACTTTTTCCAATGGGGAGGGCTTCTTGACATAGCTTCCACTTAAAAACAATCTTTCTATGGTAGCTTGACTATTTGACTTTATTTGCCTACTAATTAAACAAACAAATGGAGTTGAGTTAGCTTATGATAATTTAGAGAGAATATTTTATGTTGGGTTTGGTTAAAACTTGGGATAAATTGTAAGAAATTTTTATCAACTTACGAGGTTATGTAATTTATTATTGTAAATTTTAAATATTGATGCAAAATTCTCTTAAACTTTTAATTGTGCAACTTATTTCATTATTTAAAAGTTAAATTTTTTTTATTAATATTTAAAATGAAAGAAATAAATAACACAATCTAGTAAATTAAAGGAGTTTATAGTAATATAATCTTAAAGAAATAAACCAAAAGAAACCGGAAGAAGAGGCATAGCCCTGTAATTGGAATGGCTTTAGATAAGAAGCCTCTAAGGCATGGACTTAATTGAAGACCAATTGACCCACCCCAAATGGATCCGGGTCAATAAACCAAACCCGTTCCAGATCATGTAACCCTATAAATTCTCACTGTTACGTAGTTTCCGAAACCCTAGTCATCCCTCAGACGGCACCTGCTCTTCCCGCTTTGATTCGTACTCAAGTGCAGCCATGGTGAAGCCCCATTCACTTTCAATACGCTGTTTCATTGCCGGGAAGCCGAAGGAATTGTTGGAATAGTTTTTCGAGAAGAAAGGCATCTATGGCCGATTTTCCTTCTCTTTCCTTCAGTTTCCCGAGAACCAAACAGGTTTGTTAGTTTTAATTTGCCAACACTTATTACTGACTACTGTCTTTGTTCCTGGTTTTTTTGTTCTTTTTAAAGGCGGATGTTGAAACAGATGTCGCACCAGGACAGCCAAAGAAGAGGACGTTCAAGAAGTTCAGTTTCAGAGGGGTTGATCTGGATGCACTCTTGGACATGTCTACGGACGAGCTCGTTAAGCTCTTCCATGCTCGCGCGCGTAGGAGGTGATTTATCCTGAGGATTCTCTATTCCGTAGTTCTTTGATTTATCTGTTCACGATACACGTAATTGACGCTTGCTTGGACTAATTATTGCATTTCATATATTGATTTCAGGTTTCAACGCGGTTTGAAACGGAAGCCTATGGCACTGATTAAGAAGTTGCGTAAGGCGGTAAGTTTTATTTCCATGATTTATAAGACAGTTGATTACGAATTGGCCATGAACAACATATATGCTATAATGGTTGGTTTTATTTGTTATCAGTCGGAAGTTTAACTAATGAGAGTTATGCTCATCATTCTTAATTCTTTGTTAATATTTATAACAGAAAAGAAACTTAGTTTACGTGTCATCTGACTTCCTGGCTAGAATTTTGATGTTAGAATCAATTTTCATTTTGTTTGAAGATGCTTGTGGTGAAACCGATACGTCTTTATTTTCCTTGTGGGTTTTCAGTAGTGTACGATATTTTATGTTAGAATTCTAAGCAAAAACACATTACCCGTTCCAAAGTAATGCTTAGTTGCTTACCCTTGAAACTCAATTTATTAAGAGCTATTTTAGTTCTTTTAGAAAACAATGCTAAGCCTAAAAGAGGAAGGCATTGTAGGAGATTAGTACGTAGAAGAGTCAGGGCAGGTAGCATCAATAATGGCAAAGCCACTGAGGTATTAGTCGTCCAACTAGGAAATAGATTGTATTCGAAAATACAGCATAATGCCATTATCGTTTTTCTTAATAAACACTTGATAGATATATTCAATGGTTGTTTGAATAATTGAATACAGTTAATAATGGTTCAACCAGGAAATAGATTTGTTCTTTTTATACCATTATCTTTCATTCATTTTTTCCCCTCTTTTTAATAAACACATGAAAGCTACGATAAATGGTTGTTTGAATAATTGAATACATCTGATTGTTCCGTAGATTTATGTTGTTTTTCTCTTTGATATCTTTTCCTGATCAATTAAATGACCATGGGCGTAGGGATTCATGGATGAAAAATAAAGTTTTTGCATCTCTAGACTCTAACGATTCTTTTTCTTGAATAATTATGGATTTGTTAGGATCATATCAGCCCATAAACCCTTGTGTTACATTCCATGCCCCTAATTTAGATTGCCTATCCAAAATCATTGGATTGCGTTTTCGACCTGATATCAAACCTTAATCTTTATTTTGGGACAGAAACGGGAGGCTCCACCTGGTGAGAAGCCAGAGCCAGTAAGGACTCACCTCCGCAACATGATCATTGTACCCGAAATGATTGGTAGCATTATTGGTGTTTACAATGGGAAGACCTTCAATCAAGTTGAAATTAAACCAGAAATGATCGGCCACTATCTTGCTGAGTTCTCTATCAGTTACAAGCCCGTCAAGCACGGTAGGCCCGGTATTGGTGCTACTCACTCCTCGAGGTTTATTCCTCTTAAATGAAGATATATCTACATTTTTCTCTTCAGGGAAGAACTTTCACTTGCTGTACCCGAATTATAGTTTCTAGGTGATTTTGCTATGCGTTTGATGAGATTAGTGAGCCGAGGTATGGATTTCATGTTTATTATTATATTAGCCTTATGATTTATTTTTCTCTGGCATTCAACTTGTATTGGAAAATGAATTTTTTGGTTGGTTTTATTTGGTTAGATGAAAGACAAAATATAAGTATAGTTTTTTGAACGTTTGTTATCAAATTTTGCTTGAAGTGTTTAATGATTTAGAACTATATAAATTATTTTCAATATAAATTTTTTCACATAGGTATTAACTAATAATGTGACAAATTTAAAGCGGAATATTTAAATTTTATACGTAAACAAATTTAGTGTCAAAACATGTCATTGATGGAATATATCTTATGAAATAAAAGATTGTAGATACAGAACTATAGAATTATTGCACAGGCCTTTGTGATTTGATAGTTGTTTTTTTCACCGAAGAAAGATTGCAATGTCAATAATGTGTTGTCCTCTAGAGTCTAAACGAAAGTATCGAGGGACACAGCGCAGTGCACAGGGCAGCTTACTAACAGTAACGATAACTGGACAGCAATCGTTAATTTGACCGAACTTGTATGGTGAAAATTAACTCCCCATTGGGCCTTCTTGTTTATGGCGCTATTAGGCTACTTCATGTTTTGGGAAGCGGCTACACATTGAGTAATAGGGGAGCATTGTAGGCCAGAAAAGTATTTCTGTATTTAATTTGCTTGAGATTCTGACTACGTGGGTTGGTCCCTACATTTTCCAGATAACAATAAATGTATACTGGAAATTTGGCGACCTCTTTAATAATCAAAAGAAATACTGTAACCTTTCAGAGAACAATAACTCAAACAAGAAGACGGGTGGAAATCTTAAAACCATTCGTTGGAGAGTACGGTATAAGCATTTTCTGAACATAAATTTACATTATCACTTGAATGTTGAATTCGGTAATCTGCTACGTGCCTTGCAAATTAACAATAACAGAGTGAGGGCATGGGCCTATGGGAACAGTGTGAAAAGGTAAGCCAAACAGGTAAAAAAAAAGGCCTAGTGATACGGAATCAGATATGTTTGGTGTCCAGTGTTACCGAGAACAGGACTGACTCACCAAAGCAGCTTTCTCAATTCTAAAAAAAGGCTGTATTGATATTTAGAATTTTAATTTTCATTATTAACATATGAGAAATGATTAAATAAATAAATATGTTAATTAAATAAGTGAATAATGGTGAGAAAAAGAGGCCCTCCTGCAATCTTAGGAGGGTGGAATGGTCAATCTCGGCCCCAACTGAACCACAATCTTAGCCGCCAGTTGCCGAGTTCAGAGTTCTACTACTTTTCCACGTGCTCTCTCCCTACAATCTCCGCTTTCCCATGTCGCAGACTTTTTGACCCGTCTCTCCCCTATGCGCCGCCGTTTCATTTATTTCTCCTGATGACGTGCCAACCGTTGGTTCCCGTCGTATCTCTATCACCACAATTCTCCTTCCATATGAATGAACTGCGTTTTCAACCCCAATTACTATTAGTATTTACTACTCAGGCGGAGTTGGGGGGACCAGCACCCAAACCACGCGTTTCATATTTGAGCACGTGTCGCAACCTTAATGGCCTGTAAAATTTCCAATTACTTTCCAAAGAGGCAACCCACACTGTGTGTGGTCTGATCCAGTCATTGGTATTCATTGTTAAACAATGAACATTGTACGTTAATGCTTCATGAGATAATTAATTGTAAAGTAAATTAGTCCCTTTTTGTCTCCTTAATCAAGCATTAGAATTGGAGGTTAATTAGGAATAAGTAAATGAGGTGGGGGCTAAGAATTTTGAAAAGGAAAGGCAGTTTGTAGTAGGAGGTAGCATCGGCTAATTCATACTAGGGTTGCGTGGTAAGTCAGAGTCAGAGTCAGAGTGAGAGTGAGAGGGATATGAAAGGAAAAGTGTTGGGTTTTGGTAAGAGTCAGACCGCAATAATAATAATAATAATAATAATCAAAAAGGATGGGAAAGGGTGAAAATATTATATCAGGATTCAGGACTCAGGAGGGGCGTGCCTACCTCATCATTTCATCATTCCTCAATTTTACAACTCTCTGCTACTTCTCCTCCCATCAAATCCATCCATCTCCCTTCACTCTTTTTACGTGTAACCACAGTAATACTAATGAGTTTTGCCCTGCCCCCTGCGCTACTTTTACTTTTACCATTTTGCGTAGCCTTCTTCCACCTATTTACACCCTTCTGGCCTTCTCACCCTCCACCCTCCACCCTCCACCCTCCACCCTCCCTCCATTCAACCAACTCCCTCTGCAAATTCATTCCTTCAATATTTAAAACCTTCATACGCGTACATTAATATTTTATCATTTTAAATTTCCAGAATAAAAGGTACCTTCAATCTATCACTAAAATAACACCATCATTATTTGGGAAGGAAAAAGGAGGAAATAATGTATGTACGCTTTCTATGCTGTACTAATAATACTTATGGTATGGTGGTGATCTATACCACCTAAACTTTTTACCCAAAATGAAAGGCGAGGAAAAAAGTCCAACAAGGACAAAGCCTAAAGTTTAGGGTGACAGCATAAAATGTGTATATGTGCAGAGAAACTAGGACTTTTGGCGTCCTCACACGCTTTTACATTCAAATCGCTTTCAACTCCATGAGATTCAATTTAATTAATTCCTTATTATATATTGTAACAATATTTTAATTGACCAAAATAAATAAATAATAAAATATTCTAATTTTAGCAACCACTCCACTACAAACCCCAAACCTGTCGGCGTTAACCCAGACTGTCTCCACCCCTATTTATATCCCCCAAACCCTAGGCCACTCCCACGACTCACACGACGCGCGCATTCATACTCTCCTTATGGCCGTTGACGCGCTTCAACTTCGAAGAGACTCTCTCTCCGGACCTCCCTCCGAGCCCCCTCCGTTGCCGCCCAAGGCCGTCCGATTTGGTGGTGCCGTCCCCAAGGAGGCGCATTTTAGAGGCGTTCGCAAGCGTCCCTGGGGCCGATTCGCTGCCGAGATCCGCGATCCCTGGAAGAAGACGCGCAAATGGCTTGGCACCTTCGACACCGCAGAGGAGGCGGCCAGGGCCTACGACGAGGCTGCCAGGAGTCTCCGCGGGCCAAGGGCTAAGACCAACTTCGTCTACGGCGCCGTCCCTGTGCCTCCGTCGAATCCGATGCCACCGGCGATGGTGGCTACTGCTGCTAGTGGTAGTTGTGATAGCGGTGAGATATTTGGGAGGGGCATGGAGTTTTGGAGGCCGCCAGTGTATTACGCGACGGATGTTCCAGCGGGAGTACCGATAAGGTCGGAGTACAAGGGATACAAGTTGGAGAATGTGGATTTGGTGGTGAGCGAGGAAGAGAGGAAGATGCGGAAAGAGAAGAAGCCGTTGTTGTTGGATCTTAACCAACCACCGCCACTCTTCTGATGCCGTTAATGCTACCGGAGATCGTTATTGTCTCGGCTTCTCTAGGGACGGAGATAAGGCTTTGGAAAACTCTTTCTCCTATTTTTACTCCTTTTGGTGAATGATTGGGAAGGCAGTATTGCCCTTGTGATGTACAGTAGAGAGAGCAGGATTTTCATAGCAGTTAAGGGGCAGCCATTGTTGTACCTAAAATCAATGGTCCAAATGCACGATATAACTATATATTGTCTTGGGGTTATCCCTTAAGCTGTTTTGTTTATAATGTTACTTGATCCCTTGGGGTTTTCTGATACTGAGATGTGGAAGAAAATGGTGTATGCAAAAAAAAAAAAAAATCAGGGTAGATGGCAAGTGAGAAATGGAATAAGTAAATTACTGACAATATTTTCTCTTGTTTTGACTAAAAATAATTAAAGAAAGGTGACAGTAATAATAATATATATAGAAATATGATAAATAATTAAAGACAGTGCGGCGCCCACAAAGTTAAGAGAGAGGAGTGCAGCGCGTCTGCGTTGATTTGAATCTTGGATATGTGCATTCTTTTTGGTGTAGTTATTAATAAAAATAAAAATTTTATATTAATAGAGATTTATTATAGATAAATTAAGAATTAATTTTTTTATTTTTTTAACAGTAAAAAAATATTCTAATTTTTAACTGTATAAATCCAAGCCCGTTGGTTTGGCAGCTGCTGCTCACAGTCACAGACACAGACACAGACTCACACTCGTCACCTCCCCAATCCTCTTCACTGCTTTTCACTCTCCTACTATTCTATTCTTCTTTTTAAACCGTCCTCTGTCACCCTATCATTTCCCTTGCATTTTCTACTCTCTCTGTCACGTTATCATTGAATATCATCAAGCAAACCTTTCAGCATTTTTTTTAGTTGAGCTGAGGACGGAGACTTGAGTAGTACGGAAATCGTACAAATAGTTGATGTTTGAGGATTTGAGTTGAGTGGAACAAAAGAGCAACCCGGGCCTTAACAGCAGAAGATGTCTAGAGTTTACGGTTCCGGTCCAGTGGGCTTAGCCCAATACATTTGAACGCTCCTAGTCTTGCATTATATGTTGGGTTCACAACTTTTCTAACAGGAATAGATTTTCTATCTGAGTAGATTTTATCATTTATTTCGTACTTATCGTTATTATTATATTATCTTTCGGACATTTTTAGTTCACCATCAAAAAATCCAACAAAGGGTAAAAAGATCTTCAATTTTCATCAGAAGATTAAGAAAGGCTAGCTGTCAGTGTTTATTGAGCATTTCTGTTGGGTCTACCACTGACAATGATAGTTAGCCCAAAGACGCCTCATAGTATTTGTTTCATCAAATGTTACAGAACATTGCGGCAATCATCATGAATCCTTTGAAATATAGGTCTAACCTCATTGATCTTAGGTTGAAATTAGACCACAATGGTTGTTGCTCTCATTTTTCTTCTCCACCCAAATCCTAAACTGGATTACTCACTTCATCTGGATTATCCTTACATAGTTACATTATCTGTGCTACTTGCCCCCGAGATGGCCAGATCTTATCCTCAAGTGGAAGCTTAGTGGACAATCATTACAAATATCACTATTAATTTTTTTTAAAAAAAATATTTCACATATCATAATTGTATGCAAAATATCTGATAATAAACGGTTAAAAATGCAATAATTTTTTTTAAAAATATCTTTTCTAAAGCAACTGATTAGTTCATCAGTGTAAATTTATGTATATTTACCATTTGATACCTTATTTTAAAAACAGCCACGAACACAAGAACATTCCCCAAAAAAATGGTTGAATAGTTTGGTGTTGCAGAGATTACAGAGGCCATAGATAGATTTGATTATCTAATAATATTGAGAATAGTTGGTATTGGACCCAGGGGAACTAATGATGGAGCGTGAATGCCCATATTGGTCCCCTTGGCACTCACATGCTCTGCTGAGAAACTTCCACATCCTCAAACACATTTGTGTGAAGAGAAACAACAGATTGGAGCCAACTATTGCATGGATTTAAGTGCAAATCTAGAAAGGCTCTGGCTTTAAGCTCATCATGCTCAACAATCCAAACTTTCATTATTACATCGGTAAATCCAAAATCTAGCTCAATCTGGAAACTCGGTAGCTTGAGGGTCCTAATCACCCTTTAACTTAAGCAGTGTAATCCAAAGATAATCATTTCATGTATATCTCGGATAAATTTTGTAAATAGATAAAATCAAATTGCAAGAACCATGGTTAAGAACTCATTAAGGGAATTATGATGGCAGTCAAGAGTCATATTACCATTTTAAAAGGCATTTCATTCATTAAGAAAACCCCCACATGTTTATAACATGCTTTAAGAAAGATAAATGGTTCTTTTAAATTAAAACTACCCAATTTTACAGATTTCTTCTTTCTTACAACTGCTCTTCATCCCCTGCTATCTAACTAAACGGCTCATCAGCCAACTATCCAAACCCAAAAAACTGCACCGAGAACAACATCCCTGCTTGCACAGCTTATAATATGTACAGCAGCATCTGAAGCCAATGGGACAGACAAATTGAATAATGGGGCTTGCTTGATCTAAGGTTAAGCTCTCCATGTAGTTCATGCATTTGCAGATTGTGTTGGTATTTTAGGGTGGTTATGCTCGCCTTCATACGTAACAATTAGCATGGAAGGGTCTTCCAGGCATCTCTCAACATGCTTCCTAGCAGGGCAGCCTCTCATGCTGCTGCACTTATAGTATCCCCTGAACAAATAGGAATTACAGTCAATTTCCTCAAATATAAAAGGTTGTATTCCAAGATTAAACTAGTAATGTGAAGTATGAAACTATAAATTTTAGTTCATAACACATCTGGGATTGTTCTCCTTCACCTTACATCTGATCGCTGATAAGGTGCAAGTAATAGAGCATGAACCTTGTGCTCTTTATAGACAGGTGTCTATGCTGACACCACGAAAATGCTAGAAGCTAATTTCTCATACAAGTTTGTAGAAACCGAACCATAAGCAAATCTATCTATTTGTTTTAAGTTTGAATCTACAGCAAGTCATCAAATAGAACTGTGGATATGAGATTTATACTGAAAGACTAAGAGACCAGTAACATAACATAACCCCAAGGCACATGCGTGAAATAGATTATTGAGGACCACAACATCAATACTTCCAAAGGATAAATTACACTCATAGGAAGGTAAATTACTTTCTTTTTTATTGCCAATAAATAAAGGAGAAAAATTGATATAACAAACCCATCTGCATAATACTCACAACTAACCAAACAGTTCAGCAACCTTACAGAATTATTATAACATAAGTATAAGAACTCATGCATCAATTCAGCCAGTGAAATAGATGCCATAAAGCAAAGTTTGAACATACCTAGGGTGGGGAGAGCCCTTGATTGGCTTCTGCCCATACTTCCTCCATGAGTAATCGTCAGGGGGTATATCTGCAAGCTTGTTGCTGATAGCCGGAACCTTAATTGATCTCTTGACTCTATGTTTCCTGAGGAAGAAAAAAATCTATGATTAAAAAGGCACATGGTAAAGAAACCTAAATCTTGCAAAGAACAGACGGTATTGCAGGTGACTAACAGTAAGAAGAAATAACAATCAAATACAGTACGAGGAAGTCTAACCTTTTCTTTGAGCAATGGCATCTAGCACTGCTCCCACATTTCACGCTGCCTTCATCTCCTCTGCTGGAACACTTTCTTTTGTGTTGTAGTGAATTCTGATCTGAAGAGTGTGGAGCTCCTATTAAATGGAAGGCACTTCCATCCATGTTGGCAACGCTTCCATCTATGCTCAAGGAAGAAATAAAAGACCTAGTTGATGACATTGTTGGTGTGCAGCTAGAGCTATCAAAATTGAGATTTATGCCACTATTGCTCCTTCGAAACAAAATCTCCGCTTGGTGTTTCATCTGTTGTTGATGCAATAACCTTTGTTGTTGCTGTTGTTGCTGCTGCTGCTTAAGGAAGTGATAGTGCTGTGAAGACGCTTGTTGGGTAAGGTGGAGAGGACTTTTCCCGTTTGAGCTCAATTCCAAAGATGGGTTTACCAGGGAGAGTGAATTTCTCAATTCCTGAATTGACTCGTCTCTAAAGCTAATTTGCGGAAACTGCAAATTCTTTGATAGATAGTGTGTTTTACAATTTGGGTTGTCTAAGAGGATGCTTTGGGGAAAAGGGATTTGAAGTCTTTTGGCCTTCCTGACTCTTGCATGACCCAATCCATCATTGAGCAGAGAAACAACTTTCTTGAACTTTCCCACTGCCTCCCCAGTTTCCACCATTAAGTTCCTATACTGAACCTGATCTTGTGGCTGAGACAACAAGCTTAGAACTTTATGACAGCTTTCAACAGCTGCTCTATTGGCTTCTTCAACCTCTTCCATACTAACCTCTATCTGTCTAAAAGGTAAAAGAAGACAAAACCTAATCCCCAAGAGAACAGAGAGGCAGAAACCTAAGACAAGCACAGCAGAAAACTAAAAAATCCCATTTATCAACAAGCATATCAGACATTCGGCCATATGTGACAGATAATACGACGCAGATAAACAAAGGCCCATTTTCCACAAGCCAAATTAGGGATTGTGATTCGTGTTTCAAAATTTCCGTTCATCAAGGGGTTGATTTTTTTCAAAATAAAATAGACCCGGCGATCAGAATCAACTGGGTCTGTCTAAATTGATGTAGAAGACCAAATAGAGGTTGCGACATATGTGCGCCTATTGAGTGAACCCAACTTCCAGTGAAAAATAATAAATAATAGATTAAGCACCAAAGCACGGACCTTGATGGACTTGGTGCTGTGAAACCCTAGATTCTTCAACCATAGTTATGAGATTGAGGTGTGAACGAGGACTTTGCTTGGCTTGAGAATTCACACTACGATAAGAATAGAGAAGCCTCCAACTATACGTGTATTAAATTAAAATTCTACTGGCTATTCTCTTCAGCAAAAAGAAAAAATACATATATTATATTTCTAGACTAGCTAGGGAAATAAGAGAGAGAAGTTAAACTAGATGGAGAAGAAAAAAAAAAAACAAAAAGAAAAAGCTATTGGAGAACGGAGAGAGAGAGCGAGAGAATAGAGAGGAATTTAAACAAGGGAAAGCCTGAAAAGAGTGAGGAGAAGCTGAGGAATGAAAGTGCCGTCTCTGTCACAGATTTGAAAGGGTCCCACCCGAAGACCTTTGTTTTTGTTATTCTTTTTTTCTCCCCAATTTCAGCTTTAATTAATTTTACTGCTTCCACGTATACCAATTTCTTACCTGGTTTAGGCTGTCAGAGTTTTTGTTTGATTTTTTCTTTTTTGGGCTTTTCTTTACGTGGATTTTTTTGGAGAATTATATTATTAATTTTGAAGATAAATATATAAAAATTATTTGAGACATACTTGATTGATAAATCAATAAATATAAATCATGTAAAATATTATAATTTTGACTCATATTTAACTAGTAAAAAAATCGTTCCTATTGAATTCTCACATTTTTAGGCATGAATCTATTGACACCAAAAAATTTTAAATTGAAAATTGAAACTCATTTACATAAAATTACAAATAATAAAATAACTTCAACAACTAATAATATAATTCAAAACACCTAAAATGATACTTTATTTGATTTGTGTATATATATATACACATACACATGCAAATCTAGATCGGATATCATATGTTAATTATATAGACCTAAATCCTTGGAATATTAATACAGCTCTTATACTTAAATCTAAATAAATAAATTTTATTTCTATTTATAGAGTTTAAATATTTTCAAATGAATAATGCTTTTTCTTTTTCAAAAAAAGATATTTTGTTTTTTAGTTCAACATTTTCCAGGCCCATTTTTATTTGTGTTTGTTGCTCCAAATTTAATAGTAATAGTTTTCTGTTCACTTGCAAGGCATATGTGCTAATATTTTTCTTACAAATAATAAATAAAATAAAATATAGAAAGCAATTAATCCCAATTACTTTTTAATCTAAACAAAATCAGATGCGTATGATATAACTTTTAACGCAATCATTGCACGCGTAATTAAACCCTCTTTGATTTTCTTCTTGTCTATGGAAAGGTGTAATTCAAAAACCAATGTGCGGGTGAAACCTTCTGAAATAATACCATATAAAGTTGGTCTTCCTTTATTTTTGTTTTCTAAAAAATGATTTATCCAGAATAAATTGAAAAAACAGCTACGCAATAATTATAATAATTATATTAATTTAATGTCTATGTTGATTACTGATTAGTCTGAATAGGTTATAATCAATTTTCCAAATTAGAATAGGCTTTTTGTTGGTCGTAACACTAATTTGATAGAGGTAGGCATTCAAATAGATTGGATTGGAATCAGAAAATTTGTCTCTATATATTTAATACTTAATAATGTAATGAATAAAATTAACTACGAGTTAAAAAAAGTGAGAAATGATTTTTCATGCTCAATCAACATGATTGGAGATTTATTTGAAAAAGTTGTTAAAGTAGAGTAATGTTCATCTTTTTGTTGCTTGTGGTATATAAATTGATAATCCATACTGTTCAGTTTTAAGTAACGTGACTTGACAATATAGAGTTTCATTGCCATTATGAGATCCAAAAGTCAAATGAAGGAAGCTCATTAAAAAAAAAAAACAATATATTATCTAACAGCATAGATAAATACGCACTACTTATTACATGTTCATTATCTTTTCAGAGGAGATTTAATTTTCCGTTGTTTAATTAATTAACTTATTTTGCTTCGAAGAAAATAGAACAAGTTGAAAAGATTTTGGGTGGAAGTGGAATTAACAGAGACAAAGCGTAGGGAGAAGTCGTCTCTTTAGGGGAATTTTTATTAAAAGAAACGAAAGCAGCAGATACTGCATACACAGTTTTTTATTTTTCTTCAATTTTAAGGAAAAAAAAAACTTTGGTTTGAACTTTGAAGTATTTTGCCTGTATATGTGCGCAGTTTTATCAAAATGATCGCCAAATGTGGGCCCATGTTAGAACTGCAATGGCCGTTGCAGCAAAGGCAACGAATCACACATGGACACGTGTAAAACATCCACATAAAGATCTGATGCGTAACCCAAGGTAGTGCTTCGTTTCAGTTTCACCTCTCAGGTTTCAGACTATGCAGTTTGCTATCTTACGCCGAGGGAACACTGAGACGGAAGCGAAGGGCCCACAGGCCACGTGTGGGTCCCACGTCGTTGACTTGTTTTGAGGAGAAGCCTGTTGGTTTGGGGTTGAGTGGATGCGTAATCGAGTAGATGAAAGAGTAATTTGATTATCAATAAATTATAATACTCCATTCCTTCGATGAATGTGAATGGTATAGCACGACATATTGGATTAGGCCAATTTTGCACTAACTCAATGTGATGCTTCCTCATCCTTCTATTCTCTCTCTCTCTCTCTCTCTCTCTTCAATTTATGTCTGATTTAGACTGAAATTGAAAAAAAATCAACAAATTATTTTATTTATTTTTTAAAATAAATATCTTATTCATGTTTTTATATAAAATTACATAACATGATTAGTATATAAAATCCAGGATAGAGGAAGATAGGACAAACATTCCTAAGGGTATTAAAAGTATTAGAGAGAGAGAGAGAGAAAAGCTTGTTGGGTAGCGTAAAAGCTACTCCAGCGGCATTAGCATATGCTCCAAGAGCGAGTTAGTAGTAACAAACACATAATACTTCCTTTTTATTAATTGGGACAAGGAACAATGTGCCTAATTAGCATCATCTTGTTAATTGGGTGTTAGCTCTCTTGAAGTAGTGGTCCTTTTACCTAAAATGAGCTTGCCTCTTCACTCTAGTCTTTGTCACTTACGCACCTAATATTAATTCTATTTATATACCAAAAAACAAGTTTTATGTATCTTATTTCTGTACTGTCAATATTGTTGTTTTTCTTCTTGATAATTGCCAATGGATGGTAACTTCTTGAAGTTGAAGTATTATAAAAAAAAAATATATGCGTTGATTTTGAGTAGACTTTGACAAAATCATTAACTATTATTAATTATTTTAATTTTATAAAATTATAGACCAATAATTTATTGTTATTAAGTGAATACTCATTCCACGGTTCTTTTCTAAATTCATCAGATTTTCTCCTACCTTCTAAATTATAACACAATCTTTTTTCTTTCGTGTAAATAATAAAAAACAGCATAATCATTGTATAATTTATGATTTTTCAATGCAATGCTATACAATTTTTAATAAGTAGGCTGGAAATGGGAAACTGTCCCTTGTTCCATTTGGAGTGAAACATAACTGTTTGCCTCATATGCCACATTTGTCATTTTGCAAAATTAAGTTAGCCAAAAGGGGCCGGAGTCCCATAGATTTCTTAGCACTTTTTCTCCACTCCAAGGTTTTGCAGTGAATTTCGTCTCCTTCTTTTGGAATATATATATATTATGTATTATGGATTAACTGTTATAAGAATAATATTATAGATTAACTGTTATTTTAAAAACCTGAAGAAAATGTAATTAGTATTGTTGGTTTAACTAGTATGTTTCAAAAAGAAAACAAAAATTGAACCATGGAAGCTATTTGCTTTGACCTCATTCATAACTATCTGAGTATCTGCAATTCATTGATTGGCAATTCACCAATCACCACGTGTGTTGACAAGCATTGTATTGTAACGTAACCTTTGTCACTTTGAACATAATAGCCATTGGCTAAACCCACAAATTGTCATTTTCAACGATTCTAATTCCAATATTATGTAACATACATGCATTCTTATTGAGAAAAAAAAAATTTCTAAAGTATTTTATAAGGTAAAGTTTTTAAAATAGAAAAAAGATATTCATTTTGAAGGAATTAAAGTCCAATTTTTTTTCTGAAGTATCTAAATCATATTTTTATTGATTAAATTGGTATTATTAGAGTAGGTTAATGGTAATGGTTGAAATTTAAAAGGGGAACAACCTACAAAAGTTTTTTGGGGTAAGTTAAGATAAATCAAATATACAAAAGAAAAAGTAAAAAACAAAAAGGAAACTTTAACTTTTATTCTTAAATCTACACATGCATACAGAGATGAGGGATTGAAATCTTTTGTATTTCACCAGACTGCCAACAGAAAAGAAAAAAAACATGTTATTTTTCACATTGTGGCACTCCTCCATCGATTCTTCAATTTCCTTCGAAGGAGGCAGGACATATTCTTAATTTAACTTTTTTGTTTCTTCAATTTTTGGTGGCTAAAAAGTGGCATATTCTTAATCCGAATCCTTTTGAAAAAATAAATAAGCATCCCCTGTATTCCTTCAACCAAACCATAACAGACATTCAAAAGAGAAGCCTTCAAATGTGACACAAGTGAGAATCTACAAGGCAAGCAAATTAAAAGAATGCGTGATGCTAATAACTAGCTAGAGATTTTGTTGGGGATCAGGACCCAACTTATCTTGGAACAAACCGCAATGTAATTAAAGCAAAAACGATGCACCTTGTCCTGTCACAATACCCACCAAAAAGACATTCTGTCCATCTGTTCTGCTTTATCTGATTGAAGAATATTTTCTCCAAATGCCTTTGTTAAAGATTCATGGGAGAGGGGAAAAGGGTACAAATTTACAACCTTTTTTTTCACAGCACATGGATTTAACGCTTTAACTTTTTAATTGGCCAATAAAGCAGACAAAAGCAAACAGACCATCTTGGGATCTGGTGAAACAGTTTTAGGACTATTCAAATACGGCCATGATTGGAACCTGAAGTTGTGTTAAGCTGTATTAATTAATTCTGAGATTCACTCTCTGTTCTACAATACAATTTAGTAAAACTTCAAAGCTTTCGTTGCTCATTACGCATTTACGTTTTGCATTGAACTGCTTGCTGCTTCGTCATCCTTCTTCCCAACTCCCAACACCAACAGTTTTACTTTGGGAACCAAGGAATTTTAATCATCTTTAGAACATAAATTGTCAACGAATAGCAGTTTTTTGTTTTTCAATTCATGTGATTGCAGGTGTTGTTCTTGAAAAGGCTTGCGGTGGACGAAGATACAAACTTGTACGTGGGAATATTCCTAGTTTTGTGGAGGATAAAACTCAACATTAAAGCAGACATGGCTCAAATTTTATAGACCAATCGAACTATAAGAAATTCTTTTAACGGACCAAACTGAACTACCAATCTTGGTTTGGTTGATCTCTAAGTCAAGATTCATTACTTTTCTTAGAGTATTTCCAGTCATTTATGATATGATGTTTAATACATTTAAAGGATATGTAACTAATTGTTATAAACTGAGCAAGAAAAGTAAAAACTATAAATTGTGAACAAAGTTTATATTTAAGTCAAATTATAAAATTTTAATTTACTATCCAAACTTTATTTTAATATGCAATTGTTCAACGATAAAGTATAACAAGTAATCCCTTATTAAGTTAAAGATGGAAATATAAAAAAAAAAAATTAAAATGATTCATGCTGTCATAAAAAGAAATAAATAAGGGATTGATTCCACGTACATTAAGATCTCTTGATGATTCATATTGTTATTACACTCCAAACTTAAATTGGTTTGATTTGATTGAACTAAAATATAGAAGATTGTTGTAGTAAGACCGTAAAAATTCCACTCCTTTCCTCAAATCCAAGGCACCCTGTTTGTGAGTAAGTAGGAGATAATTGTTCGGGGAAACATTGCATTCACAATACAAAGCCCATTTATACTTTAGAGTAACATTTAACGCAGCAAGGATGGTAAAGCTAATGTCAAAATTAGTCGAAAATTTTGTAGAAGGAATTACGATAGGCGAAGTTTAATGTCCAATCTTCAAAATACTCAAACCATTCGCGAGGCCCTAGGATTCATCAAGATCATTTTTTGCTCGGCACAGACGTCCGTCGTTGCTCATTGCTTCCTTCCTCTTCCTTTTTTGACTGGTTGTGCCTCCATTTGTTCTTTCCCAGTGACTTCTGATCGATCCACTGCAGAATTATTGAATAATTAGAAATATATATATATATAGTGAGAAACCATTCTTGTCAGAAAGACATAAGACCTTAAGCCAGCATTTAAATTAAGGTTGCATTTGTTATTCCTAGTTACTTGTCCATACTTTTAGCAATTACTAAGCTCACCCAAGAACAAACTCCAAACCATTTCTCAGACATATATGTGCTTCTCACGGTCTGAACTTAATGGAAATAGGGAACTGATTTTTAGATGCACCATTGTATCATGCTTGACAGAAGCATAAAAAAGTCATACCTTCAGGTCCCCGAGCCATCAAAGTAAAGAATATATTATTAAGTTTTTCCATCTTCTTAGCCTCTTGTGCTTGATCCGTCTTATACTTCAGACACTGATAACAGCATATAAGAAAAGACGTTAGTCCAAAAGGCTTTCAAAAAAGTTCGAGGAATATACTTACGGCAGACTTCATTCATGGCATTCATACAGGTAACAAAAATGATATTTTTGGGAATCTATTCATTTAAGTGGGCATAGCAGACAATGTTGTCGTGGCAAATTTCATTGATGCTAGAAGTCACATTTGATTAATTATATTTTCTCCTCCAACCAAAACAAAGCTTGACATGCGTAACTTTCCTATAGCAATGGCCACCAAGAATTCCCAATTTGGTAAATATATAGTTTTCCATGCCACCTTACCCGCTATGGAAGTAAGGAACATGCTAGTACCACCAATAATGGACAACTTTCCATCAAGCATCCCTTTCCAAATCCATAGAGAATATTAAAATATTATAGTGCATCATTGCAATATTGCCATTGAATTCCTTCACTGCTGGAGATTCCTCGAGATAGCATTATCGTAAGTATAAGGCATAACATGTCATATATTTCTTCACATGAAAGAGATAATCTAAAACCTAACAAGTGTCCAACGTTTCAAACTAAAATAATAATGATATATCATATATCAAAGTGAAGAAGCATGGGTACTCATACTTATACAGACACGGTGATACAACAAAAATAGAAGTGCTTGTTTTCTTCTATACGGGTGTTTGACATCAACATGGCTCATTGGTATGAAAAGTCCTTACTACATAACCTCAAAGGAAATCACAATATTCTCTTGCTTTTGGGAATTGACAAGTTTTCGTCATCTTCTGGGGATAAGCTTAGCAAACAGATCCCACCCTCACACATACATTCCTAAACACTGCCTTACTTAAAACACATAGACAGTTCTAAAGATTTGCTTGGATGGGCATTTTTCACAAAAGCCTGTGAGTGCATATGATTAAAAAAAAAATTCCTTGGAAATCTTTAATATTTCAAATTTTAGAACAATTTAATAACAGTTCAATGGGCAAAAGCCAAAAACTAAAAGAATTATTGAGAAAGTGAGGACTGAGGCGAGAGAGGGACAACACGTCAATAAACCTATCAATTGGTATCTTGTACACAAATGGATTTAGCAACAAGGGCGCTGTTTAATAACTTTTTAAAGAGCACTCAAGATTTGAAATACTCACGAAGTTCTGTATTCGTCTATCTTGACCAGTAAAATCAATCACATTCCATGAGGAAGCAACATTCTACGGTTCATCTGATTTGATTTCTACATTTTAACAATTAAACACAGACTTGTACTAATGAAATTGAATCTATAAGCCAATGGCATTCAACTCTATCAATGTAAAATGAAAGAAACAAAAGATAAGGATATGTACCTCTCGATTATCGGAGACCTTGAGTACCAATTTGCCATCACAGTGCCTGTACTTCATGACATACCGCGTCTATATCCCCAATTTAGTCCAGGAATTATTTCCAAAAGAAGAGGTCAATATAACGAAAACTAAAGCACGGAACATAACACAAGAATGCAATTTACTAGTGGAGAAAACAAGACAAGAAAAGGGAATAAAGCTATCTTTATTTCTGATACGCTGGCATAAACAAAATAAGAATGCTCAACCGGCAAAGGGAAACAAAAATTTTCATAGAAAATTGTACTCTGTTGGATTTGATTTTATTTTCTCGGCAAACAAAGAAAAGAAAATGAAGAACCAAAATATATGGAAAAAAAAAAAAAGCTGAGATCTCACGAAGTGTAAGAAAATACACATACAGAGTCAGGATCGGCACGGAACAAGTGAAGGGATCGCTCCACAAATTCGTCCGAGGAAGTTATATAAACCATTGGACCGCAGAGAGCTCAGTTCACCAAATTTCCCAACGAATTTGGCGCCGTCGTCGTTACAAATTACGAGCACGAGCAGCTGAACTGAAAGTTGGGTGGGTCTTATGTTTTGTTTGGTATTTTAACATGGGCTTTTTTATTGGATTAAACAGATCCAGTAGGCCCAAAAGAAGAAATATACTACGGATCCAAAAACAGGATTTCATGCACCTGCCATTAGAAAGACAATATTAAAATTGAATTGGAATTGATTAAAATAAACATAATCTCTTATATTTTAGTTTATATGTATACAATTTTTTATATTGATCCAAAATCTTATAATTTTAAAATATTATATGAAATTTATTTTTATTTAAAAATTAACGACAATAACATATTAATTTATATAATATTAGATTAAAAGAAATAATTATAGATAATAAAAATATTTTTATTTTTTATAATTAAAATATAAATTTATTATTAATATTTTTATATTTTTACTTATTATTTTTTAATTATTTATTTTAACCTTACATCTTATAAGTTTTATTGTTATTAATTTTTAAATAAAAAATTAAATAAAAATGAGTTTTATATAATATTTAAAAATATAAAAAAATTTTAAATCATATTTAAAAATATAATAGATTATGGGTATAAAATCTAAACTTGAGTTTAGCCTTTTCCATATTTACAGAAACGACGTCGTTGAGAAGTTGGCCGTTGTGGTCCGTTAATTAAAGGAAAAAAAAAAAAGAACAAGTAGAGCTGTTGCGGCTGCATGAAATGTTGAGTGTGCTGTTGAATTGATTGAATGTTGAGTGTGTACGTGGTAAATTCTTGAATCTTGAAAACAAGTAGGGTTCTTACTTCTTTCAATCTCCAATGCCTACCAGGTATTACAGGCTCCCCTCCGACTTCGACTTCGGCTTCGACCTCACCGAACCCTACTTCCTATGGCTATTACGCGTCTGGACAATATTGACTCGCGCCATTTCCGCCAGGCTCCGTCGATGGGCGGACCTGTCCTCCTTCGACGTTCCGTTCAGTCTGGAAGATGTCGTCTTCCGCCTCAAGCACAACATCAGATACTTCCGCCTCATCTACGTACTGTTGTTTCTCCTCATTCTCTTCATAAGCCTTCTCTCGTATCCCCACTTATTGATTATTTTCTTGCCCTTCCTCATTGCCTGGCTCTTCCTTTATTTCTTTTGCAACCAACCCGTGGTGGTGTTCGATCGTGTACTTGATGACTGGTTGATGCTGGCTACGCTTTGGCTCCTCACCGCTTTCTCAATGTTGGTCTACGGCCTCTGGTTAAACGTCTTCCTTTCCCTTTTCATTGGGCTTGGAATTGTTGCATTGCATGCCACTTTGAGGAAAACCGACGATTCGTATACGAGTGAGCAAGAGGCGTCTGATGGAGGGCTGCATTCTGCTGTGGCTAGCTAGCCCCCCCAGCCCCAGGTGAACAGGGCACACCGAGTCCAGAATATAGGTGATTTTCCTTTAATTCCTGGCCTTCAATCACAGCAAAATGTTATTCATACTTGATATTACGAGTGTATACCGACCAATTGTATTGAATCCGTGGTTTTGCACATATCATTTTGGGTTCGTGTGGAAGGATTTCCTTTCTTGATCACTTTTCTTTTTTCTTCGTTTAGATGTTGTACAACCTTTTCTTTCTCCATATGTTTGGTACGGACGGGTTTTCACGTGTAAATTCTTAGATAAATTCTAGTGTTCAACTTGTGTGTATGAGTTTCAAATTTCCAAAGCAAAGAATCACCTGGTTTTTTTTTTTTTTTTGCTTTTAACTCACATTATCAAATTCGAAATGCAACCCGAATAAGAAATAAAAAAATTTACAAAAAGCATTTTTAAAAATATTATCAAAACTTAGTTTAAAATATAGTCATCACTAAAATTTTAGTAAAAAAGAAATTTTAAAAATCTTTAAAAAAATTTTTTTTTTTTAAAATGATTTAGTCTACAAAAACAAAAATAAGTTCAGAAGTTAATACATGTGAAAAAAGTGTTAAGCACCTATGTGATAATATAAATGTGTAATTTAACCTTTAGACTATTGTTCTGTAGGAAAATTCGATTATCTTACCTTGAGACCATGCCTTTCGTCTTTTTGGGCGCTGTACCATTACCTCGATATATATAGATGCATCATGCAAGGTCTCCGTCACTCAAGGCGTTTCTGCAGATTTTCACAATGTTTCACCATTTTCTATTCAATATAACGGATTTATTAACAGAAGCTCATTCCTTAACTGCAAAGTTCTTTGTTTCTTAAAGGTTTTTCTTTTAAAAAATTATTTTATAATTCCATAGCAAATGGTAATTATTTAGCGCTCAGGATGGTGAGAGTTCCTACTCTATTCAGCACAGATCTAGCTGTAAGAGAAAACTAATTAAGTTTAAAGGGTTTAAAATCTAACTTTCCAATGAGCACAAAAATCTAAGAACCGGATTAATTGAAGTGTAAGATGCCTTGTAGGAGATTCGGCTACGCAAGAATAACTAAGCATCATGTATTCCACCAAAAATAAATAAAATAAAACTTGATTCACATGTGAAATTTCCTAGAAATCATCTGAAGCACTCAACGTATGGTGACCCACCTGTAGTTATGGCACGTTTATCAAAGTAACAATGCTTGTTGCCTCATGTGCACAATCATCAAACAATTAGAATAAGCGAATGAGGAAAAAAAAAAGAAGCATGCAGTTGAAAAATCAGGACCTAATGATCATTGCAATGACCAACTGGGAAATCATGTTATACTCTTCAGGAAGGCAGAGCTTATGTGGCCTATATTATTCTCCTCAATAATGCTGCTATAGGCAAACATATGGTGACAAGAAGCATGTTATTAAAGGTAGGTTCAGATTACATGCAATTGCAGGGAAAGGAAGTGATTTATATTGCGATGAAGGCAGGATCAAGGGGGTGTGACCTTCCGAGCATAGGCTAGGACCATAACAAAATCCTTAGCCGAGGACCCAATAGCTGCTGGAATTCGCTGTGACGTGGATGCTGTTTGCAGCCACAAGTCAACCAAATTATATAGTTGCAAAGTAGGGACCACTGGTTGTCCCATACATTTAATCTCAACCTGCAAAAGGGTCAACTAAGTTGTCAGCATACATCTTCTGAAACCAACATGAAGAACTAATAATAACAATCAAATAGTTTCATTCTCTCTGAAATTAAGAAATACATGGAAGTCATCTGCTTTCTTATTTGAAAGTATTTATTAGACCAGCAACCCTTGGTTTAGAGCCTTTTCTCTCACTAATTCTATAATTAATTTGTTTCTTCTCTGAGCTATATAGGTCCCACTCCCAGCCCAAGGATATATAATGTTCATTTAATTTGAGAAAGAAACCTTTAAAGGGAATGTGATACTGTTACATTATTGCCCAATCATACCGTAGATAAGAAGATGCCTGCAAAAGCTGAAAACTGTACGGTTGGAATTGGGGTAAAGATTATCAAATCAAACTATGAGTGCGTTTTTTGAATAGTGCAACATGTCATAAGCTTAAAAGACAAGCGGAAAAAGCCTTACGGGTATTCTAATTGTTACTAATATTACACAGCAGAGAACAATTGATAACTTAGCTCTTACAGATAACATAGAAACCCAAAGTACATGGGATGTATGCATGCAAAGAACCAAATAAGACACCTTCCATATCTATTCATTTTAATTAAATCAGTGTATCATAGATATGTCACAAATAGAGAGAGCGAGAGAGAGAGAGAGTCACCTCAGCTTCACTGGCCAGATCTAGTTTCTTCACCAGGTACTTTTGGATAAATGAGACAGGTATGTTTCCATCCCTATGGCAAAAACAACAAGGGAAAGACATGAAATATATATTAACAGCATATCATATTCTAGTTAGATCTATATTCTGTAATTCTAAGTTTTAAAATAGGCATGCATTTCAAGAATTGTTAGCAGCAACAACTAAGGGACAAAATAGTTTCTCAAGCATATTTCTGTAATCTAATAGCTTTCTGAAACAATTTAGTTCATTTAATTTTTAAGTGACAAACTAGTCTGTATTTACATTCATATGTAATCTTGATACATGCAGCGCAGGGTCAAAATCTCAGTACCAGATCCTTATCCTAAGCATGAGCTATGATGAATTCATCCTTCAAAATGCCCTCATGGTTGCTATCAACACAGTTGACAAGCAATGCAAAAATGACAGATTCACATTCGCTAATCTAGTTTCTGGATTCTTCCATAGATATCTTGGTATAAATATAACAGATGACCACTTTATTCCATTAGTGGCAAAGTGAAAGTTATAGTCATCTTGGTATAAATCTTATCACTGGGACAGTTCCCTATACAGATTCTTTTTCTTTGGTTATTTTCAGTTTTTTTCTCACGTTATTTTCAGTTTTTTTCTTACTTAGGTTACAAATTACCTCGATCTATTGATGCTCCAATACATATTAAATTGGTGTAAGAACAAAGACATTGATGGTGCCAAGGGGACTGGTTGTAGTATGAAGAAAATGGCTAAGTGCAGTCTGCATTACATATAAACAAGGAGTTACCCTGTCCTAAGAGTAAGGCCTACCCCATTATGACCTCAATCTGAAGCATGAAGAAGCAAGATGATGATGGAACCCAAATGACTTGAGGAACCCTCCCTCAAAAGCTAACTATTGAAGGAGAATAACTAAACCACTTAAGTATCCCATTGAACATCCTATTTTACTTGATGTGGAACTTGGGTAGTCTATACTACCCTAGGGGCATTCCATATTATTCCCATCCCCATCATAGCATTGCCCTTGTAGAGCCGACATCTTAGTGGCTGCACTTTGCGACATTTCACTCGGTGTTGCTTTACTCTACTATGGTCAACCCTTCCGCCAGTTATAACCCTTCGCAAGTAGCCCTCTCCATGCCATCGGCAAACCAGACTCTGATACCAAATGATGGAACCCAAGTGACTTGGAGAATCCTCTCTCAAAAGCTAACTATTGAAGAGGAAAAATCAAGTCACTTAAGTATCTCATCAATCATCTCATTCTACTGGATGTAAGACTTAGATAGCTTATACTACCCTAGGGACATCCCATACTATCTTCATCCTTATCAGATGATAACCTGGAAAGCTTTAGCGCTGGAAGATAAATATATTTGAGTGATTTCAGCATCTTAAGCTAAAGTAGGAACAACTAAGATGAATTCTCTTTGTGGAAAACTCGGGAATGACCGCATGTAGCTGGTTATCTTTGTATTATCAGACAACTAATATTAAAATAGACAAAATGAGAGCTCAAAATGGAATCTAATAGGATTTGCATTTGAGTTCCTAGTTTCTACTCTAATATTCTCACAATTTTCCTAGTTCTCATGTGCACATGATACGTCCATCAAATTAATACATTCATGTTTGTTGAAGTCCACACATGACTTGTAAAAGAAAAAATCTTATTATGCAGACAAAATTCCAAAGCATCTTTTTGTAGAAGCACCACTAGTGGAAGGCCAAAGAAATTTATTTTCCGTGTATGATGAAATTCCAAAGCATCTTTTTGCAGAAGCACCACTAGTGGAAGGCCAAAGGGATTACCTACTTTTCTGTGATTCAAAATGTTGCATGAAATTCACTCTATAGTGATAAGCTTAAGATAAAGATCAGTATTATTAGGAGAATTACTAAAAAGGAAATCCTGATGAAGATATGAACTCCAAAGGAAACATTAACCACTAAGGAATACAGGCAATAACACATTAACCAGATATTCAATTAATTAAACATATATGAGAAATGTTTAGCCATTATTACAGACATATGGCATTAAACACATATTTTAATTCCTCATTCACTTACAGTCCATATATTCACTAGATATCTCTTTTTAGTAATTCTCCCATCAATCTGCAGAAATAAACTAAGTAAACGGTATGAAAAGAGTTACTCAATAACATGTGGCATCATAAATTGCCCCAAGCTGTAGAATAATAAAGAGTGTCTACAAATTAAGGTGTAGTAAGTAAGAAGGGACTTACTTTATTCTTAAATAACTTGCAGGAATTTGGGGTAATGGTGCATCTCCTTCCCTGAAGCAGTGGACTGAGGTTAGTACTTAGCACATAAATAACAAAAAATGGATTTGTAAAATATGCATGATATGTATCAAATTTCAAAATGTCAGATATTGAATTCAAGTTTCAAAGCAAAGTTATCTCACTGGTCATCAGAAGCTACTAAGGAGAACCATATTGGACCAGTTCTTTTTTTCAATTTGGCACTGTTTGCATCCAGTACAGCTTGGGGTGATATGCCTGATTCACCCAAAACAGGTTCCTTTTTCCGGCGAATTCTACGCAGTTTATTAGGTTTTGCTGTATCTGAAGAAACAGGATCTGTGCCAATCTTCTCATCATCAACTTTTGCCTTTCGTTTATTGTCCTTAATTTTGGACTTTTGTACTTGAGAGTCACTCTCGTTTACTTGTATAGGTTCTAGTTTAGCATCACATCCTTGCAAGTTAGACTTGAAAGACTTACTCCTACTTGCAACCTCTACCAAACAATTTAACGGTTTCCAAAGATCCAATTTCGCTTCCCATGGTTCAGCCCCATTGTCTGTTTCCTTATTGGGTATGGACTGGCTTGCATCATGAGGGGACAAGCTCTGCACCGAGCAAATATACAAGCATGATGATATAGGTAAACTAATACAATCAGGGAAAACGAATGCGGACCAGAATAATGAATACATAGAAAAAAAAGAAACAGAACCATATATGAAAAGCACAAAGATAAGAGCCTAATTGTCTCTCCTACCTGTCCAGTACCCTGAGTAAACTTGTTGGAGGTGTCAGGTGAACTTGAACTCTCTGGAGGATCTTCCACTGAATCTTCCTCTTTTATAATAGGTTTTTCAATGGAGAAACTAGAGGACCTTGGAGCATTGGCCTTTCTTGTGGGCTTTGTTCTTCTGCCTGTCATAGTTGCCTGTGTTGATACTCTGGGAGTGCTGACAACCAAAGAGGAAAGTGATCTTTCCTTTCTTCTAGCTGGTAAAGTTACTGAGGGGACAACTTCTGGTGCCTTCACCTTTCTTCTCTTCAGAGGGAAAATTTTAGCCCTTACATCTTGCAAACTGTGGTCTGGCCTGGTAATCGAGAAACAAGCAATGCAACTTAGCATGCAACAATCCAACAGGGAACACCTAATTCATCAGCTGAGTGCTTTATTTAAAAAGGTTTGTATAGAAGTAATCAAAGACAGGATTTTATTTTCAGATGTCAGGATTGAGAAACCAAAAAGCCCTTGTGAACAAGAACAGTTGTGCTATTCGATAATCATAACAAGAGCAATTTGAGAAAGAGCCTTTAAATATTTCTGACCACCTTTATGAATAACAGCATTATTAAAAAAATGACACAATAGAATCCAGCTTCGTCATTATATGGATAACAAATAAATATGAAATATGGTACACTTTTAAGGATTTCTTCTCTTTTATCTTCCTGCCTCGTGCCATTTAATTTCTAATCAGAATTAGTTCTCAGTAATGTCATCTATTTTATAAGCCTAGTCTTTGATCCATGTATAGCATGATATGGTCTTAAAGTCCCACATTTTAAGCTCTATTTTTATAATCAAGGTCCACTTTTAAAAAGGCAATGCATTGATTTGAGGAAAGGAGTACACTGCAAACAGTAGCATCAAATTCAAACGAATATTAATTCAATGCAATTAGGTGGAACTAAAATGTAACTGTTCAAATTTACCTGCCTTAATATTTGTCTTCACACTTCTCTTAAACTCTCTAGAGTTTATATTATTAGATACCAGACATGTGAAACATCAACCAGGAAAGCTTCTAAAAATAAACTACCAACATTACTATAAATAAATGGGTAGCAAAAATAGTGAAGAGGATCAAACAGAACTCATTTATTTCCTTGTATACCATAGTATATATTATAATATTATTTCGACAAGTTACTCATATAAAGTGAGTGGAAGCTTGTGTAGCAAGTTTCCTCAAATTTAACAAAAATTATATAACCTTATCTTGATAGCTAATAATAGCAACAACAATCATTTTTGCATGTTGATGCAGCACAACAGCACCTTATAAGAAGATTACATTACAGACATATGGTACGATCTGTTACACCTGTTTGTGTTTCCTTTTTCTTCCCATCCTCCTTCCAGGCAAGGTGTGTTTCAATAAATTTTATAACTTGAAAATCAACAGTATTATTAGAAAGCTTTATAGTGCATGTCTAGACAAATCCAAAATATATTTTGTTTCTTATAAGAAACAGTCTATCTTATATCTCTACTGTAGCGGCCTAATAACAAGTACTAGATGACCAGCAGAACATCAATCAATTGACAGCAACATATCAAGTTAAAGTAACACCTTTCATGAATATTCAACAAATTATAACCATGTTAAGAGAAGGGTGTTCAAATCCCTATTTCCAAAGTATAAGAGAGGAGAGTGCTGGTTCAGGTATCTATAAATGGAAGGAAGCTGACCTCAATTTCTCGAGTGGAACACAGCCCAAATCAATATTGCAAATCGGACAGCATTCTAATTCCTCATCTGTTATTTTGTCATATATGCACTTCCTGCAAACTGTATGAGGTTCAGAGTTATAATCTATCAGACATTTTAAGTTTAATGAGTCTGGTCATTATAGCATACAACAAGACAAGAATTCAATAAGAAATATAACTTTCAGGTTATCAGATGCTCAACATATTATTCTACTATGTTCCTGAGAAAATCCATTAGGCATACCCATTTAGTGTATAAACTCTTCATGACACTGAAGTAAAGTAAGAATAACCCTTATCTTATGAGTAATATACAACAAGATTTCCTATATATTTTTTCGTACTAAAATGCAAGAAGCTAAGTAGACTCCTTGGAGGAAAATTTTCAGCTAAAACACGCACTGGAAAAGTGCAACGAGCAAGAAAACCACAGAACAGGAGAAGATTAATCACTATATGCAAAATCTATAGTAACGAGGCCAAAACGTAGAAATTGCATGTGCTCGCCGTCACCACACTCTTGCATGTGCTAGGATCCGAGCTTCGTGTATGAGTGGAAGCGAGTTTACTGTACATATGGAATGGACACTTCAAGTCAAACTTTTAAACAGCTTTACACCTAGAACAGTGAATAATAGCACAACTGAATAGTTGGCCAATCCAAAGGATAAAGCTTCTCTATCTAGCATTCATGTCACTAATAGTGGGACATCGTTACGGAGAAAGAGGGAGAAAGATTTTCAGAAGCATTAAATTATCAATTACCCATATCTGATTATGCAAATACCAGATGCCCATCCCATTAAGAGTTAAAAGAGAGCGAAACCCAAATGGATAATGCTTAAACAAGGATAACTAAGATGACGGAGAATGAAAAATTCCCAGAAGATTCAAAATTTGAAGAATTAACATCAGATTGATCTCAAGGAAACAGGATTCGAAAGGAAAAACGAAGATTGGAGGACTCACACGTATGAAGACATTCAGATATAGTGGTGGCCTCCCTGAACAGTTTATTGCAGAGTGGGCAAGTCATGCATGCTGCAATCGTTTCCCTCCTCACTTTGACAACCTGATTCGCCATATCGCTACCGCCAACAAGTCTCGCTCTCACACCTCAACCTCCTTTCTCTCACCCACGTATAATCCACCCAGTGCATGCCATTACGAAGCTGACACAAGCGAAATTTACGTCCATTTCGTTGTAATCAACTGCATTAACCTGAAAAGCACAGAGAAACGCAAAGATAATATGGGTTAAGAAACGAGAAAACGTGGAATAGATAGCATAAGACGCGTGCGTAAAACAAGAAAACGGACCAAGCGATCGGTGAAGATGGATAAAAACAGCGGCTTGGGATTTTTGGTGCGGGATTGTGAAATGGGTTGGTCGGATTTGTGAGGATTTGACGTGGGTTTTGGTGGATTTGGACAGAGGGGGGTGTGGATGATCCGAATCGAGGGAGCCTCTCTGCGTCGAGAAGAGCATGAACCAAGAGTCTGAGTTTCTGTCTTTTTATTTGTTTTTTTTTTTTTCTCTTGTGAATATTTTCAAAAGAAAATTATTTAAAGACAGGTTCGACACTTCAACCAACGACGACAGCTAGTAGGATTAGGGGCCGTGCTAACGTGCACTGGGGTGCTCATTGAGCTTTAAAATGCGCAATGGATTTCGTGTTTTGGACGGCGGTATGTGCTTTAGCATGCGGTTCGGCGCACGATAGGACCCGTGGTTGCAATCCAAACTCATTGACCCTTTTCTCCTTAGTATTAGCATTTTTTTCCTTTTATTTTCGAAAAATAAAATTCTTTCCCTTTTGGGTAATATTCTTGCTGAATTCTTCGCATTTTGTTAAACATTCATTGTTTTTCTTTTTTTTAGAGCCAAAGATTACCTTAGTTGGATTGAACGTAGTTTTTTGAGACGCATCTTTTCCCAAGCGTATTTTAGGACAAACTTAAACTCTTACCTATAAATCTATGTAATCATACTTAAATGATAAATTTTGGAAGGTTGGTAGTTAGGAATTTAATTAAAAGACGTAGTCTCCAATTAAGGCACAATGATGAAATTCTTCAGGCGGTGCAGAGTCCGTGAGTTGTTAATTTCACGTAGAAATGTCAAATCTCTGAGTCCAAATCTCATTCCCTTCACATTAAAGTTCGAGTGGAGGATTTATCCGTCTCCATTTATTATCCACTGATTTTTTTTCTTCTTTAATTTAAAGGAAAAAAAAAAAGAAGTAGAATCGGGATTATGGGACCTTGGAAGAAAGTCAAAAGCTACTCCAATAGGCTTCTTTTGAACAATGGGAATATAAAAACACGTGATCTTCGTGTTTAGCAATATTAACTGTAAAGTCTTCTGACCCCTTTTTTCTAGTACATGTCTGACCACGTTGGAGGCCATGGGCGAATTACTCACTCTAACCTATGAAACCCACGTATAACTAAATTCATTATTTTAAAACATTTTAGCCGTTTTTCCAAAAAATAAAAATAAAAATTTAAGTTTTTTTGGTAGAGTGGAAAAAAGCTAAATTTTACTTTTTTCCTCAAAATGAATGAATTTAATTTTGAAAGACAATAACGAAAAATTTGTGTTTTTGTCTTTAAAGAGGATTCTAATAGGATTGATGTGAATGACTCAATGGTGTTTATATTAATAATTTTTTGGAAGTTACACTTTGCCGTGTTCAGATTCAGTGCGAACAAACAATTAATGGCATTATGGAATTAATGGATCAAAAGCAGTGGGAACAGGAAGAAATCCAGACCTCGTGCGGAGTATAATATATATGATTACGGTAGTTGATAGCTGCATGCGCCTTCCAAGATCAGTGTTTGAATCTATGCTTAATTTACAGCAAAAATTAAAATTACAGTGGCCCACATCAATCGGATGAAAATACTACTGTTTTTTCTCAACAAGCTAACAACTGGTTTTATCAGCTAATCATTTTTTAATTGTCTTTTTTTCTTTCCTTTTTTCATTGGCTAGTGTAAATACAGTATAGATAATAAATATTCTCATAACATGATACAACAATCCGCAGTCGCAATATATTTCTGTTTCTGGTACAATCTGGCCCCACAGATTCCCATTTATCTGCAATCTTTGAGCTTAATCGGATTGTCCCTTCAACTAGCATCTTTATGTCATGACCCAACAAGACCTTTGCGTCGAGCATAGGATACTATGGATAAGAAAAGGGATCCACAAGCTATTCCCCCAAGGATCACGACCTAGAGTTGCAAATTTCGACTTTAAAAAAATCAGAAAATAATCAAATATGATGGATTCTCTTTGCATATATAGCAAAAAGAAACGGTTAGAGGATTAATTAGAAGTTCTTTTATCGCTTTTTTTTTTTTTAAGGGGATGTGTACATACCCATTTAAATACATATCCGTGCCCATCTTTCCATGTATACGGAATGTTCATACCAAATATTGCAGCCACCAACGAATATATGGACAAACACACAGTCCCAGAACTAAGGAAGAGCTCTAGCTGTCATCAAGAAGAAGGATAATTAACAATAGTAGTAATTCACAGAAAGGCACTTATAAAACTGAGAAGAGTCTCTAAAGATGAATTGCAAGAAAACCATGGAAAAGTATACCTGAATCAGTTGATTTCGGTGATTGTCAAGCTGCGTGCACATACATGTGACACATTAAGCGTTATTTATGCTATTAAACATTTTTGGATAAACAATACCTATATAAGCACATTAGCAAATGAATTTTTAACATTTCTTTTATCGCGAGGTAAGTCACTATATATGTTGACACGTATTAATCAATTGTAATTTATTAAAAAGTTGATAACATCTACCTAAAGGGAACTTAAATGGTTGAAATGGGTGATCTTCATGCCAAAATATTTACCTGTATGTTGATGTAATCTTCCGTGTCATCAATATATTCTCGTAGCTGAATGGCGAATAAAAGAATCAAAGAACAATGCTTATTTCTTATCACTTGCTTAACCATACCAATATACCATACAACGGCATAGAAAGACAAGTAGGAAAGATAAAATAGAAAGCAGAGTTCATACTGTGGTCAGTTTATTTAATGTGCCATCAATTTGCATGAAATAAGCCTGCAAAAGTATAACAGTATTCAATTTTTTAGCCCTGCAATTTAACTAACCCAACATTGTCTGAGGCAAATTAAGTTAAAGATATTAATGACCTCAAGTAGCATTTCAAGCTCTTCAACATCATTCTCCCCTTGAAATGTTGTTCCACTTGCTCTGCTTGATCTGTGAATCCTTGAGCCTATAGTTGGAGAACTAAGAATCCAATTGGGAGCGTCAGAGACACTTGCAGGGGAAGACGAAACAGCTAACTTTCTTGATAGATAAAGGTCGGCCATATCATCATCATCATCCAGTAGATTTTCTAGTCCTTCTCTTATCTACAAGCAGACGTGCAAAGTCCGAATTCTAAGTACCTGAATGACTTTTGCTTGCAATCGGGAAAATTCTGGATTGTAATATGTTCGACGATTTACTAAATGAACAGAAATCTATTTCACATTTTATGACACTTAAGCTATCATATGAAGCATGGACATACCTTTTGAAAGGGAACAGGGTATTGACATTTAAGCATTTCGTATGAAGTATGAACATACCTTTTGAACTCTATTTGTCAACCTCGTCATTGCACTTTTTAACTTGCGCACTCTATCCAAGTTACGACTGCTAATCTGGACAGAGGAGTGAGTGAGAGGAGAGAGTATCATATTTTTGTAAGAAAGGATACAGTGATGATACACGGTGAAGCAAATAATTTGTTAATAAATTCCATGTTTTTATAGGAAGAGTTAGTTGTGTATATACTCATTCAGTCCCAGAGCAGAAATTAATGGGTTTACTTAAAACAGCTACCCCGACTCAAACAGGGAGAATAAAATAAAGAAGGGAAAAAACTACTTCAACTTTAATAAAAAATGTTTCTTAGATTTGGAATTGAAATCTTTGTGGACAAAACAGTGGAGTAAAGGTTTTGCTAAGCGTCTGAATTCCCTTTCCTAATTAGGCTAAAACAGGGGAATGTCAGTTCGGTAAGATAATGATTTAAATAAACAAAGATAGACTCGTGGTACGAGGGATCTCCAATTCATAAATCAAACTATGCTTTTTCCTGAGATGAGTAAAACGAATCTTCAGAATGAGGCACTTTTGGGTAGCCAACATTCTTCATTAAATATGCAAGGATAACTATGTTATTCAAAGTGAACATTTAGGGTATTGCAAAGTAAGTAGCCATGTTTTTCCACTATACGTGATTATACGAAGGATCCTTAAACAAGGGTTTTTCACCTTAGAGGTCAGCTCATCTAAAGCTGGATAAGCAGCAGTCTCTAATTCTCTTGTGCGTGCATCAAGAAAACTGCAAATTGCCTCCAATGTAACTTCCAAGGCCTGGAATTCAAATGGAAATTCTACAAGGCACAAATCAATACAATTATGCAAATAGTATAGGTTCACACTTCACAGCAATAACATAAAGTTAAATCCTAGCTAGCGAATCAATTATTTCACAAGTCATACCATTTTCTTCATCGCCTTCAACTTCTTGAACACATGTGTCTTCTTCTTCTCCTTGGCCCTGTCCAGTGCCAGCTGCTTTATGTAACCTTCGTTGAAGTTCCTCAACAATAGGTATAACATCATCATCCAGTGGGTCTCTAAGCAACACCTCGTCTGCAGTGATAATAGCTTTAATGTGCTGAAAAAGAAACTCAACCAACCAAAATAACCTATTAACCATTGAACAAGCCCAGATGCAAACAGATAGAAACGTCAAATAAATTCAAAAAAGCTCATGGTTGAGCAAGAACAGAGCATTTACCTCTAAATTGAGGACAATGACTTTCTCTCTGCCCAAAATGGTTGAAGGGTACGATAACAACGGGTCAAGAATTCGAAGATCTCTAGCGTGAATTTCGACCCGGCGCATAATAGCATACTTGTCCACATCCAATATAGTGGCTTTTCCATTGTGGTCCAGCAAAACCCAGCTTCTTGAAACTGCAGTTTTCTTCTTCAAAGAAGCTTGAAGTTCTAGCACAGATCCAGAAAGAGCCATTCATAAAATTGTGATCACTACCACATCTCCGAGGAGCCGCTCCTCCTAACAAACGGTGTCGGTGAGATGTGAATTAAATTAGGAAAGTCATGGATTCTGTCTTGCTTTAGAATTGCAGTGTGGGAAGGTGGAGAAGGAGGGTTTTGAAATAGAGAATGAGGGATTGAGAATTTGGGGACAAGTTGAGGAAGGAGAATAAGACCGTGATGGCATTTGGATGAATCACGGAGCTATATGACCTGTGACTATGAGAGATATCTGTATCACTGCATGGTTTGAGTTAGTGAAAAATCGGTGTGGTGGGGTTTAGAAGGTAGACGCAGATACTTTTAAATCTCTGTCACTCTCATGGCAAAGGCTCCTTAGAATGAATGAGTACCACTACTACTGCCTTTACATGTAATAGTAACGGAGTCGTACAAGTTACAACGAATTCATATAAAGTCGTATCTAAATATTATTCCTTTCAAGCCATTCACCAGATTATTGGATCAAACAAAAAGGAATTAATCATCCAAAATTAAAATTTACGTTAATCATGAAGATTGGGTTACAAAATTTAGTTGGACTCCAGCACTACATTACACTAATCTTAATTTCTAGAACCCCTTTTTCCTTACACTTGTGTCTAAAATCATTGGAGCTATGAAAGATAATTAAGGTTTTGGCTAAAAAAAAAACATAAAAATAAAAGATGGTTAAGAAGGGACAACAGGACACTGGCCACCACTACTCCTGCAGGATGCTTTTGTTTGTTTTACTGATCCAACAATGCATCGAAGTTCGTCTTTATCAGCACTGTTCAGGAAAAATATACTATTAATTATTTCATTCTTGCATGTTAATATGTTATTATATATACATGTACTGGATGGAACAAGTTTTTCAGATGGAATGTCAGGGTAGGGGAATGGGCAAAAGATAAAAGATAAGGGTAATGATAAAGATATGAAATTTAATAATTTTAAAATATCGAGCAAAATATTAATAAAAAGCAACATAAAGGTTAAGAATAACATTATTTAACAAATGATTAACAAAAGGTAGAATTTTGTTTAAATAATATTCCAATCAAAGATAGCCTTTTAAAATTTTTTTAAATTTATTATTTGAAATATCATTTTAATTTAATCTCTCAAACATTTTTTTTAAATGAAACAGTCTCTTAATTAAGAAAAAAAGAGATTTCTTGTAGCCATAAATTTATGATGCAAGCTTGTCTAGCCGTTTTTAACCCACAAGATAATGACATTTTATATTAAGACTAGATTTCAATACATATAAAGCAGTGATATTTTATGGATTAAATTGACAAGCAAAACAAGCATGAAGGGAATAAGATTGTTTTACTTGAATGGTAAATCATACGGAATCTATATTCATCTTTTTATTTAAATAACACTCTTATGTCATTATCTTACTCGAATATTTCTTTTAAAAAAAAAATTTCGTTAAATTGTATTAAATGCATTTTAAATCATATTGTCTATTTTCAATAAAAATAAAAACAATGAAACAAAACACAACTTTAATTTTTAACTTTAAATATCTTATCCTCGAACATATTTGGTTCCCAAAAAAAAAACAACAGAAAGTTAAATCTGTAACGTACCAACCGGCTATAATTTTTTTTTTTTTGCTTAAGAAAAAATTTGGCAATTGTATTAATCTAATGGGTTCGAGTTCATGTTAATAGTCTCGAGAAGACTAGACCACGGCACCGAAATATTCGGTGAGACCAACTGATGAAGTTCCTAATAGGTTAGGCCCGAAGAAAGGGCCAACTAGACAAAAAATGTAACAAAAAATCCATGACACCACGTCGATGCAAGATGTAACGTAGAAATTTACTATCACGCATATGAAGGCCAACCTCTACCAAAAACATTATTTTAACAATTCTTTCGTAAAAAATTACAAGCGTTTGTTATATCATACTATAAGTAAGAGATGGCCCAAAATTTTATTAATTTAATAGAAGAATTTAAGTTAGGTTAACTTTCAATTTTTGATGACCAAAACCAACGCAAACAGCCAAAGGATTTTCACATGGTTTCATGATTTGGTTAACTTTTTTTCTTCTCGTTAGTAGACCCTTTTGTTTTGATAGGCGTGAGAAGAAGTAAAAGTATACAAGTAATCTAATAAAAATAAAAATAAAAAGACTAAGTTACCCTTTTATCTTTGTGCCACTTACCCTAAAGATAAACCATAACAAGTTAACAACAAATGACAATGCTATTAGGCGTCCAAAATACTTCTAAAACAAAAAGAAGTGACTGGTTATAACTTTGATCAGTTGATATGAAATTCGCAAAACCATCACATCAACGGTGTGTGTCATCCTCAATCCTCGTCATCCAACATGCATGTATGCTGTAGCGGTTGAATTCTATTCCTAGTCCTAATTATTGACACAGATGTCGAGCATGCCCCTTAAAGTATAAATTCATTCCGAAAAATAAATTAAAAAAATGAAGGCTAAACTAATATATAGTCCTTAATATTAATTATTATTTCAAATTAGTCTTTTAAATTCAAACTATGCTATAATCTTGTGTTTCAAATTATTCTTATACTTTTTTCTTTTTGTTTATAGACTGAAAGTTGAAATGTCAAGTATATTATTTTATTCAATCTTTACGAGTATCTTTTTCAAATGTAGTATATATTAAATATTAAAAGAGAAAAACATAGCTAAATTATTACTTGACAAGCTTGTGTTCTAACAAGTAACAAACTAAATAATAAATCATTATCCAAATAATATATATCATATAATCAAAGCCATTAAGTTAGATTATCTTTCCAAACCAAGCAACGCATCGATAAAAAATCTCGTGTTTTTACTACTTATGTGCTTCTCTAGAATCCTCTCCCTGTTTGTGGCTTTCAACGTTGGACACCGCTGTGTTTCTCGTGTCTTGATTATCAACTGCTTGAAGCCTTGAACAGAGTGAGAAATTGGGGAGGGAAGTGATGATTGTTTTCTAGTGCTTTTAAATAAATATATATATTAACTTTTAATTAAATACTTCATCAACATTACAAAGATTTAAAAATTATATTTGCATTGTAAATATAAAATTTAAAATTTTTAAATCATCTCATATAAAAAATAATACAATATATATTTTTGAAGTAAATGAAACAGAATTTTAAAGTAAAAAGCTGTGTCAGATCCAAACTCAAAGGATTATTTTATCTGAATTCAAGTTTAAGGGACTGACGTGAAATGTTAATTAAATTTAAGAGACCAAAATATTAATTTAACAAAAAATAAAAGAAAGGAGAGAGATTAAAGTAGTTCCTTCTCACGCAGGCGAACATGGACGGAGCTGCTTCTCCCCCTCTTCTCTCTCTAAAAAGCGCAAATAATTACAAACTAAAATAGACACGGCGAATCACTGAAACCCTAGGGCTGTGACTGTGTGTTCCTTCCCTCTCGTCGAAGCATCGAGAAATTCTCTGCGATCTGAATCTTTGAAATGTACTTCTCCAGAGCCAGAGCCAGAGCCAGTTCCATTTCCCACTGGTGACGTCGATGAAGCAATTTCGTCGACGCCAGAGGATTCTCATCCTCTCTCTGCTTTCTCTTTCTGTCGTTGCTCCTCTCATTTTTTTCTCTAATAGGCTTAAACTTCTCACTTTTTATGGTAAATTCACACACCCTTGCCTTTTTGCAATGTTATGTATATTCTATATACGCTTCTTAGCATTTTATGAGGTTACTTTGTATCCGTTATCGCTATTTAAATTGATTTGTGCGTTTGTATAAATTTCGTTTCAGGTCGGAATGAATTTGTTGATGATTTATCTAGTATTGTAAGAATCCTGCTCCTCTATCCTCAGATTCTCTTTTTTTAAAATTATTTTTTTAGCAAATAGGTTTTTCGTTTACTCATTTTGGTTGATGACAAAAATGTGAGTAAGAGGAATTCGAGTTAAGCATTTTTAAATTTCTGATTTCTGCTGTTCTAGTGTCGGTGAGGTTTTTTTTTTCGGACGGACAGCTAACTTCGAGTTTACTGTGCTTTCTTTGCTTCTAACTATGGACAATGAAATATTTTAATTTATTTAATTTTTTCCTCGAAAGTTTTGCTATACTTCATTAGCATCCAAGTGAACTACAACTCGTTACGTGTGTTTTGGAGACTGAAATGAATTTCATTTGCTTCTTGCAGACATACAGGACAGATACTTTAAAATTGAATTCCATAGAAAAGGTAGCGTACATTTGATAAGATCAACTTTCAATCTTTAAGTTATTACCCTTTCTATGCTGAATTAGAAAATAAAGATATTTAATAAATGCTTGTGATTTTTGGTCTATTTTCGCTTTTCAGGAAGATGCTAGAGGGTTAGAAGAGCCAAAACAAGTTGTTTATAAAGAAAAAGATTTTGTTTCCACAATTAGTTACAGTTCCAAACAAAATAATGATTCTGAAGAATCTAAAATTGCAGGGTACAGAAGTAAGTTTTTGGAGATCTTTTTAATTGTTTGAGTTTGCATAACGTCAACACTTCGGGACTAGCTAAATTTTGCACTGTTCTTCAATTCCAGGATTCATTGATGACAAAATACAAGACCAGCGAATTCAGCAGAAAAAATCATTCTCCCTGGCTGGAGAAAAGGTTTGCACTATTATTATTATCATTATTTTTTTGTGACTTGCATCATCAATGACTGCAGGGGCATCCACTTCCGTTTTTCCCCTATAAGGAAAAAAAATAGAGATTACACCTAAATGGGAGATTAATTTGTTTGGTTTCAGTAAAGATAGATGTAGTGCTCATAAGTTTCAAATATACTAAGATTCTTCACCTTCTTTTCTGTTAAGATCATTCAATTTCTTCAAGGTTTCATCACATAATATCAGTGCTCCTGTTACAGAGACATTATTGTTGTGTTAAAAGCTTTTGAGGTGGCATTTATGTGATAGCTAAAAGAATCAAATTGGCATAATAAGCATTGTAAACTTACTTGTAAGTCACTTGTGTGCTTGAGATTTTAATTTCAGTTATCTTTTTCCACCTAATGTGGACGTTGATTCTATCATCTGAAAGTTGGAGGTTTTGTTGACCTCTTACAGAGTGTCCTTCCCTTAAAGGCATGCCCTACCCTCTGACCTTATAATCTGTATTTGAAATGATAAAAAACAAAGCCTAAAAAATTTTTATTTTAATCCCATTTAGTAGAATAGCTTTGAATCCTTACCTTATTCCTTCAACAGTCTCAACTTTTACTTATAGTTTGACATCCTCAGTGATTCATACCTAACCTTCTAGGGGAAAGAAAAGTTAGAATGACTTGTCAGTTACCCATCCCTGGCAAGACATTTACTGATTTCTGCAAAGAATTATAAGATTTTACAGGAAAAATTAAGTATCCTAAAGGTGTCAGTTTTTACAACTGAAGCAGAGACACAATATAATCCTGTCCTGGACGATTGCAAGATCTCTTTGATTGCTTTTGGTTTCCTTATGAATGTCCTGATGTGTGCTGGTTTTCTATTTAAGGAGGGTCAATAAATTTGTTATAAAATGAGATGTGTTAATTATATGGATGATCTATTTAATGCCAAATTTTAGAACAATTCAGTCCATTTCTTGATATCAGTACCTGCAACACTGCTATTTTTTTTTTGGTGCAGCCATACTGAATGAAAGCATAAGAATCAGATTGGTGTATGGGATATGTATTTACCAAGTGTTGATGTACCATGGTGAATCTAATCGTTTTTCAGTGTACAATAATCATGTCTTATATGTGCTGAGCTTCACGTATCTTATTCACCAAGAATGATTGAATCATAAATTTGATTTAGACTACTTGGAATAGAGATCACCAGTCCCATTTCTTAACACAATAATGTCATAATGTTCATATCTATAGGCTTTTAACCAGATATAGATCTTGATAAGGAGGGCAAATAATGCATAAGTACAATGAAACAGCAGTTATTTATCGTGAGAAAATGTGCTATCCTTCCATTTATCAAAGATTTATTGAGTAAATTTGTAAATGCAATTTGAATGGCGGTCAACTATTTATCTTTGTGGTTGACATACAACAACAAACCAAGTATTTTCTCACTAAGTAGGGTCAATTATATGGATTAAATGAATCCAACATGTTCTATCTTTACTCATTTCTATGGTTAGGTTATTCATAATTAAATACATTCTAATAATTTCTCTTGTTATTTTCTTTGGTTTTTATCTACCTCTAATTATTGGGTTGTCTTTTATCTGGTCAACTTTTCGTAGAAGTCTCATCTGTATATGACCAAACCACCTAAGACATGTTTCTACTAACTTTTTTACAATAGGTGTTACCTGATTTTCTCTTTAATGCACTCATTCTTAATTTTATCATTTCTAGTGTGACTATTTATCCAACGCAACATTCTCATTTCTGCAACATTGAATTTTTGCTCATGTTAATATTTTATGGCCCAATATTTAGTACCATACAAAAAAGCAAGTTTTATTGTTGTACGATAAAATTTTTCCTTAAGCTTGAGTGATACTTTTCTATCACAAATAACACTTGAAGACTTCCTCTATTTCATCCACCGAGTTTAAATCCTATGATTTACGTCCTCCTCTATTTCTCTATTATTTTATATTATTATTTCCAAATACTTAAAACTTCTGCCTTCTCATATGGGATGATCTCTAAGCTTCACCTTTGTCTTAGAATCAGTGTCCCTTTCACTGAATTTACATTACATATATTCTGTTTTGCTACGACTTATACGAAACTCATATGTCTCTAAAGCTTGTTTCCACCTCTCTAATTTTTCATTTACTTCTTTGGAATCTCCAATAAGGATTATATCATCAGCTAAAAGTATACATCGTGGTGCTGCCTTTTAGATATGTTCAGTGAGCACATCCAATACTAAGTTAAAAAGGTAAAGACTCTAAGCTGAATGCTAATGTAGTCCTATGAGTATAGGAAAATCCTTTATAGCTCCACTTTGTGTTCTCACACAAGTCGTTGTCCCATACATGTCTTTGATTGCTTGAATATAAGTCACCTTAACTCCTTTCTTTTCTAAAGCCTTCTATAACATCTCTCTTGGTACCTTGTCATAGGCCTTTTCCAAATCAATAAAAATCATATATAGATCCTTATGAGATATCTAGTATCTCTCCATCAATCTCCTTAATAAATATATTGCATCTATGGTTGACCTCCCTGACATGAAACCGAATTTATTCTTTATAATTTGCGTATTCAACCTCAATTTCTGTCCAATAACCTTCTCCCATAACTTCATAGTATGACTTATGAGTTTAATCCCCTTATAATTTGCATAGTTTTGTATATCACTCTTGTTCTTATACATTGGGATTAAAATATTTTTCCTTCATTCATTCGGCATCTTGAATCTCAATATTACATTAAACAACTTTGTTAACCAACTTACCTCTTTTCTTCCTAGAGTCTTGCACACCTCAATGGGTAAATTATCAGGTCCTATTGCTTTGCAATTATCCATTCTTTTCAATGCTTGTACTATTTCAAACTCTTGAATTCTCCGATAGAAGCTATAATTGAGATTCTCCTCCTTAGTACTTAGCCTATTAGTGTCCTTCATTAAAAAGTTTGTGAAAATAATTCTTTTATCTTTCTTGAATATCTTGTTCCCTTACTAAGGTAGTACCTTCTTCATCCTTAATACATTTTACTTAATCTATGTCTCTTGTCTTTCTCTTCCTACTCTTAGTATGCTTGAATATTCTTTTCTCAACATCATTGGTTCCTAAAGATTAATATAATCCTTCATAAGCTCTATCTCTCACTTTTGATATTGTCTTTTTAACATCTTTCCTAGCTACTTTATACTTCTTTAAATTTTTATTATTTCTACATGAGTGTCATGCTTCATAGCACTCTCTCTTAACCTTAACCTTATCTTATACGTTTGCATCCAACCACCAAGATTCTTTCCCCTTTAGTCCAAAACCTCTTGATATACCCAACGTTTTTGTTGCAACCATCCCAATCCTTTTAGCCACAGTGTTTCACATGTAGGTTGCATCTCCTTGTACATCCCAAATTTCTTCTTATAATACCTTTCTCTGCAAATTCCCATGTGGTTTGCCTTTCAAATGCCATCACCTTATCTTAAGACTTGTTTTTTTATTGTTTCTTTCAATTCTTCTCTTAACATGAACATCCATAACTAAGACCATATGTAGGGTAGTTAAGCTCTCCCTAAGTATAACTTTGCAGTTGATGCAAAGTTTTTTATTTGACTTCCTTACCAAAAAGAAATCGATTTGAGAACATGTCGCTTCACTCTTGTACTTGATAAGGTGTTTTATTCTCTTTCTAAAACAGGTGTTTGCTATAGTGAAGTTAAAGGCTAAATAAAAATCTAAGATTGTTTTACCCTCTACATTTACCTCTTCGATACCATGTCCTCTATGAAATTTTCATATCCTCTGACTTTGCTCTCCACATGCCTATTTAGATAACCTCCTAATAAAATCTTCTCTCTTAACGATATTCCTTATATTGAGTCTTCTAGGTCCTCCCAAAATTTAATCTTATGATTTTCTTCTAATCCTACTTGTGGTGCATAAACACTAATAGCATTAAAGGTTTCTCGATTTACTATAGGTTTTAGTGCAATTATCCTATCTCCTATTCTTTTTATATCCACTTCTTTGTCCATCCACTCTTTATCTACATTCTTAACTTTTGACTTGCTAGCATACCAAAGCTTAAAACCGAAAGTGTCTAATTCTCTGGCCTTATCTTCTACCCACTTTGTCTATTGTAAGCACATTACATTTATCCTTCCCCTAATCATAGTGACTACTATCTCCGTTGATTTACTTATAAGTGTGCAAATATTCCATGTCCACAATGCAATGTACTCTTATGGACTAGCTTCTTTACCCACACCCGTCCACGGAAATGTGAGAGCCCTTGCTTGTTTTTCACTACATTCGAGAGTCTATGTAGTAGCTCTTACTCATTTGACATTGTACTTGAGTCATATAGCACATTGCTTTTGGGCAACGACCTAGCATTAACATGTTCACATCGTTAATCCATATTCATAAAGATTCGACAAAGTTTTACGCGGGCTGTCGACTACCTAACACAACCCTTCTCTTTTATCCGGGCTTGGGACTTGTTATGAAAGCATAGGCAAGAATTATCTTCGCAGTTGATATATTTAAAAACAACAAAAAGAATCCACAAGCTTGCAGTCTCATATTATTGTTTAATTTGGTTGAACTTGCAGAAGAAATTTAATGATACAGCTGTACAATATCAGGACATGAACCCTCAATCGCAAAAAACAAGATATGAGAATATTAAAGGGAAAAATGAGCAGTCTGATCAAAAAGCATCCCAACATCATCAGACTTCACGCACTCATTCACAAAAAGTGACAAATGAGAAGGTGACAGAGATTAAGGACCAAATTCTTAGAGCCCGAGCATACTTGCTGTTTTCACCACCAACCAGCAACTCACGCTTGGTGAAGGAGTTGAAGCTACGGATTAAAGAGATGGAACAAGTCCTTGGAGAAGCCAATAAGGATTCAGAATTATCAAGGAGGTGAATTTTCCACCTATATTCCCTACTTGCATTCAGTTCAAAATTAATTGCCAGTATGTACCAAATACGGTGTAGAAATTTCTAACTCCAATTATGAATTGATGCAACTGCTTTTCTTGCAGTGCAAAAATAGATAAAACATTCAATTAATGCTTTGGTTTAATTTGAATTGTCAAAGTCAAATGATTTTTATTTCAATCTAAAAACAAGTAAGTTTACAGTGCTTTGCAGAAAATGAAACACATGGAAGGTTCATTGTCTAAAGCTCAACGTGCTTACCCACACTGCCGTCCTATGGCTGCAAAGCTTCGTGCAATGAACTATAATGCTGAAGAGCAAGCTCGGACTCAGCAGATGCAAGTGACATATCTTGTGCATCTTGCAGCAAGGACCACCCCAAAAGGTCTTCACTGTCTTTCTATGCGGCTAACAGCAGAATACTTTGCCCTGCAACCTACGGAGAGGAAGTTTCTGAATGAGAATAAGATCAATGATCCACATCTTTATCATTATGCTGTATTCTCTGATAATGTTCTGGCATGTGCAGTCGTTGTTAACTCCACTGTTTCTAATGCCAAGGTAAACAGTTTTGCTTTTTGTTATTTGGATTTATACTTTCTTGTTCCTTTTTCCTTCCTATGCAATCATTCTTTACTTTCACCTTTGGCTGATGTTCAAGCAACTGACCACCTGCAATTGCTGAAATTGAGAAAAAATAATAGCAAATTGAACAATGAGCTTAGCTATTAAGTTTTTTTCCTGTAGCTTATACTGAGTGATTACTTTGGATAGTTGATATTTCCCTAGTTTCCTCCTGACTGATCAAAAGAGCATGTCTATAGACTGCATTTATTGTAGTACATGGTAATTACTAAATGCTCATTTCATGTTTGACCAGTTTCCTGGTTGTGCTCTTTAGTTTTTATCTTTGGGGTTGTTGAGTGTTGTAGCAAGTTGTAAACTGAAATAAATTAAAATTACCTAGAAATACCTCCCTTCTGTTTCAATGTTCAACTCCTTTTTCTATACCAGAAAAAAGGATCTAATTTCTAAAGAATAATGCATTTCATTACTGTATTTATACCAAACCACATGCACCATTAGCTATTTTACAAACAAGTTGAAGCTAGTTTAATAGTGTTGAATGTAACATTGATTTTCAATTAAGGAGGGAGTCTTTCTAGCTCATCAGTCTAGCTCAAGAATTGTGGTGTCTTAAAGTGGCTAACTTGCAGCAAATACAAACAGAGAGTGAGAGAGGGGTTATATAAGCACCAGTAAATAAGCAGTTCTGGGCTAGAATAATGCAGGTTGGTGCAACTGCGTCAAACTCTGTCTTTGTTCTTGACTGGGTAAACTTATAATGTAACTATACACTTGGTAGAATGATAGTTAAGTTTGGACATCTGCAAGAAAGTTCTCATAATTGACTCTAATGCAAATAATGAAATCTGTATATGGTGGCAAGAAAGCTTAAATGCTTACCAATGACTTTTACATTGCAGGAACCAGAGAAACTTGTTTTCCATGTAGTGACCAATTCAATCAACTTTCCAGCAATTTCAATGTGGTTCTTATTAAACCCACCAGGCAAAGCTACATTCCACATACAAACTATAGACAACTTTAAATGGTTTTCCAAGTACAATGCCTTCAAGAAACAAAATTTCAGTGATCCAAGATATGCTTCTGAGCTCAACTACCTTCGTTTCTATCTACCAGAAGTCTTTCCTGCTCTCAATAAGATTGTGCTCTTTGATCATGATGTGGTGGTGCAACAAGATCTTAGTGGCCTATGGAGAGCCAATATGGAGGAAAAAGTAAATGGAGCAGTTGGGACTTGTCATGAAGGTGAAACTTCATTTTATAGGATCAATATGTTCATCAACTTCTCAGATCCATTCATTGCAACGAGGTTTGATGTCAATGCATGCACGTGGGCCTTTGGGATGAACTTGTTTGATTTGCAACAGTGGAGAACACAGAACTTAACTACTGTCTATCACAAATATTTGGAAATGGTATGGGAAAAAGAAATGTCTATTTTTTAGTATGCATCTACTTTTTTTCTTCCTTTTATTATTTGTAAGTTTCTTTTTGAGCAACTTATTCCCCTCTTCTCCTTCATATTGCGAGATGAATTGTTATGCAATGATTTCTGAAGTCTGTTTGGGTGATTGATTTCAGGGTTCTAAGAGGCCATTGTGGAATGCCGGAAGTCTGCCTATAGGTTGGCTCACCTTCTATAACAAGACAACGGTTTTGGACAGACGGTGGCATATTCTTGGCCTTGGTTACAACTCAGGTATAGATCGAAATGAAATTGAGCGTGCTGCAGTCATACACTATGATGGAATTAGGAAGCCATGGTTGGATATTGCGATGGGAAGATATAGAAGTTATTGGACCAAGTTTATGAACTATGACCACCCCTTATTGCAACAGTGCAATCTCCAGGAGTAGTAAAAATGTTCTTACCCGGCTTGAGTTATTGGCTAATCCGATGGTACCTTAATTGCCTCCTCCACTGGATTCTTTCTTGTTCTTTGACATTCTTATTGGAAAGCCTTATGTACCTCATCAAAAATTTCCTACCCATCACTTATTAGATACCCTAGCCAGTTTATAGTGACGATTAAGACAGAAATAAGAATCAGGGTCATTTTAGCTGTTTGCAGATTATATTGGTTCTTGTGTAAATAGTTCATCTTTGGTGCTCTTATTTGATTATGCCACCGTAGTTTCATGGAGACTGGTAGCTGATCTATATTTTACCGGGAAGAACAAATTCATACATTTGTTCAAATGACGGCTGTAATCTTGAATTGTTTGTATCCATGTTGGCTTGATCTTGTGCTCTGTTTCCTGTCGCACAAGTTATAAGCCAGCGGGATTCAAGTGTACTTGGGCTTGTTATTCACTGCATATTCTTTTTCTGGAATGTTTCATGTAACCAGGTGGTCTGCTCATAATTTTCGCCACTTCTGTGACCTAGGTTTCATTTAATGTTGTTATTTACTACGTGAATTTGTAATATAATAGCCAAATGAGGACCCTAAGCATCGGTTCATAGTGGGGATTTTAGTGCAATGTCAAGCAATTAGTTATTTTCTCGCTTTTGCGGGAGCGGCCAATCAAATATTTTTCGGTTTTTTTTATTGGTTCTAAAAAATATTATTCAGTTGATACATCTCTCCTCTCGATTGAGAGAGAAAGATTGATTATCAAATGGATTTGTGTGACGCGGGAAAAATGGAACTGGACTTCTGGAGATAGAGACATCTAATTCTAACGCGAGGCTTCGACAATCCTTCATGTGTGGTGCATGGGACTGACTTTTGTTCCCAAAAAAAAGTAATAATAATATTTGACATTATTTGCTAAAATAGCATACGACATAACCTGGTACCCTTAACCTTGTGCTACACCAGCCTGGATAGTAGTAGCTTCGCCATAATCCATCCCATTACTGCAGAAAAAATGCCTACCATCTCCGCTAGCGCCCCAACTTCATCCATCACCCATGTTGGTCTTGTGCACAAGCGACCCTAGGGCTTTCCTCCTCTCCTGTTCTTGGTAGGCTTTTCTTTTCACACCCACTTTCTTTCTAGAACATATAATCAAATAAGACAACTAAGAAATAAGAGAGGAATCCCTAAATTGTGAAACTTCCTGAAAATTGAAGAAATTTGAAATAAATGAGAGTTTGCACTTCAATGGGCAAAGATTCATGCATGTTTATACCAATTGCTGGCTTTTAGATGATAGTGATAATTGCTGTGAGAAAATAAACATTTGAATAATCAATTTCATCTTTTTTGCAATTATGGTTTCTACAGGGCTGCCAGCAAAGGGTAAGGTAGGAAGAGTGAGATGCTCTATGGAGAAAAGTGGCTCAAACATCAACATGGGGATGGGAGCATCCTTGATAGCAGCTGCATGCGCTGCAACCATGTCATGCCCAGCCATGGCTCTGGTGGACGAGAGAATGAGCACCGAAGGAACAGGACTTCCCTTCGGCCTCAGCAACAACCTTCTTGGTTGGATCCTCTTGGGTGTATTCGGTCTCATCTGGTCTTTCTATGCTGTCTACACTCTGGTCTTGATGAGGATGAAGAGTCTGGATTGTCCCTCTAAATCCCTGCTCCATCGTGGAATCTATAAATTTTGAGACTTTAATCCCATTCTAATTAATGTTGTATCGAAACAACTTTTGAATCTGTTCCAAGACATTCTTCCAACTCTTTTTTTTTTTTTTTTTTTGAGAAGATCAATCATTAAAAGGCACACAATACAATATAGCAGATAGAGCAAACTCGCATTATATATAAGAAGCGTCGGCATGCTCTCCTAGAAGTAAATAAAATAACAAATAGAACAAAAACTAACACATTCTTATTAAATATTAATAATATATTTAGTTAAAATTATATAAAAAAATAAAAATATAAAGAAAGTTTGATAGTCATGATAAGCTTCTTCAATCCTTTCTAAGAATTTAACTTCTTCTTTTTTTTTTTTTTTAGAGTTTTCACTATTGTAAAATTAAAGAATTGTTGTTAATTTTTAGTAATATCTTCAAAAAAAAAACTTCCATAAGAGAAGAATGAAAACTTCCCTAATTAAAAAACAAAGTTTCTCTAATGGAAGTAGAAAGCTTTCTTAATAGAAGAAGAAAACTTTTTTAATAAAGAAATCTTAATAAAAGAAAAAAAATTTTTAAATAAAAGAAGAAATTTTCTCTGTAAGAAGAAAATAAGTAAAAGAGGAGTATTTTGAATCTTTTAAATTTAAGAAATGATAAATCTTTTTTGAATGAATTAAGAATTAAATTTTTTTTATCTCTCTCTTAATATAAAAAATATATATAATTTTTTAAATATAAAATATTTAAACTAAAAGATAAGGGAAAATGAGAAGGCCCCTCATCGCTACTATTATTTTTTCTCAAACCCTAGCGGAGAGTTGAAGTAGCACACAAGTAGGGAACTATTTTTTCGATTGCCACATTCTTTCAATTCTAAAACATTATTTATTATCAAACGAGAAATGAATATAGTAAAAATAATTAATCTTTCATAATGTGATAAATTTAAATTTAAATTTTTGTTGAAAGAGGTATATTTATTTAATATTTAACAATATCTTGAATAATATTATTTTCAATTGAAGGATAACTATAAAAAAATTGAAAAAAAAATTGTTCCTTCTTCCTTGCTTTATTTTGCTTGTTTGTTATTCTATCAATTTAATCCATAATGCTTCCAAAATCAATTTTAGATTTATACATTTACTTTTAACAGTAGTTTTGTGTAGTAAGAGACAATTAATAAAAAAAATAAAAGATTCACTAGAATGAATTAAAAGATTAATTTTTTATCTATTTCTTACTAAAAAAAATATACCAATTTTTAATTACAAAAAATTTAAATTCAATATCCAGAATCAAGAGTTGGACCTCTAAAGTACAAAAGGAGAGTAAGTATTTATTTGCTTTGAACTAGAAATTTATATGACATATAACTAAACATAAACTGTATAGTTTATCTTTTTACAAGAAAAATAAAAAAAATTAAAATATTATTTTGATATCTTATAGATAATTTTTTTTATTTGGTCTCTCATAATTTTTTTTTAATTTAGTCTCTCTTAAATTGATATATTATCAATTTAATTATCAAAATAATTAACTATTTTTTTTTTCTTGATTGTATAATATTTATATATTTATAATTTTTTTTCATATTTTATTTTCAACTTAGACTTGTCCCTTTTCTTCTCTTCTTCATGAAATAAGAAAACTTTTGTTTGCTCTGCCCTAGTCAAAATTATTGCACGCACATCATTTAGGGAGGCATGCACGTTGCTGGTGAAGGCCGCAAGCACAACGCTAGTGAAGATTGTCGCGATTTCTTGCAATTTTGCTGTAGGTTATTTCAGTTTCTTCTCTTCTCTGCTTTCTGTGATTTTCAGTTTTATGTTGTCACACACACACACATATATATATACACTTTCCATGGTTGCACATAAAGTTATATGAAGAATGGCAACGCAGGAGATGCAAATGCTTGATTTATTGGAGATGGGACAACTTTCCTCGCTCTGCCCTGTGCTTGTAATGATCTTATGAATTTAAAGCTAGGAAGGCTATTAATGGAAATGTAGTAGTCAACTATGAACAAGTTTCTAATGAATTCCCTAATTGACAAGTGCTATATTTGTGATTCAATATTTGATGCAAGGAAATTATTTGAAGAATTGTGATTCACTCAAATCTTGTTAAAAATAGTTTTGGTGCAAATACTACTGTCAATACTACTCTTTTTTATCACATGTACACTAAATGTGGTGTATTTATATATAAAAGGAATTTTATGCCTGACAATCAATTTCTTTTATTAAAAAAATTAAAAAAAATTAAATTAAAAAAATATTTACGAAAAACTAAAATATTATTTTAATAAACAAAAACAACGTAAATAGATCATTAAACGGAATTCAAGTAACGGACGGGACTTCTAATTGTGTATAAAATTTCACTACTTAATACCGATGATAATATGTAATAAAAAAGAAACGTGCCATAAGAAGGAAATATTATTTAATTTAGACGTAGATTTTAAACCAATCCGGAAAATTATGAAATCAAAATTTCTTACCCATTAATAATTTATATTACATTATTAAAATACTTATTACAAAGATATTGCTCTGCTTTTTCTTTTGCAACGAAAATAAATAATATCTTCTGTTGTGTAGTGAAGCTGTCAAATTGATAATCCCTAGTTGTTTAATAACGCTAACCTACCAAGAGAAAAGATGAAGGCAATGGCTACCTCTCTCACAACCCCGAAGCTCGCTTCACCAACTCTTCAGTCCCTCTTCTGCAAAAATCTCCCACTTTCACCTTTCATCTCTCCCTCCTTTGTTTCTCTCCCTAAAACCCTACTTTCTGTCTCCCACCATGCGCGTTTCCCCTCTGAATACCGCCGCAGTTGCAGCTTCACGGTTCGTTCCGAATCCGAAAATGGAAGCGGCGCTGCCCACCATTACGACTTCGACCTTTTCACCATCGGCGCCGGTAGCGGCGGTGTCCGCGCCTCTCGCTTTGCTGCCAATTTGGGTGCTTCAGTAGCCATCTGCGAACTCCCTTTCTCCACCATCTCGTCCGACACCGCCGGAGGTGTTGGTGGAACGTGAGTTCTGTTTTGATATCTGTCTGTAATGTTATTTAAGTTCATTTTATTGGATTGGGAGTCGAGAATAGGCTTGGAACAACGGTGGACGATAAGGAAACAATTGATAGTATGCTGTTGAATAATAGTAAAACAAAGTTGGCGTGACTGAAACTTAATTAGGTAATGTCTGGTTTATGGGACTAAAATCAAGTTTCTTTAGAAGTTATAGTATGAATATTAAAATTGACTTTACAGTGCGAAAAGAATAATAATAAATAAATATGATCTTCACTGTTCTAATTTTATTTTATTTTTTGTTTTAAATTCTTTTACCGTTCCTGTTGAAGCGGGCTTTGAAGTATCCTTTCTGGTTAGCTGGTTTGTTTTAACTATCAAAGCCACCGTCAAAACTGAACTATGGAGGCCTAGTGAAATTGTGAACCTTGTATAATTCACGAAACTGCCCAATCCACAAAAGGCCGTTGGTTGGGTTACTTTGGGTGGTTTCATACCACCCATACTTTCATCAGACTCCCTGGTAGAATGCAATCACTATGGTCCAAGTACAAAAGATAAGCTTGCATATGGACAGTCAGGCTGAAAATTTTTGGAAATAGTGGCATGTTAGGCATCTCATTTACCTAGAATATCATTCTTGGATCACGAAGCTTTTCCTTTTCTTTTTCTTTTTTTTAGAAGGGGTTGGAGGAACACTGAAAAGGAATTCCAAGATACAGCTATACAGCAACTAGACATGTTTTGAGACGCATTTTATCTTTGTTTAAGTGTCTGTGAACATCCAAACACTTCTCTTTATCTTGTCCACTTGTCTTTTCTATGCAGCTGTGTACTACGGGGATGTGTGCCAAAGAAGTTGCTTGTCTACTCATCAAAATATTCTCATGAATTTGAAGAAAGTAATGGTTTTGGTTGGAAATATGATAGTGAACCAAAGCATGACTGGAGTACTCTAATGGCTAATAAAAATGCTGAGTTACATCGTCTTAATGGCATCTACAAAAATATTTTGAATAATGCTGGTGTCAAGCTGATTGAAGGCCGTGGAAAGGTAGGATGATGCTTTGGATCCATAATACTAATTAGCTTTCTAATTTGTAAAGATATAGGAATATTGTTTACTTTATGGCGCTAAAGCTTTTGTAACGTACAGATTGTAGATCCTCACACAGTTGATGTTAATGGGAAGCAATATACAGCCAGACACATTCTAATTTCAGTAGGTGGCCGCCCCTTCATTCCTGATATTCCTGGACGTGAACATGTAATAGATTCAGATGCTGCCCTTGATTTACGTTCAAAACCTAAGAAAATAGCTATTGTCGGTGGTGGTTACATCGCTGTGGAGTTTGCCAGTATCTTCAATGGTTTGACAAGCGAGGTCCATGTATTTATACGACAGAAAAAAGTTTTACGCGGATTTGATGAAGAGGTAAGGAGTAAGGATCATAGATGATATTCATTGAAAGATTACCACACAATACAAATTCTTCACGTTCCAATTGTGAACTTTGTCTGCAGATTAGAGATTTTGTTTCAGAGCAGATGTCATTAAGAGGAATTGAATTTCATACTGAGGAATCACCCCAAGCTATCATCAAGTCACCTGATGGCTCATTGTCTTTGAAGACCAACAAAGGTATAGCAGAAGGCTTCTCACATATTATGTTTGCAACAGGACGCACACCAAATACCAAGGTTAGATTTTCAATAATGTATTTTACTTTTTCGTGCTTGTTGTGTGTTTATGAAATGTAAATTTAGTGAAAGGTATGCTGATTCTTGGGTAGAGGTGAAACTTGGAAGTCATTTCATACAACAAGTCACAAGTTTTAAGTATTTGGAAAATATCATACTAAATATGGAGAAATAGAGGGGAACGTGAATCTTAAGGTCCAAGTTGAGTGGATGAAATAGAGAAAGACTCCAAGTGCTATTTGTGATAGGGAAGTATCACCTAAACTTGAGGGAAAATTTTATTGCATAGCTATAAGACCTACATTGTTGTATGGTGTTGAATGTTGGGTGATAAAAAACAACATGAACAAAAATTTAATATTGCAGAAATGAGAATATTGCTTTGGATGAATGGACACACTAGAAAGGATAGAATTAGAAATGATTGCATTAGAGAGAAAGTTACTTGAAATGTCTCTTAGGTGATTTTGGTCATATATAGGGAAGCCCATTAGAAGTTCTTGTACAATGAACAGATCAAATGGAAGATAACCTAATAAATAGAAGCAAAGGGAGACCAAAGAAAACAATAGGAACAACTATTAAGGTGAATTTAACTATAGAAATGAGTCAAAATAGAACTTATTGGTTTTGCATAACTCATGTAAACAACCCCACTTAGTGGAAGAAGACTTTGTTTGTAGTTGTTGTTCTTGCTGTGTGTTTGACACGTCTTTTGGTTATTGGACGAAAGAGTAGCTCACTAAGGAATTTAGTAGATTGAAAAGACACTTTGTGTTACCTGCCCTTTGCCTACTTAACAAATAAAAAGCACCAATGCTCATGAAGAAAAAAGGAAATTAACTTTAAGGTATATTATTTCTCAAAATTATTATTTCTAGCTCAATTGTATTGGACATGATTATTCCATCAATTGGCTTGGTTTTCTTTATGGGTTACCTAGTCTTAAGTTGCTTATTATCATTTTCCCCAAGTAGCTGTATGTTAATGGGCAACCAATTAACAAGGTGTATTCTAGAAGCCCGAACTAAAAGGGAGTGAGGAGAAAAGCAATGGGTAACAATTTTAGTACTGATTGACACGTGTGAAGGGGTAGTGGAGTGATTGTAAAAAGGAGCTGTAGAAAAGGGCAGGTTAGTTACGCTGTGAGTACTGTGGTGAATAATGGGAGATACCTAGCATCATGAATAGCTAGGAGTTGCATTTATTTTTTCTGGTTATATTGTTTTTCTTGTTGTACTACTGTGCTGAGTGCCTCCCTGTAAGGCGGATCCTATGCCTATTTTCCTCTAATAGCAGAGTACTCTGTAAGAATTCACAGTTATTGTTTGGAGTCTCTATCATATGTTTAACTCAAGAAATTAATAATGTTAAATTGCTAGCCTACTGAATGTATCTCTGAGTTAAAACATCACTGCAGAACTTAGGACTGGAGTCTGTTGGTGTGAAGACATCTAAAAATGGAGCAATTGAGGTAGTTAAAACTTTTCTTTCTTTGTTTATTTTAATAAATTTTATTCATTTGATTGATCAGTCTCACATATCTTCATAAAACTCTTCTGCCACTCAGGTTAATGAGTACTCGCAAACATCAGTTCCATCAATTTGGGCAGTCGGAGATGTTACAGATAGGCTAAATCTTACTCCAGTTGCATTGATGGAGGGAATGGCATTAGTGAAAACATTGTTTCAGGATAAGCCAATAAAACCTGATTACAGGTATGATATACATCATGCCAAACAAGTAACCAATAAAAAAGTAAATTTAAGATTACATTGTAAGTTCAGTACTTTATTACTTTATTAGCATTAAGCGTGGTATATGCAGGATTCAATACTAAAAGTCATTGATAGTCAATTGGTAAAAGAATTTAAAAGGGAAGAATACTTATCCTGTGAGAGTGAAGATTACTTTTGAAGTATTTAGAAAATTTTTCTTTTGATCTGTTTGTGTTATGTTTCGGATCCTTCCTTGCTAAGATCATCTGGATACATATTTTTACTCAATCCCTATTTAATTCTCTGAAAGACTTCATATTTTCATTCAGTATTCTTCACTGACATGTGTAGTATTGTATGAATTACAATGCACTATTCTCTGTGCAGTAGAGAAATTATACTTATGAAACTGTCTGTTTCTTAAAAAGTCTATATAATAAATCCAATTTGTTTAACATATTAGGAGAAAATTCCAAATTGTGCTGGGTATTTCAACAGAAGTAAAGAAATGAAAATTTTACATTCTTCACAAGAAAAGCTATCTTTTTGTCATCTCTTGGTGCATGAATTCTGTCCCTTTTCCGTTTTGTATCGGCTTATTGCCCAAATATTTAATGCTGTGTATCCAAGGAACTGTGCATTAGTAAATATCGACCCCCTAACTTAATTATCTTTTTCCCCGTCTTTAGGGCAGTTCCTTCTGCTGTGTTTTCCCAACCACCAATTGGACAAGTTGGTCTTACTGAGGATCAGGTAATAGAATGTTGTCAACCAATGAGTTGATGAGCTTCTGAATATTTAATCTCTTATGCAGATTGATGCTATGCTTACCATTATGATGGTTTTCACAGGCTGTCCAACAGTATGGAGATGTTGACATATTCACAGCAAATTTCAGGCCTTTAAAGGCTACTCTGTCAGGGCTACCAGACCGGGTTTTTATGAAATTAATAGTCTGTGCAAAAACAAATAAAGTTCTGGGTTTGCACATGTGTGGAGAAGATTCACCTGAAATTGTGCAGGTTTGTAGTTGCTATTGCTGTTTATAACTTAATTCTTTTTGGTAATGATCTGTGAGTTTATAAATCACTTGATTATACAATTAAATGAACCCAGGGATTTGCTGTTGCCATTAAAGCTGGCTTGACCAAGTCTGACTTCGATGCCACTGTGGGCATTCACCCAACTGCAGCTGAGGAGTTTGTCACAATGAGGACTTCCACTAGGAAGATTCGAAGGAGCGAGCCTTCTGAGGTCAGTCAAGAACCCCCATCTGTATTTGTTTCTCATTTTGTGGCATATGCATGCCAGTAACTTCTTGCTTTGAATTTGGAATTTTAGAGAATTTTTTATAACGTTAGTCTCTTATTCAGTTACTCTTGCTGTTATAATTTTCTGTCTATAATGAATGTGCTGCTGCTCGTAGGCATACTTTGCTTCTCAAATATCTTCTTTGTGCTTTTTTGACATCAGTGCTTGCATTCGAGTTCTTACTGACTGTTCTGTTTAATTAATTTCAGCGGAAAACAGATTATGGAGTTAAAACTTCAGCTGGGGTTTGACATTATCACCCTGTTTTAATTAGTCTAGAAAGATGGCAAATTGAAATTTAGAGCTACTGTTATGGTTCGTCTCGCCATTTGTAAATTGTACCCTGTATCCCAAACCTCTTCTCATGTACAAATAAAGAATAAATGTACCCTCCTGTATCCCAAATCTCTTCCCATGTTCAAATGAAGAAAAAATGTCACAGGAGTGTGTGATTTCAAATAATCTTTGTATCGAATTCTTACCTAGATTGCCTTGTGGGTTGGACTTTTCCTCTTCACTGTCGCCTGTGGCAACCACGGATTTATTTTAACGGACTGATATTCGAGGCTGGCTTTGAAATTTTAAAAGGTCTAGAATTTTACTCAAATAAAAAAATTAAACTGTAATATTAAAATAATCACAATACCAAAACATATCACCTCTCGAGACAGAAATATTGAAATAACAAATCATGTCCAAGGTATTTGAAATTCGCTTTAGGCATGCTGGTAGTCAAATTCTCGATAGTCTTTATAGGTTTTTTCTTGCCCCCAAGAAGTTCTTCTCTATTGTAAATGTTCACAATCCCGCTGTCTGAACCAGCTGCAAAAAGCGCACCACCTGGAGATGTGCAGAGAACCGTTCTATTTATGGAACCTTTGTCAATACCCTTGTGTATGCAAGTCCTTGCTCTTAGATCCCAATAGTAAACCTGGCCATCACCACCAGAGCTCAATAACTGGTGTCCATCTTCGGCAAAAGCAAAGGAACGGACTGTTCCATTCATCTTTAGAGTACTAACTAATTCCTTAGTTTTAGTTGAAACCAATAAAATATAGTCTTCATTACCAACAAAGACTAACGTACGAGAATCAGGGGACACCTCAAAAACTTCCTAGCTCTTTTCCTCCCTACAAGAGGGCCTATTTTATCAACTTTTGCCTTCACTAGATCAAAACCGTAAAAGAACTTTCTTCTTCCTGATATTATAAGAGAGGAACCCCTAGATTGTGAAACTTCCTGAAAATTGAAGAAATTTGAAATAAATGAGAGTTTGCACTTCCATGGGCAAAGATTCATGCATGTTTATACTAATTGCTGGGTTTTAGATGATAGTGGTAGTTGCTGTGAGAAAAGAAACATATGAATAATCGATTTCATCATTTTTGCAATTATGGTCTCTACAGGGCTGCCAGCAAAGTGTAAGGTAGGAAGAGTGAGATGCTCTATGGAGAAAAGTGGCTCAAACACCAACATGGGGATGGGAGCATCCTTGATAGCAGCTGCATGCGCTGCACCCATGTCAAGCCCAGCCATGGTTCTGGTGGACGAGAGAATGAGCACCGAAGGAACAGGGCTTCCTTTCGGCCTCAGCAACAACCTTCTTGGTTGGATCCTCTTGGGTGTTTTCGGTCTCATCTGGTCTTTCTATACTTTCCACTCTTCTGTTCTTGATGAGGATGAAGAGTCTAGATTGTCCCTCTAAATCCCTACTCCATCATGGAATCTATAAACTTTTGGACTTCAATCCCATTCTAATTAACGTTGTGTCAAAACAACTTTTGAATCTGTTCCAAGACAATCTTCCAACTCTAAAACATCATTTCTTCTTCGTTGCTTTATTTTGCTTGTTTGTTAATCTGTCACTTTAACCCATAATGCCTCCAAAATCCAAATCCATAATTGGAAATGTAAAGTGCAGAAGGAGAGGAAGTATTTCTGTCCTTTGAACTAGAAATTTATACGACACACATAACAAAACATAAACTATAGTTTATCTTTTTACAAGGTAAAAAAAAAAACGTAAATAGATCATTAAACGTAATTCAAATAATGGACGGAAGTTTTAATTGTATATAGAATTTTACTATTGAATGCTGATGATAATATGTAATAAAAAAGAAGAGTAATATGCCAAAGAGAAGTGGGGAAATATTCGGTTGAAGACAAATGATGTCCTCAACAAGTGTTATACAGAATCAAGCAACCGTAAGGCATACTAACTTTCACATCAGAGCAAAAATATTAACATTTCTCTATTTTAAATTATTATTTATTTTTCATATATTTTTCAGTTAATTTTTTTTAAGCCTTGAAGAATGTGGTACTAAGTAATTTTATGAATTTAGATTTTAAAAATTTAAATCTTAAGATAAATATTTTATTTATATATTTTTTAATTTTTTTATCTTTATTTTCTTCTATAAACATCTTTCTCAAAAGTATTCCTGAGTTTTATTCCAAATTTTATATACAACAAACCCTTACTATTGTCTCAATTTTCATTGTATTACTTTTTTTTTGAGTTTTAAGTGACTTTAGATATTGGTTGAAGTTTCATCTAATTAATTAAAAAATAATATTTAATAATTTATAATGTATAAAAAATTAAAAAAATAATTTAATATATAAAAATTATTAATCAATCAAATTAGAAGATAGATAGTATTTAATTTGGATGTAGATTTATAATCAATCCAATATAGTTATGAAAAGAAAATAATGACAACAAAATTTCTGACTGATTAATAATTTATATTACATTATTAAAATACTCACTAGAAAGATATTGCTTTGGTTTTTCTTTTACAATAAAAATCAATAATATGTTTTGTAGTGAGGCTGTTAACATCATAATCCCTAGTTGTTTAACAACGCAAACGTTCCAAGAGAGACGATGAAAGCAACGGCTACGTCTCTCACGACCCCAAACCTCTCTTCGCCAAATCTTCGGTCCCTCTTTAGCAAAAATCTCACAGTTTCACCTTTCATCTCTCCCTCCTTTGTTTCTCTCCCTAAAACCCTATTCTCTGTCTCCCACCATGCTCGTTTCCCCTTTGAATACCGCCACCGGTGCAGCTTCACGGTTCGTTCCGAATCCGAAAATGGAGTCGGCGCTGCCCACCATTACGACTTCGACCTTCTCACCATCGGCGCCGGAAGCGGTGGTGTTTGCGCCTCTCGCGTTGCTGCCAATTTGGGTGCTTCAGTAGCCATCTGCGAACTCCCTTTCTCCACCATCTCGTCCGACACCACTGGAGGTGTTGGTGGAACGTGAGTTCTGTTTCGTTATCTGTCTGTTTAAGATCATTTGATTGGATTATGAATCGAGAATAGGCTTGGAACAATGGTGGACGATAAGGAAACAATGGATAGTATGCTGTTGAATAATAGTAAACTAAAGTTGGCGTGACTGAAGCTTAATTAGGTAATGTCTGGGTTACAGAACGAATAGCAAGTTTCTTTAGAAGTTACAGTATGGATATTAAAATTGACTATGCAGTGGGAAAAAAATAATAAATAAATAAATAACACTTCAGTCTTTTTTTTTTTTTTAATTCTATTACCGTTCCTGTTGATGACGTATCCTTTCTGGTTAGCTGGTTTGTTTTAACTATCAAAGCCACCCTCAAAACTGAACTATGCAGGCCTAGTGAAATTCTGGACCTTGTATAATTCATGACACCGCCCAATCCACAAAAGGCCTTCGGTTGGGTTAGTTCGGGTGATTTCATCAGACTCCCTGCTAGAATGCAATCACCATGGTCCTAGTACAAAAAATAAGCTTGCATATGGACAGTCAGTCTAAAAATTTTTAGGAATAGTGGCATGTTAGGCATCTCATTTATCTAGAATATCATTATTGGATCACAAACCTTTTCTTTTGCTTTTTTTTTTTTTTTTAAGAAGGGGTTGGGGGAACACTGAAAAGGAATTCTAAGGTACAGCAACCAGACATGTTTTGAGAGGCATTTTATCTTTGTTTAAGTGTCTGTGAACTTCAAAATACTTCTCTTTATCTTGTCCTCTTGTCTTCTCTATGCAGCTGTGTACTACGGGGATGTGTGCCAAAGAAGTTGCTTGTCTACTCATCAAAATATTCTCATGAATTTGAAGAAAGTCATGCTTTTGGTTGGAAATATGATAGTAAACCAAAGAATGACTAGAGTACTCTAATGGCTAATAAGAATGCTGAGTTACATCGTCTTAATGGTATCTACAAAAATATTTTGAATAATGCTGGTGTCAAGCTGATTGAAGGCCGAGGAAAGGTAGGATGATGCTTTGGATCCATCGGTAAATACTAATTAGCTTTCTAATTAGTAAAGACATAGGAATAATGTTTACTTTATGATGCTAAAGCTTTTGTAACCTGCAGATTGTAGATCCTCACACAGTTGATGTTAATGGGAAGCGATATACAGCCAGACACATTCTAATTTCAGTAGGTGGTCGTCCCTTCATTCCTGATATTCCTGGACGTGAACATGTAATAGATTCAGATGCTGCCCTTGATTTACGTTCAAAACCTAAGAAAATAGCTATTGTTGGTGGTGGTTACATCGCTGTGGAGTTTGCCAGTATCTTCAATGGTTTGACAAGCGAGGTCCATGTATTTATACGACAGAAAAAAGTTTTACGCGGATTTGATGAAGAGGTAAGGAGTAAGGATCATAGATGATATTCATTGAAAGATTACCACACAATACAAATTCTTCACATTCCAATTGTGAACTTTGACTGCAGATTAGAGATTTTGTTTCAGAGCAGATGTCATTAAGAGGAATTGAATTTCATATTGAGGAATCTCCCCAAGCTATCATCAAGTCAGTTGATGGCTCATTGTCTTTGAAGACCAACAAAGGTACAGTGGAAGGTTTCTCACATATTATGTTTGCAACGGGACGCACACCAAATACCAAGGTTAGATTTTCAATAATGTATTTTACTTTTTTGTGCTTGCTGTGTGTTTATAGAATGTAAATTTTTTGAAAGGTATACTGACTATTGTGTGGAGATGAAACTTGGAGATCATTCCATATAAGTCACAAGTTTTAAGTATTTGGGAAGTATCAAACAAATTACAAAATACTAGAGAAATAGTGGATGACGTAAATCATAGGTCCAAGTTGGATGGATGAAATAGAAAAAGGTTTCAAGTGTTATCTATGTTAGAAAAGTATCATTCAAACTCGAAGGGAAGATTTTATCAAATAGCTATAAATCCTCCATTGTTATACAGTATAAATGTTCAGTGATAAAAATTCAACATGAGCAAAAATTTAATGTTGCAGAAATGAGAATATTGCTTTGGATGAGTGGCCACACTATAAATGATTGTATTAGAGAGAAAGTTGAGGTAGTACCTATCATATAAAAGTTTGTTGAAATGCACCTTAGGTCGTTTGGTTATATACAAAGGAGACTGTCTGAGACTCCTGTACAAGAAATAGGTCAAATGGAAGATAGATCAATATCTAGAATTAGAGAGACCAAAGTAAACAATAGGAAAAATTATTAAGGTGGAGTTGACGACGCATGATCTATATAGCCGACCCTACCTAATGGAAAAAGGTTTTGTTTTTTGTTGTTGTGCTTGCTTGCTGTGTGTATGACAAGTCTTTTGGTTGTTGGACCAAAGAGTGGCTCACTAAGGAATGTAGTAGATTGAAAAGACACCTTGTATTCCCTGCCCTTTACCAATTAAAAAATAAAAAGTACCAATGCTCAAGAAGAAAAAAGGAAGTTGATTTTAAGGTTTATTATTTCTCGAAATTATTATTTCTAGCTCAATTGTATTGAACATGATTCTTCCATCAGTTGGCTTGATTTTCTTTATGGGTTACCTAGTCTTTAGTTCCTTAGTATCATTGTCCCCAAGCAGTTGTATGTTTAACTCATGAAATTAATTGTGTTAAATTACTAGCCTACTGAATGCATTTCTGAACTAAAACTTCACTGCAGAACTTAGGGCTGGAGTCTGTCGGTGTGAGGACATCTAAAAATGGAGCAATTGAGGTAGTTAAAACTTTTCTTTGTCTGTTTATTTTAATAAATTTTATTCATTTGATTGATCAGTCTCACGTTTCTTTATAAAACTCCTCTGCCACTCAGGTTAATGAGTACTCGCAAACATCAGTTCCATCAATTTGGGCAGTTGGAGATGTTACAGATAGGCTAAATCTTACTCCAGTTGCATTGATGGAAGGAATGGCACTAGTGAAAACATTGTTTCAGGATATGCCAACAAAACCTGATTATAGGTATGATATACGTCATGCCAAACATGTAAATAAAAAAGTAAATTTAAGATTACATTGCAAGTTCAGTACTTTATTACCTTATTACCATTAAGCATGGTATATGCCGGATTCTTATATTAAAAGATAGTCAATTGGTAAAAGAATTTAAAAGGGAAGAATACTTATCCTGTGAGAGTGAAGATTACTTTTGAAGTATTTAGAAAATTTTTCTTTTGATCTGTTTGTTATGTTTCTGATCCTTCCTTGCTAAGATCATCTGGATATATGTTTTGACTCAATCCCTATTTAATCCTCTGGAAGACTCCATATTTTCATTCCACATTCTTCACTGAGATGTGTAGTATTGTATGAATTATAATGCAGTATTCTCTGTGCAGTAGGGAAATTATACTTGTGAAACTGTTTGTTTCTTAAAAAGTCAATATAATAAATCGAATTTGTTTAACATACAAGGCGAAAAATTGAAACTGTGCTGGCTATTTCAACGGATGTAAAGAAATGAAAATTTTACAATCTTAACAAGAAAAGCTGTCTTTTTGTCATCTCTTGGTGCATGAATTCTGTACCTTTTCCGTTTTGTGTCAGCCTATTGCCCAAATATTTAATGCTGCGTATCCAAGCAACTGTGCATTAGTAAATATCGACCCCCTAACTTAATTATCTTTTTCCCCTTCTTTAGGGCAGCTCCTTCTGCTGTGTTTTCCCAACCACCAATTGGACAAGTTGGTCTTACTGAGGATCAGGTAATAGAATGTTGTCAACCAATGAGTTGATGAGCTTCTGAATTTTTGATCTCTTATGCAGAATGATGCTATGCTTACCATTATGATGGTTTTCTCAGGCTGTCCAACAGTATGGAGATGTTGACATATTCACAGCAAATTTCAGGCCGTTAAAGGCTACTCTGTCAGGGCTGCCAGACCGGGCTTTTATGAAATTAATAGTCTGTGCCAAAACATATAAAGTTCTGGGCTTGCACATGTGTGGATCAGATTCACCTGAAATTGTGCAGGTTTGTAGTTGCTATTGCTGTTTATAACTTAATTCTTTTTGGTAATGATCTTTGAGTTTATAAATCACTTGTTTATACAATTAAATGAACCCAGGGATTTGCTGTTGCCATTAAAGCTGGCTTGACCAAGGCTGACTTCGATGCCACTGTGGGCATTCACCCAACTGCAGCTGAGGAATTTGTCACAATGATGACTCCCACTACGAAGATTCGAAGGAACGAGCCTTCTGAGGTCAGTCAAGGACCCCCTTCTGTATTTGTTTCTCATTTTGTGGCATATGCATGCCTGCAACTTCTTGCTTTGAATTTGGAATTTTAGAGAATTTTCAATAACGTTAGTCTCTTATTCAGTTACCCTTGCTGTTATAATAATTTTCTGTCTATGATGAATATGCTGCTGCACGTAGGTTTACTATGCTTCTTGAAGTTGTACAAATGAAATATGCAAATATCTTCTTTTTGCTTTTTTGACATCAGTGCTTGCATTCGAGTTCTTACTGACTGTTCTCTTTAATTAATTTCAGCGGAGAACAGATTATGGAGTTAAAATTGCAGCTGGGGTTTGACATTATCACCCTGTTTTAATTAAGTCTAGAAAGATGGCAAATTGAAATTTAGAGCTACTGCTGTGGTTGGTCTCGCCATTAGTAATTTGTACCCTGTATCCCAAACCTCTTCCCATGTACAAATAAAGAATAAATGTACCCTGTATCCCAAACCTCTACCATGTACAAATAAAGAATAAATGTCAGAGGAGTGTGTGATTATCTCTTTGTATGGAGATTGCCTAGTGGGAAGGGATGGGAATGGATGAATATTCTATTATTTTTATACTATTGACATTTGTATGTATATAAAATATTTTATATAGAACTTTAATAGAATTTAAAAAATATATAATTTTTAATATTTATATTCAATAGTATCTAATACTAGAAAAAAAATCATAGATATTAAAAATTTTATAATTAAGTAATCTATTTAATATTTAATATCTAATAGTAATTTTAAATATTATAAATGACTTGAAAAAATTATTTTACAATAATAATATTTTACATAATTATTATAAACTAAAATTAAAAAAAAATACTAATTTTAATAAATTCATAAACTTTCATTTAATATATATTATTCATATGCTTTAAATATTTTATTCATTCATTTATATCTATTAGATAAATATAAAATATCTGAAATTAAAATATGCATTTATTTAATATTTGATAAATAATTATATTTTATTATATATATTTATCTAATATTTAATACTCATCAAATATTAATTATTTATTTTGAACAAATATTGTCGAATTCCTATAATATTTATACACATTTTCGGCTGGACCTTTCCTCCTCACCGTCGCCTGTGGCAACCACGGATGCATTTAATGGACTGAGATTCAAGGCTGACTTTGAAATTTAAAAATGCATGGAATTTTATTCAAAAATTAAAAAAAATTAAACTGTAAAACTAAATGTTATATTTCCTTTTTTCGCGTAACTTTGTGTAAGCTTTTAGTTTTATCATTTATTTTTGTTTTAATTTTCTTTAAATACGATCAGTTATGAACAACCAAGCAAAATTATTCAAATTAGAAGATGATTAAATTAACAAAAAGAAATTAGATTATGACTTGGACATTGAGAATTTTTAATTAAAAATGTTAAAAATTCTTTGAAATTGTATAAAGATTATTTTATACATCATTTTAGACTTATTTAAATGTTTTTATTAAGTCCGTCATGTTCTGAAGACAATAATTTTAAGTGAAGTACTATATAAATAATATTAAATAAAAGAAAACATTATATTACAGATAAAGAAGACAATTGAAATCAAGAAAGATAAAAGACAATTAAAATCTTACATAAAATTAAAATAAAAACGTTTGACCAAACTAGGATGTAAGAAGAATAAAATTAAGAAAAGCATAAAGAAGTTGGCAATGATCAAACTTTCGTATTCGTTTGTATCAAATCTAAAATATTTAAAACTCGCTTTAGGCATGCTGATAGTGATGCAACTTGTATAATAAGACTTTGCCTGCAGCGTTCCCGACAGCCATAAAACCACCACCAGGACTAAAATCAATGCAAAGGGGATAGCCTAGAGACTTATTTGGTGGTGGCCAATTGGAGAATACAGTATAAGATGGGATATGTATTAACTTTAAGCTGCTCTCCTTCATGCCCGAACAGATTGCCAATATTTGAGAATCGTTATTAAATCTCATGAAATCCACTTTGGTAGTCAAATTCTCGATAGTCTTTATAGGTTTTTTCTTGCCCCTAAGAAATTCATCTCTATTGTAAATGTTCACAATCCCGCTGTCCGAACCAGCTGCAAAAAGGGCACCACCTGGAGATGTACAGAGAGCCGTACTATTTATGCAACCTTCGTCAATACCCTTATGTATGCAAGTCCTTGTTCTCAGATCCCAATAGTAAACCTGGCCATCACCACCGGAGCTCAATAACTGCTGTCCATCTTCAGCAAAAGCTAAGGAACGGACTGTTCCATTCATCTTTAGAGTACCAACTAATTCCTTCGTTTTAGTTGAAACCAATAAAATATAGCCTTCATTACCAACAAAGGCTAACGTACGAGAATCAGGGGACACCTCAAAAACTTCCAAGCTCTTTTCCTCCCTACCAACAAGAGGGCCTATTTTATCAACTTTAGCCTTTACTAGATCAAAACTATAAAAGAACTTTCTTCTTCCTGATATTATAACTTGAGACCCATCAGGCAAGAAAGATGCTTTTCTAATGGGGCAATCATCAATGAAGATGCTTTGAATTTTAGTGTTCCGTTTGCCATCAATTTGAAAAAAACTAAGCCTCCGATCCAGTCCTGCAGCAAGAAGCAACTGAGCATTTGTATGGAACTGAACTGAGTTTATGGGGCCTTTAGAAGGATCGTGTATATTTGCATTCACAAGTTTTGAGTATTCCAGAAGTCCTGGCAACAACTTTGAGCTACTCTTCACAACCAGGTTTTCATTTGTTCTAAGAACATCATCAACATCCTTGTAACCATAGCTCTCAACAACCTCATTTTCTTCATCTGTTGATTCGTCATCAGAAGATTTTTCTATTTTTGACCTTGAATCAAGTTGGGCCCAGTCAGTTCCTGGGTTGAGTTTTACATGCTGAGCCCTCAATCTTGATACATACTCTGAACCAGTAATCAAACTCTCATCCTCTTCCTTTCTCAGTTTCCTTAATCTATTAACTTTGGCTATGTTTACAGCAGTTCTTTCCTCTTCATCGTCTACCCATGCTGGTTTTCTTTGTGAAGCATCCTCATCATGATGACTTTCCTCAGAATAATCAGCATCTTCCTCATGCACAGATAGCACACTATTTGCAGAATGGTCAGTGAAGAACAAATCAGAATCCTTTACAGTCCCAGGTTGCACATTGTCATCTCCCTTCCCAAATTCAATAGGGGAGTAGAGAGACCCAAACAAAAAGCTCTCCAGCTTTTTCATTTCCTTCACTTGTTCCATTTGCAACTTGTCGTCCTTGCTTCCTTTTTTCCTCTTTTTTGTTTTCAATGTATCAATCTCAGATTCTTTTCCACCTTCAACCTCTTCCAGACATGAAGGTTCGTTGGTCTCCTCCTCCCTTTTGGTCTTCTTGACCTCATTTTTCAAGCCTATACTTTGAGATATTAAACTCATCTTTCACAAGCCAGGCTGTGGAATAAACAAAAGAGCAAATGAATTGAACTATTCAATCATAAAATCAGGCTTCTGATTTTTTTTTCAAAAGAATATAATCTACTAAAGTAATTATAACATTTGAATAGTTTATTTTGGCTTATGATGAACTTTTACAGGATCAAGACAGCAAAAATTTGTGTCCAACTACAAACATTCCAAAATAAAACATTGAAATGAAACATACTAATAATTTCAGCTAAACAGATGAGCAGTTCTAAGACAAACCAGGTAAAGCCAGAATAAGAGAGAAAGGATTGGAAAAGTTGGTCTGACTCAGGCATAACCAATACACTCAAACGGTTGCATATAAACGCAGGAAAGGTTTAGAATTAAATGCAAACATATAGTTTATGATAAATTCATCAAAACCACAATCTACATTTAAGATGGATTAAAAAGCTAAGATATGGATCACTGCCCTGCCGATAATAACTGTAAACAATCGGTATACGTTTTTGCACTTGTGAAGAATAAATGCTTACATACTTCCAAAACCCAAAATGTAGATTCAGTCCAAACTTCAACAAATGTCATTCGCCCACTAAAGAACTCCATTCCCTCTTTCACTCGTTGATTTTTTATTAAACATATACAGATAATCTTAACTTTCCTCTTTTACTTCCATTATAGAAAGTAAGAGTACCAAACTCGCTAAATTAATAGCTGGTGCTACATAAATCAGATGCTTTTTATTCAAAACAATAATCACTCTTTTCAAAGAAGAAGTCCGATTAGTGAAGCTTAATAGAAATATATAGATACTTGTTGCCTAAAGCATCATTCTTTTCAGAACACGTCTCTCCCCGAACGTCAATCTAAAGTGAGTTTACTCACGTCACAGATAAATATCATATCCACCCAATACGAGTTCCCAAAAACAATAGAAAGGTGGGCAAATAATAAAAATACAATAAGCATAATCGTGGCAGGAGAAAGTGACAACCTGGGGGCGCTGAACCTCCGCGATGCCAAAGGAAGGAGAAGAAAGTGTAATAGGCGGTGAGGAAACAGAAAAGGAAGGAAGGCTTTCAATTTGAAGGTGATCGACGACGGCAACGGCAACGGCGTACGGTGAAATCTGAGGTGCGGCTAATGACTGTAGGGGTTGGACTCGGTCTGAGACTCTCAGACGCACGATTGGCGGAACGAAAGGGGAAGCGGGAAACCCTAAGTTTAACCCACCAACATATCAAGGGTTTAGCTGACTATTGTGCGGATGTTAGTTAAAATTTTATGTCAGTGATTAATAAAAGTTTTTATATTAAAAATTATTATTTTTATAACTTTTAAATTATTAAATATTATAAAAATCTAAACCCAATATTAAAATAAAAAATTTTGTTCCAATGTATTTATAATCGTCAAAATTTTAATTAAATTGGTCCATTTAACTAATTAAATGAAGGATTAGATTTTTATTTTTTAACTCATATATAATTATATAATTTTTTTTTACCTAACTCACTTATTTTGCCGTTAACTTGTTTTTCTTTTCATAATTTATAAAGAGGCAGATGATTAAAAACACCTAAAAATCAAATAATAAAAATTAATTAACTCATATTTAAAATTTTGAAAAAATTTATTTTATGTTTGTTTAAATTTTTTTATTTGAAAAATTAATTTAGATTTTATTATATTATTAAATTTGAGACTTTGTAATTTTATGGTATTGTGGTTGTTGTTTTATTATAATATTTCGAATTTTATTATTTATATTTTTATAGTTTCTTTTATTCTTTATATTTTTTGTTAAAAAATGGATTGATATTTTTTTTATCCATTTAAAAACGGGTTAAAATAACTTGGCTAGTTTGCCTAACCCCCAATCGGACCAATCTGCATTAGTTGAATTTTTTTTCATTTTGATAGTTACATGTATTATTTTTAGTTAAAAAAATAAAATATATATTTTAGTAATAAAAATAAAAAATAATTCAAAAATGTTTTAAGCACTAATTTTTTAAAACAAATAAAATATAGAAAATAAATCTTTTCATAATTGCATTTATATAAATATATGAAAATAATATTAATATTAAATAACTAAAATAAATAAATAACATTTAAATACATTTTTTCTCTATTTTGAAAAATTATGCTATTTTTTCTTAGAAAATTATAATTTCAATTATTTTAAACAATACATCATTTTACTTATTATTTATATAATTAAATATTTATTTGACTTTTTCTTTTATTTAAAGTAGTGATAGTAACTTTATACTTTTAAACTCAATAATAATAAATATATATAATGAAATATATTTTTAATAAATTATAATTTAAAAATAATATTAGCAATAAGAGTATTTTGAGTAAAATGGATTAAAATTGCAAGTTTTTAATTTTCTAATGAATAGGAGTATAAGTTTAATTTTAAAATATATGAAATGAGAGTATAATTTTAACATAATTTTGCTAGAGGGAGTATAATTTATTCTACTTAATAATCTGAATTTATGTAAGTATTTTTAATTCTAAACCAATATTTATTTTCATTATAGTTAAATTAATGAAGTAAATTAGCCACAGATCAGATAAGAGAGTTTTGATTGAAGAAAAATGTTTGAAAGGCAAAATTAAAGATTCTATATTTAAATTCAATTTATGAGAGTTGTCTACGTAGAATCTACATCCAATGAAAATTGCCTTTGGATCAGCTGTCATTATCTTTGCCATTACTTTTAGCATCGGTTTTTTACGTTGCTAAAGTATTTTTTAATATTATTGCAACGAAAAGTGTTATTGTTATAACTTTTGTTTAAATAATTAATTATAGCAGAAATAATTTTCGTTGCAATAATATTTAGCAACGCAAAACACCGCCGCTAAAAGTAATGGCAGCGAATCCAAACGCATGAAAATTAGGCCTTCTTGGTAAGATGTTGCACCTATAACTGAAAGTGTGACCCCGTTGTTCTAGAAAATGCGTTTGCATCCCTTAATAGTTATCTATCTACATTTCAACACATGCACACATGTACAAATCATATAAATCCTATAATTTTTATGCACTCAACCACCATTATGTATATTACAGCTGCACAAATTAAATCTAATATAACCTAGCTATCATATGTACATTTAATCAAAATTAGTTTACAATACGAAAAATAGTATAAGTCCTAATTGGATGAGATGCTGATGCATATTCTCAGAGTGATCATCAAGGTTAGGACTTAGGACGCTCTGGCTGCACCCACCGTCTCCTGATCATACCCTTGTTAACTACTCATCTTTTAAAAAGTCACACACCAATGCGCGTGACGTCGTAGCCGAGTTGGTTCATGTCCACACACTCCAACAACTTGCGGGGCGTGAATCTGCAGCTTCCGCAGTACTTGGCGTCGTAAGAGGCTGAGCCATTTCGCCATATAAAGCGATTCAGCTCCGAGCGTAGAAGCGGGTCCATCGGGTCGACAACCCAACCCAGTCGTTTTCGCCGCCAAGCATCGGCTAGATCTTTCTCTGTTTATTTCTGATACTTAGTGTGATATATGCATTTCAATATCATCATCTTCTTCTCCTTCTACATCTACTCGTACTCGTTGTCTCTCTCGTGCTTGGTGATAATTAATGGACGTCGAAGTTTCTGATAACACCTTACATAGCATGGATTTCTTTGGGTATGGAAATTTGGTATAGGCATGAGGGAGGGGTTTGAGCAAGGGAATGGGCACGTTTGATATAGGAACTGCCATTGGAGATGTTGAGAACACGAGCTTAAATATATGATATCGGTGATAAAATGTGTCATTAAGAAGACTAGAAATTAGGTGCACGTTGATATCCATCTAGTTATCTCTTATACGTACTTAATTAATTATGTTCTTATTAGTATAAGTATTTTTTGGTAGATCATTGGAATTTATAGTCTTCGCATACTTCACGACCATATTATAATCATGTGTATATGCGAGTAAGATAATTCTTCAATGAATTAGAGACGAAAAGAAAAAACTATATATACCAATATTGAATAAATATTTTAAGATATTTCCGAGTTCCCACTGTAGGCATTACACTAGGGTTAGACTGCACATTTTCTTTTACCCAAGAAAGATGTCATCTTTATTTTATACTATCAATGCATATGCATGTTGTATGTAGTTGTGGGATATAGAGACAAAAAGAAGCCTCACAATGAGCTGGACTAATTAGGAATAAAATCAAATGGAGTGATCTACATGGATGATTAAATAATATATATATATATATATATGGTTTTACCAACCAAAAACAAAAACGCTTCAACTTGTTAACTTATTTTAATTTTATTGGATCAGGTTCTCTCCATTGTTGCAGATCGGTGCAATTAATAGAGAAAAAAAAATGATGGGTACTAGTTATGAATGGATACTAATTGGTAGGTTTTTGGAGATCTCCCGCAAGAAAGATAATCTTTTGAGTTCTATAAACTACGAAGAGATGGAGAACTCCGTGTTCGTATTTAGGATTGGAAATAAAAGATGAAAGAGGAGAAGGAAGTGGAGATTGATTGATAAAGAATGAATTGGCAAAGAGAATTAATAATTAATTTTAGAGAGAGTAATTATTTATCTAATAAAAGAAAATGAGGCATTTATAACGTATAAGTACAAAAATTATTTAACTATTGCACTTGGCATTGTAGTTGCACAGCTTCCCTCTTTCTCTTTACTCTCTATCTGCATTAAGTATGGGCAAGTCAATCGGGAGTGCCATTATCATCTTGTGCTTCTTGGTGCAAAACATGATGCATAAGTAAGAACACAGTATTTTCGGTCTACAATAACAGTTTTAATAAGTATTAATTAAGTAATCATCTTCCATGTTTTCAAACAAAAAAGTAACCATCCTTCCATTTGTACGTCATTGCATCCAAAACAACGTAAAAATATAAACTTCACCATCTTTAATGGCTTAAAAGGCAAGACTTCATTAAAGAAAATAAAAAGGACAAAAAAAAATTTAAAGAGGAAAAAGCTTTCTTTCAGAATATACGTAATTTTTTATTCTTTTGTTTATAAATTTTTATTATTTTTATTTTTTTCTATCATCTTCTCTCTTTATATATATCATATTTTATTTTAAATTTTATATTATATAATATATAATTTTAAAAATCACTTATCACAAAGTTCAACGATTATTATGATATAGATATACACTAAAGAATAATGCTTTTACAAATGTATTTCCATACCGATCATGCTTGTATTTTTCTGAATATATATGCAAGTATGGTCCCATTAATTTTGGTGCCAAATTGACCTTTATTCATTCTCATTCCATTTTCTCAAACATCTATTCACCTTCTGATTTGTATATAATTTAGTTCTTCAAAATTTAGACTCCTACTTCTCGTCAGCCTTCATCAGTTAAAATCAAAATAAATATATATACTCTGAAGGGTGAATTATGATTAAGAATGATTTAAGAGCTTAATTAATTGTGTATGATGCACTTAAGAATATTATAATAAAATTATTTTAATTCTATTTTAGCATTTTTTTTAAAAATATCATAATACAATTATATTTAATAATAAGAAAGTAATAAAAAATTTCAATTTTAAAAATGTCAAATACAGTATTTTTAACAAAAATTATATATGTATATATATATATTCGTAACTAAGGATATATATATATTCAAATAGACGAGAAATGTATTTTTTTTCTTAATTAATATAAAGAGTTTTTGACCGTTGGTATATATTATTATTGAATATTGGAACGTTGGACAGGCCACTTTGAAAACAATTTTTTAATGGCTGGTATCGGGGTCCCGTTAGGGCCACGTAGTGTACTTTGTGTTCTGCTCTGCCGCCTGCGGACCCTGTGCTTGTCTCGCTCACTCGAGCGTTGAGCCTCTTTTATTGCATATATGTATATATATATATATATATATATATAATATTCGAAAAAAGAGTTAAGGTTGACACTTTTTTTTTTTTTACTTTTTTGATAATAAAGATTCACACTTCACAAATTAAGTTATTTGGAGCAAAATCCAAAAAACGTGCATCTATATTAATATATATTCTAATTTTTTTTTATCAAAAAAATTATTCAAACAATTTTTTTATTTTTAAAAAATAAAAATAATTTTTAAAATCTGTTATCAAATATGCCTTTTTTTCTCTTTTTTACTTATTTTTATCTCTTGTCTTTATTTCTATTTTTTATGTTAGGAAAAAAATTTATTTTAATTTTTTATGAAAATTTTGAAATTGATGAGATATTTGCTTAAAGTACGTAAAAAATTTGTTAAAATAATAATTTAAGTTTTTTATAAAATAAAAAATATTTAAATTTGTCAAGATAAAAAAATTTATTATAATTTTTAAAATTTAAAATAAGACAAATAATTATAAAAGAATGAATAAGGTTTTTAAAATCTTTATTACTTTTTAAAGTTAATCTACTAGTTTTTTATTTTTTAATAAACAAATAATAAAAAATTTAAATATATATTTAAAAAATATCTATACAAAATTTTTGAAGATACACACCTCATGAGAAAAGCACATGATTTTTATCTTCATCTCAATTTCAAAAAAATTGTCTCCCATTTTTATTCTCACAACAAAATTTTAATATTTAAATCTTTAAACGAAGTAATCTTCATAAAAATTCTTAAATGGCCTTTTGTGTCTTTCACATTTTATATTAATTTTTAATTTTGTTTATAAAATTTTTTTATTAATTTTATCTTTAAAATTTTAAATTATAATTAATTTTAAATCACAATTTAATGTTATTTGAATTACTAATAAAATGATAATGTGACATTTAAAGATAAATTTTAAGAATATAAATAAAATTTTAATGATATTTAAATATTAAAAATAATATATATTCTTAAATTATAATATTTTTATTATCACTCAATCATTATTTAATGTAAAAATTAAATTATTTAATAAAAATTTTAATTAATGAAGCATATAACTTTAATAATTTGATTAGTGGTTTCAAATTTTTTTTAACACAATATTATATCATAATTTTTTTAATAATTTAGACAATGTTAAATTATAAAATAAAATTTATTACAATTCAAAATTTTAAAAATAAAATTAATTATAAAAATAATTTAGGAAAAAAATTAAAAATTAATTTAAAATTTAAGAATATAAAAATTATTTTTTCTTTGATAAATTTAAAATATTATGTCATCCCTAATTAAATTAGGAATAGATAGCATCTTAAATCATAATTGTTAAAATGCATTAAATGTCATCCAATTAAGGAAGATTTGATTATAAATAATAATTACAAGATCTGAATTCTCACTTGGAGGTGCATGCATTTATTTTTATAAAATAAAAAATCTCAAACGCACAAAAATCATCAAAATGGCGCCAACTCTCCCGCCCCGCCTCTCTATTTTTACTCTCTGTGTCTGCATTTCCTTCTTTCTCTCAACCCTCAAACGCTCTCACTAATCACTATGCAAAACTATCATCCCGAACCCCATATCGCCGCCGCCTACGGTGCCGCCGCCACCGTCAGTTCTGACTTCAAGCGCGGCAAAAAGCGCGGAAGTTATAACTGTGGACGCTGTGGTCTTCCTAAGAAGGGTCACAACTGCCACCTCGCAACTCCTACTGAATCTGCAACCACACCTACCGATTCACCATTATCCGCCTTTTCTGCCATTTCTGCACACTCATCTGGCTGCGCAGATCCTCAGCCTCCGCCGCGACAGCCTTACTCTCGACTCCGTCGCGCGCTATCATTCGATGACGTTGATGACCGTTCCAGCGGATTCGATCCGCTGGATATGTCTGATGGAGAGGATCGAGATCTATCTATCGATCCAGAGCCGGATCTTGAATCGTCTGGATTGCCGGCGAACCTTCTGTGGGAAGTGTTGAAGAGGCTGCCACCAACGGGGTTGTTGTCGGCGGCGAAGGTGTGCAAAGGGTGGAGGGATACGACAAAGAGGCTGTGGAAGGCAGCGGAAGAGCTCAGACTTAGGGTTCCTGCAGGAGTTCAGGTGGGGTTTGTTGCATCGATGTTGCAGAAATGTCCGGGGATTTTGAGACTCTCCCTCAGAATGGAAAGGTGTGATTTTATTTGATTCATCGGACACTTTCAGATCTGCAGAATTGACGGAATTGCACTGCTGATTCGATAATTTTAATTAAATGACTGATATAAACAGCTTAATCAAAGACATTGAAACATTCCCTGAAATTGGTGGTCAGTTACCGCGCATAGATGTAAAACAAAATTAGTATAAATTCGAAGAAACGAACATTAATCTAATGAAACCCGATTTTTGTAAATAAAGAAAGAATCGAGACTGAAAAATGAGGATCGATATTAGCAAACGTTTTCCAAGTAAACCCATTATCAGTTGTTTATGAGGAAACTATATCATTTTGTTGGCCGTCTTTTTGTGGCTGCAGGCGGCATTTTCTTTTTGAAGCTTGTACCTTTATTGATTTTTATCGACTTAACCATATTTCCTTGCCGCAGCGATGTGGATTCAACTATGCTGGCTTGCATTGCATTTTCATGTCCCAATTTGGAGTTTATGGAGATATCGACATCTAATACTGCAATCAATCGGATCAATGGGTATTATTCATGATATAATTTTCTCTACCTTTTTTTTTTGGTTTGGTAAGGTACTATTTTCTTGTTTTGTATGTAAATATGAGCTTTACACACACAAATCAGTATATATCATTTAAGCTTTGGTCTTATAATATTTCAAACATATAGACGTTAACCATAAAAATGGAAGTTTGCAGTTAGTGAAGAAGTTTCAGTGATCCATCTCTCTGCTTATCTCTGAAATGAAAAGTTAAACCTTGCTGTGTATATCGTTATCTAATACATGTAAGATCAATATGATAATTATTTATTATTCAATGGTTGGATGAATAAAAATCAGGTTTTATATTCACATATTGAACTCTAACCGATTTAAGTCTTACATCTGCATATATCCATTTTTAGCAATGTAAATCAAATTACAAGTTACATCGTTAAGATTTGGGTGGCATCAACTGAGTGCTTGTGTTTATATTGCGATGCCTTGTCACAACTGTGAAATTGAAGACCTTAATTTGTATTCCTCTTCTTGATAAAGCTATACCTTATATAAACTATATAGGGTGTTCTGTTAGTACTTATGCGTTGAGAAAATGTAATTTGTTATCGTTTCTGTTAAATTTTATTCTGTCACAGCTTATAATTCAGAAGTTGATTTTAATTTTCCATCTTTATTAAGTTTTACTACATATGAGCCAGATAGGGTGCATTGCTAGCACTTATTCTGTTAATTCTTTTACATGTCCTTTCTAATTCTAAGCTTAACTAGAGAATGCTACTTTCTACTGATCAGATAAGTCTATGGTTCAAATTTGATAATGCAGGGATGAATTAAGTCGATTTGTTGCTGATAAAAGAAGCCTGAAAAGCCTCAAGATGGAAGGTTGTCATAATCTGGGGGGTTTTGTTCTGTGTTCTTCTAGTCTTTCAACACTTTGGCTATCTGATCTCTACTCTCTTTCTAAGATGGTGATTACTTTCCTTTTCTTCATTCTCTAAATTGATAATTTTCTCGTTAACATTTTGTCTTGGGGATAAACTAATTAATTAATAATTGTTGCTTTGAACTGGTAGGTGTTTAACTGTCCTCAGTTGAAAGAGATATCATTGGAATTTTCTCGCCAACAATATGAAGGTACTGATCTCACCACCATGGTTGAAAGTTTGGGAAGAACTTGCCCAAGGTTGCAAAACATACATATAGCTTCAATGCGGCTTTCTCATGCTGCTGTGCTTGCTCTAACGGCTGCTCAGTTGAGGTTTGTCAAAAGTCTGCGCTTTCTTACTTTGTTTTTCAATTAACAAGATCATTTATGTCAAGGTTCATTAAAGTAAAATAATCTGTAATGCTTTGAATTTTCTCACTTCATTTGTTGTATGTTTGTTTTCAATAAATTTTAACTATAATACATGTGTTACAACTTTTGCAGAATATAATTTCTTAACTTTATGACTGTAGGGGACTAGGGGTGGCAATGGTATTTGAAATAGATTAACAGAAGTCCGTGACAACACTGTCTGAAATCTATTTAAGATTTCTTGTGATCCTGATTCCTAAATTGGATTCCTTATCTAGTCATCTGACTAAAATTTATTCAAGTAAAAAAGATTGCACTTGCTACATTGCAAGTAAAACATTCAGTGCATAAGATATAAAATGAATCCTAATAACAGCACAAATTAGTTTGATGTAAAGTACAATGTGCAACTTTTTATGAAGCACATACATTTCTTAAAGGGAATTTTGTGTCCTATGCTTAAAAAATAATTTAAACTCCTTAAATTTTACGGTGTGGTTGTGCCTGTGATTCTATGTCTATGGAATACCTCTTTAACATGCACTTTAACAAGGCTAAGAGGATACAATCATTTTTCACTGAAGTTTTCCTTATCTATTTATAGTTCAAACAAATATACCATAACATATAAAATGAATAATTAGGCGACAAAGATGTAGGATTCAAATTTGATCTGTTTCCAACTTAACACGTATAATTGAAATTCCAAATCAGTATTTGACAAATAGGTTATAGGGAGGGCTATTTTGTATTGTTAGACTGCCATTACTATTTATGTGCTTTTGATCTTGTTAAGTTTCAGATAAGAATTAAGAATTGCTATAGCATCCACTTTCCTAATAAGCTTGATGACGTTTATGTATTTTCCATCATTCAGGGGGTTGCGAATGCTTTCACTCGTTCTTGGATCTGAAGTTACTGATGCATCTGTTGCTGCAATTGCTTCAAGCTATCCAAATCTAGAATTGCTTGATCTCAGTGGGTATGTTTCTGTCTTTATTTTAATTTCCTTCAATTTTTTCTTTTTAAAAAAATAGGATTTTATAAGATGCTTTCACCTTGGAGACAACTAATATATGTAGCAACTCAATACAGTACACAAATATAATGGAAAGTCAAACATAAGCATGTATGATTCAACTATGTAAATTAATTTGCTTTTATCTGTTTAAGACATTACATTCAACAGTTCACTTTTATTGCAGATCTAGCATCAGTGACGGTGGAATTGGAATAATCTGCAACGTGTTCCCTGAAACTTTGTCAAGACTCCTCCTTGCTCTTTGCCCCAACGTGACCTCAAGTAATCCTTTTATATATTCTATTGCTTCAATGACTTATAATATTTGCTCAATTTCAGCCTGCTAATCAGCTGCCCCTATGTTTTAGGTGGCATTCAATTTGCTACAGCTCAGTTGCCACTTCTTGACCTTATGGACTGTGGCATGACCATTTATGATCCTAATTCCGAAAATCCAACTGCTGATGAAAACAACTGCAAATTACAGGAGACACACAATACTAATTATCACCTTGTAAATCAAAAGTTAATTATCAAACACAACCGATTGAAGAAACTAAGTTTATGGGGCTGTTCTGGCTTAGATGTAAGTGTCATTACTCTGAAGAAGTTTGTTGCATATTCTTCGTCAGGCTTCTTATTTTAAAATTTTAATTTTCAATTAATTTACAGGCCCTATATTTAAACTGTCCGCAGCTCAATGATCTGAATCTAAATTCTTGTAAAAATTTGCATCCAGGTAGTGATTTGATGTCTCTGTTCTTTAGCTAATTATCGGTTGCATATTTATTTCAACTTTGTGGGATTTTCATTAAACAAATACGAGGTTAATAATTTTTATTTTTTTAACTTGTTCAGAGAGATTGTTGCTCCAGTGCCCCAGATTAGAAAATGTGCATGCATCAGGTTGTCAGGGCATGTTAATCGGGGCTATCCAAAGTCAGGTAAGAAAGCAGGTCCTAAGATAATTTGTTCTGTGGTATTATTCTTTGTCCTCGCTAAGATGGGCTTCATGAACCAATTTAAATATGAATAACTAGTCTCTTGAACTGAACAAAATCTCATTTCTTGATTAAAGAATATATACTTAGGCCTAAGGTTTTGAAATTCTATGTGGTTTTGATATCAAATGTGTTTAGTCAGTATTGCTCTTCCATTTTGTTTGCAGGTCTGCGATGCTGTTACTGCCATGGAAAACCTATCACCATGTAAACGTCTACCTGATGGCTCCAAAAGGGTTCGGGTTCCTCATTTTCTCAGTGGCGAGGTAAAACTAAAAGAAATAACATAGAGCATCATATGGTATACTAGCGCTTTCATCTTAGAAAAAGTTCAAATTAGAATTAGTAAGTAGCAACCTCAATACTATGCATACAATCTAAGATGCGGTACCAAGGACTGTGGTTTGTCTAATTATCTGGCATCTTAATGATATAATTCTGTGTATTATATTAAGGAGGTGCATCCATGCTATAATAGGATGGTGGCTCTTAATTATGTGCACCTTTTCATGTTATCTCATCCATCTTCCTCACAGTGAAGTGATTTCTAATTTATCTAGATTTCGAAGCTCATGCTGTACCTTCATCTGTTACAGAAGAGGACTTTAGGTTGAATTTGAAACTTAGCATATGATTTCTTTTCTTTTGCAGTTGCCTGATGATGGAAAAAAGCGGAGAAGGATTGAGAAACGGCTTTGTAATGTGCTTGTGGAATGATTTTACTGATGACATGTGCAATATCTTGTTTGTTGTATTTAAACTATAAAGGCCGTATTTCATTCTCCATTTTTTCAAGTTAGGGTATGGTATTGGCGCCCTAGCATTGTCCATCTTATAGACATATTGAGCATCGTAGTCAGCAGTGGGTCATATGGACACTGGATGACTGCCTCATTTTTTCTAATAAAGATTTTTTATATTTGATGCTGAAGTTCTTCCTATCCAAGTTAAGCACTATGATTCAATGAGTACCCTTGTAGCAGAATGGTGAAAGTAATAGCATTCTTTGTTCCATGCTTCTGCTTCTGTTATCGCCAGCTCAAGTCATCACAAAATCATTTGTCCAGCTGGGCAGCTTCACGGCTGTCTTAGTCTTTGCTGGCACCATTGTAGTGTCCTTTTCTTGATGCTTGGAACACCTTATCAATAGAAACAATTTTGGTTGGAGTATTGCTGGAGTGAATTTATTATGTAAGTTAAAACCTAGAAGTCATGGACAAGGTCTCGGGATAGAGCGGCAAACTACAAAGTATTATTTCTTTTGTTTATTTGTTTTAAGTATGGAAGTATCGCATTGCGTTTGAAAATATAAACACAGCTTTCAAGTCTGTAGTTTTCATAGGTAGAATTAGTTTTATTTTTATATTAGAATGAAAAATTTAGTTATTATAGGAGTATTAGTTATATGATAGTATCTAAAACATATAAAATGGTAACGAACGATCAAGTTTCGCAGATTAACACATTGAACTAGTAGAATGAAGTTTTCCAGGTGCGTGATTTCTCATTTCAGTTGCTCTGCAAAACCCAGTTTCATTCTGTGATCTATTCATTAAGCCTCTAGTTTCATTTCATCTATTTGTCAACTTTGTAGCAGAATTGAACATTACATCATAAATTATTAAATGTGTTGCCAGGGTAGGCTGAGATGATATCAAGAAATGAGTTATCCAAGACTTGTTTTAGCTTTATATTTTTCTTCATATTAATGTACTCGCTAAGGGAGCGCTTCGTAATTGCCTTCATTGTGGCTTTCGGTTCACAATTAATTGCTTCGCAATTGCTTTCGTTGTGTTTAATAGATATCTACTTATTTTGCTACACCTTTTGGACCACAATAACTTTTTAATTGATTATTAATGTACATTACTTTCAAAACATTTTTTTTAAAAAAATTGATTTTGGTTACATAAAATCAAAATGGTTAGGTTGCTGTTACGTTGCCTTTATTATTGTCAAAATTAATGATCTTGACATAATTAGTAAATATCATAATAGAATTTCTATCAAGAGCAAAACATCACTAGCTATCACCAAATTCCATCCATAAATGCCACCAAAATAAGGGACCATTCACGCGTATAACATGGCTCCGTTTATGAGAATGACATTCAACAGAAGTTTATGCATGTTAATTAGAGATGAGCATGATAGCTAAAAAAAATTCAATCCTTTTGATCTCATCTTATTCAATCCAAATTGAATATTGATTTGGATTAAATTGAATAATTAATTGTTTTTAAAAATATATAAAATTTAAAGATTTTGATATTAAATATTTTTTTAATCTTAATCATAAAAATATACTTTTTTAACTATAAAATTATGTATTAAGAGACATGATGATTTATGTTTAACATATTTAATATTTATATTTAATGTATAATATATCAAAAAAATTTAAAATTTTTTTTAATCAATTTGATCAATTTAATTTGATTGTCATTAAAAGTCATCAAGCCACGGAATTGATTAAATTATATTTATCAAATTCGTATTCAATCAATCTAAATAATGAATTAGTTTTGGTAAGTTTTAATTAAATTGGTTTGAATTGATTTGTTTGAAAATTGGATGAAATTAAATTTGTTCACTCTTAATGCCAATTCGCTAGTTATTTCCTCCGTAAAAGCCCGACCAAAATATATATTTGAAGAAGAAAATTAACGGCAATCTCTTACTGAAAACAGAAAAACCCAAGATTGAATTACATTGATCTCCCGTTTATAAAAATTCTAGGATCACATACTCAAATTTCCTATTACAAAAAAAAAGAAGCTCTCATTTATAGTTGCGTTTTAGGAGACCATTTTTTTTAAAAAAAATTAGGGTTTTAAGTGCATTATAAATTTAAAATAAGACTGGATAGAATATTTGTGTAAGTTAGCAAATTAACTTCTGGAAAATTATGTATTATAATTTACTTAATCAAATAATCTATATTGATTGGCATGCATAAATGCAGAATGAGCACGCACATGATCTTGTTCCCACATCCATCATATTCACGGAACATTTCCAGTACTTTCGATTAGTCGTTGAACTTGGAAAATGAAAACCCATGAGATTTCAATTTATTATTAAAAAGAAAAAAGACCCATACAAGAATTAATCCCTTTTTTTCAAAAGAAAATAAAACATCAAGGATAAAAACGATAATATTATTAAACTTGTTAAGCAAGCAGTAAAACTAGACAAACAAATATATAAGAAAACCAAGTCTTGCAATTCATATAATAGAGTCATTACAGTTTTATCAATACTAAGATATCTCACTGCTTTGTTTGAAATATTATATAACAAACCATACATAAAGATACAGAAAACTAATCACTCAAACACCTAACTCACTCCATTCTTTAGTTATTATGGCAACTGGAACACCACAATTACAAAGAAGCAAGTTATATATGAACTCGTAATGACTTTATATACTCAACTTCTGTTTTTGCATTTCTCCATGGCTCTTGGAGCTGAAATAAACCCAAAAAACTTCGTTTTTCAGACTATGATATATATAATTCAAACATTGTGAAATGATTAGTTGTAAAAAAAAATGTATATTTTAGGAAAGATACTAACCAAGTCCAATAGCCTCCTTGGCTTTCATGATACGCAAACGCTTGCATGATTCCACGAACATCCTGGTGGTGGGCATGAAAATGTAATAATTAGGAAGGAAATACTGAAGAATTTTCGTTATAATTACTTTGATAATTAATTTAGTGGGTAATTAGTTAGATGGAAAACTTACTCCCATGGGACATCACCCACAAGCATCCAGTCTCCATCCTTGTCTTCATAGGTTGGGACATAGTCGGAGGTGTTTAGAAGATTCATCAGCTTACTCTCATTCATGAAGTCCACCATCCCTTGGGATCCACAGTTGCCTTTCATTCAACAACCATAATATATTCATATATTAATTAATTGAAGTTTGATTTCAATATCAAATTGTTTTTTGGGATAGTATATATGTCATGCAAACGAAGGATCGATGGAAATTAAGAGAGAAACGAAATTAAAAATAATAATAATGATTAAAAAAAGGTACCTATGGTGAAGGAGCTGAACATTTTGGCTAAGGCATCATAGAGATGTTGGTAAGAGGTGTATAAGGTGAGGTCCACTTTGCGAAGGTAAGGAGCTCCATCCATGCTTACTTTCACGAAGCCTCCGTTACCGTTAAGGCTTCCTTTCTCCTTCTCTTCTTTTCCACTTCCACTGCTGCTCTTTATTCTGTTCTTTCGGAACGATCTCACTGGTGGCCATCCCACCACTTGCGCCCTACATCATATTCATATGTTCATATATTCATATATATAGTTAATAAATTTACTCGCATATTACATATATATATCCAACAAGAAGAAAATATATAGTGAATACTCAAAGCTTAGAAAGTTAAGACTTAATTAAGTACTGTATATGTTTCTTTTCAACTTTTTATGCTTAACATCGCAGTATCCATCAAACTTGAAGCACGGCAGAAACAGCATGAATGAAAACTGGGCTTATACATATTATGCATATATATTCCTTACCCGTAGTCAGCAAAAGAAAATACGGTATGGTAACAAGAAAAGCAAATTATTAAAAAGTAGCAGTATAGAAGTGAAATTAAGGTTATGGCTATTGGCACTCCCATATGCAGCTAAAAAATGTTTGATTCCGTGGATCCATATATAAATTGAAGGTGAGTTTGATTTTTGAAGGAAGGTAGCTAGCTGGACCTGGAATTTGTAGTATTTCTAAAAATAACAAACAGAAACTGTACTTCAGCTTAGATATATAGGAAGCAATTAATGGGGGTTAGGCGTTGCTAGCATATGTATGTGTATAGTTTTTGGGTGGAGTTAATTAATATATAATATATAAATAAAAACTTACTTGGGAGGAGGCTTGGCAGGATCGTTGGGAAGAAGAGTCTTCTCCTTTGGCAAAGTAGTGGGACGAGGATGTGGTTCCTTGGATGAGAGATTCAGCATCAAATCCACAGTCTCTGTCTCAGTCTCAGAAAAGCCCCTCTTCCTCACCACTTCACCAGCTGCTTCCGTTCCTCCATTTCCAGGCAATCCCAGCCTCAGCTCTGTTGCTTCATAACCTATCTTCTCCATCTTCACACCTATCACTTCCATGGCCATCTCTCTCTCGATCGCTTTAATTTCTTTCTCTTTCTCTCTATCTCTAAGCATACACTCAAGGATTTTGGATGGATGGATATTTGATGATAAATTAATATTGATATTTGATAATAGCTAATAGCTAATGCCTACCTAGCAACTTAAGGAGGGGTGTGCCTTGGGCCTCCCTCGCCATTAATACTAGGACGCATGGGGCGTTTTGTCTTTTTCGTTTTTAATTTTTTATTTGAGGCAATGGATTTTTGACACGTGGCCGAATGCGTGAGCTGGATTTTCCGAGCATGCTGGGATACGTGACGACAAGCTGATGTTATCTTCCCATGATTGTTCTGTGGAAGATGTGAATATTGGACACCCCATGTTGCCTGCTCTCATTTCATTATATCCCCCTTTTTATCAATCCCTAGGGTTTCATCATTTCACACCCAAACTATAACCCCCTATTTTTCTATATATTTTCTCCTCTGTCCCCTAAATATTCATTCCTCTTTCTTTTATTTACTATAACATATTTTTAGTTAGGTGATTCAATTCATTTACTACAACAATATACGACGTATATGCTTTTATATATGTTTAATTAATTTGTTACAATGATTACTGTAACTTAATAAATTTTTAATTAGTACAACAATTTCTTAATTTTAGAGTTTGATACTTATTCTCTATTTTTCAAAATGCAAACCATTTGGGTTTTATCAATTCTTGATTAATTGTCCATATACTTATATATACCATTTCAAAGCAGAATATATATATATATATATATTATATACATAATTTGTTTTATTTTTTCAGGATGCTGCTAATAAAGTTGAAGTTGCTTATATATATGAACATGCCCTATTCATCACCTTTGGATTTAGCAACAAGCTTATTATTGATCTTGGATCCAAGGTTTTACACCTAGGATCACTAAGTTTGTAAAACTTAAGGAGTTCACTCGTGGGTACTTGAACATAATGATTTATCCAAGACCATCTAGGAATTGATATATAACAGCAAAAATTATCTTTTCTCTGCATATACTACTATTCAGATCTGTTTAATTAAACTAATTTCAATTGTACGTCAAACGAAATTCAATTTACTAATTCAATTGTCAATAACAGTAGCCATGTATAGCGCCAAGCATACATATTAAATCAAAAATATAGCTGAAAATGACGATTCTAGATGTTTCAATGACATGAGAGGATTTTTTTTTTTTTTGGGTTAAATATAAACATTGGTCCTTGATAGTCCACACACATATATATCTAAATCTATGGCTGGGAGTAACTGTCGAACTTAATGTGTTGGTTCTTTCAGAAGTACGCCTTGTCGTCTATTAGAAATAAACCGTGGTTATCACATTCAATATTCTTAATTTGGCACAAACTATTAAAAATAAATGAAACACATAAATTAACTTAATTTGAAAATGAGAAAAAGCGTGCTTAATTAATTAATTAGGAGATTGTCCATCACAAAACAAACCTTGTTTTGGGTTTCTTTTAATTAGGTACATTATAGATGACTTTACGAATCCAATTGAGGATGATAGTAATGCTCTTCCATCTCTCTGGTTAGCTTTAATTTGTGAATGCTTTATGGTTTATGTGACATGAGAACTATACAAATTAGATGAGATGTTCATTACTTTTGTAGTCTCTTAATTAGATAGTTCTATTTATACACAGTTCTTTAGAGAAGCAGTGGCAAAGTGGTGGACAAACTAAAGTGTGCATGTTGGGATGTTACCTTGTACGTATGTGCTATGTGCTTAAAGGTGTGGGTTCGCCAAACGAAATAGTAAGCAACTATAGAAGAGCAATTATTTGAAAGGCACACTTAATTAACTGTTTTGTTGTTAAAATAGTGCATAGATATAAGAGTTTGTGGTGTTGATGTGTGCCATGTATTTTTCAGAATTGCGGGCACACATGGTGGCCACGTTCAACTATTCTTTTCCAAAGTGCATTTTCTCCCTTCAGTATCCTAACCCGACCAAACTGGATCAACAGTGTGGAGAAGAAAAATTAATAGATTGCGTCAAAGGTTTTCATAGTTTTGTATTTGGTTGTGGCCTTTTGTGGGATGGCTGTGATTCTGATCATTCACGCAAGTTCAAGCAAATTTAGTGACTCCATTGACTTTCCTTAGTTGATAAAGCAGTTGATCAAGCTGAGTTAGAATTTCTCAGATATATAATTTCTAATAGATATTTTTATCTACCTAATCTCACCAAAACTAGATATTATTATAGAATTAATAGAAGAATAAATACATTTTAATTTGTTTTTAAAAATAAAAATAATAACATTTAAGCTATATATATATTTACTAATTCAATTTTTTTAAAAAAATACAAATAAAGTGTCATTTTCTCAGTACGTAATAGTAATTTTGAGATATATAAAAAGTAATTATAGTATGTTCGTGCAAAGAAGGATTTTATGGAAATTAAAAGGAGCAACACACATGCATGCAAGATTGCTAGCTAGTACCAGAAATGGTGTGGCAGCTGATGATTTCAGTCACCCTCTAAGTTGGCATGAAATATATGCACTAAAAGTAAACTTTTCTAGAATAAATTTTATTAACTTCTTTAAGGTGTTTGATTATATCTAGTAATTCTTTTCTTTTAAAAAATTAAATTTATTAAAATAAAATAACTTTAATTTTTTCAAAGTTTTATAAAAAATTAGCAGAACCAAATATACTTTTTAAATAAGAAATTATTAAACATAATTTAATCAAATTAAAAAATTAACATAATATACTCTAAATAAATTGTATGTTTTGTATACTTAAAATGAGTGGGACCCAAAAGGTAACAGAGGCATGTGGTAAGATTCATTGGGTAAGTGTGAGGGCCCACAGAAGAGGACATGTGATTTGTTGGATGTATGTAGTCCTCAGTGTCAAACCCTATCCCATGTGCGCCGCTGCAGGGCACCCCAGTCACCCCTCCCTAATTATATATATGTCATGTATATGTTATTAGGCATACTTTTTTTATGTCTATGTTATTAATTTGTTAATAAAAATTAAAATAAAAAATTCAAAAAATAACTAATCATAAAACTAATGAATTATATAAGTATCATTTTATTTTATAATTAAAAAACTGATAATAAAAATATAATAAGTTTTTTCCTTACGAATTTCTCTTTACCTTCCACGTATATATATACACACACCACAATACGTTATAACAATATTCAACAAGCCTTCCTTCCTACAAATTTGCAAAAATAAATAAATAAAGAGTTTTGCTTACTAGTGTGATAATAAGAACACTAATTAAGGTTTCATCTATTGGTTGATATTCAATAAGACTTTCTTTCTACAATTTTGCAAAAATAAATTAGAGCTTTAATATATTTTTTTTAATATTAAAAATTATTATTATTATTAATTTTTTATAAATTTTAAGTCATTAAATATTCTACCAATTAATCAAAAAAATCTTTAATCAGTATTATAAAAATATTGGTTAACAAAATTCATATATATATATATATATATATATGACTTTTGCTAATCATTAAAGTTTTATCTCATTGGTTAATATATAAAATAAGGCAAAACCCAATATATATTACATTTTAATTTCAGAACCCTCTCCCTCACTAAATATATACTCTTAAATTAACAAATTAAATGCATGCCTTGAGATCTTCGCCCTCCTCTTACAGTGAACATCTACTGCGCCAATTTCAGAACTCAAGTTAACTGTATCTCCTATTTCAGCACCAAGCCTTACTGGAAATTAAGTAAGGATTTTGGTACGTAGGAACTAGGAAGACATGGAGAGAGAAAGAAACATATATATATCGTACTAGAATTGGTCAAATAATGATTTTTATTACCCTTTTGTACTGCTTGAAATAATTGTTCAATGATTATGGATCGGAGATATCGCTAGTTTATTCACGGGGCGGTGCTTAACTTGGAGCTCTATTATATAAAACAAACAAAACAATTTTTGAAGTCAGAGGGGTTCGTCTCAGCAGAAAATTAAAAGAAAAAAAAAACCCACGCCAGAAAAAAGGTGGTCAACCAAAGTGTTACCGTAGAGACCAAGATTTTAATTTCTCACTCATCTGTTGACGATTTATTTAATGCGTGAAAAGTTGATCTTTTTCTTGGATCTTGAAGGATATGCGTTTTTTTATATATCAGATCCAATTGTGACTTTTCGTTGAGCTCGATGACAAAGTCCCACTTCGATTCCATTCGATTAAGGTTCCACTCAATCTCTCCATTATATATCTATCATTCTCGAAATTCCCCTTGGAACTTAGATTTTCCATGGTTTCAAATAGTCAATCAGTTTGGTGTCAGGTTAGCACATGCCCTAAGGTCGACTTGCTATGTGAACTTGAGTTCATTTTGTACGCTACACACTCATTATTCACATGCCTAACTCTCTCATATTTGGCACTTCAGACTTCAGACACAGTCACTTATTGCCAATTATATATCAAATTTGGCAAGCAACTATGTTAGTTCATGAACCAAAATCAACGTTTCATTTCTGATCACTTCCTGCAACTATTTCCCTTAATTGCTAAATTAAAAAGGAAACAATAAAATATGCATGCTTCGTAATTTATAGTTCGATAGAAATATATTAAAGAAAGAATATTAAAACATGCAAGAAAGTTGATTGAGTATTATAATTACGCCTATGCATTATGAAAAGAAAGAAACAATGAATATAGTCCTTTTCAATCTAGTAAACTAAATATATAATTCCAATACATGCATGCAGCTTCTCTCACTTTAAACGAAAACGAGATGTCTTCAAAAGTAGGGATATTTTATGGGGTCGATTGAGGCATTTCGTCAAATACATAGGCCAACTTAACCCACTCTCCCTTGCAAGAACCATCAAGGAAATTAATGCAAAGTGCTGCCATTTTTCATTTCTTTGTCATTGCGAGTGTATGAATATAGCGAAGGTGGTCAATTTGACTGTGTAACTTGAATCAGAAGCTGGCCAACTTTTACATTGTCGGTTTGACACAAAATCAGACTTCAAACCCCCACAAACACTCAACAGATGTACGTAAGAACGGAGTCAAAGTCAACATTAATTGAGCAAGTACATAAGCCATGTTACTGCTGCTTAATATTTGAATAAATTAAGACGTTGACTTTTACATGAGGTGTCTTGTGTAACCCAAGTTTTATATAGAATAAAAATGAAGTGAATTAATTCCGATATATATATATATATAGATAAGCATGACTCATTATTCTTGTTAACTGTATCTCTAATTAATTAAAGCTTTAAAACTCCTTTAAAATGTGTGAATATATATCATAAGTGAGAGGGTCCCTTAGCTTATAACTTTTTCTTTTGTGTTTTTTGGTGGGATGGGTATAATTATGTAACTCTGAAACGTGAACTAGTCGAGAGAAACCAAAGCTTAGGTTGAACAGGAGTACGGGTCCAAGTCCATCCAAAACGGGAGGGGGCTTCACTCACATATATCGATCGTTGCGTACGCAATAGTATTTGGTGGTATGTTATTCATCATGATATCGTAACAGAAGGTGCATTGAAAGCAATTGATGATAGCATAAATGGCCAAAACAATCAATCACATGCAACAACAGGCATGGAAGGGAACAAAGAAGCAACGAGGGTGTGGGGGGTGGGGTCCACCTACTTTAGCCTACTTCAATTTATTTGGGCCTTCATTCGCTACCTGTTTTTAGCCTCTATAAGCCTCCAATTCTACCGCCCACGTGTGGCTCCAGGCCCACATTTCACCATCAAAATTGAGTACTTAACACGTGTGTACTCACACTCATCACAGATTTACAAACACCTGCCACTTGGGTTCCCATCACCAAAAATTACCTCCTCTTCTCACCATTTATTATCACCTACGCATATATATTCCTAGCTATACGTGTTCACATATATATATATATATATGTTTTTTCGCTTTTCATTGGTCACTCCGATCCATTTAAACAAAATGATGATAAAAATTCATATATTAACTCTTTATACTAATTTTAGATATAAAAATTACACCTAAAATATGTGGAGTGAGGCGTGCATGCATAGTTATGTAACGAATATGGGTGATCTTTGATTAGCTAGGTTTTGGTGGGGATCGAGAAAAGTTGAGTAGGGATGAAGAAAAGAGCTCCTGTGGTTTTATTATCACAAAGGGTTCATGGTTTTGTGACACTTGTGTTTGGCCCCTTGGCCATTCTTAATTTCTCTTTAAAGCACACACGCACACAAACCTCATCATATCTCTCGCTCATCTAACTATAACTATCACTTGCTTCTCTGCTCCATCGTCTTGTGGCTTTGCTATGTGGTCCAAACTCCAAACAATATCTGCTAATCATCTCTAATTTGTTTCTAGTGTTTTGGTTGTTTTGTATTCTCAATCCATCCACACACAAAAAATATTCTCAAATTCCTTCACTAAAGCAAATAATTTAATTTCAGAAAAATATATTTTTTAAGAGATTAATTAAACAGAGAGGATAGAGGAAGCTAGCTGACCATTCCACATGCTATCCCACATGTCATGTACCCACAGACCATAATCGAATTCATTCACTGATAACATCTACCCACATGGTCCTGTCCATCCAATCAACGACACCCACGTGGGACCCTTTCTCTCTCTCACATGGCCTTGTTTCTATTAGACTATTACCATCCTTTCTTCATCCAGCGGTTCAGGATACACTCCTCCATTCCCACTTCCCCAATCTTGACCGTCCATTTGTGGTCCACGGTTTTCAATACCATTGGCTGTCCCTGTTCCTCCCTCCTTTGTCCCCTCTTCCTTCGACAATGTACTCTTTCATGTCCCTCCTGTCTCAGGCAATCATATCTGTCGCTTTAAAATCCCACCACGCGCTTTCCTGAGTGGTGCGGTACTGAATCTAGAAGTTGGGCGGGCGTGATTGGCGGATGAGGAAGCGCGTGTGACAGGAGGAGGTAGGTTTATCCTTTGGTATTGTGTTGAATTAAGGCAGCGAGAGAATAAGTGAGCTGGATACTGTCGCTGAGTAGTGTTGCTATAAAATTGATGAGGTTGAGGGAAAGCATACCACATATCATATCATCGAAGAATTGGTAGTTGAAGGCGATAGAGAAATGGAGCTAAATCTGAAGGACACAGAGCTAAGGTTGGGACTTCCGGGAAGTAATATTGATGAGGGAGATCAGAAAGATTCATGCAGTAACACAAACGTCATTAGAAGCAAAAAGAGAAGCTCACGAGAAGCAAGTGAGGAGGAGTCAATAAGCAAAAGCAACGTTTCTAAGGTTCCTGATGATGAGCAAGACAGTAATAGTTCTACACCTCCACCTGCGAAGTAAGTGATATATATATATATATATGTATTGATTTAATAGAATTAAACAATATATAGAACTAGAAGTTATATATATGTATATTAATTAAAATGGATGATGCAGGGTACAAGTAGTGGGATGGCCACCCATCAGATCTTACAGGAAGAATGTACAAGTACAACAAAAGAAGGGAGGGGAAGAGGGTGAAGGGAGTGGGATGTATGTGAAAGTGAGCATGGATGGTGCAGCTTACTTAAGGAAGATAGATCTCAAGGTTTACAATAGCTATCCACAACTCCTCAAGGCCTTGCAAAATATGTTCAACTGCACCTTCGGTAAGAATAATAATTAATATAATATAATATAATATATATGATTTCAGTCTCATTAATATTATTATAGTATCATCTAGAAGCAAAAATTGAGTAATATTGTTAATGATTTTGGGTATGCGTTACAGGTGAATATTCAGAAAGGGAAGGGTACAATGGATCTGAACATGCTCCTACGTACGAAGACAAGGATGGTGACTGGATGCTGGTTGGAGATGTTCCATGGAAGTAAGTTATCTCTTCTTTTTCGTTTGTTTAAGATCTGCTCGCTCTTTAAGCTAATTATTATTATTATTATTATTATTATTATTATTATTATTATTATTATTATTATGTGGTATCATCATCTCATAGAGCTATTTTTGGTTATAAATTGCAGTATGTTCATGTCGTCCTGCAAGAGGCTGAGAATCATGAAAGGATCAGAAGCTAAGGGTTTGGGTTGTTTATGACGTCCCACAGGCGCAGGGCCATCGATGACAAACCCTCTCTCTCTGTGGGAGCTTACAGGCTGAAAAAGAATATCGACGACCATACACACTTTTGTTTTTCATTATACAAATATATATATATATATATATATATATGTAGTCTTATGATATAAATCCTCAAAACCCCAAACGGAATGACAAACATAAAAGAAAAAAAAAGGACAAAAATAGCAAATGCTATTTTAATTGTACAGAGGCTAAAGTTTCTCATTTTGTCCTAGATTTTTGTTCATGTACAAGTTATATATCATATATACAAGAGGAGATCAGATGGTGCTTTCTTTCTTTTATCTTTTTGAATATATATATATATATTTATATGCTTTTGATCTGAATTTTAATTCCATCGGTACACGATTTTGGAATTTCTTGCTGCAAAGGTATATAATTAAGAACAGCGAGGGAGAGGGTACACCCAGATCAGATTAAGTGCTGAATTATCTCATATAAAACACATGGAGGGGTATCAAATCAATCAGAAATGCCTTATTCAAAATATATTCGTGGTATATTATTATAATTTCAGAAGCACCTATCGAATAATTCAATCATCACAATTTCAAAAGATCCCTAAGTTTGCTAAAATTTAAGCAGAAATTTGAGATGTTTATATAACATTATTTCATTAATTTATATAAATGATTAAATCATATATATAATGAAATATTCTGTCTGGAGTTTTTCAAGTATCATACGATCGACTGCAAGAATTTTCTGGATCTACGGTGACCTCTTACGTTTATTTCATTCAACGACACCCACAAAAAATTATCGTCAAATACATGGTCGGAGCTTGTCGGTTAGGTAACTTTTACAAAATATCTTCCTTCTTTCAACTCAATGGATTGGAAATAATTAATGTGGCGTTATTTATAAAAAAATGTATTTTAATATATTGTACATATACTACTAAATAAATTTGTTTAATATTATACGGTTGATTCCATTGAGTTCAATAAGGTAGTCACCTTGTGGAAAAAAAATAATAATTGTGAATATTAGTATATATCATATATAAATAATACTATCCTAAACTAATAATTAGTATTATTATTCCAGTGGCGAGTGTAATATTGCATGAGTTTTTTTTTTCCATCAAATTATATGAATATTTTAGAATTTGTGAAACTCTTAGGGTATGTTTGGTTTGTGAAAGTTTTTTTAATTTTATTTTTTAAAATTAGTTTTCATTTTTAAGTTTTTAAAAACATGTTTTATGGAAAGTTAAAATTTTGTTTATATTTATTTTTAAGTCAAATTAAATAAATGAGTATAATATTTTATTAATTTTTAAGTATGATTATTGTCAAATAATAATGTTTATATGATTGAAAGATTTATTTCTTAAAAAAATTATAAAAACAACATCGGTCATTATTTGAAAATGTCAAAAACATCTTTTAGATATTTCTTATTTTCAACCAATTTTTAAAACATACTTTCTGTTAAATCTTATCAAACACATTTTTAATCATATTTTTTGTTTTTAATAAAAATGAAAATAAGAAAACAAAAGCAAACGCACCTTTATTAAAACGGTAAACAGAATCACCTATACCACCAAAAAATAGATTTCCTCGTCATATTATCTTAGAAAATAGAAATATACCATAAACCACCTAAATATACGGTAGGGTCAACAAAACAGTTAATGAAATTAAGATAAGATGGTGGCCTCCCCAAAAAAAAAAAAAAGAGAGAGATTAGATAGGATGGTAATTAGTGAATGGTGATATTGATAAAAGCCTTCTCTTCAATGATATTATGGAGTTTCAGTGCGTAACATCAACTTTTTGCAGGAAGAGATGGATATCAAAACTGCGTACGTGTGAGGAATTCTAATTGGCGCGCACTGTATGTGTTATGGTGGGACAATGTCCATACTCCATAACAGTAACTATAGTACTGCTACTGCATGACCCACGAGCATGGGATATGGGGTCTTCCACAGCTGGAATTGAAGCAAGAGGGCATGGATACATAATATATATTGTCATAGACTGTTCAAATTAATATGAAGAAGACGAAGCCTATTATAGCTACAGCCTACATGCATGAATCCTTATCTCCACAACTACCTTGTGCCGTAGGATTCTGACATGTTTACTTGTCCTACATGCACGTTATATAGATATTCTAGACCAACCATCTCCCCAAGTTGTGCTAACTGTGCACAAATTATACTGGACGTGTGTACGAAAAAGTTTGGTTTGCATAATTGTCACCAATCACAATGTCAATACCAGGTCATAAATACTATAATATTAATAATATGCTACATATATATTATTAATTGCCCTCCAATGTTGGCCAAAGCCAAAAGAAAGAAAGAAAAGTGCAGAAGAATTAGTCAAACATTTTTCCTAAATAAACAGGTCACCATTTGGTCCACATGCAGACTTTAAAAGCAGGATGTTAGGAAGAAAAGGTTGAATATGGGACTTTTCTGGTTTAATTTTTTAAACAAACGAGTAAATTGATTGTAGAAATGGGAGGCAGGCAGATCCATCGGTTTCTGCAAAATGTATAATGTACTCACAAAGATACACAGACACCAAGATGTAATCTAGATTCATCCCATGTTGTCAGGCCTTATCATCTGCACGTATCCAATTTCTGTCATTTCTGCCGTGCGTTTGGTTATATATTATATAATATAAGGTAAAATTATATAATTTATTAAATTATAAGTAATGTATAAATAATTTTTAATTAATTTAATTTTTTTTAAATTTTATATTTATGTAAAAATTTTATCTATTAACTTGTTCATTCAAAACATTAAATAAGGTAAATAAATTAAATTATTTGAAGAATTTTTTTTACATAAAAGCTAAAATTCAAAGGAATTTTTTATACAAGAAAAAAATTCAAAGGATTTAAAGAAAATTTTTTATATTTTAATATGACTTAATTTTATTGATATATCTTGATTTTGTTAAGGTTTTGAATGAAAAAGATTAATAATGACTTTTTTTACACAAATTATAAAATTTTAAGAAATTTTAGGTCACTTTATAATTGAGAGAATTATCTGTAAAATTTATAGTTTAAAGAAATTTTTTACATTTTAGCTTACAAGTATTAAATACATATTTTATTAATATTTAGAATTGCTTTTTAATTTAAAATAAGTTTAATTTATAATATTATCAAAATAAATAACATTGAAATATAAATTTAAGACAAAATTTTTCGATAAATTATATTTTTTAATCGAAAATAATTAGTAACATCGTGAAGAATATATTGATTATCTATTTTTAACTTTAAAGTACGTTTGTATATATTTTAAAATAAACTGATCTTATAATTTTAACATCTTTACAAAGAGAAGATATTTTAATTCTGTAATATCTTAGTTCATATTGAATCCTACTTTATGGGTTCAAAATGTATGACCACCATCTTTCCTCCATATAGTGCCAAAAAATAAAAGACATTGATATATGTAACACCTTAGTTTAGGACTGTCTTGTCTTTTCCTTTCTTTTTTGTTCCCTACTAAATGTGATCAGAATTCATGCAACTGAATTGCTAACGACGCAGATAAAATAGTTGACCATGATGATTAATCAGGAAGATTACTACCATAGACCACATGATGTACAAAAAAGATTGCCCGTATAAAAATAAAATTGACAGCCAAATTGTAAACTATACAAGTGTCCCGTCGAAATCGTAGTTTAAACACAAGCAGCTTTTAGAAGGACAAGAATTCATCAGCAGTCATCACATTGACAGGCATCCTCGCATTTTGATCAGTAAGAGACTCCATCCTCGCATCTAGTATTGCCAATTGGGACTTCACCCATGGTGGATTGGACCTGCCTTCCACCCACAGAGCTTCTCCTGTATCTTTGTGCTTAAAATCAGGATACTTTGGATTCCTCTGCAAATTATTAAAAAAAGATTAAAAAGTTAATTAACACATGAAAAAAAAAAAATCGTATAGGCCATTCAACAGATATGGAAGGATACTTGATGGCAACAAAATTTCATTCATCAGTGATCATGAACTATGAATTAGATATAGCTATACAAAATGTCAAGCTGTTAGGGTTAGTACATGCAAAGAAAAACAAATAATCTTTTGAATAAATATGATGAACTAACATAATCTTTGCAGAGCCGTTGAACTATTACTTACATCCCAAGCTAGACCCTACTAAAAGTAAATAGTAAACAGAATATAAAGCGAGCTAAGAAATCCTAGAATTATTCCGTTCATTATTTCTGAGGGTATATGCTTAATGCAGGAACAGACTTCATGTTCAATGACATAGAATCCTAGAGCTTATAATATGTCGTAGTCACGTAAACATCAAAATGTAATAAAGTACAAGAACACGAGAGCACAGAGAGCCTAGGACATCAATAAGGATTTACAGCTTATCTCACTTATGAGAAATGGGTTAAGCATGGAAGGTATGTTTATATTTGAGAAAGTATAGGCGTGTAGGTATAACTGTATAGGTGTTTAGAAGTGAAATCAAATACAGTTGAAATGTTCAATAGCCATGTAATACTTGAAACTTGAAACAATCACCTGATTCCAAAATCAAATAGCATTATCGCTGGTTATGTACCCTTCACTTAATTACAAGTTTAATAAACAATTTACCTTGCTTTTCCTATTGTCCCACCATTCTACAGGATTAGCAAAAAATGCTTGCCATAATTCTTCTGTAGAACCAGTATTGTTTGCAGCATAGTTCACTTTTCTACCTGAAATCATAACAGAAAACAGACAAGATATGTAATTAGAAAAAACAAAACCACGCTTAAATTGACACTTAACTTCATTGAATATGTAAGACTTGCCAGACATCATGGAATCAGACTCTTCATCATATGAGGACACTGGTAATGGACTCCTTTCAATGAAATTCAGCTGCTGACCAACCACCTGCGCAAGATCTAAAACTTGTTGATCTGCTTGGAGAAAGGCCAAAAATAGTAACAATAAATTATATATTCGAAACTACATAACCTTGTAGTAGGTGTTCTGTTTCCCGTCATCACTTTCAACTGTATCAGTAACTAGGCGACCAGAAACATAAATTTGGTGGCCTTTCTCAACATGCTGAAAGGCAACATGTGCCAGCTCATCCCAGAATGTCAAATTAATCCTATATTTCAAAGAAAGACTAAAATATTTGGACCCAAAAAGAAAAAGAATAACATACTTGAGAAATTATTTTGAATACAAATAAGACACTTCTCACAATCTTGACATAAGGGAATGACCACAACCAAGAAATGTGTAAATGTGATCCCTTTATTCAAATGACTGTACATCAGTTCCTTATTCATCACAAAACCAGAAACCAAAAATACCATCAAACTGACATTATCAAGAGGTGGTTCTGGATCATAATACTGTACTTGATGATTTAAGTATCAATGTACATAGTTCCACAAACCACAAGCCTCTTAAACAGCTAGATATGGCACCTACAATAACACTGGTGAACGTATAACAGAGTGACCGCATGATGTTGACAATCTAGGATCTTGGTACAGTTCATGACTTCGTGAACCATTCATATAGTAATGGTTGGTTCAAAAGTAATATTGAGCACTGAAAATCAGAGAACTCCAAATAGGAAGATTATAGATGAATGGATACGTTGGGAGATAAGATTGCTCCATAACCTGGGGGCAAAATTGAATTTATCTGCCGCAGATTCAATATATTTATATCTAGATAAAAATGGAAGAAAAATTCCGTAGTTTTCAAAGGCAAAATTTAGAATGTTTTGCTTGGAGTTCTGCTGCGAAACACGATAGTTTACAGATCTTTTTTCATCCTATATGTAGTAAAGAATTCAAAGAGCAAGCCATGTTGAATGTCCAACTCCAAAAATAGGATAGACAATTATGAAATAAAAAAGAATGACGTTTCAATTTTACAGATAAATAGCAAGCAACAAAACATAAATTCCGGTGAATGGAATTGGTAATGAAGTACCAGGATGTCTGAGTGGCGTTTTTCTTGACGGCAAGGCGGGTCCAAGCGACCACTTTGCCCGACGGAAAGTGCTTAATTTCAACGGGAGCGGCGACAATGCCAATAAGATTGACGGAGTTGCAAAGCTCTTTATTCCAAGGAATCTCCGAGGGCTTAGGGTAAGCCAGCTGAACCTGGTTGTAAGGATTATTGCCATAGAATTGGTCTTTGTAATCATCCATTGAGCACTTCAAGCGACCATTCCACTTCGTGTTGGATTGCTTTCTGTAGCGAGAAGAGATCGAAGTCACAGAAGCTAGGAATTTGTTGGGGCATTGGATCCCAGAAAGGACATTAGATTTTGAACTATGGTTTCGAGGGACGAAGAGCGAATTCCTCAAGTTAGTCGATGCTACGGCTTGCTCCATCACCACCATTGCCCTAATCTTTACTACTTCCGCAAACGCGCGCGAAATGGAGAATGTTGCTGCTCAAATCACAAATGGCGGATGAAATATCTTGTTTTTGGAGATGTCAACAGCAACATCGAGGCTTGAGAGGATAGTGGCATGCAGCCTAGATAATCAAGCCCCGGTCTAAAAATTCAGGCCCGTTTTGATGATTATATTTTGATGGAGGCCCATAAATTGAAATTTGGAGTTGGACCTTTTGCTGGACATCGGAAGCCCAAACCGAAGCCTTTTACTTCTTTCAGGAGTGAGTCATAACTGATTTTAGTACGATATTAATAAATATTAAATTTAGATACAATTTTTTCATACATATTTTTACTATTAATTTTTTTAAGAAAAATAAAACATGTCAAAAAAATTAAAAAAACTTAATCATCAGTTGATGAATTATAAAAGCAAATATATAAAAGTTACTTTTAAATTTTTTAACTACTAATTACTAATTAATGCTATAAAATTTATTTGTAATTTGTAATATCCCATATCATATTCAATTAAAAAAGCAGTTTTAGACAGTATTGTAGGATGCATTTGGCTTTCTTACTATTGTTGTAGTCCTACTCATTTTAAGGAAACACGAGAGATTCTTAGGTGGAAGCGAGAGTCTGCGTGAAACAAGGATGATTTGGTTTGTTTAATTGGCTGTTGAGATCTTGTTCCAATAACATTAAGCCACATGGACGTGGCTCCAAGGATTCGTCATCAGTGGAAGAAGCCTCAGGAAAATTACAAGAAAAGCATTGAGCTTTCTTCAATGTTAAAAGGAGCCGAAAGTATATCTTAACCGAAAGAAAAACTAAAAGATGTGAAAGTGATACTTTACAACCATCGTAAAGGAGGTTACTTAAACGAAGATTCCCTCTTCGGAAGAGATATTGTGAGTGAACCATTACCTATAGCATACGGTGCGTAAATGACTTGACAGAAAGCTTTGTGGAGGTCAGATGTGAATAATGTCATATAATTTACTTAGTTATATTAGATTGTGACGGGGAAGACTTTATACAATGCTTTTTGAAATGAAGTGAAGTAACACTCTTTTTAGTTTCTACTTTTAGCTGAGAGAGAGAGAAGGACAGAGACAGCACCCTTATTTGTGTTTCCATCTCTAATGGTTTATCGCGCAATACCAATAATGAAGCAGGAGAATAGGGAAAAGAGGTGTAATTACTTTTGAATAAACAACTCACGCACACCATAAACAAACAAAAAGCACCATCATTTTCTGCTGGACTGGAGACACCCAGCATTCTTAAAGCAACCATTATCCATTTCAGCTCTGCAATTTAAAATTCTCTAGAATTACATCACTAATTAAAATATACACACCACTCTAACCTTAGCGAGGTCCCACAGCCCACTACAAAAACTAAGCCCCACTATAAAAGCGCTTCCATCATGTTCCACTACCCCCACCACGCATTCATACTAAAAAGAAAAGCATATCAATATCAAATGAACTTTGACAATTTCCTCCCCTTTAATTGAAACTTGGCCAGACAAGGTGGGGTCTACTTACATTTTCTTGGGCATTAACATCGAACCCTGTATTGACAAAAGCTGAAAGAAAGGCTAAAAAAGAAAGAGCTATGGCATCTGACTTTGATTGCAACTTGATGCAAGCCAATGACTAAAATTATGGGGGGGTTTTGGTACAGACAAATAACCTGTGGGTCCCTGCAGTATTAGGTGAGCCCTGGATGGGATCATTGGATTGTGCACCCCTGTGCTTGAGGTCTATGAAGGAGGGTTAGTTTCAGGCTTGACTATACTGGAGGTGTCTGGTGGTTGTGACTGGTATATTGCTGAAGCCAGAGAGATGGGCATGATGCAAAGAGCCTTTGATTGAAGGAACTGCATGGCAGCCCCAACATTTTCTTCCATAAGCTTAGCTACCTGTGTTTCTGTGCCATCGTTTGACCATTTCTCCCAAGCTGGTTGATTTCTTCCACCTTCACTGCCTTCTTCCTGATTAATACTGAACTCGTTAATATGTTATAAGAGAGAGAACTCATAAGTGTTGGCAAATACTGTTTCTTCAGATTAATTACCTCAACTGACGATAATGGGATGTCAGTTACTAGTGGCGCCACTGCACCAGCTCCCCCCAATCTACTCATGCTCAAAACCTGAAAGGCAGATGATGGAGCAAAAGTCATAGGGTGTCTTTCACACTCGTTACCATCAAATCCAAGATGATTTAATTTGGACCCTGTGAAAAGCATTGCTATCATACTCATATCATGGAGCAAACGACCTGTATTACCACAGAACCAAAGTCTACGGAATCAATGAAATATTACCTTGTCCATAGAAATTGGGATTCACCATAATGACAATAAAGACCTTCCATTGGGAAAACATTTAAGTCAACAAATAACAATTCCTAGGAAATTATTACTTAGTTAAAAGTTACTACAGAACAAAAGCAGTGCAAAAATGCTACTATTTGATGATTTGATTGTATGTTTAGATATTCACTAGTCTTCACTCTACAGGATAAATGCATAAGCCAAAAGGCCAAAAGCCAATAATCCAAAGTGGCACCCACATTTTTGGTGGGGTTCACCCCAAGAGTTAAATCCTAATTGATGAACCCGATGGGAGGAATGAAAACGTTGGTTAAGCAACTAGTGCAATGGGCAAAAACATGAATATACATTAAGAGCTGTTATTATTATAAATTAAAATCAGGAGTTTTGGATAACACGAAGATCAGTGTGTACATTTAAAATAAATGTAAAATACGTGAGGAGCATGGGAGCATCTACCTTCACTTGAAGCCTCAAGAACTTAACATAATCTACAATTTCATCTAGCATGGCAGCTCTATCTGTCTGGAAAGAGCAAAGATGCACAACAATATTAGAATCAATGGAATATTGAAAATGATTTGCTTCTGAAACACAACAGAGCAGTAATGTAGAGAAACAATGCAAGCACGTAAATCAGCCATAAAGATTCAGTTCCCCATTTTCTTATTATAATAATAACGATGCTGGAATTCCAGTAGAATCATTTCATTTTTCAAGCGCCCTTTAAAAATTATGCTTGCCAAATAAGAACACATGCAGATTTACTCATTTTAAAAAACTGGGCATTCAACAGGTCCATGTCCATCAACAGAAGCCATTTTCTGAACTACTTGAATATAACAAGTTTGCATCAGATCAGTTGTCCAGACCAGAGGACATCCCATTCCCCCCCGCCCCCCACCCCTTTTTAAATTGCTCTGTATATAAAGCCACTTTCACCATATCTAACTTGTTAAACACGTACTAGAAAAACCAGAATATTAATTAAAACTTCCCAATACTCTATTATTATTTCCTACTATCTTTTATCATGTAATTTATTCTTCCTTCCTAAAAAGAATGAAGGGGAAAAGAAAAAAAAGAAAGAAAAGAAAAGAAGGGAGAATCAAGAAATTAACATTTCAAGTTGCTCTTGCACTCCCACAAGCTGTGTCATGCAATGTCCAAATCGCATTAATGTAAATAATGATATTTCCTTTATTAAACTCACTGAAAAGAAAGGCAACAGGGTCAGTGGAGAACTGAAGAGGGTTAAGCCCTGCTCAAGTGTGTAACAAAACATTAACTAATAAGATTTATCAATCAAATGCAGACCTCCAATAGCTCCATTTTCAGCACTCTTTTCTTTTTTTTTGATAGTAATTGACGGGAAATCTCAGTTTTGTTTCTCAAGATGAACATCTATTTATTCACAAATCCACGATAAGTGCAGCATCTGATATTAGATACATTTTCATAATTATCAACTGAATAATTCCTGTCTTTTCCCCAACTGGTCAGGATAAACACATAAAGAAAACCCGACTTTTTCACATGCAAATTTCTACTTGATAAATGCAAATGCAAAACCACATTTCGTAATAAAATGATCAGTAGGAGAAGTAAATACCTTATTGACACTAGGAACAAGTTCCTGCAAAGCCCTGATTCTTTCAGCTATTCTTTCTCTGCGCAACTGTTATTAAAAGGTAACATGTAGAATTAGGAAAAATGAGCATAATAAAGGAACTAGTAAAAGTGAATGTCTGCACAGTTTACTCCGAGCTTTAAATTTAATGAGCATATCTAGCAGACAATTTGTATCTATGCAAATATTCTGGAGCTCACCCGTTCTGCTATACTGTGCGGATCTGTAGCCTGTCCTCTTCTAGCCCGCACTCTTGGACGCATTGCCGGTGGATGTGGAGCTGTAGGAATGGTAGTAGGCATGGGTTGACCATGAAAAACCTACAAGAGGATTAGATATCATCAAGAGCAATAAATGCTATTTGATCAAAAGCTCCCCCACCCTCACCATAGGGGGAAAAGTTAAGAACAAAGAAAGAATTTGATTCTTACAAAAAAAAAAAAAAGAAACCGTTTATTTAAGGATTATTCAAAATGAAGTATAAATGCTATATGATCATGAGGTTAAAAGATTCTAGGAAAGTGACCATAAGTAGTTATTCAAAGGTGAAAGTAACCCAAATTCTTTTATGTCATAATCAAGGGAACACTGACAAGAGGCTTGAGCTAAAAGCGGCAAAGTTGCCAGAGTCTAGAATCTAGATTTGACCTTAAATTTGAATTCTACAGTCAAGTCAAGTCCTACAAGGACAAAATAACCGCTCCAAGCACAGCAGTCCCGAGATTTAACTTTGACGTCTATAATCTATATTAAGTTGGAATCAGTAAGGACACCGCCAATAAATCTGTCAATATGCCAGCCAGTTCAATCTCATCTCTGAGATTTAATAATTGCAAAGAAAAAAACCATTCTACTGTTTTGGTTTTGTTTCCATTAAATTCTTTTTTTTTTTTTTCTGCACCATATAGGCTAAACAATGGTGCCATGGTGGTAGCTGGAACCTGGCATAGCATGGCGCCATGGCACTATGGGGAAACCTGGCTCAATGCAAAATATAAACACAACTACACCTCCCTTGCTACTTTCATATGCATCAAATTGTATGACAAGCATTAGATCCTGTCCTATCAGCTAATTCCCATCTACTAAAACTCAGTGAAATGCTATTGTATTTTTTCTCGTCTTTACTAAACAAAAATGAACCTAAGACAGCTTAAAAATCAAAGCCCGAGCTCTTATAAGAACAGGTTTCCGAACATTCTTTTTCCTTCCTAGTCATATCTACCACTGAACAGAATATGGGAACCGATTTGACCAAATAGAATCATCAGTTTACTTCGCTCCTCAATAAAACTGTTCTCACCATATACCAGTATGGTAGACGTTAAGTATGCCAAAATGATAAATCCTCTCGCCAGGAAATTAATGGAAATGAAAAGAGAGAGATAATAAACTGTATTAAAAATTAACTAGTAAAATATACCATATATTATTTCTTACTGAAAGAAAGACAGAAACCATTGCACCGCTATGCTCGCTTTCAGTTGGTAGTCATAACTCAATAAAAAATGAATATATCTAAAAATTTTCCTTTGTAAAAATTAGTCCATTTATTTCAGCCGATTTCTGATGAGGCACACAGGAACAAAGAAAAATCAATAAGAAGTATCTTACATTTTTGGCTCTACCGTCAACGATATCCTCACGAAACCGCTTCCCACTCCCAGAAGCATCCTCAGGCTTGAGAAACCCTCCTTTCCCTTGCTCCAAGCTCAAGCCTAACTGATACACTGGTGCATGAAAGCCACCACTTCCACCACCAGCGCCAACAGCGGTGAGGTGGTCGGTGCCGTCGCCGGAGTTGAGCTGCAGCATCATCGGAGGATGAGAAGCCGTACCGGGCAAGCCGGAGTCAGTGGAAGCAAAAGTTGGGAATCCAAGGATTTGTTCGAGGAAGTCGTCGGCAGGGGTGTCGGAAGGATTATTTGCCATGAGTTTGGACTCGGGCGAGTCGAGTCGAGTTGAGATAGGCAAACGTGTTCAGGAACCAATTTCTATCTACACGAAGCATACAAAATTTTCCAGCCTAGAGCTTTGCTTTGTTCTTAGCTCTGCTTTTTTTTTTTTTTTTCCTACTGACGAGTCAGTTCTCAGAGAGCGAAACTAAGCTAAGAGACGACACCAAGAGGGATGGCTTTGTCCTTAGTTAAAAAATGTTAGTCTTTTATGCCAACCAAAAAAAAATTTCATTCTTTGTCAAAAAGGGCCTTTGTTTTGAATGATTTACATGTCCACCCATCTCCTCCCTTTTATGGGAAAACTTGCACATAACCCAAACAGTTACATTTTGGACTTTGGAGGCCTTTTTTTTTTTTCCTTTTAAAAATTAAAAGTGCTGTTCATTAATGACGACTTCATTAGCTAGGCAATAGTGAACAGTGAAGAATGAAGACTGAAGACTTTATTCTTCAGTCTCCAATTTTGGTATTTTGTTCCATGTCCAAATCATATAAATAATGTATCACCTAAAAATTCTTCAAGCTCAGCAACTGCTGGCCAGATACGGAGATACCTTTTAAGCTGAGATATAAACGACGAGTAAATTTTTATTTTATGTCACAGCTAACATTAACATTTGACTTAAGGTTGAGTCCGAGATAAATTTTTTTTAATTTTAAAATTTTAAATGTAATTTTTATATTTTTTAATAAAAAATACATGTTTATAATTTTTAAAATATATTATTTATAATTAACTTTTTTTAATTTGTTATATCTTTTAATTTTATTGCATAATCTAAAAATACAATATAATGAATTAGACATAACTTTAATTCAAGTTTACAAAACTCAAAAATATTGGCCCATACTATCTAATGTTGGCCCATCATAATCTTTGTATGAGGCTTCGGCCTTTTCTCACTAATGAAACTCCAGTTAAAAAAAACCGTTTTTTGTTGCTAAGGCTAAACTTTTTGACAACCCTTGTGTTCTCCCCAACGTTTTCCCTATAGTGCCACAGGGCACACGCAGAGAGGTTCAACTATATTTTTTTTAGCCGTCCAAGAAAATTTTTTCTTTCATTTCTTCTTCATATAATTTAGTATATTTAGGGACAGGTATTATATATGTATTCAATAATATCTGTTTAAAAATAATATTAGATATTTAATAGATATCAAATATTTGATAAAATATAAATATTTATAAGATATTATATAATTACAAATATTAATTTTAGATATTCTATATTTTTTTAATATAAATAAATAGATAAAATAATTAATATTTAATATTTAAATAATATATTATTAAATAAAATTTAATATTATTTCTAATTTTATTTTATAATAATTTAAAATTATTTTATTAAATATAAAATATTTAATAAATTATTTAATTATAAGATATTTAATATATATTATTTTTTAAATATTTTAAATATCAAATAATTTTATATACAGATGTTAAAAATAATATTATTTTTAGATATAGTTAAAATTTGAATACAAATAATAAAAAAATGATAAGTATTCACTTATTGTCATCCTTGAGTATTTTTTTCATTATTTTTAAAATATAAAATTATTATAATTTAATTTCATATTTAAAGATTAATATTCCTTTAATTCGTATCAAAACGTAAACTTACATATATTGTCATGTTACTTTTACCAAACAGGAAAAAAGGAAGAATGTAAAAAAATTGTATACATATTCCAATTAGTCACACACTTGAGATATTACACAATCTTATGATAAATTTCTAAAGGAAATTAGTATATTTTGTCTTTTCTTTTCCTCCTTGATAGTGGATACTTATACCATTCATAATCATTTATCTCTTAAAAGAAAAAAAATCCACTAATCTTATATCTTTCCAGACCAGTCAGAAAAATATCCTAATCATAGCAAAAAAGGAAATTTCTTTACCAGAGTTACTGTATTTCAGCAATAATCAAATTTGATATTCATTTAGACATTAAAAAATTTCGATTCTCTCTGATTCGGTTCAAGGCGAAACGTGCTCTCACAGATTATAAAGCCGTCAACAAGTGGACAGTTATGTTAAATTATCAACAAAAATTTCATATTTCCTGCCGAAAGGATAGTGTGACCTCAACTTGTTTGGACTTGCTCACGCACTCTCTCAAATCACTGAGTTACTTACTTTCAGGCAACCCTCGCTCGCCTCCAGTCAAAAGGGCATACAGATCTTGCTCTCAGCTTCATTCTAAACATCTTGCAGGTGGGTTGTCATTGCTTTATCTATCTAAAGGCACACTACTGGTAAATTGGTGAATAACCTCAAATTTCGTTTTCGTTATTTTATGTTCTAATTGAATACATAGGATTGTGGTGTTCACAAGATGAATATTACCCTCGTTTGCGAAATATGTCTGTTCATTTGGTTGACTGTAGATTTTGATAAAAAAGCTTTATGGTTTTTCTTTGGTTTGCTACTATGTGGTATAAGTTTGTGAAGGGAGGCGATATGTTAAATTGCTGAGGTCATTGTTGATGTTAACCGGTTCAGTGTTTTAGCTTGCTTTTGGGGTCATTGTCTTCACGGCTTTCTAATGCGATTGATTCCTTGAGTACAAGAACAGGTCTGACAAGAAATCCTATATTTTTATGTCTAATAGTATGACTATGATTGATATTGTTACGCTGCTGGGTTATAAACTTGGTAGTCAATCAATTGAACTGCGGCATATCTTTTCCCTCACGAGCAATATTGTTATCTCTAATTTCAATTTTAATTCCTATTTATATAGCTTATGCACGTAATAAATCTGTTGGGAGTTCTTGCCTGTTTTCAAGAGTCTGTTTTGAACTCTTTTTCATCTAACTACTTTTCTGCTTAAACCCGTGTGAAATCACTCAGTGGCAGACTACTCATTTTTATGGCTATTGCCCTGAAATCAACTAGTTTCTCGCAATTGAAGAAACATGAGATCAATTTCCAGGCTTTTTTTCGCTCAAAGAAACCTATCACTCGAGTAAGAAGATACAATCCAATGGCTGCTATTAGAACCACAAAAACTGTTGGGCTCACTGAAACATTCACCAGACTGAGAAAAGAAGGAAAAGTAAGCAACTTTGTCTTTGCTGCTATCATATATGACTTTTAGTCTTCTCTGCCAAACCATACTAGTTAGCAATTATCTTCATATGTTGATTGGTTATTTTGTATTAGCTTTATTGCAAAGAGATATCAACTGAGTACTTTTGGAGAGTAGAAGGCTGCCGTAGTTATTTGGATATACTTAATTGTCTTACAAATATATTTTCCATCCTTGTATTTTTAAATCTTCTGTTATTGGTTATTCTTGTCCACATAGAATTCTGCCTGCCATGCACAAATATTGATTTGAGTGTGGGGGAAGAGTTGAAATATGTTTTTTGTGTGTGTATTTCTGGATTGGCATATTTGAGAGTTTGCTTGTACTCTACTGGGACATGTGATGAGCTTTTTGTGTTTGATACCCAATGCGAGTTTTGGAGTTTAAAGTTGTACCATGGGTCATGTAGAGTGCGGTTTCCTTTAAGAAGTCATAAATCATAATATTTTATTTTTATGCACATTGATTGCACTATTAGAGGAAGCATGCAAATTGTTTGTTTGGTAGTTGGTATGCAAACTCTATGCGTATTAACTTGCTTTTAAACATTGTGGTATCATTTCTCAGCCTGCAGCTTTTAGAATTAAGTTTCTTACATGAAGATGTGGGGAGTAGATAACTTAGATTATCATTTTTAGCACTGACACTTTCACCACCTGAGTAACAAGAATTGTTTCTTGTTCTTGATAAAAGTTTGATTTATTTATATATAAATTTCCAAATGATTTTCCTCTAAGAAGTATATTTGTGTCAAGGTGGCTTTTATCCCTTACATCACAGCTGGCGATCCTGATCTTTCAACCACATCAGAAGCATTGAAAGTTCTTGATTCATGTGGTTCTGACATAATTGAGCTAGGTGTTCCATACTCTGATCCTTTGGCAGATGGTCCTGTTATCCAGGTTTGAGAGCTTTTTCCTGCTTTGGTGAGTGGTGACACGTAATTCCCAATCTTCAAACTGATGTGTCTTTCTATTCAGGCTGCTGCTAGCCGTTCATTGGCAAGGGGGACGAATTTTGATGCAATTATTTCTATGTTGAAGGAGGTACGTTGGTGCAACTCTTTTGCCATTCATTAATTATTGGTTATGACTATCAAAACCTACATTCAGTTGCCTCCCTACTGCTCTAATGGATTTTCCTTTTTCTTTTTCTTTTTTATTGATAAGGTAGCTGTGCAAATACTCAAGGTTGTTGATCTATCCTCTACCCTTTGTCTTGAAGGGGAAGGGGATGCCATTTGATTTCATGGTCTCTAGTGATTAGTATTATGGATAAGAAGTAATTAATAATATTATTTGGACTTAGTTTAGAAACAACATAATCTAAATTGGCACTACGTCTGTAATTAGTGATACACTAATGTTTGAGAAACTTACACCTGTGTTGTTTTTGCTGCTTAAGATAGTTTGTAGATAGCTCAATACTTCATATCATATGCTATCGTTTACAATGATGTGCACAGTGCATACATTTTTTATCTTACTTTTTAATAACTAGATTGCACGTGCTCATATCATTCTGTTCATCTTAGTTGAATACATGAATCTTTGGTTTATTTTACCAATTTGAATCTTTGACGGGATGTCTCTCTTGAAAAATTTATAGTATAAACATTCAGATGCATTATATATCCATAGTTATCTAGTGTAAACAATTACTCTGAGGGAAGGGTAGTTGAGAAGTTCTTCACTTATTGCTTGCTCAGGTAGAATCACTCTTAGATGCACGGACAGATGATCAATCTAAATTTTGATTTGGCAGGTTGTTCCACAGTTGTCTTGTCCAATTGCACTGTTTACTTATTACAACCCAATTCTCAAGCGTGGTGCTGAGAGATTTATGTCCACTATAAGTGGCATTGGCATACATGGTAAATCATGAATAATGTTTTGCCAAATAACCTGGAGTTTATTGCATCATTCTGTTTATCCTGCTTTTTCAACAACTCCTATGCCAATCAATTTGATAAAGCATAGATAAGATTAGGAAAGCAGTCCCAAATACTTATATCATGTGCTACCGGTGTAGTCTTTACTGGATTTACTGTACAACAGGACAAGTATAATTAGATGCACGATTCTAAGGATAAAATAGAAATGATCTAAGCATTCTTCTATCTTGTCCTGGTTCAAATTTTTATATCAGATCAACATAAAAAATTGCGTATGAAATATAAACAAAATATTTTCTCTGTTCCTTCGCAGTTTCGGGATTGAGATAATATATATTTTACTTTCGCGATTTTTTCAGGGCTTGTGATCCCAGATGTTCCCCTGGAGGAGACAACAACTTTGAGGATGGAAGCAAAGAAGAATGGGATTGAACTGGTTTGTTTACCTTCAAAATGTTCTCTCTCTTTGTTCGTAAATTCCAGATGAAATGTCTTATATCCTTTATTGGGGGTAAGGATAGAGATGTAGTGTTCTCTTATTATTTTTGTTTGTAATATGAATTAATAAATATAGAACCCTCAAGCCCAGAAGAACAGAAAAGATATTATAGATGGTAGAACAGTGAAATGCTTGTTATGATCGACTTCATATTTTATAAATTTGTAAGCCAGAGGTATTGTTTAAGAACTTTTTTATTCTGATGTGATTAAGGTACTCCTCACAACACCCACTACTCCAACAAACAGGATGAAAGCCATTGTTGAAGCTTCAGAAGGATTTGTTTATCTTGTAAGAGCCTGTTTCAACTATCATAACTTCTTTTTGTTTTTCCAGCTTTTCGCATAATTGCTTTTACTTTGCACCTGCTGAGTTACTCAGGTTACACATCATGATACACGAATCATTTCTTGATATGAAATACAGGTGAGTTCAGTAGGGGTCACTGGAGCTCGGGCGTCGGTTAGTAATAAGGTTCAGTCTCTTTTGCAGGAAATTAAAGAGGTTTGTCCAATTAATCTTGGTCCCAAGTCATGCTTTGCTATAAAAGTTCTGTAAACACTAACTATAAGTTCTTGTCTCTTTTTCAACTTACCCACCTTCCCCCTCTCTTAAGACGTAACTTGTAAGTGCTGGCAATTGATCATGTATGATTGATACAATTGACTACCATAGTACTTGGTGAATGTTAGTAGCTTACACTTCATTTTCACATTGTTAGTGTCCCCCCATTATAATTAAGCCAGTTATTGATTGCCTCAATTTTTTTCTTATCAGGTAACAACTAAGCCTGTCGCAGTTGGTTTTGGCATATCAAAACCTGAGCATGTGAAACAGGTTAGCCTTTCGCCCATACCTTGGTATGCACTTGTGCTTCTGTCTCAATATTGATAACAGTCAAATTATATACTTGGCTACAGGTAGCCGGATGGGGAGCTGATGGTGTGATTGTTGGCAGTGCTATTGTGAAGTTGCTTGGTGAGGCTAAATCTCCTCAGGAAGGGTTGAAAGAATTAGAAAACTTCACCAACTCGTTAAAATCTGCACTCGCTTGAAAATGAGTTGAAGATCTTGAATTTCTGAATGTTTCTTGTTTTCAATAGATGATGGAATGAATAAGGTCTTCTTGTTAAACTTTTGCGCCATAGATGATATTATCAATTCTGTCTTCCTTTTCGAGCATAATTAGAGATCCTCATGATTGAAGTATATGCTTCGCATCAGATTCTATCCATTGGCGTTAATCATGGTTATATACATGTTCGTTCAAACAAACCAATAGTTGAAGGGTTCAGTTGAACTTCATTTTAGTGCATGTTTGACTTTTAAGAGAATAGAAATGACGGGAGATTATCTTGACATAGATTCAAATTTAACATTTTTTTCTCTTTTCATTCAATTTTTTTATGCATAAAAATACATGTTAATTTTTTTAAATTTAAAATTAAATATAAATAAAAAGCTAATTAACTTTTTTATTATTTTATGATTTTTTCCTTGTTTTCTCACAACTTTTCTTCTCACTTTTATATATTTATTATATAAGTGAAAATATCTTTTATATTTTTAATTTTTATATTAATTTTTAATATTGTCTTTAAAATATTTTTATAATAAATTTTATTTTTAAAATTTTAAATTGTAATTAATTTCATCTAACAACTTAATGTCATTTAAATTATTAATAAAAAATAATAGTATAATATATAATATTATATTTTTAAAATTAGTATAGATTAACATTTCATCTTTTATTTAATATTTTAATATTACATCAAATGTTACGTTATTAATTTTTTTAATAATTTAAATGACATTAAATTGTAAAACACAATTTAAAATTTTGTGAATAAAATTAACCTTGAAAAGGACAAAATTAAAAATTAATATAAAGTTTACAGACATAAAAATACTTTTATCTATTATATATTATATAATTTAGAGACTAAAGAAAAAAAAAAAAGAAGAAAGAGACATGAGTTGGAGGGCGCTGAAGGGAAATATGGGGAGAAAATAACTTTGTACATTAGAAGCGTAAAAAGGGAAGGGGAAACCGGTAATTGGCAAAGGCAAATAAGGTTGCCGTTGCATAGAAATTAACACTTTGCCAGTGAGCAGGAGAAAGGAGTTTAAAAATGCATCCATTAAACAGTACCAACAAGGACACGGGATAAGTTATTTAATTTTCTGAATAAGCGCGTATACACCAGAAACATAAATGATCATACCAATATTGTTCCATTTTTGGCAATATAATGACTTCAAAAACAATTGATCATCTAGCCATTTAGTTTACTGAAATTTGTTTTAAGTAATCACCATAAAGCTGTATTATTAAGCACGAGATTAAGAAGGCAAGTTTTAGTATACAGCAAACAGAAACATGCATAAAATATAAGGTTTCAAACTGAGAAAACCAGTGCTTAACGTCTCCCAGACGCCACAGATTCAGCAGAGAAGAGGTACTTCACCCGTGAAAGAACTGAATCATGGGCGGGATCATAAGGATGGTCTTTGGAAGGAATCTCCAATATAGCGGGAACAGGCTTGTTGTAGCTATCAACTAAAAACCTTATCATGTTTGCAACCTGGTTAATGGAGGATTAAGTATTAGAAGAAATTCCAAGGTTAGATTGTCTGAAAGTTGAAACAAAACTTCATTGACAGGTCATAAATGCAGGCAGTGGTCAGTGGTATGAGAATATATCAATTCTACCAGGTCACAAGTACAAAATTCACAGAATAGCAGAACAATATCTGAGGAACTTGGGCACAATATAATGCTATACTGTAGATGAAGAGAAACCTATATGAATTAGACTGTGCTTTAGGCAGAGTTTCCTCAACATTGGATGTGATCAGTACGCAGACATGAACTATATACCTCATAGTAAGGCCCTTGGCATCTGGGAATATGCTAAACATGTTTACTTCAGCAGTGGTTGATCACTAGCTTTTGCTAGACTAGTAAAAATATGCATAGAAGCCTTGGAAATTTTTCATAATCATGTAAAAGTCCCGGGAACAAATTAACTTACATATTGGCTGATCAGCACAATTGCAATATCTTCCCTTGTTGTGAACTCTTTGAATGCATCTTCAATTTGTTTGACAGTTGTTTCTAAAAAGACATCACAAGAGATAAAACTTGAGCATACTATAGTACCAACAGTTTCTTCAAATTGGACATTAAGATAATAAACAGGAAGGTGAAAGGGTTTCTTCTAGAAATTTAATTTATCATAAATCCAATTATAGGAGAGAGAATGCCCCAACTTTTGACACCTTCAACATATTTAAAACCACTTCAAGAATTTGTATGCGTGTGACAATCAAAACAACATTTGAGATAGCAGGGAGTCAATGCATCATCTAAACATTTTTTTTAAAGAATTGCTACATCATACTTGAGTCCACAATAAGGTAATTTGTCTTTCTTCGCAAGTCAACATTGCCCACTCCAGCCAGCAGAAACCCAACCACAGTGTCCTGGGTTTAATTCAATGTAGTAGTTATAGGAGATCAGTATGTTCTAATATTTATAATAAAAACATAAATTTATTCAGAAATAATAGAATGCAAAGAAATTTCTAGGGCATATTAGTTTCATGATTAGTTTAGGATGATGATTTTCATACCCATACCAAACAAAATATCAAATAAACATTTCCAGTTTATGCCATAGCAGAGTTGAAAGAACATTAGCCTCAGTGAATCAGCAGTGTTATCTATAGTCAATATTCAATAAACAACCTATAGAAACGATGAAGTTATCTAAATTAAAGTTCATGAACTATAATATGAGCTCATCTGTTTCAATGGCATTTTTTAACATCATCTGTCACCTGCCCAAATCCCACCCACCCAAATCATCACCCTACAATTAGTTTTGAAGACTCGCTTTAAAAAAAAAAATTGGGTAGAATAGGAAATACTCCAAGTTGAACCTAGTATCTCTATCCAAATCCCACCCACCCAACCACCTAACCTTAGCCCAAATCAGATAAAATTCCACAGAAGCCATTTAAACCTTCACAAATCACAAAAATGTCTAGAGGACAATTTGCAGGAATGTGTCAATACCATGCCAATATCAGCAGACAATTATGTTCTACAAGATATACCCCCAGAAAGCATGCATAGCAAGTGGCATTCTTACCTCATCTGCAATCATTGCAATGAGCGCTGAAGTTCTAGAAGGAATTTGAACTCTGTTGGCCATTTAGTATGAATGACGGTGCTAAAACTAGATATAGGAGGGGAGAAAAAAGAGAAAGAGATCATATGTTAATTAGCCATTAATATTACAGAATACATATTATATAACTACAAAATACACATGAATTTGATTTCTGTTTACAAGGATAGACTTGAGACATGTCAACGCAATAAACGGCTACAGAGCTACTTGAAAGCTGAAACTAGTCGTACAATTACAATAAACGTGATCTTAACATGCACTTTTCATATTTTATATCTATCTCCTAACAATTGAAGAAGAATCAAACTCTAAAGGATGTATAATTTGAAAAAGAAATTAAAATGACAGTTAAAAGAAGTCGAAGAAACAGGAAGGTTGGAGAGAGGATAAAAAAGGGACTTGATCTAGGCTTATACCCTAGATGGAATTTAAGTCTGAAACAAAGTTCTATAAGAATACATTCAGACATGGACCCAGTCTAAGATCCATGCTCAAGCATCACCTGATCACCATCAACAAAACGTTCAATTGTTGAAAATCAAAATTTTATTACGGGAAACAGCCCATCTACTTCCAACCAAACATAAAAATTGCTACAAAATCAGGAAGCCATTGGCTCCTGCTATTGATAATTTCATCAGAGAACAAATACTTCCAAGTTATCAATTGCAGTATTGAAAATTCGATAAGGTAGCGAAGCTTGAGCGCATAAATATTTGGGTAACAATATAAATTAAAGCCCACCGAATGTTAGGGATCAGAGTGACAGCGTCAAAGAGATAGTAACCGAATTGATCCGGGCCGGTTTGTCAGAATCTAGGGGTATGAAATTACTCTCAATTCGAATTGGTATCAGCACAATGGTGCCGAGGAAGGAGAAAGACAGTGAGAGAAGAAACGAGACCTGGACACTGTTTCTGTAAATTTTGGATCAGCAGCTATAGAAAACCAATCACGGAACTGATTCAGATGGAGTATTCTACTATTACTTACATACGAAACAGCCATACCACGGCCGCTGAAAATGCCGCAACGTGTTTTTTTTTATTAATGTTTAATATTTTATTTTTTAACATTTTAAAATGATTATTTAATTCATTGACGGTAAAATTAATCAATTAATTTTATATATTAAAATTTTAAAATATAAGTGAATAGGATAGTGCTCATTTACAAAACAATTTTGAATAACCTATTTCTTTTTTAATTATAGTATTTTATTATTTAGAAGACGAATTTAAATTTTACCTACAAAAAGAATTCGATATTATTATTATTATAAAATACCAAAAAATTCTCTTATGTAATATGTTAGCCTAGTTATGAAGTGTACAAGACAATTCAGTAGTTACTACAAGGTAATCTAAGTTTTGTTAACATAGAAGCCAAAAAAATATTTTTTATATTTTTAATTTTTTCATCAATTTTTAATTTTATTTTTAAAATTTTTAAACATTTTTAAAATTTTAAATCAATCGATTTCGTATTTCAGCTCAATATAATTTAAATTACTAATAAAAACTAATAATATATTATTACATTCAAACAAAATATAAAACTATCATTGATGTTATTCTAGCCATATATAAAATATTTACTAAATTTTTATTGAATGAAAAAATATATAATTTTTTAGTATTTAAATATCAATAAAATTTTATTCTCTCCTAAAATTTTTTATCATATTACATGACTATTTTTCATTAATACTTTGAATAACATTAATTTGATACCAAATTAATTGTAATTCATAACATTAAAAACAAAATTAACAGTAAAAAAATTTTTAAAACAGAAATTTCACCATATAAAAACCGTTGGTAAATTTTGAAGTAAAAATTTTATCCTTCAAACTATATAGTATTCACTCAGTAAGAAATAAAATAGAGAGATCTCAGCACAGTATACGACTACAACAGTACTCCTCTCCGTTAAATAAGCACTGCCTCCCGTTTTCTCACAATTCGTAAAATCTCTTAATCATGCCCCTTGGTGTGGCGGTGGCAGTAATAAAGTCCTTTGGTTTGTTCAAATATTGTTGAGTAGCCATTAGCAGCAAGGCTGCCCCCGCTACTGAGTTGTCAGTTTAAGACCAAGCAATCAATCAATCAACCATTCAACTATAGAATTAACTGTCAACTAAAGCGACAGAAAAACACAGGACTGCAAGAGAGTAGTGAACTTCAAATCGAGATTTTACCTTCACGTTTTTGCTCAAACACCATAAAATCTCCATAATTGCCAAGGTCGAAAAGAGGATTAACATGACAAGTATAACACGTATATACAGCTAGATGGCATCAGAAGCAAAGCTAGAATTAGTCACAATGCTTTTGGTTTCAAGGGATAAACAACGATTTAGTATAGTTAACAATTCTTTATCCAAAAGCAGTATCCCTACTGAATTTTGGAACCAGATTGGAGACCAGATTGAACTTTGCTTTGGAAATGGGCTTCTAGCCTGCATGAAAATCTACGGAAAGTAAGAAAAACAGCAGGTTATATAGAGGGAAAGAAGAGGGATACCGCGCAACATGCCTTGTAGAACACTTGTAATAAATGGTATCCGGAGAGTTATAAGTGCGTGCATTGGCAAACATTCTTCTTGCATCCGCAACAAACATCTCAAATGTGACATAATATTGCTCAGATTCCACCCTCTTTGACATTGTCTTCAGATCTGTACTCAAACCAGATATCTATCAAAGACCTTTTACTATGGCCATCAACCTTCTAGGTAACTGCAACTCTAGGCTCTAGCTATCAGTATCACAGATTAAAAAAATATATATCTAAGATTGTGGACCACATAAGAAACAGATTCAAAAGACACAAACTAGCTGTCAAGTACGAAATGTTTGAATTGCATGAAATTACCCTTTTTTTCACAGATATTGAGTGACAAAATTGCTTATGATAGACTAAATGAACAGTATTTCTTCAAAAAATAAAACAGAGGAAGAATATTGATCTAATTAAAATTTTGGGGCTCAAGTTGTTTTATTGAGCAAACTAGATGAACTAAAATTGTAATTAAGTCTAAAAACTAAAAAATGTTTACCATTAAAAATTAAGTGATAGCTATAGCAGCTTCCAAGTTTCTAAATCCATATGGTGCAAGATATACAGTGTGTTCTTAACACAAAATATGGATACGGTAGATTTTATTACCCATTGGATCTTTGATGATGTCATAATAATCAGGAACTTCCCGTGCATCAACTGGTTCCTTGAAAGGCCAAGCATCGACATGCTCAAGCATTGACTGCTTAAAAGATAAACTATCAACTGAAAAAAATATATAAAAGGGGGTGTTTTTTTTTTGGGGGGGGGGGGGGTTATGGAGAGGAAGGAAAGACTCATATACTTGTTATCAGCTTTCAGATAATTTCACCTGCTGTTTAAGTAAAAGACAGGTTTACCAGAACTTGTCAGACAAAAATTAAATAAATCTAAGTTTTCTAAGCTTTAATTAACCATATTATCCAAAGGCTAGGACCTCATACTAATCTACTGCAGCACAACTACACAATGATTTACCACGACTACATAATCTGCTTTATTGCAATACTCATGGAATTTGGAATGTTTCAAGTCATTCTGAGACTGATAAAACTTAAAAAAATAAATATATAGATTGAATGTGAAGAGATATCTAAGAAACTTGCCTTAAGAAGTGAACGCATAAACACAGACAATTGTTTTTGATTTGTAGCATTGTCTGTTGAAGCACTCAAAGTCCTAAATCGTGAATGACCCCACTGATCAGGAGTCCATCCAGCCTCTCCTGATCACCACATGCATGCAATCAGCAACAGAATAACCCACCAAAGAACTAGAAAAATTCACCAATCAAAGTATTCAATAATAAAAGTCGGATCTCATTCATGACTCATGAGATTTTAAATCACCAAAAATAAGCAAAAAAAAATATAAGGATCAAAATTCCTTCTTTTTTTTTTAAGAATGTTTCAGCTTGTAAATAGATCTCCCACTTCCCTATCCTAAGTCAAGAATCACATGAAAAATAGACCATATGTAGAATTAGAATCTATAATAATACTGGAAATATGACCAGTTTATGAGATAGAAGTAAAGTTGAATAGTGAAGTACCTCAGCAACAGCACTGAGTCAGTGAAGTAGTAAAGAGGTTATGCGAAATGCACAATGTCTTAAGTAGAGATATCTCACTACTAAAAGTTTACAAACCTTGGAGCACACATGATAATAATGGATACCAAAACTATCTCTGATGACAGTTGATGCACAATTTTTTCCACAGGCACTAACATCCAAAGAATATTGATAAGTTAAACTGAAATTTGATTTAGGACTCACTCAAACCAGGGATATCCTCAACTTTGAAGATTCTTTTGGGAATACCAGCTTCTTTCTGCATAGTGTGTTAAATAATAATAATAATAATAAGATTACGAATGTTCTCTAATCATAATTGTAAACAAGAATCACCATACAACTTTGGCAAAAATAACTGTAAACCTCCATCCTAAACATATATATATAAAATAATGTCGGATACCTTCTGAAAATCAATTCCAGGATAAACAATGTGACAGTTTGACAGCTCTCTTATCTTTTCATCAATTGCCTACCATTTTCATGAATTAACAAAAATAAATTAAAATCTGCAAAATGACACATAGAAGAGAAGTAAATAGAGTCACCAAAAGCTATATATCAGATAGAAACACTACATTTAATGGCAATTTTGTGAATAATTAACATTACAATCTGATGGGGATGAGGATAGTATGGGATGTGCCCAAGATAGTATGGGCTACCCAAGTCCACATCAAGTATAATGGAATGCTCGATGGGATACTTAAGTGACTTGGTTCTTTTCCTTTAATAGTTAGCTTTTGAGGGAAGATTCCCCAAGTCACTTGGGTTCCATCATTTGGTATCAAAGTTTGGTTTGCCAACGACACAGAGAGAGCTACCTACGAAGGGTTCTGACCAGCGACAAGGCTGACCACAGTAGAGTGAAGCAACGCCAAGTGAAGTGTCACAGAGTGCAGGCCCCGAAACATCGGCTCTTCAAGGGCGGTGCTATAATAGGAATGGGGATAATATGGGATGTCCCTAGGATAGTATGGGCTACACAAGTCACACATCGAGTAGAATGGTATGCTCGATAGGATACTTAAATTGGCTTGGTTCTTCCCCTTCAATAGCTAGCTTTTGAAGGAGGTTCCCCAAGTCACTTGGGTTCCATCACAATCTAAGTGATTAGTTCTACTATTCAAACACAGATTACAGTTCCAGTGAACCTGGAACACAGAATCAATACCTACTTATGTTTTTGTTTTCAAAACTATTTTATTTTACAGATACTTCTATCAAAATAGAATGTATCCACTTTTTTTTTTTCTGTAGAACTATTTTTATTATTGTATTACAGAACTGTTTTACAAATAAAAAATGGAGGACTATATGGAATAGGCCCTGAATTGCAAAACACACAGCTCTGGGATCTGCCACTATTTGGTTGGGAAATCCTTTTTTTGAAAATTTATTAATATAGCTAGCACTCACATATCTATGCTGGAAAGGAACCTTCCATCCAACTACCCACCCTCATGTATGAATTTTTTATATTCGTAAATTGTTATTTTTATTAAAGATAATTTTGTCTTCAAAAAATCAATTTTCTTTGCTTAGAAGTAGAAACTCTAAATTTCAACTTCCTCCTCGTAGCTAAAAAATTGATTCTAATGCCACTTAGATGCAGCTTATTTTTTTTTTAAAAAAAAAAAAAAACTTTGCCAAACACCTATATTTTTGAAAATAAATAATTTTGCAAACTATAAGCACCTTTGTCCAACTACTTTTGAGGTCCAAGAGAGTGAATACATGTCTACCTAGAGAGTAAACACTGAAGCTGTGACGTGTTTGACATTGACAACCCCCTCAACAACCCTTATTGTGCGTGAGAGTAGAAAGCCATTAGTTTTTCTAAAAAATATTTTTAAAAATTGAGATGAAAGATAAGACCAGCTAATGAGATAAGTTAAAATTATTGATGTGAGAAAATCCACAGCAATGTATCTTATCAAAACTTGGTCCTTCTATTAAATCATTACAAAGGGTAAAATTATCACATCAACAAATAAATATCATATACCTGCCTTTGCTGTCGAATCATAGTTGATAAATCAGTGTAAGGGAGCTTTGGATCAATCTTGCATTCCATGAGAATTCCTCCATCATAATCTTTAATATACCTGAAATGACAATTGAATAATAATGAATAGCATAGGCAGTAGATAGCTACATAAAAAAATGTGAATAATAAAACTAATTTCCAAAGGGGTTAAAAAAATTGTGAATAATAAAACTAATTTCCAAAGGGGTAATAAGTCTGAATCTAAATAAAAATCACAGAATTCCTTGCAATGGGTACTTTTTAGTTTGTAGCTCCACGCTCCCAAGTCCCAACAATCAAATATAAATATATTTAAGAAAGAAAATCCAAGTGAAGAAGAAATATAAACAAATATACTACTTCCTCTTATAAGATATGGCCATTCAAAACAAAAGGATTCTGAAAATCAAGGACTTAATGGAAGACTGATGATAGATTTCAGACAAGAATGGGCATAGCAATACCCTTGCCATCGATCTTTCTCCAAGTGAATCTCTTTCGTAAAGCCCTGGAAGCAAATAAACAAAATCAATACTAAGACTGTACACAATTAGTTGGAGGAGGGAGGGAGAGAGCTTCTAAATCTGCACTTGGGACATAAGAAGAGAATTCAATGGCTTTGTAGCCTAAAGATATAAATCCTGATAAAGAACAAAGGATTGGGGTTCATACAAAGGGACTTATCATAGAATTCTAGTATTAGCTTATTAAGTCAAGATACTCCTCTTTCTTTGCTGAGCTAACAAGGAACAAACAAAAATTCTCCTTTGTCAGACAGAAAATTTGTTACTGAAACCAGTAGTATATTTTCAGAAAAGCAACATATCTCTCTCTATATTAGCTTATACCAAAACAAGATACTGTTCAAAATGATCATAAATATCAATAATTTTACCTGCTTGATAAAATAGCCAACAGCATTGTTGTCAGCATATGTGAGAAAATGAGTCAACCCATCAACATCACGTGCATGCTGTTTCAAGTGATTCATCAGTCTGGAACCATAACCTTTTACTTGCTCATCAGCTGTAATTGCACAGAAGGCTATCTCACCAAACTTCTGGCTATCAATCATAAAGTACAAGTATCAAGAAATAAAACAATAGATTTAACCTTACAAGTGAAGCCACACTATTTGGGGGGATAAAGATATTCAATTTAAATAAATAAGAAAGAAAAATAAAATGGGTAGACATAAATATTAAATTTTATTCACAACTTAAACTTAGGTCTTCTTGTAAATTTAATTTTTAGAAAAAAAAAAAATATTTCCAGATAATGCCCAGATCATTCAATACTATAGACCATTATTAGCATTTTATCATTTACAACCGAACTTCAAGACAGTTAAGAAGGAATAGCTAATTATAAACAAAAACTTTAGCATTTGCAAAAGATAACATAACAACCATGAAGAACAGATAGGTAAATACTTCACCCTTTCCTCAGTAACCAAATTTTGCTAATTGCTATTTCAAATCATCAGTTCTCAGATATCAGGAAAGGAAAAACTAGTAAGATGAAGCAAATGTAGAAAACTTCCATCAACATAATAATTTCAGACACTGCTGGAACTTGAAGAAAAAGAAGATAATGATAATATGGAGATGAATTATTACTTTACATATGGGCGATATGTGATGCCACCAACAACTTGATTACGTCTTATAACCATAACAGACTTATGGCTCCTGTAAATCCAACATGAAAGGCTATTATGATTACAAAGACAAACAGAAACAAAAATCAATGATAACCAACAAAATGAAACATAAGAACTGATATACGTAATAATATAACTATTGTTAGTATGAAACTAGAAAGCATGAACACTAACATGGACACCGCAACATTATAAGATTTGAAGAGTCTAGGTGTAATTCAGAGTGTCGTATTGTGTTCAATGCAACACTGCTCCTTTTCTTTTAAGTATCCCTGCTTCATAGGTGTGAAAGTATGTTTGTATACTCTAGTGTGTATTTCTCAGTTTCTTAGTGAGCGTCGAAATGCAGATTGGAGCAGGTCAAGTATTATTGCACAATTTTGAAGAACCATGAAAAAAAGCATAAAATCATTGTGTGCAACCATAATAAACATAACATGTTACTCTAATTTTTTCTAAGTCAAAGTTTTAGGTACTTAACTTAAAGGGGAAAAGCAAAGGAAAAGGAAAGACAAAATATCAACTAAGTTTCAGGTAATGTGGACAACTTTCCATTTCCATTTTATTACGTTATTGACTATGATTTAGGAGAAAACTATGAAATAGCAATAACTTGAAGACCTACGAATGTAACCGCCCTATGTATGAGAAAGCATGTTTAAATACTTCACAAGATTAATGACATTACCTATCCATAACAAGTCGGACAATGTACTCCTTCGGCATATTTGGTAGTTGCCTAGCAAAAATGTTCTTCAATCCTATCAACCTGAGGAACCAATGAGATAGGCAAAAATGAAACTCCACACTATTGATGCTCATTTGGTCAGAAAATTAAACAAAACAAACAAAATTGCAGAATCACATCCTGCCAGTTGCTACAGGAGTCGAATAATTTTTGCAGTAGAAGTTCAACATTTGGTTTGCACAAATGTTAGTAATAAATAGTGATCATAAATGGTCTAGAAAAAGAGAAAATACCAAACCATGTGCTCATCGATGCCATCATTTGAAAGGCCTACGAATTTGAGCCTCCCCGCTTCTTCCTGAAAGATTACAAATGACCGAATCTCACTCACTACCACGAATATTAATTCACAGCCCCAGTAAATATATTTGAAACATTGAAAATAGTGTGGAATAATTGCAACATTTCACCCCCTCCGCCCGCACCAAAAGATGAAGAATGCAAAATTTAGAGGCATAGAATCAAATTACTTTGTCACACTTGAAACAGACCTCCTATGCGGTACTATTCAGTAGTCCAACACCAGGCACGTAAATGTTTAAACCAAAAAAGAGTCAATGAACTGTTTAACAACAGAATTTACATGATACTGCGTGATATTCATGAGCGAAGAACCTCACCTCTCTCTTGAGACTCTCTTCCCTCGCACTATAAGCACCACTTGTTTGTAGATTATCTGTAAATATCTTCGTCGTGTCCTCCTTAACCACAATGCCCGGAACGGAGTTCCCGGTGGCAGTGGTACTGACCGTACCAATTCCAGCGGAACCACTGTCTTTCACATTATCGGAATTCTCCATCTTGACCGTTGAAATGTTCGATTTGATCTTCGTGTTCCGCGGAGCCGAAGCAGTGTTCTCAAGCCTTGCCGCGGTGAAGGTTCGCATGGAAGAGTCGTTATCGTAGTCTTCCTCTTCATCGTCAACCACTGCGTCCTCGGAGTCATCGTCGGAGTCGGAATCAGCTCCCCGAGCAGAAATACTTTCAAGGTCGTCATTGGAAGTCAAAGCGCCGTCACGGGTGTCGGCGGAGAAGGAAGAGGGTGGGAAGGGAGGCGCGTGATCTTCAGAAGCCATCTTGCGCTTCTGTATGGAGGAGGTAGCGGAGGGCGAAGCCGAGTGTGAGGAAGAAGGGGACTGAGAACTCCGGGAACGGATGGGTCCGGCAACGTGCGACGCCTGCTTATTCATCAATCAACCAAAATTACCGTCTCACACTACACCGCCAGAGAGAAGAGCCACACTCACGCACTGGGCACAGCCGCTGATATCTAAATTGACAGATTTCCCCCTGAATTGGCTTTACCTTTTAAGTAGCGAAACGCGAAAAACGATACTTTTATTGTGTGACACAAAAATAAATAAACAAACGATAACATCAACACTTTCAAATTCACTTGACAAAAACTTATCAACAATACATATTGCGGATAACAAAACTAACGATGGTTTTTGAAATGAAAATTGTTTCATTTTAAAATAATAAATTTTAGACCCAAATAAAAATTGAATTTTGTTGTACCAAGGCAAATTTTTAAATAAATAGTTCTAGATATTTATTGTTATTAATTTTTATTTAAGTCATTATTATTATTTAATTAAAATATAAAAAAATAAATATTTTAGATATTTAAAAACATACACTTATATATAAAAATTCTACCTCTAATTTATAAGTCTTAAAATAATATATAATTTTTTAAAAAAAGAAGTATAATCTATACATAAAAATTTTATGTGTGTGAAGAATTTTAAGGAAAAAAAAAAAGGTAAGGATATTATGATAAATAAAAAATTTTAATTAAGAGTATTTTGTCCTAAACGTCTAATTTTCAACTTCTATTTTTTGATAGAAGCAAAACTGCAAAAGTAATAATTTTTAACTTCTATTATACAACTAAAACACTTAAATTTTTTTAAAATAAGTACTTTTAAAAACCAAAACCTGGCCATCTGCCCTTTTCATTTTATGTATTTTTGGCTCAAAATCAACCTTTTTCATTCGTCTTTTGACTTTGAGCTAATGATCTGTTCATGGTTTGGTTTCTCTTTCTTATTTTTTCTGGGTTCATTTTTCATCTCCTGTTTTGATTGCTAATTGGGCTTAATGGGCCTATTCAGCTTCCGGCAAAAGATTGGTGGTTTCCACTCTGACGGTTTCGTTAGGGCCCATAAAAATTGTAGAAAATACGGCTCTAGACTCTATAGAACAACTAGAGGCCCAACCGACAAATGAATGAATCGACAAAGTTGTCCAAGAAATGGTAAAACCTTTTAGTGCTAAAAAGTTTCAAATTCAAAGGCTAATGAATTTTTCTTAAATTTTTTGGTGCTGCGCATGTAAAAGTTATATACAACCATCAATATCTGACCAAATAATGCTAATTAGTTTACAAGTCTTTTTCCTTCAAAAACCTTCAAGTTAAGAAAAAATTGTGGGGACATCTCAATATTTTAATCCCTCCCTGGCGATCACAATTATTTGATCCCAAATTATGTGATAGCTTATCACACAATGTTTGGACGATCAAACGAGATTCATCATATTGGAGATAATAATATTGCTGCTAATTAATTATAATTAAGTTATAACAACTAGCACTATATAATTTTTTTTTTCGGGTGAAGAAAAATATAGTAATTTACTCAGCTAGATTTACACAATACTTAATTAGGCAACTTCATAAGGGAAACCTACGAAGAAGTAATAAAAACAAATCAGACTAGGGTCAATCTAAAATATGTTGTAGCTCTTCCAAAGGTATATATTGTCATAAAACTCAGAAAAAAAAAGTCATTACGGAGCAGCTTTCAAAATATACTGTTTATAGTACTGAAACAGTAATTGCTTGTATGAACTATTAAAGCACAATATTTGATAAATACGAGCGTAAAAATTATAAAAACAAAAAATATAGTGATATATTGAAATTGAAATAACTCCACTATGTGTAGCCACATCAATCTTGAACAATATCCCTTGATGAGAAATACTTTTAAAATCTCGAGTGAAAAAAATGCTTTATATAGTTGTAGCAAGCACTATATATGCACCCATCATTTTGACCAATACATATCTATCTATTCACGAGAGAGAGAGAGAAAGAGCAGGAAGTTATGATATATGTGAATATATGTATGTATCCTAAATATATAACAAAATTCCATGTTTAATTATAATTCTGGGGGTATATATGGCAAGGTTAATATATCAATATATTATTATATTACAAGCAGCGGGAACGCTGGTGTATAAGCAAAATGGCATAAACATAACATAGAGGATAAAGCTGGGAACGTTCCTCGCGCGTTAGCCAGACATAATACGATATCTCCAACATACGGCAGCACGCACATCTCCTCAGTTTTAAACCTAAATAATGTTCACGTCACAAATTAAGACTCTTATACATACATAATCCAACGTACGTCAAACATCAACTATATATAATAATATATATGCATGCATCCATCTTGGATCCCAAGTATCTTCACAGGCCACTGTAAAACTAAACGTAGTAATATGGATTCAGAAGCAGCTAGGGGCTAGCTAGGAGACGTGTACCAAGTGACATTATATATAATTAAGTGCTTGGAATTATTAAATCTATATATATATATATATACACATTCATGTCATACATATATGCTCTCATGCAGGTGCGCGTCAGCTAATTAATTTCAGCTTATATAGAGGTGGAATAGCTAGAAATATAGCAATAATTAATTATTATACCAACCAGATAGGTAGGTAGGATGGTGGATGGAGATGGTGGTGTCTCAGTACCAATAATAGTCATCCTTCTTGTTTGATCTGTAGGCCAGAGGGACATATTTAGCAGCTTCGACTTTCTTTCGTGACTCATTTCTCTTGCTTCTCGCCCTTTTTGGAGCTGATCCATTTCCTGAAACGTGCTTCTGCTTCCTAGACGAATCTTTCCTTACTCTATACCCACCACATGTACGTACGTTATAATGAGATATCTTATACACACTTTAATTACCAATATTAATGCATCATGCAATATATATATATATATATATAACATTAATCAAAGTTAAAATAGTCATATATATGCATGTATAATTATGTTAAACTGGAGAAGCAACAAGTACTTTTTCAAATGCTCTGCGATTTGTTCAGCGGTAGCCATCAATCTTCGGACATCATGCTCTTCCATGTCTTCCGACCCCTCATCGTCATACTCGATCTGCGACGTCGAAACAACAACTTATAAGTGAAGAATCACAATACATCAGGAACGTCGTACAACACTCAAATATATAAGAGTAAATGTACAATATTTACATATATGCTTAAAAAATTTAACAAGAAGCAAATATATATATATATATGTATGTATGTATATATATCTTTTAGATACCAAATTATTCTTATATGAAGTTGCAAGTGATGATGGATAACTGGCATGCAAAAAGAGAAAGGAAAAAGAAAAAGAAATATATTGAGGAGTTGGGAGAAGAAATTAAGTCATACTCTAAACCATTTTTTTGGGACGTTGTAAGCCACCACAGTACCGATGTATGAAATTCCGGCACATACTTTGCATATAATGAGTCCTATGAGCTCTTGGGCATCAGGAGGTATATCGTTCTCTTTTTTTGGCTATAAAAAAAGCAAAACATCTTATAATTAATCCCTACTTCCTTGTCATCATTTCGAAACCAAACCAAAGTACTTCACAAGTAATTTTAAGTTTTCATCAAAATCAAATTAAAAGCAATTAAGAAAAAGCACGTACAGATGGAAGTGCTCGAGCTCGGTTAGCTTGATGAGGAACCTTTTCATTGTCTTTAATATTATTAGTCCCAACTGGTTTGTCAACTTCTTGATTATTTGTCAACATGGCAGCCTTCGCCTTGGGGGCTTCAGTTGATGAAATAGCATCTTCAACTAAAAAGAAAGCAAAATCAATATCATAAAGTTAAATAACATAAAACGACATTAACATAAACAAATTATATATGTGGTATATATATATATGTGGTATATATATATATATATATATATATATATCAAACCCTAATATTGTAATTAACCAATAAGAGGGTCGATTACAAGCTTTAGTCTTAGAAAGGAAGAACAAAATGAAGTAATTAACAATCAAAATCAGCATGCATGCATGCAGCATATATGCTTCTACTTCTCTCACCCTGAATATTACGATATATATATATATATATAAAACATCAATTAAGTCATGTGTTAAACACATAGTTTGAAGTAGGAGCACTTTTTGAGTAGAGGTTATATTTTTATTACATTTATCTTTTCTTAGTAATCAACCCACTCTCAATGTATATATGTTGTATAGTTTACCAAGAAGAGCAGGGCAAAAAGCTATTTAGCAATGCATGAACTATATATATATATATGATCTTGCATGCTCAGGACATGCGCATCATTATATGACCAACAATACTGAACCACAATTAGTTCAAAAGGAACCCAGCGAAAAATTAGTTCTCACTTCTCACCTTCATTGGATATGTAATAGTTGGGACTCAAACTAGGACCCAAAAAAAATTACACTATATATGCTACAAAACTATTACATCCATTAAACAAAAAAAGAAAAAGCTAGCTACCTACAGGACTCAAACAAAGAATTTGATTTATGTATTATTTAGAAGAATCACAGCTATGAGTCTTTGACATTTAACTAGAATATACACGATTTCGAACGATTTCAATCAATAGCAGTCTTATGTATGTGCTTACACGTAAATACATGACACGCATAGATAAAAGGCTACAGTTATTAAGCAATCTATATACATTTCGAGTATATAATAGGAGCAACTTCGACTCCATTTGTACATATAATTAGAATACTAAACTATTTTGTCAACTAACAAACTTGTCATAAACCTTCAAAACTTCTTAACTCATGCAAAACATGCATTCTATTAAGTTTTTCCTCCAAAACCCTAATAAACTAGTAACACCTTAGATAAAATTTGAGATTTTAGGTCTAATTTTATCATTGAGAAAGTTTTTTGCATGGAACTTAAAGTTCTGTATTTCGATACTGAAACTATAGTTTGATTTATCTAACACGTCGCTTTCGTATTAAAGTTTGCAATGAAAAACTTAATAGATAGAAATTTTACAAGAAGATTAACCAAACTATTGCTAAATTAACCACTTAATTTTCTGAAGAGGGAGACTTTAAGGAATAGTTACCTTCTTGAACCTTAGGAACGTACTTTAGATTAAATTACCCATGAATCCATAAAGAGGATGGCCACTGCAGGTGAGGGGGAAAACTTTCCAATACTTCGGTATATATATGGGTAGTTGAAACTCTTGAGAGGACCAGAGCCTTAAAATTACATTCAAAATGCTAAAAATTAAACTATTACATCGATTCGACCCACACAAAAAAAAAAAGAAAGGGTAGCTACAAGACTAACAATTTGACTTACGTATTATTCGCAATAATTTAATTTATGAATCTTTAACAAGACTATTCTCGATTTCAAACAATAACATAGTCTCGTGTGTATATATGCTAATACATAGATATTTACACAAATAGATAAAAGGTTACAGGTATTGAGCAATCTATACACACACACACACACACATTTCAAGTATATATTTGGAGCAACTCTGACCCTATGATATACATACAAGTAAAATGCTAAAATATAAAAAACATTCTTAAACTTCAGATTTTGTACAAAATCTTTTATCTATTAACCAACTTGACTTAAAATATTCAAAAATTTGTATTTTTTGTTAAAAATTATTGTTGTTAAGTTTTTTTATTTAAAATCTCAATGAAATACTGGCATTGTCATTTAAATTTAAAGGATTTTAAATTATGTTTTATAGTCAAAAGATCTTTTTACACAAGACTTAATATTTAAAGATTTTTTTTTATGTTTGAACTTTAAATTTATAACTTAATTTATCTTATATGTCACTGAAATTAAAGTTTTGAATGAAAAATTTAAAAATGAATTCTTTCACACCAAATAAAAAATTTAAAGATTTTCGATAAAGTTTGATAGTCTATAGAATGTTTTGCACACAAGACCAAAGATGTGTTTTGGTATTTTAACTTAATTAAAATAAAGATTAACTAACGAATTGCTAAATTAACCACTTAATTTTCTGAAGAGTGAGAGTGGCCTTCGTGAACCTTAGGAAGGCACCTTAGATTCAATAAACCGTGCATCCATGAGAAGGATGAGCACTGCGGGTGACAAGAGAAAACTTTCCAATACTTGGATCTATGATCTCTCGAGACCTGAGAGGAGCAAAGGCTAGCTTTAAGGCTCATATCGTTGTTTTCAAAAAAAAGCAAATTCTTTTTATTTTCCGTGAATTGGGTGTCATAATCTAATCTAAGATCTTCATTTCCTGTGTGAGATTCCTAATTAGATCGAGATCCCATACAAGAAATCAATTTCATTTTCGGGATCGATGTCGATCTTCCTCGCTATGTGCTCTCTCATATACCCATTACCCCCAAAGAAAAAAGGTGGCCTTCAATAAGTGTAGGCCTTGCAGATCTGTCACACATCACACTTTTATGATATGACAGGGATCCAATCAATGAAAAAAAAGTCCCAGCTTAAAGTAAAAAAAAAAAGATCCATCCCATCCAAACAGATCATTTTCACAATTAAACCAAGCATGAAAATCGACTAGGGCTAAAGATTATTTCACCGTTGAAGGAGTTTAATAACAATCCACGAGCGTAATGAGTCATTTTCAGCTGAAGTCTCGAAAACCCTAAGATTAACAAATCAATTCACCCATCAGTTTCGATGAACAAATCAAGATCAGAAGCTAGTGTGTGAAGAAAAATTGTTAGAAATTAAAGAATTGAAGAGAGAAAACCTCTTCTCTAGCTCTCACTTACTGTCACAGCTATAGGGATAGGCCCACCTGCGGTAGCAAAAATCTGAGTCAGAGAAAGTCAGCTTAGCGTCACTGTGAGGCAGAAATTGAGCTTGACAGACAAAGAATTGGTAGTATTATATAACATATAATAATATATATGAATGTTAGAAAGGTTCAATTTAATCATGGTCAAGTCATGCTTTCCGTGGTATATGTGCCCGCGGTTTCACTTTTCTCCAATCATATTTTGACACGTGTACAACTGCCTATTTTTTATGTAAGAAAATTACCAGGGTGACCGGTAAGGGGTAACGAGTAGCTAGCTTTCCCTAAGTGTTGTACGCATTTCCTTTAACGCTTCCATCTTTTTTAAAAAAAAAAACAAAATTTATTTTCTACGTTTGATGAAAACTGTCTAGAAGAATTAGGATAAAGTTTTAAAAGATATTTAAGATATTTCGAGTTGGAGTTCTTTCCTTTTTGGTATTTACATGTTTAATTGTGGTTGAATATCTTCTTTAATTGAAATAATTATGATTACAAACGGAGGCTTATTAAATTGGTAATACTTCCTTGTAATTAATTGCAATTCAAAACTAGCCCTAAAATTATAATTTTGCTACAGATTTCAACGTGATCATCCATGAGTTTTATTTAATTAATAAATTGCATAAACCACGCATCTTATATTATAATAGAGCATGAAAAATGTAAAAATATTTTATGTATTTCACATTGTTTATTTTTTTAATGTTACTTTTAAAAAAAATTTACTGAGTTGGAGAGTTTATACTCATTAAGTTCAAGTTAATTGTGCTTCTTTATACTTTTACATATTATTCTGAAATACTTAATTTTACGTCAAAGAAAAAAAAAAAAGGAACAAAAATCCCAAACTAGCGAACAAAATGATTAGGGAAATGTAATTGTAATTTGCTTTGTGGATGACACATATATAGTTCCGGACATCCTCGTGCTATTAACGCATCCAAAGAACAACTAATTATTACAGTGCAGAAAAATCAAAAACTATATCAATATTCTAAATAGTATATAAAAAAAGTCTAATAAATTCAAGTTAAAATAGACATCAAATTTAGATACTTAAAGATTCTCTAAAATTTATTTTTAAATAGAGTGTCAATCGTTTATTTCGGTTAAAATTGTTGGGCAACATAGCTAGTTAAGCTTTTAACTAAAAATAATGTTACAAGTCATAACTAGCCAAAAGAGTTACAATAAAAAAAAAGAGTCAATTATTGATAATATACTTACTAATTATTAATTAATTAGTCGAGTGAAGAAATCATGCACAACCATTTTTTGTTGACGTAGCAGTCAACAACAGTTCCCAGGGGGTCCACTGTCCAGCCTTTTAATTTATGAGAATTTATGAAACATATTCATTATATTATTTTATTTACATATTAAGTAATAATATTTATTCAATTATTTTTTTATATTAATAAACTCACGTATTATAAAAAAAATTAGTTAAAAATAATTGATAATACAAAAATGAGTTTACCCGTTAAGAAATTTTTTTAATTTATTGTTAGAAATGGAAAAGAAGAGGAGAATGAACGTGATCCATTGGCAACAGAAGCAGCCGAAGAAATGAAAAACTGAAGCGTTATTGTGTAGAGCTCAGTTGCGTTCGCTGTACTCCCCACCTCATATTGCTTGCACTGTTGCACGTTCTGTTTTGTTGCTTTGCATGAAGATCTCGCTGGTGTTGCAGCTTTTACGTGCCCGTGTAGTGCACTTTTTGACTTTTCCTCCATTTCACCTGAAAGATATATAATAATTGGCATTGCAATATTCATACATCGTGATGATAAAAATAAATAAATTATACTTATATGTAAATTTTTATATATTTATTATTAAGTTTTTTAATTAAAATAAATTATTTGAAATAAATTTAAGAAAAAATTAATTATAAAATAGTGAGTTGTATAAATTATATATGTATTAATTTTTAGTTAAAAAATTTGATAACAAAAATTAAAAAATAGTGCTTAAAATTTTTTTAATAAAATTATTTTGTTTGATATACAGCCATGTCAGCTGGTAGGGCGGGAGACAAAAGGAAGAGATTTCGAGTGTGACAAATATTAATAGAGTTTGTTAAGTGAAAATAATTGAAACAAATTTTAAAGTTAAGGTACCTAATGGGAATCAAATCAAATTAAGTGACTAAATGAAAATTACATTAAAATTATAAGGGAAAAAAATTAAGGGTTTTGCCAATTTTATAATGCATTATTTCAAATGTTTATTTTCTATACTTATTTAATATTAAGCATGTAGCACTGCATATTCATTAATATTTTAACAATAATTTAATTTATTTTTTAGTAAAAATTATGTAATCTAATTTTAAATTATAAATTTTAAAATAAAGTTACTTATTTTATGCTTTTTTTTCACATTTCGATCTTTCAAATTATTTTTTTTTCTCCTTTGTGCACTTGTATTTCCAAATTAATTTGATGGGACATATTCAATTCAATTTTTTATAATTCCAAAATAAGGCTTGTGGTATAATTGGTAACACTTCCTTCCATTTTTGGAATTCCACCTCGAAATCCGTTCCAAGCTGCTTTCAGTTCCTAGCAATATAATATTCGCTTGTTGATATTTACGATAATATCCATTGCGCTGGTTCTTGATTTGTTTCTCTAAAAGTATGGTAACTATCCCAAAAATATAATTTTGTTCTTCTTTATAAAACAAAAGTAATTTTGCTACAGATTTCGAGTCATTAGTATACATGTTCAATACTTTTTTCAAACAAAACCATTCAAAATTATTTTAAATTAATTATTATCAAATTGAAAGTATTAAAAAAATCCTTTTAACAATAATATTTTTTAAGATTTAATTTTTTTTATAAAAAAAGTTACTTTCACTTCAATTAACAATTTGTCAGTCAATTTTATTTTACTTTTGCTAATAGACAATTATTACATGAGTATATATGTTCAATACTTAGTTGTGAGAATTATGTTCATCAAGAGGTGGTATTCTCTTGTGCTATCAATGTTAGAAGAACCAGTACCTCAGTTCGTGCTACTCTCTATTATAACTTTTCAGTACTCCATGCTCCAGCACAGTACACAATTCAATATTAGTTTAGAGTTTTTCTTTTTGACACCCTTTTATAATTTATTCAACATCATTTTATTTTTTTAATTAATACATACTTTAATCAGTTAAATCACAGACCTAATGATTAAAGTATACATAACTATTCAAAATAAATGTTTTATATTACTCAATTTTTCTTCGTGTTTGATTGTGATTGAGAATTGTGGAAGGAATGAAACAAAAAGGTTACTAATGAAATGAGATTAATATTGTAAAGTGTGGTTAGTGAGGCAGTCCAATCCGTTAATTGGAAGTTTGATTAAAACATATATGATATTTTACTTTTCATTAATTGGATATTCAAATATCATTAATAAGATGAACTTGATTAAAATGATAAAATTTTTAATTTTATTTTTATAATATTGAAACTTTAAATAAAATAAAAAATATTTTAAAAATATATGACAAATTATAAATATTCAAAATTATCTCAAACTCTCAAATTTAAAGAACTTAAAAAAATTAGAGTGTTAAATGATTTAGAATGTTTTTCCATAACATTTTAACCCCTCTCATTCAATCAACTTCTTAAATAATTAATAATGATTTAATCACTCAAAGTACTTGATTTCTTGCAACAACACTTAGTACAAATTAATGTCACTAAATTATGATTGTACAGTTTAGAGGAGTTCGTAATTAGTTCAAGTTGTGCTTCATAGTATATACACCGTACAAACAAAGAAGACATTCATGTTGTAAACTTACACGTTGTATGGTCAGTAACTTTAAAAGTGCTTTGTGACATTGCAGCAGATTGTTTAAAACAATGCAATACCAAGAATAATATTCTTCCAGGTTAAGACTTACGAGTACTAACATTTGTTTTCCAAGAAGTACGTTTAACAAATTATAAATTTCAAACGACTAAGTTAATCATATAAAGTAATAAAAAACTAAAACATAAATGCTTTAAAAAAAATAGATTGATTATTTATAATTGATCTTAAAAGTCCAATACTATCCGCTCTATTGATAATGTTTTGTTCAAATAATATATTTTCAAAGGATTGAATATTAATATTTAATATGATTGATTTTTCAAATATAACAAATGAAGCAACTAATTAATATACAACTAGCCCTATCATTGAACAAGTATTAATTTTTTATTTTTAAATAAAAGTACAGTAGTATGAAACAGAAACCAACATGGGTAAGTGACAAAATGAAATTATGGCAAATTCAAAGCTCTACAATTCATTGGAAACAAAAGAATAAAGAATAAATATTTTCCTTGCTCTATTTAAATTAATTCGTTTACAAGTCAATAAACGAAGATTATCTAATATCCAATATTTAACATACTCTACAATGTAACATAAATCACTATGAAGTAATACAGTTACAGTAAGTACTACAGTAACAAAAGCTGGCGAAGGGGATTTGAATCCTCTCAATTTTTAAAAAAATTGATATTATCAATTTTGGAGAGATAGACGTATTGTGACTATCCCTCTCACGTTTGATCATCCATTCCAAACTCTGTAAATAACTTTTCAGCAACCAAAAAAGGAGCAGGTAGGCACAGGTATAAAAAGAGAAAAAGCATGCCCGCAGTCACCATAGGTTTAGTCTGTTCTTGTCCGATTTTGACCATTTTTAATGTTGCTAATGTACAAAGGTAATAGCCACCGGGATCCATGTTTCCTTTTCCCATAACACCGCCAATAAAGAATAAAAAATGACAACATTGCACCAAGGGGGATAGCCCATCTGTTTCAATCAACAATAAACTTTTGAATATATAAAATACCTTTGAACTGCCAAAAAAAAAGCCAAATACTAATATTGAATGAATATATTTGTATCTAATTTAAGAGAAAAATAAATTACCTGTCGAGATCCAAGATTGGGCTGTAAACAATTGTTTCCCAAGTTGCAACTATAAAATGCCAAACTGGATTATAGTAAAGAGACTCCGCTGACCAGAACATTCTTGTATAGGTCTCTAAAAATATGAAAAGTAACCATGCTCCAATTTCAATCAAAATGAACTTTATAACGAAGCGACCAATCACTACCATCACAAGCGAGAAGGCCACCAACCAATTGAAAAGCCTGTGGTTGTATTCCTTTATAAATAGAGCTCGAGACTTCCCCAACATCTGTACATTCAATTTGTTATATCCATGTGCATTATTAAGCATTTGAACCAGTAGCAAATCAGGACAAATTATGAACTAGAATCAATTATTTATTTCATAGGGAATTGATTTACCCATTAATAAGTAAATGCAGAATATATCAGGGAGCAATACGATAAAGAAAATGCCCCGAAAGACATTGGGTAAGAAAATAACCAAATACTTTTATTGTGTCAGACCTTTGTCAAGCGTTGCTCATAGTTTGTTTTTGACGGCCCGACACAGTTGTGCTCAAAACTTTGATTGCACTGCAGGAAACGTGCATTGAATTTTGCCATGGAAGGAAGCCTGAGAACTTGGAGCTGATCCATTATGTCCTCACATTTGGTGTACAGTGCCTCGCAGGTCTTGGAAGATTGATACTCATTTTGCATAATGAAATTCATGTACACCTGCATTATTTTTCCAAGTAAAATATAAGCTTGAAAAGGTCACATAAGGAGTTCAGAATCAAACTAGTGCAAAGAACCAAAAAGCATTGTAGCAAGCCTGCTTTCTTATATCAATTGTACTTTATAGATATCTGTTAGTTTAGCTGAATATTGACATAATATTTACCCAAAAAAAGTATCAAAAGCTAGTTAAAACCACATTGATGCTCTGCAAAGTAAATGAATCAGTCAAACTATAGTCATACTATAGCTTTCACTCTTGCTCACAATCAACTGCGAGGTCTCTGCCATATCAACAGAAAAAGCACGTACATGGACATGATGGTTTTATCTTTATAACACATAACAGGCTGAAAAGTCCAACAGGGAAACTATAACAAAAAAAATAAAACTATCACCCCCAAATAAAATGTCCCATAAGCCAATTATATTTTGTCGGAAAAAAAAAAAAAAACCTTCTGTATTTCTTCATCCAGTTGTATGACTGATTTCTCAGCATGGTGACGACCAAAATGCTGCACATCAAAGAGTTGCATTGCTTCCCCTCTACACCTTTCATGGGCCTCTTGCAGAGATTCCACTTTAAGAGGTAAACCAAATTTTGCCATCTTTTCATTGTACAGTTGAATGCACCTCTCAAGAATGCCTTTATTGAATATCTCCACAAGAGAGCCTGTTGATGGAATCTCTCCTTTGTTCAAGGCTTCCAGAATCTAAATTTGAAATATAAAAAATAAAAATGATTTAATGGAGATGTGTACAGAATGAACTGACACCATTAAGGCTATTATATTTTATATGTACATTTATTTGCAATTCCAACAATATTGTAATTTTTTTAATTTCCCTCGAGCAATTTATTAAGGATAGTATTGTGCAATTAAATAGAGCATAACATGAGTTTATAGCTACTACATTAAATATAATCATGGGCATCATTAAATTTAATACATTAATAAAATTGCAAGCCAATATAAACTTAGATATTTGATTGATTTGCAGAATGCTGATTCTATTGTATTGCAGCAATTTAAGGGAAAGGAACATGCATAGTCCTCCCTCGGACTGAAACACTCAAAAAACCATGTACCTGTGCCAGAAAGGATACAAACTCCTTCCCATTCAGAGATTTTCCCCGAACAATCTTTGGACGGATTATGCTAGCAACAAGCTCTTTCAATTGCTCCCTTCTCTTAACATATAATGGATCGAGTTCAACATCCTTCAGGTCACAAAGCTTTGTTCGCTGGAGATGTGGCTGTTTAAAGTTCAATTTCAGCAGTTAGTTAGGTCAACAATTGCAGTGATTTTAATTAAAGAGAAATTCTTACAATTTAATACAGAAAAATCTCTCTCAATAAGGACAAGGTAAATATATAAATGCGTATAGATCTGATGAAAAACATAGACTTCTACAACTTGAAATAACATTTGCATTATATAAATGCATATAGATGAGGTGAAAAGCATAGACTTCTACAACTTTATAACATTTGCTTTCATGCATCAGAAAGTTACTTCCAAAACTAAAAATGCATTCTTCACAATCAGTGTCAGGTGTTACCAAAGGACACAAAGTCTAAATAAAGTTAGCTTCAAAATAACCAGCCATAACATAATTCATGTCCTATGCCTTCCCCTCTAAGTGGTTATTTATCACTGATTTTAAATTATAACTAAGGAGTTGGTAAACAATGGCAAAGGAGAGTTTTAGGCTCTCTTGTGAAACTAAGACTGGTCAATTGCATTGGATTACTTATAATTAATGCTAGTCAGGTGCAGGCGCTTATAGGAAAATATCTGACCCCAAATGATTGACGATGGAACTGAATTCAGAAGTCAAATTTTTATTGTTTTTTCTTTAATGAGAAGAAAAAGAGACTTTTGTAGCGTTGGGATTGGTCCATACAAAACCAATAGCAAAGTCCCATTTTCATGTCATTTCAAATGAAAACAACTATATTTAGTTACATAGATGGAAAGCTCCACATAAAAGATCTAAGGATGAAATGAAAGAACTTGAAGTTAGAACTAGAAAAGAGGGAATGAAACAAGTTAGCGAGATTTTCAGAAAATGCATACTTGTGGTAAGCTAAAGGCAGTACTATTGTCGCCCATAACAGCCAAGGAGTCCCGGATCTGATTCACCTGTCGAAGTTAACTATTAGAGTAAACTTTCAATTCCAGAGCAGTCACATTTTTTACTAAAAAGTGGAAATTAAAATTTTCGAAAGAGAAAATACCATGTCAATATTTCTGTCCCCTGCAAATTTTTTTTTTTCAGAAAAAACATACCATCAGACCCTTTGCTTTTTAAAATAAGGAAAATCATAGAAGAAATAAATTTCTTTCCTAGCTACAAGAAATGGTACCAACCATCACTGTTGGGGACCTGTTGAAGAGCTTCATTCACCATTTCTTGCACTGATTTCCCTTCTGTAGACAGTTAAAGAAAATGAATATCCAATGAAGTGTAAATTATAGAAAAAGACATTTATAAAGGATGCAGGCCCTACCATTAGGTTACATCCCAATCCCAAACTAACTTGTCATCGATGACCAAAATGATTCTTCTAAAATTATAGGTAAGAAATTGACAAAAAATATGAGATAGAAAGTCTTACTGATGTATGAACACAAGGAAGGTATTTAAAAACTTACGTAGAAAATCACGTTGGATAAGCCACAAGAGCTTAGCAGGTTCAAATGCTACATCTTTACCCTGTAGCATATCCAACCATTCAAATACAAATAACACAATCAATGAGAATTTTAAATAATGAGAATTTTCATTTAAACTTATAGAAGAAGGGATCAACAGTGAGTGTAAAGGCTTTTATCTACCTCTACTCTGTCCAGCGCATGGAAGTTGAAAATTAGAATATATGCAAATCAAACAAGCAGGTTAGTGACCTCAATTTCATTATACATACACACGAACACGCACGTAATATGAAACATTAAAAGAATGACAGAGAGAGAGAAAAGTCATAAATACACAATATTAACAAATAACATTTTCATCAAGATGTTCACACATACCTCCCATAAAATTCTTCAGCAAGGTCAACAGCAAAAGACAATCGAGAAATGTCAGCTTCACGTACCTGAATAGGCAAAAAAAAAAAAAAATAGAATGGCCTCCAAAGTGATTTGAAAGGGGAGATGTGCAGGTCAAGGGATTTAAAATTATAAGCCCTCCACCGAGTAATTGAATGTTATTATTAGCAGATATTTGCAAGCAGCCAAGTTTATAAGCAGAAAAAATGCTTTCTTAGCAGTGTTTCAAAGCCATAAATGTAATTGACATTTGATCCATTTTTCAGCAATAACACAGAACATAAAATAGGCTTTTCTCTCCCCATATCATACCATAGTAATTTGTCTAATAAGGAGTCTGGAAATCCTTGTAAATTATCTAAAGGGCATAGGTCCATAACAAGTAACAATTCAATATCCTTCTGGAAGACCTACCACCCTAATAAATTTTTCTTATTGGCAATCTATAAAAGCTCCATTCCTCAATTTTCTCTTGACAAATGAATCAACAGTTGAGGATGCTTGAACTCCAAGGATTTCCAAATCCTTTCTCAATCGTCTCCCCTTTCCCGTTCAAGACAAATACTAAAATAACTCCTTTTGAAATTACACATTCATTAAATGCATAATCTTGAAAGTAACTAGCCGATTAATGAGGATGGGAATAGTATGGGATGTCCCTAGGATAGTATAAGCTACCAAAGTACTACGTCAGGTAGTATGGGATACTTGATGAAATACTTGTATGATTTGATTCTTCCCCTCAAAGGCTGGCTTTTGAGAGAGGGTTCTCCAAGTCACTTGAGTTTCATCACCAATTCATACAGTTTTTGATGCCAGAAGCAAGTCTTTAATTTTGAGAGAAAACCCAACAATAAAATGGCCAAATCATCACCAAGACCAATATGTACACCAGAAGCACCCAGAACCAAGCAACTTTATACTCAACACTGAATCATGAATTTATAATTTCCTAAATTGTTAACACTCAAACCAAAGGACTCGGTTCATTTGTTTCTCCGACTCTACAACTAGACAAAAAAGCACAAAACATTGAGGGATGCCAGGCAGGAAAAGGAAGAATACTAACCGTCTCAGGCAGATTATAAATAAGCACAGAACTCAAGATAGTTGCTAGAGCAAAAATCCTGCAAAAGAAAATAAAGGAAAAGGAAACCTGAAAAATGATATATAACAATGAAGTGATCAACCCAAACCACAAATTACATGATCAGACAAAAATTACCGATCGTCATATACATTTGATTTCCCAATGCTTTCAAATCCTTCTGTATCAAGGTAAAAGACAGAAGTTCTTACTCCATCAATATCCAAGTCTATAGGATTTCCCCAAACCCATATTCCTGTATGACAGGAGCCAAAAGAGAACAAATGTTATCACCACCAATTAAGCATAACCATGAGATAAAGGTAAATCACCACCCACCTTTTGTCTTGGTGTCCCGCATGTGTCCAACACCAAATCCTACCAAGACACACATACTGGTTTACATTAGAACATTGTAAGCTATCAGATACTGAGTATTGATTGCAAAATTTTGTAAACTGCTGGTACTGAGGGAAAATTTAAGCAGCTATGAGAGATGCACCTTCATAACAAGAAAGAGAGAGAAGCTGATTTAGCAAAAAAGATTTTCCAGAGCGATATGGCCCAATCACCTGATAAAACAACCATAAACAAATGAAATCTGAGCATATAAAAGTGTAAACAGGCAACTGACAACTTTTTGTGACTAGTGTACTTGATCCTTAAATTGACAGGCAACACTATTTGTGCAAAAGGGTCTCAATTATCTAGAGTTCTGGATCAAATATGATGGAAAAAATCAATAATTTGTTTTTTAATCCTGATATTCTAATTCTCAGTCTTACAAAGCATTCAGTCACACCTTTTAAACAAATTAGCACCCTACAATGTATAGTGAAATATTGAAAGTTACAAGGCCTTAACAACTCTTTCATTAAATTATGTCTATCATGTTAAAATGCATTTTATTTTAAACTCATGTTCCATTGTAATCGATTAATTGATTAAACCAAATCTCAAAAGGTTGCCCAAAAAAAAAAAAAGGTACATGTGCCCATATAGCAATATAAAGGAATTTTCAAATGCAGTAAATTTTGATCAACATGGTATTTGCTAGTCACTACGCCATAAAGCCAGTCCATCCCATCACCATTCCAAGTATCATCAGAGTTGGCATTGAATATAAGTAAGTTTCAAAACTATAAACGATGGATGCTTTAAAGTTTCACTCAAACTTACTGCCACAGCCGCAATAGGATTTGTGATTCTCTCAATAACCTCCAATCCTTCTCTTGAAAGACGAAGTTTTGTGTGGCCAAGATTAGGCTCCACAATTGGAAAGCTGTCAGAGAGTAAAGACAGAAATTGAGCAATAATTAGGGCAGCATACAGTAACCAAAAATGTAAAATACAACTCAATAACAAGTAGAAGAAACTTAGCCACACAACACCAAAGTAGAGGCCAGTGTAGTAGTGTTTCAGATCAACACAATTGTATACAACAGCGCTAAAGCCACAAATTAATCACGACAACTACAAGAGGGTCCAGTCTAGCCTTTCCGGCTTTCCTAGAATTTACGAAACTGCAAATTTGCATTATTGAACAAGTATAATTATTCTTGGTCCAAATCTAAACTAGCTTTAACCAGGTATCGTCATAATTTGTCTTGAATATTTTAAACCGTCTTGTAAGTGAAACCACTCGGTATAGCAGTGAATCTCACATCACTCAATGAGGAAAAACAAAATGCATTACCAGGATCTAACACTTTATAAGTTTTCTCACTTTTATATGAAACCTAAAAGTCAAAATTTGGGAAATTTAAAGAGTTACCAGATCTTAGACATAAGTATACGTTATACACGAAGAACCGAAAGAAATTACTTACGCTTGGAGAACATTATGAATCGAGAAAGACGGAGTTGCGAATAGGCAGAGAAAGAGCAAAATAAACAGAAGCCAAGAAGGAGTCACCATAACTAACATGGAAAGACCCCTATCTGCAAACTGCGATAGAACAAAGAACCACAAGGAGAACCTGGTTACATGGAAAGATTAACGGAAGCAGAAACAGAGAGTTAGGCATTGAGAGGAAGAGATAAGAAAAATGGGATCTGAATGAAATCCTAGAGAGGGGTATACCGTATTAGTACGTTACGATTTACGAATCAGTGGCACGCATGGATTGAGATTTGGGGGGGGAGAGGAATACTGAAGGACGTGGGGTTTTTGGGTTTACGAAGTGTGAAATGAACCCACGTCACTTGTCTGAATTGTCTCACTATAACTGCAAGTGACCCCAAAGTCAGAGCGCAAGAAGAGGGAGGGGCTTTCTTCATTAATTCCAGCATGTTAGTGTTAAGTAATAAGTATATTATATGAAAGAGGAAATATCTTAAAAATATTTCAATTATATAAGTTTAAATGGCTAGGCTTCTCAATAATCTGATATATTTTTCACCAAAATTATTTTTGATACGTCAACTTTTTTTTTAAAGATGCGTAATACTAAGAGATTACTTACGAATTATACGGAAAGTAATAAAAGATGCATGCATGGCTGTTAACACGATGTAAGAGCGAAACAATATATGAAATTAAATAAACTAAAGGATACGTAACAAGAAAATAAGCTGAAATTTATCCTACATTCCTAATGTTCCTAAATATGCCAGAATGTATTTGACCATACAAAAATGACCAGAATGTTGAATATTTCATTCCTCCATAGAAGAAAGTAAGGACATGCAATTTGAGATAATGGTGAAACACTAAAGTTGTTGGCTTATATCTTGATTAGTGAGGAGGTGGATGGTTGCAATATCATCAGTTCCAATTTCAAGTTTTTTAATGTTTTGGTGAATAGTCATATTTGGAGGCAATCTAAATCGTTCAAAGCTAAGCGAGTAAGGAGTAATCACAACCAATGAATTTGCTAAGGCTAGCTATATGATTTGCGTGTTCATCGCAAAAAATACATCTTGATCTGAGGAAATTATTAAAGGTGAATCTATCTGTGTTGAGTTTAAAAAAATAATATTTTAGTTACTTTTACGGAATTAGTGTGATATGGTTTGTTTTGAGTGATTTAAAAAAGTCAGTGATATGCCATAATTCGGTTGCTGTGGATAAGGTATATTTGAGGATTTTTAAAGAGAAAAGGTGATATTTTTGAAGATAATTAGTTTTTTTTTTTTCTGGAAAGGCATACAAGTCTTTGTATTTTTTTTTTTGGTTAATTTGCAAAGTTTATTATAAGAAAAAAATTTATGTGTAATTTTTGTATCTATATTATCAAGTTTCTCAATAAAAAATAAATACATGTATAATTTATATGACTTAATTATCTTATAATTTATTATTTTTAAAAAATATTTTTATATACTTTATTTGAATTAAAAAAATTAATAATAAAAATATAAACAATTACGTATAAATATAATATGTATTATAATACTTCCTAATCTATATTTTAACTGTTAGTTAATATTTGAGATATTTATATTTAGTACACTAATATTTTTGGAATTAAAAAAAAAAAGAGAATATTGCGTCATATTCCTTTGTAGTCTTGTCTGCATCCTAGTGGATTAATGAGCTTTTTTGTTTTGAAGAAAGAAACATGAATGGACTGGTTGTCATCGAGACAGCAGAAATTGGGTTGGGCTTTAATTTAGTACGAGAGGCCAGGCTTTTAAATGAGTTTCGTGTTTCTAAACCCATGGGCTATGCTATTTTCTTATTGCCCATACTGCTGGGCATGTTGATTTTGTGTTCTCAAGACCCAAAAGTCAAAACTTGTTTTAAAATAATTTATGAAAAAGTACATTTTATTCATTTAATTATATTTATATAACACATTATTTTTTTAAATTTTAATTACTAACAAACTACTTCTTTAAACTATTTAAATTATATATAAGAAGTTCACAAGTTAAATATTTGTTCTTTCTCTAATTTTTCTTTGCATATAATATAAAATTAAATTAGGAAAGAGAAAAAAATAAATTCTATGACAAGTAGTAATTGTTAAATTTAATTCTAAAATAATAATTTTAATATTTTAAATAATTTAAAGAATTAATTTATTATAACTCAAAATTTAAGTAAATAATGTATTATATAAATATAGTCAAAGAGGGTAAAATATATATTTTTCAATAATTTAATTAAAATAACTGAAAGCAATCTGAAATACAAAACAATTAAATTAATCTTTTAAAACAAATTTTTTGAATTTTAAGTAAATTTAGTTTCGACATGTGATATGATGCCCTCTTGTTTCAAGAGCATATTGAACAACGTCATCAATTATGTATTATTGCTGCAAGCGAAAAATCAAAAGAAAATTCATATGGGAATAAAAGCAGATAGAATTTCTAATATTTTTTTATATGAAATATAAAAGATGTATGAATTTGTCCCAATACCAACACATACACGTGCGAGTGAGTAAATTAGGGTTGGATTGGGAAAAGGACCAAGTGGGTAGACAGAAGGCGGAAGGCGCTGAATGATACATAAATAAGGATGGGTGTGTTCTGTTCGAGTGTTGCATCATCAAACACACGAAACAGATATGACTAAAATGCAAAATTCTCGTGTCCTTTGCACCGACACACTTTTCAATTTTCAAACACGAAAACAAAATTTTTTTATTTTAAATATAATAAATATTTTTTAATAAGTTATATTTAGTTTTCTTAAAATTTAATATAATGTTACATTGATATTTATTTTAATTGATCTATTTTTAAGGAATAAAATGAGTTAGGTATTTTTAATTCTACTATTATAATAAAAATTTTATATCGAATTAATCATACTCACTATCATATTAAAAAATTTATAATTTTATTTTATATAAACAATTATTTTATTGACAAAAATAAATTATAAATTATATAAGAAAAAATTATAATTTTTTAAAAATAAAAGAAGTTAAATAAGTTTTTTTAAAGACTTAAAAATTAATATAATTTACTCATTTGTAAATTTAAACGTTACATGGTTATTAACTTTTAATATTTTCATTAATAAACTTAACCAAGTATTATTATTATTGTTTATTTCATTTCCTTCTTTCTTTCTTTTTTCAACTCTCCTTGGAAACTCTCAACTCACAGGAAATAATCCCTTACACTTTTTCCCTTTTATCCTGTTTTTATGATTCTTCTTTCAAAATTTAACTCGCACTCTCGTAGATTGTTGTAACAATCAGGACTGGTCCCCTCTTCCACTTTTTTCTTTCTCTGTCTCTGGTCCCCATTAAGAGGATCATCATAATCACTGCACCCACACCTTCATATATAAAATATGTACTCACTCTCATTCATCTGCTCTCTGTTTCACATTTCTTTCCTAATCCATAAATTCTTCACACAAAAAAATTTATTCTTTTCTTGTATGCTTGTTCAACGAAGGATTGGGATGCCGCATATACAACCTTTTTTTTGAGGTCAGTGAAATATTTTGATTCCTCTGTATTTATTTTTTATAATAGAAGAAATATATGAAAAAAAACACTTACATTAATAAATATTCACTTTAAATGAATTAATTTTTTTTTTACAATAAAGAATACATAACTACAAAAAATTTAAACCAGTGTATAATGCAGACAAACAATGTGAAATAAGTAAATACCTCATCACTGAAAGAAACTAATTAAAGAGTGAGAGTGAAAAAGAGAAATTAGAGAATCCCGCCAAAAGTTTAGAAGACAAAATCATTGACTTGTGCAGCAAGCACCTTACCTTTGGCTCCTTCTAAAAAGTTGGACAAACTCACTCCCAAGGCCTCAGATCACACACTTGCACCAAATTCTAATGGCGTATTCTTTATAACATGACACCAAAAAGAAAAAGTGTCTCGCATCTTGAAGAAAAGCCATGTTGCATTCTTAACACATGATTCTTATGAAATTTCCCTAATTTAACTTTTTTAACTCACCGTTCTTTCTTGAATTTTATATTTTTACTCCACCTCATTAACACATGTGGTGTTATATACATTATTAAAAAAAAAAAACTCACAAGCCCACACAATTTGGATAATTGGACTGGACATAATAATTTGATGGGAGAAGTATAAGTTAACGTGATTTGTTTAACAATTTAAGCACGAAACGAATATAACAAAGTATAAAAATCTAAACAAGTTATTCCCTCCGGCTCGTCTTTTCATTCCATGGGCTATCCATATCTCAGATCTCCATGCAAATCAACATGCTTAATTTTGATAATAGATGCATGCACTTAACTTTTAAAAGTTAATCATGTTTTCAATTTAGAAAGAATATTTCATCCTACTTATAACGGGTTGGTATTTTATTTAAATGTCAAGTAAAAATGTGTCAACTCATCGAGCAAAATCAAATAAGTACTAAATATGTATTTTTGCATAATGAATCTAACACTTGAGTCCATCTCTAAAGAACATTGTAAAACTCTGATTATTAATTCGTACAAGGTACAATGTAATAAGCTTTTAAGTAAGAAATACTATATATACGAAAAAAGTAGTCATTTGAGTGACAAATTAAGTTTGTGTGTTTGTATATACATGCAGGCGATGAATTCCCCAAATACTTATAGCACTTTTCATTAGTACTTTGCTTGTGTGAAATAAAATTATAAAAGTACTTTCAAGTGATAGTCTTAATCTAATATTGAAGTACATGTAGTAGTCATTCTCGCAAACTCTACAATTCACGACCAACTCACTACTATAAGAATATATTATCTAGATTTTGCTACTATCAATTAATTCAGTTGGCATGCTGGAGTTAACATAAATTATTAAAGTTTTGAGTCAGCGAAATTCATTTTAAAATTCAATAAAAAAAGTATATGGAACTCCATATAAAAAATTACTATTTGTTCACATCTAAATAAACCAATATTAGACAACACTTGAAGTTATCGTTTGTTAAAGGAAAGAAGAAAAAAAAAAACTCGTGAATGAACTCGTGAATTGTAGATATTTTTTTTTTTATAAATAACTAGCTAATTATTAAAAATTTAGAGGCTAAAATAAATGAGTTTGCAAACATAAGAACTAAATTGTTGTATTATATATTTTGTTTAACTACATATAAATCACGTCATCTTTCTTATTTAATTGAGGCATAGATAAAAATCCATCATTATAAGTTTTTCATATCTAAAATTTACAAACTAGTTAACTTCAAATTTATAGGTCTATTACATGTTAATGGCAAGAATTGAAAAAGAGAGGTAGATGGGTTTAATAAAGTAGGTGAGATGTAACTATCTATAATTAAATTATATGGTTTTGAAAATATAGTTAGTGAATGGCCATATGCCACCCCAACAAACTGTATTATTGCTACTCTGACTATTTTTCCAATTCTTTAAAAAAAAAAAAGAAATAAAAATAAGCAGAAATGAATGGTACGAACTATCAATATCTTCTTGTTGTTGACACCGAGTTAACACAAATATACATATTACTAGATTTTTTTATACACAAAGGTGTATATTTTTTTAAATTTCAAAATATAATATAAAATAATTATTATAATTTTAAAATAATAAATTTTTTTAATTAATTTTTTTTATAATTTTGCTATATTTATTTTTTTATCTTATATTTTTATATTAGATATTTTATACTAAAAATATATTATTTTATAAAAAACTTATTAAAAGGATAAAAAATTATTATAATATAAGTATACATTTCATTTGAAAAAGCTATATGTTTATTTATTTGTGTATATTTTATGAATTATTAAAACGGAGTGAGGTCAGGCACATTCTGAAACGAAACGAATTAAATAAGTGGGGGTAATTATTGTTAGACTAAAATACAAAGGCTCAGAATTGAGTGCAACTGAATGCATAAAAAAATATATAATTAAATAAAATGAAAGAGATATGCAATTTCCAACACACTGTGGATTTGGTACGAGGCGGAGAAACGACAAAACATGGTTTACATCAGCAAAGGGCATCCCCACAGTTTGAATCTGAAGAAAAGGGCAGGAAAGAGAAAAAAAGATAGTACAACAATAGATTAAACAACACTAATTTGCAGAGAGAATTCACATCTTCTGAGCAACCAAGCAACCCAGTGCGATTTTCGGGATGATAAATGGGTTTGACGCCATCATTGTTTTTCTATCGGAATCTCAAATGAAATTATAATTATATCATATAACAAATAACATTAAAACTTAATCAAGGAATTGCTTGCTTTTGGATATGACGATCGCTTGGGCGTATAAAATAAGGAAACTGTCAAGAGTTTATATAAAAAGGAAATAAGACGTTGTCGAATAGGAAGGTGGTGAAAACTTGAAAGTGAGAAACAAACATTGGTGATCATAGAAGCAACCTTACAATATTTAGAGATACGGCATCATCACAAATAATTAACATCTGTCAATTATTATATGAGTTTTTGAATATATCGTTTAATGATCTGAGATTGCGTTGTATACAGGATTCGAGGTAAGGTATACCATGATTACAAATTGAAAAATAGGATGGCCAAGTCTTCTGGTGAGAATTATTCATTTTTTTATTATTATCCATAGCATTTGTTTGAAGACATCTCTATCACGCTCCGTAAAGTCATACTGCACTTGCGTTTTCTTCGTCAACTTATTTTCCTTCTTTTTGAAGAAAAGAATAATAGCGCTCGAAGCAAAACCGAGTATACAGTAGCGAAAATAAACCAAATTTGTTACAACATATAATTTAATCAAAGAATTGGGTAAACAATTCAGCTTTCAGAAGCACCCCAATATCTATAACTATAAGCAAGGAATCAAGATAAAAATTTGCTAATGATATCAACTTTATTTAATACATCATATATGAGTAAATCTATCCCTTTACATAAAAACAGAAGGAATAGAGCTGTTATAACTATGTGAATTCTCATTTTAGTTAAACCAAACAAAAAGGCCGAAAAAAATTCAAAACTTCTATGGGTTATCAAAGACTGCTGTCAAACCAGTGACGATCTTAACCCCAGATTGGATGCTCTTTGGCTTTGGCGCTGGTGGTTTCCATTCTATCGGTGCCGTTACCTTATCGTCTTCCCCAGAAGTGCTAGAGACAGTGAACACTGACCCATTCAACTCTTCATCAGTAGATTTTCCCTTCCCATAATTCAATTTAAAATCTTGCTGATTTTTGGTTTGTTCTTTCGTTTCGTGCGAGTCAAGCTTTGTGGGTGTTGCTCGCGTGTAAGGAGAGAGCCATTTTGCCTTCACATAGTCGGCTTTCCTCCACGGTGGGATGTGCATGCCCTTCTTCTTCAGACTCTGCTTCGCTGCCTCAGATACAATAGCTATAATGCTCTGCAACCGATCACACTTGCCTACGAATATGTGGGGCAGTGTTTGGAGGATTGACTTGTATGTCTTCGTTGACCGAGCAATTTCGAATTCTGATCTGAAATCGATGTCTATAATCACTCGTTCGCCTCCCATCATCACGTCTATGTATTCATATTCGCCTGTAGAAAATTATGCATATTAAGAAATTATGAAGCAATGACAATTGATATTCATTTCTCTGGCCAACAAACGCTAATTAGAAAATTCAACCATAAAAACTAGTCTTGTTTCAGAATGCCAAAAAGCTCATAGTCTAAAAACTGAATAAAAAGTGGCATTCCGCGCCTACAGCTAATGCCAGAGCTAGCGATCTCAAAGGCAAATACTACAGGGAAGAAACATTTTTTTTTAAAAAAAAAAATTTCTAAGACGAAGTTCAGCGTTTCTCAGCAAACAAACAAAGGATTTTTTTCCAACTTAAAACCATAAACAGAATTTAAGGGAGAGAGTACCGGCGGGATAGAAGGAAGATTTTTCCCAGCGAGATTTGCAGACTGAGGCGCCATATCCGATAGCCAACAACCCGTCGGTTACAATCTTTCGGCAAAACTCGTCTTTACGCTTGCAGATCTTATTCTTCTCAACGATCTTAGCAGTGTCCGCTAGCAAATTCCTTTCACGAACACTCGCACAAGCCACCAAACCCTGTCTCAATTAAATAAGGTAAGATATTTGAAAAAAATTACCCAAACCCATAAACCACCAAACAATTTTGTTGTCTTTTTAAAAACCGGGCACTAAACTAAAACTGCTCGAAAAACCATTTACCTTAAGGATTTCAGACGCTTCACCAGTAGACGAATAATTGGAGTCACCAAAACCACCGAATGCGTCAGATTCGTCATCAGAGCTATCGTCACCATTTCCATTGAAGCAGTTGCAGCGGTTTCTTCCACACCTCACGAGAGCGGATTGCTTCTCGTGATTCTCCTCGATAAAATTCTGCACCATTTTCGCCAAACACACTGAACTCGGCTCGAAATCATTGTGGTCATTCAGAACGTCCTTGGTTAATTGCAGCTCCTCGCCGCCGACCCTTTCCGCCGCTGAATTTCTCAGAACGCTAGGGAACTGTCGCTCGAAGAGTCGCTTCAATCTCGACTTCACAACCGGCTTGGCCAGCTCAGGCCTAGTCCCCTCCGCATGTATCTGAGGATCGATCGGCTGAATTTTCATTGGAAAAGGCATGACTCGAGTATCTCAAGAGTCCCTCAATTCGACTCTTCCATTTCTCAACCCGAGCTTACTTTTCAATTAGGAATCAGAAGACACGACTATCAATAGCTAATCGAATCTCTAAAATACTGCAAAACTACCTTTCTCGATTCTCCGCCTCCGAGTTCAAAATTTGAGGGCGAAGAAATTTGTAGCGGGTTAAGAAACCAACAAATTCACGCAAAAAGAAGAAAAAAAAAATGCACTTCTGTCAAAAACTCAAGACGCTGAAACTAGAGCAGGTCTTTTTTATCTTCTCCGATTATTATATAGTTTCAATAGACCCCGGGTTTGCGACACAAAGCATGGAATAACTTCAAAACTCTGCTAAGTAAAGTCGCTTTTGCTTAGGGCTTCTACCAGATACAATTAGAGTTCCGAAATAAGCGACGGCACGGTAACGTAAGGACAATCCTCAGGAAATGAAGGGAAAAAGCGACGTCCAAAGCCTCCATTTCCGTCGGCATGCCGATGGAAATTTCAGATGAGAGGGCCACCGGCGACGAGCGGAGATTGAAACGAGAGCCTTTGTTTTGTTTGGGTTTACAGGGCAAGGATAAGGGAAAGACCAGAAGCCGTGGAGTATTTAAAGGCCATGAACATAGGAAGAGTGGGAAATGCGATGACTAGACGAACTCGACACGTGTAATCCTACGTGTCAATAGCAGGTGGCGCTACAAGATTATCATTGGTAATATAGATTATAGAATGCCGAAACTGCCCCAAATTATGCTAAATATCAAATGGAGTGGTGTGGTTGTGCCATCGTGAGACACTGATACGAAAGCCGGACTGAGTTCACGATGGTGGCATGGGCTATATTGAAAGTCACACCCCCTTGGCTCTTGGGATTAAAATCTGGAAGCACGAGGGTAATTGGGTCAAATACGGAGTCTTCCCTTGCGGGTAATCTGCATTCTGCACTCTGCAGCGGCATTACTTGCTTGGATCAGGATGTGCGTGTAACTGAAACTGAAGAGAGAAAACGGTCGTTAAAGCGGGATGATTTGACTGAACTGCCCTCGTGAAAACCCAGTTATGGGACAAAGGACATACGTGTGGGTTTAGGTGTGGTTTGAAAATATGCATATGTGAAAGTTGCGTGAAGAAGGGAGCGGAGGGAGGATATCGTAAATAAAGGATAAAAATGGAATAAGAGAAATGGTGGGGTCCGTGAGGTAGATACATGCGGGTTGGGGGGTACTTGTGGGCTTTTGCATTTGCAGTTGACAGTTTGCAGAATGAACTGTGTGAAAGTTGGGGGACCGAAACAAGAGGTGGGGACAATAGTACATGAAAATGCAGGGCTATTTTTGGAAAGTAACTTACTATGCTTTTTCCGAAGTAGTTCTGTTTTAAAAAAACAAAAAAAGAAAATGTGGAAACTGTTAACGATGCAGTTTAGCACTTATCCTTGAAGTAATGAAGTGATGCAATGGTGGCGCGTGTTACTGTTACATATGTGGTCCTTGACCGTCCAATTATTTTGTTTCCCACAACTAGCAACTTCGAGATTAGTTCACAGTCTTGTCCTTCATTTTTCTTGGGTGAAACTAAAATACTAAAACCATTGTCCTTGTCCTTAATTGCAACAGGCGACGGAAGGAAATTTCTGGATCATTAAATAAGAAGGATGAAGATCCAAACAAGAAAATTTGATATTTAAAATAATTCCAATAAAAAAATTGTTTAAGCCTTTTCCCGTTAATTTCCCTTTAAAATTTGATATATTTTGTAAAGTTTATTATTTAATAAAATAATCTTAGCCACTCTCATATTATTTGCCGAAAAAACTCTGAACATAATTTGGAGGACGTACACTGAAAGGCATGGCATTGATGACGTGGGGTTGTCGAAACCAAAAGATGATCCTGGATAGCGCTAGAGTTCAATGGTGGGGGCCAGTGAATAAAGGAGATGATCGTGGGCCCCAAGAGAGTGTGTTATGAGATGAGAGGCCCCAAGAGAGTGTGTTATGAGATGAGAGGCCCATGAAACATATAGTCTGGTCCAGTAATCCAGTTCTCGAATACGTTACACAGTGGGTAATGCTAAGGCTCACCAAGTCCACACAAAAATGAAGAATGCATTGATTGGCAATGCCAGTGAAAAACAACACACTCTAACGTCTCTAATTTTGATGCCCTTGAAATTTCATTGGTTATATGAAGATAATGTTGTTATGCAAAAAATGGAAAGAAATATAAGGGTCGTTGATGGTAATAGCCACCATGGGCAGGCGTTTGGAATGTTGGGTTTGCGCTTTTGGTGGTTGAAACTATAATGTCTCTGGTCCATCCTCTACTTATGTCTTGGATTCTTCCAAATATTGCCGAGTCCACCATGTGGTGTTACTCACTAATATGAACATTATTTGTGTCTTCTTCCCCTTACTAACGGAAAGATATTAGGACAAAAATCAGTAGTAGGTACCGTACATCAATTAAGTTGTTGCTTAGTCTTATGCTGTTATGCTCATGCATATGACACTAACCTCACTGTTCTCACTGTTCTCTGTTGGTTATGTAGAATTAATACTAGTGGTGGTTATTATGTTATGTCACGTAATTTCAATTGAAAGGCAAGGCCTCGCTATAGGCTTTGTGTTGGACCCAGTAGTGATGTAGACATAATAATATCAAGACAATACGCGTAAAAATAGCATCAAAGGAAGAATGGTTGAGATATCAATCAATCATCCACTGTGAGCCACCTTTGTTTATACTTTGTATTAATTTTCCATATGCCTTAGCCGTGGCACTGGCACTAGAGGAATACTAGACGCGTTTGTGCTCCATCGACGGCAACAAGAGCAAGACTTAGGACTTCATGTTACGCTTTATCCAAGTGATGGTGACTTCACCTTCACTTTCTTTTAATTCTGTGTATACTAGATCTAATCACAGGCCCAGTTGGTCAAAAACTGGTCTGAAATTTTATGTGTATATACTAAAAAAATATGAGTCTGAATTTTTTTTTTACTTAATTTGAGTTCGACTCACTCGAATAAAAAATAAGAGAAATTAAAAAAATAATTTATTTAGTATATAAATTTTCAATTAAAAAGCTTCATGTTATCATATAAATTAAAATATTAATTTTAAAAGACAAATTTTACATAAAAAGTAAAGCAAATATATATCCAAAACAACTAAATCTTAAACATAATATAATAAAATTAAAATATTTTTCTACTAACAAACTTAAAAGTAAAACAATAAATTTATAATAATGCACTAATCAAGACATCTAAATTCTAAAACCAAAGGCTTTAATGCCAAATCTTTAAATCCTTGCAATAATAATAATAACAAGAACTAGTTTAAGTATATAGTCTTATAATAATGGATCAAATTAAATAATACAAAAATTTACTAAGTTAAAAAATATTTTCTACTACAATTTTATTAGTAGAATTAGCTTTCTCATTAGAGGAGTTAGTATCAAATATGTAAGTCTATATACTTTTATATATTATATTATATTATTACAAAAGTAATATAATATATAAAAAGTACATTATATATATAATGGACTGGGCTAAAAAAGCCCAACCCAACCCATATTTTTGTAAATTTTTTTAAAAAAGAGATTTTCAAATTCAAAATTTATTATTTGATAGGCTGATCGAATCAAGTGAACTTTGAGTTTAGCATATGGACATTGTCTAAATTGTCGATCGTCTTAGATGTGGTTGTGGATCTTGGTTAAATTTTTTTTTTTTTTTTCAGTCTCTTGCATCCTTATCACCTCCTTGCGAGAGTTTATTTGTGGGCACAGCAGATCCTATTGAATTGGATTAATCCTATTTGAACTTTTTATATTGACATAGATAGCATTTTACGGATTTCAGTGGTCTAAGATCGGTGCTTCCATTTTTTCTTTTAGCCTGAGTTTGGATTCCTCATAAACCAAACTAGAATTCAGAAGCAGATGGCCCACTTGCCTTCAACTTCAGCAATCGGTCTCCAAACGAGTGGTAAAAAGGCAGGGGACCAAGATGGATTTGGATTTTCTAAAATAAAAGAAAGAGGTAAAATTAATAAAATAGAAAAGAGATAAAAAGTAAAAATTTTAAATTCTAATCTATTTAAAGTAATTATTTTATTTATTTTTTTAAATTTTTTTCTATCTCTTTTATACTTTAAAAACTTATCATATAAAATACTTTAAAGAATACTTTCTGACCAAGATGGAGGTCAGGAAATGAATCACAGCAACATATATATATATATATATATATATATATATATATATTTGCTTCTTAATGCTAGCCAAACGTATATGCACGCTTACTAACACAAGAAAAAGGGTAAACAAAGATGAAAAAAAAAAAAAAGTGTGGAATGCTTTAAAATGTGTGTTTTTGTGTCACAAGTACTTGATAATATCACAACAAAATTTTCTGAATGGAAAAAGAGAAAAGACTGGCCTCTGGTTATTATGTTATAACGTGGTGAATTATGACTTTCTGACGCTAATTGAATTCATATATTTCCACGTTAATCTTATTTTTGTATATTCACATTGCCATAAAACAAAGAATAAGAATAGAGAAAGTTGTCAAATTCAGGATAGGTGCTTTGAATTATAAAAAGAAAAGGTGAAGATGGCAGTATAGATAGATCAATGGGATGCATTGGACCCTATCCCTATCAGTAGCCATCCCTCCTGTCTTGTTCCTCAGCTTCCTTGTTGGCAGCTTGAACGGACTTGAACCACAAAAATCCCTGTGTTCAACATTGACTCCGATCATTATATTTTCAGTGACCTCAAATTGTCTTCACAATCAAAATTACCATTTTGCTATTAACATTTATAGCAATGTCTGAAGAAATATTATAAACAATAAAGTATTTTACATCATAAAACTGTTCTTTCTAGGTTCTGCTAATCGGACAGAATAATTGTTTTGAATTAGAGTCTTATTATGCATGAAGTGCTTAGGATAATGCCATCTCTTTGGTTTCTCTCAACACTTGAAAAAAATTTTGTACACCAAATGTTATAATCATTAGGAATATTTGAGAATATCAACGTTACAAAATAATCTGATTTAAAAAATGTCAAAGAAACAAAAAGATGAACTTCATAATTACTAGAAACGACATTACTAGGTATGTCATTTTAAAAGAAAATATAAGAATTAGACCAAGAAAGCATCCAAGTTTACTCTTTGCTTCTTGATTCTTTGTTTTACCGGCCTTACTCTAGTTGAAAGCATCCAAGCGTGGGTGAGGGTGTGGGGATAGCTGTGTCCCAATGGGCAATTTTGGGGAAGAAAATTTATTTGTATTCTAATTATACCCTTATTAATGTGTGACTTTTATCTGATGTGTACATGAAAGTAGGGTCATTTAGGGTTTTTTGCGCTTAAATAAAAGTTTAAAGGAATTATTAGTCGACATCTAAAATTCAAGGAGTTTCTTGCTTATAAACCAAAGTTTAAGAGATCTTTTGCATTTTACTTTAACACAAATTAGACGGTCCTTAATTTCAATAAAATTCATGAACTTTTTTATGAGAGAAATTTGTTGCACTTCAATTTTGTCATATTCATTATTTGTGTATTCAAAATGAGAATTTTCGTAATCAATTTTTGCATAACACATGATAGCTGAGACACAATCATCGTTGATTCTTTTTAGTTCCTTCTCTAAATTTGTTTATTTATGAAAGCACATTTAAATTAAGTCATATACCAATACTTTGAAGTCAAATGAAATTGTACACAACATTCATAGTTAAGATATGATAAAATTTTTATCATTATGTTTTCATCGAAGTTAATATCATTTTCAAAAAGTTCAATCATTTTTATATACAGTCAAATATTTAAAAAAATAATAATATGATGAATAGTTTGAATTAGAGGTGAAGAAAAACATTTAATTTTATAATCAATTTAAATCAAAGAAAAAAATAATAAAACTATAATGGAAAAATCTAGGATGCTCATTATATAACAGTGTTATGTATACGTTTATTTTTTTTTTTCTCTTTTGATTTAAGTTAATCAAAAAAATAATTTGTTCTTCACCTATGATTTAAAGTATCCATTATACTGTTGTTATGTTTTGTCTATTTTTTGAAATATTTGATTGTATATTGTTGTCATATCTTAATTGTGAAGATTGTGTATGATTTCATTTGGTTTCAAAGAACTTGTATATGAGTTTTAATTCAAGGGCTTTCAAAATAAAATAAAATAAAATAAAAGATCCAAAATTGTTAGGAAAAGAATACAAAGAATCAAGGATAGTTGTATCCTAATTATCATGTGTCATACAAAAGTAGACTACAAAAATTCATACATTGAATACACAAATAATGAATATGACATAAATTGGAGTGCAACATCTTTCTCCTGAAGAAAAGTTCATAAATTTTATCGGAATTAAGGATGGTCTAATTTATATCACTGTCAGCTGTAAATTCTATGAACCTTCTTATTTGATATGAGTAATGACATTGATTCTGGTAACTATGATGTTCACTTTCTTTTTAAGTGAGAAATTTTTTTGACATATATCAAATTGTTAACTATTTTTTTGTTTTATTCAGATAATACTTTCTATTTTTTTATTCATGAAAAGCTTTTGCAGGATTATTTATAATGATGATGTTCACTAATGTTCTTGATAATTACCACATTTAGTACACGAAAATTATTTTTTGAAGTACCAGAGTGTTGGAAGAAACCTATTAGAAGTCATTCTTTATGAATAATAAAACTCTAATTCTAAATAATTATTTTGGTGTAACCCCTCGTACAAGGTGAAATCATTGATGACCCCTGAGGCCCTGACCCACTATTCTTAGGGTTAAGTTACTCTGGATTCTAAATTCTAATATCCAACAAACAGATTAGATTTTAAAAGAAGACATTAGAAAAGTAATTGTAGAAGTTCTTACTGAGAAGGGAATGCCAGTTAAGGTAAAGAATCCAAGCAAGGGAGCATAAAATACGCTGTCCGAGCGCAAAACTCCAAAAACTGGCCTTTGGTTCACGTACTCGAATATGGAACCAATCTGCAATAAGAAATCAAACAAAGCAAGCATATCAAGTTCCCCAGAATGAAAGTCATATAATATAACAAAGAGGAATGCAATCAAAAAACAAAGGAAAAGAAGTTTTATAAAGTAAATAGCAAGAACTTACAGCGGCAATAGCTGTGATGGCAGAGGCAAGTAAATAAACATAGAAGGGGATGACAAACCCTTGTTGGGAAGCATTGTTGTTGAATTCATCACGAACCCAAGGTGGGGGTTCATCTGAATCTGGTTTAGCCCACGAAGGGATTGCTTCATCTGACTTGCTTGAGTCTGCTGAGCCTTGAGTCACACCTAACACTACAAACCTATTACATGAATTGCTCCTCCCAAACACTTGACGGTTCCGAATTCTTGTTCCCAAAAACTTGTTCTGTTGTCCAACACCCAACAACCTTGTGTTTCCGGATATTATACTTGAATTTGATAACACTAAGGTCGCACTCATGGCTTCCATTCAGCTCTTCACTAACGATGTATCTTTCTTGACATTGATAATCCTAGGATAGTCTTCACTTTCAGAGGAAGTGGATGAATGAAATGAACTGAGTGAGAAGTGGCTTAGACAGTTCCCGAACCTGTTGAAACCAATCAAACCTTATCCTAAAGTTTGGGCTTGGTCTTGGGCCTTATGGGCCTGTGGGGATTGGGTTGAAATTTTTTGAAATTGGAAATGAAAATAATTTTCCCACGCAAAATTGACCGCCTTTTCTATTCATTTGGCAGGTTGAAAACACTTGAATAATATGCGATCTGTCTATCCCCATCTGGCATTTGGTGTGGTATATTACTATTACTTTCCTTTTTTCTTCCTCTACCTCTCTTCGCTTTCTCTGTTTTGGCTTCCGTTACTCTCAGGTATTTCTCTTCCTACGTCAATTCTCTTTGTTTATGTCCCAGATTTGATTCTAATGCTTACTTTTCAAACTTTCCATCCTGTAAATATGAATTGTAACATTTCTTTATTTGTTTGTGACCTCAAAATTTTCACATTTGCTTACACAAGATTTCAAATAGACTCCTCGATTCCTTACATTTTTTGTTCCTTTTGAACTTTCCTTGTGTTGCATTTTTTTTGGGTAGGTACTGTACTATTTTTGGTTTTGCATCCTAACGTTTTTGGTTTTCTTTTCCTTTGCTCATTTGCTCGTTCTTTTCTACAGATCTATTTGTGTCGAATTTTCTATCTCTCATTTCAATTTCCAAATATTTGTGCGTTTCATTTTTGTAGTAAAGAAATGGCGGGAAAAGGAGGGAAGGGGCTTCTGGCTGCAAAAACCACAGCCGCTAACAAGGACAAAGATAAGGATAAGGATAAGAAACGGCCTGTTTCCCGGTCATCCCGTGCTGGAATTCAGGTAACGCACCTCCTTTCATTATCAACATATTGATTTTAGTTGGGATTTTTGGCAACTCTAACCTTCTGTTATCAGCGTTAAGCAATATTGTTCTTTTTGCTGTTGTGCACTCTCTCTTACAAGTATGTTTACAAGATGTTCTGTGTAATCTATGGATCTGTCTATTCTCTTAGTTTGCGGTGTTGCCTCAACACTGCTTCATCGTTCTTTATTTTATTGCTTCTCTGATTGAGGGAAAAAGTCCGAGACGGAAAAAAATTGGCTGTTAATTATTCGTACACAAAGCTGGTTAAACAATAAGATAACACTCTTTTAGTTTGGATGGTAGAAAAAAAACATTGTTGCCTTGTGTGGAGTTTATTCTACCTGGATTACTTCAATTTTGGTCTGATAATGTTGGTGTTTGCTTGGGTGGTTGTAGTTTCCTGTGGGTCGTATTCATAGACAGCTGAAACAAAGGATCCAAGCGAATGGTCGTGTTGGGGCCACTGCTGCTGTATACTTGGCCTCCATTCTTGAATACCTGACAGCGGAGGTTCTTGAGCTGGCTGGAAATGCAAGCAAAGATCTGAAGGTGAAGAGGATCACTCCCAGGCATTTGCAGCTGGCTATCAGAGGAGATGAGGAGCTTGACACTCTTATTAAAGGCACCATTGCTGGTGGGGGTGTCATCCCTCATATTCACAAGTCCTTGATCAACAAAACCTCCAAAGAATGAGAAATTTGCTTCTGATTTCTAATGGTCGTTTTCTGTTTATTTCAAGTAGGCTGTCTCTGTTTATTATGTCTTTGTCACAGTGGGCGGTAGTGTAGGGTATTTAATCGTCTGTTTAGAACTGAAATGTTAGTGTGTAAATGGTCAAATGATGTGCTTTTTTAACTCAAGTTGTAATGCTGTTGGATGGTTTAACAATTTATTTGTCTTAGCTGTAACCTCTGATTCCGAATTGAAATGCATGCCTTGAATTTAGATGACCTTAAATGCAAGATAATTTCCACAACTTACCTTGCTTTCAACAGTTTGCTATATCCATCGGATCGCGTATAGCTTTCAAGACATTGATGGAAAAGAAAAAGAAATGGGGCCAAATTGAATTACATTAAATATATGTTTTTTTAATTATTTTTAATTTTTATTGCCTTGTTTAAATTTTTTTATTATCAATTAAATCACTTTCGGCCCACTTTTGATTTTTTCCAACTAATTCTGCTAATATAGGTTATGTTCTTTCTGATATGTTGGCGCTCGTTTACACTGTCAATGCATAATGAGTGTATTGTTTTTTTTTTTTGGACAAAGAATATGAATGTTCTTATAAAGCATAGATAGTAAAAAGTTCTATTTCCCACATTTCAAGACCTGAGCCAAGGCTATTGGGCTTCCTTTTACTAATATATATATATATATATATATATATAATTAGTTGTCTTGTTTTCAGGCCTCTTGTTGAGCCAATATTACTACTCTTATTAAAAATATCCCCGTTACATTCAAAAGACTTTCTCATGTTTGGGTTGATAGTGTTTAAGCAGATTGTCCTAGATAAACATTCACTAAGTTTATTTTCACAAATTATATTTCGTACATTTAAGTGTCTATCTTGATAGATTTTTTGGTAAATAGGAAGCAAAATTACGGCAAACCGCCACCTGCTATCCTTTTTATTATTATTATTTTCTTGCAATTTTCAATTAACTTTACATTTAATGGTTTAAAGCTGGATTCTAAATTTTAACCATGGCTATTTATGAGAAAAATTAAAAGTAGAAAGGGTAGAAATGAAAATAACTGAGGCATTAAGCCAATAGAAATGGTGAGATTACGGTGCTGAAAACAAGAAAGGGCATTTTTCTGTTGAAATAATTTTGAAAATTTCCTTTCGTCGGAAGATAAAGATTGTAATTGGCGATTGTCACCCCTTCTTTCCACAGTGACAGCCATATAGAAACTACGATTTGTCATTTTAATTGAGTCATAGTATTATTACGAGAAAATTTTTATTTTAACCTTCGATAAATACTCATATCTAGATTTTGATTTAATCTTTCAATCATTAAAATATTTTTAATGACAAAATTTTTTTTTCCTCTACTATTATTTGCACATAATTGGCCTTTACAAATATTTATTGTTATTAGGAACTCCTGGTGCAAAGCAATGCCAAATGAGAAAAGTTATTTCATTGAAAAACATCTTACTACCCTGTGAACCGTGCCTTTCGTTCTCTAGTGTGGTGGTTTTAATTTCTTGGAATAAATATTTTATTTGAACTCAATCCTTAATCATAACACAGTAGCGACTCAATATTTGTTTACGATTTCTTTCCTATATCGTTGTCTTCTTTTACGTTAAAAACGTTACCAACAACAATAATCAATCATGTTAGATATGATTTAATACAGGGGTCTCTAAAATATAGAAGAGGCTTAAGGTCGGCATAAACATTAGTTTACCTCTACAGAAAAGCCAATAAAAGAACAATAAGAAAGGAAATGACTTTAATGTAGAGAATTCCTAGGTCCAATAAATTCAAAACTTTGTCAAAGATTAGAAATTTGACATACTGTTTCAAATAATTTTCAGATATGAAAAATAAAAAACTTTTATTATGAAAGCAGAACATGAAATTAAAACCCTCAGACCGTCCCTTAATTTGGACTGCACTATTATTTTACTTAAAATGACTCGTGACATTGGATGACATTAGGGAAAACCGTATACCAACAAAAGAAAGCATCTAATATCCAAACATCAAACTAGTGCAGAATCTAGAGTATGTATGACCTTTCTCTAAAGATTCTTTTCATGCACTCATTTATATCTCTTGACTCTTCCCTTACTAATCTCTTCTTCATTGTCTCTCTTTCTCTTAGACAGGAAATTCATTATACACTTACATGGAAGCCAAAATTTTGACACTGGGCAGGAGTCCTACTCCTACATTAACTTCAGCTCACCGGAAGCTCAAACGTAAACCAGCATATCCTCGTGTTGTTGGAGTGCTGACAAGGCCTGCAGATGACACTACAGAAGAAACAAGAAAAACTAACGTCTATAAAGATAATTGGTTTGATCGCTTGGCCATAAATCATTTGTCTAAGAAAGTTCAAGAGACATCTGGTTCACCCTCTTCCATCCATTTGTACACAATTCATTTCACAGAGAAGTTTCATGTTCATGTTATTGTTTTTCATTAATCTTTTACTTTCAATCCTATTCCTACGCAGGATTCAGTAACAGCAAGAGTGGGTTCGAAAGCTTAGTAGAGGCGGCTACTGTGGTTTTTCAGGAATTCAATCCTGTTCAACAGCGAGAAGTTATCATTCAAAGTCTTGACAGAGCCTTCCCAAGGCCAATACTTTCATTGGTGAGTTCATCACTATTCTGCTCTTCCTGTTATCCCAATACTTCAATATATCAAACCATTGCTTCGGATTTTAAAGTTATTCTAACTCATTCTCTGCAAAATAAGAAAAACAATTATAGTTGTTTAGCTTTTTATTTTTATTTTAAAAGCAACAATGAATATGTTGTTATGATCGATTGCAGATAAGGACAGTGATGCCACCTTCTCAATTGGCAAGGGAATATTTTGCCGCCTTTACCACTTTGTTTTTCGCTTGGTTAGTCGGGCACTGCGAGGTAAAAAACTAAGACTTTGGTGTTACTGTTGGTGACTTGTTAAAATTACTTTGATGTCATTTTGGTGTTATAAGCTCAATCACCATTGGTAGACCTCCGCAAGGGAGTTCATAGTCATGGACCAAAAGGGTTGGTACACTTAGTCTTCCACTTCTGAAAAGACTGAAATGTTATGTATCCTTATTGGTGATCACTCTGATTGTTAAATGGAGTCCATTTCATAAACATGCTGACACAAATTATATATTGTGGAAGCTGATTAAGATACTGGAAATTCTATCTCTAACTGGATAATCAGATTCAGAAATAACTATATATACCTGCATCATACTCAGCCAAACTTGAAAATCAGCCCTGTTCCTGTAGAGTCTGGGAAACGAACAGTTTATAATATAACAGAAAATTTATATAATTAAGTTTGTTGCATGGCCACAGAGTAGTAGTAAATAATAAGGGGAAGGAGGTCAACTCGGCAGAGCTGAAAAGAACTAGGTGATTATCCCCTTTCACTGTTTGTAGCCCACTGATTAATCTCCACAATTAGCGTACAATTTCATTCGCACATCATGCGCCACTCCAGTTTCATTAGTACACATGTTAATCTAGATCGTTCAAATGGATATTTATTATAATATAACTGTAATATGTCATCAAGCTTCACAATGGATATTAAACGTTAAGCATATATAAGACAAACGTGGCATAGCATAAGAACTTGCACACTATTTAAGGAAGTGGCAAAAATGAAATCAAATCAATATTTAATTCATAGATACACATACAATTATGTAACATAATTGACTTGCGTCTGCAAGCATTTTTTTTTATTATCCAACCTATGATATTGTTGAAGGGTTAACTTCATTATTTTCACCATGAAAAGGTGAGGGAATCGAAGGTCAACGGGAGGAGAGAAAAAAATGTTGTCCACATTAAAAAGTGCAGGTATGTTTAGCTTTTCCTTTATATTTTAACTTAAAATATATTACACAAGATGGTCCCCGATTCACCAACCTAAATTACATTCTGGCCTCAAGCAATTTGCTCCAATGATGATGCTGCTACCACATTCCATTCTCTATTCCCATCATGCCTATCATGATCACCATCAACATTATTGTCAAAACCAAAATCATGATTATTATGTCCATCATTCTCATTATTTCAACTAAGCAACCTAACATATATATATTCTCTTTCTGAACAATATGCGCAGGTTTTTAGAGGAGACAAATTGTGTAGGGATGTGTATTAATCTCTGCAAAATGCCATCTCAATCATTTATAAAGGATTCTTTGGGTATGCCAGTCAACATGGTTCCAAGTGAGTATACTCATTCATTCAGCAACTACTTGCTTGAGCATAGTCCTGAGGTTTCCTTTTATAGTAATTCCCCCCCCAAAAAATATGAATAAAAGAAACAGTTTTCATACTTGAAAGAGTATCATGGCATCCACTAGATTGTGGATGCCAGCCTCATCTTTTCAATGGAGGACCCCAGGCATATGCCACTTGGGATGCAAAATTGGAATGAGTACTCAGTTGAGAAAACTAAATACATGGCATGCTTTTCATAAGAACTTGATACCTGAAGTATAGCCGTAAACATCCTAGATGTGACCATGGTGCCATGCACCATTTCTTCAATGAATGACATCTTGCTTCTTGTGATTCTTCCATAGTATACCTATGAATTGCGTTCACCCAAAGCATTAAAATGTATCATGATGACATAGTTGACATTATAATACCAGTCATTTCTGCATGCTAATAACTTGCTGAGAAGTACAGAACCTGTGAAAATAGACACAGTAAATAAGTTAAATTGCTATGATAGGATGATTAAATGAATCCCATTAATTCAATAAAATTGAAATGTCTACATTAATCTGAATGTCATTTTCATCTTTTAATTTGCAGATTTTGATGACATGAGTTGTGAGATGATATTTGGTGAGGATCCTCCAGCATTAACTGATGATCCAGCGCTCAAGCAACCCTGCTATAAACTATGTAATAACTTTATCACCAAAATTTTTATGTTGATTTACATTTTAAAAAGAAAATTGAAGCCTGGCAATCAAGCAAACTTAAAAAAAAAAATGGCTCTTAGATTATTACGCCTGGCCAGAAAGAGGTTACTGGCAGACCACAATTGCATATTAATTGTTTTGCTGATTTGCTCTGCCACAGTGATACAGCTGTTTGATAAGCTTAAACATTAGTATAGAAGATTGTCAATTATGTCAGAAAGTAGAACCTAACTTTTAAATTTTAATGTTCTTATAATGCAGGCACGGTAAAAAAGAAGCATGGGATGAACTGCCTCAATTAATGCAGAAGGTATGGCATGATTAACTAGTGGATAACGTCAATTTGTACTAACCACTTATAACCTCATGAATCTACTTTATTTCTTAACATTAGACTCATTAACATATTTATCCGTGAATCCTGAAGAAATCTGAGATGTTTGGTGTCTACTTGCTGAGTTTCAATTTTAGTCAGAATGATAAGTTGCAAATACCTAATGTCTAATGTTCCATCCCTCAAAAAGTAGCATGAGATTCTGTCTTTAAAAATCACACGACTTGGTAAATTGCTCAAGTTCAAGACTTCCTCAGGTAGGGAAGCCTTTCCCTCTCAGACTGACGTTCAGTAATTTATTGGTGCTTGGTATAATTTATGTATTGTATATGTATAAATTTTCAAATCCTTAAAAAATTAGAATACCCGCATATCAAAAGCCAAAAGTTTTCTTCGCTATGTGGTGAGGATTGGATTGTGATTCTGTGAATAACATCGTCAGTATCCTTTATCTCTCATTGAAAAACCAAATAGTTTACCTTTTGGAAGCGTTTTTGACTGGAGAATTATTGTAGGCTTTCAGGTGAGCAAGGATGGAACAAGAGTGTCTCCCACCTTCTGTGTGCAGCCAAAGCTAAGACTCATGGGTCATCATTTCTCTGTCATTAGGATAATAGTTAAGTGCTTCATCCCACTTTGACCCAATAAAATTTCACTCGAAAGTGGAATTCCTTCATGATAATTGTTTGAAAATCTTTTCAAGTCATTCGAATATGTAAAAGCAGAGTAAGTGGAGTAAGGTATATTCATATGGTAGGCAATGACAATGAGTCCTTTCTCCAAACCCCTCCATGTCATGTATCGTTGTAGCACATGACAGTGGATTTTGGGAAATCGTTGTAGCTAAGCAACAGGCTATTCCTTACTCAGCAACATTAGTGGCTATGTATTAATGTATGTACTCCCACTCCAAAGAAGCCAGAGGGACACTGATGGTCATTTGGACACCAACATGATCAAAATAATAATGGACTAGGAACACGTTGGGATATACTCTGTGTCTTGCTATTGCATGCATCATAGTGAAGTAATAGCCGTCCTTAATGACTTGTCCGATATGAAAATTTAGACAAATGGATGGAGTTAGGGAAGTGGAAGTCCTAGCGAGGTTGAATACTCCCTAATAATTCCACGTTACCCACTCGACATGATGTTGGGAAAAATGGTCCAGGTGTAAGAAACTCGGCTTCTTTGTTTTCCATTACTGAATTACAAACATGGAGATAACCCAGCAAATGATTAGCTTTCCTGTTGCAGGATGGAAACAAATTCATAAGTTCTCTTCTTCATCATAGCATATTTGAATTTACGATTGCATTGTCAAGTAAACCTCGTCTTAGAAACACAATCTATGTATAAAAAATGACTAATTAAAATTTCTAAATGAATTAGCATTTTCAAATATTTATTTCGAGCTAAGGATCGTAAGCGTTCATATAACATCTAAAAGCATATATCTTCCACACATTTCCAAAGCAAACTATAAACAGCAAGGTTATCAGTGAAAATAGGAAAAAAAATGAACCAAAAAACGTTTTAAAATTTTTTTGATTAAGTTTAGGGGTCAATGATGTAACAGTAGCACACCTTAGAAGATTTCAGCTCAGCAGTCCTCGAAAGTCGAACGACGAACGAGCAGGAAGAATGCAGGGGCGGTCATAAATTTGGAAATCTACTGTGTTTTTTTGCTAGTCTAGTTTGATGACAGTGTGCACTTGAAGAATCATTTGTAGGCCGAACAGTATTTAGTTCTGACTGGCCCATTAAGGTCATGAGTATCAGTTGATCCCGTTGGGCTATAAGATTTCTTCGATTATCCCATATTTGCGAGGTTCTTACATATTCTAAACATCCATAAGGACATGATCACGAATTGATGAACATGAAATTCTACATGTTCCGTTTTAAATTCCTTTTTGTTTTTAACTAAATTATCGATGTGTATGAATTACAATTAAAATTGAGAAATTCTTGTGTGGCAAATTATTAGGGCTTTAGCCTAAAGCCCTAAACCAATGGTTATGAAAGCAATCCAATAAATCATATTAATTAGTGTACATATACAACTCTCATTGTCATTCCTAGAGCGGAGGAGGGCATGTGCCTCTGTCACTTCACCCACCCACATCTCTTGTTGGGTTTTTGCATTTTGGTATGGCCAAAAAAAAAAGACCCCACTTTCCTTTTTTTGAAAGTTCTTTCAGACACATTATTCTCGGGAAGCCTATCCAACGAAGTTGAAGAATGTAGCTATAAGACACACAACCCTATTCGTTGGCTGGGGAACAAAGTTTCCATTTCTCCAAAAAAAAAAAAAAGATTGCTGAAAAGGGATAAGTGATAACTCTTCTTCAATAATGGCGAATAATCGTGCAACCAAAGTGGGGAGATTTCACGGTCATTTTCTTGCCATAGCACATGATAGAATGCAGAAGCACATAAATTCAAACTTGTACCTTTCCCCATAATTGAAGAAAAGGAGGATGATAGCAATTTGAATTATCGAGCATGCATCAAGTGTTTGTTCACATACTACGTCGAGAAATGAGAATCAATGGAGTTAGATGATGAGTTTCCATCAACTAGTTAATGGAATTATGCTACTATGGGCCACCTAGTTGTCCCCGATTCGAGTTTTTTTTTTCCTTTAAAAAAGAAAATATTTTACTTAGTTATCAAGTCTTGAGATGTCTGACATAAATGAAATGACAATGAAAGAATGAAACGCAAAGTTTTAAATTTTCTTTTACGAAAATAAGATATATATATATCTAATCTAGCCCTGTGAGGTGGAGTGGCCATTGTTGTTGTGAATTGTGATACTGATGAGTGATGATTATTCATTGGATAGAGTATTTGAGCATGTGAGAGACGCAGTTAGCGAAGAGAGGGAAAAGTTAAATAATCTGGAGACATACAGGACCCAGATCCTTAGTACCATCTTATTCTTATCCATTTGGTTAAGGTATTTGCCAATCCAAAGTATAGGATTCAAACTTCAAAGAATATTAGTGTGGTCCTGAAGTGGACAATACCAACTTGATTTGTTGTGTCCAGTGACTACATTCCCTTCTTTCACTCGGCTGCTTCTAATATCTGAAGAGAAAAGGTATAGCAAATCAAGTCTTAATTCAATTCATATCTCTTCCTGACTACTCAATATTTCTATTGATGTAACATTGAATTCATATGTTGAATGGGTCGTCTTTACAACTGACAATTTCTTGAAACTTGTATATCCCATAGATTTCTTAGAAACGAATACCTCAACCATTAAATATTCGATATGAAGATTATGAGAAGAAAAACTATTTAAATCTAGTTGACTTAAATATTAGATGGCCAAAATTAGAAGCCTGAAGTTGTGTATAGTATGATTGAGATTTTGAGATGTAGCAAAGAACTATTCATTGACTAGGACGTAATAGAGGAGTATATATTATATAAGCTAGCAGGTACATCACATGCATTTTGTGTGTCCTTAACAGTAAGAATATCAAAAGCCCGAAAGAGCAGCATCCTAATTAAATCGTGCAGATTGCGACTACATTATTGTAGCCGTGTAGAACCACTGTTTTGCCACAGATTAAGAGAAACACTCTTCATTATAAGTAACTTTACCAAACCCATAATGAGGCGATTGCTAATTAGTAGTTAACTAGTAGTTAACTAGTCATCAGTGACCACTAACTTTGCCCTCCAAAAGAGAATTTTGCCTTTATTTCTTGTCCCTACTAGTTTTCTCATTTGTTTGAAACAAACAGGATTCATGCTTGTTAAGATAAATTTTCTTGGGCCCTGTCTAAGATCTCAAGCATTACAATTTTGACTATTTCCATCTCTGCTGCAACCACTCACCATATAGCAATAGGCAATATAGCAGATACAATAATCCCACCTTTTTCTATTTTAAAAAGATAAAAAAGAAAGAGAAAAATCAGAGTTAGATTTGTCTAGATTTCGGGTTTGACACTTGTAATTCCTGTCATTTTAAAAAAGAAGCAAAAGCGCGCGAATACTTGAAACAAGCTTCCCCTTCTTTCGTTTTTTGTTTCTTTGGTTCCCCTTTTTGTATTCCTAAACTTTCAAAACACCAATTTCCTGCGATGAGCCCAGATTTTGTTGCGTTGCTGTGTAATTGTCGCGAGATCTCGGATGGTATCCCCGACCAGATCCTTGAATATGAGTCGTTCCACATCCAAAACCATGTCACTCTTCTCCCTCGGACATTCTAACCATCCATTCATGGCGTCCTCCGCCAGGTCCTTCCTCAACACGCCGCATATCACCTCGAACAAGTCCTCCGATTCATCCCTCTCTTGGATTTTCTGAAGCTCCGACCAAATCCTTTGCACCGAAGGTGTCTGCCCAATCCTGGAATCCACCTTCCACGGCGGTAGTTGTCTGTTCCGATTGAGGAGTTCGTGAATGGTATCGAAAATCAACCGTCTCTGTAGTGTAGAAACTTTGGAGGTGTCCTTCCCCTTGAGATACTGCTGCTTCTCCAGCAAGAAGAAAACGTCGCTGTCCTCAGGCAAGTAATTCGAAGCTCGCAGGATTTCCGATACGTAAAGGAAATCACAATCCTCCGATGTGTCATCCGATTTGATTTCCATGGAAGACATGGCTGCACTCCAGACATCATCTTCTGACTCCATTGCCATTGGTTGATCTGTAATTTCACCGAACAAACCAACGTTGTAAATAATACTAAAATACCAAGTCAGTCAGTCAGTCAGACACGGATACAGTATGCCTATAAAACGAAACGTTTTGGTTGTTTACGTATGTGATATAACAGGCTGATTGGGGGTGCACATATCTATATATGCTCTATCAGCTGTCAAGTGTCAATCACTCTCTCACTCAATTTCTGTCTGTTTCCTCTTGACGCATAGATGGGCACTGCAAGGAACTGAGTTATTTCCAATTCATCTGATTTGCTCATTCACCCTAACAAGGACCACCGCTCAAATTCACTCACGTCTGAATACTATGTATTGCCTGATTGGTCCATGTCCAGTGTATAATCAAACGCAACATCAACCTAATTAACTCCTTAAAAACTAAAACAACATAAGACACTAACGTCACCTCATGGCTCATGACTCACCTTTATAGTCAATGTACCGTTTCATCACTGGGGAAGGTGACGACTCATCCTTGTAAAACGACGAGTCAAGCACCGAGACTGGACTCGGTTGTAACTCGGTTTCTGTTATTTCTGCAATACTATGCAGCAACTTGTCACATCTCTCCAAAAGATTTCTTCCTTCTTTGTACTCTTCCAACTTATACCTCTGCAACAACATAATTAAAATTAGCATCGTTAGTATTAGCAATAACTAATCAATTAGAAAATGATTAGTCAGCCAGGTACGTACCTCTGTATCAGATTGTGAAGTCATACTGAAGCTACTCTCTGAAATGTTGGATGATTCATCCTCTGCTGCAGATAACAGTTTCTCCTTGTGGTAAGTTGGTTTCCTCATCCTTGGCGATCGATTTGTCCCTTGCTGTTCTGGTAAATTCCTTCTCGAACCAACCTTGGGTGAGTGAACTGGAGAGACCCTTCTCGTATCAACAGGGTCATTCATTTTCCTCTGCGCCTCACTGTTCACGACCCTGCTCCTGTTTGGACTCTTCACGCTACTAGTAGGTGAAGTCGGGTTTCTGACTCTGTTTTGACTTCGAATATTCCGATCAATCTCTGGCCTCTCCCGTCTCGGACTCACTATGGGAAAGCTCTCATTGGCAATGTTAAGCTTGCGATGAGCTCGAGGACTCGATCGGAGGCCTAAAGGTGAAGAATCAAATCTGACCCTTCGCGGTCGATTTAATGAACCCGGACATCTCACCGGCTTCATGACGACAATCGGAGACTCATTCACAGACATGCTTCCATCGAACACGAAATTCCTCTGGCTGGTTCGCGTCATGGATTTCTTGGAATGCAGCAGACCCTTGAGCTGCAGTGCCTCGAGGATTTGTTTCAGAGTGTCAAGATCCTTGGATGGCTCATCAATTCCTCTCATCTTCAACCTCTTCTCAATTTCTCCATACATAGAGACACTATGCTTGGGCTCGGGGAAAAAATCAGCTGTGTCGTAGAAACTCTTCTTCGGTCCAATTCCTCGAAGGGGAGCTTTTGGGGGATCCATCTTCCCAATTCGTACGCCAAATTCTTTTGGATCTACCTGTCTGCTATTGGATGAAAGACTGTCCATATAACCCGCATATTCCCGAACCCCAATGCCGGAGATGTTACCCTGAGAATTTAATTGCTGCTGAAACTGTTTTCGCTGGAAATTGCTGTCAAAGAAACGGTACGGTAAAAAATCTTTGGAAACTCTAGACTCAGAAGCGGATCTCCTGAGTTCAGCCTTCTTCACAGGTTCAGGATCCGAATCCGATAGAGGTTCAAGTCCCATTAGTCTAGCTATAACGCTTGTAGATCGTGGCTGTTGATCGCCATCATTCTCTGCTCCTTCTCCAGGATTCTCACATCGATTGGTGGATCCTAGCATTGATGCATTCGTTCGGATCTCTCTGGGATGAAGGCTTCCTTTGGCATCCACCACGGCTCTACTATCCAAAGACAGCCTAGGAGCCTCTCTGGAGAACTTCCGCGAAGCCCGCGTTCCCTCCTTGAATTCAAAAACCGGAAGCGGAAGAGGCGACTTCGCCTGAGTCTCCATCGGAGTTACATCTTCCGGCGCCGGCGATTGTGGCTCCTTAGCTGGACTCTGTTTCACAGGGTCAGGGGACGGCGATGATCTGGGCTGATGCTTCTCCAGTTCTCTGGATGACCCCGGGGACCCACCAATTTTATCTGGTTCTGGCGAAGAATTCGCTTCCTAAAACAGGAGTGGCAGACGTTATAAAGTTACACAGCACGGTTTTGCAGACAAAAAAAGCGGGAGAAGAGAATAATTACCGTAGAAGGTGGGAGTCGCTTAGCGGAGTGGATGCGTTTTCCAGTGGGTATCTGGTGGCGATCGAAGATGTGGAGGAAGCCGGCCATGCAGCCGCCCATATGCTTGTCCATGTGTTTCTCCAGCTTCTGGTCGTGTACTATACCCGTCGTCATGTTTTTCACTTGCTGTTTCTTGTTTCCCCTCGGTTTCCCAGCAATCTGACACACCTTATCTTTCACTCAGTGTTGATTAGTCACTATGACTGTGAGGGAGCGAGACCACCATTTCACTTTCCTGGTTCTTGCCTCTCTCGCTCGCCATGGCTGGCTTTTTTGTCTTGAAGTGAGTAACTCCCGCTTTTGAGGTCTTTAAACGGGAGAGGAAAGACATGAAATGATGGTAATGCCCTTAAGTTTGGGGGGGTGAATTGGCAAGTGGGTCCTCCAAGTCGCTAAACTATAAAATTGTGATAATAGCCGCTTTAACACAATTATTAATTAACAAGAGAAAGAGCATAGCCATGCCTGTAGCCACCGTGGGCAATGACGTCCACGTGTCAGATAAAGGACTCCTCGCTATTGGCGCCTTTGAAAAACGACTAAAAACCAAGCTCCGTATTTCCAAAAACACCCGAGGCAAAGCAACAAGTGATTGATTTTTTTTAAAAAAGATTTCCAAGGCTTTTATTTTAATTAGAGAATTAGATAGTTATAATGAGTCCCATTCTAAATTCTTTCATAATCGCTCAACAGGAGAAGGGTGAGAGTGGTAGGCACGTGGCGAGGGGACGAGAGTCAGAAGAAGAAGGATGGTGGGAGGTGAAGTGAATCAAAAGAAAAAGGACAAGGTGAAGTGGTTAGATAGAGGAAATAATAAAAATGGGAGTAGCAGAGTAGGATAATAAGTTGCAGGACGTCGTACGTAATGGCAAACAAGTTGAGCAGCGCAAATTGAGAATATAATAAAGAGGGTCTTTCAGTCTTTCATGAAATGGGACCTTTCTTGCACATCATCATATACTCTATCCTCGTAATTGGATTCCTCTTCTCAACTTTCGAATATGTATATGTGTATGTTTGTGAATATATACTGGTGGGGTTAAATTAATTTCTGTACATAGACGGCGAGTTTGGATGTTGCTTTTGGGAAAGCCATAGAATGAAGTTAGGAAGACGGAAGACGAGAAATGGAAGGGAATTAAAAGCAAGGCAGCATGAGTTAAGTTATATTCACCGATGTCGTTGTCCCAATTATGACTCCTTTGCATTCATAGTTAATGCAACAGTGATGCTTAAAACTTGAAGTTACCCAAAAACGAAAATAAATTTCTTCCTCTATATTAATTTACTTCTTCAACTCCAAAACAAGAATCATGTGGATGATACGTTGATAATTGATAAACCCGACCACTCGATTAACGCTATTCAGGCACGACCTTCCATTCATTCCACTATCGGCAGCTGAAGTTCTACGTATGACGTAATTAATTCGTTGATCACTTCTCAATCTCACCCAACTGTATCTATTAATTTAATTTTGGGGATTCTAGCTAGCTTCACTATTGTAATTCACACCATCTACTTCGAAGCCACATGAAAGGGGTTGAATAATATACACCAATTTTATACAAAGAAAATCCCAGAAGATATCGGAATTTAGAAAGCAGTTTTATAACGGTCATGCTGATCCATTATGCTGCGCGCATCCAATAATTTATTAAAATCTTCATAATAGTCATACTGCTAATAAAATGGCAATAAATGAATGCTTGTTCCGGAAAGGCAAGCATAGCAACAAAATCCAAATGGACCCCGTCTTGTAAATTAAATAATTTTTAATAAATCCTCAATGAGAGAACAAGGATTATATTTGCTTGGTGTCAAAGGGTTTCAACTTTAAACAGCGCTGGGTAATTAGGATTCCTGAATGTTCAAGATAGATTGTAGTGGTACACAAATATGGCAGCCGCTTACATAATAGTAGAAAAAACATAAGAACCACATTATATGTGTGCTACTGCTATATATGCAGCTGCTAAAACTGACAACTAGACAATCAAATAAACACGGTAAGACTTTTTGACTCTCCATATCTGAATCTTTTGTTCAAAACCAATCAAGTGCTCAAAGCCTCTTTCTATCAAATTAACCCCAACACCTCTTTGTGCACACAGATATTAATTCCCTAAAAGGAGAAGCAAGAACATCTTCCTGCATAATTCATGGGTAAGGCGCTCCACACTACTCTATCATCGACAATGGGGTCAAGGCTCAAGCTGCAACCCATGTGGATTGAGTATATAGCACAGCACTTTTCTGATTGCTCCATGTGACCATATTCCTCTCTGTACAACCCTCAATGCTCTACTTCTTTCTCTGCTTCACGCTCTCACTGGTTGATCCATCCGATTCATTTCTGGTCTAATAATTGAGTCCTATGTATGATTCTTGCGAAAGAAAAGCAGCAACTACTTTTTTACATCTTTTCCACTACCTTTTTTCGCTTCACATGCAGTTCAGTTCAGACAGTGAACTTACTTTTAACCATTCCATTTCATTTCGTATGAAAAATCTTATTCTGTCACCTTCTGGTCTGACTACTAACTTTAAACACAAAAGGGCAAAGAAAGTAAACAAGAACGAGGGAGAATATATATTTTGCATTTTTAAGTGAAAATAAAGCGAAGAAAATAAAAAAAAGATGAGTGGTCCCCATCATGATCCTCAATTTCCCAGGTCCTGTTTATATGAAATATGAATGTGGTAGGAGAGCTCAGTTCCCAATCCTGAAACTCCCATGTTCTCTCTCTCACCGACCTTCTTCCACTGCACACATTCCCTTAATGGTTTTTACTGCATTTTAAATTCCTCTCCATCCCCACTTTATATTGTTTGCTATAGGCTTCTCTTGATTAAAGGGTTTACTTATACCCAGATTCCCAAGTTAGGGATTTTAAAAAGATCATATATAACTAACGACTAATGAGCAAATAATATTTAGATAATTGAAGGGAAATTAATATGGGTAAGAATATTTACCCATGTCGCATTGTGGCTGACCATAGTTCTTCTCTTTGGTACAGTATTGTTGAGATTAGTTGATTGGCAGAAATGGATATGGGATTCTGATTCCTGTATATAGGGTGTCAGTAATTGGACCACTTCGAAGTCTACCATTCTTATTGATTCACATGGTTTCTTTGTTTAATTTATAACTTTCATATTTATTAATCTTTGGGTATCTTTTACGCACTGCAGGACTTGTTTTCGCTTTCGCCTTCTGGTACGCTATTAAGGATTATTTAAGGCTGTTCTCAGTTCCAACGTAAGCAGGAGTTGTCGTTCTTGTTCCCTCCAACAACTATATTATATCCTTATCAATTGAATAATATTAGTGAAGTAAAAATATATATATAATTTAAGGTTTTCTTATCAACGGCTACATTTGTAATTTTAATTATTTAATTAATTTTCATACTATTAGGATTTGAAGATGAAAGATGGATGCATTTCAATAACTAAAAAAATATGACTGAAAGTAGTCTCCCCAGCCCTAACATGTGAATTTATCTAATTGGCCTTTTGTTTCCCTAAATGGGAAAACAAAAGAATCAAAAGATGATAATAAGAAAAGACTGCCAAAACTAATCAATTTGGAGTAATCTGAATCTAACAGTACCCTTACGAATCCATGCCACAATTTAGTGGGACAATCTAGATTGACCTATCTCATGAAAAAAAAGGTGATGTAACTATTACCCTAAAGAAAGATGAGGATTTCAATTTTATCCCCTTGGCCTCTAGTTGCATCTAAAATAATATGAAATGCAACTTGCTAATATTAAACTAAACAAGAGAAAAAAGATCAAGTGATGGTGGTTATGTTAAGTCTATTAGGATGACAAAGGATCCATAGGGTTAATAGTAGTATCCAGCCCAATTAATCCAGCGAGATAGACCACAGATTTGGGTATAAATTAAAGGGTGAGCAGCAGAACAGAGCATGGGACTCTGCTATAAATGAGATCATAAAACAGAGTTATAGGTTTAGGTGCCTTCTCCTAACATTAGGTGTACGTAAGAAAGTAGTATAGTATGACTACGAGCTATGTTTTACTATAGCTTTGCTTTAAGAAAAAGCAATTAGCCAATGGAATTGGCGTGGAAGTTGTGATACTAGCTGGAGCTTGTTCTACTTGAATGTCACGCCGTTCCAAGCAGGTTTAAATAAGGAACTCTAAAGTTGGATTAATTTATTAAAGCCGAAAAAGAGAGGACAAAGTGAAAGCGACAGGGAAAAGAAAAGAAAAGAAATGAAAATGAGGCTTAACTTAACGGTCCTATGGGAAGATGAGAAATGGCCAGAAAGAGTTATTGGGGGATGTTTCCATCTTAATATGCTTGGGACGCGTACCCATTTGAGGCCAAAAGCACTGTCCTTTCTCATCGATAATACCCACTCTCACATGCTCCTCTCTCTCTCTCTCTCTCTCTCTCACTTCTTTGCCTACTTATTGGGGAACTACATCGGAGGCCGCGAACAACATGGCTTTATGCTTCTCTCTCATTCATACTTAGACTTGTGATGCCTATATCCTTCTACTATAATCATGCATCCAAGTTTTCTTACATTTCGCCAAAACGGCAATACCATTTTTTTAAAAAAGTGAATTCAATTACTAATTCTTGCAGGAAACAAAAGAAAGGTTTAGTGTTTTTTGAATGGTGTGTAGGTGGAGAGCCTGCCTGCCGAACCCTACTAACTTTATTCATTTGTCAGTCATACAGGCCAGCGCGAGGCGCACTCGACATAGTTTAGACGGGTCTGAATTCTGAATAGTGTGTATATATATATATATATATATGACACACCAATATTTTAAGTTTGAAGGATTAGATGTGACAAGAAAACTTTCACTTCTGTTATTTCCATTGCTGGGTATGAACCCCACCAATGATTGCAACAAAAATATAGGAAAAAGAAAACTAAAATATAATAGTGCATGTTGAAATATCATGATTGCCAGGTTGGCCTTCTACTTCCCAAATATTAGTCTTCTATCTTTCTGTAGAGGCTCAACGATGAGATGCATATTACAGTTTTAACAGGTTGAAATGGAGATGTTTTTCTTGATGTATGTACTCGCTGATGAAAATATCTAGTGACTAGCATCATTCAATAAAATGCTCTCCATCATTAATAATCTCCACTGACCACATTGCCCCCATCAGTTACCTTTACTGTCATAATATGCATTGCCGTCATAATTCATTGCCCTCTGTCATTCTCAACTATTAGCACTTAGCATGATGGTGTTGCGTATTTAAGATGCTTGCTTATGGGCAGACTCTCGTTAGCCTAAAGGCACTGAACACTCTCATATAAATCTTATGGCCCATAAGATTTTTTCTCTCCAATGAGTTTTATTTTTTCCCTGGAATATAGGGCCTTTTACTTTTGACTAGCAAATGGAGGAGCCAAGTGTGATTCAAGACGAGGGAAAGATTCTTCTAACTGGGTTTAATCCATACTCCAGTCCCTTTGTTATCTAACACCTAACAAACAATCTAGACATAGCATCATCGGAGAGAAAACCCCTGCGAGGTCTGTCATTGAATATTCTCATTCTCAATCAAGTTTAGTTGTTGACCCCATCGATCATTTTCCCACCTTTACCTTATGCCAACCCAACCTCTCTGAAGTTTCAAGGCTGAATGCTCTTTAAATATGTCGCCCTCAGGATAGCTCCTGCCTGCACATATACCACCCAGATGCGATTTATAAATGCACTATATGATACAGAATTTTAGATATTTATGTAATACAAGTGCCATCAAACATTTCCCTGAGTTCCGGGGTTCCTTACCACATTCCTCGTAGATAAAGAATAAATTATTATTTTTATTATTGAAAGATATAATTTATTTTAATTTAATTTGTTAATCATAAAAATATTTAATTTAATTTTTAAAAATATATTTTATCTTAATTTAATATTTACATATAAATATTATACATTTTTTATGTCTTAATTTAAAATTTTAAAAACTATATTGAGTTATATATTTAAATTGAGACATATATCTTTTAAAAATTAAATTAAATATTTTTATAATTTAAAAATTAAATTAAAATAAATTATATTTTTTAACAATTAATATAATAATTTACTTGTGTAAAAAACATTTCAAAGGTGCATTTACCCTACGAGTTGACCAAAAGGGTTTATCAACTGAAAAGCTTTTATTATCTCGATTGTCAAATCCAATAAGATCTTTTTGACCTCAATCAACTCTTATCAATATTTTTTTAAAAATTATAAATTTTACTTCATTTTATTTTTCTTTCAGGAAAAAAGAGTAAAGTCCGTTCAGCACATACTCTTTGCACAAGATTGACACATTTTCTAGTTCCTCCAATTTTTCCTGGATAGTATTCAAGAAGAAAAAAATAAAATAAATCAGGAATGTGCAATGCGATAAATGAGGTAGGAGAGAAAAGTGATTTTTCATATCAGTGGAGTATTGGCAATTTGGCATTGTATATAAGAAAATCATTCAACTATATGAAAGCCTTGCTGGTTTAAAAAGTAAAAAACATCCCATTACAAACATGTATGACAAGATACCTGATAAATTTGTTAATTTTCCTCCTCTCAAGGGATTCGACAGGGAAAATCTATTGCTTTTGCTACTGTCTCAGAATCCAAAGGTGCATCTACTGGCATCTCTCTCCCCTGACAAACTGCAAATGAACATAAATTATAGAAACACAATGAGAATAGCAATTGTACATCAGAATCACCAAGAGGACCGTCAAATACTGAGAGTTCTCCACAACAATTTATCAAGAACATGAATTCAGAAAGCTATAAAGAGAACTCCTTGGCATTTACTTAACAGATCTTATCAAAACTTCCCAAGCGTCTCGTCCAGTGATGGTTTAGAGATTCAAAACAAACCTGGAGGGACTTGCAAATTGGATGCCTATAACCCTATATCTATATGGGAGAGAAGCAGAGAGTGCATACAAATCCATGAATGATGGCTAAATGTCTGCCAGCTCACAAGTATTCATACCCAAATCCATGTATGATGGCTAGATATGTATTTTTCCAAATCCTTCCGATTTTTTAATTTGTACTCGAGTTAAAGGACTTATTACCACGAATTGAACCTTGGATCGGTACCCCTAAGCAATGAAAGTGCAATATCAGTCGAAAATTCCTATAAATAAAGTTTAATTTCCCTTTCCAGCTCCCCCATTGCCAAAGCTTCATTTTTACGCTTTACCCTTCCTCTGCCCCGATTTTAGGCTTTACCCATCTGTATCCCTTGGGCTTTAAGCATAAATTTGTACAAGTATCACCGAAATTGTCGAACTCTAACCGAGGAAGAAATGCAACTATGATTTTCCGTAGGAACCCATAAAAGTCACTCACCAGTTTACTTCAAACAGACTCAACAACTATGAAGTTTCAGCATTGACGCATCATATGCAGAGTACAGAAGTTTCATAACACAAACAAGTCAACACAAGCATTAGAAAATATAAATGTTTTAAAACGTGGGAATGAGGAGGAGAAGGCGAAGAAGAAAAAGTTGACCTCATGACTCGAGAGTTTTTCAGTCTCGCTCAAGAATCCAGCTTTTGCCTTTTTCTTCATCCGCCGACGACGTCGTCTCGGACGCCATCACTGTAACTGCAACGGATTCCAAGTAAACTCATCCAGTCACACATGTTGACGTTGCGTCCTATCTTGGACTCGTGTAACCTTCTCTTTTGATTAGTGGGCCGATTTTTTTTGGGTCCAAGAGATGAGCATGCCACAAGAAAAAGCAAAGATATACAGTAATGAATAATTCTGGTTCACAAAAATATCTAGAGTCTGAACCATTCATAAATTGATGCCGAAACATAATTTGTCTAATGAAATTTATTTATTTTTAATAACTTGAAATTATTTTAAGAACTTTTCCCTCATTGATTCCAAATAAAAAAATCAAGAAAATTGATAAAATGTCAGAACTCATGAAATAGAAATCAAATAGATCTCTCTCAAATTCTGTTCCGATTTCCGACGGCCCGCAAAAGATGAAAATAATTGTTTGTTTTAAAAACTGAATGAAAATCAACGATCCTTTTTTCTTCCCCTTCTTTTAGAAACTAAAAAAGTATATTAAATACATATACCAAAATGGTATATTCCCACCGAATAAATTTTGCATAATTTGGTGAGAGAGAGAGACTCCAAAATCTAATTTGAGGAGCGAACGCCACACTTGGCTTTCACTCTTCTACACTCAAGTTTGTGGTTTCTGCTTGTAACCACTATCCAACAAAACCAAAGTTTGCGGTTCGTGGTGCTCTTTCGTCTCCATCTCTCACCAGGCTGATCTCCGGTAAGTTCACTTTTCTGCTAAGCTTGTCCCTTTTCGGTACAATTATGCCTTCGCTTATACACCTGAGCGCACAATTTTCCTACCTGTGAACTCAATCCAGGTCAATTTCACTGCTATTCCTCTTTTGTCAGATTCATTCATGGCTTCAGTAATGCTCAGTGGAGCTGAAAATCTTACGCTCTTCAGTAGTAGAACCCCAAATAAGTTAGGTCTGCTAGGGTCAGAATTGCACGTCAAGAATTTCCCTAAAGTGGGTTTTGTTACTTCTACTAGAATTCCCAATTCTAGGACCATAGTACCTAAGTGTAGTATCTCAGCTTCCAGGCCAACCTCACAGCCAAGGTTCATACAGCACAAGAAAGAGGCTTTTTGGTTCTATAGGTTTCTCTCAATTGTGTACGACCATGTTATAAACCCTGGGCATTGGACTGAGGACATGAGGGATGAAGCACTTGAACCAGCCGACCTCAGTGATAGAAATATGATAGTTGTAGATGTTGGTGGTGGCACTGGTTTTACTACATTGGGTATAGTGAAGCATGTGGATGCAAAGAATGTTACCATTCTAGACCAGTCACCTCATCAGCTTGCTAAGGCCAAGCAGAAGGAACCCCTGAAGGAGTGCAAAATAATTGAAGGGGATGCTGAAGATCTTCCCTTTCGTACTGATTATGCAGATAGATACGTATCTGCTGGAAGGTACACTTCTCCAACCTCTCCAGTTTATCTTCATTGATTTCTTTCTATCTTCACATATTGTTACTGTTACTATAATACTGCATTTGTCTGTATAAAATGAAACGCACTGAAGTTCTATAAAATTGCCTCTACTGAATATAAGTTTGCATTAAGTATGCTTAAGGTGCAGTTTTGTCATTCGGGCAGATGAATATGCTAAATTACTTACACATGATTACATAAAAAAAGTAGATCGCCTTATAGTGGGAATATGCTTTCATTTCTCAGCATTGAGTACTGGCCAGATCCACAACGTGGCATCAAGGAAGCTTACAGGGTTCTGAAACTTGGAGGCAAAGCATGTGTAATTGGGCCAGTGTACCCAACATTTTGGTTGTCACGCTTCTTTGCTGATGTTTGGATGCTTTTCCCTAAGGAGGAAGAGTACATTGAGTGGTTTGAAAAGGCAGGATTCAAGGATGTCCAACTGAAGAGGATTGGCCCAAAATGGTATCGTGGGGTTCGTCGTCATGGATTGATTATGGGTTGTTCTGTCACCGGTGTTAAACCTGCATCTGGAGATTCTCCTTTGCAGGTACTCTTACATTCTCAATCCATATTTCTGTTTCCTTTGGGGGTTTACCTGCTGTTTCATTTTTCATCGAACCAAGGGCAGTTTCTCTGAGCCTTTGTCTCTCTTTCTCTCTTTCTGTGAGTACATCTGACCAATAGAGTCTAAATGTTGTAAGTTCTAAGATCTAAGTCTTAAAATTATTTGAATCTTCTCTATGATCAATTTAATAGTATGCAGAGAAAAATGTTAGTTATGTTGATTTAGTCAGCATAGCATAAATGTATAAAGCCAATCCAAGACTATCACGGTGATGTAGTTGAAAGTAGCAGTGACGCAAAAAATTATGGATTATCCTTACTTAATGAGGCAGACTAATAGTATCATGACAGTATGGGAAGTTTCTAAACTAGAGTTAACCATTTGAGATGTGTCAATGAACCTGAAAGGGAAAAAAAAGGAAATTTTTATATGCTTTGTATGATGAACTGAAGTGGTTGTTTCTTCTAGTAACTTATGATTTGACAAGCACAGATAGGTCATGTTTTATTCTTGTCTCAAATTATAAAGGGTCTGATCTGTTTAATGGATTGAAAATTCAATATACAATACATCTTTTGTCTACAAACAGTTTGTACATAGGCAGGCACTTGTACTGGGTTGTTTCAATTGAATGTTGCCTTTGGGTTCTCTGAATAAGTTTAGTTTAGATTCTGAATTTTCAATCAAGCACTGAAACTATTTCATCTTTATTTACTACTGCAGAGTGTTATTTGCAATAGTTTTTTACATAATTATTGTTTGTGTTACTTTCTTGCCATATCCTGACATTTCAAATACCTCTTCACCAGTATGGTATGATGGAAAAAATCCTGATGTTAATAGATAGCAAAATGATACTCATCTAAATATATTTCACTCAAAAGTCAGGTGTCAGCACTGCTGACAAAAATTGTAGAACTGCTACCAAAAGTTACAGAATTTTTGCTTGATTGTGAAATCTGTCTATACTCTATACTTATGATAACATGCAATGATAGTATTTAAGATAATAACAAAATTTCAACCTGTTACACCTAAGATATTACAGCTTCAAAAGTGATAGTAACATGAAATAAGCTGATTGACCTTGGTTTCCACTGTCAGCAGAATTTCCCCCTAACGTTATTTATGAAGCCCCCCCACTCCCTCCCCTCTTTTCTTTTTATTTATTTATTAATTTATTCTATGTATTGAAAATTAAGAAAGTTCTACAATTTTGATTCAGCTTGGACCCAAGGAAGAAGATGTCGACAAGCCTGTAAAGCCTTTTACCTTCTTAACAAGGTTCATTTTGGGTGCCTTGGCTGCTACATGGTTTGTTCTGGTTCCTATTTACATGTGGCTCAAAAATCTAGTTGTTCCCAAAGGTCAGCCTCTCTGAGAGATTGTTAGCTAAGGAACCTTGTAATACTTTCAGTGCCTTCAAATTTTCTTCAAACTAAGAAGCACAGGCTTGACCGTTTAATTTACAGCCATGATAGTTTTGCTTCTTTAGTTCTGTTCATTTATTAGCTGTCTTGAGAAGCTCAGCATTCTAGCATCGCTATGCTATGAATCAAATAATTATAAAGATTTAAACATGCAGTTGTATCAAGTGTCAATTACAATCAAGCATCCAAAGCAATTCCAAAAATTTCCATTTAAAATTGTAGGCTTACGCTATCCCTTAGGACCTCGCACTGTTATTAACCTGTCTAGGTTATCTCAGCTTTGGTAGCGGACAAATCTAAAATTCGTTCACCACTCGTCCGGAAATTACAACCTTTGGAAAGTTGGGAACTCTCCAAATATTATAAATTCAAGAATGATTTTTCAAAATATCAAACCTTTTTTCATAACAAACAAGTATTTTTTATCTTTATGGCACACTTCAAGAAATCACTCAAGAGTCACATCGACTGTGTTTAATATTTAATGATTTAATCTTATTTAGTCACATTGAGAATACAAATGTATGTGTTTGTTGTATGACTCCCCTAACAAGTGCTTTTTTCGAATTCAAACTTGCATCATCTCTACAAGGATTAAATTATTTCAACTTCAACTAGCAAATTATTAATAAAGCAAGCTTTGTTAACTATAGTGTATAATCTCCTTTTTAATTAACAAATGGATTATTTTAGTTGAAAAAAATATTTAAGAATTAAAGTGAAAGATTTTATAGAAATCAAAATGGAAAGGAGAATAATTTAAAAAAAAAAATTAAATGAAGAGATTTAATATTTTAAACCAATTTTTTTTAAAAAAATATTAATTTATTTTTAAAAATATATTAATTTATTTATTCAAAACAAGTTATAAATAAGTCATTTTTTAAAGTATGGATTTTTAGATTTGTGAAAAATTAAAGAGATAAGGACAAGTTTTAGAGACATATAAGTTTTGTATAAATCATAGTAAAACGAAATGTATGAAATATAATTTCAGTGAAAGAAACATTGATTCTAAGGCAAAGATAAAGTTTGAAGATTATTCAATACAAAAATTCACAAATTTTAAGTATTTGATAATAATAATACAAAATAAAAAAAAATATAAGAGGACGTAAATCATATGATTTAAGTTGGATGGATGAAATGAAGAAAGATTTTAGATATTATTTGTAATAAAAAAATACTACTCAAATTTAAAAGAAAACTTTGTCGTACAGCTATAAGACCTGTTTTGTTATATAATATTGACTGTTGGACGATAAAATGTCAACAAAAAAAAAATAAAAATATGTTAGATGAATGGTCACACTAAAAATAATAATATTAACAATAAGTGTATTAAAAAAAAGTTAAAATAACACTTATTATAGATAAATTAATAAAAATATACCTTAGATAGTTTAATCATATACAAAAAAAACTTATTAAAAGTTTTTGTACGTATAATTGATTAAATAAAAAATAACCCAATAACTAAAAATAAAAAAATAAAAAAATTATTAAATTAAATTTAAATATTAATAATTTAACTATAAAAATAAATAAAAATAAAATATATTAACATCACTTAATTTCACCTCACTTGGTGAAAAAAAATAAATTTGGTTGTTGAATGGATTTCTAGATTTGCTCTGTTCGGGCAAGTAACCGTTTTATTTAAATACATGATCCTTGATCCAACTTTAATCCTTGTTTGTGTTAAACCATTTAATTCTGTAATCCTTCCTAGCGAGTCTGTATATGCGTTTCGCCATTTCCTTTTATTAATCATTTGAAGTTTACACCAATACTTCATTAACAACCTACAATTCTGCGATATCAATAATTGAATGATCCATCTCTAATAAATGACACTATATTATCATGCACAAATCTCACAAAAACGATTTTAACAGCTATAGAGCTCTGATATTCACCCAAATCTCTATTACCATTAAGGTATTAAGTAGCCCTCTTGGACACAATTCCCAAATTGGTAAATTTAGGACAGGATGTGCGCCAGATAGACCCTCTCGTTCAGATACCAGCCACCGCTCTCGTTCAGATACCAGCCACCCCTCTAGTTCAGATACGAACCACCCCTCTAGTTCAGACACGAACCACCCCTTTCTTGAACTACCATTTGATGGAATGCTCGCGCTAAGATCACTATCAGTGTTCTTTGATTGAGCTAAATAGAATCTTCAACTTGCCTCTTCAAAATCCATAGATCAGGACCACTCAGGGCCTGTGAATTAACCACATTACCCAATGAGTCACGGCCTGTGAATTAATACGCAATCACACAACATATAACCACCTTACCCAATGAGTGACTCCCAAGTGAAATTGTTTAGTTATCAAAAAGATCTTTTCTGATCATATAGACCAAAACAGTAAAATAACAAAAATTAGCCCATTCATTCCCACCATAGTTAGCAATGTAAAGCAAAGTCAGCTCAGATGGACAAGCGTTTCATCATGCCAATCAATCCGGTAGGTATCCATTACGTTTCCAAAATGAGAATATGCCACATTGACCTACCTTGCCCCAGAATCAGGACTGGCATCTCCATAGGACACTAATCCCTTCTGTCCGGATGATGAGCTGGATCTAGACCGGATGGGAGATACAGATGTCCTTTTATAGCGACGTCTAGGTGGTGTAGCTTCAGGGGATCTAGAGTGAGATGAGCGATGACCCCTTGAATTAGACCTGGACCTTCCTTTGTCTGGAGAGTGCTGAATACTTTGAGGACCAAGTCGGGATTTTAATCTGTCACTTATTGGAGGCCGCCTGCCTTCTGGACTAAGACTACGTGTTGGACTCGGGCTCCGGCCATGGTCCCTAAAACGGCTGCGTACTGGACTGCGAGACATGCTCCTACTCCGGCTTCTTCTGCTTTGGTATCTGTAAAAGTGAATAAACATCAAACAAATACCCATTTAAGGCAGTTATATATCAAGAATATGCTCAATTTATACACAATGGATGTAAATGTACTGAGGTCTAACTGCATAACATATCTACAACATGAGAGCGAGAGAGAGAACCTTGGAGGGCTCCTACGCCTTGGTGAACTTTGATAACGTCTCTGTGGTGAACGCTCAGGATAGCTTCTGTAGTTTGTATGTCTTCAAAGAGAGAACACATCAAAATAATACCCAACATTTATCTAGCAATCCAATTCAGCATAGTCTAATAGGCATACCTATCGAAGTTTCTTCTTATATTTCTATCAGCATAGCGATAAGAACGAGGTGACCTCTCTGGAGATGGAGTACGATATCTACGCGCAAAGGCATAGCGCTCAGTAAAGCCACGCCCTTTTCTAACACGCTTTGGCACACCATTTGGTGAAGGGCTTTTCGACAAACCCTGACTATGTTTGGAGGCAGCTGGGTGGCCTTGGTTTTGCTCAGCCAACTTCCTAGTGGGACTCCTAGCGTCGATTCTTCCAGGGCTAGCACCTCTGATATAAATATGATCAAACAAACTTAACCAGAGATGCATTCAAATTCCAATATAGAGATTAAGAACTAAATTTAAAACTATAGATGATTATTAATTAGAAGATGAGAAAGCCAAAATGCAAAACCTATTGTGATTTGAATCATCCAAATGGGTAGGTTGCTTGGCAAGTTTACTGAAATTGGCTTCTGCATCTCGCCCGTTACTCAGAAACTCAGAATTTTCTGGAGACAGTTCACCTTCTTCATGCGATTGCTTATCCTCTGTTCTTCTAGCCTTGGAATATTCCCCTTGATCTGGAGCAGTTCTAGCTGAGCGAGGGCTGGAAGGTTGCTTTCCTGCTTCTGTAGCATGATGAGCAATTAGTTTTAAAAAGCAACATCAATAGTGGTGTTACGAAATATCCCTGTTCTCCCTCCTATTTTAGGTTCACATTTGGGGCAAAGGGGAGGTGGGGTTGGGGAAGGGATACAGGACACTTTGCAAAAATTGAGTGGTTAACGCACCTAAATTTCTTTGTTGTTTGTTGTCAGCATGTATCTTACGATCAGAGATGTGATGATGAGCTTTCTGGTCATCAGAACTACTGCCACTACCACTAGTACTATCACTTTCTGTATCACTTGAATTCTCCGAGCTCCTGAAGCAATGAAAGTAGAGATCAAGCAGATGCTTAGAGCAGGTAAACTCAAGCCATGATAAAGTTTAATTATAATCAGACCATCTCGACTTGCGTCGTGATCTTCTATTATGCTGGCTTCTCTTTCTTTGCTTTCGTCCATTTCTTCTCTTCTTCCCATGCTTGTGGCTACTTTTCATAGGTTTCCTCTTCCGGTGTTTCCCATAGCTAGAGGAACTCGAATCAGAAAGCGATGATTCTGACTCCGAGTCTGACTCAGAATCTGAAGAATCAGAATCATCACTATTTGAGCTGTAAGAATCAGATGTTGAGTATCTCCTCCTCTTCCTCAAATCCTTGGAAGATTTTTTTCTTCTTGATTTTTTGTCAGAACTATCATCTGAAGTTGTGGATTTTCCTGATTTTCTCTTTTTACCTAAAAAGAGAAACAGTTCATTTACCATTTAGTACAAAATATATTAAGTGCAGCATTACCAAGCAGATGAGAGGTTTATAATCATTCATTAATGTCTATCCTTATCATCAAGCACCTTTCTCTTTCTCCTTTGTTGCTTGAGTTTTAGCTTCCGAGGTTTCACCACAATCAATGATTTTAACTGGCCGGACAGGCTTCCCATCTGGTGTTCCCACCTGTTCAATTTTCTTAAGAAGATCCAATCCATGGACAACTTTTCCAAAAACAACATGTTTCCTGAAGTGTCACACGAAAGAATTTAAGATTATTAATAATAGTCTCATCACTTAAAAAAGGAAAGATCGCCATCTAATCTCATAGATGTATGAGGTAGAAGAAAGTATTTGCCAAGACAATTTCAAAAAAACCAGAGGAAAACAGCTTTAATTGCCAAATTTAGGGCCAACAACTTTAACAATGGCTGCAGATTTCACATTCAGAATGGTTTGCATTGTGCTTGAAAGATATCAAACTTGAAGAAAACCAAGCAAAGCTTACATACCCATCAAGATGGGGTTGGCGCTTGAATGTAATAAAGAACTGGGAACCATTTGTGTTTGGACCACCATTAGCCATAGATAGAAGACCAGGTCCATCATGCTTTAGTACAAAATTTTCATCTGCAAAGTGAAGGGGACTAGTGCATTAAAATGAATAATCACGAGGGCAGTCCACCAGCATATGTTCTCATAGAAAGTTCAAAAAATGTTGGGGGTTGAAGGTAAGAGGAATTATTACAAGAAGAGAACATAACAAATGCAGAGGAGAAGAAATCCTCCTCTTGTGGAAGGTAAAATACCTGCAAACTTCCCTCCATATATACTTTCTCCACCAGTGCCTGTAAACAAGTCAAAGGTTGTTGGTAACTAGTCTTCAAAAAAGATATAGCAGACAAATAGGGAATCTGCATTCATCAAAATGGGTATATTACAGAAACAAAAAGCATACCATTGCCCCTTGAAAAGTCACCACCCTGTTAGGAAATGGGAAAAAAAAATTTTGATGAATGATCAGGAATTCAAGTATTTGAAAAGAAAAACTAATAAACCACTAGCAGAAATAAGGAGAAAGGCAGAGTCAACATAGGCATAGGCTTCTTTACAGCTTTATGAACATAGATTATCATTTTTACTGGCTCTACCAACACAGACATAGGCTTCTCATCCAAGATGACAAGTTTTCTACTACATAATTAACCTACGAACAAAAGGAAAAAAAAATAAAGAATAACCATGTCCAGAAATTGGACCAATCCCTCAAAAACTCATTAAATTTCAAAGACAAGTTTGCTAAAAGGAGGCAAGGAAGCTTACTTGGGCCATGAACCCTTTTATTATGCGATGAAAAGAAGTTCCTTTATAATGCAAAGGCTTTCCAGTCGACTTCCCAATGCCCTTCTCACCTTCAAACAAAAAGACAGCTCATTTACAGTAAAAGCACACAGATAAGTAGAAACAACCAATAGATGAGAAAGTGTATCATCTTTTCAGATGTCACATTTCTTTGTTTTAAAGGCAAAAATGCTGGATTATTTACAGAATCTACTGTATTTCTTGATCCTAGCATTTTATAATCTATATCCATATGAATTGCATTTGAACTAGTCAGCCATATGTTAATTAGAACTTACTAAGCTACACATACAAACTGTATGAAATTACAAACTCAACAAAAGACCGCAGCTCTGAAAAAGCCTGGTTATATACTTATATTAAGGAAACATGCCTAAAAGTTCAGTAATGCTGTGATATTTCCCCCCAATTTTCTTCAGATAAAAGTTTAAAATGTTGAATATTATTTCTTTAGCATTTGTGTGGATCTAGGCAACTAGAGAGTGAGAGATCAACAACTAATATAGCACCCAGAAGCTAGTAGATCATATTTCATTGTCAAACCAAGGACTACCTGAGAAAACATTTCATAGCAAATTAAAATTTAGTGTTTTCATGTCAGTCAATTTCCAAAAGGAAAATAAATAACATGTGAAGCAGAAGGATAATAATTCAATTAAAATACTTGTTTTGTGTCCATATACATAGACAAACAGGGGGTTTTGGCAAAGAAGGAAAATTGGACACTATCGTGAGAAAGCAAGGGATTTGATTAAAAGTATATAACTTTTCAAGTTTTAAACCCATCCAGACTGAACTCTACCTCATCAAAAGACCTCCTAGGTCAACAAGCAGTTCCAACATCTGATAATAATCAAAGCACATGCTCTACAAGCAACAATTCAAAAAACAATTACAACAGTAATAGACAACTAAACTTGAACACTTAAAAGATACCTGTACAAAGTGCCCGAAAGTTCTCAGCTGTCCTAGGAACGACACCAGCAAAAAGCTGCAGCATTTCAAAAGTGACATAAATGTAACACTCAGAGGTTAGGGGAAATTTCAAAAATATACAGAAGAGTATATTTCTGCTTTTCTTGTTACCTCAATAACAATTCTTTCCAGAGGGTCCCCATCAATTGAGACATCTAAAAACACAAGAGGGTTCTTTTTCTGACTCATATCACCTAAATCAAGATGCTTCAGAGGCAAGTAGAGCAAGAAAATAATCAAGAATCAGCATTGCCATTTCATGAGCATAATAGCACATCATAAAAAGCATTCACGTTCATGTTTGACAGTTAAAATAGAAGGCCATTGTGATTCCATCGCATAAAAAATCTTATATAATCCTACATATGTTACTTTCAGAACATGTTCAGATTCGAAATATAAAACTATATTCTCCACTAATATGACTCAGGTCTCCTTGACAGTACAGAATCATGCAGACCTCTTCCCTAGCCAGTTCCCAACAACCAGTTGTCTAGCATTTCAATCACATGAACAACATTTACATATTAAATAATAATAATAATGAGTAGCATTCAGGCTCTGGCATAGAAAGAATGCCAAATGAGAAGATTATTCCTCCCGATAATGAAGAAAGAAGTTTCTATGACATAATGATACAAAGGTCTTAAGATCAATTAACAGCCGCAGCTACAAAACCCTAAACCCTAAGAACCAAGCAAAGTGCAGTTAAATTCAAAGAAACTCCATGATTTTTATTTTTTCACAAATTTAAACTCAATAAGGAAGAAACTGTCGGACTGTAATCCACCAAGATCTAAACCGTAATATTAATTCAAAGTGGCATTTCTACTCCACAAGGAGGGGGAGAGGGGTGTTATGTACCCCCGTTGGGAAGTGAGGGTTATCCACCAGGAAATTCTGCATACACAGACTTATAACTAAAATTGCAAAGGGTGAAAGGATAAGAGGAAAAAGCTGCTTCCTACAGGGGAAGAATCTAAGAGCAAACAAAAAAAAAGGAAATAACATTTTCTGTGCATCTAGGTGCGGCGTGACCGAAAGTGTGTAAGCAGATAAGACAGAGGCATTATACGAGTCAGCAGGCCAAATAGAGAGCAGGAAACTCACTGTGAATGGAGGCAACACCTGTGCTCAGTAAAATTGCCGTCCGTCGCTTGGGAGAAGAAGGGGCAGGCGAGGAAGACAAGGGATTCTTGGGTTGTGGAAATTATGGCCTTGGTCGAACTCGCTTAGGGTCTTGCCCAAATTATGTGGCCCAAACCGGCCCCACCCAAGTATCAATTAACATTTAACATATTGCAATTAAATCTTACATTTATCAATGAAAATTATTAATCGAGTAAATTACATCAATTTATTTTGATATAATGATATTTAATAAATTTATATTTATTATTTTTAAATTTCAAACTTTATATTTAATATAATATTATATAAAATCTTAATCTAATTTTTTTATTAATGAAATTAGTATTTTATCTATATTTGAATTCTATTAATTTTTTAATAAATTAATAGTATTAATTTATAAGAAAAAAATAAAAGATACAATGGCTCAATTCATATATAGTGAGTCTTTTATTGACCTCTTTCATATTTTTTATTTTTTATCTCTCTCCTTTTAGTATTGCAAAAAATAAAATTTATTTATTTTAAGACGATAAAATTATTTCATTATTTTTATTATTATAATAAGAAGCCCATATTAAAATCTAATATAAATTTACCTGTAATTATATTATATTAAAAATATGAGCACAATATTATTTTATACACATATGTATCTACAAAAAATAATAATAATTAAGTTAGTGGAGTGATAATATAATTTAGTAAAATTCATAAGAAAATTAGTATAATTTAGTCTTATTGGTTCTATCCTTTCAACATAAGTGTTAATTTACTAATTAAAACATTACTATTAATGGTTTGATGTGCACCAATAAATATGTTAAAATTTCAAAATCAGTAAACAAAATTTAAAATATTAAGAGGATTTTTATTATATTTTAAAAAACAAATAATAATAAATTATTAAAAAAATTTATTCTCAAAATTATATATTAATATATAATAAATATAAAACATATATATATTTATATATATGAACGACAAAACATGAGAAACTAAGATCTAGAAAAACTAGTAAAAGTCAACAATAAGAGCAAGAAAAATGTTTTGAGGAGGCTCCTTGTTTTTTTGGTACAAAAAGACTAAGCACTAGACTAGACAACGCCTAGGGAAGAAAACTCTCGTAACATCTTCAGTCATGATTTGCATTCCTTCAGCGGGAGGTTAAGCATAGTGGCGATCCCCAGATTTAAGCTGTGACCATGGTGTGCCATAAAATCAGCCATTTTATTGCCCTATAAATGTATGTCTGCACCTCACTTCCCAGTTCCTTTCATTAGCTATTTAAGGGGTTTGAATTTTTTATAGTTAAAAATTAATATATTTTTTATAATAAATACAAGATAAAAATAAAAAAAATTGATATATAATTCAATTTCTATTATTATAAGTCTTTTATTTTTATTTTTTTTCTATTATAAAAAATTACAACAAAAAAAAAAATATAAAGATCCAAAATCTTCTTGAAGATGCATAAGTTTATATTTTTATTAACATAATTAGGCTGCTTATTTTTATTATTTTTCAATGACATCACACAAAAACATGTACCTTCAATTTAATATAGACATGAGACATGCGCATTAAAAAAAAAAATAGGCAAAAGTAATTATAACGTTTAAAAACTTGTTTGGCTTTAATATAACTTTTAAAGTTAAAAATGCTGACTGTATTTCATAATATTTTTAACTTTCAATTTTTTTATTTATTTTAAATACAATAAAATATAAAAATTAAATAATTTTTCATTCTCATATAATTTTCTCCACCTCCTCATATTTATTAAAATTTATATTCAATTCAATTCTAAATTACATTTTATCAAACACAAAAGAACTAACAAAATTAATATAAAAATGTATTTTTTTTTGTAGTTAAAATTTCACCAAAAAAACGCATATTATGTATCTGATATATTTCTAAATTATGCCTTCAATATTTTACTTAATCTATAAAACATTTTATTAATAAAGTTAACATATTTAATTAAAATAAAATTTTAGAACTAAAATAAAATTGGAGTTAAATTTGTCAGGTACAAAAGTCAATGCGCTTTTTAAAGCATCCCTTTATAACTCCGCGCCATTTTCGTTAGACGCGATGATGTTTCCGATATTCGGATCGAAGGATCCACCAGGCATTCACTAGTACAGTCACAGAGGCGGCTAGATTCACGGAAGGCTATCCATTATTGGCCGAACTTGGCTTTTGGGTTCACTTCCACTTCCATTTGTGAATTGATTTCTGCTGTTCCGCTCTTGCTTTGATTGAGCTTCTATCAATTTATCCAAACCTGGGAACTCTCATGTTTTTCAGAGACTCACAAGCTTAGGATTCTGGATCGGAGCCTGCGAGCGCCTCTGGCAGTGAGCGGAGGGGGCAAGGATGTGGTGTGCCATCAATGCCCCCAGCCAGAGTGAGATACCTTACAGGATGCCTTTGATGGATCCTAAATCGACATTTTTGGAGGAGTGTGAAATGGCGATCTGTTTTGCCGCGGCGAAGGAGAGGTTTACCGGGGTCAAGTATTTGAGTATCTTTCGAGGTGTGTGGATTGAAGTGAAGGAAAGGTCTTTGAATTTGGAGGAATCTCTGAAATTTATTCACTGGGTATCCATACCTGGCAGGAGTTTTGGAATAATGAGTTAAACGGGTTTTAGACGTCTATCTCATACTTAATTAGGAGCGATGAATTACTGGCTGAGTGACTTTCCGGGTTCTGATGATTCCGTGAAATGCATTGTAAGTGAGTAAGGAATTAATATCAAACAACCCAAGCATGTCTTAATGATAAACACAACCAGTTACCAGCATGATTTTGTCATTTGCAGGTTATTACACTGGCCTGGAGGTAGTTAATTAGTCCAACACCTGTATTTAAACATACTTACGTAGCCACAGAGCTCATTGATATACATGTAGAAAAATATAGTGTCAGCAGTGACATTATAGGTCGTTGATTCATATAAAAAAAGTCACAATCTCTATAGCTTATTGATTCATATCAAGAAATCACAATCTCCTCTGAGCAGGGACACCATACATATGCATTTTTTGGTTCATTTTATATTATAAGTTGATGGAACGCAATGGGTGGTATTTTATATAGTAGTGTAGGCGTTGAGTTAGTTTTCACAAGTTAGTTAATTTGTACGGTCACTGAATGGTTATTAGGCGTAACATATTGAACAACTTATGCGACTATTTTCATTACATTTTCGCCATTTCCGTCTGTATTAATATGCCTGAAGATGTCAACTATACATATTGCTTTGAAATTTTTTTACTGCAAATTAGCTCAAAAATTTGTTATTTCTATTAATAGAATGTCATTCTGAACCCATTTTAGATGTTCGCTGGCCGAATGCATGGCTTGGAAGTAACTTGCTCCTTTGGTTGCCGCAGAAGTTACAAGACGCGCCGTCTTACAAAGGTCAACGCTTCAGGTTACAACTTCTGCTTCACTTAAGTTTTTGAATTATGTTCTGAAAGCTTGTTCCATCAGTAAGAATAGACCTCTTATTTTGTGTAGTGACACCATAACTTAAAAGAGTTTGCTTAAGTCCAATCTGTTGAGACTTTTGACACCACAACGTTAAGTAGCTGGTATTCCTTCTTAGTTCACGAGTTAATCTGTCTTTATCATCCTAAGAAATTGCCTTGGCAAACAGCTCAGCCTTATTTTGAGACGTGAGAATTGTAGTCTGTATTTGTGGATTTTAAGCCTCTTTTTTATGTCTGCTATTTCTCATTCATATTTTTGTTTGTATCTGATGGCTGTGGTGACATCAACTGTGAGACAAAATAAGTAGTTCCTCCTAGCCACTTGGCAGTTGGCATTACTCAAGTAATGAGGTCTGTCAAAGTGCTATATTCATACTTAGTATAAACAACATACATAAATTTTAGTTTTAAATATGATTTTAATTTATTTTTATTTTGGACAGCAAAAGATTGCCTTGCATTAGAAAAACAGGCTCAAAGGCCTGAGGATCACAGAAACTTCAAGAAAGCACAAGATAAAATCTCTAACAAAGCAAGCATACCCTACTGAGGACAAACAAAAAACCTATCTAAAACAACAACTAAACATTGCAACAAAATCAGCAACACCCTTAACAGAATTACCAAACAATGCATAAGAAAAACATTTGAAAGACATTTACAATGGGGGTATACACCCCTGTATCCTCTCTAGTGTAATTACTCCTAAAAAGTCTTCCTTTATACTATATTTGAAGACTACTATTGCAGGCAGATCTGGGGAGTGAGGTGAAAATCTTCAAAGAGTAGCCATCGAAAGTAAAACTAAAAGACTTACTAAGAAGACGGTAAAAAATCCAAGAAAAAGAATAAGACTTCCACAATGAAAGGAGAGGATGGGGAAGACCTGTGGAATGTTATATGTAGGATTTATTACTTACTAATTTATTTATCAATAACATTTATTTATTTTATTTAATTAAACTCAAAGTAATAATAATCATATTATTTAATTAAGAGAATTTGACTTCTTTCTCTAAAAGGAGGTAGCTCTCCTTCCTAATAAGAGGTAGTTATACCTAAATAGGGGAGGTGTTTTTAGCTAAGTAAAATGGTGTCGCCACTTTAGAAGAGAAACCAGCTCCATCTCTTCTACTATATATAATATGTTCTTTAGACAATAAACATAAATAAGATACTAGATGCCTAATAATGCAGTACCATAGCTTGGTCTAAGGCTCTGTAGAGGGTCTTACCTTGATCTCTTTGACCTTCCATGATCTTTGGCATCTAGTCTAGTACAGCTTTTAGTAATAAGCCCTGCAAAGAAAAGTGCTTCATAGTATTCAATAAATCTATCTCTTAAGTAATAAACTAAAATACCTCACTTTCTCCCTCTTAAGATGTATGAGGTAGTGGAGGGTGTAAAGAGATCATCCCTTCCCTTAAAGTCAGCCTAGTATTGATTTGATAAGAATTGTGCCAACTCTGACTTCATGAGGACAAAGTTCTGTGAGTTGATTTGGCATAGGTTAAGTGCTACTCATACACTCAATTTAGACAAGGTTGGGAATGTCATGAAAGAGTAATTCTCATCCTCCTTATCTCAGGGACAATCATAAAGAGTGATTTGACAGGATTGAAGTAAGGATTCTCTTTGTCAGGCAAGATTATTTTAGGTAAGTTAAGTAAAAGTTTAATATTTAGCAAGTAAAGTTTTGTTCTATTGAGCTCAAACCCTACTTCTCCTAGCTAAGTCAGCACCACCAACTACTCCTAGCCTTTTTTGAGGAGTCAACCTTGTAGCGTTAAGATCTTACCCCACTAAACACCACATCAATAACTAATCCCATGTTCACATCTACATACTCCCACATACATAATCGCTCATGATCTCTCACCTTAATTACAACCTATTACTTAACCCCATTACCTTATTGTAGAACATGCATATAGTTATTTACTTTTTTATAATATTGCCTATCAATTAATAACTGTTCATTGGTATTCTTCACTATAAATAGACCTCCTATTAAGTATTTTAGGGGGACAAAAATAGAGAAATAGAAGTCTAGAAGCATAGAACCTAATATGCACAAACAAAAAGATGACATGGAAACAAAAACTCCTAGTGTTTTCTAAGAATTTCTGAAACCTCAAGTTTAGTAAGAACATATTTTATTTTCTAACATTTAAACTCTCTTTTCTTACTTATAGTTTGTCCCAAAGTATTGCACTTCTTCCCTACTAAAAGCTTCTCATTGATTAGTCCCTTATTTTGTACCTCATAAGTTTGAACCCCCAGAACAATTATTAAAGATGTGGTCATATCTTTGTTGCTAGGTTTCAGGGGCCAAATGTTCATAACAAGTTTGAGCCAGTTTCACCCGAACTAATGAGTACGAGAGAGCTACAACTAGACTTTATGCAATCTCTCATTCCAAATGTACAAATAGAATGCTTGAGGGCTAATCTATTATTTTTAACTTTTTTCTTGACATGGACCCATGTATGCCACTTTGCCTACATTTGTGACTTGAATATTTCTATATAAGAAGCATTATCTTTTGCTGTTTAGCCGCCTGAATTTAAATGTAGCCCTTTATATAATGAGCAACCTTATACCTTTAAGAGCTGTACAACTTGCAATACTCTTGTAAAATTTCGTTTGAGCATTGCTAGGTACACAGTCTCTTTACAACTTGTGCAAAACGGATAATGTAATTGCATTTGAGCCAAGATGGCTTGCTTGAAATTTGTTATGCATTGCTCAAAAACAGTCACATCTACATTGTGCATAGTGTGTGTATTAAGGTTGTTTAAGTAGCATTCCCATTGGAAGGATTAGACTATTATTGACAAAAAAACTAAAGTGCAGTTTTTATGAAAAATTCTTAAGTTCACACAGTGTGACACTATTTATACATTGGTCAATAAAATTTAATTATTTTTTACATTATTTATTATGTCGGTCATCTAATTTAAAATAAAAAAATTTGATAAATATTAATACATAAATGACGTAGTACAATCTTTGCATTTAAAATTTTATTTTTTAATTTTTATTATTAAATTCTCTTAATTAAAAATTCAGAAAAAAATTAATAATAAACATGCGAAGAGTTGAGATCCTTATTGATATAATATTTTCTGTATCTATCGAGATTGTCTTTTGCTGATATCACGGGCTTTAAATACAATGAGACATATTGTGTGTCATTGACTTTGTTTAAAACAAAAACATGGGTTGTTTGGAAAATAATGTTATTTTATACCGAGTTTGGTCGACATGGAAGGTGCTAGGAAGTTGTACTGACGGCCCACGAAGAATTTATATTGCCTTTGATGTGTTCACCCTGACCAATTAATATCAGCTGCGAAATTACTAGGAAGTTTCCTTTTGTAGTCTTAATTAATTTTCTTTCGGTTTAGTTTCTATGGGAACATTAAATTTGTCAGTCACGAAAGTACTAGGAAGTTTCGTTTAGTCAACAATTTTGCGCAGAAAAGGTCAAAAAGAGAGAAGGACAGAACCATCACTCTCTCGAGCGGTGAGTCTGCAAGACGCATCAAATAAAGTTAAATAGATATCGGCAAGTATGAAAGTTAAAAGCCAATAGCCCAACACCCGCTAGAGGAGAAAAAATGTAAAAAGATGATAGAAAGGAGAAATTCTTATATATAATAGATATATTATTTTATTTATATATTATCGAATAATATTAAATTATATTTTTAATTTTTTTAACAAATTGATGTGAACTTAAATTGATTAAAAAAATATAAAATATAATTTAATATTATTGAATAATATATAAATAATTTGACATATTTATTATAGGTAAGAATTTTTGCATAGGAAAATGCTGAGACAATGCAGGTTAAAAGTAAAGGTAGAGCCGATTTGTTAGAAAATTTCCCACCCAATATACATCACCTTATTCAGAGTAACAGATATATACAATTAACTTTGAATAAAAATATTTAATCAGGTCAATAAGAAATACAGCTTTTTCTGATATTCAATTCTCATTTTCTTATCTACTGTGGAAAAGCAGTGCTCCTTTAAACCCATATGCATTTTAGTTTAAGTGTAAATTATATTCATTTACACGTTAAAATTATATTTTTTATTTTAAAAAATTATACTTTTTTCTTCTATTTTATATTTCAAGAGAAATGAATGTAATTTTTTAAAATAAAAAATATAATTTTAATATCTATAAATGAATGAAATGTAATTTACTCGTAGTTTCATATTTTTGGTTCCATTCTCAGTCGCTTTCGTCGTTGAAAGGGAACATCGACTTTGGTTTTCGCTTTCGTAGTTTCATATTTTGTACATTTCTATAAACGTGACACACGGAGTGCACTGCACGAATGAGTCAATGCTCAATTAACTATACAGCTTCCAGAGATGGGAACGCATGACGTAAAGTTGGATGTTTTGGCCCTTGTTCACGTAAGGAAGACTACCTCTCATTCTTCCTAATGAAACACACATTTTGAGTACAGCTCTTAAGGTATTCACTATTTTGCCTGTTTCGAACTCCAAATTAACCCCTCATCATCTTAGTTATTAGCAATATTAGCTTCTTTGCACTTTTGTATTTATATCCACAATCCAATGCAAAATCCAATTCTGCCGTGGGCAGAATATGCTATTGTTCGGAGTGTTTGAGAATGTTTTATAATAAAATTTGACCAAAATGTCTCGTAGTATCAAAATGACAACTATTAACCGGCCATACAACTCTTCAAAGCTAATAGAAACATCAGGAACTCGCAGGATATTTAGTTACAATTATTTATCTCTTTTATATCAAATTCTTTTATAAAATATGTAAAAATATTCAATCATAAAATAATGAGTTTTAGTAATTATATACATGATAGTGAAGCTATAAAACCTGCTCTTAAAACTTTTTCATCGACTTAATGACTTGGTGCGGAGAAATTTTAAACTCATAAATCAAGTATGCTGAGTGGAAATTTCTTCATCAATTAAAACTATATGAAATCCACCTGGAAACCATAGTCACGTAAATCAGACCTTCATGTGAAGCTAAGCTTGCCTTCTTTCAAGAAATGCATGTGTCTTACAGAGATTGCTCAATATGACTTCCAAGTCAACTGAAAAACGTGCTTCCAACTATTTGGGGACGTGAAGAGTGGAATTACCACCGACTATAATAATGGACCCCTATTGTCATCGTCGGCTGAAAAAAAGACAACCAGCACTTGTTACATTTTACAATTTTAGGTTTTTGTTCTCAACTAAATTCTACTAAACAACTGGCATTAAAATTGGACTTGATATCTTATATCTATACACTTTCTGAGAACTTACATTGCAAAATAAAAATGAATGCAATTATTAATTACGGCAAGATTCTTTGATCAAAAATCACAAGCAACTTGACTTAACTTTGGTTTGGATAGGAATTGTGGAACTGGGAAGTTACCGGTGAAACATCCCAACGATGACCAAACTCAAGTGTATAAATAAGACAACTTGCATAACTCTATTCAGAATGTTGATCTTTCCTGCTTCGTAGTTTCCTACCTATCCTCTTCTTTCCAACTTATGGTACTAGTCTTTCAGTTTCTCATTTACAAAATCTGCTCTCTAACTCCAGCATGTCCAGTAATGGCCCTTTGCTTTTGGAAATCACTAAAGCCATCACCCGAGTCTCTCCCAAAAAAAGATGGCGTTTTGCTTTTACGGCAATTTATTCTGCACGGGTAATGCTTTCCCTTGCCAAAGATGTCACATCCAAGAGAAATAACCATCATTACACTAAATTCTTCCAATCCAGTTCTTCCACTGTTACTCTCGATATAATTGAACCATGCCATTCGCAGCATGTGGACAGTGAAATTATTCACTCTTCTTTGGCTTCCCATGATAATCAACCGAGACTCACAGAAATAGATGAGAACAAAGACTTGGAAGGTCTTTCTGGTCTTGATCGTGTGGGCAATGAAAGTGCTCATTATTCTTTTGCCCCTGATGTTAATCAACTGGGACTCGCAAAAATGGTTAGAAACAGAGACTTGGAAGTTCTTGCTGAACTTGGAGGAGTTGAAGCCGTTGCCTCTGTTCTTGGAACCAATCCTGCAAAGGGAATCCATGGCAGCGATGAAGACATTGCCAGAAGGCGTCAGTTGTTTGGTTCAAACACATACCAGAGGCCACCACCAAAAGGTTTCCTGCACTTTGTGCTGGAAGCTTTTAATGACACCACCATTCTCATCCTCCTAGTCTGTGCTGGCATTTCTCTTGGTTTTGGCATCAAGGAAAATGGGGGAGAAGAAGGGTGGTATGAAGGTGGGAGTATATTTGTAGCTGTCTTCTTGGTGGTGGTTGTTTCTGCACTCAGCAACTCCAGACAAGAAAGACAATTTGACAAATTATCCAAGATAAGCGATAACATCAAAATTGAAGTTGTGAGAAATGGAAGGCCCCAACAGATATCCATCTTTGACATTCTTGTGGGAGATATTGTGTCTCTCAAGATTGGTGACCAAATTCCAGCCGATGGATTATTCTTAGCTGGTCATTCCTTGGAAGTGGACGAATCAAGCATGACAGGTGAGAGCGACCACGTAGAAATAGAATCCATAAAAAATCCCTTCTTGTTATCTGGCTCAAAAGTGGTGGATGGCTATGCTGAAATGCTTGTCACCTCTGTGGGAACAAACACGGCCTGGGGTGAAATGATGAGCTCCATAACCCGTGACACCAATGAAAGAACACCATTGCAAGCTCGCCTTGACAAGCTAACCTCTTCAATTGGAAAAGTAGGCCTCACAGTTGCTTTTCTCGTTCTAGTAGTGTTGTTGATTCGTTATTTCACTGGAAACACAAAAGATAAGAATGGGAATAAGGAGTACATTCGTAGTAAAACAGATATCGATGATGTGTTCAATGCGGTTGTACATATAGTTGCAGCTGCAGTTACTATTGTGGTTGTGGCAATCCCTGAAGGTCTGCCATTAGCTGTCACTCTCACACTAGCATACTCCATGAAGAGAATGATGGCAGAGCAGGCCATGGTGAGGAAGCTTCCTGCTTGTGAGACGATGGGTTCTGCAACAGTTATTTGCACAGATAAAACGGGAACCTTGACGTTGAATCAAATGAGAGTGACCAACTTTTGGCTTGGCCATGAAAACATGAAGGAAAAATTTTTCCATGCAATGGCCCCAAATGTTCTTGAGCTGTTCCATCAGGGTGTGGGCCTCAATACAACAGGCAGTGTCTATAAGCCTTCATCAACATCTGAACCTGAAATTTCTGGTAGCCCAACTGAGAAAGCAATCCTCTTATGGGCCGTATCAGATTTGGGCATGAGCATAGACGAACTGAAGCAAAAATATACAGTTCTCCATGTTGAAACATTCAACTCAGAGAAGAAACGAAGCGGTGTAGCAATAAGGAAGGAGAGCGACAACACCATTCTTGTGCATTGGAAAGGAGCTGCTGAAATGATATTAGCAATGTGTTCCAATTATATTGCTAGTAATGGTACAACCAAGTCCCTCGATGAAGAAGATAGGAATAAAATTGAGCAGATAATCCAAGGCATGGCAGCTAGTAGCTTAAGATGCATTGCATTTGCTTACATACAAAATTCAGAAAGTCAACAAACTCTTAAAGAAGACGGGTTAACCTTGCTAGGAATTACTGGCCTCAAGGATCCATGCCGACCAGATGTGAAGAAGGCGGTGGAAGCTTGCAGGCTTGCAGGAGTGGAGATTAAGATGATCACTGGAGACAACATATTCACAGCAAAGGCAATAGCTACGGAATGTGGTATATTAGAGCTTAGTAACCAAATAAATGCGGGAGAAGTGATAGAAGGAGTGGAATTTCGGAATTACTCAGAAGAAGAGAGGATGCAGAAAGTTGAGAAGATCCGCGTGATGGCAAGATCATCCCCTCTTGACAAACATCTCATGGTAAAATGCTTAAAACAGAAAGGCCATGTAGTTGCAGTCACAGGAGATGGCACAAACGACGCACCTGCTCTAAAAGAAGCTGATATAGGACTTTCAATGGGCATCCAAGGCACTGAAGTTGCCAAGGAGAGCTCTGACATTGTCATCTTGGACGACAACTTCAATTCTGTTGCCACAGTTTTAAGGTGGGGACGATGTGTTTATAACAACATACAAAAATTTATCCAGTTTCAGCTAACCGTGAATGTTGCAGCTCTGGTGATAAATTTTATTGCAGCAGTTTCTGCTGGAGATGTACCCTTAACAGCCGTTCAGCTATTATGGGTAAATCTCATTATGGACACATTAGGTGCCCTTGCACTGGCCACAGAAAGACCTACCAAGGACTTAATGAAAAGAAAGCCAGTGGGTAGAACTGAGCCCCTTATTACTAATATTATGTGGAGGAACCTTTTAGCTCAAGCTTTATATCAAATTGCCATGCTCTTGCTTTTACAGTTCAAAGGGGAGTCACTATTCAATGTAAGTGAGGAGGTAAATAAGACCCTTATTTTTAATAGTTTTGTTCTCTGCCAAGTTTTCAATGAGTTCAATGCAAGAAATATGGAGAAACACAATGTATTCAAAGGTATCCACAGAAACCACTTGTTTCTTGGAATTGTGGGCATAACGATTGTTCTTCAAATTGTGATGGTGGAATTCCTAAAGAAGTTTGCTGATACTCAGAGGTTAACATGGGAGGAATGGGGAGTTTGCATTGCAATTGCTGCTATGTCATGGCCAATTGGCTGGATAGTCAAGTTCATACCTGTTTCAGAGAAACCCTTCTTCAATTACACTAAAAGGCTTAATTTCCATACATCCTGTCGCCGAATATTTTAAATTTAGATTTCCAAGATCTTTGGAATTTAGGATTCTGTCAGTATACTATCAATTATTTGGGACTCTAATTTCTCAATTGGACAATCCATATGCTCATCCTTCTACCTATTGCTGATTGTCTGAGCTGAGAGTCAAGTTGAACCATGTATGGTAACTTCGTTAAATCAACGCCAAGACAAATGTAAAAGCGCAGCATCAAGTAAGTCAATGAGCATTTGTTAACTTTATTTTCTTTTATTTGGTCATACAGTGAGCTGAGTTTATTAGATTCTATGATTAACATTTGATGCCCACTGGTCATGCAGGATTCGTGATGCCATTCGGAAACAAGACATTGTTTTGGCGTTAGGGATGGGCTTATTTTGTGTTAAAGAAAGCCTGAGAAAACAGAAACAAAACAACAAACAGGGTTGTTATGTTTGAGAAACTCGTAGATATTGAAAATTTGGATCGACTTTCATGAAACTGACGGAGTCCATATATGGCCCTTACTTTTTAACTAACCAGCTGTATGACATTTATCTTTGTTGTTGTTGCTGCTTCAGTGTCCAATTTCCTTTTAGACAATGCTCTGTAGCTTAGGAAAGTCTACATTATACCCTGTTTTAGTAGCATATTGAATTGACTTGGAAAAATCATCCTTGCAAGCAAGGGTCATGCTTTTCTTTTTCTTTTTTCTTTTTTTTTTTTGCTTAATGTATTTCCTCATGAACCAGTTGGAGAATAAGAGCAATATTATTACATTGAGAAATAAGAGTTCTTTCTCGTGTGATGATATTGTCTGTTGTGCTGTAGTAGAATCTTACGTGAATTCAATAACAAGGCCAGCTCTCAATTATGCCTCTAAGGAGTAAGTGTTTGAGAGATGATGTCATTTCTAGTTCATTATGGGTGTGGTGGATCGAGTTACCTGTTCACCTTGATTAGAACCAAACTAAATTTATTACTGACTGATAATCTTGGATTTAACCGAATCGACACAAATATTCTCAGCTTATGGGTCGCTTAGGACCATCATCTCATGACTACACTTGATCAAGAAGGGATCTTGATCCCACCTCTAAAAGGTCTATAAAACCATAGAGACAGCCTATTTCAACATTATATTACAAATACAATGTACAACTGCTAATGACTAAATTAACCAGTTGTTTAACTCTGATTATTCTACCAATAGTTGCTTGTTATTTGCTAACGTTTGGATTTGTCTAATCTAAAAAGCACGGTTGGATAAGATTCCAATCCGTAAATCAAAGAAAACTGGTTTTCGATCACGTTGGTTTAGGATTTTAGAAACGTAGCTAGATTTCTGCATTTAGGTACAACTTGATACCTACTACGTAAACAATATTATTAGGGAGTTTTATAGTAAACAATATAATTAAACTTTACGGAAGATAATCTATCGAAAATTGATTCCTAATTTAGAGAGTTATATGTTTAATTATTTTAGATGGTTATTCAAAATGCCTTGATATGTCATATGTCCTTATTCATTAATTTTTTAAATGAATTTAAACACCCAAAGGAAGTTAATTTAAATGGTAAAAATAAGTAATACATGATACTAGTGGTTTCACATGCATGCTATAGCTAGTTTTTTTTTTTTTTTAAATTAATTTAAACTATAATAAAAAATTATTTAATTTTTAACTCTCCTATAGTTTTTTCTCTCATAACTCTTACTTTCTCATATCTCTCAAGTCTCACTATATAATATTATATAATTTGAAAAACTATTATTTTACTAAAAATTGAATAGAAAATTTTAAATATCTTATGTGAAAGAGATCACTTACCCTTACCTTCCATGTGATTTATTTTTTGTTAATAAAAATAACTTTTTATCCAAAATAATAACCAAAACAAAATTTTATACCATTATCATAATAATAAAAAAACATTTAGAAGATATATTTATCATTTAATAATATATATCAATATCAATTATAGATAAAATAGTAACACAGTACCATAAAATCTGTTGTTGTTATAATTAATAACTATTACAATCATTAAAGTAAAAATCATTTAAAGTGGTTGAGTTTGAGTATATAATTAGTGTAAGAAGTGGTGCATAAGAAATTATGAAAAATGATTACAATAATTATGACATAAATTATGAAAAGGTAAGTGGAGTTGCAACAACCCTGCCTTTAATTTATTCCATGTCCAGGTGAAATGATAGGCTCGTGTGGGTATTACTCTTTAGCTCTCTTACTCAATTCAAAGGCTTTGATGGAAAACAAGAATACTCATTAATCATCGGTCATCAATCACACCTCACTCTCCCATTCACTATTGTATTGTATATACACATGCACACTCACACATGCTTCTTTTTTCTTCTTTTTGCCTTTGCCCACTAACAACTCTTTAGTCTTTATCACTTGGCGACAACAAAACTTTTACTTTCAATTATTGTTAAAAATGTGAGGGTTAACTAGATGAAGAAATTACTATGTTTTATCTCTTAATTAACTGTATAGTTTAATTGGAATTAACCCTTTTTTTAAGTAAATATTGATGGCTTTCTAAAACAGTAATGTAACTATTATATATATAGAGACAAACAAGGACAACTTAAGAGCATACTATATATATTTTTGTTCTTTTGATTGGTTTAATTGGTAGATTCTTTAGATTACATAGAAAAAATCGCAGATTCTTTTTCAATAAAGTTATAACAAGTAAAAAGCACTACAAAAAAAAAAAATTAGTAACGCTTGAGGAGCCACTAAAACTAATTCACGACAACTAGTCAAGCGTTACTAAATTATGTGTTCAGAAACTATTTTTTAATGCTTTTCTGCAGCTGATGGAAGAAGTGCCACCATAAAATTTGTGGCGCTGTAATATTTTTGAATGTTTTCTCCATTTTTTTTTATTTTTTATTTTTTCATTTGTGACAGTTGGACACTCTCATAAAATTGTTTAATTATATATTTTTAATTCTTTAGAAAAATTTATTAGCACTTCCTGATATTTTTTAGTATATAAACAATTTTGATTACTCTTGACATTTTTTAAGTGTCACTATTATTTAGATATATATTTTTATTAAATAATACTTGCAATTTTTGTGGCACTTTTACAATATATATATATATATTATTTCTTGGTACTTTTAAATGGCCAGAATATCTTGCAGGCAATTTTTTTAAAAATAATTAATTATTATACTTAAATATATATCATATTTAACAATAACATTATATATAAATCCAAAATAACAACAAAAAATTTCTTAAGTTTCCTTACATCAAATATCATACTTTATCAAGTATTTGTAAATTATAAAGATTCCAAAATTCAAAAACAAAATGAAAAGTCCTGCACTTAAAATCTATCATAGTCTATCTTTGTACTTGCCATAATAAAAAAAAATATATTATAGTTGTAAAAATGTTGATACACTCCAAAGCAATCATTTAGGATAGGCACAACTTATAAGAGTGCATATTAAATTTTTAAATGTAAAAATTAATATATCTACCCTTAATTGTAAAATGCTATATATATATATATATATATATTCGCATCCTTCGTAGATACTCCCTTTCATGGTGTACCTCTTGGATATAAGGCAGATATAAAGCAGAGGAAGTTCTAAAATTCAAATGATCCAAAACAATTGCAAAGGAAGGAGAATAACTTACTAGCAACTTCAGTAGAGTTTCCGTAGTTGAAATGCGACTTCAAAAGGAGGGAAGCGAGATAGCAAAATCCAACAACACAGCAAAATGGAACAAGACAGAAAAATTGAATAAAGGGCAAAATCCAACAAGACACCAAAATAAAACTTGAGACAAAAACGAAAATAAGGCGCCAGAAGGAGGGAAACTAAAACAATGGTGAATCTATCGTGTTTGGAAATAAGTAACTTAGGACACTTATGAAATATTTTGTAACACTTGAAAAGTGCCTTGAAATTATTTTAAAATTTTTAAAAAATAATTATAAATATAAGACTACCTTGTGGTGTCTAAGAAACATCCTTAAACTACCTTAAAATTTTTAAAATATAATTATAAATATAAGATAATTTTAAGGTGACTAATAAATGCCCTTAAATTACTCAAAAAATTTTAAAAAATATAATTAAAAACATAAGAAAACTTTGTGGTGTCTAAAAGCAACCTTAAATTACTTTAAAATTTTAAAAAATATATTTATAATTATAAGGAAACTTTGTGATACCTAATAAGTACTAGTAAATTATACTAAAAATTTTTAAATATATTTATAAAAATAAGAATGTTTTAAGTACCCTTAATTGTTAATAAGTGTCAGAAAAAAAAAAAAAATGTAATACTTCTTTAAGCGCGTTACATAAAAATCAAAGCTTACTTTACACACACGCAACCTTAATTCAAACTACATATAATTAAACACTACCCACGCTTCATAATTTATATATGTATATAAAATAAAGAACCACACAATCTTACCCCACAATGACATCAAATTAAATCAATATGTACCCACCCAAGGCGTTACCCAACCCCTTCAATCTCTCTGAGCTTTTGAGCTAAGTTGATATATGTGTTAATTATACTATTAGTAGCCTTGTGTTCTATTTTTCGCTTTTTCTCATAATTTCTACTAATTTTCAAGTTTCCAATATCTTGACGTCTATCAGTATTGAATCTTTTCTGCAATAGTCTTTTGCAGTAGTTATTTTCAGTATGAGATAAATCATAATTCATACAAATTAATTTTTATTTAGTTTCTATTTTTTATTAATTTTTATTTCTCTATTATATACTTAACTGTACAGTATCCAAAGACGATGTCTCACATAACTATTTAAAAGAAAATAATCTTTTTGATCTCTCTTTAATTTTAGTCGTCAAAGGAATGCTTGCGGCTAATTAAATATGATATATATATATAGTGGAATGAATGAATTACCAGGTTTTGCTGTTTTATATATGTTACACTTAATTTATAGATATGTATGCCTCAGTGATGCATGCCAAATATTAATTGAATAATTAATTAATTGGGCTGTTCACCAAAACCAATACATTAGTTTATTAATCTCTATTTGATATAGAATATAGATTAGGTGCAAAGACAATGAAAATTGTTGTCAACAAGTGCTGTAAATGGAAAGTGAGACTTCACAGAAGGAGGCAAGATGAGATCTCGAAAGCACCAACCATGTTTGGACCTGAGCCATTTTGTCACTCAAAACCCTAGCACTCATATCTTGCCGTGCAGTCAAGATTCCCCCAACATATAATTACACACAAAAGCAAATTTAGATTACCCATATATATATATATATATATATATATCAGCTTTATATATTTCAAGATAAATTACTTTACAAACAAAAATATATATCATGGTTTCTGCTCATTTAAGCACCAAGAAGATCAAGTCATCATGCAAATCCATATAAAATCCCATACAAGGAAAAACAAATATGAGAGCCAAATCCATATAGCAAAAAATTATATATAAGCCTAATTAAACATGTAATATGTAAACCAGATTGATCACGTACGCAGCTATATATATATAACTTCAAAAATGTCTACATATACACAAACCAAAAAGATGAACAAGAGACCAATGAACAGATTGTATATAAATTCCTCATTTAATTTTCACGTTTATTCTGGGAATACCCAAAATGGTGTATCTCCTCATTCCTCAATAATAAAAGGAAGAGAGTAGAAGCTAGCTAGAGAAGAGAATGATTTAACATACACACACGCACGCACATATATATATATATATATATATATAATAGGTTTTGTTCGTGATCCCACCAACAGGTGAAGCTGCCACATGATCCAATCCTTCCCTTGAGATTGAATATAACAGAGAAAAGTTTAGATCATGCTGGCAGCTTCAACTATTACAGGTGCACGATAAGAAGCTAGCTTATCTCATTCTCAAATCTCAACTACAGGAGTGAGAGATGGAGAAAGAGAAACACAAAGACAAAGAAAGAAAGAGACTTGATGAGCGTTCATATTAGGGATGGAAGGTGGAGATGAGAGTGAAGGGATGTAAATATATAAATAGAGAGTAAGAGTTGTAAGGAACTGATATTAGTGATAATTTAATTAATTGTTGTTATAGCACACGACATGTGGCAGTGGTCCAAGGTTAAAGACAACATTTGAATATTATGATTCATGACCAATATGCTTCCACCAATTCATAAAAGGCTTTGAGTGGTTCTAAGTTTCTCTTGGAGTATACATCAATCAAAGAGAAAAAAAGTGCAAAACACTAAGTTAATGGGGGACCATTTAATTTGCATGGCTTCAACATAATTAAACTAAGAAACTCAGTCTCTTATCTTAATTAATTACCAACTCATGTTTTTGAAATTGGATGAAAATAAAATAAAACCAAATTAACAAAGTCAAATGACTCACTTTCTTAGTTAGTTTCACTATATCCATCATTTTCATTTCTTAATTATATAATTTGTGGCGAAGATCATAGCTAGCTTTCTTTTACTTTTTAAACATGAGGTATCAGACATAATATCTTTCTTGATCTAACGTTGTAATTGGTGTCAGTTGCGCATTAATCAAAAGCAATCTTATCTGTAGAAAATAAACAATTAACAGAGAAAGGTAATATACAGAAATTAATTTGTTGAAAGAAAATGATAATGAGTGATATATGGTGATGCTGACATTTTGTTTCTTTCAACTTGTTTTGATGTGTTTGGTAGGTGTGAGGCAGATGGAACCAATGGATGCACGCGGAGTCATCCCCATATAACAGTATCAAAAAGTGGAAAACACAATATTCCTGTACAAAAGTTGCCAACATATTGGCTTCAACAGGGTATTCCTACTTACATTACATATATATATATCACTAAAGTACCCATATGAAATTTGAAATATCGTATAATGTTGCATAGTTATTTTTTAGTTGAAGTCAATAGTTTTCGGAAGTTCATATGTCATATATGTATGAATATAGTTTGATTTGAATTAATTGAGTACTAATTTTTATACATAATACCTTACTTTAAAAAGGAAATATATACTTGCTAATTCAACCAATCATCTATTGATAATATTACATAATATTTTATGCAAATATCTAAAATATATCAAATACAAACATATTTCTTTTTGAAAGAAACTGTATTTTATTTTCCTCTGTGCTCATTATAGTTTCTCTTCTCACACAAAACAAATGAGAAAGTATGAAGGAAATAATACATGCAGTTTCAATGGAATTTATTGCAAGACAGTAAATTTAAGCAACTACGCACTGCTTCTGATAATTAAGCTCCTGTTAGCTAGTTTATAGAATTTCCTTACAAAAACGAGATCGTAAAGTATATACTTGTATATATATATATATATATATATATATATATGTACCAAGAAAAATGAATATACTCAGTAGTTTTTAATAAAAAATAGAAAAAGCAATTGAGATTTGAATAAAGAAATATTAAAAATATTCGTATAGATGGATTTAAACCGAAATGAGAAAGTGGAAAGCAACCCCCACAAAATGCACGTCACCTGCTAGCTAGCCAAGGAAAGCCAGAACTAAGGTATCGCTAACAGGTAACAGCTACCTCGAGACAAAAAAAAAAGAAAAAAGAAATCCATTATTTTTTTTAATGGGAATTAGGCATTTCATTACTTAATTTTAAATTTGGATAAAAATATCTTACAAATCAAAACAGAGTAAAGACCTTTGAATAATTAAAATAAAAATTAAATTATTCTCCTACTCAATTTTTAATTTAATTTTTTTACAACTTAAATTTTTGTAATCAAATGCAATATTTTAATTTTAGTTCTTAATGTTAAAGTTCTGTCAATATTATATTAAATTTTTTCTATCACAAATTAATATTTCTATATAAAAAATTAGTAAATTTAATTTATTCAAATTATTTAATTTAAGTTACATTATATATATGCCTGCTATATGAATTATTTTTACTTTATTATATATTTAAAATATCAAAAATACACATATATATTAACTAAATCAACAAAATTTAATAAAATATTAACAAAAAATTAATGATACAGACTAAATTAAAATTTTTTTTAAATTATAATGACATAATTACAAATTTTAAGTTATGAAAGTCAATTCAAGAATTATGTAAAATTAAAATTTTAAAAATAATTCTTTTCTATTTCCTGTTTTTATTTTTACTAAAAATATAAAAGGTGACTGAAAATGTGTTTGAAAAAATTTAAGAAGAATATTTTTTGAGAATATTTTTAAAAATAGAGTGAAAATAAAAAATGTTTAAAAGACGCTTTCAATGTTTTTAAATAATGACCAGTATTATTTTTATAATTTTTTTAAAAAATAAGTCTTTTAATAATATAAATATTATCATTTGATAATAATCAAATTTAAAAATAAATAAAATATTATACTCATTTAAGTTATTTGACTTAAAAATAAATATAAACAATATTTTAACTGTACATAATAAATATATTTTAAAAATTTTAAATACTTAGAAATAAAAATTAATTTTAAAAAATAAAATTAAAAATATTTTCACAAACCAAACATCCTCGGGAGACTATGATTTGTTAGCCCGTATGTGTTTGTGCGTTGATATATATTATTGCATTAAGATTTTAGAGATCCGCTGAATGCTCATGAAAGAAGAGAAAATAAGTTGGCCAGAATACCAGGACGAGAAGGCAATTAAATGCCTTCAAACAAATATTTTTATTCATAATTAATCTTCAAAATAAATAAAAGAAAAATTCGTAAAATCTTGGAAAAAAACATACAAGCTGCGAAAATAAAGTGATAAAGAAACTTTTTTTAAAAAAATCTAAGTTAAACGTGAGTGGATAAAATGAATAAAAGTTTGAAATATTATTTGTGATTGAAAAGTATTATTTAATGTTTTTTTAAAAAATATATTTTATAATTATAAAAATTATATTATTATATGATACTGAATGTTAATAATAAAAAATTAATATAAAAAAAAATGTAATGTCAAAAAAATAAAAATATTATATTAAATAAGTAAAAATACTAAAAAAATAATATTAGTCATGATTGTATTAGAAAAAAAATTAAATTAATATTTATTACAAATAATTGATAAAAATTTAATTTAAGTGGTTTGATCATGTCAAGAAATAAAATTTTGTATGAATAATAGATAAAATGAAAGATAATTAAATAATTAAATATAGAAAGAAAACAAAAATAATAATAAAATATTAAAATAAATCTAATTATCAACAATTTAATTATAAAAATAAATTAAATTAAAATATGTTAACATTATTTAATATATATAATTAATTAACCCTACCTAATGTTTTTAAGGAAATAATGATTTTTGTAGACATTGCTAACTTCAAGCTACTTTTCGTTATTGATATTTAACACCAATCGACCTTAAATTTCCTTAATTTCATTACTATTTCCTTTTTATTTTGATTTCATATTGATCAGTTTTTTTAAAGAAAAATTCAGATATCAATTGGACCTTAGCTCATTTTGACGGTTATAAAAGGCAAAATAACAAACTGTAATTCTAAAGTAGAGAACTTTCTGACCATTATACATTTAGTATATTAATAATTTAATTTTTAAAATATATATTTATTAACATTTGTATTCTTAAAAGATATTGATTATATAAATTAGCCTTCAAAAATTTAAAATATTATACACTTATTCTTTTTATCAGCATATTTATTAAATATTTTTAATGATATTTGACATAAAGACTAACGTATATATTATTTTAAATTTTTTAAAACTAATTTATATAATTAATTTTTTTTATATAGATAGTTAACAATTTACATTAACAAGTCTGTCAAATATTTTTAATCACATCTGATGAATAAATTAATGTATCTAATATTTTAAATTTTTAAAGATTAATTTATAGTTAATATCTTTTAAAAATTAAAATATTAATAAACATATTTTTTAAAAATTAAATTACTAATATAGTCATTATACATTTTAAGTGGAAGCAATCAAGTTTTCTTCTCTTCTTCGATAGAAAAGATCAAAAAACAAAATAATAATATAATAACGATGCTACAACTATTGCAAACTCAAAATATTACTATTATTAATATGTATATCAAAATTATCTTCAATAAAATGATACACATGAAAAATAAAAAATAATAATAATAATATAAAAAGTGTTTAGCAAGCCAAAATACAACTATATATTAAAATTTTGATTAAAAAAATGAGCTTGCAACCATACATGACCAAGCAGGGAAGTATATATGATCATGTTAAAAATAACATGGATATATCCAAATCAAAACGAATTCCGATTAATATCATCGCGTATAATCATGCCATTGAGCATTTAATGATTAAGATATAGGCAGTAGCAGACTCCAAAAGAGAAAATAAAACAGGTTTGAACTGTAACATACCTGTCACCGATATCCTAATTCCCAATAGTATGAGAATATCCACTTCTTGAAAAAAAAAAATCTAAATTTATTTAAGAAAAAAACAAATGATGTGAATAGTTTAAAAAAAAAACCTCAAAATTTCAAGAGGTGAAGCTTCTCAAAACTTAGTTCTCTTTATAATATTGCTTCAAAAGGTAAATACTAAATACAGATCAAAATGTCAGATTTAAGATTAAGATTTGACACACATTCTATAAAAAATAAACCAAATATACTGCGAGTATGTTAAAGTAAGTTTCACTTTCACGTAATATTTTCTTATATATCTGGCTTCGAAAGTGTTTAATATAATTAGTCTTAAAAACAAATTGAAAATCTGGAAACCCCTAGCTACCAGAAACCCTATGCATAGATCAAGTCTCAAAGAGCGTTCGGTTCTACTCCCATTTGGGTCAACAAAGATAAATAAACCAGAGCGCCTGAGCCAAAGGTAAATCAAAAGAAGGAATAATGAAAACAAAAGCAAATTAAAGGAACAAGCTATAACGCACGCCTGCCATATATGGTAGAAAGTAATTAGAAACTGATAAGGACGAATATTAGTATGCTACCATTGTTTTTTTTTCTTTTTTTAATACTTGCCTTTTGCTTTAGGCTCTTGCTTAGAGATGTAGTAAGAGAATCATTCGGAATCCGTTATGTTGTGTCCCCAAATAAGAAGAAGTGAGGCTGTAACAGCATGACATAGTCAATCTGCCACCTTCACTTCTTCCTTTGTGAACTTCAAACCACCAAATATTTTCACCACAAAAAACTAGGAACAAGTATGCCGGAGGCAAAGCGTACTAGTCAGAGGATACATATATATATAGAAGCAAGTTGCTACAATCAAGAAGTGCTAAAGGATGAAATTAAAGATGATGCAACAACCAAGGAAAAGAACCGTGATATTCAAAACTTGCAGAAAGTGTGTGACGCAGATTGATATCTATAAGGATTACAAGAATTGAAGATAATCATCGTAGGTCAGAGATAATATTATTAGTCAGAGATAATATAACTAGAGTCATAGGGGAGGGGAGGCAAGGCACTATAGGGGATATCTGACTCTCTTGGCACATTTTTCAGTCTCCCATCACACGCATTACACGCAGCTTGTTAGGATTAGGATTTAGGAATATAGATTAGAGACAACGTAGGTCATAGGGTTGTAACCAACAATTTTGACGAGTTCTATATTTTTAAAAATTTGAAAGAAATTCAATGAGACATTTAAATTGAGAGGTTGTATTTATCTATTGTAACTTATATTTTATATTAAAATTTAATATAATACATCTTTTAATTTTAAAAAATATAATTAAAAAAGAGAGATCTGACTAATTTTAATATTTCTTGGGAGTGTAATTTAAAAAAAAAAAAAAAGTTCTGCCCCTTTGCATGCATTGTAGGACTTTTTCAGTGGCGTGTGCTAAGGCTCATAGGCCTTTAAGTTTAAGGCATGGACAATCCAATAAAATATCGGGCCAGTTGTGCATATAGGACTTCGTTTAAGTTTTTATTTTTATTTTTACTTAACAAAACAGAAACGTATTACAAGGCTAGGTGATACGAACTTAAGAGAAGAGGATGTGGGAAATGATAAAAGATTACAGCTAGTAATTTAGACCAATAACTTTCTAAGTCCCACAAACAGTAATTAAGACCCCATTGAAACTCTATGTCTAATATGACGAGAGACTGCAAGAGCTTCATTAATCATATCCTCTTCCAAACGATTAAACCTATAATGCAGTAACTCTTGAGATAATAAGATAGAACCACCTGATTGCAGCTGAGGCTGAAAGGAGATCAATCAATAAAGGAGGAATTGAAGAAACATGACATGAGAAGTATCATTGGAAGAAAGGATTTGCAGCACTATAGCTTTCCACACGCCACAACATTACGTTTAAGTAACCCACCCAACTTTAAGCGTCGTCGATAGCCGAAGTGAAGATCAAAGAGTAGAAATGAACACGTCCACAAAATGAACAACTTTTATGTGTGTGTGTGTATTTGTATCATCTTATTTATATATTAATTAAAAAATTTAACTAATTTCTTTTATATTTTCATACTATGTAAATATTTTAGTCTACAATGAAAAGAGTTAATTAATATATATAAATAAAAATAACACAATATTCATCTAGAAATCTCTTCCAGAAAATATGCGTTCATTAGCCAATAGCCAATTAAGTGCTTCCTTTTACTTCCTTTCGTAGCCATCATCTCCTATTCTCTTTACCCTAAATAGAAGTATTGAGGGTAGAGTGAACCTATGGCTATAACTTGCCTTCCAGTGCGACCCCATGCACAGGAATGGTTGCTCCTTCTGCATATTTCCATCTCTCCTTGTACCCAGTTCACCTGTTTAAAAAGCACACGCTTAAATTGTGACATGTAAGGAGTAACGAACTACACAATTTAGAGAAAGTAAGAAGGATAAAGATTCACGTAATTCTCTTAAAAAAAAAATCAACCTTAATATTTTAACCAATATTGAATATACTTTGATATTCTCACTATTAATTAAACAAAACTCACGTGAAATTTTCATAGTGTATGTGATACTCTCATTGTCATAACACTCAATCTTGTTGCTGGGGATCCAAGTCCGACTATCGATAAAATTCATCCGAAGAGATATTGGTGTCGGACACATAACAATTCACAAAAAATGGCCCTTTTTCTTAGTAAAAGAAATGGCCCAATTTCACTAATGCCAAAAAATATTTCCGAGAAACGATTACACTCATCATCCTATCAACCGTCCCAAAATCGTAACTCAGACCTATGCTTCAAGTCCCATTCCATTTCAAGACCTATACAACTTAATTACACAATAAGCCTCTTCATTCATATATTTACATCAAAGAAAAACAAATGGACATCTTTAGCCAAAAAAGTCCTCCACCATTCACCCAAAACAAAACAGGATCTCGGGCAACTATTACTTTCTTCTTTTACTCGATGCATCCCGCTGCCTTAATCAGATGCCCCACCCACCATGTGAGCACACGTTCCTCCTCCTCATTCATGTAGGTTTTCGACGCTCCTCTGAGGTTTCAACTTCTCCTTGTCAACCTTGTTCACCTTGTTTCAATCCGAGCCCTGGTTCTTTATCGTTATACAATCTTCAAGAATATGAACTCGTCTTTGACAATTGAGTTCCAGTCAGAAGCCAATATTAGGATTCAGGAATCAACGGCTGCCCAAAAGCTGAAGTCATCAAAATTAACAAACATTTACCAGTTTCACCCCCGATTCAATGAAGCTCGCAGACTCTCATCTGGTATTGTCCAGGAAACCAAATTCCCACCCGAGTCCCCACTCAATAACTGCTTTAGGTCACTAGTGAGGTGAAGAGCAGTGACAGCATGCTTATGGAACTTCAGTACTCTGTGTAGGACCAACCTATATTCTGGTTCTTTTCCACCTAGATTTAGCACTCCCATCCCACCAGCAGCTTTACTTAGAGTGCTATCGTGATCAGAGCAGTGGACCATTTTCCACACTTTGACAGCTCCACTCTGATGACCTGTCACATACCAATTTGTGTCCAGCCAATCAGAAAATGTACTACTTGTCACTGAGAGAATAGAATCAGATGGCAGTTGCGACGTGTTGATCATTGCCAGGCAATCCCCATTGATGCTCCAAATCGCCAGAAGAATCCCAGCAGCAGTAACAATCTCCCCAGACAAGTCATTAACAAAAATTGCTGAAACTGCCGCAGGGAATTCTGGAAGCTGCCGTATAAATCCCATGGAGCACAGATCCCATATAATAACTGTGCAATCATTTGATCCACTCACGATAAGCATGTAAGGCTGGCTAACTTGAAGACAAGTTATTTCAGCTGTGTGTGCACAAAGTGACTTCTCCAACTGCAAGCGTAGTAAGGCACGGGGCCCAAACTTAGTAACTCTCCAGACATTAACTAACCCATCATCAGCCCCAGTAACCAAGATCCGACCATCATGGCTGACACTAGCACACTGAATTTGGTTACCCCCATGTAGATTTTCATGTGTTGAAAGAAGTCTGTCTTGATCATAGCTCATAAATCTCAGGCTACGATCAGGGAAACCCCAAGCAACATATTTGGTATATGTTTTTGGTTTAAGCAAATTGTTAGTTCCCACCAGAAGAATTTTATCATGGAAAGTAGTAATTTGAGTGATAGGTGAAGAGCTTTTTCGAATTTCATGAGGAACAAGATGAGCAGAATGTTTAAGGGGATGAGGAGGAAATTTTCTGTCAGCCCGCCTTTTCACATGGGGTTTGAGGAATAGTTGCTTGGGTGTCTGCCCAAAATGATTAATTTGTGCTAAAATGGATGCTTTCATTGCAGGATCTGTAACTGAGTCTATGTCCACACTCCCTTCATAAGTATAATGGTAGAACACATTGACAGCTTCCTCAGCAGCCTGTCAATTTTTCAGGAGAAAAGATATTACAGATCAAAAGAAATATTCCTAGCATACAAGACAAATATGATATTAACACATTGGTTGAGAACTGTGATTTTCACTTCAGTCCATTCTTCTATATTTGGCTGCATCTAATAAATTTCCACAAATTTGGATCAATGATTGAATCATAGGCTAACAGGTTAGAGATCACTAATGCTGAACATTAAGATAATCAATGGAATGCAAGGAAACAACAGATTTAGAATTTAGAATTATACAAAAGGTTGGGCAGCATACAAAATAAAAAGATCATTTTCCCCCTATTTTCAGAAATCATATGGAGTGTAAAGAAAACTTTCATCTTCATCAGGATCATGTCCCAGGAATAACCAAATGCGAGACTTCCATGTGTAAAGTCCATGTCAGGGATTAGTTGAAATGATATTAGATTGTAATCCAGTTAAACCTTGACAATCAAAAACAGTGAAAATTTAACATAATAGTAAGATTCAGAAATTACAAGAATAGCCAGATAAGATTACTATCTATTTAACAAGACACCCACCTTCCCTCTCTGCTTATGTCCAAAAATGAGGTCTATCCAGTGATGCAAATTTGCTGAGACATAATCCGATTCAAGAGCTTCCCGATGCTTCCGGATAAATTCTCTAGCACAACCTTTGGCCCATGGAGGTAGGATAACATCCCCAACCTGAAAGAAACACCATTGTCATTAAACTACTAGTCATTCCACCTGTGTTTTGGCTTTTGGAACTTGATAAATAACAAGTAAAAGAGTAGCACTAGGATAACCTTCTCCCCAGACTGTTTCTCTCCCAGGTCAAGATTGAACCGATTCTCCAAGAACTCAGGCATGTAGAAAAATTCTGGAATCAGTTCCTTCACATCAGATGTGTTCCCCCTCCCAGCTGCGCTTAACCAAGTATCCCTAACACTATTGAAAAGACGATCAGCATGGTCAAACTGACCACCTTGAAGCTTCTGGTTCTCACCACTGAATGGGGGCAGGCGGAGAAGATAGAATAGGACAATTCCAGCACTAGAATAATGAGATCCGTAATGAAATTTAGGTACCTCAGGATCATCCCAGCTCTCATATCTAACAAAAAAAGATAAATTTAGTGATACATCGGAATTAGAGGAATAACTCTTCAATTAGGATTTAGGAATAACTGTAAGCATAAGTTCATTGTAATTGCAAAGAAGCCCTAATATAATAGTTCTCATAGCTCTGGTTATTTGTAGAACATGATTCCCGTCATTTTAATTCTGTTTCAGCTATTATATCTGTCAGCATGCTTCTAGTAACTCAGTAAAACATATAGAGAATTATTTATATGGTGATAGTGGCAAACAACAGAGCATAGAGAATCAATGAAAACTTGCAACATGATGGAGAGAATTACGAGAACATTGAGAAAGAGCCAACCTTTTCTTAAACTCATCTTCCCCTTCAAGTGTCTGGCAGCCCATTGGTTTATCAAGCCTACGAAATGTCTTTGGATTGGACAAGTTGAGATTTTCACTGTCATAATCTGCAAGGACCCATGGAAACACTGGATATTGGGTGAGATCACTATACCCACGTCCCGCCAAGGTATTGAGATGCATGAGGTACTGGAAATTGCTTATTTCTCCATTTTCCCACCTTTTAGTAAAGGATTTGTCCATTATCTTAAACAGACGGCTACCCTCATTGCTTTCTTGTTTTGAGGACCCAGAAATGGTTGTGTCCAACCTGGTGCCACACAGAAAAAATATGGTTCAAAAGCAAAAAAGAAAAGTAAACAGCAGAAACATAAATTATTAAACATAAAAACAAAGCTTGAATGTATAAAAGAATAACAAAACATCAATAGAAGGCCAGCACTTGAGTGATTGTACATATAAGAATAGATTTCAAACATCAAACATGTCAAACATATATTACACGAATGTCAAGTTTACAATCATCCAACCACATTAACAGCATCAGATCTGTTGAAAAGATACACAATGCAAATTGATTGACCAAAAAAAAAGTAAAACAAAAAGCAAAATTAAAATTCTTACATGCTATTCCGAGGCAGATTCATGGCAATTAGGTTTTTAAAAACTTCTTCCCTCTCCCTTTTGTGGAAAACCAAGAGATCATTACATCCATCCATGCTGAATATTTCAATAGCAACAGGACGGAGCTGGTAATCACGCTTCAATATCTCATGGACACCATTAAGCTTCCACATGTGCCATGGGTGAGGTAAATTACCCCCACTATGCACTTTCTCCTTTCCCCATGCACCACCACTATAGGCCCATGCCCTCCCCCCAACCCATGATTTAGCAGTTGTGCTTCTTGACAAAGTTGATTTGGATTGAAAATCTACACTGCCAGTAACATCTTTATTTACACCCAAAGCCTGATCGATAACCGAAAGTTCATCTTCAAATTCCTTCTCACAAATGCAGCCAGAGTTATCAATAAAGAAATTTTCAATCACATACAAACTGAGTTCACCAATCAGGAATATTCCATCATGCTTGTCAAGACCTACAACCCGTTCACAGTTATATTTAAATCTTATTTTCTCAAATGGTTCCAAAAAAGGTCTGATTAAGAATTCACCATTATCATTCAGTTCTTTATCACATTTATCATCTGAAAACTTAGCATCATCAACTTTTAGAGACGACTGCCTAGGAGATTCTAGTTCAGATCTTCCTTGGGTGCTCTCTTCTATTGGGATGGACATTGAACTTGACTTGGCACCAGTATCAAGCGCAGAATGGAGACTTGCTTCATTTATACTGCTAGCTTTGTCATCATTCCACTCATTCCCATCAGAAGTTGCATCTTTGACACTGTTAAAGAAAGATGCATCATAGGACTCACTGTCAAGAGCATTCTGTTTACCACTATCCGTCATTTGTTGAAAATAAGGTTCAGAATCTGAATCAGATGCAGAACACTTTTCAATTTTTCCTTTAGCTAACTCTGCTCCATCTATTCCAAACTGTCCATCTAAAATATTTTGGATGGTGTCAATTTTCAATTTGCAGCGCTCAAGTTTTTTACGCATTCGGTATGGACCTTCAATGGGACAAAGTTGCCATTCTGGTTCTTCTGTAATAGATGATTTACAGAGTGGGAATATCCCTCGTTCATGCACAAGTTGCTGGAGATGGATTTGCCACTCACTCTCAGCATGTAGGACCCATCCATATTTATCTTGCCTAACAACTCTCAACTCAGTAGACATTGCATCACGAACTAAATCCAGTGCATATCTCCTCTCATTTAGCTGCTCCCAATGTTTTAAGTCCAATTTTGCAGATTCTCGAGATTTCCTTCCCATTTCCTTCTTACGACGACCTTCCATGCCTTTGATTCTTACTCCTGGAAATTTTGCTGATCCAGCAATATACTGCACCCACATAATGCCAGCGCACTGCTCCAATACTTTATTTACAATTTGTTCATTATTCTGATACCAGTCAAAAAATTCAGACAAATCTCTAGTCAATAATTTATCAAAACCACCATGGAGTACATCAAGTTGCTGCCCTTGGTTAGGTTTAGAGACAAGCAAGTCTTCTAAGGCAGCCCTCCTATGCACCAGAAGATACTTGACCACATCAATGGCCATACTCTGCACATTCTGTCTTTGATCGCAGAGTAGAGATATCAGATTCACACACAGGCAGCAATTGATATCAGTATCGGTATTGCTGGGACAGAATATAATTCTTCTATGAGCAAACAATAATTGCAAGACTGTGTAGATGTCATTTCCTGAATCATATTGAGAAGTTGAGGATGATCTCTTTTTAGTTTCAGTGAGCAAACCCAAGCGTGAAAGGAGATCATCTTCTCCTATACTTATTAAAAATGAAGGGAGGAAGCAATATAATATCATTCGATTTGTGTTTTTAAGAATTGAATATATATAAGCTTCAAGTTGCCTACTTCCTCTTGTAATTGACAAGAGCCCCTTTCCACCAGGAGATGCTTCTTCAATTCGACCATCTTTGTTTGCCAATTGCAACATTGATAACAAAAAGTCAAGACATTTTATTACCCCAAAAGGTTGAGGAAATGCACCCATATAGACACGATCCACTATCATCCAGCACAAAGCATCCAAGTTTGAGGACCATCGACTCTTATCCAATTTTTTCTCATCTTCTTCATCATCACGTAACAATCGCCTCTCAAGGAAGTTCATAAATCTAATTAGACATAGGCCCTGGAAAACTAACACAGATTCAGCATCAACATGTATAGGAACACTTTCCAAGATGTTCTCTATAATTTGTGATGCCTTCAGCTGCTCCGTCACAAATTCAGAAAGAACTTCAGCAATAAAATCTAGAACAGCTGTTGCACCTGCAGAACATGGCCCGCCACCATAACCAGAATCATTAATATCCAGAAGCAACTTTGAGGTTACAGCAAAGTAATCATTTGTAGCAGATGGACCCTGAGAACTGGACTTCATGTCTGAAGAAGGATCACAATTCCCAACAGACATGGAAGAATCAAAAGATGGAGTTGCTGCTAAGGGAGACTTTGATTCATTGTTGCCTGCACTTCCCAGCCAAGATGTCAGTGGAGTAGCTGGTGATGAAGGTGAAAGGGGAATTCTAGAACTGGACTTTTCAGATAAATTGGGAGAGTCAAGCATCGTAAAAGATGCAGAGCTCTGTAAATCTGTTGTCTGGAGATTGTCCAAAGTGCCTTTGAAACCATGAAAGCTGAACTCATTTGCACTAGATTTGGCAGACCCTTGATTTGCATTATCATCATCCAAGATCTTAACAGATTTATCTGACTCCAGCTGGGATGTAGTAACATTATTGTCTGATTTGACACCAGCCACAGAGTTCACAGGTGCAACCATATCTTCAGAACTTGTACTTACCTGCCCTTGAGGAAAGCTTCCAACACTAATGGAGGTTTTGACAGACTGATCCTGCTCATGAGGCAAGCTAGAGAATGTATTTTGTGAACTGCAAGTATCATCACAATCGTTCAAAGTTTTATCTTCTGTGCCTGGAGAGAGTTCTTTTGCCAATTTAACAGCATGGGCAGCCCTGTAAGGCATAGAATATGTAGTTCAATTGAAAAGGAGTTATTTAAGTAGGACAAAAACAAACCATAACCAGAATTTATGACTTATCAGCCATAGTTAGGAAGTTAAAAAAACAAAAAGCAATGCAAAAAAATAGATAAGTCATCTTAAAACAAACCTAGCACAAGAAAAGTACAGATCAATGCAGCTTTCAAGAAACTCTGCACGCCTACAAACAGCAGTAAAAGAGGGACACATCTTAGCTAGATCAACCAAAAATCTAAGAACTGCAGTCGCCGCAGCAGGGGCTGACGCATCACCACCCATCAGGCGAGCAGCATATGTCTTATGCATCAGAGCTTCCCCCTGAAGCTCACCAGCCATGTCTGAATTTCCCTCCACAAGCTCAGCCACAAGGCTTGCACCAAACTGGGAAAGATTGCCAGTTTGATGGGCAAGCATTGAATGCATGCTTAATCTAGCAAAAGTAGATTTTGCCATAGCAATCACAGAATCCAACAATTCTACAAACTTTAGTTCTACATAACTTCCATCGCTTGGCATAAGGGCATGAAAGTCCAGCATGCGCACCTCTGGTAACCTAGGATAAACTGGCTTGCCAAATATCAAACAGAACAATATATAATAAATGTCTGGGGAGTCATAGAAACTTGGAAGCACCCGAACCAAGCCTTGATAACCTCCACTTGTACGGAATTTAAGAGCAAATGTAGGAGAAGAAGTCAGACAGACACCAAGAAGAGTCATGATCCATCTCATACTTGTGGGATGAACTGCTTCATCAAGAAAGTATGTAATTAATTTGGAAGAAACAACTTTATGCCACTGCTCAAGCAACTCTTCTGATTTTATAGTCACTTGTAGATCAATAAGCATCTCCAGTAACATATTTCTGACAATCACATGTTTCCCCATTGACTCTCTCACAATTGGATGTTGTGGAGCCAACCCAGGGGGATCAAATGTCATGATCACAAATCTAATCACATTTTCAAGTTCAGAAGACAGATACCCATCTTCCAAGATTACACCAAGTAATACAACCAATTTTTCGAGGACAGGAACTTCAACATCACCCCTTTTCAAAGTCACTAGTAAATGTTGAATGAGGTTAATTCGCCGGAGAATTGTAAGGTTATGATTTCTGTACCAGTGCATAGACACTAAATGTTCAAGAAATCCCAACAAAGAAATTTGGATAGAAACTGGGGCTGTTACCCACACTGTCCAATCCAACAAGACATGTTCAACCATGTCTGCATTTGACAAGACAATGCAATTTGAAGTTTCAGCAGCAATATCAGTGTTTTCCAACTCTGAAATATGACTAAATGAATCTTTTTGAATGGAAAAATCATCCATATCTCCATGAGATCCAACTGAAGAATTCTCATCAGTAAACTTTGACAAGTAGTGATCCTCAAGCCCAGTTTCCTGCACAGATGCAGCAGGGGACAAAATAGTCTGAGTAGTTTCCAACTTTTTCGGTTCAGAAAATGAAGCTTCACAAGCAGCAATTTGGAAGAAGATCTCAAGAGATTGCATGTCAAATAGCAACATTCGTCGACGCAAGAAAACAGCAAGTAGATGGTAGCCCCTATATGTTTGCATGTCCTTGACATTCTGAGGGTTTTGATGAAGTGCACAGGCAAGCAATGTCAGGGCCATGTGCAGCATATCCCTAGTCTCAGCAGCTTCAATGAGGGCCAGCACAACTGCCATCCCACCAACAGGACGAATTGTCTCTCCAATCACAAAGTGCTTGCAGATATAAATATCTCCATACAGTCGTCCAAAACGCGGAATACCTGCAAACCGCCAAAATGACAATGAAACTGAGAATTAAAATTGTTTTAAAAAAATTGTGAAGTTGTAACTTGTAAATGTATTTGCGCACCTCCAATAGGAGAAGCAGCTGCGGACATGGGATCAACCAAATTGAGCATTGAAAAACTCCCTGATAAACGAATGAATTCTGTACAGGTTCCATCAAATGCAAATATAAGTTTCTTTCCTGAAAGCTGTAGAGAAAGGTTTCCTAGTCTCTCCAAATCCCAGACAATTCCACTCCCATCTGCCTTTAGATCTCCTTGCTTGCTGGTAGCATCATGTCTCTGACCATTAGAAGCCAAAGTCAAATCAGCATCTAAAGAATCTAATATGGCCATACTACCACCACCACAGGCCTGGTTAGGTACAAATTGTAGAAGATCTGTGTCTTGGAAGAGCCCTCTATATCCTCTACCAAGTATGTACATAAAACAAATGCACCCTGATGTAAGCACTTCCTCAAAAAGGTAGCAAGAGCGTAGTTTCCACGTCAAGTCACTAACTCTTGCATTAATAACTGAAGTCCCAATGGTGACCTGCAATGGTTTTCCCGGTGGAGAAGGTGAATATCCTAACTTCCCTGTGTGTCTAAGCTTTCCATTAAGATACACATAAGCAACACTAGCTTGGAAGAGACCAGCAAGAGCGTTTGGTTTGCTGTGAACAACTGCAAGGTGATGCCACCTTCCTTCTTCCAGTTCTAACCCAGAAAATGATAAGAAACAAGAGTTGCTGATTGCAAGAGTTAGAACTCCATCCTCCTGAAGATAAATTTCAGCATAGACTGTACTATCATTATTAGCTGCACCAACTGAAAACATCCTTAAAATATGACGCTCATGCTGCTGCCCATTTGAGCCAGGTCGCTTCTTGGAAGAGACAGATTTCAAAGGGTCTGTCTCTTTTGATTGTGATTTCAGAAAATTTCTAAACTGGAACCAACAAACAAAAGAATAGCCAGCAGCTGGGGGCCATGATCTTTCACCCAGGGAAACCTGAATGGCAGCATACCCAGTCTTACTCATGTCCATCTCCACAAAGGGTGCCAGAGCAGTATTTTCAGTGGCCATGTCTTCCATAGTAATTAACTTCTCCATCATTTCAATGATTCTGTGACCTGAATTTTTAATCCTCATTTGGAGAACATATCTGATGAGCAGACGAAGTTCAGATGCAGATAGCCTGATCAACAGAAACTTATTGTTATTCAATATAAATAATGGACCATACTAAATGGGCAACAATTTTTAGACAATAGTAATATGTCATAAATCCTACCTGTAGGAACCAAGAATTTCCACAATCTTCAATGCATAAGAAAGTAATGGAGATAAACCCAGAAGGAAAGGGTGAATTGTTTCCAGCAAAAGTTCCACACAACCTATAGATATCAGGGGAATGGTGGTTAAACCACCATCAAGCATTCAAGGTGCCAAATAAAAAGCAGCACAATACATACCTATAGAGGTGAGGTTTTCTTGATTAAAGGAGCCAGCACGAGCAAGCTTTTCAATTAAGTGTAACACTTCTAACTGAACCTTGGGAGTAAACAGCAATATAGAAAGGATCAGAGCTCTAACAGCACCAGCATTGTAAACTCGCTCTTTATCAGGATTAATTGGACCTGATGGAGTTAATAAAAGATTATGAGATGACTCATCCTCAATTGCGTTTGTTACTTTCAAACCTTCAGATGTTAGAAAGGGTGGAATCACAATTTCAAGGGCAAGTTCCAACATCAACTGGATGACTTGTTTTTCATGCTCCACACAAAGTAAGCCAGACTCAGATAGGAGATCAAAGAAAGTTTGTGAAGATATAATTGCATTCAACTTCATCCTATTAACAGCATTGTCAGACACTCCAGCAGTCACAACACGCAACAAAAACGTAAGCACCTTAGTGTAATCATTCAATGAAGATTGGTTCATGTCCCTTCCATCACTTTGGAACCCATGGAGTGTGGTAAGCAAAAGAGAAAAACCAGTTGCTTCACCAAAAACCTTCTGAGCTGATCGATTTACTCCCAGGATCCGCCAAAGAGCTCCCATGGTGTCACATTTGGCATCAATGGAAAGCTGGTATTGGGACCCTGAAGCACTGGTTACCATTCCACTTTTTAAAACTTCAATTAACACACCCAGTTCTTCAGGATGAGCCTGGCACGAGTAATAATTAGATTATCATCTTGATGATTCTAATGAACAATAAACAACATAAGAATAAAGGAAATTTTAATGCAGAATGTACACAGAAGCATCCATGAGTGGAGATATTTAGAAGTTATCCTTTTCCTGATCAATAATTAATTACCCACCATCAAATGGGAAAACACAATTGAAATATAGAAGTCAGAATTTGGTGAGAAACAAAATATAGCTCTTACAAGAACAACAAATGCCAACTAACCTGTGAAATATCTTCAATTATAAGACATGACAATATCCTGAGAACCCCTGAACGATGTACATCAGACACTAGAAAAGGCAAGACAGCAGTCACACCATTAGCTGAGCGGAATGAAGCTTGATTAGCTTCACATTTTTTTAATAAAGAGACCATGCAATCCCATGCAATATCAATAGTAGCTTTAACTTCAAAAATAGGAAACTTTCCAGAACCAGATTCCACAAGCTTGGGCGGAGTAATAATAACATCCTTATCGTCCAGATGTTTCTTGAAGCTGCTTGAGCTAGATTTCCTCTCCAGCTGACGGGAAAAGTTATTCTGTTGATGTGGACCCAAAATCTTGTTTTGCTTCAGATCATCTAAAAGAACTTCCAATACACCAACTTCTCGCAGAACTTTCTTGTACTGTTGATCAAAAGACAAGAGTTTAACAAAGAAAGAAAGTATTGTCTGCTTCAGTTCTGATGTTATTGGTTGCTGTAATAAGCAGCAAAGAGAAAGTAACTCTTGCTCAGGAACACAATTCACAACAGTCACAGCATACTCAAGAATTTTCAAGATTATCTCTTGCAAAGATGAAGGAAAACCCGCCATATTAAGGATGAAAAGTGGAACAGTCCTTAATTGCTGGCACAACTTATAGTTCTCTATGTGACTTGAAAAAACTTTGAACATTTTATTCAATACTTCAGCCTGCAATTCCCGGCTGTTAGCTTTGAGTAGAATATCTTGTAACATTTGGACTGCTTCAAGGTCCTTAATTTTATCATTGTCTTTCTCCCACACTTCATCACCAAGGCAATCAGAAGATGAAGTACGACTTCTGTTATGACCACCTGCCTTGGTCTGCGAAGATTTAGAACCCCTCCCTCCAGAAGAATGCGGAGGCTCATTTGTCCCAGCTTGAGCTAGAGTAACAAGAACATCAAGCAACCTTGATAAAGCAGGTGAAAGATAATCACGGGAGGAATCCTCTTGCCCACTGAAATTTTGTCCTCCATCATCCAATGCATGAAACCCATCTGAACCAATATCTTTGTCAGTAAATGACTTGGAATGAATAGACTGAAAGCCCTGACTTTTGGACATGTTGGATAGAGTAAGTGCAAATTGAACGAGGAACTGATATCCATGTGCATTATGTATATCCTCCCTCAGTCTGATACCACCAGCCTCTACAAACCAGAATTAAAAAAATTTAAAAAAAAAATCACTACCAAAATGTAAAAACAGCAAATAGAAAGCCTTCAGAATTTGAATAGCAGCATCCATCATGCGTCTGTGTGTACATATATATGGTAACTGTTAAATATATTTCAACCTTATTTGTTGCATTTACAGTAGCTACACAAGAAAAAGCTGTTTAACAAATTACCAGGTCTATAGGACAATTCCACACACTCAAGTAACAGGTCAACAATGCCCATGGTGTAGGCAGAATCACCACAATCAGGATCAAAACCCTTGACGGCCAATAAAAGAACTTTAATCTGCAAGGTAGAAAAGTACATCACAGGAAGAGTTTAATTTAGACAATATAAAATGGATACTATGAAGCATGAGAATCATTATGACTATTGCACTAAGATACTATAACAATGGTTCTGATTAAAAGATACACTATTATGTTAATCGATTGGGAGAACATTACAGCATCATCCAACTTGGCCAGGGACTAGGGATACAATCAAACAATGGTAAAGATTGTTTAATACCTTTTCTGATTTTTATTAATGTGTGGAACGATTTCAGTGCAAGTGTAGAATTGTATATTGCTTTATTACAGTATCAATAACTAAACAACATTTTCTGAACTGTCTGTGGTTACGTTAAGCAAAACAAGATCTAAGTACTGTTGTCTTTGGAATTCATGAGTATTATAACTGGAACATATGATTACTTAAACACAGTCAAGGGAAACATGGTATGTACATCCTTGTTTAGTGTTAAATCTCTGATAATTATGTACTGATTTTCTCTTCCATCAACAAACGATGACAAAAAGGGCTGTGTCCCAAAGGGGGCCCTTTTGACACAATATTCACATCCAAGATCAACAGTTTAACAGCATTTCACCACCCCACCCCTAGAGTCAAGCCTGAAAGAACAATAAATTCCTACTCTGGGAGAATAGAAAAGAGATTTAACATTCTCAAATAACCTTCTGATGCTGTTTACCGCTGGCATATGCTAGTATGGTAGTTGAGTTGAACATAAATTGAATGATAACGGAATATATTATCAAAAATGCCTGAGACCACTATAGTAGGACAAGTTCTTTGACATACAATAAATAATTAAGATTTTAAAGCTAATCACATACCAGATGATGCTTGCGAATGTATTTGGCAGTGCTTCCATTGTCATTGACCAAAAGCAGACCAAGGATCTAAATATATATATATATATATAAGCAGCATCAACTTCAAATATTCAACCATCAGAAACAGAAAACCAGCTCAAACTACTCATCTCAAGCAATATTATCGCACATTTTTATGTTTTGTACTACCCTTTACCTGCATAGCATGCCTGTGAAGTTGTATGCTGTGCAATGGAACAAGTCCTTCCTTGTAACGCGAGAAAACTATCAAAGACCCCTTTGCAACCATTTGAAAGAGCAACTGAAGTGAATCATCTTCTATCAAACTCTGCGCTGCTGATGGATGGCTTGCTAGTGCTTTCATGATATGCACAACACTTCCCTCTACCTAGATAAGTAAAGTAGTTTAAATGAAATTAACCAAGAATACAAATATAACCTTGGAAGATTCAAATTGTTGGCAAAGTCATAATTTTGATGTTCAGTGCTCTATGGAAAGGCTAGGATAAAGCCATTAAAAGATTATGCAATAACAACAATTAAGGGTAAAGTTTCCAATGGAATTTTAATATTTTCAATCTATCAAAATCCTGCCTCACTTATTATTAAGTTGCCAAAAACCAAAAATGTCTTATCTATAAACTATAACAATCAAACCTTATGCAGCTATAATTGCAGGTTTATAGCATGCATATATATACATATCATGGAGAGAAAGAAACCTCAAGCTGGCGGGCTTGCCCAATGTCACCGTTATAACCTTTTTGCAACACTGATGGTTCCTCAGGATCAATAGCAACATTTGGTTGTTGAGTGACTACATCAGGATCCAGAAGGACATTGAGAATATGAATGAGACAGCAAAATATCCCAGAGTCAAGCAGTGATTGCTTGTCAACAGGCTGCAAAAAATATACACATAAGAACTACTTAATGCTCAAAGGGAAGAAATTATATTTCATTATACATGATTATAGAATGACACAAATGTTATAGGTATCAAATCATAGTTGAATAAGTAACCGCACAAACTCTTCACAATACACAATAAATCTAATATATAATTTGCAAACAGTTCTTTGTGTATAGTTTTTTCAGAAAATCATTAATGAGTAAACTATCACAGAAGATCACAATATTATTTGAACTGAGATTTCCACAAAACGTAAACCAGAAGTCAAACGGAGAGACAACTACATGGATGCTGTCAAAAGAGTAACATGTATAATATATCCCTAATAAATCACTTCTCTCAAGAAAATTTTGAATAAGCATACCCCAGATACAAGGATTTCCACCGCAGTTAACAAATTTGATCCGGGACTGACGCCATCCTGCCAAAAAGTGAATCAATCAGAATTCAATAATCAAATAGTCAGCAAAATAATGTCCATGTGAAAAAATAAACATTTGAAAATAACCTTTGTGACTTCAGAAAAAAAATTTAAAACTTGAGCCACATCCAAAGATCTTGTTCTGCTGCTGATTTTTAACTTCTCTATATCTGTTACAAATGCTCTTCCAACAACAAACGAGAATATATGTGTTTCAACTAACCTGTAAGTCATCATTATTAAAAACCAGTTAATAACATAACCTGTAAGTCATCATTATCTCAGCTCACTAAGAAATTTCAAATTTCCTTAAGCAAGAAAAATCTAGTCCTATAGCCTTTTTGCTCAGAAAGAAAACGGGAAGCCACAAACCAGCTCTTTAGTTTATTTCATGCATTTCACCTCTGAGTCTACTCAAAACAGAATACTACAACATGTTTGTCTTCTCCAACGAAAAATAGCATCCATATACAGTAACTAAAACATGCTATTATCCAAGGGCTAAAAGGATTTCCCACTTTGGTCTTTGGCCCAAGGTCTCTACAACTATAAGGGCATCTCCTAAACAGAGAACCTTATTGAATAAAAGTGTTTGTCCCTTGTTTCTTCTTTGTATCATGCTAAGGATAAGGTTCTTCCATCTAGAAGTATTTCTTCTTTTATCACAAAAATAAGCACAAGATAAAAGAGTGTCACCATTTTCAAGAGATAATGTAACACCTAGTAATTAACCATCTCATCACAACCATGCTATTGCAAATAAATTAAGGCATATAGTTGTGAAGCAGGAGAGATAAGGAGAAATTGTTTGTTTACATGCTAACTAATTGAGCTACGTTAGCTTGCTGCTTTACTAATCTACAAAATGCATCTATAGTCAAATTCAAGGCCGCTTCTTTTTCCTGCAAGAAAATGAGAGAGCATTAGCAACTCATAGTTTACCAGTAATCAACCATTCCAGGTAATATACAAAAGTTTACAAGGGAAACTGGAAATTAGCAGGCAAGAACCTTCTCAGAGGTGGATGCCCGGAACTCTTCCCAAAATCTCTTGAAGTCCAATTCCAGTTCATGTTTGTCCCTGATTTACAGCTTGAAAATGTCATAATCACATTTAACAGCAGAGGCAAAGCATATTATAAAAATAAATTTTTTGCCAGTCAGTTTTCACTTTTCAGTAATCCTGAATAAGTTGTATCAGGAATTTGAAATTAGATACATCACGTTAAAGGATGTTAATATACAGCTTCACTGAAGTTACATAAAACATAAAATCGAGACAATACCTCTTCTAAAGGGATGGGTTTGTGAAATTAATTATTTATGTATTTTCATTAAATATTTAGACCATTTGCTTATCCCCTTTTGTATGAAAAAAGAATATATTGATGGTAAGAGAAAAAAAATACATAGAAAATTACAAATACAGAGGACAAGAGATCCTTTCAAAGCAAAAGAAAATAAAACAAAATAAAGAGTCCAAAATTTTCTCTTATTAATAAATTTCTTTTTTTTTATCCAAAAAGAGTCCAAAATTCTAACTCAGAAGGGGCACTCCTCTACAGAAACCAATAGAAGAGATCCACAAAGAGGACATAAAAGATAATCCTTTTCCAAAGAAGATGCAACGGACTAAAAATATTGTCAAACACCCCTTGAATTCTACTTCAACCAAAGATACCGCAAACTTGCAAAAACAACACACTACCAAAGAACTTTCTGCTCCTTATCACTCCCAAAACCCACAAATTTGATAGCTAGAAAAGTCCACAGATCAGCTGGACAAATCCAAATAACTTTCTGCTCCTCATCACTCTCCTTATTTGACATATGCTAATCAATAAATATGACCATTTGGTAGCTGCAAACAGAGCAGATAAAGCCAACTGCAACAATATTTAATTGAGCTATCATGATGCAGAGATTACGCATCAATCCATAACACAGTTATGGATCCATAACTAAAAATCATTCTATCTATAGCAAATAACTGCAAAATTGGCACTACTAGTATTTAATAATAATACAGTCAAGAAAATGTAGTTCTGCATTCGATTACAAATTACAACATAATAATGCAAGATGTCGCAGAGATAAGTTAAAAGGAAGATAAAGAGTCGGGTAACATCATGCACATTTCAAATACAACTTCTGCAGTACCCAAATAACATCGTGCCACTTGAAAAATCATGAAGAAAGCTACCTGCAGGAGGCAAGAGCACTAGGCTTTATCTACTCACATCAGGCTTCCTATCTATCAGACGTAGGAAAGGAAAAATGGACCTTAATATCAGGTCACTCCTCGCATCCCTTTCATAAGCTAAATTAAGTTTAGAAAACCCTTATAAAGTAGCATTGACAACTGAGAGAAGTAGGAATTCGCATAGCAGCATAAAGAAACTTATAAAGGAATCTTCCAATTTATTTATGTCGATGGCCACTGAGTGTATGCCGGAGTGTTCATGTGCGTTAATCTGACGTATCTAACTACATTTTGCGATAATAGATAAAGCAGCAACAACAAGGGAAGGAGATGAAGAAAGAAACAAAATCTGATTCATCCTTCAAGCCAAGAGACCAAGTAGAGATGAAATGGTCAAATGGTAAAGCTGCATAATTTTTTTATTTCATTTTGGGGTTTCTTAAGCAAATTAAAGCCAATGCAATGCAGTACTCATACCATCCGACTAGAAGAAAAGTGAAGCCATTCTAATTTCTTAAACTTGATCAAAAAGTAAGTTAATTAAGAGCAAACCAAGAAAAGAAAGAAAAAGAAATAGGTGCAATATATTGAACCTGGCAGGAGATGACCCCAAGTTTTGCCAAGTTGAGATAGCATTGCTATCGCGAGAAGATGAGGTGAAAGCCGATGAAGAAGCAGAAGAAGTAGCGGAAGCAGAAGAAGGCGTTTGAGTGAGGCCAACCTTCTCTTTAAACTCCTTAAGCAATGAAGTCCATTTCATCGTTTTCCCTCTTGATCCTTGAAACATAAGCAGACCTTTCTCATCCGATGATCATTCACCAGATCCAGCCCCTCCCACAACAATACAACACAACAACCTCCTTCCTCTGCCGAATCCCTGAGTTCCAAATTCCCCCCACCGCAAGGGTTCAATATAATTCAAATAACCAAAAAATTATTTTAAAATATCCGGAAGTACAGCTAGAAATGCATTCAACGAGGCCGATCAAAAATGGCCAGAACGTTGAAAGCAACAAGATCTACTAAATTCCAATTCGTGCTTTCAGATTTCCAATCTAGTTCTTGTTCGTGTAAGAGATCTGTGTTCGCTGCCTGCTTCTCGTCTTTCTCCGTTTCCCAATTTTCCTTTTTTTTATATTTCGTTTATTATTTTCTCCAATTCGCAGCCCTAAAAACCAGGAGGATAGCTAACGAAATGAAACGCTCACTGCTGTTGAGACAATGCCAACTTAGGAAAAAATAAATTAATTAATTAATTAATTAAATGATGAAAACAAAGAAATCGAGTTTTTCTACTCGTCCCTCTCAGTGTCTGGGTGTATGCGTGCCTGTTTCGGACGGCCTCTCCGCGCCTTGTTCCTCTCTCAATATGTTTTGCTCCTTGTAATGTTGTATTAGTATATTCGTGTTCTCACAACCTCGACCACGTCATCGTGGGCTCCATGCCTGATTATCTCCTCCACGTGGAACTCCCTGATTGAAGCACTATACGTGATGAAAGCCCTCCTGCTTGGTCTGCAAAACGGGGTAGTTTGGAGCAGTTTCGGAATTCTGTTGACATTTGGTTGGGACCTGTCGCTGGATTTGCGTAATTACAACATTATTATAAAATTAATTGATTATATTTATATGATTTATATCTTCATGGATTTGATAGGATGGATATATATTATCGAAGCTAGAGACACTGAAACGCTGATATAGCTAACCACTCGCTTATTCCTTTATGACAAAGCAATATATCATCATCATGTGCGTTCCTTTGTGCAGCCGAAATTGCAATTTGCAAATTACAATTAAGGAGTTGTTGAGAAATATATATTTATATTTTTTTTATGTGTATTTGCTTTAGTTACAAGCCTGCCTCGTACTTAATGTCTATTACATGTTACAAATTAGAGAATGTCTTCCCTTCGTCAAACCTGATCAATTTTAATTAGTTGCTTGTTGGGAAAAAAAGAAATTGCTGATAAACACAAAGATGATATCATGTTTAGCGTACTTGAGCTCTCAAAGTCCATGATCAATGTATGTTGATACCTCTTGTGATCGGGTTAGGCCCTTTCCTTAGTGACAGTACTTATTATGGTTATCCCAATATTCATTAGCAACGTGCCACGCACCATTTTTATTATTAGGTTACTCATTTATATTATAATAATTTTAAACTATTTTAATTAATAACTTTATAAAATAATATATTTTATAATATAAAAATATAAGATATAAAATAAGAGAACATGAACAAAAATAAAATAAAAATAAATAATTATTATTTTATATTATATTTTAAAAATAAAAAAAAATAAAAACATGTACATTTATATATACAGAATCTCTAATTATATGATTACTATGGATTGCGGTTTATCGCAAATAATCGATAATGGGTAGGTATGTGGGAATTCTCTCCAATCGGTGGAGTATTGAGGCATCCACGTATTCACTGAGTTAAACAAGTTTTAGCTCAACGTGTACACTTGTCCCATACATTCTTCCACATGCCGTAACACTAATAATAGACCGATCAAAATTTTTACACAAATTAATTATCACGTTAAGATCGCATGTGTTCATACGTGATTGATGTTGTTTACTTCTTATATATACATCTATATTATGCTTGTACTTTTACACGATTTAAAATCAAAAGGACAGTGTTAATGAGTTGGACTATCTGTAATTATTTTGTTTTTGGTTTTTTTTGTTCTTTTTCTAATTTTAACACCTAGAAACTTTATCTATGCAAGCAAATCACAAGATAGTTTACCAAAATACTTGTATCGACAAAATAATCATAAAAGGGTTATTATGTTAGGATAAATTTATATATAATTATTTATATTTTTATTATTAAATTTTTTTAATTAAAATAAAACATATATAAATTAAAAAAATTAATCATAAAATATATAAATTATACGTATATTAATTTTTTATTAAAAAATTGGATGATAAAAATATAAAATTGTACCTAATTAACCTTTTTTTATTGCATTTTGCTTTTTATTTAATATATATATATTACAAGTTTTGAAAATACCTTCATTAATTAACATTTACTATATTGCCAGAAAAACACCGATGGTGTGGAACTAGGAAAAGGAATAAGCGTACGTATGACTTAAACTCGGTAGAAAATGAGGTAGAAGATTCGAAGTTGTTCAGAGAATGACCTGAGACCCAATCAGAAGGCATCACTCTCCCAATTCGCATGGGGCTACAATATATCAATTAATTAGCAATATTAACAGGTTTCGTCTATTTCTGAATATATATAGGGAATTCGGTAAAATTAATTGTTAATGAAAAATTAATTCTTTTAAATATATATATTACAAGTTATATATATAGCATAATTAATGGATATGAAAACTTTTGTAGTTATATTAAAAGATTCTTAAATAATAACCACTTATTCTATTTTCTTGTACTTTAAAATAACCAAGCGACGTGTATATATATTGGCAAATTGCTATGCATTAAGAAACTAATAAAGCTAGACCGAGTCCAAAGTTTCAAACAACTTTGTCTTTATTCTTGAGCTTACGTGTAAATATTTTGCTATAGTGGAATCACAATTATATATTTTTTAAAATATGCGTATAGTTTAATTTAATTTCCATGAATGTAATAAAATCGCAAACAACAAAAAAAAAAGGCTATCATACTTAGTAAATTACTGTGTTCGTCATAATTAAGAAACCATTTTATCTTAATGGTGTATTTTTTCTGTATTGTAAAATTATGAACGCACGCTTAAGATTGAATATTTTACTTATTATAGAAATATCCACCTGTTATAATTTTTATAACAAATTTAATAACAAACAATTTGAAAGCTTTGCCAAACTTACAAACAAAAGAAAAGAAATTCCCCCACCACCACAAATCCCAATCTCATGGTCCGTTGTAAATTGTACAAGTGCTAACTACCAACAATCCATTTCCAAGATTGCTTCTTACTTCTTTCCTTTCATTTCCACCTGGAGCTTTATAACACTGAATAAAATTTTATTTACATGGTTAATGAAATTTTTAAACATTAAAAATTATTTTTTTGACTTTTTATAATGTTTAAATCAATCAAAAGATTTTTAAAAACAATATTTAATTAGTATTTTTAAAATATTACAGTAAGGAGAGAAATTTTTAGTATTGCTAATAAGACATGTTAGAAAAATTAATAAAGATTAAACTAAAATGATTTGTATATATCTAAACCACAAATAATTTTACCCAATCACTACTACTAAACATAAAGTAAACTAAATCATACACATCAATCTTCTAGTTTAAAAATTTTCACATGCCTTCTTTCTAATAATTTATTTTGTTAATAAATATATTTTTATATGCAAAATAAAATTGTGATATTATTTTTATTATAACAACAATAATTAAATTTATATTAAGTTTTAACATAAAATGTTTAATATATAAGTAAAGATAGTTAAATAATTTTTCTATTTTTGAATGAACATATATTATGTAAATAATAATTTTATTGATAAAAATAAATTAAAAATATTTATATAATATTATATCAACTCTCAGAAAAAAGTAAATATAATTTTTTAAATTGGAGAAATGACAAGTGTGAATTTATCTAATTTTATTAAAGATTAGTATAATTTAATTTTTAATATATTATATATTTTTATTTATCTTTGAAAGTACATTATAAGAAAAAGAAGAGATAAATTTTGTAAAACATTATCCTCTTGTGAAAATCTCATTGTCACCACGAAAGAATCAGAAAGGGATGTTGGTGGGAGTGTAACATTTTTGTACCACATAACAATTTAATTAATATGTAATATTTTTAGGGATTCAAAAATAGTTTGTATAGTGCAATAGAACAATTATCAATATCAAACTTACCTGGAATTAATACTTTACTCATCTTACATTTTAACGGTAATTGTGATAAAAGTTGGTGTTAATAAAATCGACCGGAATGAAAATTTGATAATGAATTAAAAAATATTCATTGGTAGTTGCAATGTCAAAGTAGGAGGCACGTGAGCAGCTACTTGGTGAGGGCGCGTATTGGGAAAGCAAATTTATCATGATTCATGAGCAGTCACTGGTCAGTCACTAGAAAAAGAATAATTGTAAGATAAGATGTTTGGTGGGTTCCACTAACCTCCTCTTAAGCGCGTGAAAGTGGTCCCCCTCATTTGGTTGTTCAAATTTATTCCTATAAATCGCGAGAAACACGGAGACCAACTCAGGGCTTGTGTTAAATGTGATTTATTTTCATCATAATTTTGTCTATATTTTAAAATTATTTTTTAAAATAGGGTTTATAAAAAGTATGAAGCACAAGTAATTTTTGTTTGATAAAATTATTTAATTAATAGAATAATTTTTAAAAATAGTTTTGATTATGAAGTTATGAATTGTGAATTTGATGTTTTGGTACAGTTTCACAAATTGATAAGACAGTAAAAAGCTTCAATTCAGAATAAAAACCATGCCGATTCTTCGTTAATGGAAAGGAGAAAGGAAAAAAAAGAGGATTGTATATGGATATGGAAAATTGGAAAGCAGATAACTCCCAATTAAATTTTGCCAAAAGAAAAGTTTTGAGTGGTGAGATGTCACCTGACTTTGTTAAACTTATGGTTTTCAATAAATGCAAATGGCGCGACGGTGTATAATTATTTTGTCATAATTACAATTTGTTAATAACATTTGGAGTTTGGAATTACGTAAGAATCAAGGCTTTGGATAAATACCAAACAAACAAGCACCATAAATTCGATAGTTATTTCAGTTAAGACTGAAATTTTATTTTGCAGTCTATAGTCTGGAATTTGGGAGGTGTGAATACAAATGTCAGCTACATACAGAGTTACTATATTCCACATCGAGTTTCTGTCCTTTTAAATTACTGGTAAGTCTTTATTCATAGGCATTTTACGTAGTTGTCCACTTGTCCCTCTGCTGGGGCGTCAATTCATATCTTACGTTTTGTTTTTGTAACTTTTGTTTGACCTTTTGTAGAGGAATTTCGTTGCATTTTCAAAAGACTGTTGACTCTTATCAGTTTTTGAAATTTGAGTATTAAAATATAATATTATTAACTATTCTTTTCTAAAATTAAGTGATATTATGCATAATGGCATCTCCTATGTTAAATTAATAGACGACATTGTCATTTGTCCACGAGTTTAACAGAGATGATTAAAATTATCCTAAGCATAACATATTTTCATTGAATTTTTAAATGATAAAAGTTGGATGAGTAGTGATAAAATATAGTTTTATCAGTATAATAGTTTTGGTAACCATATTTTATATGTGGTGAGAGTCTGTAAGATTAAAAAAAATTAAAGGCTAATAAAGAGTCAACAAATTTTGTCATAAATTTTAATATTTAAATCAGTACAAGATAAAGAGAGTATAAAAAATAAAATAATATTAAAAGTGTATATGAGAGATTTTTATATAATAATTTTAAGGGTTTTCTAAAGGCAAAATCAAAATTAACATCGGACAAATTTGATATTATCAAGTAGAAGTAGAAAGAGTTGAAATTGAAGAAATCAAATAGAGTGGGTAGCAAATATTTGTTTAACAAGTATTTAATTGAACTGGATCATGAAATTAAGTACCGCATAATTCGATGCATGACATTCACATAGAGCACTTTAATTGGAACATCAGAGTCATTTGCATTGTCTTTTTACCCGCACAATTTATTAGTGAAGTGTGAAGCAAAACTAATTCAATCTTAATATCTCTGTTAACGTTGCACTGACAAATTAAAAGCGAATGAGAGGAACTTGCATCATGCCCAGCTAGAGTCATGTGCTTTCAATCACATGAATATGCTCCCCAAAAGCAGAATGAGCCTTAAAAAAAGAGTTAATCTAAATCTAAATATATATCAATAATAAAGACAGGGAACTTCAGCTATAAGTATCAATAAATATTTAACATGCACGATAAGATATCAAAATTAAATTATCATCATAAGAAGCTTTGAAAAACACAGGCTGGTTTCATAAGAATATTTCCATAATATGTATGATTATTGTATGGGCTGTGAGCCGATAGAAATAGGGGAGTGCGGATTAAAACAGGTAATGGAAAGAGTATAGTTTAGCCCATAATTGCAGGTTCAGGCCCATTAAAAAAATAGATTTCATTGCCTCTTTTAAAAAAAATAAATAAAAAAAGTCGGTTTCAGTTAAAAAAAAATTGAAGCATTCGATTAGTCGAGCGAAAGAACGATATCCTGCGCAGGCGCCTAATGTCTATGGAGGAGTCGATTCGAATACGAAGATTCGAAGAACTTCCCACAGCTACTGATTTTGAGTCTATCGTCGAACCAAGAAATGTTCCTGCTGTAAATACACTCATCATTTCAAGTTTTCGCTTTGCTTTCTTGCTTATTGCTTGAATGGAATAAACAGATTAATTCTCTGTTTCATTTTGTCGCTTATCTGCGTTATTTTTAAACTGAAAAGGTGTTTAGTGGATGCATTAAGGGTTGGAGAGCGTTTTCTAAGTGGAATCCATCGAACGGAGGCCTTGACTACTTGCAGGTTCATATTTGACTTTACTATTGTGTATTGTCCGTGTTAAAATATTTGTTTTGTTTTGTTTTGTTTTTTTTTGCTACATTCTTGCTCTTAGAAGTGCTCTTTCCGCTTTCCCAGAGCCAATATTAGATTTTGAAAACAACTAAAGTACAGCAAAAAGTCAGTCTAATTATGGCGACTTGGTTTTTTATACGCATAGTTAATTCTAATTCATATTAAAAGATTGCCCTTTGAGTTTTGAATTGTCATTATAAGTACAAATGCATTAGTTCTCAAGTGTAGAATTCACTTGGCTTGCATTGCAAATTTTGATGCGTGAGCTATCGCTTGCTTCTTATAGATAAAAAACGCACCGAGATATTCGTTGTTTTGGAGTTTTTGATGGCTTGTCTAATAGCTATTTATTAGTATTTTCGTTTCTACTCTGCTTCCAATTTAGGAACGGATAGGCTCTTGTATGGTGGAGGGGATGCTATCTCAGTCTGCACCAGTTTTTTATGGTGATATTGGCAGTCATGAAAGGGTAATTACGTATAGTCTCCAATTTTATGGTGAAACTTAGTATAATGGTATTGAATCAGTTACTTTATTTTCCATCATTTTCAGGTTCCTCTACCATTTTCTACCTTCATTGGTTTTTGTAAGAAACTTATACACAATAAAGATGCAAGACGTGATCTGGCTGGTTCTGACATTGAACATGGACATTTGCCTTTGGAACATGTTCCCCAACAAATTTATTTAGCACAGGTTGAAAATCAAAGAGCTATGAACTGATGGGTACCTTTTTTATTGGAAAGAACTTGTTATTGTTCTCAACAAATATATTCACTACTCATCTCTTTTCATTTCTTAATATTTTTAAGTAATTAAGTCCATTTTTGTCTTGGTTCTCTTGCTGCCTTTTGGTTTATTTGTGATTAATAGGTCCGTAGTTTTTGAATGAAACGTAATGTAGTGACATGTAGTTTAGGTGCCAATTATGAATAGCGACCATGAGGACAGGGTTCAATTGCAAACTTTGAGAGAAGACATCCAGATGGTTAGTCGTCCATTTCTCCCCACTATTATGTTATATATTTATAATTTACGTATTATGCATTTTTATTCATAGAATTCTGATCAATGTTGTTTCTTTCCGCAGCCTCCAATTTTGGAGGCAAAAGAGCTATCTTCTATCAACCTGTGGATGAACAATGCTCCAGCTAGATCAAGTACTCACTATGATCCACACCATAATCTTCTGTGCATAGTTTCTGGCCGCAAACAAGGTAAAGGATGTGTTTCTTCTTTTTGGCATACCATTTACTCCATATGTATGGATTTTTTTATTTTATTTTTCTCTATTATAGTGGTGGCACTCCTTGTAATGATGTTTTAATCTGTTATGTCTAAACTCTAAAGTAATGTGGTAGAGTATGTATAACTTCTTCTGTTTTGGAACTTTCTATCTGCCCTTTGTCAACCTACTTCAGTGTCAATTTTTCTGCTCTTCTCGTCACAGGGAGTGGAATATTGGGAGAGCTTATTCAGCTCTGGCATATTGATTTCTTTTTAATACAAATGTTATATTTGGATCTACTTTCAAATGATTATTGCTAAGTTATGCTGGAAATTTTTAACTGAAACTCAAAATTGAATTCTTTGCAGTTCTTTTATGGCCTCCTTCTGCGAGTCCCTCACTATACCCAATGCCCATATACGGGGAGGCTTCCAACCACAGGTATGCTACAGTCTTTACTAATAGCAGAAGTGAAATCTTGGTTTTCTTTTCTTCACCCATAGAATAGATTAACAAATAACTCTTCTGTGTTAAGTTCATTTACATGATTTTTTTTTTTTAAAGATTTTTTAACATCTTCCATGTTCTTTTTTTTTTTTTTCCTTGTCCTCCCTTTTCCCAATAAAATTGATGTGGCAGTTCTGTTGCTTTAGAAAACCCTGATTACTCACTTTATCCAAGGGCAGAATGCTCAATGGAGTTTGCACAAAAAGTTGTTCTTGATGCCGGCGATGCACTTTTCATTCCTGAAGGATGGTAAGGTCTTAAATCTATTTTTTTAAAAAGATCTTTGTGGAGAAGTCTTTCTCAGTTTCTAGGTAGATTCTTCCTTTTCAGAACCAGTCAAAATGGTCTAGGCTGCTTAATTTTTAAAAAGGAGCTTGGGTTTTGCATGCCCCTAGTTTCTCATTGCCTTTTCAATTGTCTGCCCTATGTGGATGTCTGTAACTTTAATTGCTCATTCTACATCTCGTTTAGTGGAAGTTTAAATGAAGGTGATTAGTATATTAATTGTTCATCCTTGACAAAATCTAAATTTTAGTGTGATTTTGTTATTTATTTTCTTTTCTTTGTGTGTGTGTATTGACCTTCTTGGAAGATGAAGTTTAGGCCTGCTGGATCTTCAAATATCTATTAGCATTTCAATTCTGTAGAAAAACAAATAATACTTTGAATGGGTTTTACTAACGTACTTAGTCAGGCACCTGATTTTTGTCTGGGCAACCATTTGAGTTGTGGTGTTTACTGTTTTGTCTAGGGTCTAAGGTTCCAAGTTTGCTTACACTTTTATTTATTTTAATTAGGCTTTGTTTGTAACAAGTTGAAATTTGTATAACTTAAGGGGAAGTGTTGAATAGTGAGTGTTATGACTTGGTTAGATCAATTGTGTCAAGAATTAGTAGTGTCAGAGTATGACAGACACATAGTATCAGAGTCCAACACACTGACACACTTGAAAATAGGTGTTTCCATGCTTTTATATGTTTTTACATATCATTAATATCATAATTTTTTCTTGCTGTAGGTTCCACCAGGTAGATAGTGAGGATTTGACGATTGCTATTAATATTTGGTGGAGATCCAACTTAATGTCTTGCATGCTGGAACACATGGATGCATATTATTTGCGCAGAATATTGAGAAGGTACTGATAATGTGGTATTGTGGTTCTTTGTAAAAATGCGTCACTGAAGGGACACTTATTTGATGAACTAACTTTTGAATGTTGTATTTGTTTCAAATTCCATTTGCCTGACAATTCAATGGATGGAATCAAAGACTGATAGACAAAGAAATGGTATGTGACTCAGATAATTCATTTACTGCATAAAATGTTAAGGAAACTTGCCTTCTTTGTATTTCTTTCTGTGGGTGGCAGGAATTTGAGGATAGATATTACTAAACATTTATTCTTTTCCTTTACTTTTTCATTTGTGTATTTATGTACACCCTTGTACATCTATGTAGTTAACCCTTTTTAAAAACTCATCATCAGATATGTTGTTTTTTAAAGTGCCCTATCTTTACCTTCCTTTTTGTTTTCTGAGTATCACCTACTGGAGCAAAATTTTTGGACTGGTCCATGACATCAATGGATAGTTATTTGCCATGGGAATTGGATTACAATTCTAGGAAAATTTATTGTAGCTAAAGCTGAATTTTTGTAGCTGATATAGAAAGCATAAATTCTTATGAACGTTCATTATTATTTGCCTTTTTCCCCCCTCTTTCTTGTATGTGGAGAAGTAAGGAGAAAGGAGTTACTTGCTAGCTTTGTCCTTTTGCAACTTTGTTGATCTGATCTGGTTGTTCTTTGTTTTCTCCCTTTCCTTCATCAATTACTCTTTCTTATAAGGGTCTTCAGTTAGTGATGAATATTTTTAATTTAGGACAGGACCAGCTACTGCAAAAGTCTGGGATGAGTAAAACTAGGATGTATGCATACAAGCAGCCTAATACTGGACAAACAGGTCAGTTAATTATAATATGGCTGAAATATGCTAGATTGATGCCATAATTTTCTATGATTGTGTCTTTGCAAGAGAAAGAAATTTGCTTATGTTTTTGCCAGTGGCTTTCTAAATGGCATTGATAATCTGATTACCAGATCATGGTGATGACAGTGCTAGTCTGATGTTAAAAGGGATTAATTTAAAAGAAAAGAGATTTCAAGAGGGGAACATGTTACTTGAATTGGAACCTGCTGCTGTCCAGGCGCTTCATGAAATTGTTTCTTTGGTTCACAACTGTGTTAGTGTTGCAAGTCAGGAGCAGCAATTGCCATCAGCTTCAATAAATGATTCTGAGCTTGGAGTGAATGATGAATGTGAGAAATTAGTGGCAGCTAACGTGAAAGATGATCCACTGGCTAAAATTCTATGGGATGTTGAACCACAAACTCTCCAACATGTCTTTTTTGCTATGGCAGTGAGTTTGTACTCTCCTTGAAGGCTTACACATCTCAAAAAAGTCTGTTTTTCTCTAGACACTTCCTGGTATTTTGAACTGTGATTTTGGTGTTTTTGTTATGATTAGACAAAGGTATGAATGCATTATTACTTGATCATATTAATGGAATCATTCCTTGCAATTTGACTTTATTTTTGTTATTTTACTCATGTTAGGGAATGATATCATGGGAACATACATTGCTAATTGCTTTTATTCAGTTTTCTTATATTTTGCATTCTATTGGTCTAGTAATAATGATATTGAAGCTGCTGCAACTTCTTCATATCTTAGTGCATATAGGCTCTGTGTTTTCCATCTACAGATGGTAGCTAATTGGTAAATTGTTCAAGTCACAATACATTCTTTTCATTTCATTTTCCAGTATTATGATTATTTAATCTTTTCAGCGAAACTTTCCAAGGACTTTAGAGGCTCTTGTACTGCATGTACTTTCACCTGTGGGAGCGGAAGTCCTTACTCGGAAGTTTGATGAGATGGATCAACAAACTCTTGAGGAAGATCGGTACTTGCTGATATTTTCATATATGTTCCATCTGATTGCTTGTCAATTAAATAACATTCAGTTTTTTTAGCCAACTCCGTTAATCCTGTTGACTTGTAATCACAGGAGTAGATTTTATGAGGTTTTCTACAGTGCATTTGATGACCAACTCACAGCAATGAATACTATTTTGAAAGGGAAGGAATCATTTGCAAAGCTGGTAATTTCTATACTGTAGCTTGAAATTTCTTGTGAAATTCAATATGCTGCATTTTTCCTTTTAGTATGATGAATTTGAGTTTTGTGAGCTTCAACATTTATAAGACTTTTAGAACTAAACTTTTTCCTTATTTTGTTTGGATTCAATGAACAAATTTAATAAGCTCTAGAACTGCTTATTTTGCAAATATGTTTGATCTGGGTCATTTGTCCTTGTCGTGTATATAATTGTTACTGGGGTAAAATAAAGTGATTGATTGCTCCTTAAATTTGCTTATACTTGGTAAAAAAAAAAAAAATTTCCTTCTGTTTTCATTGTTGCTGTGAATGCCCAGCGGTGCAGAAAATACTGAATTGCATTAAGACCAATTTGTTCTCATGCAACGGAATAATCATTTACACACTCCTAGTTGGGATGTTGTCATTTTGGTAATTTACATCTGACAAATTCTTGTTTTAAACATTGTTTTTGATGTTTCCTTAAGTAGTCCCAACACATGAAAAAGTTATTTGGTTGTTGCAGTTTGTTGCTAGACTTGCATGTCTCTTCTAGTTTGGGTACACCAGGAAACTATTCTCAGTCCAGTTTTACTTGCGGCTAAACCAATTATGAAAAGATCACTGGACAGGTCTAAAGGCAGAATTTTTGCCTGTTCCCTTTGCTGTTATTGTGGGGCAAGAATTGCATGATTTAAACCTTCTAGCATTATGCGCTTCATCATGTTTATATTATAACATGTCCAACCTTAACATCTATAACATTTGTTATACATGTCATTTTCAAATTAGATTCGAACTCATTATAGTTTTTTGACCAAACAACTTTTTTTTTGGGTTTCTCAGTATAAGTGATCCAGACATTTTTGACTGTATGGTTTCTTTTTCTTTATTTCTTCACTCTGAGATGCAAAGATTTTTAAATATACTTTGATGATGACATCTTCTCTTTTTTGTTTTCTCTATCATCATTATTGTCTCAGTGCATGGATCTCTGGTATTGGTTGCCCTGCATGTGCACTGAGACTTTAGTTTCACTTTCATACATGAGAGAATATGCAATTGGATAGTGAGATCTTAGTTTTTTAAGCAAATAAATGCACTCTTTTAGTTGTTGCTTATGCAAATGAGATCAAGTTAATCTCTCAAGATATTGAATTCCTTGAGGGGTTATGTGCATCACACCTTTGAAGTGATTTCGGGTGAAATTATTCATTTTTACCCCTCCTATATGTTACAGGCATTTAAGAATGTGATGGATAAATATGTGGGAGCGAATCTGGAAAGTTCAAAACCAGAGATCAGATGAGATGCCTGTTGATGTAAAATTTATGGACAAATTGGCCCACTAGGAATCTCCATGGAGCAAATTGATGCACATTCGATACTCAAGCTTTTTTTTTTTGGCCTGGCTATGTACTTTAATTTTCAGTCCTCCACAGTTCAGTGGATGATGATTACTATTTTGAACGGTGCTGTATATGTCAGTTGGTTACACGCGATCTGATCAATGTTTTTTTGACTCGTAAATAACTTAATGTACATTGAAATTATATTGGGTTGGTTCAATAATCCTATGATTAATGTTTCCTTACTAAATATCCTGTTTGAACTACCTCTAGCTAAAGTGCTAAACTAGTGCCCTATATGCGGAGAGGATGAACTCTTACTATGTAAATGAAATTTAACCTCTTATTCAGAGAGGGTCTAATAATATATGCAACTATGCGTATTAGAATAGAAATCATGCTATGAGGGAACCAGACCAGGGCCTGATAAGGGTATATGGATAAAATCAATTGCACATCCGTATGTTTACAAGTAATTTTATTGTGAAATATATGTGGTATTTTTCATTGCAGAAAGTAGTTATAAAATTGTTAAATCAGCAGGATAATTTGTATGACAATATTTACAGTGTGTAGCTTTGTCGTAGTAGTACCTTTTGGACTGGTATGCAGGAATTGGAAGCTTGAAACAGAAACACTGAGCCTAAGTCAAAATCCTCACAGTTCCATTAACAATTATAATATCTGAGAATAACTGAACAAAGAATATCACCGTCCAAGATGCTTTCCACGTCAGAGTGACATCTAATTGCAACTAATGTGTGCCGTATTTGTCGAGTAGATGTTATTACGTGAGTATTTGCAGCAGAAGGAAAGAAAAGGAGAAAAGCAGGGAAGAGTTTTGGTAATAATTAGGAATTGCAGGAAGAAAAAGAGGAAAAAGGGAGCTGTGTTGAGATGAGATTCCTTAGTGGAAGATGACATATGCAAATGTGTTTGAGAGAGAAAGATGGAGGAGGAAATAAAAGGGAGGCTTTTAGTTTGTCTCTTTGTGCAGAGAGGAGGGATATGAAAAGAGGCAGTCTTTTTAAGTAGGCAAATAGGATGTATAGTACCTTAACCTTGCAACTTATAAATACACTTTCTAAAAGCTTGGACATACTATAACACCCAAACCTTGCTTTTGTTAATCCCCAGGCTCTTTCTCTCTTTCCCTCTCTTGCAGTGAATAAACATGCAACTTTCTCCATCCCTTTTGTTAGGCTAGCATGCTGAGCATGGAAGTGCAACTTTAATGCCATCTTAATGCTTTTCACACAAATTAGGCACACATCTGTGTCTTCTATCAAGCACTTTCTCTTCATGTCATTTTTTAAATGCATTTCAATTTGAGAACTGAGAAGCTTTTCCATACATTAGATCATTTGGAAATTAAAATTATAAACAGCTAACTTTACAAATAGAGGAGGGCTTGGCTTCCCTGGGTATGTTCATTGATTCAAGTTTGAGATATGGTTGCTAAAGTTGAAAATAAAAATTGAAGGTCCACGCGAAGCATAAGTGGTAAAACTTTGCACAGAATTTGATAAAGGGTTCACACACTTGACAGGAATGAAGGCTGTGAACAGTAATTTGAAACTTTGAGCATCTTTTTAACAGCCGTTGACATTTTTTTGCTCTTTTATTTTCACCTCTCTTCTTTTGCTTTTCCTTTGGTTTATCACCACCCTACATATTGGCGTCGGACCACCATCACACTCCGCACAAATACACATACATACACCATCAACTTAGTTACCCTTTTCACTCACGCTTATGGCAGGTTTTATAGCCCTGCCTTCCCCCTCTTTACAAAAGCCTCTCCATTTCTTCGAAACTACCATTTTTTTTGCCCCTAGCTACTCCCTCAAAAGAAAAAGTGAGAAGAATATATAAAAGAATTTCTCGGACTTCGATTCTGAGCTGTAGGCGATTCATCAATTCTTTAAACCATAGTTTGTTTTTGGTCTTAAGTGGAATAAAGTAATTAAAAGATTTCCTTTTCTATACAAACGAACCACGTCATGCATGTATCCGTATGAAGAAGCACCTTCTTGAGTTGTTGTCATTTTAGAATTCTTAGCTTGGTTGCACTAATTATCTGCGGACCTTTTTCATTCCTGAACTGTATATATAGTTTAGGGGACCCATATAATTGGAGGTACGTGATTGTATAGAAATATTCATACGATGATCACTTTGTGGCCTCACAGAAGACTCACGGACTAGGACTTGGAGAGGAGCTGAGCTGTTTAGGTCTGAATAATACATACAAAAAGTTGTTTAGGTAACTTTGTGAACTTTAAATAATGGTCCACTTGACCCTTGGTGGAGCCAACTAAGTTTTTCATAGATGAAGACAAGACCTACGGATTTGAAGCCTTCTGCTATTTAGCTGCTAAATCCAAAATCCTATCACTTCTTTGGCCGCACAACCTTCACACTCTACGTCGTTCGCTATCTCAAAACCAGCTTCAACCCAATTGCACGAATAACCTTCAAAAATCACAATGAAGATAATTAGGTTTAATTTCCTTTGTCAAGAAAATTTTCAATTTATATTCTATGGCTTTGATATTATATTATAAAATAATATATTTTATAATATAAAATATAAAATAAAATATGTAATGTAAAAATATAAAAAAAAAATTAAAGATAATAAGAAGTTACAAAAAATTAATAAATTAAATAATTTTTTATTAATTAATTTATTATTTTAAAATTATAATAGTTATTATTTTACATTATATTATAAAGTTTTAAGAAAAGGACATACACATTTGTGCGTGCAAAAATTCTAGTATTATATATTGATTTCTCTTGCTAAGTCATAATTATTATTAGATAATATGTGATAGTAATTAATTATCTTATCATGAATATTTAATTATAAATTTGAGTTACATATATTCAAAATATGATATTTTGATTAAGTACGATTAAATAAAAAACTCACAAATAATTATATCTTTTGTCTTATTGAGTAATAATAGTCAATTTGATTAGCAATGTAACCGAGGGTTTTATTAATTATTATTTAATTAAAGATAGTGTATGACCAGGTCTATCTAGTCTCTACCGACACGTGATCACCTCAGTTCTTATCTCTCGTACTTGCTTCACTCTCTATCACACACACTCTTACACTTTATCTTAATCGAGAATATGAATATTTCATTCAAAATGTATAATTGATTTCACGTTCATGAATGTGAGCTTTGAAGCGATGCAAATAATGGTCCTATTATATGCCATACAAGCAAGTATGGAAAAAGACATACATGCAAAACACCACCCGTGATAGGGACGTATTTAATATTAATTATTGCGATTTACGATGCACTTGTAATTAATTATTTATAATTATTGAAATCGCAATTATGGGACTAAATTTGGAAGTAAGATTTCGTCTTAGAAACACAAGATTAAGCAAGAAAAACGTGTACACGTCACGAATACAATGCTCATCAAAAGCCTTCTTACGGAAGTGAACCTGTACGCTTTTAAAGGGGGAAAAAACATCTATAACGTCATCAAAAGCTAAAAATTAAGATTACATATAAACATATATATACAAATATGAGTATTAATATCCTTATTATTTCGGAGTTATATCATAACTTTAAGAGTACATGATGACTAAAAAAAAGCGACGATAATAATTGAAATTGCTAACAACGTACATATTAAAATTCGTTTAATTAATGCAATATTGTGAATGATTAATTTATTGATTAAATAGTACGTAATTATTCTGAAATTAATGAAAACTGAAAAGATAATCTCTAGTCTGTATTTATGGGTTTTTTTTTCAACAATAAATTTGTAGTGCTTTTCTTGGGTACATATACGTAATTTACTTTTCATTTTAATTAACACGCAGCATCTTAGATAACTAACTTCACATCCTGATACGAACTTCGAACATTTGGTCACATGATGATAAAGGGTAAACATATGATGATATATAGTCAAGCCTTTGTTGATCACATTACATTCTTTCATTTTAATTTGCCTACGAAAAGAAACTGGATTTACTCAATATCAGACATTAGTTTATCTGTTCGTAATTATCCTACCAATGGTGGTTTCAATTTGCATGTAAGTAGGTGGAAAAAATTGCGATTTTACGGTAGGTAAAAAAAAATGGTAAGGATTATATATCAATAAATGAGATCATGGCATTAACTATAAGCCTTCTTTGGTCTTAATTTTAAACATTTTTCAATATTGAAAAAAGGAGAAAAATACCAAATTCACTTTGAAATACAATATTAGCAAACCAATTTAAGCATAATTAAATAATCATTTTCCGTTCAGCTCCTAATAAATATTTGGAATATGCATATATAGGTGATGAATGTTGGGTCCTGAAATGATTCTCCATAATGCAATTAACAATAATAAGGGAATAATTCCATGATAACTAGTTACTTTAATTTTGTTTACAAAATTGTTGAGTTGAGGTGAAAATATGACATAGACTAATATTTCTAAGCAAAAGAGAAAGCTGTCAGGATAGAGACAAGACAAGGGTTGATAGCAACAAAAGGATTAATGATTATAATTTTGCATGTGACATTTTCTCTGTTGATTACTGACAAGAAAAAGCCACCATGATCATCCTCCTCTTAACGCTATCTATCTCTATGTATACAATGCAACACACATGCAAACAGTCTCCTATCCTTCCAGCTGCCCCAAATACTCAAATCGAGACATACATATATAGTGTTGGTGAAAACAAAACAACATTGCAGTAACAGCACTAGTAACACTATACTAAAGAACCCAAAAAAACAAAGAAAGAAAAAAACCTCAATGACTCGAACATTCATGCACAACAAATATTTAAGTTACTCGATATCTTTTATTAAATTCTCCAATAAAAAGTTAGCAAGTAAAATTTCTTTTAAACCTGAGTACTACATAGCTAATTGAATATTTTGAAAATAAATTTTATACATGTTATCTTTTTATTGGAGAACTTAATAGAAAACATCTAAATAACTGTAAATCTTGTTGTCCATTTTACCCCTTGTGATTTGAAAGTATTGACTATTGACTGTTGTAGGGTTCAATAATTGCCCCACGTCTCCGGAGCAGTGGTAGTCCCAACGAATCCGAAAGCTTGTCGGGACTTGAAGAGGGAATGGTGCTGGTGCTGGTGCTGGTACACGTCCCCCGCGAACGTCATCACATCGACATCCTTGACGTTGAGGGCGCCACCATCTGCAGGGCGGCCAATGGCGTCGCCGGTGAGACCCAGAAAGTCTCTAGTCAAATGCTCACTCTTAAGACTCCGAGTGGCAAAGCCTGACGTATAGTCCGGCGGCACCACCACGGAGTGCAGCTGGCTCACCGTTCCAAAGTCACTCATGCTAAGTTGGGAGGGATGGCGTGTGGGTGTGGGTGGGATAGGGGTGGCACCAACGGTGGCAGCCTTTTGGAGGAGGGCAGTGGCAGAGAGGTGGGGTGACGTGGCAGCAGGAATGGAGGTGGTGACGTGGAGGTTGGGGAAGGATGAGTTTGTGAGGAATGACGGAGATGGAGAGGGAAGGGTGGGGACGTTGAAATGCTGAGCTTCGGGCTTGATGTGGAGAGGGTTGCAGCTAGGGTTAGGGTTTTGAGGGGATGGGTCCCATGGATTTGGGAAAAGGAAGAGGGATTGGACAAGTGGGTTTGCGGTGTTGCAGCCTAGCTGGTTTGCTGAAACTCTTGCACTTTCTTCAGCCAATGCATCACAGAATGCCCTATGAGTTATGAAGCTGTCCTTCCTGTCATTGTTAGTTATATACAAACACACACACTTTAATCAAAAGCTCTTGGTTCTTGCTAATTAATTAAATTACCAACTACTCAATGCAACAGCACCAAAATTATAAGAAATAATTAATAAATTGATGATTAAGTAATGCTGTACTCCATACTAATAATTTTTTGATGTTTAAAACTTACTAGAAATTATTAAATATTAACTGACTTTCACGAAAACTATAGGTACTTGTGTGCGCGCATATGTTATAAAGTTTGAATTCTTTCTCAGTTTTGATATACGACGAAATAAGAGTTTGAAATTAAAATTTTTTATTGACTATCTAGACTCTTAGACGACTGCACCTATTAGGTTATAGTTTTAATAACATTTTCAAATGGTCAAATGAAGGGATTATCTAGTCACTGCGGCTAGGGCGGGCAATTGGGTAAATGAGAATTTGAGTGAAGGGTTATTAAGAAGTTTGTCTTCTTATTAACCGAAAAAAAAAAGAGAAGAAGAAGAAGGAAAAAAAAAAGAAGTTTGTGGATGAAATCGCGCATGCATTTGTGAACTAGCATAAGCCTACGTCCTTTCTTCGTAGATTGTGCCTCGTTTTGCAAAAAGGTGAGGGAAATATGCACTGTGGAATCCGGCCACACAAAGAGATAATTGATGTTGCAGAGAGTCAAATTTAAAAGTACGAGAGAGAGAGAGAGGGGTCAGAGATGAATGACAAGAGATGGATAAGCTTAAGCTTTAGTTATGCATGCATAAAGAGTTAAAAAATAATATTGGTTCAAAATGTTGTAAGATTATTGGTAATATTGTTATAATGACCAATATGTCTTTTGAAACTAGAGCTCATGCATGAAACAAAAGATATGCAATACTTTGAAATCAATATATATATCCCATATTTGTATGATCGATGTATCTACTGATGAACCTAAAGAAAGCAACTTATCGTATCAGATATTTTTGCAGATTTCACAATGATGAAAGCTCAGACCAAAGCCAAAAATGTACAAGTAATTATATTGCATTCTTCCAAAAAAAAAAAAAAGAAGCCATCCCAAATATCCTGCGTATTATTATACTTTTTTTTTTTAACTTTTCAGAAGACAAAAATAGCTCCCCCATCATATTTTTTGAGACTGCAGCCACTCCATATACAACTACACAAGTACATCAGGAGAGAGAGAGAAACTGAGAGAGTATTGAAGCCGAGAAGATAATTGAGCACTTTCTGACACGCACTGGAAATTTTGGAGCATAGTCTAAAACCCTATTACTTTAAGCTTATATAATCGGAGATTTATAATGCATGCAAAATTATTCATATATATATATATATCATGTTGTTATGGTCTTATGTATGTGCATGCATCCATGCATTGTGAAGACTGACTCATGATTTGAGGAAAAAAAAAAATGCTATTGAGTCACAGACAATACAGTATATATATAAAACAAAAGATACATGGATTGTGCTTTTTTGTTGTTGCCGCATATTCATTTGGCAGTTTTAGGATTCAGAAACTGGTAAATTTTCAGTTTCTATTGCAATATAACCAGTAAAAGACACTTGTATATATTAGCGGTGTCCACTTTCATGCAACTTGCAGCCATTGCATTTAAGCACCGCCAGAACGTATCTATGTGTGTGTGTGTGTATATATATATATAATCACGCCTATACAATATATTTGTATGATTCTCTGCGAAGCCAAAAGTAATTTAGCTTATTTATTAGTTTAAAAATCAAGTAGAGCTAGGAAATTACGAACACAAAGAAAATAAAAAACATGTTGATGTCAGGATATTCAGAAAAATAGTAGACGTGATAAGAATTGTCTTTATTATTGTATAATTAATGTATACAAACATACATACATACATACCTGGAGAAGAGAGTTCCACAGTCACATCTATATTCTCTAGTTCCACATGTTTTAGAATGAGCTTTCCAATCAGACTGAACAGCGTAGATCTTGGAGCATTTGTCACACTTCCACTTCTTCTCTCCATGTTTTCTGCAGTAATGTTTTTTAATCCCAGTGAGATCACCCAGAGCCCTTGATGGATTGTGATGAACGCATGAAGGCTCCGGACAAACATATGCTCTCTTCTTCACCTCTTTGCTGTTCCTTTGCTTCAGCTTCCATGGCAGGTTATGCCCTCTCCTGTGAAGTTGAAGGTTCTGGTCTCTCTGGAAACCCTTGTTGCAGATCTCACACACAAACCTATTGGTGGCCAACAGTGTCTTTGGGGATAACGCTATCACTTCTGCATCTGGGTCTGAAATAAATTAATTAAACACCGTCATCAAAAAAACATTCGTAAGATTAGAGAAGTAACCTAACTAAAAGATTCGAGTTCAGATTTCAATCTGACTCAAAATTCACAAAAAAAAGAAAAATAGAAAACCTAAACCAGTACACATGTAACAAAATTGAAGAGAAGAGATATAAAGTTTAAGAAATTAAATCAAAGGGAGTTAATTAATGAATGAATGAATTTATTACCTGGGTTTCCAGGGAGGCTTCTTTTTTTCTTGATCTTTTGAGGTTGCTGAGGAGGAATTGTACTACTGGGGAGGATAGGATTTAATCCAGTGAGGTCGTAAAGTCTTGTAGCAGAAGAGACAGTAGTACTGGGTTCTTCGGACAAAGAAGTAGTAGAATTGGACATGGCTGCAGAAAACATTATTTTGCCTTTGGGAGAAAACTCCAACAGCGAAAAACAAGAGAAAGAAAAGTAAGATACGATATTCTAATGTGTGTCTCTGTTAATTTGTTTGAACTTTGAAATCCTTTATCCCACTTGGGTTCTTGGCTTCTTGCAACTTGGGCTCAGAAATATGCAAAAATCCCAGCTTTAATTAATTAACTTTAGAGGACACTCACACAACACAATTAATTAACTAAGCTGGAGAGTTAATTTTTGTAGTGATGAAAAGGGTGCAGACAGATAGAAAGAGAGAGAAATATATGCATGATTCAGTTGGTGGGAACAAAAAGCAAAATTAATCTCGTGAAGAAGAGATGATGACGATGACGATGGATTATTCTGGGAGTCGCTATCTATCTAGGCCATGGATTACTTGTCTGAGCGACTCTGCACAGCACCACTGTTTCAGACAAATCTCTTTCCGCTCTCTCTATGTGCGTGTCTATATTTGTAAAGATGCAATCAAACATGGCAAAGCGGGTTTTATCAAGATTTTTTTCCCTCAACACAATCCCACTACCCAATATATACCTCCTTGCCTGTCCTACCTTTTATCTATTTTGGTGTAGAAAGAGATTGTAGATGATAAAACAGAGAATCGTGTAATAGCCTAGCCTGGTATAATATATATATATATATATATATATTATTGTAAATAATAGCGTAGAGAAGACTGAAGAGAGCGTCCGTGATGATGACAATGGCAGACTCTGGAGGGAGAGGTTGGTAAATTTTAAACTCTTGGAAAATGAATACTAAAAAGGAAAGCTACATTTTATTTCTCAACTAAAATTTAATTACAAAATTAATACACAAACTTTAAAATGTAATATTTTAAAATTCAATGAGTATTTTCTTATATTTTAAAATTTATTTTCTAATTTTGTCTAAGAATGAAAAAAATTAGTTTTCCCAAAAAATAAAAAAAAGCCTTGAGTAGTGTTAAAAAAAAAAAAAAGCTAAGAACTCTGGAGGTAGAGGGAGAAGTATCCTTACCCACTTGACTTTCATTTCCATGATTTCTTTCTCTCTTTATTTAAGTTCTGTCCTTTTTTTTTTTTTTTCTACGTGCGGGGGTCTGATATATATGTAGGTGCTTTCTGTCTATTCTTTTGTTCCTGTAATAAAACACCCAAACCCAAAAGGGGCTTGAAATGAATGGTGCGAATAATACTAAAAAAATTAAGGATTGGAGAATGACAAAAATTTTTTTTTTAAAAAAATATTTTGAAGATGGAGAAGCTAGAAAAAAGCTAGTGAGAGTAAAGGCGAATTGCTAGAGATAACCCCACAACTAACATGATTGATTCATTGATTGACGTTCAGTTTACAGAGTGTGTCTGTGAATAAATAAATATATATATATATATATATATATATATATTTATATAGAATCTAGCCATTATCATAGTTTGAAGAAAGATTGTAATAAGCACTTGGTTTTCTTGTAATGTTGCTCACATGAATTAATGAATAGCTATTACTTTATTATAACCACAAATCACAGTAGTTAATTTGTAGTTAAAATTATTAATTAAGTTGTGATATGCATTATATTCTCAAATCTTAATTTTCTACGATAGTACAAATAGACATTGATATAAATTATGAATAAATTCTCCTGGCATATGTATATATAAATTTTCCAAACAGTTATTATTTGGTTCGTGGAATTCAGTTTCATATAATTGTTTTTCCATTATATTCTTGAAGATTTTTTTCCTCTCACTGACCCTCTATCTTTTGGTATCATTCTCTTACATCCTCCTAGTGTGTAGTGAAAGTGCTCCAGCAAACCCCACTGGTGGGAATTTGCATAGTTTCTCCTGCTTTTCCCCTTTATCTACCTCTCTTTATTCCTAACCCAAATCTAAAGCTACGGACGGATAGCACTTATGTATATTGTCCATCTTATCCACTATGTGTACTAAAAATTCAGCTAAGATTTGCTTGTACTTCCTTGGGGTTGGAGGTCAAATTTGTCTTTGTGAACTAAACATGGGGGCATTTTCTTACTTTTGGGCCATGCGTGGGATAGCCACTACAATAGCAGAAGCCATGCAAGCCATTCCAAAGATATTAGGCATGTAAGAAATAGGACCCATCAAAGGTTTCAGACTTTGCTCATTAATGTATCCTTTGGAATCCTATGTGGGTTCTTATAATTAATTATAGGTTTAATTTGTTAAATCTCCAGGATAATTATATTGTGATTTGATTTATATAGTTTCTTTAATTAAGGGGTATGTATGAAGATGATATTTATGCTTAGTGATTCAGTTTTGAGTATCTAGCTAGTTAAAGCTAATAGAACCTGCATGAAAAAAAGATTAGTCTTCAGAGAATGATGTAACTCGAGAACAGAGATCATAATTTGACCTGTAATATCAGCTTTTTCATAGTTGGTCTCTCGGGTTACATTCTTTCCAAAAATCTTGCAGCAAATTGATTAAATATATTATGGAAAGTTAATGTTATAAGGAAACCTTAGTTAGTACGCCTTTGAGATTACAATAGATGGTCTTTTGACTAATTAACTCGATACAATGTCCTTATTTGAGATGAAGGCGCCTAACTTTTATAATTTTGTGTAGAAAATTCTGTATTTTGCTAACCTTAGAATCCACGTAAAAAACATGATTTTTAATAATAATAAAAGGGATGTAGAGTGCACACTTGCAAACATGAATAAATAGTACTGTAGATCACGTCATAAAGAAGCTAATTAATTAGGTAATGGATTGGGGTTAGTCAGATATGGGTGCAGGATGAGTGAATGTTGCCAAGTCGGTTGACAGAAAAATTGTTTCCATATTAAAGTGAATTGAAAGCACACATATGAGGTTATGATAGCAAACTCATAATAGTGTTTCTTCTATGTGCATCTTGGTTTTCCTAATTTACTTATTACTGTGTTCTGAATTAATCTGCATGCAGAGAGAGAAAGAGGCATAAGTGGAAAACAACCCTCCCATCTCCATGCGGGCCACACATTATTCACGGGTTTTTCTATTACCAGATTCTCTCACATCAAAGCACTTGCAATTTTCAATTTTCTAGCAATCTAAATAATCACCTACCAAATTATCAATTAAGGGTACGTTAAATATAAAAGGCATCACTGACTTAACCCGCGCGCGCAACCATAATTTCATCTTTTATATATTCTATTTTTTTAGGTAATTTATTCTATTATTTTTTTCCTCCATATAGTTTGGTACATTATTATTTTGACAGTGTTATTTTAAATAACATAATATATTAAATAAATTATTAGATAATACCGTTTTTCATAATGTTATTCGACAACACAAAATTATTTGAGATAATATTATATTATCACATCACACTCAATAAGATATTGTTATCTTATAATATTAAAAATATTATATCATTTCACATGAGACTTTTAGATGAGATTTTTTATAATATACCAATTTTATTCATATTATATTTTATTTATTTTTAACTTAAATTAATAATATCATTATTTTCTTTCTCGCTTTTTCTTGCCTAATATGTTTATGAAATTTGTGCTAAAGCATTTAGGAAAGCAACATGCTAATGTTTAAAGGCCAATTTTTATTTTTGATTTCTTGTCATTTAGATAATTATTATTTAAAATATTTTATTAGGTATTTTTAATTACATTAAAATATTTGATTATGTGACATTTAATCAATATTTTATTTTAATAGTATGAACTAATTAATGGTTATTTTTTAATTTAAAATTCACTAGGAATTTTTTTAAAATAATCATAGAATAAATAATAAATATAAGAAGCAATTTATTTAAATTTATAAGAATAAATTTAAAAATTATAAAAAAAAATGATATTGATTATTATAAATAATTAAATTTTTGTATATTATATTACTGTAATTAATATACTAAATATAAATATCATAAATATAATGACATATAAAATTATTCTGTAAGATACTATAGTATGTAAAATAATATATGATATTTAAGATTACATTATACCAAACACATCCTAATTACAATGGATAATTAATTAAACGCTTATTATTAATATTGGCGAAAGGTCAGGTATTTATCTGACTTCTTTTGGTTTACATTATCAACGAGAAATGGAAGATATTGGTTTGATTTAGTTTATACTTCATACTAACAATCTTAGTCTGCACCCAAAAAGAAAAAGAACCTACCATTATCGGTATAAAAAACAAAATTTGTGATACCAATAATATATGACAACTTGGATCATCTAGAAATTATATATACTAATTAATAGAAGAGAAATTTGATTTTAAGACCTCTCACATTGTTTGACTTTTAAACTAGACATAGTGACTAGACTTAATTTTGAAATAGTAGATGTCAAACTCGCACAGGCATATCCCCAAGGTTCTCTTGGCGAAGAAAAGGAGGGGGAAGATTGTACAGCATCAGCATGGCCTGATGAGATTCAAACATTAAAATATCCTAGAACTCTGAGCTTAATGATTGGATTGAATGTTTGATATGAATATACAAATTAATCCATGAACTCTAAAGAATTTTTTTCCTGGTAGACTTTGAAGAAAAATAAAATTATATAACTATATTTTTATGTATAAAAATTATTATTTTGAAAATTTACTAAGTTATTTAACTCGATGTTTACCGTATTATATATATATATATATCTATATCAAGATAAATAAACGCCATATATGTGTGTGTGTATATATAATATAGTTTTTCCCTCCGGTAAAGGTAAATATCTTTTGAGATTTCGAATTTCCAATCATATGCTTTTTTGAGCAATAAAAAACTGAGAACAAGGGCGAAAGAAGAACGGAAGTGAGTCGGTCCACGTAATAAAATTCTGAGTCTTATTAGCATATGCAATTGAATATACTAAAAAAAATTGATATCATCATATTTCAAAATCCAGTATTAAATTAAACAGTTGGTGAAATGAAAGTGAAGTAGGTATGTCTAGTAGACTAGTAACATGGCAGAATATTTGTATTTGGAGGGAGATAAAGTTGGCAACTTGTCACCATTATATTCACTCATTAATTCACAATCCATTTTATATATAGAGATGCCACTCTGTTAGGACATGTAGAAGGCCCAAAAGGTTGACGGTTTAGCCCACTTGCTCCTTTGATATCCTCTTTTGACCGAAACTTTGTGTGTGGGGACTGTCAAGACTAATATTATATTACATGATAATTAAAACTCCCAAGTATAAAACTTGATCTTGCAATCTTTTCAGCACTATTGAGTCGGCTCAAGTTAGGTTGCTTAAATTTCAAAGGTGGCAGATCCATCTTTTAAGAATTCCATGAACTTGACATGTGATACAAATTGCCACCTACCCTTCCAATTTGGTCGTTTCTTGACTATGTCAATCCTTAGAAGGGTCATTCTTATGGTATTCTATTCTAATGCGCAACTATACACTAAAGTTCTACATGCTTTGAAACAAGTATTCCTAACAAAATCTCTGCAAGGTATAGTTATTTTTGTTCTTTTATCCCAGGCAAGTTTGATTAGACCAGCACGTTTCGATTCTGTTACAAATAATGTGAAAGACCTTGATGAACTTTTTTAGGCATCTGTTTGATTACTTGTGTGTGTCGTGTCCATTGTTGTCAACCATGGATTTCAAGCATTTTTCCTCTTAATGGTTTCTGCCCAACACTGCATCATTAATTGCCTATGGTTAAAATTTGTCCAACAATTTTTTTGTAGGCTGAAGTATGATAGCAATGAGAGGAGCTCAAAAGAATGGAATTTAAAGTAAAAATAAATAATTTGTATTCTAATTGATAATTATAACGTTGGACTTATTGCTAAACATTTGATTCAATAATTTTGACTGGAAAGTGCAGCGTTCCATAATTCTTTCTAGTTATCCCTTATTTTCTGTCCAATCAATGCTGGGGGCACTAAGTTCAATTTTAGTATGCGATCAATATATATTCAGGTGGATATCAATATTAAGTTTAACTTGAGAAAAATCCCAGGTTTGCTTCCAGAGAATGTTAATCTACCATCACTATCACAGATAATCATAATGATAGGAGAAACCTGCTATCATCATCTGCAATCTTGTTACCACCAACAGAATTAGATTTACACAAAATTACTATTATTCTAACATTTATTTTGTAGATTGGAGTTTTCCACACCCACACTTGCTTCTTAATTTATTTTATTATTATTATTACATTTTGGGCCATTGTGTAATATTGGCACCACAATTAATGTCCCAGGAATAAAATGTAATGCGTTCGAAGGTTGCTATTTGATTTTGCAACCATGTGCGCTGTGCAAGCCTCCGACTAAAAAAAATGAGCACTATCATGATTTGATTATAATCTAGAGTGTTATTTATGCGTCACGTTCTGAGAGCCCATATATGGTGGAAATAATACTTGATGAGAAGACGAAGATGGTGCTGATGTAACATCATGGATTTTGCCTACTGTGACATCCATTTAATTCTGACCACTGTGACTAAGGACCAAGACAAACATAAAAAGAAAGGAGGAAAAAAAAAGAAGCAAACAAACAAACAAGCAAACCGAAAAAATTAACCGACTATGCTGGCTCTGATTCAAAAGCAACATTCGTTAACTTCTGGTTCTTGCAGTTCAGGCTACTTCTTCCATTCTACAGCTTCTGAGAAATCTACATTCATTGAAGTGAAAAATAAAATTACAAGAGGCTAACACAATAACTGGGAGTTTGTTGCATACATTGGGTTTGAAGGGAAAAAAAGAAAAGAAAAGAAAAGAAAAACTAAACCTTGAGATAAATAATGCTACCATCACAGAACAGATTCTTGTCGAAGCACCAGCTGCAACCTACCTAATCATCATTGAGAAAAAAGTAAGATGATGGGGGTTTTACAAAATACAACAAAAAGCACATGAATTGGGTTAGAAACGCCAAAAACTAAACGAGTTTCCACCGATGGACTGCTCGCCAATTGGGATCACTCCACACTATTAAAGCAACTCGATTCATTGGTTCACTTAGGACTTTAACCCATGTAACCTAAGCGATTGGCTAAGACATTGACATCAACATCTTCACCTTCACCTTCATCACTTGGAATGTCCAATTCACCCTCAAAATTATCACTAAAAAGTTCTTCCCAGAACCCTTCATCAAGTTCTTCTTTGTCCAGCCTCTCTGATGATTCCGGTGCTTCATGCTCTGTTCTCCCCCTACTAAAACCCTGCATTTCCATAGCCAGTACTTCAAGCTCTGACACTTCAAAGCCATGATTCCTAAATTCTAGTGGCTCGACTTTAACATGGTTTATCTTTCCCTCGCCTCCACTGATTGATTCCGCAGCAACACCACTCGGTCCTTGCTCAATTGGCCTTCTTCTCTTCTTACTCATGGCTTCTTCCAGCTCCTTTCTCTTCTTCTGTTGGATTAGTTGGTTCAGAAAAGCTGGGTTTTTCATAGCTCTAGCTAAGAAAGCCATCATTTGTTGCTGCTTCATTTCTGTGCCTTGTAACCTCTGCTCCATCGCCTGAAGATAGGCTCTGGTATTCTGTTGCTGCTGCCTAAGCTTCACAAGCTCCATCATCAACACTTGCTTGTCCCTCCTCAAGCGACCAATTTCTTCATCTACCCCAAACCTTCCTACCTCAACACAATGGTCTAGTGCTTGCGTGGAAGTAGCCTGAGATGGTGCCTTCCTTCTCCTTATGTTCCTCAATAGATGCCTGTGCCCCCTGAGAAATCCTTCATTTGCAAACTCCCATTTATCTGGATCATTTTTTCTAAAACCCTGTAAAATATTACAATCCCACGTTCTTTCAATATCAAACCCCTAGAAACAGAACAAAGAAAAGAAGAAGCATTGAAGAAAATAATACTTACATAGGTATTTAATTGCCTGACAAAGCTGGAAAAATTGTTGTGCTTGAAGTATCTAGGGAGGAGATTGGTGGAGAAGGAATGTGGATCCCAAACGACAAAGCTAGTTCCGCCTCTAGTCCATGAGACCATGTGGTCGGTGGTTGGGTCGTCCACCACATCGAATGTCTTGGTGAGGAATGGGGGTGGTCCTATGTCATGAAGTCCCTCCATTGGCTGTGGAGGTGCAACCATTGCTATCTCATCATCACCTCCTGCTTGAGATGAAGATGGTTCCAAGTACTCTTCTTTCACTGTGTACAGATAATTCATCCTCGGATATGATTTGTCTGCAACTTCAAAAACAAACTTGATGGGTTCGTTATTCTGTTCAACACCTAGATACAGAGTATTCTAATGCAGATTGATTGCTTGATTGAGAAACTTGCAGAAAAGAAAGCAATTAATAAAGAGTTTGACAATTGACACTAGCGAGAAGATGAAATGGCCTCAAGCTACTAAACGATGGAAAGAGACAAGCGTGAACTTTTTCAGTGAACTCGAAGCTAAAAACAGGGGAAGAAAAAAAAATGAAGGGATTTTTGCAGAAAAATCCAAATGAGAGTCGAAGGCAGGATGAAATGCTGTGATGATTAGTGAAACATGAACAAAAACTGAAGCTTTGGATTTTGAATTTCTGATCAGAATTAAGAGTACTGAGTTTCCCTCCTCTGAAGGTCGTTTAAGCCGTTGAGAAAAGTGGTTGTTTGTCATACCCTATAAACAAAGAAGCCACATAGTAGTGTTGAAGTGATTAAATAGAAGATAATGGTTACGTAACTGGAAAAATTATATATTATTAGAAAGTTCTAGATATCTTGGGAGCCCTATCTGTTCATTTTATAAATAAACCCTTTCCTCACTTTGGAAAGGGAGCGAGTGGTCCTTCAGTTGAGAAGGTTCTGGAAGTTAGAAACGGAAGCATGATGGTATGGTGATACTGTGATAGTGGGAAGACAACTGGTTTGTGGGGTTCAGTTCACTTTGGAAAATAGTGGTTTGAATTGCCACATTAACTGAGTCATAACAAATTAAACCTTTTTTTTTTTTAATTGGGTGGCAATATCTGAAGAAAATATCACTTTCGAAATCGCAAAGGTTTGAGGTGGAAGATTGACCATAGTCTTTCCGCTTAGTGTCAGGTAGGTGGGGGGTAAACCAATCGTGCCACGAAAAACGTAACAAATCCAATGTTTACCATTCTCGTACGTACACAAATTTAATGAAAGCTCATTTTGTCAGATTATTATTTTCTATTTATTTTGTTGCTGCATCACATATCACAGTGAAGCAAATGTCCAATTCCAACATGTCAACATGCACTTGTGAGCTCGTACTACTGTTGAACATTCTCAAGACATAGTAGATGAAGTCAAGTAGTTTAAATTTAATAATTAGAAAATAATGCTCTTACAGTGTAATTACTTTTACTCTGGGCTTTAAATTATACAAAAAAGATACTCTCAAGTGCTAACGTGTACATATAAAGTTAATAAACCTACCAAAGCACAAAATAATTTGTCTGCAAATAATGGGAGAAGGATGTGTGGTGGCGAGCATTTACAGTGACGCGTCATCATATCGGAATGTGAGTCCGTGAGTCATCCATATATAGTGGATGCTTCAACCATATATCTTGGACTCGCAGCATGCCCAACTTGTAATTTTTTAATTAATATGCTTCCTTGTGACTTTTGAGTATGTATGATATTATTAGTTTTGAATCCCAAAGATCCTTATATGATGTTACTTCGCTTTTTACACTATAGTATTAATTTATTGCTTAATTATGAGGTAATCCTAATGACACGTAACGAGAACAAATCTAGTTAAATATAGCGGAAATTAATTCCAATGAAACTTCTACAAAGTTCGGGAAGATACTGGACTTCATATGAATGTGATGAGACATATCTCATTTTTAATTGGGTACACAAATTATTGGTGGTTCTGTTTTATTAATTAGTTTTTTTGTTTTGCATAATAAAATTTATTTCGTTTTCCTATTGAAAGATGATGGTGATTGAGTTTTCATGGCCAACCCATGTCTGCCTTTAATCTCAGCGGGACAAATCTTGATAAATCAATTTGCATCCATCTCAGTGGGGATAAATTTATGCAAGTGGTGAGTTTTGTTAACAAGTTAATTAGGGATATGTTGGTTACGTTATCGAAAATGTGCAGAGTAGACAAGGAATATGGCAATTGAAAAACAGTGTGTGGTAGGCATTGATTGATGAATTGAAGCCCTAGTGTTGGGTTGTTTTCGGCCACAAATTTGGAGGGCCAGCCCAGGCCTCATCCACTTGTTGTTTTACTCTTTGGTGGAACACATTAACTACCACTAAAATAGCAATAAAAAATAAGTGATTTAATCATAATTTGGAAAAACAAAAGAAGGGAGATATAATTAAATAATTTGAAGAAAAAAGTGGTGGGTCCCCTCCCCTATTGATCATTTGGGTTGCATAACTATTTAAACGCACACTAAATGAAAAAACCAATTAAAGAGAAAAAAGGAGCGTGGTTGCAATTAATTAATATTTACAACTCCCTCTCCAAAATATCTCGGGAAGCTCCTTCATGGAAAGGCCTTGGACCACCTGTCCTGTGTGGAAGCAACCCAAAGGTAGCTCGCAAATAATCAAAGTAGCGGGGAAGCTGTTTGAGAGCAAAGATGGTAACTGGGACGGAAGCCGCAAAATACAGAGCAAGGCCAGAGTTTCGGAGTTTGTGCTTCACCATAAAGAAATGGGCAGTGCAAAAGGATACCAACATGGAAGCAACGGATAAGAACATGAAGGTCATGGCTAGTAGAAGCTTCGTGGGCAGGACCTTCTAAAAATCTTGCAGTTGGTGGCGAGAAGTCAGTAGAGAGAGGTAAATGATCACGGAGGTCACGGAGCTGAAGACGGCCATCAATGACGACACGGCATACACCTTGAATGCTGTCTCGTTTTCAAGGGTTGGGTGGCCGTTACTTTCTTGGACACCACCAGGCACGGTGGCTGTTGTTGCAAAGGCCACCGTCGCAATCAGTGCCGCCACCACGGAACATGATTCTGAGATTTTATTAAGCCTTTCATTACCCTCTTTCACTAGAGTCTCGTGATCTCTCACGAATATCTCCGCTGCCGTCTCATTCTTGTTGTTGCTTAGGAATCGCAGATCCGGTGGCACGAACCGCTCTATATACTGCATGCATGCAATTAATGTATATATTATATATATAATATTTATTAATGCACGTCGCATGATGCATGCCTTCAGTGGATCCAATCCAAATGATCAAATTAATTAAAATTACATCATTTAATTACCATAAACCATTTGATTTCCCACTGCATTTGAATGGCAGCATCAGGGATGTACCAAGGCTTATCCTTGGATAGCTTTGCTACCAAGTGCAGTATAGTGTTGCCATCTTTGTCCACGCCTCGAATGAGCTTTTTCCCTAGTCTGTGCTTTCTCAATAACTCAAATACATGGGGTTGCCTGTACTCTACTGCCACATGCAATACATTTTGGTGTTGTGAGTTGGTTTCGTGGATCGCCCCTGGTTTCTGGTCAAGAATTTTGTTCACTATTTCCATTACCCCATTTCTGGCTGCAACCATCAATGCTGTTTCCCTAATTCTGTCGCTATTATTTTTTGTTTCCCTAAAATTGAAATAGTCGTCGTCATCTTCTATGGGAGGGAGTTCGGGTTTGCAACCCCCTCTAACGTATACTATAGAAGGCCGGTACCAAAGTGCTTCCAACAGCTGATCGCTCCAAACGTGTTTTTGTTTCTCCTTCCGCAGGTCCTTTGGTCCTTAATCAATTTGTACATGCACGCATACACACAACAATTAACATATCATCTTGCACAAGCCTGTTTGTTGTGATTATATAATAAATCCAAAATTATAACACTCGTAATTAGGCAAAAAATTAAGGAGAGTATCAATGAGTGCAACGCAAATTAGGAATGCATGGCAATATATATATATATATATATATATATATATATACTCACAAAGCTTTGAGTACTCGGTACGTATTTCTTTACCTGAAAACAAATCCAAAATCTATTGTGTTAGATATTGAATAGAGGATGCGTAATGAAAAGCACTGCTAGATATTGGACGGGTTTATATTATAGCTTAGATACTCTTTATATTTATGGAAAGATATGATATCCAATATTTAGTATTTCACATCAAAATTTATTTTTTTTAGTTGATTTTTCTTCGAGATTTTTAGTTGCATGTATTTATTGTTTTATTTGAATTATTGTTTTAATTTTAGTTTATGACAATTATATGAGATTTTTTGTAATTGTAAAATAATTTATTTAAAGTCATTTATATTATTAATAAATTTTTCATTATGTAGATATCAAGTATTGAGTATCAAATATATTATTCAATTACAAGATATCTAGTATCTATTATTCATTACTCTATTTTTTTAGATGTTTTGGGTTTCTTAAATATCAGCTATAGGTTTCAATGTGGGTATTAGAAATTGTTTTTGTTTTCAAATTTAATTAGTTGGGGTGCGTATATAGAGTATTTTAGACATATACAAATACTAATAGTAAAATAACAAGTAGTTACGTTCCATATATTGTGATTCATAAGACAATGTTGTTGTGCAGACATAAGGTTATAAATAAGTCAAATCTTAAAATAATCAAACTTTCATTTATAATACGACGAGTAAGTATGTGCTCAAGCTTTAAAATTTACCCAAAAAAAAAAAAATCATGAGGAAACTAGACTCTCTTAATAAATATATAGAGCCGAGCCTAAATAGTTCATAATTAATACAATAATGCTGTAAATATAATATATATTTATGTACATATATAGAAATTAAACTAAATAAAAAATATCAACTTTTATATATGAAAAATTATATAAATTAAAAGGCAGTATAAAGTTATTGAAGTTCCTCCTCCTTGTATATATATATTTAATTAACTTTTAAAAAAAATTATATTTTTCAATTTATGTATTTACAAATAATTTTAAAGGCTAGTGACAAAAATATCTTAAAATTATATATAATGTATGGATAAATAAATAAAATAAAATAATCATAATAATATGAAATAAAATAAAAAAAACTTTCATTATTCTTTTGTTTATAAAAAAATATAATAATAAATTATCTAAAAAAGTAAGCCAATATATTATATGACACTGGACTTATTTGTTACTTAGTCTTTTATCATATTTAGGAGAATGAAATTGTTTTTAAAATTATATATTATATAATATAAAATATAAAATAAAATATAGAATGTGTGAAAAGAGAAAAGAGAAAAAAATAAAAATAATAAGAAATTATAACAAAATAGTAAAAAATTAAATAATTTTTTATTTATTATTTTAAAACATTATAATTATTATTTTATATTATATATATTTTAAAAATTTTAAAAAAATTAACAAACACTTTTGTAGATACAATTTAATATTATATGATCTAATTACCGACAGCATCACTCGTTGTTATCAATTAAAAAAAAACATATAACGAAATACTAAATAAAAGCAACGAAAAGGCGCTAATTCAATTCAGTTTCCAATTTGAAGGATGATATTGTTTATAATAAATTTGATGAAGTTGAGGCATGTGTCCTGGATTTTTGGGAGGCAGTACCTTGCTGAAATATCATTTGCCAGTGACTCTGTTATCCGAGTTGGCTTATTAAGTGGTTCTACAATTATACCTTCCAACAGAGGAAAAAAGAAATTAAATACATAATTATAAATTAGCAACAATATAGAATCATACGTTACATAGGAGATCTTAAGAACAGAATTTTAAAGTTAAAAAACTAAGGTGTGTTTGTTTTTTTTTTCTTTTTTTTTTTTTACTGAAAATAGAAAATGTATTTGATAAAATTTATATTTTAATTCAAATATAGGTTGAAAATAAGAAATTTTTAAAATATATTTTTATCATTTTTAAATATAGACCAGTGTTATTTTTGTAATTTTTAAGAAATTAAATCTTTAAATCATATATAAATATTATTATTTAATAATAATCAAATTTAAAATCAATAAAATATTATAGTCACTTAACTTATTCAACTTAAAAATAAATATGAACAAAATTTTAACTTTATATAATAAATATATTTTAAAAATTTTAAAAACTTAAAAATAAAAACTAATTTTAGGAAATGAAAATAGAAAAAAATAAAGATATTTTCATAAACCAAACACACCCATATATTCTCTTTTTTTTCATTGAGTATATGTAATTATAATATATTATATATAATTTTAAAACCTTTTGATCATTAGTTTTTATATAAAGTTATATATTAATAAATAAAAAATAAATAATTTATTTAAAAAGTAAATTAATAAATTAACATCCACTTTTAAATTTATGTGAAAGTAATTAATTAATAGTATAATATAGACATTGGCTCCCATATACTTGAGCTTTTCTAAAAAGAGGAGGAGGGTTAGAGATTGCTTGTGAAAGTAACGAGAGAATATTGAGAACCGAAGAAGTAGCAAAGTGATAGAGTACTTACAGTTGTATGCCAACTTGTTCCACCATCGAAGATTGCTGCTGCTTGCGAATGCAGAAGGTTTATCTGCAAGGATATGGAGAGGACTAATTCCGTTTTCATCCACAGAGCCCACAAGGTCTTCATATAGAGAAGTGATTTGAAATGCCAAATCTGTGAGAGGATGATTAGTTAATGGATCCATAATTAATTAATTAATTAAATGAATGAATGAAGAAACAGTACCAAAATAATCTAGGCGAATGGTAGTGTGAAGGATAGTCTCTCCTTCTTCGGATCTTCTGAAGAGCTCGACAGATACATCTTGGCATACAGAATGGAGATAAAGGAAAAGGCTCGTATGACCATGACGAGCAGCTAAGTACAGAGGCGTCTCCCCCTTGCCGTTACGAGCTTTAATCAACTTCGTTTTCATTTCGTTGTTGATGCATTTTTGGATGATGAATCGACACATCCAGATGGAGCCTCCTGATGCTGCACAGTGCAGTGGGGTATCCCCTCCTTCGTTCTCAATTTCTAAACATTTTAATTCTCCATGCTTCACCAATGCGTCTACAAGATCACTAACTGCATTTTCTTGCCAATCCTTCACCGCCACATGCAATGCAGTGTCCTTGCTGCTTGTGATGCTCTGAACCCCTGCATCTCTATGTACGCTGTATATCCTCAAAACAATATCCCAGTTACCTTCCAGTGCGCTTTCAGATAGCATTTCCACTATCTCTGATTTGTTTAATCTCCTCACATCGATGTTTGATCCTAGTGATCTATCCCTGATTTCCAGTACTGTGCATTCCTCGATCTCTGATTTCTCTAATCTTCTCTCATCTTCTCCTTCCCCTCCCATACTATATATATCCCTCCTCTTTCCTTTTTCACTTCTGCAATATCTCACCTTCTCCTTCTCAATATTGTTTGTTGTTCACTTCGCTACCAATCCATTTCTATACTCTCAATTTATACAAAATTAAATCCCCAACCCCTTCGCTACCTATATCACTTTAATAAGACAAGATTTTTTTTTTTATTGGTCAAACATTCTTTTCCTTTTGAAAATAATAATAATAATCATGATGTTTCGAGGTGTCGTCCAAATTACACTTTTCCCTCCATGTGCTGCTCTTGGCTATAGACAATAGCTCAATAGTCAGAATGCTTTATGTTAACAGAACAATGTCTTTAACCATTGGATTTAGACATGTTAATATGCTGGAAAATTTAAATATAATACGATTTTTTCTCTTCGAGTTATTTTGAAAATCATCAAAAGAAAGTGTGATAAAGGACAAACAGGTAAGAAGTCTTCCCATGGATATCTATTCCATCTACTTAATAAGTTCCTTTGATCCTTTGGTGTAAGACACAGTATGTTTCATTAAAAAAAAGAAATTAGTACAATTTGGCTTTATAGAGGGAACATAAAATAAATATAAAATAGACTTATACGTAATTTTTTTAATATATTTATTATCAAGTTATTTAATCAAAATAAAATCTATAATTTTTTAATAAAAAATCACTTTTAGCTTATTAATTATGACTCAAGTTTCTTTTTTTTTTTTTTTTAAATTTGATTGATTTCACTTTGGCTTCTTAACTTTAAAAAAGTAATTAATTTTTTCTTAATTCCTAATATTGTTAATTTATTTAACGTAAAATATTGAGTTTGAGCCAATTTGGATATCTCTATCCTATATTATTACCAAAATTATTATTTTATTAATCTAACATGTAAAAATAAACAAATTTATGGGTAGAATCATATTTAGATTTATATTTAATTAGTATATAATTTGAAACTTATAATTTAAATTTAAAGTATTTTTATAAGTAAGGTTAATAAATTGATAATATTGATAATAATATTGCATAGAAATATTAAAATTAGCTCTAAGTCAATATTTTTTAATAAGTAAATTAATGAAGTTAAGGATTAGAAAAAAAATTGATTAGTTTTTTAAAGTTAAAGGATTAAAGTGAAATAAATCCAACTTAAAGTAGAAAAAAAAATTGAGTTAAAATTAAAGAATTAAAAGTGATATTTTGCTAATTGTTTTTTAAAATTAATAATAAAAAAGATGAAATTATATAAATTATATACATATCAATTTCTTATTGAAGAACTTGATAACAAATATATAAAAATTATAACTATATTTTTTCTAATAAATACTACCTTCCTTTAGTTAGAAAAAAATATTAAAAAACCCAAAATATTTTAAGCCAAAAAAGCGAAGGTATTATTTTTGTTCTTTTGTTTCATTGTGGAACACATTACACACACAAGTGTGAAACCCAAAAATAAAAAAAAATTTTAAAAAAAATTAAATATAAAAATTATTATTTATATAAATCATACATGTATTAATAAAATATCTTCTTTAATTTTTAAAATCTAGCAATAAGTTGCCCCATAATCTTTTAATCCCATTCTGTGAACTAGATGTGAAGTGGTGACGAAAGAAATAAAAATAATATAAATAGACTCTAATTTACATAAATAAATCTTTAATTTATCTATTTCTTATTTTATTTAATTATTTTTTAAGTTTCACGGGCACTAGTTAGTGAGCGTTTAAATGCGCTTAAAAACAATATTTTATCTTGTTATTTAATGTATTTTAAAAACTTTATAATCAACATTATTAAATGTATAATTTATTTTTAGAATAAGAAAATCTTACCCTTATAAATACAAAATTCAAATTTTAAAATTTTAAAAATTTTCAATCTTAAATCACAAAATTATAAAATCTTAAATATTTTAAGGTATTTTATTTTTTTGAGTAATTTTCGTAAATATTTTTTGGCTAATTTTATATGGTAATTTCCATACATATATATTTTTGAATTTCTGTTTTATAATTTTATAATTTAAGATTTAAAAAATTATAAATTATAAAACATTAACCCTATAAATATATTGGTGGTTTTATTTTTTTCTTTGGAGAATTTTCGTGTATGTATATATATTTACTAATTTTATATTATAATTTTTGTATATAAATATCTTTGAGTTTATTTTTATAATTTAAAAATTAAAATTTTATATTTTATATTTATAAAAGTAAGATTTTCTCATTTTTTGATTATGTATTTATAAAAATTAATTAAAAAATCTAAACATATTAAATAATATAATAAAATATTATTTTTAAGAACATTTAATTTTTTCTTACTACCAAAATTTTTTTTTAAATCCACTTCGTCACTTTACGGCATTCAAATTCCATTCCATTATGCATCTGACTGTTTCTGTTTGTACAACTCACATGCATAATTGCATATTACTCGTTACTATTGGCCAAGATGAATTGACTAAATTGCCTCTGACTTATCAGATTCCCATCACCCAAATGGGCCAAATCTCTCCCACTCCTCAGGGCCCAAATAGCTAAATGATGTGAAAAGCTTGCGGGAGAATCCCAGAAAGCTGAGACGGCCAGGGAATGAGAGTAAATGCGTAATAATAATATACATGCACATGCACATGCACCCTTTAATCTGCAACATAAATGTTAAAATGCATTATGTAGCTAACATGACCATCTTCCCTTATAAATCAAAAAGACAGAAAGACCATCTTCCCTTCCCTTAACGATTCAGCAATCTTGAAAATTAAAGAGTTCAATTGCGAGAGAAACTGTGTGTGCTTTTGCTGGCTACAAATCTGTGCACAAAGCAGGAGTCATAAACTCGTGTTACACGCTCAAAAATAGAAATTAAGGCCAGATTTGAATCCAGTTGTTAATTTTTTTAATTTTTAAAAAGAAAAATATAAAATTTGTTTGAAATTTTGTTTTTATTAATTGTTCTTAAAAACTAAAAAGATATAAAATTATTTTAAACTACTGTTTTTTGAACTTGATAGGAAGAAATACAAGGCCTCAACTGATAAAACTATGAAAAATAAGCCTGCACACTCCTAAAATCAGACACTAATTAGTATTCAGTGGATGATGCATAGAATTTTGTTCTCTTTATTTATATTAAAAAACAATTAATATGTATAATATAATTAAAACAATCATAATATATATAAAGAATTGACTGAAGAAATAAGTAATTAATATGGATTTTTTTAAAAAAAAAATCTTTACCATATTTTTTGGTTTCTACCCCCTTTCAATATTAGTTATTCCTTTTTATGTCTCAGGTCCATGCTTAAAAAGAAGGACTCGATCGAGCTCATTTGATGATTTTTTTTTTTTCTGGTTTAGCCTTTAAATACCGAGACATTTTAGTATACCTTGAGTAAACATTCGAAACAAACATGCTATATATAAAAATGATACCTTGGAAAACTTATTTCTGTGTAAATACAAGTGTGGATCAAATTTTTTCCTCCGTGAATAATACTTGGTTCAAAACATATATAACTGAGAACAAACAACATAAAATCCCAAAATTATTTTTTTAACAAACGAAATATAATCATCATCAACACACACAATCATGCTCATGGTGGTAATTGTGAATAAAAGTGGAAATATAAAAGGTGAGAGTTGACTCAGAGAGAGAGAGAGAGAGAGTGATCAAAGGGCATATATATATATATAATTAGAGAATCAATTTTTCAGATTCCCTATTACTGGACTGAGGTTTGCCCCTGAAAATGGCCCTGAGAAGATCGGCATAGAGTGGGGACTGGGCAATGGCGTAGAAGGTGATGGGTAAGCAAGTGGCGGCGTAAAGGGGAAGCACAATCATGTGGAACCTGTCCTTGAGCACAAAGAAGAATGAAGCAGAGAAAGAAACGAGCATAGAAGCAATGGACAGAAAGAGGGAGCTCAATCCTAGCAGAAGTTTAAGAGGCAAATCTCGCAGGAAATCTCGAGGTTGTTGGCGGGAAGTGAGGATAGCAAGGAACATGACGAGAGCTGTGGTGGAGAAGCAAAGGGCAAGCAGAGAAGAGAGAGCGAACATGTTGAAGGCAGGTTGTTTTCCAAGGTAAGGCTTCCCCGTCTCTTCCTGAGTGCCTCCAGGGATTGAGCTTGTAGTGGCGAAGGCCACCCCTGCAATTAGTGCAGCCACCACAGAACACGACTCCGACGTGCTCTTTAGCCAATCAGCTCCTTCTTCCACAAGTGGCTTGTGATCTTGAACAAATATCTGTGCCGGCGTCTGATTAGCTTTGTTGTTTTGGAATAGCACATACGCCGGCATTAACTCCTTTATATACTGCATGTGCATCCATCATTCATCATCACTATATATATTTAACTTAACTCTCCTTTTAATCAATTAATTAATTATACATACATACCAGAAACCATTTGATTTCCCACTGCATTTGCATGGCAGCTCCAGGGATATGCCAGGGCTTGCACTCTGATAGCTTTGCTGCCAAGTGCAGTATAGTGTTCTCGTCTTCGTCCACGCCTCGAACGAGATTGTTCCATAGTCTGTGCCCTCTCAATAACTCAAATACATGGGGTTGCCTGTACTCTACTGCCACATGCAATACATTTTGGTGTTGTGAGTTGGTTTCGTGGATCGCCCCTGGTTTCTTGTCAAGAATTTTCTTCACTATTTCCATGATCCCATTTCTGGCTGCAACCATCAATGCTGTTTCCCTAACACTGGGAGGGAGTTTGGGTTTGTTTTCCCTAACACTGAAAAAGTCGTCGTCATCTTCTTTGGGAGGGAGTTCGGGTTCGCTTCCCCCTCTAACGTATACTTTAGAAGGCCGTTCCCATAGTGCTTCCAACACCTGACCGCTCCAAACGTGTTTTTGTTTCTTCTGATGCAGATCATTTGCTCCTATAATTACTTAATTAATTTGTAGGCAGACAAGCACAAGCATGTTTGTTGTGATTAAATTTAAACACTAAATTCCAACACTCGTAATAATTAAATTGAGGATGGAGATGGAGTGGAGTACCAAAGAGTGAAAGAGTAAGGCAAATAACACGGTCGTACGCATACACGAAAAACCCATACCACCTTGACCAATACTTTCTTGTATCATGTCCGTTTCCATCACAACGTGGGTTTTCTGTATCTCCTGCTGCCTTTCTGTTTCCACCCAAACATACTAGCCAAAAAACTGCTAGCTATATGTCAGGACACTCACAACATACTCAACTCTATTAAATTATAATAATATAAAAAATTAAAATATATGTGCATGGGATAGTGAAAACTTAATAACTTTAATTTTCAGTACTATTTTTATTATATATAAAATCAATAAATTTATTACAGTTAATTTATACTTAAAATTATTTAAAAATTAATTATCAAAATAATATTATATAATAGTGGTTTGGTATGCATTATATCTTTTGTTAATTTTTAAAAATAAAATAAGAAACTAATATTATATTTTAAAATAATAAAATAAATAATGGGATATTATTTAACTTTTTCACTCTTTTGATATTTATTTTAACCCTCTAATCTCTTAATTCTATTCATATTTTTTAAAATTTATATTTTATTCAATATTTTAAAATGAGACCAATCATTGAACTGATGAAGATATTGATTCACAGTGGATCAATCGTAATTGAACTAGTATTAACATTATATATTTATTTTAAAATATAATTAAGTATAATAATAAACATTTTACATAATTTTATGACATAAAAATAAAATAAATATAAGATATATAATATTTTTTAGATAAATCAATAAAATATTTATGAATTTTAAAAAAATTTAAATATTATAATGTATAAACCATTGATAATCTTTTTTATTTTTTTCATATTTATTTATTTCCTTTCTTATATATTCTACTTTTTCTTTGTCTTTTTTATTACAGAATATTGACAAATACATGATAAAGACTATTTTTTTAAAACCAGTTAAACTAGTAAAGAACTAATAAATTGATTGATTTTGATCAATTCATTTAATTTTTAACTAATTTTTTATAAAATTAAATTTATAGGCCGATTGGATCAGTCCACCAATTTCGGCCAATCCAATCCAATTCTCACATCATTAATTATATATATATATATATACAAACACACAGTAGCATAAATTATTATTGACTAAAAAATAATATAATGAAACACTAAATATATAAAAGAGATGATAAAGAAGAGGCACCGATTGACTTGACTTACCAAATTGAGTGATAGTGTTTATAAATTTGATGAAGTTGAGGCACGTGTCATAGTTTTTTGGGAGCTTCTGTTCATTGCACGTGACTGAAATACCATTTACCTGAGGCTGTTCATTTTCTTTTGTCAAATGTTGTCGGTCAACCTTAAGTGGTTCTACAATTATACCTTCACAGGAGGAAAAAAGAAAAAAATATGTGGATACGTACATTATTCATAACATTATTATGAATTAATTAATAATGATATATGCTCATAAATTTGAGGACAAATTATGGACAGAATGCTTGATATTAGAAATTTTTATTTTTATTTTATCTTTTATTTTTAACTTTGTTAAGTATATATATTTGTCTATATTATTATATATTATTCTATATAAAATAAAATATGAGTTTTTAAAATGTGAAAATGGTAAAAAAGATGAAGATTTAAAATAAATATTAAGAGAATAAGAAGTGGAATGACAATATAAGTTGGCCGTATCTATTTCATTTTGTCATTTTAGCCAAACTGTGTTGGCAATTAAAAAGAATATAACTACCATACTAACTAATAAAAAAAAGTAGTTATTGATATAAGGAGAGAGTAAATATATCAAAAAATTATATCTACTTTTTACTTAAATGATTCATTTAAAAGTAAATTAAAAAAGAAATTAGCATACACCTTTTAGTATAGGTGAAGGCGTGAAGCTAATTATAGTATAATATCGCCTCCCATAAATTAACTTTAGCTTTTCCAAACCAAACTAGTGAAATGCTCATTAATATTTTGTATGAAATGAGACTAATTTTAATTTTTAATATAACATTAAATAAAATTGAATTTATACTAAGTTTTAATATATATGAGATTTTTAATATAATTGTAAAAAATTTTAGATAATTCTATTATTATGAAATTAGTATATACAATATAAAATATTAATTAAGAGGTTTGTGTAATACTATATTAATTTTTAAAAAAGGTAAATATAATTTTATCAAATTTCAAAGAGAGTACTATTAAGTTGTAATTTATTATAATATAATTTAAAAAGTGGGGGAGGAATAAGAGAATTTAAGTGAAAACAATAGGAGAATATTGAGACGAAAAGTAGTAGAGTATAAGAGTGAGAGAGTTACAGTAGTATGCCAACTTGTTCCACCATCTAAAATTGCTGCTGCTTTCGAATGCAGAAGGTTTATCTGCAAGAATATGGAGAGGACTAATTCCCTTTTCATCCACAGAGCCCACAAGGTCTTGATATAGATAAATGATTTGAAATGCCAAATCTGTACGTGATGATGATTAATTAATGGATCCATATAATTGACATTTAATTTAATATTTGCAATAATGAATGAAGAGATGTATAATATAATAATTAATTAAAAGAATGAAAATTGAGTACCAAAATAATCTCGGCGAATGGTAGAATGAAGGATAGTGTCTCCATCGGATCTTCTGCAGGGCTCGACAGATGTATCTTCGCATACAGAATGGAGATAAAGGAAAGGGCCCTTATGACCATGACGAGCAGCTAAGTACAGAGGCGTCTCCCCCTTGCCGTTACGAGCTTTAATCAACTTCGTTTTCATTTCGTTGTTGATGCATTTTTGGATGATGAATCGACACATCCAGATGGAGCCTCCTGATGCTGCACAGTGCAGTGGGGTATCCCCTCCTTCGTTCTCAATTTCTAAACATTTTAATTCTCCAAGCTCCACATTTAATGCGGCTATTAGTTGCTGAACCGTATCTTGTTGCCCATCCTTCACTGCCATATGCAACGCAGTGTCCTTGCTGCTTGTGATGCTTGTGCTGTGAAACCCTGCATCTCCACGTTTTTGGTATATCTCCACAACTTCCTCCCACTTACCTTCCAGTGTGCGTTCATATAGCCTTTCCTCTATCTCTGATTTGTTTAATGTCATGATGTCATCTCTTCCTTTGCCACCTTTCCCTACCATGATTATATTGCTATATGGCAGGTATTGGCATATCACTCCTCTTCTCTTTCTGATCACTTCTGCAATCTGCAGATTTGTAGATATTGGTATTCCCACACACTTGATGATGCTGTTATATATAGAATTGTTCACTTCACTTCACTTACAATCCAGTACTCCCTATTCATACAATATTATATTCCCCCACTGTGCTACCAACCTATATACCAAATTAACCGTGTTAAGAAATAGATTTTTTTTGAATAAATAATCATTATATTTCCAGGCGTGTCTTCCAAAATAATTACACTTTTCCTCCATGTTCTGCTGTTGGCTATAGACAATATTAGTCAGACTGTAATATGCGTGATTTAATTATAGCCCAATTTCTTTAACCATTCCATAAAGACATTAGACAAGTTAATTAATTAGCTGGAAAATATTGTAAATATATATTATATGAATTTTCTAGTCGAATTATTTATAAAATAAGAAGAGAGTGTGATGAAGATGGATAAAGGGGTGAGAAGAACGACCGTCTACTCCATCTTTGTATTAAGTTCCTTTCGTGTGAGACAGTGTGTTTTGTTTTCCAAAAGCAAGTTCGTACCTTTTGGCTTCCAGAGGGAAGGTAAAACAAATATTTTTATATTACTTGCTTTTTATAAAAGAAGGGACAGACTATTTTAATGCAGAAGAGGAAGGTATTATCGCTTGTTCTTCTTGTTGTGTCGTTAACTTCAGACGTTACAACAACTGTGAGAAACAACCCCCCAAGAAAAGAGAAAACAATATTAAGTTGATGCCAATCGTAATTCTGAATTATTTTTTTCTCATTTATAGTCATTTGGACTTCAAATACTAAGGCACGCATTCTAAATTCCTTGAGTAAACATTTAAAATAGACATGCTATACTTTTGGAAACTTATTTCTGTATAAATACTAATGAGAATTTGCATAATTACTCACAAGTCACATCTTTGCTTCCAATTGCAATATCCCCTAATCCAAAAAAAAAAAAACTTGAAATTGACTCCTTAATCCATTTTAAGTCCCATTACAATAAACCCCTATCATCTAAATTTGAAATTTGTTTCTCAAATTAAAGTATTAAAATACCATTCCTCTTTTCTCCTCTTCTTCAATTCATCTATATGTGATGTTCATTAACCCTATAATCAATCTAGTCTTCTTATTTACGTAATCATTATCATTACTTAAATACATGAAATAGGAAGCTTATTAATTACAATGACTAATAGATCATATCCAAAATTGTGATTTTCTTAAAATTAGGAGCACATTGCAATCGAAAACAAAAATACCATTCCTTCATTATTTAAAAAAAAATATATATCAATAAAAATCTTGTATTTAAATTATATCTAAATATTTTATAAATAAATTTAGTTAGATAACTGTACGTCCAAAACAAGAGTGAAGAGACAAAATGCAAGTAGGGCGAAAAAAAAAGATAGATTAGGTTACAAGGATTACGTGATTACGTTACGTCAGCATTAAAGTACAAGAGTACTCCTTAAGCGTCGTGGCATCGTGTGTCCTACACTCGCTCCATTTCTGATGTTCACACTACTCAGATCATTCATCTCCTTATTCCTTATCGAACTAGTAATTAACAGTACAGCGGGAATAAATTTTTGCAGTGAAAATATTTAGATGTTGAATAATTCAAATTGAGGGAGAAGTTTTGTGTGCTTTAGCTCCGCCTGACTAGTATCCTAAAAATTAAATTATGAAATAAAATATTTTGTATGTAATTAAATTTTATATTAATTTTTAATTTTATCTTTAAAATTTTTTTATAATTAATTTTATTCATAAAATCTTAAATTATAGCCAATTTTATTTTATCACTTAATATCATCTTAAATGCAAAATTTTTATTAAAATCATTCATTTCATATACGAAGTATCAATTAAATTTTTTTTTTACATCTAGTAATGATTAATAATAAAAATATTATAAGTTGAAGATATATGTTTTTGTTTAATATTTAAATATTGTTAAAATTTTATTCATATTTTTAAAATTTATTATTAAATATCATATTATTATTTTTTATTAATAATTTAAACAACTTTAGATTTGCAAAACGAGTTTAATTGTAATCTAAAATTTTAGACACAAAGTTAATTATAAAAAAATTTTAAAAATAAAATTAAAATTTAATATAAAATTTAAAGACATAAAAAAGAGGAAACACTTATTGGATTAATTTTAAGTGTTAATTGTTTAGAGTATTAGTTACCCTCTTATACGCGTAATGGTGTGAAAGTCCATCCACCCATTAGAGTTTCATCTGTTGATATACGTTGTGATTAGTGAGTAAAACGCATGTCGGAATAGCAACCGTCCATATTTTTATTATTCGTATTTAAAATATTTAATATTTTTTTATATTCAAAATTTTAATAAATATATTATTTTTAATATCGATATATGAATTCATTCAATATTTAAAATATTTGAAATACTAAAAAAAAAATTTCCAATAGATATATTGAAAATTTTATAATTGAGTAATTTATATGATATTTAATACTCTGTCCAATTAAAATTTTTTAAAAATTATAAATGAATATAAAAAATAATTTTATAATTAAAAAATTCTGCATAATTATCATAAATTAAAATTAAAAATAATTTCAATAACACATTAACTAAAATATAAAATTTTATTTGATAGTAAATATTATATTTAATAATATATATTATTTAGATATTAAATATTGAGTATCATACAATAATTGATGGATACTTAAAATTTATTTGATATTTGATAAATATTAAATATTATTTTTGGACAAATACCAAAACTCATATTCAAATTTATTGTCATCCCTAAACACAGGAAAAGATCCTTAAGATATGTTTACAGTAATAATACAAAATAGAAGACCGAAAAAATTAAAATTATCTAAGTCTGCAGATATAGCGTCTATTAAAAGGCCTTTGGTTTTAGAGAGACGTCCGGATTTAATTATTTGGATTCGCTGAATTTGATTTATTAGGTTTTTGAACCAATATTCAATGGAAGCGCTAACTCATAAAGTGATGATATAGTAACGAAGGGTTTTTTTTTTTTTTTTTGACAATTTTCAATGAGACGTTAATTCGAAAGCTAGAAATTAGAAATAGAATTTTGGTTAGTTTTTCTCAATTTGAACATACAAAATTTGAACAAGTGAATTACACCATATGACTTTGAAATGGAAGGTAAATCACACACATTTTTTTAAAAAAAGGAAGTGAAATATTTAAATAAACCACACAAGTATTGATAAAAATTAAAATAATAAATAGTTGGGCAATTTGTTTGGCGTTGTCAATTTGTTGAAGCTGATTTAGGTTGTTTAGCCTCAGATTCGTTTTCATCCTTGAGTTTACCATCGTCCTCATCATATCCCATCCTCCAAACATGGTCTGAAGTGACAGGGGTGGCCCTGTAACTACGCTGTGGAACATGCTTAAAAGAAGCCCACAAAAGATCAAAGTAGAGTGGAAACTGTGCCAAAGCAAATAGTGTGACTGGTAGGCAAGTCACAAGATATATAGGCAGAGCTGAGTATTGAAGTTGATCCTTGAGCACGAAGAAATGTCCAGCACAGAATGACACCAAAATGGACGCAATCGACATGAACAACGACGTCAGACCCAATATCAGCTTCCTGGGTAGGTCCTTCCCAAAATCAAACTCTTGAAAACGAGATGTGAGTATGGATAGGAACATCACCACCGCCGTCACAGAGCAGCACAGGGCCACGAGTGATGACATGGCGAACACAGTGAATAGTGGATGCTTTTCAAGGATGGGTTCACCGGAGTTTTGGTCTATACCACCCGGCACGGTGGTTGCTGTGGCAAATGCCACCGTCGCAATCAGCGCCGCCACCACGGAGCATGATTCTGAGGTTTTATTCAGCCACTGACCTCCGCTTGTCACCAGATCCTTGTGAGTTTTGTTGAAGATGTCTTCTGGGGTTTCCAATTTCCTGTTGTATCGGGCAAAGAAATCAAGCGGCATTGGCTTTTTCACAAACTGCATATGTATAAATATATCTCCAATGCCGTCAATACTCAATCGGTAATTATAATATTAATTAATTAATTAATTAATTCATTATATATTATTACCTCATACCACTTGATTTCCCATTGCATTTGAAGCGCTTCGCCAGGAATGAGCCACGGCTTGTGGTCACCAAGTGTGGCTGCCAAGTGCAATGCGCTGTTCCCCATATTATCCACTTGCCGAAACAGGCTTTCTTTGAAGATATTCTTCTTCAGCAAGAGCTGATAAACATGAGGTTGCCTGTGTTCTACTGCCAACAGCACTATGTTCTTTTTTTCTTCATTCAGATCGTGAATAGCCATCGGAAATAATTCTACTATTCTCTCTATTATTTCCATCACTCCATTCTTTGCAGCGATTAATATGGGTGACTCCTTTACTATACGATGTTTCCTTCCTTCTGCACATTTTAAATGTATCACACAATTATATGTTACAATCTCTTCTAATACAAATCTATGCAAGCTACTATAATTACTCTCACAACTGATAATTACCCCATTTCTAAGCGTTTGTACAAGACTCCACTAAGTTAATTCATGATTTCAACTTCAATTTCATAATATTACAGTATGGATATTATTTACATGTCACAAACATCCAATTTGTTAATTATGTCTAGGAAGTGGGTTCTAAATGGACAATTCTATAATAGGATACCATAATATTTGACATAATTTTACTGAGAATGACAATTATAGTATTGATTAATATTTTACTGTGTATGAAACGTTTGGTTTCATCCAAGGTAAGGCTTTCGACTGCCGTTTCTGGAGGAAAACTAGAAATCTGGGGCTGCCTCCCATTGGCATCATACTCATATGAGGAACCACGATGAAGAAGTTCCTTCATCACTTGAACAGACCATGTATACTTCTCCTTCTTTCGATGTATCTTCTTCAGTTCGTCAGATCCTGGACGATTTAATAAATATAGATAAGACATTATTTAGAATTTAATATAATATTTTTTATATGTCTAACTTTTTTTCAGAGTATTAAAAAATATAGGCACAAACACCAAAGTATATAACAATATACAATTTAAAATATTCATGTATATATTAAAAGTCTACAACACGTGATCAAATAAAGTATATATATTATATAGACTGCATGTTCGCATATCGGTATACCTAGTCCAAGAATTACCAGCAGCACCAGATAGAAAAACTTGACAATATCAGAGAAGGTTCTGTAGTTGGCCGGAAATAACTGATTCGGCTGAGCTCCGACGACTCGTGATCCTATATATTTAAACAATGAAATGAGAGTCTACTTTATATTCTCTTCCGTTACTGCCTGCAATTTATATATCGTGCCAAACTCAAATCGAAAGAATTCTCACCTGCCAATTGGAGATCCTCTGCATTTGCTTCAGCTTTAACTTCTTTTACAGACTTGATTTTGGAAAAAAATGCCACCAGTATATTCCTTGCTGGGTTTACATGGAAATACAGAATTGAACAAGTTGCAACAAGGTCCGCAAACAAGGGGCGAAAATGCAAGGCGTTTCTCATTTTCATTCTTAGACCCCAGGCTTTTGTACAGATTCACTGGAGTTGGTTATAACGTTAACCTATTTTTATTTTTAATGGCAAATATTTATACTAGTTATGAAAATATGAAAATTGAAGAATTTATATACCAGCAGCGACTACAGTTTTGAGGGCCCTGAAAATGTCACAGCATATCTCGTAATTGTCTGGATAATCATGTTCATGGGCACTGCTTTTTATGTTCTTGTTGGGTGCAGTAGAGTATGGGTGTTCATGACTTTTTTTGTCTTTGACTGCAGTTTGGAATCGCCGGGCATCTGCTACCTGTAGATCCTCAACAAATATGCCTTCCAAACAAACAAACAAGTTGGACGTGGAGCAAGCTATAGTTGATACATATAATAAGCATGAATAATTAATATGTACTCACAGTAATAGATGATGGTTTCAGCACGTCCAAGGCGGCTACCACTTTTGAAAGCAGAGGGCTTTGATGCCAGCAGATGGAGAGGGGATAACCCTTCCTCGTTCACCGAGTTCACAAGATCTTTATACAGGTGCATTATTTGGAATGCTAGATCTATACATATACATAACACATCAATTTGTTTCAACTTAAAACAGTGAAGAGAATGTTGAATTAAATGACAAGTTAATTATAATTATATATTATAAACACTACTGTATAGTAGTCTAATTAAGGAGCTCTAATTAGTAATTTAATGTACCAAAATAGTCTCCAGCGATTGCACAATGAAGAATAGTATCACCGTAGTTCCTTCTGCAGTTAGCATAGTTGGGGGAAGAAAGACAATCAGAATTACGAATATAATGAAGCCAAAGAAAAGCTTGTTTTCTGCCATAGATAGCCGCCAAGAACAGGGGTGTCTCGCCATCAACGTTGCGACAATCCACTAGTAAAGGCTCTACGCTTGCAATGATCCGACACATTTTGGCATTCCCCATTGCTGCCGATAAATGCAGGGCTGTGTTCATTCTATGATTATGAGTTTGCAGGGCTTCTTTATGATCTTTCGGCGACAGGATGCCAAGTGAGTCCACCATTTGTGCCACCACCTCTTCATTCCCATCACACACTGCTATGTGCAACGCTGTCTCCCCTGACCTCGTTATCTTCTCCTTCTGAGCCATTGGATATTTCCCGTAGATCTCCACTACTTCTTTCCAATTGCCTTTCATAGCACTTGTGAATAGTTTCTTCTTAATGCTTTCTAGGTCCGTAGTCATTGTCTCTACTCTCTACTTTCCACTTATGTCCCTTTTTCTGGTAATATTTTGAGGTCTAGGCCGGGATTGATGGTTTAAATTCTGATCAAGGGATCGCTGATCACTACTTAGTGGGCATAGTTTGCAGATGTATCAAGTTATTCCCGTGAAGTGAAGAGAGTGAGAGTGACAGATGCTTGGAGGATGCTTACCAGAAAAGAAAAAAGGGAATAGAATAAAGAAAAGAGAAGTATATATGTTACTATATATGGATGCGTCCAAGGAATTTGCTTCAGCTGGGTATCTCGGGTGCAGCGTACAAAGCACATATCATGTACTTTTTAGTGTTTCGTGCTATTTACGCATTGGGTGTGAGAATCACACACACACACACGCAAAAGTTACATCCATATAAAGGTGGCGATATATATAATTTAGTTTGTGTTCTTCTATTCTATCTACCTATTTATGGACATATTTATAGCTTCTTCAAGAGTGCGTAGATGGAAGGACTATTTGAAATTTGAACTATTTCACAGCCTCAGTGCCTCACCCTCTCAAAAGTACGAGACTTATCTTTCATATTTTAGTCCCACTGAACCTTCTGCCAAATTATATATGATTCCATGTTACTTGAAGCATGCTGTTACTTTTTTCAAATTAATATTACCTCAATAAAATTATCCACATGCATAAATATGTCACTATATATAATAAATTTATTTATATCATCAACAAGTTTCATCATAAAGCTATATAACTTATAGAGAGAGATAGGAATGAAATGGAAAATCAAGAAAGGAATTCAAAGAAAGAAAAAGGCAGAAGGGATTTTAGCTTACCTGACACAAGGCACTGAGAGCCGGAGTGGTAACTTTTGCTTTTGTTTTGGGTGGGTCAATGTGTCAAACATGTAAGCTGCATATGAGAACCGTGCAAAACAATAATGAAGAGACAAGGTGACAAAACCAAAAAAAAAAAAAAAAAGGTTAGATGTATAGAGATAAATAATAGCGAAAAAGATGAAGAGTCAGGTTCAGCGCTTTTGATCCTTTGAAGCTGAAGCATCCTTCTGGGTCATGGCATCCAGCATCGTGTTTCTTGCGCTCACCTCCTTCCAACTTTGGATCCTTTGCTGGAAGTCCTGCCATATTTTTAGTGGCGATTTTTTTCGTTGTTAAAATATATTTCAATATTATTGCTTCTATAACTTTTGTAGAGGGAATTAATTTAAAAAAATTTATAGCAGCAATAATATTTGTCGCAAGAAACTTTAGTAGCGAAAAAAACCGCCGCTAAAAAGTTACAGAGCTCACGGCAGAGAATCTGGACGCCCTCCTTGTGTTAGTTACGTATTGACGGCATGAGGCTGGATTCTTTGCAGTTAAATAAAATAGCTAAAAAAAAACATTCACCCAAAATAGGGATTAACTTTGTTTTTTAAAATTATTTTATAAAATTAATTTTAAAAATTTATATTAATTTTATATATATATGTCGTTAATAAAAACAATTATTTTTTTAATTTTTATTTAAAAAAATTGTAATTTAAAATATTCTTTAATTATTTTTTATTTTTTATTTTTAAAATACAAATTTTATTTTTTTATATTTTATAAAAAATAGTTACTTGAATAATTTTTTTATTTTTAAAAATTAAAAATAATTTTTATAAACTACACGACAAACAGTTACGTAATTATTTTCACAGTTACCAGGAAAACAGTTGCTGGATTTTTTTTAAACAAAAAACTTTTTTCACATTTACTTTATTTTTTTTTACAAGTTATTATTTTGTATATTTGAATTTATCATAAATTTTAATAATAAAATGATAAATTATTAATATAAAATATTATTTTAAAAAATTTATTAAATTAATTTTTATAATCATATATATTAATCATACTTATAAAATTATAAGTATAATTATAATAATAAATAAAATAATTAAAATGAAATAAAATTGTTATATACATATAGTAATTGTCTTTTCATAATTAGAATTTACGAAAAAAGTTTGAGTTTATGAAATTATATATCACTTTCCTTTTAATTGATAAATATATATGTATATATACGATGTATTTACTACGCGAAAATGTTTATTTGAAAAAGATTTAAATCAACCCCTTCTATATTATAGGGAGCATATCAATATGATGCAGCTCCTTTTTTTTTTTTTTTTCTGGGCCATCAAACAATGAAACTTGTATATATCCACCGCTGAGTTTAATTATGTTTACCTGATCAGCTACATTTAAATTTAAAATATATATTTGTATGTATTAGCTAATTCTAGAGTCGTCACGATTCGAGATCAATCTGTTGTCGAAAAGGATCAAGTTTACACCCGCTTGCTTTAAAACTAAAATGTTTGTTTGGAAAAAGAAAAAAGTAAAGTAAATTAAAATTGGTAAAAGAATACTTTTATTTATTTAATTTTTATTCAGGTTTTAATTTTATCCTATAAATTTAATTCATTTCACTTTAAAAGTTAAATAATTAAAAAGAAACTAATCAAATTTAAAAAAAATTAAAATTTAAATCAAAATTAAGAATATTAAGGGTACACTTTTGCCATTAAAATTTTCTTTTAACTTTGATTTTCTTTTATTTTAGTACTGTTAGTAACATTTTTATACATGTACTGGTTGAGGACACACGTGCATCCCACGTGAATTGTTACTTTTAATTTCCATTAATTTTTTAATTTTATTTACAATAATGTAAAACTTTGTTTCTTAGTAGTCGATGTGACTCTTTGTTACTGTTATAAATTTTTGTTGTTAAAGAAAGAGTAGTTACAATGTTGGGTTTTAAAATGACACAAAAATATAATTACAATAATTGGTTTTCAAAAGTAAGGGTATTATGGGAAGAGGAAATTTATAAACAATCTTTACTTTTATAATACTACAATTTATCTCTTTTAATTATATATATATAAATTTTAATTTATAATAAATTATTAAAAATTATTATTTTTATAGTTAAATTTAAAAATTTTATATTTATCATATAATTTTTTTAATTTAATTTCATATTACATGACAAAGAAGATTAGATAAAAAAATAAAATTTATAAATTTTTTAAATATAATTTTAATATTTTGACTAATTTAAAAAAAATTATTACAAATCAAAATTTAAATTGAGGAATAAAATGCACTTTCTCCCTTTTTTTATTTTGGGATATCAGCTCCCGAATGAATTCAAGCAGGAACGAAGCACAAAGGCAGGAACAAGCTAGTGTGTATATTTCTTTTATTATAAAATACATTATAAGAAAAAGGAATATAAAACTTCATTATGAATTTAAAGAAAATGTGAGAAAAAAATTATTTTCCGTTGTTAAGCTTTATTTTCCTTCTCCCAAAAAAATAAAATAAAAGAATAATTATCATAACGAGTCAAAATGAAAATAAAAGTAAATTACATAATACGAATTTGAAATAGTAAATTACACGCATATTTGGAAACAAAAGTGAAACAATATATAATAAATGACTCGAGCTTTGAAAAGAATATATATATATATATATATATATATATATATATATACAGTCAATTGGTGCCATCCTTTTCCATGGTGTTGATGCTAATAATTAATTAATCGGCTTTCTGTTTGGAATCTTTGATATTCTGATCTGTCTTTGCTGGAAGATACTCCATTGCTGGGGTGGCCTTGTAGCTACGCTTTGGAACACTGGTAAAGGTAGCCAACAGAAGATCGAAGTAGAGAGGGAATTGGGCCAAAGCAAAAAGTGTGACTGGGAATGAAGTCACCATATACATAGGAAGCGCCACACGACGGAGTTGATGATTGAGCACAAAGAAATGGCCAGCACAGAACGAGACCAACATGGAGGCTATGGACATGAACAATGAGGACAGACCCAATATCAGCTTCCTGGGAAGGTCTTTATTGAAATCAAACTCTTGATAACGAGATGTGAGTATAGATAGGAACATGACAGTAGATGTCACAGAGAAGCACATTGCCACCAGTGATGATAGGGCAAACACGTCAAATGATGGTTCGTTTTCAAAGTTTGGTTCACCGTTTTCTGCAGTACTACCAGGCACCGTCGTCGATGAGGCAAAGGCCACCGTGGCAACCAGTGTCGCCACCACGGAGCATGATTCTGAGGTCTTAGTCAACCACTCTCCTCCTTTTACTACCAACTCATTGTGACTTTCAGTGAAGATGTCCTTTGGGGTTTGAAAATTCTTGTTGTATCGGACGAAAAATTGTGGTGGCATTGAATTTTTCACAAACTGCACTCATCAATCACCATGATATATTTATACTAATTATCAGCTAGAATAGAAGCCTAGCAGTAGCTAGAATAATATAATTATTGAAATATGCATATTCATATATGTACGAACCTCAAACCACTTGATTTCCCACTGCATTTGGAGTGCAGCACCAGCAATGAGCCAAGGAGTGTGTCGTCCAACCTTGGCTGCCAAGTGCAATGCACTGTTTCCTTCATTATCAACTTGCCGAAATAGACTTTCTTTAAAGATACTCTTTTCCAGCAAGAACTTGTATACGTGGGGTTGCCTCTTCTCTACTGCTAATAGCACTATGTTCTTTTTCTCTTCGTTCATATCGTGGATAGCCACTGGAAATAATTCTAAAATTTTCTTTACCATTTCCATCACACCATTCTGAGCAGCGATTAGTATGGGTGTCTCATTTTTCCTCCTTTGTGCATCTTTCTGAATCTGACCTGCATGCAGTCAACCACATTAATTAATTATTATAAATATATATTTAACACTCCACAATCATTATTTTTTTACAAATTAATATATATTACTTCAACATTTCATGTAAATTTCAAATTTAAGTTTCACTTATCTCTTACCAGACGGCATTACACTAAAGGGTGAAGATCCCTCTATACCAGCTGCTGTGCTTTCGGGTTGGCTCCCATTGTCATCATACTCATAATAGGACGCATCCCGAAGAAGTGCATTCAATATTTGAACAGACCATGTGTGCTTCTCCTTCTTTCGACGTATCTTCGTTAATTTCTGCGATCCTGCAGGGTACATTAATAATTATAAGTATTAAGAATTGATATAAACAATTTACTTCGGTCTGCTTGTGTTGTGTGCATAATTTTTCATCAAATGAAGTATACATGCACACATGGCATACCTTGTCCAAGAATTATCAGCAATACCACGTATAAAAACTTCATCAACTCATACCAAGTTCTGTAATTAGCTGGCAAAAACTGATCATCCCCTTGAGCTTCGACTTTCGATCCTTAAAAGGCAATGCTATGATCAGAGTGTACTGTTGTTTTTATTTCTAACTAATTAACCTGAAATTTATTTGCCAAATTAAATCCAAGAGAATTCTGACCTCCAGAGGCAGTGGTTTTTGGCTTTGCCTTTTCGGTATCCTCTGTATGTTGTTCAGATCGATGTCCCACAACTACGTACAAAATTTTCCTTAGTTGGAATAATTTATGAGTAACAGAGTAACAATTTATATTCTTATCAAAATATAAAATAAATTTTAAGAATACTTTTTATAATTAATTGTTGGATTCAAGTCCATCATGTCATCTAATTTCAAAACATTAATTATTAGAATTAATATATAGTACAATAGACTGATATAAAATATTAATACACCATGTCATTGAATTAATAGTTAACATAACCTCAATCTAGATTAATTAATTGTTGAACAAGAATATGACATTGTATTTTTTATTTTTTCTTTATTTTCTAATCTCAAAACTTGTACCTAGAGAAAGAAAAAAAAATGTTGTAGGAGTATTGACAGATATATATTGCACTCTATATTAGCAGAGGGTTGAAAAATAACTAAAGTAAAAATTAATTAAGTTATAATGAATTATATATATATATATATATGTACCATTGGTGAGCCCAGATTTGATGATACTGAAAATTTCGAAGCATGTGTTGTAATTGGAGGGATGATATTGGTCAACTGCTTGGACCTTGCCTGCAGTTCGAAATCGAGAGGGATCTGCTACCTCCAGCTTCTCAACATATAGACCTTCCAGACAAATAAACTAGGCATGCATATTAATATATATATTAATTACATAATTAAGTATATATATAAATAGTTAATTACCGAGATAGATGATGGTTTCAATTCGTCCAAGGCGGGTGCCACTTCTGAAAGCAGAAGGCTTTGCTGCTAGTAGATGGAGTGGGGACAAGCCATCCTCGTTCATCGAGTCCACAAGATCTTTATACAGGTGAATGATCTGGAATGCTAGATCTGCACACACACACACATATATATATATATATATACATCAACAAATTAATAAATTACTTTTTAAGAGAGAGAGAAATAAATAACTAATTGAAATTGAAATACCAAAATGGTCCCCATTGATAGCGCAATGAAGAATAGTATCACCGTCGTTCCTTCTACAGTTAGTATAGTAGTACTGATCAGGAGGATCAAGAGAAGGAGAAGAAGGGTTATAACGGATGAAATGAAGGCAAAGAAAAGCATGTTTACTGCCATGAAAAGCAGCCAAGAAGAGGGGTGTCTCGCCATCGGCGTTACGACAATCCACCAACGTGGGATCAATGGTAGCAATGAGGTAACACAGTTTGACATTCCCCATTGTAGCTGCAATATGCAGGGCAGTGTTGTTTCTCTCATTCTTGGCTTCTAGAACCTTCTTAGGATTCTGTGGGTGATGGGTGCGAACCCACTCCACCATTTGTGCAACCACTTTCTCTTTCCCTTCCGACACTGCTATGTGCAACACTGTGTCCCCTGTCCTCGTTATCTGGGCATCATGAATTGTTGGATCTTCCTCGTACATTCTCAGTACTTGTTTCCATTCGCCTTTCATGGAATATTTAAACAGTAATTTCTTCTTATTGATTTCTGGCATCTCCACAGGTATAGGCATAGCCATTGCATTCAGTTGGTTTGTCTTTGGTATCTACAAACTACAATTCATGATCTTAATGCACGCATGGAGTGTTCTTAAATATATGCGGAAGTGGAACTGATGCATGATCACTTGCTGAGCTACCAAGTTATTCCCTTGTCATTATCAAGAAAAAGCATACTGGAAAAGCAAAAGGCAGAAGAGTAAAGCAAAATCAAAATGAGAAGACAAGTGTGAAGGATTCATGATGCTCTGTTTCTTCTACTTTCTACTATACACAGATTACAGGGTATCTTTATTTGTGTAATTTATTAGCAAAGGTCAACATGTGTTACATGCTATATATGTACGGTTCCTTGGATCTAACAAGGTAATCATTTTAATAATTTAATTTAAGTTCAAATGATTCTCTAAACACACATGACTTTATACTCAGTGGATCCCTTTAAACCATTTTATATCCCCTCTCAAAAACCAAAATTTCTTCACCATTTCTGCATACAACACCCTTGATCATACCTACCTATGCTATGCTAATTAATCCCACCAAGCCTGCTGCCAAGTTATGACAAATTGTCCTAACATTGCTTTCATGTTCCGTTACACCATCCAATCAATTATAGCCAAGGTGCTTGGGAGTCATCACCCGGTACTCAACTTTTCAATAAATTTGAAGATATCACTGTTACCTATCAAAGACAACATATAAATTTGATGAATTTACATAAAAAGCTTAATTAACAAGCTTTCATTATTACCTTCGATTAAAAAGAAAAATTAATGCTTTCATTATTGGACCAAATGCTAGCAACGCATGAACACAGTGGACTTCATATCAGCAAGGAGGTGAAGTGTAAGCTCAGCAGGAGGCTCTTCTCAAGTGCCAAGAGCAGTGTTGTTGTTAGAACCAATGTTGGAGTCATCAAGGAGATGAGTAGAGGTATCACTGAAGAGGACTGAGTTAACGGCTTCTTCAGAATCTGTTTCCAGTTCAGAAGTGACATTAATTAATGCTGAGTTTCCTACCCATATAGAGACCTCGCCCAATAGCCGCAAGCTCCACATGCATGACAGTCGCGATGCCGAGAAAACCAGTGAAGGAAGAAGAACCCCCAAATAAATTGAGAAATTTGAACACATTAAAAGCTTAATTAACGGAATGCTTTAAGGAAGAAATTTGTTTGGTCCAATAATGAAACTTCACTTTCTGTCTATTGAGAGACTATCATTTTAATCAATTTACGAATTGACTAGTTTTTATGGGATCAGGTGCCTATTTTTTTTTTGCCACTACAGGCGTTCTGTTTGAGTATAAATAAATAGACACATAAGTCTTTTGCCCTCTTTTCTACTTCATTTTTTGAATGCCAGATACATAAATTTATATCATTATTAAACATACATTAGTTTGGCTGAAATGTTTATAACAAAAATTAAATGAACAACTTCAATATATAAATAATGGAACTATATATTTTTTGGCCATCAAATAATCTCCTTCTCTAGTAAGCGACAATAAAGGCAAATTACACAATATGATTGAAAAAGTACAACATTACACACATTTCCGGAAACAAAAGGGAAATAATAAATAAATCACACAAGCTTTAAAAAAAATAAAAAGATGTTCGTTAGACCAAGCAATGCATTCCTTTCGGTTGGTCAAATTAAAGTCACCGTCAACCACTTGTTTCACTAGCATCATCACTTACCGCACACTAATTATTTTCGTATAAAATTGTTACACACATGCGTCAGATGTCCCTTCCTTCCTGATACGCTATTTTGCTTGAAATGTCCATTATACCTCTTGTTGATCTACCTATAAATACCGTTGCTTACCAGGTATAATTTATTAGATTTTCTAGTGAATATTGTTACTCTGCTATTCTTGAGACTGACTTAATCATCATCGGATGTTTTGTTAGGGGCCCATCCCTCTCTCTTTGATCCTCTTGTTGCAAGTATTCCCTTGGACTGGAGTGCAGATACGAGAACATCCATCAGTTCTGATGCTAATGAATCCTTCGTCTGTTTTGAATTATCTTTGAGGTTCTGATCAATCTTTGTTGGAACATTAATCTCCATTGCTGGGATGGCCTTGTAGCTACGCTTTGGAACCCTGGTAAAGGTAGCCAACAGAAGATCGAAGTAGAGAGGGAACTGCGCCAAAGCAAAAAATGTGACGGGGAACGAAGTGACCAGATACAAAGGAAGCGCGGCGTAATGAAGTTGATCCTTGAGCACGAAGTAGTGTCCGGCACAGAATGAGACCAGCATGGAGGCTATGGACATGAACAATGAGGACATACCCCATAGAAGCTTCCTTGGCAGGTCTTTATAAAAATCGAACTCTTGAAAACGAGATGTGAGTATAGATAGGAACATGACGGTGGCTGTAATAGAGAAGCAGAGGGCGAGGAGTGAGCAGAGGGCAAACAAGTCAAATGCTGGCTTGTTTTCAAGGACTGGTCTACCGTTTTCTGCTTTGAAACCACCAGGCACGGTCGCCGATGAGGTAAAGGCCACCGTCGCAACCAGTATCGCCACCACGGAGCATGATTCTGAGGTTTTAGTCAACCACTCTCCCCCACTTTTCACTAGTTCACTGTGAGTTCGGTTGAAGATGTCTTCTGGGGTTTCGTCATAATTGTTGTATGGAGCAAAGAAATAAGGTGACATTGAATTTTTCACATACTGCGTGCATCACAATAATTAGCTGAGAATTTAGAGACGTATATATATATATATATATATTAACAATCAAGACTTAATTATTAAGTACGTAAGGTATACCTCAAACCACTTGATTTCCCATTGCATTTGGAGTGCCGCACCAGGAATGAGCCAAGGCTCGTACTGTCCAAGCTTGGCTGCCAAGTGCAGTGCGCCGTTTCCCTCATTATCTACTTGCTGAAACAGACTTTCTTTAAGCATATTTTTTTCCTTCAAGAATTCATATACGTAGGGTTGCCTATTCTCTACTGCCAATAGCACTAAGTTCTTTTTCTCTTCATTCATATCTTGGGCAGCCACCGGAAATAATTCCAGAATTTTTTTCACCATTTCCAACACACCATTCTTTGCAGCGATTAGTATGGGTGTGTCTGCACTTTTCATCTTGTTTGAATCTTGCTCACCTGCATGCATGCGCACATTAATTATATATATAAGCGTACGTTCATAATCTTTTGAATTTGACAGAAGATATATTATAATACTCATGTGCTTTTCTGTATTAGTACTTCTAGTTACACATAAATCCATCTTATTAATTACCCATATCCTTCACCGTAGACGGGTGCCATGTCTCGAAGTCGGGGGCATCAACTGAGAACGACGGTTGTTCTTTCGGTTTGCTCCCGCTGTCATACTCATACATGGAAGCTCCACGAAGAAGTTTCTTCATTATTTGAAATGACCATGTGTGATTTTGCTTTTCTCGACGTAACTTGTCTAATGGCTGATATCCTGGGTGCGTATATTAGTAATTAAATATATATATATATATGTACATAGGAAAGTATTTATAATTAATATTTATAAACACTTTATTACACTGTGTGCCGATGTGCATGATTTATCATTCAATAAATAAAGTATACATGCACATGGCATAGACTTACCTTTACCGAGAATTACCAGCAACACCACATATGAATACTTAACCAAGTCAAGCAAGGTTCTGTAATTAGCTGGAAATAACCCAAGTTCTTGAGCTTCACCTTCCGTTCCTGATTAATTAGCAATCATATATATATATATGATCAGAGTGTACGTTCTCTATAAAATTAATTTTCACTTCTAACGTAAAAGAATTCTGACCTCCACCGGTAGTATCATCTTTTGGCTTTTCGGAAGACTTTGCTTTTGCTTGAGATTCAAGTCCTCTTCGTCTAGGGACTACAAATTGCACTTTATATATTTGCGGAAATGTAGAAGAAGGCTTAATTAAAACTAAAATTAATTTAGTTGCAATGAAAATGAAATTAAATTATGAATATTAATAATTAGTCATGGAAAGATCAACACTATAATCTCTAGAAGATTAGCTATACAATTGAGTTTTTTAAAAATTCAAATATTATACGCGATAGTGTTTATTTGATATTGTTAAAATTATTTATTGAAAGTAGTGATAGATAAAAATAATATTATCAAAATTTTTATTAAATATTTTTAATGATATTATATGTAAGAATTAACTTGTATAATGTTTAATTCTTTTAAAAACTGAATTGTATAGTACTAAATTTTAAAGAATTAGAATATCACAATATTTTTTATATACCCAATTATTAACATAGTCATGAAATTACGCCACAAAAGAAGAAAAAAAATAGGTTGCGGATGTATATGTACTTACAAGCAGTGACCACAGGTTTGATGGCGCTGAAAAGGTACTGGCATGTCTCGTAATTGTCTGGAAAATATTGGGGAATTTCGGCTTTTGCATTGCGTACGGTTAAAGGTCGCGAGCGATCTGCTACCTCTAGCTTCGGAACAAATAAACCTTCAGACAAACAAACGAACAAGCAATTTTATTTGGGTACTTATACAGTAATAAGTATTAATATTTTGAAATATAATTTAATTTATTTTTGAATAAAAATCACATAATGTAATTTTAAATTACAGTTGAATTAAATTTACATTTTAAACTAGAAGAACTTATTATCAAAATATAAATTGCAGTAATATTTCCAATATCAGAGAGTACTGTAAATTTTTTCCAAACAAACAAGGCATGCATATTGATATAATTGCATAATTAAAGGAGGACCATATTTCAAATGAGGCAATAATAACAATAATAATAATAATAGGCTAGGATTGCTTAATTAATTAAGCAAGAACAAGTAATATATTTATATATACTTACAGTAATAGATGATGGTTTCAAATCGGCTAAGGCGGCTACCACTTTTGAAAACAGAAGGCTTTGCTGCTAGCAGATGGAGTGGATACAAGCCCTGTTCATTTCTCTTGTTCACAAGCCCTTCATAGAGATGAATTATTTGGAATGCCAAATCTGCAAGCACTCATATATGGAATTGCCAACAAATTAATCACTTCAATTATATTAAACGATGGAATTGTTGAAAAGAAAACGATGGAAAACATTAAGGACATATATATATATATATATATAATATGATGAAATGAATAGTAATTTTATAATTGAATGAATTAAATTACCAAGATGGGCTCCCTTGATTGCACAATGAAGAATAGTATCCCCGTTGTTCCTTCTACAGTTTGTATAGACGGGGGGATCAGAAGATGGGTTGCGGATGAAATGAAGGCGAAGGAAAGCTAGCTTTTGGCCATGGAGAGCGGCCAAGAAGAGGGGTGTCTCGCCATCGTTGTTACGACAATCCACCAATGTGCGATCCTTGGTAGCAATGAGGTCACACATTTTGACATTCCCCATTGAAGCTGCAAAGTGCAGGGCTGTGTTGCCTCTCTCATTCTTGGTTTCCAGGACCTCCTTTCCAACCAAATTCATCATTTGTGCCACCACATCCTCTTTCTCTTGAGACACTGCTATGTGCAATACTGTGTCCCCTGACCTAGTTATCGGGGCACTGCGAACACTTTTATCCTTCTTGTACATGTCCACTACTTGTTTCCAGTTGCCTTTCATCACACATGTAAACAGTGATTTCATCTCCATATCGTTGTCCACCTCCCCAGACATTGTACGTCTTTGTCTCTACTCTCTCCTCCTAATTTCAATATTCAAGTGCATGTGCATGCATGGAATAACCCTTGGGTTCTTTAAATAAATGTACAAGGGGAAGGGATGATCACTTTTTGCTGCAGGGGTTTGCTCAGTTATCAAGTTATCCCCATCTTCCCATCTCAAGTGAAGAGTAAAGATTATGGTTAATTTTCTGCTATTCACAGCGTGCAGGGGCATCTTAATTTGTGCCAGAAGAGGTCAACATGTTACATGCCATCTATGTACGATCTAATCACAAGAGAAATCTTGCCTCACACAAACACAATAAAGTTATCAGTGAGGATAAAGCCATTAGACGTACGTCTAATTGATGGTACTGGTATCTACAATTGTTTTCAATGCATCCCTTCTCAAGTGAAGAGGATGCTGAAATTTTAGCTGCAGAAAAAGAAAAAGGCAAAAGAGTAAAGAAATATTGAAATAAAAACACAAAAGCTGTACATTAGTCTGTTTCTGGCTTTCTGCTATATATTCACAGGGTGCATGCTGTCTTACTTCTCGTGGAAGCAAATGTCAACATGTGATACATGCATGCCTATATGTGTACGCCTAATCAAGAAAAACTGCATTGCATTACACATGGGGTAGAGTCATAAACCAGTTAATATGGTTAGGAGGTTTTATTTATTTATTTTAGTTTAATTAATTACTGTTACATGATGATACATCCTTATGATTAAAAGATTTATTTTAAAAAAGAAATAGAAAAAAGCCACAATTTATTATTTAAAAATGTTGTAAATCTGTTTTAGAAGTTTTTCTATTTTAAAATTATTTAAGAAATTGCTTAAAGTTTTTTCTTAATTTGTACCAAACACAATTTAAGTTTTATTTTTCATTTTCAGGCAAAATGAACACAAGAAACACACCTAAACCAAATGCAACTTCATTTTTCAAAGTTTATTAATAAATTGTAATATCATTTGACAAAAACGTAAACAATTATTAAAATCAAATAACATATTCAGAAGAATAATTTTTTAATATCAACTAATTTAAAGATGATAATTAATAATATTTTACTAATATTTATATTAAAAATTCAAATAAAATTTCAAAATAAATTAAATTTATGATTTTTAACACAAAATAAATAATATTAAAATATAATTTTGAAAATTCCTATAGAAAGAGAATATGAGTTATAGAAAGAGAATTTATGAGAAAATTCCTATAGAAAAATATTTTATTTAACTTTTTTATATTTAAAAATAAATTTTTAAAAAATTAAGATGCACATGACCTTGAAGCTACACGTTAGCTTAGACGAAAAACTATAACAAGTCAACTTCTCATTATTAATTACACGATTAATGAAAAAATATAGAAAACATAATAAATAATAAGTTAAATTATAACATGAGTTTTTAATAATGTTTTTTGTTTTTAATTTTTGGTTTCACTTTAACGTTTAAAACTTTGAAAATGTTCCTAAATAAATCTTAAAACATTAGCTTGGTTAATATATATAAATGAGGAGAATTGTTGACGTGTGTCATGAACGCTAATAAAAAAAAGTTATTTCCAATTCCCAAGGAGATGATTAAAGAGAAGGTGAACGGCGGTTGGATATTTGAAGAGAAAAGAAAAAAGGAAAAAAGAGAGAAGGATTTTGTTTGTGCTTGTACCAATTAATACCATCATTGAAGTGCAACTGGAAAAGGTTGACATGTCTCACAAACAACTTACATGTCACATGTAGTACGGCTAATCGAGAAAAACGTGGCATCGAGTAACTTATTATGACGTCGAAATTTATAAAATATAAATATAAAAATATAAATTATTCCTCCTTCCAATCATATTCTGAAATACGGGATGGTGGTGAAGGGACGACCCTGTATCTCCTATGGTGTGGCACTTTCTTATAAGGAGCCCAATCATATTCTGAAACACGGGAAGGTGGCGGAGGGATGACCCTGTACCACGAATGCTGTGGCACTTTCTTAAAAGTACCCCACAAATAATCAACGTAGAGGGGAAGCTGTTTGAGAGCAAAGAGGATGAGTGGGAGGGAAGCTGCAAAGTATAGAGGAAGCGCCGAGTGTGAGAGCTTGTGCTTCACCAACAAGAAATGAGCACTGCAGAAAGACACCAACATGGAAGCCATGGACAAGAACAAAGTGGTCAAAGGTACTATGAGCTTCCAGGGCAAGTCCTTCCCAAAATCTTGCTGTTGGTGGCGACTAGTGAGTAAAGACAGGAACATGATGACGGAAGTGGCAGATGTGAAGACCGCAGCCAATGACGAGATGGCATATACATCGAATGCAGTGTTGTTGTCCAGGTTTGGGTGGCCGCTACTCTCTTGGACACCACCAGGCACGGCGGCCGTTGTGGCAAATGCCACCGTCAAAATGAGTGTCGCTACCACGGAGCATGATTTGGAGATCTTATTCATCCACTCCCCTCCGCTCTCCACCAGATCCTTGTGAGTTTCGGTGAAGATGTCTTCCGGGGTTTTGTCCTCCTTGTTGCATTTCACAAAAAGAGGTGGCAATGACTCTCTCACATACTGCATCAATGCATGCGTCGCCGTTTAATAATTAATTGATACAAATTAATTAAAAATATCATTCTAATTAATTACCTCAAACCACTTGATTTCCCATTGCATTTGGAGGGCTGCGCTAGGAATGAGCCAAGGTTTGTAGTTTCCAAGCTTGGCTGCGAGGTGCAATGCACTGTTTTTATTTGAATCCACCTTCCCGAACAGATTTTGTGTTAGAAGGTTCCTTTTGCGCAAGAACTGATATAGATGGAGCTGTCTGTACTCTACTGCCAATAGCCCTATGTTCTTTCCCTCATCGTCTGTATCGTGAATAGCTTCTGGCACAAGTTCAAGTAATTTCTCTACTATTTCCGTCACACCGTATTTTGCTGCTACCAATATTATGGGTACTGTTGTATCATCATTCTTCGCACAAAAATCAAAGTCTATACTCATGATATCCAGTGCATCCGAGGCTGAAGGCTTGCCGCCACCCATAATCCTACCCTCGCCGCAATAGAAAGAAACATGCATACCAATTGTACTAATTATTTGAAGTGACCATGTGTGCTTCTCCTTCGCCCGGTACATCTTATCCAATTCGCTGGATGCTGGAATATTTAAAACATTAAACAGATACAAGAGACTGTAAAATTATCTCATTTTTCATTTATATTAAAATTAAATTGTTTTAAAAAAAATTGATGATATGCCAACTAATAGATATATATATATATATTGTTAGTTTATTTTTATAGTCCATATAGTTTCACTTAATTTTTAATTAAATTTTTATGATTAAAAAATCTGTAATTGAGTTTTTATAATTTAACAAATTTGTAAATTAGTTTATGTTATCAAATTTTTGTTCAAATAATATTAAATTTTTTTAATGTTGTCAATTTATAATATCTCTGCATTTTAAATACGTATCATTTATGTTTGTATGATGTAGTAGTGTTGATTGATATTGGTAGCCTTGTATATAAGTTTAAATGTAGATAATGCTTTATGAATAAAATGTTTAGGGCAATTTAGTCTTGCATCCTCATATATTATATAATTTTTAGACTTATCTTAATTAATTAATGGGAGACTTGTTTCCTTTTATATTTCTAACAATGTCTCAACAAAAGGAAAAAATTTACTAACATATATGATATAAAATGTAATTTATGTTAGGTAATATAAATGTAATTTAGACTTAAGATAATATATGATTATTATATCATCAAATTTTAACAAAATTTTGACAAAAATTAAACTTATGTACTAATTTAAAATTTTGATAAATTATAGTAATTCAATTATAAATTTTTAAACTATAAAGACTTAATTAAAAATTAAGTAAAATTATATATAGATCATATGAATAATTTAACCATGTTTATGTATAGGGTTAAATTAATTTTATAGTCTCCACATACGTTCACTTAAGTTTTAATTAAGTTAATATAGTTTAAAATTTTATAATTGGAACCCTGTGGTGTAACAAATTTTTAAATCAATCATTGTTATCAATTTTTATTGAAATTCTGTTAAATTTTGTTAATTTTGCCAAAACAAATAATATTTCAATACTCTATAAATATGTATGATTCATGTTAACGAGAAAAAAAAATTAAATAATGATACAATAACAACTTAAATATATAAAATGAAATGCAATTTATGTTAGATAATATGAATAAATTGACCTGAAGGAAACATTTTATACAATGTCATCTCAAATAATATGTTGTCTTAGATAACATGATATCTTATAGTATTATTTTACATATCATAATATTTATGATACTTATGTTTAGTTGTATCAATTGGTGAGATATCTTATATGACACTAATTGTTTATACCAATTTTTATTTGTTTTTGTAATTTCTAAATTTATCCTTATAAATTTAAATAAATTACCTATTTATATTTATATTATAATTATTTTAAAAAATTTATAATTAAATTTAAATTAAAAAAATAACCATTAGTTTATATTATTAAAATAATATATTAATTAAATGCCACATAATCAAGTAGTTTAATGTAACTAAAAATATTCAAAAAAATATTTTAAATAATAATTATATAAATGATAAGAAATAAAAAATAAAAGCTGCGCTTAGTATTGATTTAGAGGAAAGAAAAAAAAATAGATGATTTTATTAATTTAGATTAAAAAATAAATAAAATAATAATATAGGTAAAATTGATATATTAAAAAAATATATCTCACCCATTAATGTTATGTAAGATGATATAATATTTTTTATGTTATAAAATAGCATATTTTTTAGTGTGAATAGCATATTTTTTAGTGCGATGTGATAATATAATGTTATCATCTCAAATGTCTTAATATTATCACATAATACTATAACAAAATGTATTATTTAACTATATTATTTAATATACCATGTTATCTAAGATAACACCATACCAAATATTTCATAAATAAATTTATAATATTAAAATTATATATAATTAATATATTATTAAAATTTAATTAAATATTAACAAAAATTAAGTTTAGAGATTAAATTAAAAAAATTATTAATTCATAGAAAATTAACTACAAATTTTTAAATTTTAAGAAATTAGAACATTCAAGTAAAGTATAGAGGCAATTAATGTTAAGGCATACCTTTTCTAAGAAATAGCTGCAGTAGCAAATATAAAAACTTGAAAAACATAAAGATGGTGTTGTAATTAGCTGGAAATAACCGATGCTCCTGTAGTTTGCGCCAGACTAGTGATCCTAATTAAACAATGACATGATGAGTGGGTTTAGGCCCTAATAATTATTTTTATTTTCATTAATTTCTGTCCTGCAATTGGGTACTCAATACTCACCTCCGTCGTCGTCAACATCGTTTTTGCCCTCTTCAGCTTTAAGCCCTATCGAACACACTGGGAAAACAAAAAAAAAATCAGCCTGCAAGTTTGTTCCTTGCTGAATATATATATATATATATATGTATGTATGTATGTATGTATGTATGTATATATGGAAATACAGAAAATTTAAATTGCAGTAACAACGTAACTAGGTCGGAAAATGGGGTGGCTGATGAAAGGCATTGCCCTTATGATTATTATGATTATTATGATTATGATTATTATTATTATTATTATTATATTCCAGCGTCCAGCGAACAATATCCCCCGTCACTAGAATCTTTTTTAATCTCAGTTATTAAATTGACTTAAAATTTTATAATAATTTATGTTTTATTATTAAGATTTTATTTTATCTTTAAAATATATTTAATATTTTTTATTCATAATGTATCTATTTTAAATACATTTAAAATTATAAAACATTTAAATAAATGAACTATACTTAATTAAGAACTTTTTTACTGTCAAAATTTTCAAAGAAAATAGATCGAGCATTTAGAACAAAATTTTAAAAAAATCATCATAATAGTAATAATTTATATAGACCAAATAATATCATTTTCTGATTAAAAAGTTTGATTGTAACTAATTTTTTTTTAAAAGTAAATCTAGTAATGGTAAAATCCGTTAATTAAAATTAATGTATCACGATGGGGCACACAGTTAAATTCTTAATTAGGTTTTTTTTCTTTTTATTTTTCTTTTCCGTGACATTTCTTCTTCTCAAATCTGTTTCTCTTCCTGTCCTTTGTCTCTCAAGCAATTTTCCAACCAAGAGACACAGAAACCTCAAATAGAAGAATCCCTAAACTGGAGGAAAGTTTCGAATCCATCCAAATGGTGACACCGAAGATAGAAACTAAGATTGTTCCAGATTTTTTTTTTAAATTTGATTTTTAAAAGATGAGATATCTTGATTTAATTCTTAAATTAAAATTTAATTTTTAATTAATTTAACCTTTCAATGAATGGGATGAATAAAAAATTAAGTGCAAGTTGTATTAACAAACATTTACCTATTAAATGATAAATTAAATTTTATTCAAAAATAAAAAGAAAAAAACACATAAAATTTACAAATTATAAATAGTCAAAATATATTATGCATAATTTTATGTATAATTTTTAAATACAATTTTTTATTTTTCTGACTACTAAATAAGTCAATATTAGTTAATACCAAACCTTGATAGTGGAAAATACAGACACTCTCAATTGCTTTCTACACGAATTAAAAAAATTTATATTATAAGACTCTGTCACACGAGTTACTAATCTCAAACGAAGTCGTTCAATGGTACGCCTTTTAAATTCAACTTCATCATATCTCGTAGCTACCTTAATATAGGGACAGATCTGATTTAAACAATAGTTATCTCCTACTTTGGTGTCGGGGAATGAAGGTTAAACGCTACACGTGAGATAGCTTTACTATAAACCCTGAAACTAGATTACGTGTCTCACCTCCGAGGAAAGCAACCAGTTCAATCTAGATTACGTCCTGCACTAAAGATAGGTGAGGTTATATTGTCATCAATCATTTCCCTTAGCTCTTTAGGCTAGATCTCTTCGACGTTTGTACTTTTGAGAGTAGGAGCAGATCTCAACCTAGCACTTGAGGATAAAATATATATTTTGGAACCATGGAGACTCACTTTAACAGACACAAAAAGAGAAAACTATACACACACATGGAGAATAACATTTGAGAATTTGGATGGGTGGAGTAAAGTGATTCTGACCAAGAAGGAGATCAAGAGGAGCTGAATGATTTAGAACAATCCCCACACCCATGTTCACCCCCACAAAAGCGGCCAGAGGATGCATACTAGAAATTAACCCTAGCATCATTGAAGCAAATCGAGCATACTGGTCTCAATGCCTCATCAATGTACGGGTAAATCAAAAGAAGTTCATGGTGAGCAAGTTGCAGAACATCATAAACAACTCGTGGCATCTACAGGGGCGCGTCACAGTAGTTTGAAGGTATGCCAATAGATACGTCATCCACTTCCAAAGGCTAAAAGATATGTTTTTTGTTCAAATAGCTAGCCCATAGTCAATGCATGGTGCTCTGCTTACTCTATTTCAATGGGAACCCAACATGGTCATCCACAGAATTATAGTCACTGAAATACTGATCTGGGTGGAGTTATGGGACTAATTACCATTAGAGTACCAGATTCCACAGGTGGCTTGAAGGCTAGGTGAATTGGTGGGTAAAGTGCTAGAAGTTGACTGGACACTCGAAACACCAAGGAACATCAGGTTTCTCAGAGTTAGGGTCAGAATGCCTCTAAATCAACCCTTGTTAATGGGGATTCTTCTAGCATTGGACTCGGGAGAACATATATGGGTATCATGCAAATATGAACATGTTTATAAATTTTGTCATTCATGTGGGTGAATTGGACACACCTACCCTAGGTGTGACTAGTCCTCCCAACGATCTACACTGGCCCTAGAGGCATATATGGAGTGACTCCAAAACCATTTTCGCGTATATTGGGCTTAGCATCTCACGCATCCATTTCATTCCAGAAGCGAGGCGGTTTCTAAATAAGAATGCAAGATGTTCGAAGATCACATTAGCTTGTGAAACTCTCATAGGAATAGAGTACAGACCATGGTCAGCACACCCCATGGATTTTTAGTTTGACCCTTGGGGTGTGTTGAATGAAGAAGGCCAAATGCACAGTTTCGATATCAAAAAAGTGCAGCATTATCTTAATAGAGAAACACCAAATTACACTCCTTTGGACATCAATCTATAAGAAGAAGATGATGCAACAATTCAAGCTACTGATTTTCAGATTAATGAAGAAGACCCCCTGATTCTAGAAGATCTTGAATTTTACAGTCCAACATCTGGTCCTTTAAGTAGAGAAAGGGGTTTTCTTCAAGACCAAGAAATCGAGCTTGATCCAGAATTGGACTAACTTAGGGATAGATATATAAACACAAGCACTAACAGAGGCTTATTTCCTCTCCCTATTGAAAGGCTGAATGATGCATAAGACTGGCAGAACACTAAGGAATTCCAACTGAGATTGGTGGAATACGAACTAAGTGAGTTTGGCGTCACTAACACAAGAAAAGTTCCAAAAACACGATTGAAGCAGTGCTTCACAGAAATAATGACTCAAGAGGATCTTGTTGGAGATTAATTTATATGGGAAAAGTATAGTATGATATCCTCGAGAAGATGGAGGAACTGTATGTTCGAGAGGGGAGAGTCCAGTGGAGGAACAAGATCCCATGCAGAGTGCACTAGAAATTCAGCTTTCCCATTACCCCTAATTATATATGGAAGGAAATCAGGAAGGGATAGATGAAGAACGACCACTGAACCACCAAACCCTAGCAAAGATGAAGACTAGACTCGTACAACAGCATGGGCAATGACCGCCATTGACTGCCACAGTACTACACCATCATTTTTTGCAAATCCTATGAGCTATGAGTAAGGAGAAATTAAGTTCATCATAGATCAGGTTGCTAAAATAGAAGTGAGATAGGAAATAAATGAACTGGTTTTTTCCAACCTAACGAAATTTGGGCGTTCAGTTGAAGCTCAAGACCGTTTAGTTGTCTGGGTTACTCCAAGGCCGATACACACAAGCCCAATGTTTTGGATTACCCAAATCAATAATCAACCACTTAGGCCCAATGAAGAAGGAATCCAAATTATCTCTACCGAAGGCATCCAGAAGATGGAATTGGCTCAAAAGCAAAAATTCAGCTCACTTACTGAAGCCCAAGCGAAAGTCAATAAACGGGCCCACGCATGACCAATTGTGATTGGCGTCATGGGTCTAAATCGAAAGAGGAAATCTGACAAAAGAGGAAACCACATGATATGTGGTGAATCCACATCACAAGCCCAAAACAGTGGGTCAGAAATCAAGAAACTTAAACTGGGCCCTACTACAGAAGAGGATAATGAATGGAAAGAAGTGGTCTCGCAACTTGTAGCCAAATTTCAAGAATGTTGCTTAGGGTTTAAGGAGATTGTCCCAAAAAATCTCCTATGAAGCCATAAAGATATTAAGTTGAAATTGTTGAGAGTCAGGTTGTCCCTCGACAGTTTCTAGAATAAAACAGCTAAGCATTGATGTTGTATTTCTTCAGGAAACCAAATGTATTAGTCTAAGATTGAATAGTTTAATGAGATAGGACTCTTTTAACTACTTAGAAAATGTTTATGTACATAGGGGGAAAGTAGTAGGTTAGGTCTATTATGGAAAAAAGAAATAGTTATTCAAATTATTAGTATGACACAAAACTGGATCCATGGCCAAGTTTAACTTATAGATGGTCCACCTAAAGTTCATGAAAGATATATTTTATGGGATTTTCTCAAAATCATAAACCACAAAACTAAACTCTGGGTCATTTTGGGAGATTTCAACCAAGTTCTATAGACAAAGGACAAACTGAGCAAGTGTAACTCTTTAAGAGATTCATAGCTACTTAAGGACACCATTCACTAGCTAGGGTTGATTGAAATATGATCAAAAGGCAATTATTATACGTGAACAAATAATTGAGAAGATTAAGATGAAGTATGAGAAAGATTAGATAAAGTGTCTGGTAATTGTAATGGCTATCAATATTCTTTAATATTTTAACAGAACACGTGCTAGTGGCAACCTCAGATCACTCGCCTATAATCCTATCCACAGAATGAATGACCTTGAGAAAGCATATGGCCTTTAAATTTAAGGCAATGTGGCTTAAATTCCCATACTGTACTCAGATCATTAATAATGCTTGGAACAACGAGATCCACAAATCAATGTCTTTTAAGGTAGTTCAAAAATTAAAGCATACAATAAAAAAGACTTGATTAGTTGGAATAAATCCAACTACGCACATTTGGATCAAAAAATTCAAGAGAAGCACAAAGAGTTGGTAGACTTGCAACAAAATTTTCAGGATAAAGGACTAAAACTTAAGGAACAAATTGTCAAAAAGGAGTTAGTTCATCTTCTTGACTTCCAAAAAACCATGCAGGCTTAGAGAGAAAAACAAATGTGGCTCACCCAAGGAGATTGGAATACTAAATATTTTCATACAATAGCCTAGAATAGACAAACATAATTAGGAGATAGACCAAAGTGAGATCAAGATATTTGGGACAAATTTCTTCTATACCTTACTCAAGGATGAAATACTGGTGGATAGAGAGGCATGTCAACTCTATATTCAAGGAATTGGTATTCCAAAGCTTAATGAATACCACATAAAAATTTTGAATGCCCCTTTACTCATGTAAAAATTGAGAATGCAGTCTTCCAAATGGATAGGCATAAGGCTCTTGTCCTTGATGGTTTCCCCACTATCTACTACCAACATTCTTAGTCGCTAATAGCAGAGGATGTCATAGCGATGGTGGCATCCTTCCTAAATAGAGGTCACATGTTAAAAGAGATCAATCAAACAAATATTACTCTCATTTCAAAAAAGGATAACCCAAACTCTTTTCAAGACTATAGACTAATTAGCTTGTGCAATGTATCTTATAAGATCAATAGTACTTAAAAATTGACTATAGACTATAATGAAGGACCTCATCTCTTCATATCATAGTGCTTTTGTAAAGAATCGACAAATTTCAGATAATATTATTCTAACTAGTGAGATCGTTCATTATCTTAGGAAGACAAAGAAATGTTAAAAATTCAGGACAACCTTAAAACTCGATCTTTACAAAGCTTATGACAAAGTCTCTTGATCCTTCCTGGAAATAATTCTTAGGGAAACAACCTTCTTAGAGCATTAGATACATATGCTAATGGAATGTGTGACTACGATTTCATCTAGAGTTATAGTTAATGGCGAACCCTAGGATTAGTTTCACCCAAAGCAGAACTTAGACAAGAAGACAATATCTCTCCCTACCAATTCATCCTCTGTATGAATGTGCTATCTCTAGCACTGGTGAAAGCTCAGATTGAATGGACTTTTATATGGGAATCAAAATAAGCCGGTAAGCACCACCTATTAACCATTTTTTGTATGCTAACGACAGTTTTCTCTTCTTCAAAATGGGTATCCAATCTTGTTGAGACATCAAAAATATTTTGCAGTATTTTTGGACTTTGTCCGCTTTCAAGTTTAACTACAGTAAGTCAGGGATCAAATTCAGCCCAAATACTCCGCCTAGATTTGTCAAGATGAAGAGTAATATTGTAGGGTGTAAGACTACAGCAAAGTTTGAAAACTATCTGGGCAGTATTATAGATGTGGGACCTAGAGATAGAGGCCAATATAGGGTGATATTGGACAAGGTCAATAGTAAACTCCAAGGATGGAAAGCAAAACTTTCATCCCAAGCTAGCAGGGCGACAAACATTGGTCAATTCGGTGCTAACATCCATGCCAATTTATCACCTTTCCTATTTTAAATTGTCCAAAAAAGAAGCTTCAAAATGTAATTCTATACTAGCCCCATTTATCTGGGGAAGTGATAGAAATGGCAGTAAACCATGCACATATGATAGCTTGGCAAAAACTATGCCAACCCACCAATGAAGGAGGACTAGGAATCAAAAGCATGGGCGATTTGAATAGAGCACTTCTAACTAAAAAAATTTGGAGAATGCACAGTGAAGAGAACAGTCTTTTTATAAGATGCTATGGACTAAGTATGGAGACAAACATACAAAGCATAAATTGATATGTCCATCAACGACCTCCTCCATTTGGAAAAATATTTACTCTGTACAAGAGATGGTAACACCATTATTAAAATGACAAGTTGGAAAAGGGGAATCAATCAATACTAATGATCACCTCTGGATCCCCCCTGTTAGGACGAGCGAAAATGTGTCTACGATTAAAGATTTACTGACACCATCAGGATTATGGAATGACAGTAAACTTTTAGAGATTTATGACCAGCATGAAGTAGATGGACTTAAGAAAAATTCCTACCTCGCGGCATGATGGGAACGACAAAATCTACTGGGATGAAAATAGCAGTGGTGTTTATAAAGTGAAGGATGCATATAATCTTCACCATCAACAACAGAATATTAAATGCAAGAAATGGATGAATCTGTGGAGACTGGAACTACCTAAGAAAATCCTCATGTTTAGTTGGAAACCTTGCCATAATGCGCTGCCACTTAGGGGAACACTTGCAGCTAGGGGTCTTAATATCATGAAAAATTGTGTCTTTGGATGTGAAGATGAAGAGGACAACAAGCACCTTTTTCTAACATGCCCGGTGGCCTGAGCAGTCTGGTTTGGTTCAGATTTGGCTCTTAGATTTGGTACTATTACTCACAATACATAAATTGATTCATTTTTATTCAAAATTGTTTATTAATTAATAAAAATAGTATTATAAATTTAATAACATTTTAGATTAGATTAAAATTTATTTTTTAACACAATAAACAATAGTGGAATAAAAATTTTAAAAGATTAAACAAAATAATGTTAAAATACACTTTTTATAAAAATAATCCTATCAAAATATATTTTAGTTAAAATAAATTTAAGCCTCTGTTATATGATAGAGAATAGTTTTTCCTATTTAATTTTATTTAAAGTGAAATTGCATCTCTAGCCTATAGATAAGAACAAAATTCTTTGTGTGCGTGTGACTCTGTCTGTGTATGAACTGTTTTGAAGGCACGTTTCGTTATTTTTTTAATTTTAAAATTTAAACTGTATATATACATAATGATTAATTTAATTTAAAAACAAAACTGTATTAACTATTACCTTGAAAGGGAATGCTGAAAAGGTATTGGCATGTCCGGTAGTTTGGTGGAAAACGCTCTTCTATTCCAACAGCTCTGCTTCTGTATCGCGCCACTTCAAAAAAATCGTAAAATGGACCGTGGGGGTCCTCAACCTTTAAACCTTCAAAACAAACAATGCGCCCGTATACGGGAGGATTTAATTTTTGATAATTTAGTAAATGAAATAAAAAATAGTATGTATGCAATTTAAACTAACCGTTAAATCACTTGGGACAATATATATGATTTTTAGATTTTTTTAATTTAAAAAGTATTATATTCTTTAAAATTAAAAAAATATTAAAAAAAAATAAAAGATTCATACTAATAAAAATTTACTATAAATAATGTTAAAAGACTACATATTTTTTTATTTTTTTTAACATTTCTCAAATTTAAAAATTCAGACTTATATATATATATATATATATTGTCATTATTATTATTATACTTCCTCAGTCCTTCTCCATGAAAACTTACAGTGATAAATGATATTTTGACATAGACCAAGACAACTACCACTTTTGAAAGCAGAAGGCTTTGCCGCAAGCAGATGGAGTGGAGTCAACCCCATTTCGTTGACTGAGTGCACAAGATCTCCATAGAGTCTAGTTATGTGCAATGCCAATTCTGCCCAAGTATTAATTAGATTAACTTAAAATAATTATATAATTTGAAATAAATATATAGCACAAGTGTTAAGAGTTGTAATATTTAATTTAATGTACTAAAATAGTCTCCTTGGATTGTGCAATGAATAAAAGTATCACCGTCGTTCCTTCTGCAGTTAGCATAGTCAAGGACAGAAAAATACGAAGGGTTACGGGTGAAATGAAGGCAAAGGAGAGCTTGTTTATGGCCATGGAGAGCGGCTGTGTAAAGGGACGTCTCGCCGTCGACGTTACGACAATCAACCAATTCGGGTTTCGTGATAGCAACGAGGTGACACATTTTGACATTCCCCAATGAAGCCGCAAAATGCAGGGCAGTGTTGTGTCTCTCATTCTTGGCTTCTAGGACGTCCTTATAAAGGTTAAATTATCATTCATCACATAATTTGAATATATAATTGAATTTACCGAAATAGTCTCCGGCGATTGCACAGTGCAGAATAGTATCACCGCCGTTCCTTCTACAGTTAGCATAGAAGGGGGGAGATATATCATCTTCAGGGGGATTACGGATATAATGAAGGCAGAGAAAAGCTTCTTTTCTGCCATGGAGGGCGGCCAAGAAGAGAGGTGTCTCGCCGTCAACGTTACGAACGTCCAGTAAAGAGGGATCTACGTTCCCAATTAGCTCACACATTCTGGCATTTCCCAGTGAAGCCGCTATATGCAGAGCAGTGTTTTTTCTCTTATTGAGAGTTTGGAGGGCATCTATATGAGGTTGCTGCTGCTGGCTACACGTGCGAACTATGTCCACCATTTGTGCCACCACGTCCTCGTTCGCATCTGACACTGCTATGTGCAACGCAGTGTCTTCGGCCCTCGTTATCTTGGTCTTGTGAAGCCTTGGATCCTTTTCGTACATTTTAATCACGTCTTTCCATTTGCCGTTCATGGCAAATATAAATAGTTTCTTCTTGTGGTTTTCCAGGTCCACAGGCTGCATTGCCATTGTTGTATTTGTCTCTATGCTTGATTCCATTTCTGCAATTTACTTCACTATATATATATATATATATACACATATATACATATGATGTATATGAATGATGAATTGTTGTGAAGGGGGTTTGCTGAGTTATCAAGTTATTCCCATAATTGAGAGGACAGATGGTGAATAGGTGAGTGGTGGGTCCGAATTTTTAGCCCAACAGAAAAAGGCAAAAGATTAAAGAAAAGAGTGTTTATCCAATTGACGACTGGAAGGCCCGGGTTTTCAGGTGGGAGTGATTTTCTACTATGTGCAACAGATGTTGACCTTTTTGTTTGGTGCTGTGGTTGTTCCAATGGTCTTCGCTCTGATTCAGGTATTTTGGTCTTGAAACATTACTGCTTGGCATGTATTATCCCTTCTGATCTTCTATGGGATTATTTTTAGTAATATGCTCCATTCCTTGCAGATTTTCTTCCCTCTGGGTAAGACATCAGTGATGATCTATGGATGCTTGGCAGCGATTATATTTTGTGGCTACGTTGTATTTGATACAGACAATCTGATTAAAAGGTACGCCTACGATGAGTACATCTGGCCGCGGTGTCATTGTACCTGGACATCATCAACCTCTTCCTCTCTCTCTCTGCTTACTATTTTAAGAGCCGCTGACAGCTAAATAGAACGTTGCTGCGTGAATTTCGCCCTAGACATCTGTTGGGGTTGGGGTAGTTTTTGAAAAAAAAAAAAAAATCATATCTCAATAAATAAATCTGTTGGCTTTTTGTATTTGTGTTTACTAGGTGAGAACGTATACACGATGCAATCGTGTTACTTTGTAGGTAAATAGATTGTTGAAACAGAATTGTAAATACATTTATGATTGTCTCCTTTTTGTCTTTTGCAATTATATATTTTTCTTATTTTACAAGCATCATTCCAGCCTAGTATTATTCTTTCTAACTTTAATCGAAGTCAGTGTCATTCATGTTTGTGATTTGTCGTTCTGTCAACCGAAGCATTTCCCATGAAGAGTGTTGTATGAATCGCATTCCCTCCTTTTCCGGGATTTTCTTCTGTTAATTTATGAAGGTTGTATTTTGTTCCATTTGATGTTATTTTCCGTTGACGCAAAATAACATTTCATAAATAATCTTCTGAAAAGGTGTCGGCATGTCCTGTAGTTTGGTGGAAAAGCCCCCCTTATTTCAATAGCTCTGCATCTGTATCGCGCCACTTCAAAAGAAAAATCGTAGAACGGACCGTGAGGCTCCTCAACCTTAATACTTTCAAAACAAACAATGCACCCTTATACAGGAGGATTTAATTTTTAATAATTTAGTAAATGAAATAAAAAATAGTATGTATGCACTTTAAGCTAACCGTTAAATCACTTGGGGCAATAGATATGATTTTAGATTTTTTTTAAATTTAAAAAATGTTGTATTTCTTTAAAAATAAAAAAAATAAAAACTCATTTTAATAAAGATTCACCGTAAATAATTTTAAAAATTAAATATTTTTTTATCTTTCTTTAACTTTAGAATAATATATTATTTTTTAAATTTAAAAGAACGAAACTTTTATATATATATGAACATGAACATAGACTAGCTATTTAAATATTTAACGTAGAAGGGGAAGGGATGATCACTTTTTCTCAAGGGGTTTGCTCATTTTTCAAGTTATTCCTGCTAATTCCCTTCTCATCATGGATATGATAGATGCTCAAATTTTAGTACCAGAAAAAGGAAAAGGCAAAAGTGTAAAGGAATTTTGAAATCAGAAGACATAAGCCAAGTACTAATTTATTTGTTTCTGCCTTTCTAGCTCCTATATTCGACGGTGCAGGGGGTATCTTACTTCCAGCAAGCAAAGCTCAATATGTTGTACATTACATACATATTTATATTATAGTATTTCTTTGTCATTTTGTTCAAATGTCAATTTATAATATAGAATATAAAATGTCAAGATATGATAGAGGAAATAAAAATAATAACAAATTATAAAAAGAAATTATAACAAAGCTCAATATGTGTGTATTAGCGTACGCCTATTCAATAAAAACGATGCATCATGCACGCGTGAGGTAGACTCATAACACACACACGACACACCCCGGTAATTTAAATGGTTACAAGGTTTTATTTATTTTTCACTTTAATTACTATTAAATGATGATATATTATATTCTTGTGATTATAAAAGGCCTATTTTTAAAAATTACAAAAAAGACACAAATTATTATTTAAAATGATGTATACTTTTTTAGAAGTTTCATATTTAGCTTATTTACACAATTAATAAAAAAAATAGAAGGGACAAGAAATTAATAATAAGCAAAGTTTATAACATAATTTTAGTCATTTTTAATATCATTTTTTGTTTTTTTTAGAGAAATGTTTTCTCACAAACTCAAATATGTAAAACTATGCATACATATGTATCCACCACATATTCATGAATAATTAGGAAAAAATTAAAAAAATAATGTGTACAGTTAAAATTAATACCAATGATTAGAAAACGAACTGTTGAATTAATTTTTTAAATTTATATTATTTTCTTTTTTTTCCACTTAATTATTCACACGAAGATTAATGCATATATGCTAAACAAGTCATCATTAATTGTGTCCCCTGACCTTGTTATCTGGACATTGCCAACACTTTCATCCTTCTTAATTGTACATTTCCACGACTTCATTCTTTCCAATTACTGGCCAGTGATTTCTTCTTACCGTTGTCCACCCTCCACACACATTGCACGTGTTTGTCTGTACACTACAGCACTCTCCTCTCTACCTAATTTCAATATTCAGGTGTGCATATATCCCTTCATTGCAAGTGTACAACGGGGAAGGGATTTTCACTTTTTCTCTGGAAGGGTTTGCTCAATATTCTTCAAGTTAATTATTCCCTGCTTTTCCCTTCTCAAGTGATCCAACAGGATGCTGTAATATAATTTTAGCACAAAAGATAAAGCCAAACAGAGTAAGGAAATATTTACGGAAATGATGAGAGAACAAGATTGCAATTTACAAACGTAAAGGATTCCGCCTCTGGCTAGCTTTCTGCTATTCACCATTCATCAGGGTGCACGCTATCTTAATTTGTGAGGGCAAAGCTTAACATATGTACATGTCATATATATACGTACGCCTAATCAAGAAAAGCCTTGCATCACACGTTAACTGGGTCAGACATGTGAGAATTACAATGCACACAAAATTAATTTATGATTAAGGATAAAGCCATTTGACGTAGACATCATCATGTCATTTTCCCTATACTGACCTTGATTGCAATCTTCAGGTGCGGTATCTACAAATGTTTCAAATGCATGCGTTTTTAGAATAATGTCCCATTGATGATCCCTTCTCAAGTGTCGAGTATGCTGAAATCTTAGCTGCAGAAAAAGAAAAAGGCAAAAGAGTAAAGAATATTGAAATCAAAACACAAAATAATGCATGTACCATAGTACAAGTGATGATTCCTTCTCATGTGAAGAGTATGCTGAAATTTTAGCTGCAGAAAAAGAAAAAGGCAAGAGAGTAAAGAAACATTGAAATCAAAATACAAAAGCCAAGTATTATGACCTACTTGGCCAAATTCTTAAAATTTACTTATTTTGTAATGACTTCTTTTTGAAAAATATTTTAGGAAAAGCGTTATGAAAAAGAAGCAGTACTAAATGTAACACCTTAGTTATAATGTAACATCGTGAAAGACCCTTATTGGTATATATAATTATTTTAAAAAAAACATTATTCACATGTAAGAGATTTTAAGGAAAAAAATGAAGAGTATTACCGTAAATAAAAAATATGGATTGAAGTATTTTTGTCTTAAAATATTTAATTTTTAACTTCTATTTTTCTTTACAAACAGAAAATACAATTTCTAACTCACTAAAAAATTGTTTATATTACCATTTAGAAATATTTATTTTTCTGACCAAATACCTAATTTTCTTAAGATAAATACTTTTGAAAAAAAACAAACAATTTCATCCTCTTTTTTTTTTTTAAAAAAAAAAAAGCCCTTAATCTATCTGTTCTGCCTTTTTACTATATTCACAGGGTGCAAGGTATGTTACTCTTACTTTCGTTCAAGCAAAGCTCAACATGTGTTACATTACATCCCTCTGTGTATGTGTATTGTGTACGTCTATTCAAGAAAAACATTGCATCATATATGATGACATATTCTTATGATTAAAAGGTCTAGATAATTTTAAAAAATACAAGAAAACCCAAAATTACTATTTAAAATTCTGTATATGTTTTGTTAGACGTTTTTTTTTAGTTTATTTACACGATTAATGAAAAAGGAAAAAGAGTACTAAAGAAAAAGTAGGAGTAAAGAAAAAGTAAAAAGAGTAAAGAAAAAAAAAGAGAAGGATTTTGTTTATACAATGCTATGTTGATCTTACAAAATATAAATATTTTTTAATTAATAAATATAAATAAAGTTTATACATAATTAATTATCTACAAATATAAAAAATGACTACCCACTAGAAGATGCTCACATAGTGATTTTATAAAATATAAATATTTTTTAATTAATAAAAAAAAATTTATACATAACTAATTACTCACAGATATAGCAAATAATTATCCATTACTCTATAAGTATTCTTCTTTCCAAATTTGTTTATTAATAGTTTTCTTTCACTTTAAAAGAAAATATTCTGAAACATCTTATTTACTTGCATTAGAAGCAGGTATTTTCTATTTTCACTTCATTTCCAATTTGTTTTTTTCAATTTGTGAGTAATAAAATACAATTTATTAATTTTATTAAAAGTTTATATATATATATATTTCATTTCTTATATATAAATATAAATAAATTTCTAATATAAAAATAAAATGATAGACAGTGTGCTAGTGTATCATTATTGATGTGCAAGCTAGAGGCAAACATGTGTTACAACTTACAAGCTATGTATGTACGGCTAATCAAGAAAACATTACATCAAGTTTGCGTGTGGAGGTTTAAAATCTAATTAAGACGAAGCGGACAGACGGAAGCTTGTTTCACTTCCAAATCCATTATCCATGCAATGAAGGGAAGGGGACTCTCAAGGTACTTTCACCATTGCTTCCATTAGCGCATTATTTTAAGCGATGGCCTTGCCTCATCTCTGCATCGTCCTCCTCAACGATTCCATTTCCATCAACCCTTCATTATTGGTATGTTCTTAATTTCCCTTCCCTATTTTTTTTTCATTTCCTCAAGTTTTAATTTTACTACTCAAACTACAATAGCATTATACAATATAAATATATAAATTTTGGTGAAAAAGGAATATTACAACAACAAACAAAAAGGAAAGCTAACGCCTAAGGAATACAGTAGCCGTAATGTCTACAAGGAGGGGGATCTGGACTTCCCAAGGGGTCCCTCCCAAATTCTCATGACGGTTAAGCTCTTGGTTCCGATTTTAGCCAAGGACACTGGTTGATTTTTCGAAGGAATATAAATTTTTTTTTTATCAAAATAATGAAATTACAAATTCTTCTTATATTCTAATAAATGAGAGTGTAATTTTAAATAATTTATTCTGAATTAAAAATTATTAAGAAAGAATCTTATAACTTCATGGAGTTCTTTTTTAGTATTCAACACTCCATATTATATTCATTAATATTTTGATACAAAAGTATTGTAATATTTTTGTAATGATAATGAGCTCAAAAGTCGTTTTGATAATATTATATATATATATATATATATATATATATATAGATTCGATAACTAATTTAAAATTAAAATTTATGATTATTAAAATTTACAGACAGGCACTCAAATCACTCTATGAAGTCATTAAGTAATTAGAAGCTCCATGTCAAAATCTTAGAAAATAAAAAATAAATTATTTAAGGCATATTTGAATGGTATTTTATTTATTTTTATTTTTTAAAATTATTTTATAAAATTAATTCTGATAATTTATTATTAGTATTATTTGTATATATTTATATATATTATTAATAAAATGATTTATTTTATATATTTTTTTGTTTTTAAAAATTAAAGATGAGAACATCTTTTATTGTTCTATGTTTTTTTTCTAAAACAAATTATATTTGTTTGTTTTTCATCTAAAACAGCAATTCAAACATATTTTTTATTTTAATTTTAAAAATGAAAATAATTTTTTAAAAATTACATTTAAACATGCCCAAAAGAAGTAACTCAATAATGATTTTTTTATGAATTTAATACGAAATATAGGACAATAAATTAATTACACACGTTCAAAACAAGAGTGATGAAATGATCTCCTACTGGATCAAAACACAATACTGAAGACACTGGGATTGGGATTGGGATTGGGATTGGAAGAGTAGTGAGGAGGATATTGGGGTTCATTCATTCCCCATAGGCCATGTAGCTACCTATGATTTTTACTTTTTTTCGTCATTCCCCAATCTTGGACTCGACTCAGAAGTTGAAGGAGTGGGGATGACCTTGTAGCTACGCTGTGGCACATGTTTAAAGGTAGCCCACACTAGATCAAAGTACAGAGGAAACTGTGCCAACGCAAAAAGGGTCACCGGCAGGGAAGTCACCGCATATATAGGAAGCGCAGTGTACTGTAGTTGATCCTCAAGCATAAAGAAATGCCCAGCACAAAACGACACCAGCATCGACACAATCGACATGAACAAGGATGTTAAACCCCATAAAAGCTTCCTGGGCAGGTCTTTCCCAAAATCATACTCTTGAAACCGAGACGTCAGTATAGATAGGAACATCACCAGCGCTGTGATAGAGCAGCACAGCGCGATGAGTGATGAGATGGCAAACAAGTTGAATACTGGCTGCTTTTCCAGGACTGGGTGCCCTGTTTTGTCGTCCACACCGCCCGGCACTGTCGCCGATGTGGCGAAGGCCACCGTCGCAATCAGCGCCGCCACAAACGAGCATGATTCTGAGGTTTTATTCAGCCACTCCCCCCCGCTTCTCATCAGCTCCTTGTGAGTTTCGGTGAAGATGTCTCTTGGGGTTTTATTGTAGTTATTGTATCGGACAAAGAAATGAGGTTGCATTGACTCTTTCACAAACTGCAGGCATATCCATATCCATATCCATCCATCCATCATTACTATTTATACATATATATATATATATATATAGCAAAATTAGTAACTAATTATACGTACGTACCTCGTACCACTTGATTTCCCATTGCATTTGGAGTGCTGCTCCAGGAATGAGCCAAGGCTTGTAGTCTCCAAGCTTGGCTGCCAAGTGTAGTGCACTGTTTCCCTCATTATCCACCTTGCGAAACAGAGATTCTTTCAGAATATTCCTTTCGAGCAACAGCTGATATACATGGGGTTGCCTGCTCTCCACTGCCAATAGCACTATGTTCTTTTTCTCCTCATTCATATCGTGAATAGCCACTGGAAATAATTCTAGAATTTGCTCCACCATTTCCGTTACACCATTCTTTGCTGCGATTAATATGGGCGTCTCAATTTTTCTCTTTCTAGAATCTACACACAACCAATATATGTAATATATAACTAACTCTGTTACTTTTGAAAAGTTTAAATCAAGATATTGATATTATAAAATACTTAATACTTTAACCTTTGTCATGTTGTGATTGATTCTCTGGGGGTGACGTGGAGTGTCTGGTGATATTGCCCGATGCATCAATAGCATAAGGAGTTGTCGCATCCTTGTCGTCTGAAGGAAAAGCAGGTGCTTGAGGTATGCTCCCATTGTCATCGTACTCATACAAGAAAGCACGACTAAGGAGTTCATTCATTATCTGAACAGACCATGTGTGTTGCTCCTTCTTTCGTTTTATCTTCTTTAATTCGATCGATCCTAGGCATATAATATAGTTAAGTAAATATAGATAGCACATTATATCAGTTAAAAAACACACATACGTACATAGATGCATGACTAAACGTAGCATGCATACTCTCTTTCTTTTCTCGCTGTATTTCTAAAGAATACGCACACGTGTTCATATATACATAAATGCATACATATACCTTGTCCAAGAAATACCGTCGCCGCCAGATAAATGAACTTGATAAAATTACAGCAGGATTTGTAATTAGCCGGATATAAATGCCCCGCAGCTCTGGCTTTCGATCCTACACAATGTAGTGTGAATTGGTGATGGTATTCCAAATCCAAGGTCTTGTTTGGCCTGCAATTCATTTTGCTTACCTAGAAACAGTTAAAAAAATATTTTTCTGAAATTAGAAAGAATTAATTCTCACCTCCAACTGCAGTATTATTTTTTGCCTCTACGGGATCCTGTGCTTTGGAATGATGTTGACCTCCTTTTGGTGCAAACTTGTTTTTCAAATAATGTATCAAAGGAAATTTGTCGGTTGCTGGAAATGCACAAAAATGTCTCAAGCTAAAGCTAAAATTAAAGTCAAGGAGAAGCAATTAAGGAATATTAATATGAGCAGTTGCATACATTGTGGGCCCGATTCATGTGTGTAAAAAAGAAGTATAGTTAAAAAAAAAAGGAAATAAATTGCATCCCAAAACTCAAACTAAGAGAGAAACTATAAATATACTACATACCAACATTAAGCGCAACTTTGATGACACTGAACAGGTCCCAGCATGTCTGGTAATTGCGTGGAAGTTGTTGATTTTTTCTGTGCTGATTTGCCGTTAGGTATTTCTTTGGATCATACTGTTTTACCTCTAGCTCTTCAACTAATATACCTTAATATTCCAAATAATTACACAAGATACTCATTACGTAATGAGGGATGATAAAATATATAAATTATAAGTTTTCCTCGCTTGGAGAGTGGTAATTAATTAGTACTTACAGTAATAGATGATCATTTGAAATCGCCCAAGGCGGCTACCACTTCTGAAAGCAGAAGGCTTTGCTGCCAGCAGATGGAGTGGGGACAAACCCATTTCGTTGACTGAGTTCACAAGCTCTTTATACAGGTTGATTATTTGGAATGCCAAATCTGCCAATCAAAACAAGAATTAATATTGAATTAAATTATCATTCATCACATAATTTAAATATATAATTGAATTTACCGAAATAGTCTCCGGCGATTGCACAGTGAAGAATAGTATCACCGCCGTTCCTTCTACAGTTAGCATAGAAGGGGGGAGATGTATCATCTTTAGGGGGATTACGGATATAATGAAGGCAGAGAAAAGCTTCTTTTCTGCCATGGAGGGCGGCCAAGAAGAGAGGTGTCTCGCCGTCAACGTTACGAACGTCCAGTAAAGAGGGATCTACGTTCCCAATTAGCTCACACATTCTGGCATTTCCCAGTGAAGCCGCTATATGCAGAGCAGTGTTTTTTCTCTCATTGAGAGTTTGGAGGGCCTCTATATGATGTTGCTGCGGCAGGCTACACGTGCAAACTATGTCCACCATTTGTGCCACCACTTCCTCGTTCCCATCTGACACTGCTATGTGCAACGCAGTGTCTTCGGTCCTCGTTATCTTGGCCTGGTGAAGCCCTGGATCTTTTTCGTATATTTTAATCACGTCTTTCCATTTGCCTTTCATGGCAAATGTAAATAGTTTCTTCTTGTCGTTTTCCAGGTCCACAGGCTGCATTGCCATTGTTGTATTTGTCTCTATACTTGACTCCATTTCTGCAATTTACTTCACTATACACACACACACATGATGTATATGAATGATGAATTGTTGTGAAGGGGGTTTGCTGAGTTATCAAGTTATTCCCGTAATTGAGAGGGACAGATGGTGAATAGGTGAGTGGTGGGTCCGAATTTTTAGCCCAAAAGAAAAAGGCAAAAGACTAAAGAAGAAAAGAGTGTTTATCCAATTGTCGACTGGAAGCCCCGGCTTTTCGAGTGGGAGTGATTTTAAGAAATTTATACATTGATTAATACAGTTTAATTATTTATTTTTATTTTATTAATAAAATATTAAATGAATGTTATTAATCAACCTCCATGTGTTACACGCCATAGTATCTGAGAATCAGAGTCACAGCACAGCAGGCCAAACTTAAAACTTGCCGCTTTACTTCTAGTCTTCTAGTTCTAGTCATTCCATTATATATATACACATAATTAATAAATTTTAGGTAATAAAGGATTACCAACCGATTTACAACTTCGTGAAATGTATTTGAAATTATTTACAAGATGTCTGAAATTTTTCTGTTTTAAAGTTTTAAAAGTTATGAAGAATAAAAAAAAGGTGCTCATAAATTCAAGCCCGTAAAATTACGCTTTCAAGTTTAAAAAAAGGTAACAGGCTAACAGCTATTTTTATTTTTACAGTATCCCTTTCTTATAAGAAAAGAGTTGGGGCTTAAAATGGGCCTAGAATATAAAGCCCATGACATGTACGGTCCAACAATTGATTCTTTCTCCAATTTTTTGGGCCACAATCCCGCTTTGTTTAACTTGTTCAAGGCTTTTTTCCAAACGCATGACCCCCAATTAGATTAAATCACAAAAGTCATATTTTTTATTAATAAAGAATTTGATGTTTCCACACGGCACATGCGGAGCATGGTTGTCTCATGAAGCTTCTATAGAACACTTAAGTCTAAACCGCTTTCTATTAACTTCCCTTGAGTGGAAGTCGTGGTGTATCATTTCCTGTATAGGTATCCGGCACGACGAAGAAACCGAAAAGCCCTATCTTTACATTTTCGTTTCATCGCGATCTCTCGACTTTCGACTCTCCAGTTTTCCTTCATTTTCCCTTCAACAACGTCAGCATCAACATCGGAAGCAAAGCAAGCCTGATTCACAGGGTCCGCCAAGATGTGGAATCAGCCCTACTGGAAAACTGATGTGGAGGCCGGCGGAGTAAGGCCTCTCTATCCCATGATGCTCGAGAGCCCCGAACTCCGCTGGTCCTTCATCCGCAAAGTCTATTCCATTATAACCCTCCAGTTGCTTGCCACCATTGTCGTTGCCTCCATCGTTGTTACTGTCCGTCCTATCACCAATTTCTTCGTTACCACCAGCGGCGGATTGGCTCTCTACATCATCCTCATCATCACCCCCTTCATTGGTATATTCCTTGTTCTTTTCTTTTCATTTGTGAACTCAATGTTTTATTCTTCTAATTTCTTTATTTTCTGTTATTATTGATATTTTTTATTTTAAATTTTTCTGATCGGTTGTGTTTGTGCAAAATTTGCAGTCATGTGCCCCTTGTACTACTACCATCAGAAGCACCCCGTGAATTACTTGCTTCTTGGAGTTTTTACGATTTCTCTGGCTTTTGCTATTGGATTGACTTGTGCGTTCACCAGCGGTAAGATTGAGTAATCTCTCTGCACTTTTATTTCTTTCTCTCTTCTGATACTCCACAATTATGGTAATTTTTCATTTACTTTTTGAGCTATTAATTTGGTATAAATCGCCTGCTCTTAGTCAGACTTTCACCTATATAAAATGGTTTGGTCGTTTAAATCATAGAACCCTAGAATCGGAGTCTGTTTTGTGATGCAATCTCTGCTTGGATAAGTTCAGAGTCTCTGGACTTTCCGTGCTGCATGTGCGATTATAATCAGTTCTTGAATATGTCTTTGCTCTGAATTCAGATGGCATACTAAGCATTCCGGTTATGAGAACCATTGTTTCTTATTTTAGGATTACTCTTAATATAAAATGGGACTTAAGGGCGCAATCATTTTTATGTATTGTGATAATCATTTTCTGTGTTCTGTGTTACGCGGATTGGAAGGTCACATTGGTCTCCTACAGTAAGGGAGTTTTGTTCCACGTGCAATAGCTCTAAGGTAGACTTAGTTACATGACAACTTAGAAAAACCAACACTGCTGTATACAGATGTGTGATTGGATAAGTATTTAAAAGTTGCTAATTTTTTCCCCTAAGTGCATGTTTCATTACTTTGTCCTTAAATTTTAGAAATACACTATTTAGTCTGTAAAATGTACCTGCCTGCCGTAACAATGTGGTATAAATGAAATACACAGGCTTAGTCCTCAGAAGTTTTTGACTTGCTACTTATTAGTTCTCATCAATCCATGCTTTACTAATGCGTAGCGAGTTTATGAAACTTCTTGGGATTGATTATATATTTCTAAGACTTGGGAACCAAATAGTTGAAGCATATATCTTTTAGGAACCAAAAATTATATTTCCTCTTTATGCTTATATGCTTTTAAGTTTAATACTCTGATGTAATGATGGTGTCTTTCATCTTTTTCTTCTTTTTTTCTTTTCCCCATTGAAAGTAAAGATGAGATTGAATTTGATTAATTTCTGTCCCATCAATAAGGTATCGTATAACATTGTAACGACGTGGGTAATGGGAGTTGAAGTACTGATAACACCTAATTTGGGATATAAGAATGTTGCATTTTGAACGTAGGGTTGTGAATTTTTAGTTCTTAAGTTGTGGCCTTTTCAATTCTTCTGGAGAAGTAGTATTTTTTCAGTTAGAGTCCAATGTCTTCCATTAACTTCATCTTTTTTTCTCGAATGACTGGAAACAGGGAAAGTTATTCTGGAAGCGGTTATATTGACTGCTGTGGTTGTGGTCAGTCTGACCATATACACATTTTGGGCCGCAAGGAGAGGCCAAGATTTCAACTTTCTTGGTCCCTTTTTGTTTGGTGCTGTGGTTGTTCTAATGGTCTTTGCTCTGATTCAGGTATTTTGGTCTTGAAACATTACTGCTTGGCATGTATTATCCCTTCTGATCTTCTATGAGATTATTTTTGGTAATATGCTCCATTCCTTGCAGATTTTCTTCCCTCTGGGTAAGATATCAGTGATGATCTATGGATGCTTGGCAGCAATTATATTTTGTGGCTACATTGTATTTGATACAGACAATCTGATTAAAAGGTACTCCTACGATGAGTATATCTGGGCCGCGGTGTCGTTGTACCTGGACATCATCAACCTCTTCCTCTCTCTGCTTACTATTTTTAGAGCTGCTGACAGCTAAATAGAACGTTGCTGCGTGAATTTCGCCCTAGACATCTTCTGTTTGGTGGGGGTAGTTTTTGAAAAAAAAAAAAAAACATATCTCAATAAATAAATCTGTTGGCTTTTTGTATTTGTGTTTACTAGGTGAGAACGTATACACGATGCGATCGTGGTACTTTGTTGGTAAATAGATTGTTGAAACAGAATTGTAAATACATTTATGATCGTCTCCTTTTTGTCTTTTTTATATATTTTTCTTATTTTACGAGCATCATTCCAGCCTAGTATTATTCTTTTGAACTCGGTGATTTTAATCGAAGTCAGTGTCATTTATGTTGTGATTTGTCGTTCTGTCAACCGAAGCATTTCCCATGAAGAGCGTTGTATGAATCACAATTCCTCCTTTTCCAGGATTTTCTTCTGTTAATTTATGAAGGTTTTATTTTGTTCCATTTGGTGTTATTTTCCGTCGACGCCAAATAACATTTTCATGTAATCTTACGAATTCAGTCACATCTTCCACAGAACATCACACAGACGTCAAGGCAAATTTTATGCTTTTGCAAGTAGGGAGAAGGTGCGGACGACTTGCTCTTGTTAGAGCCTATTGTTTATCTATTTTATCCATATCTCATCACGCATGATTCTTAAGTCATAGGGGAACTGAGAATCATTATAGCCAACAAAACATTCATGCGTTTCTAGAAATTTAGAGATTAGTGTCCTTGCCATCCGCCAATGTTTGAGACTTAAAAAGGTATTGCAAGATGCAGCAGGATACATATAGTTAAGTACAGAGCTGTCTGTTGGTAGTAACTAGGTAGAGTTCAATTTCCGTTTCTGTTTTGTCTATCTGCAACAATGGATAGAAGCCTTGAAACTCCCTGAGTCCAGATGTCGTACTCCCTCTGGTTCTTACACTCGAACTCCACAATACCCCTATTTTCTGTCTTCAATCCGAAGTACCGTCGTTGTTCTCCTCCTTCAAATAGATGCCTTCCAGGCCATGATGGTACGTCCGTGCACACATCAAGTACTACATCTGCAATTCCAAAATCACACATTAAAATTTGTGTTCGACATTCATTATTCGTCCCTCTTCACAAACAAATTAATTTCAGGAAAGGAAGCGAATGGCAGCTTACTCTTTTTCTTTTTGGTGATGGTTCCTACGACATGTTTGCTCTTCATTTTCAGCATCACCTGAGATGTTCGCAAGCATTGTGAGTGAACGAGTGGTGCATAGAAACGTATATGTAGCCACAATTAATAACACCTTTAAGTCAGTATTACCTGCCCTGTTCGATGTATATAAACAGAAACTATTTTCCAGTGAAGATCACCTGCAGTCACCTCGAAAACAGAGTTTTGAATATCTTACGAATAAGAGAATGGATTCATAGTGATGGTAAATACAATTAACAACATTGGTAACTAAAGTACAAAATACCTTTACGGGTGCGTTTGAGTAGTTCAGTGCCTCTAGCAAGGAGCTCTTGGCTGCAGACACCTAGAAAATTTTCTGCATTCACAATTTCTCCACTATCACTGGTGCTAGTATTACTGTTGTTGTGGTTGTTCCCGCTCTTTCCACATATTCCAATCCCTACGCCTCTCTCCAATGGTGCCACTGCCGCAATATTCCACACCTCCTTCAGTGCTCTTGCCTTCAACGTCGCTGCCCCCCGTAGAGCTGCACATATATATATCAAAAGTTCAAAACCACCAACAATATATTTTACTTCAAATTAGAAATTTTGTAATCTTTGTGATATGAAAAATGTAATTTCTTCTCATTTTTATAAATCTATGTGGGTGTTTCGGAAAGCTTACCTGTGGCAGCAGCGGCGGTAAGAGTAGTGATATCATCATGGGAGCGAACATTGACGGCAGAACTAACCACTGAAGCGAGGTGATCTCTTTCAGCTCCCATTGCTTCAGCAGCCTCTACACACTGCGCTGCAACTAATGTGGCTGCAGAAGCCATCGCCATGTCTGTCTTGGCCATCTTCTCATCTTTGCCCGGCGCCGATGAGGCTGCCGTTGCCGCTGCTATGGCTGCTATGGCGGCGGCCACTGCTGCCACTGAAACGGCAGCGTGCAGCTGCGCATTGTGGGTTCTGCTCTCTTCTTTCTTCTTCTCTCTTCGGTCTTTCAACCATCTCCCAACTGTCTTAGGTCCTGCGCTAGGCGTCCCATTCCCGATAGCGCCACTGGTTCGTCCACCGTTGAATAATGGGTGTATGGAATTGTTGGACCGGAAAAACTGTAACCACCACACTCATGTATTGGATTCCATTTGGCAAAACCACAGTATAGGTTTTCTTTTTTATTATAGATTTATCATTATTTTACCGGGAAAAACGTATTTTTGGAATTTAAAAGATGAAAATATATAAATTAAAGAGTGGTGCTAATTATATCTGTTTCTGTTCATTGATTTGTTTCATCAAACTTACAGTGAGCGAAAAAGAAAAAACAAAAATTAGAGATATTCATGTAATCGAAGATGCCTGACACTTTCTTCGCCTACGCAACACCGACTAGTCACCCTATCAGATGACTTCTTTGCTCTGCCTTTGAAGTAAAAGCCAAAAGGCCAAAATAAGATTATTGTTTACGTGAATCTGGGGAGGGAGGAGGCTGACTCTCTTTGTCGTGTTCTGAAACCTAATAGCAAGCAGGCAAGTTGACTGGAAATGGTAGACATGATTAGACCTTTCGTATGTAATATGCTGCCACTACCCACTTCAGCACTCTGCAGGTATCACCTCCAAAGTTGTCTCCAAATCAATATTCTTTGGGGTTACTTGGAGATTTTAATTTGCACTCAGAAAGATTTTGAAATCAATACACTTTACATTTTACAACTCTGGTTTTCCTCTTTTCATACTTCTTTTGGGAGGAACAAAATCAGTCCTAACTTTAGTGGAAATTAGGGATCTCATCTTTACATTTCAAAGTTGATTACTTTCTATTAAGTACCAACATTGAGCAATTCTAGTTTTGTAGGAAAGGCTGTAGACCTTGTTTTCCTTCCATCCAGCCATGGGGCAACTAAAATAAGCTAGGTGGGACAGGTGAATCATCACCATCTCGAGGTAAAGATGGGACCCTCAAGATTCTTTCATAGTTGTGTAATTTTTTTTTTTGCATTTTTTATATTTCTTTCGGTGGCTTTTAAGATAGTCTTCCTTGCTTGATAAGACACCTTAAAATCCCCTTGAACAGAATAAGGAAAGCTTTTCTTTTCTGAGAACAGACAAAAGCAAGTGCTGTATTTTCCTACCCTTTCCAGACTAGAGAAAAAAAGAAAGAAAGAAAAAAAAAAGTAGTAGTAGTGGTAGTGGCTCAAGGAACCAAAACAGGGCATCAAAAAGACAAAAACAGTGAACTTGGCGGGAGAAATCACATACTACTATTGCACTTGTGAGAAATCATTATTCACAGCAAATTGTAATTGAATTCTTCCTCTACCAAAAGGAAAAGGGAAAGCATTAGAAAGATACCTTAACAACGTCGTCAAATTCTTCAGACGGAGAAATTGGTGGGCTGTCTGTTCCCGTTAACGAACCACCGCCGTTCAGAGGTTCGCTACTATGAGATAGCCTTCCTGAAGTTAATGGCGACACTTCCTGTTATATTCATCATACGTAAAATGAAACAGACGTTAAAACCGACAAAAGAAAAAAAAAAAAAAAACAAGTATCGTGAAAAGGCACAGATAACTTTTTTTATATATAGTTAGAATGGATGAAAGAAAAACAGAGCATAACGAGGAATGCTCTGTCATGCTCTGTTTGGAAAATCTAATAGAGCCTTCATTTGTTCAGGACTTGCCCAAATATGCTTTCTTTCTCTTATCTCTTCTTTTTTTTTCGAGAACCAAACAGAGGATTAAAATTTTGACATAAACAGGGCAAACTAAACACCTCTCTTGCGGACTGTGACATAATGCGCTCAAGCACAAGCTGCGAAGTAGCAGAGGAAGCAAAAGAGAACTGATTCCGAGGCATAATTGATAATTCGTCTGACTCGCCAGCAGGATCTTCAGCAATAGAAGAAGTACCACAGGATGACGCATTAGCAGTGACAGATTTGGAAGCCGCATTGCAAGAAGAAGGAGGAGGAGGAGGTTGAGGGGCAAGAGCTTTGGAGACCTCAAGAGCAGAGGCACTCCATGACCTCGACAGAAACTCCATTGGCACTCTTGGGCTCTCCGGCAAATGGGTCCCGCCGGTCGGACAATATTCCGGTCGGCGAGGGTTGATAGCGAACTTGGGTTCCATGCCACGGATGTGAACTGTTGTGGGGGGTGGCCTAGAGGATATATATATATGGGAGCAAGAGTCTGATAATGCTAATATCCTTAGTGTGAGAACTGAGATGTGGTCAACAAATAATAAAGCGAGTTAAAGGGTCCAAGGAATGGTCAAACGCCATGTAGCTTAGTGCTTTGTTTTTCTGCCTAAAGAAAATATAAGGCATAGGGGGAATTTAGTGACCTCCTTGAATAGTGACAAAGTGAGGTATCTATTAGTGATTGTTTTTGGCTAAAAGGGAGCTTTAGTACTTGATTCAACTATCATTAACCAGCCATAATATTAACAAGATCTTTATCATTTGTGGGTAAGTATACAATTCCCATGACTATACTAGTGGGCCTAGGTTTGTTATATATAAATTATGGAGTTAAAAGAAACGAATCTAGTTGAATGTTGCATATACCCGCCTCCCAAAGGGGACAAAATATGATCTTTAGCGGCAATGGACTTCATTATGAAGAGACAAATGATAACCAAGTACGGACAATTTTTTAAAAATTTTGGGATGCTATAATTGTGGTGTCATTATGATATGTAATTTAGTGGGAATAAGTTTAAATCATACTACTTTTGTGGGAGTAGATACTATATTTGGGGTTGTGTAATTAGACCATTTAAAATGATTGGATTTGTATCTATAAGTGACGCCACACAAGATAGGCGCACGATCCCTAGTATGAGTAATTGAGGAAAAATTGAAAGAAGCAAAGCAAATTAATAATCAACCCTACTGTTTGAATTGACATGTATAGACAGACCTCAAATGGGTTTTGACATCTTAAGCAGTCGAACCATTGAAGAAATCTAGCAATGGAAGAAATGGAGGTCAAGTCAAACCAGATTAGACAGAAAGTTCTCATTAATTGAAGTATTTTCTTGATATGTTCAAGGAACTGTAGAATGAGGATATCACAAATCAAGAGATTCAAATAGTTATGTACTTTTTTTGCTTGATATGTACAACACATAGAATAATACATTGTGGTCTTGGTCCTGGTCTTGGTCCATTAGATTAACGGTGGGCAATGGCTGTATGAGGAGCAATGAAGACGAGAGGTACTAATTGTGGCAGGGTTTTGAAAGAGGAATGAGCTGGTAAGCTCTGACTCTGACATAAGGATAGAAAATTGTGAGGGAGGGGAGTGATGGTGTTTCTTAGAGGCGTAGGAGTTGGCAACGTCCATGGCCGACATGTTAGGAAGTCCAAACAAGTTTTGGCTGAACCAGTTTTCTCCACAGTATTGGACACAAAAGCTGATTTCCAGAAGGGGACAAGTGCTAAAATGCGCGTGCCTAGAGACGTCATCACCTGCTGCTTTTTCAAGTTCCTTCCAGCCCCATGAACACAATCCCCTCCTCTAATAATTTTCTAAAGAAGCAAAAACAACAGCCTTCACTTTTTTGTTTTTGAAGTGTTTTGTTCTCACTTCATAACTACTGACAAAAGGCACAACCTTTATTCCTTTTGCCCCATTTTCTCAATGATCAATTGCTCCCTTTTCATTTCAATAGCTGCTTTCTTTGTTATTCTCAAGAAATATATGTCTTTTTATTATTTTTCTCTTTTTTTTTTATTTTTTAAGTCAATTTTGGCTACCCAAACCCTTTAGGACCACTAAGAAAAGCGAAAGCAAGACCTAGCTACTTCCGTGCACAAAAAAAAGCATGTAGGTTTCTTTCTTTAACCTCTATTTTTGTCTAGTGCTTTTTTTTCTTTACCAACAAAAGACAACCTCCTATTACCTATGCATGCCCTCAACCCTCCGGCAGATAACAAACAATGGTTAATAATCCATCGAAAAGAAAGGCAGAATATTCATTAGGTTACGTTAGTGTTCTTCAAATTGATGTATGCAGATTCACAGTTCAAGCTGAAGCTTCCCGACAACACCGAGACTGAATCTACGCCCTCAAACATCTCGACGGCTACAAACCATAATAAGCATGGAGAATGCAAAAATGAAGGCATGAATTGCAAGTTCCATTCTTTATTGTTGGCTGCTTTAAATTCCCATATAGAGGCTATGGGAACAAAAATGAGACTCCCTTGCAAATGTAGTAGTATCCACGAAAATGAATCGTAAAAAATCCCCCCTTTAGAGTTATCAGACGCTCCCCGGAATATTACTCTTAAGAAATGTGGAGAGCATCTCCATTATTCAACTCATATTGCAAAATGCAAAATATTGAATACAAGATATATTGGAATGAGGAACAACAAAGAATTCAAATAGCAACTACCAATACAAATCAGTCATGATTAGTCAAAAAGGAATAAGTGTAGAAATACAATATCGGTAAAGGTTGACCTGTCTGAATCAAATTGATGTGACATGGTATACATGGAAGTTAAAACACGGTTAATCAGACTTATCTATTAGATTGTAAACCACTACCACCATAATACTGCTTTGTTGTTTCACGTGAGAACTCCGAGAAAGTCATCCCATCCTTCAACCTTGACGAAAGTGGTGGAACTATTCTCTGAATTTCGTGACTCAGCGTGCATTTATCCTGCCCAAACTGTGGTTCATCATCAGATGTGACTAAACACCGACCATTGGACATCAAGTTAGTCTGAAGATAGTCTGAGACAGAGAATGTTTTATTCCATGCAGGCTGTAAAAATACGACAAAAGTGTCTCTGCTTAAATTTTCAAACTTCCAAGGTCTATATACGGAGTGCAAGGTCGAGCGAAGCTTCCCTTTTGAAATGATATCAGCAGATTCCCCAACCTGAATGATAAAACTCTCAGGGGGAGCCTTCACCATAAGCACTTTATTCTTGTTTGGATCATATATCTGCAAAGATGTATGCCCAGTTGGCGACGGACATTCTTCATAACAAGATGCAGAAAATGGATCTTCTGTTTTGGTTATCAAAGAACAAGAAGGCATAAGAAAGAAGGGAGCTGTCAGAACAGTGAATATACCATAATCATAGTGCCACTGCTGCCACAAATTAGAATGAATGCCACATGAATTAGCATCATGGGCACTTAAATTTAACTCTGAGCCTTCAAATTGTTTCTTCTGCCCCTTCGAAATTATGTAGTCCTGATCCCTTCTGATATTAGCCTGCCTTTTGCAGTTTCTCTTGCTCCTCTCGTTTTCTTTAAGAAGGAGGCCATCTAGAGCTGAATGGTAGTGTATAAGACGCCCCTTTGCTGCACACGATTTCAATAGACTCTGCTCTAATTCATGGCCACCAATGGCCCTATCACATATTTGAGCAAGATGAAGCCCAAGCTCTATCATGCAAAATCCCAACTCTTTGAAAGTACTTCCGATATTCTTAAGTTTCATATTATGACATGCTGTCATTGTTTGATCAACCTCTTGAGGATTCTCTTCAGTATGTAACAGGTAATCAGCTCCAATACTTGATTTACGATCAGTTAATTCCATAGCTTTTGCATATTTCAGTTGCATAGCAAAGGAGGACACGCTCCTATCTGGATTTTTCAAAGGAACATCACTACCCAAGCTGTGCTCCTAGAAAAGCATGCAAGCAAAATGAGAACACCTACATGCGAATTCCAGTTTCAGTCTGTACTAAAATAAATAAATAAATAAATAAACAAATGAAAAATAGTATACCAGGTAATACATGCTCAAAAGAGTAGACTTACTCTGCAGTACAAGGCAAAAGCATATAACAAACAAGCGAAAAGAGATATATTTTCAATAAAATTTTACTATACGAAAGTTATGCCATTGCTTCCTGAAGCTCTTAATCCAAGCAAATATAGCTTAAAGAATAAAACCTGAAGAGCCATGTTTGATTGCAAGAAAATAGATTATCAGACCAGAAAATTACAAGCAAATTCTTTCCTTTGTGCTAAGTTGTTAACAAGCCAGAACTGGGGAGTTGTAAAAAATAACAGTATTTTGAATTATAATCCCTAATGCTAATTGCAGTGAAAAATCATGAACTCATAATTGGAGAAAATTAAATGCTGTTAAGAAGCGCGAGCCGCGAATCAAAGGGGCTACCTTAAGGATGCGTTTACGATTCTCATGGTCAAGAAGCGCGAGCTCCCGAGCAATTGGGAGAAACTCCTTTCGTAGTTTAGACGCATTGGGAACACCAGTGATTGCTAGGAGGCCAGGACCCCTTGACCCTAGGGTTTCCATTATGGTTTTGGTCATTGGCTCAACTTTGTCAAGATCCTCAGGTGAAGTCGATGAAGCATTGTTTGAAGACAAGAGAATGAGGTCCGCATAGTGAAGCTCGTATAGTTCCAGTATCTCTGCGTCTTCCATCTCTGATCTCTCCAGACTCCATTCCTTTTCTTTGATCTTGCACTTCCAGCAAGAACATGACGGCACGACATGGATGGGCCTCAGCCTTAGTTATGCTTATTTGGGCCTCCATTTAGGCAATAAAAGGCCCGAACTCCATATTCTTTTTTGGTTAATTTTGGCACTAAACACAAATTAATGTTAGTTCTACTGAAAAATTACTTTTAGCAGGCGCCATTAATTCAAATTTTTTAAAGGAAGATGGCCAACTCCGTCGAGTAAAAAAAATTTGCATTAGATATGGAGAATTGTATATTTTTTTGGTTGTTTGGGTACCATGACAGCATTATATGCTATGAAGGCTTCAATAAACTTAATTTCTCAGATAGCCCTATCATTGGGTTCAAGTTCAACAACAATTTATGTTTTCTAGAACTTTATTGACAATAAATATCACCATATAAATTTTAAAGACGTCTTTCTTTGCTTCGCAAGTGAAAAAAGATTATGCGAAAAGAATTGTACATCTCAAATCTATTACATACGGCACAACAAACTATGTTAAGCAAATTACCAGGATCGAGTCAGTAGATTATCAGACATTTGACTATCTGAAATATCACACAGCGCTGCGGACATCTAATGGAAAACGGTCTAAAGGAATTTGATAATTCAGTCTATTAGTGCTCTCAAGATGAAAGCTGCTAACCACTATGTTAAAATTCCAAACAGAACTACGTTAATTTACAATATCAGATAGATTAATCATAAGAAGGTCAGACTTTACACAACAGTTTCTTTAAAGCTCTTCGTCAACCAAATAGCTGTTTCTCTTGGAGAAACCTTCTCAGGTCCAAAGGGCTTCAACAACACCCCAAGTTCTTCAAACCTCTGTTGCTGCAAGAGCCTTGCACTGAATTCAAGCAGGCCCTCCAATGCCTCAGCACGTTGCTGGTAAGATGAGGTGTCAAACCTATGGCGCCGCGACTCTGCAGAGGTACGGCTTGAAACACCATTTGTGACATGGCCAGAGCATTCACTTCCATATCCTAGAGTTTCAGGACAAGTATCATTCACACTGACAGGGGCTGCCATGGCTTTGTCTACAACCTGGACTGTGCACTTGTCCTTTGTGATTGAGCAGTCAGCATCTACTGGTGAACTAGAAGAGCACTGGGCGGATGTTGATGACAATCTGGGGACAGGGAAGACAGGATCCTCAGAAGAAGCAAGGTGAAATTCCGCAATCTTGTCAATTCGTGGTGCATTAACAGAAACATCTGGAGATTCCACACTCCGGAGGAGGCCAACTTTGGAGCTATAAGGGGTAGCTCTGCCCATTACTTTTGTAGGAAGAGGAAGAGATGCTCTGCGCGACGGTGGGGAAGAATTTCCAGCTGGAGTACGAGACACTGGAAGCTGCAAAGATAAGCAAACAAACTAAAATAAAGCCTGTTGTTAAAATGTAGAACATGAAGATAATACGAGCATGGGTAGAAGTGTAGAATATGATAAATTCTAATTTCATACAGGAAATTTTAACTCAAATTTCAATTCTCATTGCCCCATCCACAACATATATCATTATGAAATGGCTCTACTGAGTAGAAGTGTAGAACACAGACTTACTGAATCACGCTTTGAACCAATATGAAATAGTTTTGATGGAGTTGTCTGCCTTCTGGGGTTGGCAGAACCCTTAGCTGCTCTCAATCTTGGAGTACTATTATCAACAGTTGAGAACTTTGTGGATTTTGTGGATTTTGACTTGTTAGTTATGCTTTCTTCACGGACACAGCCAACAGATAGTTCATAGAGTTTCTCCTTTGAACAAGTGGAAAATCCATGTGCATTTTGAGTAGAGCACTGAGAATCTTTTTCAGTTCCAGAAATACTAGGAGTCAAGGCCCTGTCGTTGCTGAATGACAAGCGTTTATCTCTATTAGAAAGGGTAGAAACAGAGTCTGGCTCCACAAACCGACTTCTCCTTATGTAGTTTGACCCAGGCCATTGGAATGGAAAAGTACTTCTTCTGGGGCTATTTAGTTTTAGGTGAATCTTAAGAATGTAAGGCTGAAGATGTGGATGATTTAGTAACTCTGCAGCCTGACACAACAAACTGTACTTCATTTATGTTGAACAAACAGACCTGAACAAAGTTAAACATGGGACAAAGATGTACTCGAGAGAAAACATACACTTGGTCTAAGCTCTGGATTTTTCCGTAGCATGCTTTTGACAAGCCCTCGACTGAAGGGAGAAACACATTAGTCACAAGTCACACAAATCAATAAATTCCACAACATTAGCAGGAAAATGGATAGGTAACTCCAAATTACATTACTTTTAACATAGAACAGATGTTTCAAATTCCTAAACAATTTGGAAGCCCAACAACAACAGGGAGGGCATAAAATCTAATAGTTGGCCTTATAAAAATAAATAAATGCATCGAGGGGCCATTACTAATTTGATCAACAAAAATGTAGGTAGGCTGCATAAAGCAGGCATTAACATTACTAAAATTCTGTAAATATAGTCACTAACACAATTGTAAACTAAGAGAGGAAAGAGTTAAAAATTCTAAAGAACTTATGATTCTTAAGAAATAGAAGACTCACAAGGCACCAGAATACATGGTTGGAAGTGGAGCCACTATTGACTTGTTTATTTTGTTAATTAAAGCTTGCATATCCTGCAAATAGAAGACAATAAAATATATCAAAACTTGCATTGCTTAAAACAATATAATCTAATTCTAAAGATGTTCCTCAATATAACTTTCAATCCCATTTGAGAGTTCCAAAGAATTTAAATAACACCCAATTTCATAGTTGTCAAGTAAGTACTTCCAGCTTCAGATTAACTTACAAAAGCTTTGAAAGCTGGCTTGCGGGCAGCCATTTCATATATACAGCAACCTGGCAAATGTTATAAAAATTATAACCAATGTCAAATACAATAAAAGTATAGTGTAAAAAGGTAGAGAGAAAGTAGCAGTTATGCCGATGCCCAGATGAGCTTGTAAGTACAAAGAAATCTATCCTACCCAAAGACCAGATATCTGACTTAGAGCCATAGGGTATATCAGCAAGAAGCTCAGGGCACATGTAACTTGGGGTCCCAACAACCTTAATTTAAAGTGAGAACACAGTCATTAATCAATTGACAATGCAGAAACAGTAAATGAAATAAATATTTGGCCATATCACTCACTGAAGAAGCAAGATCATCGGAAGTCAACAATTTAGCTAGACCAAAATCACCTGTATACAACATGCATAAAGATAAGATACTTCAAAACATGGAAAAACTGGGCAAAGTTTTAACACATTCATGAAGTCTATGAGCAATATGAAGATGGATTAAGGAAGGTCATTACCTAGACGTACATCTTGATCTTTGGTCAAGAAAATATTTGAACACTGAAATTGTGGAAACACATAAAAACAAAATTGAGCCTCAAAGTTTTCAAACATCCTAGCTACATAACATCTAAAATTATTGAGGTTAAAGAAGCCATTTACCTTGACATCACGATGAAGGATATGGTTTGCATGCAAGTAATCAAGCGCCATCAGGAGTTGAACGAGCCATTTACAAAGCTTCTGTATGCAAAGATTAATAGATATTAATAACTTAGTGAAGTTTCCAATTCTTTGGTCAGAGTACTGAAAACTATCCATCAGACTCAGAAGTAGAAGGATATGCTGCAAGAGTGAAAAACCTCTTCAGGAAAATGAACACCATTAGCCTTTTTAATAGCTTCAGCCCTGTCCAATAAAGACAAGTATTAGGAGGATCGCAAAAATTAACAAGAGAGATAAAAATGTCCTATGAAACATTGCCTTCCTCAAATACTTGAATTGATTGCAAACCATAACTTACATGTCTCCTCCTTCACAGTAGCCTATGATGATGCATACGAAACAACCCTGAAAGTGAAGCAAAGACACCAACTTACCACTTTCACAATCATAAATTAATCATAGGTTTTATACCCATATGTAAGATCTCCATAAGTAAGAAATCATATATATATATATATATATATATATATATATATATATATATATATATATTCATTCAAAAACAAACAGGAGTAAAACAAACTATTAAAATTTCAAAATCCAGAATACATCATCTTGGTCAAATTAAATTAATATTTAGACTCGAAACACTCTTGGAAAGTCAAACAAAAAGGCAACACAGAAAGAATAAAACAACAGAATAAGAAAGTTGTGTTTTAGAAACAATTATAATAATATTAAGCTGACCTTTTCTACCCAGGAATCTTTATATTCAACTATAAATGGATTTTTTACTTTAGAGATGAGCTCCATCTGCAAAACAAGAAACAACAAAGATCTTAGTTACATTCTAATAAATTTGACTATCCATATAAGATTATATAAAAATGGGGAGAAATATATGTATCCATTTATTATATAAAATGTACTAAACTGAATCTTTCACTTTTTTGTACACGGGTATATGTATCCATGTATTATATAAAATGCAATAAACTTAATCTTTCACTTTTGTGTATCTTGACATAAAAAGTGCCGTTATTCATCAAGTCGCATAGAAAGAGGAAGCCAAAATCTGAAGTGCGAGAGAGGGAAAAATAAAAGGAGGAAGTTGAATACCTCCTGGTGGGCAGATCTACGGGTTCTATCAGTTTGGCGGGCAAGGCGGATCTTCTTGAGGACATACCTTAAATGGAGACAATGAAATAAATAAAACAAACCATCCAGTATATGCCTAAATACATAAATACGTGTATATTTCTCAACAATTTAACCTGTAAGAATATGTTAGATGATCACATTTTGACAGAATTTAGAATCACCCTACCTTTTCCTTTCATGCTTGTGCCTCACAAGCAGAGCAGAACCAAAAGAACCTTTACCAATCTGTTCTAGAATTTCATACTGCTCCATTTTGAACTGCAATCACGTCACCTTCTTACTATCATTTATAGAGTGTAATTCCTGGAGGTATTAGCAACACTTATGTCATTCACAAAATAACATAACAAAAATAGAGCAAATTAAGGTCCAGAGACCAATTGATATTTGATCATTTAAACAGAATTGTCCCTGCCTCAATAAGGAAATCATCATTTGTTATCTATACGTATAAGAAGCAAGAAAAAGGCTACACAAAAGGTATCAGGTATGTAATAAAAGGTATACCAAATGCAACCTTACAACCGGCTTTCATGTTAGTTTGTATTGAGCTGGATATACACTATTAAAAACATTATCTATGAAGTTCAACATTAGTTGTCCACAAGATCCTAAATTTAATCTCAGTAGCCCTCTTTTACTTGAATGCTTCAGCAGGGATCGTTAATCTTACAAACCTCGACAGCTCAAGTGACTGACCATCCTTATGTGCGTCAACCTAATCTCATCCTTGGGAAAAGCACGATGTTCACGAAATCAAACAAAAAAGGTACAAAACAGACATTTCAGGAAAAAAAAAATTAATTTGCTAAACAATGAAAAATATGAATGTTAGAGCATGAACCCTCAACCCTCCCAGCTACTTTTTCCATCACCACAGCTACTAATCTGCAAACCTAACTTTCTTCCCAAACGAAAAGTATTCTGATTCTTGTACACTGTAAGTTTTCTGGTTTGAGAAACTAAACAAAAACTCTAATACATCGTTTGCTACAGTAACTGAGTAACATGATCTTTACTTTGTGGCAGAACTCCCTGAAGGAACTCACGATTAGAAAATAATAATAATAAATACAAGAAAGAACTGACAATAACGTTGAGGAAGAAGGAATTCCCAAGAACATAAAGAACAAAATGCAAGCCACGAAAAGTTGAACGGGGAAAAAAATCCAGAGGAAAACAGAGATAGAAAATGCTGGGAAGGAACCTGAATAAAAAAAAATAATGCACAAAGAACGTAAAGCGGCAGGTGTTGGGAAGAATCTACAGTACAATTCGTAGTTGCGGGGGCAGCGTCGGAGAGTCAAAACAGGAACACTGTTTAGAAAGACCCTGTAACCATTGGATTTTATTTATTTATTTTCTATTATACAAATTTCAAAGTTTGGAAAGAGAGAGCGGCAAAATAATTGGTAAGAACGCAAAAGCGACATATAAATTCAAATATCAAAATCGAGAGAGAGAAAGAAAGGCGGGATGGGGCCAATCTCCAAAGCAAATTTGGTGTACCCGTTTCGAGATTCCGAACATTAACTGAAAAGGAAATATGAGCACGATTGGCCTAAGAGCACGCTTCCTCTACAGCGTGGTACCATCTTCATCCCCTACACTCTTCCACTTCTTTATCGTTGACTACTGCCACGGAGGAAAGTCGGGTCCTTTTCTTCCTTCCCTCCCATGGCGCTCTCACGCTTTACTTGACAAAAATTTTAATCTCTTAACTTTAATAATTTTTTTAATTTATTTTTTTATATTTATTCATTATCAATTTAATCATTCACATTTAAAATTATTATCAATTTAATTTTTTAAATTTAAAATTTTTTAATTTAATTTTTTAATTTTATACAATTTTTTCAATTCAATTTTTTAAATTATATTGTAATAGTTTATATATAAAGAGATTAAATTAATAATAATTTTAAATATAATAAATTAAATTAAAAATTAAAAAAATCAAATTAAAAAAATTATTAAAGAAACAAAATAAAATTTGTGTCTTTTCTTTTATTTTTTTGTTGCAGATTTGGAAAGACAAACAATCCAGTACTTGTATCTCCAAACTAGCCCACCAAGATTGAGCTATAGAGCCCAACAGACTCAAGGCCCAACGTTAATTAAAAGTAAACAAAGCAGTTGGACATGTCCCAAAGGGATACGGGTGTGGTGAAGATATTTTAGGGATCAAAATAGCATTGATTTTTAATTTTTTAAATTATTATTTTGGTTTCTAAAAAAATATATTTGATCTTAATTTAATTTGTAAAAAATTAAAATTTTAAAATCAGTCATTCAAAACATATTTCTGAAACAATTTAATCATTATATTAATTATATAGATATTTTATTGAATATACTAGTTATTATTTCTTGTTATTATAATATTATTCGTATATGTTAATTTTTATTTTGTCTCATTGTAATATTATTTATGCATCTATTAAATTAATTAAATTATTTAAAAAGAATATGGATGAATTTAAGAATCTTAATTTTTTAAATACTTGAGAGAAAGTGTATGACTAAAACAATTTTTTTGTAAAATTACTTTTTAAACCATCGGAGGAAACCCACCATTGCCTATAGCAGTTTTTAACCTTTAAAAATGCATGACGTCATTTGAATTGTTTACATGTTATGGTCGCAATGTTTTCAAGGGTCTAAAACACGATGGTATTCGTATGTCCAATATGGCAACAGAGATTGATACTGTCGAGAAAGCACTATATGTGGCGTTGGCCTAGTGTGGCCATGGGTTTTCACGACATATAAGTGGGCCATTCATTACTTTTTCCTCTGTGGTACACATTCAAAGTCACAACTTTAAAAGGAGATCAAGAAAAGGAAGACAGATAAAATGATGAAGATAATTGGTTAATTTTCAGGCGACCCGCCAGTTATATATAATTTGCAGTTTGCTAATTGAATGAGAATATATATTGGTGGAAGAGTAGGGCCAATTGACGAGCATGGGCATTACTTGGAATGTGTTGGCCTCCTCAGTCCTCAGAAATTAAATAATATTCCCACTCTAGGACGTTCCTGGCTACGTTTGGACCACCCACTATCGATGAACTCATATAGCAGCAGCGCAATGGAATATTTATACAAATGTCAAGTTCCTTTTGATTCTTTCTAGTCACAAATAGTGGGTTGTTGGCCTCATTGCTTACAATGTGACCAAAAGGAACACGTCAAGGTGAAGGCGTCCTGTTTGATTTGATATGAAAGGCGCCCTGCACCCTGCATACATTGAATGATGGGAACGGTGAAATGTGTTGGAATTTGGAAAGAGACAAAAAGTTCGAGCAGCAAAAGGAATGTTATGTTGTGGTGGGGAGTATAGATGGCCGGATACACCACCGTAATGGTGTTTATATATATGAAGTAAGATTTTATGGATAAGTGTTCTTAATGTATTAATTAAATTTATTTTTTTATTTGTTAATAAAGTATTTTTTATTTGAAACCTGTAATAAGTTAATAAAAATAATAATTTTTTATGTTTAAGATATTCATTAACTAATTAAAAAAAATTTAACCAGTGGCTTAACAATATTAGTTAACAAAATCCTATAAAATATTTATAAATTAATAATATTGCAGGAACTTCCATGTGAAGTCGTTACGTTTAGTGCTACTTCTTTTCATTGCTTCCTGCTAGCTTTTGCTGCTCCTGTTTTCTAGTTCCTGTCGGTTTTTTGTGTCACTTTTTATTTTTATGTTAATTATACTATATTTATGTGCCTGCTTTATTTTAAGATTATCATTATCTATAATCTCTTTTTTTCTGTCAATTGAACTCATACTATAATTTTATATATATTGCGGATGAGGGATATCATGCATGCTGAAATATCCACAACGTGTTATATTGACCATTTCAGAGCTACAAATTTATTTTAAAAAAGTTCTATTTTATTTTATATAAACTGTAAATTAATGTAACAGATCACTTCCTTGAAGCAGTTTTCTTGATACATTTTTAAATTCATGCATGTGTGTCTATTGTTTAATTCGATTTTAATTCGAAAAAGCTAAGATGTATATAGTTTCCAATTTTATATGGCTGCAAAGTCTATGTTATGCAGAAACGAGTAAAAAAGAAATACTCGTGTGTACTGGAATAAGTACTGTAAACTATTATTTTATAAGCTTGGGAAAAATATCATTGGAACTATGCTAATTAATTAATTCTATTGGCCAACAAATGGCAAACTATTGAATGGTCCACAAAGCCATGTCTATATATATGTGAAGAATATTAAATGGTTAATTAGTCAGAACTCAGAACAATAATTCTCTTCTACACGAAAATTTATTTAGATTAGCTCTGCTTAAGTGCACCGAGGACAAGGACACAGGAATCTCCATGGCTGACGTTTTGAGTTGTTAAGTTGGTGTACGGGGAATATATAAGAGCCTCTTCATTTTTCATGAATTTAATGATAACAACCAACAAAGATGTAATTTGCACCATACATTTCCTTTCAACTCACAACAAATCCAAATCTCAAATCTTTGCTGATCCTTTTTTGAGGATCCGTTTGTGAAAGAGAAAATAGAGATGAAGAGAGAATAATTTAGAAATTTTCTTGTTTAAAATTTAAAATTTTTTAAAAAATTAATTAAAGTATTTTATGTTAATCTTATTTTTTTATTAATTTTAATTATATCAAATTAAAATATTTAAATAAAATTAGGATAAACATCACTTAGAGTGTGTTTGAGTGAGAAATTTTGGAGGGAAAGAGACATAAAATAAATATAATAACTTTCTCTTTATTTATTTTTTAAAATTTTAGAAAAAATAATTAAAAAATTTTATATTAATTTTTATTAACTTTTTAATTTTTGTTAAATTCATCAATTTTATTAGAATTATTACATCCATCATGTATGTATGCATATATATCTATTATTGTTTTAGTTATTAAAAGATACATTTATTTTAATTTAATATCTGATTATAAAAATATTAAATTTAATCTTTAAAAAATATATTATGCCTCAATTTAATTTATAAAACTTTAAATTGAGATAAAAAATACATACAATATTTATACGTAAAAATAAAATTGAGATATAATACATATTTTAAATATTAAATTAAATATTTTTATAATTTAAAGATTAAATTAAAATAGATTACGTATTTTAAAGATTACAACAATAATTTTTCTTGGATCAAAAACTTCCATGGATTACTTTCATTACTAGTCTGATTACACTAATTCTCAGAATGATGATAACTCCAGCGTGGGCCAGCCAATCCAATATAATCCCTCATTATCCTAGTTAGCTTGAATTTGCTCAATTAGACACAGTTCAATGCTGGTGCTTTAGCTAATTAAAGAAGTAGATGTATAGAGATTAAATTATTGATCATTATTAGCAAACTTGAAGTCAATTGGAAGAAACCCAAACTATATAGTTTCTCCATATAGAATATATACATATATGTATAAAAGCTCAATTATAGCAATATAGTGGATAGTGGGGCGGTTGCAGTTGTCGCAACGTACAGCTACAAACATGGTAGCCAATAGTTAGCCATACTTCACCTATACAGTATCTTTGCGACTTGTGTGACTCAGTGATCAAAATCATTAGCCACCCACCCGAAGTTATGTTCCTTTGCTTTCTATATGTGTCTGAAATCTGAATATATATTGCACACAAGTCAACCAATAATGTCAAGTAAAAGAGAGATTTCAGATATTCATATCTATTAACATCAATATCAACAGTCATCTATAGAACCCCGCTACAAGTGAAGCGTAAACGAAATAATCAATGACTGAAAAGAGTTTCTAGAAGAAGATAAGCATCATAATATATGTACTATTATAATGACCAGCAAAGAAAAATATCTTCGGGAAAGAAAAATTAATCATTCTGAAGTTTAAACGTGAATAATGTGAGGTGATTAATTTCCCTTCTCTTTTCATAATCAATAAGGTCAACAAGGGTTGCTTTAATCTGCAGAATTTCTAAATTATTACTTCACCAAAGAAAAAACAATAATGCAACAATAATTCTTCCAACAACATATTAATAATAGACAAAAACTTTAAATAATTGGTATGATCTTGACACATATAATTAATCACGATTTTTCTTTCCACTCAAGTTACTACAAATCGTAAGTAATCGATGCAACTGGTTTACAATTAATATTCTAGAGATAAGAGTGGTTGAGGTAGAACATCACTTTACTCATCTCTAAATTAGATATGCTATCCCCTCCCCCCCTCCCCGCTCTTCTCAGTCTCTTTCTAGAGTTTAAATTAAGCTAGATTGTCAATAAATTGAATGAAAAAATGTTGGCCATAAACCTTTTTAAGTGCAATTGTCATTTACCTCATATTTTATAGATAATTCTGCCTTTACTCGGCTAGAAATAAAGAAGTATAAATTCTTTGTATTTGAAAAATAATACATTTTATTGTATTTAGAAAAAGATAAAAAATATTTAATTTTTAATCTATTTAGAATGACTCTTCATGAATGTGAGTTCATTATTTTTTTTAATATAAAAAAATATATAATTCAAAGAAAGGTCCGTTGATTTAAACTTAGTTAAGAAAAAAAAACCTTCATTTTGACTAATTAATAACTTATTTTTTAACAACCAGGATTAAAAGAACACACACACACATATATATATTGAGGTTCAAATGATAACGGAAGATTCATGAATATTGTTGGTTACCTAATAAAAACAACTTTTATTTTATTTTTTCAACATTTTTCCTGCATTAATTGTTGATTTCTATGAGGTAAAGTTTCAACAATTAAAATTAATAGTTTAATCAACTAAATTAGTTGGCACAATTATTGACGATACTCGCAGTTTAGGTTTTAAGAAAATAGCGTCCCTACGAGTGATAGAGTGAGGCTAATGTATGACCAAATATAAGTCTAAAATCTAAATATAATGATAGAAGGGAGAAGGGGAAGTGAGAACTGAGAAGAAACAACAAAAACAGAAGCAAAGATAGAGTACAAGATTAGATGAGAAGGGGAAGAAAACAAAGGAAGATTCGACTGAGAAGGGATAATGGGCCCTGTGAGACCATCAGCAAGAAGTTGCACCGAACAAAGTGGTGGGCCCAAATCCAATCAGATAGGAGTGGACTAATGGGCCATTGCCCATCACGTGCTTAGGAAACACTAAGAGTCAGAAAGAGGACACCATCCAAAATGGTCAACCGCCTTTGGACATCTTATCTATTACCTACCAACCAACAGTAAATTACGATGGATTATTAAATATATATATTATATTATTTTGTTTGTATACTATTTTTTTTTATTTTATACTGATGAGTTTACGTATTATAAAAAATTAATTAAATAATTGACTAATACATAAATAAAATTATAAAATATATGTACCTAAATTTTGTTTTTGTTAATTAATAGTTGAACAGAGTTCGACTGAGGAAAAAAGAAAACGTTTATGGCCAACCTTAATACAATTAAGTCATGGCTCATAACATAACAGGCAACAGGAGAAGAATCGGATGGTTCAAACACATCAAGTAAATTTAAGGTAAATTACACGTGTTAATTTCATCCAAATTTTAATTAATGGCAGAATCCAAAATGTTAACATTTTAAACCATAATTTACTCGAATGCAAACTTGTAAACTAAAATATATTTTACCCTAATAATTATTTTAATAGGCATTAACGTGAAAAATAAGTAACATACTCATTGGGCATTGTTTATGATTAACTAATAATTAATAACAGAGTTTCTTTCCAAGTTGTGTTTAGTGAGGAGCAGCTAGACAGCCACAAAATCTGATTCCAGCTAGCTAGCCAGATTAGATTTTCACACTAGTACACATATCATGACTCCATTAAGAGACGTTTATCACGAGACAGTTTTTAAGAATATAAAGAATGAAAGGATGAAGAGTCTAAATTAACCTGTAATACTTACTAATAGTTTTCCTTTATTTATTATATATATTCAATGTTTTAATAATTAAGGACGATGATGTGGCTCAACTCCGCCTGTAACTCAATCACTCACTCTGATTTTGTACTATTTGGTAACATTATATGTATGATAGTGATGAAGTTCAATTATTCAAACATATAATAATACCGTATACCACTTTCTAGGCTCCAAGGGAAAATCAAAATGTATAGGACCATGTCTTAGCTGTTCATTTTGTCCTGTGGGAAGAGCCTTGATTCTACTCGCGAGTCGTGAGTGACGTTGTCACAGTCCCACTAACCCATACTTTTTGTTTCTTTAAAAAACCTAGTTAATTAGTTGCCTTTCATTCACACCTCTCCCATGCATTTACTACTCTATCGTTCTTCCTTGATCATTATTCATTTTTGAATTCAAAACATTTTTACGTAATATATAAATATTAGAATTTAAGTTAAACACTCTTTTCATCAAATAATTGTTCCCCAAATGAACTGGGTTTATAAGTTCTAAATAATCATATGATATAATTAATCACTTAAAATTAAAATTAAATAACCAAAATATATAATTATTCTTTTTTTCTTTTCTATGATTATTGGGTAGGTTTTATTACAAATTGAGGACTTTAATATATCTATATATTCTCCACGTGATATGACGCTTTCAAGAAAATAAAATTAATTATTCCAATAATTTGTTGGCAAAGGCTATGCTTTTTCAAAAGTTACGTTATGTTGTGGTATCATTAACTATTTAAAATTATAATTTATAGTAATTCTCTGTAATATAAGAGAGATAAACTTTAATTTATATAAATTAGTATTTATTTATTTTTTATTATCTCTCTCTTCTTTTAATTGTAAAAGATTAAAAAACATAAACAAATTATTATTTATAAGTGATAAAAAATAATGTTTGGTAATCGCATTATTCAAAAGTGATTAAAAAGATGTTTTTGAAAGTAGAATTATTATAACTCTTTTTTATTAAAAATTTAAATTAAGAATTATATATATATATCAAGGTATTAAATATCATATACTAATTAAAGATTGAATTGAAATATATAAATAATAACAGTTAATGAATTATCAAGGTAGCAGCTATTAAATTGGATGAACGTATTTTCTTGATGAGAAATTAAAGAAATATATGAGATAGTTTGTAATTTGGTGATGATAAGAAACTATAATAAATTTACAATAAGGATAAACAAAAATATATTTTAGTAAAGAAAGAAAACTCTTTTAAATTAACAATTTTAAATTTCTAACTGTCATAGCATGTTTTTAAACGTATATTGTTTTTTGGGCCAATTGTTACAATGGCTTTGAAAAAGTTAATTTGTGAGCACTGCAATTCTCAGACATTTTGGGATGTTCGCATGGAGTAATTTTTTTCAAAATCCTTTTCTGATATAAAATTTTATAATTAACTAATAATAAGTTATATTTCACTCATGATAATTCGATTACCATAACTATGAATTAGGACATATTTGTTTACCGAATTTTTTTTTACAATTAATCCTATATATATAAAATGAGGTGCATTGTTGGTATCTATACTCTGAAATGATCAGCAAAAATGAAATACAAAATTTTGTTATTGAATGTATCCTATGGAGCAAAATTTATAATGTTTGGTCACCAGCCGTATATGCGAAGGCACGTGTGCGTTTAAATTAGCGTTGACATATTTGATGTCTTGTCAGCCGTCCAAGTGTTTAAGTGACTCAAGATAATTTCCCGTTTTGGTAGTTAGACAAAACTGTAGCGTTCATTTTACCTGAATTAATTGTGGCAGTCAAATCAGAATGCTTTTTGACCTTCCATTTTACATTAATCAAAAAAATTAATTCAAAATTACAAAAGAAAGGCAAGAAAGTGGAGGGGCCCACTTGATGTAATTACATACATTAGGTCCTTAACAGTTGCCTCCAACTTACGAACTTGAGCATAGATCTCTCTGCCGAGAGAAATAAAAAATTATAGAAAAATTTTAATTAATTAATTTATTTTTTCTTTCATTTTATTAATTTATCAAAATTTAATAAACACGTTATTCTTCGTGAATATTTAGAATTGACCCACATTACATGTTTATTGGGACTTGAGACACACGGTCTCCGCCCACCATATCAAAAGCCATTCGGCCGTTTAGGAGACACTGCGAAGTGGTGAAAATATCATAATAGCAATCCAACAAAAATAAAATTATTTTTAAAAATGATCAGAAGTTAATGTTATTAACAAATATAAAATAAAAGAGAATTGAGTATAATTTCAAAATAAAAATATTAAATATAATTTTTAAAAAATTTAAGAAACCTTAATATATATTTTAAAGGGGTTTCGTACTTGGTAAATTGCACGTGAAATATATAAAAGCAAGATTTGGAGGATGATCAAGGTTGGGATTTTATTTTGCGTTTTGTAGTTCTTGAGAGTAAAATATGTTTTCGTTTTTAATATTCTTGGACAGACATATATATATATATATATATATATATATATACTTTAGTGTTGATTATTAATAGGAAGTGACAAATCCAACCTAACAGGCAACCGCAGATTGCATGTTTTGTAAAAGACACACTGCATAATTAACCATCCAATCTGAAGATTCCACGTCAGTCAGGGCAGATTCAGTGATTGTAGTGAGTAGGGAGTGACCAGAGTCCAAACTTAAAAAAAGATGCGTAAGCTTTCAGGATTTTGCTTCCGATCCAGCTTCATGGCCATAAAAGTTATTACAACACAGAAAGTGAAAAAAGAAAAGAATCAAATAGAGGTGGCAGGTCAGACTTGAGAGTGTTATTGACATGATTGAGGAAATGTTAGGGGTGTTGGGTTGGGTTAATTAGAAAGTGTCCTGTGAGGCTGTTAGGGTAATGCCATTGAAGTGGGTCCCTCACAGCGCACTAAAAACTTAACTCATAAAAGAATCCTTCTAATCCCTCACCACATGGACAAATATGCCCCCCGTGGATCTTTATATAAACTCATATCATTCAGTAACGCCTCCTCATCCTTCTCAGCTTCTTCTCCTTCATTCTCTTCTTAATTATATTCCTCCTTCATCCTTATCCATTCTTCTCCCAATACATTTTTCACTTAGAAGCTGTAGTACAAATATAAAATAAAGGGGGAAGGTACTAAGTACTAGGAACTAGGCATAGTAGACATGGGTAACGCAGACTATGTGTACCCGTCGAGCAGGAACATGGAGGAGTGTGGTCCGCGCGTGGCCATTCCACCGCCTCAGCCATTTTTGAAGTCTCTCAAGTACTCTCTCAAAGAGACTTTCTTCCCGGACGACCCTCTGAGGCAATTCAAAAACCAGCCACCTTCTACAAAGCTCCTGCTTGCCCTTCAGTACTTCTTCCCCGTCTTTCAATGGGCACCTCGCTACACTCTCAACTTCTTCAAATCAGATCTCATAGCTGGCATCACCATCGCTAGCTTGGCCATCCCTCAAGGCATCAGTTACGCCAAGCTCGCCAACCTCCCTCCAATTCTCGGACTTTGTAAGTTTTTCTCTCTCTCTCTCTCTCTCTCTCTATTTATATATATATTAATTACAATAAACTAATTAAAATGGATGCAGATTCGAGCTTTATACCACCTTTGATTTATGCGATGATGGGTAGCTCGAGGGATTTGGCAGTGGGAACAGTGGCGGTTGGGTCGCTTCTTCTGGGTTCAATGTTGGCGAGTGCGGTTAATCCTAAAGACAACCCAAAGCTTTTTCTTCACCTTGCTTTTACTGCTACATTCTTCGCTGGGGTTTTGCAAGCTTCCTTGGGTTTGTTTAGGTGAGAACATGTTTATATATGTAGCAGCACAATAATCATATATAAAACTAATATAATCCCACAAATACTCTCTCTCTCACAATGGGTTTCGTGTAAGAAACTAATCTCAGTGCAAATAAATTTATTTCAACGTACGTCATTAATAGTATATATTTTTATTCTTCTCTAGTGTAGCAGTAGTTAAACAATTTGATTGAAAAGAAAAATATTTTGTTAACCAATGATTATACAATACTGATTAAAGAAACATAATTAGTGATAGAGTTTTAGTCAATAAAACAGTTATCATCATTATTATTATTATTTTAAAATTTTAAATGATTAAATACTCTATTCAATTTTAAATTAGCAGTCCAATTAATTAGCGAGTGCGATATTGGTCTCTACTTGGTTTGACACAGAGTAATTAAAAATGCTACTATATACTGTGAAACAGGTTAGGGTTTATCGTGGATTTTCTGTCGCATGCAACCATAGTAGGGTTCATGGGAGGAGCAGCCACAGTGGTTTGCTTGCAACAGCTGAAATCGATTCTGGGATTGGAGCATTTCACCCATGACGCTGATATCGTCTCAGTAATGCGCTCCGTTTTTAGCCAAACACATGAGGTCAGTATACGTGACTACTGACTCAATAATATTATTATTATTACCCTTACACTTGTCTTCTTTCCCAACTCTCATTATTACGCACGCAAACCCATCATCATCACTATGCCTCTACTTTTTTTTTTTTCTAAAAAAAATTATTTTAAATAACCTTCCTGGCTCTCTCTCTCACTGATTGGTTGAATGCCATGTAATGTTTTGTGCTTTGATAGCAGTTGTTCATGACTCATAATAATTGTTCTATTCACAAGAGAGCATATGAATATGATACGTTTGTTATCTGTGTTATATGTAAATTATAGCTTGACACTAACTAACATACATACATTTTGTATATTTATTTGATTTGCAGTGGAGGTGGGAAAGCGCAGTGTTAGGGTGTTGCTTCATTTTCTTCCTGCTCCTCACTCGATACTTCGTAAGTAACCTAAACCCTCTATTTTTTTTTAAAAAGCAACAATCTAACCTACTTGATTAAATAACAGTGCATGTTTAATTCATTCTTGGATTAAAATATTTGTTTTGGTGATCCTTATCCCTTTCTTTTCCAAGCTACACAAAGACAAGTTAAGAAACGCGTATACAAAAAGCTTTATTCACAGAAACAGCCATGACTTTAAAACTGTGAAATGATTGGATCCGATTACTTTTTCACGCTTGATATTTACGCACAAAGAATTTGGAGATAAGCTTTACTTCATGGTGTTCCTGAATTGTAACCATACTTATACAGAATAATATTACTTCTAGTTTTCATGGTAAACCTCTCAACTCGTTAGATTCCATTCCCACCAATTAACAAGTTGAAACAAGCGTTCTGGGTACATATGAGAATAATAATAATAAAATCCGTTTCAATGGATTTCTACCTTAAAGTTTTTAAGTAACAGTAAATTGGTGAATTAATTAAGTTGGGTTTGTGAATTGCTGGTTGGACACACGCAGAGCAAAAGACAACCAAAGTTCTTTTGGGTATCAGCAATGGCACCATTGACGTCCGTTATCTTGGGTAGTCTGCTCGTTTATTTCACTCATGCCGAGAAGCACGGCGTTCAAGTGGTGAGCTTTTCAGAAATCCAAACACGCCCTTGTCTCTGTCTTTTCTTCACACACTCACGCAAACACTTATAACTGGTGAATGTTCTAGTGTCCAATTAACTTGTCTATTGTCTCATCTGACACTCATATTTTTGGGCCGTTAGGGTTTTGTAATTTGGCCCAGACAGAATCGTTGTCCTCCACCAAACAGCACTCCTGGCGTTGTGTTGGGTGGGTCCCACCAGTGGTGGTGCCCCATGTCAAGTGCTCATGCAACATTGACATGTTTGCATAATTTTTTATTAATTTAATAATAGAAAAATTACAAAAATTTTCTTTCAAAAGTTCAATATAACTATATTTATCACATTTTTAATTTTAAAAATTACACCAAGAACAACTGAGATTTGATATAATGTTATAGAAATTTTCTCTCTAATTTATTTTAATTCAATAAAATTAGTATATTATATAGTATGCATTTATTTAAAATAATAAAATTATTTAATTATTTTTACTGATACATTAAGAATTTAATGTTAAAACTGAATATAAATTTAACTGTATTTATTATTAAATTGAAAATAAAATAATAATTTTTTTCTGTATAAAAAATATTATTTTCATTGATAGAAAATAAATTAAAATAGAAATAAATTTAATTTTTCAAACTAAAATGGTGGTAAATGTAATTTAACAAAATTTTAGGATAAGTTAGTTTAAGTAATTGAATTTATTTAATTTGATTAACGTGTATTTGTTCAGATAGGAGAGTTGAAGAAGGGGTTAAATCCACCTTCCTTTAAAGACATGGTATTTGTGTCGCCCTATATGGCTACAGCTGTTAAAGCTGGTCTTATCGTCGGCATAATAGCCCTTGCAGTAAGTACCTCCCATTTTTCTAGTCACTTTACTGTAGATGTCAACATTGAGGTTATGAGGACTAAGTAAATGATCTGTTTCAATTATGCAGGAAGGAATAGCAGTAGGAAGAAGCTTTGCAATGTTCAAGAACTATCATATTGATGGAAACAAAGAGATGATAGCTATTGGGACCATGAACATAGTTGGTTCTTTCACCTCCTGTTACCTCACTACAGGTGGTTTAATTTATTAATTAAAATTCTACTTTTTCTTCTTCTGTCCGAATCAACTGCTATACCGACGAATTTGGAATTAAAAATGAAAAAATTGTGTCAGGGCCATTTTCGCGATCGGCTGTGAACTACAACGCGGGATGCAAGACGGCAGCATCAAACGTTGTAATGGCAATGGCAGTGATGATGACATTGTTGTTCCTGACACCCCTGTTCTATTACACTCCCTTAGTGGTACTCTCGGCCATTATTGTATCAGCAATGCTGGGCCTCATAGATTACCAAGCAGCTATTCATCTTTGGAAGATCGACAAATTTGATTTCCTAGTGTGCATGAGTTCTTTTGTTGGTGTCGTCTTTGGCAGTGTCGAAATTGGCCTTGTCATAGCCGTAAGTATATATTTATATCACCATACTCTAGTCCCTCCCTCTCCGAACACCTGTGTTTCATAGTGATATATGTATACTTCTTTGTGCATGTGCAGGTACTCATTTCCGTGCTTAGGGTACTATTGTTCATTGCAAGGCCAAGGACGTCTGTTTTGGGCAACATTCCAAACTCTGTTGTATACAGAAACGTTGAACAATATCCAAACGCCAATCATATTCCAGGAATACTAATTCTAGAGATTGATGCACCAATTTACTTTGCCAATGCAAACTATTTAAGAGAGAGGTACTCTCTACCTCCAAATTTTTGCAATTTTTACATTACACAATTTTGGCATATTCCATCAACTTAACGGAAAATATATGGTGTAGGATCACAAGGTGGATTGATGAAGAGGAAGACAGAGTTAAAGCTACAGGGGAAAACAGCTTGCAGAGTGTAATAATGGATATGACTAGTGAGTGATGGACCTGAGGAATTCAGTAAACATATATATTGTATTTAGCATGAGCAGAGTTTTCAGTCTAACTTCATTCTGTTTAATTTTCATTGGCAGCCGTTGGGAACATTGATACAAGTGGAATAAGCATGCTTGAAGAGGTGAAGAAGATTGCAGATAGAAGAGGGCTGCAAGTAAGTCTTTCTTTCTTCTACTAACTGCAAACCTGTGTAGTAATTATTGTCATTTTCAGAATGCTTAATTGATTTGCTGTGATCTCTGTTTCGTATGTGGTTAGCTTGTTTTCGTCAATCCCGGAAGCGAGGTGACGAAGAAGCTCAACAAAGCCAAGTTTCTTGAGAATATAGGCCAGGAATGGATTTTTCTGACAGTTGAAGAGGCTGTAAGAGCATGCAACTACGTGCTTCACACATGCAAACCGGACTCTAGGAAAGATGAATCAGAAGGTTGGGAAAATGTATAAGCCACAATATTAAAGCATTTTGAAAATCTCTCTCTGAAAGTTTACAAGTTTCATTTTGTCTCTATTACCATCATAATCTGTGGCGTCAGAGTTATTAAAATCATGCCCACAGAAGATCTAGAGGCATAGGAAAGTGAAAAATATGGATCTATTGTTGTCTAAAGTTTGCAGCTTCTAGTTGGAAAGGTTTCGACCATAAGCTGCCGACTCTTATGTATTATACGTAATAATCTATTCAAATGGAAAGTAATTAGTAATTACTGCGACAAGATAGTCAAACTCTTGTGAAGCATTTAGTGAGCAGGACTCCGAGTTACTTCAGTTTCAACAAACTTATAATAAACTTATAATTTCCTTAGTATTACTCTCATTATTCTGATGGAATGGAATCCGGCAGTCAAGTTAAAAGAATGCAAAATTTCATTTAACATAGGCATAGCGTGAAACTACCCAAATACGCATGAGCCATGGCTCAGTTTAAACTGCTGTTTATTAGATTTCAGCAGCTTGTAGTTTGAATAAAGTGGATTTTCTTCGAACATAGACCGAAGTCCTTATTTAAAAGGTTTGGTTCTGAAACACAGAATCAAACATTAAAAATTCAGTCCAAACCTCAGCCCATCATCCAACCAACTTAATCAAGCCACGGAGGATATTCTACACAATTGGTTCTAGACTCAGGTAATCAGTTATCGTGGCTGTTACTGCTAGAAATAAATTTCTGGGTCACATTGAACCAGGACGATTTTATTTTGGGCCTTGCATCGTCAATTGCGAAGAAGTAAAAAGCATAGATGAGTACAGAGCATAGGACACAAAAGAACGCAAAGTAATGGCTGAATTCCTTATTTGACCCAGAAACGAAAAGCAGGGAGAAGATTATTCAGTCGAAGAAGTGGCGAAAATTCAATCCTAGCCCGTTCTTCCGAGTCAATGAGGCAGCACGATATGCACAACGAGAGCTCTAAGCCAAATGAACGCCAGATTCTCTCCATGGTACCAAGAAAAACATGTTCACTGCAAAAAAACTGGAGTTTAGCTACTGTGTTACGTTGCATCCGTCTTTCTCCTTCAAAAGTGCCATGGATAGCAAAAAAAGTACCTAAATTGATTAAAACATAAGGGTATGAGATGTCTTTATGAAGTTTGGTACATCCGACCCAAACTTGTCTTGTAAAAATTTGTAGAGAATACCCAACTTAGCTTGAGTTCGTGAAAGCTCTACTTTGGTCTCTTGATGTCCAACCAAATTGTCTTGTAATGTATTAACTTGTTTCACCAAGTCTTCAATACAAACTTCAAGCGCATTGACAGTAGAGGTACTAATTTTTATAGAACCAACAAGTTGTTCTTGTAATCCAAATATTTTAGAAGGACAAGCATCAACTCCTAAGCCACGCACACTAACTGAATGTTCAACACCAAATACTTTTCCAATTGCATCATTTGGTTCAGCAAATATTTTTGAAGGAACACTTGATGATGTAGCATGCTCTTAATCTTTCCGATAAATTTTCTGAAATTTTAGTTTAAGATTAAAAGAAAATATGTTAATATTATTATTTATCATCTAAAAAAAGTCATAATTAAAAACTATATACATATCTAATATTTAGAAAATATTATATACACAACACTATGTTCAAATCTACTATATAGATTATAGCCAACCCAAGTGTTGCACAAACATGTGTGAAGCAAATTATAGCAAAAAGTAAACAACAAAGTCAAAATAACAGAAATATTAAAAAAAAATGGAACTAACGTCTACACTGCCAATGGCTATGTCAAGTGCAATTGTGACTCCACAAACAGCAGCACGTGAGTTTCTACCATTTCAATTATCGTTATGTTTTACTTTAATTATTATGTGTTTTGGTGTGATGAGTGATGACTAAAATCTAAAATAAAATGGTTTGTGTGATTAGATTACAGTGTTTGGCATCCCAACTTAATTGGAAGAAGTGATATGATGTGAGACTATATATATATATATATATATATATATATATATATATATATATATATATAAAACATATTTATTACCTCAAGTCTATAGAAAAGGTAGAAACCAAACTAGCCAATAAGTTTTTGCTGACATGGAAATAAAAAGTAATCAGGGGAATGTTTTAACAATTCTGCAGATACCAACTATTAGGTCGACACATTTCAGATTCAGATTAACAATTCTAGCCTCTACTCTATATGCACCAACAACTCCAGAAATTAATTCAGATTAGATATAAAACTCTATCCTATGTAGTCTACAATATAATTAAAATGCATATATATATATATATATATACATATATGGTATAAGTATGACTACTTTCTGTATAGAGCTTTCTTTTCATCAAAATTACTTTGAAAAGGAAACACAATATATGAACAAGACAACACAAGAAAAGCTACCTCTTCATTTTTTTCACTAACAGCCATTCTAAACTAAGCTTTTGTTAGTTTCTTGCCATTAAGCATAATCTTTTTTATTATGATCTGCATATGGCGTTAATACATTTTGGGTGAACACAGGCCTAAAGAAGAGCTAGAATACACAAAACTCTTATTCAAAGTGCAAGCCAAACATTTTCACTCGCATTTAATAAAAGCAAAAGACAATAATAATAAGTTTCTTTCAATAATAAAATCCCCTACTTAAGTCACTTTCCACGCAAAGCAAAATCGTACTTATAATTTAGGATATCATTATCATATCATATTCTTTTTGAAGATACAATGAAACCAAACCACTGAAGTAGGATAATTATTTGAGACTTTAATGGAAGTACTTTGTGGCAGTTAAGTGCCTCAAATATAGATGGGAAGATTAGTTAGTTAAGTGCCTCATTCTGTTATAGTTATATACATATTTCTCAATCCAAATTTGCGATACTATCTTAATTTTACAATACAACAAGTTAAGCAGTTATCCACTTCTTTAAGAATAAAATACTAGGTGAGGTTTTCAGCTCTGTTCAGTATAATTTACAATACATCTGTATAAATTTTTGAACAATCAAACTCAAAATCATACTCATCTTCCCTACTAAAACAGCATGACTGAGAGGGTGAGACATTGCAGGACTCAAATGGAGTGATTGAGGACCATGGAGTACTATACAACTCTTGAGGCTGACTCATTCAAACTCATTGGTACCATAAAAGTACTGTTCAAAGGCATAATCTTTTTTATTATGATCTGTCGGTTATTTAGGAATATCTTTAGGGATAATTATTTTAGTTTAAATTAGAGGATTTCTAAGGATAATGATCTGATTATTTAGTATTATATTAATTAGTTATATTTTTGTATATATCCTTAATTTCTAGGGATTAAGAAAAATTCTTGGGATTTTTGTACATATATATCCTTGTAACCTATTAAAAAAATGATATAGCAGTTATTCAAAAATAACACGTATCATGGATCAAAGCCAATGGCTTTTTTCTGAAATTTTTTCTGCATCCTTCTATTATGTCTCTACAAGGAAATTCTTCTACTGTAACCCATTACTTTTCTTAGGTTCACCTCTAATTTGAATCCCTTTCTGTTCCCTTCTTTCTTTTCTCTGGAAATCCCATCTGTAACAAGGAATCATGTCTGAAACCATTGAAACCAGCCCAATCACCAGCACTGTTGTCCCTACTTTAGAAAATTCTGCTATGAATCTCACAAGAGATTTACCCAATATCCAGGCAGCCTATCGCTTCAATGGAAAAAACTATTTAAAGTGGTCACAACTTGTTCGAACATTCTTGAAGGGAAAGGGAAAACAAAGCTGCTTGTTGGGAATTAGACTAGCCAAGCCAGATTCTAATTTTGTAGCATAGGATGAGGAAGACTCCATGGTTATGTCATGGCTATAAAACTCAATGAATCCTGAGATAAGTGACACTTGCATGTTCCTCGGTACTACTAAGGAGATTTTGGAGGCAATTGAACAAACATACTCCAAAGTTAATGATGCGACTCGTGTTTATGAGATCAAAGCTTAGATTTCAGCAACCAAGTAAGGGACACATTTGGTGACTGAGTAATCAAACCTCTTGCAAAGTTTTTGGCAAGAGTTAGACCATTACCAATGCATTAAAATGCATTGTGCAGAGGATGCTGGGATGTTAAAGTGCTTCAAGGAAAAGGATCGAATCCAAAAATTTCTTGTTGGCCTTAATGTCGAATTTGATGCTGTGAGAATTTAAATTATAGAAAGAGAAGATCTTCCACCCTTGAATGAGGCCATCTCTATGATTATAATTGAAGAAGGGAGAAGTGTGATGCTGAAATCATGCTCAACAGCAATAGAAGGATCTGCATTGGTAGCAAAGTCCACAAATCTCAAAGAGATAAGTGTGACATAGGCTGTTGAAAATAACAAATAGAATCCTTCAACTAAACCACCAAATAGAGACTTTCTCGATTGCATATGCTGTAAAAAACATCATCATACAAAGGAGCAATGTTGGAAACTAAACAGCAAACCAAGTAATCAGACAAGAAATGTAGACAGGCAGATATGACTAGCTATTAGATGAAGAATACAGAAGTATATCAAGGTGGAGTTCAAGAGTTTGACAAGGCAAATATTGAGAAGCTGAAAAACTTCTTGAAAACACTAGAGAAATCATCATCTATAGGTACTAGTTCATGTTCATTAGTTTTTTCAGGTATTTCCTCCATCTCTTGTGCTTCTAATGCCTCAAAAAATAATTCTTCAAATATATGGGTAATTGATTCAAGAGCAACAGATCACATGATGTATTCCTTTAAACACTTTATCTCTTATACACCTACTTCTAGTCATAAAAAGATAACTATAGCTGATGGATCTGTTGCTACAATTGCTGGACTAGGAAACATTCAATTAAATAACTCTATTATCCTAAAAGATGTCCTCCATGTTCCTAAGTTATTTAATAACTTGATTTATGTGCAAAAACTCACCCAAGATTCCAAGTGCCAAGCTATCTTTTCCCCTTTCTTTTGCATATTTCAGAAATAGGGCACGAAGGGGACAATTGGACATACTAGTGAGAGGAATGGTCTTTACTACTTGGATAATGAAAAAAAGGACACTCAGCCTTAGAACTCTCTTCCCACGTCCCTTCTTTATGAATCATTGATGTCCAATAAAAAAAAAGTATAGCTTTATAATCGTCGTTTAGGTCATCCTTCTTTTCATGTAATAAAGACAATGTTTCCATTCTTTTTTGATAAAATAAATGTCGAGTCATTCCATTGTAATGAGTGTGAACTTGCAAAGCACAAACGTACATCTTTTCTAATAAACAATAAAAGAAGTCATACTCCCTTATGTTATTCATTGTGATGTTTGAGATCCCTCTCTTGTTCCTAATGTTTCTAGTGCAAAATGGTTTATATCTTCTATTGATGATTGTACAAAAGTCACTTGGGTTTATTTGTTGAAACACAAGTCAGATGTTAGTATTATTTTCCCAAATTTTTACAATATGATTAAAACTCAATTTGACAAACCAATCAAAAGATTTCATTTTGATAATGCCAAAGATTATTTCAATCAAACCCTTTCTAATTTCTTTAATGAGAAAGGAATCATTCATGAATCTTTATGTGTTAACACTCCTCAACAAAATGAGGTTGCAGAACTGAAGAATGGTTATTTGTTGAACATCACATGGGCATTGCTCTTTCATAAAGATGTTCCTAAAAATTTTTAGAAGGAAGTTTTTCTAACTTCAATCTATCTATACAATAAATTACCAACTAAAATTCTTAATTTCCAAGCACCAATAAATGTTCTTAAACAATTATATCCAAGTCTTAGTCTTTCAATCAATCTTGTCCCTAGAATTTTTGGAAGTATAGCTTATTTTCATGTTCATTGTCAAAATAAAGGGAAACTTGATTCACGTGCTCTTTGATGTGTTTTTGTTGGCTACTCCTTCACATAAAAGGGATACAACTGTTTTCACCCCCAACATATAAATTCTTTATGTTAGCTAATGTTACATTTAATGAAAATGAAAACTTCTTTACTCAATCCTATTTTCAGGGGGAGAGTTTAAATAAAGATAGGTCAAGGGACTTATTCTTTCTTGAATTTCATACTCAAGTAGAGCTTAAATAAGTCCCAAATCAATCTTTAGAGCTTAAGGAAGTTTTAGGGAAAGAAACTCAGCAACTCTATGGAGAATTAGAAGAGGAGATATACATAGAAGTTTCACCTAGTTTTGAATCTAAGGAGGGCTTGGTATGTAAATTAAAAAAGGCTCTTTATAGGCTCAAACAGTCATTGAGGGTATAGTTTGAAAGATTCACTAAGGTTATGGTAAGGTTAGGGTACAAGCAAAGTCAAGGAAACCACATATTGTTTGTAAAACACTATAAGCTAGGGGGAGTAGCAGCACTATAAGTAATATGGCTGACATCATAGCCATTGGAAATGAAGGAGAAATGCTAGAATTAAAGAAAAGGTTGTTGCAAGAATTTGACATTTAAGAGCTTGTTAAGTTAAAATACTTTCTAGGAATTGAGGTTGCATACTCAAAGCAAGGTATATTTATCTCACAATAGAAATATGTGCTAGATTTATTAAAGGAAATAGGAAAACTTGGTTGCAAACCAAAGGCCACCCTTATTGAGCTTAATCATAGGCTGAATGATGCACCAAATGATCTTGCAGTAGACAAGGGAACCTATCAAAGGCTGGTTGGAAGGTTAATATACTTAACACATACAAGACCCGACATTGCCTTTGCTGTAAGGGTGGTTGTGCACAACCCAAGGAAGTACATCTCAAGCCTGTATACAGAATCCTACAGTACCTAAAAGGTAGTCCAAGAAAAGGAGTTTTGTTTACAAAAGGAGAAAAGATTACTTTGGAGGCCTACACAGATGCAGATTATGCAAGCTCACTGGTAGACAGAAGATTAACTTCAGGGTACTGTACTTTTGTGAGAGGCAACCTAGTTTCATGAAAGAGCAAAAAATAGAACGTTGTGGTAAGGTTAAGTGCAAAATCACAGTTCAAATCAATGGCATTAGGAATCTGTGAGTTATTGTGGTTGAAAATAGTTCTTGATGACGTAAGAATTAAGTGGGAAGGTCCAATGAGATTGTATTATGATAATAAGTCTGCAATAAGCATTGCACACAACCCAGTGCAACATGACCGAACAAAACATATAAAAGTTGATCGACACTTTATAAAAGAAAAGTTGGACAGTAATCTAATATGCATGCCCTTCATCTCATCAAAGGAGCAAATAACTAATGTTTTGACAAAAGGGCTGCCCAGCACAACCTTTGAAGACTTTGTTAGCAAGTTGGGAATGAAAGATATCTATTCACCAACTTGAGGGGGAGTGTTGGTTATTTAGGAATATCTTTAGGAATAATTATTTTATTTTACATTAGAGGATTTCTGGAGATAATGATTTGATTATTTAGTAATATATTAATTAGTTATATTTTTGTATATATCCCTAATTTTTAAGGATCAGGAGAAATTCTTAAGATCTTTAATTGTATATATATATCCTTGTAACCTATTCAAAAATAATATAACAATTATTCAAAAAATAACGCGTATTATGATTTGCATATAACGTTAATACATTTTGGGTGAGCACAGGCCTAAAGAAGAGTTAGAATACACAAATTAAGATTAGAGAAAGAAGTAGCAAAGGCTTAGAACACAGATCAAAACACAAAACACAAACACAAAACACAGAACAAAGGAAGTTTAGAGAAAGAAAAAAACAACACAGAACACAGAACACAGAACACATAACAAAACTCTAATGCAAACTAAGATTAGAACACAGAACACAGAACAGAGGAAGCTAGAACACAGAATTAAGATTAGAATACCCAAGCTACGATTAGAGAAAGAAGAATGGAAGTTGCAAATGCAGCACTGTCAGCTTAGAACAAAACACAGAACAAAGCTCTTATCTATATACTTAGAACACAAGTTTGCACATAATACAGCAAAGAAAATGCTCAACATGAATTGATACTGACAACCAAGCTCCGAGCTTCTTAATTTAAATAACTTCCATTCTTCTTCAATAAATTGGACAAAACAACTTCACTCCGACATACAAGTCTTCCCAATTTTTCCACCTACAATTAACATAGCGCAAGTGAGATTTACAACATTGAAAGCTAACCATACCAACCAAATTTAACTTGCTCAATATAACTTGTCATTTGGGAAGCTTTCCTTGCATTACTCTTACTACCACCAGCATAGGGCATTTAAGTTTCTTTCGATTTCTTGGGTCTCGTGAACTTAAAGTTTAAAATTTCAATAATAGTCATATATATGAAGTATGGTAGATATTAAAATAATGAAATAATTATTACAAACAATGATACATTCATCTTATTAGAATGGTAATAGCACACAAAAGTTGACCAATCACTGCTATCCACCTTGGGAGGAGGATTAGCAAGTAACTCTTCCTTGCAATTAAAGAGGTAAAAATACTTGCACCTTAATTGATATTTATAAGCCTTCAATCTTTCACCTAATGTGCTCATTACCCATTTGCATCCAGCAACATAATCAAACAAGAAATTATCCTTCACATATTAAATCCACAATTAGTTGTCAATATATATTAGTATATAAAAACAACAAAAGTTAAATATAGACAAAATTACATTGTGTTACCTCCATTAATTTCCATTGCTGGCCTTTGGTGGCATAACATCTTTTGATTGGATAATATAAAAAAAGGGAAAAGCCTAATTCTTATGGAGTCTGATTCATTCTTATTCCCCTGTCAATGAGCATATTGCTTTCCAACTATATAAATACAGGAAACATAAAAGTTTGCTCGTTCTCTCTGTTTTTCTCTCTATTTCTACCTATCTATCCCTTTGTTTCATTATCATCATAAAATTTTTCAATACCATTTCCCCCATCTTTAAGTACAACTTCTTACAATATCAAATGAGTAATTAAGAATATCCCTCAGGAAAGAAAAAAAAACACTATTCCTCTACTAAGTACCCAATGTGTGAATTGAACAAAGTGACGTGCAACTACCATTGGAATCAAACTAAAATACCATATGTCCATTCTAAATCTTATGCGAACATTGAGATTGCACAAAAACCAGTATAATTATTAAAAATCCTAGGAGTAAAAGAAATATATCAAAATTTGGTGACGATTAAATTTGGTGAGGAGGCATTCTCAATTTTACATTTTAATTGTATTCGGAACGCTTCCCCATCTGAAGATTGAATTGCTGCAACATAGTTTTTGGATGAGGATGGGATAGTTCACCATTTACCAAAAAGGGAATCAAACGCAAGAAATTGGGATGGATGACCATGAACCATTATCTAACATAGATGTACCTTACATTACTTTACATGAATCTATGCAAAAAGTAGGAAAAACGCTACCTGCACATTAAAATTCACAATGCCCAATCTTGGCCATCCACCCATGCCTCTTATACTCATACTCTCCTCTCACTCTTCAATATTTCTTATAAAATATTATTTATTTTGTTTTAATTTTATATTTGTTATGGATTCAGAGTTAATTATATCACTAATTATACAAGAACAATATGACATGTAAATTGGAGGGAATGGTTGACAAAGAGTTGGTGTGTTAGTGAGATACATCTTCCCTGTCAAGGTACATAGGTGCATGGGTACATACCCCCCTGGATTAATTTTAGAATGAGTATCCCATACAGTGATGATAGAATGCACAAGTGAAAGCACTTACTACCTTGAGGAGGCTCCCATACTCCCAAATGCCAATCATATCCTTAGTATCAAATGTGAACTGTACCTAATTCCCCCTTTTTTTATTCATCCACTCTTCTCTTTCTTTCTTTTTTTTTTATTTCAATTTTTTTTTATTCACTAACCCGAAGCGTGTTTGAAACCTCAAACTCTAATTATAAGCCAACTCATAGATCTCTCCTCTACCATTTCAAAGCTGGAATTTGAAAGTTAAAATTCAAAACCACCTGACACGCCCTCTCCCCTTCTCCAAAAGCTCACAATACAATGCTAGGCAGAAGAATAGCAGAGGAGTAGAGATAGCAACTGACCTGTAGGCAGCTCGGACGACGAACGCGATGGTGAGTCTGTGGGTTTGGAGAGACGAGAGTGATGAGTAAATGGAATAGGGACGGAAAATGAAAAGGGAAAATGAAAATCTGACTAAAAAATTGGAGGGAGGTGAAAAAAAACCATTCGCGCGTTTTTATTGGCACGGTGCTTTTCATCTTTGGGACGATCAGAACTAAACGTAGGTAAAATGAGATTTTTTTCATTAATTAGCCACGGTTTATACAATCATAGCTAATATGCATTTTTTCTCGAAGTGGTTGGTCATGGAAGAACAATTGAAAGGAAAATTTACAAGCAAGAAAGCTAATGTCTCGTATATATACTAAGAAGCAGGAATACTGCTTAAATCTGTCAATAAATTCTTTGCCGTCTAATCTCCCTTCGTGGGAGGTTTTACACACGAACAAAAAGGTGCTTTTTTCTTTTTCTGGTTAGTTCGCGTCCCACCATAGAGATAATCTCGCAAGAGGACTCTTGGACTCCGATCAGCGATTCTTGTTTTTCCTTTGCTTTCTCTTTCATCGTGAAGTTTCAGGAGAAGAAATTGAAGTCTCTGCACCTCCAGCTGCAGCCGTCCTATTTTTTCCGATCCTCTCTGTGCCTGTTCTGAAACTCTCCTTCTGCTGATGCTTCCACTCTCATCTGACTCTGGTTCAGGATTTCCAACAAAAGACAAGGTCCCCTCTTCTACATTCTTCATCACCTTCCGGTTAGCATCAAACAATTTGGTGATGGTCTCTTCAGCAGCTTCAAGCTGTCCTTTCACAGAGTCACATTCAATTCCTTTTCCTTTTGTACTCTTCTCAGTTGTTTCAACCTTCTTCATCAAATCTTGAACAGTAATTTGAAGGTTTGCCAACTTCTGTGCATCAGAATCAAGTCTTTCTATAATCTTCCTCTTGTCTTCGTCACGAGGCTGTATCAATCCTTTTGAGATCTCTAATTTGTCCACACTCAACTCCTTCTCAACCAATGACTCCACCGAGGTATATTTATTTTTGGGTTCCTTGGTTGCTCCTCTTTGACGGTAGTCCACTAGTCCCGTGGTTGTTACCCTCTGTACCTTGCCAACTGTCAGGCCATTGCTATCCTTATTAGCAGTTTCCCATAACTGGAGCATCTGATCATCAGCCTCAGGAGTTTCTCTCCTACTTCTCCCATATGATGAACTTTCAGACATTTGATCAAGTATGATATCTTTTGTCAGAACTTCATTGTCTGCCACAGGAATATCTGGAATTGATTTCCCTATGTCCTGTTTGTCAGTAGTTCCATCCAGATGCTCATTTGCTTCATTTATTAAAGAAACATGCTTGCTTGCTTGAATGTTCTCTTGATTCTCGCTAATTCCATATTGTAGCTCTTGAATCTCTCTCAAATCATCCTTTGGTTTGAAACTTTCATTCATCTGTTTAACAGTTATTTCAATTGCATTGATCTTTCTCTGCATGTCTTGGATGTCTGGAAGTGCATCTGGTGCCATGGCAATCTCATTTTCACCTGTTTGTGGATTGCCTTCAGTATATTGGTGACTCACCAAATTATTAACCTGGAAACAGTAAATATAAGACACTACATCATATCCAGAAAAACATGCAGTAATAGCTAGTAAGACATGACTCAAGTGCAGGTTAGAATGAAGCCTTCAAAGCTAAACAAATCGTGAGGAAACATAGGTTGGTGTGTGACTGATGTTTTGATTCTACCACCCCAGCTTGCATTAGATAAAGGCAGTCAAAAAGTCATATTACGTCACTACAGTATGTCAGTATCAGAAAAAGAGAAACTGTAATTGGGGTGACCGTGGGAATTTAGCCCAACAGTCGTAAAACCATGTCTCAAACACACGAGTGCAACAGGTCCAGAGATCTAACCCACTTTAAAACTCTTAAATGTCTTCCCTTCTCCTGTTCACGTAGTCACAGACAGACAAAAATACAATAGTGGCACAAACAAACAGTGAGGTTATATGATGGCCCAAAAAAAAAAAAACAGATGTAATGTGACAGTACCTTTGATTCTTCATAGTTTTGAGGTTTCGCATGTGCAAGAGTCTGCATCTCCAGAGATGTTATACAATCCTTCAAAGCACTTACAGCTGGGACATAAGCAGCCAACTGACTACGTAATCTTCCATTCTCACCTTCCAACTTGCTAACTCTTTCTTTGAGCCCATCACTTTCAACACTTTTATTGTTATTTCCATGTTCAAGACTCTCACATGCATCGGCTAGCTCACGAACCTTTTCTTCAATTAACGTTTCATTAACAGCAGATATCTGCAATTCTGCATAGAGTGTGGCAGCTTGAGTTTCCCATAGCTCAATCTCCTCTGCTCCCGTTTTTAGTTGATAATTTAACTTCTCTTCTCTTACTTTAGCTTCTTCAAGTTCATCACGAAGGTGCCTCATTTCAAACTCCAACTTCTGATTCACTTCACAAAGGCATCTGAGCTCTTCATTCTGACGATCCTTGTCTGAGGATAAATTCAAGATTTGACTGGCTTGATCTTCAAGTATCACCCTGGCCTCATCATACTTACTCTTTAAATCTTCCACCATTCTTCGCAAATCTGTTTTTTCAGTGTGTAAAGCACTAAACATTTCTGCTGCTTCCAGGAGCTCATTTTCCTTTTGAGACAACAATTCTTTTCCATTCCTAATCTGAGAATCTAATTGATCATTGACAGATTGCACTGATTTTAGTTCAATGTTTGACTTTTCAAATGACTCCTTGATATGTGAATTTTCCATTTGTATATCTTCTAATTTGTCCGCCATAGCTTTTAATCTCTTCTTGAGGTCATCATTTACTAAACAGAGTTCATCAAGATCTTCACTAAGCTCTCTGAGTGCCAAGACTTTTTCAAAAACAATGTTCTCGTAGATCAGAGAAATATTAGATTGAGCTATCGTCTCATGAATGATGGCACAGATTTCTTCTTCCAAGTTGCTTTTCTCTTCACCTAGATCTAGGAATCTTCTCATCAAGGAATTTTTCTCCTCAAATGTCTTGCAACTTTCATCCTGTAAGTTTTTGTGAGCCTCTTCCAAGTCTGACAGCTGCTTAAGTAGATCGTCCATTTTAGTTGCCATTACTTCCATTCTCTGTTCTCCCTTGCTTATTGTCAGCTTCAATTCTTGGTTCTTAGCCCGTATGTTTTGGACCTCTGATTGCAATGCCAAGAACTGTTCAGACTGGATCCTCAACTCCTCATCAAGGGAAACTCTTTCTGTCACAAGCTCTTCTGCCTTGAGCTTCATCTGCCCAAGGAACGTAGCAAGAACTGAATTCTCAATGGCCACTTCTTGGCTTTCGTTGAAAATTGTATCAAGAAAATTCTGTCTTTCATGAAGTTTACCATGTATATGGTCCAGAAGAATCTGGTCTTGTTCAGTCATATCGTCAGAAAAATTCTTGCCATCAATGTCAAGAGTCTTCAAAACCTGAAGCAGCCCAATCCTGAGTATTTTGATTCTGTCAGACAGAGAGTTCATCTCAACCTGATTTTGAGCATTTTCATTCTCCAATTTAGATATCTGTCTTTCAGACATTTTGTATTCCTCCAAGAGTCTCCGACACTCGGCTAAAAGGGAGAAGTTCTTTTTCTCCATATCATGTATGCATTTCTGCAAGATGAAAATTTCAATCTCAGCATGTGCAGCTCTGTCCAGTTCCTCCTCATATTCCTTTTTTCTACAATTTGCATCTTCTTGTGCAACACGAATTTGTAATTCCTTCTCAGCCAAGTGACTTTCATTCAACTGCACAATTCTGGAATGTTCTTCCCTCTCTGCATATAAGGAAACCAGAAGCTCCTCTACCTTTTGAAGTGCAGATTCCTTTTCACTTTTCAATTCCAAATGCTTTAGTTCCAATTCACTGTGTTGATTCTCAATATTTTTCAGCATTTGATGAGTGATGTTCAACTGTAAAGCTAAGGTTTCTTTCTCAGAAATCAGACTGGACTTCTCATGGTCAAGTAATTGGCATGAGTCTTCTAAGCTTTTTGACTGTACCCTTAATCCTTCAAGTTCAGCATTGACATCAAATAGTGAGTTCTCCAAAAGGTTGTTCTTTTCTGAAAGATTCTCCAGCTTCTCGGTTGTAGTTTGTAACTGAGAAAACAAGGTGGCCTTCTCAGCTGCAAGAGTGGATTTTTCCTCAAGCAGAGATTGGCATGTTTCTTCTAACACCTTTACCTTGCCTCTGACACTTTCCAATTCAACATTCAAGTCTGAGAGAGAATTCTCCAAAACAGCATTTTTCTCCAAAAGCTTCTCCATGATTGCCAGTTTTTCTAGAAGAGCTGCTTTTTCACTTCTGTCAACCTCACATGTCTCTTTAAATTTTGAGTTCTCATCCTGCAGTTCCTTCACAGACAACCCAAAGCACTGTGGATCTAAGCCAGTTGAACCAACCTCCTCGATCATAGTATCATGTCTTTTATTTACATCATTAATCTCCTCCTTGAGACAGTAAATTTCTTGCTGGAGAGCATTTCTCTCATCTACTCGCAGTTCAACCTCTTGTTCAAGCTTCTCTATTGTCTCCCTCAGATTTAAAATCTCATCCTGCAAATTTTTAGCAGATAAAGTTGAAGAAATTTTGAATTCATTTAGAATTTTGTTTTCCTCCTTCACCCTTTTTGCTTCTTCCTCTAGGGCCTGCTTACAGAATTCCATGTTCTCCAGAATTTCAGCCTTGTTATGAAGCTCAGCAGCAAGAGCTCTAAGCTCTTCCTGAGATTGAGAGTGCAAATTCTGAAGAGTTTGGAAAGCAGTTTCAGCCTCCAAAAACCGCAACCTCTCCTCTTGTATGCAATTCCAAAGCCTACCCAGTTCCTTTTGCTTCTCACTAAGTTCTTCATTTTGACAACCCATCTTCTGTGCCAAAGACTGCAATTCAGACTGCAGATTTTGATTTGACGTTTCCAAGAGAAGACACTTCTGCTCAGAACTCTGCAACTTTTCAACACTATCATCTATCTTGGAATTTAGCCTTCGCACCTCCTCTTCAGCACAAGAGAGTTTATCCTCCAAACTGGAAATTATTTCCAAGCATTGTTGATAACGGAGAGCTGCGTCTTCCTTCTCTTCAGTTAGTTTGGCAATTTCTGAATTCAAGTCCTCAATTTCATTTACAGCTTTATTTGCTTGCTCATTAATCCTTCTTGCATTCTCCTCAGCTTGTTCTAATCTGTGCTCCAATTTTGACACTGTCTCCAAGCACTGTTTGTATTGAATAAGGGCTGCTTCCTTTTCAGCTTCTACTGTAGTCAGGTCCTTCTTTAGAGATTCAGCTTCAGTTTCAGCTCTAATAACTCTTTCATTCAGTTCTCCTGCATCCTTTTGAGTGGAGGAAATATTTTTCTCCAGGTTGGATACTCTCTCCAAGCACTGCTGGTACTGAAGAAGACTAGCCTCCCTTTCAGCCTGTAATTTAGTAAGGACATCTTTCAAGGTTTGAACTTCAGCTTCAGCCTTGCTTGCTCGTTCGTCAAGTCCCCGGGAATTCTCTTGTGCACGAGACATTTCTGACTCCAGATTAGACAATCTCTCCAAACTCTGCTGATATTGAAGCAAGCCAGCTTCCTTTTCATCTTCTAATTTAGCCAGAGCTCTCTTTAAGGCCAAAATTTCTGCCTCAGCCCTAGTCACCCGTTCAGACTCAGACAGATCTTGAGCCCTGGTATCATGGCTCCCATTGTTTTTCCCATTGCTCTCATTATCTGCATCATGAAAATTGAGCTCCTTTCTGGCACGACCTTCTCCAGGCATAAAGAGATCATTAAGCTGTTTCAAACCTCTTCTACTTTTAGCAGAATCAGGTTCTTCAGTAAAAGCTCCATTTCTTTTGATAGCATGGAAATGAGATGAAGATATTCCAGAAGCATCCTTTTGTACCTCGTCAGGGTCAAGAAATGCAAACGAAGAGTGAGACGTCTCAGGAGTTCGTGGCTCAGCATCTGTAAAAGGAATAGTGGGTAAATCATCGGCCAGTAACAGAGGAACTTGGTTAGGAAATGCTTCAGCCATCGTCCGGTGTGCCTGGCGGATGACTCCAGTTGCATGATCATATCTCTCAGCCAATGCACGGTACGCTCTATAAAACTCTTCAACTAATTTCATGAGCTCTGGACGCTTTTTATAATACATTTCTGCCCTCCTGGCAAAGGAATCTGCATCTTCTTCAATAAGCTTAATCATTTGCTTCACTTTGGAGTCCATATCTGTTCAAGAGGAGAGATCATTGCTATAAATTCAGACATGTTAAAGCATGCAAGCTTTTAAAAAGGAGTGTCAACAGCCCTATGTCCAAGAAGAAATGGTTGTCACATCTACTCTGAGAAATAAAGCAAACTGATGTGATAAATTAGAAAGAGAAGAAAAAATAATAATAATACTGGAAGATGAGATGCCTTAATATCACAGATCACCATGCAAAGTGCACACATGTCCATAAATGACAGGATTCATTTTACAAATCAAAGCAAAACCTGTCTCGTCTTGCTTCAACATCTACAGTTATAGAATTAAAAGAAAAGATAACAAGAAGAAAAAATTTCACATTCATTAAGACACTTGCAGTTTTGGTAACAATGCTTTCATATTTCATTAAGTGCGGCATGTCCCTATGTAAACCAGGAAGTGAATTTGGTATCGTTTGAATCTGCGTATACCATTGCAACAGACATCACTAAGATGTGTACATTGATAAAAAGACTGATCCATGTACTTGCACTGACAAGACTCCAGAGTATACAGCTTTTAGCCTCATAATTTTAAACTACAATTTATAAGTACTCATTGCAATCTCCTCAAGAATTTATGATAGATACGAAAATGATAATTAAAGAGACAGATAAAATGGTTCAATCAGACTTCCTTTCTAGGAGCTTAAATTTAATGTCAGAAGCATTTCCTTCTCCTATAGATAAGAAAACAATCACTGGTTCACATCAATCTCCAAAGCTAGCTAGATTTACATCTTAAACAGAATTGCTACCTAAACCAGGAAAATATAAGCATTACCTGTCAGATTTTCTTGGAGCCATTTTGAGTTCTTCGGGCTTATATGGCTGTCCCACCACCAAGAATATTTTCTTTTAGAATCTGCATGGGACTTAGCCGCCATCGCTCTAGCCAATAACACCAACTCTCTCTTTTGATGTTATAGGAACTTAATTCGTGAAAATAAATTAAGCAGTCCAGAACTGGAAAAGTGTGCGTTCGACCATCAATATCAATCCAAAGAATGGGAAACCAAGTCTCTCTTGCTGCTTGTACCTAGTCACTGGAATAAAAGAAATCCAAACACTCAGTATCAGATAGATTAAAAGCTAGCCAACAATTAAAGCCTTTTTTCTCTTAATTTGATAATCACCTGATCAGTAAAATCCGAGTTCCAGAAGTGAAGTAAAAAAGTTGCCGCTATCGCCAGATCAATACATACTACCTGATCAAAGACAAGATCACTAATTAAAAGAAGTTTCTGTGTTTTGTAGGAGGTAGTTCTGATCTTTTTTTTTTTTTTGAAAAAAAAGACCGACAACCAAAAATATATATATATATATCAGAATTTGGCCAATTATGAGAACATAAAATTCATATTCATTGGATGACAAGTGACAACAAATCAACCAATTATCTCAAGTTTTAACAAGAATTGTTATCACCAAGCAAGAGACAGCAACCGTACAATTCGAACTACCTGATACTGCTTCTCAAAATAACAACCGAAGATCAGCACAGAATTCAAACACCCAGTAAGAGAGAGAGAGAGGAGAAGAAGATGCACAAGGAGGTTATAGTAATGATCAAGAGATCAACATAAAAGGCAAACAAAGGCAGAGAGATTCCTGCAACAAACAGTGAAGCCCATAATTCAGATATCAAAGAACTCACCTAGAAACCTCTGACTGATATTCGATTCCGATCACCACAGACGGCGATAAACAACTTGAGCTTTTCACTTTCTTTTTCTTCCTGCTTTTCTCACCTTTTCCATTTCCTCTCTCACCCCATGCTGATTTCGGTTAGGTCTCTTTGTGCATAATGCTATGTATTTCTCTCTCCTGGTCTCCTTTTCCTTTTATGCTGTAGGTAGGTACTGAACCGAGCATATGAAAATTGAGAACCTTCAACAAGGAAAGAGAACAAAGAAAAAAAATGGGCGGCGAAAATAATACCATCAAAAGCTAAACATGGAGAGTAAAAGTAAATTAGAAAATTAAAATCGATTACCTTTTTTCATTAATCTGATTTCCAAGTATAAGTAATCCCTTCAACCTGCCTTCAGGTACTATAGTTTTTGGAGTTTCACAATCTTTAACTGTGCGTAGATAAATTTGTGCCGTTAGAAACGACTAATTGTCGTAAAAGTGCTTGGAGTGAGCATATGGGTGACTGGGTAAGCTTTCCAATTTTCAACCATGTTTTTCCTTGGGGTTCTGGAATTTTATCAAAAAAGCACACCTAACTATTCGTGCGTGTATTATACGAGTAGAGTTTTTATTATTTTTGGATCCCGAAATAATAAACTTTTTATTTTGCTGTGTATAAAATCTATCATATCGGTCGCCCACTTTTTTGTTGATTTATTTTAAAGAATGATTCTGGCTAAGACTTTAGGTGTTGGTTTGGTGAAAATGAAGACTAGTAGAAATGACAGTAAAAGTAAAACTAGTCCAACGTTACCATTACGGAAAGCAAGTTATGCAGAGCATTTTTTAAAAAATAATAATTTGGAAGTATTATTATTTTTCTCATGAATTTTGTTGAATCTGAGTAGATTTCTGAGAAGAATATTTTTCTTTCAGTCGGGAATTGTAGATGGTAAAAAGATAACTCTTTGATTCGGCTTCCCATTTGTGAAATGAAGAAATCTAGTCCAGATTATCCTTTATTAGGTGCCATCTTTATTCTTCAAAGGCCATGAAAATAAAAATAACCATCATTCTGTTGTTGATATGTTATCCAGATATAAAAATAAAAAGAAAAAAAAAGTTGAAACTTTAAAGGGGAGTACATTTTTTTTAATAAAAGAAGACGGAAATTTGAGAGAACTTGACTTAAAACTTTTTTTTTCCTCAAAATTATTTAAAAAAAAAGGAAGAATCCACTAAACTGCGTTGTAGCCACGTGTTGATGTTTCATCCTCGAAATCACATTGATCACACCACTCATATGATAATGTTTAGAAGCCGAAATGAAGTAGTAGTAATGAGTTGAGTCATAAGTGACGCGCGTAGACTTAAAAATTAGTTCATCGAATAATGTTTGCATATGTACCATTCTAACAAAGGAAAATATGCACGAGCATCAAAATAAAAGGTTTTGATAATTGTTACCTCTAATTAATAAAATACATCATTCACATTCCCCACAACAACACATGGTGACAACGTCAGCAAGTACTGCTTTCATTATTAATTTGGTCCACCCTTCAAAATATACAGGTAAGCTTGCTGGAGTAAAGAAGCCACACCAACAGGTTAATGTGTGGGGTTGGATCCAATGTTAATTTACTATATTACCCCTTATCAGTTTTACCATCAATTTCTACTAATAAATTTCTGTAGAAACAAAAAGCACCGGCCCTTGCTTTTTTTAGACTATTAGGTGACACATGTATTGGGAAAAAAAACAAATCTGTCATTGATTTATTATTTGATTTGGTTGAAAGTAGGATGAGGGTGCTTGCAATTAGGTTGTGGGGTTGCATTATTTTCTTTGGACCTTTCTTCTGAAAATGACGTTTTAATTTGAATTATTGAATAAAAAAGATCAGAAATTTTGGAATATTGGGTTGGACCGCTGGAATTCGTAATTGTAATCTAAATTGGGTTTGAAAATGTTTTGCCTGCTAAATACAAATACAATGAATCAGTGTCCTAATTAACAAGTAACAATAGATTGATGTTCTCTTTTTTCTCCCCGTCTTTATCTCAGGTCTTAAACCGTGAAAGCATAGTGCACCCGATTTTAGGAATTCTTTAGTTCAATTTACTCAGAAGGTATAGAATTTTTGTAGAACTGGAATACAATTAATCAAATAGTTTGTCCCTGGGGAAAATGAATTAAAACGAAAGAGAAAGGAATGACATATTTTCTACAAGTTTTCGCAGTGTCATTTGGTCATTTTTGAGTAATTTTGACACCTTGTACTTTTTATAAAAAAAAAAAAAAAAAAAAACCCGAATGGGTTGGACTGTTTAATGGCTATGAAGGAAGTGTCTCCACTCTCCACCAAATAATCTTCAGTTCAATTATTGTTAGAGTGATTTTTTTTCATAAGCATCCAATCATTTTTTAAAATTGAAATAATTTTCTAAATTTTAAATTATATACATGAAAGAAATTCTAATGACATGCTTATAAAATGTAAATTTTTTTTATTTCTCACAGTTATTTTTTTATCAAAAATAATTTATTTAAAATATTATTAAACATTATATATAAATATTTTTTACAACAACTATTTGAATTTAAATTTATTATGTTAGATTAATATATTTTATTAAATTTAAATTTTGTATATAAATTGGCACAAGCGTTGAGGACAAAGGAAGAAAAAGATGTGAGAAAATCTGTTGCATTAAATTAAGATCATGAAATCAACTAGACAAACATAAATTAATGGAACTAATAATTAAAGGGTTTGACAGAGAGTACGTAGAACCGAAGGAACCATTTCACGTGAGGAAGTGAGGAATACGGATCTACATTCTACAGTAGAAGCTTGTGTGAGTCTCCATTGGTTGGCAAAAGGGCAAAAGATCCCTTCACTATGAAAAGTTGATCCAACAGCTACTTCTTTTATATAACCCTAACAACACACAGCCAACATTGTCTGAATCTCTCAATCCCAATTCGCTGGAAGCAAAAGCAATGCATTCACATTTGCATCCAAAACTGACCCAGATTGCATAACATAGATGGTTCTTTCTGTATTCGAGGTTGCCACTTCTGCACAATCTTGAAACAAATTACCGCTAATCTTACCACTTGAAAAAAAAAGGCTCTTTTATATGCCAAATGTTTTATATTATGATGAAATCACATCACTATAGCTCTTTCAGTAAATAATTCTGCAGTGAACAATTTGATGCCTAATTAGGTGGTGGGTCATCATGAACCTTTTAATCTCTAGTGGGGGTGGGTGGGGTGCTATCTAGCTAGCTATACCTTCAAGTCCGTTATAAATGTTAGCTCCAAGAACCAAAAAAAAAGAAGATCCTTTCTTCTCTGCTCAAACTCAGTTGCAAATAATTCTAAATCAAACAAGGATGTATTTAGTCGCGCAAGTTGAGTCTAATAAAAAAATTAATTTTTTAGATGACAAATTAAAATTTAAAACCTATATTTAATAATATCGAGCATAATTACTTCTGAAAAATACTTACGTACAAAATTAGACCAGCATCTTATTAGGTTGGTGTTGGATGTCATATCATTCAGATAACTTTTCAGAAGAGCCAGAGAAAAAAACGGTGCAAAGACAATTTTAGGAAAATTCATTATGGATTTTCCTTGGTTTGCTTCAAACGAGAATAACTTTATAATGCGTAGTTATGTGGAGAAGAATTAAAGAGAGAGAGTATTTTGTCTTTTAGTTCTTACCTTTAATTAAAGCATGATGTGATGAAAGAGAAAAAAATAACAGTAACAAGAATAATAATAATAATACCAACAGTGATGGCAAGAATTAATGAATGAATGGGCATAAAGTATGAGAGTGCCATTTTTCTATTGGAGCCTTTAAGTGACTGCATTCGAATCCATTAACAAAACGACATCCTCTGTACAAATTAAGACCTGCATCTGTCATTTCACTGTATATGTCCCTCCCAAAACGTTACGTTATATAAGCAGATAGCTTGGATACGAAGGGTGGTAATGGCGTAATGGTAAAGGATGGATGCTTAAACCCAGACAGTACAAAATTACAAACTTTAGGTTGCTAAGTGTCCATTACATGAGTTGCCAACACAGGGAATGAGGATGTGACCATCATGGAAGATGCCAAAACGCCAGCCTCTCATGTCCTTTAATTATAATCTCACGTTAGTTTCTATTTGTTAGGGTCAAGAATGAGGCACTGTGTGTGATTGATAATCCCGTGGACCTCACCACATCCCCCAACCACCTTTTCATGTTCCTCTTCCTCTAGCTTTTTTATTTCTCATCTAATGCATGCTTAATTTTTTAAATTATATAAAAATAGTAGCCAACGGTCACTCAAAATATTGAAGCCCATTAAAGTTTTTGGTACGATGAAAAGCCCATTCATGATTGGGCCAAAGAAAATAAGTATGCGGACGTCAGGCACATTTCAAAAGGATAATGTAATTTAAATACATCTCCCTAATTGCTGACTAGGATCTGTCTGTATGCTTATTAGTTAATAAGCAACACGGCACGCTTGCCAAGAAAGAATGGCCACTTCCAGTATAGTAGTTTGTTGACAAGTGTTTTTTTATTATACAAAACTATCCTTGAGAATGGTGCGTTGAATGACCAAAATACCCTTCTCTCGTTCTTATCTCCCCTCACTGCTTGATCTTCTTATCAGCTCCGGTTGCGCACCATGACTTCCATGGCTTCGTTCATCATTCTCCGTAGAAAGCTTAGTAGCAGACCATTCCATGTCCACGTACGACCGTTCTCTGAGCTGTCCTCAGCAGGGGAGAAAGCTACTCAACAACGGATAGAGAAAATTCTGATAGCCAACAGAGGGGAAATAGCTTGCAGAATCATGAGGACCGCGAAGAGGCTCGGGATTCGAACTGTTGCCATTTACAGTGATGCTGATAAGGACTCGCTGCACGTCCACTCGGCTGACGAGGCCATACGTATCGGCCCGCCTCCGGCTAGGTTCAGTTACTTGAATGGGCCCTCCATTATTGATGCTGCCATACGTACTGGTGCACAGGTGAGCCCTAGAGCTGTTTGCTTCGTTTATTGGAATCTGTAAGTGCAGAAAATAAATAATGTAAAAATGGTCATTGTGTAGCTTTCAATTTAAGATTACATTATCTTGCTTATTACTATTGCTGTTTTTGGGGTAAACAAACACCTGCTCTTAGTATTAATGAGCCAAACGCAATAACACTATTTCAATATTGGTCCAATTGGAAATTCTATTGTTTACCTCCTAATTTCTTATGTATGTGCCATGATCTTAGCTCGATTGCCTGATGATCGTGAATTTTCCTTTGAATCAGTGATATACGGTATTTAAGCATCACAGCTTCTGCATTTTTCGTAATGGTGATTTGAAGTGATATAATATCTTAAAATATGTAGTGTTTTGTTTATTTGTTTACTTTGATATTTCACCATAGAGACAGGCTTTTCGCTTGGGACGCCGATAGCTGTTTTCAGTGCACAAGTTACAAAAGGGTGCAGCTGCTATATATTTAATGTATAATTTTGTAATGTTTGTTTTGCTGATGTGACTATTATGTCAAACTACATGTTTATAGTATCATATATAACGTTTATCTAGAATTTTGGACATTCTATTCTGAACGGGTGTGTTCTTTTGGTAATTAGGCTATCCACCCTGGATATGGTTTCCTATCCGAAAGTGCTGACTTTGCCCAGCTGTGTGAAGGTAGGGGTCTTACATTCATAGGCCCTCCAGCATCTGCCATCCGTGATATGGGTGACAAGAGGTATGAATCTGACAGACTGCTTGCTATCTTGCTTTCATTCCTTCTCCTATTCTAATATCAGAATCCCCTATTTTAGGTTTGTTTTTGAACTTTGAAATGCATATGAAGTGACCCACTAAAGGCTAGAGGTGGGAACTTGGAAGTCAGTAATATGGTTTTAAGCTAGAATTTGTTTCACTGTGCAGGCCCTACTTATAATAAGCATTAAGCATAGTGCAGCCATGTTTGTGACGGATAATTAATGGCCTAGTATGATTATATTGTTTAAATAATCATTCTCTAAGTAAACCTCAACTCTCCAATAAATGCCAAATTTGAAGTTCCCAACTAGCTTAGCATTTTTCCACTGTGTAATAGAGAGCTGGTTGGGTGGAGAGAGGTGAATACTTTTTAGGAATATCAAGGGACTGTTCTCTTTCTCTATTATATATCCAATCTTTAAGTGCCTCTACATGACCAAGAGTAGTGGGAGTCATTGCGAGACATTTGGATCCTTCTCCCTCTCAATTAGATGCATGCTTAGCCTAATATTTGTGTGAGTGAGATATGTGATAAAATGCCTTTTCAACTTATTATTTTTATACATTCATCAGTGCATCAAAGAGGATAATGGGGGCAGCTGGGGTACCACTTGTGCCTGGATATCATGGAAATGAACAAGATATTGATAAAATGAAGTTGGAAGCTGACCAAATTGGGTATCCAATCTTAATAAAGCCAACCCATGGAGGTGGAGGAAAGGTGCATGGTACCTGATATTTATTCTTATACAAATTACTACACTTCATGATTCTTAATGCATTTGTGATAACTGATAGATGGATTTATTGCCAGATTTGTAAAATGTGTTGCTTAAAGCATTGACATGAATTTGAGGCAGGTTTCCATAAGTTCTATGATTGTCATTGAATCTTTACTGATCCTAAATTATTTATTTGATCCTGTAATTCTTAACTTTGGGAATCTCAGTTTATCTCATTTTATAAGATAATGTAATATTACTCATAATTGAGGTGTATAATCACTCTTTAAGGTTTCTGAATGTTTAGAAGTTGAAAATTTTATTTTAGGAATCACAAATTTCTTTTTGGTGAAACAGGTATGAAAATATAAAAAAGTTATCTTTATCGTTCATGGGATTACAATTTATTTCTGATGAAATTCTGACAATGTTCATATTTTAGGGTATGCGGATTGTGCACACTCCGAATGAATTTGTTGAATCCTTCTTAGCTGCACAGCGTGAGGCAGCCGCTTCCTTTGGTATAAACACAATATTGCTGGAGAAGTATATTACACGGCCCAGGCACATCGAAGTTCAGGTACTCCTATCAGTTTTATGACCCTGGCTTATATTTCTTCCTTTTCTTTTGATGCTGCTTCTGACAAAACAAAAAGTGATTTTTAGTGAATTTCTTCAGTTTGTAGACTTCGATTTCACTTTCTCCAAAAATTTACTTGAACAATGGGCTTTTATTGTTGGTGAATCATGAAGAGAAGTAATGGTCCTCAGTCTTCAATGACTCTTTTCCTAGCCTGTATGAGCTGAGTTTTTAGCAAATTCTCTTATGTTTGGTATCATAGATTTTTGGGGACAAGCATGGGAATGTTCTGCATTTGTACGAGAGAGATTGCAGTGTGCAAAGAAGACACCAAAAAATAATCGAAGAGGCCCCAGCTGTAAGTCTTACATTCTGTGTCCTCAATATTAATTTTTCTAAAAAAACTTTCTTGGAGTTGTGATTTTGTAATAATAAATTCAGTCATGCAGCCAGATGTTTCTACTGATTTCCGTGCACACTTGGGTCAAGCTGCTGTCTCTGCAGCAAAGGTGAGGTCCCTTGCCTTCAATATGTTAAATTTTCTTAGCTACTAACCTTTTGCTGAGGATGTTAAAACTGCTTGATTCAAGACCAGCTTTCTTGGCAGGCTATTTGCTTATACTTTTGTGCTTGATTTATTTATTTGTCTTTGAATTTCTTCACTTTGAATATATTTTGAACTGTAGTAAACAATCCTAATGTCTATTTAGGCAAGAGGTGAGACAGATTTTTTTCCCTGTCTTTCTAAAATTTTCGTGGTTCTCCTTGTATCTTCATTCCATTCTATACATCCACTAATTTCAAGTTTCTTTCTAATGCCTGAAGGCAGTTAATTATTTCAATGCTGGGACAGTGGAGTTTATAGTTGATACAATCTCTGGCCAGTTTTACTTTATGGAGATGAATACCCGGCTTCAGGTGCTTGCATTGATTTACAGTCACATTTTTTTTTTCTTGAAATCTATATGGCTTACAGGTTTGTAGTGTGGCACATGTTATTACAGGTTGAGCATCCAGTTACAGAGATGATTGTTGGTCAAGATCTTGTAGAATGGCAAATCCGTGTTGCCAATGGAGAAGTTCTTCCACTGAGTCAATCAGAAGTGCCTTTATCAGGTAGTTTTGTTTTTCCTTCCCCCTCCCCTCCACCTACTTTTTTGAGAGGGAGGGCTGTCATTGGAGTTGACTTTGCTTCTATGATGAAGACTTTGGTGTAACCAGAGCACCCTTGGCTTATTTTTATACTAAGCTACATCATGATTTGTGAATAGTTGTAAGTTGATAGCTGGATAGGTCTGTAGTTGGCCAATTATTTACTTCCACTTTTAGTTGTTTTCTCAGCTAATGGCCCAAAGAAGAAAAATGAAAAAGTATAAGGGCAAAATTTTCTGTGACGTAGACATGATAGATAAGGCCCCTTTGAATTTTGTCTTGTACACTGATTTGACAATGGAGTCCAGTGATTATTTATGAGGCCTAAGTTCCATTATATTCTTTGCATGGATTAAAATGTAATAGAGGATGCTATTTATGACTAAATGCTCTCAAAATTTTATCCAATCTGCATTGCTTTACAGATTTTAGAAAAGGGAAGATTAACTGGTTTATTGGGAAAGGGTTATACAAAAATTGTTATTAGATTATGTAGTTATGTTTAATGATTTTGAGCTTGTCAATTAATTTATGCTTGTGTGAGAATATGTGTGCCATCTAATATGTGGGGAGTTTAAAGTCTCTGTATTGTATAATTATTTGCTATGTTGACAGGTCATGCTTTTGAAGCTCGAATATATGCAGAAAACGTTCCAAAGGGATTTCTGCCAGCAACTGGTGTTCTTCATCATTATCATCATATTCCAGTTTCCTCCACAGGTTATTTGCAGTTTTACACTATGATACCAAGTAACTAATGATATTATATGGTGAATTTGGAAATGTATCCCTCGTTTTTTTTCCAGTTGAAGAGCATTAAACTTGAATATGTTTTTATGGGTGTCTTGTTGACTTATGGGAAGTCTGCTATTTTGGCAGTTCGAGTGGAGACTGGAGTTAAAGAAGGAGACACTGTTAGCATGCACTATGATCCAATGATTGCTAAGCTTGTGGTCTGGGGAGAAAATCGTGCTGCAGCTTTGGTCAAGCTAAAGGATTGTTTGTCAAAGTTTCAGGTATACCCAAATTTTGAATAATGCCTTCACTACATTACGATAGTACCATTTTATCAAGCTAGTCCTTTCATCTGGCAAGTAATTCTATCTTTTTGAAATCATGCTGATTTTAGTGGCAGATATCTCCTTCCACAGGTTGCAGGTCTACCAACCAATATCAACTTTCTTCAAAAGCTTGCCAACCACTGGGCTTTTGAAAACAGCAAGGTGGAGACTCATTTTATTGATAACTACAAAGATGATCTCTTTGTTGATCACAACAACTCTGTGTTAGCAAAAGAAGCATATGAAGCTGCAAGACTTAGTGCATCTCTAGCAGCTGCATGTCTCATTGAAAAAGAGCATTTCCTGTTGATGAGAAATCCCCCTGGTAAACTGCCCCATTCTTCTTGTGCAATGCATCTGTGTTATTTCCACAATTCTTTTTGGTACTCACATGTGCTAGTGTGTTCAGGGAGTGGCAGCTTACACCCTATATGGTATGCTTATCCACCTTTCAGAGTCCACCACCAAGCTAAGCGGATGATGGAACTTGAATGGGATAATGATTATGATAGTGGTAGCTCGAAGCTCTTAAAGCTTACCATCACTTATCAGCCTGATGGGAAATACCTGATTGAGGTAACATCCATGCATAACATGGGGAATAGTGATTTCTTCCAATCCTTTTGTTGTGTGCCACAAATTCTCTAATTTTAAAGTTTATACTCAAGATGCTATCGTGTTCTTTCAGACAGAAGAAAATGGATCTCCTGTTTTAGACATCAAAGCAACGTATTTAAGAGACCATTATTTTAGAGTCGAAGCTGATGGTGTAAGCAAAGAAGTTAATCTAGCTGTTTATTTAAAGGTAAATGTGTTACTCTACATGCATCATTTGTTGAGTGTATAACAATTAAATTATTGGAAATTCCTTTAGTGCTCTCTATACATCTTGGTTATCATTAAAAATCTTGGTACAGCTGACACAGTTTTTTTTAATGTTGTCAGGATCACATTAAGCATATTCATGTATGGCAAGGGTCTTATCATCATTATTTCAGAGAAAAAATAGGGCTGGAGTTGTCTGAGGATGAAGAATCCCAGCATAAGCCCAAATTTGAATCAGCAGCCCACCCTCAGGGGGCAGTTGTGGCACCCATGGCAGGCTTGGTGGTTAAGGTTATGGTGGAGAACAAGACAAAAGTAGCAGAGGGGCAACCTGTATTAGTTTTAGAAGCAATGAAGATGGAGGTTTGTACTTGATACAGTTGCCCCTATAATGTTGGAAATACCTCTGTCTCGCTCTCTTTGTTAGGCTATTTATGAAGTTCTAACTTTACTGTTCTGTACTTTTTTTAGCATGTTGTAAAGGCACCATCATCTGGCTATGTGAGCGGGCTCCAAGTTACGGCTGGTGAACAGGTTTCTGATGGTAGCGTTCTTTTCAGTGTAAAGGTTAGTTAATTGCCTTCGCTATTCTTCACATTGGCTGTGGAGTAAATTGTTGGTGCAGAACATAATTGCATGACACTCAATCAAAAACGCTTTTCTTTGGTTTTTTTCTACTCATTTCATTCCGTAGGTACAAAATGAATGTTCCTTCCATAATTCTTATCTGTTAACTCACCAACTTTTCATTTTTTTTATCCTCTAGTCTGACATTGCTGATTCAGAAGATAAAGTATTTTGAGTGAGCTACGGTTTAGGAAATCCTGGCCAACATATTTCTTATGTAGGAGCAACTAAATAAATTAAGAAAAAATGGTTAATTAATATTCAAAAAGTGGTAAATTGTTATCCATGATGGAATTGTCCTAATATTTTTCTTTTATTTGACACTCAACAACTCAGGCCAGTTTGTTGAACTATGGTGATTATATTATCGGTAAACATGTACAGACAAATCATGTACCTGTTTGTGTTATTTGTCCGAGTAATTATATTTTTTCATCTGTTGATTTCCTTGTCCGGGGAGAAAAAAAGTGTGATCAGTAATTCTGGCAATTGTATATGTTCATGCGTAGGTGACATATTGTTGTGCTTGGACAGGATGAATAAATTCACACATAGATAAACTGCTTCGCATCAAGATCTTGACAAGGGGTACCTCGTTCTGGATGATTAACAGTGAAGTAATCATCTGTGTGTTCACAAGTCGAATAAGAAAGTCCTTATTCTTATTGTTGAACAATCCCCTTTCCCCGAGTTACTAAAGGATGTTATGTACTTCATCATATTACAGGTCGTTCCTCAATCCATTAATAATAAAAGCTATGAATAACATCATTCTAAGTCCGCGCTCCTACAATAGCTTATCTAAAACTTTTTTCTTTTTTTAATATTTGCCTGGTTGACTGGTTGCCGTGTAATCCATAACCGATCAATTCTTTTCTTATTTTTTTTGTGGATCAACAATTACCGATCAATTCGTAAAGGTCGTTTAGGATGAGAAGATAAATAAAATTTTAACGCAAATATTTTTACCAAAAAGAAATTAACGGAAATAAAATATTGATATTAAATTGACTTAAGTTCTGAAGATGAAAAAAAATTATTGAAAATTTATTTATTATTATATCAAAAGAAAAAAAATGAATCTTTATACGTCCAATAAAGTTTGGGCTCTGAATGAATTGGTCGCCAATATTTTTGGACCCGGTCATTAATTTGATGAATATAAGAACGACTTTAATCAGTGAATTGAGCAACTTGTCGCAATTCGTTGCCTTGGCAGCAGAAGAATGCTTGCTTAGCGTCTTCATGAATTAAAAAAAAGAGTCCCTCTATGTAAAGGATCAGTAATTCAAACAAAAAAGAAATAAAAGAAAGGCCTTAGATTTTATTCGAATAGGATAATGATTCCATTTTTTGAAAAATAGGATAATTATTCTTAATTAATAGGATAATCATCAAACAACAGTGGCCTATCGTTTAGGGATTTACCATCAATCAGATAATAATCATATTATTTTATTTTATTTTTGGCCAGTAGATAATAATCGCATGCAGAACAAGAGTTTTTAGCAAAATCTGATTTCCTTCCTTACGTTTATCTCCCAATTTTTATTTTCCAATGCACTTTTATAAACTTGTTGCTGAAGGGGAAAAATTATTGTTCCTTCGTCTTCCTTCTTGATTCTCCTCCATCAACTCAACCTTTTTCTCTCTTGCTTGATGTTTCTTTTGGGAAAAGGAAAAAAAAAAAAAAGTTGTTCAATGATTTATGCTATATTTTATATTTGAACTTCGTTACTCTTTGACTTGGGCTTTATATTCTTAATTGCTGTCAGAGACAAACTACAATTTCAAATCATTCTTCTCATTGGTTTTGTCTTTGACTACTTTGATTTGCCCAAGTATTTGTAGCTCTACGTGTAGACTGTGTAGTGGCTTATCTTTTAATCTATGTCCCCTCAAATTCGAGGAATTCCGGTATCATGAAATAACCGTGGCAATTCAGGAAAGAAATACGGAGTTATTTGATTAATTCCTCATTAGATAGGAAGTTGGATTCAAACATAAAACTCCCAACTATTTCGATTTATATTCTCTTGGTCCTTCCTGGAATCTCTCGCCCTTCTCAGTGTAAAATTATCATTATCTTAATTGGAGTTCTCAAATAATCCAAGCTTCAACGCGGAGATTGAAATTGCTAGTGCTGTCATGGCTATGGCTAAGACATTGAATAACTCCGTAGAAGACGCTGTAACAGATAAACCTGAGTCGAAAGATCAGAAGAGGTTGGGTTCAAATGCGAACGAGAATACTGGAAAATTTAGCAATCGAGGAATATATGTGAGAGCCGATAAGATTGATTTTAGGAGTTGGGATATTCGACTGGAGAAGCACTTGAGTAGGATTCAGTCGAGAGAGAAGCAAAAGCAAAAGCCAGAATGGGAAATTGATTCCTCCAAACTGGAGATAAGACATGTTATAGATAAAGGAACCTATGGAACAGTCTACCGTGGCGTTTATGACGGCCAAAACGTCGCAGGTAACTTTTCCATTGGCTCTTCTCTTAATTTAAAGAATAGACCGTGTTTCGATTATACTTTCGTTTTGTCTCATGTTCATGAATGCATTATGTCTCTTTTGTCTTGTGATGTTTGTGTCTTGGCAGATTTTGTGTTCTGTTTTGCGCTTCATTTGATAACTATTGTCTTATTTTTATGTCATTCTTAATTTTACAGTGAAAACATTTGATTGGGAGGATAATGGCACTGAAGCAGCTGCTCGTCGGGCATCATTTCAACAAGAGGTTGCTGTTTGGCATAAGCTTAGCCATCCAAATGTTACAAAGGTCAAAGATCCTCCAAGTCTATAATATATTGCCTTAGTCGGAATCATATACCAATTACAATTGACAAATCCAAAAAAGAACACGCAATATTATATTACTTCTTAATTCTCATTTAATAAGAGAATATATGGATAATTTCTATGCAGTTTGTGGGAGCTTCAACGGGAACCTCATATCTGAAAATTTCTTCTGGAGATATATCAAGTAAAGTTGAATCATTTCTTCCAGTCCAGGCGTGTTGTGTTGCTGAGTATGTTCCTGGGGGGACGTTGAAGAAGTTTCTGATAAGGAAAAGAAGGGAAAAGCTTGCTTTTAAGGTTGTGATTCAGCTTGCTTTGGACATCTCCAGAGGGTGAGTTTATTTCTTCTTCTAAAAGCAGTAACAAGTTCATTCAAGTTACTAGTGGTATTTATTTGACTAAGGTTTTGGTGTTTTTGTTGTTTCAATTTCAGTTTGAGTTATCTTCACTCACAAAAGATTGTGCATCGTGATGTGAAGACAGAAAATTTGTTGTTAGATGCTAACAGAACTGTAAAAATCGCTGATTTTGGTGTTGCTCGAATTGAAGCTCAGAACCCAAAGGACATGACTGGGGAAACTGGTACCCTTGGTTATATGGCGCCAGAGGTAACCTAGCTACTTCTATAATTCTTCATAAGTCTAATATAGTTTAACTGCCATCAAGTTCTGTCTATGTAATACTTGAAAACAGAACTTAATTCACTATAATTAATCAGGTGCTTGATGGTAAGCCTTACAATAGGAAATGTGACGTATTTAGTTTTGGTATATGCTTGTGGGAAATCTATTGCTGCAATATGCCTTATCCTAATCTTAGCTTTGCCGACATATCAACTGGAGTTGCTCGACAGGTTAGCATTTTTCTCTCACCTGCAAATTTGGGATAATAGCTTTTATCATGCATTTCCAACAGTTGACTATTCATCGTTTATTCTTCACTCTTAAACTACTGAAACTGGTTTTTTAACAGAATTTACGACCAGAAATCCCAAGATGTTGCCCCAGCTCACTCGCAAAAATCATGCGAAAATGTTGGGATGAAAACCCAGCCAAACGCCCCGACATGGACGAAGTAGTGAGGTTATTAGAAGCTATAGATACTAGCAAGGGAGGTGGCATGATTCCAAAAGGCCAAGCAACTGGGTTTTTGTGTTTTTGTGTAGGTCGGGGCCCATAATTTTCTCGATCTCTCTCTTGCATCTCTTGTTCTAATTTTTTTCAATCTATGTAGAAGATAGATCTATAGATTTTTTAATCTAATGAATCAATTTCTCCTTTTCTACTCCGTTTTTGGTTATGAAATATTTGATATGGAAATTTATCCTTAATGTCGCAATGTCAGAAATATGGACAATAATTGAAGTATACAACCTGGTAATTTGGTTTTAGTGTAAGGCAGAACTTTATGATATAAGCTAATAAAGAATTTTTAATCCAATGAGATTCCTTGGATTGCCGTTGGAAAGAGGAATTGGTGGCCTAGAGAAGAGAATATGTTATTATTGTATGAGAAATTAGTTCTGGAATTTACTCATAAAATACTTTATATGATTTAATAATGGAGAGGAGGTCAGATTTTCTTTTCGTTTGTGTAACAAAGAAGGTGAGTTTTTATGACCGTTGGTACACCATTTAATAAAAGAAATTTTAGAATAGAAAATTTAAAATATTATGTTTTCGTATTTAATACATAGATTAAAAAAATATTTACAAAAATAAAATATTTTCATATTTTTATAAATTTTTTTCATCTAAAGATGTATTTTTATAACATAAAAATATTTTTAGATTAGTAAAATTACTAAATTATTTTTTTAAAACTTAATCATATCTTATTATGATTTGATTTATTTTAAAGTTATCTTTAATTGATTTTAATATTAATTTTATTGTTAAAAATTTATATTTATTATGGTTGAAATTAAAAAAAATAAGTACTATTAAAATTTAAAATCTTACAAGATTTTTTTTCAAAATTTAACAATTTAATTTAATTTCAATTGACCAAAGTTGATTTATATTAGTTTGATTGAGACAAAAATATATTTGATAAATTAGATAAGTTTAATTAAATAAATAAATATGAATCAAATCAAATAACAAAAAAAAATATAAATATAAATTCTAAATATTAAAAAAAAATCTTACTATCTAACCCTGTACTAAAAAAATTAATTCTTCATCTAATATAATTTTTAAATACTCTAATTTTAAATGAAAAAATTATAGAAAATTAAAAATTTTAACTTATTAGAGTTGTAGTTATTAATATAAGATCTTTAAAAAATAATTTTATTAATATTAATTACATAATATTAAAATAATCTAATAAAATAATAAAAAAATTAAGTTGAAAATATAATTAATTACATAACATTAATATAATATAAGTAATTAAAAAAAAATTAGTTATAATTTAATATATATAATTATCAATGACATATTTAAAAAATTATTAAATATTTTTAAAAAAATATTAAAACTGAACTAAATGCAAGAATTTAATTTTTAAAAAATTATTATAAAATATTTTTAAGAATATTTTAAGTAAATCAAATAAATTTTTTTAAATTTTTGAAAATTATATTCTAAAAAATATGATCCTTAACAATAAAAAAATTTATTCATATATTAAAAATCTCTTTAAAATAATCATAAAATTATTATGACATAATTTAAAAATCATGAGTTTAAATTCTACATATAACTTCTTTCTTTACTTTGAGACAAGGCTACTTATATACGAGACTTCATCTAATAAAAGTGTCGTGTATTGGATCATTTTTTTTTTCTTTCGTATACTAGCTCTTGAACTCGCACCAAAACGCTGGATCCATTTAAGTATTCTTTCTTCCTTTTTCTATTTGTATCTATTATTTTCCTTATAAATTATAAAGGATTTCTATCCAAAATCTGCCGAGACGATGACGTTGATCTCAAATTTGAGATTGACATGTAGTGGGATCTCTAATCAGCATAGTGACAAAATGCAAGAATCAACAACAGTGCCTCACTAAAAGTAGACGAGAGGCAAAGACGAATGACACGTCTCTAAAAATTATTTCTTATTTTTAAAAATAAAAAAATAAAAAATATTTAAATTATTGTTTTTTACTAAAAATATAATATATTTTTTAAAAAATTAAAAAATTAAAAAATATTCTAAACTATAATTTTTTAATATATATATAAAATATTAACATAAATTATCAAAATTAATTTTATAAAATAATTTTAAAAAATAACATTAAAAAGGCTCGTAGCATCTCTAGTAGTTGTTTCACACCATGAAAAATCTTAATTTGTTCTTCTTTTTTTTAACAGAGGAAATTTTGAATTTAAAATTTCTTATTAATTTTCACGTTTGTCACCATTAAATCATACTTAAATGACTTTTTCTTAGTCTTGATCATTGAAAAATTTTGAAATTTAAACGCAAATAAAATGGAGTTACTAATCTAATCCCACTATTCTCAAAATTAAATTTGAGTTTATTTAGGCCAAATCACAAATTAGATAACTGACTTGTTCAATTAGGCTCCTGGATTAACTACTACTTGGATTTTTTCATAAACGACTAAGAAATCTAAAAGAATTGTCCTTTTTTACGGTAGGAAATATATTTATACTTTATCTTCTACACAAAGACAATTATTTAAGTAAACTTTGTATTCCTAGACTTTGACCCAACCCTTCTATTTTCATCCCCGCGAATTATGGATGTGAATGGGCGGTAATCTTATTATTTTTTTATTATCATTTGTTTAAAATATCTTATATTTAAATTATAATTATATTAAAAAATATTATTTTTAATATCTATATTTAAAATACATGAAATATCTATAATATATCTATTTAATATTCAATACTTGATATTTATATAATAAAAATTTTTAAATATTATAAATGACTATAAAATATTATTTTACAATAAAAAATATTTTATTATTATAAACTAAAATAAAAAATAACAATTTTAATATTAATAAAAATATAAAATTTTATTTAATAATATATATTATTTAAATATTAAATATTAAATATCTTATTTATCTATATATTAGATGAATATAAAATATTTAATATCTATCAAATATTAAATAAATATTATTAAATATTCATTGTCTAATATGAATCATTCATTTGGACAAAATACACATTCTGAACTTATTAATAAAATAATACTATTCTTTAATAATAAAATTAAAAAATTATCTCAGCTTAGAGATGATAGGCGGGTATTGTGATTGTTAATAATAATAATAACAAATAACAAGAGAACATGTAATTTTTGGGTCTGAATTTTATAAAGTTAAGAAATAATAAATTTTTTTAAAATTAAAGGAAGATAAAAATAAAAAATATGTATTTCTTAATCTATTTAACGTAAATCTTTATTAATGTGAATTATTTATTTTTTTATTTCTATAACTTGTCAAAAATTTATTATTTTTTAACTTGAGAGAATTCAAAGTCATAATTTTTTATTTTTAAGAGGCTATTATATATATAATTTAGAATAAATTATTATTTTAATATTAAAAAATATAATATATCTCAATTTAATCTCTAAATTATAAAAATATTTTTATTTTTAAAAAATATATTATATTTTAATTTAATTATTAAAATTATAAATTAAGATATAAAAAATATATAATATTTATACGTAAAAATTAAATTGAGACATAATATATTTTTTAAATATTAAATTAAATATTTTTATAATTTAAAAATTAAATTAAAATAAATTATATATTTTAAAAATTAAAATATTAATTTACTGATGAATAATGTATTGTAAATAATACTCTGTTTTCTATATAAAAAGCTTAAAAGTAATGTATGGATTGGTTAATGTTGGAATAAACCGGAGGTTTTTGGTTATTCTGGGCTCAGCTCGAACCAAAATGCGCTTATTTGAACTTGCTCGAACCTCTAGGTTAGTTGGATACTTGGATTGGAAATCTCAGACGCTGGAATGTCGTCATTCGTCACTGACTTCCTTCGTCAGGCTGGCGGATCCGCCGTAATCGATGGTGGCCTCGCGACGGAGCTCGAACGCCACGGCGCCAACCTCAACGATCCTCTTTGGAGTGCCAAATGCCTGCTCGAGTCACCTCACCTCATTCGCGAGGTACTCTGGCTCTGCGTGTGTTTAGTATTGTTTCCGAGAAAGCCTCGGAAAATGATGTAATTGGAACCAACATTTCTTGGTTATTTCTTGCTTGGAATAAAAAAATATTTCCATCCGCTCATTCAGACCAGTGAGCACTCCCTGTAGTAATTGATATAATTTCACATCTGATGTCTCTGAAGCTGCAATTGGCATATTACAAGAAGATCCTAAATGATTGACTCATATTTGTGAAACTCTGAAAGTTTATTTGCTTTTTTGTATTTTGCAAACTTAAGGCGATTGTGACCTCATTTTAGACATTTTAGAAATGGCGATTTTGACGAGCTTTCTAAACTTGAACATTTTTCTATTGCAGTCTCTCAGTTATGGAAACCGTTTAAATTTTAACTGGATGAATGACTAGTTTCTTCTGTTTTTGTTTTTTTCCTGTTGTGATAATCTTTATGGACTTTGCATAATTTTGGACTTACTTGATGGAACAGGTACATCTTGATTACCTGGAAAATGGTGCAGATATTATAATCACAGCCTCTTATCAAGTAAGAATTCTGCTGAGGATGAGCTTTCATGTTTTTTCTCTTCCTAAAACCGAATTTGAGGTAGTTGTTGGTGAATAGGCCACCATTCAAGGTTTTCGAGCGAAAGGCTATTCTAACGAAGAAAGTGAAGCCGTGCTCAGAAAAAGTGTTGAAATTGCTGTTGAAGCCCGACGTGTATATTATGAAAGATGTGCTACATGTTCCCCAGGAGATGGAGATGATGGTAGAATCTTCAAACGACGTCCAATCCTAGTTGCTGCATCAGTTGGCAGCTATGGAGCTTATTTGGCTGATGGATCAGAGTACAGGTGAAATGAATACTATTTGGAATAGAATGCATTCTGATTTTATTTATTTGCGGCATTGTGTAAGTTTTGTATCTGTCTGTTATCCAGCCCATTCATTGATTGAAAAGACAATCAAAATGATCTTCATGGTATTGATTGACCACTGGCAGTAATCTATCTTGCATTCTTGTACAGTTTTGAGCTTTTCTGTATAGAACTATCTACAGTTTATGAGAAGGTTGAAGTTTGTTAGAATCCAGTATAAATTAGTTTTTGCATTATTCATGTTTCTTGGTACTTTCTTCCTAACAGTGGGAATTATGGTGATGGCATGACACTGGAAACTCTTAAAGATTTTCATAGGAGAAGAGTTCAAATATTAGCAGATTCAGGTGCTGACTTAATTGCATTTGAAACAGTGCCAAATAAGCTAGAAGCTCAGGTATCTTATAAGTGCTTGACATTTAAATGCTAAAATAAAATAATCTCTTGATAATGGAAAAAACTGCTGCTAAATTCCATTGAATTACTTTGATTGACTACCTTTCATACAGCATAATCCCTTGGATTAACGGGAATCAATTTGTCAAAAAAAAAAAATGTCAGAACATGTAGCAATACGGCACAGAGGAGAAAATCTGAAAATGTGTGAAATAAAAACTCAATTCCAATTCCACAATTTTTGGAATCGTATTCTGTGAATTCTATTGGTCTTCATGCTCTTTTACAAATTCTGTAAACTGCAACCAGATGACTTGGTAGGCTGTCATAAGAGAGAATAGAAAACGTGCTTTCATTATTTTCAATAGGCTTTATTGTAATCTTTCTCATGATTGAGGCTTTATTTCTGTCTTTCCAACCTTTCCAACAGAGTTTGGCTCAAAATCTTCAATTTGATTAGATGGACCACAAGAAATTTAGAAAGTATTAAATTTCCTTTGCAAATTTAGTAAACTTCAAGCTGTCATACATGATGCCTGAAGCTTTAAATATTTATAATAGTCTCTCTTTTAATCTCTCATGGTTTAGGCTTTATTTCTGTCTTTCTAACCTTTCTCAATCAATACAGTCTCCTGTATCTAAAGAAGTCTTTCCAACAGAAATTGGCTCAAAATCTGCCTTTTTTAAGGATGGACTATTAGAATTTGAGAGAGTATTAAATTTCCTTTTCAAAAAGCATAAAATAGCTGGTCAATTAATTTTATATAGTGTGTAAGGCACTAGGACAAGAATTAATTGAACATACCCTGCATCCTGGAATGGCACAAAAATCAAGTAGTTGATGGAAACAGTAAACCTGGAATGTGAATATGTTTTAACTCTCCTTCCTACTTATTTTTCTGTTTGGTCTTGACTCTCCCTAAGTATGCTTGTTTATTAATTAGGCTTATGCAGAGCTTCTAGAAGAAGAAAACATGAAGATTCCTGCGTGGTTTTCTTTTAACTCCAAGGATGGAATTAATGTTGTTAGTGGTGATTCTTTAGCGGAGTGTGGTTCCATTGCTGAATCATGCAAAAGAGTTGTTGCTGTTGGAATCAACTGCACCCCACCTAGATTTATGCATGGACTAATATTGTCGCTTAAGAAGGTATACATTGAATCATTTTGATAGGTGCCTATATATTTGTGTGATCTTGCACATATGACAGTTAGATGTTGGACTTTCTTTTTCTCCATTTATCATGATACATGTTCAATCTGTAGGTATAGGTGAAGAGCTGCAAAATATGGCAAATAATAGTAATCTTAAACTGTGTTTAACTATGAAGATGGCTTGTATGATGTGATCAAAATTTAACCCTGTACCTTGATACTGATTTTATATTCATATGTAACTATTTCTCGTTCATAGAAAATTGTAGGTTGCTTTTTCCTTTTTGTTGTTATACTATAGAAGAATAAATGTTTGTGCTAATTAGTCTCTATTATTTATGGGACGAAACCTTTTAAAATGCTTATCTTTGATTCACACACACACACACATATATATATCCATCAGGTGACTACGAAACCAATTGTTATATATCCGAACAGTGGGGAAAGCTATGATGCTGACCGAAAGGAGTGGATAGTAAGTTCCTTTTCTGTGTTTCTGCTGTTACATATTGTGTTGTTTTTCAAGCATAGAGTCGTCGTATTTATTTTGGAAATTGAACCAATATAGAATACAGAGATGAAGTCGGGGCATCTAAATAACAATATAAAAAGTAGGCAAAGAAACCTTTGGAGATTTTTTTAGAAGACACGTAAAAAAGACAAGGACTAAAGTATAGATCTTTCTTTATATGAGGGTCTTGATACACACATATGCGATGTCTATACTGAGTTTATTTTCGTTTTTATGGAGGGCTTGGAATTAATGCGTGACCTGCGTTTTATGCAGGCTTTTATATTTTAAGATCTGAAAACAACATGAAAATCAACCATGTTCTTGTATCTGTGATTTCAATCCATAATAGGCGCACTTACACAGAGTTGACTGTTTTTTAATCGTGTTTAACAAGTGCAATTTATATTTATTTTTTTGAAGACAAGCTTCTGTTCGAGTGGTGTTGGGCTTATTGTATGTGACGATTTACAAGTGCCTAATATGTATTTCAATCAACAAGGTCCCCCGGTTTGGAATGTTGATGAGTGTTGCCCTTTTTATGAGATATACTTTAATACTTGTGAAAGATCGAAAGAGACAAACTGTCATAGTTTATTTTTTTAGCTAATCATTTAAAAAGATTCATTTTCGAAATAACTCTTGAATCATGTAGTACTGATTCCACGTTCTTGTTACAGCAAAATACAGGTGTTTCAGATGAAGATTTTGTCTCGTATGTAAACAAATGGCGTGAGCTAGGAGCTTCCCTTATAGGAGGCTGCTGCCGAACTACCCCAGCTACTATCAGAGGCATATACAGTACACTTTCCAGGAGATCTGCAACTCTTGCCGCAAATCAAGCAAAGAGCGCAATGGGACAAGTAAATTAATTTTCTTGCCAAGAAGGCTGGCAGCTGGTGCTGTGTCATGTTGGTCCTTTCGGCTTTGAGATGGGAAGACCGTGGACCTTGGTTAGTCTTTTGGATATATCCATTTTGTACTATCGGTCTAGACGGTATTTTTGCCATTAAATGCTAGCAACCTAACCTTCTAAGGTTCGCCGTAGAGGTCTCAAGATCACTTTAAAGATCAGCGGAAAAATCTGGTTTTTTTTTTTTTGGAGAAAAAGCGAAGGCTGATAATTGGCATGTGAAACTTGTAGACCATGTCTTGAATTGTCATAGTATTCTCTTGACTATACTAGCTAATTCGTATTATGCGAACTTACGGAGAATAATAATTGAATAATTGGTAACACGGCGGGCGCATAGCTGCATCTTAAATTCAACCTTTCTTTTGCTTTCATGGATTTCTAAAAGATGTTATGGTGTCTTAACACTGCAAGATTTGAATTTAATTGTCTTGGCATTTTCGCTTTTTAACTTAGTGAAATTTGAAAACCCGCACCAAGTGAAAGAGAGGAGCACATTTTCCAATTCACCGTTAATATTTTGTAAATCACCGTTAATATTTTATAATTTTATAGAATAAAATCTTAGTATAACATCATTTGTTACTTTAAAATATTTGCTCGATTGACGAGTTAATGCTTCTTTTTTTGATATTTTTTTCACTACAGATAACGGTAGAAAACTGCAACCGCTTAGCATCTAAAATTTATTTTGTGCCATTCCTTGGTACTTCCTTCAAACAAGCTAGTGGACCAAAATTACCAGCAGCAACGGGGAATTAAAAAATCATTTTAAGCTCAACTGTCCATCCCATCTCAATCTTTTATCACCTAAAAGGGTTCCAATTCCAGATTTTCCAATCCCCTCTCTAACAGAGCACCACACACCACGGTTACATCCAAATCTTATCAGCGAAAAGGAGCCCGGAGACAGTACATTTTTACACGATGAAGAGTATTCTAGCGTCGTATATCAAGTATCAAAACCAGAATATATTCCACTCTCCCTCAACAACCTCTTCTCTTCTTCGACGTAATTTTTCCCTCGGCTTGCCTGACCAAGCTCTCTTTTTCTCTTTTCTTTCTGAGAGAAAGAAATGTTCTTCTTCTCTTTCTGAGTTTGAACAGTTGACAGCTGCTCTCCTAGGGATATAGCAGCTCGTGTTTTCTGTCTCTCTTCATACGATTCGTCAGTCTCTTTGTCCAGACGCCTTTCCTTTCCGGTGGACCAAGACCAATCTTGCTTGAAGTTATCCCCTTCTTTTGGTGGGGGTACGTTCAAGACTGAAGGACCACCTTTAAATCCATATCGCTTCAGAGCTTCAAAGTCAATAGCACCGCTTTTCTGCTTGCTAGATTTACCTGTAGACAAAATAATAGAACTAGTAAAGTAAAATTATACAGGAACAAAACTAGAGAGAGTTTTCAAGAAGATGCCGAACTTTGAGAGCAACATAGAATGAAACTATCCAATCATATATTTCACAACCTGAAAACTTTGTTCGACCAACATTAATCACCAATATATTCAAATTTAATCAAAATAATAAACCGTGATTTCTGATTGTAATTTAAAATATTTTACGATCTTCACAAGTTCATCTTTTTAATGCATAAATATGGAAGAGCATTAATGTTTTATTTTGTTGGAGAAAATGATGGTTTTGGTTTCCCAAGTGGGCATGAATAATGATTAGCAATGTCGATGTAGCTGCAGTTCTTAGACTTTCACAGCGAGTTAGCACAGTTAAGTGATGAAGCCTTAAACAACGTCCTAATCTCTCTCAATCACCTTTCTGCTGTAGCCAGAATTTGTGCTCCATGAGATACTAACCATGAAATGACCTTTAGCTAACTGCTAGAGTCTGTCAGTATTTATTTTTAAGAGATATTTTTATTACCCATCCATAGTTGAAGTCCAATTGTCCTGTCCTAGCTAACTGTCCTAGGTGTTTATGATAAGCATCAAACGACATTCCAAGGGATGAAGAAAAATATCTATCTACTTGGGCGCTATATTTGTAAAGACATTTATTCACAGAACACACAAATGTGTCATAATGGCAATAAGCACCAATGCACATTTGGTTGCTCAGGAAACTAGGATATTACCAAGCTCTAGTAAGTAAATGTCTCCGAAGCTATCTATATTCTATAGTCAATTATCATTTATTCATGTGTATTTCATTAACAAAGTTAGCATGGCATATATTTCTCCAAGTTATCAAATGAAAAAAAGTATTGTCATCAAATACCTTTTGATTGTTTATCACCAGTTTCATTATTGTGCTCAGAGTCTGAATGTAATGATGAGGATTCATCTGATGATGAGTCATCATCATCATCACTCCATGGCATTGTCCTCTTCATGGTATGACGAAAACTGTCAACATATAAGGGATGATTGACTTATTTGCTTAGACAAAAAAATGAGACAGACAGAGAACAATATTAATTTATGTAAAATGATCCCAATAACATTTTGTGGGCTCAGTGCCTTAGTTCGAAAGACTCAGAAATAAAGAATACCAAGCTGCTCCTTATTGAAAAAAGGAAAAAAATCCTCTTACTGAGGAATGAATAAATGTGTCGTAATATATTCATGTTTGACTCACAAATGGACGGAATTGTCATTTACCAAGAAAAGCCATCATAAAGGTTAAGTACCAATGGAGCTACTCTAAAATCAGATAGCAAGTATAACAGTGAAAGATACCATGTTCAAATGCCACTCGAGAAAGAAAAGTAGTTTAGATGTCCTAAAATGTCATACTCATAATTAAAATCCTAGAAAATTCACACTTATTTCAAGATTCTAATACCAACAACAGTGGCAAAACAGAACCATCCAAGACAGCATAAAAGTTGGCATAGTTGCCAATCAACAATTAATCTAAGCAATAGAACAATGAAAAAAAGATGCTATGATCCGCTAGGTGAATTAAGAAGTCACCTAAGCTTGACATGCATAGCCAACTTTTTTAACTGAGAGACAAACAGATTGAGACAGTGGGAATTATGCAATAAAGGGGAAAAGGAAGCGAGACATAAGCTTTCCTATGTATAGAAAGTCTCAGCTTAAATGCTACTTGCATAACTCCAAGATGTACATATGACTTCTAATCATCATAGTCTGCCAAAAAATATCAATCAGCCAAGAATAAGTTTCAAACTCTTTTGATACTGAGAAAAGTGATAAAATTCCAATTCAGCTATTGTACTATTAACTAATAACAAGTAATGAAGATGTTGAAAAGAAAACCAACAACTTTTGCATCAGAAGATCACCAGGACTCGCGCATACAGAGGACCAGCACACATAAAAAAATCCATGAAATTCTTAAAACATCCAGAATAACCATGACCAAGGCAGGGAACTAAACTTGGAAACAATATGGAAATAATCATAAACTTCCAATCGAAACTTCAATAGAAATATATTGCATTTGGCAAAGGAATAATAAGCCTACAAGCCCTGATCAGTTTTCACTTTTCAGCAACAACAACAGAAACCACATGCTGTCATATTGATTCTGTGAACAAGTAACAAATACACAGGGAGAAACTCCGTTATGGTAACAATCAGGAATTCAGGATATAGATGGAATTTAGGCAACAAATGCACGATGACGATGATTTAAAGTAAATTTCAGGTCTCAAGTAGAAGGGCACAAAAGCACAAAGTGAGATCTTGAAAAAAAAAAAGCAAACGAAAGCGAAAAGAGTACCGTAAAGGCGATAAAGCTCGACGTCGATTTGTAGCTAGCTAGATACCCGCCGTGACTGGTTCCCTATTGCGAGGTAGACGATGTCAGCGAGACTTGAGAGGATTTAGGGATTTTATTATTTTTCATCCTTCTTCGTAATATCTACAGCAACACATTTCACTTATCTTTATTTATAAATTAATATTTTAAATTGATTTATTTACTAAATCAATATCATGAAATTATCAATGAACTAAAATATCATTAAACTGACGCGTAATATCTCTCTAAAAAAATATAAAGCTTTCTTACCTCAGAATCATTTTTAAAAAAAAAATTTTAAAAGTCATGAAAAAAAAACACTCAAAGATAGTCTTAGTAAATTTTTTTTTGGCCATTTGTAGTCATAATAAATTACGAATAAGTTATTTATATCATTATTTTTAAATTTTTTAATTAAAATAAAATATATACAATTAAAAAAATTAATCATAAAAATAATATATTATATATATTAATTTTTGATCAAAAAATTTAATGATAAAAATATAAAAATTATATTAAAATTTTTTAATTAAATTATTGTCCAATATACAACACTTAGAGACTAAGGACACTTGTAATTAATTAATAAAGTATTTAATAATTTTAAATTAAAAATTAATGAAAATGACAATTTTATTGAATAAAATTTTAACTAATATTTTTAGACACTAATTAATAAGACCCTAGCCTTTATCGCTTTCGAAATTGTGCACATTATCTATCTATATGATGCGTTTAGAGTTTTTGTCGTAAGCTACGTTTTTAACAACAATTTTTTTTGTTATTAAAATTTTTATAACAAATATTATTATCACTATAAATTAATTATTTAAACAAAAATTATAACAACAATAATATTTCTCACAATAATATTAAAATATACTTTAATAACATATAAAACTATCACTAAAAAAGTCAAGCACGCACCAACAAACAACTTACAGGAATCCAAAATCCTATATGATAATTGTGGCTTCAGTTTCTTAATTTCTGTTGTACCAATCACTTAATTAGTTTTTCTTCTTTTCATATTTTTTTAGAAAAGGATAATAATCTTCTTAAATGTGTTTTTTAAAAAATACTGAATTACAATATTTTTAACACATTAATTAATATATGAGTTATTGTGTAAACATTATACGTTACTTTAACATTTGAAACAAAAAATGCATTCCAAAGATTTTTTTCTTAGGAAAGGTGATCTGTATCAGATTTGTCCGTGTTCTGTAAATGTAAGAAATATTACCAACCTATGTTGCAGGAAATCGAGTTTATTTTGTGTATCGACTTTGGTTTGAGCTTCATTTGGACTCTACCAGAAGATAAAAAAGCTCGAGTTGTGTGTACTGGAAAGAGCACTTGTTTGAATGCATTCTTCACTGTAGACTCAGAACATATGTACTAGAGATCATGGAGGAGATGAAGAGAAAATTTTATTTGTCTAATATTGAACAATTATTTATTAGACTAATGAAATGTAATTTGTAGATTCTTTTCTTTTTCCATATTTGCAGTTTGGACATCTTAGTCTTACAGTCGTTTAAAAAATCGATGACTCCCATTTGAAATTGTTGTGATTGCTTATGGGGCGATCAATGCATCAACGAGGACCATGCTTATTATATTATATTGGGTGTACCAGCTGTAATAACATGAAGCATATCCACCATCTTTGTGAAGGGTCAAGCTCTTTTTTTCTTTCTCAGTTTTCTTCCCAAAATCTGTTTCTACCTTCACCCTTAAAAGACAGAGTTGATAAAAAATTTGAATTCAGAATTAAACACGTTAATGTTGAATTATCTGGAAACATTAACAAATGATGAGTTCCTTCTTATGTACCAAAAATTTGAATTTATTAATTTACTATAACATAACATTAGCATATGTTGTATGCTTTCCATGATTTCATTAAACTTCTATTCCTGCAATGTAAGATATACCATAAAGAAATATATACAGATACACGTCGATGTCACCAAGCACATATGTATAACAGCCTCAAATGTATCCACCTCTTTTCTCTCTCTCTTTTGTTGTGGGTCAACAACTACATCTTTCTTTTGCTTGATTGTGACGAACGTGACGAAAGTAAAAGGATCAACCCAGTCCAAAGAATTAGACGAAGCGAGGAAGAAAAATTAAAAGGCCCAATTTGGCACCTTCAGCTTCAAAGTTTTATTGTAGGAGGAAAGGAAATGGTAACTTAAATAAGGTTTTAATTTAAATATGAAAAAGCGAAAGAGGTGAAAGTAAACTATATATATCCAATCCAAGAAAAGATACTTTGGCCAAAGTATAATTAAAAGACACATCCTTTGACTGCCTTGTTAATCTATCTATCTATCTCTCAATTGTTACTTAATATTGGAAATACCATGAATGCAAAACTCACGTACAATCGTTGCCGCAACCAAATTAATTAAAAAATCCGAAAAATCATTTTTCAAACAAAAAAAGCATTATGAAATATTATCTTCAAGTACCATCCCGTTAAAATGTAAAAATTTCCAACATTTATTATGGATTCTTTTATATATGAAAAAGGACAAAATGGGTGTCTTGACTAATCAAATACAATGCGACCATTCTTTGTGAATAATTGAATGGCTGCAGTATATATGACATCCAAATGTAAGACATAGATAGAGGGTAGGGTAGGAAAGTAAATTTAAGAATAAGTTGATAGTTTAATCTCTAAAATATATGTGTTTTAAATTAAGTTTTTAAAATATTAATATTTTATTTTAGTCTTTATTTTTAATTAATTTAATCATTTAATTAATAAAATTAATAAAAATTAAATTAACTAATAGTAATAGTAACATATGTTAATTTAACTATTAAATGATGAATTAAATTATATTTAACAAAATATATTATATTTACAAATTAAACATAATTTTAAAATGTATTATTTTATATTTTTTATGTGTAATTTATAATTTTGATATGTTTAATTTTATTTTTTTATTATTATATAAAATAAAATTTATTTATATTATAATGACTCTAAATTTTTTTGATAATTAATTTTTAAAATATTATATTACATATAATAAAATATGTGATGTAAAAAAAAAATAAAACAAAGATAGTAAGAGATTATAAGAAAAGTGTTATGTTAAATGATTTTCTATTATTTTAAAATATAATAAGCATTTATATTATATTTTAAAAATTAAAAAAATACATGTATTTTTGTCATATCAATTTATCAATTAACTTTTTATTTAGATTAAATGACTAAATTAATTAAAAATAAATTTTTTAAAGATTAAATTAAACTATTTTATTTTTTAAAAAGAACATATATATTTCACAAGTTGAATCATTAATTTACAGTACTAAATTTAAGAAAAAAACCAGTCAAAAAAAAGGAGAAAAAAAATCACATGAGAAATCATCGAGAATTGCGTTTCATTATTGAAGCCAATTATATGGCATTGGTATCACGAGTGGATGATGATGGATCCCAAATTTTCTTGAAACAACATAGTTTGGAACCTTCGGCCTCTCCCTCACAGGCCAAATGAAAAGATTCAAATTGTAGGGTTCACCCTACTCGCTTTAGATGGCCATTCTAGGAATCGGGCCCCATCTCTCTAATATTGATTCTGCCCCTTTCTTCTTGTAAACATCATTGCAGGGGCAATAAAATGGAGACCTTATACATGTCAGATTCAGATTCATGCTTCTCTGTCAACTATATATAAATATATATATATTTATATTTATATATATATGCAGACTCATAGAGTGCTTAAGAGACCCAAATCAAATGCCTTCCCTGCCTTGGAACTTAATTGTCTGCAGAATGATTCTTAACACAACTTAAAAGGAAGAAAAAAACAAGGGCATCTGTTCAATACTAGGACATGGGCAACCACTTCATTAAGCTCCCAACAGATGAATGATTACATATCTACAATAATATTAATAATTGATAAAATTAATTTTATCAAAAATATATTAACATACTTATACATATATTTATTATTAACTTAATTTATAATGACATCTCTGTAATTGTTCTCATTCCTTCATCCCTCTATATTTTAGACACCTAGTTAGCCAAGGCCAAGGGAGACCCTTTGGGGAGAACCACAGGGACAAGCCTTGAAAACCTATCAACACTTTGGGCTAAGGTTTATAAGGTAGTGGAACCTTCACTAGGGCTAGCGGGTCACTGTGCTATATGGGAATCCCATTTAGAAGATTGAGCTAGGCTTCCATGGAGCTTTCTGCCGTCAACTTTATTAGTTTAACGCTTTTTCCCTTCTTCTCTCTAAAAACCTTAGTTTATTTAAGGTTTCAAAATCAAAACTTTCAAGCTAATTGATTGCAAAAATGCAAGGATGATTGAAAAAAAAAAAATTCTCAAGCTTAGGGAGGGGAGTACTGTAGACACAGTCTCCCACATGTGCCATTTAGACCATTAAGATTTAAGATAACAAAAAAGGGAAGAGACTTAAGACCAAGAAGTTACTTTGGTACCTAGGTGCTATTAAAATAGGATTTTGTAGACAGTTTCACAAAATTCTAGGAGATCGCGTGGGCTAAGGAGCAAGATGAATTAGGGTTAAGAACTCCTAATAGCCTAACAAGATCCTGCATTCATGTGAAACTGCAAACAAGTGGTTTATTGGACGACGCGTCCCCTAAAAGCAAATTACAATACATGAATCCATGTGCAAATGGAAGCTTGTAGCAAATGAAATGGAAATTACTCACTACGAGACCCCAATATTTGATAAAATTGCCTTTTTGTCTTCTTGAGCACGAGTACAGGATTGACTTGAAAATGTAAGATTCATTCCCACACTAGGGTATTGTTCTACTTAAAAGCAACAAATGAAGTTATAGAGGAGACATGAACATAGTGCTTTGTTGCTGAACCTGTGAATTTTTCAAAATCAATATTTAACATATCTAAGATGTAGATGAATGAGTGAGACTAGAAACATCTCCCCTAGACTGAAAAGAAAAACATAGGTTTGGATATATGCAATCTGAAAGTCCAAACTACAAAAAATTTTACTCCGAACATGAAACATTCCCTCCAACCAGCAAACATACCTGAAGCTTTTTAGATATTTGCCAAATCATGTAGGGAACACAATACACAAGCACATAAATTTTGTTTGTGTATAAAAGATATTGTTAAAATAAGAGAAACTAAAGAAGAAGCAGACCCTCCACTCCACATATCTTCTTTATCTTTTCTCTACTTTTACTGCTTTTCTTATTCAGAAGACCAAATGGAAGATGGGTTATTAGATCAAACCTAACTTTGCTGACCGTGAGTACAAGTTAGAGAGAGAAAGAGGTGTCCTTGGAGAGAGAGAGAGTGTCCGGACTGTTTTAGGCAAGTGGGTACCATTCGCCAAGATAACCATTGCCCCTCTCTAGCTTCCTAAGCTTGTTTGATTAGGAGTAAAAAGCCTCGAGAGAAAGAGCCTAGCTTGCCTCCTCTTTATTCTTCATCAAATTCCATACTTTAATCTAGACCCACAACGAGGTTTTTGAACACACACACTCTCTCTCACTTCATGTCTTCTACATTGTCTTCTTCCACCTCTACTATCCCATAACTCCTACATTGCCTCCCTCTTTGTTTCTTCCCTTCCAATTTACTGTCTTTTCTTCCGCATTTCATTCTCTCTGGACAGAAACACACAAGTGGGGGTGTGTAAGGGGAAAACGACCAAGTAGGTGTTTCGATTTGTAACTATATTGGGTAGCACATTGTTTTACTCTGTTCCTTAAATTGCTTTCTCTAACATTACTTAAGAAACAGAGGTTTGCCTTTTTGTTGTGTTTTTTCTAGTGGGCAGCTACCAAACTCTGAGCGATCATCTAAGCCATTGTGTTCTTTTCCCCTCCATTTTACATTGCTTAAATAGGTAGATAATCATAACCAGGAATTGAACAGAAATCTGATATTTCATCTTTTGAATCCCCTTGTAAGAAATGCCCAAGGAATTACATAGTAAACATCGAAGGAACAGATATAAATAGTATCGTTATGAGATTAGAGACATCTATATGAAGTTGTCCCAACAATGAGAGATGAGAACTCGAAGAAAAGCAAGGTTTGGGAAATGCGAACTCTCCTTTAAATTCTGTTGCATTTATATTCTGAGATCAATGGTTGACTCTTTTGTTCTTGGCGAAGCTTTCGTGGCCCAAAACATTGGTCAAGAAGTGGTTCAATATCAAGAGCAAAGCCGAGGACTTTCAAGCAGACGATGTCGTTTATGGAGGTGACTGGTCAATTCCCGCATGATTTGGATGTAATTTAAGGGCCTGGGATTTGGAATCTTAAAGCTTCTGTGCGTAAAACCCAAAAAAAAAAAAAAAAAAAGAAGAAGAAGAAGAAGAGAGACTTCTCCATTTCTTGTAAACTGAATTTTCAACAGATTCTTCAGAACCCTCAAAAACTTGCATTATTCTTCTGCAACTTTGTACAACAATTTTTCTGGTTTTAAATGGGTCTGCTATTTGCAGCTCAAGATCTGCCCTTTGTTGTTTTCCTTGTTTCATGGTTTCCCCTTTTGCCACCAAAAATATGATGTTCTTTGTGCGTTTGAATGAGTGGGATGATAAATTAACAGTGGAAAGAACATAGCTTTGATAACTTTATGGTTTTTCTTTTTTAGTTGTTGATGAAGAGTGGAGGAGCAACTATACAGAGAGGGAGGCATGCACTATCAAGAAAAGTAAAACAGGTTCAGTATTAGACACCTTGGATTTCTTACTCCTTAGGACCACACCGCTCCTAAAACCCACCAAGCTAAAGATAAAAAGCAACTTAGAAGACAGTTATGCTGTAGTCTCAGAATTTATTTGTCGCTGGCTGGCTACCTTTCTTTTCCTTTTTTTGTTTTTTTGTTTTCCTTTTCTTCTCTGCTAATTTCTCTGAATCTGATGATCCCCGGCTTGATGTGCAGAGAGATCAAGGAGGAGGCACTTGGACAAATTGCGGCGGGGTAAAATTGATCTTGATGCAGCTCAGGTTACAGATGTGCAAAACTATAGGTATGCTTCATGTTGATTTGTTGTACTTAATTGCTGTTGTCAAATTGTCCTTATTACTATTAATAGAAGAAATTATCTTTCTTCCTGTCTTTTGGAAGCAGGATCTTCGTTGCTACATGGAACGTAGCTGGGAAATCTCCTCCAAGTTATTTGAGTCTCGAAGATTGGCTTCACACCTCTCCCGCTGCTGACATCTATGTTCTTGGGTAAATTGCTGATCATATATTATGTGTCCTCCCCCTTAGTTATGTCAATGAAAGTTCAAGGTCTGAATATTTTTTCTTGTATTGCACCCAGGTTTCAAGAAATTGTACCTCTTAATGCTGGTAATGTTTTGGGCACAGAAGACAATGGCCCTGCAAGAAAATGGCTAGCTCTTATTAGGAAGACCCTAAATAGTCTACCTGGAACAAGTGGTGGATGCCATACTCCTTCACCTGTCCCTGATCCAGTTGTAGAGTTAGATGCTGATTTTGAGGGATCAATGAGGCAGAAGGCAACCTCTTTCTTCCACCGGAGGTCCTTCCAATCCTTGAGTCATAGTATGAGAATGGACAATGAAATGTCACTTCCACAATTACAACTTGATCGTCGTCTCAGTGTCTGTGATAGAATGATGTTTGGTCATACGACTAGTGATTATGACCCCAATTATAGATGGGGTTCCTCAGATGATGAAAACGGACCTGGTGATTCCCCAGTTATCACGCAATATTCACCCGTGTCATATAGCGGTTCTTTCTCCATGGAAGACAGAGATAGACAGACAGGGCACTCAAGATACTGCTTGGTTGCTAGTAAGCAAATGGTCGGGATATTTCTGACAGTTTGGGTGAAAAGCGACATCAGAGATCAAGTTCACAACATGGAAGTGTCTTGCGTTGGCAGAGGATTGATGGGTTATCTTGGAAACAAGGTACGTTATTGGATTTGGTAATTTTCTTTTGAGAGAGTAGAGTTTATAGTGAATCAAAGAAGGAGACAATCTTATTCTCTCTTGGGTTGTCCAGGGTTCAATTTCGATTAGCATGTCTTTGCACCAAACAAGCTTTTGCTTCATTTGTAGTCATTTGACTTCTGGACAAAAAGATGGTGATGAGCTAAGGAGAAATTCAGATGTCATGGAGATTCTTAGAAAGACAAGGTTTCCCCAAGTTCATGGCATGGGTGATGAAAAATCTCCTCAGACAATTCTGGAGCATGAGTAAGTCCTTCACCTCCATTCCTACAATCCTTACCTTGTAGCTGGTGCTTGAAGATTGTGAATCTAAATAAAATTTACTCCTAACTTACTTTTGGTAAAGACCTGAACATTTGGTTTAATTGGTGTAGTCGAATAATTTGGCTGGGGGATTTAAATTATCGGATAGCACTTTCTTACCGTGCAGCAAAAGCTCTTGTTGAGATGCGTGATTGGAAGGCATTGTTAGAGAATGACCAGGCATGATACTTTGTTGCCCCCTTACATGTAACTCAGATTTCAGATCTTCGATTATTTTCTCGGTTTATTTCTAAGATCATCCTGACAATTTGATATCTCTTGCTTTCAGCTGAGTATAGAGCAGAGACAAGGTCGTGTCTTTGAAGGATGGAATGAAGGGAAGATATATTTTCCTCCCACGTATAAGTATTCAAATAATTCAGACAGATATGCAGGTGATGAAAGACACTCAAAGCAAAAGCGAAGAACTCCAGCATGGTAATCTTCTGTTCTTTAAATATCCACCTTTATGTATCATTCTGGAGTGACAGATATGAATCATTCTGTATGTCAAAGTCTTAATGCTAATCCAACTCGTTGCTGATGAAGGTGTGATCGTATCTTGTGGCATGGAAGAGGCCTCCGCCAGTTATCTTATGTTCGTGGAGAGTCTAGATTCTCTGATCATAGACCAGTTTATAGCATATTCCTGGCAGAAGTTGAGTCTATTAACCGAAGCCGAATCAAAAAGAGCTCCAGTTGCTCTAATTCCAGGATTGAAGTAGAAGAATTGTTACCACTATCACATTGTTACAGTTACACTGACTTGAACTTCTATTGATGAGTTCCCATAATTCTTAGTCCATGAGATCAACTTGATTAGCTACTCGAGGCAACTGAAGCATCACAGTGTACCATCTAAGGTAACACTTGAACCTCAAGGAGGAAATTGCAACAATATCTCTCTCTTTCTATTAATTGTATTTATTTTCTACCATTTCAAAATCCAGAGACAAGATACAATTTGCTCATTGTTTCCAACTGGGCTTTGTCTTTCACATTAGTCACGTATTTTGTTTTCCCTGTTTACTTCTTATAATCATTAATTTACTCAGAAGCAACTTGTATCATGGCTTAAGCCTTGGATACTTAATAACATCAATCAGATCTTAGGTACCCAGAATTTGGAACTAGTTGATTTCTGGATCTGTATAAGTTAATGAATTTTGTACTTGATCTGTATATATCTCATGCACGTCTTATTCTTATCCTTGGGTTGGTCCCCATTTTGCAGGCGGATACTGCTGCAAGGGATGCTAGCCCCAATGGTGATGATGACATTTTAACCCACGCAGTCCTAAACAAGGTTTGTTCTTTGCCTTCTTTCTTTTCCCCAGCTTCTCTGTAATTTTATCTTTTCTAAAATTTTTGAACCCTCTCCATACCACTTTGTCACATCCACAGAGTTACGGTTTTGTCCAACAACTTCTGGCTCTACATGTTTTTGCGGCTCAAAATCTACGCACGCCCTTGTCAGACTAATGGCTTTTTCTGGCTCATAAAGCATCTCATGAATATGGTAATGTAATTGGTGTTTGACTTGTGCTACAACTTATTGGAGAATATTATAATGTAAGTTGTAAGCCAGGATTTGTTAACAGCATGTACTTTTGCTTTGTGATTTTGCAGGAGCCAGCGTCGAGTCTGAGACTCTGTGGTTTTTGAACTTTGATGGGTTATTCTTGTGTGTTTAGCAGAGACATTAAAAGAATTAGAAAGATGTGATGGATACTGATTTTGACGGATATGAAACTTCTTTTTCTTGTGGCAGCTAATGATTTCACCCAGAAGACAAGTATTGAAGCTAATAAGTAAATTTATATTTTTAAACATATTGTGTTCTCTTTTTCTGATTAGGATGGAAGTTGTAAACGAAAAGGGAAAAAGGAAATGCCCACAACATAAACTGCTTTATTGGCTTTTATCAGTATGTCATCATTTTGTACCAAATTCCATACTTAGACATTCTTCCATTTTGTGGCATGATTGGGTTTGTGAGGCCTCATCCATACCTTTTCAGAGTCAATGTTAATGTTGGCCGTATAATTCCAGGGAATTTTAGAAACCATTACAACTTGCACGATGTGAAATTTAGAAAGAAAAAAAAAACGAAGAGTTGACAATATAAATAAACAATGCAATAATTGTTTTAGCGTTCTAACACAAGAAAATGAATCGAGGTGTGCGAAGGTGGCAGTTAGTTAGTTCATTGACCAATTTTGATTCTTTCGGAGAAGTTCACACTTGACTTCATTAATGTCTCTACTTTTAAGTTGTCCAAAATAAAATTATGGAACATCGTGGGTGCAACTTCCCCCATAAAATATGTCCACGGCATTTATGGGACAAATTCACTAATAAATTTGATCTGTCCATGTTAGATAATGCATTCACTATTAAGACAAAAATACTGATAACATAAAATTATAATGTCAGTATGGTATAATGTTGATTTTATTGAATGACTAAAATCACAATTGTTTTATAAGCACCTTTTTTATTTTAAAATGGATTTTAATTCAAAATTTGTACCAGGTTTTTATTTTCTTTGCTTTGGATTAAGAACGTTTACATGTGGAAGGGAAACGCATTGATTTGCGACATGGGAGATCCGTCGGTTATTGGTTTTCCGTGCCTTCCTCGGTTTAGATTCCTCCTTACTTATATCCACACGCTACTACTGATCGTGACTCACACTTGCAAACAATCATCTCAGGGCGTGCAGTGCACGAATTTTCAAATAGCGTGAGAGATTTACCAGACGAATATTAATACGAAATAGTAAAAACTAAAGAGTAATAGTAAAATATTCACACTTCCGTCAAATTTACTTAGTTGGGTTTAGATATGGGTTGAAAAAATAAGTGTAAAAACCTTGTGTTTTTAAGGGTTTAAGCTTAGATTTAGATAATGAGTTTTTCTAACAAATATTTTTAGAATATTGATTAAGATTTTTTAATTGATTAATAGAGTATTTAATATCTTAAAATATATAAAAATAAAAAATGAATAAAAATAATAATTTTTAATATTTAAAAACTACATCAATCAATCAAATAAATTTTTAATTAGTGTTATAAATGCAGTGGTTAGAAAAATTTTAAATATTATGAAGTGTATTTTGGTCTAGCTCATATCAATTTTTTTAAAATTTAAATATAACAAAAAGACGGTGAGAATTGAATTATAGTTTAGAAGATCAAATAAATAAAAATACTTAAAATTATTATAATATAGATATTTATTTATTTTTAATCACTTTAATATATTAAAAAAATAGTAAAATGAAAGAAAGCAAGCATTCCGTGTTATTGATGAATTAAGTTAATAGTTGGTTGAGACCATTATTTTTTTTTACTGTAAATCTATATAAATACACTTAAGTAAACGATTTTTAATTTCAGAAGGATTTGTTTTATTTTGAATGTGAATAAATCGGTCTAGGCTAAAAAATTTAATTTGATTGAGAGAATGATAGGATTTGAGTTTCTAACCCCGAGATGGTCATGGTATGAACATAAAAATGAGAAAAATAAATTTTCTATGAGATCAGGAATAATATGGACATGAATAGAATTTCCTCGTCATATATACCGTTAGTTTGAGTCTGTGACTAAGCATAGGTGCATCATTAAATTATCCTGAACTTATTATAAGTAGAGTAATAAAAGATTATCTTATATAAATCTCAAAATAGTTTAAGAATAAAAAAAAAATTGAGGTGTCTCTCATGAGAGTATCCAGCTGGGCGTAAAAATAAGGTGCAACTTTAATGGGAGCAAAAGCAAATTCTGGCACTGGGGAGTGGATTCGCCTGCTTCAACACATCGAAATAAAAGTGACAAATTTGAAGAGATTCTCTGCTACCTTTTCTTTTTTGTTTCCACTTTTCTAGTCCATCAAACCTACTCTTTCCTATGTACAGTGAGATTCAGGGGACACAAATCTTTTTTCTTTAGCTCAATTAATTTATTAACATTAAATTAAATATTAATAAAAACATAACACTCACTCTCTCTCTCTCTCTCTCGATATATATATATATATGTTAATTTCCAATTGTGCCAAATTGTCCCTATTATAAAATTTTAATTTTGTCTTTTCACAAAAATATTTTTTGATAAACATGTTGTACCTTTTTATTTGTATATTAATAAATAAAATTTTATTTTTTATTTTTATTTTATTTATTATGTAGAGTCTAATTTAAAAATTGATCGATTAATATATAAATGACACGGTCGAATTGATAGAAAATTTAAAACTATACTCATAGAAGAAAAAAGCTTAAACCCATAATTATAAGATTCAACCATGCAAAAAAATGAATGCTACTTCTATCGTCATGAATGCTAATTACTACGTACTCACATTAAAATGATTGGAAGTTAATATTATGTATAGATGTTAATTTTGTATTGTACAGTCTTATTTTCGAATGAATATTTTTGTGCAGAAAATAAATTTTGTGGATGGCCGTGTGCAGTTTGTCCAGATTAACCAAATTTAGTACCCCCCATGTGAATATGTGATATATCTATGTGTATACTCCTATGACGATTTCATTATGCTTCTTTTCAGGGAACAAAGCATTTGTTTGGTACTTAAAAATGATTAACATGGGTGTTGACAACAAGCTAAGGACATACGGGATGAGTTCAATGATTTGCGGTTTGTACAGAAAGAAAGTATTGTATACGGTGCAAAAGCTTATCATGTATAATTTGTCTTTTTTTTGTTTGTACTCAATTAATTGTTAATTCAATTACTAAAGGTTTATAAATATATACTTTTCGGGTAACTATTCATGAATTACGGAGATTTGTTTATTTTGATGAATGTCTCGTATGAAAATCAGCTTATCAAAAAGGGCAAAAGGGCGATCCATATGGGGCCTATCGACACCTTAAGTAACCGAAAAAGATCAAGTTTTTGTTTCTCGGAACTTGACCTTTTAGAGTTTGAACTTTGAAGGTGCATTTATTGCCAACCTAATTTCTTCACATAATATATTCTAATAATAATTTAAAAAAAGGTCGTTTTAGCTTTGAATGTGACAGTAACGGTGAGGGCATTAAAAAAATGATTATAATAAATAAAGCAGGGATGAGGCATGGCACAATATATTGGTGATGTATTTAATGAAGGACAGAAACAGCAAGTTAACCAGAAACTGGAAGGAAGAAGCCAAAAGCAAAAGAAGAGAGGCAGTGGTTGTGGTTGGCTCGCCTTCCCAGAGAGTTAATTAGATCAAGACTGTTTCACCCTTTAATTTCTTCTCTCTTGCTTCTTCAATTTCATACTTGCAGTTTCAGCTTCTAAGTTGCAAGGCAGAGAGAGTGAGAGAAAGTTGTGCAAGTGCAAGCAAGCATGGAACGGTCATCGAGGTATGCAGACAAAAGCAATATATAAAGTACCACTTTAGAGAGCTCGACCTCTAATCAGTGCTTTGTATTAAAAAAATAAAATTTATTATATTTTTAAAACTTTATATTTTTCTTAAATAAAAAGGAGATAAAATGAAGAAAAATTGACTAATAAACTCTTTACTGTTAGGACACATTCCAAAAAAGTAAGAAAAATATTAGAGATTGTAAGATTTTGTAAAAGGAACAGATAAAAGATGCATAGAGAAAAAGACTTTTTAAATATACTTTTGATATTAAAATAAGAGAAAATAAAAGAACGTACCAACATAATAAACTTAAGAATAATAGAATTCCCGTAATTAATATTAAAAAGAAAAGTAATATTTATAAATAATGTGGAATGGTCGTAATCACATGATGATATATAGTCCTTGTCATTGGATAACCTTGACCTTGGTGAGGCTCTTTTTGAACAATCTTGATCAAATTTGATATTATCATTATATATCCTGTAATATATATGAACAGTGAGTTCCCAGTTGAGTACATTCGGCATCCCAGACAAGTAACAAACTGCATTAATGCTGTTCAACTTCAACCTCTGCACTCTTAGCTTGCCTCCAGTAAACTAGTTGTCCCTCTTAATTTGTTGTTATAAGTCAAACTTGTTTCCGCAAAATTCCTGAATCAGCTTCACATTCATAAATATTTTGATGGATTTTGTTCAATCTTTGCGATATTCCTTTATTAATTAGTATAATATATTCTCCCAATATTCCCTTAAACTCCCTTCTCTCTCTTTCTCTCTCTAGGCCCTAAGATGGCTTGGCCACCATTGGACCATCTGGCCAAAAGGCTCATCACATTCCCCTTATAATTGGCCTCATCTTACACTTTAACTTAATCAAGCTGTCCTATTATTATGAAAAAAATTTAACTCCAGTATCTTGTGCTTTTGTTACAGTGATGACATGACATTCACAGTGTCTATTTTGGACACACACACACACATATATATATATATATTAGCTTTTTGAATTCAGAATTTCTATTATATTTTAAAAATATTTTTACTTAGAATGAAGACTAATTTCAACTCAACTATTTAAAGAATTTTATAAATTAATCCATCAAATAATAAATACGCAGATACTGAGACTGAGACATTCTATAGCTGGATGTGTGAAATCCAAGGTGGTAGGCAGGCATCCATTTATACCACGTGACCGCACGTGATGTAATGGAAGGGAAACTGTGTCTGGGGAACTGATTATTATGTTGTATAAATGCTCACTTCTCCGTGAGGGATCATAGGTCATAACAAATATGACCTGACTTTCGCAATTTATCATAACCAATTTTAATTAGCTGTTAATTACACATTAATTCGATCTTATATTCCCTTTCTTCATTTGCAGTAGTTAAAAGTTACATGATAGTGTCTCTCACTTTTATTGGTTACGTAATGCATGCGAGGGTTGTGTACTTGAACATGCATTGGAGAATGGACAAGTGCTTCTACATTGCAATTTCAAATTGCCTTTGCATTCAACGAAATGGTTAACATTATCGTCATTATTCCAACCATAATGCCACAATTATCAGTGAAGAATCTCACACTGAGAAATGATATCATCACTAATATAATCAAAACATGCTGAAAATTAGTTAGAATATATCGTAATGATTAATTATTATGACGTACGTATGCCATTTACATACCACAGCAGATGGGCTGGTGATGAATTATGATGATGCTTAATTTCTCAAGAGAGAGAGAGAGACATTTTTGCAGAGAGGAATCTGACAATATTGACGCACGCATGCATGCTAAAGTAGCACAAAGGGCTAATGATGAAAGTCCATTGGCGTAGCTTTGGAAGGCGTCAAAGCTCTGACCACTCCATCATCCTTCCTGAAACAACAAAAGCAGCATTGTAGACTTCTATTCCTTTAATTCTTCCCCTCCTTTCTCATCCCTATTTGCAGATTCTTTCTTTGAAATTTCAGTACAAGTTGAACATGGACTTTCTTTATTTTCTTTGCAGACACCGATTGATCATATTGGTACTGTGGGGCTTCGTAATATATAGTCACTCTCAGTAGAAGTAGCATGGATATAGCCAAAGCTCAAACAGAATGGGAATGTTACTATGTATGATGATCAGCAAGAGAGATGACGACGAATGGGAATGGGAATGGGAAATGGCTATTATTATGATATAGGCTTACAGGATAGGACAGTGGGCACGGGCAGTAAAGGTATAGGGTATTGGCATTTAAGAGGAAATGAAGTGTGCAGGTGAAATTAATAGAATTGTGAGATTAAGCATATTTAATGTAAAAGTTTCCATGTAACAATTAAGTAGGCAAGTACCCAAATCAGTGAAAGCTCTACTAGTTTCTCTTGCTTGGTAAACAAGAGAGAAGGTGTCAGTGGCGTGGCCAATATAAGTTGACGTGATATGACTAATGACTCACAATAAGTCAATTGGAATACAACTTTGTCTTTTGGGTTTGGGGCCATGAGATTTTTAATATGAATGGGCTTTCTTACCTTTATATATACATTATTACAAACGATTCCGTTCTGCTTCCTCTTGGCTTCTTTCTGTCTTAGTGTGCCAAACTGGTTGTTTGGGCTTTGCCTCCCTTTGAGCCCCAAAAACAATATCAAACTCACTCAGCATGAAAATGTTTCACCCAGAACCGTTCATGTGGGTCATACATACACTTGGCGTGACCATTAATAACGTTAATAATGATACTAGATGATAGAGATCCCTAATTTAGTTTGGTATTTTATCTTCAATTAAGTGTTAGTAGGATAGTAAATTTAATTATAAATAATTTAATCATAAAATAAACTAACATTACTTAATCTACGTAATAAATTTTACTTAATAAAAAAGAATTTTATTTATTATTGTTGTTGTATGTGTTAGTTAATGTTACTACGCTAGAGTGCTGTGCCACATCGGGATCATTCACGCTTCAAACTGTACATATCAGACAAGTAATTTTTTCTTTTGGGGGAGGAGGGAGAAGCAATTTTTTGAGCCATTTGGATTATTTCTAACATATAGAGGTAATGTAATTGAATAAATTTGAAAAAAATTCAAAATTTTATTTGAATAATTTAAGAATTTCTTTTCCACACCCCTGTACTGATATATACCATATGTGTTTGAATGTATATATATGCGCTTATACCAGCGTGTGTACCTACGCATCCATGGTGCAAAAGAATATGCATGCGTACATACGTCTCTACATAATTGTAGACAAATAAGCACAAGTAAATGCCAATATATATATATATATATATACTTGTATATATACATATAAATATATTTACACATAGAGTCAAATAAAAATGTTTTATAATTATTTTAATTATCCAAACAAAAAGTTTGAAAATGCTAAAAAATTAAACTCAAGTTTCTTACCTTTAAATTTAATAGAATTTAAAAACCACTATGCATCCTTAATCAAATTGAAAAAGATCATCATTCATGTCCTTTAAGTTGTGATGGATTAATTATTAGACAATATATACGTCTAAGTGTCTAATATTTTTGAGACAAAACGTGATGAAGTTACGGCTCACTTTTTTCCCCTTCTTCCTTAGAAGAGACAGCTCACTTAAAAACTGTAAAATATACTAATCGCAATGAAAGGAAAGATTAATCAATGGAAGAAGATATAATATCGCAATTAATATTTCAATTAAACTAATTAAATTTCACATACTTCCTATTAATTATATGTTATATGCAAATAATTTTTATCAATTATAAAAGTTAACTTAAAATCTTTTAAACTTTATAATTTATGAAGATTTTTTTTTATTCAAAACTCAAATAGATGATAAACAAGTCAAATTAATTAAGAGAGTATTTTATACAAAAATTAAAATTTTAAAAAAAAATTACATAAAAACTAAAGTTTAAAGAATTTTTTATATTTTAGTATAATTTAATTTAATTTATATATTTATATTTTATTAATATTTTAGATAAACATTTTAAAATATTTACATGAATTACAAAGTTTGTAAGGTTTTAAGTCAACTTTTATAATTTAAAAAAATTTATTTCCGAATAATTTTAAATTCAAAGAATTAATTTTGCATTTTAACCTTTTAATAAATACAGATAAAACGAAAATAATGTTCTAATTAATCAATATCAACTACATTGCGTAAAATTCTAAAACCGCCATTTACAATAAAATCTTATATTTGGATTTAATTTATCTAATTAATTTGTTGTTATTTAGTTAATTTATTTTTTATTTTAAATATTAATCATTAGTTTATAATTTTACTTTGCATAATATAACAATATTACGAGGTTATAATATTTAATTGATAAATATATTTTTTTAATAAATCGTTCACTCCAAAAACTAAAATCTAGTTGAAAACCTTAAAATAGCCAAACTTTTTAGAGGTATAGAGAGCTAGCTAATATATAGGTAGAATGGGAGATGAAGTTAATTCTCAAGCATGAAAGCCAGCATGCAGATGCTCAGTGTGGCAATGGTGACCACCAGTGTCGATGTCAATGTTGATCTGTTCTTGACGGCACTCAGGGCTACAAAATCCTTGCAAGCTTCTGCATTATATATAATTCCACTGTACTATCAAATCAATGTCACAGCTTAAAAAGCATCAACTGAAACAACAAAAATGTATATAGCAAATTCATATTATTGTCGTCTATCAAACAATTAATTGTATCACCTTTAAAATAAATTAGGCTTAACAAATATGACAGCTTTGTCGAGATAACTATTCTATTATTAAATTAATTAGATAGACAATCGCATGACATCATAAATTTGTCAGAAGTAATATTGTACCAAAATTATAATTATCCTTTTTAAAAATAGGTTGGGAATTACATCTTGAGAATTGTGGTAATAATTATTCAAACGAATAATATGTCCAATTAAATTTTGATAACTATAATGTTTTGACAGGCATTGATCTCTTTGATGGAAGCTATACTTCAAAATAACTAATGAGTAATCAATCTCAAGTTTTGGTCTTTCCCTACAAGTGCAAAAATAATTAAAAAGAGACACATGCTGCCTATTCGTTAAAAAATTAATATATACATACATACATACATACATATATATATATATATATATTCAAACGATTCAAGTATCAGAAGAAATTAAATTACTAAATATCACACCAAAAAAAAAAAAAGATAAAAGTAAAGAACCTTACCCATACATGTATACACTATCTTTCTCAGTAATCCTCTTCTTGCAATAATGACAATGATTAAGAAACTGGGCGAAACCCTCAGAGTGATTCTTGATTCCCATGTTAAGCGAAGAAGGTTCCAAGAACGTCGTAGCGAACCGATAGCCATAGGAATGTGTCTCCACCGTATGTTTCATAGTCTTAGGAACCTTGTTGGGTGAGTTTCTTCTAGCACTTGAAAACATTGGTCTTACATGGAATGACATATGCTGCTTCACCACAGTTACGTCTGAAAAGCTCTCTGAGATATCAACTCGTCGCCGTTTCGATGCCATGTGTTCTTGACTACCCTTCAAATTCTACAGAAGACAGATATCGAATTGCAGACTGTAAATAAATATATATACATATATATGTGTGTGTATTGTGCACTATACAATATAGCACGTGTATAATAGGAAAGTAAGAAATTACGCGTAGTGCCAATCAAGCTATAGATAATAATCGCCCACTCATGAGTCATGGGACTATGGTATTTTCCCCTTGTTACCTTACTTCTTTTGTTAATTGATTATGTAGATTTTAAAGGGATACCTTAATTAAACAAAGTTACCTATTTTTCCGGCCCCTTTCGATTCTTACTGAAAACAAATTTTGTTTATATGGAATTAATATTCATAAATGTCTATAAATTCTGGAGATTTTTTTTTCTGGTTAGAGATTTGGGAAAAGAAAATAATGAAAAAATTAAATTAATTATAGTGACACTTAATTATGGCTTTTTGAGAAAAACTTCTATTTCTCTGTGCAGCTATACAATGAAGAAATGACAATTTCCTTAACAATTTGAATTTACTTTATTTTTGCAATGGCTAGCTCAATTGGTTGACATTATCCATCGAAATCACAAGTTAATTTATGAATTTGTTCTGAACAATAAAGGAATTCGGTTTACAAATTAATCACATCCAACGTTTTGCTTTATAAATCTTAAGGTTAAATAATATGATAGAGAAGAAAATTATACTGTGACCTAGAAAATGAGAGGAGGAGAAGTTTGATGGACGCCAATTTTTATTTCATTTTGCATACACATTAGCATCCGCATATACACTCCATTATCTACTATAAATTACATGACTTGTAAAAACAACACACACTCACACAAGCAGAAACTCAGGCTACTGAAACCTCACATATTTTCAGCTATCTTCTCAAATCTCATACATAAGCACGCCCACGCTCATCAGGTTCTTTATAATTCTCAGGCCCAGGGAAAAAGAATTGCTCTTTTCTGTTAAATATGGGGTCCGCCTTCTCCGCTGGGATGTTAAAGGCCAGCTCTTTCGCTTGCTTGTCCATGGCACTAACTATGTTCCTCTTCCCTGTAAGTATCAACACAGCGAAAACAATAACCTAAGCCTATGGTGATTGAAATTTGAAAACTACATTGTGGGCCTGAATATAGATAAATACCTGCAAAATTGATCTTCTTGTTCCCTCGTGCATCAACCTCAAAGCAAAGGATTTCGAGGTTATTTGTGGAGGAAGCGAGGATCACGAAGGGATGCCCTGCAGGGACAACAAACACCACTCCTGGCCTTAAGTGGGCAGTCAGCCTCCGGTATGTAGGGCTATTCTTCTTGCTGTGTCCTTGTGACGTATGTGGGTTTGCCATCTCAAAGTGTCCCTCCCCTTCGATTACCAATGCTATCTTGCTTGCCTTTGAGTAGTACATAGGAGCCGACATAGATCCCTACCACTTAGGTACAGAACCAAATTAGCAAAGCAAGACATAAATGCCAGAGTAAGCAGAATCGAGAATTAAGGTTAATTCTGGTTACATTGGTGATGTTGGCGAAGGTGATCATGAGGTTATGGGTTTCAAGGTCTCTTTGGTCGTCAGGACCCACTTCGTAGAGAACACCGTACTGGTTGGAAACTGAAGGACGCTTCCGGAACAGATTGAATGGGCCCCTCCATTGCCCTCCGAAAGGCCATGTGCTGGGACCCTCCCTCGCCTTGCCCAGTCGCTGTACTTGTTCTTTTGATATTTTGAAGATACTACCCTTCCTCTGTTGCTCAAACACCCTCTTCAGCTTCTCCTTTGGGGTCTGGTAAAACCATTATTGAAATAATGAAGACGAAAATCAGCGACTAATTGTAGCTGGCTTTGGCTATGTGAATTTATAAACAGAACAAAAGTGTAATGTATATCGCAGGGTCTACCTTGAATGCAGCTTCAAGCACTTCCCAGCTGAATGTTTGCAAAACTGATTCTGTGTCTCGCCCTCCAGGCCCACAAAATGCCTACATCGCCGTAATTTTCTTTACATCAACATATTAAATAGCTTGGACCTTGTGTTTTTGTGTTTACTTTTTTAAAAATATATCTTGAGTATCATTATTCTGTCTGCATGATTGAATATGTGATGCCAATATTCATGAATTCTGATTCATTTTGGTTAAGTATGTGTACCTACTGGGTAGTAACTAAACTGATTGTATTCAAAGTTAAAAAGGGAAATGATGAAAACCTCAAAACTTGCTGGGATAGAGACAGTTATGTGGAACTCGGCAAGAAAGAGCTTCTCATTCTCATCTCTGTTCACCACAAAAACAGGAGTGCCGGATGGTATCCTCGCGATGCCTCCTGGTTCAAGGTTGAATCTTTCTGTTTTGTCTCCCTTCACCAACCCAATTGTAGCTCTCCCTGCAAATCCCAGAACCCCAAAAATAAATAAAATAAATCAGAAATTAGAAATCATCTACATTCTACAATGATGTGAACAATCATGTACCATGAATCGAAGTCAATCGAACGTATTTATACCTTTTACGTCAAATAAAATAACCTCGGAGTCAAAGTGACATGGAGATACAAAAGTATGTTCTTTAGCTTGCAAAATGGCCAAACGGACGTTCTCAATGCCCCGAAGAAGTTTGCTCTTTTTCGTAAATTTTTGGAGAACCCAAACTCTGCCATCCTCTGTATCGACTAGGCTCTCGAGTTGTTCATCTCCGAAAACGAATGGATTTTCCTCCTCCTTCTCTTCTTCTTCGCTTTCCTCTGGTAATCTAGTATGATCACCACCCTTTTCTTCCATCTCACGCTCTTTCCTCCTCCGGATTTCCTCTTCTATTTGCTTCTCTCGCTCCTTCTTCATCTGGTGGTACTTCTCGCAGTTTCTCATGCATTTCGCTTTGTCACCCTCGCTAAACTGCAGTTGTTGTTTGCACTGGTGTTTACACGTTTTAAGCTCAGGATCTACCTCTACCTCTTGTTCTTGTGTGGACAGAGCTAAATATGCAGATAAGCCTATTAGGAAGAGAAGCAAGAAAAATAGAGGGGGCTTGGTATTGATGGCCATTATGTTCAACAGGAATGACAAACTTGTGAGTAATAGTATGAACTCATAGATAGCATTTGATTCTCAAGGGTGAGTGTGGTATTTACTATTTATGTTATAAGGAGAGAAAAGGGATGAGAATTGCATGTCGATGTGGGAAATGGGATGACATGCACGAGGACAAGTGTCAATCAACGTGTCCCAAAAGAAGCAAAAGCAAGAAGGGATTAATTGCCGCATACTAGCGACTAGCGAGTCCAATGGACGTCACCGTCTTCATTATTCTAGAAATTATCTCTGCGGTTCATATATGGCAAAGCGACGAGGCAATTGCATGTGGAGTTGAAGTTCCAACTAAATGATTTGGTGATAGTAAATTTTCGTGATTGGCCCGTTTTGAATAAGTGTTTTCGATTTATCTCATTTAGGCTTTTAGGAGACACTTACTAAAAATTACGCATAGTTAAAAAAACAAAATTTGTTTTTGTTAAAAGATCAATTTCATTCAAGAGAAGAAGGCACCGAGACCTGGGCTGCTGAAGAATCATTTGGTATATGAATTCACTAATTTATTTGCTAGTGTTATTTATTTATTTTTTTTACAAAACTAAGCCATGAAATTTCGAAGCGATTGAACCATTCACTTGAACAAGTAATGACGAAGGGGAGTGTGAGAGGCTCGAGCCATATCCTGTTCTTTGTAATAGCAACCTAATAGAATATAGTACATATTCACTTCAGACGTCAGACATGCGCTTCCCCATTCCAGCATCGAAGGTCTTCTATAACAAAATACATAGAAGAATCCGTGGGACCAGCTGCAAGCCTGAAACAATGAATAACAAATTGGTTAGCTCAATATGCAATTTTTCAGTTAAATGTTTAGATTGATCATCGAGAATTACTTAAACAACCTAGTGTTCCCACACCATCCAATGAATATATGACATCTAAGGTTTAAACAAGAAAATAGGCGTGGCAAACTTGGTTTTCACGATTGCCTCTGAAGTCGAAAGGCTCTCCTCCTCTGCCAAATAAATGACAATGACTTCAATAGTATGTGCTAGTATTACAGCTCAGGCCGTGCAGATGCAGTAAGAATACGAACGGTACATTGTTGACCTTCAAAAAGATCACTTTAAATAGAAAAGGAGGCTAAGTTTCCGAGATACGTACGGACCGTAGGTCTTGGGGTGGTTCTTATCTTCAAGATCTCAGGACAAGGGATTGTGGACCCAGATGCCCCAATACCTCTGGATACTCTGACTTTAGTACCATCTTCAGGATATCCGATTCCAACATTGCTAGGCTTCCTGCAATGAGACAAGTAAATATTATTATTCCATTATTTTGCATGAGGACACGTAGAGTTCCGTATGAATGCTTGCGGTACCCGGTCAATGGATCAAGAACCTGTGGGTTTGAGGCATGATTTGGGTGAAGGCAAAGCAAAAATCTATCATGCAAATTTACATAACTACATGACTCTGTCATTTAAAGCAAATTATGACGCTAAACACATCGCTGATGGAAGAATAGGTACATACACTTATAAAGCTACAAAATTGATGATCTATCCTGCGTCAGATTTAACATTTACAAAAATAGCTAACATAAAAAATCTCTAGGAATTTTTCGAAAAAGCTCTAGGAATTTTTCGAAAAAGCAGAGGCGTACACAATCAAGTTACTGCCCTGATAATATACACCACTCTACAAGGTTCATAGAATTTACAATAACCACATTTTCCAGAAGTTTGACTTGCCAAGTAGTGTATGGGATATGTGAAACTATGGTAAACACAAGTACAATAAACAACTTAGGCAGCTAGAATAGTTGTATCTTTTTTTTTTTTTTTTCCTTTGGTCAGAGATAGAATGCAGTACATCACAAATTTACATTTACATTCACTCTGGGAAACTCCATTATAAGAAAGAGTAGATATTAATTATAAAATAACTAATATAAAGCAAACACTATGTTAAGGAATAAATACCACAACTTACAGGTACTGGATTTTGAACCTGAGTCCTCAAAAACTACCTAGTTTTATTAGGCAGGTACATGAACAGTTTAGCTATTGCTCACTAACAGTTTGTATAGATATATCTTTCACAAAAACCAGTTTACTAATCTGAGAAACGCAGTTAAAACTTGTCATTTCATGATATCAATTACAGGATGGATTGATAAAATAAAATAATCGTATAAACCCAAGTTGATATATTCATTGAACAAAAAACTCAATACAAAATGGCAAAACTGAGAATTTGCCTTACCAGAGTTTTTACAGCCTAAAGTCATAAAGATGATGGCTTCAAAGAGTTAATACTTGACCAAGACTTCAACTCAAGCCTACCCATCTTTTAAAACCCAGGGCTGCTTCCCTCTTTTTTATTTGGGCTTCAGTCTGAAATTTCGGAGCCTTGCCTTTATAAAGAGTTTTATGGTACTTCAAGAAGAGCATTCGGTATTTGTACTTGTCAATAAACATGTTAGCTTTTTCCATCATTGCCACAACTTCATTGGCTCGATTGAAGAATCCACCCCTCACAAATGTATACAGCACTGAGTCCAAAAGTTCTTGATCAAACTTCATTGAGACCGACGAAGCAAAAGCTTTCATCTCGCCCCAAAGCTCTGTTACCTCCAGATAGTTCCCTCCAATAGCAGCATATCCAGTAACCAAAGAATGGAAAGTTTGTGCATTTGGGGTGTGGCCTAGGCTCCTCATCTTCTTTAGAGCCTTTTCAGCATCTTTCATTAGTCTCTTTTTACAGAAAAAATGGATTACATTATTCCAGTCATGAACTCCATAATCCACTTTCTGTCCTTCCTTGATTTCCTGCAACAGATTCATTATCAACCCAGATTCATCTTTCTCCGCACAACTTTTAGCCAGCATGCCAGATTCTTGTTGACCAACTTTCGGAATTTTAGCCTCTTTCATCTCTTTGAATAAACGGAGTGCTCCCTGTGTATCCTCCTGAAGCACCCTGGATTGGATCATCGCCTTATAAGAGCTTGAGTCCAGTTGGATGCCAGCCTTTCTTGCATCTCTTAAAAGTGAATTGACATCTGCAACTCTATTTGCTTGACAATAAGCTTTCAAGAGAGAGGCATATACAGATGAACCAGTTTTAACTCCAGCTAACCGCATCTCATCAAGAAGGTCATGTGCTTGATCCAACCATCCAAGTAAAATACATGAATTAATGACTTGAACCAAGACTGAACTGTCACTGGAAAGCGGCGAATCTTCTCTTTCTACTTTGATCAGAAACTCTGCCAAATCCTTGGTCTTTCCAGCCTCTAGAAAAGCTTTAACCAGTTTCACATAAATTGATTCAGTTGGTTGGAGTATACCGTGCTCGGTTGTAATCAAGTTAACTTGCATCTGCAACTTGGCTAACAAATAACCAAGAATGGCCTTTGACTCCGTTTTAAGTTTTAAGAAATTCTGATCTCTAGAGAACTCCTCATAAGGTAGGAAACTGTTTCGTATTGGTTCGTTATATTTTAAACTATCTGAATATTTATTGACGCTCAAACTTTGTGTGGAAGCCAGTCCAGGAGAATCTTTATGGCCAACTTCAGTTGTGTCAATCACAAATTTAGCTGCTGCTAGAGAATTTTTTGCTTCCTTTGCTTTCCTAAGCATTTCCAAAACCATGTTTGATGTAGAATCTAGATCCCCAAATTTCAAATGGCATGTGAGCAAACAGTTATAGAATTGGCGGAGCTGAATATCAGTAAGATTGGGTGCTTCCTCTATGTGCCTTTGCAGCTTCTTAAGGTCTTCTCTTCGTCCATTTCTCTCATATACATGGGCCATTATTATCAGTAAGTTTGCATCAGTCTTGACACCAATTCGAGTCATCATATCAAGAAGCTCCTCCGCTTTCCTAGTTATATCAAATAAGAGACAACCTGCCAAAGCAATGTTAAAAGCAGCAGTATCAGGCTTCATAGCTATCAAAGGCGAATTGCTCTTTTTACGTGGATCCACTCTGTTATTTTGGAACAAATAACTTATCTCAAGAACTAACTCGGCAGCAAGGTAAGCTCCATCTGCTGTTTGTGACATGTGAGCCAAAACTGCAGACCAGGCAGTAACAGGGGGAAATTGCTCCATATCTATCATCTTTCTTAAAACAGTTGATGCAGGAACTGGCAGTCCAGCTTTGGCAAGACCAAAGCAGAGATATATAAGTACTTCCTTCTCTAACAAGTTCTGTTTACTTTCCTCAATAGCCTGTTCTACCAATCCATAAGCTTTCTCTAGCCACTGCACATCAAGGCTTTTTGCAAAAGCCATTAGAAGCTTGTTGACAACAGATTTTCTGGGAAAACCCTCTAGTTGCATATGCTGCTGAAATAACTTCCACGTATCATTTAATTGATTCCCATCAATAGCATTTTGTATTTCGATATTCAGTTTAGCTGGGTCTCGAGCCTGGACCAGGATAGTTTTGGCCATACTTGAGAAATGTGGTCCTCGGTAGCTGAATGCATTCTGTAATTCCAGTAGAAATGCTTATGAACGTGTGTAGGGTGAAAAAGGTAAACTTAACAATAGACCATATCTTACTGCAATTAGCAAGATTCACACCTTCCAGCACTACACCTAAAGGCAAGTGGTCAATCCGCTTGATGATCCCTCCAGAGAATTTACATAACTCTCATTTCCCTTAAACTATATTATTTATTATTATATTTTATTAAAGTTCAACTCGCTGAGTAAGATACTAGAAACCATGGCTAACACTTGTAAGTTCAACAACTTAGGCAGCTAGAATAGTTGCATCTTTTATAGGGTCAGAGACATGATTCATGGCATCATAAATTTACATTTACATTCACTAGGGGAAAACTCCACTACGAGGGGGGACTGAACAAATCCAACTCTATATATTCACTGAACAAGAACTCTATTACAGAAAGAGTAAGCTAAGAATAATTCTTACCAGATTTTTTCCCTCAACAATTATACGATTCTGAGAGCGAATTATGTGCTTAATAATCCCCATTTCGCCCCTATCTTTGCTCCTTATAATCATTGACTGTAACAGAGGACAACAATACCGCTCATTACAGTGAAGGAAGATAAGGTAAAAGAAAAAGAATAAAATTAAAGCTAAAAATTATTCTTTTTTAAAAAAAAAAAAATAGTTGCTTACATTGTCCCCTCTGAAAATCTTACAGTGCCTAATGAATTTCTCAGCTGCTTTCCAACCCATTTCAGGATGAACCTCTAAAATCACGAGAAACAGAGTAGAGTGAAAAATCTGAGCTTGAAAGCCACTTGCTCAAACATTTGAATAGAAAGCGAAGTTTAGTAACAATGAGTTGCACGATTTATAAGAACGATAACTATGCAGAATAGAAAAAAAAAAAAAAAAGCTGACTGCTATATTCAAAAATCTGCAGGTAATCACTAATGCCTCTTCGTGCATCTCAATTTTGTTAAAATGTTTATTTGCCTTATCAATTCTCAGTTTATGCATATGAACTATCTAACAAAAGCAAAACTGTACGCGTTTAAGGGAGCAGCAAACTGATTACATTTGACTTTCCTTCAAGTGAGTTATGGATAAAGGAAAATGAGACAGACCGGAGAGTTGAGCTTGGAATGGCCGGAGCCGTGGCAACACAGACTGAGTACTGCGTTTAGCGATGCAAGCTTAATTGTAAATTGAGTGGCCGCCTGGGTTTATGAGAAATAATTAGAGGAGGGCTTGTCCGCGTGGGACTTGGGTTTTCACTTTTCACTTCTCAGAAACCATGCCGTAGAACGACGTCGCTTAACACAAAAATATTCCGTGTGTTGTGTTTGGTTTCTTCAAAAAACTAACATTTTATTCAAATTTATGTTTAAATTAAACTAACTAAATGATGACAATTTTTATATATTTGATAAAAGTATATTTTATATTTTTAAATTTTACATTAATTTTTAATTTTATCTCAAATTTTTTTGTGATTAATTTTATTTTTAAAATTTTGAATTACTATTAATTTTATTTTATACCTTAATGTCGTTCAAATTACAAATAAAATAATAATAATATAATGTTAAATTTTAAAAAAATATTAAGTCACAATTAAAATTATTTAAGTCATATATAAAATATTTATTAAATAATTTTTTTATGTCTAATAGTGATTAAGTAAGAGTTAAAATAATATAATTTGATAATATATATTTTTATTTAATATTTGAATGTTATCAAAATTTTATTCATACTCTTAAATTTTATTATTAAATTTTATATCATCATTTTTATTAATAATTTAGATAACATAAGAATATAGGATGATATCGATTATAATTTAAAATTTTAAAAATAAAATTAATCATAAAAAAATTTAATGACAAAATTAAAAATTAATATAAAATTTGACAATAAAAAAATGTTTTTGCCTATATATTTTTTAGTTTGCAAAATTAAAAAAAAAAAGTATTTTGTGATTAAGGTTGATCTTATCTAGTTTAGAAGTTTAGAAGTGATAAATAAAATTAGGTGAACTAAATCAAATTCACCGGCGGCCTAAGCCAAACAACAGTTGTAACTGGCCACCCATTTTATTTTTATTTTCCGACATATTCTCAGCTACACAAATTAAAGGTATTTTAAGCAATCTATATATAACGGTTGATTGGTCTCCAAATCAGTGATGGCAGAGTCAAACATATTCCTAATTGTTACAACCGTTTATTTTATTAATAATAAACTAGTGCATTCTTTACCAAAAACAAAAAATATTAGTCCGTTAGTTATGGTAAGTGCATCCCCTTAAGGCTAGGTTGGTGGCTACGTGTAAATAATGGACCATTGATTAGAAAGAGTAGGCAACCTATATTCACTTGCCCATTCTTAAGCCCTTCCTATATAGTATAACCCACGCATCAATTTCTTTTCATTCTCAGTTTTCACTCAGTATCAAGAATTCAAATCCAGAATCTGAAACGAGCCCATCTCCATCTATTCTTCAGAAATCTTCGTCTGTGAAAACCTCCAACATCAGTGATGGCATTCAGAGGGATGGTCCTGGGCGTAGTTGTGGTCATGGTGGCCACTCTGTGGACTCAAACCGCAGCTCAATCAGGTTGCACTAGCGCACTCACGAGCATGAGCTCGTGCTTGAACTACATAACGGGAAGTTCGCCAACCCCATCGTCTACATGTTGCTCGCAGCTCTCGAGCGTGGTTCAATCTTCGCCACAGTGCCTCTGCTCTGTGCTTAATGGTGGGGGTTCCTCTTTTGGAATCACCATTAATCAAACTCTTGCTCTGTCTCTCCCCGGTGCTTGTCAAGTACAGACTCCACCCATCAGCCAATGTAAAGGAGGTAAGCATGACATGACTGGCTTCTTTTATAATTGACAATAACCTAAATTAATACTTCAACTCTCTTCTGAATTCTGATGGTATGAATTATGAAATTATGAATTCAGCTGGTACTGGTAATACACCAACCACTCCTTCAACTGCTCCAGTGGGTTCTCTTGCAGATTCTCCCGCTGAATCACCTGAAGGATCCACCTCAGACATTCCTAATGCAGGTGCAGGCTCTAAAACAATGCCCTCATCTGATGGAAGCACCATCAAAATGTCCTCCCACTCAATGCTCTCCCTTCTTTTCATCATGTTCTTCGTCTCAGCTCTGACCCATTTCTGATTTTCAGTCTACAGAGATTTGAATGCTGCTGTTTTAACTTTACCGTTTGTTGTCATATAAGATTGATATTTGATATTTAGTTGCAATAATTTGTTTGGTGAGGTTTCTGTAATATTCTTTAGAGGAATTATTTGAGGACTTATTGAGGCTAATATACTATTTATTTAGTAGTAATTTATGATTTCTTACGATGATTGCAAACTTGCAATTTTCTTTAACTTAATAAACCTTGAAGAGTAATGTATCTTATTCGCAGCGTAAAACATAGGAGTGCTATAATCTATATCAAGAGACTAAAACAAGTTGCTGAGGAATCAGGTTGAAAGCTCCATGATTGGTTATCACTAAGCCCAAATCCATGACAAGATCAATGAGCATTAAATTTAATGGTGTAGAGCGAAATTCCAGCTAAGTAGACTAGGAACTTATGAATGAAAACAGGGCAAGCCACATTTCTATAGTTTCCACGTTGGAATGCAAATTACTTATAAAAGGCTTTGAGATTTGTATTAAAAAAACTAACAAGATTGAACTTGGTGCAGAACTAGATCATTTTGTAACTCGTTAATTTCCACAGTGATCTATCTTTAGTTTCAGACTTTAACGATAAAGTGATGGGTGATCAAAGAATCAGATTGATTTGTGTTTCAAAAACCAATCCTTTCAGTCACAGAAGCAAGGACAAATTATGCATTAGAAAAAATGCATGCTAAAAAGACCACTCTAAAACGTCGTGCAGGTTTTTACTGAGCAAAATTGAAAATGACATCCTTATTATTTATGTCAAAAGTAGAGTGTAGTATATATTTTAATTTGACTACAGGAACTAACTATACCATAGCAGACTCAACGACTATTCTAATTTTCTAAACAACTTGTTAGCACCAAAATGAAGGAAACCCAAAAGCAGAGTCTTCAATTCAACGAGGAGTAACATTGGATTCTCCTATAAACACGGATATGAACAAAGTTAGCATCTGAGCAATTTGTGTGATTACATTTCTTGGAGACTGGTACATATAAATGACCCAAAAATTTATAGAAAATTCCGAGATCAAAGTGAATTGAAATATATGTGCAATTGCCAATCTTGGTAGTTAAGACCCATGTCTTTTGCTTGCATAATCTTAGTCACAACTTCTCAACCAAAATTTCCATTGAAAGACCTTAACAACACTACTACATTATCAAACGATTTCCCTACATATGTAAGCAAATTTGAGTTTGACACAAAACCTTGATACCAAACAACTCATACTTAGTAAACAGTTGTTCATCTGTTGGAACCTATCTGCATGTCTCTTATGAGCAACAATCTAGTATAAATTCCATGTCCTCTTTTACTTGCTACTATTTAGTTTTTAACACAAACCACACAGGGGCGTTTTCATTAGAGCGAAATGGGGCCAAAATGGGATAAGTTGGGTTTAATCCTTGTCCTACTGACTATGTTTTATCATGGGACTGAAGCTCAATCAAGTTGCGCAGCGACACTCTTTGGTCTATCTCCATGTCTAAGCTATGTCACAGGAAACTCCACGATCCCGTCTTCTTCTTGCTGCACCCTGCTTCTCAGTGTGGTTCAGTCACAACCACAGTGTCTTTGCCCAGCAGCACTTAGTGGAGGTAGTGCAATCTTGGGCATCAACATTAACCAGACTCGAGCTATGTCACTCCCAGATGCTTGTTATATCAAAGCCCCACCATCATCTAGCCAGTGTAAAGTTACAGGCCATTTTCAACTTTATGTTTCATGTATTGTATTTGAGAGTAATATATCAAATTGACTATGTTGAACTGAACCAGGTGGTAATGGACCTTCCACTTCAGCAGCTAGTCCTCCTGCAGATTCTTCAAAGGATACACCACACACTCCAACTACAGCCTCTCAGACAGGGATTCCTCAACCTTCAGGTATACAACCAAAAACAGATAGCTTCTAAAGAAATTGATCCCATCATGATAACTTCATCTAATTATCTATCTTTTTCTTCGATAAAGTCTTTGACTTGAATTATCCCTTTGGCTTTCCGCTGAAGCCACTAATAGTAATTGATTTGTTTTGGGTGAATAGATGCAGGAGCTGGGTCCAAAACACTGCCCTCAACAAACCAAAGATCATCTGATGGAAGCATCGAAAAAACACACGTTAAACTTAGTGTAGTTGTTATTTTTCTAGTTTCAAGCTTGTTTATCAAAATGTAACTTCACTTCTTCAGATTCTAATGCGAGTTTAATTGATTTTATTATGTACTTTTGCCATCTTGTTTAAGAATCTGGAAGTGTGCTAGTGAGACGTCATGTATGTAGTACTGCTGTAAAAATGTCATAATAACTTTTTTATGTGTGCAGTAATTTGATCCTTTAGTTTGCTTATCCAGAATCAGAAACACATTTTTTATAATTTTCCCTTGTTACGTTCTCCTTTTATTCTTGGACTCGATCTGTGAAAAATTTAATCAAGAATAAAAAGGAAAAAGTAACAGCAGTTGCGGAAAAAAAGTAGACCTAGTTGAATTGGACTTGCCTTAATGCCATCCTTTGTTTTGCTTGCTCTTAAAGAAATGCATCTGCACAATGAATTTGTTAAGAAATTCAGGCTCAAAAAGTGAAGCCATCATAAAAAGATGATGCATGGAAAGTCATTCAGCTTCTTTATCCACAGACATTAAAAAAACAAAGGACACATAAGGCAACTTTACTAATTAAATCAATTGTGCTAAGTTTCAATCATATATTTACCAAAGAATCTGCTATAAAGTAGGGAAGTGGGTCACCTCCATAAGGCATCCAGCTGCACTTGTTTGGCTCACAATTGTTTCTTTCTCTTTATAAACATAAAACTCTTTTGTCTTGTTCACATTCTAACATTCCGAAAGAAACCCATCCATGATCCATCAAATGGAACCAAGAAGGCCTGAGATGGTGCTAACCATATCCCTTGTGGTGGCTCTATGGGGAGTCACAGTGGCCCAAATTGATTCTAGCTGCACCAATGTGCTCATAAGTCTGTCTCCTTGCCTAGACTACGTAACAGGAAACGCCTCTGCCCCCTCCTCTGCGTGTTGCTCCCAATTGGCCTTTGTGGTGAGGTCACAGCCACAGTGTCTGTGCGAGGTTGTCAATGGCGGCGCCGCCTCATCGGTTGGTCTCAACATTAATCAGACTCAGGCTTTAGCACTCCCTAGTGCCTGCAGAGTCCAGACACCTCCTGTTAGCATTTGTAAAGGTAAGAGTTTAAGGTTGTCTTGTCCCTCAAATTTTTACACTACTCAATGCAAGTAGGGGATGAAAATGAGGGGAGCTGAAAATTTCTTGGTGACTTTCACTGTGAAGAAATCTTAAAATTTTATATATAAGTAGTACATAAATTTTAATATTTTATACTTTTATGCACAAAATATCGTACTAGGAAAATTATTTTTCTTTTCACATAAAAAGTTGTTTTTGTGACAGCAACTTCTCCTCCTAGTGCTTCTGGTGCTGGAATGACAAGTTTCCCTTCAGGTACTAAAATTATTAGGTAGAGTGCAGGTTGTAAATTGATTACATGAATTGTACAGAAGAGAAGAAAGGCATGTTAATTTGATATTTGAGATTAATTTGGTGGTTACAGGAAATGGGTATAATACTTTTGCATCAACTAGCGGAAGTGGCAGAAGCACATCAAATGGAAATTCCTCTAAACTGCCTCCTTCTCTGCTTGGCTTCTTTATCTCTGTGACATGTTTGATTTTCGTATTGACTAAAGACCTGACCTATCTCCGTGGGCATATTTGAAGTTAACTATGTTATTATCTGGATTCTACTGCGCCACTACTTGGTACTTGCATACATAGTGGATTTTTCTTTATCTACAAGGCGAGAATGAAGGGTGTAATTCTTATATTCCACAGCTCTACAGTTCCATTCCCTTTTGTTTTGTACTGAAAATGCTTATAATGTTTAATTGAAATTTCTTTCTTGACTTGATATCTTTTAAGATAAGTGCCATCTTCAAAATGAACTGGAGCTTAATAGAAACTGTATAATTGATGATATGTGAAAGGCATGCTTTCTAATTTCTTTAATTCTTTATTTGTTCATTTCCTGTGAGTGGGGGAGGAGTGCTTCGAGAATAATCATTACAGCCAATTATTTGGAATCGTCTTAACATGCCTTGGAAATCGTGATATTCAAGTTGCGTGATATGAAATTTGAGAGGCCAAACAATTGGAGTATTTTCTCAGTAGGATCTATTCCTGTCTTTCATACGCTTTTCTGCTCGTAAACTAATGTACAAACAAGTGACAGAAATTTCTTGAAATAAGTTTTGTAACTAGTCTACTCCACTACGTATCATTTAGAGAGAAGTGGGATAGTTAATAATAGAGTTTTATGTGTTTACATATTTTTTTTTAGTAATTTTAAGAATTAAATTTTACTTAATCAATCAATGGATTCATTTGTAACAATTATTATAGAAGTAATATTTCAACCATGCAATGCACAGACATGTTACAGTGAAATAAAAACATTGGTTTAACCTTTTAAATTGATAATAGCAATTTTATTTAGAATGAAACGGTAATTCAGAATCCAGCATATTTTTGCATTAAATATAAAAAGCCACCTTTTTCGTAAACTAGAGGCAACGAATATTGATTAAAATATATTTATATTTTTGTCTCTCTTATAAACTACAATATACAAATGAAACGCAATCCCTTCCATCCTCAAAACGTATCGCCATGGTAAATGCAAATATCGATCTCTTTCTTAGAAAGAAGGCCTTACACCCTTTTTTATTCCGCCCTACTATTTACTAAGAACATTTTTTCAGCACCAAAATTCCATCGCATTTGAACCTTTAAAATGTGATGTCAATTTCTATTTTATTATAATTTATTATTATTCGAAACGACAATATAATAATTTTTTATACATTGATTTACCATTTTCATGTGAAAATCAAGAGTCAATACCTAACAGAGCAATTGCCAGCTATGCCTGAATGAGGCGCATTAAATTTCTTTTTTGGTACTGATTATAACCCCTAGGAAAATTTTAAAAAATATTTTTTAAAAAAAGAAAAAAAAAAAAAAAGAAGAAGAAGCTAAGTTCCAGATTGCAGAATCTGTGAGGAAGGAATGAAAGGAATTAAGAATATGCCCAAAGGCTATGAAACTGTGTTAGGGCACGCAACTAACTAGAAGGTTAATGAAACTAAAGGCGTATTTCCATTCATTCTGATAACGCTCACAGAAAAATAAAAAAAGAAGTACTTGTTGATTTGTTGTAGTCGCAAAACACGGCATTGTTCTTGTAACTCTGCGCTTCCTTCACCGTCAAGTCCAGCCACATCCAATTCCCTTCCCTTCCCACGCCACCCTCGTCCTCCCACCTCTCGCTTCAACAAATCTTTCTTTATTACCTTTACCTTCGCTTTCAGGTATACGGCTTTTTCCCTTCTTTGTGCTGGGCGGCATTTGTTTGTTTCTTTCTCTGTAATTCGAATCTCATAACTATAGGATAATGCTTTATTTCCATGGATTTTTTCTTTTCTTTGTTTTCTTTTTCGCTTTTGTTTGGAGATGATCGGATTCCCATTGTTCTTTGTGCTGAATTGGAACTGGGTTTTCTGTTACGGCTTCAAATTCTTGTACTTGTATCTTTCTTGTTTGACTGCTGTTACGTGGTGCTCAATGTTAGGTTTGGAATTCTAATTTGAATGTAAGTGCCTTACTACTGGTTGTGCTTGGAGTGAAGATGAATGCCAGACAAACTCATGGGTTGCAATTTTGGGTTTTCCATCGGGTTCCCACACTTGAGTCTTTTGTTGCCTAAATTATTCTTGGAATGGCTGCAACATAAGTAGAAACGCCTGTGGACTTTTTTGTTATGCGAGTAAGACTTTTTAAGGAAATTTTAATCTATTGGTTTTAATCATGCATCAAGACTGGGATCTGATTTTGTTCTTTAGTCAATTTTCTTTCTTTTTCTTCGATGAATCTTGTGCTTCAACTCTATAGTTGAACCCGTGCACAGCCTACTATTAGAAAAACTCCATTCCCTCTGCTTTTCAACTGATCATCGTATTTGGTTTTCTCTTTCTCTCTCTTCTATTGGTCTCACTTTGGATTTTCTCTGCCCTGAGCAGATCCAAGAAATTAGTAAAGCTTAGTCATATTTTTTCTGTAGCATAAACTTTGATTGAAATCCATTTGTCCCGTTACAGACCAATATGCTTTCTAACTTTGTTTTTGCTTCAGAGCCTCATGTATACGACTTTATGCTATTACAGTCTGAGGTTAAATTTAAGCCATTCACTTTAGAAACTTGGTTCCTTAAATGATTAAGAAATATATTGCAGTTTGTGCTTGCAAGGAAAAGTTATTTAATTATGTGGTGGTTTGGCCACTTTACAAATTCAGTAATTAAAATATCTGTTACAATTATAGTTCCTGTTGCTTATTTTTATCTAACTTGTTTCTTTTTTCTATTTTGCTGTGACTCTCTAGTCATCCTTGGACATTGGTGTTGAAATTTTAACGTTAAACTAACCATTTCTTAATCCTTTAGTAAGTATTTGTCGTATTAGTAGAATTATGGAACTGAGATGTGTAAAATTAAAATCACAACTCAAGAGAGGGTCTTACACTAAAATAAACCGTCCAGGCATGTGGTTCTAACCCACCCCATTAGGCTTCTCAAGTAGTTCTGCCAATCCATTAACCAAAAGGAAAAGGAAACTCAGCAAGTCCAAGGTTGTCTTTTGGTATGATATGGGAATAATGTCTGGCAGGTTAATTAACCACTATAGTAGGTATTATATATCGAAGGAACGGTGAAAGATTAATACAAAAACTTTTTTCATTCTTAGAGAAGTGAGATAGAAAGAAATGGAGAGAGATTGAGGATTAAAGACAATGAGAGCATATAGGGCAGTGGATGGGGTTAAGAGAGTGAAAATGAGGTGTCTAAGAATGCTTCCTGCTTTAAGCTAAGTAACTAGCTTCTCTTAGGGTGATTATGAGGGCAGAAGCTGTTCTCTTTTTTTGCTACTTTCAGTAATGTTTTACTTGCCTGGTAACTTTTTGTGGTTAATTAGTTCCTTAATTTTATTTGACTAAAGTCATCACCAGATCAAAACAAATTTTAGCATTATTTCAGTGCTATGCTGGGACTTTTTTTTTGGACAACGTGATAGACTTTTATTCCAATGCAAGTTTTTCTGCATTCTTGATCCGTCCTTTCTTTAAATATCACCATAAAGTTTTGAAGTTGTTGTTTAGGATGTACAACTGTAAAACATTTCGTTTTAATGAGTTATTGATTCAGTATACACACGATATACAAAGTTGCACAGGTTGTCAGATGTTCTGTGCTGTGTGGCATATTATGCAGCCATGTCTATGGGTATGTGTCCTGATGATATAAATCTTTTTTTTATGCTGCATTTGGGCAGACCATCCATGGAGGATTTTAATTTTTGCATTGATGAAAAATCTTCTGTAACTCATAAGTACAAAAGAAATCTTCTGTTGCAATGAGCTTCTATTGTTATAACTGTTATGTCTTGTCAAGTTCTGAAATCCAAAAGAATTTCAAATTCAATAACAAATCACTGTTGAAGGGAGCAAAAAGCATAATAAATCATACTGAATCGCTCTGTTTTCTTCTTGATATGGTGAAGCTGGAATTTTTCAGAAACTTAAATCTAACGTGAATTATCAATTGCCTATGTTTTATAGACAATTTTTTTTTTGGTCATTGTCTAAGGCTCTTTGCCATTCTAGTGACTACACCTACCGAATGAGCATTGACATATTTGGACTTGAATTTCTCAATTATCACAATATGGTATACATAACTGGATATTTATTGCTATTGCAGGTGCTTTTCTATTTTAGCACAAATTTAGTGCTGGAGAAGAATTAACAGAAACGGATGAGATACTGATTATTATGTCTGGATTGATTGAAGGACTTCCTGACGCAGTTGCTATTAGGTGCCTTGCACGGGTTCCCTTTTACCTCCACCCAAAGCTAGAGCTTGTCTCGCGCTCTTGGCAAGCAGCCATTCGTAGTCCTGAACTTTTTAAAGCTCGAAAGGAAGTTGGTTCATCTGAGGATCTGTTATGTGTCAGTGCTTTCGATCCAGAGAACCTATGGCAGCTGTATGACCCTCTACGGGATCTCTGGATTACACTTCCTGTTCTTCCTTCAAAAATTAGGCACCTTTCCCACTTTGGTGCTGTCTCTGCTGCTGGAAAGTTATTTGTGATTGGTGGTGGAAGTGATGCTGTTGATCCATTGACTGGTGACCAAGATGGTAGTTTTGCAACCAATGAAGTCTGGTCATATGACCCTGTAGTCCGGCAGTGGGCCCCACGTGCATCAATGCTTGTTCCACGTGCTATGTTTGCATGCTGTGTTTTTAATGGAATGATAGTTGTGGCTGGGGGATTCACTAGCTGCAGAAAATCAATATCTCGAGCAGAACTGTATGACCCTGAAAAGGATGTGTGGATTCAAATGCCCGACCTGCATCGCACCCATGATTCAGCTTGTTCAGGAGTAGTTATTGGTGGAAAGGTGCACGTATTGCACAAGGGATTGTCAACAGTGCAGGTTTTAGACAATGCAGGAGCTCCTGGGTGGACTGTTGAGGAATGTGGGTGGCTCCAAGGTCCGATGGCAGTTGTTGGAGGTGCTCTTTATGTGATGAGCCATGGTTTTATTATCAAACAGGACAAAGAAGTGAGAAAGGTAGTAGGTTCAGCATCTGAGTTTCGAAGGAGAATTGGGTTTGGAATGATTGGGGTAGGAGATGATTTATATGTCATTGGAGGCTTCATTGGCCCTGACAGGTGGAACTGGGACATTAAGCCATTGGCTGATGTTGATGTTCTCACACTTGGGAGTGAGAGACCAACCTGGCGCCAGGCAGCTCCAATGTCTCGGTGTCGTGGTACTATCCTTGGTTGTACACTGCTGAGAATTTAGGCGTTCACTTTTTAGGCTATTGTGTAATTGTGCTCTTGCAGGGGGATTTGAATCCCTTCAACTAGAGAAAGAATTATAATTGTTCCAAAGGCTTCCCTGTTTTGTTTGTAAGCCATATCCTTGTTTTGTTTTAATCATCTATGCATAAATGACGTAAGGCTTCATCTGAACTGAAACAAAACAGAATGCGCCTGTAAACATAGGCAACAAAATAATGCTACTGCTGCTTATTTTACTGATGAAGGACTATCTTCACAGTTGAGCTAGCGAAGATCAATTTCTTCAACTTTCTCGTTTCATTTGTTTCTTCCCAAGATAGCTCGGAGAGATTATGCTCCGCAAATACCATAGGATCAGTGTTTGTCAATATGGCAAATTGGCAATACAGTTACGAAATGGATTCTACCTTTTCTCATCTATGAAGTATCAATCTTCGCGCACTAACAATTGAGCGCTTTGTAGTACACATTACAACCTTACATCGTAAATTTGATCACTAACAATTGAGCGCTTGGAAGGGGTGCCAGTCTAAGGTCTGCCCAAGTGGCAGAGCCTGCGACATAATTTGTGGCAGCGAACGCAGGCCCCTGTCCAAATCTTAGTCCAAAGGTTTAGGGCTCTGCTGACTGGAGCTAGGAAAAACTGTAGTTTGGCCTATTTCTTCTGTACTCTTTGTTTATGTGTCCTCTGTTGTGTATGTATGCTGGGCCCAATTCGATTTTAGATCATCTGCATTGACCCAGCCTAATTCATTGTGTTACTAATATCACGCCCAAAATTTTCTTTTCGTTGTAGGGTCCGGTTTAATAGTGTATATGGTATACCGGAGAGAATTAGTGGATTGAGAAGTCGAAATGACTTCGGTATAATAAAATAAAAGAGAATGGGCAAATGAACTGTAGTGTTTTTAATTTAGTAACTGTAAATTGAAAACCGCAAAACCCTAAGAAGTTCCTTCCCATGGAAGAGGAGGAAGCTAGCAAAGATGCAGAAGTTGCACCGGCACTGATTGCGGTTCATCCAGACCAAAAATCTGTTGCCGTAGCTGTTGGACTTTACTTGCGTGTATTCGACCTTCAGTAAGTTTTTGTGGATTTTGTTTTTCAAATATCATTTGTTAATATTTCAGGATTTGAATATTAGATTCAGAAAAATAATGAATTTGACATTTTGAGTTTACCGGACTATTGAGTTCTCCAGAAAAAGTGGAGAATTTTATCGTTTTTCATTGGGAGGTAAGAATGTTAACTCGGTGATGATTAAACTTTTGGTCAAGCAGTGCGGGTTCTGCGTCTTCTTTGATTGATGACTCCGGTGGGCCATTTCATAAAGATTCTATTAGAGATATTCGGTTTGGTGCAAGAGGGAAGCTCTTTGTGTCTGCAGGAGATGATAAAACTGTCAAGATATGGTCAGCAGAATCTTGGCGGTGCATCTGTACTATGTAAGTTCTCTAGTTTGCATAATTTTTCAGTAGGGCGCTTGGCAGGAAGTAATAAACTTGGTTGTCATGGAAAAAGGTTCCAAGTTCCAACCTTTATTTGTGATGGAGAAATCGATGTTAATCCATATGTAGCATAGTTTTTTCTCTGGCAGTGAGTTTCGTGAAATGTAATCATAATTTCTTCCTTTTTTTAAGTGAACATTTGTGACACTGACCATTGAAATAGGTCCTCAGAAAAAAGAGTTAGTGCAGTCGCTATAAGCAATGATGGTTCTTACGTGTGTTTTGCTGACAAATTCGGTGTTGTCTGGGTTGTGGATCTGATTGGATATGATGGAAATCAACCATTAGTTGATAAGAATGCAACACCGCTTCTTTCGCACTATTGTAGTATCATCACTAAGTTGGTAAGTTATGATATTATTATTCTTTCATTTCTTGCTCTATCTCAATGGTGAATTTGTTGGTATCTTGCAAATTTTATTTATACTTAAGATTAATGAGCACTGTTACCCAAAGATATTATAGGAAAGAATTACAGTTTAGGATTTCCTGGCAATGATATTTCCATTTCAGGTACATGAACCAGACAGTTAGGTAGATAACAAAGCTCATAGAGTCGTGGATAGGTTAACAAATATTTGGTTCATTGACTACTTGTTTGCTTAATTGTTCTTTCAGCTAGAATTTTTTCCGACAAAATTTCTAAATTTTAATTCTCTTTATTATACATTATTATGTTACCAAAATGATGGTTCTTATTGTTTGACGCTCATTTACTTATTCATCATAAGCATGGGGCCCTACATGGCTTCTTAATTGAAGTAAATCATGAATCACCCACATCTCTTGCATATTCACGATCCAGGAAATAAAAAATAGTCTTTGGGTTTCTTCCACAGGAATTTTCACCTGATGGTCGGTTCATTGTTAGTGCTGATCGGGATTTTAAAATCCGTGTAAGCCATCTTATCTTCCCGCTGAATGTGAATTATCTATTTAGATGCTTTCATGATTATGTTCTTATTACAGGTTACTATTTTTCCCAACAAACCCTTAAATGGAGCTCATGAGATACAGAGTTTCTGTCTTGGTCATACAGAGTGAGAAAGTTCTACTAGTCATACTTAATTACTTACATTGTTAGAAGATTTCTTATTCTACTTTGTCTTTCCGCCTAATTTATGAGGGAAGCTTATATGTTCTTTGCTAACTGGGAAGTTGTCAGTCAGCTACTAAATATTGATACGTACCTTTTTTCCAGGTTTGTTTCCTGCCTTGCTTTTGTGCATGATCAGGAATGCCCTCAAGGTCTTCTCGTCTCTGGAAGTGGTGATTCAACAGTGAGTAATTAAAACAACACTGCATGATTCAGACTGTTCACATTGTTTTCTTTAGAGTTCTCTTTTGGAATAACAAAGTAATCTAGATTGTTTTCTGCAGGTCCGTTTGTGGGATACCTCCTCTGGAGCACTCCTAGATACCTGTGAGGTTGCAATTAAGGTATTTCTATATATACCAGAGGTTCCAACTGTTCTATGCTTTGTTTTATGCATTTTAAAATACATCATATTGAAGTAGTAATTCATAAGGATATTGAAAAATCATTGTGCTCTTTCCTGGGTGGCTACTTTTTCAAGTGAGGCGAGTTGTTATTGTGGTAACATAGTAATATGATAGCTGTTGAACAAATTCAATAAGGCACTAGTTCTATATCTCCTCATTGTTACTCTTTATATTTTACTTTATGTACTACTTTCTGAAGGCAGGACTTTTAGATTCTAATGGTAAAGCAGAGGAGTATGACCATGCTGTGACTGACCTATGCACCACCCTGGATGGATCTCTTGTTGCAGTTGCCCTTCAGAGGCAAGCTCCCACTTTCCTCGAGTTGTATCATATTTCCCTTCAGGAGATTATAGTTTTGGAGTGGTTTACTGACTGAAGCCTTATTTTACTCAATTGTAGCTTGCAAGGAATAGTATTGGTGAGGTGCAACCTTTCGGCTCAAACACTTTCTATTGCCAAGGTGAGGGCCTTCATTTCTTATGATTGAGATCACCATTGACATTCGTAATCACTCTAATGTATTTAGTTTTACCTCCTAGCCATCTTTTGAGATCTACTGTTTACATTTGAAGTTAGATTTTTACTAATATGTTGTTCTGAAAGGTAAAAGAGCATTTAAATGACTTCTAGTATAAAGCTGATGTATCCCCTACAGGTCGTTTCTATTATAGGCGAGGCCTTTGTCCCTACCGGCCTGGGGAGCAGCTTTCCTGCTGGCATGTTGTGGATGGTAACAGGTGTCTCTTGTTTACCTGGTTCTAGTTATCCCGCTTTGGCTCGTGTCCGAGTAATTTCTGGTTTTGATGATGAGCAAGAGGCAGCTGTTTTGGAAGATGATAAGATACCTGGGGGCGAGAAACTGCTAGAGACGTTGCAGGGAAGCATATCTGTTGATGAGAATACTTTCTTGGCTGCTGCTGAAGCTGTCAAAGCAGCAATGTTCAATCTGTTAATTAAAAAGCAATACCCTTTAGAGAATAGAGAATCTAAGAAGAGAACCAGAAATGATAGAAAACTTAAAATATAACCAGTTAACCTCAGTATTTAGGATTTTGTCCTAGTTTACAGATAATGTTTAGCAGCCCAGTTCATTTTGTTTGATCATCAGCCCTTTAGCTTATGTGTTTGTGATGTCATTTTTGTTAATCTTTATTGAATATTAATCAGAGCTCCATCCATTTTGGTGGCCAACTAATTTATTTGACTGAAGTTGTTTTTAATTTTGATCATTTGTGTACATGACGAAAAATTGAAGGAAGCTATAACTTCCATTTTGCTGAAGAAACTGTTGAAGAGATGATTAGTAATATTTAATAGCGCAATAAATTAGAAATCAAAATTTAGTAGCTTGATTCAATAGGTGATCAGTGGCGCAACACTAGAGACTTTCCAGTCACCTGATGGTGATACGCAATCCTGTTTTACATATTTTGGGGGTCACGCAATTCACAGGTTTCTGAAGACGACGACTCTTGAGTGAGATTGGTCTCAATAATTCATCGCCCAATGAAATGCCACTGCGTGGCACTAGAACGCCTGGACCACCAACTCCTTCAGATATGATTATTTTGTTTGATTAGAAAAAAAAAAAAAAATTACTCAGGTAGGTTTGATGGTTTTGTTGATACCGAAATCACCAAATTGAATAACTGTTTAGTAGATGGAGATTGGTGATGACTCTCCATCATAATGAAAGGCAGTAGGATCATAAACAATAAATAAATAAAATAATAGAAATATATTTCCTCTTATTTGGTTAACAAGAAATAAAAGAATTGTATCACTAAAGTCTAGAGCAATAAGAAATTAGTTTCTTGTTAGGTTTTGAAAATTTAGAATACGGATAAAAGGGATTTTTATGTAAAAAAAATGATAAAGTGGTTAAGTGTAAAAAAAAAATACAAGTAAACTTTAATTCAAAATAAATATTTAATTTATCTTTTTTTTTATTTTTTTATTTCTTTATCTATACGTATTTTATCACTTTTCTCGTTTTAAAAGATTTAAATACCAATAAAAGAAAGAGTTATTCGATGATTTTGCTTTAGTTTCAGACTTTCTGTTGAAATTCGTTTGTTAGTTTTACTGTTTTAAATGCAAGTTCTTGTTTATCCTTCTCTCATTTTGAGAATTCTCTTGAGAAATGAGAGAGAAAATTGAGAACCAACATACAAAAAATGATTTTACCAAAAAACATACAAAATATGGTTTTTTTGGGACAAGGACAATGTAATATGAGAATCTCTCGGAAAATGGTTGATCACTTGTACACGACCCACTGAGGCAATAAGTGGGCCCAAGACTGAACAAGGTTGATAAAGTGAAAGAGACGCACCCATTCATTGGGTAGGGCCCACTCTCAGTCTTACGTGGCAGATAGAAGTGGGTCCCTCTGATATGTTGTGTACGCCTCTGCTGATTTGTTGGACCGCAGGATAGTTCCACTCCCACAATGTAAAATTGGACCTACACCCCTTTATTTTCTTTATTTTCACTTGAGGCCCTATTTTTTTATTAGTAACAGTATAGTAGTACTACACTAATACTAACGCTGCCACTACTCTATTCTCAAGTCTCTTTATCAATCTTCGGATCTTGAGACTAAATTAAAGGGAGGAAGAAAAATGAAAAAGAAACTCGTAACTTTATTTTGGGTCCCAAAAGAAAATAGTTTCTGTGGGCTTCTCTATATTATTAGTGAAGGATTTTACGTAATTTCAATGTCAGGAAAGGAAAACAAGAAAATACTACTGATCCTTCTCTGACAAATTTTTAGGGAATCACTTATAACATTATTTTAATTCCTTTTGTAAATTATCGCACTCTCATACCTTTAATATCTTTCACATTTCATTTTACACAATACAAATAATGAGTTACTTTTAAGTTATTCTTTTAATAAAATATTATTTAGATTTAAATTTTACTTAACAAAAGAAATACAAGGCTCTGAAAGTTTAGAGTAAGAAAAAAAATAGGGATAAAATTCAAATAAATCAAGGAGTCTTAACCCTTTTTGTAATGGAAGTGTTCGTTACTTGAGCTAAGGCTATGTAATGTAAATTTAAGAGTGTAAAAATAATTTTTTTTTATTTTAATTAACTCATTAATACTATTATAATCTAGTTTCATATATAGTTAATTATTAAGTGATATAAAAATGTACAAAAAGTGATATATATGCATTTCTTAAAAGTCAAAATATCAATAATCTCTAGAGAAACGGTCTCATTTATCCAATGAGAAAAACAAAATTGCAAACTTAAACAAGCTTAAAGTTGAAACTTGTACGACATAAATAACAGCGTATAGATATGGTCCTGTACTATCGTGTACGAAAACAGAGGCGAAGAAGAAAAAAGAGGACCTTTGGTTGAAGTTAGGGTAGGAGGAGAGAAACAGATTTTAAAAGGGAAAAAAAAAAAGGTAAGAGTGAAAATGAAAGAAAATTTAAAGAATTACCAGTTGTTTCTCATGCGCACGACTCTTGTGCTTCTAATTTTCTTTAAAGGCTTATCCAAACAGGAATACCTTTTTTCTAAGTCCAAAGTTTCCCTATTTTTCTTCTCTCTTTTCATTTGCTCTCCATAAAGTTGCAGAATTTGCAGGATTAAAACTGAAAGAAGAGGAAGTCAGATAGAAATTAAGAAAGACGGCATGGATGAAGATACAACAAAAGTAATCAAGCTTAGAGAAAAGAGAGCATAACTTGTCTTGTGATAATTATTTCTCTCGTGGGATTATCAAAATAATTATACAAGTGACTTCTCCTTGAGCAAGACGCCATATGGCAGAGCTGGTAGAGATTATGATGGGAATAGAAATTTTTTGTTCTTGAAAAAAACTTTACAAGGGAAAACGAGGCAAACCCAGCGTCTGTTACTCGTTTCAGATTTTCTTCACTGTTTGGCTTTTTGTGTCAAATACAGAAGCATTCTACTACAGTTCTTACTCTGTGCTACAATAGCAATTGGTTTCTTAGTAATACCACTTTTTCCTATTCTGGTGAGTTCTTAATCAAGCAGCGAATATAAAATCCTGTATATTTTATAGTATTTACTTGCTCCTTTCCTAGTTTTGAATCTAACTCATTCGGGTTTCAATTTAAAAGTGAAGGCATATTTTCCCTCTTTGGATCGGAGAAAAGGGACTTGTTTATATGCTGCTGAGGAAAAGATCAATAGCAGTGACCAGACCAGCTTTCATGGCTGATCATACATCTCACTCTCAACCATCTCCTAGTCAAAATTACCCCAAAGTGATTCAATCCTTCTTTGGTTCACCAAAATTCAGAGACTTCACCTCCAAGTGTCTCTCAGGAGCTGAGGCTTTAAGAAGCCCAACTTCAATTCTTGAAACCATACCACTACCATTACCTCCTTTTGGGATTCCAAAAATTTCCTCAGAGAAGAAAAGCTCATGGGACAAGATGGATTCAAAGGGCATTGGACTAGCTCTGGTTGATGCACTTAAAGATGAGGGGACTGAGCAGAATTCTGAGAAACCCAACAATGGAAATGTCCTGCTTGGAACACAACTTAAAGTAAAAATCCCTCCTTTATCACCTTTTACATTTTATCCGTTTGAATCTCAAGCAAGTGATGCTGGTTTTGGAATTAAAACCCAGGATTCGGATGTAGCGCCAACTGGGTCTCCAAGTTCAAGAAGTTATACACAAGATTCTTCAGGGGTGGTTGCCACTAGTGTTGTGTCTTTGAGTGAAATGGAGCTTTCTGAGGATTATACTTGTGTGATATCCCATGGGCCTAATCCAAGAACCACACATATATTCCATAATTGCGTTGTGAAGAGCCACTGTTGTTTGCCTGATGATTCGCAATCTGCTTCGGGAAATTTCCTCAGCTTCTGTCACACTTGCAAGAAGCATCTCGAGCACACGAACGACATCTTTATTTACAGGTAAGCTTCATTTCCGTCCTCAACATGAAAGCATTCTTTAAATCCATATTCTTCACTTAATTAGTTGGCTTATGTTTTGCAGAGGTGAGAAGGCTTTTTGCAGTAGTGAATGCCGGTACCAAGAGATGATATTAGACGGAGCAGAGAATTCAGAATTTGATAGTTATCCTCACTCTTGACTCACAGTTTAATCAGCAAGTCACAATTTCTGTTTCCGTTCTTGATTATGATTTAGGACTTAGGAGTTGAGCATTGTTTCATGTGACGATGCTCATTTTTTTCTCTTTATGTTTGTTGAAATTTTCTTGCTCTTTTTGGTGTTGTTAGTGATAAGAGAGGATTTCGAGTTTTTGTCAAGTGACGACTAATTTGATTGCTTATGGCTTTTCCTCATTGTTTTCAGCTAAAGCAGATGATGATAATGATGTATGACTGAAAACTCTGCTTTGTATTTTTCCTTCTTCTCTATGATGATGATGATGATGCATAATGATATTCTAATGAGAAAAAACTGCAGCAAACTATTCCTTGATACTCTAAAAAACTGTTGACACTGAGAAAAATCTACAGTTGTCAGACTCCTTTTCCTTACCCATTGCTTCTTTGTCCAAATATTGGAATATTAGGCTCAATTAACTGAGACGTATGACAAAGAAAATCTCAAACTGGATTAAAGAAACAACTTCTGGCGATTAATTCAATTATCAAATACAACGAAAACAAGTATGATCTTCAAGTTGAGGTTATGCTTTAATTAAACAGAATGAAAGAGAAGAAAAATGAAAACAAATGCTCAAGAACACGTCCGAGAAGTGAAGACTAAAGAACAGTAAACTATGGAACCCAATGTGCTAAAAAAGTGGGCACTGGGCATGCTATGCTAAGATGCCCAAAATGAATTAATCAACATAGAACCAAACAAAAGGAACCTCCAAGAGATAGCGACTTCTTAGGCATCTCACACTGCTATTATGGATGGCAAATGTAAATCAAACTCTGTGTGGGTCACTTCAATAAATAATAGAAAATGCTTTATACCATATAATGCATTTAGGTTCTCAGTTTTAGATTTCTCCATTTTTTTTATATTTAAATTACTATTTTGAAATTTTCTAATTAATTTTTATTTTAAAAATATCATAAAAATTATAAATAATGATTTTGTATTAAAAAACGATTTTTTAATTCCTGCTCCTAAAGTGAAAGTCACATAAATTTGTACCTCCCAAATAGTTATAGACTTGTATAGTTTAGAGCTCATTATATGATCTTTTTCATTATGCTACAGCATTTTTTTCGTACCGGATCAACATTGACTCAACATAGGGCTTTACTTACTAATAGTTGAAAGCTTTAGTTCATTCCCCATTGTTCTTTCAGTCGTTCTTGTAATACTTGTACTTCCTCTGAAATTGACGATAAAACCAAGTCAATCTTTCGATTAAGAAACGATGGTGAAATCCAATTTCATGCATAGAAGAGTTACAAGATCTCGTCATGGTTTTTCACAAATCAAGGTCAATAGACAACGAAAAAACGGAACGGAACGGTATCTACAAGCTCTGATAGTGATATTCATGTTAGCATCTTCTCGGTTTCATAAGGCACAACAAAAGGAAATCCGTCAAACCCTTACCTTATCTCTGCCCAATGCCAACACGATAATGGGAAAGGATCAACGCAGAGCCATGCATGCCAGGCCAATGGGATATTGTGCTGATTAAGGTGAGGATGACTCGTTATAGAAGCAAGTGTTTTCGTGTAGCCACAAAACTGTGACATCGACTAAGCTGAACATATACGTAACGTCAAATATAGCACTAAAATTTATTTAATACTCAAATTTTAATCTACATTGCAGCCATCAATTTTCAGTACATTTAAGATCAAATTGCAACTAAATCAACATCACGGGACAAGTGAAGTCAAGCAAAATGAAGACAGTGGTGCCACAAGCTTGCGCAGAAATGCTTCATGATGATTCAATAAGAGGACAAAATACCAAGCGTAATATAACACGGTACATGGATAATAGACAGTCACTTGAAGGGACTAAAGCACAACCAGAGAAACACATACATATTTAGGAAGCACAACTTGTGCCGCACAAGTTACAACACAGAGACAATCTGACCTGCAACATCACTAACCACGTAGACCACCATGACTCAAATCTCAGGCCTCAAAAAACCTCCGAAAAGGTTCCTCCTACAGCCTCCCTGAATCACACACAATTACCAAGAATCAACAATGGCAACATAATGGCACGGAAAGTAAATAGCAGAAGCATTTAAAGAACTAAAAAGTAAGTTCTTACCTTGAAATTTGGCTTGGCATGATCAACACTCTCCATGGAAGAAAAGCCAGGCGAGGACCAAGTAAGGAAGCATTATCCCGGCAGCAAACATGAAGAACACTAAATGCTTACTACCAGGTTGTATAACAAGGACTAACCATAGATATTGAAGCAAACAAAGCAAAAGACCACAATAAAGCCCTTCCAACTTTTCCTTTTAAAAGACAGAAAAGACTGTGAAGGGACAAACTACACCCTTGGAGAGGGAAGTTATGAAAGAAATCCTAAGGAACAGAAAGAAAATGAGAGAGAAGATACAGACGGCATGAAGGAAGTAACAACTAGTAGGAAATTCAGGTACCAGTTATGTTACCTGTTAACCATAATTAGAAATTGATGAAGACGGATTAGTATATGACGATTAAAGACAAAGCATGACCGTAAGAAGAAAAGGAGGAAAAAAGCCTAAGAGGGTTTCTTGTTAGTTTAGGATTCTGAAGTATGTACATAGTATCTAAAGGAACAGGCCTAAATTCTATGCAAGATCGAAGGAGGTTAAACATTCTATGAGAAGAAAGTGCTGAGAACCACAAATCACAGCATCAGGATTAGACTAGAATGTAGCTTTCTTCATGCCCAGCAGATAAACATAGTAAACCAAGTCTATTCCTTGCCCATTATTCTTCTTCCCAACGAATTCCATGGAAGCTTCCACCAAGTCACATGACCCATAGCCAACCCTGCTCTCACAAAATGCCTCAAAACTATGCAATCAATTAACTTCTCACGTCCAACTTTGACCTCAATTCCAAAATCCAGAGATTGTTGTCCCACCAGAGTCACGATTGTCAAGGGCATTACCACTACAGAAAGCTAAACAAACTCAAAACTACACATTTTATTCAATCTATATACATTATGTAACACTAATCCAGTTCATGAAAAACTTATTTACTGGAGCCCCGTGCTCCTTGTGTCTCATTCATCATTGACGTTAAGATTGAGAATGCGATGCAGAGTCTCAGTAGCAGAATCAGCATTAACAAAGTGGTCTCTTGTAAGAGGGGAATGATTCCTGCTTGGGGAGGAGGGTGCAGACTTAGCAACTGGGTGCATTTCGATGTTAGGTGAGGAAGCGGGTAGATCAAGAGACACAGTCCTTTTTGGTCGGACATGAAATTTGGGAATTGGCAAAGAGCTCGGTGGTGGCGAATTTGAATAGGTCGGTCCAGCCCACAGCTCCGAGAACAAAAGACTTCCATCAGAGAAGTTTTCACTTAAAGATGTCTGTTCGTTACAAGGTTTGCCACTGATGGGTATTGGGCTGCTTTTTGGAGTAGTTTTGGTTTTGAGGTGCGTTTCGTTGTCGAAATTTGAAATTGCAGGACGCGATGGTGTTTTAGGGGAAGATGAGTATGGTCGTTTAGCTACAGGTGAATTACAAGATCTAAATGGGGTTGGTAGTATACCAATACCAGACTGGAAAGTCCGGCAATTGATTCCCCCATAGTTTGTGGATGGCGATAACCGAAATCGAGCCGGACCTTGTGGCTTGGACCTGCCGTAGTATTGGTTCCTGTGCTGTGCCACCACAACCAACGTCTCCATGGCAATGATAACTGAATCGATGAGTATCTCAATAGAGCGAGTTAGTCCAATTCAAGGATTATTTTACTAGATCCACTGCTATAACTGAGTCCAACATCCAGAAACATGCCAGAAGACCGGAGTATATGAGTTCGAATCGCACGATAAGCACCCTAGATCTCTCCCCAGCGGATCCAAAGTGAAAAACTAACCGAGCATTCCACAAGCCAACCAAATTGGTGTCTCACTGATCTCCAAGATATGAATTGAAACCAACAACATGAAAAACTCCCTCTGAAAATGAAGAACAATAAGGGGGGGGGGGGGAATTAAAGAAAAGAATCGCACACATAAGGCTTCAAAATGAACGTGAAGAGCATAAAGGAAATGTTCACAGTAAAGATATACGTTTCAAATGAAAAGAAGTTATAAGCGCATGTTGTGAAGAAAGTGAGAGCAAAAAATTACCGGTTAGTGCAAGAAGAAATCTTAGTGAAGCACCTTCAGGATCTGAATCTGAAGTAGAAGGAAAAGATCGAAGGATGAAAGCAGACGATCTGTTGTTGTTGTTGTTACTATTTCTCTTTTTTCATAATTTTTTTTTTTTCAAGTTGTGTTTGCATATTTTGGTAAGACGGGCATGGAAAATGAAAATAAAATCCAGAATCTACGGATCTGAAACGGCTATCCCACTGGTGTTATCTTGCACAGGAACTCCGTGCCAGTGTGCCACTCATCACATAGTGTTACGAAAATGTGCCCGCTTTCAGCTATAATTACAAAAAAAAGGACATAATAGATATTTAAATTAAATGGTCGAGACATTGGAGTCATATACGTGTTTGGTGAATTGTTTTAAACACTTAAAACTCATGTCACAATCTATTTTTCCACGAAATTTTTATTTTTATTGTTTTGTAATATGTAATTCATCTTGAAAAGAGATGGATTATAATGTTCTTTTTAATTTTATATAATGTTTTTGTTTTAACATGAGACAAATTTACAAAAAGGAAAAGAGATAAAACAGAAAAAAAAAAAGAGTATAAGAAAAAGTGATGGAGAGAGAAAAGAGATAAGAAGAGAGAGAAAATTAAAGAGAGAATAAATAAAAAATTAAGAAAGAAAAAGAACTTAGAAAAAAATTAAAAATATGAATAAAAATATTTATTAAAAACTAAAAAGGAAAAAATCATTTTATTATTAAAAATTTAGAATTATATAATTTGACAAATATTATATATCAAAATAAAAGTAAAATATGAATTTATATTTTTTTTGTTATGGTGTGAATAATGACTATTTCAAATTGGTAGGAATACCGATAATTAAAAAATATAAATATTCACTTATTATTATTCCTGACAACCTGTATGTAACAAATATTATATTGTGTAAAATTAAAAGAAAAATATAAATTTATATTTTTCTAAATCTTATAAAAGTAAGTATTTTATAATTTGAAAATATAAATTAAATAAAGGAATATTTACTTAAATTTATAATTTTTAAAATATAAATTTATGGACTCCTTCACTTTTGTACTTATGGAGGGTTAATTTGTACGTAACTCTAATGGAGAGTTCATTGGAGGTTTTATTAGGTGGTTGTAATATCCCTCAGGCTAAGCTTTGGGGCATGCTCTGATCAGGAATAGAACCAGCTTGGTGTTTGGATCTGAGGAAGGTTCATATTGAGACTGATTCTCTCTCTGCAATTGATGAATGGATTGCCAAGAACTGGAAAATTAACATTAAACAAGTCTAATTCTGTTCCCGACAAGCTTGCTGCTTTGGCGCATCAAACACCGTTGGACTTGAGCATGTTGGAACCCCCTCAAGCTAAACTCTCTCTACTAAATAATCATACACCAGCTAATGTTGTTTACAGGTCTCTAGTCGTGTAGTGTTGTTTCCTTTTCCCCTTTCACCAAAACAGAAAAAAAAAATGTTTAAGTCTTTTTATTATTTTTAATATATATATTTATATATTATTTCTTACAGGTATTATTTGACTTAAGGTTAAATATTAATATTTTTTTAACAAAAATTTAAATTTAAATTCATAAAGTTGTTAAAAACTAACCTCTTTTAAATTTTTACTATATTCAATGTTCATTGATATATATATATATATTAAAAATAATACTTTATATGTACATACATATATACATATATATATATATATATATATATATATATAAACACACACAACAAATATAAATAGATGTGCGTATCTAAGTCTATTTATACATATGCATATATGTACATGTATATGTGTGCATGAACATGTAAGTGATAACATGTAATTATGTGTCTTTGTTATATGTGTATATATAAATGTAGGAATAATAATAAAATTTATATATAAATTTATATGTGTTTGTATATATATACACACATTGGCACATCATATAAATATGAGTAAATTAATAATTTTGTATTTGAAAGATGTATTTATTATAATTTAATTTTTAAAAGATAAAAAGTCTCAAGTTAATTTTTAATCAATTTGATACTTTGATTAATAAGATAGATGAAAAGTTAACTAATAATATTATTAACAAATTTTAATTTGACTATTAAATAATAACTTTCCTTCTATTTAATATAAAAAAAAATAATATTTACAAATTAAATATGATCAAAACATATAATTTATCTTTTTTTATGTACAATTTGTAAATATGATATATTTTATCTTAAAATTTATACATCGTTAAAATGCACATTTATTTTTTTATGAATATGATTTAATTCATAATTTAACAATTAGTTAGTTTCTATTAATGTTATTATCAATTAATTTTTTATTTATTTTATTATTTAAAAGATCAAACTAATTGAGATTTAATTTTTTAAGAATCAAATTAAAATATTTTATTTTTAAAAACTAAATTAAATATATATATATCTTTTAAAAATTAATTTATTAATTTACTCTATAAATATTTATTAGTTACAACAAGTAAATTATAAATGTCATAGTTATTCAAACAAAAATTATAAAATATAAATAATTTAAATTATAATAATTATATTTTTTTAATGTAAAATATTTTCTATTTTATTAAGAATAGAAATGAAGAGAGGTCGAACTCGCGAGAGTCCAACCTTCTCTCCTCTTCATCCATAAAATTAAAAGTAAAATAAGTAAAATATTAAAAAAGAAAAAAGAAAAAAGACAACCAATAAAATCTTGAACTTAAAACGAAGTCTACAGCTAAGCCCTCTTGTTCAATAACAAGAAGACAACATGTGAGTACAGTCAATAATGGAGTATTGGAGCTGCTTACCGATAGCAGAAGACGACCGCACATAATCGGAAACATCATGACTCTGCCGTGTCCTCCAAACGAATGAATAAGGGACAAGCTAGGGACTCCCTAAAAGCTGCCAACACTAAGTTTTTGGTCCAATTCCAAAGCACTATGCTACTATCACTTTGAAAAATCGAAGCAAACTTGTGTGGCTTTCCAACTTTGTCCCACACCCGACTTAGTAATTCCGAATCAACATATTCATTACTATAATATTACATAATTACAGTATTTGCATTTGCAGTGTTACCATCTTGAATTCAACAACCATATCCATCGAAAACGTATCTCTGGTGCTCTACCTGTTTTGTTATCAGGATAAAATATGCCAACTATACTACTTTTATCCCTGACGTTAGATAAAAATGTTGTCTGATAATTAGTTATTATATATTACTCCACGGTTCAACTCTAACCATGAACACAAGCTTTTTAAAAGTCTGTGGCTGGGCTTTATAAGATTTAATGGCATGCACATGTGTGATGAGTGATGAGCTACCAAAGTGGAGATTGACTAATCGGAATCTTTTTATCTTGTCAAAAAAAAGGAATAACGAATCCGTATTATGCAAAGATACGTATATGGTGAATTTAAACCAGCCACTTAAACGAAAATATGTAATCGACATGTTATCATTTCCATCCTTACTTAACTCCACTATAGATTCCTTTTCCTTTTCAGGATTCCTGCGGACAAAGAAAGCATCGAGCTTGGTTTGGTCACAGTGGAAGCGAGGGCGTTTCTGTCAAATTACCACAGGTCAACATATATATATATATATATAGGTGAGGTCCATTTACCAGCTAGCTATTATCTTCTCCAATTTTTGCATTTTCCAGGCTTTACTTCACCAGAAAAGTTTCCTCCTAGCTCTGTATCCAAACAGAACGATTTGAAAGAATCAATCGATTGCTTGGGTGTGTGTTTGGCGCACCATGTTCGGCAAGAAGGTCCACTCTTCCACAAAGAAGCGAAATACGTTGCGTTCCCAGCACGCTGTCGTTTCGTCTACCTCTTCCAACACAAAGAAGCTGTGGAGACTGCCTCACGTCTTCGACGACGTGCTCGAACTCCCTCTCCGCTCAGACGCCGACGTTTCGGTGGAGGAAACCCCCTACTGTTTTCGTGTCGTTGCCTCCGCCAACAGTATTCCCAACGGTGTGTGTGCCCACGCCATCGAAATCTTTCCCGGTATGACTAGAATCGTGATCAAGGGAATGGACGGTGGTGAATTGATGGTGGGTCAGCTTCATCTTGGCCTTGATCGTTGGAGGTTCCGATTACCGGCATGGACCAGGCCCGCCCTCGCCACCGCCGTCTGCAGTGGTGGAAAACTCGTTGTCACAGTGCCCAAAACCGGAGGGAATTGAATTGACCGTGCTTGCGAGAATGAGAGAGGCACGTATTGGTATATATACATATATTGTCCTCTTTTTGCTCCTTTTTTCCAATAAAAACACTTTCCCTATCCCTGTGGTCATTTTGAAAATTTCGATTTGAGCCCAAGCCTAGTGTTTATACTTCTTTATCAAGCAACACAATAAAAGGGCCACTCATGCCATACTCAGATCTCGTCCTTTATTTTATTTGATTTCTGTGTTCCTCTGAATACTTTATATATTCCTTGCCCCTGCTTTGAGTTTCAAAAGTTTTCTGATGCGGCTGCTACATGACCATCGAAGAGAATAACGTGTTTACTTAGACACTTCAATTCACAGATTTATACACCTGCAGTAATCGAGTAGATAAACCTATTACTAGCACACGCCAGAATAATATGCAAATTAAGCTGAAGGCAAGTAGAATATAACTGTGAATTCTTCATCACTCAATTTCTGCAATTAGATGTTTATGTGCTTTAAGTAGGTGTTTAAGACAATAATTTTTGCGGCCTCGTAAGTTATTTTATTCTACTACTAGTTGAATAGAATTTGCAGTTTTTAAGTTCAATTTCTCCTCTAGTTGTGTGGATGGTGGAAGCGCCACCACAATCTACATTCACTTTTGTCTTGGAATTGAATTTTCATATAGTATATGGACTAATATTGGAGAGTGAAATGATAATGAGGTTTCGTCATTCCTTTTTTTATTCTTTCTTTTACTATTATTTGTTTTCTGGCTTCCAAAATCTTATGAGGTCAAATCCATTTGATTTTGATTCCTGGCTGGTGCTATCGATCTTTCAGAAAAACCCAATCTCTTGGTAATCTATCGATCTTCCAAAATTAGTATAGATTCGGATACTTCCCCGACATATTTTTTGGTCACTAGTCATTCAGTTGGGTGTGTTTGGGTTATATATGTGAAACACGTGTCTACTTGTCAATAATGTCAAGCAAAGACACAGTAATAGGGCTCTTGGAGCTTTGTTAAACTCGTCTTCGACAAGCTAGCGGAGAGCCGTGCTGCGTTACCCTTTATAAGTTGCCATTTTGGGAATTTCTTTCTTAATTCCATATATTGTAATTCAAGGAAAGAATATAAACAATAAATAATTTAGAATAATGAGCAGTACAAACAATTAGGGGGCTTTTAGCATAAGGATATATTTTTTACTTTCAAGAATTATATTTTTGAGGATAACGTTATAAAGAATATGATTCTCATATGAATTTTTAAAATTTTTTTTAATTTACATAAAATATTTTTGAGAATATTTTATAATTCTAACAAATTTGAATTTTTAATTTTTTTATAATTTTTTTTAGAATTAGAACATATAAAAATTATATAGGAAGAATAATTTTTTTATAAGTAGTTAGATAATAAGATAGAGATTTTTTAATATTTAAAATTTGTATTTATAACTTTTTCTTATGATTTTATTTTATTTATATTTATTTAATCAAACTTATTTAATTTATCAAATATTTTTTTAATCAAATTAATCTAACATAACTTTAGTCAATTTAAATTAAATTAAATTGTTAAATTTTGAAATAACATCTTTTAATATTAAATTTTAACAGTACTTTTTTTTTAATTTAAATCATGATAAATATAAATTTTTAACAAACATTAAAATTAATTAAATATAATTTTAAAATAAGTCAAATAATAAATAAATCATAATAAAGTATGATTAAGTTTTAAAAATATAATTTAATAATTTTATTATTATAAAAATATTTTCATACCATAAAAATATAAAATTCTCATCTCGTAAAATAAAAAAATAAAAATATAAGAATACTCTATTTCAAAGAATATATAATTTTTTAGAATAATTTTTTAATTTGTATATCAAATTCAAAAATATAATATTTTAGATTTTTTATTTTAAAATTTTTTTTAACTGTATATCAAACGCTCTCTTATAAAATAATTTATAAATTTATGTTAATTTACTTCCTCCATTAAGAATTTATTGTCTGAACTGGGTTTTGACTCTCCCGATAACACTATCAAGTTTAGAAAATCTAACTCAATTATGTAATAGGCCCATCATTCGACATTAGCCAATATACATCTTGGTAAGAAAAACTCAATCGTAACCACTGGACCAGAAAAGTAAAGCAGATGGGCTAAAGAGTAAAGTAAGTGTCCTTTTTTTTCTTGATAATTCTGAAATTGATCATGATAACGTCAACAACAGCAGATAAACATAAAAAATACGAAAAAATAACATCTTGAAAAGATAAAGTGAAGTGAAAGTGGGAGCTGAGAGGGGCTTCGTGTGAGGTCTGGCATAAAAATTACGAGGCAAAGGTTCGAAAGGTGGTAGGAATGCATGCGGTGGTGATGGTGGGTTTTCAATTTTGAATTTTGAATTTTGAAGAAATAGAAAAAGCGCCAGGTGGTCAAATATTACGAGCATTCCACGACATTAGTCGGTGAAAGCTTACCCATCATGCGAAACTGGATGCATGACACATGTAAAACTCCTACACTTACACGTATAAATTTCTTTCTCGCTATCTTTTGCCTGTAATGTGTGTGTGTGTGTGTGTGTGTGTGTGTATTTATATATATATGTTCCTACTCCCAATTACGCCATCATGTGAACGCATTACCATCGTAAACTAATCAGTAATCACAATCTGGGTCTGTACGTGCCTTTGTTCTTGCGAAGCAGCATGAGCCAGGAGCAGCCACGAAGGTGTGAGGGTGACCAATTCCCTCAGCAGGAGCCCATCAGATACGGCGACGTTTTCAACGTCTCCGGGGAATTGGCATCGAAGCCCATCACCCCAAGAGAGGCGGCAGTCATGCAAGCAACTGAGAACCAAGTGCTGGGTCAAACCCAAAAAGGAGGCCCAGCAGCGGTGATGCAATCTGCAGCCTCAGTGAACACTAGGGCGGGCCTCCTGGGCCGAGATGAGCCCACAGACGTAGCCCACAACCAAGGGATGAGCGTGTCGGAAACAAAGGTAGGCCCCAACCGTGTGATCACAGAAGTAGTGGGGCAACAGGTGGTGGGACAGTTTGTGGAGCCAGAAGTTCCCATGAGGGCACCTGGAGCAGCTCTGGACCCGGAAGCCATAACCATAGGGGAGGCACTTGAGGCGTCTGCATTAACCCAGGCAGGTGATAAGCCCGTCGATCAAAGCGACGCCGCTGCAATACAAGCTGCGGAAATGAGAGCTACTGGTAGGAACGAGATCACACCGGCAGGTGTGGCGGCCACCGCTCAGTCAGCTGCCACTCGCAACACTCGCACTCTCCCCTACCAACACAAGACAACATTATCTGATGTTTTGACTGTAATTAAAAATTAATAATTGTCCCTTCCCCTCTCCATGAAACTTAAATTAATTAATTTTTGTCTTCGTCTTGTTTTTGAAATTCTTATATATATTATGCAGCACGCGAGGCAACAGCTGCCGGCAGACAAGCAGGTGACGCGAGAAGATGCACAGGGAGTGATTGCTGCGGAGATTAGAAACAAAGCGGACATGACAACCACCCCTGGTGGTGTGGCAGCTTCCGTGGCAGCCGCAGCCACCCTTAATCAATGCAAATGAAGCCCTATCTTTTTCACGTTATGCGTGCATTACTATACGTTGAGGCTTTCCTATGACTACTTATGTTTCTAAGGTTGACGTACGTTTTTGTACTGGTTTTCGGACAAAGGTGTTTCATGTTTGTAAAATACACACACACACACACACTTTTGTGTACTTTTTTTTGTTTTTAGTTATTAATATATATTAATTTTCCTCTTACTCCATATAATATTTAAGAGACTCAGAGTCCCCCGATTTCTGTTAAGCTATGAGTCTGTAACATTCATTTAAGCTTCAAAATTGCAAAAAAGCAGCGGAAGATTGTGTACCTTGTGTTAATGGAGCTTTCATTAAGATTTTCAGCCAAGCGCGATACCAGTCGATCTAATCTTGGCAAACTGTTTATATCATTCTGTTTTAATTGAGTCCCCACTTCCTAGCTTAAGCGCCATATTATTCTTAATTATTATCGGATATTTATTTACAATTACGTGAATACTGTCGTTAAAATCAAAATTTTTGTTTTTATTTGGAGAGGTGCTCACTTGTAAAAAATAAAAACAAAGAAATTAACTCTGCAAAAATGTTATGTAAAGATCAGTACGTGGTGGGTGTTTCCTACTTTGGTTACATCACAAACTGCGGATATTTACTTTATTTCACTTACATCCGCTGCGTGTGTTCGGTGTTTTGTGAATTCATGATGCAATGACATCGTAAGTCGAATTAAAAAAGAAAATCCCCTAAGTGACGCCACAAGACCTTTAAGTAGCCGTAAATTTAAATAAAATGGCTGTTTATCAAATATACGTGTTTTTAACTTTTTTTTTTCAATTAAATTGACAATCCAAAAGTACAATTTCAAATTATCATATGGCCCGAAGTAATTATGATTGCCGACACTCTAATGCTAGTTGAAATAATTATTGGACAAGTGAGAGTTCATATATATATATATATGAATGTAAACAAATGATGACTAAATATTTAAAATCATAAATTTTATGAAACACAGCTCAGCTAATATAAATTTAGCATCAAATTTGTATCTGTTTATTTTTAAATACTAAAGAAGATTCTTCAATAATTTTATTTTGTATCAACTGCATTAAAAGTTGAAGATTTATTTTGCATGTGAAGTGAAATGTTAAATGATTCATCTCAATCATATATAACTTTTTTACGGAAATAATATAAGTAAAAGATATATAAGGGTATTTTGTTAAAAAAAATTTATTAAGAATATTTTTGTCTTACATATTTAATTTTTATCTTTTACTTTTAATTTAAAATAGAAGTTATAATTTATAGATTAATTCTAAAATTAAAAAATTATTTCTGCTATTACTTAAAAAATTTTAAGATTTTTCTAAACATATTTTTTTTAAATTAAGTATTTCTTTAAAAAAAAAAAAGGAGTAGTTTTTTATACCAGTAAACAATCTCAAGCACCCTCTAGGACTGAATAATTTTATGCATGATACACGTTCAATATAATTCCTATTTACATGTAGGATCGATCATCATTTTAAATTACATGTAGGATACTGATCATCATTTACAGCTGGAGAAGCTGAGTGGGTTGTTACTTGTTAGGTGTATTGGCGGATTGAGGAGTAGCCCATTAGGCGCAAGGTGTCGAAATTGTGAATAGGGTTCCATGTTTTAGGATGAATATTCCAAGTACGTCCCATCTTATTAAAATGGTAAGTAATTCATTTTTTTTAAAATAAAATATTGAGTTCAAATATTGTGATACGTTAAATTAAATTAGTGAAATTATAATAAATTTTAAACAAAAATAATTTGGGTAAATATTCTCATTAGGTGTAGCATTGGCCAAAGGCCACCTGCAGCTGCAACATATATATATGGACCGATCTGTCATCCGTTTATTGCCGTCCTTCTTTATGTTTCCACCACGTGTAAACACTAAACATGACATGACCTGTGTCATCGCTCACCGTCACCGCCTTCTCTGTTCTTTTTATTTCCTCCGTGCTGCACACATATCTAAAAAACATAACCACACTTACACGAACTTATCGCTTAATTACCATAGTCGCGGGAGAAGCTGATGAGATCAATATTATTGAATATAGTAGCACAAGTATGAGCCACGAGCAGCCACGAAGAGGAGGTGAAGATGAGCAGGAGCTGGAACCGATTAAATATGGTGAGGTGTTCAATGTGAGAGGCGAATTAGCATCGAAACCCGTAGCACCAAGAGACGCAGCCACCATGCAATCCGCCGAAGCCCAAGCTTTGGGGCACACCCAAAAAGGTGGCCCTGCAGCTCTTATGGAGTCAGCCGCCGCATGCAACCAGCAAGCTGGTCTTGTCAACCGCAACACCCTCACTCACCTCGTCGGAGACGAAGGAGTTTCCGTATCCCAAACAAAACAAGATGCCATCCGTCTCATTACCGAGACTGTGGGTGGACAGGTTCCCCTTCCCTCTCGAACTTTATATATGAATGCTACATGCCTACATCTAGAATCTAGATGATCAATTAATTAATTAATTGTAAATTGTAATACTATTTACTATATATATAATATATTATTTGATTTGTATTGAACTGGAAATTAACAGGTAGTGGGGCATTATGTGCAAGCAGCTGATGATGTGGCAAACAGGAATTGGGGGTTGAGTGGAGGAGATAAAGATGCTGTAAACCAAAGTACAGATGCTGCATCGATGCAAGCTTCTTCGGGGTTTAAAGCAACCAAAGACATCGATTTCATAAGTGAGCAAGGTGGTGCGGGTGCCACTCTTAATCCTCGATTAGTGGCCAACCAAGATAACATTGATACACTCTCTTATGTTTCATCGGTACACACACACTCCTTATAATTAGTAACGAATTCATGGGAGTTGTGATATATATATATATATATATATATATATATATATAGATTATGGAATAGCTATTCATTTTGAGATACATCATATATTCGTATATGGTTCGCTGCATGCAGGGTAAGCGGGAGACAGGGGAAGGCGGGGATAATGTTATAAGTGGCATTCCCGGCGGCATGGGAGCATCCATGGCTACTGCAGATCATAGGGTTACAAAGAATAAATAAAGTATCGAGAGTTCCAATGTTTTAGTTTAAACCAGGTTTCTTTATCATAATTAGCTAGGAATCTAGTCTAGATCCATCGTCTACGTCTGAAATTTGTTTCTGTTTGTTGTGGTACGCCTCAAGAAATTAAGGTACAATGACTTGGGTTTATGTTATATTATATAGTTAGTATACGCACTAGTATGTATGATGGGTGATGACCACAATGCAGTAGTATGTTTAATATTAATGAGTGGAAGAATTTTATCAGATTCAATTAGAAGTTTTGACATTGTAATTTGTTAGGCATAACTGATAAAACATCACGCCAATGGTCCTCGACGTACGCTGAGGAGCAACGGATTGGAGGGCCCAACTGCCATTAGGCTTCTTACCGCGAGCCCACTATATAATTCATCGGTTCACTCTCGTGATATATGATTGGTGGGCTCATTCTCCATATTCGGAAAAAAATAGATATAATCTTGGTGAATGGCTGAATGAAGCAAAATTAAATAAATGCTGGTGATATGATAATATTAGACCTTTTATATAAATATCTTAATTAATTGTTATTGAACTTATATTTAGAAACCAAAATAAGTTCACTGTAACTGCAAAAGACACCCTGTAATCTTCCATAAGTTCATTTTGCAAACATGGGAATCGTTGCTATACATGTTTGATAATTTTGTTGCTGGCACTGAAGAGCAGAGATCCTATTGTTAGTAGCTAGCAAGTACATGGGTGCTGTGTGTTGAGGCCGCAAATAATGGTGATATCACTTTATTAATAGTTCTTGTGGCTCTAGTTAAACTGTGTTTTGTTTGTAGTATAATATAATAATTTCAATTTGGATACATTATTGTTTTTACATATGTTACAGCTCATCTCAATTAATTAGTATATATACTCATGATCTCTGATGCCGAAGATGCCCTCTGAATTGGCATTTAACTTCCTTCCTTCCCGCTGAGTACGTAAGAGTAGGACTGGTCAAGACTTGTGTCCTGATAAGTACAATAATTCAGTGATAAATACAAGTGGTATCATTATATATGTTTTAGTCAACTCTATGAAAGCATGAATGAAACACTTGAGAACCCACCAGTGCTTGCTAGCGTTAAAAAAAATGATGCTGAGAGGGGGCATACTTTGATGCCAACAGTGGCAGCATACTAATCAAGTGTACAATTACGAGTATTGTTGGACACATGAAGGAAAATGATTAGTTTTGATTTATGCTGAACGTGATATATATGTGGCTGATCACATCCATTTTTTTTTTTTGTTCCTTTGCTTAATTTTTATTTGGCCAAACAACCTAAGGAGTTTTCCAATCATTTTTTCTGGGGGCTTGGCCAGTGTATTTGAAGGGAAATGAATATAAACGAGAAGAGATCTTTTATCAAAAGTTAAAATAAATTAAAATATGAGGCGTACGAAAAGTTTGCGTGAAATTTATGGAGCATCAAATGATACTGAAAATTGGGTGAATAGCATGAAAGGAACCTTATAGAATGGTGAATGACAGATGTGCAGAAAACTCATTATCAGAGATATGCAGTATTTGCAGTCTATGACTGATCCCACTTTACTCAGCTGACGTTGATATCACTCTCAACTGCTCTGCACTACACAGAAGTTCAAGACACACACACACACACACACACACACACACACATATATATATATATGTTTTGTGATTGTGAACGTGAATCTTCTCTCTAAATCCTATTTTCTTGAAAACTTTCAACAAATCTTGTGCGAAAGTGGAGAAATTTAATTTTATTATTCTTCTGTACGAAATATAATAGATTAAGAAAATTAACTACCTTGAATGGCATGATTATTTTGATTAACAGATAATGTATAGGATTAGAGTTTGAAAGCAAAATGGTATGTGCATTATAAATATATATATATATATATATATTAGGGAAAAAGCACCCCACCATGTGGTTTGCTGCGATGGATTGGACCATCCTTGTAACTCTACCACACCACATTGGCACATTGTCCTTGTTTAAATCCCCAACGTACTAATTTCACCAACTTTATTTTAGACACGTCAAGTCGTTTTGGGCATGCGAACCCAATCCCCTGCTCTACGGTCTTCAAAATGTGCTGTTCTTTTGTTGTTGTGTATCACAACTCACAAGCCACATTGATCCAAAATGAAGCTCTTTCTTGGCCTCTCATAATTTATTTTAATTATTTGTAAATGAGACAACATATTTATATGTACACTTTGTAAATGGTGCCTCATCTCATTTCATGAGCTTCTTCCTCTTGCATTGTTGTATTGGAGGAGGGTTGGGACCCAGTTCAGGACAAGTCCATGTTGTCATATCTTGGGTTATCAATATAAGGCAAATGATACATCACTTTCCTAAGTGGACCAACTCCTATTAGCAACTATGCCACTTCCTTCATTACAAAATTGTCTCATCACAAGTACAACCCTTCTTCTTTTTTCTTTAATATAGTTATTTATTTAAGGCTTTTGTGCTTGGCTTTTGTTTGATACCAGTTAACGGTTCCCATGTGCAGCTTCCTTCCATCCTAAACAACCACGCTTTAAGTGAGAGCTTAATGTTTCTTCAAAAATAATAGCTAATCTACAATGAAAAGCAGATTTTTTTAATATCTTTCATATTAGTATTTTATTCATAAACTTATGTATCACATCTCGATAGTCCAAGGCTCTAAATAGGGTAGCAAGGTAGGAGTAGGAACCCAAAAGCGTTGACAGATGGAGATGCTTAAATTGTTGCAGGTAAATTGAGTGAGTTGTTGAGAACTGCATTGACGCTATAATATATATAGGGAAGGGAAGCTCTTCAATCTTCATCATACATCATACATTATATATATGTGTGTGGGGGTGTTTGAAGTTTGAAGTTTGAAGTTTGAAGTTTGAAGTTTGAAGGTGGAAGGTGGAAGGAAAGAAAGAGTATGCCAAACACAATAGGAAGAAATCTGAACCTGTGTTTCTCAAAGATAATGAGGCCATCGTCACCAGAAACTCCATCTTCTTCCACCCCTCAATTACCCAGCTCTACCATCAACACCACTCCATCTTCCATATTCATAAAAAACTTCAAGTCTCTCTACGACCCAACCTTTACCTTAGATGACAACTCCTCCTGTTATGTGTGGGACTCCGACGCCACCAATATTCCCAGTGAAGCACAGTTGGCCACCGCCTTTGCCTCCCGCCGCTTCTTCTTCTCTTCCCCTGGCCGCTCCAACTCCATCGTTGAATCCGCCACGAACCTTCACCACCACAATAACCCTAAGCACCACCACCACCACCAGCAGCTCTTCCACAATAGCGTGGCCGTGCCCACTTACTCGCCCGACCCATATGTGGACTTCCGACGGTCGATGCAGGAGATGGTGGAGGCGCGTCCCGAGCTGAGGGACGTGAGGTCCAACTGGGAGATCTTGCACGAGCTTCTTCTCTGCTATCTTGCACTCAACCCCAAGAGCACCCATAAGTACATTGTGGGTGCTTTTGCTGATCTTCTCATTACCCTCATGCCTCCGCCGCCCAATGCCGATGACGTCGCTGCCGCCGCCACGTAATTAAGGATTCTGTGTAACTCCACTCACATATATATAAATGTGATTTTAGTGTTAGAATTATTGGGAGAAGTTGGATCTTTTAATTTCTGTATATGTGGGGGAATCAATATTAATTACCTCAATTCACAAATTGAAATTGAAGTTGTCCTCCCCTCTCCCTCTCTCCCTCGCTTGAGCATTCATTGCTTTTCTTGTAAGTTCTACTCATCTATCAGAATCACTGTCCTTTCCCTTTTCTTTCTTTCTCTAATTTCCTTTTTGGGACTGAGACATCAGAAATGGCCCTTTTTGCTACATATGCTTTCAACTCTACCCTCTATTCACTTGAACTTGAATCAAACTAATATTATAGTTCTCTCTCTCTCTCTCTCTCTCTCTATATATATATATATATGTTCAATTAGCTCCTGTTTCTCAGTATGCTTACGGCTTTTACACTTGTTTTCTTCTTCAACAACACTTCCATTAGACCATTACCGGAACATACGGTATATATGAATGAGCAACTAAAATTCAGGCAGTGGAATGACATACGCAGGATAGTTGGCCTAGTCTTGCAATTGCTTATCTGAGAAAGAAAACATTGAAAATGATTTCTTAGATCATAAAAGCCGTAATTGCAGGTAGTAAGTCTGGGATGTTCCTCTACTTTCATCTTGGATCTTCACGGTCTTCATTTCAAGGTAATTTGTCAAATTTGGCTGCCATACATATGAGTAAATTAATTATAATATTTGATTGGCTCCCATTAATTAATACTGTTCTGTGTTGTTGGACTGTGGAAATTGTGACAAGTTCATATTAAAAAAGAAAATAACTGAAAGGGGTCATCGCCTAATTAGTTTTTAATTGTGCAGAATGGTTGCATCCAGACAATAAATAGCTCAGAAAAGGCCAATGCAGACGAATACAATAAGCATTGGCAAAAGAGACAGAATCGGGGAATCCTAATTTTGTCCCCTTTTTTTTTCTGCCTAAATAATATTAAATCAGATCTCTCAGGATAAGCCATGCAGAAGATTCAGTCAATGAGTTTTTTTCTCCTCCTTTTCTTCCCCAAAAGATTGAGTCTCTGAATTGAAGTAATTGGTGGAACGAAGACAGAGGTGGAGTAGAAGAAATTAAGAAAAGACAAGGCTTTTATTTATTTAATGGTAAATCAGTAATACATGTTATTAAGTTATGATAAGGACTTGTCTGGCCATTCAGATGACGTTTTCGGTGGAACTGGAAGAGTCGTCTAGTTGTTGTTAACCCTTCTCGCCCCAAATATGACAATAATTGGAAAAAAACAAAAAGGTACAGAAGAAGAACATATTCGTTGGAAAATAATGAAAATGGTTTCTATATTTGATTATATATCTATATAGATAACTTCACTTAAATTCATTGATTTCACTTTCTGTATTTGAACTCAAGATTTACAACTTTGATTTAATTAGATACAACTTGTGTCTTAAGAGATAATTTTAATATATATATATATATGTATATATAGGTTTTAAGTTTGTTTTATGGTTTATACTAAAACTTCAATTGTATAAATAATTAATGCCACGTTCGATCACCAACTCTAGTAATTTGGATTTAACTAGCGAAAAAAAAAAAAAAAACAAGTACAAATTTTATAACACATAATAAATTGAGATCGCTAGCTCCGGAACATCTGATTCCTAACCTTAATCTCTAAACTCTATGTCCGAATTTTTGGCCAAAAAAAATCTCTATGTCTGAATGAGATCGCAACTTGAAGCAGGAATACAGTGAATCATGGCCATTAAAGAAATAAAAATTAGTATGCGTTTTCTAGCCTTTGTTGAGCTTGTTCGTCACATGCACGGACTTATGTAAAAAATTTATTCATACACGTAATCGGAGTTTTTAAATAAAAAATTGCTAAGAGAACTATGGATCAACAAGTGGCCTCATTCATTTATACTTGGAATTTCAGTTGTGTATAAACTATAAGGGCCAAAATATAAAGCTAGATTCATAACAACAGCATCAGCATCAGCATCAGTCCCATTTACTATGACCTAATTCTCTAACAACCATTTTTTCATCTCCTTTCTTTCTGAATACAAGTAACTACAAAAAAGTAAAAACACAATTCGGTTCTTATATCTAAAAGCTGCCGGGCCTCACCTGAAAGTACCAGACCTAATTGCTTATCTGTGACTCTGACCTTCCAAAATGCACTAATAGATGCCCTATGTTATTTACGCCAAATAAACCAAAGAGATCAACTGGCTCGGTTTGACAGAACTATTACTTCAGTATTACCACATGAAGTACCACTAGCAGATGCGCAATGAAGAGCCACGCCAGAGCCAGTGTTCGGGCTACAGAAGGATGGAGCATTAGTCCGTGCAGTTTGATCAATCTGTAAATCAAGCTCAGGTAGCTCTGAAGAATGCTTCATCCAAGGCTTATCATTGACATCTGAATCCCTATCCGCTGCACCAGCTGCTTTGCTCCTCTCATTTTCATCATACACAATATCATCACAGGAATCTGAAGCTACCTTTATGGATTGGCAATCTCCAGAAGCATGGTGATTTTTCAGTTGGTTAATTAGACCTACTGTCTTCTCATAACGAGCCAGGATGATGCAACCAGATTCAGCATTCTGACCAATAGTAATATCTTCAGCTTGGCAGTGAAAATCACTTACATAATCTTGTGCACTTACAGTAGTTTTGTCTTCCACTGCCGAATTATCATAGACTGCATGACATACAACTTGACATTGTATATCTCTTTGATTTGTATCATGGGGTATAGTCTTATGAGTAATGTCAACTGTGTTATTTAATAAGCCATCAGGAGAACCAGATTCAACAGACACGGGTTTATCGTTTATCTGGCATATATTTGAGGCAGGGATCTCTCTCCCAGCAGAAATGATCAAATCAGACCCAAATGAACCTTTCTCATCACAATTAGTTGCTTCCTCATGTGTACCTTGATTCTTCTGAGGTTGAGGATTGGAAACTGCACCAAATTGCAATTTACAAAAACAAGATTAATTTGCAGTGACAGAAAAGAGACAGAAAGGATGGGGTTGTGGGTGTCCCTGGCATACTAAACCACATGAAAGGACCTATCTACTATCTAGTAACACGTACCTTCTGTAGAAATCAGGTTTTCATCAGCAACTTTAGGCTTCGCTATCTCCTTCTGCAACATATCTACATGAGGGAAGACTAATAGATTGAGGTTCTTTATCATTTGCTTCCTTGTGACTTCAAGCGGTTCAAACCCAAAAACAGAAGTCCAAGTTTCTGTGAGTTCTGAGATTGCAGGTATGACCAATAACTCAACGTTCAGAGAGCTGAGTGCCTGATAATAATTGCAGATAAACAGGGACTTTTGAGATCAGCAAAATGAAAGGTCCTAACTCCTAAGCGTAAAGTACTTTGTTGTTTTGAAGCAGATATATATAAATGAAGAAAATGAAAAAATAAAGCATCTACTGTGGTTTTCTTTTTTGAATGCCCCACTTCGTAGAAACTAAAGCAACAGGTAATAAAATCAACTGCATTATTGAACTAAATTCAGCTTCCAAATACAAAAACAAGGATTTGACTAAAATTTCCTATGGAACACTTAAATACCAGTCATGTGGAAGAATTTCCTATAGAACACTTAAATACCAGTCATGTGGAAGAATTTCCTATAGAACACTTAAATACCAGTCATGTGGAAGGACATTGAACAAGAAGCAAGGCCAGAGCAGAAACCACCGACCTTGAAATAACATATAATTTCAAGGATGACATGGTAAGAATTAATCTCAGAACTACCTAGTTAATAAATCATTACTATATCAAGGAACTACTTGCTGGATAACCAGTTATGTGAGTGATAATGTTTCTGCGTGCAGTTAGAATAGTAATCTGCAATCCACTTCACCCTTAAGCTAATATGCCATAGATCAGTGAATATTTACTAACTATAACAGAAGCAACTTATCCAACAGAAAAAGAGATAACAAGAAAATAATCCCAAGAAAAGGCTGAAAATTTAAAAATAGTTCTGTATGAATCCAACAATAAGCAAATCCTAGTCAAAATTTGTGCAACTAAAATGCACTCCAGAAAAATGTAAATGGTGCTGAATGAAAGTCAAGAAACTGATAAAACCTTGATTCTGAACTTACAGATTCAATGGCACTTAGAAGCCGGCGGCACATTCCTTGTCGCCTATACATATAGCGGGTCCCAATAAATGGCATTTCTGCTAGTTGGTTCCCATGGATCCTGTTAGACCATTTATTAAACTTAATCATCAGTATAAAATCTTGTTGCTCTTATCCATTAGCCAAAAGAAGAAAAAGATTCACAAAGTATGGTGGTTTACACAGCACCCTGGCAAGGAGGGGGTAATGGCATAAAATGTATTAAGCAAGGCTATACAAGGGCAGTTGATTTGAAGGTTGAGATTATAAATGAGATACCATCACATTCAAATCATTTACTTGATTCTTGGCTATTGGACCGATAATTATTGTGACATCTATGCATAGACGAATAAGACAAGTTTACAAAAGGAATAGGTCATAATTGCAAACAAGTTTACAAAAGCCACAATGCTTAAAACATGTTAAACCTCAATCATCATATGAAAACACCCACCCACAATGTTCTACACTCTACACGGGCATCCCACAAGCATATAACTAAACTGTAATATCTTTGAAGTCAAGTAATAAATATGAGAGGTGACTTAGTTAAAGGAAAAAACAGGATATTTAAATTTCTTACCGGCAATTATCAAGTGTAATCAAACAGTTCGATTAGAAAAGTATCTTTGTGCCACGTAAAGAAGATACAGGAATATTAAACACAGATATCAACCAGACAATCATCATAACCACATAAATGCTAATGATCAATAATGGATTCCAAGCTTGACAGCCCAGTAATCAAACCATTCACAATTATATTAAGAACAACTGCATTGATTATAAGTCTGATGAGAATTTACCTATTTCAAAAGTAGGAACAAAAGAAGATAGGTGGAAACTGAAACTAGCATTTAAAGCGTCAAACATAACCATTTAAAATTAGCAATCCAAAAGAAATTAATCAATGTTAAGGCCTACAAAAATACAGAATTCTTTATCCATTGTCACTGTGCATATTAATTATGATCACTTATAAGCCACATGAAATCAATTATAAGTAAAGTTGAAATTTAATTAAACATTTACCTAATAGATGCAGCAGATATGACTTCATCACCTCTCTCTAGAATTGCAGTAATAAAACCACTATAGTTCAGGCGATTGAAGTTTGACCTGACAAAGATAACCAAATATTAATTATCACACATGGTACAAAATAATACCTATCCCTACAGTAATTAACTTTTTGACACAAGTAATTACAACACCACAATTTAATTGCTTGGATGTGACTGTCAAAACTAAGCAAATCATTTAAAAATTATATTCATGTTAATTTTACATTAAGTGATAGCTCTGTTTGTATGATAGTGAATTACTTAGGCCCAGAACATAGAAAGAGCTGTGGTCTATATCATTACAAACTCCATAAGAGGATCCTAATTAGTAGGTACTAGAACAACAAAGGACAAGAGAAAGAAAATGCTTTGGGAGTCAAGGAAAATAATGCTAATACTCTGTCAAGAAAAATAATACTTTCAAGGGGAATTATAGGAGAAACTCTGTAATGTAATCAGCCCTGGGAAAAGTGGTTAAAAAGACAAAAAGGATAGAGGCCAAGTGAACTTACCCACAATTATAAAGAACACTGTGGATCAGATTAATCCCACTTCTTTGATCAATATAAGGTAAGAAGCACTCATCCATTACAGATAATGCAACAGCTAGCTTGGAATTATATTCAACCATCTGAGATTTTATATGAGAAACAGCAGAGCAAACACCTGAGCGGCGAATAAAAGTCCAAGAAAATCCATCTTCAATTTCATGTTTAACCCCAAGAAGCTTTCCAAGTCTCTCAGATAACTGGCAGGACAAAATAAATAACATAACCATAGTGATCAGAAGAAGTCTGCAGACTGATAAACACATGGTATTCCTTCGAAGGAGGACAAAAAATTTAGAAAAGTTAAAGGTCTTCATAAGTCAGAAAGGGTCGCACTGCACTCACCAGAGAATAAATATTTAGTAACCCAACTCAAGCTCGCATTTTAGTAAATTTTATGTATGATAATAATCAACTATAACTACTAGTAAAACCAATGGCTGACAGATGTATGACCATTACATCACTGTCATAGAAATACCAACATTATCTTCATTGATAAATGCACCTGATAGGTCTAAAATCCACAATCTAAACGCTAGCTCTTGTCTCCTATTAGGAAGGCTTCCAAATTTCCATGCCCTAAAACCTAAAAGGATATTTAATCTCATATAGGCTTTTTTTTTTATAAATGGAACAGGAAATTTTATTAAATAAATAAAATTTAAGTCAAAATTTAGTGATTTCAACATATATTTTATCATTTAAAAGAAATCAGAATTGTGTCATGTCTTGATTTGGATAAATCATAAACCAAAAGAAGCAATACAATTAAGAAGCTTAAGCATACAACAAAACATTAATCTCAAATTCAAAGATGTGTTAATTTACATAAAAACTTTTCCATCACAGAAAATCGTAGTCATTATTGCAAAAAAACTAAAATAACTACAACAGAATAACTTGAGGTCAAGAACATGGAATAATAAGCCATACCTCCTGACATCTGTTTCCACAATAAAATGCAACACTGAAATCATCAGCATCAACCCCATTTGCCTCAATGCAGGATCTGTGATCTACAAAAGATTACAGTTTACATCATTTTCAGAGACAAAAGAAAGTCATTTTGAGAAGTGACAGTTTAGTTAACATTAGTATATATGTAAGTAAATGAAATACATTTTTGCTGGCATAAACGGCACGTAAGTAAAGCACATGCAGTAAAATCATCATAGGCATCCCTTTCGTTTGTACTTCGACCAACCAACCCACAAAATTTGCAACGGCAACAAATACAGTACCAGTCACCAGATGGGAACTTCTGCAAGGAAAAACAGATGCTTTATATTCCAGAACAAACACTACAAAGCACTATTTTCTATATGCAGCTTTATCCTTGATACATCCAGATAATATAGACATAATGATAATGTTTTATTGTTACTTCTCATAACATCATCACTCACCAGCAACAAAAACTTTCTCACTATGAGCAAAATTATAATAGATCTTTTTTCTGGTAGTAAGCAACTGAAGCCACAAACACAAATAATTTGCAAGGCTGGGTAATGATGAATGACATGGCATAAGTAAATGCCCTATAAAGCTACCAAAAAAATATGATCCTTGCCCAACTTCATGTTTCAAAATGGATAAAATAGGATGACGAAAAAGCAAAATAAAAGATATTGATGCTGATTTTTCCAATAAATTTGCAGTTTTGCAACCAAGTAGACAGAAATTCAAGTCCTTTATTCCTCAGTAAGAAAATAACACAAAATGACAAGGGACAATTGGGTAACAGCACAAAACAATATGAATAATATATCCTAGTTAAACAATAAAAAGAAACAAAAAATCACAAAATTAATTTAAAGAGTCAATATATTCATACTAATAATATACATACTCTAATATTTAGGCAGCTTTGATGGAATGCTGATGGGCAACCATCACAACAGATCAGGTCTCCACCATCTCCACAGACACCACATGTATCATCATTAGGGTCTTCACCCGTAGTATCAATGAAATGGAAATCTTTTCTTTCAGATTCATCTTGTTTATTCCAGGAGTCTAACAGGCATTGCAAAAGGGAAATTCCTCTCTCTATATAAATGTTTTTTAGCGGATCAGAGAGTTTGATTCCTGCATGGACTTCAAATTCTGATATTGTTACAATTTCATTACAACAGTCACAATGAATTCCGTCTCCAGTGATTCTACCCTCCAGTTTTGCACCTTTTCTTCTGTGGTTCATATAATGTACCTTCCCATATTGTGGGACTGTTCCCAAACCAATCATCCAGGCAAGCACAGTTCGCTTCCCACTGTAAGGTACATATCCATTAATTTCCAAATCCATCTCCTTCTCAGCATTGCGAACCAACAACGCGCATCGCTTCTTGTTTTGCGTTTTCTGTCGCTTGAGATCCTTGACCAAAACTGGAAACCTTTTATGTGATGTAGCATCTAGATTGTCCTCCTCAACTAGTGACCATTTCCTCTTCATTTTCCCCTTCATTGATTTACTGAAGCCTGAAACAGAACCTAATTTTTCTTTTTTCACTTTTCCCACTTGATTCAACTCCTCTTTACTTTTCCTTTTCTCTTTCATTACCTTAGTTAGTATTTTGAAATCCTTCATTGGTATTGGGGAAAATTTGAATCCTGGCCTGTACACCTTACCTTCACCATTACCAGCTTCAGAATGCTCTTTAAGCCTTTTGTAGGCCAAGGTAATTGACCAGTGAGTCTTTCCATCTGGACTAATATACACAGCATCATTATATTCTTTGCCATTCCTAGGTCTGTAATCAACTGTCCAGCCTGCAGCCAAGAGCAGATCCATAATGTTTTTCTTCACTGACTGCTTCACTTGATTTCTTCCAACTTTCTTCACAGCAAGAGGATTCACAGAACTTGATCTCAATGGCGATGCCACCTTACTGTTCTCAGTTTTCAAAAGGTTTCCAAAATCACTCTTCTGTAAAGGAGAAAATCTCTTTTTTCGCAGCACTCTCACAGAAGATCTGCTTTTTGAGCACATATCATCAATTGCATTCATATTTGTATCATCTCTCATAGTTAAATATTTCTTACCTTTTTGAAAGCCCACCTTTCCTTTTCTATTATGTGCTAATTTCAGGAGATTATAATTTTGCTCAGCCTTGGGAGGCCTTCCACGCTTCCGTTTTAATTTTTCCCTAACTAATTGATCTTGCTCTTCCATCTTCATTATGGGGGGCCTTCCACACTTCCATTTCAGTTTTTCCCCAGCTAATTGATTTTGCTCTTCCATCTTCTTTTTCGGGGGCCTTCCACGCTTCCGTTTCAGCTTTTCCCTAACTAATTGATCTTGTTGCTCTTCCATCTTCTTTTTGGGTGGCCTTCCACGCTTCCGTTTCAGCTTTTCCCTAACTAATTGATCTCGTTGCTCTTCCATCTTCTTTTTTGGGGGTCTTCCACGCTTCTGTTTCAGCTTTTCCCTAACTAATTGATCTTGCTCTTCCATCCTCAATTTGGGGGGCCTTCCACGCTTCCGTTTCAACTCCTTTCTGTTACTGCCTTCCTTTTCAGAAACATTACTAACAAATTCACCACCTTCTTCCTTTTTTCCCATAACCTTATTCTTCTCAAACCGATCATGTTCATGCTCTATATTTTTCCCACCCAACTCTCCATCGACTTCACTATCATCAGATATCTTACTGTCTGTTCTCTTTGACATTGAGCGCAATACTGGACCACCATTTTGCACTCTATCATTTGAATTCTCCTTCTCCTCCACATCCATCTGAATGTCAACTCCTTCAATGTTATCATCACAGCATAAACTACTTTTTCTGTTCTGATTCTCAACTAAACCAACATTTCCACACTTACTCATATCCCAGTAGTCACATTCTTGTTCTACGATTGGCTCCACGCCCTTATTCCCAAATGTCAAGTTTAACGACTCTCTTTCATATGCTAAACACTCATTATCAAAATCAGAAACATCTTGCTTTATGTCATTCCCTTGCTTCTTAACTACTCTCTTTCCGGAAACATTGCCTTTCTCCTGCTTCTGAAATGGCTTCCAAAATTTGAGCGCCCCTTTCATTGCTCACAAAACCCTAATTCCACGACCCCGGTCCCGATTATAGACTTTTGGTTGACGCACACTGAAAGCCACACGCATAAAACGTCCAGTAAATTGTAACCGAAAGCTTACAGGCGTAGTGCAGATGAACTCACGGGGTGAATGCGAGGGAATTTTGTTGGAGAGCTAAATCAAACCGCGGCTCAGAAGATTGAGAGTTTTAAAAACAATAAACGAACGGCTAGATGCAAAGGGTGATGAGATGAATCTAGCAATGTAGCAAGGTTGGCAGCTTACCGATGTAGCAATGACAGCAAATTCTACGAAGCTACGACAACACAGGATAGTAGATGCAAAAGATGATCCCGTAGCATGGCGTTGGGAGGTTGTTTTGGAAATAGAGGTTTTAGAGTGAGAAAGAGAGAGAAGGCAGAACAGGAAGGAAGGAATAAACCATAGGTAAGAAGGAGAATCCTGAACAGAATATAATATAATATAATATATTTGTTGGAAATATGGAAAGGAAAGGATCAAAAGGACGCTTCATTTCCGTTTTATTATTATTTTTTTCTATTTTGCATTATGACTGAGGCCTAACCGCCAAAAGGCGGGATCCCCAAGTCGTCTGTCGTCAACTAAGCTTGCGACTTGTGCGTGAGCTTGTCGTTGTCACTCATGAATCATGATTCATTCATGCCCAATGCCCACTCTCTCTTTCTTTCCTCTCGCCCTCCGCCGGTATGAATATGAAGTGATAAAATATAACTGAATTTTCATTCAGAATTTTTACTTTTAATTTATTTTATTTTAATTTTTTATACTTTACATTTTTTATTTTTTCATAACAGACACAATCCACTCTTGTAATGGGTCCCGCGGTGCTCACATGGAATGTGCTTTCACAATTTCGTGGATCCAGCCCATTTCCAAATCCTTCTTTTAAGTGCAAACCGTTTTTTGACGAAGCACTCCACAAATGTATTTATTTATTATTTTAAATGAATAGATGGAGGGAGAGTCACCCAATATTTTTTTTTCTTTCATTAAATTCTTGAATTTTTAAATATAAATAGTTTTAAATGAACATTTTTTAAAATTGAAATTGATTTACACAAAATTTCTTTATTTAAAATCAAAATAAAATATAAAGTATTTTAAATCAATATTAACATAATTCAAAACCTCTATAATCTTATTTCAATTAAAACCTTTTGATTATTTATCTTTAAAACTCAATGGTTTAATATTAGATCAATATTAAAATCTTATTTCAATTGATAATCATCTAAGTATTTGGTCCAATTCATATCGAAAATTTACTTTACCAATCAAACTAATTGAACTAGTCAAAATCAAATGGAATGGTTAAAAATCAAAATTTAATGAACTTGGTGGGTTAGATAAAATTATTTTTTGTCTAATTTCAGATAAAAATTAAAGATAAATGTTTAGATTGAGATTGCAAAACAATTGAGTAAAATTTTACATAAAATAAACCTAAAAAAAGCCCAAAACCATTGCAAAAAATTAGACTTGTCTAATGTCATTCATTAATTATATGATTTGGACTTATATTATTTTCATGAATATAATTAGCTTGTATAAATTATTCATCCTTTAAAAAAATCATGAGTGAAAAATATAATTTTTATAATGTAATATAAGATATATTATTAATAATCAGTATGCAATTTTAAAAAATTTTTAATTTAACAATCAGTCTAATTTTTAAAATATTGTTAAAATTATATATTAATATAAAAATAAAATAAAATATAGATTTAAAATACACAAAGAGAATAAAAAGTTAAAATACATGTAAAAAGAAAGAAAAGTTAAATAAATTTTGATTACTTTATTTTATTATTTTTAATTATAATAAAATAGTTATTTTTTAGTTTTATTAAATAAAATAATCAATTAAATTAACATCTCTTTTACTAAATTACATTTATCACTTTTATGGTAACAGAACCAACCCCGAAAAAGAAGTGAGAGGAGAGGACTGAGCAGGGCACAGATCAACCCTTTACCTTCTGGGATAATAAGTTTTGAATCGATGACTTGTTTTATTTATCTCTTTTTGCCTCCTGCAAATGGACTAATAGAAGAACATTCTCCTAATCCCGAATTCTCCAGCGTGAAAATTAATCACAGCTTGTTTGCATTTATCACTGTCATTCACATTACCAAATTTACTAGTATAGGCGAACAATCAAGAGCTTTCTCAGCCAGCCAAACCCATTTTCACGGAAAGCTTGTGTTAAAATCGAAGTACAAAACCAGTAAAGAGTGAATACAATAGTTACATGCTGTATCTTCATATGTTCATGCAAGGAAAAGCATATCATTTTATCAACACCCTCTCTCTCTCTTTCATTCTTCGCTGTAAGTAATTAAGGAAAATGAGGCAGAGTCATTTTGATGGCATAGAAGCAGAGGCCGTGCCTGATTCGACCAGTATTGACCACAGGACATGAACATCTTCACATGGACAGGATTTCACATCCTTGTATAGGATGTATATCCCTCTACCTATTTCACAAAAAATCAAAATTAATAAAACTATGCTAAGAAGAGAAGGCAATCCGAATGCAAAATAAAAGCATAGTGCCAATTTCATTGAGAAAAATGTGAAGGGAAGTCAGAGTAGAGAGTCTTACGCTTTTTATGGGTTGAGTGAATACGATCCCAGAGCTTCTTCAAAGGCCAGAGGAGGGATTGAAACCATCCCATTTGGTGATGAACTATTGTTGGTTCATGGTAGGTGAAAGGTGGGAGGAGAGATGGTGAGAAGTTTAAAAGCGTGGGGGTTTGCTTGGACAAGAGTGACTTGCATAGCACTATTCCCCTTGTAATTTGTTTTTTCTTTTCTTTTCAGTGACTATAATGCAAGAAAGACATGCTAACTTGGTGTTATGTCTTTCTCACACACATTAAATTATCCCTTCTGGAAGGAGGTAAACCCAACACTGTACGAAGAAATTAACCCTTTCTCAGGGCATTCACGCTTCCAAACTGTCCTGTTTTCATGAAAACTTGTCTATGACGCCTGAGGGTTTTACTATTTTGTATCCACTTGATGTCCACGCATTCGGTGGGTATTCTTCTAGTGGTAACAATATTGGTTAATCACTTAATTGAAACTTATATATCGTCTGAATGACGAATTGTACACAGGGATTATAAAAATGGAACTTTGGTTGCCATATTGTTGAGATTCGTAAGTCACACACTTTTGAAGTGAAGCTTTCATCCTGAAGATTTCTCATATATGCGTATTTGAGTATTTGACCAAACAGAGTAGATTCTTTTTTATCATGATCAACCAAAAGAAGTGAAAAATACAGAGAACTAGAAAAACAAGGGATGCCTTTTTTAAAATGTTGGACACTTGGACCAAACCAGAAGATGCAGATTTGATGAGACAGTGTGTGGTAATTGAATATGGGTAGCAAAGATACTTGGCGTCTTAGTGAATGCTTACAAGTTACAAATAAAACTCGAGTTCCGTATGCATCAAATCTTTATATATAAAAATGTATAATAGTTAAACGTTTCAAGATGAAAAAGTTATTTTGCAAGTGGAAAGGAAGATTGTTAACATGGATTTCTTGTTTCTATTACCCTTATCAGTATTGACTGGACAGTAACGTAAGGAGTGAACTGAAAGATTTGGTAATATATAAAATAAAAAAAGATGTTATATATTAGCCAAAATGGTTACATTTTTAGGTGTATGTATGACTTATTGGCTTCAAGGGAATTGTACTTGTAAACCAACGATTTGAAAAGAAAGTGTCATCTAATGAATATTTAACTTGTTTTCTGTCTTTCCCCGTCGTTCATTTACCACATGTGCAGGGATAAAAAATTAGAGAATTAAAAAACAGGACTTTCTAGAATACCCATTTCTATCATTCCAAGACTCAAGGAATTACGATTAAACAAGAAAGGAAAAAAGGGAGCCAAATTTCTTATCTCGCCCTCTAAACTCGTTTAGCTCAAATCCTTGACAGGGATTAATTATTTCAGCGTTTTCTTTTAATAATATGAATGCATTATGCATTCTAGTTTTGTCTCTAAAAATACAAAGTAAAAAACAAGGTAGCAAAAAACTTGATACTGCTTCTTTAATGAGAGAGAGGACTGCGATTATTGGGCTAGGCCTGAAATCTGTCAACTGATCGTACTAGCCCAATTTTATAGTTGATAAAAAGGCCAGTAGTAAAGGACTGGACAGGCCCATTTTTGAAAACCATCTGGGCCCATACTCAATCCAAAGTCTATTTTCTACGTCCTTTGTTGTATTAAAAAAAATTAGTATAATTTACTTTATATTTTTTACCGACCGAAAATAATACATACATATACACCGCCAACAAAAAATGAGGATATATATATAGAGGGACAACACAGTAGCTATTGTTTGTTAATCCACTCGCCTGAAACCCTGATGGGAAGACTATACTCCATTGTTGAAATTCCTGACATCGAGCACCGTTTATACCGAGAAAACGGCCGCCGTACTCCTGATTCCGATGTCTCCGACGATTACCACCGCCGTTGTAGCCCAAGTTATGACTCATACGAACCCTGCACTGACCGCGGAAGCCCTAGGCACGACAACGGAGCTGTGAATAATAATGCTTTGCCAAGGAAATTTGGTCGCGGGGATTACCGCCGACATGGCGCGTATCTTGACCGCGACCGTGGGAATGGTCGGCGCTCTGATTCTGATTCGGACGAGGAGTTAAAGGGTTTGAGCTTCGCGGAGTACAGGAAGCAAAAAAGGCAGAAAATGAGGAAGATGTTGAAGCGCTGTATTTGGAATGTTACGCCCAGTCCTCCAAGGGACGAGAACGATTATTTTGAGGATAAAGCTGAAGAAATTTCTGAGAAATATGGAGATGATGATATCGGGAAGAGTGATTCAAGTGACAAGGAGACTGAACAGAAAAGAGAATCGAAAACCGAATCTTTGTCTCAGGAATCTGGAAGTAGTGAATCGGAGAGCTCGTCTGAATCTGATGATTCTCGTTCGAGGATGAAGAGGAGAATGAGCTCTGCTTCCAAGCGTAGGAGTAGGAAATCGTATAGCGATAGCGACTCTGTAGTGAGTGAGAGTGAGTCTGAGTCTGAAGAAGATCGCAAACCGAGAAAGAAATCGGCAAAGAGTAGGAGAACGAGCAGTAAAAGTAAAAGGAATCGGAGAAAGAGAAAGTATAGCGATTCGGATGAGACTGAAGACAGCGAGAGTCAGTACTCTGATGATAGAGTCAGGTCATCAAGGAAGAAGCCGTCTTCAGGGTCACGATCAAAACGAAGTAGGAGAAGGAGAAGGAGTGAAACAGAAAGTGATAGTTCTTATTCCGAGGAGAGTTCGGGTGCTGAAGCTGAAACAAAAAGTACACCAAAGGCAGATGAGGTGAAGAAGGTAGAAATCAATGTTGAAGCGGTGAAGTTCAAAGAACTGATCGAATCGCAGAAGAAACCCGCTTTCGACAATGAACCCGTGGTTGGACCAATGCCATTGCCGAGAGCTGAGGGTCATATTAGTTATGGTGGGGCGCTCAGGCCTGGAGAAGGTGATGCCATAGCACAGTATGTCCAACAAGGGAAGCGTATCCCTCGTAGAGGTGAAGTGGGTCTTTCTGCTGAAGAAATCCAGAAGTTTGAAAGCCTTGGATATGTGATGAGTGGTAGCAGGCATCAAAGGATGAATGCAATTCGTATTAGGAAGGAAAACCAGGTCTATAGTGCTGAGGACAAGCGTGCATTGGCTATGTTTAACTATGAAGAGAAGGCCAAAAGGGAACATAAAGTGATGGCTGATCTGCAGCGACTTGTGCAGCGCCATATTGGGCAGGATGTTGGTCCAACCCATGATCCTTTTGCTGCAAAATCCTCTGATGGTGCTGATGCCTGATGTCATGTATGTGATTCGTAGGCTTGCTGACAATATTTATCATTTTTTTAGCGAACTTTTATACAGTAAGTAACTTGATGATCTGAAATGGTTCTGTTATATTGTACATTTATAATAAAGTGGATAGATTATGAAAATCTGTTGGTCTCCACATGTGAGCCTCATCCTACGAAAATCCTCCTCCTCCTCCCTTCCTTTTTCCCCACAGATGCTTGCCAGCTAAACAAGCTCGAATGGGTTTTTCAGGAATTTGGAAGTTTTGGTTGTGCTGATTGTAAATTTGTGACCGAACCTACGCCATTATTGTTGGATCCAAAGTTCAGGTTATATCAGTTTGAGCAAAACGATCTCTTGCTTGGGCATAGGGTGAAGATCTATATTTACTTGTTACAAAAGGGCCAAATACACTTGCGCATTTTTGTTTCTTATAAGTTCTAATTTTTATTTTCAAAAAAAATAAAACTCTCTCCACATGTTGGGGCAGACATATATGACAAACCTGGGTTCTTATAAGATCAAGTAAAAGATTGGGCTATATACTCTTTAGTTTTTTCGTTTCTTTAGTTTTTCGTTTCTTTAAAGTGAAATATGAATCGACCTTCATTCACTACTGTACTGTTGAAGCGGTTTTAGTGATTAGGTGCCTCTCTTTTGTTGAAGGAGATTACTTAGAATCTTTTGTTGAAGCAGTTACTGAAACGAGCATCTCTAAGCGATGGAGGAATGTCCTTTTACATTGGGAGGAGCTATGGTGATTAGGTGATTAAGTTATCACATAGCGGCAGTAAATTATGTGACATACAAGAAAGAAAAGATCCTGTTTAAATTTTTTCCTTTTTCCTTCTCTCTCTCTCTCTCTCTCTCTCTCTATATATATATATATAATAAAAATAACAATTCAATCGTCTCTTTTTCGTCACTTTCTGATTTTTATTTTAACAATACTTTGGATGAGTAAGCATTCATCTACGGCGGAAAAACCATCTCCATTCGTAAAATGGATTTGACTTTTTAATCAAATTACTTTTAAGTAAAATTTATATGGGGAAATTGAAATATTATAACAAATATGTCCTGAAACCAACTCAGAATTGGTTTGTCTTCAGCAGTGCAAACTCTATGTTGTTTCCTCTTTAATTGAATCTTCAATTTGCTGATTTCTTTGCTTGAAACGGAAACACTACTTTAATTGAGATCCTTTGGCTTTAATGCTGCATAACTTGCCAGAGACGCAAAAGTTGTTAATATTATTCTTCCAGGTGAAAGAAGAGTCATTGTGGAAAGTTACCAAAGGTTACCTATTATCTTAGTTGGGTTGAGCCAGTTTTAAAAACGTGATACAAGGGCATCTTTTTAAGTGAAACCAAGATGTCCTACGTATATTGAGGGATCTAGGACCCAGCTGTTTGTTGATCGTACAGCATATCTAAATTCGTTGAGATATAAGAAGGAAAAGTCCTGTGAGATCAAATAATTGTTTGATTGTTGATATGTTGTTTTCATTCTAATTAATACATGGTGCATCAGTTCAAAAGCCTGATGTGACCAGAAAGAGCACCGTCAAGGTCTATAATTTGGGACCAAAAGCTGTGATGAACATGTTTCACGAATGTTGCCTGCCGAAAAATTGATGCCACATTTTTTGGGCAAACAAATTCCCTCTTGAAATATTCATCTTAATATGAGCTGGGGCTTTCATCACAGGGGGAAGGCTAGGCTGGCCAGACCTGCTGATAAAGAGTGATCAAAGACCTCAGTTTCAATCTTAATACTCACATCCAGCCAACAGAATGCATTCAATCCATTATTGCTGTTTAACAAAGCCATTGATAAGGTACTCACTCTTATTACAAAAAGGGAGGGGGAAAGCAAGACAAAATGCTATAAAGCTAGTTCCTTGCTTATTCTATCAAGTCTAAACTTTTCTATTACAGTAATGATAACACTAAACATAGATAAATTAACCTGAATTTTCAAAAAATCTTTTGTTTGATAGACTGCTCGTTTTTTCATTTTACTGTTACTATTCCACTCCTATATTTGTTGATATGCAAGTACAGATTCTACTATAACTTCGTACAGGGCAGAGACAGTGTCCTCTTGCACGTACTGAAAGATTCCTAACTGCTGTTTAACAGTGGATGAGTATATTCACGGATGTTATTGTAATCTTTGATTGGAATTGTTTTTGAATTAGACCCACATATTTTGAGGCCAATTAATGAATGGCACATTTTGGAAAAGTTAATCAATGGAGACCTAATAATGGCCACTGAATGATATAGATTAGGACCTTCATTGTAACCCAGTTGTGATGGGTCCTCACCCTTTATTGCTGCAACAGAAGTCAGACTCGGTATCTGATTTAGTGATTTTCATTTGTTTCATTCCTTTGTGACCATTCCTAATTGTCAGTCATCACTGCTGTCTCATGGCTCATCATGTAACTTGTGTTTCACACTTCTTCACCTCTCTGTAATCTCCGAAAAATATGATTTATGCCGTAGATTATTTGTGATGCACATTCATCTGCCTGTGATACACACTGTTAGTTTGTTTCATCAAATTCTTGTCTATGAAAAATCCATATTATTACTCTTTCTTAGGTCCTTTTCAATTTTTGGTTATCCATTTATGAATGAAAATTAAGGCAAAAAGAAAGAAAAACACGTCATCCGCAATTTCTACCACAGAAGAGTTTTGCAAGTTCCATCCATGTTTCTCCTTTTTACAAAATCCAGAAACGGACCAGATTTCTCCACCCAAAAAATACAGAGACTAGAGTGCCTATAATAACAAAGTAATTATAACAGCAAATTCCTTGACCCACTTCTTTACAAGCAAGAAAATAGCTTGAACATTCAAGCAGGTGGCCCTTCTGTAATGTAAGTGTCCCTAGGTGGGGGCACCCAATCCTGATGAACAATTATTTACTAGTCAAGTCTCTTAAGGGGGTAGAGTCTTTTATAGGTTCAGCAAAATAGGGAATGGCTAGTATCGTATTGGAGTCAATAGCTTCATTGTGTATTCCAACACATTACTTAACATCCATATTCAATATTGAAGTGAAAAGAAATAATCAAAACATCAGTTTTAAAAGAGAGATTTATCAGGGAGATTCACATGATGGTATTTATGTGGGAGTCGTCTCTAGAGGCCAATTTGGTCATTAATTGGCTTAATAGTCGAATTGGTCTAATTTAATAGTGATGTTGTCCCGAATTGTATTTATGAATTTTGAAAAAAGATTTATTGTGTCAAGAATTTAATTATTGAAAATGATGGTCAAAAGGCCTGCAATAATTGCCACAGGAAACACCAATTTAAATGGTCTCTCCAATTTTTTTTACTTTTATAAATATTTTTATTAAAGATAATTTTATTTAAAGTATTATTAGATATTAAATGTGAATATTTTTTTAATAAAAATTTAAACTTTAATTTGTTAAGTTGTTAGGGTACTGCTTCCACTGAATCTAACTTCTATTAGTTCTTAAATTAAGTTTAGACACCAAAGTAGGCAAAAAAAAAAATAGGACTATAATTACTGAGATAATCATTAAGTGAGATTATTTCTTATTGAAGCAACCATGATTTGTTTAAATCATGGGCTTAAAAGTTAAAACAAATTTCCATAATGATAAAAAAAATTATCCATTTCACTTTCTTCTAATCCTAAGTAATTAACATATAACTGGTGTTAAACTCATCTTTGGTTATCTAGAACAAACGATATGTTAGGGAAAGGACCCATGTATAATTAAGTAACCATTGACATTGATCTCTGGTCTCTGGAGAATGTTTACTTAGTTCTCCATTAAAGTTTTGATTAAAAGGGAGCCCACTTAATCTATACCTTCCTACTTCTCCCTCTGTTTTTGTGATTCCAGAGACAACTTATGCAGTTTTCACTCACTCCCTTCCTCCTCTATCCTGTTCTGTTTCTAACTCACATCCTAGCCATGCTAGCCTCCTTGCCGTCAAATCCAATGTCCGGGGAAGAAGAGAATCGAATAAGCACACCGGCAGTAAACAGTACAAGATAGTGGTGTGAACAACTGTTATTTCTCAAATAAGATAGGATTCCATTCTTTCTTATTTTATGCGACATTTTGATCTTTTTTAATATATAAAAAAATTTTACTGTATATAATTATATATATAAGACACAATATTTCAAACTCTTCTTGCAATATTCATATGCGTTTTAAGGAGCGATTTCGTGTATATCATGCAGTTACTTATATTATCTTCATATACTTTACCTATAGTTTAAAGTTGAGTTATTTCTTAAAAAAGATAATATCTAGTGCTTCTTATATTTAGTATTTTCGTTGTTTTCAATATATATAAAAATATTTTATATGTATAAAATTAAACAATACCAAACATTTCAAATTGTTCCCGCGATACTCATGTATTTTAAGAAGCCAACTCAAAATCTAGATCATGCTGTTACTTATATTGTCTTATCTACTTCAAACCCTTTTTTGCAATACTTACATGTGTTTTAAGGAGTGGTGTCATGGTATAAATTATTCAATTACTTTTATTGTCTTTATCTACTTTGTCTATGGTGTATACCTAAGTCATTTCATGAAAAATTTAAGATTTGATTTCTTCTTATATTTAATATGTATAAAATTTTGCAATACATGATATTTTAAACTCTTCTCACAATACTTGTAAATGTTTCAAGGAGCAATCTCGAGATATAGATCATACAATTACTTATATTATCTTTAACTGCTTCATTTATAGTTTGGACTTGAATAATTTCTTTTGAGAGAAGGTAAAATTTGATTCCTTCTTATCTGGTAATTTTGGCATTTTTAATATATAAAAATCATTTAATATGTATAAAATTACACAATACATGATGTTTTAAACACTTCTCACAATACTCATATACGTTTTAAAGAGTGATCTCGAGGCATAGACTATAAAGTTACTTATATTGTCTTGAAACATTTTATCTATAATCTGAATCTAATTTATTTCTTAAAAAATATAAAATTTGTTTATTCTTATCTACAATTACGTTGTCATTTTTAATTTATAAAAATTATTTAATATGTATAAAATTATACAATATACAAAAAAATTATAAAAATCATTTAAGAAGTCATCTTAAGGTATAGACTATACAATTATTTATACTGTCCACTTTAACTATATAGTCGTTTTCATTTTCTTTAAGAATGTAATATTTGATTCCTTCTTATCTAACACTTTTGTCATTTTTAATATATAAAATTCATTAATATATATATAATTACACAATATTCAATGTTTAAAATTTTTCTTACAATTTTCATGCATGTTTTTAAGCATTGATATCAAGGTATAGATCATATAATTACTTATATTGTTTTTAATTGCCTCATCTATAATTTGAACTTGAATTATTTCTTGAAAAAAATAAAATTCAATTCCTTCTTATTTGTCATATTTTTTTTTTCAATATATAAAAATTATTTAATTTTTATAAAATTATACAATACACAATATTTTAAACTCTTCATGTGATACTCATGAGTTTTAAAAAACAATGTCGAAATATAAATCATACAATCAAATACTTTATGTATGGTCTGGTTCTAAGTTATTTCTTGAAAAATATAAAATTTAATTTCTACTTATCTGACAATTTTATTACTTTCAATATATAAAAATCAAATCACAATTATAGAATAAGAACTGTAAAATATTAAAAAATAGATAACGACTAATAAACTACAATTTGCCCTTCAAAAAAAAAAAAGCAAAAAAGAAAAGAAAAGAAGACAGAAAAGCAGAGTGGAAGATGTAAGCAGTAGCAGCAGAGTACAAAAAACTAGTCTTGGCAGCGAAAAACCAGTTGCCATTGGCTTCATGCATAGGTCAATTCTAGCTTCTCCTTCCTTCGTAATACCCCATGTGCTTAAAGCAACCTCTCCTATCTCTGCCCCTTACTTTTTATGTTTTTCCCCAATTTTTTAATCTCTCGTTTCGGTTATTACTTGATTTAGTCTCACCTCACAATTGACTCTCACTGCCTCTGCCTCTCTCCTCTCTCCTCTCTCCCTCCTCCTCTCCTCTCGAATCCCATTATCATAAAACACTGACCCACTGAGAAATGAAGCGTTTTGAAGCTAATCTTCAGGTGAAGCGTTTTAGCGATGGTTGCTTCGCTTGAGTTCACAAACCATAGAGAATTCAGAAAAGAGAGCATATAATTTCTTCATAGTGTGTGGCCATGAAGGAGTTTCCCTCTTGCTTTGGGGAAAATGGTGTTCAGATTGCCGATTCGTCCTCGTCAAGTACCACAAGAGCAGCTCAAAATGCGGCTACTTGTGTCTATCACTGCAAATTACGAGGTCGCTCCTGCTTGATCACAGTCTCATGGACCAAAAATCTTGTGGGTCAAGTCTTGAGGGTTGGAATAGATGATCAAGGCAACCAATGCCTATGTAAAATTGACATAAAGCCATGGTTGTTCTCAAAAAGAAAAGGGTCTAAAAATTTAGAGGTCGATTCTAGTAAAGTCGACATCTTTTGGGACTTAAGCTCTGCTAAATTTGGATATGGTCCTGAGCCATTGGAGGGGTTTTATTTAGCTGTTGTGTTCAACCAAGAAACGGTCTTACTCCTGGGAGATCTGAAAAAGGAGGCTTACAAGAAGATCGAAAGTGACGGTGCTCATTCTGATGCTGTTTTAATCGCTAAGAAAGAGCACATATTTGGGAAGAAGTTTTATGGTGCAAAGGCTCGATTTTGTGATAAAGGGCAAGTGCACGATGTCACAATTGAGTGCGACACACTTGGGTTTAGCGATCCTTGTCTTGTGATTCGAATTGATAGGAAGATAGTGATGCAGGTGAAGAGACTCAAGTGGAAGTTTCGAGGCAACCATACCATTTTGGTGGATGGGCTTCCTGTGGAAGTGTTCTGGGATGTTCATAATTGGCTCTTTGGGAATGCTATGGGCAATGCAGTTTTTATGTTCCAAACTTGCGTTTCAGCTGAGAAGATGAGAGCAACTCAATCTGATTCGGATCCTCCTGCGTTAACAAGGGCTTATTCTCAGCAATTCAGAGATTCCCAGATGCAAGGTCTTGGATTCTCTCTCATTTTGTATGCTTGGAAGTCTGAATAGTCGGTCTATTCGCAACCTTGAGTCTCAAAAACTGATATTTACAGTAAAACCACAGTTTTCAACAATGTTGTGATCAGTTTACAGTGAAACTTTTTATACCCGTCCCTTTGTTCTTCCTCTTGTTTACTAATTTAGTTTGATAAACATCTGTCCTTCATTTGCTTTCTACAGCTGACTCAGTAGTTTCTTGTCTTCCTTTCTAAATTACATAAGCTGTTTGTAGAAAATGGTTATTACAAATGTGGGCTACGAAGAGCTTTACGATCCATGTTCATCTGATTAGAATGTGTAAGGAAATCGGTTTCTGCTACAAGAAAAGAAAAAAGATAACAGTTGGTTGTTTTTCAACATTGTTTGGGCATGAAAATCCAACATTAGCTTCTGAGGTTTGAACCAGAGTGTGGATTAGTTATAATATCGAAATGTGATGTGATAGTGAGCTCTTCCGTTTATCCTTGATCTGCTGCTGCTAGCACTTCCTTGCACAAAGTCGGTTTTACTCATTTATAGGATAACATGAATTTAGTACCATAATGTCAATAAATTTTTTATTTGGTTACTTGATTCTTCATTTGAATTGAGACTAGGAAAATTAAACGCGATTTTACCTCTGTTGCTTCATAAGGGAAAGGTGTAACAGAGAAGAATGAAAGTGCAACGAAATAATTTTGCCTTCCACTTTATCGATGGCGTGAGACTGAATAGTAATGATGGTGCATCCTATTATTAAGCAAACTTTAGTTTTATGAGTAATTTTAGTTAATTAGTTGTAAACCTTGTCAGTAAGCCAAAATTTTCCGAATCTATTGATAAGCGGAACTCAACTCAACTGGCAGTGGCGCGCGCACAAAATATTACGGACTCATTTTCATCGAATGCCTTCTCCTTTGTATCTGTGGTTAAATATGAAAATAGTCCAAGGGATATAGAGAGACAGGAAGGGGAGAATGGAGAAGACCACAACTGAGGATCAATGTAAATCACTGCTGCTTCCTACGACTAAATGTGTCTTCAACACCATTTGCAAGCCCTTCTCTGCCCTTACCAATAATCTCTGAATATGCCTATTGCCTAATAATGAGCAATAAAAATTTTACAACTAAGATGTAAATTCTTAGGCTTACTTTTCTACTTTGGGATTTGTTATGATTGACTGCGAGGACCTTCATAGTTTCGGAACAATTCTCTGAAATGCAATCAGTCAATCACCAGAATCTTATGCAGGCACGAGGGATTTACTTTAATATCTATGCTATAATTCTCCTTCATCTTACAGAAGGGAATAAATTTATGGAAGTTAAGTAGATGAAAAAAATTTTAAGTTTGATTTTTACCTAATACATTTATCGAGAAAGGTGAAAAGTATTAGTTGTTATTAAGTTTCAAATTAAATTAGTTAATCTCTCGTAATAAAATCTCAATATTAATAGTGCAAATAAAAAAAATAAAGAACAGAATAATATTAATCTAAATACAGTTATCCTTCAAAAATGCTTTTCATCTCCTAGGAATTTCGGAGACCTGTGACCAATATCTGGCCTTATTTTCAAAACGTCTTGTGGAGTGTTCACACGGATAGTAATTGATATAAGAGGTTGGGATAAGCATAGAAGAAGATGTAGCAGCATGTACAAATTATAAGGGGTCTACTTGAAAACGTAGGAAAAGAATTTAAGGAGACAAAAAAAAAAAAAAAGGAAGACAGGAATTAAGTACTAAAATTAATTAATATAAGTAGCAGTTCGAAAGGACAAGAGGTGTGGTGTGAAAAGCAAAAAATGGGTAACAGTAGAGTAGATGATCGAGGCCATAGTAATTATCAGATGAGGGGCGAAGTTGGTAAGCCCACTTATATGGTCTCGTTCCCGAGCCGCCGAACGGAGTCGTAGTGAAGTCAACCATCGGCCATATCTTGTGGAACTGAGTCTGAGTACAACACATTACACATATTAAGAAAAAAATTTAAAATTAAAATAATTAAAATCCTTTATATATTTGCCACTTGTGTAATGGTAAAAATGAACCAACTATTGTTGTACCGCTCTCCATGCTTTCATTTATTTCGAATATAATCCTATTGAAAATATCAGTAAATTAGGCTCGTTTGGCATTGCAATTTCAATCCCACTGACCACCAGAGAATTCAGTGTCCTCGTTAAACATATAAATTTTATTAAAGAAAACAATTCAAATCACTATTAAATATTAAACATAAAAAAAATTTTAATAAAAACTTAAATTTTAATTCATTACATTGTCAACAATTAATTTCTTCACTAAATTCAATTCACAATGGTTGAACAAATACTACTCTCGATCTCTGTTGCACTGATTAAAACTGGGATTTAAATTGTTTCATAAATAAGTAATTCGGTAAACGTTGATCTCCCAGCCTTTTTGCCTCTAGTTCCCCTTCCTACACACAAAAAAATAAAAAAAGGTTGTTTTTCCCGTTTGCATAACTAATTTAAGTCGGGCAATAGTACATACATCTATTGGCACCAATTGCCCCAACTAAAATGTCCATAATTGAATCTGGAGGGTAAACAGCATGAAAGTCTCGTATGGTGGTGGCTTAATAATTTCTATTGCCACCAATGCTTAGGAATACTGACGTGATTCTTGGCTCAAGAATTTCAGTGTCTCAAACAAATCCAATACGTAGGAGACTAATATTAGGACCTGAAAACTAAAAATAGCAAATTCAAGTGTTAAAAAGGCCATCAATTATAGCAAGCAATCTAAGAAATACTTCCACAAAGTGTAACACAGTATCCCAGACATCTACATTCTGTTCGTAAATAGATGAATCGGAAGTTAAATAGATGAATATATATATATATATATATTGAAGCAAAATTCTCATTATGTAGCGTTTGGAACAGCCAAATATCAAAGAGGTAAATAAGGAGGAAAAATAAACAGATCAAAAGAAAATATTAAATCATGCATGCAATAGCAAACAAGGTTTATAATAGATATATAGGGGAAGCAAACAATTGAAATTTAGAAGAAAACCATACCGTAAGGCAAATAGGAAATATACCCACAAACAATTTTGCTCTAGTTCAGGGATCCTGAACCCAGACCCTCACAGTTCTATCACCATCAAGGCCAGCAGAAGCAATTTTGTTCTCTGTTGGATGACAGGTAACAGATATTACAGTATCTGTATGGCCTTCAAGTTTCTGAACCATATTTTTCTGCTGGAGATCCCATAAATAAACACAGCGATCTTCTGATCCACTAACAATATATTTCCCATTTGTCACAGAAAATGTAGAAGTTATGCAGTATAATCTGTTCACATGACCTGTATAAATTTTCAAAAACTTTCCCGCTGAGTAGTTCCAGAGCTTCTGCACCCAGACATTTTGTTTTGACATGAAAGTGTACCCAAAAAACAAAAAATCAGCAATCAATTAAACTATGAGCTTTAGACATTTATAAGAAGAATAAAAGAAGAGTTTCATCAAACGCAGGACCAAGTCAAGATCACAAATATGAAATATTCAGCAGCCAAATTGCTAGCAGAATTAAGGATAAACCCTGTTTTTTAATACTCAATTTGGTAGCTGATAAAGATAGATTTTCAGAACAAATAAATAAACAGTAAGATTATAATTCTGAGTTATTTCGTCTTACAAGGTTTTAAAGATCCAAAGCCCACAAGTAGCACGCATACCTTTATTTTTAAGTATTAGCCTAAAGAGTTCATGCTTTTCTTCTATATCAAGCTCCTACTATAAATAAGACCACCCTCAACGTAGTGCTTGAACAGAAACTAGCCTGAAATCCAGGCAGGCAAATGGAGAATAAAATCGGAGAACTATGATATAATTAAGTTTAAATTATCAAACCCAAAACGTAAATAAATCTTCCAAAAATAATTTATTTCCCACATAATTAGACGTTTCAGTTGTATAAATAGAAATAAGAGGGTCTCAGTTGACTACAGGATATTCAAGAATGCTCGAACAATCATGCACGAAATATGTAGTCCGCTTATTACATCAAATAGATATTAAGCAAAATGCAAAGACTCAAGTAATCTCTTTGGTATTGACCAGACGATAGCACCAATGATGCATAATCACCAGCGAGATTATCAAGGAAAAATAATGATCAAATTAAATGAAGGGAAATTTTTCAAACAAATCAAAAGAAGGGTAAAAAAAACTTACGAGGGTGTCATTGAGAGTAGCAACGAGTATAAACTTGCCGTTGGGCGAGAACTTGGCGAAGGAGACAGCGGGGACCTTATCATCGATGAGGGTCTTCAAGCAAGTTCCAGTGCTGGTATCCCAAATTTTACAAGAACCGTCGTGGCTGCCAGAGACGATGAGGGAACCATCTCGATTGAAATGCACAGACGTAACAGGCATAGAGTGACCATTAATCACATGAATACACTTGCCCGTCTTCACCTCCCAAACCCGAATCGTTTCATCAAAGGAGCCTGAGACGATGTAATTGGACTGGGGGTTGAAGTTGACACAGAAGACGACGTCGGAGTGGCCACGGAGGGTTTTAACGCAGTCACCGCCAGTGGAGGCGCGAGCATCCCAGATGCGGAGAGTGCGGTCGTCTGAGGCAGAGCAAATGTAGTGGGAGTCAGATGACCAAGCGAGGTCGGAGATGCCATCGGAATGGCCATTTAGACGGTGGAGGAGGGAGAGGGTGGCGGAGGACCATATAATTAGGGTTTTGTCAAGAGAGGCAGAAGCCAAAAGCGTTCCGTCGTTGGAGAATTTAACGCAGGAGACAGCGCGCTGGTGAGCGGTTAGGGTTTTAAGGTGACGGTACGGTCTGTATGGTTGATTGCTGCTACTGCTTGTGCTCGTTGCCATTCTCTATTTTCTCGCATCACTTTTCACTGCCTTCCTTCGCTTTTTTTTATAAGCTGCTCACTGCTCACCAACGCTCTTACCAATTCAGTCGGTTTAATTAACATAAACTTATAAGGTTAAACAAGTATTTTATTTCCTTCATTTTATTTCTAGTTTTAAGTTGCTGCGTCAAAATAATCTTTTGAAGGATTTACCATTAGGAAGTTCCACCTCCCAAACACAAATTCAATTGGTCTGATAGGATTTAAATTTCTTTTCAGATAAAATTATAATTTTTTTCTTTAATTAAAAAAATACTATTAACCTATTGATTTATTTGTTCTCTATAATATAAATTGACATTAGATATAAATTTTTCCGTGTTTCATTTGTAAAAGTCATTGCAAAAAGATAAGACTTTTCAAATTTACACCAAAAGAACAATTTTCATTTCATTTTTTTTATATTTCTTTTTTTTCTTTTGTAGTTTTAATTAAAATTTTGAACTTTACTATTTTTGTATTTCTATAATAAAATTTTAAGACTTCTTGAATAAATTAGAAGTTAATTTGAACTTTCTATGATATATAAAAGATATTACAACTGAAAATAAATATCATAGTAGGTGTAATATTCCGCACAAGAACGAATCTCTTCATATTTTAAAGCACTGCCATAAAATAAAAGAGAACAAGGCATATGTTTTTTTAAAAGAAAAAACAACCAACTTTTGCCAACGAATAAATGCATGAACATATTCCTACCCATTTCCATTTTCAACTAATTTCTGGGCACCATTTGCACATTAAACGTCAGAACTCAGCGCAAGACGACATCCGCATATTTCTGATCAACGACAAAAGAACATAAAAAATAGATACGTCGAAGTCTCTTCCATAAGCATATATAAAATACAGGGAAATTTTTGGGAGTACGGACTATGTAGGGGCATAATCATCCCCCCAACGCCAATGCGGCAGTAAATTTGCATTTCCACGAATATGGAAACATTGGGCCAACTACAAAACTGAAACAATATTCAATCTTCCTGCAGATTCCAAGACCAACGATAATCAATTTCATTGAAGACGAGAACAAAAGTAAAATTGCACAAAAATTCACTGGCCAGAAGTCCACACTCCATATCTTTCTTCCTCTTCTGCTTCCCTAATTTATAAATAAAACATAGATCACAACCATTAGGAAATGCAATAGATGAAAGAAGCATAAAAAACATAGAACTTTGAAGGACAACACACTGCAAACACAAACTGCGGTTTTGAAGCATCAAGATGTACATTAATTCTTGATTAATCCGTGGTACAAAGTAATATTACTAGCTATGCAAAAAGTCAACCTATAAAGTAAAGCTAACCTATCCACATAATGCGTTATTAAATAAAAATCAACTTGCATGGCTCATCATTTCATATTCCACACACATATCAAGAAAGAGAGAGAGTACCTAGTTCACCAAATTATTCTCCTCTTCAAGTAAACGACACACACAGAATTCCCTACAGGGCCAGAAAATCTATCTCATCAGAACTTTCCTCATAAATCACGTAGCTGGCATCTTGGCCATCCTCATTGCCACTACCCTGATCACTGTTGTAGCTGCTTTCAGATGTACTCAAACAATTTATTTCATCTGAAGTATGGCTGCTCAGTTGTGATGGCAAACTCATCTCACTATTCAGTTCAGCATCAAATGTATCAATGTAACTGCCAGAAACCCAACAACTGGGAAGATGTTAGAAAGACAGAAAATCCCTCCACCTGCAAATATGAAGTTCTGAGTGCTGAATAAATTATTCAAAAATTATCACCTTGCTTCTGATGGATATTCAGCTAGCAAGCACATATCGGGCCTTGCTTCCAAAACCTGCTTTATAGGCATGATACTGCAGCATAGAGCCCAAAATTTGTAATTGCATAGATAATCATGACATAAGCCACCCAAAATGTTAATATGCTCTATTTATCAATAAAACAATTACCTAGAATTGTAGCACCTGTGATACCAGTCACCCTCAGATGCTAAACCTTCCCTATTGGATATGTCCTGTTTAGAGGAAATGGTAAGAACTAGAAGCAAAACCAAGGGTCCAGAAGAAATTTCACTATTATGTTTGAAGTTTAGACAATTTAACATATAGTTCTATGTACCCACAAGATGCACAAGACATTTGAAATCTCCCGCAAGAATTGCTGTCAACAATCTAGCAGCTTCTGTCTGCACAAGGAGATAGAAGTTTAATGGAAGTTTAATGGAAGTCGTCTGAGAAGAAGGAAATAAATGAATGAGTATTACAATCCTCACCTCTTTCAGATGCATGCAGTCCCTTAAAATTAAGACCTCAAGCAAACTCCCTCCATTACTGCTTCCAAGGTTTCTGAAAGATAATTTTCACATTAAGAGATAATCTTACCAAGTGAATATAATCTTAGGTGATCTTGTGAAGAATTGTCTAGTTACATATAACTTACCTTAAGAAGTTTCCAGTGATTGAATAGGATGTTGAAAAGTCAACATATTTCAGTTTCTGAAATCCCTGCACAGGTACCAGGCCACAAATATTCAGCATCAACAACAGAAAGTCACCCTTACATGCCCCAAAGGCAGAGAAACTGCAGCTAAACAAACTTTAAGATTCTGATTTGAAGAACAACAGAGATACTACAGTGAGCAAATTATTCCTTCTTCTTTTTTATTCTTTTCCTTTGGGTGGGGGGGCGGGGGATAGTAGGGTGAGGATTACAGAAGTGTGAAATAGGAGAATGACATCTAGTTTAGAATTAGAAATGGTGGTTCCAATCACACATCACTGGCAAAAGAAGGTAAGCCTGCACCCACTTTTTCTACACAAGCATATACATTGACATCGAATTCCACACTGCTAAGTTATTATCAAGACAAATAAAGTCCAAATGCCAGCCATCAGTTGTCATTATAAAAATGTCAGACAGATTATCAAAGTCTATCACACTCCATGCTTACTTGTAAATTGCAAAAATTCACCCAGTGCCATTAACCCAGGTTCAAGCAGGTTTTTTGAATGCAACAAGTGCATAAGAATTGCAATATTAAAAACCAAAGTGAAGTGCATAATATAGCCAGCTTGACTTGAAGATTATTTCCTTCCAACTCTCTCCCCTTTTACCTCGCAGATGTCTTGACAAAATTACTAAGAAAAGTGCAGAAATAAAAATTATACATTGAGAGAAGCATATACTATTTACCAAATAAATTTAATAAAAGACAATTAGCCAGGATTCACTAAGAACTTCCATATGTGACCAAAATCTCCTATCCTCCAACACACCCAAATGCCAAAGTATTGGAAGTTTGTGCATCTGTTAGTTCATTTCTGCTTAAACATGGTATATGAAAATTCATACGGTTCTCGGGAACATACCTTAAGCAGTATGCGAACTTTACAATCGTGTAACTTAAACCCTCTAAGGGACAAAGAAGTTAGATGGGGACAACTGTTAACAAGAGTAAAGCAGGTTGGCGTTTTCAAACTGTCATCTCTACCTGATAATTAAAAATAGATAAATATATATATACATACACATACAAAGGTCTTTCAAAGGAAAAATATAACTAAAAACATACTATACCTGTCTTTGCAGATTCAAAAAACAATCGCTTGATCAAGTGGCAGTTTGTACTCACTGACATTAATGTCTGCCTCAGTTCAACATGACTAGCAGAAAAAAAGCAAAAAATAACTATCAACGAAAATATAATTTGAAAGGAACCTTTTTTATCATAAGAAATAAACTAGAGGAAAATATATGGGAAAATAGTTACTAACACCGATTAAATGATTTTTAGGACAAATAGGTATTATATATGCAAACCAACAACTGGAAATTTGTCAAAAAGTTTTATCAAGAAAATTCAAATACTGCAGAACCATTTCAAATTTAAAAGAAGGAATTCATATATGTTACAATAATACTACACAAAGTTGAAGTAACAAACTAGGTCTAACTTCCAGAAAAGCATTCCCGGACTAACTATGCCATTTAGAATTTAAGAAAACGCATCAGATTTTATTAGAACAGAGAAACAAATGTTATACTAAACCAATTAAAGTCTCTTGGTCAAAAGGTTCCAGAAATGGATTCCCAGCTTCATTACGCCACATAGAATTATTATCATGTGTGTATTTAAGACCAGAAGAAAGAAATCTCATCTAAAAAAAGAGCCACATCATCTACGTGTTAAAGAAATAACCAAAAATATTCTTACAACCACTAGCAGCTAGAAATTCTTGTGATGAGAATAAGTAAGAGAATGATAACTTACAGCCCAACTATTTCCAGATCAAGTAGAGAAGGGCAGGCTCCTAGTGCCCCACAAAGGGATGCAGTATCCATTCTTTCAATATTGTACAAGTGCAACTTTCTCAAAAGAGCCCTACAAAAAGAAAATTGAGCGTTTATTTAAAACAAGTCTTCCAAACAAACAGAAAACTTAAGTCCAAAAACAACCTACCCTGGAGCACCACCATATCCATTTAAAGGGCTTAAACATGATCTAGTAAGAATGGATGACTCTCTCCCTTGCCGTGATCTCTTGTCATTCCATGAGAAGTTAGATACATCTACAATGGCATTTCTAATGGTATAAACCAATGGCTGACAATATCCAGGTGAAGCATTAGCACCAGGGATTACACCGACCTTAAGAGACCTTTTTAAAGCAATTGAAACAGATGCACAGAAAATGATAATTAGGGAAAGAGACATTACAAGGCAAAGCATACTCAAGAAATTAGCATCAGCCAAAATGAACAATAGCTTTTCTTTTCTTTTTTTAAGAAATATAGCTAATGAAATTTATACTGTAAAATACACAGAAGATAGAACTAAAACCAACTGCACACCGCTTTCTAACAGAAGCTATAATTAAGAGGTAGGAGGTATGTACTAGATGATTAGACATGAGTCAGTTATAAGCTATGAACACCAAGGCAGATAAGATAGACTAGCGAAACAAATAAATCATATCAAACCAATATCCTGTTTTATGGCTTTTCACGAGCAAAGGTGGAGTGCACTCGATAAAAGATCAGCTCACTATCAGAAATTAAACACCATTTTTACTTATTATCAAATTTCCAGTTAATTTAAAGTTTACCTCGTAACAAAAGTAATTCAAGTATAGAAAGAATCAGGGAGATACAAAAGTTCATACCTTAAGGCCTTTCCAGCTCGCTGAATCATTGTGGAAACTACTGCATTGTTAACCTTCGGAACAAGTGTTGTCAAATCAATATTTTCATAACATAAAGGATCCTTAGCACATTTGTTAAACATTGAACAAGTAGCTGCTGCATAGCATAGACTCTGGGTATCAAGCAGCGAAAAAACCTGTACATCATGAGTCACGAGAAGGAATCAACACCTAGAAAGTGTAATTCCTTAGTCAAGTATGTTAAACCTATGATAGCTTCAGATGGCAGTAAAAATGGTTTTTTCTCCAAAAAAATAAAATGCACTAAAGTATTAGCTCTACTAAACAAGTTTAATCGTCATTTTTATACAAAACAACCAAAGAGTCATGCATTTCCCATCCTTATGCTCAGATAATCAGAGAACCCCAATTATATTTATCAAGTTATTATTATATAATTATACCCCTGGAAAAACACAAAAAAATTCGAGCACTGTTTTGACCAAAGAAAATTCGTAAACTGTCAACGCATTTTCGGAATTAGCCACACAAAATAGGCATCAATTATCTGCATCTTGGGAAAGAGACAAATAATAGAATGAAGTGACCTTAAATTATAGTCGCAATGACCAGCATTCTATGCTTAGGTTACAAAAAAAGAAATTGTTCAGGCCATAAAGAAGTGGAAGTTGTATACCCGTTCCATTAGATCAATCAGAGAGAAAAGTAAGGTTGCAAAAAAAATCACTATGTAAATAGTAAAAGCATCGTAATGCAACAACATACTATTATGGAACTCAGAGGCAAAAGGGGAAAGGAGGGGAGAATGAAAATTAATAATATCAAATTAAGAGCTAGCTAATCATGGAAAAAATATTCTTTTTTTTTTCTGAAATCAAAGAAGAATATAAAATAGAATGAAAATCTGAGAATCCAGAGATGCACATGATCAAGCACAACAGACATAATAGAGGTAGTAAATACTTTGACAGTAAGGTCAGGAGGTAGAGGCCAAGCGAAGAAATTGTGCTTGGAAGCTCGCTTTCTGGAGGAGTGTTTGGCAGCGTCGAGAAGCATGGATCCCATATGAAGGGCGCGATCGATGAGAAGGGTCTGATCGGCATCGGTGGGTAATGAAGAGAGAAGCCTCTCCAAGGAGAGATCGACAGAGAGAGAAGGGAATTCAGGGAGGGCGAGGAAAGATTCGAGGAGATGGTCCACCTGGGAGAGGTTTTGGAATCTAGGGTTCTGGGAAGGACAGGGACGCTTGGCCATTGAGGAAGGGGTGTTCGCAGGCTCATCCATTGCTTTAGGCTTTAGGCTTTTGTGGGAGCGAGTGGGGCGTAGGGGTGGAGGATATTATTACACTCCGCCACAGGGTATCCATTGGAGTGCCAAGTGTTTGTCTACCTGAGCCCACGTGGACTATCTTCACGGTTGACGCACCTGCATATGCTGCTATGCAAATGGCTATGCTCCCTACACTCTCCTCTCCTATTTTAATTTTTTTCTTTATTAAACTCTAGACTGAATTTTATTTTTATCTTAATTTTTTATGTTGATTTTATTTTATAGATTTATATAAATGTTAATATCTTTTTAATTGTAATTCTCATCTAAATTATTGACATAATTAACTAATTTGTACAGTCATGATCATCAAAGAGGACATACGTAAAGACAAATCCAACCAAACAAGTATTCATTCAGATGACAATAGTAACACAACATAATCAGTTTAGTTAAAGAAAAATAAAAAATAATGCCAATTTTTGGACTTAAATCATGAAATTGGACTAAAAATAAAACACATTTCAAACAAAATTGAAATTAACGTTGAAGTTAAAGTTAAAACGCAATAGCTTTTGACTTTTGTCTTCGGTTTTTCTTGTCTCTCCCTAAAAAAAGTAGTCACTTTGTTCTGCGATGTCAAAACAAATAAAACCTAGCTATTCGACCTGATAAAATACTGAATGTGAGGAGCCATGTCGGTTAAAAGTTGTTCTCCACAAACAAGAACACTTTTTTTAGGGAATAAAAAATACAAACTTATTTTGTCCATTTGGTTGATGGGAAAAGAACATTATTATGATGACAATTAATTTAATTTATTGAACGAAACAGAAGCTACAATGATCAATCCGTTTGTTTAAGTGATTATACAGGTCAACTAAAATTACAAGATTATATTTGACCACTTCTCTGCAATCATATCATACAACATGCGAAAGTTTAGTAGCTTGCTCATTTTTGGGGATTTCCCTCCACAAATACAATTATAAACAAATACAAGTTTACAATCGAGAAGAGGAACAATTAGGTTCACTTTGGAACGCAATACCCATAACGGTCAGGCGATCTGCTAGTAGGCCAGCCTCCACCCAAATATTCTAAGCTATTAAGCAACAGAAAGAGGGGTCTCAAGTAAATAAAGATAATTTATATCATATTTACTCTAACGAGAAAATATGATGTTATTCCATATAAGCATCATCAATAACTAATTCTCTCTCGAAGCAGGCATTATACGAAGCCTTTCCTCAGATGCCTGACTAACTACACCAAACCTCTCTTCAGCTAGGAGCGACTGCAAATCACTACCATTTGCCAAACTGTTAAACTCAACTGCTTTAGATGGCAATGTTGGGTAGCGCCGTTGGCAGAATGTCATTAGTCTCTTCACTGATTGCAAGTACTTACGGGTTGTCTCATCATTCATGATATGAGCTACACTATTGGTGTAGATCTTTTCACGAGCCGATCTTTCGTGAATACCAACCATCGTAACTCCAATAGGCCAGGGAGCATTCCCGATGGCCAGCTTTATATAATGATCCATTGCAGCAAGATAATCTCGCTTCATACAGCATTCAACCACCACCAATAGCGCCTGTCGGATATCATCAGGAAGTACCTGCAAATAATATGTACCATGACCCATAAGTTAAATTCTTGTGAAAAAAGATGCAACGCATAGCACACACCATATAAATGAGATAACTTTATGCTAACAACTTATTACAACTTACAAATGGAATGCATTACCTAAAATAGATCAAGAACTGATGAAAGGGTGCAAATCATTGTTTGCTAAAAGCACATTAAGGCAGAAACAAACAAAAGGCCAATATACTAAAAAGAGAAAAGATGCATCAATCCAAACATCTAATTATCAAAATTCTCCACCAAGAAACTCATGAATTAATCAGGATGAATACATTCAACAGACAAGAAAATATATGCTAGTCTAAATAGCCTCAGTCTGCAATAACTGATCCGGATCATGGATATCTGATTGTAGCTTTCAGAACATATAGCCAACAAGAACACAAAACGTCATTTGAGCATTTTTGACTTAATTAGACCCCCCTTAAATCCTCCAACAAGCGATGTCTAATTAGAAAAAAGAACAAGCACCCCTGCTGGCCAGACAACTATCTAACCAGTGACCAGTCTTGCACATCCAGTACTAATTCGGAATAAGCAACTGGGTCAGAACAATACAACTACCAAATCCTAATTAACAAGAATGTCAATACATTATACATAAAGGCCGAAGTTAGAGAGAATTTCATCTATCACATATTCTCCAATGAAACAACTCAAATCCAGTCCATACAACTTTCATACAAAATTTAACAAAAAGGTTCCATACTAGCTTGACTTCCAAGAAATGGAATTACTTTTCCCAAAATAAATTTGAGCACTGCATTTCCTCCAACAATACAGATATCTCTCATCCCAGTTTAGAACTAAAAAAGTATAGTATACAACAGCTGCAAAAATCCATTGAATTCAATGAAAGATCCAAACTAAAATAAAGAGGAAGACAACTCAAGGCCACCCAATGAGATGATGAACCCATTTTTAATAGACACTGTTGAGATCCATAAGCAGTTATGCTCACTAGGGAATCTTCATAATCATTTTGTTGAACACTGAACATTGTACTTAAGTTCTGAAACCTTCAAACCTAAACCTTTCACTACATAGGCCTACAGATTTCCTCCAATTAACCAAATAAAATCTTAACTTACCCATTCCCCTTCCCCTCAGAACGGTTCTACTAATCATTCTCATTTATACAGCCCCCATCATTCAATTAGTTATATTATCTCCTAAAACTAAGTCAACATGGGAGGTGGTTATCATAACCAGCAATATTCGAGCTTAATAACAAATGAAGTCAGCTACTACATTATCATTGACTTAATAATAAAAAATGAACTCAGTTACTAAATTAGAACTTGAGGATGTGATATAAAGATATTGGCTAAGTAAACTTCGAAGTGTTCTAAATCACAGTTGTCAATGATTTCTATCTTTCTTCAGCAAATAATTTAGCGCCTTAGTCCATAGCATTCCAAGGTTACCCCTCTCTTGGACTTAGTAGTAATAGCGCTCTATACACACTATCTTCCATTTCTGGCTTAGCCCGTAGCATTACAGGTTTGCAGCGTTACTCATCTCATAGACTTAAGTAAAGCTGGTCTTTAAATACAATCTTGCACTTCACATTTTAAGGAAGACATAAGATCAATTGCCAGACATTATACTTGTAATTGAACTCTATGAGTACATATGCACTACTAGCACGTATCTTTACTTGATTAAACTAAGACAATGAGATTAGAAGGTTGCAAAAATGTATATTTACATTATGGAAAACAGTGACAGTATTAATAGTAATACAATCAACCGAAAGCACTTGAATCATGAGAGGATAGGAATTCACCTTCTTCCTGCAAAACTTAAAAAGCGGATTCAGGTAACGGGCGCACTGCTTGAACGTAGCAACCATAGACTTCCCTTTAGCTGTTCGCTTCTCCGACTCTGGCATCTCATCCAGTTCCTGATTCCATTCGTTCAATAGCTTCTTGAAAAACACAAGAATTTTATCCTCCTCGCACAACTCCTCAAAATTTGCCTTCATTCGCTTTATATCCTTATCGGCGTCGACACCACTAGAGCCACCGTCTGCGCTCAAATCCTCTTCGCCGGCCCCACCTTCTCCATCCTCCGCCGCCCCATCACCGGTCTTTTGCCGCTTTCTCTCGCTCAGAATCCCAGTTTTCTGCCGCTTCCTCAATTCCGCGATATCACGCAAGAAATCGTTGGTCTGCCCCTCCGTCATATCACTGTCAACTTCGAATAAGCCAGCCTTCAGCACATACTTCAACCGATCCAGCCTAGCATCGTCGTCTTCGCCGAAGAGAGTAACAGGTTGTTTCAGGAAGCGGAGACGGCGAATGACCTCTTGTTTGGGCAGAACGAGGTTATCGATGTTTTGTTCGTCCGTTAGGGATTTGAAAGTAGAGGCAGTGGAAGAGGCGGCGTTGGAGGCGATCGCGCCAGTGGGCTTGGAAGTGTTGGTAGAGGAGGTTGGGTCGGTAGAGCTAGCATCGGATGAAGTGGTATGGCGCTGAGATTTAGCTTCTAATTCACGCTTTTCCTGCTCGCGGAGCTTTTGGATTTGTTTCTGTTCAATCTCGGAGCGCTTGAAAAATCTCTTGCCGCCGGTGTCTTCGGCCAGAGATTGGCGCTTCTTGAGAAGTTCTTGCTTCAGAAGGTCCATCTAGGGCTTCTTCTGTTGGGAAGCCTCAGGGATGATGGGATTGGGAAAGATCAAAATTGAAAGAGTGGAGGGAGGTGATATTGGTTTTAGAATGGGATGAGATAATATAATATTTTGTTTAACATTATATAATTATAACAACACGAACCACCGCAATTCAATTATATGCAATACCAGCAGTCTAGCATGGAATGGAACGACGTCGTTTGGTTATAACAGACTTGGCTGGTTAGTACGGCATGTTTTACATATTGACGAGTTGTTCTTTTAAGTTGCAAGGAGTTCTTTCTTTTGTAATCTACGCTTGTAATTATCCTAAACGGTTGGACATGAGGAGTATTAATTAGGATAGGAGGTTGGAATGTTATCTAGGAGAGTATTTTTTTAACGCGTCTCTTATTTTATATTGTATCAGATAATAAATATAGGTCAAAATTAATAATTAAGACAACAACAAATAAGAGCAATTAATCTTATAAAATAATTTCATTATTCAAAAGTCAACAACTTAACAAAAATTGCATGGTATTATATATTTTCAACACATATGATTTCATCCTTTTATTTATATAACAACATATAATGGAATTGTGATGTGAATACAAATAAAAATGTAAGTATATTTATGATATTTGTGTTCATTCATCTCTCATACATAAATTTGTGTTCATTCATCTCTCGTAGATTTGTTAACGTGTGATTTTAGTTTGACTTAGATAACTCTTTAAAAAAAAAAGTATTAAAATGTTTTTTTTTAATTTAAATGTTGTGTAATTCAGTTGTAGGTTGAACGTTTAAGAGTTTATTTGCAATTAACCCTTTATGGTGCCTCTTGCCTTCTTTTAAAAAAATATATTTTCTTCTTACAATTAGTTAAAAAGAAAATTGATTTGGGATAGTTTTTAAAACTTATAAATTCTTTTTGTTTTGTTTATTATTTATTATTTTTATTTATGTTATAATAAACTTAAAATTATTGATCTCTAAAATTGTATATCATTTTATAGAAAATATTCTATAAGCTAACGAAGGTTTTCTCATGAAGAATGTCGAAGTGACTTTGCTCAACTCATGACTAGCTCCACAAGAATTTTTGAATATAAATAAACTATATTGGGCTGACTCATGTGTTTAAATAAGGTTAATAATATTAACTCAGCCTATTTCTTTAAAAATCACGAGTTAGGTTAGACTAATTCATTAACTTATTTAAAAGAATTTTAATTTTTTAAAATATTTTTATAATATATATAAAATAAATTCAAAAATATTTAACCTAACTTACCTATTTCATTCATTTATTCTTTAAGGAATCGTTAAACAATTTAAGTAAACAAAATTCAAATATCATGTTTGATTGACAAATGAAAAGTCATATGTTAACTCTTTTTTATTCAATTATACTCTAATAATATATAAAAAATAAATTATTTACATAAGTTATAAATTTATATATTTTTTATCTTAAACATTATATAGTTAAAAATTACTGTATAAATTATAAAGTTTCAAAATGTAAAATAATTATAAATTAACAAAAAACCAAGGGTCTAGTCATAGACCATCTCATCCCATCCCATTTTAACCCACGGGCTAATATGGGTTAAATTGTAAAGCTCGCATATATATAAAAAAATACTTTGTTAGCAAATATCTTAGTTAAACAGTATTAAATATCTTTAAAAATAATATTTTATTACGATATTTAATATATTCTAAGATTTTTTAATAAATAATAAATGTATAATTTATTTTTAAAATAAGTCAAATTTATTCTCTTAAATATAAAATTCAAAATTTTAAATTTTAAATTATAAAATTATAAAACATAAACCCAAAAATATTTGTATATAAAAATTTTCACATAAAATTAGTAAATATATATATATACAAATGTTTTCTAAAAAAAAAAACAAATAAATGCCGATACATTTACAAGGTTTATGTTTTATAATTTTATAATTTAAAATTTAAAAAATTATAAAATTATAAAACATAAAATCAATATATATATATATACACACATTTACACAAATTATCATATATAATTAGCTAAAAAATATTTACTCAAGTTACCTAGTCTCAGCAAAAGTCATAACAAAAAAATAGTCTTTAAAATCTAGTCCATCTCACCCTATATATAAAACAAAGCTAAGGTATCCAAGTCCTTTTAAACAATCATTTGGTTTTCTTACCGTGGATTGAGTTCTTCTTCTCTTACCTAATTTGTATCTATAAAAAAGTATCTATAATATTAAATTTTGAGTTTTGAATATTTAAATAAAAATTTATTTTTTTATTGTTTTAATTTTATATAAACTTCAATTATACTTGAGCAATGAGCTTTAGTGCTTGTCCTAACATTAAATTATTTTTTCACCTGATTTTTTTTATATAAAATAATTTTAATTTGTGAATTTCAAATACTCAAAAAAAATTTAAAATAATTTTTGAAGCTTTTTTGTTTTATGTAAGTTTTAATTATATTTTAATTAGATTAAATTTATTTAATTTTACGTATAACTGATAATATTTAAAAAGTTAAAGAAATTGCATAAACAAATAAAAAAAGCCAATTAAATCATCATGACAAACAACAGAATTTAGATTCCTAAAATGAAATACTATTTATAGTGTAATAAGAGAGAAAAAAATATAAATTAAAAGTATTTTCTACACCACCTTATATTTTGAATTAGATATATATAATTATTTATATTATTATTTTTATTTTAATTAAAAAAATTTATAATGAAAAAATAAATTATATAAAATATATACATATTAATTTTTAAAATTAAAAAAATTTATAATAATAATATAAATTATCTGCATATTAATTTTTTTTATTAATTAATATTTTCAAGATTGACAAAATTCAAGACAGTAGAGTCTTTCAACAGCCCTAAATTTATTCCTGCCTTCTCCAAGTCCAAATCCTTCATCCTCATAGCTAACGCCTCCGGATCCCCATATTATCTTGCGCGTCAGTAACACCGTCAGCCTACAGAGGTCAGGCTTCGAGATGACAACGATACGCAGGTTTTGCTGTAACGATTTGCTTCGTTTTGCTTCGGTCAATCTTGATCATCTCACTGAAACGGTAAGCTTCCTTCTCATTCCAAGAATCCAATAAGGATCTTCCAATGTTAGTCATCTCTGTCATAAGAGACAAGCATTAGGAATTAATTGCTGACTGTGGCTCACCTCTGCATTCGCAATCACCCTGTTTCAGTTTAACATGTCCTTCTATATGACCTACCTAGCAAGATGGCCCGACTATTTCCATGTTGCCGAAGGTCCCGGGAACCAAATCATGGGTTACAGTAAGTTCCTTCTTATTCCTATATATAAATCATCTCGACCTGTGATTTTTCACCTAAACCCTATAATCAGTGAAAACGGATTTTTGTGTATCCGTTCCTTAGTGTATAGTAATCGATCTTTCGGCTAGGAAGATAGGTTGTAGCAGTTGTTTGTGTTACTAATTCTGCTGAAAGGGATGCCATTGACATTGATTCAACAGGGAAAGTTTGATTGTTAGAGTGAAGTTATAACAGTGTCTTCCTCTTTCTGGCTAAATTATTTAATGGATTCTCTCGACAAGAGATGCCCTCTTCTTGTTGGCTAAATTTAAAATAATATTTACTTGCCTCTGAATTTGCGCACTAAAAAGTTCTCCTGTATTTTATTTTGCGATTCTTCTTTGTATATGTAATGGATTGAAAAAAAAATGCAAATACATTTAGATTGAAAAAAAAATTGCAAATACAAATTTATTTACCTTGGAATTGATAAGAGCGTAGGACTGAAAAGTAGATGCTTCGCTACTTGCTCAATACCTTAGTCGCTTGTAGTAGGAATTGTCATTTTAAATTCTAATATGGATTTAGGAATCACGTGAAATACATTTTCAGTGGATGACTCAGTGACAGAAGCTGATATTGACACTTGAGATGCCTGCCTCTGCTGATCAATGATATACCTTAATTTTTGGCTAAAGAAAGTTGACACTACTACAGACAATTTATTGGACTTATTTGGGGTCAGTTCTGTTGTTCATGTGGATATGCATAATTGCAGCTTGAAATTGTTACTGCTATTGACTTTCAGATTATTACAGAATCTTATCTGATAGATGAATTTGATAGTTATTTCTCCACTTCCTTCTTTTTGAAGATGTCATGTTAATACGTCCTATGACAACAAAAGTATTAGAAGTTTAGAACTGAACACATATATTGTGAGTGTAGTTATGGGTAAAGTTGAAGGGCAAGGAGAGTCTTGGCATGGTCATGTTACTGCAGTAACTGTTGCCCCAGAATATCGTCGGCAGCAGTTAGCCAAGAAATTGATGAATCTGCTAGAAGATATCAGTGACAAGATGTAAGATATGCCTTCATTTGATAATCATATCTTAGCACTATAAAACTTTCCATTCCTTTTTCTTTACATGATCTAAATCAAATTTTTCCCCGTAGTAAATCTGTGTGCCTTTTCCTCTCATCTGTATGACTTTGCTTTTGTCTGTTATCTCAATAGATTGGATTAGTGTCAAAAAAATAATTTAAAAAGGCATTTTTGAAAATGTTTTGTAGAACTGTTTATTAATATGGGGGAAGGGGAGAGAAGAAAAGACTTGTTTGTGCTTGCATGAACGAACTTTTGTAAGTAAGAATGTGATTTTTGCAGTGATAAGGCCTACTTTGTGGATCTCTTTGTGAGAGCATCAAATGCACCAGCCATAAAGATGTACGAAAAGGTAATGGGTCTATTCTTCACCTTTCATCATAGACCTTTTCACTACACGGTTACTCCTGTAATCTGTTAATTAGCCCTTTCAGAATATTGTTTTATTTTTTCCATATTTATGATTATTGTCAATGTTGTCAATGGAAGCCACCATGACTGCCATAGTGTGGGGCAAAGAGGGCCACTGCCTTAAATACTCCAAAGCTTATTCTGATTTATTTTGTTCTCTGTATTACAAATTTTGACTCTCTATGACAATCTTCCACCCATAAAGAAACTTAGACTAACAAGAAGCACCCTTGATATACTTGAGGTTTGTTGATGTTACATGCCAAATCTAAGAAAAAATGGGCATAAAAATATTTAACTAATTAGTTGCTATTTTTATATATTTAAAAAGTATACTATGTGGTCAGATATAATGATAAAATTCTGAATAGTCGTCCTATTGAATTTGTGAAAGATAAAGAATCATAGCTAACAATTTTTTTTTCCCTCTTCCTATTGGACATCTCTCAGCTTGGCTATGTGATTTATCGGCGGGTGCTACGCTACTATTCTGGGGAAGAAGATGGGTTAGGTGTGCTTCCATGTTCTTGCACTTTAGTCTCTCTCCCCCCTTCCCCCCCCCCCCCCCCTACCCCCGTCCTTTTCTCTTTATTTCTGTCCTCTTCTTTTAGCAAGCTACTTATTATTTATTATCAATATCTGCCTTGTTTTCAGATATGAGGAAGGCATTGTCTCGTGATATTGAAAAGAAGTCCATCATCCCTCTTAAACGGCCAGTCACTCCTGATGAATTAGAGTATGATTAAATCTGCTTTCTGAGAAACTTTGTTGCATGAGCCTTTTGTTTCTTGAATTAAAAGCAAATATGTAGGTTAGCCTTCTTACAACAATTAAGGTAAATGTGTCCAATTGATCTGAGTTCATAACCTGCTATATATTAGAAACTCGAAGATATCCTCTTTGGAAAGATTTCCTGAATTGCTTGAACCATACCGATGCATTTACATTTTAGTATTGCTTTAGGTTACCGTCAGATAAGGGTAGAAAGTAAAAGATGATCCCAGAAGAATCGCCCGACTTGTAACATTATTCAAAATCTAGTTCTGACATCAAATTTGATAGGAAAGGTGCCCCCGCATTCATATTTCTTTTCTTGGACAGTGATATTTGCAGACTTCTATTACATCACCTCTTGTTCATAGAATATTTTGTCATCATATTTCATTTCATATTCTGTAATTTCTGGTTCGTGTGTGTGTGTGTGTGTATATATATATAAAACACAAACAAGATTTAATAAAAAGAAATGGCTTGTGGTTTTCTTTTTCGCAAGCTGAATAAAGGCTTGTTTGACCATTGTTTTATTTTTTTTATTTTTAAAATTATTTTATAAAATTAATTTATAAAATTAATTTAAAAAATTAATGTTAATATTATCTTTATGTATTTATATGTGTTATTAATAAAAATATTTTTTTTTGTTTTAAAAAATTAAAATTCAGAACATTTTTTAATTGTTTTGTGTTTTTTGTTTTCAAAATACATATTTTATTTTTTTGTTTTCTGTCAAAAAGCAGTTATTCAAACAATTTTTTTTTTCTGTTCTTAAAATCTAAATACAATTTTTAAAAACTACAATCAAATAAGTTCATAATTTCTGGCTTTGACTCTTGAGTTTCCGGTTTTGACATCTGCTCCAACCTTAGGTGGTGTGTGAAGCAGTTTCACGTTTATATTTTGGATTTTAGTAAAAGGTCAGATAGCTGTGGATAGTCAGTCCCATTTATCCATTTTTTGGGTTTGCAAGAAAAATTGAAGACCTTTTATTTTAACTCACCCTATCCATCTTACTCAACCTTTTGCATCGCGGCTGAAGAGTTCTTTTTAAGTGGATAAAATTTTTCTGGTATTTTTAATGGTAGTTAGCTTTTCGTATAAGAGGAATGTGTATTTGAAGATTGGCATAACAGATATTATAACAGCGGAAACTGTGCATCATGGCCAGATGGAAACACATTTTGCAGCTTAAGCATCTGTTTTAATATAAAGCAAAGGTCAAAGTATCTGATTTAAATATAAAGCAAAAGACAAGATTATGCATTTAATTTTGACTTGGAGGTATCAAATTCGATCAAAAGAAAATTGCATATCAATTTAAAAGAAAAGGATCATGCAAGTGAGCCCACTTGTAATAGGAGTGGTAGATTTTGTTCCTTTAATTTCAGGCTATTAGTAGTTTTGAATTATCCTCTCAAAATTCAAAAATATACAATTACACTCTTGAAATGATGATAGTAGAGTAATGGGTGGTGCGACCAGGCCTGTTGTGTTGGCGTGTCTTTTTTGTGACCTCTCTTTGCGGTCTCCGGCAATGGTATTAACTAAGTTGCTAAAAGTGATAATGTTTCTGAAGAATCTTGGGAAGGAAGTATTAAGTTTTTGAAATTTAAGAATTTTGAAATGTGGAATTTAAAATTGAAAAAGGATAGAGAGAGTGCGAGGTTTTTTTCTCTCACAAGTCTTATCTTGAAACTTGTGAAAACATAATATATATATATATATATATATTAGCTCCTCCACCAATAAGAATTCAAGCTCCCAGCAGAGAAGCCCTTTAAAATTTGGTAGACCGACATTGAATATCATGCTAAGTTGATAGACTCAAGGAGAAACGAACTATTTCTGCCTACAAAACATGCGTGTATCCTCCATGATGATTCTCTCTATTCTCACTTGATTCTTGCCTAGTAGCCTCTGCAGCTCTGCTTGTACACTTGAATGAATCAGAATTATGTGGTAACAACGAGAAAGTAAAATATGGTATGGCCCAGGGCAATCGCTGCCTGTTGATTTTGTTTACTTGAACGAAAACCATTACTCCAAATTATTAGATACCAATGGTAACAGATGTCAGAATGATGGGTATGATTGAGAATTCGACTTGGGTTAATTCACCTACAAAACTGCAAAGCGTGCCTCACGGCTGATGTCTCATGATTCAACTTCGGCCCACTCCCTCTTTTATAATCTTTTTCTCCCCCTCTTTATTTGATTAGTATAATATTTTTATGCCAAAGTCAAACATATATGGAAGTTTTACTGCATGTGTCTGATCTCATGGAAGTGTGAAGCAGATGAAGGACAGAGAAGGGTGGGTCCTATGCCATCTGTATGTTGGCTGCTTACGCAACATGGAAACAAGGATAAAAGAAATTAAAGGAGAAAGAAGAAAAGAAGGAAAAAGGAATCACGTGACTTTGTCCTCACTCCAATATGAACCAAACAAGGAAATAAGAAAGAGGTAATGGAGGTTGGCTTGGCATTTCTAAAACGGGCTACACTCGAAAGTCCGAACTCTGATGCATCCACTTTTGCATCTTCTAGTACTGATGCCTCTTTGCTTTATCTCTCTCTTTCTCTCTCTATCTCTTTCTGTGTCTTTGTCATGCGCCTCATACTCATGGCCATGCCCATGAGGATATCATAATTCCATATCCATTTCTTTTTATTAGAGTTGGACTAACGATTCAATCCTACAGTTCACTTTTCATTATTTGAGCTGCTAATCCCATGCAGCCATTGATGATGCCATCCATATGCCCTCTCTCTCACTCTGTGCCGCATCCCGGTGCTGTGCACTGTCATTGATTAGCTTCGACCACTGCATGGACCCCACCTCTCCAAGTTTAGTGTCTTAAAAATTCACAATCCACTACCTACACTAGTGTCAAATAGCTTCTGTGCCATAACTTAAAAGGGATGATTTAATTATTATGTGCAACATGATAGAATAAAGTGAGTTAAATAAATTATTTTATTAATTGAGATTTTAAAATAAATAAATTATTTTTTATTATTTAGATGCTATTATATTATTACTAAAGTTAAGTAGTTTCAAAAATAAAAATTTTATTATTTTTATAATTAAATTTCTTTTAAATTTTAATATAAGTGATTTTGATTGACAAAATTTGTTTCATATATATATTTTTTAAGTTTTTATATTTTATATCTCATATTTTATTACTAATTTATTTTTTATATATATGTTTTATTGATCTAACTATTTAATATAGAAATACAAAAAATAATGATATAAATAACTAAACAATCTATATAAAATTAAGGATAAAAGATGTACACAATAATGTCATAAAAAATTGGTTGAGAGTTCAGGGGTCAAAATAAAATATAAAACTACATTTTTGTTTATTGCAACTTTCATAATCTTGTTATATGTTATTTTACCAAGAGAAGATAGGAATAAAGAGCAAGAAGTAAAATTGAAATATGTAAAAATTTAATAAGAGTCGAAATTAAGAGTTGTGTTTTTAAAATGATTTGAGTAGAAAAAATAATTAAATAAACAAATAAACAAATAAAAAAGTAAAAAAAAAAAAGAAACATTTAAAAATAAACTTAAAAATTTTAAAATATTCAAATCATTTTAAAGAAGTTTAAAAATGAAAATATTAAATAATTTAGAATTTTTTAAAATCACGGTATTAATCATTTAAACATTTACCCAATAATTTATAAACTCAATCTATGTGAATCGACTCACCCTACTCTCAAACCATCACCCACACTAACCAAGCCCTTAGCTGAGACTTGAGTTGAGTGCCAGAGAGAGAATATTATGACGAACTAAATGCAACACTCTTATATCAGCTGCCACAGTACCAAGCACTCATTATTGCTTATCTGTTTAACTTATCCCAAGTATTATTGATATCTTTGTGTCATCACTCATCTATGGGGCAATATCTGAAACAGAAATCATACAGGTCTTGTCCTGCCTCGCTTCCTGTTATAGATTCACTTATTTCTTGATCCACATACGGACTAATAGTAAGTGGTGGGGGGGTCTTGTTTAGGGTGATCCTTGGTCTTAATTAGACATTTTCAAAGATAGAGTGCAAAATCTGCAAATGCCAGATTTGGTGAAGCCCACTTCAATCATGCTCAAGAGTCAAGACCAATCTACCAATTCCTCACGTGTTAACAGGGCAGCCCTGTCTCCCACTTTCATTTTGCCTACATTTACGAGGAAACCATTAGACAAAGAAGCTTAAGACACAGCCTCTCGGCTCTCACAACACCTTTAACATAACGCCTTATAATTGTCCACTACCTAAATTTGTGCAGATCACCCTGTGCCTAATCTTTTTGGAGTTTTGGTTATGTTTGGAACTAACATTCTTGCATAGCTATTATAATCAAAACAGTAATTTTGGACCAAAAAATATCCAACTTAGGAGGGATTGCCGCTATCACTTGTATTGTATTGTATTAGTACTTGATGTTCTATTTTCCTATCTTAACTTTATAGTTGATAATCATATTATATTTAATTTCAATTTTCGCAGGCGTGTCAGAGATGAAGATGTATGGTTCAATAAGTACAACCATCAAGTTGTGACGTTCTTAATCTTATGCTACACCCTTGTTTTGCTTGTTTTTCTATTAAACATTTGGTGAAGCAATAATTGTTTATATATGACATGCAGCAATGCTACAAGTGTAACAGGTAATTTAAATTAATGTACAAAATATTGCTTTATACAATTTTTCGTGACTTCAATTATATATCCAACCTCTTCTTGATAGGAAAAATGGTTCATCGAGTCACGGCCAACGATCATAGTTTATTTAAAGTCAAGGGTAACTATGCATATCGTAGGTGATAACTAAGGCAGAAAATACATAATTGATTAAATGACTTTTTCAAAGAGAACTTTGGCAATATGGAAGTTGATAGTCCTTGCATCACAGAAAGCTTCATAGTAAAAACTCTTCGCCACTGTTAGGAAAGTGTTCTTGATATTTGAATCAATGCCGCTAGAAGATTTTTGAAGCACCAATTGCACAAGTTCCTGCATCTCTGCTTCTGTTTCTGCGGTGATGATGCTATATTTGTTCATACTCCGATGTCCATTCTCATGTGCCTGCTGGTTTAGAATAAAAAACCAAGAAATTAAAAATGCCAAAAGATTACTATAGAGTTCACCAAACTTTCGAAGATTGTAACTAATGCAGCACTACACTAAACGACAAGAAATTATTTGAAAGATGATGCAGGGTCAGGAATAGGAAATAGAATTGTGCAATGCTTAAATGGTAAACACAAGTGGGTTTTGGTTTCTATTCAGGAGGGTTCAATTATGTGTTAGTGAAAGCTGAAGATAGTGCACAAATTGGAATTGCTGTGATAGTGCACAAATTGGAATTGCTGTGATCCCTTTACATTAAAGCTGCTGAGTTCACTTTACTAATAATTCAAAGAGGATGTGTGAGTATGAGAGAGAGAAAGGGTAGTAAGTAGCTTTATAGACACTAGAAATGGAGAGAGTAGGTTGTGTTTTATATCCATTGAAAGTGTGGAAGGTAAAAAGGAGTTGAAGAGGATGGAGCCAAAACATGAAAACTTGGAAAGTAGCATTTGTCGTATGGCATAATGGTTGGTGTGTTAGTGTCACTAACCATGTGGTTTTGGTGACATTGGAGTGTGTAGCAGATAGTGTTAGTGAGTTGAAGCAAATGCTGGTACTGAGGATTGAACACTAGCTCCTCTGAAATCCAATGCCCTGCGCTAAGGTTAATTATTTGCACCAAAAGCTCTGCTTGTCCTTCTCTCGTGTCTCCTCCACTTTGCCAACTTGAAAGCCACTTTTGCCACTACATAATCAACAATAAAATAATCCACACAAAATTATATTGCAAACATTGGAAACAGTACTTTGGTGTCATTGTTGGACCACTCATCTTTGACTCTCCCTTTTTCTTCTTTTTAATTTTCAATCCAAATCCAGTCCATGATTTCTTTTTCTGAGTTGTCCTTTCCAACATTTTGTTTGGAACCTTAAACTTACAGCAATGCAATAAATTCATCCTAATTGAGTTGAAAATAAGTTCTGAGAACAAGGCTTATAAGACTCACGGTGTGATGCATATCATAGCCAATTTCATGGCCATAAGATACAAGAGTGTCCCATGAGAGTTGATCTATGGTCCCAACTAAAGTCTCTACTAGTCCCTGCCCTGTTTTCTTCCCATTCGACCTCCTGCACCTAAAGTCCAAAACGCATAAAAATCCCAAAAAGACTAGAGAAAAGGACATGACACAGAAAATATATCAAGAGTTTAAATCTATCTTGCATTATTTTGTAAAAAAATGATAAATATTTACCAGCCAAAGGAGAAGTCTCGTCCATTGATGTAGTTGTTGAATTTATGAACAAAAGCATTCCTAGTTTCTTCATCACTACCATAAGTTGTAATAGTCTCAAGCAAGGCTACTGTTTTGGCCCATGCAAGTCGCTCTAGGAACCTTTCAGGTTCAAATATGCTGGAGGCTGCCACAAAATAAGCAAGCAGAAGAGATCTTCTGCTCAATCCAAATTCTCCCAAGCTACATTCTGAGTACCACCTAATAGATTTCATTGCACAGTTTCAAGTTATATAAAAATAATGAAAGCATTATACTGTAATAGTTTTAGCTGCTCATCTTACTCTTGAATTCTGCACCATTCTGTTTGATGCAGTTCCTGGCAATAGTTGTAATCTAATTTCGCAAGCTCAAGATAAGTATTATTACTCACATTCCGCATCCTGTGAAAAATACTATTTTGATTAATCGGTCTTTGTTGTGCTCATATAAAAAGTTGCTTAAAAATTTTATTTTTTTTTTTGGGAAATGGAAGTACCTATAAAGAGTCTTGCCAATCCAGACGTCACTCTCACCACCATACTGATCAATATAAAATCTTGTCTCCACTCGAGGTAAGCTTGCATACCATGGCACGTCTAACGCGTAAGCCACCTGCAATGAATGAATGAATATATATATAAATATATATAATATTTAGTACAAACTACGAAACACATATCTATCAAAGTGGTCCAATGCAATATTTCCTAGTTATTATAATAGCACTCATTAGCCCTACCTCTCCAGTTAAGTTCTTCATGATGATCCATTTATCTATGAGCTCATTGGCTGCTCTTTTCTCTCTCAGAAATTTGGCTGAGAACTTTTTTGCATCTCCGAGAATCTTCTCCCCAGGAAACACTACCTGACTAGCCCTATACAAATTGAACATTCCTGTCACAGCTTGTGTTGACTGCCCAGCAAAGCAGAAGAATTCACCATGTCTCTCAAATTGCTTAAACACATCTATCAAATATACCAAATCATCAATATTAACCATGTATAATGAAGAAAATTAATTTTTAGCAATACTAGTCTTGTTGGCTAGCTTGGTAATAATTAATAGTGTCCAACTTACTGCTTGAAACTTGGTGGCCATGTAATCTTAGTATTCTGAATCCCATTGCAGTGTCATCAATATCTTGAACATTTGAATTTCTCGCCCAACAAATGCCCTTGTCAGTCCAACATCTGAAATTGTTTTAGTTACAAGGTTAATTAATTAGTCTTTACAATTTTATAGAATAATAATTCATCATATACCTGTAAACGTAGTTGACACAGTCCTTAACCTCTTGCTTAAAGTATCTAGAAATTCCAAGACGCTCCAGCCGATCAACAGCCCAAATATGTTCAAACAAATCCACAGGGTACACGTTTGGAACTGATGATATATATGTAAAAAAGAGTAATAAATGAATAAAAGCATATATATATATATATATATAGAATAAGAAGGTGTATGTGTTTATTATGAAGTTGTTGACAGTTGAAAAAGCTGGTTCATTTTATTAATTACCTCCACCATTGAACTTGGAGATGACTGTGTTCAAGTAATTAAGGCAATTTTGATCATTAGTCTGCATAAGAGCAAAGGCAGTGGAAGAGGGAGAAAACAAGAAAGAGCCATCTTCACACTGCAATTTTAGAAGCTGTTTCCAATCGAGTCCTGACATTCCCTCCAAGCTATGAAGCAGTGTAGTGGGCACTTTATGCATCATCTCCCTTGGTATTCTATCCCACCAAGCCCCACCACACACACATTGCAATAATGACATATATAACATATCCACACGTTAATTAATTGTATTAAACAACTTCAAATTAAAGTGCATTGCATGTGTATTACATATATATATATGCATACCTTGTGAGCTTATCATTTCTCATGGCCAAGATACGTGTCAATATAGGAGAATCATGTGGTACTTCAATATTCAAACCACGAGCTATATCCAGGAGCGAAGGGAAAGCAACCTCAAAGCCGATGGGCATATGTTCCACATTCTCGTTCTCAAGCTTACTAAGGTTTTCTCTAAAAAATGCCAGTCCTATATATATATATATATATATAGTGTTGAATTAATAATTAAGAATTAATGACAAATGAATTAAGGTAAAGCATAGATATAGAAATAAAAAAGAGGTTGTTTAATTTTGAATAGAATATATGAATGGTACCTTTGTGACACATATCTGGGCCGATATTCCATGATTTTAAGGCAATAACACAGGCTAAGGTGTTAATAATCCTATCATGGGCAGAGAATAAATCTTTATCACCCCATGAACCATCAGGAAGCTGATTCTTCACTATCCACTCAAGACTAGAAGGGAATTGAGGGGAACCACTTCCATGAATATCTGGTATAAGAGCAACCCATGCTGTGTCATAAGCAGATATGGTAATGTCTCCATCTTCCATGGAACCCAATATCCATTTGATAGCATCCACTAGCCTTTTTATCTCATTCCCCACCCAAACCTTGGGACCTTCCTCCTGCTCCTTCTCTATGTCATCCTCCACAATCTCATGCCACTTCAAACTTGGAAGACCACCCTGAAATATGTCTGCCCATTCTGCATATATAATACAATTTGTTACTTTTTTTAATTCAATATATACTTTAATTATTTATTATATGAATAAAAACAAAACATAATTTCAAGCTGGCATGCATATACCTTGAGTTCGTGCAGGTTTCGATATGGCTCTGCATCTGAGGCGAAAACCAAAGTTTACTTGTTTGTCTTTGGCCTCGGATGACCCTACACCTATATATAAATTATTATTTATTTATTTATTTATTTAAAATCATATATATAAATATTAATCTATCACTGAGATCGATCAGTACTATATCACTTTCAGCTTTCCAAGTGAAAAACTCCTTTACAACAGACAACGCTACATCTTATACCTTTGGGGTGCTTGATAGTGAAATTAATGAAATCTGTCCAGAGCTGCTTGCCAGTGAGTGAAAGAAGCAAAGGGAACGAATTAATTAAACATGACATATATATTGTCATACATATATCGATCTTTGTCTGTACGTGTTTTTCTTAACTTTGAAATTAGAATATATAAAAAGGCAAAGCTCCAATGGCCGGGGGTGTGAGTGTGATGATTGCGTAGGTACAGAACAAGTCTGAAAACTGGAAGTGCAAGCTTTGATGAGGTTAGTATATCAAATGGCAATGGCATATATGTTGAGGTAGGGATGAACAGAAACCCAGAATCAAAATCCAGATCAATTAATTAACATGTAAGTATAAGACACTTGAATTGGGAAAATGATATATATATAGCCAGCATATATGTATGGACAATATATATATATATATATATATATAATTAAACTTACCCAGAAAGGATATGGAGGAGGAGGAGGGAGGAACGAGAGGAGGAAGAGGGTAAGTGGAGAAGTAGAAGTGAAGAGATTGAGAGGACATGATGATGGAATTGAAGTGTGTGTGTGTGAGTCTGTGAGTCATGGGTAAAGGAAATGGAAGCATTTAAAAGAGAAGGAGAGAAGGAAGCAGACAGAAACGACTTCTCAATAGATTCCCGCTAATGGGTGCATGGGATCATCCCCATTCCCCAATATTGAAGGGCACTCCTGTCCTTTTCCCCCACCTCTCTCCTTCTCCTTTTAAATTACTTCACTTGAGTAACTATTAAGATAAAATCCTTTTTTTTAATTAATACCTATTAATTAATGTTTCTACTGTCTTTTAATTAATTAATTATATATATGTATGTATCTCCTATAGTTTGAAAATAAAATATTCTTACTGTAAAATCATAATGACGCATATATAAATTGCATAAAAAATAGTGTGGCTTTTCAAATTAATTCACGCTTTTGCTTCGCTTTCAGTGTGCAAAATTACGAATCTCTTTTAATCCTAAATTAAAACTGTCCTATCATTGGTTAACTCTAATGAGACTGTCTCATTGGATTTTTATTATTGGAATCTTTGTTTTGTGGTTCAATTTTTGAGCGAATTAATTCTTAAGGTATTATACGACCTCTAGCTCGTGATCATGATTTTACGCATTTAAATCTTGTCACGTTAACTTATGCTTCTTTTTTTTTCTAAAATAGGGATAATATTCAATGATGAAAATACGAGACTAACTTTTAATTAGTACTATCCAAATTAAGGATACTTTTAGCAACAAGTAAAAGATACATATATATGATAGATTAACATTATACATTCATTCAAGCGGAGTTATTAATTTTTCTCCAGTTTGAATGGATTTGATTTTTAAGAATGAATCTATATATCCCACTAGATTATGATTAAAACGCAGAAGTTGAGCATTGAAAATGGTTAAATAATGCTGGAATGAGACATGGATTGGGACAAGATATATTGACAACGAATGCAAATACGATGAGTGGATAATTCATGCAGTATTATGATAATAATAATATAATTAATTGATAGATTATTTAATAATTTTAAATTTTAAAAAATTAATAATAATTATTCTTTTTATTGACTAAATAATTTATCAATTAATTTTATTTTTTAAAATCAGTGTCTTGAAATTTCTTAATAGCACAACCCTAAAATATAAGTATGTGAGTTTTATCTTTCATACAATCATATATATGCATGTTTACTGAAAAACAAACAATCTTGGGGGTCTTTTCCCCATCCCTCTTTCCCAAGAAAAAATAAAATAAAATCCGCCATGAAGTATATATTGTGTATGGATAACAAGCTACAAAATTTGTATTCTTAATGCAGAATTTTCTACTAAAAGCTGGGTGCAGTATATGTAATTTCTGGAAAACATTGGTGGTCTTCTTAAATCTTGTTATAACTATAGGATGATGACAAGAAAATGGCTTAGTAACAAAAAGAAAATCTTTATTGATCACGAATAATATATATATATATAAAAGAGAAAATCCTAAAGTTAAAGGCAGCTGTTAAGATTGCAAACGACGAAAACAATGACCTAATTAAATGTATAAGGGGTTCTATTTTTAATCTTTCAATAATTTGATTATTTGTCGACAAATTAAATGATAATTAATCTAGAGTTTCTTCATGATAAAATTGATAATGTAGGTTTGAGCTATTATATATCCTTTTTTTTTAAATTCTTTTACATGTATCTTCTACTAAAAAAAACATTGTAAAAGCATTAAATATTATGGGATTTGACTTTCAAAATAACTAAGTTTTGACTTTTAAAAAATTGACCTTTAAAGGAATCTTTAAAAATTTTTGAATCCTAAATATATACATAACAACTTTAAAAACAAAGACAAATAATTCTCTGTTCAGAGTCTCAAGTACTGGCCCAATTAAAATCTCTTCTAGACTTAATTTAAGTACTAAAGGGACTCGAAAAATTTTATATTGATTCTTACTCTCCATTTTTCCCCTTAATTCCAATTCTCTAGACCTTCTGTTTCATTTGTAATGACAACAAAAATGTAATAATAATAATAATAATAATAATAATAATAATAATATTTTTTAAAAAAAATTACAAAATGGTCAGTTTCCATGCTTTTCTTATCACCTCTGTAGTCTAAAATTTGATAATAAATTAATGGACACCCTTATATACTTGTATAATTGACATGACATAAGTGGACCATACAAGTAATCTTCATGTCGCAACTTTTCTGAATTTGCTATGATCGAGAATGTCAAGAGATTTTAATAACCAGGAAAAGATTATATATAGATTCCAGCGTTGAAAATTTATTAAACAGAAACCAACAAGTTGATTACAGTGTTTGCTACGCCAATATGTAGAGTATATTTCAGAATTTTTTAAAAATAAAAATATATTTAATATTATTATTTTATTTAAATTATATTTATATCTTAACCTTTAACTCAATAAAATATTAATTAATATTATTTTACTAATATAAAAATTATAAGTAATAAATAATTTATATAATATTACAAAAATTTATTATTCAAATCAACCGTAACTTTTAAATTTTTATAAAATATGTAATTAATAAAAAATTATGTATATATGTAATTAAAAAATTTTAATTTATATCTTAATATTTTATCTTATGTAAATTAATATAAAATATGTGAGACAGTTATATTATTAATTAAATTACACTTTAACATTACGTTAAATAAAAAATTATATATAAAATTTGAATAAAATAATGACATTAATGATATTATTATCTTTGAGATATTAAATTGATAAAATAATTTATAAATAATTAAATTAAAATTAATTATATTTGTCAATGACTAAAATAAAATTTTTCTCTAAATTTTATTTTATTTTTTTGAAAAAAAGGAGCTTTTGTGTTATGTCATATATTACATGTCCTAACTGAGTTAGGTAATTAATCAATTAAAGGACTGTGTTTTTATTTGGGTTGGCTATATGTCAATATATACGATTGATTAAACAAGACCTATTATATATCATTTCTCCCTCTTAATTAATTGTATATACTATTGTTTATAAAGAATATATCCTGTATTCAATTGTGAGCATCTTTCAAAATCTAAACTATTTCATTAGTTAAAAGCGAAATACTAATTTTGTCATTTATCATATGACATATTTTAATGTGAAAATTACATATGCTATATTTTTTAAAAAAATATAAAAATTATACTCTAATGCCCTCTATTTTTAAAATTTATAATCTCTTCGCTTGAAATATTAAAAAAATATAATTTTATTCATTTTGACTAAAATATCATAAATGACATTATTAATTTTTTAAAAATATAATTTGTTAAAAAATATTATTTCATTATTTTTATTTTGAAATACAAATAATAAAGTCATTTTATTTTAAATTAAAAAATATAATTTTTTATATCAGTCAAATATATATTTAATTATACAAAAAATAAACATAAAGATATTTTGATTGAAATTAGTAAAATTATAAATTTTTTTATCTTTTAAGATAGAAAATTATAATTTTTCAAGACAGAGAATATGAGAATATAATTTTAAGATCTCATAAAAAATAATAGTATAATTTACTCTATTTTTATTTGTCTAAAAATAATAAATAATGATATTTAATGTGACATTTCTACTAAAATTTTAAAGGATAAATAAATAAAATGGTTTAAACATTAAATTGTTTGAAAAATCAATGTTTAAATAATTTTCATATTTCTTTTATTGACATTTTATTTTTTCAATGAGTAAAATTTTGAGCTGATGTTTTTTTAAGGCTAACTAATTGACACTACCAATTAATCAATTTTATCCGTAAGATTTTTATAAATAACAATAAAAAATATTTCATATAAATATCAAAATAAGTAAAAAGAAAGAAAATCAACCTCTTGAAAACAACACTTTAAAAAAGTAGACAGACGGTTAGGTGTCCAAACTAACAAAGCATGTAGTTGGTTGGGTGTTTATGTGGCATTGAATTTACGTTGACGTTGACGTTGAGGCAATGCTATAACTTTAAATGCCATTTGTGATTGATAAATAAATAATTATATGCGTTAATTAATCAGGCTAATTACATATCAAAGAAAATGGGACGATTCAGGGACAGCATGTAGCCCACCAATATTGTATTTGTAAACATGTCTCTCGAGTCTTCACCACTCTTAAACTTCAACATTTCAATTCAATGAACCTTTACCACACTCCCAACTGCTTTCCTCTTTAGGATAATATCTTCGTCATTACTTTCAAAATCAAAGCAATGTCTATTTTTAGATTAAAATTAATTTTTTAATCCCAGATTTCAATTATTTTTTATTTTTACTAATTTTTGCAATTTTGTTTTCTTTTTAAATGTTGGTAGTTGCATGAAAAATTTAAATGAAGTTAGTATAGTCAAACAATAATTAAAATAATTTAAATTTTTAGTATTTTACATTTAAGAATTTGAAACTTGAAAATTTAAAATCTCAAACAAAATAAAAATATATATGAATATTAACTTAATGATTTTTTAATTTTATTTGAATTATTTTATCAACTCAATTACATTAAAACAATTAATAAAAACAAAAAAAATATTATACAAAAATTAAAGAATAAAAAATTTTCCTCATAATTAGTGTTATAGTAAATGAAATAAACTATTTATGGCATAGCGCGACGCGGGTCCTACATTTATATTGGGACGGCAATCCCTGAATTCTATCTCACTGGAGTATCAACATTACGCAAGGATGTCGTCTCCTTTCAATTCATTTAAAACAAAAAACAAAACAACAAATGACGTGATCTGACTTATAATTTTCATTCAATAAGATAGCAAAAGTACAGATATATTATTATATTAACAATAGCTTATTCCTGCAACATTTTATATCTCTCTCGTTAAAGGATTGGTTAATTAATTATTGGAGCTCTTCGCGAATGACATGCACAAAGTTGAGGAATGTACGTTTTAATGATTATTTAAATATCATTTCTCTTTTATTTTGTACTTGTTTTGGTCACTTACCGCTGGAATGAACCAAAATAGAAAAGCCTATATATTTGATTAAGAAGAAGACGGAACGATCCAAATATAGGAATGGGCCTGAACCTCAAGGGATTCAAATGAATCCAGCCCAATTAAAATCAATTCGGCTATGGCCTAGCCCGACTTCAGCTCCATTTTGAGATCCTACCTTTTATCTCTGGGCTATGTCATCTCAAGGGGTTCAAATTGATTTTTTTTAATTAGATGGAAAATTAATTCACAAGGGATTTGGTGGGAGCCAATCTTATTACGACAAAGTTGTTTCTTCGTTACTATTTGAGCTAGGTGGGCCTTAAGCCTCTCTGTCTTTTAGTTTTTTTAGTCTGAAGGTCCAATATGAAAATCCAATCTAGGAGTTCAAGTGGTTACCATGCCTCAAATTTGAGATCCATGAATTGAGTAATAAAACAATTTCATTATAAAATTAGCCTTGATTTTAATATGAAATATTCTAGGGTTTTAAAAGATTTTATAGGCAAATGGTTAACATTTACGGTTAAGTTTGATTGATAAAGCATCCATTACTATTGACAACATAAGAGAACTATAATGAACTCAAATTACTTGAGCATACAGAAAATTGAAGTAATTTAATTGCACACCAAAGTAATGTAGATATTAAATGACATCTTTTGTCCCGTAAAATCGTTTTGCATAATATAAATACTCTTGGATTTTTTTTTCCAATAATTTTTATAAGTGTGAGTATATTTTGCCCTTTTACTGTGGTAATAAATTCAATAATGTTTATATGATATATAAGCTGACTTGCGACCTTCATCATTGGCATTATAATGTGTTGTGAAGTGTGAATCTCTGAAAATATCGAGGAAAACATGGTGTCACTTCGCTTCCCTTTCTCGTTTTCTCAGCCTGCAGGGCGCCCTCGCACTCCTAGGCACTTAGCCGTTACAAAAGCTGCCATCGCTGCCGTGGTGTCGACTGCCGGAGCTACTGCTGCATTTGCTGCACTCTCCTCCGCCTCCTCCCAGAATCCAACCTCGCAACACCCCTTTCTCCATAATGCCTTCAATTTCTTCTTCACTTCTGGAAATTCGTTGCCTTTGTGGGGTTCTGTGAGTTTGGCTGATAATTCGCATCCCGTTACTGAGTCAAAGACGGGAGCCTCGTTTCCATCCGTTCTAGGCGATTCTCAGAAACTTTGCGGAATTGGGTTGCGCAAGAAAAGCATTTTAGGATTGAAAAACATCGATGTCTACGCATTTGGTATCGCATTCTTCTTCTCCTAGCATCGTTAGTTTAAGTGAAAGAAGGAACTTTTCTGGGTACTATATTTCAGATGTTTTTTCGCAAGTAATGTCGCATTCTTCTTCTACTAGTAACGTTAACTAGGTAATTCAAATTGCTCTAAACTGCTGTGTTAGTGAAAATATCAAGGTAGTGGATGAAAAGTTTTGTGAGTTTGTCTCCTTAATGCTGCCTCCGTATGGTTTTACTGTCAATCACTTTTTCTATCATGCAAGTATTTTCTATAACTTTTATCTCAAACTTCTTGCAATTTCCTATTCTATTCTTCCTAGTCCCTAAATGATGTATTCGTTTGGGATGTTCCAGATGGACTGAAATCGAATCTTTGTTGTATTTTTATGTTTATAAGAAAAGGCCTTATCATTTTTGGCAGGTGTTTATGCTGATGATAATGACATTAAGAAAATTCTTGCTGAGAAATATGGGAAATTTTCTGCCTCTCAATTGAAGGGAAACAAGGAGTTTAATGAAGATCTTATAGAAAATGATATATGCATGACAGTTAGACTTCAAATAGTCTATAGCAAATTGAGCATCCGTTCCGTACGCAGTGCATTTGAAGAGTCAGTAGGAAGCAGACTGCAAAAGTTTGGGGGGTCAGAGAATAAAGAATTGCTTCAAAGGTAAATGGTTTCCTCACCTGCTGATGTTGTGTTTTTTTTTTTACACATAAAAAGATTAGAATCATTATATATCTTATTTGTGTAAAATTTGTCATGAATTTGTAGTTTACTTTACAAATTGTTGAATCCTCTCACACACACGCAAGTGTGTGAGCACACAGTCACACATCATAACACTTGGTGCTTTATTTAAGTTGGCTGTTCATAATGCAGAATGCTGTACCTGCAATTTGCCAAAGTGAAAGATGTTAAATTTGAGGTTTTTTTCTTTTCTATCTCTGAATAACTGAAGGATCTCTCCTTTTGCTTCAAGAGTGTTTTTTAGTTGTTGCTGATATCTTAGATCTTAGCTTTGATAAAAACATGGGAAGTTCTATTCCAAATGTCTATGCTTAAGAGCCAATGCTAGTAATTTTGTTCGTCTAATTTATTTTTTGTATATTATAGTGTTACTTTACTAGCCAGCTGTGATGCAGGTTTACTTCTCAGTTTAAAGATGAATACAAAATACCACGTGGATCTGTAATTCATCTCTCAAGAGAGCGGGGCCATGTTCTTCGAACATCAAGTAAGAAATGCTTCTTCATCTCCACATTTTCTCTTCTCAATTTCACAAGAATCCTGTGGTGTCTATTTATTTAATTATTTATTGGTGCTTCACGAACTATTCAGAGTAGGTCTTTTGATCAAAGATTCAGAATCTTCAGCTAAGAATTCATGCATCTGTTAGATTGAGGCTGATTTCACCTCATATTTGAAAAGTTGTTAACTAATTATTTCATTCATTAGTACCGAGTCTAACTTATGAGTTTTTCCATTTACACCATATTCCAAATTAGTCACATGAAGCTTGGGCATGAAACTGAGTGGCAGAGAAACTGAGTGGCAGAGTCATGCACACAGTTTCATTACCCTGGGAAAGTGCAATTGACTCAAGACAAGATGTTTTAGATATATACACTAACGTTTCTGTTATATTAAACTGCAACAAGAACCTTTGACATTAATTTTTTCTTGTTTCTTGTAGTTGATGGAAAGGAAGTGGGAAGCATCCAAAGTAAACTTCTCTGTCGATCAATCCTAGATTTATATATTGGTGAGGAACCATTTGATAAAAAAGCCAAAGAAGATGTTGAGCTCAACTTGGCCTCTTACCTCCAGAAATAGATTGCTATTATCAAACATCTGCCACAGGACATATCTGGATTTTACATTTCCTTGGATCTGGTGATTCTTGTTCGAGGCGTCTTGTTATGAATTCAATCTTGTTGACCCATCCCTTAGTTTTTAAGACTTTTACAGGGACAGGTTTTTATCATATAGCTCATGTAAAGTATATTTGTTCTCATTTTGCATAGCTGCACAATAAGTGGATGGATGAACCTTGTGACCCACCAACCACTTTAAACTCTTTGTATTTTGTGCCTTAGGTTTATGCATGCATTCCCACTGGCTATGCTGTTATGCAATTATAACACAACACACTCCTGCTTTATATATGCTATAAAATGCACGTATGCTATTATTTCTCTGGCTACTAGTTATACTACATTTTTCCTGCTTAATATATGTTTGGCCAGTAAAAGTTGTTGCATAATATTCCAAACATATTACCGATTTAAATCACTTTCTGAAAGAGAACTTTGGCAACATGAGAGTTGATTGTGTCGAGATCATAGTAAGCTGCATAGTAGAATCCCTTGGCCACTGTAAGGAATGTGTTCTTGATATCAGACTCTATGCCATTAGGAGGATTTTGGAGCACCAATTGAACAAGTTCTTGCATTTCTGATTCTATTTCTGGTGTAGTCTTGCAATTTGTATTCACATAGCTGTTGTCATTATCATGAGCCTGGAAACGCCAGAAAATGTCAAATTCTATTACTTATTTTATTTAAGATTCTTTATATATTAAATTTTCAGGTATCTAATAGTTGCATTTCTTACTGACCTTGTTGGTTTGATAATCACGAAGCAGATTGCAAACTGTATTGATGACTTGTAGCAGTGTCTGGTATTGAAGATTCAGCTGTAGCTCTTCAAACCCATACCCAGCACTTAAATTTATCACTGTCACCACCAGCTCTGCTTCGTTTTGGGACCCGTTTCCTTTAGTTTCCCAACTTGACATCCACTTTTGCCACTTTTTTTTTTAAAAGAAAAAAAAATCAGTAGTTCTATAGTGGCATCAAGCCCAAACGCTGTTTTCAACTTCTAAACTCAAGATCTAATTTTAAAGAATGTTTTTATAACCATCGAGATTTATATAGTGTAGGCATGGATTTGTAACTATTTTCTCCATCTTACATACACGTAATGGCGTAATATGAATGAGTGAGGAATACTCACAGCCTGATGTAAATGATGGACTATATCATGACCATGAGACATTGAAGTCTGGGAAGCGAGGTAGTCAAGGGTCCCCAGCAGAAGGTCCATGAGTTTGTCTTGTGCGTTGTACTTGCTGAACCCCCTGCAAGACGCAAAGACGAGCAATACAAGAGTTTAACCAGTTGTCTTCTGGCCCTCAAAAGTTTGGGCCTTAGTATAATAGGGCATACAAAAGAATTACTTGAATTGAAATTAAGGTATGTATGTATGTATGAATGTAGGTATATTGTGATTACCTTAGAAATAGAAAGAAAAGAGAAAACATATACATACGTGACATTTGAGTAAGTATGTCCATTAATACGGTGATTGAATCTGTGCACAAAGTTTGTCCTGGTTTGTTGATGGTTTATGAAGGACATAATTGTGTGAAGCAAAGCAGCTGTTTTAGCCCATGCAAGTCGCTCTTGAGATCTGTCGGGCTCAAATACGCTGGCTGCACTCACATAATAAGCCAACAGAAGACTTTCTCTACTCAATCCAAACTCCTCCATTCCAGATTCCGAGTACCACCTATATATGTATATCATTGCAAATTACAAAAACACTTTGATTTGGTGAATATAATATAGACTGGAATATATTTGGTCACTGAAACGGTCTTAATTACCCCTGGATTTCACCCCATTCTGTGTAATGCAGGGCTTGGCAATTGTTGTAATCTAATTTTGCAAGCTCAAGATAAACAACATTATTCACGTAAGGCATCCTGTGAGATGAGATGAGAGTAACTTGATTTAGAAATTAATACGACTTGTTCGTCACAAAATGGATACATAGATAACTTGAGTTTTCGAAAACAAGAGTACCTGTAAAGGGTCTTCCCAATCCAGACATCATTTTCACCGCCATACTGTTCAATGTAAAATCTTGCCTCCAATCTGGGCAAGCTTGCATACCATGGCACATCCAATGCATAACCCACCTTACATTGGGAAATTGATTTTTCTTTTTAATTCAAGTTAAATTAATTTGTGTGATATATATTTATATATCACCAACAACTAACAATGAAAATAAATTGAAAATTATGTATATGTGCACACCTCGCCAGGTAAATCCTTGGTTATTATCCATTTATCAAGAAGCTGATTAGCAGCACGTTTGTGAGTTAAATATTTGGATGAGAAAAGCTTTGCATCCTCAAGGATTTTCTCTCCAGGAAATAGCACCTGAGAAGCTCTGTATAGATTAAACATTCCTGTCACAGCTTGTGTAGACTGCCCAGTGAAGCAGAAGAATTCACCATTCTTCTCGAAGTTCTTGAAAACATCTATCAAATCAAGAATTAATTTTAAATCAAATTAGCCATTCAAGATGAAACGAGGTGACAAATGACGATGAAGATATTGCATGCTACGTACTGGCTGAAACTTGGTGGCCATATAACCTTAGTAGTCTAAATCCCATTGCTGTGTCGTCAATATCTTGAACCTCTGAATTCCTTGCCCAGCAAATACCCTTCTCATTCCAATATCTGAAATTCATTTTGTTTACATTATGCAGTTATACAGTTTTATATATAGCAGGTCCCTTTCTCACCTATTTAAAATTCATTTTTATGTTTTAAAAAAAGTGAGGGTCATGATGAACATGCATGCACCTAGAAACATAAGCAATACAGTCCCGGATCTCTTGCTTAAAATATCTGGAAATTCCAAGGCGCTCCAGCCGATCAACAGCCCAAATGTGTTCAAACAAATCTACTGGATACACATTGGGAACTGAAAAAATGAATAAGAAATTAATTAATAAATTAAAACATATTTTTAATCAAACTATAATATATAATTAATTGAATTTGAAATATAGTAAAAAAAAGAAAAACAAGTAGTAATGAATTTACCTCCGCCATTGAACCTGTTGACTAATCTGTGCAAGTAATTGAAAGAAGCTTCATCTTTGGTGTGCATGAGGCCAAAGGCAGTGGAGGATGGAGAGAACAAGAATGAGCCATCTTGAGACTGCAGTTTTAGAAGCTTTTTCCAATCCAAATTTGGCATTCCCTCCAAACTATGGAGCAGCGTTGTGGGCACTTTATGCATCACCTCCCTTGGTATTCTATACCACATATATATATATATATATGCATCCCACACAAGTTACACAATTCAATATATTAGCTAATTGGATCACGTTCACAAACTAAAAGATTGTTATCGAAATATATATACATTAATAATTCAAATTAATTAGCACCGCGTTAATTATATATATAATACTCAAGTTAGCTAGGGCTAGCTATATATGGCTATGAATGAATCTGTACAGTACTACATACTTTTTGAGCTTTAAGTCCCTCATTGCAAAGATGTGTTTAAAGAAAGGAGAATCATGAGGCACTTCAATGTTCAAACTTCGAGCTATATCAAGAAGCGAAGGGAAAGCAACTTCAAAGCCGATTGGCATGTGCTCATTATTCTCATCCTCCAGCCTGCTTAGGTTTTCTCTCAAAAATGCCATTCCTATATATATATATATATATATATATGCATATAAACATCATGGATTAGCTTGGTAGCTAATTAATTAATCTCTAATATATATTGTGTATAGATAGATATTACCTTTATGGCACTTTTCAGGATGAAGATTCCATGAAGTTAATGCAATAACACAAGCTAATGTGTTAATGATTCTGTCATGGGCTGAGAACAAATGAGGATCACCCCAAGAACCATCCAGAAGCTGATTGTTGGCTATCCATTCAAGAGTTGAAGGGAAGTGAGGGAAACCATTGTCATCTTTCACAAGACCAACCCACGCTGTGTCATAAGCTGAGATGCTTATCTCTCCGTCTTCCATGGACGTCAACATCATTTTCACTTCATTTATTCTCTTCCCAATCTCATTCCTTACATAAAACTATTTCACGTCTACGTATCATTATACATATAATGCTCACAAATTACAAATTGAAGGCAGACACAGAACAGAGTCTCAGATAAAGCACCTCATCATCAAGACCACCTTCCTCATCATCTATCACATCCTTCACACTCTCACCTTCCCTAGTTTCAGCATATTCTGCAAAAATGATTATTAGTTAGTTACATTTTGTTAATTGCAAGCATACAAAATAATAATAATAATAATTTTCTTTATTTTTCAATTAAAAAGATAACTAATATATATATTTTTACTATATTAACAATTTAGTCATTGAAAAATATGCATATTGACTCTATAAATTAATTCTTAAAAATTTAAAATATTATATATATATATATATATTCTTGAATCAGATATCGTTAAAAATATATGACGGATATACGAATAAAAAAAATAACATGTATGATATTTTAAATTTTTAAAAATTAATTTATATAATTAATATTTTTTAAAAATTAAAGTGTAAGTAAACATATATATCAATAATCAAATTGCTAATATAGTCTATATATTTTTTTTTAAAAAAAATATACATACTTTTATCAATTTTATCTTTAAAATTTTAACTATTACTTAATTTTTAATCTGAGATTCAATATTGTCATCACTTATATTTGTTAACAAAGATTAATAAATAATAGAACTTAGCATGAAATTGATATTATTATTGCTATTAATAATTTAATTGTTTAACTCTCACTAAAATAGGATATGATAAAGCATTACACCGCTTACAATATTCACGTGATTATTTTAGTTATATATACAGAGGCAAAATATGTTTGAAATGAGTAATAAGACAAAAACGATTAAGAAAAATAAAAGTGGTAATAAATGAGAGAAAATAAAAATATAGAGATGACCTTGAAGGCGAGAGGTGGCGTTACATGTTGGAAGGAAGCCAAAATTGGAGAGGTGGTTGTTGTTTGTGATGTGGAGAGGCCTAATAACGCCTGTATCATGGCATGTCGTGTCATACCAAACAGGTTACCAATTATAATAATCACTGATTATTTTCCGCAACATGCAACTTCACTCCAGTACTTCACTACTGTCTCTTTCACTCTTTCTCACATGCACTACCACTTATTTATACATTACTTAATTATATTTAATATTTTTTATTTTATATTAATAAATTCACATAGACTGTAACGTCTGAAATCTTAATCTTATTTTTTTCAACAGATCATATAAATTAATGTCATTGATGAAAATAAATTAATTAATTACTTTCACAATCGGCAGAATAAAATTTTAAGCAAATTTACAATATTTTATTTAATCGCCCAGATTTTGATATCCTAGTAATTTTGTATAAATATGCTTAGTAACTGTTATCAATAACTGGTATTTTAATAAATTTGAAAGGGGCCAATTTATTACTAATTAAGTAATGAAAGACAACAAATATATTGTAATTATAGTGATTAAAAAGACAAGGCAAATTCTTAATGACTAGATAAACCTCTGAGATTTTGTGAGAGGATTAATTTAATATATAATACACACTCTGATCCCACTTCAGCACATATAATATGCATATAGAGATTCTTTTGAGTGTATAATTAAGAGGATCCGAATTACTGGACTAAATATTTTAAAGATAGAGTACTGTAAAAGAAGTAGAAATTGGAAAAGGAAGAGAGAGAATGAAATATATATATATATATATATATTTATATGTATGTAGAAAAAAAAAAAACTAACCAGCAGAACGAAGAGAAGGTTGAAGAGAAAAAGAGATGAGTGGAAAGCAGAAAAGGCTTCGAGGTTGAGGTTGAGACGACGTCGCACGTGAAGACTGAAGCAGCCCAGTACGGTAAAACGAGGTAGAGGTCGACATCATGTTTTGTTAGTATATATATTTATATTGCGAAGGAATTGAACCTCTGAATTCTGATTACGATCGATCTGACCGTGAATATCCCTCTTAATATGTTATGCCTGCGGAAGAAGCAGAGTATGTATATAGTTAATATAATTTGAATAAATTGAAAGCGTTAGAGGGAGTAACATACAATACAATATTGAAATTGAAAGACTTGTATACTGTGAGCCACGCCATCTTTCTGCGTCTCTGCGTCTGAGTTTGGTGAGGATTACCAATACTAATGTGGTGAGACGAAGAGATTGGACTTGTCTATACTGACAAATAATTTATACAGGCCAGGGCTTTTAAATTCATTCATTTATGAGTTTTATGACATATTTTTAAGGTAATAGATAGTTAATATTGGATTTAGCGTTTTTAAGGTGTTTTCTTTATAGGGAGAAAATTAGTACATATATATATATTACATCACATATATGCAAAACTACGTTACATAGGAAGTAGAGACACCGAATGAACAAACGTACAAGGGTTTTGGTAAGCAGCAAACAAGTCCACTCAGAGTTTCCTAGGCATGCTGCCAAGATTCTTAGTTTCATTTTTTGTTTTTTTCTACTTTATAGTCCTTGTTTTACTACCTACCCTGACTCGTTATCTGTACTTCCTTAGCATATAATACTACAACTAATACTAATACTACTAATGATAATAATACCAAAAATAATCACATATTATATTATAAATGAACCTATCTTTTTCACTCTCAAAATTCATTGCATACATATTCACATCAACTAATTTTGTCTAGAAAGCGAGTCTTGAATAAATCACAGAATAGCGATAGAAAAATTAAAAATACAATCTATTTAATGAATATAGTATAATATTCTCGTTTACATCCTCAGATGATTATCTAGCCAAGCGTGTAACGAAATCAGTTAATTTTGTTAAACAATTGGATACCGTTAACATTAAAGATGTTCAAAATCAATGCCTACTAACAAAATGGGTCAAATTTAGTTTGAATTTGTTTGGTTTAAGTATATAATTTACGATTTTGTTCTGTTTATAATTTGGTGTGTTAAAAATTTAAACTAAACCGCTTATGTATATAATTATAATATATATATATGTTATTTATATTAAAAAAATTTTTCTATAGTAAATATATTATCTTTAAAATCTCAATTTCAATTTGTGATTACTTAAATTTTTAAAAGTGATGCATATATATGTTTAATGTTTATAACTTCAAAATAAATTGTATTAAATTATTTTACTTTAATATTCTAATTTTTTTTTTTTTACTTTTACTAGGTTGAATTTTTTAACGAGCAATGTTAAAAATTTGTATTTGAAAAATTATATTAATTAGTTTATATTATATTTTTTCTATTAACTTTGAAATTTGTTTGATTTTATAATTATTTAGACCAAATTTAAAAGAACAATGTAATTTTTATTTATTTATTTATTTTGTAACTTTGTTTGAACATGTATACACTAAGAATATCTATGATTTTATTTTGTTAATGAACAAAATATTATTGTATTTTATTGTTATTTGTTTGTATTTATATATTAAAAAATTATTTTTTATAAATTTAAATATATAAAATTGAAAAATTAAAAAATTTTAAACTGATCATTTATGGTTTGATTTAATTTAATTTGACACTATAAACTCAAATTAATATGTGTATTATTATGTCAAACTGATTCGAGTAGTTTAATTTAAAATTTTCTTTAAACCATTCAAATTGAACTGAGGAACACCCCTAATTAGCATTGAGAAATAATTTTAAAAATATTTGTACAAGTTAAAGCAGCAATTCTCATTGAATATGGCTTTATAAATTTGAATTTATATAAATTATATATAAGGTCAGTCACATGTTAAAAGTTTAATGAAAAAAAATAAATTTAATTAAAATTGACATAAATGAACAAATTAAATTATTTTTTAATTTTATTAATTTAATTATTAACATATGACAAATTCATATAAAATTTGATAGATTTCAGTCGGTGAAAATATTTTTCGTTCTCTTTTTGTTATATTTTCCAAAGGGCATACAGGAATATTTCCCACATAGTAATATAGCACATCTAAGCCAACAAAAAAAGTCTTCCAACATACGAAATAAAATTAATACAAAAAAATGAAATGAATTTGAAAATGACTCAAACTCTGTAACAAAAAGAAAATAGTTTTATATAAATCGTATAGTATTTTATGACCGTTTGGTTGCTATATTTTTTTAAAATTAGTGATGAAATTATATTTGTTAAATCATATATAGTTAATGATTTATTAAGTAATACTTTTTTTTTTTAGGGAATGGAGGGCGGGGGAAAATAAACTTGAATCATTTTGAATCTCGCTGCCCAACGGGATAATTGGTTTAAAACAATTAAAACCATGTCATTTTTCTTATATATATTTTGGTCAGAGTGATATATATTCATCTGAGAAATAGAGCATAAACTGAAAAGATAATAAACAGTATAATGCCAGATTCAAAATTACTGTACATTTCCGTTTTGGAAAAGAAAACCGCAGTGCCTTTTAAACAGTACAAGATCTTTAAAAATATTTATAAAATAAAAATTTTAAAGTACGAGTGTTATATAAAGATAAATAAAAAATTAATCCTAAACTAAAGCTTAATTTTTATTTTTATTTTATTTAAACAATTTTACCTCTCTTTTACTCTAAAAAATTCAAATCCAATGGCCAAATCTATCCTCCTTAGTCAATTGATTGGAAAGGCCACAGAGTAGTTCACGAACAACTAATAATACAAATTCAAGCTATAATAATACTAACGCCGCTTTTTCTATAGCAAAGTAACTAAAATACGCAATCTTTTTTTTTCTTCATCTTGGACCAAATAAAAGGACATGTACGTATTTAATTAATTAATGCGAAAAGTACATTTTTATTTCTAAAATTAAAGGTGATTTTTAATTTTATTTTTAAATTTTTCTTATTTTGTCTCGATTTCATCTGAATTATTTAAAAAAAATTATAAAAAAACTTGACATATTTCAGCAACGACGATGACACAGTTACATTTTTCAAGCATGAAATAAAGTTAAAAATTAAGATAGATTAACCATGTGTAATTAACAATTATGACGAAGTTGATGAGACAAAAAGCAAATTTTAAGAATGAAATTGATAAAAAAAAAATGGAGACAAAATAAAAATGGCTTCAAACTTTAATTAACCACTAAAAGGCACGCTTTTACTTAATGATTAGAGTGTTGGGTGGGTGTTGAATGTAAGCTCCTTTTCATTTTCATCTCCTGTTCTCTTTATGGCTGATGATGCTGGGACTATATGGTTGACTATTCTGTTTTGTAGGGTGTTTTAGTTGAAAGATTTTAGATACATAAATTATATTATTTAATTTGTATATTAATTAATATTATTCACTTGATTTGTTTATTCTATATATATTATAAAATAATAAAAAATCTAATTAAACATTATTAATTAATATATGAATAAAATAACAGCAACATATATATTTCAATATTTTTTTCTCAAGTTTAGTGGGAGGTTTGGGGCTTTCTTGCACATCATGTCTAAGTCTTGGTAATCGAGTGTCTTCCATCCGACCCGTTGCCGGCAGTCCCATCAGTCTTTCCTTCCTTTCTCTTTTGTGAAAACCTTTGATATTCATAAATTAATTTTATTCTCACTCATGTCATGTAATTCATCCGAATCTTTTTATTCAGCCGACGGGTTGGTGCATTTGGATTTTTTTTTTAATGGTAATTATATAATTTTCGTTTACATTTAAGTAATTTCTCGTTATTAGCTTATTTACAAGTCTTCATAGATATTCATTAACTCAGAGGTCTGTCTTAACTTTCGAAGAGAACGTGATCTCGTCGTTTAAAATTTTACGTACAAAAAAAATATTCTTTTAATCAAATTATTAGAAATTTTTATTTATATTGTATAAACATAAATTTTTTTTTTTAATTTTACAACCCGATCAAATTTTTTAATTACGTTGTCTAATTTTGCCAAGTTCAAAAATTCTGTTTGCTCGCCCATATAGCAAAACATAAATTTCTGATTTTTTTTTTAATTTTAACTGTTGGCATCAAACGATTGTTGGTTTTTTATGACACGCTAGCATGTTAACTTATTATTTATTTATTTATTTACATAAAAAGGAAATAGAGAATCCGAGTTATTTAAAATAATATGCAATTCATCGTCTGAATAAATGATTTTAATATTAAATATTAGGACTAAAATTGAAGGTGGTCCCACAACCACAACGCACACATTAATTTATTGATGAATGAAAACAAATGTAATTAATTCAACAACCGCACTTATTAAGTACATCCCTTATGTGGAGTCGGCAAGAACGTTGATTGACTTATTATGGATTATAAAAAATGTGAGTCGAGGTTAGATTAATCTATTTTTTAAACGAGTTAATAATAAATTAATTTGTCTCGCTTTATGTTAGTTTTGTAAGTTAAAAGATTAATTCGTCAATTCATTTTATTTTTTGAGTTAATAAATATGTATAATTAATTAATTATTTGATATATGTATAATATTATGTTAATTATTTTTAAAAATATAATAACAAATTCAATAATTTGATTTAAATTCAATCCTTTTAAATTTTATAAATTTAAAATCATACAAAATTTAATTATAACAAACTAATATATAATATTATATCATCTTTAAAAGATAAATGTTAATTATAAGAAACAAATTTTAAATTAATGATTTTAAAAAAATAAAAAATAAATATAAAAAAGGGTTACCCGTAGGTAACCTAAATCAAATTCATTTAATTCATATGATTTAAATGAGATTAGGTTAATTTAATATATTTTTTGTTAATTGATTTTTTACCAATCCAATCTATTATTTTGATGGGTTAAATGAGTTAACCCATTTTATAAACTATACTCCTATTGTGAGTGCACCAATACTCAAAGTCTCTATCAAATTTTGCATTTATTCATTTCTCATATAGTTATATATCAATATCATTCCTCATGTTCCCTATATAATTTGTATAAAAACAAGTTCAAATGGTTCATAGTTTAAGGTTGGTAGTTACAAAGATATCTTATAATTTATATGTCCACTTTTAGAGTTGAGCAAATTTAATTCCATTCAATTTTAACTAAACTGATGTAATAAAAATTAACTAAAATTGATTGATTAATTAGATTGATTGTATAAGAATTTGACAAATTCAATTTAATTTGTTCAAGTATTAGATGACTATGGATGTCATATAAATTAATCAAACTGATCAAACATATTAAAAATAATAATATTTTAAATTTTGTAAACATTATACATTAATTATAAATATTAAATATATTTAGCATAAAATATGATTTGTCTATAATTAAATTGTTTTTAAAATTGTCTAGAATTAATCTTAATGTTAATTTTGTTGGCTTAAAATGTATATTTTCATGGTTATGATTGATAAAATTTTTAATGTTAAAATTTTTAAATTTTTTTCAAAAGTTGATTATCTAATTTAATTCAAATAAACTATAATCATTTTATATTTGATAGATAAAAAATTGAATAATTTTTTTAATCATTCAGTTAAATTGAGTCAATTTAATAATTAGACCAAATCAAAAAACATTTTAGAGCTTGTAAATTGAGTTTGAATTGAATCATTAGTTAAGAGATTTTAACATAGTTTTGGGACCTAGATCAACCCGATTGGTTAGACTAGTAATCCAGTGAATTGGCCACTAAATTAGCTTGGGTCATTTATTTGGATCATTTTGCAATTGATTCGATCACAACTCGAATTGACCCGATAGGTTTTTAATTGACTCAGTAACCCAACACTAACTCAGATTGGGTTGACTTGGTTCACTTTTTTTTTTAATTGTAGTTTTAATGAATTATGATATTGTACTTATATAATATTAAATTTATAACTTGTTTCTAACATGTATTGAATAATCTTAAAACTAGTCCATTACTTGTAATTAGCAATTTCTATTACTTTTTATAATTTTGTGATTTGTTGTTTTTGCATATACAAAAATAATTAAATATTATAATTTGTAATAACTCTAACACTTATTTAGTATTTATTTATATATTCAATGTTTTATTTAAAATAATAAAAAGTAATAATAAATAAAATTAAGGCTAACTTTAACTTTGATTTATATTGTTATAACTTGAAATATAATAAACTTATAATTTGATATTTTTATTTGATGATTCATGTAAATTTAAAATAACAAAAAATAATTTTATTATTTATTTATTCACCAGTTCAATCGATTTTTTAGTGACCAACGGTTGGATTAGTGACCTAATGACCCAAACTCTTTATTGAATTAATGACAAATCCAAGTCCAAAAATTATAAATTTTAACAATATAAACTCTGATTTCCTCAAGACGTCCCTCGTTGTTAAGTTTATTTTTTATTTTTATATTGTATTGAGTATTTAGCTAGTACTATTTTTATTCGAATTTTGTTACATAATGTATTTTTATAAAAAATTCATCTTATATAGTTTCAAATTATAATTAAATAAAATATTATATTTTAAGCATGAATCACTTATCAACATTTTCAGAGCTACAAGTATAATAAATATTTTTTACCTTTTTCAAGCCACCAATATGTTAAATTTTGTAATTATTTCAAAAAATAAAGGTTAACTGAAATATTGTAAAGGTTAAATTAAATTTTTGGCTGTTATAATTTTATCAAACTTATAAGTTAGTCCTTATATTTTATTTTTTAAATTAATCCTTGTAGTGTCAAAATGTTTATAATTCGATCCCTGTCGTTATTGTCGGTTAGAAATCTGTCTACTACATGATGATATGTGGTTATTGGTTAACAGTCTATTGAGGTGATTTTGTATGGGAGCTCCATTAATCCACATGAATTATTCAATAGTACAAGTCATTACAAAATGCCACAACCTAAAGAAAAAAGAAAGAAAGAAAGAAAAAATGGTGTGCAGACGTGGCACGTGCCCCTCTTAAAAATTAAAAGAGCAGGAAATTTACACCTCTTAATAATTTGTGCTTATTAATATGATTTTTTAAAATAGGTAATCATAATTTATTTTTAAAAAATTATTAAAAAACATCAATTAATATATTCATTTAAAAAATTAAATAATCATAAGGTGTAAAATTGGATGAAATAATTGCAATTTAATGATTATCTAGTACTTAGATGCAAGAAAAAGAAAAATGATAGGTTGGCATCTTTTAAATTTAAAAAATAATAATTTTTTATATTTAAAAAAAGATAATAATAAAAATATTTGATCCAGAATAGATAAATAAAGATGTCAGGATATATGCTGGGCTTGTCGTCATATTTGTGGGGTGCCCTCTTTATGCGGTTCCTAGGACGAAGATGTTCCTGTTTCCTTCAGAATTTAGATGGCAGAGCATCTACAAAAGGCACTACACTTACCATCTCTTTCTCACTCAGTTGGAAGTGGAAGTGGGACAGAATTTCACTTTTTAGAGTCTTCCGCATATGGTGTCTCGTTACTCAGTTTATGCATCATGAATTACTGTCACCGATATGTAAAAGATCATCTCGTAACTTCATTTACTTTTCATTAAAATTGGCAAGACTGGATCATAAAAATGGGTCCTTTGAGTTGCTTTATTTTTTGGTCATTCTCTAAGGTTGCTTGCCTATTCTACTTAGTGACACTAAAATTAGAAGATGGAACGGAATAAATGTAAATTCTTTGGTTGAAATAAAATGAATGTAAGTACATGTCTTGCTACAGGAGCAAAAGAACATAATGATATCTACATAATAGAATAGCATTAGCTTTGTCATGTTAATTTAGACCCAATGACCAGCAGCAGCCTTCCAGAAGACAAAAAACCTACAAAAAGAGTAAGAAAAGATAGTAGTCCACTAGTCCCTAACTACTTGGATACCAAAACTGTAGGCCAAGCCTAATAGAACCCGGTTTCCTTTTATGATCCCCCCTTCCCTCATGGCGTGTTGGCATCACGAGTACCCGTCTTGTCGCAACATCCATTTCAGATTATGTGTTCCACTTCCACTTCCACATCAAAATCGCCTTCAGGAAATGCAATCAAAACACTCCAATACCCCCTGCTAAGCAACAAAGCCATGTTTAACTCCCTTAGGGGTATAAACTCCCGCAAGCATCACATTCCAACGATGTCATTTCAGATGACTCTGTTCCACATCTAGATGCTTGCCATTGATTGCAAGAAGCACCTACTAGCAGAAGGGCATCCAGGATATGTGCGACTGCGCAAGCTTAGGAGTGGGATATCAGTCTGCAGAGAATTACTTCTTATCTTGGTGCGGAAAACAATTTGATTTCTAATACTTCAGCTCAGATAGGTGGCTGGGGCCAGAGGTTAAGATGGATGGAACATTTCTCCCACAGACCGGGGAAGATTTTTTACCAGTCCCAGCTGAAGAGTTCTCAGCTTGTTGCGTCTGCAAATTGTTGATTGATGAACCAACTTTGCTTCCCTGGGAATTTGGCTTCGGGTTGCTCTCATTAGGTGGAGTTCCCGCAAATATTGTATTTAAAGGCTGGTTGTTATTGAGTAGCTGTTGACCTTGCGGTGGCAGAGATGATTTGTAGTTTCCCCCAAAAGATATTTGTGTATGACCCTGCAAAACTCTTCCTTGCTCTTGAGAAACATTCTTTAGGGTTGATGCAGTAGTTGTTATAACAGGAGTGTGATGAACTAGAGAATCTGATGTTCTTCCTGAGCTCTTCGAATGAGAAGCAGGGTTAGAACTGTTGCATTGAGTAAAAGTCTGTGAGAAAACAGAGGGATTGTTTACAAATTTTGAAGCAGAAGTGGTACTAGTGGATGCTTTATATCGTGTAGCCATAGTAGGTTGCTGCTGTTGCACATTATGCTGCTTCTGGAGCTGAAGCAATTGTTGAGAACTTGAAGTATTACTGGATAGAGGGGCATTTGCTGTTATTGCAGGTGAAGCAACAGAATGACTAGGCCAGCTTCCATTTGTAGGAGATAACGCAAAGCTAAGATTCTTCGATGAATTATCGAAGACCAGGGTGGTTGGCCCATTGGTTGATGATTTCCCTGAACTGACCTTCTTTTCATCATCTTGGCGGGCAGAATTACCTCCACTCTTCCCTTCAGGCATGGAATAACTCTTTTGTTGTGTAGTATTTGACGTCCCTGCAGAATGATATCCTTGCCAAGAAACATTAGGTAGACTGTGAAATATCACTGGGCTCTGTGTCATGGATGAAAAGCTAAGGTTTGAGGGAACACTGGTTCCATTAAATGGAGCAAAGGATATGGCAAATGCTTGAGAAGGTACAAGCTCAACACCACCCTTAAAAGCCTGTTGCTGCTTATCACCAAAATTTCCGTTATTGCCTCCAACACTATCTGATGTTGCGGATGGCCTGAAAGACAAGTTCACTGGCTGAACTGGAATTGTGAAGTTCTGCCCATACACATTCTTTTGCGAGTAAGAAGTCCGACTAGCAACAGATGTAGCATTCTCTCCACCTGTCTTAGTCTCAAGCTTGCGAGGATGAGACGGTGAGTTGCTTTGCTTTTGAGACTGTTGTAATTGCATAGAGGTTGAGGACAAAATATTACTGCCATTAACTTGTGCCCCACGTGGCTGCTTATGAGATGATGAAGAACTAATTGATGTACTGGTATTCAGATAACTTGGTTGAACAAATGCTTGCGAATGAGGGTGCTGTTGTGGATGCTGGAAAGGATGGAACATCTGAGAAGAGTAGAAAGGCCCATTGAGCACATGTGTTGCTTGTGCAGGGCTTGCACCTCTGATAGATGCAGTTGCTCCTTGAGGAGTCGAAAAGGGAAATGGATACCCATTATTCTGTACTATTGTCACATACGGAGCATCATTGGCTGCCAAATTTGGGTAGCCAAAGCTCATTGCTGCAGAAACTGCTGGCAAGGCTGAAGAGGTACCCAGAGATCCAGCAGATAAACTATTGGATTTATTAGAGGATGGAGCATTGCTGGTGGAGTTCACACCTCCTGCTTGACTGGCTGCTGCTGTTACCGATGCTGGTTGATGCTGGCCCAGAGGGAATAGAAAAGCAGGACCATGCTACAATCAATATTAAAGCACATCACTTTCCAAAATAATGCCCGCCAAGGCAACCAGTGAAAAAAGAACATTAAGAAGACTCAAACGTAGAGAAGCACTAAGAAGACAAGATCATACCATTACATTGCAAGTCGAGGCTGGATGTGGACCTTGCTGCTTTGTTTGCGTCAAGTCCAGTGAGTTGGCAGCATCAGAGCTTTTATTTGCATGAAGACCAGGGACGCTTGGTGCAGCCAACTCCTTCTTCGCTTGTGAAGATTTTAGGTTCACACTAGGCAAATTTTTTTGTGATTGCTGCCCACCACCCATGGTTTCTAAAGTTGGCACATTAATATTGTTGGGCTTCGCACCACACAAAGAGCCAGAACCAACAGCTGCTGGCCAAATGTGGTTCATCCTCATAAACTGCTGGTGTAAGAAGATGTTACGAGCAATGTAATGATGGGTTACACATCGCTTTGATTGAGATGGAGAGAGTACAAAATTCGCATGCTGCATGTTTGAATTATGCGGGAAATATTCATGATTCAATTCCCACATATTAGGTAAACGTGAGAAAATTGGCATTTATGAGATAAGAAAGAACTTAAATAATGACAAATAACGGAAAGTTTTTTGTAAGAATGACAATACCTGCGGTCCTGTGGATGATCCTGTGGTTTTATCTGTCTTCACAACTGTTTGTGGGGGCGGCATGCATCTGTTGATCATAGTTATTGATCTTAGCAATATCAAAATATCCACACGGCCAACCATAAAATAAAATTAGAAAAGCATCAGAATGAGGAAAAGAGCAGATTCCCAGTGAAGTAAATGATCTCATACCCAAAAGGAGGAGGGAGAATGCTTGACCATGCCGGTACAGTTGATAACAAAGAAACTGGAGTAGATTGGTCTAAATAAGGAAAGAAGATGCCATAAGGGATATTATTACTCAACAAATTGGGACAGAATTATAGTTGGAAGTTGGTACCAATAAATCAGCGGAATAAAAAAAATGTCCAGTTACCAGTTTTCTCCTCTTTTGGGTCTGTCAATTTAAGAGGCAGTTCCTGATTCCTACCCTTCTCTTCTAACTTATCTCCCGTCAAACTGTCATTATCTCTATTTGGCATCTCCAAGTCAATTTTTGGTACATCCCACTTTTCCTTGTAAGAGTCCATCTTCGTCACTTTAATTTCTTCAGGCACATTCTTATTTAGTCTTTCTTCGTCTTTGATCTTGATGTTATTTTCTGTTTTCTGCATAAAAAACAGCGACAAATTGAAGTGCTAAACAGAGGAAAGAGCAACGAAAATCAGTCTAGATTGAAAGTCTACCCACCAATTCCACTTCTGGTGCCAAAGCTCTAGTTTCAGATGTGAAATTACTCCTTGACAAGTCATCCCCTTCTGGTGATAACACCATAGGAGGAGGAGCCTGTACAAAACAAAGGCACTCTTATTCAGGTAATTAACAGTAAAGATCGTGAAAAATGAATCAAAATGCGAACAATAAGGATTCTCACCATCAGATCAATTTTAAACTTCTCTACTCGTTGGCTATTAGCATCTAGAACAGCAGAAACCCTGAGAATTCAACCAGAAAGATACGGGGTTATTAAATCGGTATCCATATTAAACAAGGCAAAAAGTATTGAAAAGTAGGCAAAACAAAGCAGGAATTTTGTATGCTCACACTCTAGTAGCAGCGCTACCCTCTTGATCAGCATCCAACTTAGAGGATAATGACAATTCCCCTGTCGCGGAGACGGAACTACAATCTGTAATAACACCATATCCGACACCTGAAATCATTTTGTCTTTCTTAATTTCCTCTTTTGAAGCCTCAGATGATTTAGTTTCACGGCCAGTAGAATTATCATCATCAAAACCCGATATCTTCGCCGATTCAGGTGAAACTGTCTCCACTTTTGCTGCTTGCGAACTTTCGTTTTTAACTAATTTGGAAGTTGAACTTTTCGGAGCCGGAGTAGAAGAATTGTAGTCCTTTACTTTCGTTATGTCTGGTGATGAAATGTCAACCAAAAAACGTCAGGGAGAAGAAGCAACACATTCAAGAAAAGAGAAAGCAACTACATCTGATCCGAATGTTCAACCCACCAATATCCGTTGACGGATAAGATGAAGGGCCATTGCTCCGTGGTGGTAAAACTGAGGTCTGAGAATTCGCATTTTGGGAAGGAATCGAAGTCTTAGAATCGCCACTGTTACCTTGTCCACCATTGGGCTCAAGCTTTTGTGAAGACTCCTGGTTTTTGGAAGTCATTAAACCGTACAAAACCTCAGCTATCTCAATTTCAATATCTTCCTGAGTTGATGAAGACGATTTGGACGTCTTTGGAAGGCGAGTCTTAGGTCCAGTCGCTTTCTGCAACATACAGCGTAAAACTCAGTGGTTCAATTTCCTCTTAAAAATCAAAATGACAAAATAACCATAAGAAAAGGTAGTGCAGAGTCGCAGACCATCTTTTTCCGAAGGGAAACATTTGAAGATGAAGGCGAAGCCGCTTCAACACTGTGTCTGCTCGGCGAATTTGACTGATGCCGGAAATTTTGCTCTTCGACGCCACTTGCCGAGACCCAACTATCGTGCGACCTTTTCGCAAAAGCTAAACACGAATCAAGCAGAAAAAGAGGAGGAGAAGAAATCAGTGACCGGTGAGACCAAATATGAGTGAAAGAAAGGGAAAAGCGTAAAACCTGAACGAGCCTTCCTGGGTACTGTCACACCAATTATTTCATCGGCTATCTTCCAAGGAGGCGGCGATGGCCTTCCAGGCCTGGCCGGCGGAAAGCTTCTCCGATGATTTTGATCCGATGCGGACGACGCAGTATTGGGGGAAAGAATCCGAGAAACTCCAGCGTCTTCAAGCTCGTAGTCTTGTTCATTTCCCACACTCTCTTCCGTGCTTTGTTCACCTTCTTCCCTGTGAAAACCTCTCCTCCTCTTATTTTTATTGGATGAATCTCGATCTCGATCTTGATTTCGATCCCTCTTATTCGCAACTGCCCTTAACCTCACGGTCTCTGGCAACTCCACCTGTCCCTCCTCTGTTTTATCATAAAAAAAATCACCAATGATATAAAACGCAGAGATACAGAAGAGTAAAGCAGTTAAAGAGAGAACGGCGATTGTACCAAAAGAGTCTTTCAGACCAATAGTTCGATGCTTCCGTTTAGGGAATTTATCGGTGGTGGCGGCCATGGATGATCTTCTTGCTTCTCTGTTCCTATCCATGTGCTAGGAGGTTCTCTCATGTAATTAAACTAACATTCAAATCAGTTTTTAAACACCAAAAACTTAAGCCAGAAAATGAACGGCGTTACCGAAATTCTACCATAAACTCCGGCAGAAAAATCAGGCAAAGGCACAAAACTAGAACCCGTTTATACTGAAGAATCTAGTTATGAGAAGCAACTTTGAGAAACACCTCTTGTGTTTGAGGATGAAATTCAAAACTCTATCGCTTTGCTTGCCTTTGCCTTCTGACTTTGCTTCTCATACTTTCTCTTTCTCACCTCACGCTGTGAAATGACGTCTCTCCTTCATTTCTTCTCCGCCTTGCTGTTTTTATTTTCCATCTTATTATTGTAACTTGAATAATAAATCTTTATTTGATTAACGTATCACACTCACGCGTAACCTACTCCAGACTCCGGAGCCGTAGCGAGCGGCTCCGATTTGATGATGATACTTTTTAGGCGAAGCGTAGCGGTTGGATGAAGAAAGAATCCGACGGTGGAGGGTTGGGGTGCCAACATGGCAGAGACGTCCTTGTCTCGCGGAATATGGCCAAGGCGCACTAAATGGTCATGTGTCACTTTATTTAATATCTTATTTATCCTAAAATTCACCAATCCCGTGATGGTGACACGCGTTGAATCAGCGCGTGTGGTGCAGATGGGGTGGGTGGTGGGTAAAACAGCATTGAAGTCTGGATTCCAAGTGAAAGACGTGTCGCGAAAAGATTGGCCTGAAGACATATAGAAATATCTTGGTTTTGACAGTGTAGAATTAGAATATTTGAAGTTGAAAAAGGTGGGGCCGTGGGGGCATCCATCCACGAAGACACAAGAAAGAAAGAATAATCACGAGACACATCTTGGGGGCTTCCCAATGTGGACCATCGCTTCCCCTCAAAACTTTATTATTATTCTATTCATTTCCACATCATTATCTGTATCCCTTTTTGGGACCCACCACTTCAAAATCTTTCGTAACACCAAACTCTCTTTAATTGGATCACTGCCCGACGTGGCATGCCCTTTCCTTCCAATCCGGGGTTTACTAGTCCGACCTGGCACCGCCAAGACCTAACTCGTCTTTCCCGGACACTTCATCTCCACCGTTGCCTGTGGGAATCCGACGGTCTCTCTTTCTGAAGGAAATACTGACGTGTCAGAAGTGCACATGCGGTTCCAAGTAGGAGAAGCAGAGGTTGCGTGTAGTGATAGGTGTGTAGTCTCGAACAACCAAGAGTACGAGGAAGCCACGTGGAGGTTGGATACGCTACGTCGCTACCATCTCACCCTCTCTCACTCCCTAAATCTGGAGTTGATTGCGTCCAATTTCAGCTTTTATGATTATTTTTTTCAAATTTACTATTCCGATACTCCTATTTGGAAATGATATTAATATATAACTAATATTAAGACTACTCTTCTAAAATTATATATTTTATAATTTAAAGTGGGGGTGGGGGTGGGTGTGGGACCTATGTTCTCCTTGCGTTTGCACTTTTTTAATGCCGTCTTCTATGTCCTATCCTATATTTTATTATTGTTATCATTTCTTTACATTTTTTTCCATTACAATAATACAAAGTTGATTGATATGCATATAACAAACATTTTACTTCACAATCCCATATTGTTTTATTTATTATTTTTTCACTCAATTTTCTCCAGAGTTGAACATGTTCATATTTTGACATTGCTTTGAATTTTATTTAATTTTTTATAGTTGAGAAATTTTAGATTCTCTCAATTTAATAAATAATATACTTTTTAAAATTAAAATATATATATATAAAAGTTTTTTTATGATAGATGTTTATTCTATATGAATGAATGACTATATATATATTTTTATCTTAGAATTCAATCTGCTTGGAGATTTCTTTGACAAGTGCATTAAATTGTGAGATGCAGTAGCAAAATTGTGTTTTTCATGAATTGGTAGCGCCTTCAGTAAGAATTGAATTCAAACGGTGTGGATAACGTAAAACATTAATTAGCTAAGACAAGGAGTTTACATTCAAAGTACTAAAATGAAAGATGGCCTCATAACACAGTGAAGCGTCCAATTCAGAATGATGATAGACAGTGTGGCTTTAACCATCACTTGTTTTGATTTCAAAGATAGCAAAAAATGCTTTAATAAATAATATCTCAATCAACACCCTTCATTTTTCTGATATATTAATTAAACTTATATTCGCAATCAAAGTTATTAGATTAATACGATCCATGAAACTACTTTAATTGATTGGGTGGTTGTGGGCTGTGACAACACCACGAGGAGTAGCGTGAAGTGGAATTCAAATTTTTATTTCTGTTTTCTTTTTTCTTTTTTTAAGTATTATATTATATTGCATTATTTGATTGTTGGAGAGGACATCGTTTCATATTATGATAATATTTCAGAACCAAAAAAAACACAATACCTTATTTATGTGTATTTTATTTTAATTTTCAAATATTATATCACGTCGGTCCATACTTTTCATATGATATCACAAAGTATTATTTTTATCTATCTTTGCTCATCTATCAGAATAAAGACGTTAAAAATCAAAGATTAATTTTGAATATTTTAATTATCTTTTTTTTTTTCCTGAAATGTCATAGCAATTCTTTATCATATATTGTTTCTGTATTTTTTTTTTCCAACTGGGACCTCAATAATTTTTTTCTGAAAAAAAAAATCCCAAAAAGCTCCCCACACGAATGATCAGTTGCATAATTGTGAAAACTATACTTGGTGAGAAATACGTTTTTGTATTTATATATATATCAACAAAACTAAGAAGCTGCAAGATGAAGTCATTGAGAGGATTAGTTATTATTAGACCAGGCATATTTGTAATTGGACCTACCATATATAGATCCTCCAACTTAATTAATATTATAGCGAATTATTTTAAAAAAATAAAAGTAAAATATAAAAACAAATATTATATTGTAAAGCAAAAGCGCTATGTTATTAAATTGTTAATTTTTAATTAGATTGATGGGTTTGCAGTATTTCAGATTGCAAGCTTTCCATTAGGTTTAACACGGTACTTTTTATTATTTGTTTGCCTTCTTTATTTGGGACAAGCTTCCCATAGTTATCTTCTTTTTGTTGAGTTTAAAAGGCTCATCAATTGCTAACAGAAAAGTAATACATATTCACAATTATAATGTGTTTGCTTTATAAGTTTTTTAGTTACAAATAAATGCTTGCCAGACTTATAAATGTTATTAATTATAGGCATATATTAATTAGGTATTGTATTCTCATCCATTTTACCATAACAAAAAGGATGAATCTTAAGCAACTACTTGAAAAAACTCAATCAGTCAATCACAAATTAAAGAGGCAAAAGTAAGAAAATAAGTTTTTAATAGAAAAAACAAAAATCATAGAAATCAAAAGCATGTTCAACCATGCACACAAAGATGCCTTTATTCTTGTTCAGTGGCTTTGGCAATTGTTATAATCCTCCATAATATTCTTTTGCATCCTTTTGGACATGAGAAAGAGGTATATTATTTTAATTCAAGAAAGATGCAAATCAAAGCAAGCATTATTTTTTTTTTCTTGCCCCCAAAATATACATAAATAATACAATAAAAAAGTACACGTTATCTCTATTATATAGTTAATGCCTGTAGAAAGTTCTACTCTTAGACTATAAAAAAATAATTCAAGATTATTAAATTAAAAAAAGAAGGGACAAAAGCATGCTCCATCAACTTTCCGACACTTTTATTTGAAACCCAAGGAGAGGGATCCACCCTCTTTTTCCACTTGCTCAAAGATTATTATTAAATTTAATTGGTAATGCTCTAATTATTTAGATATATATTAAAATAAGAAATAATAAATTAATAGGCACCTTCGATTAGATTTGGTTATTGAATAATGGGTTCAACCCACCTGCACATGACCCATCGAGGTTGAGGGATATCACTATAATATAATATTTAATATTAAACTTAAATCAGATTATTGTATTTTGACCTAAGCTTGTTTCTTTACTATTTTCTTTTAACGAACATGCACAACTAATGATAAAAAATAATAAAATAAATTAGTGGGTTAAGACAAACCCATCCATTCGTTCAACTTAAATAAGTAATAAAACCCAAGAAAAAAAATACATATATTATTATAAAATCATTAAAAATGTGTTGGATTCAAGTTGTCTGCATAGACGGAAGTGGAAATATATTATAATTTTTGTTTGGACATAGATAAATGAGGTGGCAAGCATTTGGTGTTCCACATCGGAGTAGAGAGGACTTTGGAGAATGAGAAATCGGGTCACTGTATATAATTAATTATGGAATACAATATTTAATTATTAGAGTACGAAACAACTTTATTTAAATGATATTTTAATTGTAGTTATTACTTATAATTATAGGGGTCTAATGTTTTTTTAACTTGTTGCAATAGTTATCTATTTATTTATTTATTTTAAAATTCAAGCTGGGTCACAGCGGGAGAGGGGATTAATTAAAAAATTGATTTAAAGTTATTTATTGCAAGCTGTATGTAGTGGAGGAGTCTAGACCAGTGTTCAAAACTTAAATGTTAGGTTTCTGACTTCAATATTTGTTGCTTTTAAAATTAATATTTAAAACCGGTGAGGCTTTCAAGGAACTAAACAAAACAAATCTCTTGGTCATCTGAAAGGATAAAAAGAAAAAGGAAGGAACTTTCCTATTGTTTACTTACTACAAATCAAATCAAGAGAAAAAAAAAGCACCCAACATAAATTAATAGGGGCCAGAGAAGTCCCCCAAGGTTAAAAAAGAAAATTCATGCGTTTTCACTATTGGACAAAAATGGCTAGTGAGGTAATAAATAAAAAACGTGCATTCAAATTAGGATGCATATGTTATTATAAATTTGTTTATAGTATGTTGAAGAAAAAAATCAAATTTGAATTACACGTAAGGTGACCGATATTGAATGAGAAGAATTCATTAGGGTCTACTTATAATATTAAATGGAAGTATTCAATTTAAATGTATTCAAACAATAGCATTTTATAACAGAATAATTACGTGAGAAGAAAAACTTAAATAAAGATTTGTTACACTAACACAAGTTGAAACTAATTATATATTGATTGTTTAATTTAGTGGTTTAGTACAACAAGGCTAGAAGTAAGTGTTTTTTTGGCCTTTGTCCCTTTGTGACGAAGGAGCAGCTGTTTTATAACAAATCAAATCTCAGACGAGAAAGTTTATTAGTGTGGGCCAATGTGTAGTTTCTGTGTGGAGGCCCATTACATAGCAATCCAAAATGAATGAGATCTTATATTCTGAAACAAGTGGGTAGGAACAGCCCAATTTGGTTCATTTTTCCTGATTTAGCAATTAAATTTAAATTTCAAATTTCAAATTGGGTGAATTGTGTCCCCCTGCTCCCTAGTCCCTAGTGAGTAGTGACACATGAGTCATGACATGAGACTGAGGCCCCCATACGTTATTCATAACAGACCTATGGCTATTACTCAACAATAGAAGGTTAGCTGATTGGATTGGAAAGCCTAATTGTTGATTCAGGGCGTGTATCAGTGTATGTGATGCCTCAATCATGGACAATGATTTTGGAATTACATAGAAATTGTCATTCGGCTATGATGGTTATGGTGCTCTTTACAGAAAGAACTATTCAGATCTTCCATTGGGCCCAAAACAATTTTGTTTGATAATGTACCAGGCTTGGTCCATTTGGTGAGTAACCCCAATTCCCAAATAACTAATTCATTAATTATGTAGTTTTTTAGTGCGAAAACAATTAAAATTACATTATTACACTTAGTATTGACATTGTAAAAACATTTGGTAATATCTCTCTTTTTGTCAAAACTATCAATATTTAAAAATTAACTAAATTTTAACTAATTTAATTTGAATTATCAAATATCTCATAATAGGAATAATTAAAATTACATTATTACACCTAATATTGACATTGTAAAAATAGTTGGTAATATCTCTCTTTTTGTTGAAATCACTAATATTTAAAAATTAATTAAATTTTAATTAATATAATTTAAATTATTAAATATCTCATAATAAAAATAGAACTCTTTTGATAAATATTTTTTTCATATAAAATTTGAACATGATATTTTATTTAAGAGAAATAAAGTGCAATCAATTAGTTATAGATTCTCTTTTCATTCACCTTATAATCTCCTTTTTCTTTTGCTAATTGCTACTCCTGGCTTGTTTTATGGACTTGAGACGCTGTTTGTTATAAGGTGGGTGAGTCCAATGGGTGGACAAATATGGACGGTATGGTTTTCCATCCTTTAATTAACTCTATGTTTATTTATATAAGGTTAGGCATTATTAGTACAAGTTTTCTTTCAAGAGACATGTGTCTAATTTAAATTGGTAAGTTAATTATTTGATACACATATTTTCTCCAATGTTGGGATTTGAATTTGATTTTGCACGTGATGTTCTCTACAGGATTTGAATATATCCAGATAATAAAAACCTGCAGCTGGAGACAGAAATATCATCAAGATTTTTTTTCTTGACCCTCTCCTCGAATTTTTATTTTCCCCTTTGTCATTTTTCCAAATCATTGATATTCTTTATTTTCTCCACGATTTCATGATTATATTTTTTAAAAAAAAGAAACTGATTGCAATCGTATAATTAAATGTTATGCTTTATATTATGTTTGGCAAGAGATTATATATTGCAACCTTTATATATATATATATATATATTTTTTTTTAAATAATAAAATTTAGTTTGTGCCTGTATATATTGGTAAGTAGAGGACAGTGACTAATTTGATATGTAAGTTTAAGCATTATGGTGGATAGTGAAGAATTTGTCAATTGAAGCCGAGAAGACGATGTGATCATGTGAGGCTGCAACCACTGCTACATTAGTGGCAACCAAGTCCTAGAGTTTTTGCAGCACTTGTTCCTTCCCCTCTCGCACTTAGAATCATTTTCATACATAAACCCAAATGAATAAATTTTAGGAGACTTGTTTCCCCATTTTTACTTATTTATGTTTTTAGGCAACTTGTGCTTATAGCAATTTAGTCATGAGTTGGTCAAATTATTTGGATTGCCAATATATATATAATCAGTATGAATCAAATTCTTAGTGATTTGATTAGATTTGTCTTTCCTTTCTTGAATACCATTTGATATCTCATTTCATTAATAAGAATTAGTTCACCTGTATATGTCTATAAGATGCTCATTATTAGATAATAATGCCAAAAATAGTTCATGCTCATGATGCATCTCATTTCAATTATGTGAATCTTTTCATTTTGTCAAGTCATGTGCCCATATTGGCAATTTGGCATTACTCTTTCAAGTGAGATTTGAAAATATTAATTGCAAATATATATATCTGTTAAGTGAGGCACAAATATTATTTTCTTGTCCAATTAGTTTTCCAGTAGTAGAGTGGTGGGGTAGTTTCTTACCCATGACGAGGAAATTTCCGGTGATGTTCGTTTTAAATCTGCATCTCTCTGTAGTATGTAGAGATTAAATATTAAGGAAAAAAAACAAAAAAGGTTTAACCGGGGGAGTGAGTCAGAGTGAGTGAAGTGTAGGTAGTAGGCGCTAGTGCTAATGTGTTTAAGTGGAGGAAGCGGAAGCCGAGCCGACTGCAAAGCCGAGGTTCGCGCTTCCCGTAACCCGATAACAACACGCGCAGTCCCACGTGCATACACAGTCGTAACACGTAAGACTCTTCACGCACTGCAAACAAAACACCCCAAATAAATTAAAACAGAAAAAATGAGAGACAAGGACAAGAGGTTCGCGTATATAACTACCCCATTCCCCAACGCCCCTTTCACTTCTTGCTCTTGTTTTTAACTCTCACCAACTCAGAGTATTGATTCAGAGACACGGAGAAAGAGAGAGAGAAAGAGACGACACTCTCGCTCACTAGGGCGAGAGATTTAGAGAGAGAAGCCGCATTGTTTCAGCCATTAATGTCCCTCAGCACCAAACCGTGAATGCTCTTTTGCTTTTTCACTTTTCAAAATCTCTCTCTCTCACGCACACGCTGCAACCCCTTCAATCTGTGGGGAATATCTATATATACAGATATAATTATAATTAAGCACAAGCTACTTACTTCCGTCAAGGATCAGGGACCGAATGGAGCTTAGCAAGGTGACGCTGGAGATTTTCTCCAAGTTGGAGCAGAAATGGCTTTCTCACTGTCAAACCACCAAGAAAACTCGTGTGCTTAGCATCGACGGTGGAGGAACCACCGGCATTGTTGCCGGCGCTTCCCTCATCCACCTCGAGGACCAGATCCGACTTCAGACCGGCGATCCCCATGCCCAAATAGCTGATTTCTTTGACATCGTTGCCGGTACGGGCATTGGTGCCATCCTTGCAGCCATGATCACCGCCGACGATGGCTCCGGCAGGCCTCTCTATACTGCTAGAGACGCCGTTCATGTCATCACTCAAAGGAATTCCGAACTCTACAAGTTTAAGTCCGCCGGACTTCTTCGCCGGCGCCGGATATTTTCTTCGAGGAGCATGGATAAAATGTTGAAGCAAGTGTTCCAGAGAAGAGACGATGGAAAGTTGTTGACCTTGAAGGACACGTGTAAACCCCTGCTTATCCCTTGCTTTGACCTCAAGAGTTCGGCACCTTTCGTGTTTTCCCGAGCCGACGCGTCGGAGTCGCCGAGTTTCAACTTCGAGCTCTGGAAGGTCTGCCGCGCCACCTCAGCCACGCCAAGCCTCTTCAAGCCCTTCCACTTTACTTCCGTGGATGGCAAGACCTCCTGCTCCGCCGTGGACGGCGGTCTGGTAATGAACAACCCCACTTCGGCGGCGGTGACTCACGTGCTACACAACAAGCGTGATTTCCCGTCTGTCAGCAGCGTTGAGGATCTCCTGGTACTCTCGTTAGGCAATGGAGCGTCGAGTGGGAACCATGGACGAAAGATAAGTGATAATGGTGAGTGTTCGACATCGACGGTGGTTGACATTGTGGTGGATGGTGTTTCCGAAACGATTGATCAAATGTTGGGGAACGCCTTCTGTTGGAATCGTACGGACTACGTTAGAATCCAGGTACGTGAAGGAAGGGGGGTCTTCCTTTGACTTTTGTCACTCCATCCCAGAATACTGTTTGCTTTCCTAGAAAATACTTGATAAAGAATTTTTCTGACATGGAATTAGCGGACTACTTTGAGTAAAGTGAAACAGTGAAAGAAATTGATTTTGTTTTTACTTAAATTTTGAACTTGATAGCAGCTTCAGCTTTAGTTGATTACGACGTGATGTAAAGATGTATGAATCTGACTGGGTTTCTGAAAAATTTATGTGTGCAGGCCTTGGGTTTGGGAAGGACGAGGGAGGAAGTGCTGAAAGAGAGGGGACTAGAGTCGCTAGCGTTTGGAGGAAAGAGATTACTGAAGGAGAGTAACGGAGACAGAATCCACAGCTTTGTGCAACGCCTCGTTGCTTCTGGAAAGACCAGCCTACCCCCAAGTCCCTGCAAGGATTCCCCCATTACAACTCTCGCTAAGGCCAGCTAGCTAGTTCTATCTTGTATCTTTCTTTTTCTTTTTTGGTTTTAGATTTTAACGTTGTATGTTGTAAGTTGTAAACCAAGCTCAGGCCATGCCTCAAGAAAAGAAATGGAAGCCTCGAGTTTTTAACTTTGGCTATGCTGTGGTAATGATTCATACATTCACAATGATCAAGTTTTTTTTCTTTTCCCCTCGAAGGGGACAAAGTTAACTGGACTTGCTGATTACCGTTTCTCGTCAATTCCCCCAAAATGTCTGCGCAATTTGTGCAACACAACTCCACTACTTACTTCACTTGACGACGACCACACCCGTTTTATTCTTTTTGCATTTACAGTTCAAAAACCAGACAAAAAGATAATTCATTAAACCATATATGAGCAGTCACGAAACGATTCACGGGAGGTCATTAAAATTATAGGATTTTTTTTTTTGGTGGGGTATTTGAAATTTTTACTTGCTAAGCTAAGTCCTTGTCCTGTTGTTACAGCACTTGCATTTTAGGAAATTAACTATAAGACGACGCTTTCTCTTAATCAAAACTTGTGATTGATAATCACTTTTTTCTAATCAATGATTGACCTCAGTTCAGAAAATAAGTATCTTTTCATCCTCTCCAACTATCCCAATTTCCCAAAAAATCGAAGCCTTTACCACGGTTTGTTAAAGTTGTTTATCAAGGGAAATGTACCACTGTGGAAACAGAGGCGTGTTGACGTAAGAAATCCCTCCAATCCCTTTTTGCAGGATTCATATTTCATAGTCATACACGGGCAAAGGAAAGAGGAATCCAAATCCCAAATTTTAGGTGTGAGATTGATAACACTGTAACCAACAAGGACATCTCTTCATAATTCCTATGTCACAAAGCTTGCAAAACACAACCCACCTTTTTTCTCCATTCAGCCTTTCATTTATAGTATGCTCCTCTGAATCACCTTGATGATCCTTCTGGTAGGTAAGTTTGGTGATGGCAGTGTTAGTACATCTCCCTCAGCCACCCAGACTGGCTGCTTATGCCACGCATTAAATAGCCTCTAATCTCTGTTGCTTTATGTCACTGTCTTCGTTGGTTTTGCTTGTGGACTTTGTGATATTTTTTTCTGAGCTTTTTGTAAGAGCATGACACTTTATTCAGTCAGTTAGCTAGCACAGTGCTGCAAAACGTATACTCCCCATCCTCATTATCGTTGATTCCTTAATAATGACAATAGGTAAGACAACATTTCCGGCTTAAACCATTTATGGAATTGGGCATCTGAGCATGCTTTTACCGCATGTGACCGATGTGGGACATCACGTTCTTCCCTGTAATTAATGTTTGGGTTTCACTCATGGTAAACACAGTGAGGGCTAGAGCCTAGAGCCTAGAGCTTAGAGGGGTTTGAGAAAGAAGGGTTGGTGAGGGTGACCCTACATATTTTTTACCACTGTCCTTTCGGCTATAGTTCATTTGGAACGGAATTTGCATTGCAATCCTTTACTTTAACTCCCCTCATCCGTCTTAGTTCTCATTAATTGCATGGTTAATTTTCCTTTAGGATGATCTCTTTTGACCAGGCTTTGCAGTTTTTAATTGTGTTATAGCTAACAGTAATTAATGGTACTTGCATGCTAATAAGTGAAACAGGATTCATCACCTCTGAAATCTGAGTCTGACTAGTTCTGTTTTTGAGTGTTTGATTTTGGGTATGAACATGTGCCACACATGACTAGATTTGGCTAGTGATAGAAACACAAGGGGAGTGAGATTTGTCTTAGTTGAAGAGAGTTAGATCTGATGCTCTATACATATTAATGAAGTACAACAATAATGTTAAAAAAATTAATGTCTAACCATATCAACACAAACACAAAATAAATACATCTCATCTAACTGCTACGCTTAGCTTTAACTACCTTTACCAAGTACCATTCTGTATAACTTAAAATCCTCTACGAACACACCATTTTCATTAATTTAAAAAGCTTCTCTTATTGTTTCAACATCAAGGGTTAAAATTAAAAAACACAAAACTCTATATATATTATTGTTTTTCTGTCTTTCCCCGTAATTGAGTAACAGGATAAGAAGGAAAAGAAAAATCAAAATAGACAGAGATAAATTAATTAGCCGCCTGGAGGCACAAGCTTAGAGCCTCAAGTCGGCTCGGCTACTTTCTGAACGAGTGGCGTTGTTTATGTGTTACTGAATCCGACAAAATAGCGATGTGGGTCAAATCTCAGGGTGATGATCCCTGGTATTCCGGTCCACCCTGTGTTTTAAATTAGAAAAACAAAAATCGATATATATAATTTTTATAATTTTACAAATAAATAAGGGGTTTATGGGGCGTTTTATTTTTAAGAGCACATGAGTACAAATATGGCGGTGTAGGAGTAATCACAAGAGTGTGGTGGGCTTAGATTTTCCTCTTTATTTACGAATATTTGCATCGAGTTCCCTTGCATGATGAAGAAGAGGTTGCTTCACGTTTATGAAATTGCGCACTCCGCCCCCTCATGTGTCTTAAGGAAGGGTAAATGTTTTAAATTATTAGTACAACAGGACAAAGCAAAATTAATATGATAACACTACCAATTATAAACACATACATCATTACGCAAAAATTAATCAAGCACTAACCACAAACCTCATTCGCCCACGTACCTACTACAAACGCAAATGACTTTACTCACTCAGAAATTAGAATCTTAGCATTTTTAAAAAAAATAAAATTCCGTACATTGAAAATGGGAAAAATTATATATATATAAGGACTATATATTGTTACTGTGGTAACTTGAGAGAAGTCACCGTCTTCAATTGACAACGTTGCAGTATTTAAGCAGCTGAGATTCCCATGGTGTGAAAGTTGAAACAGAAAAAATAACTATAATAGTGAAGGCTAGATTCTACCCTAGTGAAGCTCCAAAGCCTTTTTCACCTTTTATATTCGATAACAGTTAAAGCAGCTTAAAAAGTTTCCCCACAAACTATATATTCAATAACATTATATATATAATGGTTTCTTATCGTCGTTTATTTTAAGGCGAGATTAATTTGGTAAAGTAGATTCCAAAGTCTTTGAGTTGTGGGAATGTAGTCTTCCCCACAATAATAAAATATGAGAGAGATATGATCAAATTATAGTCCATGGATTAGATTAGGACAATAAATAATTATAAAGGTCATTCAAAAAGAATATGTGGGAAGTGAAGAGCAAGATTGAGATTAAGTAGTTGGTGGGTAATCAAAGGCGTTCGCAAGTTTTATGAGATGATCACCACGTATTCAATCGCAAACAGCAAAGTACAAAAAGGAACAATAAGCAAAGTATTTGTGAGGTTTGCTTTAAATGACTAATACGCGCAGTGGGTCAGACCTCGAACCCACTTAATTGAGACCTAAGTTATGCTCATAATTTTAAGAATATTAATATTGATCGCCATGCATGCATTTCCACCAAACCAACCATTCGCGCAGCTATACTATAATGTTTTTTAGCTGCATGCTTTTCTCTTCTAGCATTAATTATATTATTCAAAGCATTTTCAGGTACGTTATAATTAACAACATTTTTGTTTGCATGGTACACACACAACCAAATACAACATGCCAAAGGGCCCCCAATTAAAAAGAAAAAAAGAAGTTGATCATGCGTGCAAATAACTTCAAAATATAGCCGCGCTAATAAACTGCATTGAATTGCAGAAAAAGAATCTTTGTTTTGAAAGAACAATACCTAAATTAATTAGTACATTATCGACGACCACATCATCATTCATCAACATATATATAACTTTGGGAGAAAGAGAGAGAGAGAGAGACATATATATATATATATATAAGAGTTTGGACATTTCTAGTTGGTGAGAAAGCTGATGATCATTTACATATTAAATTAGAATGGGTTTGATTGGAAAGTTTGTCTCTTTTCACCACTTAATTATCTGCTCCTCAACAATACTTCACCTAAATAAAAAGCTAAGCATATCCACATAGGAAAGTAATACAGTCATCAATTTTGGTCGTTTAAAGTTAACACATTCAATTTCTTTTGATTTCAATAAACCATTTTTCCAAATTAATGAATAGATGATAATAAAAGTCATACAATATTATTTATTTACCATCAGCTTTGCGAATTGTGATTGCAGTAAGAAAAGAAAAGAGAAATGAATATATGATATGGTCATGATTAATAAATTAATAACAATACGCGGAGTACTGCTAGACAGGGTACCGTATTGATTGAATGGAACCTATCATGGTGTTCAAGTACTACATGGTACACTAGTACTATGTCTTGTGCTAATAAACCTGAGGAAAAACTCAAAAGGTGGTCCACTCATTAAATGTTCTGAGTTACGAGTAGGTGAGTCAATTAAAACACCCACATACGTGATATCTTCTCAAGATATAACTGTTCCTTAGCCTCAGAGTACTCTGCAAATATTGAACCAGGCTTAGACTATATGTCGCACAAATCATCAATGCCACCATTTTTCTATACGTTACTGATTATCCTCCTTCTCACAGCTTGCTAACCATATGGGATTTTCATGGCCTTAGATTCCCTGCCATTCAATTATATTTCTAGCTAGGTCCATTATTATGAAAACACAAAAATAGTTTATTTCACAGCACTGTGTAGATGAATTTATATTATTAAACAAATACACATAAATCTAAGAGCTGAAAACTGTGGGTGATGATACGGGGTTTCACATAGCAATCAAACAAAAAAAACAAGTAACCCTCCTTCCCCACTTGTCTTTGTTGGGCCTGTGCAGCTCTTCCTCTACATACTCATAACTTCACTACGGTATTCCCTCACTCTCTACCCCACTACTCAGTGATTGTGTCTGAATTCTGAAATATTTCTGAGATTTTCAGTAGCTAGAGGACAAAAGGACACCATGGATAGAAATATATCAATTTGCCATTTATATTTTAGGATTCTCTGACTCTGAAATAAACTAAAATCCGCCAATATATAGCTGCTTTATTTACTGTGGAGCTTTTGTTGCTTTCTATCCACTCTAGCTACAATACAAATATTGTACACCTTCCATATATGCTACTTGGGATTTGTAGTATCAGTTGGCAGTAGAGTCACCAGAGAACCAAGTGAAATCACATCTAATCAATAATAGATGTGAAAAATCTGCATCTTATTGTGATTGTTTACTGTGAATTGAATTTGTGCTAACGGAGATAGTATCAAGTCTCAAGTCTCTTATAACACGATTGAAATTAGTATAAAGTATAAACCGCAGTTTAATTCTGCATTTTAGGGTCAGTAATCATATATATATATAAATAAAAGTGACGACAAAACTAAACCTCGAGATTAGAAGTAAAAGGTGATTATTCTGTTGATGGGAAGCTAAAAGCAGCTGAAAAACATGTACAGAAAGCAGAGTTTGCGTACAAAAATCCCATGAGTGATACGGAAATTAATTCAATCAAGCTTGTAAGAAATTAAGGATAGTATAGTAAGAGGACATATGGCGCACATGCGGGTATGGTGAATGCAACTCGTGCGGAGCACTTGAGACTAATATTTTTATACATGGGTTGCAATTAATGCTTAAACTGTTTCAAGTTTGAGTGTGGGTTTGACTTGGAAGTTGAACTTGGGAAAGCATGTTAGTTACACGTACATACTCTCAATTCTCAACACATCACACATGCAGGGGTGTAAGAACTAGGAAGGCGAGTAATTAATACCAGAATCCAGAATTATTATATTATATATAACATCGTTATTTAACATTAATTAATTGCCCTGTGCTTCAGAATCCAGATTCGTATCAGTCAAAAGCAAGCTGTGTGAGTGTGATTATGTATTGTTATTACTTATTAGATTCATATGGAGATCAATGTTTAGAATTTATTAATTAGTTGGAAAAGAGAGAATCCCTGCATTAGTGGGTGTGGGATTAATACGTACGTACTACTAGGCCTTGCAGTGCCAGTGGTGGTGGTGTGTTGGAGTTGACCCACACAGTACACAACACAGTGAGAGATAGTGAATAGCGAATAGCACGTGTAACTGTTTTATAATGATGTCGGCGACGGCCACACACAATATGAAAATAGAATACACCTTAATTAAGGGTTCTCATGAAGTTGCTTGTAATTTGAGCGTAGTAAAAGGCAGAAGGAGTGAAAACCACAATGTCTGTTAGAACCCCAGAGGAAGCTTCTTGGGCTTGCCTCTTGCCGACAATGCCCTACGTACGAATTACCTTTTGACTTGTTTTGGCTTCATAATTTTTCATATCAAAACCCCTCCTCCATTTTCGCTTCTTGTCGTAGCTTCCCTCCATAACCTTACCCCCTCAAACTTCTTTGGGCTCTTCCTCTAAGGTTCCCTACCAAATTAGGCAAGCCATCAGTCCTTTCCTATCAAGGCCCATTGGACTTTTTCGTTAATTCTTCCTAATACTTTTCACATTTCATCTGCTTTTATCCTCCAAAGCTAATCATAATTCATTTTTTTTTTTCATTGGTTGGTAGAAATAAACAGTTTACAAAAGGTATTAAGTACCGAACTGGGCTCTGATTAAATATGACAGTGATTTCGGATACCAGCTACTATTCATTTCAATGTTATAATACTGATAAGTAGATAGAAGATAGATGATATCTAGACCTCTACTGAGAACATCCTTGGGAATCCCTGTTGTTTTTGAAGTATCATGGTGATGTGCCTATTCGGAATGCTGATGCTCAGTCTGTTCCCGAATCTTTGTTTGCAATATTCTAAAATTATTCTGACTCCTTTGAGATAAGTGCTTATAACGGTGTCCGGTTTAATAGTCACTGGCCCTATAAGTGGGATAAAGCTGCCTTGGTGACAGATAAAACAGCTCCAGATGACTTTGTGGTGCTTACACTTCTTACCCCCCATAATTATATGCCACGCATTTCCAACAAAAGGACATCTCCTTTTTGCATAGATTATTTTCTCCATTGAGGCAGTAACGAAATATTGGGTATTGCGCTTTTCCATACCAATAATTTTATCGAGGTTTGCCTCAATTCCTTCAAAGACATGTTCATTACGTGCGCTATAAATACATCATGATTTTCTGGGGGATCTGCAGTTTCCAAATTTCTTTCCATATTTTTTTATTATCCCAACTTACTCCTGAGCTACTTTGACTAGTATTCCTCTGGTGAGTGGTGGTTTTTGAAATTCTATAACCATCTCTTACTTTGTAAATACCTGAGCCTTGCCATAATTAAGAGTCGATCATTCTGCTCATATCTGCAGATTGGTATGGTTCTAATTCGCTGAACTTGCTGGTCAGTATAAATTTCCTTAAGCCGTTAAGTGTTCCAGCGTTTATCCCTTCTGACTAACCCACTTACCTTCGTAGGCATATTATTTTGTGTGTTACTGGGTTCCGAAAATTGGCTTTTGGTGTTGATATTGTTCCCACTACCTACTTGCCAGCTTAGGTAAGGAAGAATAATATCTTTGGAAGTAAAAATGCCCTTCCAAATTGAAGAAGCATTCCCAGGACAAATCAGTTTATCCTCCCCCACCGAGTCCCCATATTTTGCTCGCATAACTTGTGAGAACAAAATATCTGGTTTAGTATAGATTCTCCAAATCTGTTTAGCTAAAAGCATCTTGTTTAAATCTGCAAAATTTTTTATTCCTAGCCCGCCATCTCTAATATCCTTGCAGACTTTATGCCAAGCAATCGTATGGGGTTTGTGATTCTCCAAATCTGTTTAGCTAGAAGCATATCACATCGGTCACTTTCTCTCTCTGTCGTTTTGAAATATGATAGATGGTAAATCGGCATTGAGATTAAGATTGATTGAATGAGACTATATCTGCTAGCCTGGGAGAGTAATTTTCCTTTCCAACTTTGTAGTTTATTCTCCAAAGCTTTGTATATGAGAGTACTGGGTTCTATTCCTGGTGTTTCCTTCCAGAAACCCTCCAAGATATCTTTCTATTTTGTCCGTTAGGTTTCTTTGGAGTATTCTGCTCGTAATTCTCATTAGCCTTCTAGGAGTGTTTTTACTAAATTTGACTCCAGATTTCACTTGTTTCATCCTAAGTCCTGACCAGCATCCAAATTCATTAAGAATTTCTGTAACTCTCATGCAGGAATTTATATTGGCTTTAAAGAAAAGGAGACAGTCGTCCGCGTAGAGCAAGTGGTTTATATTTAGAGCTTTTCTACATATCTTGATACCTTGAACCTCCTTATTGTTCTGAGCCTTTGCCAAAAGGTGCGAAAGAATATTCATGCATATAATAAAAAGACAAAGAGATAAGGGATCTCCTTGTCTAAGTCCTGCTTGTGGTTTAAACCATCATGTGGTTTGACCATTAATAAGAACTTGCAGTGTGGTAGTTTTCACACACTGTTCAATAAGATGTCTCCATTTAGCCGGAAAGTTCATTTCCTCAATAGTGTCTAATAAAAAATTTCATGAAACTTTGTCACAGGCCTTGAAAAAGTCAACTTTTAAAGCTGCCCAGCTTTGTTTATGCTTATTGATCTTGTTCAGATAAGGGAGGATTTCTCCTGTTAGAATAATATTTTTTGAGATCTGGCAATCCTTGAAAAAAGCACCTTGATAAGGAGTGATCAATTCCGGGATGGTCATTTTGAGTCTGTTCATAAGGGTTTTGGAGATGATTTTATATGCCACGTTGCAAAGGCTTATTGGCTGGAAGTCCATAAAGCTTTGGGGGTTATTTGTTTTTCGGATGAGAATTATGTTATTTTTATTCAGTTCCTACAACAAGTAGCCCCTATTCAGAAAGGAACTAACCATACTAGTGACGTCCGTGGCAACTATTGGTCAGAATTGTCGATAGACTATAGCATGAAATTCGTTTGGTCCTAGAGACTTTGATCCCTCCATTTGAAATTGTCTCAATCTCAAATTTGGTGAAAGGCGCATTGAGAATCTCGAGATGCCAATTAGTTAGCTTTGGAAGATTGGCCATCCTTATATACTCAAGGCGCCTCTTATCACTCTAATAAGCATCATTACTAATTATGGAGGTAAAATAGATTTTGGCCCCTATTTAATTTCTTCCATGTTTGAGAATCTGATTCCATTTGGTAATTGCAGAGTCTAAATCTTGTTTCAACCTCTACGTTGATTAACTACATAGTAAAAGTATCGTGTATTTCTGTCACCATAAATTAACCTATTTTGTGGACTAGTCGCATCGTGAGCATGTGTGATCAGTGCAACCACAACTGCAACAAAACTTGAGATGCGTTCATAGCAACAAATAACCCATCGCATATCTTCATTATCCAGCTTTGGAAATAACCTTATGAGGAGTGGTTGATTGATAGGTATCCAAACCCTAACTCAGAGGAAACAAATGTTATGTGGTAGAGCAGGTGTCCAATCTATATCTAGTACCTTGCTAACTATTTCTCTAAACTATTGTTCCACTCTAGGTATTTGGTACTTAAGGGGAACCCCCAAAACTCCACCCATTAAAGAATCTCGGTGACTATAGTTCTGTTGAGAACAACATGTTGTTCTCTTAGGGAAGAAAGGTGATTAAGGCTCCCTATATAGACCATGGTCTCGTTGTCTAGGTAAAGTACAAATCTTCCATCCTCTCAAAGTGCACAACATACCAATTTTCATCTCATCCCGCACTGTGATAGCACTAAGCATGTGTCATGAATAGTTGACGATGTTTTGAAGACGAGAAACCAAGAAGCATCTTTTATCAATCAATCAGAAAAGCCAATCAAATAGGCTATTAAAAATTAATCAAAATTGATATCATGTAACCAAACCAAATCGAACTGAACAAAAACTAAACAAAATCCATCACATTTTGTTTGGATTTGTTAGATTTAAGTATTTTTTGACTATGTGGTTTAGTTTGCGATTTGGTGTGCCAAAAGACCAAACAAAACCACTTATATATATAATTATAAATTTATAATATATATGTTATTTATATTAAATTTTTTTATATGAAATATATTATTTTTAAAATATCTATTTCAATTTGTGATTGTTTAATTTTCTTAAAGTGATGCATACAATCTCAACATAAAATATATTATATTAATTTATTTTAATATTTCATTTTTTTACTTGTACTAGGTTAGTTTTTCCAATGATCAATACTAAAAATTTATATTTAAAAAATTAGATTAATTAGTTTATATTATATTTTTCCTATTAATTTTGAACCTTGTTTGATTTTATAATTATTTAGATTAAATTTAAATGAACAATATAATTATTGATTTATTTATTTTGTAATGTTGTTTGAATATTTAGTTAAAAACATCTATGATTTTTATAAGAATTTTGTTGAATGAATTTAAATGTATAAAATTGATAAACTAAAATAACTTAAATCGCTCAAACTAAATCAATAATTTATGGTTTAATTTGGCAATATAAACTTAAACTAATGAATACACTATTATGTCAATTTGATGTAAATGATTTGATTTAAAAATCTCTTTAAATCCTTTAAACCAAACCCACCAACGCCCTACTATCAAACACTCTGTCCAAAATGCTCTGTTGTCCTCAATCATAACTGAATTAAACCTCACCACCGGTCCACGAGCCGCACGTTGGATTGGTGGTGAACGTGGATTTGCAGCAAGCTGTGCATCATGAACCTCTTCCATAATCTCACTTATGACAGAATCACTTGATTCCACACAGCCAATTCCCTTTTGGTTGTTCATTTTGGTAGTCTGTGTGGGACACTTTCGTTTTCGGTTTTGCATTGAAGCACAGTGACAATGTTCAACTTCCTTTATATGAACGTCCACCTCTTCATCTGCTCGCTTGGAGAGCTTTCGACTCTTACTCTGGCTATGGATTTCCATAATTCCTATAGGTGTAGCTATACTTCGCGTGCACACCATAATCTGGGGGATTTAATTTATTTTGGAAGAAGGAATGAAATCCGATTGGAGTAATTCGAATAATGGAGCCTCAATAATCATCACCTATCTAAGTCACGGCATACAGTGAATTTTCTCATTTAGTGCACCGAATGAACCACCAATCACTAGCAGAGTGTATAGGTTGTCTTCTTATAGTGAACTAGATGGCTTAGTGTTAGCAAAATAAAATAGAAAGCTGTCTTTCAATCTTCCGAAGTTTCTACCCCAAAGTTTTAGGGTTCATAGGTTGCATGATGAAAACTCTCGTAGATCTTCTTAAACTTTGTTGAACCTTGCATGGCGTGTTTAATTTGGATCTAAAGGTTAAAACTAGCTAAGGGGGGTTAGTAACCCAATAAGGGTTTTACCTCAAGCAAGTCTAGATAAAATGCTGGAGTGAAGTTAAAGCTTCTTTCTCTTCCTACTGTGATCATAATTCATAAAACTACCTTAAGCAAAATTTTTAAATCTGGTCTCCTAGTCATTAATGTTAAAAATAATATGTTTTATAATATAAAATAAAAAATAAAATACATTCGATTTATATGTATTTCTTTATATATTCACAATTAAGTTTTTCAATTAAAATTAAGAAATTGATAAAATTTTTTTTTAAAAAATAATTATAGACAAGATAAGATATATAAACTATACACATATTAATTTATGATTAAAAAATTTTATGACAAAAATATAAAAATATAAAAATTATATATAATTTTTTTAAATAAAATATATGATATAAAAATATGAAAGTAAAAAAGTAAAAATAATAAAAAATTAAAAAAATAGTGAAGAGTTAAATAATTTTTTAATATTTAATTTATTATTTTAAAATTTAATAATTATTATTTTATATTATATTTCAAAAATTTTTTAAAAATTGCATTAACATTACTTTCTTTCAAATTCGTTGAACAGCATTACATTACAGCAGCTTTCTGACGTATTGGTTTAAAAAATTTGCATAATCAATTTTCAAAAATCAACTAGAGTAAATTAGCTATGTAAGTATTGTATTGTATAAACTATGTAAGTATAATAAACAATTAAATATGTAAGGCGGGAGGGTAAGGCGGACAGCTACCAAAACCAAAGCAAAAGATTTGGGGAAACAAATTTGGCGGGCGATTCAAACCAAACAAATGAAACCATATAAGATAGAAACTTTTTCCATCCTACCCTTCTGCCTAACACATAGCCATACGTTCATTCCAACATTACCCTCATATTCTCAACTTATTTTTACTTCTACCGTCCAAACCTCCATGGATCTCCACCAGCGTCAAAACTCTGCTGTTCGACGAAGCTTGAAGCGAAAGCTGGAGCAAGAATTCACAGACGAAGGAGTAGATCAAGTAAGAGCCGATCGTAAAGTCTTGGTTCTTGAATCACAAAAGCCTCCTCAGGATCTGTTGGGCGATGTTCTGTCCCAAGTGACCGTTCTTAACTCCACCTTCTCATCATCTCAATCGGATCGTGTTGCGGCCAAGCGTGCCGTCCATGCTCTCAGTGAGCTCGCAAAGAACGGTACGTGTTTTCGCCTTTGATCTTGTATACTCGTATTTCTACTCATCCCTATATTTCCCTTATATTTATGCCTAGTATGTTTGGGCACGTGTCTGTCATTTTGGCTCAATGATGTATTTTTGGTTACATGCTTGTGAGATTTCATTTGTTATTGCCGTGTCGGAGTAATTGCGAAATTGGAAATTATCGTATGTTGCTGACATGGTTTTTTTTTTTGTTTTGGTTCTTATTGTGATATTCGCGATGATGATGTTCATTACATGCGTTATTCGCTTGTTTTTGGCACTGCTACTGGCTTGTTAGTGAGTTATTTTAATGTATATACCTCTTTGTTGCAGAGGAAATTGTGAATGGTATAGTGGACTGTGGAGCTGTTCCTGCTCTGGTGAGGCATCTACAAACACCAGAACCAGTGAGAAAAGATGATGGTGTTTCTAAGCCTTACGAGCATGAGGTTGAAAAAGGATGTGCTTTCGTCCTTGGGCTTCTTGCTGTGAAAGTAATTCAGTGCTATAGCCTTGTTCTTTTTAAGCATCTCAATTGTGTGAAACTGTGACTGAAGTGTTGTATATGTTCTATTGCTTGCTGCTGGTTGTAGAAATTGTTAAAAGAATTAATAAAACTTTGGTTTCATTCACAAACTTCTCTATATGTTGTAATTTGTACTAAATATTATATGAAAAATGGTATTCTTATTGCTTTTCGTGACTATTGAATCTCTGGTGCTTATTTACATTCCGTTAATCCGTTTTACTTATGTCGCCATTGTTCTGCTGCAGATGATGTTAGTTTGAAGCCACTTTTCCTTGTTCTAATTTGAAATCTATATAGCATCATGAAATGCTATAACACTGATTTGATTTCTTTTGGACTTAATCTTGAGCAGCCAGAGCATCAACAACTCATTGTCGATGCTGGAGCTTTGCCCTATCTTATAGATTTGTTAAAGAGGCACAAGACTAGTAGCAATTCTCGGGCACTTGCTGGTCTTATTAGGAGAGCAGCTGATTCGATTACAAACCTCGCTCATGAAAACTGCGGAATTAAAACCCGCGTCAGGTTTTCTATTTTCCACGCCTTTGAAATATAATCTATGAAAACTCTATTCTTTGTCTAAAATGTTGACTGTATATTCAGGGTGGAAGGTGGTATCCCTCCTCTTGTTGAATTGCTTGAATTTGATGATGGAAAGGTACAAAGGGCAGCTGCCGGGGCATTACGAACTCTTGCATTTAAAAATGATGAAAACAAGAAGCAGGTAGTTTACTTTGCATAGCCCCTTGGTTTCTCATATTGGTTATTTTGATGTAGTTGTTGATGTGAATCACTAATTGCAGATTGTTGGATGCAATGCATTACCCACTCTTATACTAATGCTTGGATCAGAGGATTCTGCAATACATTCTGAAGCTGTTAGGCACTCAACTTAATTTATATTAATCTCTTCTATGTGTTTAGTTTTCTTGCACACAATTCTTCCAGAACCGGCTGATTTAGGAGTTGTGTAGGTTGGCGTGATTGGAAATCTTGTCCACTCTTCCCCAAATATAAAGAAGGATGTTCTTCTAGCTGGAGCTCTACAACCCGTCATTGGATTACTTAGGTAATATTACACTTGATTTTTCACTTTTTCTGCAAGGTCTTTTCCTCAGTATTTTATCTAGTAATCTTCTCAAGCTCATAATTTCAATGACAGTTCTTGCTGTTCGGAGAGTCAAAGAGAAGCAGCTCTTTTAATTGGTCAATTTGCTGCAACAGATTCAGATTGCAAGGTGGATCTAATTATGTGTGTTGCACACTTGCTTTCCGATGGTTCTATAAAATGTATTATCTTCATATTTGGTCTTCTTTTATTAACTACTTGAGTTTGTGGTTTATGCAGGTTCACATTGCTCAAAGAGGGGCTATCCAGCCACTAATTGATATGCTCAAGTCTCCTGACACACAGCTGAAGGAAATGTCAGCTTTTGCGCTTGGGAGGTTGGCACAGGTGATTGTTACTACAATCAATAGTTTAATGTTTAAGCTATTATTGAATGGTTATTTTCATTTTTATATACATATATGCACACTTACATATATAAATATGTTAAATGATGACATAACACAATCAACTGCGTTATACTAGCTGCGATTTTATACATGAATTTTTTGCTCTTGCCATGTCTATTCATATTCTCTTGCGCATTTTGCCTCATATGATTCTTATATTAGGACATACACAATCAAGCTGGTATTGCTCATAATGGAGGTATAGAGCCTCTACTCAACCTTCTTGGTTCCAAGAATGGACCTCTCCAACATAATGCAGCCTTTGCTCTATACGGTCTTGCTGATAATGAGGTTAAGTTTGTTCCATTGTACTTTATTCAGTCAGCACATTATTCCGTCCTTTCATAATCATCTAAAGCTTGGCAATATTCTCTCACTGATTTAGCAGCATTTTTTGATAGGACAATGTTGCAGATATTATTAGGATTGGCGGTGTTCAAAAACTACAGGATGGACATTTCAAAGTTCAAGTATGTTCATCTTCTTTTCTTTACAATAAAATTAATAGGTTTATATTCAAGATTTTTCTGGATAATAATTGTTGTTTGTCAAGGTACATAGATAGAAAGTCTTCACTCCAGTTTATTGCCTTACAATTCTCATGTGACTTGCAGCCTACTCAAGAGTGTGTAGCAAAGACATTGAAAAGATTAGAGGAGAACATACATGGACGAGTGAGCTACCTTGCCAATTATCGATTTCTATGGCTGGAAATTTTATTTGTTTTCTATGATTATTTTCTATTTTTGTTAGCAATACTGGACAGGACTTATGTTAGTTTCCTTTCTCTGACAGGTTCTGAAACAATTGTTATATCTTACGCGATTTGCAGAAAAGGCCATTCAAAGACGCGTAGCCCTGGCTCTTGCTCATTTATGTGCCCCTGAAGATCGGAAATTTATTTTCATTGACAACAATGGTAGGAATGAATGGTCTTTAGTCTATACATCTTTGTCACATCTAATTTTGATCGCAAAATTATGTTTAATTAATATTCTATTGAATTTTACAGTACTTGAGTTATTGCTGGATCTTCTGGAATCAACTAACCTCAAGCAGAAGCGTGATGCTTCATTTGCGCTTCACACGTTGGCTACCAAAACCAAATCTGTTTCTCCCGTTGATGCTGCTCCTCCCTCTCCGTCTCCCCACGTAATTTGCTATAGATATCTTATTTGTTTATCCCATTCATCTAATTGGAAAAGAAAAAAAATAGATGCAACTTTTAGGTTAGTAATCAATTGTTTTTAACAAATTTATGACATAATGGAGAAAATAATTTTAAATAGTTGAGTTATAAAATATGTTCACGTGATATGTTTTCATTGATAAAGTTGATAGTTATCACTCGTAAAATTGTATTTAATTCTTATCCTATTCAGAAGTTCCTTTTCCCCTTCCATGTCATCGTAATTTCATTAATCAAATTAATAGTTTGGCTTAGACAGTCTAGTTGATTTTGTTTGCATGTAAGTTTAGGAGCTCAAAAATTGGAAAATGGAATATGGTTTTGTTCACTTTAAAGTTTACTCTTCGTTGCAGATATACTTAGGCGAGCGATATGTAAACAGTCCTACACTTTCTGATGTCACATTCTTAGTTGAAGGTGGAGAAGCTCCCCTGGAATATTTTTTCTTCCATATAATTAATTTGAATCATGTAGACATAATGTTATTATTATTTTTTTTTATCAGGTAAACGATTCTATGGTCACAGAATTTGTTTACTTGCTTCCTCTGATGCGTTTCGTGCAATGTTTGATGGTGGTTACAGGGTAAGCATTGATTAATCTGAATTCTCTGTTTTCTTTTTTTTGGGAGGGGGCCGGGCTTAGGCATTGCTTTGCTAGTAAATTCGCTCCATCTTTCACAACAATTATTGTATCTGTACAACATAGCTGATCTTCTGTAATTATAGATAGTCAAATAGAAACTTGATAGTGAGGTTTTAACAAGCCTAAAGTTACTTAGCAAATAACGAAAAGGTCAATTATGAATCTGAGGAACGTCGGTGTAAAAGCCAATTGATGTCTTTTGAATGTTTAATGCAGGAAAGGGAAGCCAAAGATATAGTGATTCCAAATATTAAATGGGATGTATTTAAATTGATGATGAGGTGTGAATTACTATCCCTTTCTCTAAGATTTTTCATCTTTTCTTGATGTGCTTTGTCTGATAGATGTTAATAGGCCCCATACTTGACTTGATTTTCTTTGGGCGTTTCCAGATTCATATACACAGGAACAGTAGATGTCAATTTGGATATTGCTCAGGATCTCCTCAGAGCTGCTGATCAGTATCTTCTTGAGGGTCTTAAGCGTCTCTGTGAATATACAATTGCGCAGGTAGGGCAAGAGCTTAATTTCAGCTATTTTCTGTTAGATTATTTTATATTCATATTGTAATCCCTTGACTCAATGAATTATTCTTAGGATATTTGTGTGGAAAATGTTTCACTAATGTACGAGTTATCAGAGGCATTCAATGCTATGTCATTAAGGCAAGCATGCATTCTATTTGTATTGGATCAATTTGACAAACTGAGCGCCAAACCATGGTATGCTATATTGAAAAAGTTTGATGGTCCATTCATAGTTTACTCTGATATTCTGGTGAAGGTTCTGGGCTTGGATCCTTTAATCCAGGAAAGCTAACTCGTTTTATAGTTTATGTTCAAGTGTTTTTCATCTTGTCATGAAAATATGCAGGTATTGCCGTCTAATGCGTTGCATCGTGCCAGATATTCGCAGATTATTTAGAAGTTTACTTACCAAGTCTACCCCAGCTGACTCATGAATCGGGATTTAAGCTTTACTAAAGAACTAAAAAAAAAGTGAAATTGTACAGAGCTGTAAAATGTTAATAGAAACAGACAACAGTAGATCATTTTTTGTCTGAGCTATGGGAAGATTAATTGCGTTGTAGCATATTTTGTTAGCCTAGAAGCTAGGATGCTAACTCTACATTCGAGGGTCATATTTGGCTGTAGCAAGAGATTTTGCGTGTAGTTATTGTTAATGGAAAGCTTTTAGTTGGTAATTCCACACAAATCCATTTCATTACCTTTGGATTTCTTGTTTTGCCGTCGGTACCCAAAACACCTTACGCATAACGGGCCTAATTGGGGAGACAACAAATCAAACTGTTAAAAGTTACTTATGTTTTTAATTTATTTTTAAAAAATAATCATATGAAATTAATTTTAAGAATGTTATGTTAATTTATTTTCATTTACTTAGGAAAATACTTATTTTCTTTATTTTTCATTTTAAAGAATTGAAGTTTAGAATATTTTTAATTATTTTGTTTTCAAAATACTTGTTTTATTTTTCATTTAGTTAAAAATTAATTTTGTAATAGAAATACTCTGCATCAAAATTGTGTCCATTGCGATTCTCACTGTATCGAAGAAAAACACAAATTTTGTCATTAGAAGTGCAAGCAAACTGTAGGATTTAGGTAGGGGTAAGTATTTGTGGCTTTGAACAGTAAGACCGTAACAATACATGTGTTTATCCTATAATTCACAGCAATAATCAAGAACTAAATGCTCCCTCTTATACATCTTTCAGGAATCAAGATCACTTTAAGTGATTCACTTATTATTAATTATTATATTATTGGAGAATCTACTAACACAAATATAAAAAATATATATAACTCTAATCCTAAAATTATTAATTATTATATCATTTTGAATTTTTTGATCTATTTTTGAATACATTTTTTTGACAATTTGATAATAAAAATATTTTTTAAAAATCTTATGAAACAGAATAATATTAATAAAAAAATACTAATTTATATCCCAGTTATTTCTTACTCACAGGACAAATCAAATTTAACTCGTCTGGTTCCCTTTCCAGAAGGGGAAAAATTTGTGTTCCTAAATTATCCCAAAGAAAATCTACTGCACTAGCAAGAAGCAACGGATTAGCAGAAGGCAGGAAGTGAGTAACAAGCGACGGAGCAACAGCGAGATGACTGTGCAGCTATCAGGCTTATGGCTGTCTAACTCTCCAACAATACCTGAAAAATTTGTACCAATTGGAAGCAGACTATACCCAACAGCTTTCGCTGCCCCAGCAACCCTCTCATCCCAATCTCCCACCATTCAGGCAAGCTTCAATCACCTACCTACCAATTCCCTAAATGTCTTGTAATTTTTGTCTCATCCAACTTATTTTACTATTACTTCTTCACCCTTCGTTTGGTCGTTAAGAAAAGTAGAAAACTGAAGATGGTGCATCAAGATAATGGCTTCTGATACTGTGAATTATAGGTTGTTTTATTTATAGTGTAACCTTGATGATGTAAAACTTTAGGTCTCCATGTTTTTCATAATGGGAACATTACCGACTCCATTTTTAGTTTAAGTTTAGGTGTTCTTAAGAGCTTTTGTTTTGAGATTACTGAGTATAGGAATTAATTCAATTTTATTATGGATTGTGATGTTTGTGTTGGCTGATATTGCCATGAAAACCTATGAGGCATAACTACAGATAATTATCATTGCTTTCCATACTAATTAAGAACCGCTAGACTTGCACTTAGCTAAAATGCAATTTGGGGCTTGAACCATTGACTTAATTTGGATTTCCAAATTCAAGCTAGTTATTGAATATTTAAATCGATTGAGAACATTGCAGATAGTTGATGTGAAAAGTCCTGCTTGGCGTGAAAATGGGTATGCCAATTCCAACGCATTCGATGGCTGCCAGGGGGAGATCAATTGGAATGATCTTGATACTGATCTTTATCACTGGACAAAGGCAATACGGCCCGTGCAGGTATGTATGTGCCTATGTGCCCAAATTCCTATGTAACTCATGCTGATTCTTTCTGGCTATTGGGCAGTGGTTTCCTGGTCATATTGCAAAAGCAGAAAAAGAACTTAAAGAGCAGCTCAAATTGATGGATGTTGTGATAGAAGTGAGGGATGCCCGAATTCCCATGTCCACAAGTCATCCACAGGCAAGTATTATTGTGTCTGGCATTTTCATTTTTATCATATATTTAACCTTTTTTCTTGACTGAATTGGCAATTGCTCAAGCTTTCTTTTCTTTTCCTGTTTCCCTTTCTTATTTGAAGCCTAATATGTTAAATTTTCCATCTGGTGGTTTGGTTGAAAATACGCTTGCTGGTATTTTCATCTCCATTGTTGCTCCTGGCTTCTTTATTTGATTGATGGCTTTTATTGTTCACATTTATTGTTGAAATGCCATTTTCCCAAATACTCATTCTCACTGCTTATTTTGCTTTTGCAGATGGATTTATGGCTTGGGAATAGAAAGAGAATTCTGGTTTTAAATAGAGAAGACATGATATCAACTGCAGACCGCAATGCTTGGGCAGCATATTTTACTGGGCAAGGCATAAGGGTTGTCTTCTCCAATGGGCAACTTGGAATGGTATCTAAACAAGATATGCTTTTCCAGCGTTCCATGGTTTGAAGGTTTGTGGTATGGTATGTTTAGCTCTATGTTGTAATGACAGGGCACAATGAAGCTAGGCCGGTTAGCAAAGACATTAGCAGCTGATGTAAATATCAAACGTAGAGCCAAAGGACTACTCCCTCGTCCGGTGGGTTGCTCCTAGAAATTGAAAACCAATCTCAATTCCTTTTGTCTTATTTTATTTTCTAGTGAAAGTGATTTGATACTTTATTTGTTCACATAGTCTAATTAGAGGAGTATATGTCAATCAGACCAAAAAGATGATCCAGTAAATGATTTTCTTAAATACATTTGCATCTTATTGGTTTGAATAGCTTCATCTAAAGTTTCTTGTTCTGTTTCTTATTTTACAAATATGTTACTCATTTATAACTCTACACTTTTTAATTCCTTGTTTTCAGTGGATATAATCGAGTTTCCATTGCTACTGTCTGACTCTTCAGAAAATCCTTCCTGTCACTTTGCTGTTTCATTCATTGTTCTAGCTAAATGCTATCTTACTAATTGTTTGTGCAAATTATATTGTACTATATAAGCAGATCTTGCAGTCATGAATATTAGCAAATCTTTGTCTTACTGGCAAATTATTGCTATTGACATGCGTTGCTTCTCAAAATAATAAACAGGTTCGAGCTGGAATAGTTGGATACCCTAATGTTGGAAAATCATCTTTGATTAATCGTTTGTTAAAGCGAAGAATGTGTCCAGCAGCTCCGAGGCCGGGTATAACTAGAGAATTGAGGTAACTCACTTTAGCTTTTTTCTTTTCATTTGATTCCATCAATTATTTATTGTCAAGAGAATGAAATTATTGGAAAATTTGATACAGATTTTAGTTTTAGATCAAAAATTTTTGTGCATTTATTGCTGTTTTTTCCATCGAAGATTGAAGGCAAGAATTTTACAAAATAAGCCCCCTTCCAAAACAATAAGGAGGATAGTCTGAAGTGAAGTGACTCAAGAATTTAATGGATACAAACAGTATCCTAAATTGCATCTTCACTTATTTATGTCCCTAGGTTGAAGGAACAGCTTCTGGGGCTTTCTTTGCTCCCAGCAGAAGAAAAAGTGAGTTGTGCTAATAGCGTCAAAAACCAAGTCACTTTCCAGCAATTGTATATCAAAATTGTTTGGTGCTAACTATGAGTTAAAGTCTGAAACAAGAAAAAAGTAGTGGATCTTTCATGACAGGTACTTTAGTTTAATCACATATCTCTCTTAATGTAAAAGGTGGGTTCGCTTTGGGAAAGATCTTGAATTGTTGGACTCTCCTGGGATACTCCCTATGCGAATCAGTGATCAGTCAGCTGCTATAAAACTTGCCATATGTGATGACATTGGGGAGAGATCCTATGATGTTGCTGATGTTGCTGCAATTCTTGTACAGATGCTTACCAAACTCCCTTTCGTAGGTATGTATCATGTCATTTGACCAAAGTAGAATTTTCACTGGCATTTTGCATATCCCTTAATATCTTCAAAACATGCATGCTATAAATTAATAAAGTACACTAATCAAGAGTTGGGGTGGTCGATTATAGCAACGTGACTATAAAATTGTTCAAAATATTTTACCCTCCCCCTTTATTATATAGCAACTTATGAGTCTCACTTTGTGAACAATGAAGGTGCAGATGCTCTTCGCAATCGATACAAGATTGATGTAGATGGTCGCTCTGGTCAAATGTATGTTCGTCTGTGGTTACTGCTTGGAATGCCTATTCCTCTAAATAATTTCTTGTTAAATTGGAACCTTATATTTACTGAATTGCAGATTTGTAGAAAAGGTTGCACTTCATCTATTTAACGGTGATGTTCATCAAGCAGCATTCCGCATCCTCTCAGATTTTCGGAAAGGCAAGTTTGGTTGGACTGCACTGGAGAGACCTCCTAGGTGATACTGATGTCGATGTTTCCTTTTATATTATTCAAAGTCGTTGAAGGTGGAAGTTTGAGGTTCAGAAAACAAAGGATTTGACGCAGTTTAAGGCCTCCTGCCATACGATGTAAATTAGGTGGTCTGAATTTTACGCTTTATCTGTATCCACGAGAGGGAAGCTTAGTGTGACGAAGGCAACAGGGTCAGGGATATTACATTATATCAAATTTGTAATTAAGTTTACAATTACTAAATCGTATTAAAAATTTTTGGAGGGATGTGTTGCTCTCAGGAAAGACACAAAGTCACGAAGGGTACCTAAGGAAACAAATGAATAGCACGAAAAAAAAAATGATAATAGTAATAATTCATCACAATCTTTATATGGCTACAAGATTACAGGTGGGGAAAAACAATAAACCGGCATAGGAGAGAAAATAGAAAGAAGAGGAAGCATAACCAAACATTACAATGCCCCTGATAATATATATTTGTTGACTTACTAATGGCATGTATATAGCATTAGCAAGCAATGCTTTTAGTGAATACTTAAAATTTGATTGTCTTGGAAAATTGGGAACTGCAAAGGTGTATCTCCTACATTATCATCTTGCAATTGTAGAAGCACAAGTAGAATCGTCTTTGTTTGACCAGCTTTCTTTGATTCGACAAGCCTGCATTGGGCGCTCAACCAGTGGGGTCTCTGCAGCTTCCATCTCCAACTGCAAACAATATCTTTCAAATGTCTCTACACTAACCTGAAGTCTAAAATCTATGCTAAACAGGAAGTTCATCTCCAGCCTGTTCAACTCGGATATGCTTACTCCTCCAACTTTTGCATAATAGGCATTGTTGAAGAATCTGCAAAACCATGAAAACTTAAACAGCTTGCACTGAACGAAACAAAATATATTATACGAGTTAAACAAAATGCTATCTGCTAATCTCAAGGTCAAACTAATCATGGATGCTGTTAACTAGTACATACGCATCATCCATAAATTTACCTACTTTTTGACATGTTTTGAAATGTTTATGCATCTCTCATTAATTGGCTTTAATTTACCTACTTTTTGTAGAGCAAGTCTACCTAAACTTTTTTCCAATATTAGACAAATCACTGAAATTTCTACTATAAGAAAGCATGGGAACATTGACAACAAGATAAAAAGTGCAGCTGTGAACTAGTACATACGCATCATCCATAAATTTTGCAGCTAGCATTATGCTTGTTATCAGAAGCCGATGCACATTTAGTGAAGTCAGCTTGACCTCAGCGCACTGAAGGAATCTATCCACATAGATTTGCGAGATAACAAAGCAAGATGGGCTGCAGCCTGAATACTTGAAGATACGATCAATGTACTTAGGAACACTCAGAGTAGGCGCTCTTAAACCATGAAATACAGTAACAACATCTTTAATGTGTTTTGCCTCCAATAGCATTTCATTTCTCTGAACTGATCGCTCAAGAAGTGAAGAAATAATTGATAAAACCCGAGGAATTCCTACCATTCCTTTGAGTCCCAATGAAAGGTATACGTCTGAGCTTAAGTCTTCAGATTCAACCGCCAGAGTCCCCATATCCAAGCTGCAAAGCAATGAAGAACCATCAATAGGACAATAAAATTATTGAAATGTACTTTATTCAAACACTAGAAAGATGAAAGATCAAGCCCAAGATCAACTTGATAATTCTCAGGGTGTTGGAGGACGTGTCGTTAGGGAAAATATTTATCTTCATAATATCATGACTCGTGAATTAAATGAACTGACTTTTATTCTATCTAAAACTATATAACAACTTGGCCTTAGAAGGGATGCACTAACATTTTGAATCATCGCACTGTCAACCACATCCCCAAACACTACCTTTAAATATCCTTATCTCTTGTGTATGAATGCCTTTCTTTTTTTTTTTTTTTGGTTGAGTTGTGTATGAATGCCTTTATATCGCAATAAGGTCTGATCTGGGGTACATATAACGTACATATACATTTCCTCTAGTCTCATTCATGCCAGGTGACTCGAAGTTTTGTCAGATGCAATCAATAGTTTAACTTAATGGGGTTATGGGGTGCCAAGAATGACTAGGACGCCATAGTTTCTTATGCCATACCATGAAACAACTTTAGGAAAAGTCCTTTCTACTTCAGTATAATTTCTATGTCAGATGCATAACAAGTTCTCTGGACAGAAATTCATGTCGGAACAATTGCAAAGGATTATGTACTCAATTTGCCCACTTGACTTCACGCGACATACATCTTCTGTCAGTTAATCATTCCCAGATCTCAGAGGATCAATTTCACTTCTCCTCCTACCCCTCGCCCCCTTGGATCCCGAAATAGTGCCAAAATTACAATAAATCTAGTAATAAAGGCGAAGCTGTTAAGCCATGTGCTTCACAATTCCCATTAATAAATGATAGAAAATTGACAGCTCCACACCATTACACCTCCCGCCCCCAAAAGATGAAAGGAATGGGGAGGGAGGAAAGAAAAGGCCTATAGCTTGACAGAAAAATCAACCAAAGAAAAAAACAGAAATAAGAAAAACCCACTACGCAAAAATTGAGAAAGCAGAAACCATATAAATCTATCAAAATCTAAAGCAAGCAGGGAGAGTAGAGTGAAGGTGAGCCCTCGTATCCAGGCTAGCATAGAAAAGAGAGACGAAACTCACAAGTTGTGAAGGGATGACTCCAGCGTAGAGCAAGTGATATTTTTGCACTACATAAGGGTAAGGCGCGAAGAAGGTGGCCTGAATCGAGAAACATCATCTTTTCCGTGGGAGTTGGCCATTGTCTGGTATGTATGTGTTAAAGAAAAGGAAAGGAGAAGAATAGATGTGTTTAAAGTAATTAATAGGAGAAAGAGAGCATAGGCATAGTGTGCCTTCTTATTTTTGTCCAAGGCCAAGTGAGGCATAATAGCTTTCTTGCACTTTTTCTCTCTCTACGCTTCACATGAGATAGCGTCGGTAATGCACTCCATCGTTGCCATGTTCAAGTAGGTGGGTGAGAAAAAGCAAGGTACCACCTCTCTCTCTCTCTCTCTGCAGGAGACGAGTGGGTCCTACATTTTTTTCTCCATTGCTTTTCTACTAACCAAAAAAAAAATGGTGCGGTTTCCTTCAATGATTTCCATTACAGGTTCAGATTGTCCTTTTGCAAGGAATTAAATAAGTTAAATCACGCAAGTAAATTTAATCAAAAAGTTATTTGGTTGAAAATTGACATTACAAGTTTATACACAACATTGATCTGATGCTGGGTGGAATTTAAAATTTTATAAGATGATAAGGAAATTGCCATTTTTCTTTTTGTGTGTTGTTGTGTTGTGCTTCTTGTGGTCATGGTTGCGACTTAAATACTAAAACACAGTGATCATGATTCACGAATCTTCAATAAATTAAGGCACAAGATAGGCCACACTTTTTGGATCATTGATAAGAGAATTGAAATAGCATTAAAGTTGCTTCTTCTTCTTCTTTCTCAAGGTGGGAATAAAACCAATAGAAAAAGGATCGAACTTTATAGGATGAAATTTGTAAGAAAGAAATCAAAAAATAAAAAATTCATCCTAAATAAATTAAGCTTTCATATTTTGAAAAATTCACATCTCTCTTCCTTTAAAAAATTTAAATCCGAACCAATGATTCCTAATTCTTAACTATCTTCAATGCTCCTCAATCTCAATGCCTTATGATTCGGGTTTTGCTTTTTCTTTTACAGCTTATTGGACCGCGTAGCATGCTACCCATTTCTCGCTTTTTTTAATTAAAAAAACTGTAAATTTTTTGTAGCCATCTTTTTTTATTATACTTTTGTTTAGTTTTACCATTTAGAACGCAGGTTTTGTGAATTAGTTTATTTTATAAATTTGCAACCAATTAAATTTATGACCTTCAAAGTAAAATAATTAATTGATATAAAATTTTAAGAAATATATTTTTTAGTAATTTATATATTAAATAAAAATCTATTATCTTAAAAGAACTCTCATCATATTTTAATTTTAATAAGATTTTGTATGTATTTTCAAACCAGATAAACAAATTTGTGTAAATTGTAATTTAGATGTTTTTAAAAAGTGACAGGAGTAATTTATTAAAAATATATATAATTTTTTTATTTTTTATATGTATTATTATTTATTAAATAAAATTTTATTAATTTATCTAATTATAAAAAATAATTATTTCTTTTTAATAAAAATATAAAAATAAATGTTTAACTCCAATATGAGTTAAATTTTATGCATTTCTTTAATCATTAGGTTAGAAAACAATAATTATATTAACTCCCTTGACACGCCAAGATACAGGTAGTCACAATAAAATATCGTTAAGGGTAAATTATAATTTTATCCCTTTTAGTTTAACTTAAAATTGATTATAAATATGTCAAGAAAAAAAGTTATATTATGATTAAAATTTTAATATTAAAAGTATAAAAATTACAAGTAACTAATAGGATTTTCCTTTTATCTTATAAAAAAATAAGATAATGATGTGGGGTTTTCAACCAATATTTTATTTGCATTTCCATTAATTAGTGGTTTATCAACCAATATTGTGATTATGATGGATGATGTCCCCACTTGCCAAAACTCATTTAACCAACTTTTTTTCATATTCACGGAAATAAATAAATAACATTTTATTTGATTAATTGATAAAATATTTAATAATTTAAAATTTATAAAAAAATAAATAAAAATAATAATTTGTAATACCTAAAATTTTTATTAATCAATGATATAAAACTTTGTTAACAAAATGCATAAATAAATAATAAACAAGTGATTAATTTGACTAATAGATACTCTATTATTTTTAAATAATATTTTAAATCTTGTGTATGAAAAAAAAATTCAATTAAAAGAGTTTTACTCTCATTATGAGACTTTTATCAGTTCAAACTAAATTAATTAAAATTTAATAATTTTGTTGATATTTGTAATTTTAATAAAAAAACATAAATAAATAAGTAATTTTACTTATAAATGATGGTCCAACTCGTGGGTTTTAATTGCACTTTATTTAATCTTAACTTTACTTTCATGCTAATCATATTAGATAGCATACAATATAAAATACTTAATACCTAAATTTGCATCCGCTGAATATTTGTTGCATATCAAATATTCAAAGTAATTGGGCTAAAAAAAGTTATCAGAGTAATCAAGGTAGTCAGCAAATGAATAATGATCCACACTTTCACTAATTGACCACTAAATAGTTTTATAAAAAAATGTTTGTTTTTGGTACGGAGCGATACATCATTGGATGCATTCAATTAATATTTGTTTTTTGGACTTTATATTAATCTTAATTAAAAAGCATATTAAATTGACTCTTAGGATTCATAAGTTGATGCGAGAGGAAAGAAATATTGTGTAAGAACCGTTGGATCTTATCTGTTGAGTTTGTTTGATGCATATACGCATGTCCCACGAAATAATGATATTTTGTAGACAATATGGATGAATAACATATTAAAATTTATATTTATTTAAATATAACATCTCATATTGCTCGATTCAACGTCGCAAAAAATGACATGTAAGCTTCTTTTAATGACTGGACGAAAGCAATTAAGTTTTATTTTTATTTTTTATAAATATTTTTATTAAAAAAAATTTTATTCAATATATTATTAAATATTAAATATAAATATTTTTTAATAAAAAATTAAATATAAATTTATCACATTATAAAAATTAATTTATTTTAATAAATTAAAATTATATTACTAAGTAATTAAGTTATGTTGTAACTAAAGTTGGTAGATTAGCAACATCAATCACACAACCTCGCAACTCTTTAACTCCTAATGTTATGATACTTTTTGAACACTATTTATAATTATGATATTCATATAAATGATTTGTACTCAATTAAAAAAAAAATATTAGTCAAACTCAAAATGTTGACGTATAAATTCAAATTAATACTACTAATTTCAACATTAAACACTTATCATAGTAATGTATTGATCAACAACTAAAATGTGTGTCAATGGGTGGCTTGCAGGACAGTTGGCAAAAAGTGTCGGTGTTGTTGAAGCAACTCAGTCATAATAATCTTCATATTCATATTTTATAGCTCCAATTTTTGTGAAAATTCACAAATTTTAATTTTATTTTTAATTAAATATTACATTAATTCTTGTTTAATATGTTTGTCTCGGCATTTGTCGGCCCAGGCTGGATTTGGACATGTAGTCCTAAAGGTCTCACCACCTTTAATGATTTCATCTACATAAATGCCTTAAGCCTATATACGCTGCATTTGTTATTTTTAATAGATTAAATCAATAAAATTAATTGAAGAAATATAAGATGTTATTATTCAAATAATATATGTTGAAAAATATGCATATCTTAATTATTTCTTTTACTAATATAAAAATAAATTAGTATCTCTTTAAAATTTTTTGACTTACTGTTAATTAATTCACACTGATACATGCTCTAACGACTATGATTTAATTAGTCAACAATTAAAACGTCTATCATTTAGGTATTTAAGCATATATTTCTAAAAATATAAAAAAAAAGGTCTTGTATGACACACATTTCTTCAGCGTAATTATATATTCACGTTAACTTGGTAGTTTATAAATTATGAGATTTTAATGCATCTACATAATTATAAAATTTATATGTAATACTCTTTTGAAGTTGTTAAAGTAGCACCTAATGAAAATCTAATATGAAAAAAATTGTATACAATTTTTTTATTAAATTTTAATATAAAATTAATATGTGTATAGTTTATATAATGTTTTTAATAATTAACTATTTTTAAATTCTTTTAATATACTTTAGTTTAATTAAAAAAATTAATAATAAATATTAAAAAATATATTTAAGTTAAATAATATATTAAGATGAGGTTTATAGGTATGAAAACAAAATTTCATTCCGTGTATATATCTTGGCAGGTGCAAATTGCAACGACAAAAAGTTGTCATTTTCAGAAGTTGAGTATATCTAATTTATGCTGCCAACTCTTATGACTCGTGAGTCCCATGATTACAAAATTTGAGGTCATGCTTCCAGGAGGAGCTGTAATTATGTGCTAGAAAAACATTTAATATTGATTTCTTTTGCCTGTTCGCTTCAATCATATTGAGAGTATAAATTGAGATTGACTATATTATTATTATCATTATTATTTATTGAATATCTTACAAACATAGATCATTTTATGACATTTTTATATGGTTACATTATTAAAGCCACTTTTTCCTCTGTCTATTGGGCTTAGGCCCAAAAGGCCGAAACTAAATAATGTTCTCCTCTGCACAGCACATTATTTAGGTAAAGTGGAAAAAAAAGATGTTACCTCGTCTCGGGAAGAGTGTTCCGATATTTTTGATGAACTTCAATTCAATATTTATATCGCTGCTCCACTATCTTAATAAGGCCGCGAACTAATTCATTCCAAAATTTCGAATTTTAAAAAGCCAGAAATCCTTCTTCTTCTCCTCTCTTTGAGATAGTTGATGATCTCTATTCTCTTCGCCTGACTCCAGGGACTAGGGTTTTCTGCCAATCTCTTCCAAATTAACTCCACTCTCAGGTACATATTCTTCTTTCTCTTCCTTTTTTTTTTTTTTTTTGATTTGGATAATCTTGTTTGTACTAGTTATCTCTCTTCTCTCGAGACCTGCAAACGGGAAGAAATGACGGTTCTTTAGATTTCAACTTTCTTTTTGTCCCTCTCTTTGCTCTTGTATTTCGCTCTAATGATATCTCCCCCTCATTTCACCTGTGTCCTTCAGTCCTCGGTCCTCTTCATTGCATGCTTCCCTACTCTTTTTCTCTCTTGGGATTTTCATTTTACTCCTGTCCTTTTTTTTTTCTTTTTTAAATGGTGCCATACTAGTTTCTATTTTTTTTTTGTTTTAAATTCTTTTTACTCATACACTTAGAAAAAAAAGAGTTTGGATTTATGTTTTTTTTTTTTTGGGGTTGATTTTTGATTACTTGATTGATTTTCAACTTTTGTTTCTCTCCTTCATGTGTCCTCAAGAAGTACAAATTTATTTGGATTTGATCTATTTAATTTTCAGTGTTTCCTTATAATCTTGAAGCATCAATAATTGTTAAAAATCCTAGCTTTAGATGCTGAAATAATACTTATGCACTGGATTAGTACTGCAGTTCCATGTATCTCATAATATTCATTATATTTAGACTTTTGTATATAAATGTCTATGATCTGTGATTTGGTCTTAACATGTTTTATCTGGCAAAGTTATAGCAATCTACGAATTCAAGGATTTTTTTTTTTCTTGAAAGTTATGTGCAGATTAATATCAGAATTTCGTAGTATGTCATAGTATGAATGTTATATTTATTTGTTTTATGAAGAACAGTCTATATTTCTATGCCAAGGCTGTCTACATTTTGGGTTCATCTTGATAAGTTCGTTGCTGATGCGACGAGTCTTACCAAAAACTTATTTTTTTTGTAATCTTATGTAGTTTCCTGTTTTAACTATTAGGCTCGTTGATTTTGTTGTCAAACACTCAATTATCTTTACATTTTATTGTTGCCATTGTTGTGGCAGCTATCACTACAATTATCTTCTTGGTATCAGACAATATATACATTTTATTGTTATCCCTTTCAAAGAACAATTTGCTATCCTCCTAGTGTCTTACAGTATTTGATACCTTTAATGTTTAATTTTGACACAAGCATGTTATTTTACTGTCACACTTGTTTACAGGTTGCTTTGGTATGGATTCTACAGAACAGGCATACCAGCATCGCCCATTTTCAATCAAATTATGGCCCCCTAGTCAGAGTACTAGGCTGATGCTAGTAGAGCGAATGACCAAGAATCTGACAACTCCATCCATTTTCTCTCGAAAGTATGGACTGCTTAGCAAAGAAGAGGCCGAGGAGGATGCGAAGAAAATTGAGGATATGGTGTTTAACATGGCAAACCAACATTTTGAGAAGGAGCCTGATGGTGATGGGAGTTCTTCTGTGCAAATTTATGCTAAAGAATCAAGTAAACTCATGTTGGAGGTATTGAAAAGAGGCCCGAGAGTGAAAGAGGATGGAGACTCAATAAATGGAAAGTCTAGCGAGACTAATGATACTATTTTTGACATATCTGGAGGACGCAGAGACTTTATTGATGGAGAGGAAGCTGCAGAACTTCTAAAACCACTGAGGGGACCAAACTCATATACTAAGATATGTTTTAGCAATAGAAGTTTTGGCTTGGACGCTGCTCGTGTTGCTGAACCCATCTTATTATCAATTAAGCATCAATTGACAGACCTAGATCTATCAGATTTTGTTGCTGGAAGACCAGAAGCAGAAGCTCTTGAAGTGATGACTATATTTTCTTCGGTGCTGGAAGGTTGTGCTTTAAAGTCTGTTGACCTGTCAAATAATGCCATGGGTGAAAAGGGGGTTAGAGCATTTGGGTCTCTCCTAGGATCACAAACTAACTTGGAGGAGCTTTATTTGATGAATGATGGTATATCAAAGGAAGCTGCAAAAGCAGTTTCTGAATTGATTCCTTCCACAGAGAAGCTTAGGGTTCTTCATTTTCATAATAACATGACTGGAGATGAAGGGGCTATTGCAATTGCTGATATTCTGAAACGTTCCCCAGCTATGGAGGACTTTCGGTGTTCGTCTACCAGGGTAGGCTCTGTTGGTGGAGTTGCCCTGGCTGAAGCACTTGGGACGTGTACACATTTGAAGAAGCTTGATTTGCGTGATAATATGTTTGGTGTAGAAGCTGGAGTTGCTCTAAGTAAATTTATACCTGCATTTGCAGATCTGACAGAGATATACCTCAGTTATTTGAACTTGGAGGATGATGGAGCAGAAGCCCTCGCTAATGCACTCAAGGAATCTGCACCATCGCTAGAAGTTCTGGAAATGTCTGGAAATGATATCAGTGCAAAAGGTGCTGCTTCTTTGGCTGCCTGCATAGCGTCAAAACAATTTCTTACCAAGTTAAATCTGTCTGAGAATGAACTTAAGGATGAAGGTGCAATTTTGATTAGCAAGGCACTGGAAGAGGGTCATGGCCAATTAAATGAAGTTGATTTGAGCACTAATGCCATCAGAAGGTCAGGAGCTAGGCTTTTGGCCCGTGCTGTTGTGCAAAAACCTGGATTGAAGCTGCTCAACATTAATGCTAACTTCATATCTGATGAAGGGATTGATGAGCTGAAAAATGTATTTAAAAATTGCCCTGATAAGCTTGGTCCCTTGGATGAGAATGATCCTGAAGGAGAAGACATTGATGATGAGGCCGAGGAGGAGGATGCTGATCATGATGAACTGGAATCAAAACTTAAGGGACTCAACATTAAGCAGGATTCTTAGGACCTTGACTTGATGCATGTAACTTCTATTTAATTTTTGTAGGTCAATGAATATTTTCAACGAACAAGCCTATTTCCGGAGAGTAGCAAGCTATAAATCTGTTGTATTGTAGATTTTCATTCTCCAGACCTTGACATTTCAAAAAATGTACCAATTCTATCTAAGGCCAGAAATCTTTAGTTTCTGAAATTGCTAGGCTCTGTTGTGCTATTTTAAGCAATTTTTTATCTTTTGATGTCGGTAACTGTTCTTTGTATATGCGTTTTTGTATGCATTTGAATGGCTTATATTGCATCCTTTTGCTTGATTAATGCTGCTTTTTTATAGGAATTTGGCACATCATATTTGAAATGGGAATTTTATAGTAGAGCCGAAGTAGATACACCAGATAACCAGTAGTCTGATATAGAAATACATATTCATATGTAAAAACTTTCTTCTTTCAATAAGAATTAGGGGGAAAAGTGAAGTAGTGTTCTCTGATACACTTCATTTACTTAGAATAACAGGAAAACCTCACAATATTGGTAACTTTATGGATAAGAATGGGTCATACAGCTACTGGAACTTTTAGGGACTCTAATATCTTATCATCAATCTCAAACTTCATCTCCTTCTTGTCTCTCCCAATCTTTACGTACTCATCAAACCGTTCTTTTAGGTCCTCAGGAAGGTTTGTGGTGGCTGTCCATCCCAATTTCTCTTTGGCTGCTCTGGGCTCAGCATAGAAGTGCTGCGTCATACATATTTTATATGAATCCTTAGGCTTAAACAACTTCAAAAAACTTTTAGAATTATGTAATAGAAAGATGAGCATGTGGCTAATATAAACCCAGAATTGATGGGTGAGACCAAATTAATTATTTGTGTTAAGCTCGACATCCATGTTTCCCTTTTCTGATAAAATTTATCTTATGATTTATGACCATAGCGTCATGCTAATTTTTTAAATATCACTGTCAGGCAGAAGACTTGTAATTACCATGTTGCGGAAAGGGAAAGCTTTCTTGGCATCAACTCCAACAGCTTTTGGGTCATAATGCACGATGTTTACAGGGCGCTGTGCAGCTTGTGCACATAGTTTGGCCATTCCATCTAAGGTCACTGCACGATCACTCACGAGGTTGAAAATGTTACGGCTCGCGGCTTCTGGTTTCTCAACAGCTAGAGTAAGCATCGAGGACAAGTCCCTAACATGAGCTATGTTTGTGAGTTGCATGCCAGAGCCAGGAATAGGTACTGGTCTGTTCCTTACAATTCCTGATACACAAAATGTTCATATATAAATTTGTATTGCACTCAAAACCTTTTATAGATACAAACGTTGTTTGAGATTTTTCTACTTACTATCAAAAAACCACTCTTCACAGTCTTTGTTGTTGCCAGACCCAATCATGTATTGTGGTCGGAATACTGCCCAGCTCTCGAAAGTTTCTTCAATGTATTTCTCCACTCCAACATGACCAGCATCAGCCTTAACAACATCCTGATGATCCAGAGAAGGTTTTCACTTTTCCTGATGTTGCTATTGTCATAGTGGTTACACATATACTATACAATGGTGATGATCATAAACTATAACGTACCCCTTCGACATGGGGAGGTTCATCAGTTGGTTTGTAGATTCCAGCACTGCTGATGAACAAGAATAGTTTGGTACCAGAACTTTTGGCCCAATCTATCACAGGTCTACAAGTGAAGATTGACATTAGATAAGTGTCTCAGAAATTGCACCAGCATATGATCTCTTAATAATATTTTGAAAAGGAAAATTGGAAAAAAGGGTATTTGCAATTTCCAACAACTAAAGATTAAAGGATCAGGCGGAGTATTTGTCATGTCTATAGACAGACTCAAGACATCATGTATGAAATGATATCAAATGGCATACTTTTCTTATTCACAAAACAAAATCCATAAATGCTGTGACCCTTGAAATATCTTCTTTTTATTTCTGTTTTTCCTCTCCCTCTTCCTTAATTGGTACAGTAACAATAGCTTTGGATTTAAGTATAAGAAATTAAGCAACAAACCTCACAGTTTCAAGGTCCTTGCCGTTATTGTCCAAAACCACATCAAATGCTTCCCCTCTCACAACATTCCCAATCTCTTCTGGATTTCCCCAAATGGTGCGGCCTCCAGCGTTCACAATTTCCTAAATATTTTCAAATTCCACAAAAAAATTTGATGTAAAGATGTAATTTAACAAAATTCATGGCAAATATTCAAGTGCAGGCACACACAAACACAGACAAGCACAAAATGCATAAGCAAACATCTAATTTAGATCGAGATAGAAGTTTTTAACTGAAAATCTGTTGAACGGGGGTTTCTTCATCTTATCCGAACTTTCTTCACCAACAGTGAGAATAGTGACCAAATGGTTATTAGCCAGAAGTTCTTTTGCGAAATAGAAGCCGATCACGGCATGGCCACCACTGTTGGTATTTAAAATGAGCACCTTCTTCTTCTGTGCAGCGCTGGCCCTTACGGTAAAGGCAGAATGAGTGGTGAAACGTGTGGAAGAAGAAGGGTGTGGAAGAAGGAGGGGAGAAAGAGAGAGAGAGCAGGAATTGGAAAAGGAGAAAGAAGAGAAAGAAAGGCGAGAGGTAGAAGAGGAAAGAGAAAAAGGAAGAAGAGCGGAAGAGGAAGAGGAAGAGGAAGATGAGAAAAGGGAAGAAGGAGAGGAAGCAAGAGAGGCCATTGATGTTTGATCCGTATTCCTTTGTGCTTCCACAGAGTATGAGAACCAGCGTTGGTTGTCACTTTGCACTAGATAAAGTTCAGTTAACTACCATCCTTTTCTCATTTCTTATTTTTCATTGGCTAATTTAATTATAAGATTAAATTATTATTATAGTCTCCATATACTAAATTTTTATTGTTTTAAAATTTTTTAATTAGATCTTTATAATTTAACAAAATTTTAAATTAATATATGTTATCAAATTTTTATTAAAATTATATTAAATTTTGTTAATTTTATCAACACACATTATCTTAATTAATACTTTAAATATATATAACTTATGTTAATAAAAAAAATAATTTATATATATAAAATAAAATATAATTTATACTAAATAATATGAGTAAATTGAATTGAATTAAACAAATTTATAATGTTAAAAAAATATATAATTAATATATTATCAAAATTTAATAAAATTTTGATAAAATTTATACTCAGAAATTAATTTAAAAATTTGTTGAATTATAAAAACTTAATTAAGTGAACTATACACATTATATGAAAAACTTAATTATAATTACAATCATTCCATCCCCAGATTAACACAATGAAACAACGTAACCCTATTTTGTTAATTATAAATACAAAATTGAATAAATAGCAACCCTTTGTATAGAACAAAATTTGATATTAATTTATATCATAATCAATAATTTCTTTTAAGTAGCAAATTCAATAGTCTAATACTCTAATTGAATAATTCTCTTATATATATATTTTTTGCTCTGACGTGTATATCACTGAAAGTATAAATAAAATAATATATGATAAATTATATTCACTGTAATTTAAAATTATATGAACTTATGTAGTTTGGGTGTGGATAGAATAATGTTGTATTTAAAAGTTAAAATTAAAAAACTGAAGATTAAATTTAAGTGTCTTGTCTCTGGCCCTCCTTTCGTATATTAGAAACATATAATTTTTTTTTTTGGGTATATTGTCACATAGGATCAAGAGACATGCTATCGCAATCATGTACAGAAATTAAATGATAAGAGTATATAACAACTCTAAATACATAACATTAACAGGTCAAGTAAAAAATAATGTTGAAATTAGTGAGTGCAATATTAGATTTATGTATTAAATTCAACATAAATGAGAGGTGTAGTTATAATGAAGTGGTCCGAACTCCATAGAAAAAAACAAAAAGCAATAAATAAAAATAAAAGGAGCTTCACATTTCACAGTTGAGATAGATTTCGAACGTTACCCGAATAATATAATAGAATAAAATAAATAGGTTCCATCTATTTAAAATCATAAAATCCTCTTCTTCCTCTACCTTTTCCATCCTCACTTTTGAAAACTATCCGTTGAGCTTACACTTCTTTTTCTCTCTCTCTCTCTCCCTCTCTCACACCCACACACATACTGGAATGGCTGCCTCTCTCGATTCACCCTCTCCTCTCCACCGCCAGGTTTCAGTCATGTTCATCTTCATCTTCTACTTCTGTGCCTGCTGCTTTGATCTCTCTTTCGTATTCTTCATCCTCTGTTTAATCATTGTTGTGAATTTGATGACAGGAGGGCACGAGTATGAACGTGATGGCTTCTTCTCCTCTGTTCAGCCCGACCTCCGACAAGCGATTCTGGAGCAATCTTCGGAGCAGTATGGACACTCTTCTTGATGATCGCCACACCAAAATCTCCAAGGGGGAAAATTCATCTACTCCCACCCATACGCTTCGTGTCTGTCTAGTGTCTACTGTTTAGTGCTATCTTCAGCAAAAAGATTTGATTGGATTTATTTCCGTAACATTCTAGGAATTGTCTTGCAGGATGAGAAATCTAAGCGATTGAAGGAAGGGTCCTTGCTACTTATCAGAGGGTTTGACTCTGTGGCCCACACTCTGTCTCTGCTATCTAACAATTTGGACAATGCCTTACAGGTATGACGAAAGCCGATCTCCAAAATTTCAGATTATTGTTTTGTTACCTTTATAGTTATTTTGTTTAAATTTCTTTTTCCACAGGGAGCTAGAGAATTGAGCCACCCACCCACATTGACTGATATATTCCAGAGCAATCTGAATGAGGAAGAAAGTAAAGAAGACGATTCAGAAGAGAAAAAGAAAGAGGAGGAATCAAAGAAGGGAATCAAAAGGAAGTATGATCCCAGTGATTTGTCAGAGGATAATGCCGACGATTCCCAAAAGGCAATGGAGCAAAAAAACAAAGACAGAAACCTAAAGAAAGCCAAAAATGTTGGTACCATTAATTGTTGTTCTTTTTGTGAAAGTACAGTGCTGGTTTTACCAAAGTCGTATATAATTTGTACTGGTTTGTGATGTCTCAGCTTGCAATTTCAATGGCAAGCAAAGCAGCTTCACTGGCAAGAGAATTAAAGTCCATTAAGTCAGACTTAAGCTTCATGCAAGAAAGATGTGCATTGCTTGAAGAGGAGAATAGCAGACTGCGTGATGGATTTGGTAAAGGAATAAGGCCAGAGGAAGATGATCTGGTGAGACTTCAGCTTGAAGCACTGCTTGCTGAAAAATCAAGATTGGCGAATGAAAACGCAAATCTGATAAGAGAAAACCAATGCCTGCATCAACTGGTGGAGTACCACCAACATACATCCCAAGACCTATCTGCATCATATGAAGAGGTTATACAGGGACTGTGCCTAGACTTCTCATCTCCGTCGCCATCAACTATTGCAGAAGAGGCCGGAGATGAAGATGAAAATGACGATGGTGGTGATGAATCTGAAGACAATGATAAGTATAAAGCATTTCAAACACCCAGGAGTGACCTCTTCCAGCTCTCTACTTCACTTGACGAGAGCGATCATGGGGAAGACTAAAACTGAAAAATCTATGCTGCTTAACCTTAAATGCCATAATATATTGTACTTGTAATTTTGATTCCACTGGGAATTCTAATAACTCTTCATTTGGATGCAAATTATAATTTCACCCCTAAATTCATGTGCTTTTAACTTAAAAGTTATAGGATGGAATCAAAAGTGTTTTTCATATATTTACAAAGAGAAAAGCTGTAAAGTGTTGAGTGTATGTGAATTCTTTTATAATTATCTTTCGACCTAATCATCCATGAAGAATGAATCTCATGGAAGAAGGTGTGGGTTACAAACCAGACCTTCAATATGGGCCTGACTTGCCCTGTTTTAATGGCCCAATTTATAAATATTTTTTTTTCTTTGTAAAATTTGGGCCTCATTTGCCATGTGTGTAGCTGGTTTGTCTCGTAATCATAACTAATTATCATTGATTCACATTTCACATTCTGCTCAAGCATGCATGCCTCTGTTGATAGCTTAGAAATTAATTAACTTTGTTCCTTATCTTGTAATCTAAGAATGGCAGTTCAAACGGTATCTCCGCCGTCCAGACAAAATGTCAAGCATACAATTAATTCATCATATTAAAGAGAATCAACCATTAGTTTGGAGACACGCTTGCATGCAGCATGCAGCATGCTTGTGCTATTCATTTTAGTGTCAATCAATATTAAAGAGAATCAACCACTTTTGTGCTCAGAAATCTTAATAAAGGATGCATTAACATAGAATGAACATAATGAGGCCTAGCTAGCTAGGTATAGTCGTTCACATTGTGACACCGACGAAACTTTATGATGCATTAGTAATCAACGTAGAGTGCAAATTAGAGTAGTGTATCATCATGGAAGCAAATTGGATGGTTAGGGCCTGGAGCTTTTTCTGAGAAAGTGTGCATGCAGCATATATTCTTGTCCCCTTGTAATTTTCCTGTTTCCTCTTGCGTTAAATATAGAGACGCAGTTGAATATGAGGAAGGAGTACTGTGATGTACCAAGATGAGCAAGGAATGCTAGGCCCCTCTTCTTCTTTCCCTTTTTTGATTTCACCATTCATATAATTCACTCCTCCTTTATTGGCATAAGATTCCTCCAATACTCTCTATCATACTTGTCTGAAAACTTAACTTAGTACCGTATAATTGATGTTTTACGTCACCTTGTCTGAAAACTAAAGTTGCTACTTTGCAATCTTAACAAAGGGGACCACAATCGATCAACTAATCTATGTTATATCAGGTCCATTATGTCTCACTTCTGCTTTTACCTTTTTCTTACCATTTCCATATATATACCTGTAGTCATGTTAGCAATTTATTCATAATTTGTAATAAAATTATCAGAAGCACCATCTTGGGTTAGTTGGAGGCATCATATTCATATATATGAAAACACTAAACAAAAATGACCGAAAAAGGAGCTTTGTTTTCCAATATTTTAGGTGAAAAATAATCTGTTTGATCAACGTAGTTTGTTTTGATTGGCATAGACATAGTGATAGTGTATCAACTCTTCATTAACTCTAATTCTCAGTGATCAGACATGGCAGTGTCTCTTTTTTGGTGTTAAATGACATAAGCTACTGTATGGTGTAAGAGCCAGAGGTTGCTCTTTTTGTGTGTGAATCCATATCAATTGGTGCAAGTTGGCAACTTTCTTCTGCTTCGTTGATACCCCCCAATATGCTATAATGTGGATGCGTTATTGTTCACTAAAACTTAGAGGTTATTCCCAGTGAGTTTATGACAGTATAGTATAGGTCTGAATTCTGAAGGGTCACTCTCTATGCATGAGAAGAGGAAAGACAAAGTGTACAGTAAATGGGGTTTGGTGGACATTTTTCAGTACCAAAATTTGCATTGATTTTGCGCGTTTTCAAATCTCTTCTTCACTTGTATTGTTTAAGAAGCTACTATTTTAAACCAAGAGGGATGAGTGGGACTTTTAGAGACCATATACTTTTGCAGACTTGATTGAACAAATTCTTCAATCTTCAATGTGTTAAAGCAAACATATATGCCATTTCCGTACAGATCTTTGACAATCCTCAACAGATTTGACCAATAGAAAGGCCAGGGAGGGACAAGGTAATGAATTGATGCTTTCTTTTGCTCCCACCAAAAACGTACAAATAGGCATAGAATTTGAAGCGCGTTTGTAAACTTGATGATTGATGGAGGAAGTCGAGAAAAAAAAAAAGCATAAAAGTGAAGATTATACAAAGGTTTTGGTGGGTTGACTTAAAAATTATTTTATTAGCTTATATTAAATGAACAGGTCTATGCCTACACTTGGCATGTTATAAAGTGCTGCAAATAACACCTCTAATACGTTCTGCCTCAGTTAAATAAATGATATTTGAAATGAATCTTCAAAGAAAAGCAACAATAATAACACCAAAATTTATTATCCTAATATGTATTTGGACGGAAAGATATAATCTTAGTAAATGCAATTGCTTTCTTGGGTAAAGCCATCACCAGAGTTTCGAACAAGTGGCGACAAAAAAATTGAAGGCAAAGCAGGGAATTCCAATGGACAATCACATAAGAGAAGTGTGTCTTCTGGTGGTCAACTAGCTTCTGAACACAACTGTACATAGCTTCTTTTATCATCCTGTTACTCCTCTGTTTATTTTTGACCTTATCGTTTTAGTATAAATTGAATGAATAATGTGTAGAGATATATTCCAATACTCACGGTTTCGTGCTTTTTCACTAACTCATGTTAACATTGTCTTTTCCTTTACTTTATTCCTCTATAAATTTAAATCCAAGTTTCCACTACTCAATTTCTAATTAAGATAATTTTGACAACTCATAATTCTATAAATGGTTCTTTTTAATGTTTTTACATATTTTATTTTTATTAAAATCTAGTTGTAAGCATAAACTGCCATTTGAGCTCATACTTTTTGTTGGCATTTAATCAATCAAGCTCAGTAATATATGGATGCCAAATTGAAGTTTTAATTAGCCATAAACACACGAACAGAAGTCAGAACCAAAGGCAAAGATGGTTAATAATTAGATATAGAAGTGCATTACTTACACAAAACCAAGGGACTACGTAGAAATATTTTGATAGTTGGGGTGCTTGATTGAAAGTATGACTTAAATTAGAAGTTCAGTATAGTGAATAGTGTAATTAGTAAGTTTGCAATGAAAAACCCCATGTCTTTTGTGTTTCCAGCTAACGAGTAAGAAGAGTATAATATGTGGAATTTTATTATCTCCTTAACTCACATCACTGTCTAGCGTCGCTCAACTATAAATTGAGATCCACCCTTTTCACTTCTCCTTCACTACCATCTTCTTCTCTCTCTTTTTCCACAGAACCCATCTTCAGTTTGAGCCAAACCAAAAGATGGGTTCTGTTTGAAACCTTATCCTTCTCAACAGATCTCCATTTTCGTCATTCTTTTATCTGTAATTTTGAAAAACCAAAAAAATCCTGTGTTTCTCCTCCCCTGTTATGTGCTTTTTCTAACATTAATTTGATTTTGTGGATAACACAAATGTCTTCCTCAAGTGTGCGTCAAGGGTTGCAATCTTGTCTGGAGCCTCAAGTAATGGAATCACATGTTCTGAGGCTGAAATTGGCTCCACCACTGTCCCTCTCACAAGAGAAACCCATGACAAACGATGAAATTTACAAGACAAAGAAAAAGGATGGTGACGTGGGTGGATGGAGCTTTCTTCAGTGTCTCAACAAAACAGAGGATTCTCAAGCTCAAAACGTGTATGTCCACCCAACGCTGAAGCTCTCCTCCTCCATACTTAGCAACAAGAGCTTGGAAATGTGCACAGAAAGTTTAGGCTGCGAGACTGGTAGTGATAATGCATGCGACAACATGGATGAAATTGGCTTGCTTTCATTAGAGAGCAGCACCACTTGCTTCAAAACACAAACTCAGGAAGCTTCTAGAAGCACTGTGTCCCAAAGAACGAGCCGTTCTGCAAGCTTCCCACCTCCTCTGACTTCAATTAGGGACAAGGGTGGGGTTCGAGTACAGTCTCATCGTGAAGACGGTAGGCTAATCTTGAAAGTAGTGGCTACCCCTTCAGCTCAGTCTTATTTTGAGGCAGAGCGTAGCAATGGCAGACTCAAGCTCAGGCTTCGCCTGTTTCAGACATTCACTCCTGAGTCTGATGATGAAGAAGAACTAGAAGAAGAGGAAGAAGAAGGAGAAGAAGACGAAGAAGTGGCTGATGAAGATGATGAAGTAGAAGTGTGTGGTGAAGAGGATACCGAGGCAGAGGAGTTGGAAGGAAATAATGAGATTGTTGACGATGAAATGGGAAAGAGAAAGTTGGCGAGACCAAGATGGTGCAAGGAAAGTGGGAATAGGAACAAGGGGATGCCCAAATGGGAGTTTTGTGTTGCCACTTAGGCTTTTTTCACTCTGTGTGTGTGTGTGTGTGTGGGGCTTTCAGCACAACTTACTAATCTTATCTTCCTTATCATTTTTTTTTTTTTTCTTCTAAAGATCTGTTTTAGGATTTCGGTGGTTATGATTGGAAGATTGGTGCTTGGAGTTTGAGGATGTCCTAATGGTAGTTATTATAGTTATTAGTTGTATATTGGACGTCGTCCTTCTATTATTCTATTATATATTCTATATTCTATATATTCTATTCTCACTCCCCCAGCTTCTTTGGTCGTTGTTTCTGTTTTATTTTATTCATTATGCCTTTTATTTATGTTCCTAGAATGCCCCGAAAGAATGCATACAAAAATCTTGAGTCCATAATTAAAACTTAGATAGATGTAAGGTAAAAGGCAATTCCTTTTGAAACGATTCAATTATAATCCAAGAATGGTCTATGTGGACCCAAAACCTTTATTGCACTGTATTGATTATGATATATATCGTCACAGCACATGTTTGATATTAGTCACATAACGAGGTAATATTAAGTTAACCCTATCCTCACCTTCTAGCAAATTCATTTGGTTCGGTCTCCCTTAAAATTTAAACATGTTCATGCAAGTTAATCAAAGTCACATGAATATATATATATATGTTGAAGAGAACAGAAAATAATAAATGGTGAAACAAGCTAAGTTGAAGTCTCCACAATGGCTATGTCAGTTAAAGCAATAAATGGGTTGGCTTGGAATCTTTGTCATAGGACTACTTGGTGTTTGTGCGGTGAAAGATCATATACATAAATAATGCATGGCTTTCTTCTTTTTCATCTAACTAATAAACGAAAGGTTAAATGTATATTTTGATCTCAAGATAAAGAAATGAATGAATTAATTAATTCATGGTAAGAGCACGAGCAAAAGCCTAATATAATTAATGCGCAAGTTGGGGTTGTACGGATGAGTACTAATGCCCGGTAACTTTCATAGGGTAGGGACCCCACGATTAAGAGTAACATGGACTGACCTCACCAGTCATTACGTGCGTAGGATCATATCCATGTGCTTCCCATAACAATCCTCAGAGACATCTCGATTTGCAAATATGACCCTGCTCTATTCCTTTATTACACTACTCTTGTCTTGTCTTGTCTTGTGTCACATATGTCACAATATTATATATTGTATATCTCATATAATTTCGAAAATAATAATAAGAGGGGAATAATATCAATGGGGGCCAAAAGAAAAATATGGGCATCTGGCGAGAACTTTAGGAATATTATTATTGCAAGAGGAGAAGAAGATGGTCGTGGAGTCTGGGCATCCATACGTTAAAAGATGCTAGCTAGCTAGGGTTTGGATCAACGAGAACGAAGCAGGTGCACATGCATCATTTTGTCCCAGACATCATGTGCTTGAGGAACCTTTTTGAGGTATATGGTGGCTAGCTGCGTTAAGCACATATTCTCTCACCATATCATGTCACTGTAAGAAAAAAAATGAAAATCTGCAGGGCAATCAGCATGTCTCCTAATTTAATGTCACATGGAGGTACTAATGGGCTAATATATTTCTCTTCAAAAAGATATGATTTAAAGGCAAAGCAATAAAGAAAGAGAGAGAGAAAGAGATGGTATCTACCCTGTAAATGATGCAAATGCTGCTTCTGAGGTTTCATTGTCGGCATCACGGCTGCACCAGAAAGAATCACAACTTTCTTGCTTGTTTCTTAATCTGCTATTAGCATTAACATGGTTGTGAGATACAATCTGTTATATACATTAATATGGCCTGGTGTCTACGATGGGCATGCAAGATGAAAATTATATATCACTTTTTGGGTTTAGGCAAAGCTTTTGTGTGAAATCTTATATCATAGAAAAGTGTCAGACATATATACAAGCTAAAACTGTTCATGGGAGTTTCGTATATGTTTTTGAAGTGGATGATTTCGTTTTAAAAGATTTTTTGTTTTAAACAAATAAATCCTAAGTCTGATTGGTTTTGGCGTGCCCTGTATCAAAGCAGTTTAAAATATATAATAATGTTTTCTAATAAGAAGAGATGATAAAGAGAATTTTTATTAAGAGAGTGTGAGATTAATGATGAAAGTTTTGAATCATTTGAAAGATATATATAGTTAAAAAAACTGAAAATACTTGCCCATGAAGAAATAGTAATAGATATATATCAGTAATTTGCTCAAATGAATTAATGGACAATATATTCCCTCCCATGTTATATATGTTAGTGTTTTTATTATAACAATCTAATTAATTATAGAATGCAATGCATAATAAACCATATATATTTGACTTTCATCGAAGGTGTTGTGTGGTCTTGGGTTTGATGATTTTGCATATCCAGTAGGTAACATAATCTGACAACGATCCAACCTTAGTACGTCAGTTTCCATTCTGTAATGGCATATACATATGTATTCATGAAGTTGAAATACTTTTTCAGGAGGCCGATTCGTTATGGGCAAACATAATGGAGCCCTAAATGTTGACCCATTACTTGCAATGCAAAATGTCAACATTTAGTTAATCATTTTGTGCTTAGGAATTTTGAGGTCACTTGATTAATTAATTAATTGTACGCACGTATAATAAATAAAAGATATATATATTTATTTCATTCTTTCTCAATCTCATACAATTAGAATTGGTCGATCCATTTAATTAATCTATGCGCCATCACTAGCAACGAAAAGGTAGCCCTTATTAATTATAGTTGGCATATTTCAAATTGAAACCCCACACCACTTGTCCTACAAACCTTGGACACAAATGAAACCACACAGCCCTACAGAGACAAGACAACTCAGGAAGTTGGCATTTAATTTGGCCCACTTCACTCCTTTAGTTGTGAAACACATGCGCTAAGTTACTCATATATTTCATATATATATATATATATATATATATATCTCTCTCTCTCTCTCTCTCTCTCTCTCTCCCCTTGCCTATGATATTATGTCATAGATACATAATGGATATATATATATGTTTGGTGTGGAATTTTGATCCCTTCAATATGTGTGGATGAAAAGCAATATTACCTAAGACATGCACCACGCAAGCATTACGTGGTAATTGTGTTGAGGAGGGCCTCTTGAGTCTTAAAAAAACACATACATTAATTATTTCAAGGCTTCGATATTTATATACACTAGCTACTGCCTTTACTTATCGTATTGTTAGTGGATCAGTGTCATGCATATAGATCTTAGTTAATTCGTATGTACTAGGTAGCTGGCTAGCTAGCTAGTTGATTAAACTAAACGCTTATATGGCCAATAAAAAAGGATGGCTTGCATGTAAGCCACGTAATATATAAGATATGAGGAGACATATGTATAGTTTTTGTGATAATAAAAGAGAAGATAAGAATTAAGAACCATACATATGATATGAATATACAAGAAGGATGGAATTGGGGCCCATGAAAGAGGGTGTTTGTAAGTCCGTGCCGGCACACTCAGTGGAGGGTGGTGGACTGGTGGTTGTTGTGGTTGAGCTTCATCTTTTCGATACAAGTTGATAACCCTTTTGAATTTTCGACAAATTCAGTAATCCAAACCAAAGTTGTTTCTTTTCTTCGAATTACTTTGGGAAATTAAGCGCCTTTTGGTAGACAACAGACAATTTAAATCTAAGTTTTATTTTTTAAAAAAATTATTAAATATTGTGTTTAATTATATTTAATGAAAAATTTTAAGATAAAAGTATATTTTATGTCTTCAAAATTTATATCAATTTTTATTTTATCTCTAAAATTTTTTTGCACTCAATTTTGTTCATAAACTTTTGAATTCTAATTGAGATTTTGTTTCACAACTTAACACATCTAAATTATTAATAAAAAATAGTAATATAATATTACATTTTAAAAAAATATAAAATTATCAATAAAATCATTCAAGTTATATACAAAAGACGTCAGAGTGTACTAGCTCGACTAGTGCTTCAGACTTCTCTTTCATAAAGTCAACCCGTATGTACCTTGAGTAGTCATCGATGAATGTTATTATGTAATGAAATCCACTAATAGATAGTTGCTTCACTGGTCCAAAGACATCATAGTGTCTTAGCTCGAGTGGTGCTTTTGCTCTGAAACTAGATTACTCGTATGGTAGTTGATATGCCTTACCGTATTGGCACCCAACACAAATGACATTATCTTGTACATCTAGTTTAGGCAACCCTTTAAGCATTTGCTTCTTTATCATCACCTTCAGTTTATTGCATCCGACATGTCCAAGTCTTACATGCCACAGGTCTACTATCTCATTCTTCCTTGTCTTGTCCATGTATGCCTCCTGTGCAGACATCACGCGAACAGACTTGACTCGCTTGCCTTCCATGATAGGTGCGCTGGTTGGATTTAAATTTCTGTATACTTTAACATCCTTTGGCTTAAATACTACAAAATTTCCTTCAAACACAAGCTACAACATCAATAAGAGATTTTTCTTCATTCTTGCTACACGGTAGACATTCTTTAATTGTACCTTCTTCAAATTATATTGGGGGATGATAACTGTATTGCCAACATGGGTTATTGGCAATCTTGAGTTGTTTACTGTCACCACAACTCGACATCCTTTATACTCCATCTCTGCAGAAAGCTTTTCTCTGTCTCCAGTCATATGATTGGAACATCTAAAGTCTATGATCCAATCTTCTTCGTAATTGATAGAATTGTTGTTTGTAGTAACCACTGCTATCTCCTTTACTGTATCCTCTATGCATGATGCTTCAATCTCCTTTGTATCTTCTGTAGTTGCAAAGGATGCTTGGAAATCCCATTCCTTGTCACTGTGTTTTTTTGTTACAGCATTTCCTTTTACACAGGATAACTTGCATTCTCTAGCGAAGTGACCTTTTCTTTTGCAATTATAGCATCTATTGTCTTTCCTTTGCCCTTTCTTTTGCACTTGATTTCTTGAATCTATGCAGCCTCCCTCTTGATACGAAGATCCTCCACAACGGTATTTTTGCCAACCAAAACTTTGTCTCCTTACATAAGCTCCTTGTCTTGAATTAGATTCCTCTTGATAACCGCCCTTCTTCTTACTAAATAGAGCTTTCTCCTCATTTTCAAGAAGACTTTGGACATTATTGAGTCCAAAGTTTCTTGGTTAACTAATATACTTTTCAACTCAGCTAGAGATGGTTCCTTTGACTACTCTCATATAGTCATAACAAGAGTTTGATATTTAGTATTTTATTATTCTTCACATATGGGTGTTGGTAATTAGATTTTGTGGATCTAGCTTTAAAATTTTATCACAAATAGATTTAACTTTTGAGAAATATTCATTTACCAACATCTCATTCTACCGTACTGCAATGAACTCATATTTTAATAATTGTAGCTTCGCATCATTCACCTTTACAAACATAGTGACAAGAATATTCCATGCTTTTCGATGTTTTAGCTTCCTTCACATATCTATTATATTGCAGCTCTATGATAGTTATAAGAATATAAAGAGTTTTGTTAACTTTTACCTGCCACTTCTTTAATTCAGTTGAATTTGTCAATGATGTAGCTCTCTCACCATCAATAAGATCCTATAGGTTGAGACTTTTGAGATAGAGCTCGATAACTGCACTTCACATTTGATAATTATTATTATTTCACTGTTATATTTGTCATAATTTAGCTTAGCATTTCTACCAAACTTTCTTGATCTTTGATCTAGTGCCTGTACTGGAGTCTTTAACTGTATTATGGTAAAATCTCCTCTATAATAATCCTAAATCATGTAACACAAAGTGGATTAAAGAAGTGAAAAAGTTACCGATTTTTTTTTTCTGCAGCCTGCACTTCACATTCTAGACTAATTACTTTTTACTGCTAATGAAGATTTTTTTTTTCCTTGCCAAAGTGGATTATTCTAGAAAAGTCACCGATATTTTAACATTTTGTCTATACTTTTAAAATTTATTATTAAAGATTATATTATTATTTTTATTAATAATTTATATAACATTAGACAATAAAAAAGATCAATTATAATTTAAAATTTTAAAAATAAAATTAAAAATTAATATAAAATTTAAAAATATAAAAAATGTTTCTACCAATCTTTAATTAGTGAAAAAGTTATTTAATACATACAAAAAATGAAAGCATTGATTACTATGGATCCACTTCTCTTTTTCTACAATTGAAGGTAAGAAATACGAAGAATCCCCTCCTTGTCTCCCACCGCTTGAACACACTTGTGTGTCTCTGACATATTGGGGAATTTGCTTACACTCTTGTATTCACAATCCGCTAATCTTGGTCCATTTCTTCGGCTGACTCAACCTAAAACCACACGAAACGAAATTGACGTTAACAAGTATTTCCCAACTTCGAAAATCCACCGAAATAGAATAAACATTTGGTGCTCTTACGCAGCACTAGTCATCTCTGTACTAAGAAAAGGGAAGGAATGAACAAGGAAATGGAATCCTCATACACTTTGTAGTACAACCTAGTACCGCGTTATCTCTTACGTGTCTAAGCCCTGCATGCCTAGAACACATTTTCAGTTTCTTGTCACCTTTTTCTCTTTGGGCAGCCATCTTTGTGTAGGCTAGGGCTCGGGCTAGAGAAGGTTGTCTTGGTTGAGACTATGAATGATTGAAGCCATTTGGGAACACCTTTTTCTTTGTGGGAAACATAAGCAGAACAATTATTCTTTTCGTAATATATGACTCCAGTTATGGAGAGCACAGGAAATTTTTTTAGCATGGGAGGCTGCTTCGAGTTCATTACGAGACCTTGTATATTTTAACTCTTGCTATTGATTCTAGATAATCTCAACATCTTCCATTTCTTATCTTTCATAAATTTCTTCCCACCAATCATCTAGGTCTTCACATTTTGATGATGTCTGATTTCTGAGATCCCCCTTCTATCACCTAATTCTATACCTTTACATTTGATAAGCATAAAATTATTACAAGTGTTGAAAAAAATACCATTTTGCTCAGTAATTTTTTTAAATAATTATTTTCCCTCTTACATGTTTGTACACATTCAAAATTGCAAAAATTAATCGTTGCACATGAACTTAGGGTAAATCTACCAAATGTAACAAGGACGATCGGGCAGAGACCAGAAGGCACCCACCTGCATAGAACGGTTGCGTCTATGCTTAATTTACAGACATACAGATGGATTATGCTATATATCATATAGTGATTTTGTGAACACGTCCCACATAAACCATGTATGTGGAATGAAGAAATTAGCAATCACCCGTAGCCTTTCTGTTTCATCTCCTCCACGCGATTGTAAAATAAAAATGGTAACATTCGAATATTGTATTTGAAAAGATCTGATATTCAGGCCCAAAAAAATTCATATATTTAAAATATTCACAATGAAAATCAAATGGAAACAATTTGAATAACAATTTTAACCAGAAAGATTTGTAAAAAGGCATCCTCATAATAAAATGGATGCAATTACTGTACATTAAATATTCTAACTTACAAAAAAGGCATACTCACAACTTGGCGGCCTAAGCGGAATTTTTCTTCACTGCGTACGCACGGAAAGCTGCTAAACCAACAACTGTCATGGCAGCTCCAACTGAAATTCATGATAGAGAGCAATTTAAGAATTAACACTAGATGACAAAAAATGCAAGTGAAAATTTGTAGAGGTCACTGTCAAGTTTTGTCGGGGGGTAGCTAAAATAACACACCTGATGCAAAGATAAGAGAGTGGTGGAGAAGCTGATGGTACAGCTTTCTTTTCTTCCCAATCTCAGTTTCAGGAATGCTCAAATGAGGGTGTTCTGCAGCACTGATAATCTTATCATACACGTTACTTGAATCACCCAATTTCATACTAATGTGGATAGGAGCCTCTATCCCCAATTCCTCCGTAACCTAGACGATATATAAATAAATGGTAAGATCCTGAGCTCACAGGTATAGCAAGGAAATCATCAACCTAAACAAGGATAAGGTGATTATCAGCAGAAAAAGTGCACACCTTAACTGAATCTTGTACTGCCCTCGGGTATGGAGTTAAGTCATCCTTAGCGGCAATAAGGAGGCAAGGAACTTTATAACCAGTTAATTCTCCTTGTCTAGAAACCTCCTCAAGTAATTCTCTGGATCTTTTCCACGAATGTTCATCTGAACTAGAAACAGATAATGGAGATCTTGAACCATGACATAGGACAACATGCCAAAAATACAAACCCTAAACACATGCAAGTAAGGGTAAAGTCCGATTACTTCAATTAAGAAATTTTATCCCAAAGCCCTAGAAGAAAGGGCATAGAGTAGAGCCTAGAAATCAGGTTCCATTTCTAATATTATGCGAGAATTAATTCAGTATATTTTGAGTTATGAAGATAGCTTCTGCCTGATAACAAAAAATTGCTAATAATTAAAGATGCAGGTTTTTTTTTTAAAATATAAATTTTTCTTTTTGAAAATCTAGTTTGTGAAATGTGAAACCATATATTGCAAAATAAGGGGAAAACAACCTCAAACTAGCAGGAAATTTCCAAAATGCACCTAGGAAATATAGTAATGTATTAATCCCAACAGAGTGAAGAAGAGATCTTGAAGACTTAAAAAATGAGAAAAAATATAAAATAAAAATGATTAAGGTATCTTGCACAGTTTTAAAAATTCTTATTTAGTTTTGTGCAACATGGTGCAAATAGTTTACATGTGACACACAAATCTCCTAAAAAATAAAGCAAGGTTAATCCAAAGCACCGCTTCTACAACATAATCAGAATAAGCATCATTAATTAGGTCACCACAACAACCATCCTGCACTCGAACAGGCATATAAGGAGTCTCAATTTGCAAAAATATGATGGAAAAATAGCAACATACCTGTCATACACAAAAACAGCTACGTCGCATGCGGCCAAACAATCCCTATTTGACAAAAATTTCTTTACTTCAACCTCTGGTATCTCCCGTAATATAAGAGTTTTCTTAGTCCCCTATACAATGAACATGCGGATAATAAGCAATTAGCTCCAACTTAACAATGCACGTTGCACTCCACTTAACTTCCACCATAACATCAATGTGAAAATAGAATACATTACATTGAAGCAACACGTGAAAGAGAAGAGAAAAGAATTTACATCTTTTGTGCACATTCATAATTTTTAATCAGAATACTCACCCCAATTAATTCAACAACATTTGCAGCATATTGCTCAACTGTTGTTGGAGTATAATTATCTGAGAAAGGCCTGTGAAAGGAATTAGCAACAATTGAAAAAGAGTTAAATGTTACTCTGAATGAAACTAGGGACATGAACAGTATAATTAGACTATGGTGATTAGTTCAAAAGCACCACCTTCTTAAAAATGAATACAATAGAGTAGATTTCCCAGCGTTTTTTGAACCAAAGACATAGCATTGGAAAACATTTCTTTCTGTTGTTTGCTTCTTACGATCAACAGATCTTCTACGGGTAACACGGAGTGCTGCACCAGGATTGCCACTATATCCAATGTAAATCAAATTTGACAAGCTACATGGTGGATCAAGTAATGTCATGAGGGCCCACTGCATCAAATGATTTGATAGCTATATCAATTACTAACTCATTTTTCCAACTAAATGAAAAGAGATATTGTAATGAAGCACAAATCTTCATTGTAAATATAAAACTATACAAATGGAAATTAAAAAACAGTTAAAAGGACCGAGTAGAGTAGAGGGAATAACAACCTATAACATCCAAAAAATGCAACAAGGATAGAAAAGATAAGTAAAGGACAAAAAGGACCCTGTGTATGCCAAGAAACCAAAATTTTATCCATATATATTCAGTTTCTGACCAGAATTATTGTGGAATTTTCTCCCCATGATTCATTTGACTATAAGTTAAGATCAACATCAACCTCACCGTCTCTTAACTAGCAATAGAACATTAGCACAGCACTAATGGTTAAGATTATGATAAACGAACATGGCATGTTGAAGAATTGAAATCAAGGGAAGTTATACACACCTGAGACAGAAATCCACTAAGAGTCAAGTAACCTGCATCAGTTCTCTCAGCAGCATCCTTATATGGAGCATCATTCCATGGACTGAATTCAAATGCAAGTACCAGATTAAAAATGTACTGCTATAGGATCATGTCAAGGATCACAATATAAAAAGAAGCTAGGAGAATAAATTGCAAAGAACATATCACCTTGATCATAGATAACAGAATAAAAATGAATGCAAACAGATCAGTTTCAACTGAATTTCTATTGTATCAATGTTCTCAAAATAAAATTATGTATATAGGCTAATGAAAACAGACATTTTCCAGACATCTCAGGTCCAAAAGACACATTCAATATATTCAGAGCCTCTATTAAAAATTGCAAAGCCTGAATGCACTGAGGCATTAACACCCAAGAGAAGAGCAGAGAAAAATTATTAATACTTTGCCCCAATCCCCATTTTAGTTTATTAGATGCGTTCCCTCATTGTTATTCTCTTTGGTACATCCAATTGGCATTTAACCCAAGCTGGTCTTCCCAAACCCTATAGGATAAAGATGACAAACATTCTTTGGTATTATACCCTTCAAAGCAATAGTCGGCAGTTGGAACCTCCCAATCTTATAATCACAATACAATTTGAACATTGATTAGACTAAGAATTTTTATGTGATATTTATGTGATAAATGCTTCCTTCACATGCTTCCACAATGAAGAAAACAAATTATCAAAGTTAAGTTCATTGGAAGAATCAGAATTCCAAAGGAATTAAGAGAGCCAAACAATTGGGAATTGCTCAGTTAAAAGAATGGCAAACTTATCATTCAGTTTGAGCCCAAATCACCTTTTCATATTTAGTGGAATAACTAGATGTCTATCCTAGAACAAGTAGGAAAAAAAAATTGTTTTAATGCTGCAGAAACAGAAACCAAAGCCCCATGAGAAGTGAGAGAGAAAATTTCTTTATTTCTCTTTAATATGTAACATAAGTGAGAGAAAGAAAGTAAATTCAAGTAGCAAAAGCATGCACATGTGATATTCTGATGGATCAATAAGTTGTGTACTAAGCATCTTGGATGTAGGATATAAAAGAAAGTAGTATAAGTTGTTTAGGGGGGGTTAGAGTTTATAATAATTAAAAACATTCGAGGATTCAGGTTTAATGACTTTCAGATATGCTACATCAATAAAATATCAAGAGCTTTGGCAAGACCAAAAAAACAGCTATTGGCATGCGCTAAAAGATTTATTGGATTTGGAATCACTCCTCATAAGAAAAAGCATCAGACATTCAGTGGTAATTACTAAATAGTTTCCTGAGCAGTAATCTTAATGACACTAGTATTGCTAATACATTCTAAATAAGACATAAACAACCCCAAAGAACTGGACCGAAAGAATGGAAATAAAACTGAAATACACACCAGATGACTGGATTAAATAGAAGAATCAAGAACCTAAATCTCAGAACTTGTCAAAATTAGAGTGACATGAAATTGTGAACGGTAGCAATCACCCGAAAACTTAATTTATGTCAGACAAAGAAAAAAATTGATCCCATTAAAACATTGATTAGGTTTGTAATAATACACTTCTTGTTCCTTCCATACACATATAGTCAACCCCTATCAATTTCTCTTGTGGAAATTATGATTAAATTGAAATTAGACAAATATAAAGGGCTTAACATGGAAAGTTGAAGAAGCAAGCTTCAGGAGATTTGACTTAAAATATTAACAGAAAATAAAAAACCTACTAAAATTCAGAGAGCATAAACAGCATGTTATATGGGCAGTTCTCTCCTCTGTGTAATAGGTTATTGGGCTTTTAACCTAGGACTCATTATAAATATCACCTCTTACTAACTATAGCAATAGCAGCTATTACAGGCAGTCAATCAATTCTAGGTTACTAGATCCTTAGTGAGATAGAATAATTTCATTATGCAGATCACACAAATGAGATATTGTTACAAAAAAGGACAATAAGAAAGAAAGTTTACCTTTCTGGAGCAGTAGAAAATAGTCTATCCAGCTCTGCAGGTCGTAGGGCTCGGTCCTAGAAAATGTCAAAATTCAAAACAGCAAATTAGAGAAAGCATATTAGACATAGAATACCACCTAAAAAGGAGAGAAGAGAAAGTAAAAGCACATAGCAGTGATTGCAACACTATCCAAAATGCTAGTACATACTCTATCCGAATCTAACAATCGGAAGATACCATTCAGAAACTCTACAGCTTCACTTGTCAGCTCCACACTCTAATAAAAACATGAATAAAAGCAAATACTTAGATATCATGCTTGACATAAATTAGGATTGCGAAACAACTTTGCAACAAAGATTTTTAGTGACTTCATGACTTGTAACAAAAATAAAATGTAGTATTTGGCAAAATATGCATACTAGATCTCATGATTTTTTGGAAGACATCTTCTGATTCAACAAGCATGCATTGTAAAAAAAATGCCATCAAATAGAGCATCCAACTCTTCAGGTCAGTTATGAGAATAATATATAACATAACAGCTATCAAGTACAGTTGCCAACTAATTAGGATTCATACTATCAAATTTGTACAAAAGAAATACCAAGTCTTATGGAAAGATCTGGACAATATTATCATATTACTATGCAACAAGTGACAGTTATAGGATGAACATAAAATTCATTTTTTATTTTTCAGACTCATCGATCCAAGTAGCTCACAGACATCCTAGATACGTTTTTAAATTGAGGCAATCATCAAGCTCATGGTATCTGGTAGTTAACAGCTAAAAATTACTAGTATGAACTATGAAAGAGTAACATTTTTATCTTCCTAGTTTGACAATCTAGGCCAAATGGCATACCAATAGTCTAGCCTCTTGCATTTAAGTCAAACAACCTCATACTTGTTGAACAAAATAAATAATAATAATAATTATTATTATTATTATTATTATTATTATTATTTAAAAAAAAAAGAGAGACCTGATCAGAAGCATGCCTAGATGGAACTGGAAGGAAATCATCCCGGAGTTTTAAATCATTATTATATCCATATTTTCTTAGAACAGCCCATATTGTCTCAGGACGCCCCTTCTTCAAAAACATATTATGGATATAAATAAAGCCTGGAAAAGTAAGACCAAGCTGGTTAACTCCCTCAGGTACTTTCTGTTGAACAACTGTTTTGACTCCCGCCATTTCAGATGGCTGCAATGGTGTATCAAAACACTTGACCTGTTGACATATTTACAGATTTTCAGAATTCTCATATACAAGGGGCCACAAAAAATGTAATATTCAAAACATAAAATAAAAATAAAAAGGAAAAAACTAAAGTCTATCAAAAACCTGAAACCCATTTAGTTCTGCATCATTAAGGGCATCATCCATGTCTTTATCACTAAGAACAAATATTCTTCTCAATGCTCTTAAACATCGATCAGTTAAAGCTTTCTTTTCCTGATCAAACAGTGGGTCTATTGGATGCAGTACCGCTTTTTGAGCAAAATAAAAAACTTCAGGAACCTGAAAGTAAGTGAAATTAATATTTAATTTCCAGGAGTTTTGCAAAGAGGAAGTCAATAAGTCCATCATCATCAAGGCAATATCCTATAATATCCAAACCAAGACAATTTAGTAATATTATACTTGACCTCAAAAAGAAATTTGGGAAACAGCTAAATGGTTTTCAATCTTTCATGCTTCTTGTATCAGGCTACTAAGTAGTATCCATAAAATTGGCCCTCTACAAAGGATAAGTTAGTGTTCTGAAGCAAGGAAATGCATGAGAAACTTGACTGACTAGTAAGAAGTTGTTGCAAACTGTGAAGATTGGCTATAGGATTTACTGATATTTCAAAAAACAAAAATAGTTTTTGTTTCATCTTCTTCTTTTAATAATAGACCAACAGACTAACTAAATAGTTTTTACCTGCTAGGTCAAACAGTAAGTGAGCATCACTAAGAAACAATGATGAGGTTAGACAATATACCTGATATAGCGTGGCTGCAGAGCATTCCATGCAGGTCACAATTTCCCCAAACTGTTGTAGGAGCTGTGTCATGAGATTTTCTAAGCTCATTTGCTGGTTTTCATCTTGTAGATCTAGCTTGCAACCAACCACAATTACAGGAACCTTCACCTGTAGAATAATAAACAAAAGACGACAATTTGCTTGCCATTGATACTTTATTTTTTATTGGGAATGACAGTACTTGTAAAATCACCAACCTCCAACTCCTCCAGTTCCCGAACCCAGTAAGTAGTCAGACGAGTAAGGCTCGTTGGATCATCACAGGCGTACGTCAAAACCACTACATCAGCTCGCTTCAATTCTTCATTGCGCTTGCCCAGCTTTTCCAAGCTAAAGAAAAACCCAAAAAAAAAAAAAATGGCATTGCTAGATAAGAGAATTATCAGACCTTAGTGTTCCAAAGAAAACATTAGTAATTAATGCCAACATGATTAATAAATAAATAAAGTGAATAAAACACAAACAAAGTTCAATCAGACTTAAAAAAGAATAATGATACTTCAGTAATTTGTATGTAGGGCATATTTTGATTGATCAATTGCTTCATAAAAGAAACGGGACAAATAAAAAAAAAAAATTAGAGATCCTGCCATGTAAAGGGGAAAACCACGCATTTTTCCTAATGCTTAACAACAGTTCTCGAAGACGAAAACTGGATAGAATATTATATAGGAGATAGATAATATGGCAGCGGAATGACAATCGCCCCAGCATACGCGCATGGTTATAAAAAGACAGACCTGGAAGATGTGTCAATGATGGTAAGAGGCACGTGATCGGGGAACCAATCAGCAGGCAATAAAGTGAGCGGAAGAACAGGCGGTACGGCGTCAGGAAAGGACTCAGACGCCGCCGCAGCTATCAAACTCGATTTGCCGGTTCCTTTGTCGCCGATGACGACGACTCGAACTCCAGAACGACCGGGTATGGTGGAGTGAACTGCCATGGATGAAGAGTGGGAGAAAGAAGCAGTGGCAGTGGAGCCAGCGAAAACAACAGCGGATTCGCCAATCCGGCGGGTTTGCCCCGTCCTGGTCTCCCCCTATTTTATTTGCTTAAACTGTTTATTACTATTTAGATATATAGCTCAATTCTCTTTCTTACATTTTAGAATTTACTCTCGGCGTTCAATCACATTCACACCCACAATAGCAACATCAACGTAATCAAAATACATATATTTAAAATTTATGGTTCGGTCTGGTTTAGGTTCAGTATTGAAGGAGTAATTTTAGGTTTAAAAAGAATGATATTTTACTCAAATTTAAATTTTGTTTTATATAAATTATTTAAATATTATTTTTATATTATAAATATATATATTTTATTTTATTTAAAAATATATATGTACAAATTATATTATTTATTTTAATTTTATTCATAAAATAATTTAATATTAATATAAATTTATAAATTATTATATTTAATAAATTTATTAATATTTTATATTAATTATATATTTAAATTTTATATAATATAATTGATATAATTGATATATATTTTAAATTTATATGTAAATAAATCATAATTTAAAAATAATAATTATTTTAATTTTTTTTAAATAAATAAGTCTGAGTTTGAATATTTAAATATTTTATGAGTCCAAATATAAGAATGTTCACTCAAACTTAATCTGAATCTAAAACTATAATATTCTACTCATATCTTACATAATCGAAACAAATATGTTAATATTTATCAACACTTTATTAAAAATTAAGAAGTATTAATCTTTTTAATAATTAAATTAAATAGTAAAATTAATAAATTGACGAAGATGGGTTTTAAATTTGTTGTAGAGAAAATAAGAAATGCTTATGTTCATTATATTTTAAAAAAATTATTTTTATTATTTAAAATTATAATTTATATTAATTGTTTAGATGTGATAAGTTAGAGATGATAATGAAATTAAAATACAATTTTTAATGTTTATTAATTTTAAATATATGCTTTAAAAATGTAATTAATAATTACTATTTTTATTTTTTTAATTTAATATACTATTTAAATTTTAAAATTCAAATATATACTATATAAATTATTATGTATTAATTATAAAATAATAATGTGAGTATATTAAATATATATTTATGTTGAATTTTAAATATATAAAATAAATTTATTACAATAAATTTTTAAAAAATTAGACTGATTTTTAAACTAATGAAAGAGATAGTTTACAATTCACTAATTCAACTGTAATTAAATTGTAATTGAATTAGAATTAATATGTATTAATTTTATAATATAAATATAATTAAATAAATAATTTTAAATTAATATATTATATATTAAATTTATATCATTATATTATATATAAAATTTATATCATTATATTATATATAAAATTTAAATAAATAAATATATGAAATCTAAAAAAGTCTATTCAAAAATTTTGTATACTAATTATATATTATTATTTATCTTGTATTAATATATTACTTTTTTTCATAATTCTCCAATCTTCTTCTTCTTCTTGTTAAACCTATTTAAATGTTGATGCCAATAATGATTGATTTTATCAAATTTTGACTATTATTTTAGATCTTTAACCAATTTTTTTCAACGCGAACCAGTATACATTTCTCAAATTTTTTATTCAACCAATTGGTAAATCATTGATGTTGATAATAATTAATTTTATCAAATTTTGACTAAATATTTTAAATTTTTAACCAATTTTTCTCAACGCAAACCAGTATAATAGTACATTTTTTTAATTTTTGATTCAACCAATTGGTTCAGTCAAATTTTTAAAAGCATAATTACAATTGTTAATTTATATATTGATTAATTATTTTAAATTAAATATAAATAAAAAATATTTAGTTGTGTTAATATATTTCAACATTATTATCATATTATTATTAGGTAATTATCATATTTATTTTTAACTAATTTTTTATAATTTAATATATTATTAATTTGATCTTTTTATTTAAATATCAATTAAATAAATAATAATTTTAATAACTTAAATATTTAATGTTTATCAAATAATGTTAAATGTCATAATGATCTATTTTTTTAACTGAATAATATTTAATATTGATTATATAACATTTAATATTAATGATATGATATCATATTTTGATCCATTAAAAAAATAATTGAATTATATCTTATTATTGACATTATCTAATTATTATCAAATATATAAATTATTATAATTTTTATTTATTTAAATAAAATCTAAATAAAAAATAAATTAATAATAAATTAAATAATAAAGATTAAATTAAAAAAATCATTATTAATGTTACAGTGACCTGTTAATAATATAAAAGAAATTAATATATATTAACTCCTGAGGAAATACTTTAATTAACATTTAATGATTAACATCCCTAAATTTGTTGCACCTATCCGTTCAAAATTATGTCTCAATAATTAATGCGTTAACTTTTAAAAATTTTGATGACTAAAATAATGTATAATGATGTTTTATGTACTAAAATAATATATTCTATAGTGCTGACTTAAACTTCGTGTGTTTGTAATATGTTATTGATTTGAATCATCGTATAACTCTACATAATTTTTAATTTCTCTTTTATGACTGCGTTTGGGAGTGAGACAAAGAAAAAAAAAAAAGAAATTATAAGCAAAAATGGGAAAAAAATAATGATAATTTATTATTCTTGAATATTTTAAAATTTCATAATTTTAAGTTATTAAAATTAATAAAAAAATATTAAAAAATAATATAAAATTAAATTCTTCTATTTTCAAAATTTTAACAACAAAAAAATTATTAAATTTTTTCTCTTCACTTCCCTTGTTTTTCCTTTCAAACAAACCCATAGATAAATGCACCATTTTTTTACAGCCCATTAAAATTATAGTGACAAGGAAATTTATATAAAAACAATTAGGGTTTAAGAGGCTTTCCATTTTGCATTCTGAGGAGGAGCCTTCTGCACATGGTCTGGTCTCATCGGCGACCCAAAATCCACCGGTACCCGAAAACCCGGTTCAAATTTTACGGGCAGGCCTGTGCGTAGTTGAGTGAAAAGGAAATGTTGCTCCGCTCCTGCCAAACTTATCTATCTGTCGCTCGCCACTTCTCAATCAAGGCGACGGTTGACAAGCCGTCGCCAACCGCCACCGCCGCCCTCACTACCTCCTCCCGAGGCCGAGACACTCTGGGTCGAAGGCTTCTGAGCCTTGTTTACTCCAAACGTAGCGCCATGATTGCCATCAATAAATGGAAAGAAGAAGGTCACACAGCTGGCAAGTATGAGCTCAATCGTATAGTTCGCGAGCTACGTAAGCTCAAGCGGTACAAACACGCCCTTGAGGTTGGTTCTCTCCATTTCTCCTTATTGGGGCTCTACATTTTCATTGTTAGAATATGCTGGTCAACTCTATACTTTATGGCGTAGAGTTAAATTCGCCTTGCGATTCTGGTTTGTATAACGTAGAAATGGGTTCATTATGAAGGAGTATGTTGTATAGAAGATTAGAATGATAATTTGGGAATTTACAACTGGGTTCGGTCCTATGCACTGATATGTACTCTTTCAATATTCGACCTTGCTGATATCAGAATCCTAAGTTCGTATGAGTTGTTTAGATATAACTGTTAATGTTCGTGTGCAACCATGACCTGTCAGAATTTGCGACAAGGGGTCGGCTTTAAGTTTAATATATGCGTACTAATGAAACTCTTAGTATACATTTTCTTGAAAATGGTAGGTCACAATTTTCAAGGTTTGCCTTGTAGTAAGGATATAGAATTAAGCAGAGAAACTGAATGCATATCAAAATTGTTAACTGATTACCATGCATGCCAGGGGCTCTGAACCAATTGAATTTTCTACTCATTCAGACTTCAATAATTGTAAAAGTAGCAATCTATTTCTACCCTATTAGCCCTCGAGATATGTTTTTGTTGAAACTTGAAACAATGGAAGTTATTTGTCATATGCATATGTATCATGAATAGAAAGGGTGGGATAACTGGCATGCTCTTTATTGGCCTTCAATTTGAATGGCTTGATCTGGATTCTGCTATTGCTAATGCAGATCTGTGAGTGGATGACCTTACAGCCAGACTTCAAGCTACTGCCAGGAGACTATGCTGTCCACTTGGACTTGGTAGCAAAAGTTCGTGGTTTAAAAAGTGCAGAAAAATTCTTTGAGGATCTTCCTGATGGGATCAGAGGCCAACCAACCTATACTGCTCTTCTCCATGTCTATGTACAAAATAATTTGGCTGACAAAGCTGAAGCTCTCATGTTGAAAATGTCAGAATGTGGTCTCTTAAAAAACCCTCTTCCTTATAACCACATGCTATCTCTCTACATCTCTAATGGGAAACTGGAAAAGGTTCCTGACATCATTCAGGAACTAAAGAAGAACACTTCACCAGATGTTGTTACTTTTAATTTATGGTTGACACTTTGTGCTTCACAGGACAATGTTGAAACTGCAGAAAGAGTTTTCCTCGAGCTAAAGAAGGCAAGATTAGATCCAGACTGGGTTACGTATAGTACATTAACCAATTTGTACATTAAGAGCGCATTCCCTGAAAAAGCAACATCTACCTTGAAAGAGATGGAGAGTAGAATCTCAAGGAAAACTCGAATTGCATATTCCTCTCTCCTTAGCTTGCATACAAACATGGGGAATAAGGATGAACTTTTTCGGATCTGGAAGAAGATGAAATTATGCTTTCGCAAAATGAATGACGCTGAGTACACTTGTATGATATCATCACTCGTGAAACTTGGTGAATTTGCAGAAGCTGAGAACCTTTATCAGGAGTGGGAGTCAGTTACTGGGACGAATGATGTCAGAGTTTCAAATATACTTCTTGCTTCATACATTAACCGAGACCAAATGGAAATGGCTGAACATTTTTACAATCAGATAGTGCAAAAAGGCATGGATCCTTGCTACACTACGTGGGAACTATTCACTTGGGGCTATCTAAAACGTAAGGATGTAGAAAAAGTTCTGGACAATTTTAAGAAAGCTATTACCAGTGTGAAAAAATGGAATCCAGATCAGAGGTTAGTGAGTGAGATTTTCAAAATGCTAGAGGAGCAAGCCCACGTTGAAGGGGCAGAGCAATTATTAATTATCCTTCGCAATGCTGGCCATGTGAATACTGAGATTTATAACCTACTTCTCAAAACTTATGCAAAAGCTGGTAAAATGCCTCTCATTGTTGCTGAGAGGATGAAGAAGGACAATGCTGAGTTGGATGAAGAGACTCATAGGCTCTTGGATCTAACCAGTAAAATGTGTGTGAGTGATGTCTCAAGCTTTCTCTCTTAAGTGCAGCTTCAAATGAGTCTTAAGGTACAGTGTTGGATTTGAAACTTTTGGGCTAGGTTTTATTCACTGATAGTTCTTCCCATATGTGAATGAAATCTGATTGTAAAACAGCTCAGCGATATATCAACATTGTGAATGTATGGCAATTCAATAATATTAAATTTGAAATCAGTTTCTGAAACCTGATTCTGGAGGCACAATCACAAAATTTCCGTGGTTCAATACTTCAATTTATTCAATATACTTACTGGGCATTTAATTGGTAGTTTTATTTTGTAACAGTAATGTGGGGATCCAGATAATGATGGGAAGTTGATTTAGTTTGCTAATGTTTCTGCATGCTCTCTGTGGTTTGATTGGTTCTCAACCAAGCAGATAAAGAGAACCTTCCATATGCAAAATCCTATCGCTTATTGTTTGAAGCTGCAGAGTTTTTTTCAAAAAACAGTTTTGGAATGTTGCAATTTCCTTTCCTGGCCCGCCTGCCTATCTAATATTTTCTATCTCTTCATTTTGCACGTACTCCAGTTCATGACCAATAGGATTGAAATAAACCAAGATAGAAAGTTATTACATCGCATCTGGAGATTGCATTAACATGTTACCATCAAATCATCAACCCCTCCAAACTCACCTAAACCAGAATCAGATTCGAAGTAATAAAAACGGTTGATTTTACCTACTTTATAGTTAGAATATTGTTGTATTTGCAAACTTTTATTTTGATGCAGTTGGGCTCCTAAATTTCATTTTCACCATTTATTGGAGAAAGGTTTGTTTCACTTGCTTTTCTTTCAAATATGTTGGGAGGATTAGGTATGGTGGTTAAGAAAAATTGCTAGTTGCTAGGGGCTGCTGCATACGTAAAAAAGGCTTAGATAACATCTGCCTCTGATGGGTCACCAAAATAACATTTTGACATTCGGGAAATAAACTATTAAAAAATACAATAAAGGAGCTGGTTTGACCAAAAGGAACATGAAGTCATGAGAGGTTATGGAGCAAGCAGCTGAGCGTTACGTGAAGAATAACTGCACTAACCACATAGATAGAGGTTTACCGAACCCAACCCAACCCACGTCCACCACCGGCTTCGACTATGCCATGAAGGTTTCTAATTAACTAATTTACAGAAATTTCCTCGCGTTTTCATAATATTTATAATGTGGGGACGATGTTTAATCAAGACTACCTTTCTAATCTCTATAACCTTTGTTTGTGAGAGGAGAAAATTGATGTACAAGTTTTTTATGCTTGTTATTAATTTTTTTAATAAAATATAACAAGTATGTATATTTTTACAACCTAATACTGTATGATTGGGTTTAAAAAAAAATCTACATCTCTTGTGTTAATTAGAAACCTAAAAAAAAGCACTTAAAGGATTTTATCTAATTTTTATTTGTTTAAAAAAATTGCCTCCGGATTCAAGGAACAATTGTTTGAAAGCAGGATTTAACTAATGAACTGCAAATTTGCCATTGATTATGTTGCGCCTGCGGGGTTAATGCGCGTAATTTGAGTCAGTTTTGAGGGCCAAATATGTCGAGGAACCATCCCCAATGCCTTTTAAGTTTTAATTTGTTTTGTTTTTGTTTTTGTTTTGTTTTTTTCGCAATTAAGTTATTAATTAGTTAAGTTTCAGGTCAGTAGCTGGAGCTTAAAAACCCACACCCTCTCCAGTTTCCCTCATTCCAGAGCAAAAAAAAAGAAGCAACTGAACCGTCGTCAAGAATACAAGTATTTTCCTCGTCCTTCGTCCATGGCTGCTATTCATGAAGATGAAGTTGGCTTTGAAGAAGGAATGCTATGGTGCTTACCCTCTTATGTTGTAGACGAAGCATGCTACAGTACTAAGGTCTTTTCAGTTTTCATTTTCTCTCTTCTTTTTTGGCTTCTCTATATGATCAGTTTCTTTGTTCATAATGTTGAGTAATTTGATTATAAAAATGGATTTCGCTTCAGGTATACACGAGGCAACGCCACCAAAATCATCAGCAACTGCGTCGACATCACAAATCTTCAATAGAACCACAGTCACAGGTACGTCGTTCTTACTTACCTCTCTATATTATGTCCTTCAATTCATCTCTCTTCCTCTGGTTGCTGCTGCGCGCAGAGAACAGAAGAGAGAAAAAAACTGTGTTTGGTTGGGGAATATTGTGGGTATGATTTGAACTTTGAATAGAAGGAATGATTAGTTTGGTTTGGGCATTAATTAAGATATATATGTTATATAGCTTGTAGTTCAAATTAATATGTGATCGAGGTGGACACAGATATATATTCCAAAGATGGGGTTAGGCAATTAGGCCAAAAGCGAATACTAGGAAGACAACATATATAATCTTGCTCCCTTCTTGTGTCCAACTACGATTTCAGGACCCCCATTACTATATAGGGGCCACTTTAGTATATATATATATATAAGCAATTACGCAGCTATGTTAGTGGGAGAACGAAGACTATGCCTTTGTATTTGGGTACTTCCTTCCCACACAATCTTCCTTTCAAACAAAATGGGCATTTGTGCTGCATCATTAATTACCTTTTTTATATTTGATTCTTCCCTTCTCCGAGAAAATCATTTTTTACATTGGTAGTAATATATTATATCCTTATAGTATGCTTTTGGCGATGATCTCTCATGCTTGGGAATACATATAGTAAAGCATAATCGCAAACAAATTAATAAAAAATAGTTGATGTGTCAAATTCCAAAATGTCAATTAATTATTTGAAACTTGCTGTCGTTTCCATATCCTATGTGAGTCTGGTTCATTTTCAGAAAAGCAGCTCGGGTAGGCAAGACTCAACAACAAAGCTTAAACCTACAAGTATAGATAATTAGTGGCTTATAAGAAAAGTTAAAAAACGTGTATCATTAAATTAGATTTGTCACGATGATGCATGGATATCGATTATTGTTTGCAATATTACCCTACCTTGTAAAAGTACTTAATATACAAATATAATCACATTTTCTCGTTAATGAGTAGTTTATTTTATTTGTTTTTTGGTATAAATTTATATCGGCTGCATCTATATTATAATGATTTTTGGATGTTTTGTTTGTGAGCAGAACTCAAGATGTAGATCAAGATCACATCAAAGGACAAAAAATGGCAATGGTGGATCTGGAATGCAAGCTGTTTTCCTGGAATCTGGGCAGAGATCTAGTGGAACCGGTGTATTCTTACCTCAAACTGCAAGCACAAATTCACAACCTCGCAAGAAGCCAGGTCTTTGGATAATTCATGCATATTAAATTAATTATATAGCAATGTTAAGATACTTTTTTATTGAAAATTTATGTTCAAATCAAATAATGTACTCCTAAAGCTTACAATTCTGGAGATTTAAAATTCAAAAGCTTGGATCAATTATATTGTAATAATTTTGTATCCTGGGAGTAGGTTAACTTCAAATTTAAATGGGATCTTGAATAACACCAATCATGTATTTTATGTGATTGTTTAATTCATAAAACTAATTAATTAAAAGTGTTCTAAAGATGATTGATACTTCTGTAGTTGTATTTTATTTTGACGTTATAATTGTTTTTCAGGCTGTGCGCCTGTGCTCCTACCAAACCGAGTGATCCGAGCTCTAAATCTCAACGTGCAAACGTTAGGCTTGGAGATTTCACCCCGACAAGGTCTCAAATCTCAGTATAATTACTTGTCGTTGTAGTTGATATAATTAATTCACATTTTTATCGCGCAAAAAACTATTACGCAGTTATTATAGGAAAATAGAAAATAATATCGTGTATGTCATTGATCTCATTGCAGACACCAATTATAAGCCACGTGGAGACGTTTACAGTAATTCAAGAAAGAAGAGAGATGACGAGAAAGATGGGTCAAAGCGAAGTGGTGATATTCGACGTAACCAAAACCTTAACTCAGCTGGGATATTTCTTCCAAAGGAATGGACTTACTAGCTGCTTAATACATAATAATAGCACAAGCTCATATGTGGCTGATATATAACACAATAAAAGTTCTGCACATTTTAATTCTATATGCTCATGTTGTACATTCCTTCTTCATGTATTGTACTTATCTTGAATAATAATTAATAACAGTCACAAGTTATAATTATATTCGTCTTAAAATTTTTTTATTATATATATAACATAAAATTACAAAGTCTTTTGAAGAAAGTAAAAGATAGAAAAGAGTTAGGAGGCCAAATAAGACAGAATTCAATTGAATGCATTTTCCATGTAAACAAGATTATATCTTATCTCTTGGACAAAAAAACTATTATTGAATTAATAAGTTATGTATTTATATAGAGTTATAATATTATATATATACAAGATATGAATTTTTAAACCGAATATATATTAAATCTAATTAAACTTAAAAGAAACTTGAAAATAAAATTTACATTGTTTATACTAAATTAACATTTTAATAGTTTATTTGTAGGTAAAAATATTTTTTATGTTATTAAATTTTATATTAAATTTTAATTTTATTCTTAAAATTTATTTTTGAGGTTAATTTTATTTTAAAAGTTTCAAATTAAAATTAATTTTGTCACATGACTTAAAATCATCTAAATTACTAAAAAAAATAACGATATGATATTTAACAATAAATCTTAAAAATATAAATAAGATTTTGATAATATTTAAACACTAAATAAAAATATATATTATCAAATTATAATATTTTCACTCTCACTTTATCACTCTCAAACATGAAAAAATTCTTTAATGTAAATTTTAATAAATATTTTATATATGACTTGAATAACTTGAATAACGACTTCACATTTGTTTTAAACGTAATATTATATTATAATTTTTTATTAATAATTTAAACAACGTTAAATTATAAAATAAAATTAATTACAATTTAATATAAAATTTGAGAACATAAAAAATAATTATGCTCTTATTTTTATTTAAAATTTTAATCTCTTTTTTAGATTTTAAAAATGCTTCCCATTAACAAAGTAACTGTTGCACAGATTTAACTCCTTTCACAATACGCACACCCTACTTACACCAACCAATGACACATCGCCACGAAGGCATTTAGCACAGGCGGCATGAAGTGATCCAATAAGAATAGCGTAGTAGAGTATGGAATTGAAGGGAGCAAAGCAGAAGATCTAGTGACTCGGATGAGCATATACTATTATTAACCTTGAAGCAATAGGTCCTCGTGCTCTCTCGGCACTTCCGGCACTAATCCTGAATTGAAATTCTAGTCATGGAAGCTACTCGGTTCAGCTCAATTCTCTTCCATCCAAATAGCTTTCGAACTAAACCCGAGATATTTCAAGGTTAGTTTTCCGTTGTTTGGTTACTTAGAAAACGCAGGAAGAAGAAAATGAAAAAAGCTAGCTACTCGAGAAGAGTTTGAGTCTTTTTGAATGAACTTGTAGAAGATGTTATTCTCATTGATAGTGCAATGTGATTCCGTGAAATACAAATTCGGTTATACTCTATGTTATTATGATTTTGAGTAATAGAGAGAGAGATGAGTGTATCAGTTTGCAATATACCAACTATTTATCATTCATACTTGTATTTGCATAATTTGTTGTTCATTCGTGGTCAAGTGTCGACATTTATGAATCAAACATGGTATTTCATTTAATCTTTTTGGTCTACGAATAGCGGCAGCATACTAGGTCTTTGTACCTCTTTTTTGGTCAAGTAAGGATTGCTTTTACACAGGTTAAGAATTAGTAATACTAGGTATATTTTAGAGGAATGAGGACCGGAAACGTTTGTTCTATTGAAAAGTGTGTATGATCAAATTTGAGTTAACATATTCTATATTGAAACCTGTTTGTTACCCCAGACAGACATGCAGATCGAATCCAATTTTACAGTATGAAGTGCCATAAATCTGGGGTTGCCCTTGATATAAACCCTGCATCCAGTAGAAGGCATTCCCTATTGCTGAACTGGCCTTTATTCGCTAAAGTAAACAGGAAGCATTCTGTTAATTTCTCTGATCGTCTTCGAAGTGACTATATGCATGTTGAGCCTCCAAATATCCAGCATGCAAATCAAGACGTTGTTCCACCCACTCAAAGTGATGTGGCAGAGATCATTGCATCTCCAGATTCCAATAATTTCAGATCCAAAAAGTATAAAAATAAGTTCCTGAATTTTGTCCGCCTGAGTTCTGTCCTCAATGATGTTGCTGAATCATTTTTCAAAAGTGAGATACGGAGGAGGTTATTCGTGACTTCTGTACTAATTATAATCAGTCGTGTTGGCTATTTTATTCCTCTACCTGGATTTGACAGAAGGTTGATACCACAAGACTACCTGAGCTTTGTCTCTGGATCTGTTGGTAGGTTACATACATAAATACCTTTCAAAGTTACACTCACATGCATTATTCTGAATTTGTAGTTTTAACAAAAAAAATGATCTCTTCTGGTGCTCATCGTTCATCAATCAGCATCTAAAGTATATTCATTTTCCAACTACTGCAAACCCAAAAGAATCACAATTGAAAATAGAAGAATTATTAGGAATCTGGGACGAATACTTATAGCTCTGAAGCTAAAATTCTTTCCAACATCTCTAATCTAGAAATTATGTGTAAGGTTGAGGCAACATGTGAAGTAAAATGGAAAATTTCAACCATTTTAAAAGAGCTTTTCACAAGAACGTCTTAGATTCCTTCTTTGATATTTTTCTAAGGTTATACCTGTGAACAGTCATTCATGTAGCTTCTGGCAGATGAACTTGGTGACTTCACCGCTGAGCTCAAGCTTTCTCTTTTCCAGCTTGGAATCAGTCCTCAGATAATATCATCCATTATTATGCAGGTTTACCTCTTTGCTGTTTGAGTTTGTTAGACAGATATTGGTTGCCATGTTTTTATTTTCTGTTACTTAAGGTGGCCAAAGGATGTTTAACTTCATTTAGTTATATAAGATTTTTGAATCTCTGATATTCCTGAAATAGTATTGAGTGTTTCAAGTGAGGCAGTGGTATATGATAAGTATCTCTGAAAGAAGATTTGTTTCTACTACTATTATTTTTACCATAAATCATACATCATTGTAAAGAGAGGTGAGATTCTCAATTGGATGGCCATTTTTTGTATATATTCTAATTATTGAATAAATAGGCTGTCTGCACTTTTTTCCTTTCTTGAGGTATTGGCCTTTTAGTTCCTGACATTTATACAAGATCTTGGTATGATGTACAGGTACTTTGTCATGTTGTTCCTTCTCTAGTGAAACTGCGAAAGGAAGGCCTAGATGGACATGAGAAGATAAAGAGTTATATGTGTGTCCATTTATCCATTTGAGCAGTGAGCTTATTTCTTGCTATAAATTGTTTTATATATCTCATTAATGATCCTTAATTTTGGGATTATTAACTAATGAATCATTCTACATATTTCAGATGGTGGATGTCACTTGGCTTTGCAATATTGGAAGCTCTAATACTTGCTTGTTACTCACTTCCATATTCAATTTATGCTGCCAGTCAAAGGTATTTTGATCAAAAGGATCCATTTCAGGCAAAATTTCAATCATGTAATGAGGAACTGATATATCAAAATTTTCAAGTAGTCCATTTACCCTGCTTAATGGTTGATATCATAACCTTAAATAGATTATATGGCATATATGGTGATCTCTATCAAATGCCTGTGAGTAGTCTTATTCTTGGCCTTTTTTACATTTTGAAATGGCTGTTTATTTATTTTTCCATATAGTGCTACCCACATACTCCTTGCTTGCTTACTTATAATTGACTGAATTATATCAATGGTGTAAGCTCTGCCTATGTATTTGTCTGTTCAAAGATATTAGAATTGTTAAAATTTATATTTATTTTGCAGTGTCAAGCATGTGATGGTGACAACTCTTTTGTTGGTCTGTGGTGCAATGACTATAACATGGATATGTGATACCATCTCAGAATCTGGCTTCGGTATTCTTCGTGAATCTTGAACAAAATACATTACTTCATTGTCCCTAATTACACTCGTCAAAAATTATCGAAACATAACCAGATCATAGGGTGGGAAATTTATAGAATTATGCATGACTGCGGAAGATTTTTATTCTGTTTCCATGTTTAGCCCTTTCTATTCTACCTTGTAATTTTCATAAAAGGATGCATCTTGTCATTAAAAGTTTCATTTCTTTGAAATATTTTTGCAATTCATTTGCACATGTAAGAAGCTCTTGCATCATGGCCATAAGTAATTCTTACTCGTATTGATTGTAATCTGCAAGCATTTACTATAGGCACTTTCCATATCATTCAAAGATACTTATTTGCTACATTACATGAGCAAATGATCAATCTTTTAGTTGGATTTGCATTCTTTGGGATTGATATTTTTTATTGTGTGTATATTGATAAAAAAAACAAAATTATTGGAATGTTTAAGTTTTTGTTTGATTAATTAAGGTTTTCAGCTTTAGAAGGCCTTTCTGCCAATGTTATTTTAGATAGTCTGCTGACCTGCTGATTGGTCTGGCTCTTTTTTCTTTCCTACACCCCAAAAGGATGGGCAGATGCTGATTTCTGTTTATTATAATTAGTGATTTCAAAGATGAACTAGACAATGGATGTTTGCTGTTATCATTCAATTTATTCTACTGTGGTTAGTGAATGGTGATGCCTTCTTCAGGTCAAGGTTCTTCACTTATAATATGTGTGGGGATATTGTCTGGCTATATGGAGACACTACACAAAATGCTGACTCAGCTTTCAGGTACTTGACAGGATAAAACAAGCTTTCAAAGTTCGTGCTTCCTTCCCCTCTTCTACTTCTGTTCTTCACTCAAGCTGAAGTTTTAAATTGTTGAAGTAACAACATTTCTAATCGCATTAATTATAACTTCAGACTTATAATTTCAGTTTTGACTATTTTTGGATTTCATTTGGGATGCATGTTCATTGAACCTTTTCAAAGATGACAAAAGCATATCTCACATAAACACACGCACGCAGAAAAGATATAAAGAGAAAGGACAAAAATTTGAAGATATGATATTTTGAAGGAAATTTTGCATGGCTAACTGATTTGACCAGCATACCAATCTAATTAAGATGGCAACTTTGATATAGGTTACGATTGAGACTGCAATTTAGTTTGGCATATAGGAGTGGGGAGGGTCAAAACAATATCACATTGATGTTATGCATTTGTTAATTAGGTGAAAATGTTCAAGGTTATGTTATCTCATGAAATAATGAATAACGTTAATTCATAGCCCTACCTCCTGATATTGCAGTGAGTGCTGTGAGTTGGTGGCCCTATGTACTTGCAGTGTTGGGTCTATTCACCATAGTCACTATGTGGGCAGTTGTAGTCACTGAAGGTTGCAGGAAAGTAAAGCTTCAATACTATGGTTTTAAACTTGCTTCCTCTGCAAGGTAATGACATTTTTTTGTCCCTGTCTAGAACGTTAAACCTTATTCACCTCATTGAAAGCCTAGATTTTACTATGGCATTTTGTTTTACTTTTTCTTACATGATAGCAGCTGTTCCATACCTCTTCCAGTGGCTTGAACTTTTAACTAAAAATAGGACATAGCTCATATTGTCCTTGTTTATTATTCCAGATCATGTCTTTGAAGCCCACAATGATAATTTTTATTGTAATGATGCAGACAATTGACATTTTTATTGTCTTGCAATTCAAAACAGAGATCAATCTCCAATTACTGAAGTGGAGCCCTATATTCCTTTCAACATCAATCCATCAGGAATGCAGCCTGTTCTTACCACCACTTACCTCTTGGCATTCCCAAGTGTTCTTGCAAGGTTGATAATCTGAAATTGAAGTACAGATATATTTAACATTATTATATAGGAATTTTTTCTACAGTGAATTTGGACCTATGATCATGCTGCTATAAGGATGTAATTAAGGGTGCTCATCTGGTTGGGTTTAAATGAAACAAAACTAAATTGTCCTAGCCTTATGCTTGATATGACATACAGAAATCCTAGCCTCAAGAAACACAAGTAAATAGCAACTTTCAGTTCAGATATAACTATTATAAGAAATAGAATGAATATCAGTAGATCATTTTCTCCATGAGATAAGCTTGCCGACAGCATGTACTGTTAAATTAGTACAAATTTCTCATTATGTTATTAGCACCTTATCTCTTTCTGTATGCTGGGTAAAGCAGATTTTCCTGTTGCTTGTCAATGAGCTGCATAAAAATATTTTTTCCTTTTTTATCATCTTGTGAAGCATTCATTGTTTCTATTTCTAAAATAGCTTCTAATGGGCAGTCTGCTTGGTTCGCGCTTCTGGGAGCATGTCAAGGAGATATTGAACCCTGAAACTTCTGCCGGTGCTGAGCCTTGGGTTTATTATTCCATATATGCTTTTTTTGTCTTCCTATTCAATATATTTGATATTGTAAGTTTCCCTCAACTGCTAAATATGTTCTACTTGTTAAAATCTCTGAAATCAGTCAGTCACATAAGAAAAAAGTTTATTATTGAATAACCTTTGATTACTAAGGTGATTTTTGAATATGTGCCCCCATACATGATGCCACTGATATAACCCATTTTCAGGTTTGGTTATTTACCAATTTATCTTAACTCCTATGTTACACTAACCTTTTCAGGCTTTAGCCGGAATTTGCAGTGTGTAATTGTAAAAGGAAATATAAAGTAATCTATCATATGGCCCAAGGGGCTGGCTCCTTTATACTGTGGTAGGATGCATTAGATATCAAAAGAAAAAATAATGGAAAAATAGGGAACAGAAAAATGGATATTAAGACTGTTTGTTAATTAGATTATTGCTACTGTGCTATATCAAAAATTAGTTTGTCCTATGTCTTTATTGTTTCTATATCTTGTTGATTGTGTCCAGGCCAACTTGCCGAAGGAAATAGCTGATTACCTAAATAAGATGGGTGCGAGGATACCGAACATAAAGCCAGGGAAGGCTACTATAGAATACCTTTCAAAAGTTCAGGCATCCACACGATTTTGGGGTGAGTTTTTCGGTGAATGACTGTAGTTTTAATCTTATTTCAATGTCATTGTCTGTTACAGAAATCCTTCTTTTGTAAATACTGTATAATTTGTATGCCTTGTCAAATTTTGCAGGGGGGCTCTTGTTAAGTGTACTAGCCACAACATCAAGTATTCTTGATCATTATTTGCGGCATACTAATGCTGGATTTGCAATTGGGTTTACATCAGTTTTGATTATTGTAAGTGCAATATCCTCATTATTTTCTAGCAAACTAATGATAATTCATACATTCAGGCAAGGCATTCACATGAGCATTTACTTATCAGTTTTGAAATGCTCTTAGGGCTATTTGAATTTGTGAACATTAAATTGGTCTGATATATCTAGTGATTTCCATGGATTACTAGTGGAATTAGTTCAACTGAAGCATAGAAATTATTGAGTTTGCTTCTAAGTGGAAATTTTCTAAATACGGTATTTTGTAGCTTTTTTTTTTGGCATTTTCATCAAGAGCTTAGTGCAGTTTCTTAATTTGTTCAAACAACTGAGTAGCCCTTGCTTTTGTTGGTCCAGGTCGGTTCCATTATTGAGCTTAGAAGATCATATCAAGCCTATAATGTAATGCCAAGTTTAAGCAAGGCTTTGAGACGGTATGGTTTATGACTTTTGGAAAAGCTAAACAGTTGTTCTACTGCTCCTCTTTGTTGAAACCTCGAGGATAACCCTTTTGGTCACCGTTGGTAAGTAGTAAAAAGATTTCCTTTTTGTACAAGATTTCCAAATTGTAATATTTGATCAGGATTGCCTGTTACGGTATGTCCAGGAAATTCAGCCTTCCAAGTACATCAGAATCTAGTTTGCGGTTGTTGAGGTCAGCTACCATTGCTTGTAATAAGATGATAAATGGTTCTCATCAGTTAAAATGGTAGTAGCTCTTTCAGAAGCCTCATTCTTTGATGTCTTACGGGAAAGATTGCGTTGTACTGGATTTATGAAATTTAGTTAGGTTGTAGTTATGGCCAAGGATTTGTATAGGAAATTCACTTTTGTAATAGACGTGTGATGTAATATAAAAGCGAGATTCTTCGATGTAGAAGGTTAAATGACTTAATGGATGGTAATGTTGTGGAGTTAAGATTTTACGTACCACGTACCTTTAGTCACTCTGGAATTGGGATCCTCAGAAATGTAACATGTGCTTAGTCCAGATTAATCTTTTTCTCTTTTAACATTTATAATTTAAAATTTTCTAGAATTTTACAGGATCCCATTCCGTTACACTTGTCGTAGGCAATTCTCGCGGGCATGACCTATTTACTTGCTTCTGTTCTATGATGATTCAATATATTTCTTCTGTTGAACATTTAGCCATATATATTATTTGTGAACAATTATAACATATCAGTTGCAAACAATCTTAAGTCATAACTGTCTTTTAGAAAGTAGTTTTGTTGAGTAATTTTATGGAGAATTTGATCCACTAAAAGATTCAGTTAATTTTAAAGTGTATTAAATTAATGAACCATCAATTAAAAATGAAGTTTTGTCAAATTATAACAACTATTTTTTGACGTTTATTTTTGCGTACATGTTCTTATTGCAGCGTCAGTAAATTAATTGGGCCGAAAGGAATAGTAGCTGAGCCCACTGATCATGGATCCCTTACGCACCCTTTAGGCCTTTAGTTTCATTAAAAAAAAGGAGTCATTGTCCAAAAAGTAAATAAATAAAGTCGTAAATTATTATACTGTACTTTGATTTATTTTTAAAAAATTATATATTTTTTTAAAATTAAAAAATACTCCGTATGGGATCATCTCGGTCTCCTTCTTCGCGCCCCAAATTCCATTTGAAACGACCACACTACTCTCCAGTCTCCAGTCTCCACCGGGTCCGGTATCAGAATTCTCTCTTTTGCGGTCCTGAAAAATGGAACCAATTGAGGCATCTGGGAGCTCTGAGGTGAGTTACACAGAGATCTATACAACATCCGAGACTTTGGGTGGCTCCGTCATCTTCCATACCATCTATGATGTTTTAGGGTTTGTGCTTTACATGCACCAGCAAATCCCCTCGTAAGTTCTTTCCCTTCATTCGGGAAGTGTGGCGAATTGAGTGGAGAAAAAGAAAAGCAAAAGGATTAACCGATGGGCTTGTCTCAGTAATCATTGTTATATATTTATATTAGGATACTGTACCTGAGACCATTTTCTGTTTTATGCAGAACAGTGCCGGATATGAGTATTGAATTTGATACAATGCATTCTGAGTATAATCAGTTGGTATGTTATCTGAGTAGGAATTTTTTTAATTCATGTCACTGTATTCTGGAATGGTATCTTGAAACTGTCACTTTCAGGAGATGGCAGCAGAAACTGAACTAAAGGCATCACTACGGAGACAGCATATTAGCAAAATGAGGGCTATCAAACTTGGAATCAGGAGACTAGAGAAGTTGATGAATGCGCTTTCAAATATAAAGATTGCGATGAAGCTGATTATCAACGGGAATCCCAACATAGAGGGTATTATTTTGGCTCTTGGAGCTAGCCCACTACGACCTCAGCACATTTATGACTTAAGCTTTTCCCATGGAACAGCTAATCCCTCGGTTGCAGATGATTTTACTAGAAGTAAAGCAGCTGACGGGCTTTCAAGAAAGGTTCCTTGGTGATATTTCTGCTTTCAGATTAAATTTCAATATGTTTTCTCAGAGGAAGGAGAGTGGGAGGTTTATCATATTAAGTGTTTTCTTTAACAGGCAATTCGGACACTGATATCAATGGGAGCTGGGTCATTGACCTATCCGGGTAGTAATTGACTTTGGTTCTTGATAAATATTAATTTGAAAATGGATTTGCTTCATGCTATCTGTTCATTTTTTTGCTTTACTTTATCATATCACCATAATATAATGGTCATACTTTTTGCAGGTTCGAGTAAACTGTTTCTGTTAATTAAGGCCCCTTCTTCTTTCAATCAACCCGTGCATTTTCTGCCTAAACGTGAGTTTAGGTACAACAGCCGAAAGGTAAAATAGGCTATCAAGACATCGTAAGCTCATCATTATATTTTTTAATGTTGGAAGTAAGTGCTTGTTTTTGTCTGCATAGAGCATCGTGGGCTGTAGCTTTTTGAAGCCTTTATAATTAGTGGTGTTCATAGTTTATTTATTTGGTAAAAATAACAGTTGCCACTTATGTTTGGAAGTAGGTCATATGCTGGTTCACCTGATCAATCTTGTGTCAACTTATTACAGGGCTTAAATCAGACTTCCAACGAATTATGGTTATAAAAAATAATTCTTTGAAAAAATATTTGACTATAGACCTGGGCAATCTTGCTTAAGCGCCCGTTTTGTTAGCAGCTATGGAACTGAAATGTTTTTTCTCCTCTCCTAATGGGATTCTGATTCAAGATGTTTTTATGTAATAAAGAATACTTTTTAGTCTTCCTTGGGACTTGTGTTTCTTATTCTATCAGCCTTCTCTGGAGAATAATTTGGCATGGCACCTGTACAACACATAAATGCTATGTCAAGCAATTTACATTTCTATTGCATGCATGCTGTTTCCTAACATAGGATCTCCGTTATTGTCGGTATATTTACAGTTCTGTATAATTGAAATTATGAACTAAACTGCATAGTCACTCACTGCAGGTTATGCCTTTCAGACTACTGTTTAAGTGCCGAAATCACGATCAGGAAGTCGTTGCTCCTACTTCAGAAGATTTAATCTGGTACCTATCTCTTGTTATGAGTATGCAGTCCAATATTCACTTTCTGTGCTAAATCTGTTTATGGCATCGATTCTTGATATCTGACGTATTGTACAACAATTTCCCTTTGTTTTCTAGCCTTAGTAGTAGGAGGTTAAATTTTCCAGAAAACATGTTACAGGATAATCTTCGAGATCATTATTGATTCTTTTCACATGGCGATGAAAACAGTCATTTATTTATTTTGTTAGGTTATGTAGAAATACTACCAGTTATTTAAGTCTAGGCAGACCATGTTAAATTATTTTCACTGTTTGTCCATGCTGTCCGGCATTTGTGATCTCCTTGTATAGCATTGCATTTGACGTGGTCTACTAAATGTTACTTCATTTCATGATATGTCACGAGGTCTTTTTACCTCCACTTTATACCAATTTGGCATTGCTCACTTCTAAATGACTTCTTTTTCTCCCTCACATCACAGGTTTCAATGTCGGCATGTGATAAAGGGCCTGGCCATGAACACAACGCCAGAAGAATGAAATCGCCCTCTTGACATTAAGATTGGAAGAACATGTAGATATGGCTCAGACTCTAGGCTTCATGTTCTCTTGTTTCTAGTTTCCTTGGAGTGCGAGTTTGTTATCTTTGGACAACATTTGAGACCCAAACCCGTAGTTTAGTTATACTGCAAATGTTTTAGAGGTAGCCATATCTAATGGATCTCTGAAACCCCCTGTCCCCAGATCTTCTTTCCCTCTTACTGAGGCGGTCATAGGTGCTAGCTATATAATGATATCTAAAATGTCTAATCTACATGGATGAAGAATGATCCTTATATTTGATAAATATTAGTATATTACCAACTAAATTCCAAATGGGCATTAACGTGAGTAGTGGATTACTCTTGAACTTAGTCGAATGTTGAAGCTTGAAAGAGATACCTTCATTATCAAGAACTTTAAGCAATTATCTTTCCAGATAAAATAATATAAAATTTCTTTTGTGACCAACAAAAAATAAAAGGACTCATCAAAAGAATTAAAAAAATATTGTAAAATGGAAACTAAGTTTATCAGATTTATAACATAACTAATTTATATAATGGAAGTTTAAAAGGAAATTGACAACAAAATTAAGGTGAAAAATAATGTCTTTCATCATTGGAATATTGATTAGAGTCTTCATAAAATATACACTATCTATATATATCTTTTCTAGAGAAAATACATTTTATCTCTTTTAATTATTTCTATACAATATATTATTCACTTAAAGATTAATTTGTAATAAATTATTCTCTTAAATTATTTAAAATATTTAAAATTATTATTTTTAGAATTAAATTTAATACGTGTTTATCATATAATTTATTTATTTTAATTTAACTTCACATTAAATGTGAACAAAAATTAGAAAAAAATAAAAATAAAATTTGTCATATTCTTAAATACAATTTTAATATTTTAAATAGTTTAAAAAAATAATTATTACAAATTAAAGTTTGAATGAGTGATGTGTTATATAAATATAATTGAAATGAATAAAATATATTTGTTTATCTTTTTATAATATCTAAATATAGTGTAACCAAAAGATATTTAAAAATAAATAAATATTCTTTTTCTTATCCAGTAAAACTTCTTGTACTCAAATTTTTTTATTATACTTTTAAATTTTAAAAAATATTAAGATGAATTATTCTTTTTCTTTATTTCTTCCTTAAAAATTAAAAGATGTATTATACTAATATTTTTAATAATAAAAAAGTTATAATTACATTTATTTTAATAAAAAAACTTATATTCATTACTTATTTATATTATATTATATAATTTTATAGTGTTTTATTTTTTAAAATTTTTTAAATTACGAGGAATTGTTTAACTCTTTATTTATATTTAAAAATAATTTATTTGGGGTTGCTTGATAGCTTGCTTTTAATCATATAACAGAGAGGCGCGAAGTGCAGAAGGAGAAGGACCCGGCAAACTGGTGACGGTCTAATTACGAAGCCCTAAGAAGAAAGGTAGGGCTCTTGGTGTTGTCTACTCTATTCCTTGCGGCTTCACAGCGATCATTGAGCACCTACCAAAGCCATGAAATTCCAAATAGAGGATGTCACAGTGTACTTCCCTTATGATAACATATACCCAGAACAATACGCCTACATGCTTGAGCTGAAGAGGGCCCTTGACGCCAGAGGCCATTGCCTCCTGGAAATGCCGACAGGTACAGGCAAGACAATTGCTCTCCTTTCCCTAATCACCAGTTACACTCTCTCTAAACCCCAGAACCCAGTTAAACTCATTTACTGTACTCGCACCGTCCACGAGATGGAGAAGACCCTCGCCGAACTCAAATCACTTCACAATTACCAGCTTCAGCATTTGGGTCCTGCTGCCAAGATCTTAGCTCTGGGTTTGTCTTCCAGGAAAAATCTGTGTGTTAATCCCACCGTCTTGTCTGCGTCGAATCGGGATTCCGTTGACGCTGGGTGTCGCAAATTGACTGCCAGTTGGGTCCGAGCGTTGGCCGCTGAAAACCCTAGAATTCCAACTTGCCACTTCTTCGAGCAGTATGAGCGGGCAGGCTCGGCAGCGGTACTACCGCCTGGAGTTTATACCTTACAGGTGACTGGAGTCTGGAACTGGAACTTTTTTTTTTTTATACCATGCTGTAGGCTGATATGAATGACAAAAATTTCAAAATTCAATTTTGAAGTTGGACTTTTTTCCCCCTTTATTTGAAACCTTACATTCGAGCATAAATATAGCATTTCTGTTTCAAACTATTACAAATGGCTAAGCTCAGCGTTTGATTACATATGAAAAAGGACTAGATATGACCTTCTGTATTTTATTGAGGCTGTGCAGTGACAACGGTTAGAATTGACTAGGGAACATATTGTTTAATAAATTTCGGTTATGCTCAGTTGTGAATGTCAACGTATCAAGGTAGAGCTAATTATTTTTGTTAAATGATGCAGTATCAATTGTTTTTTGTTTCCTATAAATCATAAAATTTGTAGTGATGTTCAGATCTTCTGCAAGTTAGTACCTTTTGCTAGAATTCTAGACTGTTTAAATATTTTGGTTATTGAATTTTAAAATGCTTCTGTGATGGCAGGATCTGAGAGCATTTGGGAAGGAAAAAGGGTGGTGTCCGTACTTTTTGGCACGCCATATGGTGCAATTTGCCAATGTTGTGGTCTATAGTTATCAATATCTGCTTGATCCTAAGGTGGCCGGCATAATATCAAAGGAAATGCAGAGAGAGTCTGTTGTTGTTTTTGATGAGGCCCATAATATTGATAATGTCTGTATAGAAGCACTCAGTGTGAGTGTGAGGAGGCAGACTATTGAAGGTGCTAGAAGAAATCTCAGCAGGATGAATCAGGAGATTGACAAGTATGTTCTGTTTCTACTTTCTAGCTTGCACCTTTGGTGTTATATGGCTTTGACATCTTCAATATCAACTATAAAAGGGAAGAACAGAAAAACTAAATAAATAAATGAAAAAGGTGGTCTGGTGGTTGTGGCAACTTGTTTATATATATACACACACACACACACACACACACACACACACTGCATTAGTTTGATTAAAAAGGTTGAAGGATGATAATCGGTTAAATTTTTCCTTGGATCCTTGTCTCTGCTGTAGTGCCATTATTGCTGTGTTATTTGCTGGACAATACCTTACTAGGATTATTTTTATTTTCCATCTGTGACCATGGATAGAAATTTGATTCATATTTTCTCCCCCATTTGACCTGGTAGGAAGGTTCAAGGCCACTGATGCAGGTAGACTCCGTGCTGAATACAACAGACTTGTTGAGGGTTTGGCATTAAGAGGAGACCTACCTGGTATATAGAATGCCAATATTTTATTCATATCTTGAAGGTAATCCCAGAGTTCCAATTCTCATTAACTTAAATTTCTTTTCTTTGTACAGCTACAGATGCCTGGCTCTCAAATCCAGCCTTGCCTAATGATATTCTAAAGGAGGCTGTGCCTGGAAATATTCGCCGAGCTGAGCATTTTCTTCATGTTTTACGTAGATTAGTTCAATATCTTGAAGGGCGCCTGGAAACTGAGAATGTGGAGAAGGAAAGTCCTGTAGCCTTTGCAACCTCTATTCTTAACCATGCTGGAATAGACCAAAAAACTCTGAAGTTCTGTTATGACCGCCTACATTCACTGATGTTGACACTGGAAATTACTGACACAGATGAATTCCTACATGTCCAAACTATATGTGATTTTGCCACGCTTCTGGGCACATATGCACGTGGTTTTTCCATCATAATTGAACCTTTTGATGAGAGAATGCCACATATTCCAGATCCTGTATTGCAGGTTAGCATTGTTCTAAGTTCTTATTGTTGTCATCATCTCAATATTAGTTATGTCTTGATGCATATTAATACAGCACAAATTGTGCAACCTATGTTATAATATTTTTTTTGTTTGGAAAGCAGATTTGATTTTCCCTTTATTTAGAACCTGATGGTGATAGTGTGTTAACAACATAAGTCAACAGAGTTTATTATCCTACATTTTATCTGAGTTGTGATATGAAGTGTGGCATCTTGTATTACAATATTTCACTTATTTTTATCATCATTAACCTTTCAGCTTTGCTGCCATGATGCTTCTCTTGCCATAAAGCCAGTTTTTGATCGATTTCAGTCAGTTGTGATTACATCTGGCACACTCAGCCCTATAGATCTGTACCCTCGTCTTCTGAATTTCAACCCTGTTGTTAGTCGAAGTTTTACAATGTCCTTAACAAGAGATTGCATTTGCCCTATGGTTCTTACCCGTGGCAGGTATTCCAAATGTTAGCTCTTCTTTTTTGTACTTCTGTTAATCTGGTTTTTTTAATGCTTTATCAATATATGTTATCCTTAATTTGTTAGACATTGAAGATATTTCATGCCTCCCCCTTCTTTTGGTTTCCCTTTTTATGTTAATAGATTTGTTATTTCAGTGATCAGCTCCCAGTAAGTACCAAATTCGATATGAGAAGTGATCTGGGAGTAGTAAGGAATTATGGAAGGCTGTTGTTGGAGATGGCATCAGTTGTTCCAGATGGCATTGTCTGTTTCTTTGTCAGTTACTCGTATATGGATGGAATAGTCAATAGCTGGAATGAAAATGGAATTCTGAAGGTGAGTTGACTTATGATGTCTGCCAGTATTTTACTTGGAATGTCTTTTCATTGTTTGGTGGTGCTAAAAGCATCTATTTTCCAGGAAATAATGCAGCATAAGCTTGTCTTTATTGAGACTCAGGATGTTGTAGAAACTACGTTGGCTCTTGACAACTATCGCAAGGCTTGTGATTGTGGAAGAGGCGCTATCTTTTTCTCTGTTGCTAGGTATGTTATAAATAACTTATTCCATTGGATGTTTAAGCTCTGCATTTCTTTGAACTTTTGAATAGATTGATCAAACTATAAGCTTTGTTTGACTAAAGGGGAAACAGATGACTTTCCATGATAATATATTAAATGGTATACATAGCTCCCATGACTAAAAGGGAATCATTGAATATTGTAGGGCACAAAATAATCTGCTATCAAATGCCAAATCTTTCTACAATATTGCTAACTCTATTGTTGCTCCTTACTTCCTTGGTATATTCGCCAATGGAAATAGTGGATTGGAGGGTTTATCTTTGTGGTTACGTAATTTTGGTTTTCATATATCAAAGCCAACGTTAGCTGTGAATGTTTGGCAAAGCTACATGTTTGTCGTTATCTCAGATTATTAACTGGGAATTTATTTAATATAATCTTCTCTTCTGGCGGTGGGGATTATCCATCAAGGTTCATGAAAGGTTAATAATATATTTGCCTTTTGCAGGGGAAAAGTTGCTGAAGGTATAGATTTTGATCGACATTATGGCAGACTAGTTATCATGTTTGGTGTTCCTTTCCAATATACATTGAGCAAGTGAGTTACATTTGGTCAAATTTCTAAATAAGGGTATTCTAGACTATATATCTGCTGATTCCTGTCAATTATTTTGAAGTTCCTGATTGCATAAATGAAGAGAGTTACTTTATTTTCAGGATTTTGCTTGCACGACTGGAATATTTACGGGATACTTTTCAAATCAAGGAAGGAGATTTTCTGACTTTTGATGCCTTGGTATGACTCACTTTTCTGTGTGTTTTTGTCTGTTACCCATAACTTCTTTTTTGACTTTCTAATTCCTAAACTTGGTGTTTCTTGAAACGAGAAGCCTTTGTAACATATTTTTATTGGACCAGAGGCAAGCAGCTCAATGTGTAGGCCGTGTAATCCGGTCAAAGGCTGATTATGGGATGATGATTTTTGCTGACAAAAGGTTGGTATACCTATATCCTTTTCTTTCATGATGACCGAAGAAATTCTTAGAAAATGGGAAGGGTTTTTTTCCCAACTTTTTATTGAAGATTAGCAATTGCTTGCTTGAATGTGACTGAGTCTCTGAAAGTGTATTGAGTTTCTATATTGATATATAAACCTTAACATTGTTATTTTTGCTCTATGTCTGTTAACTATTGAAAATAATGAAAGGAAAATAAATGAAAATGACGAGCATAGTTGTCTTTGATAAAATAACCATTTTGGGTTCTGGCTATTAATTTTGTTATGTCTAGTACAAAGTATGGGAAAAAACTTCATTGTTGGTTGTCAATGTGTGCAGGTACAGTCGTCATGATAAACGGTCAAAGTTGCCTGGTTGGATACTGTCCCATCTACATGATGCTCACCTTAACTTGAGCACAGACATGGCGTTACATATAGCACGTGAGGTGTGTCCTTATAACTTTAGCAAGAAACTTATAGTCAATCAGATAAATATCAGTATACTAGAATAAGGAGGATGGTGTCCCAAATGTGGAATAGTTTTTTTTTTTTTTAATGTTTGATTCTTATGCTCTCTGTTGTTGATGTCCCGAAAGATTGATTGTTGATGTTCTTTTCTGTCCTAAGTTGTAAAGATAGAACAGGGGTTTGAAAGCAGCAATTGAACCCAGGGTTTACAATAATTGAGCTCAATTTGTGTCAGAACACTAGGTTGAATGACCCTATAAACTTCAGTTTATCTCTCTCAAATAATTGGAAATATTTTTTGAATTATTAAAACAGAATTTTCCTGCAAAAGTGGGAATGGAATAACTGAAAACTCTTCTTTTTGTCTTGGTCTAATTAATAATTGGAGCTCCATCTTATTGATATCTGATAATGAATGCACAATGTCAATTTCCATTGGATGCAGTTCCTTAGGAAGATGGCGCAACCATATGATAAGACTGGTGGTAGTGGCAGGAAAACCCTGTTGTCCCAAGAAGACTTGGAGAAGATGCTTGAGGGAGACATGAACGATATATTGTATTGAATTATTGATGCTTTCCTTAGCATGCCTACTACCTGTTTGTTAATTTTCTCCAGTTTTCATTTTCACTTGGAGGTAAAGGAAGTGCTAGTCTTCTGTAAATGGTATTACGTAGCAGTCCCTAACCAAGGGTGGAGCACACACACTGTATGACAAAGAAGTTATCGGAATGGGAACTAGAAATCCTAGTGGTGTACATGATGAAGTACTCGTAATGTCAGTAACTTCAACTTTCACTTGAAACTTAAATGGGTTTTGTGATATTTTGTATGTGAAAATTTCTTGCATGCATGAAATGGCACGCAAGTGCAATGGTTGAGATTATTTCTGTGCATTGGGCATATGTGTATAGATGCAATAACAGGATGCCTATTTTACAGCCACCACCCTCATCTTCTTTGGTGCATCTTTGAGCTCCAATCATGTCCACCCTCCATCTGCCTACAGAGCCTGCCATGTCTATCTTGGGGATAAAAGGCGTCGTTCTCTATATATTTGCTTTGCATTGCCTTTATTTAATTATGATTGCAGAATTGGTTACACAATATGGAATATGAGGCGTGCAAGTTACGTTAACGTTGGTGTTATTGATTAACAGTTTAGCAGAAAGTGGTGATTGAAGGGCAGTGAGTGGGTAAGTGGTAGCAAATGGAAATTGGAGTGGGAGTCATTCAAGAATTTAGCACTTACTCAAAGTCAAACAGTGAAATCAAGTTCTTTTATTATTTTTTTTTTTGGGTTTTCAATTTTTTGGTTTTCTTAATTAAGAAATGAATTTTCAGTTAATTTTATAGGTTGTGGGTAAGTAATAATTAAGTACTTACCTTAGCAAATGGCAAGTATAGCTCAGGTAAAGGACGGTTTTGCTATCTATCTGCCTCCTTGGATTAATCTTTGTAAATGATGCGTCCTTGTCTCAACTCTCGGGTGGTCTGGTCTTTGGAGACACTAAGAAGAGACAAAAGCCCACTTAGGTCATTACGGCGTAGTGCTTATCAACGTCTGTCAACAAAAAATAAGGGGTCCTACGCATTCTTCTCATTTTTCATGCCCAGGAAAACATTATGGCATTCCATTGTGCTAGATTGTACATCATCTTTTAATTTTTTTTAATATATACATATATTTATATCTCACATACTATTGAAAAAAAAAATAGTGAAATTTGAGATCTCTAAATTATTGAATTTATTATTTTTTTATAATACTTAAAATAAATTAATAATTTAATTTATGAGACAATAACATTATCTCAATTTGATTCTCTAAATATTAAACCGGTCAATTTATTTTTATAATTTTTTTCAATCAGTCAATGAGATTCTATTTAACTATTAAATCATGTCTTAGACGTCTTAGACTTAAGCAGATGGCATTTTTTTTTTTTCCAAAATGACATTGTTTAAGCATATTTTGACTCAAGATATTTTGACCAAAAAATGTTAATTGAATAAGTTAGGTTATGAGTTAATTATGATACAGAATTCCATTCAAAATTAGGAAAAATTTTTCTGAAGGAAGAATCATTTTGATTGAAATAAAATCTTAAGAAATGAATTAAAAGGTTTCATCTTTGAATGACTAAAATAAGGAATAATCTTTTAAGGATTAAATTGTCAATTTTACTCTGGTATGTATTATACAAATTTTTTAATAATTTTTATTCATTTTAAATATTGTAATAGTTTATATATTTTGATATTTAAGATACCATTATATACATAGACATATAAGAGGTCCAAAATATCTTACGAATGTGTGCGACCTAATAGCTTGGTGCAATAGACATGATAATATTTGCTACGGTACACTGATATGGACCTAACCTCGTAAAAGTCAAGACTGGAAGGTTTTGGCAAAGACATAAACAAGTGCTTCGAGTTTTCTTTTTTCTGATCATTAATTCCAAGGAATATAGATAGAAGCAATGGTAGGGATAGCCGAAACCTGAAACTCATGCTCTCTGTACTGTCTCACAGATGCTATCGTCAAAGTGGTTACATATAATATATAAATATACGTTGACGAATACGTATCTGTGATGGATGATTTTCATCAGTATAAGAAGAAAAATGGAAGCAGGCGTCCCTTGCAATGCTGTTGTACAACGTTCAGCAAAAGCAATTAATATATATATATTATTATAAAAATGCATGATTTAGTGGGCTCTCCACTTATCACCCTGCAAATGCAAATATTTGTAAAACAAAATGATATTGTCATTTTGTGCTATGCTCTTAGACGTAATTGACCCAATTCTTGAGTGTAGGCCATGCCTTCCTTTTTCGTTTCATGTCATACTCTAAATTTTCCTTCTACACTACTACTCTTGACATTTACCTAACTTATCACTAACTAAACACCCCTAGCTACCCCCAATTTCATTTTGGTGGGGGTGCTATCCCCTGCCACAAAACCTAAATAATTAATTAACCTATTAAGATAATGAACACTTAACTATTTTCATAATTTCTTTTTATATGGTTTGTTTTCATGTATTATATAAATATATTGCAATTACCAAAAACAACAAATCTTAGGGTATTGTTATATGATCACAAATATGGATCGGACCCAATACATCCACTACTCTGTATATCATCTTTGAAACCTTTTTATTGCTGCTTTCAAGATATATCACTATCTGTCTGTTGGTTTGATAGTATTTGCTCAATATATAATTAAATCAAACTTGACTTGAAGCTAGCTACAAGAGTTCCCATGGTACACATACATATATATAAATTAAATCCTTCATAGATGGTGATTTTTTTAATTTGATCCTTCATAATTTTTTTTTTAATTTAGTCTCTCATAATTTAATTGTTATCAATTTAATCATTTTTGTTTTAATGTTATCAAAGTAAGTCATCAACTTGAACATTTGATACTAATTAAATAATTTGTTAAAGGTCAACTATAATATATTTTTTTTTGGCAACTTGTCAAAACATTGTATTTAGTAACTAATATTAAATATTACATAAATCAGTACAAACATTGTCTAATTAAAAAAAAAAAAAAGAAAAGAAAATTTACATTATAGTTAATCTTTAACGTTATTTAATTAACACCAAATATCTAATTTATTTAGGCGAAAGAATTAAATTAATAACAAATCAAATTTTTTTTAAAAAAAATCTATGAGACCAAATTAAAAAAATTATTATATTTAAGAAATCAAAATAATGTTATAGTTTATATATACGCCTTGAATATACCTTAATCAAACGCATTAGTGTGAAAGAATTAATAGTTGGAACTAGGAATGGCATCAATTTTTAATAGTTAAAGTTGAGGTTATAATAAATTGAATTTAATGTGAATATATTTAGGAATGAAAGCATGAAACTGAATATATATATATATATATATACCTCTTGTTTCGTACAAGTAAATATAGCGTGCGAGGACCGTTCCACCTAGTTCTATTGTTCTAGCCAGAAATAATAAGATTAAGAATAGAGTGCAAGGAGGAAAAAAATACGTGCTGCATAGTGAGATCGAAGGCAATAATATTTTTCGATTTCAAAATTTGGTCACGTCAGAATGATGAATGATAATTCAAGCTCAAAGTCCTTATCAGATATTTATGCCAAGCGAAAGTGCTTTTTTTTTTTTTTTTCTCTTGGTGCTTCTGCGCAACTTGCTCCAATATGTTCTGAGTTGTCAAACACTAGTTACTAATGTAATTTCAATCTTTTTTAACTTATTTTTATATGTATATAATAAATAACAAAATTTAAAATACCTGTATATATATATATATGCATCAAATTATCACATACTTATCTTCTGATTTTCCACAAGAGACAATAAGCACAGTTGAATACTAAATATAACAGATCTCCCAGGAAAATTTGAATTATCTAAATGAACCTTGTAATGAAGTTAAGCATAATATATATATATTAGATATATAAATATTTTTGAATGGGAAGAAGATGAAATTATGTGGAATTAATGTGTGAGTATGAATGAGAGAGAGACAAATTTGAAGAAGCAGGTCTTCCTGTGATGCGGGGGGTTATTTAATTTCAAGTTCCATGACGAAACATCACAACAATGTGGCCATTCGAGTTGGACCCTCTTTGGTTTTTGCACTTCCACTCCCACCAATGCAAATGGAACTAACCATTTCTCTAATTAATGCCACTTCTTTCTATTCATATGTGGCACAAAAGTAAAATGCAAATAACTCTTACGATCTTGCACAATTTATTTACTTTTAATTTAAAAGTCAATTAGAGACGTTCTGAACCATTTATAAAATTAAAAGGATATGTATGTCGCATAAAAATAAAATTTTAAATTTTTTTAAAGTTAAAAGGATAAATTACATAATTCTAATTAATGATACTTATTAAAAGTCGTTTTTACAATTTTACCATTTTTTTAAATAGCTAAACATTAGAAAGTTTGAGGGTCTATTTGGATGCAGTTTTAAAAATTATTTTTGATTTAAAAAATTATTTGAATTATTATTTTTTACTGAAAATAAAAAAAATAAAATTTATGTTTTGAAAACAAAAAATAAAAAATAATTAAAAAACGTTCTGAAATTTAATTTTTTTTAAAAATAAATAAATTTTTGTATTAATAATATGCATATAAATATATAAAAAATACTAAAAAAATAACTAATTTTATAAAATAATTTTAAAAAATAAAAATAAAATTATATTCAAGCAGAGTCTTAGTCTTTCTTTTTTTAATCTTTTTTCCTCTTCTAAATTCGTCTTATGTTAAAGACAGATTACAGAAGTATTAAACTGCCTCTTTTAAAGACAAATTACATATTATAAAACAACAAAAGCAAAATTTTGTGGGAAAAATAGATTTTTAACATGGATTTTTGGTGTTTAACTATTTAAAAAATGGTGAGATTGTGAAAATGCTTTATGAAAATATTTTTATTAATGTTGATAAGTACTATTAAATTTTGAGATATAAATATTAACAGTTGTCTGTTAGACAAAATTAAAACATTTGAATTCGTAGCAAAAACACACATCTCTTTCCCCAAAAAGTCATATGAAAGACTAAAGAAAAGCAAGAGTCATGGTTAATGAAAGACTTACCAAATGAAAGACTAATGATTAATGGTCTCAAATAATCCATTCAAACCCATTGAATTCTATGGTCTTAAGTAACCTAAAATTACATATATTATGCATTTTAAGGGGAAAATGAGAAGAAAAAGAGAGACAGAATGAACGGAAATTTACAAGTTCCTTCGCCATCTATGGCTTAAGCCGTGGAGCATTTTTTCATCGTACATAGTCAAATCTTTCATTATTCCCTTGTTTTCATTATTTGCGAGACTTTGGGAAAATGAATGTTGTGCAATTCTCTCTAAAACATTCTATTTCCTTTTTCTCTTAATTGGGTATTTAATAACTTTTGAGTTAAGTATTATAAATATATCACGTCAAGAATATAGAAATAAAACCAAATATATCTAACATTCAAACTCTTGAATATTTAAATTGTTTTAGTTTATTACAAAAAAATTATTTAAATAATACAATGTTTTTTTATGAAAAAATTAATAGATAAAATTTAATGAGATTCTAAATTAATTTTTATAATTAAAAATGATTATATCCAGATAGTCTATAATTCAATAGATTTTATTCAAAATTCTTATAAAATTAATTAAAGGGATAAAAAAAATACATTTAAGAATAAACTAAATTTAGAGAAAGTTACGGAGGAGTTCCGTGGCACGGAGTCTAGAGAGTTCACCAAAAGCGTGGAAGAAATTATGGAAATGAGTTAGGTTCAATGATCCATTAATTATTATTTAGGTATCTCCACTGAGCAAATACATAGATAAACATTAATTAGTGCTTCATTATCTCCGATGTGAATGGCCACAATAAAAAAATAATAAGGGATCTTACATCAAAATAGTTTCAATAATGCGCTCACTATTATCAAATATAATATGTAGTATGCTGTAAACACACACAAACATACGTATATTTAATTACAGAAGTTGAAAAGTAATGTGGCGTCTTTAATTTCTTGCTTTTCTCACATTTGATATCTAGTTTTTATCACATTTATTTATTACAAAAATTAAAAATATTCATTATTTTACCTTATAATCATCAGCTTCCTTAATTTTTTCTTAAAGCCGGCACACCAGATTATTTCAATATTATGTGCGTCTAATGGCACTAGGAACAGTGCAAGCACTCCAGTTCAAGATCACTCATAAAAAGCTGCCAAATTAATTAAAGTTTACAGGCTCTTCCATTACATATATATCTTTTTAAAAAAATATTTATAATTATATATTTTTTTAAACTTATATATATATATATATATATTTGACAGTGTAAATTGATTATTTAAAAAACTCGTAAGGCTCGTCCAAAAAATGTCGCACTTCTTTTTTTTTGAAATATTTATTTTTAGAGCAAATTATATTTTTTCTAAAATTTATTTAAATTATATTTATTACTCATTTAGTTTAAAAAATTATATTTAGTCCTTTTAATTTATTTTTAAGTAATAAAAATAAATTTTTATGTAAAATAAGATTATAATATTATGTTTTTAAACATAACAATAAAGAAAGTTAGTTAATTTTATGATTTTGAAATGAACATATATTGTATAAAATATTAATTTTATTAATAAAAAGTAAATTAAAATATAAAATATTATATTATGCAATAAAGTTAGCATTTTACACAATTAAAGTGTTTATTTTAACATAATAAAATTATTTAAATATTTTTATTGTTATATTAAAATAAGATCACAATCTTATTTTGTGTAAAAAATTATCTTTATTAACAAAAAATAAATTAATAGAGTAAGTACAATTTTTCAAATGAGAAAGGAGATAAATATAATTTTAAAAATCTAAAATGAAGTAAATAATTAAAATAAAATATTTTGTACAATATGTGTTCATTTTAAAAATAAAAAAATTAGTTAACTTTCTTTAATATTATATTAAAATTTTCACACTAAATGTAAATATAAATTTAACTATATTTATTGTTATATAAAAATAATAATAAAATGTGCAAAAAATTATATTTATTAATTGGATTTGAATTAAAATAAATAAATGTAATTTTTTAATTAAAAAGTGATAAATAAAATAGCCAGAATTTTAAAGGGTATTTATATTATAATAGTCTTAAAATTTTGTTATTATTGGGTTCCATAATTATATATTATATAATATAAAATATATAATATGAAGATAAAAAAATAATAATATTTTTTTACAAAAAATTTAACCTTTAGCAAAAAGAGTTCACATACCTATCTTAAATATAATTTAATTAAAAAAAGAACAGAGATGAGCACGACACCTCATAATTTTTTTTTGAAACACAAAAAGTGCGACGCTTAATAAGCACCACATCTTTTAAAAATTTCACAAAAAATTGAGGCTCACTTTAAACATATAATTATACAAAAACCTAAAATATATATAACGAAGAATATTCTACATTTTATTTTATTTACCTGTTTTTCTAAAGCGAAGAATCTTGTGCGTTTCTTATTATTATACTTTATTTTTCAAAAATGATATCCAACAAAGAGAACGCGTGGAACGAACCCATTTGTGCGAGGACCTCACACCAGGATGGTGGATGGAGGTACACATTTCGTACACAATCACGACAAGGGCTAGTGCTAGCAGCCTCTCCTTTTCTTTTTACCATTCAAAAACTATTAATAAATAAAATAAAACTGTTAATGCGTCTTTCATATATAGTTATACACATGTGTTCATGCTCACCAATGCCTTTGTGGCCCAATATTCAATCTCTTAAGTTGTGTCTAATGATGCTCATTCATCTAATTGCACACTATTACAACTTATTTTTTTATTTGAAAATATTTCTAAAAAGTGGTCTCATTAATTAAAATTTTATTTAATTAATTGATGAATTTTTTAATATTATAAATTATTATTTTTCTTTATTTGTTATGAATTTTAAATTATTAAATATTCTATTTTAGTAATTTAAAATTTATAAAAAGTAAATAAAAATAATAATGTTTAATGTTTAAAAATTCATTAATCACTTAAAAAAATTATAACCACATTAAGAGCAAAATTTTAATTAAAAAAATTTTGTTAATCAGTATTCTTAAAATATTAGTTAAAGCTAATTTAGTTAGAATTTTATTTGATTGATTGACAAAATTATTAATATAAAAATTATTATTTTTATTAATTTTCTACAAGTTTTAAAATACTAAATGCTCTACCAATCAATTAGAGAATGGATGCTAAAACACCTTAAAATAACACTATCTTTTGTTGGTGCTTTTCACCCTCTTCAATGTGTGAATGATTCGTCACAAAAGCAGTGGCATGGATTACGCGATTGCTGCGAAGTTTCAAATGCAATTAATTATAAAAATTGCATTTATTTACTAGTTAACGATGTTTGTACGCTGTGTTTGTTAGGTGTGATACGTCCATTTACCAATATACATAGATGGTGCTTTTTTAATATAAAACATCGACACTTTGGTTGAATTTACACTTGGGGCAGTATATATACTATAATCAATCTTCTATCTCGTTTTAAGTTTAATTTGATAACCATTACAAGTAATTGAGTAAAATGGATGGGGATTTATTGAACTCAGATGGTTTATAATGCGATTCATTAGCAGTAGAACTAGCCGACTTGTTCACGTCATTATAACAATCCAAATTCCTCAAACGTGAACTAGCTATTGATTTGCTTGTGGGTGCGTGGTGTCATTAATTATGCACTTAATTTATATATATCTTCTTAATTAATATCCAAATTAATATTATTGTTCTGTCTTATAATTAGTTCAAGAGCATGATTCATTAATTAGTAGAAAGTAACACATTTGTTTTTCTTTTTGCTTACGTCCCCTCTATCTCCACCTTTAAAGTAAAATTTTTCAAACTCATAATTAATTAGTATAAATACTGTATTTTACAGGTACTCCAACTTAACGTTATATTCACAATAAGCCTGATGTCGTGCGCGTGCGCAGGACAAACTTGTTTTTTTTTTTTTTTTTCTTGAATTCAAACTAGTAAGCACTTAACAAATATCTTGCTCAAACTCATCTTTACTGAAGTGATCACGATTACATAGATTGTAAGTAGTACCCAATTTAGGCACACCAAGTGTAGTGACTCATAAAACATGGGCAAGATGGGTAGCTAGCGTGTTGACATAAACCTGTGAGCACGAATGGCTGTCTTGGATCGTGCAAATTAAAATACCTTAATACAATACGTACGTACAATGGCAAGAGAGATATTATTGACTCAAAGGTCCCTTAAAATATGATCATCCCTTTTGAACTTGCAACCTGCTAGACATATCTATAAGAATCATTATAATTTCAAAAAGTTGCATGCTGGCAATGAAGTTCGAGTTGTGTTTGCTCATGTTGTTGTTTCCATATAGAAGCATGTGCAAGACCTGCTTTTCGATCTAGTGGGGATTATCATCTTACCATTACTTACAGCTTTACGTTTTTAGCATCTATTCTATCTTGATGAATGCATTGCCATTATATACTCGCAAGCCACGAAAATTCCCACATCGCAATGTGTTGCGATAAGACCTTTCCCCATGTCTATGTGTCAGAAACGTACTTGTGTGTGCTAACGTGTTCCACTAAGGTCACTACTCACTAAACTCGTACACTTGTATATTTTGTAAATGTACAGACAATATATTGTTGGTACTTGTTTCAATTTTTCAATTTTTTATTTTTTGGTTCTCGTTGTTTGTTTCAGTTAATTCTCTAGCTGCTGTGTGTTGAATAAGAGGATATACGCAAGGGTCAGCAGCGTCCACTTTGGTGTTTCATCTTCCAGTAGTATCCACCATTATTAATGCCATACTTTACTTGTGGTCCAATATAAATATAGGGTCTTGCTCCGCAAAGAGACTCAATATTATTTTTCATCAAGATTGAGAGAGAGAGAGAGAGAGAAGAGAAAATGGAGTCAACTACTACGACAACTACTAGCACTAGTGCTGATCATGTAATATCAATTAGGAACATGGAGGAAGAGGTAAACAATGAGGAGCGAAAGAGGTTTAGGTTTTCATTCCCAGTTGGCATTTTGTCCCAGCTCAGAGAAAAGAAAATCCACTGCTCTCTTGTCCCCATTGCTTCGTATACCAGGGACAAGAGAAAAAGTGATGAGAATGACACGAAGAAGGTGATTCACAGCATCAAAGTTGGATTCTCTTTGGTTTTGGTTTCACTTCTCTACCTCTTGGATCCTCTGTACGAGCAAGTTGGAGATAATGCAATGTGGGCGATTATGACTGTCGTCGTCATCTTTGAATTCTATGCTGGTAATGGGTTATAAGTTAATTAATTACTTATATATTCTAATATATATATATATATATATATGAGCTAATTTGATGATAAATTTTAATTACTGGGATCAGGAGCCACACTTGGTAAAGGCTTGAACCGTGGAATAGGAACTATATTAGGAGGTGGGCTGGGCTGCTTAGCAGCAGTTTTGGCCCAAGATGCTGGTGGCGTTGGCAACTCTATTGCTATCGGCACTGCTGTATTTATATTCGGTAAGTCTCTGGAATTAATAAATTCAATTTCAGTGTCATTATATATATATATATATATATATATGAAGGTATATATGTTATAATAATTTGAATATTTTCAGGGGCTGGTGCGACATATTTTCGATTGAATCCAAGCGTAAAGAAGAGGTACGACTATGCAGTGATGATATTCATCTTGACGTTCAATCTGGTGGTGGTGTCTGGAGTTCGAGCCCAGGAGGTGTTGAAGTTAGCTCGTGAACGTCTCTTAACCATCGTCATGGGTTTCATTGTCTGCATTTCTGTCTCCTTATTGGTCTTCCCCTTGTGGAGTAGCAATGAGCTTCATCACTCTACTGTCTCCAAATTCCAACACCTCGCCAATACCATCCAAGGTATATATACATATATATATATATAGAAACTAAAAGTTAGACTTGAAATCAAAATCATACTATAAAAGCCTGTGGTCAGGTTTATTAATTATATAGACAGAAATGAAAGATGTGACACGACCGCGAATAAAACAGGGGATTCAATTATATATACGGTTCAGTATAGATATATATGTAAACTATAAATTGCTAATCCAAAAAGCAAATTTTTGTCTTTTCATTGAAGGGTGCTTGGAGGAATATTTCAACTTGGAGAGCGAGACGAAAAGCAAGCCGGGTGCTAAAATAAATTCTACTTGCAAATCGGTGCTCAACTCCAAGTCAAAGGATGAGTCATTGGTACGTATAGAATAAGTTCTCTCTCTCTTTCTTAATTAACCACAAGTCCTTTTAACACACCTAATTTGTATCACAAGACACAAAGGGAAAAGAAGACAACTCCACTTCTTCTGTATTTCAGGCAAATTTTGCAAAATGGGAGCCCTGGCATGGAAGATTTGGATATTCATACCCTTGGGATAAGTATTTAAGGATTGGAGAGGTTCTCAGAGAGTTAGCGGCAATTGTTCTTTCCCTGGCTAGTTGCCTTCAATCATCAAGACAGGTTAATTTTTAAACTTCATTTTTTAAACTTTAAACATGAAATACTATATATATACACATCAGTATCTTTCAAGAAAATAACAATTATATATATGTGTTTGTGGTATATATAGCCCACGGGAAGCCTAAGGCAATCCATGAAAGAACCATGTGAAGCAATTGGCACATGTATTGCATGGAGTCTTAGAGAGTTTGGAGATAGCATTGAAAAAATGAGGATATTGCAGGCAGAGGCTCACATTTTAGCCAAGTTGAAAGCAGCAAAAGTAGAGCTTAGCTCCATTATTTCCACGTCCAAAATAGCAGAACTTGTGAATGAAGATGCTTTAGCAATGGCAAGCCTAGTCTTCTTACTCACGGAAGTAGTGGAAAAGGTAGAAGAATTGGCAAAGGAGGTGGAGGAACTGGGAGAAGTTGCTGCTTTTCATACTCATCGCTGAACATAAAGATATACATATATGTACTTGTTTGTACATATAACCATATCTGCCAATTTTACTTTGGCTCCAAATATATATATTAGAAAGGCAAACGGTAATGAAAATTTGAGGCATACATGTCATAAGCCTCCACCTCGACATTATTGTTGAGGTGTAGATATTCCTACGAATATGAAGTACGTAGATAATTATTAATGAAATTAGAAAAGAGAAAGAAATAATTATCGAATTTTCTCTAACCAAAAATTATATATTGATAAAATAAGAAAAAAGAAAAATTTAGAGACGACAATGTACTTTCACAAGACTTGATATGCATCTCTATTTCTTTTGATCCTTATAATTAATTATTGTTTTAAATCTAAGATTAAAAATTTTTAAATATTAAGTTGAAACATTATTCACGAAAATTAAAAAATACGATCACTAAATAAATTTTATTTAAATTTTCATCAGCTTAGTTCTTTCCAATCATAATTCTTTTATATATATCTTCCCTAAAATACCAAAAATAAGCTAGAAATCAGTGTATTCGATTTGTCCAATCCCAACAAGCATTAGTGACAAAAGAGAATTCATTAAGATAAATAAATGAAATGGCCGGCAACAACAAGAGCATATTTGATATCTCTCTCTCTTACTACTGGGAGACTCCGCCACAGTACTAATTTGCCCAGATCATGGTGATGTAATATTAAGTCAACGCTGATAAACAAGGGACGGCCCTATCGAGGCAATCTAGTGCGAGGTTCAATAGCTGCCTCTCAATATTTCATAATATTTTTTAATCAATATAAAAATATATATTGTTTGCAATTGCATTGAACAACAAAGAACAGAGACAACGGCCTTCATCGTGGTCGTTGAATGTTGAAGCCCCAGTTCCTCCAAGTGTTGGTAAGAAACAAGTGCTTGGTCCAAAAAAGAAAGAATATCTTTTATATGAGAAAATAATATTATTGTATTATATAAAAAAATGAATATAAAATCAAAATATCTTTTTCGTATATATTTTTTTATTTTGTAAATAAAATTTATCATCCAATCTTGTATCTATTTTTTTATTCACATAAATAAACAAAAGACAAAGCTGGCATGGAAATCTTAGGAAAATATTTAGTAGACGCCAATGGCACAAAGACAACACCCTTGCATAAAAAGCCTAGGAAACTTGATTTCTGATGGGCAACACACTGAAAGGTATTATTCGAAGACATGACGAAGAAGGTTGTTTCTCTTTCTCCACAAACTGCAGCAATAGCGATTGCAATATTTTGGATGTGGACTATTGCTGGGAGTGTTCCCGACACCACCATCACAAATGTTCTCTGCAACAACGAGGTATACACCTCGGGTGACCCTTTTGCAATTAGCTTGGCCTATGTTGTTCAAGAAATTGAGACCGCGGCTTCAACTCACTACAACTATGATTATTACAACATTTCTCCTTATCCTAATGCCTTTGCCTATGGACATGCTACTTGCAACACCAATCTCACAACCTCTGACTGCAACATCTGTCTCACTGCTGCTAAAACTGCCTTATTTGGTACGTGTCAGACACGGATTGGGGCTCGTTCACAGCTCCATGATTGTACAATCAGGTATGAGCAATACCCGTTTGATGATTAGAAAGAAGGAGATTCAGTTTTCAAGTTTCACTGGAACGGAATGCTGTTAATTTCTCTGGTATATGAATTTTATATGACAATCTTGGATTTTATTGGATAGCTAGTATGGGTCAAGGAAAGTATAGAACGTAGATACTGTGTTTTCTCAATCCTACACAATTTCATGACATGCTTTTATACTTAATTCAAGGATGATCGTCCCCAGTAAAAAAAGTCAGAACTGGCTAAACCCCCCATCATTTTTTACCTGAAAGAAAGAAAAGTTATTACCAACAGCACCATTCGCAGGAGTTACTCCTGCGTTTGTCTATACATATGATTAACAATTGGCCATAACATTCAACATATATCTATATACATCATACGTTAAAGTAGAAACAACTACATCAAAGACTCTGTTCGTCTTTCTTCTATGCTTTTGAAGATTTACATCTCGTGAAATTTACAAAAACATGGTGCTGCATGTGTTCTCTGAAGCATCAAAATTGTTTCCGTGAAACTTCTTTCATATGCTGTCCCTAAAATTCACAATCTAACATAAAGTTTCATCCTGGTGGGTATAGCTGACCAACAAGTTCCCCTATGGTTTGTATGTCGGGTTTTGACTTACAATGGTAGACATCACTCCAACAAGGGTGAAGTCAGGCAATCATTTGGACAAAGGACAAACTAACAGAAGTCAGATGTATCAACAACTAGAGCGACAGACCATGTATAATCCAAATTCAACCCAGCTTCACAACATTCTTCACCCATCATAATGAAGAAGGCACGCAGCACGACAAAAATTGACAATGTTTCTATGAAATGAAGCCCCAACAAACTTTCCAGATTAATTACAGTGAAACTTGAGAAACTCTAGTTGCATTCAGAGCACAAGATGTCTCGTGCTTAAGGAGAAGTGCATAAAGAATCTCATTCCATGAATCAGGAACACCGGGTAGGCACCAATGGCTGCAATCTTGCCGATGCATAGGGGCAGTTCTATGAGGTCCAAAATAGTAGATAGATGCATGACCATCTTTTCTGCGTAATGTCATTTGTGTGACATTTAACAAGTCCAAATTCATCACCCGTGATTTATTCAGGTGCTCTGATAAGACATCAAGGGCAATTTCAACATGGCTATCGTATAATATTGGCAAGGGGCCTAAATCAGGAAGTGTCTCCAAGTGACAACCTCCACCAGTATTCCAGTCACCACCTCTGATACACCCATCCAATGTGTCAGAACTCAACCACACCTTACTTCCACATGTTAATAATCATTACAAATGCATATTACTGTAAGCCAATAAAATCACTCAACAATTCCAAACAAATTGGAAACCAGATACTACTACATAGTAAAAAACCAGACATAATGTGCTAGACTTGATTTAATAATATTATAGCAAACCTAGCCTTTCAAAAAGCAATGGTGAATACATACTTTTCTAATGAAAGTTACAACATCCATTGAATATGTTTATCCTAATACATCTCATGGGCCATAGACAAGGTCATCTACTTGATGAGAGCTCTACTTAAAACTTGGGAGTGTTAATAGCATATCAACTTCAGAAATTTGCAATAATTCAAACATAACATAATATATATATATATATATATATATATATATATATATTCAGATTTCAACACTATCAGAAAAGATGTCCTAAATGATCTACCATATGCTGAAATTCTACTTATCCAAAATTAGATATATAAAACCACTAAGACCTTAGTCTAATCATTTGTGCAAGTTTTGATAACAAAAGACAGTTAAAAAACAAAAATATTTTCCAAGGATAGTATTCTGAGCAGCACATCCAGTAAAAAGCCATGGAATAGTGTACAATTAGCTAACACTTTACACCAATGTCATTTTGATCCTAACCTTAATATATTGAAGAATGATCGAATGTAGACCCAAGTAAAAACATTATTGACATTAAAAAAGTCAAGCAAATAAAGATACAAGTATATGCATGACCACCAGAAAAAGAGAAGGCAAACCTAAAATGCACAGGAGAGTAAGTTCGGAAAAGGACATAAGTCTTGTTCATGTTTACTTCGCTAGCAATCCATTCAACTATTGTTTCCATAGATCTTCTGAATGCATCTTCTGCAGTCATATTCATCTTCACTTCCTGCCCTATTTCGAAGTAACATCCTCTGAGAAATTAAAGTGAGCCCCAGATCAGAATCTTCTTGTTAGTTTGATATCTGAACCATGATAGCTAAACCAATTAGTCCAAACTAATGACCAGCAGGTACATCATCCAACCCTTGTTAACCAGGAAAACAGAGCATAGACAGCCACAAATTTTGCTATTCAATTTTATTCTAACCAAGTTCAAGCTATAATTCTATCTTCCATTTAGAATAGGGATATTTTCTGACATAAAGCTTGAAAACTGATACTTTTTATTTTCCCCTTTTTGGCTGTAACTTGAGAGGAAAACTAAATTAATCTACTAGAAGACAAGGGCAATGCCTTGATAACCTAACATTCTAGACCAAAAGAATCACAATTTAATTGATAAAAACAACAACAACAAACAAAGTCTTTTCTCACTAGGTGGGCACTGATAAACAAGTCAAAACTCTCAACATAAGTTTCCAATGCAATGAAAATAGTTGCTTGCCAAAAATCAGTGAGAATAACAACCCAGTTCATCAGAATAGCTAAGCAGAATATTAACACCTACAATTTTACAGTCTTCTCATAGTTCCACCAATGCCCAGCATTGAGAACCAGCACATCTGCACCTCTCCAATGGTGAGAAATCCAGTCCATGCGATCAAGTTTCAAAGTCATTTTTACCTCTTTAGGTGCTCCAGGAGGAGGTCGTCCCTGTACTACTAGAAATGGTGATTTGTAGTATTCCATAGTGCAGTTGAAATCTTCAAATTTGAATGCCAAGAACCCTGTGTGCTTTGTGATTGGACTCCCATTAACCTCATACACAGTAGCCTTGTTGGGAATAGCAGAAGAGAGCATACAAAGGAGCGATTCCCATTGGTTCCTTCCAATCGAGTCACCAACAAATACAAGCCGCTTGTCCCTAAACTTTTCCAACATCTTCCCTGCATCAAATCTGTTACAAGAGTGAAGAGAAAAGAAAGAAAGAAAGAAAGAAAAGAATCCCACATAATCACTACTCCCAAGAACAGACAGAACCAAACATTTATGAAGAAACCAAATTATTGATAATGCTATCACGTAAGCCATTTCCTGTTTTGGTACTCGGAAAACACCAATAGATAACTTAATGGGTAGCTAGGAAGTTAATAAATTTACAAAGGATGAAACGTTAATTTCAAAGACATTAGATATTAGATTTTAAATTCTCTGCATTTATTCTTTACAATAAAAGAGAGATAAAAGAAAAAATAAGAGACCACACTGACATTGAATACAATAGAGGCTAATTTTTTTTTCTTCTTATCTCTATTGCATAGAAATACACCATTTTTCAATTGCAAGAATTTGGACCCTAGATATTGATTTCAACAATGTGGAGAGGGATGGAGAAGTTTCTTAACATCAGCTAAATGTTCCTCAATATGCAAATTTAAAGCAAATGATTGCAACTAACTATTACAGAAAAAGTAAAATAAACAAGTAAATTTTCCTGCAACCAGAGGGAAATAGTCAAATAGCGAAGCAGTTTAATCACCAAACCAAAATAATTTCTTTCCTTAAAACGAAAATAGAAAGACAGAGTAATGTCGAGTGATCAACGCCAGGGTTTACGGAAATGCAGATATTGACAAATGAAAATGACTCACAAAGACATGTAACATTGTAATAATAATCAATGTAAAAAATAGACTATATTAGCACTTTAGTCAGATATGATTATTGACATTTTAGTTTTTGAAAAATGTTGACTATACACATTAATTTTTAAAAATTTAAAATATTATATATGTTAGTCTTTTTATCAAATGTTCGTTCAAAATATTTGATAAATATGTTGATATAAAACATTAATTGTTTAAGTAAAACGTTTAATAATTATACAAATCAGTACCTGAAAGTTTATACACGTTACTCTCTTGGTCAAACATTTTTAACTTCTTTAACTGAGTGATTAACGTGTATATTTTTTAAAATTTTTAAAAACTAATTTGTATAATAACATTTTCAGAAAAGTGTCAGTAAATATATACAAATTGGTAGTATAGTCTAAAAAATAGCGGAAATGCTCACGTCCTCATTTGTAAGATGAGATTTTTAAGCTTATAGGCTAAGTACGAAACCTTTTTCCTACATGCTTACTCATTTGAAGGTCAGAAACTCAGAATCGAAGTAAAGTATGAAACATTTGAAGAGTCAATATAATCGGAAGGTAAATAGTAATTCATCAAAACAAAAAGGTTTAGCGTCATGGAAATTTTTTCTGAATCTAATTCACACGGGAGATCCAGTAGGTGCAAGATAAAACAACATAATCGGTAATAGACAAGCAGTCCCTCACCAAAGAACAAGGTAAAATTTCGTCTTCTTTGTCCCCAAATTTTCTCAGCAACATCAAAACCCAAAAGTTAAGTATGAAACATTTAAAAAAAAAAAAATAAAGAAATTCGGGAACCTGGGCAACTTGCAATGTTTCGGCTGCCAACGCCACTTGGTGTAGAAGCTATCAGGCCTGCCATTCTCATTGCACCGAAAACCTTGATCCAAGAAGGAACAATCAGTAGAATTATAAAGTGGATAGCTCTCATCCCAAACCCAATTTCCATCAAATACGTCACACCCATCGCCGTCTTGGTCAAGAAATTCAGGGCGTGAATCCCCAATCAATGGCGAAAAAGAAGGAGATAAGGGTGAAATACGCAATCCCAGCAAAACAACTCCTCGAGAGTGTAGCCCCCTCACAACTGCCCGGTAATCCAGGAAGAAGAAGCAGCCAACGAAGAGACATGTGATCAAGAAGAAGCTAACTACACCCAAAGAAGCTTCAAAACTTTTATAACGCTTAAGCTTCTTGAGCATTTCCAAGTGGGTCATCGTGTCGCCAGAGTGCTGAGAAGTTGGTGTGCTCTTAGTCATTTCCTCCGAAAAAAAAGGCATTAATTGGCGTTTGGCCACAAGGCACCAAGCTTAGATATATACTACGAAGACATATAAAGGCAGGGCAAGAAAGGGAAGGATAGATACAGGGATGAGGAGGAGAAGGTGGTCCTGAAGCAAGAAAGCATTAATGGCAGAAGCACTCTGTTTTAGCCTTTATGGGTTCCTCGTCTAAATCAGCAAGCTGCGGTTTAAATAGAAATAAATGTAAAAAAAAAAAAAAAAAAGATGGAGCATACAGCTAAAGATGCAGCATTCAAGAAGCTATAGTAACAGTTGGTCCCGTGCAGAGGAAGGAGCAATGTGATTTATTGGGAAGAGTTGCAATTTGGAATAAAGCGTGCTAGTGAGGGGATATAAGATCAATGGATGAAACGAAATCATGGCTGTAATGGACAAATAGACAAAACCCTTTATTAGTTTTGAAAAAAGAAAAATATACACTCTCTTTATCCCACAGAAATGGGAAAAAGCAATTTTGAGTTTTTTGGCTTTTATTATATTTTATTATGAATTAAATTAATATATAATTTTTTATATTTTTATTATTAAATTTTTTAATTAAAATAAAATATACAAAATATTTTTAAAAAATAAATTATATAAAATATACATTTATCAGTTTCTAATTAGATAACAACATTAAATTTTTTTTTTCTATTTTATCATTTAATAATATTTAATTTCAAAGTTAATAGAATATTATAATTATTTAACTTAAAAATAAATATAAATAAATTTATATTTTTATTTCTAATAAATATATAAATTTTTTTTGTATATACTGTAGTAAATACAATAAAAGATAATAAAGAATTGAGATGAAATTTTTACAATGAGGCTCATTGTAAGATTCAATTTTAATATTTCATTATATTTTTATTATATATATATTAAGTATACACACAAATTATTTTAAGTATTTTTTACTGTAGATAATCATATTTAAAATATTATAATATGTTAAAATTAAAAATTAAAAATATTTTCACAAACTAAATCTACTTTTAAAATTTTTTTCTTACCAAAAGAACACCCACAATTGAAATTCTGTTATACTCTTGTTTTCACCATAAGAAATATTTAAAAAAAAAAACTATCGTACTGTAATGCAAAAGAGTGAAGGTGACAGAACAAAAGATAAAGGTTTGTCTTTGTTTTCTGGTGCAGTGACGGGGAAGTTAAGAGGAAAACAAGCAAAGCCAGAAATGAATGTGGAAAAACACAAAAATGACAAATTTTGGAATGAAAATCACACAACACACTTACCATTGCAATCTTGAGAGTCTAAAAGAGGCAAAGCCAGAAATAAAGATTTTGGCCTCCCACCACAAATCGAGTGTGAAGAGATCAAATTAATTTTTGAATAAATTATTATTTTAATTTTTAAAAAATATAATTTATCTCAATTTAATTTTAAAATCATAAATTTTTTATTTAATTTTTAAAATATTTATTATATTTTAATTTAATCTTTACTTATAAGTATTATATTTTTTTATATTTTAATTTAAATTTTTAAAAATTAAATCAATATATAATAAATTTTTTAATAATTAAATTAAAATTTTTTATGATTTAAAAATTAAATTAAAATAAATTATATTTTTAAAAAATTAAAATAATAATTTATTTTTATTTTTTATTAATAAATTAATGTAATATAAAAAAAAAATTTACAAATTTTCGTGTGACATTTCGAATATGGTGGACCCCACGAGGAAGAAATTTAGTTCATTAAAGTTTGTACTTATCGTCTCTCTGCAAGTGGGCTGCTAACTTATTTTCACGTAATATAATGATGATTCAGAAAGAACTCCAATAAGAAGTCACGTAATTAATAGAGTTGAGAATTTTCTAATTGGTTGTTTTGATTCATATTTTCAGTAAAGTGGCAAGTCCATTCATAAAGCAGGAGATTCTCTTTTTTAATTTTATGATTGTGATATCGTTTTATCATTTAGGTGTGGAGGGAAATTTGTGATACGATAACACAACGATTAGATGTAGATGGCAGACAGGCACAGTACAATGAATGGTTCTATTACCCTTTTCATTTTATTATTTGATTTGTAGCTACTTAAATGCCTCACCTAAATGTGTTGTCCTAGAACCTATATATGACTAAGTCTAGTAATATATTTATATTCCACATTAAAGGAAAAAAAAAAAAGACAATACAATTTAATTATGTTACCTGCAATCTCAATCAATAATTTTTGTGATCCACGTAATTACTTTTATGTAATTAAATTTGATTGTCCTATGCAATATTTTACTATAATGTCAAAAGATAATCATTTTTTGTACACTTACTCTTATGAGGTTTATATGGAACATGAGTATGGATTGTATGTTAATGAATTTCATTATAATGATAGCTTTTAGAAGAAAATTGTCTTATCAAATGTCTAAGATTAATTTTGTATTAATTAATTCAAAATGAGTGAATTTTTTCATACTAAAATAAGGCAAGTTTACAGTGACGATAATCAAGAGTGTGGCCAAAATGGTGTAATATAAAGTCGGCTAGCCAATGAAAAAGACCATTCACATATTGATTTTGTGGAAAAATAAATATATTAATAAGCTTCCACTTAAACCAGCCGACATTGAAAGTTAACTGTATGCTATGGAATATAACTACAATTTTTTTTTTTTAAATATGTATAATGAACAATAGATATGTATGCGTTTTACACGTTACCGGCACATCAAATATATCATATTCCAACTTTTGAAAGTTGAACGTATAAATATTTAATTTTAAATCCAGTTTTCATCCCTCTAATTTTATAAAATTTTTAAAGTTAAATGTATAAATATTTAAGGAAATTAGATCAAACTTAGAAAGATCAAATTTAATTTTCTATAAAACTAGTAAAACTAAAAGTACATTTAATCCAAATATTTAAGAGAAAATATTTAAAATGATCTCAAAGTAATTTAGTAAAAAGAGTGAGATTATAAATGGGGTGAAGAGTTTAAACTTCTAATTATTTCAAAAAAGAAAAGACAAAACAAAATAAGAAGGGTCGTATGTATAAGATTATATTTATACATAAGTTGAACTGCGAAAAAGGATTTGACCAAAATAGCTGATCTAATACAGCCTTGTATATGGGATGGACTAAGTTAAGATTTTAGACGTCATTAAAAATTATTTTATATTTTAATACCTTGTAATTTGTATAATAATTTTTAATCATATAATGTTTAAGATAAAAAATATATATTCATAACTTATGAAAATAATTTAATTTTTATCTATTATCAAACTACAATTGAATTATTAAATAATTATATTATATTATACATGTGATTTTTCATTTTTCATCCAACACATGTTATTTAAATTTTGTTTATTTTAATAACATTTTATTATTTAAAAATTCCTTAAATAATAAATGAATAAAAGAGATAAATTAATTTAAGTATTTTTTAAATTTAATTTACATATATTATATAAAATTTTTAAAATTAAGCTCATTGACTAGCTCATAACTATGCTAGACTAATATTATTAGTCCTCTTTAAATAGATCTATCAATCCAACCTAATTTACATATAAATCGTACTAGTCTACTTTAACACCCCTGTCCTTAAGGTAACGGGAGGAACACAAGACTCTCTCACGCACACATTACTGTTGCTGGAAAAAAACTGAGTGAATTGTACTTTAGGTTGGCAAAATTTTCTTACAAACGGCATATTATGAAATGCGATTTGACTATGTGACAGCAATGGTATTTCTTTGAGAAATTAAAACAATTCATTTTTGAGTTATAAGCCACCGATGTCTTTTTTGACAACTACAAGTCATGGAATTATGAGCTAAGTTAATGGCGTTTCTTAAGGTGCCATGATCTGTAACAAGGAGTAAAAAAATATCTTTCATCAAATCATACTTACGAGCGACATGGCAGTGGTTTTAATACGTCTACGTTTAGTAGATGTCAACTTCATTTTAGCTGAAACAGAGCACACAGATCAATTCTATTGTATTACTTATTAGGCCATAGACTTTCTTTGATGCTAGATGGCCCTATGACTTTTCTAGGATAAAACCTGTCCCTCACGTTTTCGCATGTCCCCATATTCCATATTTGTGGTTCCCGAAAATTTGGGTCCATTTTCATTTTCTAACATGGATTTAGAGAAATATACTATAAATTAATATTTTTAAAATTAAATTAATTAAGATACTAATTTATAATTTAATAATTTAATAATAATTAAATTGTAATTGAATTAATATTAATATTATATATTAATTTTATATTATAATTAAGTATAATAATAAATATTTTACATCATTTTATTATATAAAATTAAATAAATATAAAATATATCTTATATTTTTAAAAAATTAATAAATTAACTACCAATTTTTTACAAAAATTTAAATATTATAATATACAAATTATTGATCTATTTTTTTGTTTTTTCTTTATTTTTTTCTATTTCTCTTCTTTTGTTTTTTGTCTGTTATAAATGTTTAAAAAAATTTATAAAAAAGATCAATTTTTTTTAGATCTCTATTTAACCAATTAATTTTGACCAATTTATTTAATTTTCAATCATTTTTTTACAAAATTAATTTTAAAAATTAACCAGATTGTAGCCATAGTCGGTGTAATAATTTTTCAATCAAATTTATCCATTCATTCCAATTCTTAAAAACAATGCTATACATACTTGGGTTTTATCCAATACATGTAAAGTTTACAACTATACTGAAGTTTTAAATATAAACCCAACCTCGAGTGGCTTGGACAGGAAACAAGTATTATCTCTATTTCTTCTTAGGATGAACTATAAGCATCAAAATGTGTATGTATCAGTCACCTGCTGCTGATACAGTGAATTTGTAAAGTGAATATAAAAATTAACTTGAAAGCTCAAGCCAGTAAAACATCCAATAATTGATTTCTTTATTGGGGTAAGCACAATTATATGTTACATACAAGAGTGTCAAAGTTGAGCATTTGTTAGAGAAGCACTGGCATTTTCACAAAACGCAGTACCAGAATGTCATGAAAGCAGCAATGCCACTTAAAATACAAAGTCTATCCAACCTACTCTCGTTTCTCATCTTTTCCTCTTTTAACTCATTCTGCACTTTTGAGTACATATGACAAGACTCGAGTACTTCACTGTAATTTTTGCTCCTCCTGCAGCTAAGAGCTTCCTTGAGAATAAGCAAGCTGTTCCTTCCATTAACATGGGCTCCTTCCATGTCTTCCAACTGCATGCTCAGCTCTGTTAATCTTAGAGTTGTTTGGGCTCCCTCCTCTTCCGTATGAGCCATTCTAAACTTCATAATAAGGATGCATTCAACTACTTGACAGGGAAGAATGTCCTTCGCAGGAAGAACAGATCCAAAGCGTAACACAAAATCCTTATCTGTTGGCCAATGTCTTTGACCACCAAGAGGACTCCAGCTAGCTAGATTAGCAGCTTGCTTCATTTTTCTGTTTACAATAATCCAACTAAGCTGTAGCCCATCACGAAGCTCCCGCCATAGCTTCCCGTCTTTCCTCTCTCTTTCCATGGATGTAATTGGTGGTAGACCATCAGATACAGAAAGGGTAACCACTCCATCATTGTTATCATCTCTATCTGCATAAGTGAGGAGATCGATCCGGAAAGGGCAGTTGTAAAACCAACCATTGAAGCCATTTGCATTTGGAATTCCCCATAAAACTTTGGAGCAGATTGGTTTCTCTTTATACCTGATATCTACAATAGAAACAAAATCTGATGGAGAGATACTTTCAGATTCATTCATATCTCCATAATATTCAGCCTCAGTCCAGTCTTCGGGGTACTCAAGGAAGCAATTCGGTTGATACTCCACAACCTCCTTGTTTAGAATAAGTGGAAAACAATCTGCATAGAATTTTCTGAACCCACCAATATAAGATATTAAACTTTTCACATCCTCCCTATTGGTTGAAGGCCACATAGATGAACATACATTTTCCCATAAACTTTCTTCTTTTGAGATGGAACAAAATGCTGCACAAGTACATGCTGCACTAGCCAAAGTTGGACCATCAAGCCGTCGTAATATGTCATAAAAGAGATCACTACTTAAAGAGGCAATACTCTCAGCTGGTGTAACTGACATAGTGATAAGTCTTTGGCTGTCAAAGGAAAGCAACTTAAAATTAAGAGAAAAGAAGCTTCGTCTGATTAAAATAAAGACTTAAAATACATATAAAAAGAAAGTTTTTTTGCGAGTAATTTTTTTCAAACATGGCCAGAAAATAGTACAACAATTAAAATATACAAGGACTCTGCGCTCATGAATAAAACAATCTGCATCACCAAAATACACAATTTTTTAATCTCAATTTTTGATATGGCTACAATAATGTGCACCTACTTCATGGAACAGTACTTAATTCCATGAATGGAACACTTCTAAAAATGAAGAGTTTGTATGTGAACTGTACTGAAAATCTGACATCATAGCATTGCAACAGCATAGGCTGGACCGTATACTACATCACTATATTGAGTAACCTCAAGTTAATAAGAGCATAAGTAAGAGTATATTTGGAGAAATCTTTTAGGCAGCTACATGATTACAACTAGGTGGCCACTGTTTTTTTCAGCTCTTAAAAGCTATATCTGGGAGGAATGTTTAGGCCAGAGGTCCTTCAATAACAACAGCAGATTGTAAATATTTGATAGTGACAAAACCCTGCTGAAATGTTTGGTTCCTGTGAGGATGGTGATGTTGGGGCTGTATTGACAGTTGATAGTTTGAAAAAAAAAAAACAATGAAATGTTATCCTGTGAGCTGTTGCTCTATGTGCAGGAAGGGAGGAAAGTCTCTCCAATATCTTTCTCAGTCTATTCCTCCCTCAAATACTGCAGCACCTGGTTTATACATTATACACAAATTTCTACCTGAGGAGCGCCTGTACCTGTCAAGAAATTGGTATACTCTTTGGCAGAGGGAATTGGAAAAGGGTATGAATTATACCCCAAAAGCCTGGCCCAGCAAGTCCGACATGACTTACTTAGTTAGAGCAGGATATTTGGGTTATGGAAGGATCATGGAGATTTTGGAGAGGAGTTTCTGAAAGAGCTCATTTGTTTTATGCATTGTTATTACTTATGACTGAAAATTAAAGACATGTAGCTCATTTAAAACCTATGCCTATTTACATAAAAAGCAATATACAATGGAAAAAAAAAGTCTTCAGTGAGATTGTTCTCAAGGATCTAAATTGATACGAACTTTAAGATGAGCTCTTTGATACCTTCAAATCTGAGAAAACTTTTTTTTTTTTTTTATAGGCGAGGATTATGTGATAGTAACGACAAATTAAGTACCTAAAACACTTGCAGACAATCAAGGTAAGCAATTTAATGACTCTATCTTCTCCATGTATGTGGAAAAGAAGCTTTTCGTTATATTATAAGTATTTAAGTAACCTAAGACTGTAATTTAGGTTTAAACAACAGGATACAATACTTTGTGATAGTTCCATAATTTAAATATTCATAGACAACTTATCATTCAGGCATGTGGATTTCCTCGGAGACTCATTTAGAACTCAGCCTTATAAGCCCAATACACAGCAGGCAATTAACAAGTCCAAATCCTAGCCAAGACCTGGCAGTAAAAGCATCTAACTAGTACACAAGTCGGTTACTATTGCTAGCACTCAATTTAATTAGTACCGATTTCAGAAGTAAATTTACAAAACTAACTTGCAACGTGTCATATGATATAGCAGAATGCAAATCCTTCACCGCAAAGTTCACAATCTGCATAACCAAGGGTTAAAACGGACACCATACACAAGCAAACGAAATGCCAAGCATACATGGAAATTGAACAGATATTTTGTCAAATTAAGAATCATGAGTTCGTGATAGCAGAGGAAAGGTCATAAATTCAGTAGAAAGCGAGAGAGGGAAGTTATCACCTCAAATATTAGACATGGGAAACGATCGACACCATGAACAAGCTGAAACAGAGGAAGCAGGACGCGAACAGAACAACAAAGGAGAGCTTGTGAGAGAGGAGAAGCAGACCCAAATGGTAAAACAAGATAAAAAAATTGTTTTAAGGTATGGGTCACAATCCGTTGGTACTTAGAAGCAAGGTCTCACTGTCTCACTGTCTCTACTCTGAACCCTTTGGCTTGAGACTACGGGATCTGTGGTCAGCTATTTCTAAATACGCCTCTGGTATTTGAGCGAGGCGAATGATGTCCAATTATTGCCGTTGTTGAAATGGTAAAAAGGCTCAAGTCAAAATCTTTTTTAATTTTTAAAAGGCTTTTTGTTTGTGGGTTGTGATTAAATTAACCAAAATTCATTGTCAAAGCGTTAACAAAACTTTCTTATTCATAAAATCACGCCTCAACTTGATGAAAGTAAATAACTTTTATACGGATGATATTTTAAGAATCTATTTGAGGGCGCATATTCTAGGACCCTCTAGAATTTCATTAGATTAGAGAATAACACCAGGATATCGGATCTCCTTCGTTAATCTCGATTTAAGATGATAAAAAATTTCGGAATTATTTTAAAATAAAAATTTATGAATTGAATTAATAATGATATAATGAATATAAAACCTAATTTGGTGTGTGAATCATTGAGGGGCAGGGTGTGAAATAAGCAAAAGATCAAACAATAAAATTAAATATGTCTCAAACGATAGGCATGTATTTTAAGAACCCTAAACTCTGTTTCCCCTAAATTTAAAAGAGAAAAGAAAGATCGATCAGTAAAATTAAAGAAAGATGAATAATTCTAAGAACCAAATTATCAAGGAAGGAAGGTGGCAAGTGGCAAATGCTCTTGCGCTGTCCTTTGCTAATGCTTGTGATTTTATTTATGACCAACCGAAACTCTCCTTTTTGAATAATTTTGCAATCTTTATTTTTAAATTTTTTCGGTTGGCACAAAGATAATGAGATCCCACCGACAGTATAGAGTAGCATTACAAAGAATTACTGTTGCAACTAATTTGCACTTTCAAGTTGTAATTAGAAAAGCATATATGAAAAATTTCTGATAGCTTAATTTTAACAATAAAAGTAACAATTTTTACTTGACTATAATTTCAAAACTTTGAACCTTTTGTCCTAATGTCACACTTGCTAAACCAGGAGGGAAGGGTGCGTCATAGTAGCAATTAAGTGTCAAGGGCGTGACACGTGGTGTTTCAACGAGGCCAGGTGGCTAAATTCCGTACCACCCACTTGTTTCAATTTCTGAAGGTCCTCTGCTCAGTAGTAACTGCTAACCTCAATAGAGGGAATCCAAAATTGAAAGGAACTAATGGAGACTCCGATTTTTTTCTTTTTGGGGGTCAAATTCATTCAACATTGAAAGGAACGAGTGGAGATGCAGATTTATATATATATATATATATATATCTTTGTCCCTCATTTATTGAGGGTTGAACGTCTCGACTATTGAGGTCTTCCTAATCGAACGGGGATTTCGATGAGGAATATTATAAATTATAAGAATTTTGATGGTTTAAAAGTCATATAACATAAATATAAACAAACTAGATTTTTTTGGGCCTGGACAAACAACTGAACAAGAGGGTGCAGAAAGGAGACAAGAAATAAAGCGTAGTAGATAAGAGAGTTATTGTAATAAATATTACTAGAGAAATTCCAAGGCGACCCGGATGAAGGCCTATAAGTTCTAAGCATAATAAATAAAAATCAAGCCTCTGTAGCGCCATCTCCGGCAGGTGGAGACACCTCAGGTTCAGAGGCATCAGCATAAGGAACGTCATCGGGGTCGCGATCCGGGTCAGACTTGTCAATAGCAGCCCGTGACTGGCGAAGCAAGGGCTTGAATGCAATCTCTATGGCCAACCACACACATGCTAGGGCTCCCACCACCACCATCGCTTGCTTTGTCCCACTCTCCTTTGTCTTCCCCATTCTTCGCAGCTCAGCTCAACCCTTGTGTAATGTTATTCCTTTGCATTTCGCTTTTGTTTCGGTGATGACCTACTTGTATTATTATTCTATTCCTATCGTCAATTTATGCACCGGTCCCGCCAGCGAAACGAGAAATCTTAGGGGGCAAGGAACGGTCCCTAAGAAAGATAAAAAATGAACGGCAAAGATGCGTGTTGCGCCTCCGAGTCTGACCCTATCGGCTATCATCAATTCTGTCATCTTATTCGCTTGGATTCTAGGGTCTCACACGTACCTCTCCCGTCCCTTTCACACTTAAACGTTAAGAAATGAAATCTCAAGGAACTGGTGTTCATTGTTCAAGTTCAAAATTCTGAATTATTTCAGTCCGAAACAGTCATTCAAGAAATTTTTTTTTACTTTTTACTATTAACTTCCACTTTTATACTAGAACCTCAGTACGACATAATAGTTCCTCATGCCTATCTGTTCTGTTCATTTGCTGTAAAAGTTCCCAGGCATATACTGCAAAATTTACATCATCACTAAGAACAAGGAATATCATCCAAATTCCTATGAACCTGTTTAACATATGCCACAAACTACAAATATAACAGTTTCTTTCAGTTGAAACTTGGAGCGCATTTGGCATCATCTCTTGAGCTTCTTAATAGCTTCCAGAGTATTTCATTATCAAATTGTCATCGATGACTTTGTCCGCCCCGCTGTTTGAATAGATCGTTCACTCATCAGTTAAAGTCTAGAAGGTCAACATGATAGAATTGTACACTAGAATTCGAAAGCACTTACAAGAAAACGGATACATTGATAAACTTAACACGAGTAATCAACAATAACACTCCTTTGATGCCAAATAATAAATTGTCAACGTGCAACTCAGCGGCCGCCTCGGCCACGGCCTCGTCCTCGCCCTCGGCCCCTCCCCCTGCCCAAAGTTTTCCCTGAAAATGAAATAACAATGGAAATCAGATCTCACTAGATAAAAGCTGGCCTGAAAGGAAAGCGTCTGGATGAAAAATACTGCGTTCTAATAAATATTTATATAGTACCAGCAGTAGGCTTTTTGGGCTTGACTCTAGGTGTTTCTTCAACCAGTAAAGTTTCAAGATTCAAGCTGTCAGGAAGGATATAATAGCGGATGTTGTTACCCCTCACACTGAGATGATCCAGAGTCACTGGGTTTTTCCCTTTCAACGCTAGTTTGACTGTCTTCAAATGCGTATTCATACTAATATCCACACCTGTAGCACAACAAACCCAAGGATTAGTAGAGCTAAATCAGATGATTGATCTGTTTGATTCTGTTTTTGGCTTTCTCATTCTTTAAAGCAGTTTTGCAAAATTGGTTTTAAAAACATTATGTTAATATTAATGAAAACACTTGTTTTATGTATTTTCAAAAACACAAATTCTGAGTTTTTTTAAAGATGAAAACAGCACTTTCAAACAGTTTTTTTTTTTTCGTTTTTAAAAATCAAAACCTGTTTTTGAGAATAGAAATCAAACAGGCCCTTATTTGGAGCTTTATGCAGGTGCTGTGTTTAAATACTAAGTACAAAGATATGCCTAATTATAGTAAAAAGATTCACTAACATTAGAAACCATGTCTTCTTTCCACTAATTCATTAAAAGAGACATCAAATAAGAGGCTAACATGTTCACTATTATTCAAGAAGCTGGTCACACCTGGGCCACTGACATGCCAGCATCTAAAGCTGGGGTTGGGGGTTGATCAAAGGCAATGGAGGAGTATGGTTCATTTCTGCAAAGCTTAGCCTATAAGATGTTAGGCTGAACTGGGGCCTGTAATATGGGATAGAAAAGGCACAGAGGATAGATTTCCATTAAATGTAAATAATCTTTAAGACTGTGTTATGCCTACTTGTTCCATTGAAGGGCTACTACAAACAAAATTGAATTCTTTCATCAAGAAGGTTGATTTCTGCCATATACCATTAAAATGTACACAGCCTAAATAAGCTGTCCAGAGTTTACGATGCTTTTTGCAGAAGTCTCAAATTAATTAAAAAAAAAAAAAGAATCTTCCTACTCTACCAAGTCCATAGTTTTAACAGCAGTCACTTGTATTTTACTTGATATGTTATTGATCTAAACAAAAATCCACCTAGGGGCCACTAGTCCATTATATGTACAACACCTGCAATAGACACACAGGGAACAAAAATCAACTCTGTGATACCAAAGCATCTTGAAAAGGAACATCTGGTCACACTAAATGTTTCATTATGTTGTTAGTTATAATCTATCACCGTGACATCTAAATCTGCATCTTACTGGGTAACCAAGCATTTTCCCCAACATGACAATAAGGTATACAATCACAGTTAGAAGGATAAAAGAATTCAAATGCCTGACATATAAAACATTAAGGAAGCAGCAAATGTGTAGAGAGTTAAAATATGAAGCTGAAAGTGGTTCCTACTTTTTTGCACCTCAAACACTAGTTTGCCTCGAATACTAATCTGCATATAATTCTTGGTTATGTTAAACTAGCCTTAATTAGCAGGCAGCAGCCTGGACAATCAAAATTTGAAATGTGACAAAACTTATAACTCTAAAGAATTAGAATCATTTTATTCCTAGTTATCTTAGATTGCTAAAATTTTCATATGGTCTGTTAATGAGGAGAAAAGGACGGGAGTGAATCTCACACATCATCACAGACGCAAGTATAACCACAGATACTTACTTGGGAATATGCAATTATGACTAGAAAAAGAAGGAGAGAAAAATGTTTACAATCTGTAAAATTTACTTCCTGCTCTACCTTTTCCAATCCTGAATATAATGACTTATTATTCAGCGGTTAGAGGGAATCTATAAGATCTATTGACAAACTCTCATAAGTATCTACTATCTCACCAATTAAATGGTTCCCCCATTTCTGTAAGCTGATACTGCATGCTAAAAAAAAAAAAGTTGAAAAATTCCATGTTTTACACATTCAACTAGCGAGAACTATAGAGCCTATCAACTTCCAGTAGCATTCTGACAATGCCGTAAAAATTTGCAATATATTTACTGAACATCCCCGCAACATGCCAATGATGACTAATTCCATTATTAACAAATGCTGCCCGAACAACAAAATAAACTGAATTCACATTTAGAACACTCAGCATTCTAACCTACTTAGTTCTTCTGAGCGTATACTACAATCTCTAATGCTAAATGCAAATATTTATCACAAATAGTTAGCGTAGAGTCTAGGGTTTTACAAAACCTTAAACAAAATAACACGTCACGAATGGGGAAAAAAAATAGAAATTAAGAGAGGGACAAGGAAGAGAAAAAACCTGTAATGGTGCCATGAACAAAAAAATAAACTGAATTCACATTTAGAACACTCAGCATTCTAACCTACTTAGTTCTTCTGAGCGTAGACTACAATCTCTAATGCTAAATGCAAATATTTATCACAAATAGTTAGCCTATAGTCTAGGGTTTTACAAAACCTTCAACAAAATAACACGTCATGGATTGGGGAAAAAATAGAAATTAAGAGAGGGCCAAGGAAGATAAAAAACCTGTAATGGTGCCATGAACAATAGTACCGTTCTTAAGCTCGATTGATACAGTTTCGTTGTTCAGCTTCATCAAAAACCTGCTCGAATGTTCATATCAAACTTCTAGCTTTAGATGATAAAATCACAGTACTAAAAAGCATTATAAAATTATAAGAGCAAATAGAAGAATTTAGAGAGAGACCTGACGAGCTTCATGGTAACGGGGAAGGAGAATACGAGCTAAACCTTGAAGGTACGACACCACGTCGCACAGAGGCGGGAGAGAGGAAGATTTATGCTCAGAGGCAATGTAACGACAGCGTTTCAAATACTCCTTATGACGAGGGAAAACGCACCGTTTTATAGGGAAGAATTTTTTTTTTTTTTTTTTCAATGCCTACCAAAAAGAAAGAAGGTTAGGGAAGCGCCGCCCAGCCCCAAGATATAAAATTGGTTGGAGCCCAGGATCGGGCCGAGTCGGTTTCACGAGCGCCAGATCTTTACGTTTGCGCTCTCGATAAATATTCTTCTTTTGGTGTCTGTCATTCTGCTTTGTTTCCCGAAGCTAAACCCCAAATCGTAGTCCCTGTTACTTGGACTCTCTTCTCTGTGTCAATTCGAAACTATACTGAGACTCATCACATGGTAGATTCCTCATTTTTGGAAGTATAACTTGTATTCATCTTTTGGATTTCAATTATGTTGTCACTTACTACTTAAATCCAGGTTGACCAAAAGAGTTTCATCATGGGCATGAAACTTGGTTAATTCTCTGCGAAACAGTGTCATTTTTTTTTCTCCAGAATCAGATAATACTTTTTTCTTATTGGTGACTTCTTTTGATCCTTATAGAGGGATATAAAATTTTCAAAATTGATAGAAGATGGTTTTTCATAATCAGTGGGACACGAAAAATTCACTAGGCGAACAGTTACAGAAGCTCTGTTGACGTCTTTCCTTTTGTATAATTGCCCGTGTTTGGATGAGCCAGGTCTTACGACTGCTGTATAGTGGTTTTTTCGTTGATGATTGGCTTTTGAGAATTTTCTGTCCATCTTAAACCATTCTGGCTTGTCAGTTTATGCATGGAATTTCCTTATTAGTTTTGGGTAAAAACATTCTCTTGATTTATTTCAATTAACTCCACTAATGCAGTAATGTGCACCTTTTGTTTGTTTTCAGACACACATGCAAGGAAACATAAATATTGCTCTTCAATCGTACTCTTTCACCTCATGTTTTTTTATTGGAAATAGCTTGCTTTCCCACGCCACCCAGAATATTGAGGAATTGTTATCTTTAGTAAGGACAATTTGTTCTGCCTTATTGCTTATCATGACTTCTTTATGCATTAGAATAGTGAAGAGACGCGCAAAGGTTTCAAAAGAAAGCTCCAGCATGCGGACCGGTGGCAAGAACATAGATCTTATGATAGAAATTTGATTCCTCATGGTGTGTACCTACACCATGCACTGACTTGGTTATTGATATTGATGATATTTACATGATTTTGAGCCACTGCATTCTAGTGAAAGATCTTTTGTCTTTTTCCCTTTTCCTTTTCTTTTTACTCCATGCTTGTAATAAGAGGATTATAATTACGCTGTTGCTGTCCTTCCGTGACTTTTTTTTAATTTTACAGGCTGGTTAGACTGCCCAGCGTATGGTCAAGAAATAGGATGCATAATCCCTTCAAAGGTTCCACTTGGTGAATCCTTCAATGATATCATTCCAAGTCAAAAGTATTCTCCCAAGCAAGCAATTCTTCAACAAAAAAATTTGGGTAGAGAAGTAAGTAAACCAAAATCATAGTGGTTCCTTAACTTGAGAAAATGACATAGAAGTCAGAAGAATGAGGATATATAATTAGTGTTTAATGATGATATTTTACTATTGTTTAATGTTTAAACTTCATTCTTGTGTAGTTGCAAATAAATTAAATGAATAATCAAAGAAAGTGCTAAATTTGCAACAATGTAGGGAAGGCCTCTTTGGATTCCAACTCTTACTGAATTAGCTGTGTTAAAAGATTGAATGATTAAGATAATGATTTTTAGTGATTCAGAAGTATCTATTACTTTTCTTATCTTATCTTGTCCCTTGCATAATATATGTGCATAATCTCTGATTTTTAATTTTTTTAGGCAATAGTTTTATCCTGTATCATATTCCTTGACTCTATCAATTTTACAGATAGGTCTAGTGATTGATTTGACAAATACTACTCGTTACTACCCAGTATCAGATTGGACTGGAGAAGGGATTGGTCATGTCAAGGTGGCACATAGTTTTTTATGCTATTAATTTGAAAAAGTTAACTAGAAGTTATTTTTCTATGTTTTGACCTTCTAGTGAATCATGACAGATAAGATGCAAAGGAAGAGATTCTGTACCAGATGATGAATCTGTAAACAGATTTTGCAATGAAGTAAGTTACCTGGAGAGCATTGATTTTTGACAGCTTTCCGTTAATGAATTTTACTTCATAGCACTGATTCTTGTTACCATTGTAAGGAATAATACTTATTCTTGTTGATTCCTCACATGAGGTTTTGTGATTTATACTTGTTAGACATGCCTTTTAGGTTCTGGATTTTCGCTCCCAAAGAACAAACACAAAGAAATATATACTTGTGCATTGCACACATGGGCATAATCGCACTGGTTATATGATTGTTCACTTTCTTGTGCGTTCAGAGTCAATTTCTGTCACCGAGGTGAGCAAAACCTTTTGAGTGTTCATAAGTTTGTATTCAATAGCTTTTTGCGACTGTTAATTTATTTGTGGACATTGTGTGCTATTATTTTACAGGCAATAAATAAATTTTCTTGGGCACGCGATCCTGGAATTTACAAGCAGGATTATATTGATGCACTCTACATGTTTTATCATGAAAGGAAACCTGAAGAAGTTGTTTGTCCTCAAACCCCAGAATGGAGGAGACTTTCTGATCCTGATTTCCATGGTGCAGCTGTCCCAACTATAGAAAATTGTGGAGATGTTCTTCCGCATGTATGTCATTTATACCTTATTGTGGGCATGATTTTATTAAGTATCAAGGGGATATGATTCACAACATTGCTGCTGGTTTGACTGCTTTACTTTATGGCTGAAGTGGATTATTATCCACAAATGTATTTGTTGTGTTAAATGATTCTGTTGAAGAATATCCAATATGGAGTGTTAGTATAATTATTATCCGTACACCTTTTATTTTATCATTATACTTTTGTTGTTCTCTAAGTTATTATCCTCTGTTGGATGCTCAGAAACACGGGTGATATTAATCATGAGAAACATGCCTGCTATGAAAATTACCTAAGTTATTACTTTGGCTAGAGAGTTATGTGTTTGTGTTGAACTGCCTAAGATTTTCTTTGATATTATAGGAGAATATCATGAGAAATGAAGTATTGACAAACGATGATGTTTTGGGAGATCCTGTACCTTCAAATCAACTGCATAAAATGCGACAAGAATGTTACCAACTGCTTAAGTTGGGCAAAGGGGTAGGTACTGAATTTTCAGGCTTTCGAAGGGAAAATGAGCATGAAGTTCTTTGGGAATGTGTGATTTTGCTAGAATGGGGTGTCTTTGGTTGGAGCGAAATGCTAGAGTTTTTAATAATAAATTTTTCACGCTTCATCTTCTTTTGGAGAGGATTATTTTTGTCATCTTTGTGGGTTTCTCCTAATGGTTTCTTTAGAGGAGTTTCCCTCATCAATGTCCAAAAGGACTGAAAGACTTTGTTGGGTTAGTTATTTTCTTTTGTTTTTTGTTTTGCTTGAAGAGAATATTTTGTCCTCTCTTCTTGTAGCCTTTTTTGTATCTTCTCTATTCTCATCAATCAATTCCATTTTCATTTAAAAAAATATTTTAAAGTATTTTTATTCGTTCATACAGAATTTTATTTCATGAATTGCTTGTCTTTTTATCTCTTCAGTACCCACTTTTGTTCCTATCCTATTCTGACTTAAAATGAGCTTTCTCAAATAGTTTTTTTCTGGGTCTTCAGGGAAGAGGATCATTGCAGTTTCCTGGATCACATCCTGTTTCCCTCAACAGGTTCAATCTGGCCACATTATATTGTAGAATGTGTTTTTTCATTGCATCGAGAATTGAACACAACCTAAGATGGAGTAAACTATTTTATTTAGAGATAGTCATCAGGTTGATCTTAATCATTTCTCCAAGTCTAAAGGTGTAGAATATGTGTTCTCAATCTTGAGCATGTTGTTGGGTGCAAATTGTTCAATTATACATTGGACTGGAGCTTTTTTTTTCTTTTTTCTTTTTTCTTTATACTTATGAAATTTACTTGGCATAATTTTGCAGAAATACGTTATTGAAAGCACTGGCTGTGTGGCTGGCATTATATTTGATACATAGAACTTCTGACTATTTTGTTTTGGACACTTAATGTATTAAATATCCATAATTGACTCTGATGGGGGGGAGAAATAAAATGTGTAATTGATGCTTCTGGAGAATCATTTAGGTCCAATATCATTAGCTGATAGAAGTTTTGGTACTAATATTCAGAGGGTTTACACTTAACATTGCAAATATTCTTCAAATGCACTTGTGCAGTTGCTCATGGACCTTAAAATGATTATGACTTTTAACTGAAGCAGCGACAAAAAAACCAGGATCTTACTATTATGGATTTTTATTTTCTTACACCAAGAAGTCAATAACAAATTGTGGGTCTAAACAATATAGAACTTTCAGACGTTCAACACATTTACATCTGGGATTGAATGGTTCCAGTTCAAACTGCTGTATAATTTAAGTTTTACTACCAAGCTGATGAGGAGGATGGGGGGTTTTTCTATCTTAACTTGAACATGCATCAAATGTGCAAAATTGTCTTTTTTGAGATAAATTATATTTTGTCCACATCCTGAAAGAGATTTGAGGTTTCAAATCTATTTTTCTCAATGAGTAGGAGTTAACACTTGAGTTCATGTTCAGCATAAATCTTTATCTTTGGTTTTGTCAACCAACATATCAACTTGTACTTTGCAGGGACAATCTGCAACTCTTAAGACAGCGGTATTACTATGCCACATGGAAAGCTGATGGGACACGATATATGATGCTGATCACTTGGGATGGATGTTACTTGATTGACAGAAAATTTCATTTCCGGAGGGTCCATATGCGGTTTCCTTGCAGATATATGAATGGGGTATGTTTCGTTATTTATCTAAATTTTGTTGCCAACTGAGGTATATATGCCTGGACGTAAGGAAGACTTGTGACTTGTCAAATTTTATTGTGGATTCTTTACTGAGCAACTCCTAATGTTTATTTTTTTAATCACAACCTATTCAAGGGTACACCTGAGAGGAATCATCACTACACATTACTTGATGGGGAGATGATAATTGACATGGATCCACATACACAAAAGCAGGAGAGAAGATACCTTATTTATGATCTGATGGCTATTAATCAAGTTTCTGTGACTGAGGTAAATAGTCATTTAAATGTCATTTTGCTGACTTACTGGTTGTTTGATTCTATACATCTTACTATGGAAATTATTTTTGGCTCCCTTATTCAAGAGTTAGAAAAAATACATCATCCTGCAGAGGTGTTTGAATTTGTCAGGTAGGTATAATGAACTTCTGTAAACAATCTGGTTGGATTTTGGACAAGTATGATTGTTGGGTCCTGAGTTTGACTGAAGTTCTGTAATTAGGATCATGAGTAATTTATATCTGATTCTCACTAGACATTACAAAGGCACAATCATTATCAGAGCTGCCGCATTTAGTTGCAATTAGTATTGTATCACTAATTACATCAAGATACTATTCAAGATTTCTTATAATTTTTACTATATGGCCTTGCAAATTACTGCTCAAACTATAGCTGCACTGTAATATTTACTCGTGAATGTACTTGGTTTCTAAGTTAAGCATAAAAAAATTGACGATTAGACTAAAAAGAAAAAAATGTATGGATGTATCTTGTTAAGCCTTCAATGATATTTATGCATTTGCTTGCCAGACTATTTAGTTGATTATTTTGGTCTAATGCGTACAGCTGCCTTTCTATGAACGGTGGAAATTGCTAGAGAAAGAAGTGATTGAACCTCGTAACATGGAACGTGATGCCCTTTGCAAGAGTATAAATCCTTATTATCGATATGACCTGGAACCATTTAGTGTATGTGTTCAATTTGCAGAAATTCAATTTCTGGTATGATTAGCTAAGATTTTATAATATAAGTATATTTTGTTTTCAGGTGAGGAGGAAGGGCTTTTGGTTACTGTCTACTGTTTCAAAGCTTCTCAATAAATTCATTCCACAACTCTCACATCCATCAGATGGTCTTGTATTCCAGGTAATTAGACTCTCTAGAAAACTGGATCTGGCAAGTTGAGTGGAGCTCCCTGCCTGGATAGGATAGAGGAATTAAATATCACTAGGTTTATATCTTCAGTGATACAGAAAAAACGCCTCATGTCTTTGACAATGATGTACCTGGTCCGATGCTCTAGTGAAACTGAACTGTCCAAATGCTTTCAGTAGTTCTTGGTTCAATATGAGTGGCACCATTAAATAATCCAAGTACTGTTTGCATAGATTGTGCCTGATGTATCAACTTGTTGGTGGATATTGATGTCTTACTCTGTCAGGGTTGGGATGATCCATATGTCCCTCGCACACATGAAGGTCTTCTGAAGTGGAAATACCCTGAAATGAACTCAGTTGATTTCCTCTTTGAGGTTGTATTAGTGGCTTAAATCTAGGGATTGATTTCGTCCCATTTATCTGGTATGAATTCCTTTGCTATCATAATAATCTATATATGTATATTAATGTTTTTCTATTTGTTTACAGTTGGGAGCCGGTGAACGTCGACTGCTTTTTCTGCATGAACGTGGAAAGAAGAAGTTAATGGAAGGGAGTAGGGTTGTGTTCAAAGGTTGAAGACCATCTTGTTACCTTTAATCATCATCATTGTTGTTATTGCTACTAATATTGTTACCATTCTGTAAACTGTAAATCAATTTCAGATGTACTGGATATATCTTCCTATTCAGGGAAAATCATTGAATGTTCCTGGGACCCTGAGGAGAATCATTGGGTCTGTATGCGGATTAGGATCGACAAATCAACTCCAAATGAGATCAACACCTATAGAAAGGTTCTATTACCATTATCTCTCATTCTTTTTCACTCTTATCTCACATTAGCTGTTCATGTTCTTAATATGAGAAACCCCCATACTTTTGGTGCAGGTAATGCGAAGCATTAAAGATAACATTACGGAGGAAGTTGTGTTGAAGGAGATTAATGAGATCATACGCCTGCCCTTGTATTCAGACAGAATACAAAGGGATATCAAGGCTCACCAACACATGGTCTCTGCAAGGCGCAGGTGAACAGTAAACAGTGAATAATGTTAAACATTTCCAATGTAAAGGACAGGCAAGACTGCCAAACGAAGTGCCGGTGGGCTCTACGTTTTTGCTGCCAACGGTCATATATATATGTGCCATACAAGTTATCAGCCTCGAGTGCCTCAGGAAAGAAGTCCAACTCCTGTTAACGCATTTTGGCTAAGCAGCTTTCTTTAGGTCCCTAATCTATTGTATATTAGTAATTTTGATTCATTTTTTCCCATTCAAAAAAACATGATCACGAGTTCTTGAGATCATATAGGGAAAAAGCTCAACAAAACGGTTTTAATAAGGTAAATAAAATCTCATCAGATGACCTCTGCGAAAAAGGGCACTTACATATTCATTATACAAACAATGAAATTATTTCCTGTTGGTTTTGGTGTCCTATCTTTGTGGATTTTGAGCTTATTCTGTTTTATTTATTTCCTTATGGTTCACCAATTTTGGTGACCAATCAGTTTGGAGTTTGGACAAAGCCAAGAAGCCTATTTTCCTATTCTCTATGGTCGGGAAAAGGAAAAAAAAAACTGATACCGTTGGATTCAAACAAAAACAAATAAGTATACAAGACGAGTAAAATATAAATATGAACTTTAGGTATTGTATAAATAACTTTCTTTAACTATAATAAAATTTAGTAATTAAATTTAGTAATTTTTGTAAGAAATTTTCTGTTAAATTTTTTTAATTCAAAATACTAACTCAACAATAACAGGAAACAAAATCAAGTCATTAAAATAGAGAAAAAATTTTTAATATGTAAAAAAAAATTTTTGAGCTTTAAGCTTTTTGTTATACAAAATTTTTTAACTAATTTGACTTGTCTATTTTCTGTGATTTTGGATAAAAAAGTTAATGAAGTAAAATTTTTTTACACAAATTATTAAGTTTGTAGAGTTTTAAATCAATTTTTATAGTTAAAAAAAATTATCTATACATAATTTATAATTTAAAAAAATTATGTACATTTTAACTTAACTTTTATAATAAAAAAAAATCAACCCATCTATACAATTAACTAATCATGCTTTCTGTTTTAATCACAATGAAATTTCCTTTTTATTATTTCTTTATCTTTAAGTAACTATAGTTATTTAGTTTATTATTTGAATAAAAGTAGAAAATAAAAGGTTAAAGTAATGTTATGATCTAAGTTAAAATAATATTATGATCTTTTAACTTCGATTAAAGTTTTAAAGTATTCGTTTAAATTTATACTGGGTTAAAATAGTCTTGCATCCTTTAAGTTTATATTATAAAAATATTTTTTTTAACTTTTATTTAACACCGTTAAATTACAACTGACTTAGAATGTCATCCGTAAACTTATTCTTTAGATATATTATTTAAAATTTTAATCATAATTTAAAAATATAAAATGAAAAAATAGATAGCAGAACATCAAATGCAATAGATAAGAGTTGGTGGGTTCCGCAGAACAGTGAGAATAATTTTGTTCTTGGTAATGACATGAATGGGGCAAAAGAATTGACGACGGTGACTGCACAACATATGTAGTATTGGAGCAATGGAGAATCAACGTTTGGGAAGCAAATTGGGACTCCCGTCTGCAATAGTGAATGTTCTATACAGTTTCATATTATGGAGGGATCTTTTAATACATATATATCTATTATGTTGTTATAGAGGCCGATCACCACATCTCCCCATATTGCTTATTAATTTATCTTAATTTAGCTGGTGGTCACTTCAAATGTGTCGCTGAAATACTGTTTATAAATAAATTCTGGAACAATGTCTATACGCTTTGGGTATTGTACATCTCTTTCAATTACCATATTTAGCAACTTTTTTGCTGACTCGCATGACTACACCATTTATATATGTTCAATGAAGTTCTCTTGCTTTGTTTAATTGCGTATCATACATCCCTTTCTCTAATTATTCCATTTGTTCAAGTATATACGAGAGCCAGAGAGAAAGTGAGTGAACGATTTCTTTATTGCATAGTCAGTACATACTACATATGTTCATATATATACATACAGTACTGTATCTACAGAATACTGGCCAATAACTTCTACAAGCTTCTACTGGTTTCTATTCTATCAAGATTTGATTAAATATGTAATATACTTAAATTTTTCTTGTTGACGATCATTAATTTTACCTATGCGTTCAAAGATCTGTAAAAGAGAGGGATGCGGATTCATCGCGATTAATTAGCGATTTGATAGGATTTTCTATTATGATTCCCGCATTGATATAAGGAAGTTTGACTTCTATGTGTCTTTCATTAAGTACAAAATGACAAAGTCTTTAAATTTAGAGGACCTTGTTTTGAAAGAACCTCCCTACCTTGTAAGAACTATAATCTTGTTGGGGTTTTTTAACTTAACAAAGGTTGTATTATTATTATTATCGTTGTTGCTGTTGGTATTATTATTGTACTTTTCTTTATAGAAGGAAAAAGTATACGAAACTATTTATAGTAAGCCTCTTCCATAGCCATTTACTTGCATGGAATTCAGATAAAGCCAACTAACTGCCAATTAATCAAATTTTTTTGTTCATGCGGTGGATGACGTATATCGAAGTTTCCACAAATAGCTTGGCGTCTGAACCCAAACGTTGCTAGATCAAATTTTGCTTATGTTGTTTATAGTAATTAATTTAAAAAATGGAGTACTAGGTGTTAACGTCAAATATGCTAGCCTTAGGTATTTCTCGTGAATTTGTAGAGAAGTGAGTACGTAGAGATTCACCAGGCAAATCCAATAAATATATTTACTGCACAATTCACAAAAGATCTGAAGATGGAAGCACTGGTGGTGTATTAATAGACGAAGTGCATGTCCATATGTGCATGGATTCACCTTCACCTATATAGAATCAATGGTGGGGCCTGGTTTGGTGTTGCGTTTGTGGATGTGTCAATGGTATTAGGGCTCAACCACTTTATTTTGAAGCTTCTGTTCCCTTACAGTACATTGCAGCAATGCAGCCTCATAATTAATTACGCACCGACACCTTTCCTCTCCTTCCTTCTTTAATCTCTCTCTTCAACTCTATACTTGTTTATAATTACTGATCTGCAAACTGCAACACTCAATTTCCACTCCAAATCCCAAATATGTACGTCTCCTTCCTCCTCTTCTTCATCATCCCCATTGCGCTTTACCCCTCTCTCACTCTCCAAAACCAAACATCTCTAATTGCTCCCATTTCAAAAGACAATTCTACCCTCCTCTACACCCTCTCCCTTTACCTTGAAACCCCTCTCCAACTCACCCTCTTACACCTCGACCTCGGCTCCTCCTTCTCGTGGCTCCTCTGCGATTCCAACTTCAACTCTTCCTCCTCCCACCCCATTCCCTGCAATTCCTCTCTCTGTTCTTCTTTCCATTCCAACGCTTGCTCTAATGACACTTGCGCTGTCTTCCCTGAGAATCCAGTCACTAGAAAGGCCATTCTAGACATTGTCTTCACTGACTCCCTCGCTCTGCCCACCACCGACGACTCCACTCAGGGCACACTCATCCTCGTCTCTGATTCCATCTTCTCTTGCGCCATTACGCCTCTGCTTCAAGGCCTAGCCCACGGTGTCACCGGTTTAGCCGCACTCGGTCGCTCTAATTATTCTCTCCCTGCGCAGATTAGCACCATCCTGTCATCTCCACGCTATTTTGCGCTCTGCTTATCCGGCTCCGGCGTGGCCTTCTTTGGTTCTAGTGGGCCTTATACTTTCTCTTCCAAAATTGACCTTTCCAAGTCGCTTAATTACACCCCACTTATTTTGAACCCGGTTGGGGACACTGTGATCACCTACAACACACAACCCTCGGATGAGTATTTCATCCAATTGAGTTCCATTCAGGTCAACGGAAAGTCTATTCCCGTCAACGGTTCACTCTTGATCATTGACGAGAATGGATTCGGTGGGTGCAAGATCAGCACGGCTACTCCCTACACCATCATGGACACCTCCATATACAAGGGGTTTACCCAACTGTTCCTGAATGAATCCTCTGCTTTCAACCTCACGGTAACTGCGGCTGTGGAGCCTTTTAGTGTGTGCTACCCTGCGAGAGACCTCATAGAGACACGCGTTGGACCTGCAGTTCCAACCATTGATCTTGTAATGCAAAGCGAGGATGTGTTCTGGAGAATCTTCGGGTCGAATTCGATGGTCAGGATTTCAAAGGAGGAAGGTGATTTGTGGTGCCTGGGATTTGTGGATGGTGGGACCAATAGGAGGACGCCCATTGTGATTGGAGGGCATCAACTGGAGGATAATCTTCTGCAGTTCGATCTTGAGTTGAACAGATTGGGGTTTAGCTCTTCAGTGCTACTCCAGGGAACCACATGCGCTAAATTTCAACATCACCAATTTTGCTAATTTGGAAAAATAGTTCAGAAAAATATCACAATGGTGGGGCTGAACTCTTATAAATTGTTTATTTGTTTGTGTGGAAAAACTAATTGTTGTTAAAAAATAAGTATGTTGGCTAAAAGTTCTCTACCATAGTCTTAATATATGTAAATACAGTTTGGAAGGAACTCCAAATAGAAGTGTTGTTGAGGCTGGATTAATGTATTTTTACATTGTCTTTCAGTAATTCAGGCTTACTTTTGCATCGAAATAACAGGAAAAAGACAAAAGCCCAGGTCTCAATTCCAATGCAGTTACTTTACAATCACAGTTACACCAACCAATAAGAGGAATTAGTTATAAGCTCAGACCAGAAGGCATCCCTCCATTACAGTAAATGCTTTCCCACCCAACAACACTCTCTGGGACTGCTCATCCAGATGAACTTTCACAACACCCCCTCTTTCAGATGCCTAAAAGCAAAGCAAACAAAGTGATCAATATGATTCAGTGAGAAGATTAAGTTCATCAATCCAAATAAGAATGTAGCATCTGAAAAGTGAGAAGAAGCGCACCCCATATGCAACAAATTCACACTTGGCCAATTTTTTGCTCCAGTAGCTTGCCAAGGCACAATGTGCACTCCCACAAACAGGATCCTGAAGGACACCTCCAAGTGAATGTGACGTAACAATACAGAAAATAATCTGTAGGCAACTAAATCAGAGCAAAACCGATTAATCCCCTTTGTTGAAGCACCTCAAAATTTATAGAATTCACACTACCTCATAAATCCCATATTTGGGGCAGAAGAATCGACTGTAAAAGTCGTATCCAGACTCAGGAGTAGCAACCCCTGATATAATTATCCCCCTTCCTGGACATTGTTTTAGTGCATTAAAATCAGGCAGTACTTCTTTAACAGCTTTTGAAGATGAGAGTATGACCTGCAAAAACACGTCAACTTTTGCCCTCGATAAACATATAACATTTTTAAATTACGCATATTTATGTGATAACAAAATATAATTTGATGTCAATAAATTTGAGAAGATATACGAGATACTACTACTTAAGGAGGATGAAATCTAAAATTAAAAGAGAACTTGATGGGTGGCATTAGCAATACCAAGAGATCATCTTTTGTGGTTGTTCTCTTAATATCAATTACAGAAGCACCACCCAATGCTTTAGAAATCTGTGAAGTCTCCGCAGAACTTAATTCAACAATTGGAACAGCCGGAAAATCCAATTCAATAGAGAAGCACAGTTGTCCCTCACTTCTCTCACAATTCAAGGCCTCTTCTTTGTTGTTTTGCCAAACCCTTTTAGCACCTACAATTCCTGATTGTGTGACAAACTCGATGACACTGGAATTCACCAAACCGGGAGCAGTACACAATACATGTGCTGCTGCCAAAGTACCATGTCCGCAAAGTTTCAGCTGCCATCAATATCAATACTCAGTTAACTATAAAAAATTAGCATACAATCTTTCACACACCAAAAGATATAAACCCTATAACAATAAGTAAAATAGGTGAATGAATCAACACCTCAGTGACAGGAGAGAACCATCGAAGGCGGAATTGCGGATAAGGGGTTCCATTTGTGGAGTGAAAAGTAGTATGTGAGTGGGAGATGGGAGTCAAGAAACAGGTGGCTGAGAGATTGAACTCGTTGGCCACAGCTTGCAACCATTTATCGTCTCTCTCTTCTTCCAATAAACAAACAGCTGCTGGGTTTCCTTTGAAAGCAGAGTCAGTGAACACGTCCACCTGTTCATAGATCATCGTAGAAGTATGAAGCTCTTTTATACACACCACCATGTATTTGGATACTTGAGCTAAGAGAGACTTACCACGTAATACTTGAGGGATTTCCTAGCCATCCTCGACCGAAGAAGAAAAGATGGAGGGAGTTTTCTGATGCGCTGATGCTTCCCCAATAAAGCTAAGTTGTAATAAAAGAAGATTGGAGACAGAAAGAGAGGAGTAAGCATAATACAATAGGATAAATAAATTTATGTACAACAAAATAGAGATTTATAAAGAACTAGCTCAAATTTCCATCAACTAACAAAATCCAAATCTTGAAGTAAACAATTTTTAAAATCTAACTTTTTTATCCGGAAAATAAATGTGATTATGATCTCAAATTGATAACCAAGTTCTGTAAAAGAATTTTTAACAAAGTTGGCTAATTATTTAAATTATTATAGTAAAAGGGCATTTCAAGATTTTTGCTTAACGAAAACATATCCCTTCATAGTACAACAATTTTAATGGTTGAAATGCAAGCAATGATATAAGCACTCTTCAACTAATCAACTCTGCTAGTTATGGGATAACATTTACCATCTAATCCGACTAGAGCCCGATTAGACTTCGGCTATTAATTTTTTTTATTATTAAATTCAAAGTAAGATAAAATTTAAGTATAACTTTTTAATTATTTAATTCTCCAATAACAATATAATAAATGATTTTGTTTTTTTATAATTCAACATTACATAATTGAGTTACTTAGAAAAAACTTATATATTTATGGGGGAACTTATAAAAATCACCTTGAAAATTTTACTTAAATCTATTCCATTAAAATACAGTACTATGGAGCCACTAAATATAGAGAAACCTGAGTATTTAAATTCAATTAAATTTGAGTATAAAAATGAATGTATATCTTAGGCATCTTCACAGTTTGGTGGCTGCCTACCTTTTTATTCTCTCCTCCCGCCGCCCAACTCGGCGATTTTTTTTTGGAAGGGGGGGGGGGGGTCGGGGGGAAGAAGGGGGTCCGTATTTTGATAAAACATAATCCAACCATGGGCGAAACTTTTACGGCAGAACTAATAAGCTATAGACATAATTTGAACTATTGAATTGTCTCCTAAGTTGCCCTGATCCCACAATCAGCCACTTCTGTAGACTGATGGTATCAAGCCACGGCCATTAGGTTACCGGAAGGCGAACTAAATTACAGTGTTATTCAGAAAGAATACTGAATATAGTACATACAAGTACAATAAGCAGACTTTATTATATGGACAACAATATCGGCTCCGCCTCAGCCTCATGCAGTTACCAACTTCCTCCCTTGGACAATTTCAGGAAGTTGGACAAAGTGATACTTGGGAGCACTGGAGAACCCCTTTTCTTCTTTCTTATCATTGTCATCTTCGAAGACTCCATTCCATTCCCTTCTGTCACTGTTTCTGAGGCCAAGTTGTAGAACTGTGCACAGGAGATCCACAGAAATTATAGTTATACTCATACAAGTAAATGCACAAGATTCTCTGATTTTATTGTTAGTCTGCATGTGCATGTGTTCGTAGGAAGTTGCTTAATTTGGATGTTAATCACATCCACTGTGTTCTGTACAATTGTTCAAATTTTCACTTCACACTAGAAGAGCTTTTTACTTGGCTGTTTATTCAGAGTTGACCACCACTTTTCTCTCATTAACGAGAAACAAATTACCCAGAGTTCAATGTTAACAAAGAAAGCTGCATAGCTTAGATACCTCACAAACGCCGTGCAGCAGCAATCTATGAAAAGGATCTTGAATGTGTAGTTTGAGAACATCCCCATCTGTGCTTTCAGCAATGAAAGTCCGTATGCATTCCTAAAAGGAAATTTATTCTTCCTGTTAATTGCCAATAACATATTCTACCAAGTGAAGCAACGTGTGTAAACATAAAATGGATTCACATAGATATAGTCTTAGTCCTTTGTCCATGCATTAGGAGTGTGGGCCAAGGCACAGAGTACAATTCATTAATCAGATATATATACCTCATAACCATCTATTAGTTCTGAAAGAAAGCTGCGGCGAAGTGCCTCTCTTGTTCGAGAATCCACTCTGCGCCAAGCATTCAATACCTCTAACTTGTCAGCATCAATATGACCTTTCTTCTTAGTGAAAGAGCTTTCCAAGGCATGAATAATATTAACCTACCAGATGAATAACACCTAGATTTAGATGCTTGTCATTTATCACCACATCACATTCCCATGACGACAAAAAGTATAACCAACATGTAAACACACTTGCCAAGCTAGCACATAGAAAAAAAAAAAAAATTGTTCTCTTTCCTTGTAATAAGCAAACTAAATTCATGTTGATGATATTGCAGATCCATCATAAACAATCGTGTGTTAACTAGAAACTTTTAGAGTGATAGCTGATTAAAATTTACAACATAAAATCACCAGAAAATATTTACTGAATTGAGGTATCAGTATCACAACCAAATTGCCTTTTCAAAAAGCAGAGAACTTTCAAAGATAGCTTCTTTAGATAAGAGAAGCAAATATAACCTCTTTATCCATGTCTATATTCCTAAATCTGTCCCACTCTCCCACATTTGTCATGCAAAATGCTGAAGGTGGAACTTCATCACCTGTAAAATGAACCCAAACATCATTAACATACAATGATTTTTTTTTCAAAAAAAAGTCAGCTCACGTTTATAGACTATATTGCTTAAAATTTGAAAGTTTGATTCATTGACCTAAAATTACCATTACCCTAGAGCTTGTGTACGTATATAGAAAGAAAGATCAATCATATTTATAAGTACATAGGAGTACGTACTTAATGCTGTAAGAAAGCATACATATGGATAAGACACTGCAAGTTGTACTATCAACAACAAACAAAGCTTTTTCCTATTTTATCTAGTTCATTTCTATAGTTAGATTATTTATCATTGGATCCCTCCTAATAATTTCTCCTACTATTTTTTTTGTCTTTTCCCACCTCTAGTTATTAGACTAAAAACTACCTAAATCGCATTTCTATCAATTTTTCTATAACTGTTACCCCAACTTTTTCTCTAATGCAATCATTTCTAATCTCATCATTTCTAGTGTCTACTCATCCAATGCAACATTGTCATTTATGTTAAGTTGAATATTTGCTCATGTTGACTTTTTATTGTCCAAGTGCCATAAAATTTTCTCTTAAGGTAACCTTGAAGATGCAAAACCTGAATGAATTTAATGAATAGCACATACTGCAGATAAATCAGATGATTACCCCAAGGAGGTGGAGCAAACAAGCCTCTAATTTCTTCTGCATTCAGTCGAGGAACAAGTTCCATCAACAGACGATCGTTTAACCACCTACGAGACCGTCGATTTGTAACCTGATAGAAGCAATAACAGTCTCAAATGAAGTTTTGAAAATCCATATAAACAGTTATTGAAGAACAAAAAGAAATTTAATATTTATTAACGAACTTATAAAGTGATGCACCTTTCATACTGCAATTACCAAAATTAGGAAGGTGATGAACGCTCTCAGGTTAACAACAATAAAGAGACAGTTGCTACTCCCACAAATTAGGAAGATTTTCAGGCAATTTGGCCAATGTACTCACAATATTATCAAGCAGCTAGGACAGACCGTACATTAGCATCGTTCTAAATGGACATACAGAAGAAGAAGCATATAATATACCTTTCCAGTCAAGCTCTCAAGAAACTCGATCTTCTTCTCAATCGACATCCCACTTGATTTAGCACCATCTCCTGTTCGTTGAAGAAAATTACCAAATGTACAAGAATATCGATCGGGTACGCAAAATTAATACAGAACATGTCGTAAAGGTGAAAAAAAAAAATCAATTCTCACAACAGTAGCCCACTATTCAGGTAAATTTGCAGTTGGATTTTTTTTTTTTTAACTAGGACATTAACCAGCCAGAAACTTAGTAAATCACAAACACGCGAATACCTTGATGAGAGTCGAGGAAATGAGAAGAACAAAGAAGATCGTCATCTCTGTGAAGAACCTGGGAAGTTACCATGATTAGCTGAAGCAGCAAGGGATGCAGATCTAGGAGTGCGACCAGGACCCCAAAGTTGGGTGTCTTTGACCTTGAACTGGTGCTTCTGTTATGGGTACTTAGGTCTTTTTTCCTGATCCGGATATGGCTTGAGAGGTAGAGAGGAGGATTGAAGGAAAAGTGCGTCTAAAAAATAACAGAGAAAAGGCAAATCACACGACTCTTGGCAAGTTAGAACGTGAAAGCAAGGAGATGATAAATAAATAAAGGATTATAAGAATATGCCTTCGATATGTTTTCGTGATTCGAATTGACTCTGAGTTGATGCCTTCCCGCAACCCGAGAAGTAAATGGTCTCCACCTAAATTTTTCCTTTCTGAGCAAGTAAAGGATTCCATCGGATTACCCTAGTAGAGACGCCCACGCCAAACTAAACATATTCTTACTGGGCCTGGAATTTTATTTGGGCTTAAGATTTAGGCCCATATTTTATTATCAGATTAAGGTGATTTATCACTTAAATCATATCTATCAATGAACTTTATTTGGATTGTGAAAATTAAAAAATCTGTTTTTTTATTTTACTAATATGTTCTTAGAAAGAATGGTCTGTGAAGAAGCAAAAAGACCAAGGCCCGCCTTTGCAATGTCAGGGTTAAAATTGGCATTTCATTCGCAATACTAGTACGTACAAATACAATAGTGGCCAGCACATCATCTTCGTTGCGTGTGTACGTAGTACGTACCACTAACTTACCCCACACCAAAACAGCGGAGCAACAGAAAGCAGAGCACGCGCACCCTCTTTCAGCACCATTTCTGATTTCTCTCTGCAGTTTTGCTTTCCCTATGCCTTTTTCTCATTCTTCAAGTCTATCTTTTAAACACCTCTCTTCTCCATCGTAATTCTCCAATTCTCTCACTCTTTGCGGATTTCTCCGGAGGTTTCAAAGGCTAACTATATTTATTCTGTTCTTTTTGTATTTCTGATTGAATCAAAGAAATTTCCACTTGCTTTCCATAGCACTTCATTCTTAAAACTTGTGCCATTGTATGCGAGATTCTAGCTAAATAAAGACTCTAGATATTGGAATGTAAAGGTTTTAGCACTTGGATTTTATTTATAATATTGCTTGCAGATGACATAAATGTTCAGAAAACTCTTCACATTGGGATTAATGGAAGGACAAAGTAACCAGGACAACCCTCCGCAGACGATGCCTTTTAACTCTGGAGGAACTAGCAATCATGTGTGTCATTCAGCTGAGGATGTTGCTGCAGCAGGTGGAAAGAATGGGAATGAGAACCAGTGGACTTGCCTCCCGGAACCATTTCATAATTACGCTGAGTATCTCACAGAAATCTCAACTTATCTGCCAAACACTACAACCCAAAATGTGCCAGGGAGTTGTTATTCACCTGTTGGCAGCTTAAACACTGTTAATGCGGGGGTCAATGGAACAATCAGAAACTTCTCTTACAATGATCCAGTAAAAGCTTGCGGTTTCAAGCTTCCTGGTTCTTCTGCTGACATAGACTTTAAGAAGGTAAAGACTAAAGACATTGAACCGAAAAATTATTAGTTCAAGTAAATTTAGTGGAGATATTTCTATGCCTTCCAGGTATACTAAGTTATAATTTATAGAGCAGTATGCCCTCATAAATTACAGAAATTGATTTCTTTTTCTTTTTTTTATAACTTTCGAACTGTGTTTTTGCAGGTGTGGTTTCGGAGGCCGAGTAATGACGATAACCAAGCAATGAAATATGCTAGTAACCAGCATGATCTTCATGCCAAGGTTAATTAGTGTCTCATTGACTAGCATATTTCTAACTTCAAGCCATGTTGCCTATGACATTTTACTTTTCAAGACTCTTCATCATTCTGAAATTTCTGCTAATAAGTTCACCACATCCTTGTAACAGAGTCATGCTTCGTGGACACCAGAATCATCAACTGGAAATAAACAATCTGTTTCACGACTTGACCCCGGGCTAACAGATGGTGCACCTGGTTTCCTTCTCAAACCACGATGCAGTTCATCAAAACAAAAAGCCAGTGCCACTGATCGTGTGAGTAAAGCTAGCCAATGGGCAAACTAAAGGGTTTTCACTTGGTCATTTCAAAATGCTTATATATTTATTTATTTATACTGACTATGTTCTTGTCAATTAGCAACCCTATTTCATTTTTTGACACTATTTGGCTACCTTATCTATGTATTCTACAATTCAGCAACGCAGGCAACGTATTGCTGATAACTTCAAAGCCTTGCACGACCTGCTACCAACTCCAGCAGAGGTAACCTGTTATTTATTTATGAATGAGTTGTATTGCTTCACAGAGGAAGCCTCTCTAATCAGCTTTCATTAGTATGATGCTTCATACTCGGATGCTTTAATGATAATCACAAAAAGAAGCACCAGAAATACAACCCGAAGTATAATCCAGGTGCTTGAGTTTCTCCTAAATCCCAACATAGTTGGGTAATTATGATGCATCATCTCTTCATTTAGAAATGTCAGATTCAGATGGTTAATTGGCTTTCAACAACAGAACTTACTCGAGTTTTAGTGAGATAATTAGTAGAAGTTTGGTTAAAATGACGGCAAAAAGGTCACATAAAACGGATTTTAGGCCTCTAGTAATGTAAATTGCCGAATCCTCCGGCGATTATCACTATTAAAACCAGACTCCTCACTGTAAGGGAAATGAAAAAAATAAAAAATATGTATGCACTATATGTTGTATTGATTGGTGGATTATGCTTCAGTAACACGCCTAGGAGTTAACGCTTCATCTTGGAAAGAATATAGTCGTACATATATAAAACCAAACAAGAAGGTTAACCTGTCAAATATATTATAATCAGTACTATTCGGATTAATACTTAGTTCATGCTTTCCCTGGGAAACATTACAATATTCACTTCTTGAATTGATATTTATTTTGTAGGGTAGTCAAGCATATATTCTGGATGATATCATTGACTATGTCAAATATCTGCAGCTTCAGATAAAGGTAGCTTTACCTCTTAATGTTTTCATCAGTTAATGTGTTCACGGAAGTCTCACATGCATACAGAACAAACTATGTATATAAATATTAGTCATATTTTGTTCATTACGAGATTGCAGAGGAAACAGAGTAGAGGTTCTGGATTGTTAATTTATAAGAACTTGTAGGAGAGGGCAGGTCTGAATTCCGCAGGGAAAATTTATTTTTGGTGTTTATAACAAAAATTGTGAAAGATCTACAGATGAAATTGCTGAGCAACATCTCATAATTGGACAAAACAAAAGTTAGAGTGTTGCAGTTATTTAAGTAGACATTTTTATATTTTTGTAAACATGCAAACTAAAATCATTCATAATTATACCTGCTTTTTGTCCTCTTTTGTGGAGGGGAAAAAGGATATGTATCGATGAACTTTTATTTTGGGAGATGAGATCTATGTTGTTAAAAATCAGAACTAAACATATTTATTTCCATGCTACATATATATATATATATATATATACATACATACATACATTAAACTAATGGTAAGATAAATTTAGATTAATATACCTGAAACTTCACAGATGGGGATTTCTCCGTCCTTAATTTTTCCTTGCAGGAATTAAGTGGAAGCAGACTGCAACGTGAATCAACTGCTATGCAACTGACTTTCCGCGAGGTACTAGATATCTATCCTTAAGTTCAGAGGACAATACACACAAAACCAAAATAAAACCTTTTGCTTTCCCAAATTAAGCCCCATGCAATTAGTTTCTCTTCACCATTCCAAAATCGTTGCCTAGAGAGAGAACATCCTGTTTTTTATGATTTGCAGGGTTACGGCCATTATATTAACCAACAGATGCTGAATGAACCTCTAGAGGAGATGATGGGAAAACTACTAGAGGAACATCCAGCAGCAGCAGCTCAGCTGTTAGAGAGTAAGGGCCTTTTTCTGCTGCCTGTGGCTTTGGTTGAGGACTTGCGCCAAGCTATGCAGATGTTTGGCGGGATCCCGCGCGTCTAAAGAAGAAAGAGTTTTGTTTATCGACACGTTTCTTTCTTTCTTTCTTTTTTGGTTTTACACCACAGAACAAAAGACGAAGAACATGTTCTTTGTTGTTTTGATCACAATCTGCAGACTGCAGCGCATGTAATATGGGCCAAATTTACATTATAGCTGTAGTAAGGTTATCGTTTGAAGCGTACTATGCTTAAAGGTTCGACTGATGCATGGACCACCATTCTTCATTTTCATGTGTTTGAGTTGATTGCGTTAGGAGCACTGCCATGGACAGCAATAAAGCATATGTGAAATGCCGGTTAGGTGTTCGACTAGAGTTAGGCATTCACCCCCCCGCCCACCCAATCCTTCTCTCTCTCTCTCTCTCCCCAACTCCGAACCCTTTTTTTTTAAAAGAAAAAGCACTTTTGCTTTGATTTCATTTTGCCTAACCACGTATGTGGGGATGACTACAGAGACCTCGAAGCTCTCATCAGTCAATCCCCAAAGTATTATTGCGCCAATGAAGTTCTATCCAATTAAGTCCTCGTATAATCTTCCTAGAGTGTCACAACTCAAACAATTGACGTGCCCTAAATAAAAATAAGGATTTCCTTTGGGGAATGGAGGCAACTACATCGACTTCAAAATTAATTTATCTGTAGAATATGTAAAGGCGGGGTGTGGGCGAAAGCACTGGGTGCTGTAAGCTGCACAAGAACGCCGAGAAGAGGAGTAAAAAAAATTCCCCTTTTTGTTTTTACACCTTTTTGTTAATTGAATTCCTTGAACCTACAATTTCACATCTGAAGTTCCTCTCTCAATGATGAATCTATTTTGATTATAAGAGGATTAGGGAGATCCGACGCGGTGTCTACTGTAATGGGCAGCATTGCTGGGACCAAGACACTGTCCAACTGGGAATGCTCAGCCAGCGCTTTGTCCAGAGAGGCCTTCGCAATTCTGGTGACCCAAACCAGCAGAATTACTGCGACAAACAAGGGGAAGACCAAAAATCGGCGTCAATACTAATGACTACAATACCAACCCATGAAACAGCCGTAAGCATGCGAAAAAGAGGGGCTTCCTCAACCTCGGTGGGACAATTCTACGGTAACACAAGGAGGAGAGAGAATATCAACATTAAGACATGGTAAAAAGGTTTAACGTGACAAAAAAGACACCTTTCCAGTAATCAAAATTGTTAATAAGGACTATAATTATGGTGCCAGAAAATATAAAAGAATATCCGTCACTCAAAGGAAACACACATTCCCATCTTTGAAATATCATCATCATAATTTTGGGGAAACTTGAAGCGCTTGTTAAAAAGCAAGGAAAACCATTCTCATTCTGTTACTATATGATTTAGTTAATACACCAGATTGATAATTGCTAACAATAAATGAATAGAAAAACCTGGAAGAAGACTACATATAAAGAACAATTACCTGATATTCCGAAGCCTATTATCATATATGCCTGCATGATGAAGCATATGTTAGCAAATGAACATGGAACAATAACAACATTCAAAAGGATTTTAGTTCTATAGAAATAATATTGCAATAATGGAAGAACGTCCTACTCTACTGCAATCTATTTTACGGAGAGAAAGTAGAAACACAAATAAAAATGTATCCTACATATGTTTAAAAACTATCAATTTATCTGACTGAAAAATATAAGCAGCCCATTCCTTTACATGACCCCAGGAACATATACCATTAATATGTGAACGTAAAATTAAAATTTATTATTTGATGCTGTGAAATCCAATTGAATTTTTTATACATTTTTAATATTACACCAACAATCAAGAATCAGCATAATTTATAATCAAGACCATAGAAGGCTCTCAATTACCCAGTGACTTGTTGAAGTTTCAGTCCATCCATGTCTGATGTCAGAAAGATCCTTCAAGGTTGTGCCAACATATACTAATGCAAATGTAATTGGCTGTCATATGAAATCAAGCATCAGCTCCACATTTCTATTTTCTATAAGTAAGATGAACCACAAAAAGTTACCATCACTAATGAATTGATAAACGAGAGCCAAAGGAAAAGTGACTTGAAGAAGAGAAAGAAACTGTAACAATAGAACATCACTCAATTAAGAATTCAAGAGCACATGATTGAGTCCCTTTATTCATACTTTAAGAAATTAACATGGTGGAAGGATATAACAATAATAATCAATATTGGAGATAGCAAGTTAACAGCTAGTTACTAGTAGATTATAGGATTAAATATGTACAGGTAACAGATGTTAACAACAACAAACCGACTTAATAGTAACAGTAGGCTACAAGGCATTTATTTTATCCAGTACAAATGAGAATAATTACTTCAGATGGCGCATACCATCATTCCCAACCAAGTCGCCAGCATATATTCCCCTATACGAACAGGAGTCACAGAGAGGAGGTAATTTAATATGTTGAATGGAAGCAATGGGACAAGCCGGAGAAGCAAAACTATCTGTAAAATAAACCAGAAAGATAGTTTAAGGAATTGAAGAAAAGTATCACTTCAAATGATTTTAACGAACAGAAAAATAAAGAAAATCATAGCAGATGCCAACTATTTGTAATTAGAGAGGCAAGATAACTATCCAAATCCAAAGAGGATGTTAGCACATCAATCAATTGTATGAGAGCTTGAATTGGAGGAATTTGCTTCAAATGTCATCTGCATTTTTTTCCATTTTTTGGTCACAGGTGGCTAGATTCATCAGTTTTATCAACATATTATCTCTCGGTCATGACCAAAAATAAAATTTCCAATTTTCAAATCAATATTTCACATTACTGAAACTTGAAACAACCAAGGTGGAGGTTAGGCTTCAAGCTTTTAGAAATTTTAAGAACATAGACAAAATATGGATTGCGAAAAGACTAACTAGCCATAACTATTTGAAAGATTTATGGAAGCTATAGAGTATCAATGACTTTCTTGCCCAGCTATGAAGCCCATATGTATGGACCTGCCAATCTGCCATTTCATCTAATGCCTATTTCTACATAAGAACATCTTTTCTTTTTCGGACAAAAGAGAACATCTTTTTTTTTTTCCCTTAAACAGAAAGGAAGAAGAGAAGCTTCTCATACTAGGATATCAAAGATCTAGCTAGCCCTTTCATTTCATTTTCTGTATTATTGATGAGCTAAATTACTGATTTCAGCAACATAAGATAAAGCAAAGACACTGATGCTAGTTTAAGTTTACTTGACTATTTCATGCCGGATGTTGGTCTGTGAATATTCAGATCTCTCAAGTCCACTGAATTAAAAATTTTGCTTGTGTATATAGCAGGGTGAGTTAAAAATTTTATGAAACCCCAAAATGCAAATAGTATGCTTAAAAAGTACACAAGCTTATACCTTAAAGCCAGAGCTTTCAATGGCAATAGCAACAGCTTGAAATTTTGGATAATTCTTAAGCTTGGCTAGCACATATGATCTTCCAATCTGTACAAGGAAACAACCCTTGTAAGTTAAAAGGAGCAAGAAATAAATAAAATGAACCCAGTTGCAAAAGTTCGACCTCAAGTTTCTAGATTGTGAGACATGCACAGTTGCACACACATATTTATAGCATGCAAATTTTATTTAAGTCAGAAGAATCGCCTAATTGTCCTTATGAGGGGCATAACATATCTCATTGTGGTAACAAATTTAAGCTAGCCTATTCAGAGAGTAACAGTGCAGTGGCATCAGTATTCATTACATAATATTGTCTGACAAATATGACATAACAAGTTTAAGAGACTCACAGTTCTACCAAGAATAAATGCAGCTGTTGCACCTAAGGTAGAACCAATAGAATCAGCAATAAATCCCAAAGGTAAGCCAAAGAGATAACCCCCTCCAAGCTGAAAAATGCAAACAAGAATGCTTCAGAGTTGCTAGTCATTACAATTTCAGAGGAAGAAAAAGGCCTGAACTAATTCCAACTCCTAAACAATAACAACAATTTATTAATAATAGTACACTGTGAAACATCAAGATTGTCTTACACATTTGTTATGCTTCATTCAATAAATGGGAGGGGAGAGGGATTGTGAGTCTGGGGAAGTGTTTGAAAAGTAAAGGATAATAAGCATATAGTTACTTTAATCATGTTAGTTGGTCAGGTTTCATCTGGGATACAAATGCAATTTATCTATCATCAATTCAACTATATCCCATCTGTTCCTTTGGGATCATGAAGCACTTTCTGTTCCTAAGGGCATTTGAGAATATGGCAAATTTCCAAAATTAGAATAACAATCACTGAATCTATTGAGTAATTTGGAATGCAGATAATGGCCATTTAAAAGAAGCATCTTCCCAGTGTAAGTGTACCCAATCTAACAGCCAAATTCAAACATATCAGAAGTTTGAAATGAGTATGTAAGCTGAAAGGGTAATGGTTTATAATGGTTTTGTCGAAAGAGAAGAAGCAGTATCCAAAGAACAAAGCGCAGACATAAACAAACCATTTGAGGTACAAGTAACTTATTTAAGAATGTAAGATCATTACCAATAATTATGGCTTCTCTTTGAAAATGTGTCACATAAAATTTCAAAATTTGAAAAATAGTGCAAATAGGATAACAAGGAAAAAGAATTACTTTACAAGAAAAATGAAAATATGACTACCGTAAGTACTGAAGCTGGAACTGCAAGGACTGAAAGTGGAATGTATGTGACAGCCCTACCTTGCCAGGAAAAGGGGGTTAGATATATTAAAGTTAGATATCAAAACTTTTTAACAGCTTAAGCATGAAGTGAGTGAAGCAATCAAAGCAACAATGACATCAAAAAGAACAAAATTTACTCTTAATTTAGCTTGGAAGCTATACGCTCATCCTTGTTTCAATACTACTTAAAATGACACTTTGTTCGACATCTACATGTTACATTTTTCAATAGAAACATTAACATATAACATTAGAAATTTAGAAATAATAAGTAATGAACTATGAAGGATGATTTAAACCCGAATACAATAATGTAAATTCTATTTGACATTTAAACCATGAATAACAGCGCAGGAGTAAAATTGAAGATATTATACAGGTTTGGACCTTTTACAAAGAAGAAAGAAGATAACATAAATGCAGGGGAATCACATTTTAACTTACAGAACCAGTGGACCCCAAGATCCGAGGTCCTTCTTGATCCATAGCAAGAAAGCCTTTGATATCTGCAACACATAGTATTTTCAGATGAGCAAGACAGAATGAGTAAGAAAAAGGGTGGAATCTTCTCAGGAAAAAATGTTCTTTAGTATATACGTATGTGTGTATGTGTGTCCAAATTCTCTTATTGAGAGATCAGGCTTATGCATTGTATCGACAGTTTAAAAAAAAAAAAATTACACAATTCGACAGCTGTTTGTGTGTGCGCGAAAGAAACCAGAGCTACTCATTGGTGTTTCATATATCGTTATATAACTGATTGGATTATCCTTCTGAAATAACTACAAATAATTTGTTCAGGTGAAACCGAAGGCTAGAGGAAGTCAAAAAAGGAAATCGTAGCTATTCATCTTACGAAGGTTTTAATATTAAGACGTTGGATGTGTTGGGTAGGCATTCACAAGCAATAGAAGTACAAACTAGAAATATCTATATTCTACATTCTCATCTATTCCAAATCTGGTTTCTCTTCCCGAAGACTATTCTCATAGACTATTCCAAAATGTTGCCCTAAAACGAAATTAATGAATCTGGAGCAACCAATGAAATTCTGCATAACAAAGAAAGAGAATCTGGCAATGCCTTGTCAACGGGAAGCCGGGCAAAGGCGATGGAAATGGCGACAACAAGGAAGAGGAAAAGTGCGACCCTGACGACAGAGTCGCGGGACATCTTGTGAAACCCTAAACCCATGATCCAGAACCTGCGACGCCAAGGCCTGGTTTCCTCATCGGAGTCGTCGCCGTCCACGCCGTATCTCCCAGATGCACCTGGCCTCGATAGAGCTCGTGCCCTTAGGCTCAACCCCTCCACGTTAGCCAGCTTTAAAAAGCCCAGCCTCCAGATCCAAACAGCCAATTTGCAATGAACACTATTTTTATCCAATTCTATACCAAATATAGAATCAGATATACTAAATATTTTCCTATACAAACATCTCTTGAGTTTAGTACACAGTCATAAAAATCAGAAAGAAGAGATGCACATTCACTCCGATTGCTTTTTCTTCTTCTCTCTTCGCTTCGGTTGCCGTTTCCGTTGTTTCTCCGGTTGCAGATTGCTCTCTTCCTCCTCCTTCTTCAAGTGAGACTGCGTTTACTTCGTTGGCGCGCTAAGTCGCAATCATTTAGGTGTAACTGTAAGCTCTAAGGGGTAGCCGACGCCCCACAGTAGAGTAGCATGAGCCATTGACTAACCACGTGGCATGGACCGACTCAACTCAATTGTATCAACGTCCATCATACAGAGCCCTAACATGGGGCCCATTAGGCCCATTTAGCTATAATTAAACGTTGCAACCTTGCCGTTTTATTCTTACAACGGGCCTCTTTTGAGGCTGAACTGGAGAAAATCTAAGCCCTGGACCGAGGATGATATTTTAATGTCACATCCTTCACCAAATCTAAAAATTTAACCCAAAAAGAAAAAATAGTTTTAAACTAATCTATACCATAGATGGGGTAAATTTTCATCATTCTTCTAATGACTCATCAAAGAATCAACTTGAGTTTTACAAATAGTGGGATTAAGTTAATGCCGTAGTAATGCAAACCAACATTGGTGATCATAACAATCATTCATTACCTCTTCACTATGACCATAGTGTCACATCGGCATGTTATGGAGGGCATGCTCAATATTGGGATACACTTTCCACAGAGAAAACTTGCAAGATTGAGGTAGGTGGGATTTTGAAATGCCATTATGCGATGCTGATTATAATGCATGAACGAAAATTTCTGTATGATTGACTTAATTGTTATGGCTTCTTATCATTTAGTAATTGCCTTCTATCGTATCCCTAAAATATCGACTCGCGTGCCATTTTTGTCGATTATAATTGTCTCTCATTCAACACACTTATAATTTCCTTTCAAAAAAAGGAAAATATTGTCACCATCAAAAAGTAAAATAATTATAGAAAACAAAAAGGCGTTAGTATTTTGGGTTAATGCAAACGATATTGCGCATGATAAAGCTTGTCAACAATTTTTTTTTTTTTTAATTTATAAACCAACAAACTTCTGTTCGCTTGATTGCATTCATAATGTCATATCATGACATTGCGGAATGCAAATAATCTGTTTGACGTGACTCTGCATGGATGCCTTATCATTTTTCTACTTGGGTTGAAAAATTATATTCGCACAGCCGATAATCGATTTTCCATCTTTCTTTTTCACAAAATCTGTTTAAAACTCATTAAGATGCCTACCCCCCCTAATAGCATTAATTCCCATCTTTTTTTTCCTTGCGTCGAGCAAATATGCATTAATTCCCATCTTCTTTTTTTTTTTTCCTTTTTAATAGCATATATATTATTGTTAAATATCTAGTGCCATATATACTTATAAACTCTTAAAAAATGTAATTCTCCAATCTAAAGAAATATTACTAGTCATAAGGTTGAAGAAATCATTGAGAAATTTTTATTAGTGAAAAAACTATGTAAAAAATAATTCAATATATGTATATTCATTATTATTATTATTATTAGGTAAACACTATAGCTTAATGTGAACAATTTGAAGGACTAATTAATTTCCAGTAAAGAGAGAAAAAGCTATATATAGTCAATTAATAATTAGAGAATACCTCATCCTGCGTACCATTGGTTCAATTCACGATGGACAATAGTCAACAAATATACCCATTAACTCCGTCTTCAAATAATTAAAATTCTTAAAAGTGATGCCTGCCCCCATCAATTTGATCTGATAAGATTAATATTAACATTAATTATAAGATATAGTTTAGATGATATTCTCTCCCCTAAAACATGTAATTAGTAGCTAATTAGTGCAAAGAAATGTAATTACTATTATCCAAATGAATCATGTTGCGGAATAGTTGGTTTTCTATTCCAGGCATTAATTTATAAAATGAAGCGAAATGGTATATATATCTTTACTGGTCCTTCAGTATATGTATTGGGGGCAACACCAAACCATGATACTTACATACAATATTGGCAATTTGAGGGAGGAATTTGTGCCATTCTTATGTTGTACACACATTCAATTAATCGACAACAACTTCAACAAAGACTTTTTGCAGCTGTGTGTATTCACTTATCAGACTCGAGCATATATATATGAAAAACTCCACCCACATGCACAATTATTACTCGAATTTTCCTCCGTCATTTCAGATCAGTTGAAATTTTGGAGATCACTGAGTACATTTTGTAATTGAGTTAAATCAAAGGTAGTATCAAATATATTCCTCTTGATTTGACTTGTATGCCTTATATGTATATATACTATTTTTATATTATTAAAATGATACCTCAAACTTTTTAAAAAAGAATATTAAGTGAAATTATTAGTTCTCTTCTTTTTTGTAAATTAGGATGCATTAAACGAAAAAAAGAGAGTATAACAGTTGCTTAAAAAAGCAGTATACAACAAAAATCAGTTTCCTATTCTACGAGGAAATACAATCCCAAAAATATAAACAACAAAACTATGGTCAAAAAATTGGGCATAACATCATAAGTAATATAGTCAGATTTCAAAAGAACTGCTCTTTTAGCCAAAATATCTGCACAATTGTTTCTCTCGCAACGAATGTGTTTAACCTGCACTCTAGAGAAGCCTTGCAGGGAGTTCTTTTAATTTCACCTCAAGCTTTTTTGTAATTTGACTATCATGCTATTAGTGCTAACACTATGCCTCTTCTTCACTAGTGTATATATTATATATTTGGTTCCTATACTTTTATCACAATTGTAATTTAGTCCCTATATTTATAATTAGTGTAATTTGGTCCCTATACTTTTATACTAATTAAAAATTCATTCTTACTATTAAATGTTGTTAATTATCTATTATATTTTTGATGATGTGGCAGTCACATATATTTTTCTAATATAAATCAGCATTTTTTAAAGAAATAATATTATAAGAAAAAAAAAATCAATGGTCTCCCTAATAACATTAAGATCATTTTTGTACACATTCTAAATGATGTGGGATGACATTACCCTACAAATTTCAATCCATTAATGTTTTCTCTCTCTTTTTTTAATAATTTGTTTTAAAAAAATTGCTAAATTATATTAAAAAAATTCACGTGTCTTCCACATCATTAGAGAGAGAACTAAATTGCACTAATTATGCATAGGAAAAAACTTACAATTGTAGTGAAAATATAAGGACTAAATGTTTAATTTAATCTATACTAAAAAAAAGTAGTAAAAATAATAAATAAATAAGATATAAAAAGGAATCGTATAAGTTTGTATAAAATCTTCATGTATGATATTTTTTATTACAAATTAATAACAGTAAATATTTAAAATTGTACCTAATTCCTTATATTAATCTAAAGCTGTATTGGTGAATTAAGAGAATTTTCTAAAATACGAGAGGAATATAAAATTTTTACCGTATGAGAAATAAAAAAAAATTTCTAATTCATTTTGAATTAGTTTTTAACTATCCGAGTGAATTATTTATTTATTTTATTATTTTTTACTTTAAAAACTTTACCCCTCTCTCCTGATTCATAGTATTCATTCATGTATTATCCATACATTTCATTTATTCATTACCTGAATTGGGATCAATTGCAGCAAAATCACTATTGCATATCGAATTTGGATCCCACTTAGATTAGGAAAAAGGGGTGCTTGACAGGCTACGAAAGATGTTATGATCCAGGCAAGAATCTCAAGTCATATATATTGGCATATATAGTCAACCTTTTATGACTATCAATCACTGTCCATCTCACATTTTACTCAGTACTAGTCCTTACAGTTCATCAGAACAAATGCATTATTATTGAAGATTAAGAGCCCTAATTAATTTGGGATCATTATATATATATAATATACGAAAATCACCTAAACTTGAATATTAATCTATGTTTTTCATAAATCCTACCCCAAACAGTTCTAATTAATGGGATATCCTTTTATGAGAATTTTGAATTTTCAGTGTGGATATTCAAATATTTTATATTTGTAGAAAGAAAGAGCAATTGATATTATTTAAGCCTATCTCGTGCAACAGAATAGGTGGGAAAGTGGCTTTAATCTCTAGATATTAGCTAGCTAACTATAAAAGACAAAAACCAAAAAATTACAAACAAAATGGAATAATTAGAAAGACCTTATCATAATATTCTAATGCAATTTGCTATTCATGCCACAAAATGAGCCCACTACGGAAAAGAACCTCCTGTGCCCACTGAATTCCTAGAAACACCATGACCTTGTAGCTCCTCCTTGAGCTATAGGCTATAATAGCTCTCTCACTAATTAACACTGATGATGAGGACCAGTACCATTCCTATATGGTATAAAGCTAAAAAGAAAATATTGAGATGAATATTGCGCAGAATATTTGACAATGCCACCACTTACTTCTCTCCTAATTGACTATTAAATATTAATAATTCCTACATTAACAACAACTGCAAATGCACTCAAAGTGAAGCTGACATTGACACTACTTTGACCCCTTTCCACTCCCCTCAATGCTATAAATGGCGTCCGGATTCCCTGCTGGGTGTGTCCCAGTTGGGTGCTGCTGGGCGTTTTAGCAGCGGTTTTTTCCGTTGTTAAAATTTTTTGCAACAAATATTATTGTCACTATAAACTTTTGTTAAATTAATTATTTAAAAAAAAGTTATAGCGGCAATAATATTCGTTGCAATAATATTAAAATACACTTTAGCGACGGATAAAACCGCCGCTAAAAAGCCCAGCAGGACGCACAACAGGGAGCGCCCAACAGGGGATCCAAAAGCCTATAAATGCACTACCCAACCTCTTCTCACTTTCAAGTCATCCTTGACTTTGTCTGTGTCAGCTCTGAAGAAACAATTAATCTTATTCCTCATTGATTCTTAATTTTCATTTCTCTCTAGCATTCTTAATTATTAATTTCTTGGTGTTCTATATATTCTCTTTTTAGCCTACCTAGATTAATTTCTTCCTTCCTATCACCATGACCATAATGTGGACACCAATGCAGCCACTAGTAAACATTTCTTCCGCTGGCTCAAAAATAAACCTGACTACTCTTCCACGCCAGAAGGAGAAGGTGGTGTTGGTCTTGGGAGCCACCGGCACCGGAAAGACCAGGCTCTCCATCGACCTCGCCACCCTTTTTCCGGCTGAGGTCATCAACTCCGACAAAATTCAGGCCTACGACGGGCTCGACATAGTCACCAACAAGATCACCAAGGAAGAGCAGCGTGCAGTGCCTCACCATTTACTAGGAACGCAGAACCCCAACACGGAATTCACCGCCGCCAATTTCTGTGACATGGCTTCACTCGCCATTGAGACAATCACCAGCCGCGGCAAGCTACCGATCATCGTCGGAGGCTCCAATTCGTACGTCGAGGCTTTAATCGACGACGACGACTATAAACTCCGATCAAGGTACGATTTGTGTTGTCTGTGGGTAGACGTGTCGATGCCAGTTCTTCATTCGTATGTAGCAGAACGGGTGGATCAAATGCTGGAGAAGGGAATGGCGAAGGAATTAAGACCATTCTTCAATCCAAATGGGGATTATTCGCGAGGGATTAGAAAAGCAATTGGAGTTCCGGAATTTGACAAGTATTTCCGAAATGAAGCATTGGTAGATGAAGAAACGAGGCAGAGACTGCTGGAAGAAGCGATAAGGAAAATGAAGGAAAACACGTGGAAATTGGCGGGAAAACAGTTGGGAAAGATTCAGAGGCTCAGGAATGTGAAGAGGTGGAAGATGCAGCGCGTGGATGCCACGCCGGTGTTTCGGAAGCGTGGGGAATTACAAGAGGCGAATGAGGTGTGGAAGAAGGTGGTGGCGGAGCCAAGTGTTATGATCGTCGCTCATTTTCTTCACAACATCAAAACTAGTGCCATTAGTAATCTAACATTGGCGTCCCTCGAGAATGCCATTGCTTCGTCACCTCATCTTCAATTTGAAGGGGAACATTCGGGGTTTGGATATTCTGAAATTAAAAACTGGTGTATTTCTTTGTAATAATAAAAAAAATAAAAATAAAAATAATTTAATCTTTAATCTTTAATTTTTATTAATGTACATTTTTTATTTTTATCTTTTATATTATAAAAAATAAATAAAATACGAAAGACCCAAAATACTCCTGCAATCTAATAAATTTTGAAGAAGGAGTTAGTTTAGTCAATAAGAAAAGATAATATTTTGTTTTAAGTGTGGGTTTCTGGGAGTAAATTAAATCTCAAATGCATTGAGCCCATATGAAAGGATGCATCTTTGAAATTATTTGCAAAAAGTTTAACGTGAACATAATTTGAAAGATATATTTATATATGGTCCTAATAAATAAATTGGCTAGAAGAGTATCGAATTGGAGTTGGAGGCCATGATGGCACAAACAAAACTTTTCTGAAGCACTATGCAGAAAACTGTGAAGACGAAAATTTTTTTAATTAAGAGTTATTCACCAGCAATACCTGTAGTCATGTCCCCTCAATCCCTCCTTTTTTTCCGTTGAAGCCCCAAGACCAGTCTTTAGAAAAAAAAATTTGCATTCCATTGATCGTTATAAAATAAACTGGAATCAGTTAAAACTATTAATATAATGTAAGAACTGATACGGTGTCTAGGAATATATAATGATGGACTCCTCAATAATTAATGGGAAGAATGTGATAAGTAAGTGGAATTAAGCCAATCAAATTGTTTGATAGTACATTTAATGCAGATTACAGGGAGGAAGTTATAGCACTTTTTCCCCACTTATTTTCCTAAGCAAGAAGCTAGCTAGCAGCATCCACATTATTCTAATGCACTATAGGTCTAGGAGTCGTGTGGACTGTGGAGTATTCTTTGAAAAGGTGTAAATGTGAAGAGATGCTAACAGAAAAACGGCTTCATTTCCAATCATATAGAAGCCGTACAGCTGCGCATTATGAGGAATGTTAAAATAGGAGCTTTTAGAGACCTCAAGTTCTCATTTGTTTGATTATACATGGTCTCAAAACTCGCGCGATTGTTATAAAATTTGTCATCAATAATAAGTAAAAAAAACTATTTTTTTTAGTCTCAAAAATTAATAATATATAGTTATACACAAATCATAAGAGATAACTAGACATGAGAGAGAATTCTGAGTTTTATTTGAAAGAATGAAGGAAGAGAGAAGTAAAGTAAAATTTTAAATTGATATATATATATATATTTTAATTAATTAAGATTTAAATTTAATTTTGTTTTTATTTCATATATTCTTTATCTTGAATATATTTAAAAAAAATTAAATTTCAATAAAAATATGAAAATTAAAATTTTACTTTAATTTTTGTTTTTGTTTTTTCAATTTAGACATCCTAATTACGGTGTTTTCCGTATAGCTGACTTTCGGGACCACATTCTTCCGAGGAATTACCTCCACTTTTTATCCTATTCCTCACTTTCTTATCTTCAGTTTTATTTATTACATTATTGCATAAAATGCTGAAGAAAGTTACAAGAAAGAAAAAAAGGCAACGTAGATAAATTAACAGTTTGACGTATTGCTGTTAGGATCGCATTTTATTTTGTCCATACCGAGATATGATTTCCTTTTCAAGTGAAATATGGTCCTAACAGTATATTTTCTTTTTCAAACGATGCACTAAATAAATGCCTTTCCGTTGTTCCTCGATGATATGGCCATTGTTTTTTTTTCTTCTTTTGATTTGGATTCCCATATGCCTCCAATACTACAAGTTGAGTTATCTCAGCTTTTGGTCGAAGCAGTAGTCCCACTATCGCCAAAACAAAATGATATACACAAATGCGCACCGACCTCGCCTTTTAAAATTCACATGAAGTAGCTCCTAATTATATATATAAATTTCACCACTCACCAACAATTTCATTGATCTTGACACGAAAAAATTCTCAATACTAAAAGAAATTGAGTATATTATAATTTTAAGACAATGGTGTTCATAACGCTGTATTGGCGGATTCATTGAAGCTTGATAAATGCAGCACTATTCATAGATGCTTAAGTGCGGGGACAATGAAAGTAAAACTGGTAGTTGTCCACTCGTAATGGAGCATACGAGCACTCAAGTTATAATTCACGGTTGTTGTAGAATGTGAAGTGGAACCCTCGTCCTTTAAGCCCATCACCACTCTGTCCATTTCCGCTAACTAATAAAGCAAACTTTCTAAAATATGATTCTTCAATGGGTTGTGTTTTTGAGCTTTTTATTCGTTCCTTTTAGAGGTCATGAAGGGTCATATTATATTATAGTAACTGTAAGTTGGAGATATAGACATTTTTATACAATTTTGTTCACATGGGTATCTGTTGCTAAAAGCACCATACACTCTCCCCACAACAGAAAAAGACCATACTTTCACCATGCTTATAACTCACTTTATTTCCAATCTTAGATGCCACAATGGATATGTAAAGTACACAGCAGCCAAATAACAAATAACACCAAAAACATCACAAATCATGACCTATAAACACCTAAAACACAATACACAAACATTATATTGTTATTTTCCACAACTTAACTTCTCTTCTCCCTGGCATGCATCTCAGAATGCAAGCTTATGAATCAGATGGGCCCTCCGCATGAGTAATTGATATCACATAAATCTCCAACTGTAAGTGTGTATTGATGCAATAGCCTAGGGAAGGGGGGCAAGCGAACCAAAGGTTCACACACGCATTGGCTGTCCACTTCCTTTGCCCACCGGCAGCAGTTCTCTTCTTGAGGGTTTTGCTGTCGGTGCCTGTGCTCATGTCCATTCCCATGATGACGCCCTTGTCCTTCGCCATTTGGGAAAGATGGGGGCCTTGGGGTGAACAGAAACGTTGAACAAGCATAGTTTGCTAAGGAAAATTGGGTTGCACAGAGTGAGCGAGGAGCAATTGGTGGCCTCACAATATTGCTCTCCTCTTCAGCACCAATGCCAGGAATGTCAAAGCCATCGTTATTAGATTAAAAGCCTTCATTTCTCCGTGTTTGACATCTCTGAAAGTTCATAATGTCCCTTAAACCTGCTTAAATACTTGCCACTTCATGAGCTTGTTGACCACCGAAAACTGATATTACCAAGAGAATGGATTTAGGTTCTACTTGTTTCTATTTTCCATCCATTTTGTGTGAGGACTTTGTAGGTGAAGTACAAAGTTACCTAAATGGGTGTGGCACCACCAACCTGGTTCCTGAACAATGTTTTAATGGATAACTCATGAGGAAGACATATAATTCATTCGAAAATTGTTTCACATTAAATCAGTTAGAGACTACAGTCTTCTTCATGTAACATGTATGACACTATGACAACCTAACCACTTTAAGTTCATTGCACTATTTAAGATTTTGTTTCCAGCTGTTCATGAAACAGGGTTAACAATTACTCACAATGTAAAATATAATTTACGATGGTTGTTTCATCATGGTCCGAAAGGTTTATAATTATGACCTGTCTCATGATAAAGTGCACTTTTTTGATAGCTTAATTCCGTAATATGGATTAGTCTATGAATCAAGTTAAACTTTGACCCAACTTTCAGCATTGAAAGTTTTCAAGGAATGTAATACTTGTCAATTTGTCATTTCCAAATTAAGGTAACAACACTGCATGTGAAAGGACATATTTTTCAATCAGCAATCCTTCTCTGCCTACAAATGTGAGATCAATCTCAACAATCTAAACCTGGAAAAAAAAAATTGTAAATCACTACATGAATTACTGAACCACAAACTTCCAGCTTTTTCTCTGTAACAGCCTAAAAGGGTATTGAAGTTCCCAACTATTCATTTTTCCTTTAAATAATGCATGCGTCTCAACATATATAATCAAAGTATACTCTCACTGTATTTTACCTTCGGGCAATGATCATTTTCTTTCTCGTTCTTCTTACAACCATCCCAGCAATCTGCCAAATCAAAGCCTTTTATATCCCCTTGCCTGTTTTTCTATTGACCAGTTTTTGAAGCCAAAAGTTCCATGTCTTTCTTAACTTGCTCTTGTTGCAACTTCAACTTCTCTGCTCTCTGCCACCAACCCTCCTCCAACAACTCAAAAAATTTATCTTTGATCTCAAGGAGTGGATCCCGATCAATCAACTCATCATCTTTGTATGCTTCTCTCAGCACTGCTGTTTCAATTCCTCCTATTAAGGACATATAGAATATACCTGAATGCCTTGTAAAAGCACTAGAAAATGCATTTGAAAACCTATATTCATCACAGAACTTTGCCAGTATTGGAACTGGAATTCTTTTATATAGTGAAAGAGAAAGCAACTCATGAAATACTCCAATTGTCCTCTTCTCCATCTCTCTTGACGCTTGATCCAAATGGGACACATCCTCATATGGCGAGATGTAATCAAGCTCCATCCAATCCCTAATCCACTCCCTCATCTCTTTCCTCAAGAAAAACCCTCGTGGAAGCTTCACATTGAAATTTGGCCGAGCCCTTACCCCCGTCAATCTCGTCTCCTCTTCAGCCCTTTGCTCAATAACTGATTTTGCAAACTTGGGGTTCCATGAGACCAATTCAAGAAAAGATCTTTCCTCCCCAGGACACCCAGTTAGCCTAAAATACTGCGGATACTGAGGAACCACATTAACCAAAAAATCATTAGGGAATCCAAATTCCCTCTTTACATTTAGCAATTTATCGGCACTAATCACCCTATTCTTCGACATCATCAGCAATTTACACAATTTCGATACAATCAAGGGCTCGTTTTCTCTATAAATCCTTTTTTCTTCCTCTAGAAAATTTCTAAGCCGATCACTAACCCTAAGAAAATGAACAGGTTGCCTTTTTGGCTTGATGCGATCGTAGTAGACATCAAACAAACCAGGGTTATGACTTAAGAATGTTGTGATTCTAACATTAAGGCGCATCCTTTTGCGCCGTTTCTCAAGGTATCGCAGTGGGATAACTTGACCCGGTTCATTGAGAACCTCTTTAACAACGCGAGCGCATAGCTTATACCGCTTGTCCTTCTTTATCGCTCGATCTAGTTTTGGGTCTTTTCGCCACACCACTTTCAGGCTAGATATAAATTTTACGTGAAGCTTGAACTTGAAGTCTGCGAGAGCAGCATCAAGCTTCTGAACGTAGTTGAAGGTATGGGTTTTTGAGAACATACCTGAAGCGAACGACCAAGCTAGCCGCACAAGCGAAAGAGCGTCACTAAACAGTGAGCACAAGGCCAGAGAGAAAATCAAAGGGGATTTCCAACAAAATTAAAATGGGCTCAAAGTTCAGATTTCAGGGACAGGACAACAGAGAAGACACTAATCTTAAATGGGTTCACACTTAACGGGCTCGTTTGTCAGCAATGTTAAGCCCAACTCAAAGTGTTATTTTACATTTCATAACAGAAAGTCAGAACCAGAAGTTAGGTTAGGTGAGCTCATCTATCATTCTCAATTCAAAAAAAAATGTGAAATCAAACTTCATGTCATCCATGACTACAATAATACTAAAGACCAGAACAATGAATACTTGGTGAGAAAAAAATTGATGAGAAGTTAACTAATTTATTACAGATATTACACTTAGAATTGCACCCAAAAATAACATAGAACTTCTTATTACATTAACACGTTTCCACTTTTTAAAGAATCTTACAAACTACTCAAAATTATCACCTCCCACTATATCACACTCACACTCAGTGATGATTTTTAACCGTAATAACAAACTAATTAAGAAATTGAGAAAAAAGTAGGATTGAACTAGTTAGGACAGTTCAGTTATGTGTAAATTGCATGTAAGTTGCTACCTGGTAGCATATGCAGGCCAACCGTTGCGAGTTCCGTAAATGGAGTTTGTTGTTCTGTAACCTGTACGTATGCATAAACTTCCATGATTGGCTTGGTTTTCAATTTCATCCTGTGTGTGACAGTGACGCCAACTAAATAAGAAAAACTGATACCTTCTGGACGAACAAACGTGCACCGTTAATATGCATGGGAGGGTGGACCCCACATCCAGTAACAAATAGAATTTAGTAAACTTTGAATAATTACTAAAGTTCACAGAGTCACACTCATTAGAGAAAAGGAGTGCCCGTTATGTAAAATGTAATAATATTTTACGCCCTATATTAAATTACACGAGTGAGCCCCCTTCAAAAATAATACTAAATTCGAGCTCAGTGCTTTGCTTTGACATTATTGTTCCAACTTCCAGTCTTCTTCTTCATTCCACCATGCTGCCACTGAGCTTGAGGTTTGGTCGGACGTTGACGGGGTTTTCTCCGGACCTCATCGTATACGACGCCGAGGATGTTGAGTTCGGCACGCTTTGGTGGTTCGTTTATGCTGGGATTTCTTGCCTTCTTGTTCTCTTCGCTGGGATCATGTCTGGTCTCACCCTTGGATTGATGTCTCTGGGTCTCGTTGATCTCGAAATTCTCCAGCGTAGTGGCACCTCCAGAGAGAAAAAGCAAGCTGGTACGTCAAACTCATCACTATGTAAGAGCTATGTGAGAGGATTTGTTAATTAAGCACATTTTAATATTCCCCCATTGTTTTTTTTTTTTTTTGGTTACGGCCCACAGCTGCTATTTTGCCAGTTGTTCTAAAACAACACCAGCTGCTCGTTACTTTGCTTCTTTGCAATGCTTGTGCCATGGAGGTAAATATATTTCACTACTTATTTATTGGAAACTCCACTTCATTAATTTTTGCTAATTTGTTCAAATTTAGTTTGTGATTAGTTAAATAGTCTTTGATTGGTACTGGTTTTGACCTCGAAGAAAATGGCACAAAGGCTGATCCTTCGGTAGTCAAAAAGAGAGAGAGGATATGGTACTTGGAATACTGGCATATCCGATGGAATATTCTAAACGATCAATGCTTTTCTAACTGCAAATATGAAGCTGTAACACTAGTATCCTGCTAGTTTTTGGATCAATTTTAGTAACATAAGCACATAGCAAATCTGTAACGTCATTCTGTGACTTAGAAAGTACACATTATTGAAATATGAAATATATTAAATTCTTTTTAAAGCAGAGTCATTAGCTTTCATGACACTTTTTTTCACCTTAAGGAGATTGATGTTACATTGTTAGTTATAAATTAGCCATGTTTATGTCATTGACAAAGAAGCTGAAATGCTATGTGTGACATATATCGAACTGACAAAGTACCTTAACCCTCTTTTTGTTTATCTCATTTTCCAATCTCTAATTGATGGATCCTTCTTTTATGTGTTTCTTTTCCTTCTGCAGGCTCTTCCTATTTACCTTGATAAAATCTTCCATCCTTTTGTTGCTGTAGTGTTGTCTGTAACCTTTGTTCTAGCTTTTGGAGAGGTAAAATATATTTTTTCCAATCCATTATGAACTATGCATACATATTGAAGCAGGTTATTGTCCTCAATGTTTCATTAAAATTTGAGCCTAGGTTATCCCACAAGCAATATGCTCAAGATTTGGGCTCTATGTTGGTGCAAATTTTTTGTGGTTGGTACGGATTCTAATGACCATCTGTTATCCAATTGCTTACCCTATTGGAAAGGTAATGACTGTGGTTGTCTAATTTTCTCACTTTACTGTAGAAATTGAAAAAAATATGGTTTTTATTGAGCATAAACTACACTTCCATGCTTACAGGTTCTGGATGCTGTACTTGGACACAATGATGTATTGTTTAGGCGAGCACAATTGAAAGCCCTTGTTTCCATCCATAGTCAAGAGGTTGGGTTTCCCTGCAAATATGTGCTAGTTATAATGCTTGTTTAAGTTATTATCTTATAAAAAACAAGAGAATGATGACTGGTTTTATATGAAGGAATGCCTAATTTTTAACACTGACAAGTTTTCATGTATCTTCCTTCTTCTTCTTCTGTTCCATCTACTTTCATATAACTCTGATCATTTTAGGCTGGAAAAGGGGGTGAATTGACACATGACGAGACAACAATTATCAGTGGAGCACTAGATCTTACTGAAAAGGTACCTTCTACGTTCTGATTGCTTTATCCCCTTTGCATTTATCTGCAACAAAGACTTGAACAGTTGCTATTTATTTTTAGAGCCATATGGCTTTTTATATGACTATGGCTAGCATGTACTCTTCAGCAAGGATGTTATTGTTTATTAAGCCTGTTCTATAAAGGAACGTAATTATACATGCCATTGCAGACTGCAAAGGAGGCTATGACACCAATTGAATCCACGTTTTCCTTGGATGTTGATTCCAAATTGGACTGGTGGGTTAACTTTACTGAGCTTCTTCTGTTCAAATCTGCATATATATTATATTGCTGTCACAGAAGCTTCAATTATTTTTCTTTCTCACATCTGTCTCATTCTTCTCTTCTGGGTTTTTCAGCATGATTAACCAGAAACAAGATGGACTTTTAAGGGCCATCTAGTAACCTTTCTTTCTTATGGCTTGTCACTTAGTCTTCATGCATTTACGACAATAAGCATGTAAATTTAGAGCTGAAGTGCATTTCTGCCTCATATCACAGGGAAGCACTAGGGAAAATTCTTGCAAGAGGTCATAGCCGTGTTCCTGTCTATTGTGGGAGTCCCAAAAATATAATTGGCCTCTTACTAGTAAGTGTCATTACGAATACAGTGTGTTTGAAAAAGAAATTATTTATTGGTACTAATGGCGTCTCACTCTTTTAATTTATTAGGTAAAAAATCTTCTAACTGTAAGAGCTGAAACAGAAACCCCAGTTAGTGCTGTTTCCATCAGAAGAATTCCTAGGTGACAGACACATTTCCCTTCTGTCTCTTCTAACTTCTTTTATGGTTTATTCATTAAACTAAATTATTATTCATCAATAAATTAATAACGCAGGGTTCCATCAGACATGCCTCTGTATGATATCCTCAATGAGTTTCAGAAAGGAAGCAGCCATATGGCAGCTGTAGTTAAGGCGAAGGAGGAGAGTAATACTAATAACATTCAGGCTGGTGGTGACAATGGGAAATGTAATGAAGGCAAAGTCACAAATAACAATTCAGAGCTAACTAGGCCATTGCTAAGCAAGTCTGGTGAGAAAGCAGAAAATGTCATAGTTACGATTGATAAACCTCCTAAGGTTGCCAACAAGCAACAAAATGGTGCTACAACAAATTGTGTCCACCACTTGTCAGATAATGTTGAAGATGGGGAAGTTATAGGCATCATAACCTTGGAAGACGTTTTTGAAGAACTCCTCCAGGTAACCTCTACTTGCACTAGTGATTAGTCACATCTTGTATTCTCTCTTTAGTTACTAAGCTCATAGGCAATCAGACTAATGGACTGTGTGCAACTAACCAATTATCCTCTAGATTGAAGAAATATTTGTTATTCATGCAGGAAGAAATAGTAGATGAGACAGATGTGTATATCGATGTACACAGAAGGTACATCTCTCTCTCTCTTCCCCAGGATCTTGAGAAATTTAATAGGCACGCTGGTGTACAAAATATAAATTAATCAAACCAATCAGAAATAGACATATAAGTTTGTCAGAGATGGGTCTCACTAAAATATGTATATCTGACATACTTATAATCTATTTGTAGTTGATTTGAACTGTTTACCTTTTTTGGACAAGACCTACCTAAGAATATCTCATTGACTTGGTTACTTAATTGTGAATGAATCATGAAAATGGTAGAATACGTGTAGCTGCTGCTGCTGCTGCTTCATCTGTGGCACGAGCTCCTTCATCTCGAAAGTTGGCAGGTCACAAACCTGGAGTAAGTTAGAATCAGCTCTGTTTATGATTTCTCTCTCTCTCTCGTACATAGTTTAAGCTTGGAATAGAAATCACTCCATTATGTTAAGGCACTTTATATCACATACTATGATAGACTTTTTTTGTCAATTATATATGGAAATACATATTCATGTTTGTTCTTAAATTGTAGAACACTTGTGTTCTGCCAGAGTTCAAAGGTGTAAGATAATCTTTTGACTATGCATGGAATAATCTCTTTTTGAGTATGAACATTATCTAAGAAGCACTTATACTAATATTGATATGAGACAATAACAGATAAGCTTTAAATTATTACTATGACCAGGGGTGTGCTATGTTGCTAGTATTTAGACATCTTTCTGGAAATTACGTTCATTTTTTTTTTCCAGGGGAATCAAGCGAGCAAGGGAAAGTTCTGAAGAATTTTCTGGCGGCTGAAACACATTCAACTAGAGCGCCAGATTCTCTGGTGTAGCCTTTTCTGGAAAATAAAGAGGAGTTTCACTCAGACAACTAAAATCTTAAGCTGCTTGATTAGTAGTCATCTGTCACTATATTTTTGTGACCACTGGTAGCATTTGAAGTATAAATTCCTCTCGTTTGATATGTATATATATTGTTTGCAGAACAGTTGTTTTGAATAATTCGTTCGTGGTGGTTATCGTATTTTGCTTACTCAATCAAGTTCAATGTGTGCAGAGAGTCCTGTCTCTTGTAATTCTTTTAAATCATAACTTTCCTTTTGTAACTGAGGTTATATCTAGCAGAGATTATGCGATTTTGTACATGAGTTGCAAACAACATAAAGTGTAGAAGTCAAGTCCTGTGCAATTACATGAATTAATAATAATAAAAAGCAAATTTCTAGAAAGAACTTGATCACTTCTTTTGTAAAAAGCAATTTGAATGAATTTTAAATGAGATAAGGATAAATTTATAGTTTAAAAAGATAAAGAAAAATTAAATTAATGCAATGTCACTTATTTCTAAATCTGATGCCATTAAATGAAGTAGTAGATTGTTAACTAAAAGATATCTGAATTTTAGTTTCAAAGTTATTGACTTTCTGTCTTTGGTTTAAGAGGCTTTTCAAACCATGTTTATCACAAAATATTTGAATTAATACTAGTTGCATTACTTAATGAATAGTTAGCGTAAATCCAAAAGTAATTTACTTGAAGGGAATTTTTCAAACTTAAAAAATATGCGGATTTAGAAAGGAATTGTAAGAGATGACCGAATACACCTAGACTCTCCAAATTTAAATGGCTAAAAGAAGGAAAAAAATTTTTAACACAAAGTTAATCTATTAACTTTTTGATAAACTATATTAAGAAATAACAGATTTCACAAAGAACATCTGCTCTCAACCTACGCGTTCCGATCCCAAAAGAAAAATCAAACGTCAACCTTAGGAGAAGTAGACAGAGAAAATAAAGCCCTAGAGTATTCATTTTGTTTCGACGAAAACGCCCTCGTAATAATTGCTAAATGACACATATATCCAATTCCTTAACTCGATCATCCATCTCCAGAAACAAAGACTACAAATACCGAAGTCACCCAACATCGGCGTGTAGGTCTCGTTCTGAATTCTACTATATTCACTTTAGGTATGTGCTTCTCTTCGGAAAGTATCTTCGTTTCCTTTGGTTGATGAGAATAAGAAGATCCTAAATAACACAGGAACAGAGGAGAAAGTTTCGTATTCACTTTTCTGTTCATGCTAGTCTGTTTCATATCATCGAGCCTTTCTAAGAGACAATAGTTTTGGAAATGCAGAATTTTTAGGGTTTTTTGTATGGATTTTCATTTATTGTTACCATGATCTCTTAGTGGCCATACCGGAATTAACATATCTGAATTTGCCTGGGAATTTACACTTGTAGTTATGAACAATTTTGTCGGCAGTGTCTTTCACGTTCTTTTCTAATTTTCTACCCAGGTTTTGGCTGGGAGGATGATTCTTTTTAAACTTTGGCGGTGATGTTTTCAAGGGTTTCACGGGGAAAAAAAAGTGTTCCAAGCGTATATGCTTTTTAACTCTGGTCCTACCGAACAGCTAAATTAGGGTTCCTTAATCTATCTGTGTCTTTGTAAAAGACTGAGATTCATAAGCACTAACCTTTACTTAGCATCATTTGGTTTTTTATCACTTTTACCCCAAGTGTTTCTGTAATTCTATCAGTAAAACGTCAAGATTAAAAGGAGCCCCCCTTTTTTCTGTGTCTTGCAGTAAATATCTCCTGATAATGGGTTTCAATTCGGTCTATAGATGCTTGCAGGAGATATTTCCACAGGTATAGCACTTTATGTTGAGAGAAATATATATCCAGCTTGCTTTTTATTTATTATTTGTTGCTCCATCAATATCATGCGTGAATCTAATGCTGTGCTACCTATTTCATATGCTCAAGAATGAGTCAGTGATTTGAGTCAGATTTCTAGCCGTTAGTTTTGTAGCAGTCTTCCAGATTAGTTTTTATATTTGATACATATTAATCTGGCAATATACTTGGCTTATCATTGATACATGCTTCTGACTAAGGACCATGTTTTGTCATTCTTCAATTGACAGGTTGATGCCAGGATACTGAGGGCTGTGGCTATTGAACACCCTAAAGATGTTGACTTGGCTGCTGGAATTGTTCTCACTGAAGTCATCCCTCTTATGTCTAAGAGATCCATGCTTCCTTCAACTCCTCCACATGATAAGGGGCCTGGAGCTGTTATAAATGTAGAAGGTACATTTACTGATCCCGTATATATATCTGTATGGCTCTCTTCCTTGCTTGCATTGACCTGATTTACTAATATATAGCTCATGATGAATTTGAAATAGATGAGCAAGGGACTAGGTTGAGGCATGAACAGCTAGTTGAAAAAACTGATGTTCCATGTTCTGTACCTGTTGAAAATATGAAAAATGCTAACCGTTTCGATGAGGAGCAACATCTTTTGGGTAATGCTGGAGAAAACTTCTTGGGAGAGGTCACAGATAAGATTACTGAGAACACAACAAATGGTTTGAGGCATGGGGCTGGTGGAAGTTTTGATCATGAACTAGAACATTTGGATGTTGAGAGTGAAAATCTGTTTTCTTTTGGTATGTGCCACGAGGTGGGACCTGAGCAGACTCCCCTTAATAGGAAGACTGCTTCCACAAACAATAGTAATGGAGATGAGGGTAAGGATTTTGATGGTAGTGCAGCGGATGATTATGATGATATTATTTCTGCTATAAGCCACAGGGTAGAAAATTGTGAAACTGCATTGATTGAGGTAGAAAGTTCTGAGGTTGAATCAGTTAAAGGGCATTTTCCAAATGCTAAAGAATGTAGTTTTCAATCAGAATTTGTTTGTGGCCCTTCTATTGGTGCTGGAAAAAGTTTGGAGAGTGGTTGTTCTTTTTCTGAACAGGAGGATTCTGTGAATAAAGCTGGTGATGTTGAGGATGAGATTAGTGGGAACGATGTGGTTAGCGAGTCTAATCAGTTATGCAGGATTGATCTGCTTGAAAAGGTCATTGATGAAGCCAAAACTAATAAGGTACTTTTAGCTTTAGACTCTTATATTTGGATATTGGATGTTATAAAGTTCGCTTTAGACTTCTATATTATGGAACTTGTGAAAATGACGGTAGAATTGCCTTTGACTTTATTGGGATTCCTTCTGTACAATTTTTTAAGTTCTAATATTGATATCACAATTTGAGTATTGCCTTTGAAATTTGAATTACTCATAAAAATTTTCCTCAATACATGAGGATAGATTCTGTGTCTTACTTGCTTTTAACTTTATCATATTGTGCAAGCCTATAGTAGAATAATGATTTAAATATGGATTGGATATTTGACATTTAATTAAAGTTTCTGGTACCTGACTATGATTTAACAATATGATGCAGAGATCCTTGTTTTCATCAATGGAATCTCTTATCAGCTTAATGAGAGAAGTGGAACTTCAGGAGAAAGCTGCAGAACAAGCCAAAACGGAAGCTGCTTTTGGAGGGTCTGAGATTTTGATTAGTGTGGAAGAGTTAAAAGAGATGTTGGTGCATGCTAAAGAAGCAAATGACATGGTACTAAATGTTTTAAAAATTATAGCATCCAAAAATTACTATATTTCCAGTTTGGTAGTTTTAGGTATAAAGAAAAAACTATTTACCCTCAGCATTTTCTTTTGCAGCATGCAGGAGAAGTTTATGGAGAAAAGGCAATTTTAGCAACTGAAATGAACGAACTTCAATCCCGTTTACTCAGCTTGTCAGATGAAAGGGATAAGTCACTTGCGATTCTTGATGAGGTGCTCTACATTTTCTTTTCTTTTTTTGGCTCTTATTGGTTAATCGTTCATCATAACCTTTTTAACATACATTGCTTCCTTTGGGAATCCCTTTTTGGGGATCTGCCATCGGTGGCATGTCTATTTTGAATTATATGCTTGCTGCTTTATTGTTAGTTTTATGTAACTTTGAAGGGTTATTTATTGTCTGTTAAATATTTTAAGAAGTTTACACCACAAATCACACCCAAGCATCATTGTAACTTACAAAAGTAGCATTAATTTGTAATTCATATATATTGATTATTTTTTTAAGTCACATATATTTACGCACTATTTTTTTTCACCCATGTATTTCTTACCTTTAATCTTGATTTTAAGAATATGGAGAGCCATTACATTTACAGAGTTTTTCTTTGTTGTTGATATTTTTCCTAGTTTCTCTTTTGAGTTCTTCAACAATTCTAATGTCAGCACACTACAATCATTCTAGGAGCTTAATTCTAGGAGCTTAAGTTTGCTTTTTGATTTACTGAAAATTTCTTCATAATCTGATTTTAGTTCTGCTTTCAAACTTCATATATGTATAATCATTGTATTTTTCTGGATATAATTATCTCATATTTTCTTTTATGATAAACTTTTAGTGATTACTGATTTTGAAGTTATCGAAGGGTCTTTCTTAAAAATCATGGAATTACTTATTAACTAGTTTCAAATCCTTTAAACCTTTAGCAATTAGAAGCATTATTGGGTAAATATCACACTCTATAGTACAGATCATCATGTTTGTTCCAATTTACTGGCAAGATTTCAGGGAAAAACTAGTGTTGTTAATTTGTTATTGTGAGACCTAACGTGCTGAAACTGATAAATGGAGTTCGTTTTTAGTACCATACTGAGTGGCTGAGATAAAATAGTCATAATCATTTTACTGTTATATCTTGTGTCTCAAAGGGGGCATGTGATTTAGCAATATTGTTTATGGAAGGCAATCCTATTCTTTTGCATGATTGGATACTTGGCTTAAATTATCTTATGGAGGTGATAGTACTGAAATTTTATCATCTGTATATTCTATGGGTTCATTTACTGGGTCTGTCTTCCAGATGAGCCAAACCCTTGAAGCTCGACTGGGTGCAGCAGAAGAGCTGAGGAAAGCAGCTGAGCAGGAAAAGCTGGAAAAGGAGGAATCCGCAAGAAAGGCTCTTGCTGAACAGGAAGCAATCATGGAGGTGGTGGTTCGAGAGTCAATAAAACTACAGCTGGAGGCAGAAGAGAATTCAAAGGTTGCTATTGTTTCTCTGCTTTTAAACCAATTTGTTGTATGGAATATACATTCAACATTTTATGAATCTACCCTTTTTTTCTATTTTTTTTTCTCTGCAGTTACGGGAGTTCCTCATTGACCGTGGCAGGGTTGTTGATATGTTGCAGTGAGTTATTTTCTGTTTAGATTAAAGTTGCTCTTTATTATCTGTATCTGTACCCAGTCTTGAAAAGTTTTCCTAATTTTGATCTCTTTTCTGTCCCTTGATTATATTGATTCATCTCCTCAAACTTTCTGTTGATTTATGAAATGCCAAAGCACTTTCTATATATCAGCAAAACCTCATTAACGACCTTTAACTTACATTGGTTGTTACATATTCTCCCAAATGACCATGTTTTGGAAGGGGAATGAACAAATTTTGTTTCAGTTTCGTTTCCCCAAAATTGCTGTCTTGTTGTAACCACATGAAGAGTTTGGTTCATTGTACACATTGGCATATTACTTAGCTGTTTTTGTTATTGTGATCTTGACATAATTTGCGATATATTTACTTTTCATTTCACTTTGCAGAGGGGAAATTTCTGTTATTTGTCAGGATATCAGGATTCTAAAAGAGAAATTTGATGCAAATCTTCCGTTGAGTAAATCCTTCACCTCAATCCAGACTAGTTGTATCTTAGCTTCATCAGGTTCATCCCACAAAAGCTCGGCATCTGACTTGGGTTCAGATCATGGTGATTTACCTGAAATACTCAAGACAAAGCCACTATCATTAATTGATGAACTGTCCTCCAAAAGTAGAAATGGAGAGGAAAGCAGCGAAAGTGAACACAAGACCTTTGTTGATGATGAGTGGGATTATATCGCCGAGAAAGATTTAGATCTGAATGCTTGAGCTTGCTAAGAACCAAAGCTATAGTACAACAACATCGGAGTCCATCTATTGTCGATACAACAAAATAAATCTTGGGAACTCCTGGCATTGATTGAAATTAAGGAGCTATATGTTTGTTTTAAGTTTAAGCCTTTATATGGTAGTTATAGTCCAAACAGCAGCTTGGAATTCAGTACGTTCAACTTTATTTGCAACTAGATGAGGTTGGATACTGCTTCGTTCCAGATTTTGTACAGGAAACATGTAAGGTAATCGATCTGCTATTTTGTTTGCACTAATTATTACTGAGGGGAACAATTCTAGTGGGAAACTAATGGCATATTTTGATTTCTTGTGATTGTGAGTTGCGAATTAAGCAGAACTATACACGTAATTGTGACTGATGTGGTGGAATAATTGGTAGCCTAGGTGAGTTGTCCCTAGAAAAGCCTGTGGTGAACCAAATAAATAAAGCAGATATGCCTTAGACCAACCCAGTTTCTTATGTGAAGCGTCATTCAAAACCTAGAGATATATCTAGAGCCAAATAGCCAGTCAGTAGGATGTCTTCTGAACATAGTTGTTTTTTAATTTAAAAAAAAATAAAACTTAATATAATTATAGTTTATACAATTTATTTATTTTTATAATTAAATATTTGATAATAAAAATATGAAAACTGTATACAAGTTTAGTTTTTTAATAAAAATCTGGCGTAGAGATTCAATTATCGTGTACTTAATAGATGCTACTGTATCGTGAAGAAGATACGAGGTGATATAAGTTCGACGTCTCCCTTTTTTATTTTAATTTTACAAAAATCGAAAGAAAAAATAAATTTTTATTAGAATAGGACCAATTGGCTCGAGCTTCTTGGAGTCGATCCCAATAAGATAAAAAAGAAGACGAAGGGAGAGATTATTGGAGGAACAGCTGCAAAATGTTCACATCTTAAGATGTAGTGTTGGTTACTCCAGTAGTGTGACCATTCCAGACAGCACAGCAGGTTGTCTTTTTTAAGACAAAAAATGTCTTTGCCTTTACTGTTTCTTTTTTAGTTATATTTTACTCTCTGGAAGTGGATGGCATCAGATTCCTAGACTGAGTTATGGGTATCCCTTTCAATGTTAGCCAAATGTGACATCGAATATTCATCATTCACCAATAAAATATGACTGAATCTATTTAAGGCATCCTACAAAGATGTGCAGGCTCGTAGAAACATGAACGTTATCAGCTTTAGATTTCTAACCTCCTCCTACTGTCCCTGTCCAAGAAGGAGATATTGATTTGGAGCTTCTGCCATAAACTCTGAGCTCAGTTAACATGTTGAAATAAGATCTAACATAAAAATGAAGGTCGAACGCTCATTTATCCATTGACTCCTAGCTACTGCTTATTACAGTTAAGCAAACTAACTTTGAAAGATTACTTTTTTCAGCTTCACTGTTATAATAATTTGTAATTTACACATTTAGCAGAAACCCCCTGCCTCATCTAGTTGCTCTTCCTCCCCCACAAAAAAAAACCAAGTCACTATCGCTTTAAACTTAATTTTGCCTCAGAGAGATGCACACAGCACATGCCCTGCTTGATCAAAGCTCTAGCTGAGGCATTCTGCAACAGGGAGTGGCACCAATCTCTGATTCTGATTGTTAGAGTCTATTCATGCCAACACAAGAGCAACACAGTGCATCTCCAGATAATGTAAAGCCGAGTCCTCTGCTGTCTAATGTGCTTGGAACACCTTCCCCATGAACGAACCTTTGAACCCCTAACTGAGAATACGCTAGCTGCCATTTTCTCTATATCTGTAGATTCTATTAGTTGAAGCTTTGGTGTGTGAACAGACTCACTGAAGAGGGCTTGAAGCTGTTTCTGGCCTTAATGGTCCTTTGGCAGAATCGTAAGCATATATATATATATATATATATATATATATATATATATATCTAGAGGAAGAGGTTGAAGATATGAAGGAAGTAATTTGTGGTGGATGCAATGCCTTAGGCCCATGGTTGCAGAAATAAGATGTCCCACTGTTCACTCTCCACCTAAGATGAGAAAATGACACCAATTTGTTTGTCTCCTTTGCCAAACAAGCTTGACAGAGACTGGTCATCCACTTTTACTGACTGAGGGTCATCCTTGTCCTCCATGACTATCCCTTACCTTTTGTTGGGATGCATCTAATGAACTACTGTGTTATCTGCTTTTTCTTTTAATTGTCTTGTCTTCAATTGACTAGATCAAGATAACAAATGACACCCTTATCTGTGTATAATGAAAGGCTGTTTGTTTGTTGAAGGATAAGCTGCAGTTTGTGATACAGCCAATCAACATGAATTGTTTATTAAATAATTTGCTTATCATCCTGAGCTCTCAAAACTTCAGAATTATGTTTATAGAATAAATTAATCCATGATCTTGAATATTGATATATGCAGTTTGTTGTTTATGGCCTGCTCTAATGACTAATTATAGATCAGATAGACATTAAACAAAACGAGTGATGCTTGAGGCAACTATTTTAGACATCTCATTAACTAATGAGTTTAAATTAAGAAAAAAATTTATATGCAATTTTTATATCTTTATCAATAGGTTCTCTAATTAAAAATGGATGTGTATGATTTATACAATTCATTTCTTTCATGATTATTTTTTTAAAAAAAATTATTACATATTTTATTTTAATTAAAGAATTTGATAATAAAAGCATAAAAAATTATATATAATTCTAATCCTTAAATTATTTGTTTAATATCGTGAGCTCTCAAATGTATGTTGATTGAATAATTAACCCTTTGTAGTATAGAATTTATTGTTAATGATCAGCTGCTAAATTCATATTTGAATGACAGATATACGTAGGGGTAACTAGTGTTACCTAATTCGTGATACGTTATGGTACCAACATGTGGTACAAGTACGCAGCACACCATTTTTGTATAATTGGCAATACATATCTCTTTTAATTGTTTTTCACCTGTCGCATTCCATCAATATCTTTATGCATTATTTGCATTCTTTCTTTTTTTTAGAAGAAAAATACTTACAAGTCCCACAATTCCCTCCTTATTTTACCCAACTTAAAAGGCCATAGAAGTGATGACTATTGATATGGAGCAACCGTTATAGATATTTCACTAATTGTTATCTGAAGAGGAAATTCAAAGGCATATCTGCAAACAAAAATCCCAAAATCCTAGATGGAAGGCACAACCTGACACGTATTACTAGTTTACTACTACTAATGAGAAATGGGTTTGAGATTTTGGTGGACATGATTACATGACAAACATCTGATACTCAGATTCACCACGATGCTTGTATACCACAAATAGTTAAAAGATCTCCAAGATACATCTCAAATGAATTTTGAGACGTTTTTAGGTTTACACCAATCAATGTGTTACACGACATAAATATCCACCAAGAGGTCTAAAATTGTTCATTGCTATTTGGATGTGTTACCACTCATTATTTGATTGGGGCTATCAATAATGTCGTAATGATGGCCTAAATGAGAAAAAATCTGTGGATGTTTGGAGTGAGAAGAGAATCATGTGGAGTGTAGACTTTGAGAGTACTGAAATCGTTGAAGAGATTATGGTTTTCCACACGAGGCCGTAATCACGTAGTCATGTATTCTTGATACAATGAAAACTCAAAAGGCCCGTCCTTGCTCCCAAAGAAGCTCCATCGTCACGTGTACCATGTCTCTCCCAATTGTTCAACAGATAAACTTGTCATTTTCCATTAGACATGCTGCTTTCGCGCCATAAAAACATTTCACAATTTCCATATGCTATTTTTATTAATACAATTTTGCTAACTAGCACCTTTGATACTTGATAAATATAATAATTTCAGTGCAAGATTGAGATAACAAGTATGAAGAAAATAAGAATTACTGGTTAAATATATATATATTTAATATTCGTTATATTTTGTTTTAATGGAAGAGAATATAATTTTTTTAAAAAAAGAAAAAGTTGTGTAAAGGGGAGAATTGAACAATAATTCCTATTATTTTCATTCATTCTTATTTCTGATGTTCAGAAACTTCCTGCTGGTGAAGATCTTCTCAGAGTAAGCGAGGCCCACACGGTAGATAAATGAACATCATTGGGCCAGCCTGCATGAGTTTGTGGTATGTCCACTACACGTATAAGATGGGGTCTCTACATGTGGGGCCTTGGGATGGCCCCATGAAGTGAAAATCCCACGTGCAAAGCTTTATCCTGATATGTAGGTAGGGCTGGGATTGGAATGGAAAGCCTCATGATTTTTGTTTACTTAGTAATGTAGAACATTCTATTCTAACCTTCTAAATATTTTCTTGATTTTTAACGACATTTGATTAATTTTAAAAATCTGAATAAATATTTTCAAACTTGCATTTTCGGATTTTTGATATTTTTCAACAAACTTTCACATTATTAAAAATAGACAAGAGGTCTATGAAAAATATAAAATTCTCTTTGCCTCTTCTTTGATTCTTCCTATTTGAATGTAGGAATCCATACGTCTCATTATGCTTCACTTAATACAAAAGGAGTAACAGTTATAATAAGATTGATGCTTGCAATATGAAATAATGAATTATTAATATTATGATAACATATCCATTTTTAAGTATGGCTCCATCAACATTACCTACGAAAGCTATATTTTTCAGAAAAAAAAAAAAAAGAAAGCAATATTTCATAATCGGTTCTCGGCTCTCAATTAAGGAAATTAAAAGAACTTCCTCATCTCTCAAGTGAAATTATAACTGCATTTCACACAAGGCCAAAAGGAAGTCGTAATATTATCAAATTTACATTCTTTGTTTCAGAGACCTTCAAGGCTGGTTCAATGCCTTGTTGATTTTAGCCTGTCAAACATGGCAATTGGCAACAAACTGTGAATCAATAATGGACTGTTTCAAGAACAAGAACATAGATACAGTTGCATACCAAGGCTATGCAAAGAAAGAGAGAAAGAAAGAGAGATAGAAAGAGAGTACCTCAATGGATAATGGAGAGGTGGTGGTGCCGAAACGATGGATGACATGACCCTTCTTGTCAATTAAAAACTTGGTGAAATTCCATTTGATACTAGAACCCATAAATCCATTTTTATGTGATTTAAGGAATTTGTAGAGAGCTGATGTCTTTGGTCCGTTGACACGTACCTACAAGCAGAAAGGAGTTGAATGTATATTTCACAATGTTTGGTGATTAAAGCTCAAAAACATCTAAGCAACGTAATTTCGAGAATGAATGACATATGCCAAAACAAGAAGCAGATACCTTGTCAAAAATGGGGTACTCAGCCTGGTATCTTGTACAAGCAAATTCTTGCGCTTCCTGGCTTGTCCCAGGCTCTTGCTTAAAGAATTGATTGCATGGAAATGCCAATATCTCAAAATCTGAGATCATCCAAAACATTAACCCCCAAAAGAAAATGTGCACTTATTTTTATAATAGTATTTATGAGACCAACCAAATCAGAGCCTGATCAAAACCTCAGCAGAACCTATGAATACATATGATGATTACCCATTGAAGGCAGCCGAGAAACAAACCTTTGTTCTTGTATTTTCTGTACAGTTCAGATAGCTTGACGTAATTAGAATCCGCAAATGCACTGTTTTGTAAGGCAGATGAAATCAGTTTCAGTCCCATTAATCCATAAACAATCATAAGAATAAGAGGAAAGGAAAAATAAAATAAAATTCCCCATAAAGAAATTCGGATTAGAAAGGTAAACGAACCATTTTGAAGCAACGTTAACTATAAGAAGGACTTTCCCCTTATAGATGCTGAGGTTGACGTCTTTGCCCCGGGCATCCTGTGCCACCACCATCAATAACCTCTGTTAGAGTTGCGTAAATAATGCTCTCTATCTGGGATTTATGGTTATGCCTCGATACATGTCATCAGATATGAGCGTACCTTTACGGTGATTTCGTGAATGGAATGTGCTGAAACTGATTGCGATGCACCCATTTATGAGCTCAGATGTCAGGGATGCATAGTTCAACCCCTCTCTCCCTTTCCTACTTTTTTTTTTCTAAAAAAGGAATCTAAAAAATTAAGAGATAGAGATTAGGATCAGGTAAGATCTCTCCACGTATATTTTGATTCGATGATTGCTCTTGCCGTTCGAGTCCTCGTTTCACCGTCTATAGTATTTCGGGTTTCAAAGAGAAAACTTTGAACCAAAACAGGGTTGAAATTTGCTAATTTTCACCGTTATTGAATAATCACAAGAAAGCTTCTTGTTGAATTTTGCTAATTCAATTTTCATCATTATCTTTTGAGAGTTTATTATCAGTTGTTAAATAAAAATATAGACTAGTTTTGCACGCTTTCATGATTTGTTTTTCCGTAAGAGATGATCACGTTTGTTCCCACATATTAAGGAGCACACAGTAAATCCCAAAGTCACATTGACAGAGCAAATTTGTCTAAAATTTGTTAGGGGAGGTGTAGAGCACCTCTACTTGCCACTGGAATTGCATCTTCAAAGGGTGGTCTAAAAGGCATGGAGTTCCTGTGATTCATTGACCGGGGAGGGAATCCCCACCCATGGTCTGGTCAGGAAGGAATATGAAAACAGCTGGATTCGGGAACATTTAAGTTATGACCCAAAAAGAAAATTAAAAAAAAAAAACATATAGTATAGTTACTCGGAGGAAAGTTATTTCATATATTAAGATAAAAACAGTTTCAAGAAACTACCCCAGAAAATCTATATTATATATTAATCTAATAACTATATGGGCTTCCAAGAAATAAATTATAAAATTTGTGGTTAAAAAATTGATACATGAAAGCCTAATACGGCTCTCCTCCAACTCTACAATGACTCTCCCTACCCTGCATTCTGCAGAAGAGGCTAAAATACATATGTACACACATCTAGCAGAACACTACAAATCTACGTTATCCTGTGCAAATTGTCACTCTGCTCAACCCTCCTCCAAAGATTCTAGGATGTACAGAAAGATGGGAAGAAAATCACCCGTCCTGACAAAGCCAGAGAAGCCATGCCAAAATGTAAATTATAACTAACACCAACGCAGCAAAATATAGGGCCTTTGGCCCCTTTATTTCACCCAAAAAATAGAAAAGGAAGCAAAATATAAACCAGAAGATAGATCGAAGTATACCAGCTTAGTTCCTTGGTAATTTCTGTTCATCGTGGCCGCCAAAAGCTTGGACCTGGAACACAAATATCTTAGAACTCAATCCACCTTTGGTATCTAAAAACCTTCTCAGTTTTAATTCTCTATTTTTGTTTCTTAAAATATAATTTCATTTGCAAATTTTCATTATTTAGAAAATACATTTGCAATGTTTAGTTAAAAATTTAAATTTGTTCATCTTCGTAATCAAGCAAGTTTGACATAAATGGTCCTAAAAATTAAATTAATTCTGAGTTTGACAATAAACAAACATGAAATTATTTGACTTTCTATAGTAATTATTTTAGACTCTTGCAAAACTACTAAAAATGCCACATGTCATTATGTGGAAACACAAAAAAAGTGTTCAGAAGTTTCCAGAAAAAACCTGTTTAAAACCCACCAAATATGTTTTCAGTCACTTTATTTTCAATGAAAATGAAAACAAGAAACAAGGAGAGGAAACCAAGCAGGCTCTTGCTCCTTTCTTCAATTGAATGAATTAAGAAACTACTAAAAATTCTTGACAGAAGCAAATTTGTCTAAAATTTCATAGGGGAGGAGGAGAGCACCTCTGCTTGCCACTGGAATTGCATCTTCAAAGGGTGGTCTAAAAGGCATGGAGTTCCTATGATTCATTGACCGGGGAGGGAATCTCCACCCATGGTCTGGTAATCTAGCTGATTCACATGGATGACAACCATAAGGGGCAGGAACACCTTTATCCTGATAGCGAGGACCTAGGAGTGGAATCCCGAAAATAGATAATTAATACTGATATAACCAAAACCAAAACAAATTATAACATATTTAAAATCCCTGATATCACATCATAAGACATCACAATCTTTACCAGAATAAGGTGCAGGAACTCTCCATCCCTCTTGGAAGTCATATGGAGGTGGTTTTAATCTCTCATGATTATTGCGGAAGTTCTCTCTCCCCATGTTTTGCACACAGTGGTGCCCATTGGAGTATGAAGGGGGTGCAACCTCCCTCCGCAGCTTCACATGCTGATCCCCACGAACAAAAGAAAACTGATTGGAGGGCACTTGGTGAGGTGGACGTAAAGGGTAACCTTTATTATGCACAGTAACACCATCGAAATACCGAAAATTGTCAGGTGGAGGTACAGGGAAACTGCTAAAAGAGGAAGTAGACTCAGGCATCTGCATTGGCATGTCCCTACATTCTGGAACTCTATAGTGCACTCCATCACATAAAGTGTGGCTATTCCTTGGGGCAGCCAGAGGCTGAGTCATTGAGGGGAGTGAATTATCTTGCACAGTCTGCAAATATGAATCCAAGTAGAAAGGAAAGCGTAAACAATGAGTTGTCCCTTTACGTCAGTGACTGTAAGAGTACAAGATACATAGTAAAACTGGTGGAACATACCTGTGCATCTTTATGAAGTTTTGGAACAACTCCAGTGCCATATGGATGTGAGATAGCTGACATGTGGTGCAGGGAAGGAGGCAGGGGTGGAGGTGGGGGTGGAGGAGGAGGTGGAGAGCATGATGGTGGTGGTGGGGACGACGGAGGTACATCCTGAGGCAAAGGAGGAAAGGGCACAGGAATATTACTCTCGGCCTGATTATGTGACACCTGTGCAGCGTCCACATTTCCTCCATTGTCATTAAAAACTGAATTCATTTCAACATCACAAGAGGGAGCCACGTCTTCCATTTCAAGCTCACCATCAACATCTTCCAAGATATGTCTGTGTTTTTCATGTGCAGGAGTCATTTCAAGCACTTCATGAGTTTCAGAATTATGCTCAGGCGTGACAGCCTCAAAGTTTCCTCCATCTGAGTCACTCCCTTCATCTTCATATTTAAGCATTCGGGGCATGCAAAACCCAGGCAGCTGAAAACTTGAGTTGCTGCAAGATCAAACATAATGTTAGTAAAAACAATTCCAGCGCATGAGAATAATAAATATTAAATTCAAAAACATTTCCTGAACAAATTCAAACCTTCCATATTCGTCAACAAGCATACCCTCCATTTCTCTAACAGGGTCATCTAAAGCCCTTTCTGTTCTTAAAGAGCGTCGTGAGAAGGCACCTGCAGAAGCTGACGCACTATACGAGTCCAGTTCCCGGATATGATGACGAATAATGGATTCTGGCAGAATCCTTCTCTCCAACCACAATTTTAGAACCTACACAAGTTGAGAGGAAAGGTTAACGAGTATACTAACTTAGAAGTGAAAAAGAGCATAAAGTTTAAATGGAAGCAACAGGGAATCTTCACTTACTTACCTTCAGACACTGCCTACGATTTTCTAGTGCAGTATTTCCAGGAGGAGAAGCAGCTGATAATAGGCGCGGCAGAACTGCTTGGATAGCAGATGGATATACTCCACCAACATCACCTGAAAGTTCAGATTACTTTTCAACATCAACAAATACTATGTGTATATATCCCAATTACTTATTATATATATTTTTTTGAAATGTTATATTTCATCTACAGGCATCCTTCATTTCCTTTTTGTCAGCGAGTTCCAAGGGGCACAAGTGAAAGCCATGCTACCTTTTAAACCTCGAGAACACTGTGTGATAGAGTCTACAAGAAAAAACAAATCCACCCGTCGATGCAGGCTTGACTCAGTTTCCAGACTATGGGCAAGAATCTCCACCACCTAGCACAGCCAACCAACAAAAGAAAAAAAACATTGCATATCAAGAAAAGACAATAGATAAGCTTTTTATAAGTAAGTGCAACAATATTGCAAACAAATTAAATCAGTCTTCCATAGAAGTGGAATTACAAGAACTTCCAACCAATTCATATCTTATCCTACTTCGAGGACATCAGAAAATACATAACTGATCCTAATATATTCCAGTAGCAAAAAAGAAAAAAAAAATCTGCCACTAAAATGACTGTTTCAGATAGGACACATCCTTTTGGAAAGTAAGTTCTCACTAAACTCTAACTATATCCAGAAAGAGAAAGAACTTTTCATTTGATAGTTAACCACAAATATGACTTTGAGTATCTTCATTTGATCCTAAAACTGATTTTATAAGCAACTTTACTGGACATAAATTTGTGATTATATTGATTTTACAAGCAATTAACCCCTCCTACCTTCCTCACTCTTTGGCACTAGGGAAGAAGAACCTTAATAAACTCAAAAGCCAATAAGCAAACAATTCAAAAGACTCCCTGAAATGAAATAGCAGCTTAATCTCAATACAAGTACAATAACTGTTCAACCAAGACCAAAAAAAAAAAAGATATTATAAACAAGGACTCCAAGTCAAACACATGCAAGCTCCAAGATCCAAATACTTGCAAATTGTCAGTCTTAACAAACCCATACATGTCATATTGTCATGTATCAATCCCAATTCTACCTAGACACATGTTGTCAAGTATCAATCCTAAGAGATCAAAATTCAAATTAATACTGCATAAACACAATTTAATATTCATTGTTTCTTGCATATTCAAAAAAAGGGGGATAAAAAAAAAAGAAATCTCAAAGATCAAGGACCAATGAAAAATCAAAGTTGTTCCCATGCTCCAAATTCATAATGAGGTTCTATCTTTTCACCATGGAAGTCAGTATTTCCAACGTAATTTTCAACTTTCAGCAAAGGAATCAGGAAAGTATTAATACAAACCACCACAAATCATATATCCTCTCTTTTAAGCAGATGAATCAGGAAAGTATTAATACAAACTACCACCTATCATATTACCTTAGCTGCAATGCCAAATTTGGCACAGTCAATGGCTATGCGTGTTGCTCGACCAATACTTTCCTTTGTCCTTGTCAATGTCCCAAGCATTGCTTCAAAGTACAACAGAGCAGCATGTCCTGCTTCAGTGGACTTGCCCTTTGATTGTTGAGTTGCAGCAGATGAATCCTTCCTTCCATCAACAATAGGACCCGAGGAAGTTTGCTTCTGGTGTAAATGTACATCAGGGCTACAACTGCCATTATTTTGAAGGATATTGCTACTGTCTGATGTAGAAACATTGCAAAGCGATGTATTTGGAGGGGATCCTTGTGGAGGGCAATCTCCCCCATCCGTCAAAGATGGACTTGACTGAAGGCCCAAAATATCCTTTTCCCGAAAACAGTCACCAGAAATTGAATCAGAATTCGGGTCCTGCTTGGGTTCTTTACATTTGATCTCTTTCACAACCTCACACCTGAAATAAAATACTAAATATCATGAACTTAAATTGATACAACTACAGCATAAGTTAAATTCATCCAACAATTTATCTTCTAAATCCCCAATGGTTCAAAAATTAATTAAAAATATCATTTTCTCACCATAATTTCCACCAAACACATTCCACCATTTTAGTTTAGCTTAAAAACACAACTAGCTGCACAAGGATGAAGGGGATCATCCTGGCAACTCTACAATAACAATTATAATCAGAACAGAGAAGGACAAAGCAGGAGCCACTAGTGGTTCAAGAATACACAATCAGTTCTTTTTCTTTCTTTTACATTTCTTCTTGAATTTTTCCCCCTCCTTTCGAAGGAAGTTGGAAGGCCAAGAATAGAGTGAGGCAGAACTAAGCTTACATGTCATTCACTTTGCAGCTATCACCCACAGCTGGCTTCAAGCACTCTGTGTCGTCAGCAACTTCATTCTGAGGCACATCAGTAATATTTTGAGGTAAAGATTCACCACTTACATTGGCACCTGAGGCAGGATCAAGATTTGCCCAAACATGTTCTGATGTATCAGGTGCTTTATTTGACTGGTCAAGAGCTCTGATATGGTCTTCATCATTTGGTGGCAACGATGGACCAGGTGAATCTTGACTGCTTCCAACTTCACAACATTTTGTGTGAAGATTAGAAGACAAATTTCCAAATAATTGAATTTGGGAGTCAGATCTGTCAGTCTGACTAACCACAGAATCAGTAAGATCTTTGCCAACTTCTTGCTCTATGGCATCTGGTAAGACATCTTTGCAAATATCCTGGTTTGGAAACTTAGTCAATTGCTTGTCCATTTCTATAGATGATTTATTCTCTGTAAAATGATAATTTATTGGATTTGAACTGGTTGAGAAACTACACGCATTAAAATGAGAAGAATCATAGCCACAAGTGTCCATCCCTTGCAGTTCCAACCCTTTCCCTCCTAGACTATTTATGGCCATACAAGCACATCTCTTGATAGAGGATGTACTGCATCTACCATTTGATGTAATTATGGTTGGTGATACTTCTGCTCGATCTTGGCCATCAAAATCTTTAGCAGCATTAGCTGACATGGCTTCTAAAGCACGATGGAGGCGTTTAGATGGAGGTAAAGCAGATTCACCATCCAAAGAGCAGCCAAATGTTTGGTCTTTACTTTTACAAATCCGCAACTCACTTTCAGAACATGGGGCTAGACTCATCGGAGGAGAAACATTATCCATTGCTCCATTCAAAACAGACAATTCTCCATCAGCAGCACTACAATCCTCATGAGTTGAGGATGTAATCATATACTGCAATGAGTTGATATTATTCTCTTCAGATCCTTTATCTTGAGATTGTACAGTGATATTGTGTTCTATGTCTGTTGCTGAAGATTTACCCATTCTGACTCGGGCCCGTTTCAAAAGGGGCAGGTGCTCATCGCCATCTTGCTCAGAGCATCTATCTTTTGGATTCGCACAAACATTCTGTGAACTTTGACTGGTATTCTGCACACCAGCCTCCTCCTCTGGTGTAATGGTTGGCTTGCCAGAATCATTAGTTGCCCTCTTCCTGTTTGGCTTTCTTTTTTTCTTATTGACTACAGCCTTTATTTCAAGATCAAATCCTTTGTTCAACTCAAATTCTCCTTCTGGGAACTCAATAGTATCAGGGAGTTCAAGTTTACAATTTGAGTCAATGGTACTGCCCTCATTCAGGCTAATGGCATCAGAATCAATTGTGAGAATTTCAGAACGATTGTCTTCTGTGCTACAATTTGAAGCAAAAACAGATGTATCAACATCTTCACAGCCAGAAATATCAGGTGATTTCCTGAAGCGTTTATTTCTTCTCACAGACACATTCTGAACTGCATTAGCTGATACATCACCAACACTTTTTCCACCATCACTACAATTCATCACAAAGCTTTGAATTCTTGATGAGCTTCTAGACCTTCGAGCCGGTGTAGTTCTCTGAGTAACATTACCCTGAAGAAAGTCAACAGATCTTTTTTGAGAAGTGTCAGCAACGGGCAAAGGTGATTTTACAGTACCAGCAGCATTATCATTAGGCTCCTTCAATGAAGCCTCTTTAGTAGAAGATTCATGCTTTGGTGCAGTAGCTGAGGCTTCCTCAGTTGCACATACTGGCTCAGTTCGCTCAGTGAAAGAACTTGTAGATTTCATTTGTGAATTATGTGTCAGCTCGGGAGCTTCTGACTCATCCTTTAACCCTAAGTTGGCAGATGAATCCACAGGAATTGTAACATTTGCACCAGCAACTTCAACAGAATTGATTTCATCAACTTGAGTCTCTTTTAATTTTTCGTAACTATCAATAATCTCTTGTACTGCACGAACAAAGTCAGCACCCTTTCCCTGACGTTTAACAAGAAGAGATTGTTTCTTCTCTTCAGTAAATGCTTCAACATCAGCAGGATTGCAGAAAGCTCTGCATCACAAAGTACAATTTCAAACCTAACACAACTTGCTAGTTGAGCAAAAAAAATAGCGCTGTGCATTGGAAAGCAACTCAATGGTATGAATATAAAAATTAGATATATAATCCCATAATTTATAATTAACCAAATCATCTAATATTACACAGTGCAACAGGATTCAACATCTCTTGGCTTAAATTTTATTACCCATTCACTTCACTCAATCAAAATACCAATGAAGACATAGAATATTGCACAGTTTAGATTACATTGTCTCTTAATGTTATTCTTCCTTGCCCGTTCAGTTAGTGAACATCAGGGACTTACCTTAAATAGGTTCAATCAAAGTTCAATCAGACCAAATCCACTTCAATCTTATCCAGCCTTACTTAAAATAAAGCAGAACTTCTGATTCTAAAATGACATAAATGATCCCCTACTTTTAAAGTAGAGATTGCTTCAAAGATCTCCTGTTTAAGTCAAGTAAAATGAACTTCAAATTTCCACGAGCTGTGGTTCTATGTCAATTGTCAACCAGAAATGAAATTGCCAAAAGCCCAATGTCCAAACGTTCTTTCCCAGCACCCAACCAAATAAGGTAAATTCATGTACAAACAAGAAACTATTAACTATGAAGCTTTATGTACATTTAATTTAAAAGAAACAATTTCCCATAATCCAGTACAATTTGTCACTCAAGTATGAATAGTTCACAGTAGCATTGTTTTTTCAAGTGACCCAAAATTACAAATTAAAGCCTTGTCCGTCTTAGTTCCCTGATAAATAAGGAAGAGTTTTCAAAATCTTAAAAATAAAATGAACTTGGATCCTTTCTGATGTGAATATTTCAAGAATAAACATTAAATAACAAAAAAAGGGATTCAATCTTTTCTCTGCCTCTGAATTTCTGAAATTTACATAATAGATAACAGATTGTAACAACTTCAACAAGTTCTCAGGATCTCCTCAAAACACAAGAAGCACATTAGCAAAAGAAAATCCAAAACCAGCTTAATGTTCGAGTGCATAAGCTGCAGAAAGCAAACCTAACCATGGAGATGTAACATTATCATGTCAAAACCAAATCACATTTCACTGCAGAATTTCTTCAAAGCAACAGGCAAGGCGTGTATTACATATTTTGAATACAAGTCACTTTTGCAAGTATGGGTTGTAGAAAAATAAGTTTTATGTTTAGGCATGTTATCTAGAAAATGGAAATTGCTGTTAATGAAATAGTAGTATTAGTAAAAATCACTTTTCACACTCAGATTGCCAAAAAAATAGGCCATATGGTACTTCAATTTAAATAAGTTTAGAAATTAATAAATAATGGGACAATCTGAATACTATAAAAAATTGAGGAATAGTCATGTAGTTAAACTTAATAATCAGTTTTTTCCAATGCGTTGGTGCCATAGAAACAAGTTTTCCAGAGGGAGAAGCTACCCAATACAATACCCAACCATAAAATAAGGATAAACTTAATTTCAGGAAAGGAATCTTATTGGCAGGCTTGAGACAACAAGCCACACAAACCCAAGTTCACAGCAAGAGAATGGGCAATAGCAGAGATTGCTTCATAAAATTTACTACAACATATTTACATAGCTTGTAGCCAATAAACATGATCATATCAATGTCACTCAAAAATATTGAGATCCTTTGAAACATTCTGCATGGAGGCATTGAGGTCACACACAATAAATAATAACTTCACCACTAAGTTAACTCTACAAACTCCAGATATGTTATCAGTGGAGTAATTTTTACCCACTAACATCTTCAGTTACAGTTTTAAAGCACATATACCTAACAAAAGATTAAAAAAAAAAAAAATTAGAACTTCCACTCAACTACAAAAACATTGTTGCAGTTAAACATTCTACAAAAAGAGTTACGTTGTCTTGAAGTAGAATCCGAGTTCTCAGTATACCGACATATATAAATAAAGTTTCATTCAAAGACAGTCATACTATGGTGGGTGATTAGTAGTAAGCCTCATGTAATTCTCCTACAGGCCATTGCCATTCTTTGAGGCAACACCATAGAAGAAGAATCATGTAGGTTTAAGATGACAATCATATGGAAGAAAAAGTTATCAAATCCTAACCAACCACAGAACCCAGCCAGAGGCAGAGGTTGAAGACATGAAACCAAATATTGTCAACAATAATGGCATTAGTATCATATATAGATTGCACTGACACTCCTACAGGGGCTATATCTCATGTCCTAGATAGAGATAAGAACATAAAAAGTATTTTGACCTATACATAATTAATAGGGCGCATAAAAAACTAAAAGTACTATCACAAATTGGGTCCAGTTGAGAGATCACGAATAAAGAATTAAACTAACTACTGGAATGCAAAATGCATGTCAACAGAGCGTGGCCTTTTTTTTTTTTTGTCCTAAACATGCCCAAAGCAAAGCCAAAAACCAACAAACCAAGAACAATTGGGATTCAAAAAGCCTAAGCCAACACTTCTTTACCTTATGCACATAAATGAAGCAGAAACTAATGAGCTAAAACAGAGAGTAAAATTACTGAACAAATATCTAAATATCATTTTCCACAGATACTAGCAAATCTGGGCAGACTCATAATTAGAACTATGCCTTAAAGGTAAAACATCACATTCACATGAAGCTTTAGTCAAAACACTCCATTTGGAGCTTGCGAGCCCCCACATTTATGTGAAGATCAGCATCCCCTGTACATGTATGTATGCCAAAATGGCATAAGGCCAACAAAAAGGAGACATCTTGTCAACAAGGATTAGTCCTGATATGTGGTCCATGGTGATAGAAAAATCAATAGGTTTTACCTTACTGAAATATTAATAACAAAGAAAATGTACTCCAAGCCTCTAACCATTAACAAGAGCAAGCAAAAGGTGAACCACCGTGGCATATGAACACAGGCTTATCGGTATAACCCCCGGCTAGTTAAGTTCATAGAAAAGAGACTGTAAGGGAAGTAAATGATTTAATTACAAGTAGCACAACCTAAAAATTCAAAGGAAAATACCAAATCTTGGAGACATCAGCAAGATCTCCTCTAGACCTTCTATTTAGCAAGTCGGGTTTACTAGACAAGAAAAGTAACAATGCCACATATGTACTTGGCCAGGTATATTTGATTCCAGAAATTACATAACACACATGATTGCCATAAGCATACAAAAAGATATTAAGCAATTTAAAACATATGGCATCAAAATCTTACATCTGTTGGGTTCCAAAGAAGTAAACAAGCACTTTCTTCCAGTCAGTGGAGTAACCCCACTTCTCCGGTTCACTTACCTGTGCCAAGAAAATAACTTGATAAGCCAAGATGAATCTCTCTTAAAAGCCAAGAAGGAAAAATGAAAAAACCAAAAATAAATTAAGTATAGGCTGAATGTAAGCAATTAACAAATATAAAACTAGCAGATAACCATAGAAAGCACGAGGCACATGTACACTCCTCTTTCTAGCATCTTACTTAAATATGTCAATTCCTTCATATTCCTACATTTTATTTCCTCCCCTGGGAGGCGGAGGATGGGCAAGTCACTCAATTACTCCAGGTGGTCTTGGCTTATTGTCTCTAGTCTCTAACTTCTCGAATCCTAGTTCCTGAAGGAAGAGGATACATGCCTCTCCATCCGAAGAAAGGAAACAAATTTTTAACTTTTAAAATACGTATAATTTAACTTCACCCAATTCAAGGCATTACTTCGTATTTTGGACTACATATCTCTACAAGATTGCCATTTGGTTTAAGTAAGCAATTGAAATCCAGATATGAGGGAGTAAAATTTAAGGAAAGGAAACTAGGAATCTTCCTGCACTATCTACAGTTTGAATCAATTTCACACCCATACAGATAACTAATCCCAAAGAAAAATTCAAGAACCCCCGAACTTTAATTTGAAATCCATAAAACCAGGAAGACCCTTAAGCTGTACTAAAATATAATACTAAAGTCTACACAAAAGTAAAAGCTCAGGATAAAGCAACATGCAATCCAAGACAATAATAAAAGGATATTCTAAACAGTACAGTCAGACGAAAAATAGGTAATTTTAAGAGAAATTGGAAAGGGGCACCTACTGTGGCAGGCCAAGCAGGGAAGCCTTTTACTTTAGCAAGAACAAGATCGCCAACCTTCCATTGGCGGCGAGCAGCGGCAGCGGCAGCCGCTTTGCTAGCGCCCTTTCTGCGACTAGGCGCCATAAGAGGAACCCGCCACAACTATAGTCAAATGAGAGCAAGTGGTTTGAACTGAATAGAATAGCCAGTCTCAGCTCTATGCCAAAATCGCTCAAGAATGGACCGGCTTGGCACTCTGTGGAATTTGCAGACAAACTTCGCAGGCATTGAAACACAAAAGGTCGCCAAGAATCCGAAAATTAAGAGAAGAGATGATGGAGACTGGGGCAGAAAGAAACCCTAATTTCAGTGAGAAAGAGAGTCAGAGGGTTGAAGAGATTTTGTGAGACAAGAGGTGTCACAGAGATATGCTTTGGTTAGGTGTGTGGAAGCTAGGGTGCGCAGGGAGCGTGGGTTTTCTTCCTCGTGCAATGGGCTAACGTGCGCTCTATGCTCACGATACTCGGTCCTCGTGATACTCCCGTAACAGTGTGCACGTGAGAGCGAGACCAAACCTTTTCTTTTCTTTTTTTTGAACAGTGTGAGACCGACCTAAACATGTAAACCATTCAGTGTTCTACTCTTTTTTGGATAGATAACTCATTCAGCATTTAGACCTTCCGCTACTGGCCTAAGTGAATTATATTGGACTTGTCTTTTCTTTTTAGGTCATTATTGGGCTTATCAAAATGAAACATTTACGAACTTCTGGGCCCATTTCTAGCCCAACTAATCTGTAAGAATTAATTTTAGACAACAGTGATTAATTATAACAAAATTTTAATAATTATATTGAACTCAAATAAAATTTTAAGATTATAATAAAACTTGACTAAAATTTTAGCTCAAAATAATTTTTTTCCTTCCTAGACATATTGAAGGGTATTAATCAAAGATGCTAACCCATATTCTTTAATCTCTTACTCAAAAACTAAACTTTTGAACAAGGGAAAAGATATGATAATTTATTTACTGATTTTTCCTACCTTTCTCTTTTAATTTTTGTTTCCCAAATATGCGATCTCATGTATTTTTATATACTAATTTTCACTCACCCTTCAGTGGTTGTTATAATTTATTTAGATGTTTTTATTCAGCCAAGTACTCGCGGACTTCCCCGTCTCCATATTCGTTTCTTCCACGACAAAATTTTGTTGCTATGTAGCCCACTGCACCCTGTGGGGCTGATAGAGTCCATTGTTCTGCGTACACAATAATTGTCATCCCACGTGACTGGTTTGTCACACAAGACTCAAGTGGAGCCTACCATTTTAAAGCATTCTTTTTTATTGACTTTTGTTTTTAAAAATATTTGACAAATTGAACCTACTTAAATAAAATTCATTCGGTTTATTAAAAGCAACTATGAATTGTCATTGTTAAATATAATTATCTTTATTACTATTTTCATTTTATTCCATTTATACGAATCACGAAACATCACAACAACTATTTGGCTCCTCCATAAGCTTCCAGAAATTTCCTTTGCCTAACTTGAATCAAAGTTTCGTATTCTACCTAGAATTATCCAGTAACTTTATGCCTTCCATGTGCTTTAACATTTCACGATCACCGCTTTATTAATTATTACCAGACTCTCCTCGATCTGTACCTTTTTCTACGGATTCAGTGTGCAATATATCACTTCATGCAGACTCTCCACCCTCACTGCAGTATGTAGTAAAGTTTGAGAATATTTATTCTCATATTACAGTAATACTTTTCAGGTTATTATTCTCGTTATCGTACAAACAAGAACTTAATATGTTGTCGCTGGCTAATCTTACAAAAAGTTTCATATATGTATCCAAAAATTTAATCTAGTGACTTTATCTTATGCTCATAACTCAATAAATTAAAACTGACATATTGTTTTATATTTAATCTAATTTGAGAATACCGAAATTTATAAAATAGAACGTAATATCCAGGGAACCTACAAAATTTAAATTTTATTTATTTTATTAATTTAATTAAGTTTTTAGTGATTTAAAAATTAGATCAATTACCTAAAGATTATTTTTTTGTCAGTTTAAGGATTCGTCCAGTTCCAAAAACAATGCTTATTACAAGAGAGTCCACCTTCGACCATACCACGTATCTTAATTGACTAGACGTCAAACGAATTGCTTTGCGTGCACGGCAGACAACACTTTGACATATTCAAAAACACTTTTAAGGGTTTCCCAACTTTCCAAAGTATAACAAGGTTTCACCCGGTGTTCAAAAAATCAGATTAAATTAGTCAATTGACCAAAAAAATTAGTGAATCAGTTGGTCAATTAATTTAAAAGAATTATAAGATCTAAAAATTGAATAACTTATAAAAAAGTAATTTAATTAATAAAAATTAATAGTTAATTGATTTGATTGATTCATTGATTTTTTTTAATATTTTTAAAAAATTATATTTTATACTTTTTGATTATGTCTATTTAACATGTCATCTACTTAAAATTTAATTTGTAATAATTATTCTATTAAATTATTCAGATAAGTGATTTATTAAAAATTAAAATTTAGGTGAAGAATATATTATTTCAATATAGTTGAGTATTGATTAATATCAATAGTTAGTATTACTTATTATATTACATAATAAATTTATATAATATTTATAATATTATTTATTATATTATATAAAAATTAAAAAGATATATTGTAATATATGAAATTAAAATATATATATAATTATCACTGGTTCAACCATATTTAAACTAATGAACTGTGAATCAACATTTTGACTGATTCAATAACCAACCCGATTTTTAAAACCTTAGTTTCACCAACCATTGAAATAACTTTTTTTTTTTACTTGATTTCAATTTTTCTACCAAAATCTCTCTCATTTCTTAAGACTTATCCACCACACAACTTCATGACTACAGATCTCTCTTTTTTTTTTAAGTTATTTAAGTGTTAATTAATATAAATTTTCAATTTATAGTATAAAAAATTAATTATTAGACTCTAATTATTCTAATTTAAATTATTTGGAATCTCTATAAAAGAAGTAGAAATATTTGCTCATAATATTTTTATTTATAAGACTCAAACCCATATTTTGATTTTAAAATATTGAATATTTATTACACCAGCTAAATACCTATTAGTTAATTAATATATATTCATATTTTTAATTTTTAATTACTTGTTAAATATTTAATAATTTTAAAATAAAAAAATCAAAATAATAATTTGTAGATTAAATTATTTTTTTAATCTTGATATTTTCACTCAATTTTTAATTAGATCTTTATTCAAATTGAATTAAATAAATTTATAATTAGCAAATCATCAAAACTTAACAAAAATTTAAGTTTAAAGACCAAATTAAAAAAATTTTAAACTAAAAACTTGGTTACAAAATTTTAAATTATAAAAATATAATAAAAATTTGAGTGAATTATAAATATTACAAGAATAACTTAATTGTTATTAAATAAATAATCTTTTTGTTTATTAGATTTTTCTTGACCAATGATTTTATCTAATAATTGACAAATGATAAATTCATTTCCAAATTAAAAAAAATGGCCAATTATACTTTTTTAAACTTCATCAACCATACATTAGATATTGACCAAAAAAAGAAAAATCATACATTAGATATTGGTACCTTTTGCAAGGTGCCTTCTTTATCGAAGATCTCAATTAACTGCTTTCAAGTCAAAAGTTATCAATAAGAAGATACCACGTGGTCCACTTACACATCAGCGTAACCTACGACAGGCGCATCTCTTATGCTGTTTTGTAGCAGAGATTTGCGTACACTGCGAAGTGACATCAGAAAAGAAAAGTTATCTGCTACCACGTGTACGGAAAAAGACCAATGGTATTTTGTGCACGCCACGTGTCTCGTGCAGAAAAAATCCGACGGAATGTTATCATTAACTCCATTCAATCATAACATCATGATTTAATACGAATTTTTATATATTGCCACGTGTCCCCATGCTAATCAAACGAGATACGTGGCGTTATGATGGATGGAAAATCTTGTGTTGGTAATCGTACTTGTCTACCAGCATCCGGTGCGGTACCCACTGTTCTGTTTTGCTTTTAACGACGTTTGTCTTCAAGCTGATGATAAAGCGCGAGCTCATAAAATATCTTCAAATTTGAAGTCGGACAATAAATTTATTTATATATAAATGATACTGCTTACCCCAATATTATATACAAGCGGCTTGAAAATATTATATTGTATGTCAATTTTTATTTAATATTAAATGAAATTTGAATAAAATTAGATTATGATAATTTTTTATTTTTTAAAAGAAATAAGAAAAAGGAAGTGGGATATTTTGTTTCAACATATGAAATACAATTTCTTTAAAGTTTAAAGTGGAAAAAGAGATGAGATGAGAGTTAGGAATTGAAATCAAGTATATCAGAACACATAATAGCTATGTCAAGGGAATATTTCATTTGAATCAAGATTATTGGACAAATTTAAATAAATTTTAAAACAACGGAATTTTTGTTTAAAGGCAAAATAGATTTATATACAGGAGATCAATTCAATGCTAATAAAAGCCAAAACAAGATGATAGAATCAAATTATGGAGTTTTTATGACTTTTTTTTAATGGCCGACATGAATTATATAGAGTTCACACTTGTTATTTTTTTATTATACATAATTAGATCTTGATATTTTTATTAATATTTTATTTTGTTTTAAACGATATAATAAACAACCGCAGACGCGGTTAGTCTTTTCACAGTCGCACTCATATATATATATATATATATATATATATAGGTTGTATGTATATTATCAATAAAATATTAAAATCTAAAATTGTATTATCATGGACTCAAACTCAGCGGAGACATAAGACGTACCAGCCAAAACGTCAAATTGGAAAATAAATATCAGGGGACACACAGTTTAGTGTTTACGGTCATACGTAACACGGGCTTGTGGGGCGGTTTGCATAAAGAAACTTGACAATGTTGTGCTTATACGAATTAAATAATTAAGTCTCAAATTTATTGGTTAAAAAGCCTTCGAGTCACAAAAACGTAGATATTTTGAACAAGATTAGATTTATGTATCATGTGGGAGCCAAGAAGAAACATGACATTCCCTCCCAACTAACGAAACCGCGTAAGCCTGCGGCCCCTCAATCATAAATTATGATTAATAGTGCCTGCACAGCCAGAAATAGTAAGAGAAATTGAGAGTGGGTGTCCAACACGCCTGCTAAAGCCAAATTTAAAGAAGATCGGTCCACCAGGACAAAGCTGATCATTAGCTTTGTCATATGCTACCTGACAAAGCAAGCTCCATGACCATGACCATGACCAACAACTTTTCTTTATTTAACTCCACTCCCACTCCTCCATCCCATCACCACGTGATCATGCCTATTCCCTTTGAATAAAATCATCCCACAACAATATACTATACTCATTCTACTCCCCACACGTGTTGTCCCCTCCTTCCCCCACGTGTACGCCACAATTTTGCAGGTTTAATGGGATTATAATATGGATAATTCTGGTGCACTCCTGTCCAACACCCTCCTTCTACAAGCCACGTAAACCCCTGATATTTTCGAGCCACAAAAACGGATATTTTAAGATCTTAGTCCAACTGGACACGTGGCGACAAATGCTGCTTCCATTCCTTCAATGACGTTACGCCTCGATTCTCTTGCACGGCATTTCAGTAATATCTATGTTGCCAACACGTGTCACTTGGCCAATAACAAGACGCAACGTGTGTCTTTCCTCAGCAGGATCTAAGGATCAGCCATCCGCTGTGTGACACGTGTTGAGCTACTGATCATCCACCATGGATTATATAATCCCGTAGATATCGCTGTCCTTCGCGAAACTCCCGTATCCGCCAAAATGAGTGCCAACCGGCGACTCCGACCAAATCCTCCGAGCGAGGGATCTGAGTCCGGTGACTCGGGCTTACTCAATGAGCGCATACTCGTTCTCGTCTTCGAGTCCATCAAGTGGGACCTCCGCACCCTCTGTCTGACCGCGTCGTTGAACCAGAAGCTGCGAGCGGTGGCCAAACGACTCCTCTGGCGCGAGATGTGCGTGTACCGCGCACCGCGCATGGTAGCTGCATTGGCAAGTGGTGCTCCAAATGGAAGAATTGGAGGTGGGTGGGACGCGCTTGCGAAGCTCATGTTCTATTGCTGTGGGTGCCAGTCCACTAAGCATTTCCGGATCGGTCAACCAGTGGCGGGTCACTTAGTGAAAGCGTCCAGATTTTCCAAGACATCGGGTCGGAGCTTCTTGACAAAGAAGTGCAGAGGAGACCTGTTGTATGTAAGCGATCCATGCGAGCACCGGATGGGGGATTTGGAAGATGATCTAGGAGTATACAGAGGGGTATTTCAAGGATTTATGAGATCAAGGACGAGGGCGTGCTTGATCCGACGGCAAGTGGAACTGGAGCAAATAGTGAGGTGTCCATATTGTGGGGCTCGCGTTTGGAGCATGACCAAAGCCAGGCTGGTTCCGAAGAGCGCGGCCAGGAGGCTGGGCTCGCATGATGGAGGACTGGAGTATTTTGTCTGTGTGAATGGGCATTTGCATGGAACTTGTTGGCTGGTGCCGCTGTCGTCGGATGACAATGATCCTGAGGAGGAGGAGGTGGACGACGACGACGACGACGACGATGACGACGCAGTCTACAACGAGGGTCGGGATTGTGTGCGTAGGATTGACCCGGACGATCGGACGGCTACAAATGGAAGTATGAGCTCGATTGGAGAGGACATAGTGGACGATGGGCCCGCTTAGTCAGAGTTTCTTTGACAAGCTCTTCTGGTTGACCAGAAGTCGGAGCCACGGAATTTGGCTCGTCTTTGGTATCACGATCCATTTTGCGTTTTTCACCGGAGATGAATCGAAATCTAGTGTGAGTTGCGACACACTGCTGTTAGATTCGCTAGTCCTCTGTTCACACTAGTGTTCATTGCATGGAATATTCAATTATGCTTTATTCCGGGAATATTCGCTTCCCCTCTTTTTTTGCCTTAGCTTATAATTAGTTAGATTAGCTGAAGGCCTGTAAATTAATTTGCGATAGTCATTATTGTTCTCAGTTCCCAGGTCGAGTGCAAAGGGTAGGAAAAAGAGTTTCACGTGGGTGATGATGAACAGATCTCTTGAAAAGGCCCTTAATACATGATTATATATACAGTTTCTTGTTTTAAATTAACGTAGACGTATTTCATTTTTTGGGGCCATGCATTTTTATGTGAAGAATGTTTGGGTTAAATGTGCTATCGTAGACTCTGGAATAATGCATATTTCTTGTTTTTTTGTGGTAAGTGAAGTAATGAATATTTCTGTATATTATTTCCGTATATGCCACGTTTACTGTAACTCTGATGGAAGGTCAACCATTTACCTAAAAAAAGGAATTCCACGCGGTCCTTCTGCCGTGAATACTCTGTCCCTCCTTTTTGAAGAAAAAAATAAAGAACCTTATTCTACCAAAAAGAAAAAATGAAGAGCCTTAAAAAAGAAGAGGTATTAATTATTATTCTTGTTAGCAGGGTGTGGCTAATAGTTTGGGCGGTAAAATATTTAATGATTTTAAATTTAAATTTTTTTTTAACAAATAAGTTTTTTAATTAATGCTCCTAAGATATTATTTAGTAAAATCTTTATTATTACTATTATTATTATTATATTTTTTAGCGTATATATATATATATATATATATAAAGCATTCTTTTTACTTAATTCTGTTATTGCACGGAAGTTGTTAACTCGTGAGTCCAAAAACGTTCGAAAAAGTGGGGCAATGACACGCTTTCGATCCTTTTGCCGCGAGCTCATTGCCTCTGTTCTCATAGGCTCCACATCCTGAGAGAATTGGCATTTCTCGGAAAATTCGTTACCGTATTATTCGGAAGTGGCGTTGCCGGCGAGATTCTCTTGCCTTTCTGTTTGGACATCGGGAAAGCAAGACGAAAGAAAACGAATTCCGGTTAGTGTTCTTTTAGGATCTAGGCAAGCTTATCCTCCGTTCCATAAGGAATCAACGCATTGGTTAAAAGTTTATTTTCTCACCGTTGTTTCTTATTAGCCAAACATTGGCTCAAATCATTGCTGCATGGAGATTTCCTTGTTTACAATTCGTCGTCATTGATAATGTCTTAGAAATTCGTGAATATTGTACGTCTCATGTATGGGATATTACAAGTTTGCGAATGCTTATGTGAGGTCATTGCTCTTCGTACAAACAGTTAACGAAAACATAATTAACTAAATTCATTTTTCAGCTAGTTATATATATTTTCTTGTTTATATGATTTTGGCAAATTAAAATCAAGCAGTTCCCCCAGTTCATTATGTGTTTGCATTTATGCTAACTGGTCGGAGATAACATTAGAATTGAACTATAAATGGTATAACATTCTCATGGTTGTTTTTCTTTGTTTTTATCCTGAATCTTTCACTGCCTTATGAAGGAGTAGTTCATATTTCAGTTTGAAAATGTTAACCTTAAATCGGATTTGCTGAACATCGCTACCACATTAGTCAACAATTCAGAGCTTTAAACATAGTAGTATAACCTAAGGCATACACGGCCATATGAGTTTCGTTAAGGTCATTCTGGCATGGAAACTTGATAGGGCATGACTAACTCAATTCAATGGGGATAAAGTAGAATTAGCCTCAAAATAGTAAAATATTGGAAAAATATTTTATTTGTTTCTATATGAACTAAGATGCAGATTAAGTGCTTCTAAGGAAAGAAAATGGCGAGTCTTTCGGAAATTGGCGTTTCTGCAGCTATCAATCTCCTGTCTGCAATTGCCTTCCTGGTGGCGTTTGCAGTGTTGCGACTTCAACCCATTAACGATCGGGTTTACTTCCCAAAATGGTACCTGAAGGGGATAAGAGGCAGCCCAACGTCTTCTAGAAACTTTGTGAACAGATTTGTAAATCTGGACGTCACGACATATATAAAGTTTCTGAACTGGATGCCAGCAGCATTGAGGATGCCGCAACCAGAGCTCATTGATCACGCAGGGCTTGACTCTGCTGTGTATATTCGGATTTATCTTCTAGGGTGAGTCATCTATATATTAGATAACGTTTCTAATCAAAACTCTAAACACAGAGGGACTTACTTGAGACACAGCACCATCTACTGTTCTCTATTTACTTACCTTTTCTCTTCTAATCTGAATTCCTTTCTCTGACTGAATTACTCATATACAGCTTGAAAATATTCGCCCCAATTACCATACTCTCTGCAATGGTCTTGATTCCAGTTAATTGGATAGGGAAAACATTGGAGGACTCTAAAGATTTGAAGTATAACGATATTGACAAGATTTCAATATCCAACATTCCATTTGCATCAAGAATGTGAGATAATCTTCCGAGCTTCTCTCTTTCTCTCACAACACTTAAAATCCTTGACTCATCTATGGGTTTTCTTGGTCAAAACTTTGAGCAGAATCTGTCTCCTCAGGAAATCACACTGAATAGCGTTATATTGATATAAAAATAGGGTGCAGCTTTCTTGCTTTGTACTTCATACCATAATTCTCATGTTATTCTGCCGTCTGACTGCTTTATATTCTATATCACGAAATTTTTGCCATCTTATTAGATTCTGGGTGCATATTGGTATGTCATATATCTTCTCATTTTGGACGTGCTATTGTCTCTTCAATGAATACAAGATTATAGCGGAAATGAGATTGAGATTTTTAGCATCTGAAAATCGTCGTCCAGACCAATTTACTGTAAGTTCTCTCTCTTTTTTTTTTTCGATGTTAAATTGATGATCAGTCAGTTGGTATCCGTTTTGTAGTATTTACAACAGACTTGTCACAATTGACATTACCATTTTGACATGTTCGTCTTTTGTTTTCCCTTCGCGCATATGCGTGTTTTACTTCCAGTTGTTAGAAGAACTGAGCTAATAGATGCCGCTAACTTTCCAGCTATCGCGTGTGCTTCCGTCCATTCCAAGCAACATGAATGTTTATTCTAGATAACTACTATGAATTTTTTTTTGCAGGTCCTGGTGAGAAATGTTCCGCCAGACCCCGATGAGACAGTCAGTGAGCATATCGAACATTTCTTTTGCGTTAATCATCCTGACCACTATCTGTTGCATAATGTATGTATGTTACTTTATTATTTTCTTACTATACTGGCTCGAAAAGTGACACATCATGTGCCAATCGCGTTTGTAGTTGTTTTGATACATCGGTCTTCATCTTGGAATAAGGCATTGTAATACACAGAAATCTTCTCCCAGTAATTTTCTGTTAAATCATAAGTCTTGAATTTCAATTTTTAACATTTTTATATGGTGTTTAGCATATGAGTTTCTTAATTTCCTAAATACTTGAAAACTAATATATAAAAGATCAGAGCAATATATAAAAAAGAAATCAATATTCTCAAATTGTTTAAGATATATATTACATATAAATTTTAAAATTTTGATATTTTAATATTTAAATATTCTATAAATAGATTAGTAAGCACTTGGAAAACTAAAATTCCTACATACCAAACATCAACTTAGTATTTTCTCTGATTTACTAAAAGATTTATATCTTGTGAATTGGTAGGTTGTCTATAATGCGAACAAGCTTGCATCTATAGTTGCAGAGAAGAAGAAGATGAAAAATTGGCATATTTACTACCAAAATAAATTTGAAAGATCTGGTTCACAATCACTTAGGCCAACTACGCGGGTATCTTTCTCAACACGAAGAACGACCAAGTAGTAGTTTATAAAATTTGGGCTGAGTGAGATTATTCTAACTTTTCTTCTGAGAATATCTGTAAGGTAACCATAACTAATGGCTTCTACGTTTTGCAATTTGAAATCATATGTATATAGACAGGCTTTCTAGGTCTCTGGGGAGATAAAGTAGATTCTATTGATCATTACGCAGCGGAGATTGCTAAGCTGACTAAAGAAGTAAGTGATGATTTTTGCGTACTATGGTTGTGTCAATGCCATTTTTATTTTGTTCTTTTTGGTTTATAGGTATGCGTTTTGTATCAAGATTTTTTTATCCATTCATTAAAAATGTATTTCAGGTTTATCACTGTCAATTCGTGTTTATAATATTATCAAGTAAACAATTTGATGATGATTATCATTGTTATTACCCTCAAGATAATGAACTATGTTTTTAAGAGTGATTAGGGGAGAAGCTAAAGTTCAGAACAGGCCATTTTGTTTTACGACTTCATTCTTGCTCTGATTTCTCCGGCTTATTCACAAGAGTCATAGGAACTTTCAATATCTGTCCAACTCTCATGATGTATTTTAAAATTTGTTTTATATACATGGAAATGGAAAAAATTATCATTGGTAACTAAGATCTAACAACATAATAGAAAAAATATTCAGACTTTTACCACGTGATCCCATTCCCCTGTATGTTTTGACATGTCATTCAATACTCATTGTCATCAAGGATCAAAATTCTGAGTAAAAATTTCCCTTTTCTTTTGGTTGTGTTCCAATGAAATTTCTTGATATGGAGGTCATTTTTATTATGTTAATTTCAAGCAGGAAGAGGAAGAAAGAGCAAAGGTTTCAAGTGATCCTTCGGCCATAGTTCCTGCGGCATTTGTTTCATTCAAAACTCGATGGGGGGCAGCAGTCTGTGCTCAAACTCAACAATCTAGTAATCCTACTATTTGGCTCACAGAATGGGCTCCTGAGCCTCGGGATGTCTGTTGGGAAAACCTTTCAATTCCATACGTTGAACTCGCTATTCGAAAATTGCTCATGTCTGTTGCTCTGTTTTTCCTAATATTCTGCTTCATGATACCAATAGCATTCGTCCAATCTCTAGCCAACATTGAGTCGATTCACAAGGTTTTACCTTTCTTAGGGCCAATGTTGGAAATGTAAGTGCTTTCTATCTCACACCAAACAATATAAACGCTTCGTAGGCTAAATTGCAAATTAAATCACCCTTGATTTCCCTAGCTTATTTTCTGAATAGTATGTTAAACGTTTTTACATCATTCTGCACCCTGAACATGCTGGATCTTGGGCATAGCTATTGTCATATTTTCTTCAAGTCTAATGTGAAGAAAGTCATTAAATTAATTATTAATCCATCATAAGAATTAGAAATGTGTGAAGTCTGGACCATAGAGGTGAAAGTCATAAAACTCTCAATGTTCGGTCTGGTCCATAGAGAATATATTTAAATGCAGCAATTTGATATTGAAGGACATAACAGTTTAAGCGGATTGAATTTTAGTTATGTTTGTCTATATGAAAGGCTGTACCATTCTCCATTAATCATTTATAGGAAAATGTCTTCTTTCTAACACTACAGTGGAGTGCGCACTGTCTTGTATCATTTTACAATTAATGGATTTGGTTTCGTGCGCTGAGAAGTAAGAACCTTGTTGCAGGAATACTGTAAAGTCTTTTATACAGGGATTTCTACCAGGTCTAGTATTGAAGATATTTCTTATTCTGCTTCCAACAATTATCATGTACATGTCCAGACTAGAAGGTCATAGATCGTTTTCAACTTTGGAGAGGACATCAGCTGCGAAATATTACTTTTTCATTCTCGTCAATGTATTCTTTGGAAGCATTATAACAGGAACGGCATTTCAACAACTTAATCAGTTTATTAAAGGGTCCTCTTCAGAGTAGGTTCTTGGCTAGAGTTTAGATAGTTTCTGATCTTGGCCTTACATATGCGACGTCAAGTGACAATGTAACAACATTATTGCAGGTTCACACAAATGGTTGGCAGTACAGTCCCCATGAAAGCCACATTCTTCATCACATATATAATGGTTGATGGTTGGGCTGGAGTTGCTGCGGAGATCGTCAGAATAGCTCCATTAGTTATATTCCACCTGAAGAACACGTTCTTGGTGAAGACGGAGCAAGATAGAGAGCAGGCTATGAATCCTGGAGGCTTGGACTTCGCTGTCAATGAACCTCGCCTACAGTTATATTTTATGCTGGGGCATGTGTATTCTCCCATAACACCCGTGCTTCTCCCTTTCATTGTTGTCTTCTTTGCCTTTGCCTACCTCGTCTTTCGGCATCAGGTGAGCTATAATAAGCTTTTCTCTCATCCTTTGTCATCTGCTAACATATCAAACAGAAAATCCTGCTCTTTTTTGCTTCCTTCTTATAAAATTATCATATAAATTAAACGCAAGCAATAGTGAGCAATATTTTGGAAGTTTATCTAGCATTCCTTTACAAACTGAAACATACGTCATAAGATATAATATATTTTGATGGTGGCTTACCGCTTATTTTCGTTGTGACAAGATCATCAATGTGTATCATCAGAGATATGAGAGCGGAGCAGCGTTTTGGCCAGATATCCACCGTCGAATACTTATCGGCTTGGTTATATCTCAGATTCTTATGATGGGATTGTTAAGCACAAGAGGTGTCGATAAGTCGACGATGGTGCTTATTGCACTACCTGTTTTGACATTGTGGTTTTATTGGTATTGCAAAGGGCGCTTTGAATCAGCTTTCGTAAAATTTCCATTAGAGGTTGGTGATGAGCACGCATACACTGTTCTAATTTTTTCCCTTAATTAGGACGCTTGGAAACACTTTCTTTGTCTAAACGAGTTTCCTTGTGTATTTTGGTTTCTGTAATTATCTGAGAGTAATCATTGATGCAAAGAAAATATTATGGGGTTTGGTCTTTTTGGGTGCTAATCAAAGTGAGAGAATAACACTTGCTCATGACATTTGATGACAGGATGCCATGGTGAAGGATACACTTGAAAAGGCTGTTGAACCAAACCTGAACATGAGACTGTATCTTCAAGATGCTTACATACACCCAGATTTCAAGGGTGGTGTTGTTGACAAACCAGAAATCATCGATGAGGAAGAGAACAATCCACTCATCCAAACCAAGAGATCTCGTCGGAGTAGCAAGCAACAATCAGAAGTCGGCAGTTCCGACGTTCCGGGTTCGCCTTCTGGTAACATGACCAGAAGTACCAGTACCGACGATCAACATGCTCAATAATTAGTTACTTTTGTTCAATGCTAATGATATATTGTTCACAGCAGAAAAAATGTAGCATGCCCAATTGACCCAACTATGTCTTCATATAATACCATGTACATTTTTCCTGCCCACCAACTCATTGATTATGAGGATAGTTTGAACGTGAGATAGTATAGATTATAAAATGATTTAAAAATTCAGATTTTTTTAGGTTTTTTAATAATTTTTAATTTCATATTTTAAGCTCTTCATTTGCTATTTTTTTTAAAAGGTCAGCATCATAAGAATTTGGAAATTTCATTTTTTTTTAAATTTTCAATAATTTAGGGGGCATGTTTCCTTAATCTCTTCCCTACTCATGTTCAAATTGACATTTTTAAAAATTTTTAGGGTCAAACGTGTCCCTTACGTAAAAAGTGGATTCTGTGCTCAATAAAACAATAAATCAACGCAGTTTTATATATTAATCAAGGCCTACAATCCTTTAATTAAAAGGAAAAATAAATTCTAGATATTTTATTTTTTCTTTAAAAATGGATATTATTCCAGAATAAATCAAATATTAATAAGCTACATATACATACGTTTGACAGAATAAATTCTGTCAAGATATTTTAAGGTATTATTTATATTAAAGTATTTTCAAAAACACAAACGATGCGACGCAAAACCCATTTAAGTTTCTAGAATGTATTTAGCGAGTATTATAATTTGACAGGTGGCCGTTAGTTTCAGTTGAAAAAGTAGTGGTAATCAATGAACATTGAACAACTTCTCTTTAGGTTTTCCCCATAGTCACGCTTTCGCAGCTGCATTGTGTGGTCCCTAAAATGATATAGAAAGACAAGGGAATACGGCAGTGAACCCTAACCCACATTGTTGCTGCCCCAGATTCCCTTTTCGCTTACTGGAATACAAAATGCCGATCATGTAAGTTTCAATCACAATGTTTGTTCTTGAATTCTTACCACTACTTTATAGTACGAGTATTTGACTTCTATTTTGGGTGTTGGTTCAAGAATTGAATTTTCAAAAATTTATGTTTGCCCTAAACAGGCACAGAAATATTACGTTTTGATCACTGCTTGTGTATATATACTCCACTCGTAAATTTCATTATGCTTTCATTCATAACGGAGGTTAAAAAAGAATAATCTACCTGGGCATATTTTCTCTGGAAATTGAATATGATTTTTGTAATTTTTTCAATTGTTATTATCATTGTTATGTTGGATTGAGTTGCGCCTGAATTTTTAGTTGCATGAATCAGTGTCAAACAAGAACATTTGCTGCTTCATTTCTGTACCTATAAAACTAATATTAATCAAGAGTAACTTTTTCTCCATTAATGATATGTGATAACATATAATTGGTTTTTTCTTCTGTCTTTGGATGCATCATGATAATTAATGCAACTCTAGTTTCTGAAGCCCATTCCTGTCAAATTTTTTCAGCTGACTAGTGTTGTTTCTTTGGATAGCCATATTCAATTAAAAAGTACCTCTACTTGTATACTTTATTTATGTATTTATTTATTTTGCCAATACTTGTATACTTGATTATTTCAATGATTTCCTTCTGCTTTTTTCTGAAAAGCTATTGTAGGAAAAATATCTCTCATAATTTGTTCATGCAATGCACTAATTTCTGCTACTGTAGCCTGAAAACTTCCCAAAACCATTAAGAAGTAAGAACCTCCTTCCCGGCTTTTGAAGATGAACACTGCTTTTGTGTTATGATACATCCTCCTCAAGCACGAGATGGCGAATCTACTGCTATCATATTCAATACAGGCATGCTGTAAAAAATCAAAGGCCATCGAACAATCTCAGATATTACCCTCTAGTCAGTACCAATTTGGAAACAAACTGTCTTGCTTTGACAAATCAGATAAAGGAAAAAAGCTAGTTAATAGAGGAATGCAAAGCATCACTCTCCCTTTTTACCCAAATTTCACTTCAAAATTGCATGCAACATCAAAAATATCTATTGAGGAAACTGAACAAGAAGTCACCACATTTACTGAAGCTGAAGATCTAAGAAGGGCATGCACTTATTTTTTCAGGACAGAAAACAGTGATCAGGTGAAAGTTTATGTAAAAAAGAAAAACTTCAAATATTCTGTGTATGTTGAGGTTCCATCCTTGCAACTTCATGGTAAAGGAGAAGGGCTGGTGTTGTGCTGGGCTATTTACAAATCCAATTCATCATCCTTCATTCATTCGGATTTAATTAATTCAACTAAAGATGCCGGAACAGGGATGAATATTAGTGCATTTCCACAGTCTTCTTTTGGCAAGTTTGAAATTGAATTGGAATTTGATGCAAAACAAGTTCCCTTCTACTTCTCATTTATCCTGAGATCGTCATTAGATGTCGAGTCAAGTGGCTTGGAGATTAGAAATCACAGGAAAACAAATTTTTGTGTACCTGTTGGCTCTCTACCAGGATATCCATCTCCACTTGGTCTCTCTTTCTCTTCCGATGGTTCTATAAACTTCGCCATTTTCTCAAGACACGCGGAAGGCATGGTTTTATGCTTGTATGATGACACCAGTCCGGAGAGACCTGCGTTAGAGCTTGATCTGGATCCTTATCTCAATAGATCAGGTGACATCTGGCATATCTCATTTGAAAGTGCTTGGACTTTTTTAAGCTACAGTTATCGCTGCAGAGGGACTGTTGTTCAGAGAAACAGGAATGATGATTGTACTGAGGATAATTTTCTGGATCCATATGCTAAAGTTACTGGGAATTCTTATCCTAATGGTCACGGATCAGGGTTGCTTCAGAAGTATCTTGGATGCTTGTACAAAGAACCTGCTTTTGACTGGGGTGATGATTTTCATTTAAATTTACCAATGGAAAAATTATTGGTCTACAGGTTGAATGTTGAGCATTTTACACAGCACAAGTCCAGCGAACTATCAAGTGATTTAGCTGGGACCTTCACTGGTTTGGCTGAAAAGCTACAGCATTTTAAAGATCTTGGTGTCACTGCAATTCTATTGGAGCCAGTTTTCACATTTAATGAGCAAAAAGGACCATATTTCCCTCGTCACTTTTTTTCCCCAATGCACATTTATGGACCATCCGGTGATCCTATATCTACTATCAACTCTTTAAAAGAGATGGTGAAAAATTTGCATGCAAATGGGATAGAAGTTCTAATGGAAGTTGTTTTCACCCATACTGCTGAGATTGGTGCACTTCAAGGAATTGATGACTTATCCTACTATTATGCAAATGGAGTTGGTGATTTGAAAACACGTAGTGCTTTGAATTGTAACTATCCTATAGTGCAACAACTGATTCTGGATAGCCTTCGGCATTGGGTGACTGAGTTTCACATTGATGGATTCTCTTTCATAAATGCTTCATATCTGTTGAGGGGATATCATGGAGAATACTTGTCTCGGCCACCATTGGTTGAAGCAATTGCTTTTGACCCATTACTCTCAAAGACTAAGATCATCGCAGATTGCTGGGATCCCTATGACATGGTAACAAAGGAAGCCCATTTTCCTCATTGGATGAGATGGGCTGAAATGAATGCAAATTTTTGTAATGATGTGAAAAACTTTTTAAGGGGTGAAGGTCTTCTTAGCAACCTTGCTACAAGACTTTGTGGGAGTGGGGACATGTTTTCAGATGGGCGGGGCCCTGCATTCTCATTTAATTTCATTTCCCAGAATTATGGACCCACCTTTGTGGACTTGCTCAGCTTCAGTAGCGATAAGCTAGATGGAGAATTAAGTTGGAATTGTGAAAAAGGACCCACCAAAAATTCCCTTGTCCTTGAAAGGAGGCTTAGACAAATCCGTAATTACCTCTTCATATTGTTTGTATCGTTAGGAGTACCTGTTCTGAACATGGGAGATGAGTGTGGTCACTCTTCTGGAGGTTATGTTGACAGAAAACCATTCGATTGGAATGCTGTAAAAACAGGTTTTGGGAAAGAAATCATACAATTCATTTCGTTTTTAAATTCATTAAGAAAGAGGCGAAGTGATATACTCGAGAATAGGAGCTTCTTGAAAGAAGAGAACATTGAATGGAGTGGAATTAGCCAGGCCCCACCGAGATGGGAAGACCCATCCTGCATGTTCTTGGCTGTGACTTTGAAGGCTCGAAGAATGGATTTCCCTGTCAGCTCTGAATCTTGGGATTTATGGGGTGACTTATTTATTGCTTTCAATGCAGCTGATCATCCAGAAACTGTTGTTTTACCTCCAACTCCAGAAGGAACGTCATGGTGCCGATTAGTTGATACAAGTCTGCCATTTCCTGGGTTTTTCTCGACCAATGGTGAATTTTTGCGTGAGCAGACAGGGGGAATGTTTACTTATGAAATGAAGGCTCACAGCTGCACATTTTTTGAGGCAAATCATCGTATCAGTCAATAAAACTCTTTTTCTTCAGTCTGCTACCTCCTCCAGATTCCCTGATCTCTCAATGTAGTTATTGTCGTTACAAGCGTTTGACCTTACATCTCGTTAATTAATATAATAATAAATTGGCGAAACGTAGAATATCATTAGGACAATGGTTGCTGGAATCCCATTAAAATACTACAAACATTCGTTGTAATGTTCTTCGTAAATTAAGTGGATGATTCTTTTATGGAGTTAATCATTTACGCAATTATTTATATTATTAAATTTTTAATCAAAATTAAGTATATAAAAATTTATTTTACAAATAATTAATTATAAAATAAATAAATTATATAAATTATTCTCGTTATGATCCAAAAATTTAATAAAAAAATATAAAAATTATACTTTTTTCATACCCCTTATACTAGCATCCCCAAATAATATGTATTCAAAATTTTGTCCCTCCCACAGCCACAGCTCATCAAGCCAGCGCAGGTAGTTAGACGTTCTCCTTCTTGTAGTCTTTATTCATTTATTCAACTCGGTGATTGTGTGGCTTTAAGGTGAGAAAAGTTTTAGCGGTCAAGCATTTGACTGTTTCATGCATTCACAGTTCTACTTATCATCAAATCACTGGCTTAATTATCGAGGACCATAGTCACAGTTTACAGTACTAATATCTACATTGTGCAACATTGTGCTCCAAAAGCTCTTGCGTCTAAAGCTAACAATGGAAAGCTTCGATTGCCATGTCCATCGTAACTACAAAACGTGAAAAAAAAATGTAACAATAACTCTACAAGAAAAAATTGTTTTTGGCTACAAGTTCCAACATTTTGGAATAACGTGAGTACGGTTTTTCATGAAAAGACCAATTCTTTTCCAGCAAATGCATAAACCCCAGGTCACGTTGGTTTGCTTGGTAGAACTTGTTATTACTCTGCTTGCTAGACGATAATCATCATGACTATAGTCTTCGTTGATTCTATCAAAAACTTGAATTGCTACGTAGCGAAAGCTGTAGCATATGGAATAACGTTTTTCTTTTCTACTCCCTAACTGCACAAGAGGAAAACAGAACACATGTTGATCAACATATATGCACTGCACAATACTTGCAAGTTCCGGCCGATTAAAACCTATTCTCAATTATCATTTCAGCTGCAGCACCCATGACACCCTTCCCTCCAATTTCTAAAAGGCGAAGAGCCAAGTTTTCTTCATTCAGCTGTCTCAATCCATTGCTCAGTCTCTTCAACATATCCACATCGACTTCCAAGACCCACAAAGGTGTGCACTCCACCATCAAGCTCACAAACCCTGACAAATAAGCACGCCATGTGGCACAATCACAACGAAGTGATATTTTTCCATCTAGGGCATTTGCAAGAAATTCTAAATGAGACCCAAGAATCTTTGGTCGTCGTTTTGATGCCGGTGATGAACAGTCCACACCCCAAGCAAATGTCCCACTAAGCACAGCAAAATAAGCCAGCGCATAGCCTTTAAGCATGGCAACCACAAGTCCAGATTCTCCTCCACCTTCCTGCTCAGATCCATGGGCTGATAAAAACCAGGAAGGCAGAGTTTCTTTAATCAAAGATTGAACCAAACTTGATCCCCCTGATATCCAAAGCAATGAGGCTCCAAGTAGAGCAGCATGCTTGACACGTGTCATTGATGTAGCAAGAGAAATCTGTCCATATCTCATTCCATACTTGGTCTTGTTTAGTTTCTCCACTTGTCCCTTGGGCAACCCACTACTTGCTATGTCTCTGACTGAAAGCATCAAAAGAGACACAATTTCTTCTGTCAAGAACATGACATCTCTAACAGACCGGAACACCCTTAGATAGAGAAACCCAGGAGCAACTGGAGAGATCCCACCGGAGAAGTGGGAACCAAAGCCATGACCAAGAAGGGCACCAACACCACCGTTGTTATAAACAGAGGCAGAACCAAGCCCAAGTGTTGATGTGAAGCAACTTTTTAGGAGCTGAACTACAGCATCCCTGCTGTGGTAGAAGACAGTTCCAGAAGCAGAGAAAACTAGGAAGTCACTCCAACGCTTCACCTTCTGGACCCACAAAGAAGCTACAATGGGCATGCATGGCCAGGGGCAACCAGAAGCAAGAGCATTCATAGCTGGACCAATGAGGACAAGGTAGCGCTCAGAAGTTTTATCGAGTTTATAGGTTATTGTCAGGCTTACAAAAGCTGCCAATGGCAAAGGAAGGGTAGCCGGACAGTTCCCACCTGCTTGCAAGGAGTTTATATATAGTGTCAACAGATTGATTTGATGAACCATGTTTTTTCCACAGATTAAATCTTTAGTGCACCACAAATTTAAATAACAGCTACAGTGATACTCCCAGGTCATTCATACAGCTAGTTGATTAACTGAGAATTCATTCATCATCTGTGAACTACTCCGACAAAAATCAGATATATCCAAAACATGCCAAACTAGTCAGCATGGAGAGTGAAACTGACATAAATGCTGGAAGAATGAACAAGAAAAAGTAATTTGATTTCTAACAAAGGAAGCATGTAAAGATTTCTGATACTCAAAAAAAATTGATGTTTCAACAGGACCAAAAAATAAATATCTATAAAATTGAAGACTATAAAAATGTATAAATTCAAGACTAAGTTGAATTACCAGCAGCAAGGCTTGGGACATCAACACCTGTTGCTGCTACAATTTTCTTTATCTGTTGCTCAACAATGGATAAATTTGCAGCAGGGCTAGGCCAATCAGTTCCATTCATAAAAACCGGTTTCCATATGCCCCGTGTTACTTCAGCTGAGAAGTAGCTTACAATGGTAGCTAAAGTTGCTGGAAGAAAATCGGCAAGATCTTTGAGGCCTGAGATAAAAAGCACATAATAACACATCAAACAACAAAAAAACTTGAGATAAATAAGCATTGGCAATCCAGTTTGTTGATTACCCAAACTTATGCTTCCAATATCAACATATTTACTTGTCAAAGTTTTCAACGCCGCCTTAAAATTTTTAGGAGTTTGCTGTCTGATTCTTCGACAAAAACAACATATCAAAAAGTTTATTGAAAAACCTAATCAAGTGATGCTGAATTGTAATAAATATCTATCTATCTATCTATCTACACACACACACACACACACACATATATATATCATGTTTTTATTTGTGAACTTAATAATAATTAATAAACATCTTAAAAATTGAACTTAAGTTTTGTCAACAATAAGGCTATTTATAAAAATATTGAACTATATCCTAATTATTGTCAGATGGTTGGGATGAATGAGGAATTGGGTAGAGGTCCTATGTTCAAGCCATAGTAATGACTTTGTAATGTACCAAAAAACTCTTTTTATTAAAAAAAAAACTCATTTTTACCTATCGCATAGGAGTAAAACTTGTCAGTTGGATTGGCGCTTTTAGAAGGCTCTCCACTATCACAAATAACCCTCTTCACTACAGCCGAATAAGAGAGGAGTTGATGATTGCAATTGTCACAACAGACCATAAAACAGGAAAAACGAACCAAATGTGCCCCAAAATTTCAATCCCAATTCAATTGGCCTATACATTTCGTTTTGCCAATTAAGTTACTCCAAGAGTCACATGTAACGTAAATTCTCACTCCATGGTTTTTAATATTCTTACATTTTAAAGCATCATTGCATCATTATATTTCAGAAATACATATTAATATGAAACTTAGTGATAAAATCAAATTAAAAAGTATTAAGGCATTTTTTAGAGTATGAGGGTAACCTGTAGCCAATTCACGGGGAGAGAGCCTTCCATGAGCAACGGCTGTAAGTGCAGCATCAAGCACAAAGGGAGTAGCTTCGAGGATATCCCATGCAGGTACTTTCAGTTTCATCAAAGCATCATCCAATGCAGACCCAGATGAATTGCTGCTTCCTGAAGTTGTAGGTGTCACAGGCTGAGCACCTCTATTTATCTTCCTGAACATCATGCTTAGTAGTGCCTCAACAATCTGATGAACAGGCCCTCCAGGTGCAAGACCAGAGCGGGTTGAAGCAATACATTCTGTATGTTGCCGATACCAAAAGTTCAACTTTGGAAAGGAATCCATAAAAAGGGGTTCTAAAGAGAAAGTTATATGTTTTGACAATCTTTTGCTTTTCATTCGATCCTTTGGTGATTTTCCAAAGGATGCTAGTATACAGTTCCGAACCAACAAAAGGTACTCGGGACCTAGTTGGTATTCTAATGCCGGAGCTGCTGAACCCCCCATCACATGTTCAAGAGGTGGATGATTAAAACGCCATAACCTCAGCAGAAGAATAAAAGCATTAGAGAATACTGCATGACAAGAGAGTTCTTCTCCAGTAGCAAGTGTCCATGAACCATTAGGAATGCACGATCCAAAAACCTCACATATTGGCATTAGAGTAGCTGCAAGTACTGGAACCTGAAATGAGATGGTAAAATAACTGGCAGATATCAGTTAAAAGTAAGGGGATTTTATGCCCTGAGCTAAGGGCTAATTACAAAATTAGTTCATAAACTTTAAAACATAACAAAATACTCCTTGGAAGCAGGGTTTGGTTTTTTCAAGTTTAGGGGAGTGTTTTGTAATATTTGATAATTCACGGGGATTTTTTACAATTTAAAGTTTACATACTAATTTTTTAATATTAGGCCTTAGCTTAAGGGGGTAATATGTAATTTCCCTAAAAAGTTATTTGACACAATAGCTAGTTAAGTAGTTCTCTACGGAATTAGCCCAACCTCCACTATTATATGGCTAGAACTTAGATATGAATTGAAGTTAGGACCTTCCCCAACGAAGAAAAAGAATCATAGAAAAAGCTTGCCTCCTTAATTTCTATTTTCTATTTTTCTTCATTTTTTTTTCCAGGGAAAAACGTGGTAGTCATCATGAACGTGTATGAGTTAAAGTAAACACAACATAACATACCAAGCCATGTAGAGAGAAAATCTGTACACAGTCTACAGATGAAATTCCAATAAGAAGGGCGTTTAAAAAAGGAGCTTGACTAATCATATGGCTTTCAGTCCCAGTGTGATTATGAGGAACTGGAGGTGAGAGCAATAGTGTGATAAAAATAATGGTATGCTCCTGCAAACAAAGATGATCATTGCAAACCTGAAAGGAAACAATAGAGAAAGAAAAACAAGAGAAGGAGACAACAAAATAGCTAAAGACAAGGCAAACCAAAAATTGTTTAGTATTCCCTTGTAAAAGACTTTCTGACAAACACAAAATAAAATTGGTGTCAGAACTACCTGCACATTCCAGCCACGTACTAGAGATGCACCACAAAGAATGGTAGCAGCAGATATCCTTTCTTCATCTGAACCATTTCTTGCAATTTCATATATCTTCTCAATCTCTGCTAAGCTTGCATCAAATACAGGAACTTATATTCAGTTGCCTTACCACTGACTAATACACAAAAAAGAGCATATGAGATACCTGGCTTCAGAAAAAAGAAGGGTGCAACTGAAGTCAGGTATATAGTAAAAGCATGGTTAAACAGAGAGCTGCCACTTTCACACATGGGCAATATGTCTCAAGTGCTTGCATGCTTATGTCTTTCTGTGTCTATCAAGTATCTATTTACCTATCTATTTTCTATGAAGAACCCATATATGTCATTTTTGAGCCATACCGATATTGGAGATGACAAGAGAATTCTCCCCACGGTTTTTCCATTTTCTATTTCAAATTTTGTTAGCCCAAACACTTCAGTTTGGCTCAAAAATGTTTCTAACCCATTTCAAAAAAATACCATTAGAAAATTTTAGTTTAGTCAGTAGCATGAATGGCATCAACCAAGAGTTTTCACAAAGTAACTAACTGAATAAACAAATTTCAATGGACTCAACAGGACAGAAAAGTACAAGGTGAAAAGACGATCAGGGTACAAGTAGTAAGAAGAAAAGAAAAATGGGATATGAAAAAGCTAGAGAAGTTGATATTTGACAAGTCTCCCTAAATTATTTGTTTAAAGGTCATAAAATCCCAGGTCACCACAGCTTTGCAATGTTGGAAAAGAAAACCCTCTCAAAAGTGTATGTGCTCAGGAAATGTAAAAACTATTTATGAAGATTGCTCAATCCAACCACCTTCCCCATCTACCACATGGAGGGGGAGGATTGTACAGAAAAGATATATGTGGCGAAAAGATATATGAGGCAGCAACATACCTCGGAGCTGGAGTTGCAACTAAGACATTGACCAATGGAGGAGTTAGCTGTGACCCTTTCATCAATGATGACCAGCCAGGAATCGGTCCATGAATGCTACGAGGCATTTGATTGCTGAGCGCATTGACATAACCAGGCCAAAAATAAGCTGATGTATCAAGTAGATTTCTTGCAATACAAGCCTCAACAATCAGATGCCGTAAGTTTCCAGCTGCAGAAAAGCACAAAATATGAGAAAATGTCTTCCATATCTTACATTCTTACCAAATAGACCAACGTATGGATCCAAAACAGATAAACGAAAAAGGCCATTACAAGATAATCAGATAATCTTGAGAGCAAATAAACAAAAGAAAACAGACAGGAGCACAAGCATAAGAGTAACCAAGCTGAAGGTGCAACCAACAAACTACTAATGACTAAAATTATGATGATCAGGGGCAACAAAGTGATAAGGTTCAGATCAAATGCCCAAGTAAATTCTATTGAGAAACAATTAACAGGAGAAAGTACATATATTTAATTATATCTATACAAGGGAGTTCAGGACCACATTGACATTTTGCATAAAAGGTCAGACCTAAATTGTTAATTTGGAGAGAGGGATTTAAAAAATGTAAGAAATTAAACTAAATAATTAGTTATAATTTCCTTGCAAAAATCTTTTATTCAATCCCCTCAATTATTATTACTTGGGCCCCTCCAATTGTTTAAGTTTAGCTCTGCCCCTAAAATGTACCCCAAGAAAAAGGATATATATCAAATAGTAGTGAAGATATTAACATGAGTTCCTTCTGTAACAGACAAGAAAGCTTAACATATTCAAATTACCACAATAAAAGCAATTACTTACAACAATTAATTGGCAAATCATTGGCGCTCAAACATTCCAAGTAACCATTGCTAACTGCATGTCCCGATACAAACATAATAGCCTTGGCAGCAGCCTGATTAGCTACCAAAGTAACAGATTGAGGAGGAGTCAATAAGCCCTCATAATCACCCAATAGCTGTAAGCTGGTAACCAATTCGCCACGACGCTTTCCCAGAGCCTGTTTATCTTTTCTTTGATTCGTAGGGCTACGTTCAGCTTCTTCAATTAGTTCACCTTCCTCTTCTTCAATAATATTAGCAACTACAAGAGTTGTAATGCACAATAACATACACAAGCAGGTATCAATCCGAGGTACAGGACCCTCACTTGGATCCCTCTCCTAAAAGAACAAGGGAAAAAAATTAAATCTTAAAACAAGTGAAGATTACCATAAAGCATGCAATTTAGTGCAACTGTTTAGGGAAGAACCAATGCCCCAGTTAAATGTAAATCCACCAATAAAGAGTAGTAGACTATCATATGACCACATGCTGCATGATCTTTCCTTACTGAGTCAGACTTCGTCATATCACCACATCTCACAAATGAGTGAATTCATGGAGCAGGTTTTCCCTCATAAACCCCCATCATCTTCCCACCATAGCCCCCAAGGAAAATAAAATAAACTTTGGTTGCTCCCACCAAAAATCATAAAATAAATAGCTTGTATTTCCTTCAAGGAATTTACCTTCTACTTAACACAAGAAATTAGATAATAATAATAACAAATAATGTTAGTCAATCAACTTTGACTAGATCAGTTCTTACCCTTTGAACTAGCCGTAGTGCTGAAACCCACAAACCAAAAAACGTGTCATGCCATGTAGTAGCATTCACTGCTTGTAAAGCCTTCACCAAACCTGCAATTATAACTTCAACTAAATAATACTGCTTTCAATGCTAAATGTCTCATCCATTCCAACACGAGGCTGGAAGCATTAACGATACTAAAATTCACCAAAACAGCCATACCAGTAACAATTTCAACAGCACTTGTTGCTGCCACTTGCCCATCATGCATTGCATCTTCCAAAATAAGATCAATAGGAAGCCAGAGTAAAGACCAACTATCACCACGAGAATGACCAGGAGAAGATATTTTCGAACCAGCAGCCATGATAGCATTAAACTCCAGCTTAGATGTTTTGCATTCATGAGAAACAACCTTATGGATATTGGAGGACAAAAGTAAAAGGGTCTCTGGACCAATATGTTTCAAGTTCCTTAAAACTGAAGAGTTTGTTGCAAGCAGATGCAGTTGGTGAATGAAAGATTCCCAATGTGATGGCCTACAATGATAAAAGCTTTTATATGTAAAGTACCCATCCTTCAACAGACTTTCCAAAATCTAAATTGAGATTTACACAAATGGATGTTTAGACTGCTAGCCTTTTATAAGTAACATTGTCACGAATGCACAACAATTCAACAAGTATTTCAGTTAGTCTTACATATTCCGATAAACTAAAGTGATGATCCTTGAAGTTATTTTGCTTTTCAAAAATTCTCCAATGATCTCAATAGCCATTGCTGTATTTGCCTTTTTCAAACCCTCCTTCTGCTCAGTTTTCTTCCCAGTGAAGCAATCAGGGCCATCAATATCCATATCAAGCGACTTGGTTAACCATCTAGGCCTATTTTCTGGGACATGCTCCAGTAATCCTTCGTCATCTAATGATGCTTCAAGTAACTGCCACACAATTGAAAAGATAAATTCAACAAGAATAACTCCAGGTTCACACTCTTCGTGGCCATATGCTTGGGAAAGCTGAAGAACATCATCAATTGATTTCATGACCCTGTCATACCATCAATATGAAATGTCATTACCAATTTTCAATTACACACAAGGACCCCTCCTTCCAACATTCTTGTTACACACCTCTCACTATATATTTATTGCATTACTCTAACTGCCAAGTCCAAATCATAAAAATTCATGCACTAAGAGCCTTGTATATTGTTTGAATCTAGTGTAAACCACACATTAAATGTAATATTATTTCTTCATAGCACACAAACATCATACATTTTATGAGAATATTTGAGGGAATATAATGAGATGCATAGTCCATCTATAACCACTTTTTATAGTAAATCATGCTTCCATAAGGAGCTTCCAGAACTTAAAGAGACAGACACAGATAGTGTTTCAGGTATTTGAAAAAATGAAGGCCTTGTGCTAGTAAATCCTCTTGGTTTTTTACTTGAGATCCAATTGTCCTTATTTTACTTTATAAAAGTTCTTTTTGGAAGGTTAAGGCTCCCTCTTGGGTGAAGCTTATTTATTTTATTTTTTGGACAGTGATAATCAATAAAATTAGCACAAATAATCTATACAAACTGTTAGGTATCAGAAGACTATTTCTCTAGCTGTTTGTGTTATGTATTTTCAAAGTTGGGAGACAAGTCATTCCTTTTTTTTTTTTATTTCAGGATTTTGGCCTTTTTGGTGAGCAGCAGCTCCTGTCCATCTTCTTTAGATGCTTTGTTGCATGTCTGTCAAGTATATGGTTGAAGCAGAATGCCAGAAATTTTTATTAAAGATTTCTTTCTTTGCAATGGAGTTTCAGACTTCCAGCTCATGGTTTTCTAAAGACCTTTAAAGTAAATATCTGTTTCTTTTGTCTTTTCTGTTGTGCATATACTCTAACCACTTATCCTCCCTTGCATTTCTCTTCTTTCTTGTAATAAAAATAGAATCTACGAATTCTAAAGATTTTCAAGAGCTACTTAAACAAAAAAATTTTCTGTACCTATCTAGTCAAAATTTTCAGCAGCTCTTTTTTGTTTTGTATATATTATAATCTCTTATCCTCCTTTGTACTTATCTTCTTCTTTCTTGTAATAAAAATTGAGTCTCCGAATTATAAACATTTTCAGGAGCTACCTTTAGAAAGAGAAAAAAATAAAATCTGAAGCAAATTTAGTTGGAATTGAAACTCACTTTTGATAGTTAGGACAACTGATGTGAGATGCAAGAGAAAAGGCATGTCGCTTGAGAAGCTCCATATAAAGTCTGTAAGCTGCAGGGTGAAGCTGTCTGTTTGGAACAATCCTGTAGTCTTGCAAAGCAATAGACAACATTTAACCAGTGGGAGAAAAGTAATTAAATCAGTGAAAAAAGATTGTTGTCATGCAAAGATTTCATTTGAGGAAGCAGTGATTATCAGTAAACTAGAAACTTATAGATCTTAGTCTCCTTGTAGGATTAGTTAAATATCTCCCATTAGGGCCTCTAACAACCAACTAAAATGGGCTAAAAAGGCAGAAAGAATGATATACATGACAGAGACAATAGTCGAAAAGACTTTTTTGTAGTGACATACTAGAGCACATCATGGTACTGACTTGAACAATTGTGATTAAGACATTTAAAAAGTAAAAAAGAAAGAAAGTATATCCCAATAACACTTCAACAAAAGTGCAGTCCAGCAGCCAATGCAAATGCTAAGTGCCAACTGATATCATAAGTATGAAGCATAGGCATGGGCAAGGGAAACAAGAAATCGAACAATGCAGCAAAATTTAAAGTATAAGGACACAGCAAAGTCAAGGCAAATATGATGTCTAGTCCAGTCAGTCCTGATGCTGCAAATATTTAGTTTTTGAAGAATTTGGGCACTCCAACAGTCATTATTAACCTTAGAATAAAACTTCGATGAGTAGTACATTCAGCAAAATATCCCATCTTAGTTTTTTATTTTCTACATATGTACATGTTCCTTTTTGGAAGACTTTAAGTTAAATTTGCGACTCATCTATTCTATCAGATTGTGTAGGAGACCCTTTATCTTTGTATTTAATATTTTCAATCACCAAATAAGAACACAAACAAGAAAACATATTAGAAACCCAAAGACGTCGCTCTCCTCATCACTTTAAATAGGCCCAATATGGAAATATTGTGCACTTGTGTCTTTTTATATTAGGAATTTTTACAGCCAATGTCATAAATGTTTCCATGAATTTTTCGTGAAGGTGTGCCTTTTGGTGCATTTTAGAAGTGGCCAATGCTTTTGACAAGCGTCTTGGAGTTATTTTCAAAGTTTTTTATAGCTGTTAAAATGAAATAACCAAAAAAAAGAAAAAAAAAAAAGAAAACTTCTCTGGGATTTTAACCACTATCCTTTCCTAATTGAAATCGCATCCATCAAAGTTCATGATATCTGTTTCTATAATCTTGAGAATTTCGTATTTACAATATTTATATAATAATTCAAAAAACACTTATAAATGAAACACTTTCTTGTTGCAGTATTTAGTACTCATTTTACCAAACAATATTCTGCAATTTTTTTTTTCTTACGCAACAGGATTTGAAAAACCATAAATTTCTAAACAAAGCCTCAGTAATAAGGGCATACACCAGAACAATTTACCTAGATACAAAAATCTACCATCACCTAAGCATACTCTCTTCACCAATTACGACGATAATAAATAATATATGAGAAAGAGAAAAAAAATTATAGAAAAAGAAATCACTGAAGAAGAAAACGATACAAGTGAGATGTTCGAGCAAGGACCTGGTAGAGAGAAGGGCGATTACAAGCAAAGGAGGGACAATCCTAAGAGTCGAGGCTTTCTCGAGAAAATTCCACATGATGGGCACATGATTGTCCCAACAGATGTGAGACACCAAGCGGTCAGCGAGCTCGACGGAGGGCAGGGAAACGCCGGCGGCGTTAAGGGTGGAGTTGAGATGAATCGCCCATAGGAGAGGATCAGAGTTCTTGTCCTGAGACGACTTGGTTAACTCCAAGATGGCATCCCAGATGCTCGCCATTAGTGTACTCTTTGAGGTTGAAGACGAATCGACTTACTCGCAGAAAGAGGAAAAAAAAAAAAAACAGAAGCTAAGCAATTAAGAAAGCGAGAAAAAATCGGAACTATTTGTGCATGGACTTTGAAACTCAAGAGTCTTCTTTGGAGGCGCGTATATATATATTGACAATCCTTTTGGCCACTCCCTCTTCAAAATCCCCCTTTCCTTTTTTCTTTGGGTTCCATTCTTTCAATTTCCATGATGATTTCTTTTTCAAATGTTAATCGTAAGCAAAAGAGGACATGCTGCCTTTCTATTTGTGCCAAAAGAAAGTTTAAATATTATATAGTCCATAATATATTATTGTGTTACAAATTCAATATATATATATATATATATAATTATTTTAATTAAAATAACCCTTTTAAATAGACCAACAGTCCAGCAGCACCATCAGAAAGAATTATGGCTTTTTTCTTTTTTTTGGTAAAAAGAATTATGGGTATTAGCTGCATTTTTGTGCAACTGCACTTGTGAACCAAAAAATTCTAAGGAGCAACATACGATTTGTCCCATGCAATCTTCTTGACTTTTTTATGTACAAATTATATATAGTGTACCTAAAAATTGCTTCTATAATTTTGCTAATTTTTTTATTATAATTTATAAGGTTAAATTGAAGGAGAGATAAAAAGAAATTTGACCTCTAAATAAGATGAATTTCTCGTAATCTTATCTTATAATTTATGAATTTAAGTTTAAAGTTTAAAAATTATATTTTTAGTATATTAAATAATATAGTATAAATATTAAAATATCATAATAATCAAAATTTATATTTAATATAACAGTGAACAATGAAAATGATTAACATTTTATAACTAGTATTTTCAAATTGCGTTTTAAAATTGATATGTTGATGATATTTTCAAATTGAAAATACTAGTTATAAAATTAAAACAAATAATAAAAATTTTGCAAATAATTTTTTTTTATAATTTTGATGATATTTTTTTAATTTATAATTATTAAAATTTTTATATAAAAGAATTGTTAAAATTAAATTAAAGAAGTTAATATCAACTTCAAACTTCCTTTTCTAAATTTATTCAAGTTGTGTGACTTTTATGTGTAGGACTTACGTCCTATTTTTTAATCTTGTATCACTGTTACACTTAGATATATATTTTAAAATTAAATATTTTTATACAATTTGTTATTTTTTTAAATAGTATAACACGTTAAGAATAACGACTTGTTGAGTCATTTTAAGAAACGATGCAAGTTACAAAAAATTTAAAATAAATTTTAATTTATAACAAAATTGGCCAATAAATTTGCTCATAATAATATCAAATTTGTCTTGTTAAATTCGTTAATACCATAAATAAATTTAACAAAAAAATTTTGAGTGCAAATTCGCTTTTATTAAGAATAAATTTATATATTTTTTAACTAAAATAATTAATAGTAAGAACGAATTCTCACAGCTACAAAAAAAATTATATATTTTTATAAATTCAAATAAAAATATGATATTTTTGAAAATAATAAAAATATATACGTATATTTTCGCCTTTCTAAATCTCACTCATGCAACACTCTCGTGAATGCTTACTTTATAGTTTGGTTTTTTTTTAAAGGCTACTTATATGCCTGAAAAGTATTCAAATAAAATTATTGATAAATTATTCTAGTAGTTCATTTAATTTTACCTAATTTTTAATTGAGTCTTTATCATTTACAAATTTGTACTTAAGTTCTTATTGTTTACCAAATTTTTAATTTAATCTTTAAGTTTAAAATTTCATTAATATTCTATTAAATTTTGATGATATGATAATTATATATCATCTTAATATTATAAATTTAGTTAATTTAAGTTAATATATTCGTATTATATAACAAAAAGTGCATTTTATTTTATATATTTAAGTTATTTTAATATTATTATTTATTTATTTTTTTCTTTGATGACCTAAATCATAAATATTTAAAGTCTCAAGATATTATATCTTGATAATATTAATAAAATTAAATATAATTTTAACAAAAAATTGATAAAAGAGATTAATTTAAAATTTTGTTAAATGATAAGAATTTAAGTATAATTTTTTAAATTATGAGACTTAATTAAAAATTAAATAAAATTATAAGAATGAAAACAATAATTTAACATAAAATTATACAAACAGCATATAGCATATTCTTAAGCTACATAATTATATTAATATATGCCATTGAGAACAACAATCGACAAAACTATATACGGAATATGTAATCCTTTTTCAGTATCATTTGTTCCAACGTCCAAGTAATGCTCTTAGTTGATTAAACAACCTTATCATTTAACTCTTGAATGAACGAGCAAAAAGAAAGAGTTTCTTGTAGTTATCACACAATCATCACATTGGTGACATCTTTGGTAGTTAAAATGTACAAGCAAATATCGCTCTCCATGAAACATCTAACCTACATATAATAATCTATGGCATTAACACCTGGCAAGAAGGTGGTGCCAAAAGAATGAACTACTCTCTTTGCAAGTAAGAGATCTAATGGGTTGAATGAGAGATATTAAGAGAGAAAAGTTCAATTTCATGAACGCGTGTTTTATCATTTTTGTTCAGTTCTAATTATTTACGTCTGTTACGGAGTGTGGTTATGATTTATAATCTAAACTCAAGATATTTTGTTAATTTAGACCTTATTGTAATTGCATAATGGTATTCTACAGCTGTAGAAAAATGTAAAGCAGTTAGCTAGAACAAGGTTTTTTTTTTTTAAAAAAAAGCATGTTACACAATATAGTTGCAGCACCATATTATAATTACCGTACTATGTCTCTTCATCGACTATCTCTAAGCATTATATCTGTTTTTCTTTTCCTTTTGAATATTCTTTTTTCTTTTAAAAAAGACATAAAAATGAATGAGTGGAAAGAAAGAAAGAACCAAGAATCTACATATTCCTTCTCATTCTCATATTCTCAGGTCCCTATCATATTGAACATCTCCATTTTGAGGATAAGATCAGGTAAATCGATCATGCTCTCACTTTCTACATCAAATCCAAACACCAACACCTATAGTCTGATTTTGACATGGCAAAGAGTTCATCCGGTGTGGAGTTCTCAAGTTCCCTGGATTTCCAGTAATCAGAAATGCTAGTGACGTTACTTAAAGTAGATGTTCCAAAGCCTTCCTCCCTATGTACTTGGCCTCGAATTCTCTTGTACAGCCTCATGACAGAAACACAATCTTCATATGGATCATGTGTCCCTGTCTGGATATCATAACTGCAAAGCCAAAACAAAATGAAAATGATATATATCCTTAAAAGGCAATACAAACAGGAGCTGCATTAAATAGCAAATGGTAATACTAAACAAAGTAAATAACAGTTGAGTTGCGTAAGAGCAAGAGAGACAGATGGTGTAGACTTGATTTTTTAAAAAATTTAAAAAATAAAATAAAAAACCTAAATGGGAAGAGGCGAGTTTAAACAAAGTGGAGAGGAATCGGGGAGTTGACTTGCCCTAAATATGTTCGGGTAAGGTACTTAAGCGAATGGCTGACCAAGTTTGTTTTCATCAATGGACGATACTTTGCAGTGTCCCTGTATGACAAAATATAAGTGAAGGCATAGAGTAAGTTCTAATTACTACAAAGATTCACTGTCAGAATATAGAACTAGCCATTAAAAGCAAACACGTAATCAACCCAGAGAAACACAATATTAAAAGAATCCAATCGACTAGATAGCACAAATCACTGGGGTGCTGTTTGGTTAACGAAAGTGCAATGAAATAAATGCATATTATTATAGGCCCGAATAAAAAGAATAGCTTTTCAAACCCAAATACTATCTGAAAAAGAAGGTATTACACAAAGCCATTGCCATCCGAAAATGATAGACATATCAGGCTTTTAGTATAATAAGATTTAAAAACATTTATTTATAAAAGAATTTAAAAATGGTGGAGGACAAGATAGAAAAGTTGAATAGGAAACACCTATACCATTCTATGCACTTTAAAAATGCCCGATAAAGTTACATCAGGATATTTTATTCTATCCAATTCTCCTTATTAGGTTACACCAAATGGAGCCTTAATATACAAGCAGCTAAAAAAACACAACACTTAACAGTACACATAGCAAGGGCATTTGATGAGTATCATGAATTGTATTACATGTATAATGACAAAAGCAGCATAGCATAACCAGACTAATTTTAGAGGTAGACTATATGGTAGACACCACAATTGATAAGCACTAAGTAATAAATATCGTATCATATGATGTGAAAAGTCACCCAAAATAGTATTTCTTAGTCCTTACATTGCAGAAGGCTTTGTTTTCCAATTAGAAAAGATGTATTAAGATGGTAGAAATAGAAGAATACTACCAAATGGGGGAAGAAAAATAAAATAAAATAACTCTAAAACACAATTTCTCAGAAAAATTTTAAACTGAAATAGTAGTAATAAATCACTCGAGAAGGACTCTTCTACCTCAACATGTGATCAGGATAATTCAAATTCAGGCAATCCAAATCATGTTCTAGGTCATGCCCCACAAGAAGTTTAGCCTTTCCACCATCCAATCTAACTTTCCCAATTGACTCTCCATTGTACAGAATTTGCAATACCCTTTCTTGAACTTCCTTAAGTGGCAAGGCATTTCTAAGATGCTCTTCTGTCAACCCAGTTATGTCATATCTGAAAATGTGAAGCACAGTCAGCCCCAGCAATAGTACTTTTCTTTAGTTTTTCTATTTGATAATAAAAGACAACACACGCACAACTTTGAATTACCTGTAGTTAGTAACTGGGATTTGAGGCTGTACATAGGTGTGCAGAATTAAATTCTCATCTTCATCAACCACGCACACTCTAGCACAAAGTTCTAGGGATCCATCACTTCCACCACCAACCATTTCACAATCGATTGCAATGGCTCCAGGGCATCTGCCTCTTTTGTTTTCATCAAGAGAATCTGGACCATGAATTTGGGATCTTATATAGGGCAATGCACTTGTTCCCTGCATTATTTCCAACCAAATTTCATAAACCTGTATAAACCTCATATCTAGACTCTAGAGGACTAGAAACACTGATTGAAAGCAGGTTTCTTCAGTTGGCCAGGGTCAATAGTATAGGCTATAGACTAAAGACTATATAGATATATTATTTTAAAAAAAAATCATAAAAGCTCTTTTAGTTGTCACTAATTAACTTACCAGAGGAGTAGGTGCAGACAAACAACATGTTTCTTTATGCTCAAGGAGAAATCTGGGGCTATCAAATAATTTCAAACAAAGTTTACAACCATGTTGAGAGAAGACCTTTGAACAGTTTCCTTTTGGCAATGGACCTAAAAAAATAAAAGAAATAAAGAAGCATAAAAATATGAACAATAACTAAATATGTGGAATCAGTCATACCAATATCAGATTGAATATGCAATGAAAACTAACCCGTAAGGTGTTCTCTCAGAGATTCAAAAGATTTACAGTGCTTTTGACAGACCCCGCATTTAGGCTGATGGACTGAGTGGTATGAAATTTTCATGTGTTCAATGAGGTGCTCCTTTTTCTTATATTGCCTATAGCATGCCGAGCACTTGTGTCTGCATGGAATCAACTACCCTTTAAATAAGTCAAGCAAAGGAACAAAAAAAAACTCAGATGAGCTCAGGCTGTATGTATATTCCATTTTTCAGGAAGTTCAAGAGGACAACTTGTATTACATAATACATCCGTTTATACCTTTCCTTTATATGAAAATTACTAAACCAAGTTCATTAACAATTCATAAGTCTTTCTGTAGTATTCCATAATTCGTTACCCAGTCGATATCCATGGAAGTACAGATTAGTAATAACTCATTACCCCACTCAAGCAAACTGTAATGACTAGAATTTTCCTACATTACTGGGTCGGTTGCTTCCAACTCGAATTTCAGAAAGCAAACATGATGATCAATTCTGGGAAGCATCGACACGTGCGAAAGCCACAAGTATCAGTGTGGGATACGTATCCAACACCGATAAGCTTTGGATACACCGTGATACGTACAGTTTGGAGACGGCTAGATACGGATACTCAGTAAAACACACCGTTTTTAATTGAACGAAAATTTTTCGCATAGGAAGCTTACCGCATTAGGGGTTCGGCTTGCTTAGCCTCTGATTGGCCTTCTGCTTCCAACGTTTCCATTGCAGAAGGAGGGAAGCCTGTGAAGTTCGAATCTGGACAGTGATCAGTAGAGCTCAACGTTTCTCCGTTTCGGCCTGAAGTAAGATTACATTTTTTTATAGGTTAAGTTAGAAGTCCAAAAATATTATTTTATATTTAAGTTAATATAACATAAAATAAATTAATAATTAAGAGTGAATAAATACAGGCGAAAGAAGATTATGAACAAAAATAGGTTTTCTGTACTGGTCATATTAAATAGTCATTTTTGTTTTTGGCCAAGAATATTAAATAGTCATATTAAAAGTTAAAAATCACGAGGCATAATAGGATAAAGGATCATAGAAGGTTTAATTGAAGTTTACCGTAAAATTTTGTTTAACTTCTCATCAATTATAAATTATACAATATATTATATTATTTGTGTAAATTAAATTTAAAAAATAAAAAAAATTTAAATATTATTCTTATATTTTTATCATCAAATTTTTTAATAAAAATTAATAATTTATAAAATTCATATCTCTTATAATTAATTTTTTAAAAAAATTACATATTTTATTTTAATTAAAAAATTTTATAATAAAAATATAAAAAAATTATATAAATCTAGTTTAAAATAAAAACTATTAAAACCACCCGTATTTTTCACCTTAATCTGCAGTAATTTTAAATTTCATAGACAAATAAACTAATATCGTAATTTTTGCATATATTCATAATTTCTTTCATAAAATATATTAGTTATTATTTATACAATTAATTAATATATAGTTTTACATGGCTCGCTTTTTTAGTTCCTTAACTGTAATACAGTCATACATCCACACTTTCATCGAGTAACGCCAAAAACAAAGTTTGATTTATGCCTACACATGCGTGTAACGTAATAATGACAATAAACCATTTTTTTCCTCCCAAAGTGCACGTCAAAAGAAGGGATTAGACTTTGAGGGACTAAGTATTTGAAGCTTGCAAGGAGTGAAGCTTCCGTGTTCAGGGAGCATGTTTTCTAGTTGCTCTCTTCTTGTTTGGTTTAGTCCAAGCTAGTTCCGCTTCAGTAGAGCCAATATGTCACTTACCATTACATTCCATATCCTTCAAAATCTCTATATTTGTCGGCCTGAACAAGCAACACCTAACTCTAGAGTAATCAGCTTCACTGTTTTCAGGCACAACCTCAGTTTTGATTTCTGAACAATACACATGATAGCATACGGAAATATAGGTGAAGGGTCAATTCAGCAACTTCTCTATATTATATTTATATTTTGCCTTTCGCTCAAAAGACCAACAACCTAAACAAGATGAGATTATTGAAGGAAAGGGGTGAGGAGGACACGGGTTTAGGCTTGGAAAGTAACCTGAGGAAATTGATAAATACCAACAGTAGTTTCTTAAGCTGAGAGTTCAGTTACAGTCGAATTGAACAAGCTTCAAAGAGTGAGAAAATGGGGGGGGGGGGGGAGGGGGTAAGGGGGAATGTCTCTCCCTCGGTACGAAGTTTCCTTCTCTATCGTGAATTATAGCATCCATGATATCTAAATCAAATTGTCATACAAGAGACATTAGAAGACTTCAACCAATAAAATCAGCCACCACGAGCTTCCCTCCTTGTGGCATCATGTAGAAGTTCAATGTCCACTCCTTCTGGAGGTAATTGCACATATCTCACCACCGATCCTCTGATGAAGCAGTTCCTTACAGAAAGCTGCCATCAAACAGAGACAAGTTATATGTACAACCAGCATAGATATAGACAAATAAGGAGGGATGCAGAAGAACAAGGTTACTACTATGAAGCTAGTAAGGTCATGTACCAGTTAATGTAACAAAAATTGACAAGTATGCAAAATTTTCACTCTGGAAGCAAATAGCAAAAAAGTGTTCTCCAGCACAAATTTGAAATTGAATAACCACACTGGTTATTTGCTCCTGAAGTGTAAAGGAAAACACTTGATTGGTGGATCCTTATTTTAATTCTCCCAATTTTCTTTTCTAGCAAGTAACATGTGATCATTTGGGACAAATGATGCGTAAAAACCTTCAACCGCAAAGCCACAAATTAATCATAAAGAAACTCATATGCCCTGATTCACTTTTCCATTTCCAACAGTCTATTGAGATTTAAAATCTTCATATAACAATTCCATGGTCCTGCAAGCTATCATTAATGTTTAAACCAAAATTTTACCAAACCCTGGATCAGTTTATCTAAACATTTAAAAAAACAAACACATAACTCTTTTATTTATATTGCAACAAAAGCAGAAATTGAAAGCATAATAATTCTTACATTATTCCTTTTTGCAGAATGAAAGCATAATATTACCCCATTTGCTGTTATCATGCTCTTTTATCATGATACTGACAGGCATGGTCCCTGAGAGTCAAGTGATAGGACTTGAAGTATGGTAATTAAAGGGTAATATTAGTTTTAGTCAGGATAATACTAACATCCTGGACAAACATGAACATGCATTCAACATGGTGCCAGGAGTAAGTAGTTCTAGTAATTTTTCTCTAATTACCAAAAAGGTATTTCAACATATCCATAGTAATCCAAAGCATGGTTTATCACCCATTTTCTCTCTACTTTTATTTAGCAAACTACAAAAGACCACACATTTCTTAATGAATCCAAAATCACTGATGATTTACTTTCCCAATCAAATATACTTATTGTGATCTGCAATTGCATTCATAAATAAAAAAATCTGCCTCTTCTACGTTAATACACAGCACAATAAAGATTAGAAATATACAACATACTGTAGCCCTCCCCCTTTTGATTTGTAAACATACACATGCCAATTCCAGTTCCAGACTATTATTGAACTTTCACCATCAGCCCTCAGTGAATGAGATGCCAATAGATCCAACGATCACAGCCAAGGACTTCATCTAGACTAACGTGATAAAAGATGCCACTGCAGCACTGAAACTAATCAGGAAAATATCCTAGTTTTCTCCCACAATTCATCCCCATGAAATAATTTCCTCCTCATCCTCCTTGTATCAGTTCAGCATTATGTACACTGCACTTATGTGTAAGTTTAAAAGTGTGTCTTTGCATCAAAATTAGTAATAAGTTACAGCTTTCTTTTTCAGGAATCACTAATTAGATTTCTCATCCATCATAGGAAGTGGAGTTCAGATGTAATTTCAGCGTGATAGAGCCATCAACCAAATTTCCTAAGAAAGAGCCTTGAGAATTCATAAAATTTAATCCAAATCATTACTGAATGGATGGTTTGGGTAGTCTACTGAATCATAATGTGCAAATAGCAACTTCAATGTTCACCCACCCAATTGCCCAATATTAGCTTCGCGGCATTTGCTAACCCAGACGAGAGCATGAAATAAATCTTGATAAATTATAACTTTACAACATCTGAGACAAGAATTAACATGGTCAAACAATTCTCAAGTTTCGAAATATAAACATGAATACACCTAGTTTACCGGGGGCGCTGTATATATATATACACACACAAACACACACACACACCCTTCTTGTTATATTAAGTAACAAAAAGAACTAAACCCTAGATAAAGGCATACCATGTGGGGGTATTTGTCTTGATCGACGACGCGAGTGTTCTCGAGCTTGATGTTAAGATATTGGTCCACTGAATGCAATGTTCCCCTAATTGCCAAATCGTTCTTGAGCTCCACGGTGACTTCCCTGCCCACCAAGTCCTTGAAGTAGGAGAAGAACAACTAGACCAAAGCAAAGCACATCGGGTCAGAAGGGATGAAGGAACCAATCACAAAAAGAAAAACAAGAAAACATACGACTCCAAAGAAATTTTGGAAAAGGGGAAGAGAAAATCCAATCAAATCCATGAAGATAGAGAGAAAATTACCATTTTCACGAGCTGAAAGACGAAGGTGAACAGAGAAAAGCGAGGAGAAGAAGGAAGGAAGGGGCTGTGGCGTTTCTCCACGAATGAGGAGGCTCCAGCTCCCTAGCCCAACTGATCAAATAGTTTCTACACAAAATAGGGGTGCGACTTGCGAGTGTGACTTCACAGTTCGCATCTCTGCTAAATAAACATATCTACTCTTATTGACGAAATTGCCCCCAAGTGAAAGATCCGAAATCCGAATAACGAACTTTGAAATAATTTGTCCGCCATTGTTTAATACTTTAATTAGTTACCCAACCAATTATCTCAAAAAAGAAAAACGTTTTTCTACCTTTATAAGATTTTTTAATTAAAAAATAATATATATAATTTTTTTTTATGATTGATTTTTAAATTTTTTTTTACATTTTTTATTTAAATTAAAAAAATTGATAACAAAATTATAAAAAATTTACTTAAATCTAATACTCGCCTCAATTAAATTCTTAGAGGTTACTAATTATTAATTAGGCCAACCTTTAACTGAATAATGATTAAGTAGAAAGACAATACTTGGACAAATATGCAAATATGATGATATACTTTGCAAATAATAATTTTCAGTTCACTCTTAACTATATTCACATTTAATAAGAGAGAGGGACTCGCCACAATAAAAACTAGAATTTTATGAAATTAGAAAATAAGCACTTCAATCCATCTTCTACCCTACATCCATTTATACGTATCCACCCTAACATGATTATTATCGAAGGGTAATTAAGGTGCCTGCTGAGGTAGTTCTTAGAAAGATGTAGCGAACTTCACTGAAAAAGCATATTTGAATATCAAGAGGAAAAGATACAAAAATATAGCAGTAATCAATACTAACAGACAAATGTTAAAGTAGGAAGAGAAAAACTAAGGATATTACAAAAACCTACACAATGCAGACCAACAGCAGCACCAAAACAAACTACATTTACATCTCCTAGGCATTAAAAAAATTTAAAATTGCCCCTAATCCTATGAATGTTTGTCATCTCTCTATCTATGGCTCTCTCTCTCTTTTAGAAGTGAGAAGGAGAGGGTTGTACAGAAAGATGTTCAGTCTTCACAATCAGACTATAGTCTTTGCTTCACCCGCCTACCATTTATGTCACTGCCATCAAGAATTGCTTCACTCCTATGCTTGCACATAAAGTCTGAATGCTCAGTAAATCTCGCCAGGTACTCCAATAGCTCAGTCAGAACAGATGGGCAACTTTCCTTTAAGTACTCGAAACCATCGGTTTGCATCACAGCTGCAGAACAAAACATGATTACGCTTCAGTGGATACTTACAATTATGAGGAACAAAATTGTATAAACAACATACAGCAACAGTGAATTTGGGCATTATCTTATAAACAGAACTATTCTTGAAATGAAATGCTTTAGCAACCAACATTCAATTGTGGTATATATATGAATAAAAACCATTTTTTCCATTCCCAAGAACTGTTGAGGCTACCTAGTATACAGTGGCATTAACTTGTGAAAATCACCCAACTATCCACTCCTGTATACTAACTTTCAAACCATCTAATGTCACAGACTCATAATTATCCCCCTCCAATGGGCTCATTTTTCTTGGGTGTGACAAATTAGTAGTTCACAAGAAAGGAAGAGCACCTCTGAGATTTTCAGGCATTGCAATGAATTTGAGACAGACTGCTTTCAGCTGGAAACAATGGTGCTGCTCGGCCAAAGCCAGAGTTGTAGCCACAGTGTTTATTGCAACATCTTCACAGAGACTGGCTTCACACATCAGCCTAAGCCTCTCTAAACCATATCGATCTGCCGCTGCTAATAGATGCTGAGCCATCAAGGTAGTTGCCCATTTTGAATTCAAACCAGTAAGCTCTTGCAGGTCAGGCAGTGAGTCCCAGTACATAAAATGAAGTAATGCCTGCAAAATAGAGTAACATGACAAAATGCAACCAACTAGTCATTCTATAGGCACATTTCTCAACTTAATTTGCCACAGCTTATAACTGGCATTCTTCACTAGACAAAAATCTCACGTCACAAATGCATAAAGGACCAGCCACTCCTTTTTTTGCCCCCCCCCCCCCCCGGGGGGGATGGGGAAAAACTTAAGCCTGGTTGGGTTCATATTGAATGTGTTTCACATTCAGGTTCCACATAAATTCGCACAATGTATTAATAAATAGCACAGCTAGGATGTTTCATTCTCAGACAATATCAAAAAGTAATGCCATAAAAAACCAGAACGTTCACATGTAATTCTTAATACATTTGTGGCGTTAAATCTACTAAGCACGAAATAATTCACCTGAAACATCCATTCTGTTAATCAACCTCAAAGAAAAATCAAATTGGCATCACTTAGCAGCTAGAAAATAAAACATTAAAACTAGTTCCTTTCCAAGGATCTATATTATAGAAGCATCAATATAACTTCTTCCCAAGACCAAAAAGCCTAATTCATTAACCATTTCTAAATGCAAAACCCCCCATTGTAATGTAAGAGAGTATCTGACCAAAAAAATATTAGAGTGTAAGTGTAACAATGCTCTGACTGCACCTCAATTCATGTTTTATATTCAGAAAGCAAATAAACAGCCAGAGGTAGACTAGCTGGAACAACTTACCAAAAGGGAACCAAGCAACTAAGGAAGCATTAGGAACCTATGCCTGTATTCAACTTACTTGAGAACTTAGCAAAATATTTTTTTCCCAGGGTTTTTTTTTTTCCTTAAAGAGGCTCATATTGACAATAAAATGAAACAGAAGTTTAAGCATCAGAATATCACCTAGGTGTTCCTCTTTTATGAAGAAAAGCATGTTACTATGACGTTTGTGTTCCTTTTACAAAAGAGAAAAGATCATCAAATACTTTAAGAACTGACATTCATTCGGAAAAGAACTAGTACATCTCAACAAGAATAATCAAGAAACAAATTAAAGAATATATAAAAAAGGGAAGCACAACATCTTTGAGTGCATTTACAAAAATCAGATGCAGATAAAAACATCAAGTTTTTGGCAAGCATAAATTGCAGAATGTGTATGAAAATAGGTGTAAATAATCACCCAAACCATGGTTTGCAACCACATTGCAAACACCCATAAACAAAAGGAAGCACAAAAGAGCATTTAATCAAACCTTAAAAACCGGAGCCTCCATGTCTTGAACTTTTATACACTGGGTATTCTGATCTCTCATAGGACCAAAAAGTTGAGCTCTGAAAACAGGCGAACGAGCTGCTAGTATCAATTTATGAGCAACAAAAACTTCTCCATTCACTTCAAAATTCACATCACTTCCTTTTCCACTTTCCAGCAGCTGCCCAAATTGCTGACCAATGTTAGAAGGTGAAATTGCTATAGAGTAGATCTTGGGGCCCTCTGTGTGTGACCTCACAACCCCAACACTACAGTTAACACAGAGACAATCATCTTTAAGGTAGTCTGATGTTTCAAGGGCTGTTCTCTTAAAAAACCGTTTGTATCCCCTGAATCACACAATAACAAGAAGTTCACATTTACCAGCTGTTACCTTCTCACAAACACTTCCATAAATATCATGGAGTATTTAGTCAAGTAGCATGTTCATTCAAGCATTTTCATTTTCTCTCATATATTCACAGACAACAGTGGTAAAAGAGAAACAGTACAAGAAAGATATTTAAATTTTTAAAAAATCCTTTCAGAATATAAAATTTTCACACCACTTGAACTAAGGGCAGCATTCTAGAAATAAACTGACTTACAATTAATCTTAAGGCTTGCAACTAAGTTTCGTTTTAATCAAATGTCCTGCATGAAAAAGAAGTGGCTTTTTCAAACGAAATATACTTCTCAAATCAAATGAACCCCCCTTTCCCCTCTTTCCCAACAACAATAGCATACTCCCTTTTTTCAAAGAAATGGTTAAATTACTATTCCATTTATTCCACAGCATTCAAATGTACAAGTACAACTATACTTCAGAGAGTGAGGGATAAAAAGAGATTTCAACTTATTCCATGAATCCTAGTCCATTAGACCGCAAAATCATACAAATACACCTTTCTGAATATGAGAATTCTTCTATTATGAAAAAAAAAAGGGTAAAATAACGGCTGCATTCCAGAGGTGACAGGCAGTTCAAATAATTCAAGTATTTTCAGTAAAAATAGCATTAGCATGATATGGGAAATAAATGCACAGTTCCATACTGACTTGTTCAGCCCATCACTCTACCCAATCTCCCAAAGAAGTCTAAGTCATGTTAAGAAAAGGATTTCGACTAACTTCCTATTCAAGAAGAGGCCAAATGTTCCACATTTTCAATATCATCACTCCAATAACTCCAGTTTTCTTAAATAAACAATGAATTCTACAATCAATGACACATTAACTCAGCCTATCAACTCGTTACGCAAAAAAAATATTTGCAGAGTATCTACTGAAGGCCTAAATCAAGAAAAGGGTCAGGAGTAATAGGAAATAAATTAAACAAAGGTATTAAAAAAACGAAAACTCATACGAAACCAACTTACCACATGCTACCACGGTATTTTAATGTGTACGGCCCGCTTTCCAGCGTCCTCTCAAAATGACTATGTACCTTATGCCTCTCTTTCCCGCTCTGATCTAAAAGGGTCAACTCAAAAAGAGCCCTGACGTCTGTACCCTCACTGGCAAGCGCGATAAACAGCGATACGTAGGTAGCATTGTCCTCAACGCTCTTCCCATCCGGGTAAAAGTAGATCGCCCACTCATACCCACCGACCGAGAACGTATCAGATGCTATGTATTTCCCAATCCCAATTCCTTTCGACAACGAATAGCCCGTGATCTTGAACTGATGAGAACCCCTCACAGTCTCGGTGATCGATGTAGACGAGGTTGTCGCAGGTGGCGAAGACGAAGATGGGGATGAAGAATTGGAGGATGGCTTTGAGGTTTCTAGGAGAACCTTACCCATGCGCGAGCCACGACAACAGAATCAACAATGTCTTAATTGCCGGGGGGGAATATTCAGAAATGAACCCCGATCGGTGGATAGGGAAATTAAAAGGGTTAGGATTAGGATCTAGGATCTACGTGCACAATCGGGTAGAATTGGACTTGGGGACTTAGAATTGGGGTCAACTCCGAGTAAAATATCGGGAAAGTGAGAGCTTAATGAGAAAATCTAGGGTTCCGTTGAGGGAATTATAGATTGTGGAAGATGAAATTCTAGGGTTTCGAATCAGGGGAGAAAGAAAAAGAATGGAAGAGAAATGACACATGATAACTTTAAATGGGGTTTAAATAAAATTTTGCGGACAATAGAATTATTGGTGTGCGAAGTTGCTGATGTACCTGCCTTTCAAGACACGTGTCCACGAAGTGAGCAAAAAATTACGAGAGCGAGGGTGAGACAGTAATTTTAAGGTCAGCTTTGGCTGCGTGCGTCTCAGCTTCCCTTGTCTGAAATATCACGTTCCCTTTATAAAGGGATTCTGATTTCTTATACGTTATTTTGATTACAATCAAATTATGCTTGATTAATTATAAATATAAAATAATAATAACACTACTAATAGCACTTACGAAAAGAAATATTTTGAAAAACTATATACATACTAAATTTTATTAATTAATTAATAAGTATTTTTCTTTTTAAAATGAGATTTCATATTTTATTATGGAAAGTTGATCGAAACCAAATTCATAAATTTTTAATACTGTTAATTTTTTTATAAAAAATAAATTTTAGTAATCATGTTCACGTACACCAACGAATGTATATTAGTACTCAAGAAATTTTACGAATGGATCGGCTGTGTGGGTCCCTGGGACAGATTTTTATTAACTAAAGGTTCATTCACGTGTGGCACATGTTAGAGTTACCCGGGAGGAGATTTTGATGGACAAATTCAAGAAAGAGTACTGGTTAATAAAATTTATTAAAAACAATTGTGAACTAGTATTTTTATACTAATTAAGAACTTCTCTTATTCATTAATAAAATATTTAATAATTTAAAATTTTTTTAAAATTAACAAAAATAATAATTTTTAATATTCAAAAATTTTATCAACCAAAAATAAAAATTAAGTTTAGTCAAATTAATTAATCTTTTATGACATAACAAATTTATGTTCAAATTTTATTAAAAAAATATTTATATTTAATACTTAAAAATATTTTAAACATAATTGTTTGAAATAAGAAATATACTTTTAAAAATAAAAAATATATATTAATTAACAAAACTTTTAAAAATTATGTTGACAAAAATATATTTTATATCTTTAAATTTTATATTAATTTTTAATTTTGTCTCTAAAATTTTTTTATAATAATTTTATCTCTAAAGTTTTGAGTAATAGATTTCGTCTCACAATTCAATATCATTTAAATTATTAATAAAAAATATTGATATGATATTTTATAATAAATTTTAAAAATATTAATAAAATTTTGATAATATTTAAACATTAAATAATAATATATATTCTTAAATTATAATATTTTCACTCTCACTTAATTATTATTTGACATAAAGATTAAATTTTAAAAAAAAAATTTTAACACATATTTCGTATATTACTTTAATAATTTTATTGGTGATTTAATATTTTTTTCTAAATATAATATTATATTATTATTTTTTATTAATAATTTAAATAATATAAAATTATTAAACAAAATTAATTATAATTTAAAATTTAAAAAATAAAATTAAAAATTAATATAAAATTTAAAAGTATAAAATATACTTTTACTAAATATATTTTAACTAATTTTAAATTTGAGTCTTCCGCTCTTTTTTTTTCTTCTTGGCGAGAGTCTTAAACTGGTTAAGAGAACTGAAATCCTGATCCATAATTAAGTGAGCTCAATCGAACGGTCGTGATAAACTTGCGACCCTAAAATGGAATAGTAGGGTAGGTGAGACTACACACAACTGAAACCTATTCAAGTAAAGTCCAAGCGTGAAGGAAGCCACGACAAACTCTTCTTTGTCCTCTGCGGGGCTCCAACCTGGATTTTCAAGGCCGATATTGCCACAAATTCTACAGCAGAACTTTCTGGATCAAATACATGGATCATATAAAATCCCTTTTTTTTTCAGTTTTTTGGTGCCACCCAAAAATCCAACTTGCAGAAAATCTTTAGGATTTGAGGTCCGGAAAGGGATAAGTCCGTGGTAGTGGTGTGACAGAAGCACAAAAGGAGGGGAATTTTGGTTTCAGAGACTCTTCCTCAGAGTCGAGTTTCTCTGAGACATGGTGCTCAAATTTTGCTTGATGGCCTCCCATGGGTACCCTCCTGGCCTTGTCTTTCAGCCAGAACTAGGTTTGGGCAGCACTTCGAAGGTAAAATCTGGCTTTTTGCGTCAAAACTATTTGACGATTCGAGGTTTTGAATTTTATTTTCGTGGTCGGTGTTCGTTGGCCGATGAATTTTATAGTCGGCCGGAAGTATCGCCCCTTTTGTACGCTGAACATAGGGTTGTTTTAAATCTGAATTAATATAGTTCAGTTGAATCTATTATTCTTCGTATGTGTTTTTAATGTTTATGGTTGTGTGACTGAGTAGTTTTGTCATTTGTGTAATGCATCATGTTCTAATTGCTTAGTTTTGTTTTAATTTTATCTTGATGTTGCTTAAAACAGGGTTTTCAACCATTATTGTCCTCTCCTGTAACAAAACCCGAAATGATCAGATATCCATCTCCTACTTTAAGGCCAAATCCATGTGGGCAATTACGGAAATCCCAAAGTGAATGTTTTGTTTCCAATCAGGTGGTCAATGTCGACTTGGCAGCTCAAAGTCCTATGCTTCATGATGTCCAAGGTGTGCAGATGATTAAGTTGTGTATTTGATCCTACTAATTCATGGTATTGGTATATCTTTCCACAAGGTTATCTAATTGCTTATTTTTTCCATATGCTAGTGTAATATGTGAAAACTGAAAAGTAAATCTTACAGTACTTTCCTCCCTTTTCATGAGTTGTATATTGACTCCATTCTGTCACGATTCTATCTTGTTTTCTCATGGTCCACTCGTGGAAATATAAAACTTTTGAACCTGTATGTATACTTTAAATTTCAATGCTCTTGTCTGTTTCTTTGCTTTGATGACTTCGAAATCACCTTTACGTGTTACTTCTCTCTGCTTATAACAATGACGATTCTGTCTGTGTTTCCCTCCCCCCTTTCTTCCTTTTACTTTTTTGGTGAATTGATCATCTTCCTATCACACTTTAATTTAATAGCAAGGTTTTCAATCCAATAACCAAAAGATTAGTGTGATCAGCGCAGGTTGGTTTGCTCTTGCAAATTTGTTTGATTAAATTTATTGTGCAAAAGAATGTGCAGGACAATTTATGCTGCTAAATCATTTCTGGTTTTTCATTTTATGTGTCTTAACCTGTATAACCACATGTATCTTTGCTTGCAGCAACCTGCCCAGATGCTGTACTTTTTGGCTTTGGCATTGTTGAACGATGCACCAGGCATCACAAAATTTTGCAGTTCCTCATGTCTGGTGCTGCTGAAGTAGAGATGGGTGAAGTACCTTCTTTGGTGTCTGACACAATGGATTTGCAATTATTAGGAATTGACGTGCCTCAACGAGCATTGTCAACTTCTCTTATCTATCCAACTAGCCAATTTGATGTCCAGAGTTTCTTGCTGGATTTTGTTGGAGATTCTGCCCTTCATTCAAACATTATAGTTCATCCAGATGATATAGTCACATTCTTGGGTACTGGGAATGAGATGAAAGATTTTCTTTCCATAGTTGCTCAGTCCTACTTATCAAAAAAGTCACACAGGGGAGAAAAGCATTCTATGCTTGTTCCACACTTCAGTAGGTATGAATACATATACCTGGTTAAGCTTCAATCAAAATTACAGGTGTTCCTGTCTGTTCAGACATACGAAGAACTATTTTACTTGCTGACTATTGCTTTTTCACAGTAATTTTATCATTATTTGAACATAGCGATCATCTATTTCTTTATAAACTCTATATCTTTGGAATGGCATTACCTTTATTAAATATGATCCTCCATTTCCATATCCATTCTGCCTGTTTTTTGGTTTTTTCATCAAGATCTTTTATGCATATGAATTTATTAAATTGATTAATCCAATTTTACTGTAAATAGATTTGTATTTAATATAAATTGGTTTAGACCAACTGCTATGCTTGAGTATGCAGTGTTCCCTTGCTTTATTTTGCCCCAAAAACCTTTTCATATTGGCATTAAATTAAGTACTACTTATAGATGCCACCTAATGTTTTCTGAATTTCTAAATAACAGGCTATTATTGTTAGTTTTGACACAAAGAACTAACGTTTAACTGAAATTTTATATGGACAGTGTGGATATCAATGAAGCAGAGGCCAGAAGTCATTCCTCCATGTTGAACTCTCAATCTACGTTGACCGCTCCTTTGAAGAGGTATGCAATATAAGCACTTTTAGAAACCTAACCTGTTTCCTGACCTTGACTGATTGACATTGTCTGCGAGAAGATTTATCTTCATCATTGTTCCTTTAAGTTTTGCATTTGAGCATTAGATGTAGTTCAATTTTAAAAACCAAACTTATGTACTTGCAGCTCAAGGATTTCAATGACATCTGGTAATGGAATATTTTGAAAGAATCTGAAAAGGTAGAGGAAGACTTGACTGATATTGTGTTCTGGTTTATGAAAATCAATATAAGCACTTTTTGAAACTTAACCTGTTTCCTGACCTTGGCTGATTGACATTGTCTGCGAGAAGATTTATCTTCATCATTGTTTAACCTGTTTCCTGACCTTGGCTGATTGACATTGTCTGCGAGAAGATTTATCTTCGTCATTGTTCCTTTAAGTTTTGCATTTAAGTCCTGAGCATTAGAGGTAGTTCAATTTTAAAAGCCAAACTAATGTACTTACAGCACAAGGATTTCAATGACATCTGGTAATGGAATATTTTGAAAGAATCTGAAAAGGTAGAGGAAGACTTAACTGATATTGTGTTCTGGTTTATGAAAATTAAGATGAAAGGAGAAAGAGAATCACTTGGTTCTTTCCACGAGAGAAATGGATCATCATAAAGGATTTGTAGAATCTGAGTGGATAAAATTAATTTTGTTTTAATTAATGCCCATAATTTTACATGAGTTTAAATAATCTTTCAATACCATTGAAGTATCATGTTCACTTTATCAACTCTGCATTTTTGCTTCCATTCCATGTATATTAATTGTATCTTTTTACCAGTATATACAATACACAGTAATTTCTTTTTCAAGAAATATATATAATGATAATTAATGCCTTGCCACTTGCTTAGCAGTCCCGAGAAAGTTAAGGTCAAGCCATCACCAAAGAAGAAGAAGAAAGTAGGGAGGGAGAGGGATCTCTACAAAAAGAATTATTTGCATGCATGTGAGAGCCTTCTGTCCTTAATTGTCGAGACAAGGCAACGTCGAAAAACAGCAATTCATTCGCTGAAGAAATCTGGCCCCGAACTTACTGAGCTCCTGACTCAATTTTCTGCCGGCATTGCTGGGACTGGCCTAGCAGTCCTGTTATCTATCATCTGGAAGGTAGTTTTTGGAAGAGTACCCTTCTGTGCATCTAAGCTCTTAAACACTGGGTTTGGATTTGGGCTGGTGTGGCTTTCATGGGCAGTCAATAAGCTACGGGACACAATTTTTGGGATCAGCAAGAATGCGGGAAAGTTGGGTTTGAAAGAATCATTGGGTTTAACAGATGAGGAGATGATTTGGAAGCTCGATAAGAACTTAAAAGATATTTACTTCAGAAGTGCAGCATTGCTAGCAGTGGCAGTGCTCAGGCTTGCTTGAGCATCATCTCCAAAGATGAAAGTGACAATTTGTGTGTAGTTTATGCCATCCATTGGGTAGTGCTAGGAGCGATCCTTGACGTCTGCACTTACGTCTTGACATGATCTCCAAGGCACTAGATGGTGGAAGTTTGGTTGATCAACCCTCGGAATTTGTAGCTTTTGCATGATAATTACGTAGTTTTGGTTAATGCAGCACGCAACATAATCATTGCCTGGTATACAGGTAAGAAATACTATATAGAATGATTTACAATTTTGCAACGGAACTAAATGACTAATTCGATAGAAACCAAGTTTTTCGCCATTCCACTTGCGAATTTTTTTAATCAGGATATCTTGGTCTGAGACTAGATATCTGCTCGAACATAATCAATATCATTTGGTTTGGGTGTGCTTTCTTTAATTTCTTGTAACATGACTGAGAAACAATTTTAACTCGAATTTTTTTTTAACAACTCAAACCATTTTTCACTAGATTATCATAGTGGCTTTTTCGGATTTGCCATTGTCTGTTTGAAGAAAAGTCCAAATTGTGGAGATAAGTTTGCAACGGATGGTGCAAGCAAGCAATTATTAGAGTCTAAGGTAGACTGTAAAACATTTGAATTGTAGAATCCACGGGTTACCGAGCAAGAATTTTCGTGTCCCTTAGAAGATTTTGTGCAATTTTTTTTTTTCTAGACATGTTCTCTCGTCTTGGATTGATCTGTCTCGCTGACAACTGTATATCTTTCTGTCCAAGAAACGGAAGAAGGAGATAAAGAAAACGAGGAAGAGAACGAATATCAAGGGGATAAATAAATGGATTCATTTTATTTTATCAATAAGCTTATAATACCGTTTCTTTAAAACTCATCATAAGCATCAAAAGGAAAGATACGTGTCCTAGAACTCATTGAGTCTAATATATTCATTGTATCATGGGACGCAATCCGTAGCGCCCCTAGAGTAACTGCGACATGCCGACGTGATTATATGTTTTAGCTCAGTACTTTTGACACCACCTGCACCAACTGTTCTTCCTCCTTCTCTCAAAGCAAATCTTTGTCCTGTAAAGTTAATAATAGCAAGCAAGCGTAAAAACTAACGAAAATAACAAAGCAATAACGAGACTACAGTACAAGGGAAATAAAGGATGGTAAAATAGTAAAAATAATTTTTTATGTTTTATCTAGCAAGACAAAATCAAGTTACATTAACCAGCTTCAAGAGGAACAGGTGAAAGAAGTTCAAATACTGAAGTAACGTTCTCCCCGGGCATAACCATTTTAACATTTCCAGTGATATCAGCAGTCCTCATGTTAAACTGAGGTATAGTTTGAGAAGAAGGCAGTTTCTCGCCCACCTTCATCCTTTGTGAGTACATATATTTCTGCCTCAGACTTCTTGTATGTTTTCAAGGAACCACCAGGTTTTGCAATGACCTTTTCAATAACAAGACAATCTTAGAAAGTAATCTCTGAATGACGTTCAGCCAGGAAGATCTTGGTAGGTTGGAATGAGAAGTATACAAATTGTGCTGAAACTAACGCATGTCTAGTTACATATACGAGTTCCGAATAAGTGATGAGCTTGGTAGGTGCCACTGACCTGACCACGTTGAATATATTCCCGTTTTAGACCACGTAGAAGAAGACCAACATTGTCGCCAGCCTAAGACAATGCAGAAACCCATATTAGTAGTTTAATATATGCTATGGACTCCTAGTGAAAATTATTCAAAGTAGTCTGATGGAAAATGCAATAATTTATAGCATGACAAAAATGGCATGAAGACCAGTAAAAAAATGTCCCAACCGTAGCAATTGTGATTCCTCTCATCTTCTCTTCAGGAGCCTTGTCAATTTTATCAAAGGCTATAGCCATAGCTTTCCCTTCTTCTGCCAGCACCTGATAAAAGCTCACATAAAGAAATCCAGAAGCTAAGTGAGTGGATGTTTTTTTGGTTCAAGCAAGAGCCCATATCAATACTATAGTTACTGAAGAGCACTCACTTGCCATATTTGACTAACGTGACCGAATACTGAAATCTAGAGAAATATGAAGAAGGTCAAACCTTGGTAATTGCTGCAGTAAGTGTGGTCTTCCCATGATCAACATGTCCAATAGTTCCCACGTTAACATGGGGTTTTCTATCAGCAAATTGACATCAAACAACAAGAAGAAAGAGAGAAAGGAAGGACAAATTTCATAGTTCATAATCCGGATCCTTTCTCATTCAAACATACTAAATTGGGAACCATTATAGTAAGTCAAAATCCATAGATTAGAGAACTGGTAATTCATTGTGTAAATTGAAGTTAGGCAATATTTGTTCCCCATGAGCCAGCATTGACGAATCTACTGGGCAAGGCCTTGTACGTGTCCGAATAATTAATTTCTCGGTATGGCCATCTAAAAAGGAAAACCCAACTGTAGTTTTGTTCACCATGAATCAGCATTCCTCTCTGACGATTTTGGGAAAAATAACAACTTTCAAATTTTCATCATGAACATGTAATCACTTGTAGAATTTTATTGAAAAAAATAGTTTGAGGTTTAAAAGTGTCAAAGGAAGTGTAATGTGGGTTCACGGAGTTTTGAGCAGCCTTGGATTTACGTTCGTGTAAAAGTAGCCATGGATCTCCACCATGGATTCGAAGCACAAGTTGTGTCATTTCCATAAGCCAACTCGGAGACCTAGGAAGGGGAGATGACAGAGACAGACCCTCGGCAGGAGCGGTAAAATTGAGAAGAAATTGGGAAAATTCGCTTGGAACTAGAAACAACCGAAGCCATTGTATGACACAAGAAGAATGAACTTCAATGGGGTTTTCGGGAAGACGAGGGTTTTGGAATGGAAAGTGATCTGGTTATAAACCCGACCCGTCATATCCGGTCATGAGGCCCAAAAAAATATTCTAAGATCCCTTCATTATTTATTTTTTGACCCAAAAATATTATTTGATTTTATTTTTGCACAAAAAATGATTAATCATACTTCTTATTTATTAATTCCCAATATAATTTAACTTCGTTCACAGTCACTGTCATGTTCAAGTAACATAACACTAATGCATAATAATAAGCGTCCAAACTAATGCACTTCCACACTCGTTAACCAATTTGACAGGTTTTGCCTTTGTGAGTATGATCAAATCTAAACTATTTCATTTTTCAAAGAAATACAATCAAGAACACGATTCTTGTGCATGTCTAAGTAATGCTTTTGGCATCTGGAATTGCAATTAATTCACACTTCATGACTATGTTAGAGTAATCTATAAAAAATCACTGTTTTTCTTAAACATAATTTTTACTTTTTATTTGTAATAGCTCTTGTTGTACGTAAATTGACTTTTTTATTGTCTGAGTTTAATATTATCTTTGTTATTCTGCGTATTGAGATAGGTTTCAATATTTTTTTTATTTACATCAAAGTAATACATTTAAATTCTAAAAAAATAACATACCAAATTTAGACATGAATCCAATTTGCGATGCGTGGACCGTCCACATAGCATGGACCATTCCTGATTCCCTCTTTATGGTTCTTAAGAGGATGACAGGATCTCACTGTACGTTGTGTTGTGTCGGTGTCAATACGTAAGCATTATGACCTGGGATATTGCGTAAGTATTAGTGTTACTTTATTACTGAGCATGAAATAATGGTGTTTAAGGAACAGAAAATGCCACATTACCATCGCGGTAACGCCAACCAATATCGCTATCACAATTGTCTTCTATCACTATTGCAAGTCGGAAAAGAAAAAATAGGAGTATGTTACTTACCATTACCAAACAGTTTAGTTGAATCAACCTCAGTGTTGAATTTTGAACGCTTGAAAATATATCTTTTTGACTTTCTCCTTCAGAAGTTGTAAGGTGAAAACGTGAAATTCATCTTATTCCTCGTATATTTTAGAGTAAAAGGTCTATATTATAAATAAAATAAGCATAAATAATTAAATTTTATTAGTTAATATATAAAATAAGGTGAAATAATATGTCATCATAAATTTTTTTTTCCTTTTTCGTCAGAAAGCGTGGGAAGTGGTGGATGGTAAAAAAAGACAATACTATTAATTTGCAAGGAAAACGTGGGAAAGGAACAGATATTTTCAATTATAAACAATTTTTTAATTAAAAAATAGAATGTCACCTTTAGCTATTTTTTTTTCAAAATATTATTATTTAAAAAATTATTAAAATGACTTAACTTTTTATAAAATTGGCTTAAGTTATATATTTGGGGATAAAATACTACCTAGAAAATTTTCAATTATAAGTTAAAAATTATATATATTCTCATTTATTAATTAAAAAATTGTTTAACTCAAATATTATTTTGATTTAAAAAAACAATAATTAAATTGAGAGACTTTAATTTTAAATTAAGAGAAGATTTCTTGCTATCTTATTTTGCTTCCAAATAAAAAGCATTTGAAGAACTTTAATGAATGACTTTCTCTATTATCTGAACACGATGATTGGAATCATTAAAATAAAAAGAGTTTTATGTACTGGTTTGAAAATTTTTAAAATTTTAAAATTTAAATTTTGTATTTATAAAGATAAAATTGTCTTGTTTTAAAAATAAATTATGCATTTATTAATGTTAGTTAAAAAATTTGTAAAAAAATATTAAATAATATAATAAAATATTATTTTTAAGAGTATTTAAGGTTATTTAATTAAGACAATAATTAACAAAATTCAAATAAAAATAAGAGCCCCAACTTCAAAGTGCAAGCAATCCATCCAAATCCATGTCTTTATTGTTTTGCATTGGGAGTTTTCCAAGAATGACGGTACCATAGAATTCAAAAATATCTATATAAATGCAAACTGTAAAGCATTCCAAAACGTGATTCTTAGGAAACTTAAAATTATGGACAAGCTATTTTCTAGTTGTTTCAGGAGCTTTTTCACATTATTCTTCATGTACAAATGGTATACAATCTAATTGCTAGCTTGCTAGTAATATAATATAATATATATCCTCGTAATAGTGAAGATGCTTTTGGATTACAGTAATTATGCATTGTTTTCCGCAAGAAAAGCTTTTATTCTTATTTTCACTATTGAACAATGGAATCACGTTTCATAGTGAGATTATTCCTGTAAGTAAGTTTTATTTAATTATTTATATTTCTGAAGTTCTATAATTAAACTTACTGAATCTGATACCACTCAACTGTGCTCCGTTGAAAAACAGAAACCCTCATGCTGTAATTTTCACACCAAAAGGACTGGTTAAGCTACCAATTAAGCTCCCATTATGTGATACAATTGTGCTTAGAAAACAAAGTAGGAATTTATCCCTTCCATCACATCCAAGGAAAAAAAAAACAGAATAAAATTTGGAAAAGGTTCCTTCTCTACTAGTGGCTGTTAAGAATCTTATTGTTTCTGCAATTATCACATTTCAAAAGATGTTTTGGACTTTGATTATCTTCTTCTATCTTCCCCGTTCACACCAAGATAATTAATTAGACACTATAAATTAAACGAGCCACAGAGTTGTAGTTAACTCATTAACTCCAGTGAGCTCAAAGTTCTATGGGAAAGAACCAAAATACCTCAACCCCAGACTCCATTTGCAAAAAATTCCGTGAAGCACTAACAAACTTTCCTGCTCTTCAAGCCATTAACAGTCGCATCTCACTGTATCACCAAGGGTCTAAAACTATGGCCATTGATTCAAATTCTCCATCATCATCTGCAAAACCCACTTCTATTCAAAACAAACCCACAAGGCCTCAGAATCTCAAGGTTCACTCAGAAGAAGCAGAAGTAATTCCCATCAAGTTTGATTACTCAATCCCCATTTCCAAAAGGGATGGAATTCCAGAGAATGGGAACGCAAAGGCAGAGACAGAGCAACCTGGTAAGAAAGACGTGAACCATGCTTTCTCTGAGTACATAGAACGTGCGAGAGACAAAATCAGAGTTATGTCTAACGTTGGTGGTCGGGGTCAGGGCGAGGCTGCACCAGATGATAAGGCTAATAAGAAGAAGAAGGACAACCATAAAGACCATTTCTCCAACTTTATTCATCTTGCTAAGAAGAAGATCAGAACTACATCCAGTATAAGAAGAGAGTGATTCCTTCAAAGAAACTTGAGCTTTTACTTACAGGATCGATGTTGATTAATAATGTTGGTTTTGGTTAAATTAAGAGGAGTATGTAACGAATAAGGCCCTGCTAGGGTGGGCAAGCATATGAATTTTCTGAGTTTTATGCTATTTCTTTGTGACTAGATTGTTTGACGTATTAAATCAATGAACGTGAAAAAATAGGATGGTATGGTGTTTGTACTAGATATTCATCTAGTTCCTTCTTCATTTGGTCATTGATCTTTATTATAGTTTGGTAATTCCCCTGTTTTTCTTGAGCTTAACAATTTTGTAATTTGTAACTTCACAGGCTATATGATAGTGACAGTGACCTTACTATTCATCAATTACGCTAAAACCAAATTAGAAATAAGATAAAATACATAAAAGTGAATGAATATCCGTTGAACTCTGTTTACTACGTTAACTTCTAAGCTCCATATCTTATCTAATTTTCCTACAACGACAGTTTGGTTTATCGAGGGAACACTCTTCCAAATTATCTCTTCCTTTTTTCCTTTGACCAAGGAATATGATCAAAATTGAAGTTATCTTTTTCAAACTTTCGGGTCTAAATATTGTGTCTACGCTTTCAATTATTCCAGCTTAACTGCAGCATTTTTTCTTTTTTGTTTGGTTATGAACCTATAATAGCTACAAAGAACCTACATAAAATCAAATAACAAAATGTAACTCTAAGACAATAATTAATATTAGATATTTTATGTTAATTTTTTTCTTTACTTTTAAAAAGATATTATAAAAAATAATAATTTAAATAATAAATTAAATCATAGATGAATAGTTATTTAATTTCACACTTTTTATTGCAACATCTTGTTATTTTTATTTATTAATATCATATATTTTATTTTATATTTTATAATATATAATTTTAAAAACCACTGATAAAAAGACCCAAAATTATTAATATAGATAAGTATGAATTTGTTTTAGGCCATATTATAATTATGAGCCCACATTGTGGTGCACGGATGACAAGGGCTTGGACCTTTTGTACGTTTTCCCATTGGGCCTACTTGGGTTGGTCGCCTATGATTGCTCTTACCTGATTTTACGTAGTCAACCCCTATTGACTCGTTCCCCACCCTCCAAGGGAAAAAAAAAAAAAGAAAGAAGAAGAAAATCGACAAACCAAACCCCTCACCAACCCTCAAAGTCTCGAAACCTCACCCCCAACAACACACATCACACAGCCCAGAAAAAGCTGATGGGCTTAATGTGAGGCATAAACAACGTGCTTCATGTTTTTTTAATGCCATAATTTTATGAGCTATGTACAGTACCACTTCAATTTTTAATTCTGAGGTGCTCCTTTACTCTTCATTCGTACTTATTGTATGCACAATACGTGGGTCGTAACTAGTGACTAGTAATTCAAAAACATGTGAACTTCAAGTAACGTCTCTCGGATCTTGGAAAGGTTCTATGATCATATTTTGCATTTTACGACTTGTCGTGCGCGTCTCCCCATTACATATTTTAATTTCTCTTTCTCTCTCTAAAGGGCAACGCCAACTACTATTATTTATTACAGAAATTACACGAAAAATTAGTGGACTCGAAAGAGCTCTACGACATTTAATTTTGACCCCTCCATTGCAAATTATTCTTCTCAACTCACTATAGCAGTAAAAGAAAAAACAGGAGAAAAAAAAAAGAAATAATAGTTTTGTACACTACTTAAAGATTCAAAAGGGCATGGGCTTTTAACAAATAATAATAATAACAACAAAAGGGAAAAAAATATTTTTCCCATATAAAACTCAAATCAACATCTTGCATGCATCTGGTTGAGGGGAGGGGGGTACTTGTTAATTAGCACTAAAAAAATGGTATAAGAAATATATCGATTTTAATACTGTGTTAAGAGCGTGTAAATTTTTTTTAGTACAATATCATTCTCAAGCGTGAATGATTGGTCGAATTAATAATTGACTAAACAAACAAATAATATTTAATAAAGTCTCGATTCAATGATGAAATTATTAATTAATTAATAATTTAATCATATAATTCAAGATCCATGACAGTAGCTAATATTTATATTCAATCAAGTGCCATCAGCATCAACCCTATCAAACCGCAAGGGTCAAACAAACTATGCATCACGGCCTACACCAAATTAAGTTTTCCAGAACTGGAAAAAAAAAATAAAAGGATTTGATTATTTAAAATTATTATTGTTATAATAATTTGAGTCGTTTATAAAAGACTTAATTTTAAACTTGTGGAGTGTTCTAATATCAATTTTGTATTAGTTGATAAACTTTGACTTCTATACAATTAAAAGCGAAGGCAGGCATTAATGATGAAAGCTAAAAGGAGCCGTTATTTCAAAGGGCGTAGTTATAACAAAGAAGACTTGCTTATTTATTTAATTAATCTTATAACCTTTTTTAAAAAAAAATAATTTTAACACAGATACAAGATATAGAAAAGAGCCAAGTAGCCCATGATCTGCTTCCCTGTCCACCAAGCGTAATATTCCATGCCAGGTGATCATATAAATAAAATAAATTATTTAATATCAAATAAAAAATGTTATATATTTTTTTGAAAAAGCTCGCATCAGTTGCTTTCCCATCAGATTTTTTCTATATTGCTTCGACTAAATCACCTGGAATTAAATAAAGTCATGAGAAATGCGGTTTTGCTTTTTATTTTTTAAAAAATTGTGGTTCGAAAATTTGGCTTTAACTATAAAATATTGCTTGCAAATTATAAAATGTTTTGTTCTTTAACAATATTAGCATACGCATATTGACTCGTAAAATTGATATAACGGTAAATATACACTATTTTTCTCAACAAAAGTATAAATTATAATTTATGGTATATGGAAGACACTAATATCTTCTATTAAATCAAGTTTTTATTAGTTTTGTGTTTTGACTAGACTTTTTAATCTTGCTATTATTAGTTACTTCTGGATGCTGAATTATACATACACATATACAATATATATATATATATGTGTGTGTATCAAGCAAACCAAGATATAATATGTATAAATTAAGACATACTTGAATAGTAAAAAACTTTTGAGATAAACACAACAATTAAAGAAAGAGCTTTCAACTCACTCATTGCTAAGTGCAATATACATATATATATATATATATATATATATTTATACACGAATATTAAATTTTATGATAAATTTAATGTGACTTTCATAATCACATGAAGAGTTATATAGTTTATGTTAAAGGTTACAAAATCTAAAAATCAATTTTCACTTAATGACAAGAAATAATATGACTTTATTGAGTCTATAAATTATTATATAATATGCAAGCTGAATAAGAAAATTTATAGTTTAAAATAAATTTTTATACAATAATACTTGAGGTTTGACGAAGTTATAATTTCATTAAGTTTGATGAAATGATAATTTTATTTATATGTATTAATAACACTTTTAGTTAATATGTCAATCAAAAGTTTGATGAAGTCAATTTTGTGAATAATTTTGTGATTCTTATGCTCTAAGTTGATAACTTTTATTTAACTAATAACTCTGAATTATTTTGAATGAAAAAAAATATATGTTGTTATATAAAAGATTTGGGTGAGGTAACTTATATTATAAGTCAGTTCATCATGATAGGTCTCGTGGCATTATCAATTTGTCTCAAGTGACTTACATTGATTGCATGTTGAAGTAATTCAACATGTAATCTCTGTGCTTCTTGTGCTACACTTGTCCAAAAAGATAAATAGTTGTTTCCAAATTTCAATGTTTTCAAAATGATAAAAGGATTGTGATGAATAAAATTGTAGATGATTTTGCTATTGAGAACTTTATGTATGTTTGATATGTACATGTCTAGACATTAATTACTTTTATAATTAGTGTGCACAATAGATATCTAAGCCTAATCATAACCACATGAGAACTATTAAAAATGTTATAAAATATTTGTAAGGTATAAAACATTATGTGTTGATCATATTGAGATTGTTGCTTTTAAGTAAAATTTTAAAATTTTATTCTTACTTATTTTTAAAATATTAGTTATTTGTATTATTTTTAATATATATATAAATATAAATATATATACACTAAAATTAATATATATATATATCTATTTGTGCGCACACATATTTTCTAAACTATAGTGACATATATATCACAGTGACTGGACGTCACAATACAGCTCACTGGTTACGACGCACTGGAACATTGATGCGGATGGTACAATGGAACCCTGAAAGTATATGCTGAATTATGATGTAGCATTGCGTCGCAAATGTCAAATAATTATTGGACAGTATACAATAAGCAAATGAAAAAATTGCCCTTACAAATAAAATTTTGACTTTGTTCATATTTTGATGTATGACTCCGTGTTGTGGGTCATGCTTGACGCTTGCATGAGCATGACATGTGGTTTCGGTCATTGGAACGATGGATGGAAAAAAAAAAAAACCTTTTGGTTTTGGAAGGCTGCTTTTGAAGTTTTAAAGTTGTAACATGAGCCTCTCATGTTTGTCCTTCACTTTTGGCCAAAAATGGAAATGTGTCACTCCACCCTATTCTAGTGGTGGTTCCAACTATATATGTAATGAAATTTTACTATTTTTTTATTATTATTATTATTTTTTTCTTTTGTTCCTTTTAAGTTCAGCTTGGCTTGCTCTCTTAATTGTATAAATATTAGCCACGAACGTCCTAGGCCTAGCTTTGTCGCCTAAGAATCTCGTAAAGAGTTTCTTGGAATTATCAATAGATAAGCATCACATGAAGCTTAAAAGTATGGAAGAGAAAAAGCCCGTAAAAGACATTATTACTTACTTTCTCTTTAGACTTGTAAATCAAAATGTATATTAAAATTGTTAATTTTATAGATATAAGATCATATAGAATATTAAAAAAATTAATGTACTTAAATTTAATAATTATAAAAAAATTAAAACAAAATATTTTTAATTTTATTTACTTAACTATGTAATACATCTATTTAAGATTTGGCGAATTTGAAAATATAAAAGCATTTTCATATGTTAAACTCCATAAATCTCATTTCTTTATTATTCATTCTCTTCTTTCTTTCAATATATTTTAGGTACATGCACATGCACTTACTTTTTAGATTTTGTTTGAGAAAATCTTAAGTATATATATTTATTCAAAAAATATTTTAAATAGAGAACTGTTAATATTATGCTTGTGATTAGCAGTTAATAATTTAGTTTCGTATAACTTAAGATTTGCCAATTGAATATATCAAAGGTAAATTAACATAATTGAATCAGGAAACGAGAATGTGCAATGGTTTAAAGAAATACAAATATGTAATTAGATACATTTGTGACTAAAAATATTTTATAAGAAAGGATATAATTTTTTTTAAAATAATTTAAAATTTTAAAATCATTATCAAATTTTTCCTCTTTGGGTTGGTAGAAGAGTCAAACTTGACAAGTTTATCTTTCATTATTTTATTCAACCATTTATTTGTCTGCTTCGAGAATGAATGGTCAATTTCTTTCGTACAAATTATATTGCATTTATTTTTGTTTTTTTTTAAATTATTACTATATTGAAACATCAATGTTGATGAAATCCTATTGCTGTGAAATGTGAATTAATTAAGGAAATATTAAAATGGGAAAGAACATATTCCCTTGGATTTCCATAAAGCACCGATCCGACTTATGCCTTTTATTTCAAAGTTTAATTAAATGAAGCAAAGTATTCCTTTACTCTAAAACATCAAAACTATTTTAAAATAAATTATTATTTTAATTTTTTAAAAATATAATTTATTTTAATTTAATATTTAAATTATAAAAATATTTATTTTATTTTTAAAAATATATTATGTCTCAATTTAATATTTTAAATTTTAAATTTAGACATAAAAATATGTATAATAATTATATATTAATATTAAATTAACACAAAATATATTTTTTATTAATTAAATTAAATATTTTTATAATTCATATATTAAATTAAGATAAATTATATTTTTTATGTATTAAAATAATATTTTATTTTATTTTTTAACATGATTTTACACGTGGAAGCCGAGCCCCACAAAGAAACCATATGTCTCCTTGAATCAATGTGGCTGGATGTAAGCGACGTTGTTTGATACAGCCCTTTTGCTGCACGATGCGTAGAGCACCAATTCTCAACTATCAAGGTCAAGCATGTGCGCATGCGTTTAGGTCGCCACTGTGAACCAAGCTCCCACTGAAAAGTAGTCAGTTACAATCAGATTTAGATCATGTACATCTAATGGGATACATAAATATAAATTTAATTAAATAATAATCAAATTTAAATTCAGTTTTTTGTAAGTTTATTTTGGTGTTCTCTAATAAAAAATATTTAACCATAAATTATTAAGTTGTACAAAAATATTTATAAACTATTTTAGGCCAAATAGTAAACAATGTGTGATTTATATCTCTATAAAACTTTAAAAGTTGACAACACTCTTTTAAATTTTTAGTTCATGCAATATACTACTTCTATTAATATATACACATATATATATATTCAAAACAAGTATTCATATCAATAAATTTGTGAAGGTATTTTGTATAAAGTTAAAAGTTTAAAAGAATATTTTGCAGAAAATTAAAAATTTTGGAGCTTTTGTTCAAAGTCATGAGAGATCAATTGCATAACTTTAAAAATATTTTTAACAAAAAAAAAATATTTTATCGCCTTTTGAAACTTAAAGGGAATAAATTATATATTTTTAAAATAAGAAAAGTTTTTTAAACATTTTAATAAATATTTTTTATTAAAAAATCTCATAATAAAATTAAAAAAGTCTGCATTTAAAATTTATGTAAAAATGCTCAAGTAAAAGACCGCCATATGAAGAACACAAAAGTTGCGTTGCGTGGGGTTACACACTGAGCTTCCTTTGCAGTGTCGTGTCGTATAGTAAGCAGGAAGGAGTAGAGGCAGCCAGTGCAGTGGCCAGAAGCTCTCAATCATGGAGAAATTTTTATACATTATTTTATTTATATATTAATTAATAAATTTGTTTTTATATTTTAAATTAAAAATTATATTATTCATGTGACATATAAAATAAAAATATTTTTATTAAGTTTTATTAATTAAAATATAAAAAAATAACATAACAATTAATTTTTCATCACTCAACATCGTGCGAATTATAATGGTTTTATTCCCAATGGGATCCACACACGTGGCCTTCACTTATTCCGCCATGTCTATTGTTTTGGCTTGTGTTCTACAGCTTCAATAGTTTATTATAAAGTTTAACATTAATTGAAGGCGGCTCGAATAAGAAATTCAAAAAAAGAAAAAAAAAAGCTTTATATATTTGCGATTTGTCCTTCTGGAAAAACATGATAATGATTTGGGAATTTGTTAAATTCCAAGATATTTATCTATATATAAAGATTTTTTTATGAATTATTATAATTTGTTTGCCTCTTTTTGATAATGTTTTTGTTCATGCACCATGGAATAACCTTAAAATGTTAAGAAAATAATTGAAAATAATTATGCATTTTCATTAAGTATTGGCCAAGAAACTGTGTCTGTTTATTCCGTTAACCGCAAGTCATCGGAGTCATGAACATGACTGTCACCAAAAGAACAACAAACAGCTACAGGCAATGATTATCTGCTTTTTTTATTAATTGTCTGTGTAAAAATTATTTTTTTATCAAAATCTGTAATGTTTAAAAATTTATTAAATTTTAATTAGTTAAATTTTTATAATAGAATTAAAGTTTTCTTAATACAAATTTGTATATACAAAATTTAAATTTAATATTAAAATATTTATAACTCTAATAAATTATTTTACATAAAATATTTATTAATATTTAGCAAAATCTTAAAAATTATTCTATGGTATCATATTTCACATCAACCAGAAGAATTACACACCAACAATCAAAGTAAATTTGGAGAAGTTCCGAGCCTACCTAAATTATTGGAGGAAACAAAGTTAATCTCGATAAAAGGAGAAAATTAAAGAATATCATGTTTTTTCTAAAAAAAATGAAACATTATATAGTTAATTATACTAATTTTTATTGCAGTTATATTTAATATTTTTACTGTTGTGTAAATTATATTGGATTTCATTAATTGATATACATGGTAAAAATTTATTTTATTTTTTTCACAAAATGAGCTTGTTATTTATTTTTTAATATAATAATAAAAATATTTTTTATAATTTTAGTTGTAATAAAAAAAAATAATTACGTAATTTTATTTTAAAAAATATTTTGTGCAAAAGGATATTTTTATTAAAAAAATTAAAAAGAAGTCTTTATAGTGTATAAAATGTTAAGAGTACTTTTTTTTTTTCCTTGTCGGACAAAAGAAAAGTTTAATTTTTGAAAAAAAAAGTTTAAAAATATAATTTACTCACAAAACAATGATTGAATTTGACAGTTCACTCCACAAAAATATAAAAACTAATCAGAGCAAAAGTATTATCATTCTGTTCCATTATGCATGGAACTTCCCCACCATAAAAAATCCCACGTGTGAAACATAATGAATATAAAAATATTCTTTCTTTTTATTTTTTAATTAATTTTTAAAAAATAATAACAATATGAAAAATAAAAAAAAACCCTAGATGTAAATATAATTTTTATATTTTTAAGAAAACAGAATATTTAATTTTCCTAATACAATATATTCAATTTAAAAAAATATTTTTTCATAAAAAATAATTTTCTTAAAAAAAGCAAAAAGAAAGAAAGAGAAGCAGGCCCATTTAGTTGGATCCCGTGTGGCTCTCTACACCTACCCCCTTGCTTTCTTCCTAACGATCCTTGTGAAGGCAACCAAACCTTCGTTTCCATTTTTCACTTTTGGCAGTCAGGAGCCCTTTCATTCTGCCACGTCATCTGAAGACTAGGTAGCCACGACCACACCATAGTATTACCCCTAATATTCATCTATTTTAATATCTCTTTCTCTCTCCTTAAACCTCTCTACCCTCTATTTACATGTGAAAAACATAACATAACCAAACCTCTCTGTTTTCTCTAATTCCTCCCACCTCTCAATCCCATCTTCTTTCCTTAACCCCTCTGCAAATTTAACTAACTCCTTCTCCTATCTTCGACTCTTCATCAACCATTTCCTCTCTCAATTATTGCTCTTATGCCCATGGCACCTTTCCCTGCATCGCCCACCATCGATCGTGCTCCTCCGGTGGGGCCGACAATGCTGCCGATGCAATCATCACCTATGCTCGTCCCTGACTCCTTCGCCAAAGACGCCATCATTTCCTGGTTCCGTGGCGAATTTGCAGCGGCCAACGCCATCATCGATGCCCTCTGCGGACACCTGGCTCAGCTCTCCTCCGCCGCCGGGAGCTCTGATTACGACTCGGTCTTCGCCGCAATTCATCGCCGGAGGCTAAACTGGATCCCGGTACTCCAGATGCAGAAGTATCACTCCATAGCCGACGTGGCCGTGGAGCTCCGAAAAGTGGCGGAGAGTAAGACAGAGGTGAAGGAATTGGACGAAGGAGGGAAGAGGAGCGAGGATTCTAAGAGTACTTTGGATGAGAAAGAGAAAATCGGAGAGAAAGTGATGGAAAGTAATGGAAATATTGGCAGCGACGAAGGTGCTGAAGAGTGTGATTCACCTGACAGTGAAATTACTGATTCAGGTAATTATATTTATATAGCAATTCTTTCTTTTCGTTCTTTCAGGCTTTCATGCATTCCGTTATTTGTTGGATGTTTCACTGGCAAACCGGAAATGGATTCATGACGGTGTTTATTGGAAGGTTATTATTATTATTATTTCCAAAATTCGTTTACAAAAGTACCGTAGAGCTTTGAGATATTTGATGTTTGATGTTTGATCTTTGTTTGCTTTTCAATCAACGGACTTTACCAGCTTAATAATGGTTATTCTTCTCACCGAAAAAAAAAAGAGCGATGTGATACATATTATTGGTACTTGGATTTTCCAGTTTGGGTTCGGAGAAATAAACAGTCGGAAACGGGAAAATTTTTTCTTTTCTCTGCTTCTTTTAAGATTAAGAATTTAAAGGATTAAATGTTTTGTGTTCCACTTTACTAAATGTATTTCTCCGTTTGTTCGAGTTGAATAAAAAAATTATATTTGCCAACAAATATAATCTGTAAATTTTCTATTTTGTTTTTATATTTCTCTTGTTTTGAAGTCAAGCGTTCTGTTGCGCATTGATAGAAGTGGTTATAAAATATTGATCCTAACATATTGATCCACCTCATTTTTTTGGGACTAATTTCTGCTGCAATATTTTATAATTTCAGTTCTAACCTAGAAATGTTTTGATTTTTCTTTTTGTTGGACTTAAGAAATAGCTAGATTCCGAAGAAAGGGCGATGATATTAAAGTGGACAGAAATGTAAATAACAAAAAGCTGAGGTTGTGGTTGATGTTTTTCCAGGAGTTTAGGTTGGTTTGAGAACTACGAAGCAGGAGTAGGAAAAAAGGTTTGGCTGCATTCGGTTTACGGTTAGTATAAGAGAGTGGCAAATAGCATACCGTTGATGTAGACACATAGACACATAGAGATGTGTGCGATGATTCTTCTTAGAGGCGGCCAAGGTGTTCGTGTGTCCGTCACGTGCGCGCTTCCCAAGTCTCACTTTCCAGCCTTTTATGGGCTTGGGTTTGGGCAAGTGGGTAGGTAGAGGGTGCTTTTGAGTATTGACAATCCCTATGCTAATTTATTAACACAACTTGGAGTTTGACGACGAGTTAGCCGGTCAATTCTGTCCTCGTTGTTGTGTCATCAGGGATCCAATTTCAACGCAGCTCCTCTATAATGTGGAAAGTTTTACAGATGTACTCAAAAAGGATTGGACCCAAAAATGGAATTGCCTTTGGATTGACTGAAAAAATTGAGACCAGACGTCATTGTGCCTGTTTTGGTTGTACTGGCCAGGCTTTTATCACAAATGCACAATAAATCAGATTTTTCAATCAGTATACAGTACGTAATTTAAAAAAAAAATTAATTATATAAATCATGCATATTAATTTTTGATTAATTATAAAAACTGTACAAAAAATTTTACTTTGATGATATAAAAAGTTAAAAGTTTTTAGCCATGCTTTCTTGCTTTAAGATTCATATATGATAATAAAAATATGATTTATCATAAATTTTGAAATGATTTAACAGTTGATGGTTTGAACTCTTTATTGTTAAGCTTTATAAAAATATATATCGATGATTTCTCTGTAGATGAATTTAAATTTTGTCATTTAACGGTCAATATGGCTGTATTTGGTATGTAGGAAGTCAGGAAATGCAGGGGAGTTTGGTGAACATTAATATATGTTCGAACCATGAAGAATGTGAAGGACGTTTGTCCCAGATAAAGATGACAAGACGTTTTCAAGCAAAGGAGTTAGTGAAGGGGCATATGGCAAGTCGTTTCTTTCACGAATTCAAATACATTCTTTAGAATAAGAAGCATCTAGGTATTGCTTGCTGATTGAAAGATGATTGGAATTGGCAGGTGAATGTTGTGAAAGGATTGAAGCTACATGAGGACATTTTCACTGATTCTGAGCTCTGCAAGCTTACAGATTTTGTTCATGAGATTCATGCTGCTGGCCGGAATGGGAAACTCTCCGGTAAAACACACTTCACTTTCTCTGTCTTTTTTTTTTTTGGTTATACTCTTAGAAAATGACTTTGTAGGTACCTAATTAACTGTCTGCCGTGGAGATTTGGACACAAAAGGACAACAAAAACTTTTCAATTTAGTTGATGATTATTCAAATGTATAGAAGTTTGGGCAGACATATAATATATTATATTTTCTGTCATTGTCGTGACTTGTTCCTCAACGTCAATCGCATTACAGGTTTAAGCACACAGAGACAATAAGCGATGTGAGCTATCTGATTGTCTATAATGTTCAAAAATATAACAGAATCTTGGATTAATGTAGGTGAAACTTTCATACTATTTAACAAGCAGATGAAGGGGAACAAACGAGAGATGATTCAGCTGGGTGTACCAATTTTTGGACAGATAAAGGAGGATGCAAAAAGTAAGGACAAAATAGCTGATATATATTTCAATATTCTCATATCTTTTCTTTAGCACAAACAAATTTGATATTTAAATTCTCTATATCCAGTCATTACATGAAACTAAATTGGAGGGTTTGCCAGAAATTAGGTTTTTCTTTCATTTTTTTTTTTGACAGGCAATATAGAGCCAATTCCATCTCTTCTCCATAGTGTCATTGATCACCTCATTCAATGGCAAATACTTCCCGAGTACAGAAGGCCAAACGGTTGTATCATCAACTTTTTTGAAGAGGTCAATACAAAATACCATTCTTTCCCACTTACTCCTTTTATAGTCTACCCTGTATCAATCAAATAATTTGCTCTATGCAATGACAACTATTCCACAATGCCTGCTCAATTTGATATTTTAGGGGGATTATTCTCAGCCATTCCTGAAACCACCGCACCTGGACCAACCTCTGTCCACTCTTTTTCTATTTGAATCAACTATGGCTTTTGGGCGTATCCTTACGAGCGAAGATGATGGGAACTACAAAGGGCCACTAATGCTCTCATTGAAGAAGGGGTATATATATTCAATAACTCATAAATACTCTTTGCAGTCTAATTTTTCCGTTTATGGTAATTAAGATTCTAGTCAGTAGCTCAGTACTAAATTCAAAGGAAGAAGTACCTTCAACATTATAAGGATATCATGTAATGACTGAATAACGTAAAAGGAAAGCTTTTTAAAGAATGCAAGTGTTGCTATAATTAGCATATTACTTGGTTAGAATTTAGATGGTTTCTCTCCTGTTTTCTCTTGAATAACATAGAAACTTGCAGGCAGATAGGGGAGCATTTCTTACCCCTGGAGATATCAATTGGACCCTGGAAAGCTTCTTGTCCATATATATCTTATATATCATTCATATAATAAATGATGTATTGCAAAAGGATAGCTTGCCTCATTAGTACAGTATAGCCACCTGTTGTAAGTTGTCTTCGTTGAATAAGCATTTAGTGCTTAAACATTAAATGTCTGAAAGCTTTTGAATGGTTCTTAAGGAGTGTTAGGTGTGGCATTATCATTATCTGTATAGTTAAGCATTTGGTACCAAATTCCCAAAATGGGGCAGTATCCATATAAGCTTATAAGCATCGGAACCTTGACTGACATTTGCCCTTCAGAAGTGGTAATATTTTTCTGCTTTTAGCTAATAAGCCAAACCTTCTGTCTACTTAGTTTTAATATTATTCAGTTTTTCATTTTGCTTTTCAGGGTCAACGATTATCATATAGTGTAATCAGTGATGGTTATCCTTTTAAATGAAGTGTGACAACATGTGATTAACTGAAGAAATACCTAACCTTTTGCAGGTCTCTTTTGGTGATGAGAGGAAACAGTGCTGACATGGCGAGGCATGTAATGTGTCCATCCCCAAACAGAAGGGTCAGCATCACCTTCTTTAGAGTGAGGCCAGACTCCAATCAATGCCAATCACCAACTCCTGCAATGACAAGTGCAATGACTCTTTGGCAACCTGGAAATTCTAGTTCATACGCTTTGTCAAATGGAGCTCTCAGTGGGCATGAGGCAATGGAAATGATGCCCAAATGGGGAATTCTTCGTGCTCCAATGGTGATGCTAGCCCCTGTAAGCCCTCTGATATTGAACCCCCGAAAACTTCCTCGTGGGGGAACTGGGGTTTTCCTGCCTTGGAATGTGCCTTCCAGAAAACCTGCAAAGCATCTTCCACCACGTGCTCAAAGAGGACGGCTTCTGGCATTACCTTCCCCAGTTGAATCAGACATCGCGGAGTCTTCTTCAGAAACCAGCATCAGTGTTTGAGGGGCAAATATTTGGTTTGAAGAAGCCTTGGGTACAAGGAAAAATTTATCACTAAAGGTGGCTTTCATGCCTGAGTTATTTTGCTCCGGATTACTCAGGAGCAGTTTATTTTGTTGTACAAACAGGTCCAGGTGCAGTTAGAGGAATTTGGTTGTTTCAGTTTGTTTTGTTTTTTTTTGGCCCTTTCTTCAGATTAAATTCTAGTGGTGTTCACCATAGTTTTATTATGGATGCAAATCACGGTAGAGTAGTCAAGAGAGTGAATTTTCTCAGAGGGTAGAGTTTTGTATGAATGGTAATGTCTGTTAATCTTCATCTGAGTCAAATCAAATCATCGTCAGGATGCATAGTTATGATCATCTACTTGGCCCTTGTTATCATATGAGGGCAAGCCTGTGTTTTTCACGGTGTTAAATATTTTATAAAAGTGAGTAAAAAGTAGCTATCAACAATTCGATGATTATCCGTTAACACAATTATAGCAAAAAAAAAAAAAAAAGAAAGAAAGAAAAAGAAAAAGCAAAAGATTATTGCTCTAATTTCAACCATTTAATTCTATATTATTATTCGATCCTCATATTTTTTTTGAACTACTCTAATCTCTAGCACAGATCTTCATCTAATGGCTTAATTAGGGCTTGGGGTATCCCATATGAAAGGCTACAAAAAAGAAAGAAGTTTCAATGATATGACGTGTGTGTCAGTTTTCTTGAGGATTGAATCTTGTACTGTTACTTATCTGGCATTGGCTTTTCTGATCAATTGATTTCTTTCTTGCTTGTTTCTTCCCGTTGTGAAAAAGAAAAACATATGCCACTGCAGTCTTCAGTGGCATCAGGCATGCGCAAATAATTCATCCCAAGGTGAAGTTAGCAAATTAAAATGATCGGAAATCAGAACCAAGTATTTGGCGGAGCACTTAACTAGCTCCTCATCATCTCAAAGGTTGAAGCATTAAACTTCAGCTGGCAGCTTCACTCAGTTACAGGATGGAAAACACATCATCTGCCTGCATTTATGTTTCTGCCACAGCCGCGAGAAAATGAGATTTCCTTTATATTTTGTTCATAGAGCAATTCTTATGTATATATAATGTATAGACTTAAACATACAATAAAAATAAAGATTAAACCTTTACAGTCCGTCTCATTATAAGAATTTAATCTCAACCCTTTATTCTTATTTATTATATGTATATACAATGTATGATGGAAATTTTCTTGTTTACATCTTAGAAATTAAAATATTAAATTTTTTAAAAAAACTACACGTAATTCCAAATAGTCCAATACCCACTGGCATTTAGGAAACCTGTAAATGTCATCAGATTAGTGCTAAAATATTTAGCACTATACATACATAGAAAAGGCGCCAGCTATAAACACCGGAAGAAGTGAAGAACCACTCCTCAGATCCTGAAAAGTGCAAAGATTGAACAGTTCATAGAGGCGTGTTGGCAGGCGTAATTCAAAGTGCTCCCCAAGTTCACAAAATGACGTTACCACCTTCTCAACATTAGTCATCAGAAAGCAGGCTTCAAAATTAGCAGTGCCGACACTGTTCAGTGCCTGCCACATCCTTACAATTGATTATAAGTTCTATCATTTGATGCACTAATAAGCATCCTTATGTCATCATTATAGAAAACAGTTCACTAGAACAAACTAAACATCGCGTCCACTAAGGCAAACTAAACATCACGATTAGTTGGAGCAGAACTTCATATTTGAAGGAGTTCTAATCAATTCCATTCAAACTGGATGAATAATAAAAGATATTATTAGAGAAACAGTTGCTTTTCATACATTCAGAAAGAAAAGATGACAATACTACTACTATATTAATTTACACAAATATAAAACCAAAAAAACGGCAAACGTCTCTGATAAAAATCAAACTAACATAGATATCTCTTGAAGAAATCCCAAGGCAATGCATAAAATATGTAAAGCCTTTGCAGGCTGCTCCTCATCTTATTCAATGTCCCAACTCAAGTCTTCATCTTCTTCTGCAGCACTCAGGCGCTTCCGCAAATCAACTTTGTTTGCGCTACCACTCTCTGTTGTTTTCTTTTCATCAATGCTGCTAAGATCCTCAATCTCATCCCACTCAAGATCTTCCTCCTCCTGTGCTGAATGCTGGCTTGAAACAAGTGAAGAATTATTATCTTTAATAGAGGATTTGCCATCATCAGCCTTCCTTTCCCCAGTCAATTTGGCTTCAGATTCTACTGCAGAGTCATTCTTGTTGATTTTGGCTTCAGATTCTGCTGCAGGGTCATTCTTGTTGACAGTGGCATCCCCATCAGATTTGTTATCTTTATCGCCACCTGCTTCCATGATACTTTCCTTACTTCCATCACCCATCTGATGAACAGATTCTATTTTCTCAATTTTTAATTCCTCAACAGACTTATCCGTCTTGTTCTCAAGCTCCTTGTCACGCGGTAAAATGCCTCTCTTTTCTCCAGTGGACTCCTCACCCAAATTGTGCACCTCTTCCAAATTGGATCCCTTTGTTCCTACCTCATCTTTAGAAGAGCTCCCAACTTGCAACTCTGCATCCCTTTTTTCCACATCTTCGCCACCCACCTTCTTATTGGTCACAACGTCTGATTTAGTTTTACCCTCATACTCCTTGTCACCATCATCATCATCAAAATCCCATCTCAAATCCTCCTCTTCCCATGATACTTTCCTTACAAGCCTAGCCCTTACTTCCTCAGCTTTCTTAAGCTTATAAACTTTATAATAATACCTATAACAGAAAGTTTCATGATCAACACTGTTTGGAACAACCTTTTTGTAGATACTTTGCATATCGTCATTTTCTCTGAGAAGGCTCTCAAATTCCTCAGTTTTTCCTTCCAAAGAAAACTCTGATTTCCAGTCGTTATAGTCATTTAAATCCTCAGGTTCTTCACAGTAAGTACTAGCGTCACCCTGAATGGCACGAACCTGAGCATCAAACCTACTATAGGCTTTCGAATTTAAGCTCTTTTCGCCACTGTATTTCTGATTATTGATATTGCTGTTATCTGAATCGAATTCGAGATTAGCAGCGAGTATTGCATCCTTACCTTGAGAGATAATCTGAGCCGTGCCTTTCACCACAGAGTTTCCAAACTCATCAAAGGCGTGACCAACAGTTTCCAGAGAACCCTGAGCAACCTCGATCTCCTTTTTCAACCCCGTGCCAAACTCCTGCAGATCACGACGATAAGTCTCCATGATTGATTCAGATTTGACGGTCAAGGTTCTAATCAGACCTCCGAAGTTCCATCCACCAGCACCGGATGCCTCAGGGCTAGGGTTGATGTCTGATCCTTGTTCAATTGGCGAAGAATCGCAATCCGGCCCGTCTTGCTCTTTGTTTTGTGGCGCATTATTTGGGGTTTGAGATGCATATTCAGATTTAGGGGGCTCAGGGTCGTCCGAGAAAACTGATTTGAAGAAATTCATGAGGAATCGTGGAATCAAAGGTAAAAGAAATTGGATTAACAAATTAACAGAAATGAGAATACGAGTTTATGTACGAATCAAAAAAACATATTGATAACAGAAGATTTCCTTCACCGTCACTACAATGCGTGTGATGTATACACGGTGGTTGGATTGTCGACGTCTGGCGAAGAGGAGAAGGAAGAAAGAGAGAGAGAGAGTCCAAACACCGAACCAGAGTGGTTTATCCCAGAGGCTATTGCTTTGAAATGAAGTTAGTTATATTTAAATTGAAAGGAAAAATTATATAAAATCAGTATTTTTTTATTTATATTGAAGTTAGTTATTTATAATAAAGAGATGTGTGACTGATAAATTTAAAATAAATTCAACAGATTAATTAACAAAAAAGATAGTATATATGTCGGCTTCCATGAAAAATTGTATTTTTATTTACATTAATTTTGGCTTTTTCTAAATATTTTGATATACCTAAAGAAAATTTCTTTTTGGTCAATGACCTTGCAAAAAAATTAGAGTTTTCCATTTCTAAAAGATTTTTAAACCATTTCAAAATTTTGAGACTTACGAATTTTTGTTTTCAAAATCATATATACTTGAGTTTATACCTTAATGCTTACATTTTAGCCATTTCCCCTCCTTTTAACTTCAAGGCTTCTCTATTTGCCAAATAAAAGATTTAACTAGTTTAGATTAATTGGAGAGATACTTTTTTGCACTAATTTTTTTCCCTACTACCGTTATTAAAAAATAGTTAAAGTAAATTGTTTGTTGACAAATTTGCAGCAGTTACTCGTCCAAATTTTTTGTCTTTAAAAAATAATGTATTTTTTATATTAAAAGAGAAATAAAAAAATAATTTGATCTAATTTATTCAAAGTAACTCTCTATATGTGATTTTTTTTATTTTTTATTTTTTTAAATACAAGAAAAATACACTATTATTTAAATTCAAAAAAATCTAAAATTAATTTATATTAATAAAGTTAGTTTATTTCCATGATATCAATTACTGATACTTTAGAAGTTCACGATACCAAAATAAAGTAAGGAAAATCTCTTGTTATACTTATTTTAGACGTTTTCAGGGCCAGTTTAATAGAATATGTTATTTAATGAGTTAATGACATGCTAAGTCAAACAAAAATGAAAAAAATTAAATGACAAATATTCCTCAACTGCAATGGGAGCTGAAAAAGGAAAATGTACAATATCTTTGCACAAGGATATTAAAAAATGTAATAGAATTTATAGATAGAATGTTCAAGGAACAGAATAATCTGGACAAGGGTCATCGATCTGGCAATTAGGCACTATCGTAGATGATACCATCATCCACAAACAACTAAAGCTTAATGATCTTCCCTTTTCCTATCCCATCAAACTTCAAAATTCTGCTTCATCATAGTTATCCTCAACCTCAATTTCCCTCAAAAAATTCTCAATTTATATCCCAAAAAAAAAATTTGAGAAAACGCGCACTCACTCATTTGTTGTTATTTTATTTTCTAGGCTCCACACCCATAATAATTAAGTAATTAACCCTGGGTCATTTTCAATTTGAAGCTTTCACTCAGATTTGTCCCCTCCCCTGAATTTGAGTGGGTTTTCAATATTCCTCCAAAGAATGAGCATTTGAACGATAAAGATCGTACGGTGCCCAAAGATGATCAACAGTACATGGCTTCCTGGAATCCAATCTCAACCATGGCTTCCCTTTACCACTCCAATGAAGCAAACTAACAGGCCCAGGATGCAAATGCCTGCACTTTCCTTCAATATTATCTCCTCCTAACCCATGCTGGTTCCACCTATGATCCACCCTCTTGATATCCCCAGCCATCACCAGCAAAAATGGAGGCAGAGACCCTAAATGATATATCCTTCTCTGCTTCTGCACTCTCATCCACTCCTCCATCTTCTGCGTGTACCTCCCTTCCCTCCATCTCTCCGACCCCACCACCATCACCCCTGTGTTGAAATAACAGGGACGACGTCCCTTAAATGCTCGAACCAAATCTGGGTCCGACCAGAACATGTCTGTGAAGTATTTCGTGAAGTTCACGTGACAGTATTCTGGTGCTGCAACTACCTTCCCTTTTAAATTCACCTCCCATAGCTTCGCTATGTCGTCCACCACCACAAGATCAGAGTCCAAGTAGATTACCCTTTTCACGTAATCTGGGATTATGTCGGAAAGATAGATTCTGGCGTAGTTTAAGGGTTGGTCCAAGGCTTGACGGATAGATTTCGAGATTTTACCGCGAACACGGTGGGATTCGAAGCGATAAATTTTGAACTTGAGGTAAGGGAAAGTGGATTTCATGGTGAAAAAGATTAGGGGCTCGAACTGGGCCCACAAGAAGTGGAACTCCATGTTTTCTGGACACGTGGAGTGTTTTAACATGGAGAGCACGGCAGCCATGGTACCCCTTAGGTAATTAGAGTCGAGCGTCATCGCAATGTGGATCCTCTCGAGTTTACACATGTCCCCATTTCGAAATGCGGGGGCTTCTCGGAATGCGGGAATTTCGGCGAGAGGCTTGCGGATGACATCGAGGTAGATTCCGCCACAGTGGTGGGCGGAGAAGAGGAGGAGGAGGAAAGACAGGACGCCTAGGGTGGCAATTGGTGGCAACACGTGGTTCGAAAATGTCATAGTATGTTGTCCTACGTGTAATGGTGGGAACGGAGAGTTTAGGTATAGGGAAGAAGGGGAGGCGAAAGAGTGGGAGCCATAATTAATTTGAGAGAAAGAAAGGAGTTTTGGGGTTGTTTGTTAAAAGAAAAGAAAGAAAAGATTAAGGAGGAAGGAGGTGGATGGGATTGTAAGGAAGAGAATAATAATCGGAGCAAATGAGGCTTTTCTTGTATCATTTCCAACATGGTTTCCAGTACTTTGTTGCAATTTGGTTACAAAATCGTATACTTTCCATGGAGGATGCTGTTTTAAGTTGGTTTTCTCTTACATGTCAATCATTTGTCTCTCATTTTGGGAATGATATTCTTCATAACTATTGGCTTATGTAAAACAAAAAGAAAGTTAAAAATATGTTTGTTTTGAACAAACAAAGCATAGCAATGGATAAAACTGGCTCAGAAGACAACTACACAAGCAAGCCTCAATTCAAAGTGATGAAGTGGACCCAACCAAATGACATGAATATAAACTCCATCTGCTAATTCAAGAGCTTCTGCCTGCCAGATCATCAGCCCATAGGCCCAATTTAAACGCGGTTACGTTAAGGCCCTATAAAACTTTTGGGCCCACATAACTGTCTTAACACGTTGTTTGCTTTCTAGTTTTTACTTCTTCTTTTCTCAACTGTCCGAAAAAATAAAAAGAAAGAAAATTGGAGTCGGAGTCGTCACTCATCACATTCACATTAGACTCAGAGGGAGGCCGAAAGTCAAACTAAGGGTTTAGGGTTTTAATTTCTCGCTTTCTTCTTCTACTGTGAAGGGAAGAGATAAGGACACAGATGAGAGGGCTTCAGTTACCCTTGAGCCACACTCAGAAGGTTCGACTGCAGAAGGCTCTGGAACGGCTTGAGTCTCTATCTTCCAAGGTCAATTCCGATGCTTCTGTCACCGTATCTGATTCCATCTCTGTCAACTACGAAGATGGCGTCCTCAAGTACCCTCTTCCTCTCAATTAACATTTCAGATTATGTCTGTGAGGGAATGTTACTATAGTGTTTGTTTATAAAGGCTTTCTATTTACATTTATTTATTTATTTTTCTTCTGTACTCAAGGGGACATGGTACCGCCGAACTCAACGGTGAAGTGGTTGCCACTGTCTGTGGTGTGGTCGAGCGCGTTAACAAGCTTGTATATGTCCGCGCGTTACGCTCCAGGTAATTTCACAGCGTAAGTTTTCAAATTTCAATTTAATTACGGATGTATGATTTGCATTTGTGAAATCAGTTTCTTCTATTCTCTTAATTGTTAATGGAATTTAGTTAATCATAGGTACAAACCCGAGGTCGGAGACATTGTGGTAGGGCGTGTTATTGAGGTAAAAAGAGGAAAAATTATACTTTACTGTCACTAAGTGCTTCTTCTCTCAGTCTTAAGTTGAATCATTAGCATATGATATGTACGTGAGGTATAATTGTTAAGGTGGGAGGCTATTTGGCTGCGTGTACCATTGGTGGGAAATTTGAAAGTTAGAAACATAACCATGAAACAACCCAAGGTTATTATGATTGTTTTCATCTCCTATGGTACAATTCCTATTCAAGCTAATTACAGTAAATTTGGTTTAAGCATTCACTGATGGTTAAATAGAGTGCTTTTTGTGACTTCCACAATTTCCTCTACCTAAATGCATTTCTCATTTATTTATTTTTTTTCTGGGTAGGGTTAAAAATCTGTTCATGGAATTTAGATATTTTTAGAGCCCCGTATTTGGTGGAAGGCAAACTGGTGTACAATTTATTCTTCTGATAATAAACCTATTAATCAAGTGAAATTATACTCTCTTTATTCCCATCCTTTCAGCCTCCCCATCGGTTTATTTTTTGTGTAGGTTGCTCAAAAGCGTTGGAGATTGGATATAAACTACAATCAAGATGCAGTGTTGATGCTTTCTTCTATGAATTTGCCAGATGGCATCCAGGTATTTGATGACTACTTTATGGGATCTGGTAATTCTTTATAAGAAAAAAAATAGTTTTTATAACTTGCAGATATTCTTCTATTCTAGAAGATATGTATATCTTGAAAGACAGGGAACAATTTAGGATATCTTAAAGACCTATACATAAAGCCGTAAGAGTTGATGGGTTTGTTTTTCTATATCAAATGTCTCATAGAATTATATTTGGCAAAGCATCAGGACCTTCGAAGTGGAGGAATGCATGAAGAGGAAGCAAATATGTATATAGTAGTAGCTGTGTCAAAATTGTTACTTCTGTTGCAGTCTCCTTTAATTATGGTATAAGGAGTTCCAATTGAATACAGAAATATAACCTTATAAATTGGCAGTGCAGTGTTGAGTTTGATTGTGCTTTGTTTGTGGCCTGCCACAGATATTTTGCTATGTCAGACTGATCCTGGTGGAATGTGGTATTTGGAAACAGGTCCAGGCCGTTGTGAATTGCAGATTTTCCTGCTTCTGATGCAGCCTAAACTGAGTTATATGTTGGTTGGAATTCATGGCCTGTAGTTTCTTTTAGGTCTGGGGTCAACTGTTGGTGACAGATGTTTTTAAACTGTATAAACTGATTTAGTTTATAATTTTCAAGTTTGGTTTAATGAAGCACTAATTTATGAAGAAATTATACTTGAAGAAATTGCTAAATGAATGCATGGTAGTTTAAGAGCCAATAGCCAAACAATTATCATCTGCAGTGAAGTTCTACAAATTATCATAAACACAGAAAATAGCATCATGCACGTCTTCTTGCAATTCTGCAATTACCCTATTGGATTTCTTTCCATTCAGTTTTAATTTTACCTTATAGACTGGCTTCTCTCTTATAATTTTTCCCCAATTGAGCTTCTCATTCAGAATTACTTTTTCCACTGCTAGAGACGGCGGACTGCTTTGGATGAACTTAACATGCGCAGTGTTTTTGAAGAGAATGATGTTGTTTGTGTAAGTTCAATTATGTTGTGTACAATTTACTTATTTAAATAAGATGAAAATTGATTTGTTCTAAGTTTATCATTGTTGTAGGCTGAAGTTCGTGGTTTCCAGCATGATGGTTTGCAGCTGCAAGCAAGAAGTCAGAAATATGGGAAGGTTTGTACACTTTAATTTCATTTTTGAGATCTGAAGACAGGAAGATCATGCTTCTTTAGCTGGTTTTTTGTTCCCTATGCTAAAAGTAATAATCACTTTGAGAAAGCATGACACAAAAGAAAAGAGAAATGTTTTGTGATCTGTACTGTTGCTTGTGGAAATAAAAATACGCAGCTTCTAACTGCCTGTTTAAATCCAAGATGTATGTAAACAAACTGGCATAAGAGAAATTGAAACTCTGGTCAACATGGCGTTTATTTTAAAGATGCATATCATATATTCCTGTTGCTTGAAATATATCTGAATTGTCTTTTAAAGTATCTCTCTGTTATCTATGGCCCATAATTGCATGACAGCTTAAGAGAGGTCAACTGCTAAGAGTCGCTCCTTACTTAGTGAAGAGGCAGAAGCAGCATTTTCATCATCTAGAGCAGTATGGTATTGATTTGATACTCGGTTGTAATGGATTCATATGGGTGGGGGAACACATTGAAACTAAAGATGACATGGTAGAGGAACAAGCAAACCAATATGATTCACAAGTTTCAAGGCCCGGTAATAATGCTGTCAGTCTTGAAGAGCAAGAGCAAAATTACACAGCACTGGAGACCAGACAATACATATGCAGAACTGCTAATGCTGCCAGAGTCTTATCCACCTTGGGGTTCAATATAACATTGGAAATCATCAAGGAAACGGTTAATCTCAGCCTTACTCTGAATCTTGATATAAATGAAATGCTTGGTTCGGAGTTCTGTGTTGTGGTTGCAGAAAGAGAGGCTGAAAGGCGAAACTCAAAGAAAAAGAAGCCTTAGATTGATCCTTTTGTTTGTGAATGAAGTTTGTGATAAGTTTAGATTTTCTACGCTCATTTCCAACCGGTATTTGAGCTCTGAATTTTAGCGTGGTTTTTCTAGTTGTGGCTTTTAGCATGATTTTTTATTCATAGCGAACAATTGGTAACATCCATTTGCCATGGTGGGAAAATTTCAGCGACATTCCAACGGTGGTGTTTGAAAACTTAAAAATTATGATTTAATTATCTTGAAATGGAAAACGTCGTTGGATGAAAGTGGCGTGATTCCCAGTTGCAAGCGTATTGAATGGGTGACATCACCCATTTATGGTCAGAGCTTGGGGACAATTCAAAGCAAACGTGGTCAGAGGATTTTACATTACATAAAAACGATTTTTGAATTTGATTCCGCAGATTAAATTGTCATTCTCTTGCCCGATACATTTTGTTGGCCAAAAATAATACTTCGTCACGGAAAATGCAGAACAAAGCGAGAACTAGAGAGAAACACTACAGATCAAAACAGAACAGGAAAATCAGAAACATAATTCAAAGAACTTGTCTCCGTCAATCAACACCTTCACGCGATAAGATATTCTTCTCATTTTCTTGTCTATTTGGAGTTCAACTTACCGACTTCTGCAAAGGCCAAACAGTTGGGAGACTGGCGAGAAAGGCCTCATAACCGTAAACACGCATGGTAGCACAGTGGCAATGGTTTCTTTTCTTCTAGATCTCGTGCCCATTTCAATTTTCAATGTCTATCAAAGCACTGAACCACAAAGGAAGGGGTCAACCAACAGTGGCAATGGTCGCTATAATATGGACTACCAGCTTATTGGCTTCATACTAATTCAAATTAAAATTAATTGACACTTGTTTAGATAAAATTGTTTACTTTATTGTTTATTGAACAAATTTTCCACCATATCTATTATTGCCTTGCAATAAAGTGTGTTAATACAACTTTACATTGATTAAACTTCATGTTATCTATCCATATAGTTCAAAAATTAACATTGATCATCGCCAGATTAGTACATATAACTTATTGAATCTGTCTAATAACAAATCAATATCGACTTAATGGTGTAGAAATTCAAACATTCCACCTGCACTTGTTGATATTTTACTTGGGTATGGTAAGAAAAAAGTTGTTTCATGGATAATAAATTATGTTTCTACTACCTGTGTTCTATCATCCTAAAAATAAGCAGTTCATATTTCTAAAAAACGAAACGATGACGGATCACAAAACATACAGAATCTTTTACAATTAAAACATATTTGCCTCCCACTATGACCGGTTCGACCCAGAACCAAAGTACCAATCAGAGACCATCTTCTACTGCTTATGATGATTGTACTCAATTATCATCTTTTGACTTCTTTGATTTTTTGTTAGCAGAATCCTTCTTCCCAGCTGACTCAGGAACAGTGTGTGGCATTATCTTCGGGATTGAAAAATTGAAGTCTGATACGGATACGTTTTTCAGTTCTGGATGCTCCCTTAGATATGATGCCATCTCATTGCGCGTTCTTAGCTTTTTGCCCGTGGGGGTTATGTAGTATGGATCCAGTTTGGAGTAATCTTTTCGGAGAACCAGGCTCCGTTTAAAACCTTCTGGAGTCTTCGGGACGTTAGGCTTGTCCATGGCCCATGTCCGAGTGGCGTCATAATCAATATCAGCGGGGTCGTCACAGGATATATCCTCCTTATTGTAACAGTAAAAAGGTTTCTCAATGACCTTCTCTCTAATTTCTTCAAACTCCTCTTGTGTTTCAATCACCCTCCATTTCAAGCATTCTTTGCACTGGACAGCATATACATCAATTGAACCCTGACTTAACTGTCTCCAACAAAAAAGGCCACCAGTTTAGAAAGTAGCAAAATTTTATTTTAAAAAGGAAATCATCAAACCATTCATCAGATCCAACAACGAATTCTGTTTCAACCTTAGCAATCACAGAATATGCAAAACATGTATTTGAAATTCTTACTATCTACGGCTCTGTTTCTAGCCTTGTTTCAATTATTTCAATTTGAAATTAACATCGCAGTCATAACAGCAAAATGAATTCACAAGAAGTATTAATGACTTCGAAAATATTGAGTCTATGTTCATCAAGACACACATGACAGATTGCATATTATAATTCACTAACAAAACCAGGCAATATGTAATTTAAGAATAATAAGTGATTATTACTTTGAGAACCCATGATGATTAGCAACCTCTTAACCAATTTCCAATCTATGGCTCAATGTTATAAGTAGGGGTGAGCATTGTTTCGGTTTGCATTAGTCTTAGCCATCCGACCAACCGAACAGATTATATTAGATGGTTGAAAAAGCCATCCAATCAATCCAATGTTTTGAGAACCAACTGATCCAATCCAAACCGATTGGATAATTGGTTTTCAATGGAATTTCAGCACTAGACAAATCAAATCCTAAACAAAAAAGCATTCCAACATAGACAAATGACGGGATGATGGCAGAATTCCAATTTCCAACACAAGAAAAATCGATTAAAACAAACAACTAGAAAAGCATTTGAGAATGGCTTCAGAGATAAACTTAACCTCAAATTCGGAGACGGCGTCAGAACTCATAATGGTGAATGGAGCTTGATGTGAAGTTGCGATTTGCAAACCCTAGAATGAAAGAAGCTTGATGGAAAGATGATGCCGATGGGAAGTTGTAGGGGTGGAACGATGAAGCTAAAGCATTGATGGAATGAGGAGCTTGAGCCTTGAGGCAACGAACGACTGAACAAGGTCGAGGTAGGTGTTGTGTGGCGTGGTAGAGGAGAGGAGTGTTGTGAATTTGAAATTTAAAGGCGTGAAGTTTGATAAGGCTAGGGTTCGGTCACTTGATCTTTTAATTTTTTTAATATATTTAAATTTTGATTAATATATAAAATATATAAATATATATATATAATAATTAAATTGCTTGGATTTGGTTCAGTTTGGATGAAAATCAATGTCATCCAGTAACCAAACCGATTTAATCATTTTTGACAAAAGACCATCCAATTCATCCAATCAACTAATCGGTTTTGGACTTTTGGTCAAATCGGATTGGATCGGCTCGGTTGAGTTTAGTTTGGTTTAGATCTGCTCACCCTTAGTTATAAGCATGAAACCTTGCACAATTCAAAGAATTTCTTAACCATAAAATATGAATGGAATATAATTACCACCAAATTGCAATTCTCTCAATTTCAAGGGAAATTTGTGCAATCAATTTATCTAAATCTCCACCTTTCAATCTAACAAAACTTCCATTCGTGGTAAATGTAATGCCACATCATAATGAGGTTAACAAAAAACTTACCATTTTATTTATCTTCACTTTTTACTGCTTTTTAATAGGGTTTCTACCACGATGGGTACCCTCATCAAATATTTATGTTTTCTCTTCTGTAACTCAAATCCAATAATCATTCGCATATATCCCAACCCCGATGGAGTTTGCTACCATTGCCACCAAAAGACCAGAGTGCAGAGAGAGTCTTGAAGTGCAAGGAAAGGAAAACCTTAAGAAAGAAAGGACTAGTGAAGAAACCATCAAAGCCTTGGAAGTTCAATTAGCTTCAATGGAGCATGACAAGAAAAGAGAGAAAAGAGAGTATGACTCTTAAGGCAAAGCTTGCAGATCATGAATGAAGATAAGGTTCAATTCTAATGAAAGAGAAGCTTTTCAAAAGCAAATATGGAATATAAATTGGAGATTTTATATGCACAATTGAACATTGTGTTAGAATGTATAAATGCATACTGGCAAGATCACACCTGGCTGAAAAGCTTGCCAAATCACACGTGACGAAGATCATAGCAAGATCTTGATCAAAAGATTGTGGGATCTGTATGATCTTGGGAAGGAAGGACTTGATTTTTTTTTAAAGAAGTCAAAACGCTGCATTTCACTGTCCAAAGAAGTCAATACATTGCATTTCACTCCAATGAAGTGCCAAAACGTTGTGTTTTACTCTAGGTGAGAGGAAAACAAGATTGCAGCTTGTGTTTCTGTTTTGTGTTTTTCGGTTCTGTGTGGATCTTCTCTTCCATTTCTATTCAGCATCTTCTAGATCTAGGTGTTGCGTCTTCTTGCTGGAGGTTGTGGATTCGTTGGAGGTAAGTTATTTTAATATTTTCTGTACCATATCATCCCTCCTTGTATCATTCAAAACTTTGCAGCATTTCTATTCTTCAATAATGAAAGTGCTGACTGCTAAGTTGCTGTTGCTTGCAATTGCAACTTTAATTAGCATTTCTCCAATTATATAATGTTGTTGTTGCATATAAGAAGTGCTGTACAAGAATATGTTTAGCATTTCCATATAGTGTAAATTTTGGCATAACAAATCATTTTTATAAATTATAATGTAATTTTTGGGTATTATAACAATTAATTGCGATTCATTCTATCTTGTGTCTCCCCAATCTCATGCGAGATCTCAACCTTGATTACCATGTATACTAGGTTGGTTTCTATCTTTCAACCAGTACCCTTTTTTCTTATTTTCCTGCATACAACTAGTAGGACAATTTGTCCAGACAAAGAAATTGAAAAAGACAAAGACATCAGAAGGAAGGTTAGCAATTTGTCCAGAAGCACTGATGTAAGAAGGAAAGAATAGAATTAGTCTATTACTTTATCCTTTCCATTAGTTTTATATGTAGACCTAACCAATTTTTTCTTTTCTTTTTCTTTTTTTCAAAAGAAGTTTGAGTTTCCTTTTCTTGCACTTTGAGATCCTCTCAATGTGGCCTGGTTTTCCGGTGGCAATGAGAACAAACTCCAGCAGGGCTGGAGAGTTGTTTACAGATGGGGCTCTATGTGAATGGTCATCTGATGTGAGGTAAGTGAAGACAAATCTTCAATATTTGATATGGGTGCCCATTGTGGCTACATCCGCTAAGAATAAGTAGCAAAAATAGGAGACGAATGAGAAGGTTAATTTTTGGTCAGTACTAATGTGGCATTACATTTACCGCAGATGCATAGTTGTGGATGGTGTGTGGCGCACTGTTGCAATAGGAGCTCCCAGAGCCATTGCGCATAGCGCATTGCTCAGCGAGTGGCAACATTGAAGTGCAGCGCACATAATTATATGATTAAAAATATTAAGATAGGGAAAATAAAAGATACTAAGTTATCTATTAGAAAGTATTTTTCACTTCTCAAGTTCGTCACAAATTCATAAGTTAGCAATCAAAGCATATCATATAAATAACGCAACGACCCACAAGCACAAGCATATATAGCTATTAAATACTTTGTGATTTTATCCTACACCTAGAGTCCTGCCCTCAAATGACATAAGAAGAAGAAAAGAAATTTAGGTAAAAAATGATCAAAAAGTTTAAAAAGGAGAAGAATAAGGTAAGATATTATCAAAATGGTAGAATAAAAGAACGAAACTTAGGGCTGGCTAGGTAAATGGGACAAAAAAATATTTTTTTAGAATAGGCCTATATAAAAAAGTCTTGATTCAGATTGTCCCAATAGTGCACCCATGGGCAATGACATAATTGGGCAGATGGTGCACACTATGTATGAGCCAAACGATATTGGCAACGCCACAACCATGTCGATGCCCAGTATCCATGGCACTGGACAATGAGTAATAACGCGCCAAAACCTAAATAATCTTCCCGTCTTCTGAAGTTTCCCAGAGAACATTAGCTTCATTCACTGATCATTGGATCAGCCTTTGCATTCCAATTTCCAACGAAGATGGTATCATAGAGTATAGATGCAATAAGATGAATACTAAGAACTTTCTTTCGTTTATTTTCCAATATCTTTCCCTATTTGATTGCCAGTAAACAAAGGACAACCTAAAAGTTGATATTTCACGCTTGCACTAAGTTACAATTTCCGAATACTTATTATGTTAAAACAACTACAAACAAAGTTATGCCAGTTTATATCTCATATTTGAGAGAAAAACAAAATTTCCCGACATAATGAAGGCATTTAAAAGTTAAGACCCCAAGCAAGCAAAAAAAATCCGAAATAAAATTAAGATACTCCTTAAATTCTAGGATCAATATTGCGGCATTAGGGATCTAAAATAGGAGGAATTGACGACTAAGCTAGTCAGATCGTACCTTAGATGGCCTTTTAGAACCTGCTTTAGCGCCCGTCATTGAGATTTTCTCCGTGAACTTCCTTTTCCCGTTTTCTTTCTTACCAAACAATCGAGCACCCCCTCACCGATATCACCTCACAGAGACCAGTGGGAGACTGCGAGGGATATATATACCATATACGTAACCTACTACCATTGTTTTTTAAACTACCATAAAAAAAAGTTATAATCAATTAACGTTAACATTTAAAAACTATGTAATTTTAAGGGAAATGCTTTAGATAATGTGAAAAAAACATATAAATTTGAAGAAAATTATAGAAAGGTAATATATCATGCAGTAATTATGTGATTTTTAGATGAAATTTAAATTATGTGAGTTGTTTGTATATTTTGTTATAATTTGAAAAATCAAAATGTCATATTTTAAAAAATTATTTATTGAATTTAAGTTAAAATGTATAAGATATCTTTGTACTTTAGTTTTTGTATACAAAATTTTTTTGTACTTTTATGAAACTTATTTTTATTTAATTGTTATCTAAAAATAATAAAAATAAACACATTAATTTATAAAATGTCATATTTGAGTAAATAATTAAAAGATAATAGGTAAAAAAATAAAAAATATTGATAAAAAATTAATATTTTAATAATAAAAATAAAAATATCTCTATTATTTTTTAATTATTTTTTTTAATATTACATTCTATAAATTAATATATTTATTATTATTAATTTTTAGATAAAAATTAAATAAAAATGAGTTTTATATAATATTTTTTAAAATATTAAAAATTTTAAATTATATTTAAAAGTACATAAGAGTTATGTATATATAAATTAAAATATAAAATTTTTTTACATTTTTTTGCTATGAATTTATAAATAAGCTACGAAGGCGTTCCAAATGCTATAAATATGGAGACATTGTTGTCGAGTATAATTGACATTAAAGACGCAATTATAGAAAATGAAAAGTAAAAAAAAATTTATAAGTATATTTTTGTTAAAAATAATTTTATTATAGACATTATTAAATATTTTTTAATAAAAATTTAAATTTTAATAAATCATATTATAAAAAATTAATATTTTTTATTAAATTTATATCGTTAGAAAATGATTTAACATTATTATACAGTAAAAAATGAAAATGGTCTAATTAATTTTTTTTTTAAAAAAAGTAAAAACTATTGTCTATGCCATTTAAGGCTTGCAATCGAATCACATTAGTTTGGGTTTCTGAATCTGCAGCCATGAATTTCTATAAGTGTGTAGTTTTAGGCTCAACAAAATAAAAAAGCATAGGATAAATCAACGAGTCGATATGTCCGAGTGGTTAAGGAGACAGACTTGAAATCTGTTGGGCTTCGCCCGCGCAGGTTCGAACCCTGCTGTCGACGGTAGTCTCTTTTTCTCACTTTAAATTATTAATCTGCCCCTCCACTTTTTCTTGACCACTCAAAAAAAAAAAAAAATTATTTGAACGCAGGGGAACTAAATTTTTATTTATATTGTATATAAAAATATATTTTATGTCCTCAAATTTTATATAATTTTATAATGTTATTTTTAAAACTTTTTTATAGTTAATTTTATACATAAAATTTTTTAAAATTAAATTTATCTTAAAAATTTTAAATTACAGTTAATTTCATATTATGATTTAATGTTATTCAAATGATTAATAAAAAAATAGTAATGTGACATTTGATAATATATATAAATAATATTTTGATAATATTCAAATATTAAACAATAATATATATTCTTAAATTAATTATTTTTATTTTTATTTAATTATTGTTTGATATGAAGATTAAATTATTTAATAGATACTCTGTATATAACTTGAATAATTTTATTAAAATTTTAACATTTTCTTTTAAACACAATATTATATTATTACTTTTTGTTAATAATTTAAATAATATTAAGTTATAAAACAAAATTAATTGTAATTTAAAACTTTAAAGATAAAATTGATAGCATAAAAATTTTAGAAATAAAACTAAAAATTGATGTAAAATTGTGCAACATAAAAAGTGCTTTTGCCTTTATTATACTATACAATTTTATATTTTTATTTATTTTATTTCTCAAATTATATAATATAATATAATATAATATAAATGTAAGGTAGAACAAATTTACAATTAATTAAAAGAAACAAACTATTTGATTATAATTTTTAAAAATTATTTTTAATTTTTAAAAACAAAAAATTTTGTTTGAATAACTATTTTTTACAAAAAATAAAAAATATATAATATATTTCTTAAGAACAGAAAATATAAAAAAATTAAAATATATTTTGAACTTTAATTTTTAAACATATAAAAAATATATAAAACAAGTCTTTTATTAATAAGGTGTATTATAAATACATACAAATAATACTAATATAAATTATTAGAATTAATTTTATAAAACTATTATAGAGAACAAAATAACATTTAGACATGCCCTAAATAACTTCCTGTATCTTTTTAATTATATTTAGGAATATGATAGAGTTATTGAGAATGCATTTAATTAATGTAAAAAATATTTAGTTAATAATTTTGTTACTTTTATTGACTTTTTCAAACTTAAATTTATTAAATTTTTTATCAATTAATAATTATATATTTTTATTTTTGTAACGTAATGGTTGGAGTATAACGAGGTTAAAGGTCCAATAAGTGTCAGTGTATAGCGTTGGTCCAGTCACCGGTGGCCCTGCTTTGCTTGCACATGAATCACACTCCATTTCCCCACAGCAGTTATGTATTACATAAGGCTATGGCCTTCATTTGAATACCATTAGTTGCACTAATCAATAAATGCGTTGTCACTGTCACCTTCGCTGACTTGGCCTAACTAGTTGCAGGGATTTTTTTTTTTTTTTTAGGGGAAAACTTTTTAACTAAATTTGATTTATAAAAGGAATTTAATAAACCAACATAAAATAGGATGAATGTGTTGCATGTATATAAGATTTTTGTTTGGTGAAACCTACTTTATACGTGCTTAATTATAATATAATTAGTCTTAAAAATTAAATTCCTAATTAAATTCTTACTTTATTAAATTAGTCTTTTTTGGTGAAACCTACTTTGTTAATAATTAAATTAAATTTATTAATTTTTAAGACTAATTATACGTTCTTAAACAGGAATTTAATTTTAAATTAATGCGTTAATCTTGTTTTATTTTTTAATACTCTTGTATGTTAATCTATCTATGATTTTAACTCCGGTAAGAAAATGCTTCGAATAAAATCTTTAATGATTGGTATTTATTGTAGCTAGAATATAAAGTATGTTTGTGTATATTTTTAAAATTAAAAAAGATTGTCCATTTAATCTTAATTATATGAAATATCAAAATATCTTGTTTCTAATAAGGTAAAACTATTTTTTTTAAGACCAAAACTTGTAATTAAGATCAAACTATTTTGAAACAATTTCAGGAGTACAATATAATCCCATATCATATCAAATCAAAGTATTTAGTTTAAATTCTATTATATCATACAAATTTATTAAATCTGAAATATATTCTCAAGGAATAATATCTCTAATTCTTGCAAGATATATTATTTTGCAACTGCTTGTGTTCTGTGCAGGGCACACCCTACTCAAACAGACCTCAAATAATGCAACATTCATTACAGCTCATTCACAACCCATATCTCCATCTATATTATTTACTATAAAACTTCAACCCTAGTAGAATATTTCTTCCATTATATACATGCAATATAAATAGCATTGTCGAGTGCGGACACTTGTGCTAATATCAGACATAGAGTGGAGATTCTCTTATTTCTGGTATATACTATATAGTTGTGTCAATACTAGCTTGTAAATATCCTTTGACTTGTACAGAAAACCTTGTGTTTTTCCTTTCCCTTTTCATGTCTCTATGAAGCTGTTCTAATTATAACACTACTGTAACTGTTGAAAGCTGAGAGTATAATAAATGAATCAGTGGGTGTTCCATGTGTACATTCGAGTGAGATTATGGAGAATCCAAGTGCGGTCAGAGAGGAAGAAGAAGAAGAATTTGTCATTATATTATATGGCTGAGATTTTTGTGATTTCTGAGATAAAAACCAACAAGTACAGCTAGACCCACATAATAATTGACAGATATAGTATAGACGTATTAATACCTACTTATTATCTGGTTTAATATTGATTCCAACATAAAGATCAATTGAGTGGATACACTGTTTGTCATCATTTAGACGTCCGTTTTCCCTATCTTTATTAAGATCGTATGGTTTTCGCTGTGTTATTGAAGGCTAATATAAGCATGTGGGACCTACACTCACTCAAAATGAAAATTTCCAACAAATGACAACATCGGATGGGGACATCAATTTACATTATATGTCGCAAACAATTACCTGCTCCTCGTCTAAGTTCGGTTTCTATGTTAAATTATTATTATTATTTGGTAAAATTAATTTGCATTACATTTTGAGAGATGATTTTTTTATTCATGAACATTGAGCATAAAATTGAGTGAAAATTAAATTATACAAAAAAGGGACCAAATCCCAACCAAATAAGATTTAAATATCATATTGGGAATCAGCAAAGTCACCACAAAGCAAAAATAAGTTTTGATGAAAGAAAACTTATCTAAAAACACCATAAATATCGCAGACGCGTTACAATATTATTATCTGTCCCTATTGTTTCTACGAGAAGTGTTGGTGTTAATTGTTTTGGGAAAAATGGTGGGTTCATAGGAGAAGGGTACGCCGGATTTTATGTGACTTGGCGTTACGAGTAAGAATCCTAGTTACTTGCATGCCCTGCGCTGCAGTTGTTGCCTCATTTAATTTAATATTCTTTTCCTTTCTCAATTTAATTTGCTTCATCGTCTTCACCCACCTAACTTGAACTAAAGGAATTAATAAATAAGAGTTTACCTGCTAAAACTCTAAACCAGATTGACCTGCTCTGCATTAATTTGAGACTTTTGACCGCTTCAATTATTATTTTCAACTAAAAATATGACAAAAAATATATAATAATTAAAAGATATTTTAAATTCTATTTATTTTTAAAAATATATGTAAAAATAATTTGTTTATTAATAATATGTATATAAATACATAAAAATAATATTAATATAATTTTTAAAATTAATTTTATAAAATAATTAAAAAAACAAAATAACATTCGTGATAGGTGCAATTTTTATTCTCTCTCTTTTCTTTTTATATCTAACATTTCTTTTAAGGCTGAACGATTGGATGAGGGCATCTCTCTCTCTCTCTCCAAAGGCCAAAAGTAAACCATAATTCGCTGGATTCACTTGAAAATTATAAAAAAAGCTAAGAAAGAGAATTTTTTCTAGGGATTGCCACGTGTTACCTACTACATTTCCCAGAACACTCCTTCGTCCTTCCTCTTTTACTTAAAAAAAAAAAATTGTTAAAGAAAATAACAAAAGACAAATTTAGAGTGAAAATTTTGATTAATTTGATACTAAAGAGAGATAAAAAAAATTAAGTTTTAATCTTAAAAGAAAGGGTTCGTAAATGGTTCCATGAGCAGTTGTATTTTTATTATTTTTGCTCTTATTCTCTCTTTACAATTTCATTCTCCTTGTAAGCCACTATTTGGCACCTTGTATTGAATAGAATTGAAGCCTAAACAGACACAGAAGGCAGAGTTGAAAACAACTCTGCAACTTGAAGCTCACAACCCTATATGTCACCCCCATGATCTTCTCTCGCCAAGACTCAATTCTTTTCCCCACTCACTTTTCCATTATGCTCAAACTCCTCAACAAGAACCTCCGTCGCTTCTGCTCGCATCTCCGGTGGCCACTTCGTCGCCGTTCAAGGTCCAAATTAGTCATCAAAAAGTTCGGAAAACCCAACCCAAAACCCCAAAACGACGCTAAACGCGAATCAAGCATTAATGGCGTAGTCCTGTTTCATCCTAATGACCACTTGGGTAGCCCAGAATCAGAGAAACCTGTACGGATTGCGACATTTAACGCTGCCCTGTTCTCCGTGGCACCTGCGCTTCCCAAGCCAGAAAAAGGAGCCACACACGACGATGAAAATGGAGGTATCCTGAAACCCATACGACCCATGGACTTGAATTTACGAGCAAAGTCGGTCAATGATCGTCCCAAAAGTATACTGAAGCAGTCTCCCCTGCATCCCAATTCCATGAACAGTCCAGACAATCTCTCCAAGCAACACAAGTTTGCGAAATCGAAGCTGAGAGTTTCGATCAATTTACCAGACAACGAGATTTCTTTACTGCGACATCGACAATTGAGCTTCTCCGAGTACGAAAGAGAGGGCGCTTCGGATGTTTCTAGAGGGAGGGTTCCGATGAGATCCTCTGTGAGTTTTTCGAGTTATACAGGAAATGGGGGCTATAGAAGTAGTAGAACAGTGTACGATGTCCTGAGAGAATTGGATGCTGATATTTTGGCGCTGCAAGATGTGAAAGCAGAGGAAGAAAATGGCATGAAGCCTTTGTCTGATTTGGCTACTTCATTGGGAATGAATTATGTGTTTGCTGAAAGCTGGGCTCCTGAGTACGGCAACGCCATCTTGTCCAAGTGGCCGATTAAACGATGGAAAGTTCAGAAAATCTTTGACGACACCGATTTCAGGTTACTTACTATTCATTATTTTCTAATTCTATCATCAACTTTAATTGTTTTTTTTTAAAAAAAAAATGTTATGAAAATTACACTTCCTTTTCTTGATCTAGAGTGTATTTCTTACAAACTTCTTCACGTCTCTTCACGGGTTAAGAAAAAAAAAAGGTAGAAAGATAGTCACTTTACTCGTAAAGTCACCTAATATTCCAAAACTTTTCAGTATAATAACTGTGAGAAAAGAAGATTCCCCCTTCAATTTCCACTCCTCAAAAGAAAATGCATGATGGAAATTAGGCCCTAATATTATTTTTTAAAACTTTCTTCTTTTACGTGCAATATTGCAATGGGCAATGATCATGCCAACTGTATGCACTGAGGCAGGATGGATCCTACCTACTTCTTAAGTTTTCTGCGTTGTCATCGTTGTCTCTTGAGAGTGATATTTTTATTTTATACCATAACCAGTAATATTGTAAAGATATTTATGACCGATTCATTCCGTATTAGAATGTTAACTAAAAATTTTTTCTTCCTGACAGAGTGGCTTGTCATCTCTGACTCTTAATTTTGTGGAATTTTGCGAAGGATATTTGAATATAGGCTTACTTTTCTTGGTTGATTACACCATTTAATGTTGTGTTTGTTTTAAGTAAGCTTTCAGATTCTGATAAACACTAATGGGTCGTCCATTTCCCTGAAAATTATCGTCTGAACTCTTCCACAATATGAGGCCTTTGTTTGTTTCTGTAGATAACGTAACATCAGTATAAGGGACCTTTTTTTGAAAAAAAAATTCCATGTTTGGTGTGGAGTAAATTTGTGATGCAATTTAGGTACAGTATGCTATCATCTTGAAATAATTATTTCAAATAAATATTTAATGCTGCTATTTTAAGAAATAGCATGAGGCATAATTTGTTTGATATTGGAGAAGAAGAAGAATAGTATATATTTCTGTTTTTGCTCAAGTTCATCAGGCAGATAAGAATTTGTCTTGCTTTAGTTCAAAGTTATCTCTCGGTAATGACCATCTATTAAACTAATTTTGGAAGCCTTAGTGGAAATCCAACCTGTATTGGCATTTAAACGAGAAGAATAAAATTAATCGAGCTAGCTTTGAAATTGTGTGGTTAGAGAATGACTTAACAACAACGATGAATGTGACATGCAACAAATTGAACTTTAATTTCTTTGGCACAGGAATGTTCTGAAGGCCACCATTGATGTTCCTCAAGCAGGAGAAGTCAACTTTTACTGTACCCACCTTGATCATCTTGATGAGAATTGGCGGATGAAGCAGATAAATGCTATAATCCAATCTAACAACGAGCCTCACATCTTAGCCGGTGGTCTTAATTCACTAGACGGAACCGATTACTCTCAAGAAAGATGGACAGACATTGTAAAGGTATATGATATATCCTCCACAAAATTTTAAATTAGAAGTAAGCATGTCATTTGGTGTTTATTTGTAATTAGCTTGTTAGTACAACTTCAACGTTATCCCTCCTCTTTCCTTATGCTATGGATTCATTTGTGTTGTGGCCAGTACTATGAAGAGATGGGAAAACCAACACCAAAGGTTGAAGTGATGAGATATCTAAAGAGCCAACACTACACAGATGCAAAAGATTTTGCGGGGGAATGCGAGTCAGTTGTAATGATTGCCAAAGGCCAAAGTACATAGACAATCTCAAATAATTTTTTGTTAATTAAGCTTCTGGTTTTTGAAAAAGCTCAAGTTTGTTCTTATGCTAAATTCCTTGACATGCAGGTGTCCAAGGGACATGTAAGTATGGAACTCGGGTAGATTACATATTGTCATCCTCCAATTCTCCTTATAAGTTCGTTCCAGGATCCTATTTAGTCCTTTCTTCCAAAGGGACTTCGGATCACCACATAGTGAAAGTTGATGTTGTAAAAGTAAATAGTGATCCCCAAGAAAATGTGATAAAGAAGCAGCGAGAACCAAGACAAAAAGTTGTGAGAATAACACACTCTAATCCATCAAAAAGTATATGGAAAACAAACACTGGACACACACATTGACTTGTTGGTACCATTCCCTCTTCCTTTCTTGTGTAATTTGTACAGCTTTTGATTGAAAGCTTGTATCAATTTCTTTAGACTGATTCTGGCTCCCCATTCTTTGACAGTGTCCATAGATGACGAGACTCTTTGAGTTGAATACTTGAATGTGAATTCATTCGTTCTAAGTACCATGAGTTGTGTTAAAAATTTCATTCTAATGATGATTGACAATCAACTTATTTTCTAATGAAAACATGCAAGATTTTCAATTATGAACGAGCTACTAAATCATTTGGTCCGTTCTTTTATCAAATTGGAGAGATAAATTAATTGATCAATCATAGGTTCCATCAAATATTTAATAAACAAATAAATTAGACCTATTCGTTATTATGGTTTAGAGCCATTGAAAGAGGTAGGACTTCAATCCTACACCATTAGTTTGTTGTATTTGGAGGACCTTCACGACGAAATCTGTGACCTTGTTCACGGAGGATTTGTGTCAATATAGAGGCCTCACAAGTGAAATTGGATATATCTAATGCCCATCGCTTTGTAAGCTGCTTCGATAGCAAGTATAACGAATGTTACATACTTAATTCTAATTTACAAAATGCTTAAAATTGTTTATAAAAAAATTACACTTGAAAAATATAAAAAAATATCTATGTTATTTAGATTATATGTAAGACATAAATTTAAAAAATTTTATATTTTATTATATTAAAAAATTACATAAATAAATTTTCAAATATTTTAAAAATTAAAATTTTCATATACCAAATATCACCTAGAGATTGCTTGAGTAGCAAGTGCAGCAAAGTAGTAAGAGTGCCCTATTGCAAATTAATGAGAATAAAAGCTTTTTTTAAAAAAAAAAAAAAAATTATGTATCCCAGTCGCTCTGTGTTTTCTGACTTTCTTTTCCTCTGTTCTTTGAAGACCGCAAATTTATTTATTACCAACAGCTTGACAGAATATAAGTGATTAGTGATACAGTTGAGAAGAAAATAAGAGTGTGTGGCGAATCCGCTGCTGCCCCACTAAGTTATGAGCTTCGTGACCTTAGTCATTTAACTTGACACTTAAAGATTTCATAAACTATAACATTCACCTCCATTTATAATTTTAGGACCATAATCCCGTAAAAAGGGAATGCATGACTTTATTTTAGGCCCGTCTGTCATGGTTCTATAGTGGTATCGTGCAAGCAACATAGTCAGAATCTGTGTCTGATAATGAAGCTGCCAGCTTTAATGTAATGATGAGAGTGTAGGTTCCGTTATACTATCGTATCAAAGCCAACCAAACATCATAAAAACACCATCGAACATGTTGTGATTGAAAGGGACATTTAAGCTGGCTCCTTTGTTATCCTTTTGCTTTAACTGATATACATGGGCATCTTGCATTTAAAGAAGTTTCAATATCAAAGATCAGAAGTTCAAATAGAGTAATATGATACAGAACTCAGCTATGCTTAATTGCACTATGCTGCCATCAAACTCCAAAAGAATCAATTTTCATACATCCCTTTTGCCTTTACAACAGAAAATGCTTCAGCAAGCATACAATATAAAATCTAAGTCTACAAACAAATCATGCTGACACTAAGTAATGGAAGACATTCAATATTCATGAATTCAAACAATTCAATCTGTACTAAGTATTCTGGAGCCTGAACTTCCTTCTTCCTTAGAATTTTCTGATCGGCAGTCACTTTCAAATGTGTATGTTTGATAACCTGTTGGACTAGAAAGTTGACCAGAGCCAAAGCTGCCTACAGATCTTTCAATATCAATCCTGCCAGCAACGAGAGGAATTGGCCGTTCTGGTATTGAAGGTACTGATTGATCTGTCTCCAACATTTTTACAACCTGATCCATTGTTGGCCTAGCATATAACTGTGGGTGAGAACAAAGCACAGCAATTAACACATACTTCTCAAGCACTTCTGGTGAACCAGCTTCTGGTATACCATCTTCAATGACATCCAAAGGCCTACCTGCTCTAACCAATGACCAGGCCAAGTCATTCAGAGCACTTGGTTGGCCTTCATCGTTCGTTTGAAGAGCCTTCTTTCCACTCAATAGCTCAAGAAGCACCACACCAAAACTGAAGACATCACTTCTCTCTGTCAACTGCCCATACAGTGCATACTCAGGAGCAACATACCCCATTGTTCCAGCAACCCTTGTGCTCATGTGTGTCATTCCCTCAGGGTTGAACTTTGCAAGTCCAAAGTCTGCTACTTTTGCTTCAAACTTGTCATCCAGAAGTATATTACTGGCTTTGATATCCCTATGGATGATGGAAGGTTGAGCCCCATAGTGCAAATAAGCCAATCCCCTTGCAGTCCCTAGTGCAATCCGTTGACGCATTGGCCAACTGAGTTTCTTCCCCATAGAACCAAACAAATGATCATGAAGACTGCCATTCTTCATCAAATCACAAACAATAATCCTCTGGTGCCCCTCTAATTGAGTTGTGGCAGTACAATAGCCTCTGAGAGCAACTAGGTTCACATGCCTAACGCTTGCAATAACCTCAACTTCATGAGTGAAACTTGCATCTCCTGCAGCCGAACAATTCTTAAACCTTTTCAATGCAACTTCAGTTCCATCTGGGAGCACTCCTTTATACACATTCCCATATCCCCCTCTCCCGATTATATTGTCCCTAGAGAAGTTCCTAGTTGTCTTCTTAATGTCATCAAATGTGAACCTAATCAAAGTAGTACTCTCGTTAATGGAATCCAACCCAGAAATCACAACCATCTCAGTTTTACTATTACTCTTGTTCTTGTTCTTCTCCGCCTCCTTCAATCTCCGATAAATCCAAAACCCAGCAATTACCAGAAACAAAACGGACACACAAACAATTACAACAACCACTATTACAATCGTTCGTTTCTTACCGCTGGAACCTGCCGACGTGAAATCTAGAGAGAACAAGCACTTAGCCGTCCCCCTGTCGGTGGGTCCACCCTGATTGGCAAAGGCGGCGGCGTAAATTGAAGGATAGGCCCCACAATCGGAGACGTTCCCGACCGATGGTCCCGTCAGGTAGGAGGCTTGCAAGCTGGACAAACTGGTGAAGCAGAGGGCGCAGGGGGAGTTATTCTCAAGGGATTGATTGCAATTCGCTTGCACATTTCGAAGAGTGGATGAAGGAACCAAGGATTCGAAATCTTCCTTGGTGGTGATGTTCATGCATCCCTGGGAGATCCATGTTGTTTGGAAGCCACACGAGGAGCGAATATTGAAGTGGGAGTTATATTGATCGATGAAAGACTGGAAATTATCCCAGCAGGTCTCCGAAGAGTTAAGAGGAGAGAGGAAAAATCCGGTGCGGCGGAGGTAGTCAGATTGAACGAGACGGAGAGCTTGGCGGATGTACTGGCAGACGGTGCTGGAGTCGAAGGAGGGAGGAGAGCCACCGCTGACGACGGTGAGAACGGTGAAGTTGAGGGGGCAAGGAGCGGTGAGAAGGGTGTCGTTTGCGGAGAAGGAAGAAAGAGGGAAAGCGAGGAAGATGAAAAAGAAGAAGAGGAGGGACATTGGAGTTTGAAGAGGAGGATTTAGATTTTAGAGTAGCTCGGATGTCATAGAAAGGTGAGAGTCGAGACTGTGAGATTGAATTTGATCTCCAACATCAACATGAAAGAGAGAGACACAACACAAGATATCTTGATTCATTTGACTTATTATGATGGTGGGATTAGATTGGATTGGATTGGAGGTAGTTAGTGTTAGAGTAGTGCGTAGAGCCAGCCAGCTATATTGACTATACCTTGACTAATTGAAGGACAAAATTGACATATATCATGACATGGATTGGAATCTCTGAAATTAAATTACAGAGTGTTAGACGCATACGAAAGGAAAAGAAAGAATATGAAGATATGATTTTACTTTTTTCTCTATTCATAATCCAAATGTTACTCGTCACCTTTCTATTCTACTTGCAGCCTTCACCAACCCAGACTAAGCAAAAGTTTGATGCTTTGACCATGAGATAATGGGACCGTCTTGATATTACTCACCTAATCAATACATACAACTTACAGCCATTTCTTTTTTCTAGAAGACAATAGAACAACTTCAAATTTTCATCTGTATATTTATTTAGCATCTGCGCAAACGAATCAAAGAAAGAGAATAAGAAATTTCAAGTTGGGAATAGTCAGCCAAAATTGGTTATTTCATTATAATTAATGTAAATATAGGGCAGCAGATTCTTGTCTCAATATGAAGAAAATTGAACATCAAAATGATTGTGTTGTGTGCTAGGCACCGTGAGTGCAAGCGTCCATGCCACTTCTGAGAGATTCTTATCTCCTAATTAAGTAATTTGTCATCAAAATGGAATGCAGAGCTAGCTGGCCCCACACGAGACAAAATAGAAACAAAAATTTCATGCTATTACAGGTACCAAGAGATCAAATCATCAAAAGTAATTAATCTTAGGTACCTATGACATTTGTGTCTTAGAGAGCAATCATACAGAGTGAGCTGTGAGAGGCTGGGAGAATAGAATCCCCACCTTTCTTCATAAAATACTTTTGGTGGACCAAAGAATATGATTAGGAAATTAAAATTGCGTAATTTAAAGAAATTGAATTCGTTGATTTGAGCTCCAAATTTTCCAAATCTTTTCATTGAAATTTATTATTAGCCCCGTCAATATTGACGATGTTCAAATTCGAAAAAAAAATAATCTTTTACATGCTTCTGCTATTGGTTGCTAGCTTTATTTAAAAATTAAAATTCTGGTGAACCCGAACAGAATCCTCAATGCAAAATAAGTATCTTGTATCTGATTCTGATCAGTGATCACATGCACTTTCACTCCGTAAAGCAATGTATAGCTGATTATTTGCAAGTCACCCATCGTAATCTAAAAGGAATTCGTATCTTAATTACACTTTACCCATTACAAACACTGCTTTGAATCAACGTTTTCTAATACGAGAGAGTAATTAATAATATGTATATCATAAATTAAGAAAATCAATATGTTAATTGAATTCATGTCAATACCAGTTCCAATTAACTTGCGCAAGATCCACTTTCCTTTCTTAACTTTTCTTCAATTTACATATCAGTTAGGATTTGAACTAGAACCCGTCAATTTTATCACGCGCAGATTATAAAATTGGTCAATATTAAATAATCATTTCCTCCACGTGATTATCTAAATTTACGTATATTATTGTGTATGGTATTGATAACCGAAATTCTCACATTTCTGCAATGTTTCACAAGTTACACTTCTTCAGCTTGAAAATTATTTAAATTATACGGAGCTAGCTGCCACATTGGAATTTCTCTGATATTTTATTTTTTTTCCAGGTATTAGCATATATATATATATATATATATATAAACAAGTTGAGTATAAAACTATACATAACTAGAACCGATTAGTGTTTGAGTTGTTGAAATGTCTATTAATCAAATAGTTTTAGACAAGAAATTAGAAAGAAAGAAAAAACACGTATCGACTGCGGTATTTTCTATTTCGTACAGGAAAATCGGGTTATTTTATGCTCTTGTTATAACCAACAAATGTCAATACATGAAATTAAACATAATAGTCCTGTTTTTTTAATAATTAATTGTTTGAATATACATATGAATGGCTTGAATTCAATGAGCTTGTTAATTTAGTCAACATTAAAACCGTTAAGGCGTTAAGTCTCATAGAAAATATCAAGTTGCAGACATGTTTCACAGAGAAGAAAAGGAACACAAATGGAGTTGGTGGCATAGTACATATCCTACTAAACGTGAATGGCCTTTGTGACTAGATAGGATAAGAGACAGCCACCAGAAAACGAAATCAATGTTGACACTGCTTTAACCTCCATCAATAGCCGTATCATTAATTAATTAATGGTGAAATTATCACAAAAAAACTAATTACATTAAATACGTGGATAATGATAAATTATACGTATATATAGAAAGCAACGCATTTATAAAATAAGGGATAATTATTACAGATATATGATTAACGTAGAGTGGACCCTCTCGGCTGATTTGCTGGTGAAGGATGCTGAGAGTAATAATAAGGTATATTGAGTAAAGGCCAAAAATAATAATAATAAGGTATTGAGTATATTTGCAGTTGAGTTTCTTGGCTGAGGGGTTAGGTTTGTAACTTTGTGCCTAGTGATTGTGTTAATTACGCTGAAATGATAACGAGTCAAAATATATTTTATTAATTATTATTTTTATGGTATTGGTTGGTTATACCATATATGTCACGCAAATTTACAACGAAAATGACAATTGATTAGGAGGAGTCCATTTAAATACATTGGTTAAATTAATAACACCTTGTTAGCTTTTGATTTGTGCATGTTATTTATGATTATGGATTTTATTTTAGTCTTTTGTAAAAGCTACACCTTCCAGTTGGGCTCATAACTCAGATATTTTTTATTCTAATCAATAATATATATAAAAACTATGGGTCATGACAAAATTATAGCATTAAGCCATAATTTGAAATATTTCGTTTTATTTAATGTGAGTATTCCGCGAGAATTGTACGTACAAACACAATTTACTTTTCAATTTTTCAATATTTTATACCTTCTCATTTAATTTACATGGGCAATATATATAATACCTATACTAATAAAAACAAACTATTGTGTATAATTAAGGTTTACAAAAGAAAAGACATGGTAATTAAAGTATATAAATATTCAGAATTTCAAAGGTTTGAATCATAATGAAAATATTAATAGAAAATGCAGTTTTTCGTCATGATAGATGTATTTTAAAACTATTTAATCTTTAAAAATTATTTTTATAGGGTAGTCTCTAAACAAATTTTGTTTCTTTGTTTTCTTTTAAATTTTCTACTCATTCATTTGTCTACGAAAGTAATAAACGGCAAAAATAATTGATAGAATGATAAGTAGGGTCAACAGTTTTTAAAGATTGAATTATATAAAAATTAAAAAATTAAAACTAAATAATTGAAGTATATATTTGAAAAAATATATATCCATCTGACATAATATTAAATAATTTCATTTTTATAATATATTGTAAAAATTTCTTTAGCTCAAAAAATAATAAATTATCAATAAAGATCCCAAGCTGGGATGTTAGGCAAATTTTATCTCTACTTAATTAGACTTATGATTAATTAAATTGTATTAGAGCTCTACTATGAAAAGCACAACTCTTGAGAGATTGAGATTTTTATTCTTTCTCTTCTTTTATTTTTTTTTATTAAAACAAAAAGAGATAAACAGAGAAATAAAAGCTCAACCTCTCAAAGATTGAGTTTTTAAAAGATTATTTGTCAATAATCTATTCTCACATTAATTATACAAAATAAATATTATTGAAAAAATGAGGAAAAAAAAGGTTTTGTTAGCATGCGGAAAGCAGTCGTTAAAAGTTTGAAAATTTCTCAAAGACCGTTCCTTTGTTTGGTGGTCCAGTCTCTCGGCAAACACAGGTCGGACACAATTTTGAGCTTATTTCATAAATTTTCACGTGCCGTATCAAAGAGGAGAGCACAACACAACACAGAGTCGTCTTAGACCAAAGAAACAAGCAACCTTCTACGGATAGAGCCATCTTTACCAGCTCTTCAGTTTTCAGTCTTCCTCAACATTCCAAATTATTAATCATATCATATCTATTCTTTATCTTCTTTTCTTTTTTGGCCTTTCTTATTTTCTACGTCCGTCCTTCCTTTATAATCCCCAATTATAACTCCATTACCAACATAACTGTGTATAGTACTATAGTCTTTTTTTTACTCAACAAAAAAGCTATCTTTTATATTTTTTCACTTATTAAAAAAATTAAAGATCGTAAAAGCAATATTGTGGCTGTGGGGCTACATTGAAAAGGGCTGCCTGTGATCGTTGTTTATTGAAGCGGAAAGTCTAAGTTAAGTAGCCTGTGGTGTCTGCGTCTCCGCACTCTTTTGTCTCCTGGTCTATCCATCCTCTGTTTCTCTGTTCCATGTCTCTCTGCAAAAATATCCATTTTTCCAACTTCCTCTGTTCTTGTCCTTCTTCTCTTTAATTCAATCATCTGTCTAAATCCTCTTCAGCTTTTGTGTTCCTGAGATTTTTATCTGGTATCCTCTTGTTGTTTTCGCTTAGTAGTCCCTAGTTTTCTTGTTTCTTAAACCCCAGAATTTTTCTGTCTGATGGGTTGCTTCTAATTCCTCAATTCCTTCAATATCTGCATCTACATGCATATTCAGGGCTCTTAAATTTGCAGGGAGAAGGGAAACAAATTTTGTTATTTCTTCTTGTTTAAGTGGGTGGGTTTTGGGTTTGTGTTTGTTTTTGTTTTTGTGAAATTAAAAATGAAGGAGAAGGTAGATTCACCAGTTGGGGTTCTTGAGGACTATTTTAGGACCACAGAGTCTGATACAAGTTCTTCCAAAGAACCCACCGTAGATTCTGAGACTCAAGATAAGTCAAAATTTTCTTCTAAATGGCGTGGATTTCTCCAACTTCTGAGGACCACATCGAAAAAACCCATATCCACCTTTCATCCTCCCAGTGTTGTCAAGCTCTCAAAACTTATGAGCAGAAGCATGAGAGAGACCATTTTTCCAAATTCTCGCTTGAATGCAGACTCATCCCTCCAAAACTCACCATGGAAGATCTTTACTCACAATGAGATTCTACTTGCAACCAATTCTTTCAGTCAAGGTACGCAATGTGCTTTCGAATCTGGATTTTTTCTCATTCATTTTCTTTTCTTTCCTGAAAATGTAACTTGACACTTTTTGGCTGCAGAAAACCTAATTGGGAAAGGTGGGTATGCTGAAGTTTACAGAGGAAGCTTGCCAGATGGTCAGCTGGTAGCAATTAAAAAGCTGACACGTGGAAACCCAGATGAAATCATAGGGGACTTCTTATCAGAGCTTGGCATAATGGCACATGTGAACCATACCAATACTGCTAAACTAGTTGGCTATGGAGTTGAAGGAGGAATGCACCTTGTTCTTGAGTTTTCTGAAAAAGGGAGTTTAGCTTCAGTGCTTCATGGTATGCTTCATGATATTCCTCTTCCTCTTCCTGCTTCACTGATTACTATTTTGATCGAAGCTTTGTTTATCTATTCATTTATGTATTAGGTTCCAAGGAAAAACTGTCATGGTGTATTAGGTATAAGATTGCATTAGGAACAGCTAAGGGTATATTATATCTCCACGAGGGTTGTCAAAGAAGAATTATTCACAGAGATATAAAGGCAGCCAATATCTTACTTACAGAGGACTATGAGCCTCAGGTTTGATTCTGGGTTACCTTATTTGATGGTTAATTCTATAAGCTTTAGGATTAGATTAATAGATAGATTGAAATGAAGTGTTATGAAATCTTTATGCAGATTTGTGATTATGGGCTAGCAAAATGGCTGCCAGAGAATTGGACTCACCACACCGTTTCAAAATTTGAAGGAACCTTTGGGTTTGTGACCTTCTTAGTTACACTCTTTATGAATACAAAATTTATATGCTTCGTATTAGTTATTTCTAGCTCACCTTACATAATTTTTTATTTTTACTGCCACAGATATCTTGCTCCTGAATACTTACTTCATGGAATAGTAGACGAGAAAACAGATGTATTTGCTTTTGGTGTTCTGCTCTTAGAATTAGTCACTGGACGGAGAGCCCTGGATTATTCACAGCAAAGCCTTGTTTTGTGGGTATGTTTGTCCATTTAACACAAAAAAATTCATGCTTGTGTATGTAGAAGATTATTTGCTAATATCTCTGTGATCTCTCCATATGAATTTTCAGGCAAAACCATTGCTGAAAAAGAATAATATTAGAGAGCTGATTGATCCATCAATGGCTGATAACTTGGACTCTCGGCAGATAAATCTTGTGCTCTTGGCTGCTTCTTTATGCATACAACAATCCTCAATTCGCAGACCTCCCATGCGACAGGCATGTTATGTTCTTTTATGCTCTTTCTTCCACATTTACCACACAAATCTTGACTTCACTATAATGAAATTTATCTCATTTTGCAGGTTGTGCAGCTTTTGAATGGTAACCTTAGCTGCTTCAAGTGCATGAAGAAAACTCGATTGCCATTTTTTCGAAAACTTTTTCAACAAGAGCTTCGTGACTCTGAATAGTAGAAATACTAGAAAGGAACCAGGAATCACATTATCTTTGGTTCCTTTTTGTTTTGTTTATTTATTTTTTTACCAATTTAATGGTCCTTTAGGAAAAAGAAAGAGGAAGACATGCTAGATTCATGGGAATGAAAATTTTACGGAAATATGGGAGAGACGCTTCACAAATTGTCTCATCAAACACACAAACTTTTTGCAGTACGTGAAGCACACAAGAAAGTAAGCTAGTCTCTCCACCTGTGTACATAAGTAGAGCTTTATAGGAGAAGTCAAATGTTAATTTATTCACCTTTAAAGAAAAAAGCAAGCTTTTTATTTTTGTTCCTTCTCTTCTCTTATGATGTAGCAAAGGGGTAGTGAGAAGACAGAAAAGGAAGCATTGTGTATGTGGAGACTTCTGATGTGAAATTTTGGTGTTCAAGATAGATCAAATCAAATATATTTTTTATATATGTAAAGTTGTGTTTTAATTATTTGATTCATGAATTTTAAAAATATATAAATTTAATTTCTAATTTCCTGTCAATTAAAAATAAAGTAAAAAATAAAAAATACATATTATAAAACAAATTAGTAGTGAGTCAAACATTTTTAAAAGTCAAATATATATATAGATAATTAATGACTAAATAATTAAAATATATATCTTTTAAAACAATTCATTTGGTCTAGAGATACAAATTGTTGGATGGAATTGGTTAAAGTTGGGTTTGCCTAACTTCTGACACTACGTTTACCAACCCTTAGGAATGTGACAAATTGACAATCAAGAGTGGCGCATTCTAAAATAAACATTATTAAAATCATAATAAAATGTATTAATGAAGCTGCCAGGTAATTCCATTCCACTTGTAACTTTTCAACTGTTATGCTCTTTATCATACATGGAACCTTTTAGATAGTTAGTTCTTGAATGATAAACCTCATGAACCATGTGTCAGCGAGTTAAATAATATTAATTGGCAATATGATGTTGGGATAATAATTGTAGGAAAATTGAGTAGAGTATTCATCACATTTGGCAGCGTTTGAAGCGAATAACAAAATGGAATTTGCATCCAAGAGTTAAGAGTGTGAATGTGATGTTTTAGGGCTTGTGGATATAAATCACATCCATAATGTTCAACTTCATAGACTGGTCTCACCCTCTTAATACTAATTTAATTTCAATTCTATTTTTCAATTTGTTAGATCAATTTTATGTCTCAGTTTAAACTTGTTTCCTAAATCCTATTTGAGCCACTTGTGAGTAAACTGACATTCACTTCAAATGGATATTTAGAAAATCCACAATTATTCATTATTATTATTTTTGGTAAAATCAATTGTTTGTTAATTATTGTCGTTTCTGAAGGATAAAAATATTTTATGGGCTGTCATTACTTGGATTGTTTTATTAAAAAAAAGCTCAGGCAGTCAGGCCCAATCTTTTGCAGTTTCAACTTCCATATCAATCATCTAATTTAGTTTTATTGAATAACAAGTCATTAATTAATTAAGACTGGTTTTTTTGTTGCTGATAAATTTCATCTCGTCCAATCAATTTTTTTTTAAATTCAAGAACAAAACAAATTGAACGAAAAAAAAAAAATGAAATGGGAGAAAAAATAGAAAGGAGAAAATGGAAATTACAGGCGGAGGAGTCGAACAGCAGCAGTGACGGAAGAGAAAGCGAAAGCAAGTATCGTGAGCTTTGATAGAATCTCAGGGACACACAGAAAGAGGAACAGAGAGAGAGAGAGAAAAAGAGAGAAAGAGAGAGAAACCGAGGCGTCGGAACTTTCTTACAAGCTTCGGGTCAAACCAAGCGAGCAAGCAAGGCACACATATACACACACACCTTGTTTTCTCAGTATTCTGCTGCGATCGTCTTGCAATCGAATGATATTTCCGCTATTTTCTGATCGGAAATGTTTTTTGTCGGTGGCGGTGGCGGCGGCGGCGGCGGCTCCGCACGTGGAAGTGGCAGACCCTGGCGGAGATACTGATAGTTCTGCTGTGTCGGTGTCGGTGGGAGTTGAAGCGGAAGGATTATCATGAAGAAAGGGAAGGGAAGGAACAACGGTTTGTTGCCCAATTCACTGAGGATTATCTCTTCGTGCCTCAAGACTGTGTCCACGAATGCTAGCACCGTTGCTTCCACTGTACGCTCTGCTGGCGCTTCCGTTGCTGCTTCCATTTCCTCTGCTTCTGAGGATCACAAAGATCAGGTACTTGTCAAAATTCGAATAACTCAAAAGAATGGTTGAAAATACTTCCTTGTTTGACTTCTTGTGGTGTGAGTTTTTGGTAGAAACTGAGAGCCACAAAGAGCGGGAAAAATTCCTTGGTCAATTAGAAATGATGGGCGGTGGTGATTAATGTTATCGTTCAGAATAAATTCATATAGTGGTGCTTATTCTATAATTTTTATTAATAAGTTGTACTGTTGCCGACTTTATTAACACTACGGCATTTAGTACTGTAAAGATTCCAGTTTTAAGTGGGCAATCACTATGAACAGGAAGGACTTGATCAAGATTTACGGCCTAATTTTTTCCTTTCATCACCATTTTATATGGAACAAATGTGAATCTCTCTCTAAATTAGCTCTGGAAATATGTATACATTTTAGTACTGAAGATATGAACAACTATTATCTACTCAAATTTTTTGCTAATTCAGTGCGTGCTGGCATGAGTCATTTCTCATATAAATGAGGCGATGCCTTCCAATATGCTGACACAAAATTTTGCCACTGCTACATGCCAGTGTATATATCACTACCAACATATGATAAGAGATGCATGAAGGAACTTTTTGTTTGTGAGAGACAGATTTTTACCTATGTTTTGTACTTCAGAAAACATTTGTGAATCTATTTACTGACTAATTTGGCAGGATAGTGTGCACAACAGATGAGCTATCATAGGGAACAATTATGTTAATTTGAATAACTTTCAGCCTATTTCCTAAAAGATAACAAATAAACTGTGCATAGGTTCCTTACTTATTTTTGTGTTAGACAATTGAATATGAACAGAATTGATATACTCAGTTAACTGATTTTAGCTTCAATGCTTGCGTTACAAGCTTTGACTGGGTAAATTGAGTTTTCAAAATTTTTGTCCTCTAGCCGATCAGTGAGTTGAGTGATTTTGCTGTGTTCTTGAGTGTTCTTGTTATGATAGACTTTTTGCTTCCTTAACGTTTTTTTATTGTTTAAATTCATCTGTGCCTATGTTCAGTATCTCTTGCCGTGTAATTATGATTTTCCCTTCCACTTGTTGGTTGACAGGTAACATGGGCTGGTTTTGATAGGCTAGAGCTTGAGCAGTCTATCATTAAACATGTTCTTTTACTTGGTTATTTGAACGGATTTCAAGTTCTTGATGTGGATGATGCCTCTAGCTTCAGTGAACTGGTCTCAAAGCGAGATGGTCCTGTTTCTTTCTTACAGATGCAGCCATTCCCTGTAGGCTCTGATGGCCAGGAGGGATTTAGAAAATCACATCCTTTACTACTGATTGTTGCAGGGGATGACACCAGCAGTAATACCCAAAACCGCACCCATTTGGGTGGTTTAGGAAGAGATGGTAATATGGAGACTCAATCTGGGAACTGTGTCAACTCTGCAACAGCTGTTCGGTTTTACTCTCTGAAGTCTCATAGTTATGTTCACGTTCTGAGATTCCGATCGACAGTGTGTATGATCAGATGCAGTTCTCGGATCGTAGCTGTTGGTCTTGCCACTCAAGTATGCTGTGGTTTCTCCAATGCATTTTGAAATTGGTTGACTTGTATTGCTGAAAATAAATTAATTACTTGTTATAGAGCATTTTTGTCAAATAGAAGATGTTAGGGTTTTTTTCTTACTTCATTTGTGTCCAATATAAAATATGATTGATGTACTTTCCCAATAATTGTGGCAGATATATTGCTTCGATGCATTGACTCTTGAGAATAAATTTAGCGTGCTCACCTATCCTGTTCCTCAGCTAGCGGGACAAGGAACTACAAGTGTTAATGTTGGTTATGGTCCAATGGCTGTGGGTCCAAGGTGGTTAGCATATGCTTCCAACAATCCACTGCCCTTAAATGTAGGCCGCTTGAGCCCACAAAACCTGAGTCCTTCTCCAGGGGTTAGTCCATCAACATCTCCAGGCAGTGGTAGTTTGGTTGCTCGTTATGCAATGGAGTCCAGCAAACATTTGGCTTCTGGAATAATCAAATACTGTCAAGAGCTGCTTCCTGATGGTTCTAGTTCTCCAGTACCATCAAATTCAGGCTGGAAAGTTGGTAGGGCTACAGGAATGGATATGGATACTGCAGGCATGGTTGGTATTGTTTCATATCGACTGAGCTAATTGATAAGTTGGAAATTTGTGGGCACTAGAAGTAATGTTAATCTATGACTTGGTTCATATTGTTGATTGCAGGTTGTTGTGAAAGATTTTGTTTCCAGAGCTATCATCTCACAATTTAAAGCTCACACTAGTCCTATATCTGCACTATGTTTTGACCCAAGTGGGACCCTTCTGGTCACTGCATCAGTCTATGGGAATAACATTAATATCTTCCGGATAATGCCATCATGCACACGTAAAGGATCAGGTGTTCCAAGCTATGAATGGAGCTCTTCTCATGTGCATCTTTATAAACTTCATCGTGGAATAACATCAGCTGTTAGTATATTGTTTTTTAAAATGCTTGTTTGTTTCTCAAGTTTGATCTTCCTCTATGGCCTGTCTTCAAACCTTTTTCACTTTTTTTTTATTTGACAGATGATCCAGGATATTTGTTTTAGCCATTTTAGTCAGTGGATTGCAATTGTCTCATCCAAGGGGACTTGTCACCTCTTTGTTTTGTCTCCATTTGGAGGTGATACTGGTTTCCGAATTATTAATTCTCAGGGTGAAGAACCATCCTTACTTCCGGTTTTATCTCTACCTTGGTGGTCCTCTTCATATTCCATGTCTGGTCAGCAACCTATGCCTCCTCCAGCACCTGCTGTCCTATCTGTGGTGAGCCGCATAAAGTATAGCAGTTTTGGATGGCTTAATACAGTTCACAGTTCAGCTGCTAATGTGACAGGAAAAGTTTTTGTGCCCTCAGGCGCACTTGCTGCTGTCTTTCATAATTCCTTATCTCAATCACAGCAGTATGTCAATATAAAGGCAAATTCCCTAGAGCATTTGTTGGTATATACACCGTCTGGTCATGTTGTTCAGCATGAACTTCTGCCATCGGTTGGTCCAGAACCTAGCGATAGTGGTTCAAGAACCCAGTCAGCTTCACTCATGCATATGCAGGATGATGAATTCAGAGTAAAAGTTGAACCTATTCAATGGTGGGATGTATGTAGAAGGTCAGAATGGCCAGAAAGAGGGGACCCTTGCTGCAATACCTTTGATAGACAAGATGGTAGTGAGATAGTTCAAGAGAAAACATGTTCTTGTGATGGCTATGGATTGGACTTTTGGGATATAAGTCATGGTGTTGGGGAGAAGAAGGTGGTAAAATGTTCCACTGGAATGGCCCAAGAAAGATCCCAGTGGTATCTGTCTAATGCTGAGTTGCAGGTAAACTTTGGAAGGCTGCCCATATGGCAGAAATCTAAGGTATCTATTTTTCTAAGTTTTGATGCTATTACAGTGTTAAGTTGGTTGCTACTAGTAAACTATGTTCCTCATTTTAACAGATTTGCTTCTACACAATGAATTCTGTGAGAAATAGTACTATTGCCAATGGAGAGTCTGAAATTGAGCAGATCACCGTTAATGAAGTTGAAATAAGATGGAAGGAGTTGTTGCCTGTTTTTGACCATTTCCATAGCATCAGACCGAGCTGGAATGAGAGGTGATAACTAATCTGTTTTTCCTTCCTTGCAGATTCTGCTATCTGGCTAACAGTGTATATAGATTATTAAAATTGCCCATGACAGTGGCATATAATAGAAACAAAGTGGGGTTTCCCTGAGGCATTAAAGAAACTATATAATGGCTTTTTGGGAGCTTTAGAGATTATTCTGAAATTGTTTTAAAATTCCTACGATGTAGTATTTATTATATTTTTTCATCTGGTATTGCTTTCACTCATTTGGCAACCTTGGGAGCACCCTTATATTTACTGATGTTTATTATGCAACCATGGAATTGCATATCTATACTGAAAATGATTTTGCATCATGTTATGGATAAAGTTGTTGGCCTGTACTGTACATTTCTATCATGCTTGCTGCTGGTTCCTTCAAAGGATGGTTATCTATTGTTTTCTCTTTGCCTGCATTGAATGTTAGTTTCAAAGTGTGGAATGTGATTCACCATGTATTCCTTAAAGAAAGGACAAGGGAAAGGGAAAGGGAATAAACTTAAGTATTATCAAATGTTGCAAGGTAATTGAGTTCGTCATCCATGTTATGAGCATCTGCTGCTGAGGTTTGTCAATTTGGAGGCATATGCAGGGAATCATTACCTTGGCCACTTAGATATAGTGTCTAACAGAATACATATATCATCATTAGTGATATCCATAGTCCAAAAGGATGTGCTGCTCAAAGGTCTTTCCTTAGGTCATACTGTTTACATATTATTTAATTGTTTTACTCAGAGGCTTAACTGGAGAAAGATTTTCAAGTTCAACATCTTCAGTTTCTCATCAGGCTGAAGACAAGCCAACCGCTGAAGTGACAGTTATTTGTCACTCAAAGCCAGCATCACTCAGCTCTACTGAAAGCTCTGACGGAGGTAAGAATTAAGATCCTATTCCACATTACAAAAGATACTTAGCCTTTTTTTTTAAGTTCTATAAGTTTGTAGAGAAAAAAAGGAAGCAATCTGATAGGGATGAGGGTAGTATGTGCTACCCAAGTCCCACATCGAGTAGAATAGGATGCTTGATGGGATATTTAAGTGGCTTGATTCTTCCCCTTCAAGAGCTAGCTTTTGAGGTGGGCTCCCCAAGCCTCTTTGGTACTTATTAATTGGTATCAAAGTCTGGTTTGTTGACGGCACGGAGAGGGCTACCTGCGAAGGGTCTGACCGGTTGAGGGGCTGACCCACAAGGGAGTGAAGTAACGCCAAGTAAAGTGTCGCAGAGTGCAGCCGCTGGGACGTTGGCTCTTCAAGGACAGTGCTATGATAGGGATGAGGGTAGTATGGGCTACCCAAGTCCCACATCGAGTAGAATAGGATGTTCAATGGGATATTTAAGTAACTTAGTTCTTCCCCTTTAATAGCTAGTTTTTTAGGGAGGGTTCCCTAAGCCTTTTAGGTACCTATCAATTTAGTGACGTACTGCAGAGTGTAACTGTTGGGTTGTCGGCTCTTCAAGAGGGGTGCTAATGATAGGGGTTAAGTCCCATATTGAGTAGAGTAAGCTACTCGATGAGGTACTTAAGAGGAGTGTTTCTACCCCCTTATGAGCTAGCCTTTGAGGGAGGGTTCCCCAAGCCTCTTAAGTACCTATCAATTGGTATTAGAGCTAGGTTTACTGACGGCACAGAAAGGGCTACTTGATGGAGGGTTTTGACCCGCGGAGGAGTGAAGTGCCAGAGAGTGTAGCCGTTGGGTCATCGGCTCTTCAGGAGAGGTGTTAATGATAAGGACCAAGTCCCATATCGAGTAGAGTAAGTTACTCGATGAGGTACTTAAGAGAAGTGGTTCTACCCTCTTATAAGCTAGCCTTTGAGGAAGGGTTTCCCAAGCCTCTTAAGTACCTATCATAATCGTTTAAGGCCCCTCAAAGACTTAGTGCAAGAATATGGATGCCTTTTATTACAAAATATTGCATGGTGGTATTTTTTCCACTGCCTTCTTTGAGGGAATGTTCTGCAGTTCTATCTATACAAAAACCTTCAACCTTGTTATGGAAATCTGCTTTACTTCTAAACCTGTACTAAGTTTTTTTTTTTTTTTTAATTATTTGATATCCCATGATGATCACTTTGTTTGGATGTTTGCAACTTTAGGTTCATCAAGAAGAATTGAAAATTTCCTTGAACTGGACCAAGTTGCATCTAGTTGTCAAATGCTTAATGAGATCTACCTGGAAAGAATGGGGGCAATTAATCTTGAGTCTTCCCTGCAGAACCATATCTTGTTGGAAAATTTTTCTTCTCTTGCTGGAAATTTGAAGCATGTTGATTCTAATAATGACCATAGTATCTCAGGCAGTTCCGTATCACAAATGAATAGGGTAAGTTCTGAAGGAAGAGATAATGCAGGTGTTGGGATCAGTGAAAGCTCAGCACCAGTACTAGACCAACATGATCCAGGTAAGAGCAAACTTTTGGAGGTTCCGTCAATATTGCACGATGCAGGAGTTGTTAGTATATCTTTCCAGGATGGCCATTGCAAGACACTGGAGCATCATGGATGCGATGCATTGATTGAAGTTGTGACTGATGATGTAGACAGCAGCAGTAGCCACCTTGAAAGAGAGCAACCAGAGGACGGGGAAAATGGTGACATGCTTGGTGGCATGTTTGCCTTTTCTGAAGAAGGTAAAAGCTTACCATATCACATGTATCATCATATGATCATCTGTCATTAATGAACTCAAGAATTTAATCCTTCTTTAGGTTGATCTCCATATTTGAGAGTAGTTTACAGCGTCTGTGAAGTCATCTCATTGACTGTGCTCAGTGGAGTCTCAATTCGGCTAGTGTTAAAGCAGTGGGCATGTTATGAATAAGAAATGACATGTGGCAACAATTTAGGCTGATTTGTTGCTCAATTAAGTGATCTTTCTCTCTCTCACGCTTGTACATTCTGTATATGGAAATTCATATATTCATGGTTTTCTCATTCGGGTGCTATGCTATCAGGTCTGTCTCGAAAGCTTTGGGTAATGTATCCTGGGCTTGCATTCCCAGTCCAAAGCTGATCTTTTTATCTAGCTTTCCTGTATATAGAAACAGGGTATGGAGTTCCCTTCAAGTTGTATAACTTTTTTTTTTTTCTTTTACATTATTATCGACTTTGGCAAGGAGGCAAAATGGTAAAGGATCAATTAATATTGTCCTCGCTGAAGCTTCTTCCTTTATATTCTGTTGTTGTGGTAATACGTAAATCATTTTGTTGGCAGTCCGTTAATGGAGAGAAACAGAATATAGGATACAATGACTCTTTCACTCTTTCCCATAAATTTTAAGGTGTATACTGCTCATAATATTGTAGTTGATACTGCAAAATTGACCCCAAAAAAATAATTATGAATGTTAAAATTGTAGGGTTCATTAAAACACTTGGTGAATTTTTTTTTTGTTTCTTATGCCAATTGACTCCCCATCCCTTTCGGTGTCTGCTCGTATCTTGTTAAAGGAAAAATAAAGGAAGTATGATTGCGATCATCCTCGAGATAATAAAAAAAGAATTGTCTAAACTTGTCTGACTCATTTGCTCGTTTAAACAATTGAAAGTAGAGTATACTATTATCTTAATATTTGAAAAATATTTTATATTTTAATTTAATCTACGAAATATTAAATTCTTTAAATTTGTCTTTGAAACAATTTAATTCTTGCGTTAATTATAAATATTTTATTAAATATGTTAGTTGTTATTTTGAATCACTTAAATATTATTTGAATATATTGATTATTGTTTTACCTTCTTGTAACACTGTTTAAGTATTCATATAATTATTGTAAAGATTAAATCATTTGAGAAATAATTTTTAGAAGATGAAACTAAAAATTTGAACTTTTTAGAGATTGAGTTAAAACAATATATCTTTTAAATATTAAAATAATAATTTGCGCTCAAAAGCATTTAACTTACTATATTTCTCAATTTTTTTTGTGGTTTTTGAGTCTGTTCAAACTTTAAAGACATTTCTATTTCAGCTCCTCAAGCTGTAAAAGAAAAAGAACGGGGTTTTAATTATCAAGATTCATATGATATCTTCTTATGGGAACTTAATTGTGGTGAAGGATAACACTTACCATACTTTCCAAGTGAGGAAGAATTACAAAAGTAGTGTTTAAATTAGCTTTTAAGGACTTCACAAACAAAACATGAATCTGAGCAAGTGCGTTTCCATTAGTGGGGTTATGACTAAAAAAGAATAAATGGTTTAGGAAGATAACCCAAAAATCCTAGTGTAGGGAGTACAATAACATAAGCAGAGAGAAACAGAGGAAGGTGTAGAGGATTAGAAAATGAGCAGTGGTTGTGGGTGAAAGATGAATATGGATCCACAAGCACATGTGCCTGCCTGCTACCATTCGTCACTCTAGATTTTATTCGATCTTTGATCACTTAAACCGACAACTGCACCCTAATCAATGGTTTAACCACACTTTTCCTTTTGTTTATATTATATCCATATGTCTTTATTCATATATTTTTTAATAATTTTATCTTTTTTTCAATTTAAACATTTAAAAATAAAACATTTTAATTTAATTTAAAAAATTAGTCATCAATTAATTTGATCCTTTAGTAATAGATAAAAAAATATAATTAATATAACATTAATGAATATTAATTTAATTATTAAATTTTAAATTTAAATTTAAAAATAAAAATAAAGTAATATTTAAGTGAATAAAATTAAAAAATATAATTTAAACAATAACTTAATTTTTTATAATTTTTAATTTTAACTAAATTCATAAGATCAGGATTGATTCGGCATTTACTGCCTTTCCTTCTTTCTCTCAACAAGTCAAGTCGGTCACCCCAACACTAATCACACTCAGTTTTCGTTTTTGGAGACAACGACGCCTCCCTTTTTATCCCCACGCTCTCACTCGATCTGTACATTGTATATATATATTTATTACGTTATAATGAAATAATTAATTGTTTTTATATTAAATTTTAAAAATTTAATAATTATTATAACCTTTAATATATATATATATATAAACAAAAAGTCAATGTTATATTTTCAAATTTTAAAATCATTATAATATATATATTTATTTATTAGAGGCACAAAAAATAATTGTTATTTTTTTAATTTTTAAAATAAAATATAAAATAATAATTATTAAATATTAAAATAATAAATTAAATATTAAAATTTTATTATTTTTATTATTTTCTATAAATATTTTTTTACTGAGTTGCTCTTATATTAAATATAAATATTTTATTAACGAAACCTTAGAAGATCTTATTCATTAATATATGTACCTTCAGAAAGAGAGTAGAGAGCGCCTCTTTCATTTCTGAAGATCTCGCTTGAGAAACAGCGAAGACACATCAAGAAAGAGAGTAGTGAGAGCGAAGAGACTCGTTTTTGAGAGAGAAGAGGATAGAGGTTTTCTTCAATTTCGCCCACTCTCAAATTCCAAGTCAAACACCATCCTCTAAACTTATATTTCTTAGAGACCCGGAGATCTGCTGTTATACAAAGCGAGGATATGACCATGGATGTTATTCAGTTGCAGAGGAAGCTGCAAGAGCATCAAACTGCTATGTATCGCGAGGTGGGTTTCTCTCTCTTCAATTTCTTGTCTTCAAAATTATGGTCGACTGTTGTCTGGGGTTTTTGTTTTGATGTCTCTGCTCTGTGTTTCCTCTTCTCTTTGCTCGACGTGAAGACTACGTATCCTGAATCTCACTATATTAAACAATTGATTCCCAGATTTATCTCCCTATTGCTTGAACTATTTGATCGGAGAGTCTATTGTCAGTATTTGATGCTTATTCTTTTTCCTTTTTTTGGACTTGATTCTGAACATGATTTGGTTGATTCTTGTTACCTCTGAGAAGCGATTTCTGGACGATCAGTTCACACAGCTTCAAAAACTGCAAGATGAGAGTAGTCCAGATTTTGTGATGGAGGTCGTGACCATGTACTTTGATGATTCAGAAAATCTCCTCAAAAACATGGCAAGAACTCTGTAAGAATCCTTTCCTTTCTTCTTTTAGAATTCACTTTCTGGGACTACTTTATTCCATTCCATGTAAGTTATAAAGCACATCTAATACGTGGCCAATACTGACATTGATACAATAGATGTGAGTTTTATATTTTACTGGGTTTGACGTGGCCGTATTGGTGTTTGTGTTTGTGTCTGTATTATGCAAAATAATGCTTTTATATTTTATTAAATTTGATGCTAGGAAGCTAAGATACTTGTAAAAGCTCACCACATTGGTGTCGAATACCTATTTGATACTGATACACTTTAAGGCTTAGATATAACTGTAGCTTTATTTGATCATATAGCCAACCTCATCTATTGGAAAAAAACTGTGTGTCCCATTCGTGTTTGTGCCCCTATTCGTGTTTGTGTCTGTAGCAGTGTTTGTCCTTATCTGTTTTTGTGTCCGTATTCTTGTTTGTGTCCGTATTCTTAGATATGACTTTAAACAGCAAGTTCAGACTTAGATATGACTTTAAACAACAAGTTCAGACGTCCTCTCTGTTTCTTTTGGTTTCAGCTTTGATCACCTTTGCAGCTACATGGATTTGCTTGTTCACTTTTAACTCCATTTCTCCTCTGGAACAACGATTCAACTTTTCCTTTGTTTTTGACTTATGCAATTCTGTATTGCCTTTGTTTTCAATTTTGAAATTATATTGTCAATTGTATTATTAGTATTTTAAATTTAAGATATATATATATGTATATAATTCATAAAAGTATCCCAAAGTATCTTATGTTGATTTTTTAAAAAATTACCACCCATATCATATTGTATCATATCATATTCCTATCGTATCTCAAGTCTATGCTTCTTAGGCTTAACGTGTCCCTTTTTGTGTTTGTATCCATGTTGTGTTACATATGTTAGTGTCCGTGCCTCCTATCATGCAATTAAGGAAAATGCTTACTCCTTACTCTGTCCCATTTCACTTGTATAGAGAACAAGCACCCGTCGATTTCAAACAAGTAGATGCTCATGTTCATCAGTACAAGGGAAGTAGTGCCAGGTAAACATCATATTTATTTCTATTTTTCTTTGACAAGAAAAGAAATGTATTATAAATGCCTTGTACTGAAATAAGATTCTTTTGTTATTAGCTTTTCTTTTTTTGGGGGTTTTCAAGTATTTGATTATGATACTGTATATATGGCCTAACAGTGTTGGCGCTGCAAGAGTTAAAAGTGTCTGTGTATCCTTCAGAAATTTTTGTGAGGCTCAAAACCTTGAAGGGTGAGTTTTATCAAGTCTTTAAAAATTAACTTTTTGTTATTGTTAAACTTTGTATATTAAATATTATATTGATGGGCAAGTCATACGACTTGTACATGTAATTTCTGAAACAGCATCCAGAAAGCTATTTTAAAGAGAACGTATAAAACTTGGTATAGATAATAGTATCATTTTCTAGTTCCTCTAATATCCTTAATTTCTTGATATGTTAGTATCTCTGTTTTATCTATAACACTTTAGATGTGAGTCACAGAACACGCATATCATTTATTCATGGCATTTTTAGTTATTTTCTCAAATACAAAGGAGATCCATACACGTTTTGCTTCTCAAGGGATGCTCATTTTAGCTTTAATTAGGTGGCGCAGTCCTTAGTAATAGTTTATATTTCTAATTTCCACACAAAGTTATATTAAGAGGAATATAGATGAGATAAAATTAGTAAAAATATATATCATCACTTTCTTTCAAAATGATATTTTGATAAAGATACAATAAATGAGAATTATGTTTGAATTTTTCTTTTTACTGGCTCTCCATTTTTAGAGATTGGATCTAGTTGATTAAAGGTAGAAAAAGCATTCTCTTGATTTCATTTCTTCTAAGTTCTTAGTATTCCATTTCGGGCTAGATAATATGATTTTCTACCATTATTTTTATTCTTTTCTCATTAATAATTTTCCCCACCCTTCACAAACAAAATTTCAATTTTTTTTTTTTTTTGTTGAAACCACCGATATTCAAAAGTCTTTTGAGTTTTGACTAATTTGTTTCAAGCTAGTTGAAAACTTCGAAGTTATTTAGTCATGTTGATATTCATCTCATACTTTCTATACTCATTATGACAATATGCCCCTAGACCTTTTTTTAAGTAAAACATCCACTGAAATCAACATCAGCTGGTCGGGTTAATACCAGTGATGTTTTGGAAAAGATGAAATAACTGGTGATACCCTTGGACATAATTGCTTTCTTAGGCTTTTAGCTTATCTGAGTTTTGATATAGATAAGATAAAAGTAGTATGATATTTTTGTTTTGATTTCCAGTCAAAGATGATATAGGTTGCCAAAGACCAGATTAAATATAAGCTTTCATCATTGTTTCAGAAATTAGCTAAATATTTTGTTAGTTAACCCCCCACTTAGATAATGATTTATATCCTAAAATGCTTCATTGCGCCTTTGCTAAATATTTTGTGGACTCACATCACTGTTAATTCAAAACAGTTTGTGCTTATGCTAAAATTTAAGTATATCTTGATATGGGAATGACTAAATTTATGCTAAAATTTAAGTATATCTTGATGGTGCAGGTGTCTGAGATGTCTGCAACAATTGCAACATGAATACACCCTACTCAAGAATAATCTTCAATATCTGTTCAGAGTAAGTATAATCTCTTGTTCAAGGCTCTTGAGAGAGAGAGATATTTCATTTGTATTCTATCTAACACTGTGTTTAACAATGTTTCTTGTATTTGATTACTGCAGCTGCAGCAAGAGATCCTGGCTGCTGGTGGTAAAATTCCCTTTGGGGAGTAGATGTGGCTGTGAAAGTGAGGATCCAAGTGAAACTTTTGATGATAGTACAGATGATTTGTAAGACTTTTGTTATGGTCCAAAGTTTATCAACGTGCAGTTTCTGAATGATTACTCGAGGAGGGATAGTGCTGATGTGAATAAGCCATTTGTTTCGGGATATTATATATTTTATATTTATCTACTATCTTGTTTAAAGTTATTACATATTTTACTCATTCAGTTGACCAGGTTCATTTGCTATCATTTTGAACCATTTTATGAATATGATTTAGCTGAGCTTTGGATTTCCTTGATTAATATCAACATGTTTGTGATTAACTGCATTTGAGACTAAACGAAATTACTAGAACTCTATGAAAAGGGCTTCAAGTTACTTCTCCAAGCACCTTAGCTTCATGTGCAGTCAACTCATGCATATAACAACTATCTAGTTCTTAGTGTTTCAAAGATATTGGCTTACAATTTATTAATCCAATCGTGATTGCATGACGATGGAACTGGTGATATAAATACGTATTTTAATAAGATAAAAGCACTTTTGATGTTTTTAAATTTTACAGTAGTTTTTAATTTTGTTTTTAAAATTTTTGCTATTAATTTTATTAAATTTTATAGTAATTTTTAATTTTATTTTTAAAATTTTAAACTACAATGAATTTTATTTTACAATTTAACATTATTTAAATTATTAATAAAAATAAAGATGTAATATTTAACATTTAATATTTTATTTTTGTTTAATATTTAATATTATGTTAAAAGTTATGTCATTATTTTTTATTAACAGTTTAGATTATATTAAATCGTTGAATGAAATTGATTATAATTTAAAATTTTAAAAATAAAATTGATCATACAAAAATTTTATAAATAAAATTAAAAATTGATATAAAATTTAAAGATATAAAGTGTGTTTTTATTTTTTTTTAATTTTATATACTATAAAAATTATATATGAAATATATAATATAATAAATAATAAATCAAAAAATAAAACACTATTAAATAAATTTATTAGCATTATTATATGAAAATAACTCAAAACATAACATAATTATCATCCATATATATATACACATGAGAACTAAAAAAAATATTAAAAACAAATAAAATTTTGAATTGATTTAATCACTAAATTGTTAAGTTTTTATCAATTTGATTATTTTTTTTTGACTAGTCTAGTTAATTTTCATCGGCTTTTTGAGAGATTGGCTTTATGATTTTTTCAAATTCGATGACTAACCCACTCACTAGTTTTTTAGTCAAACCCACTAGTTCTAGTTTTATTTATATTTTTTTTAGCAGTTGTTACTCATTTGAAGCTAGAAAGTGAGAATTTATATGGGTTTTAAGTTTATATAAATGGCAGGAGCAAAGATAATGTATTTATCTATTTGAAGTGGGAGAAATTTCTTGGAATTCTTGTATGATCCATTAATGAACAAGAAGTGGAAATCATAACCAAACCAACAAACAACTTCTATAATAGGCGAGATTCTAATTAATAGGAAGTTAATTTGGTAAGTATGGTTGGTGTATTTAAAGTTCCATGCCCCATCAAATTTCACTGAACAAAAAGAAAACACTGCATTCTCAAATAATCCTTGAAATTCTATCATCAATACTTACCTTTTATAGAAAAAATAGTTGTGAATTGAATCAGAACAAAAAATCAATAAAATCTTCTCATGAGGAAGAGACAAGAATAAAATGTTGTGGATATCTGTTTTCCTAGTGAACGTGGTGGGCATAGCTGGATGAAACGGACAGCACAACAAAGTTACATTAATACACACCATGATTATAGTAGAGATTAGTGGACTGATCACCCAAGCCCAAACTCCATAGTTGTTGGGGTTGGTATGCTTCCCTCATATCTCCATACTAGTTTTAAGAAGATGGGGTCCCATTGAAACCTTCTCATGCTTTCTATACAACAAAGTAATGGCGGGTAGTTTTGTTTGGATGGCATTTTCCTGTTTGTAACCTAACTCAACGCATTCTCTTGCAGTCATAAATTATAAACATCCATTCTCTGCCTGTCTTTACTGTTTGGTCTCATTTGGATATGGGGTTGGTTGTTTACACATATTTCTTTTCTTAATTTGTTGTGTTCTCTGTTTCTTGTCATTCACAATCTCGCAATTAATTTTAGTCCTTAGTTAATACGAGGTGCGTTGATAAGGCTCTTCTTCTTCTTCCACACAGTAATATATATATATATAACTTGAGTTAACATGGTTACGGTAAATGCAATTCTCTGTGGATCATTTTTTTCATCTTGAGACAGAAAAGGTGCAGTGTGTATTGGTTAGGTTAGTTGTCTGGCTTTTAATGTGAAAAAGAAAAGGAAAAAAGAAGAAGAAGCAGCTTTTGACAAATCGTAAATGATACCTAAGGCTCACTGGATAATGAGGAAAATGGGCCACGCATATCATTCTTGGATGTGAAATCATGCTAATAATGTAACTAAGCTATCATATCATCACACTCATCATAAAAAGAAATTAGAACCCAATGATAGAAATATGGTTACTAACATCGTGGGTTTACTCGTAATTATCAAAGTGGAGTGCGGGGACTACAGAACAAATTAATTACGAGAGATTTTAGATTCATATAATACCATTTCATTTATACAATGTTAAATAACATTGTATAAATAATATAATACATAAATTATAGTTAAAAATTTCTCAGTACATTTATAATTAATAATATTAAATTAATATTTTATTTTATATTAATAAATTTATATACTATAAAAAATTAATTAAATATAATTAATTAATATATAAATAAAATGATATAATATATATTTAAAATTTTTATTAATAACATGACACATGTCATCGAGCTGTTATGAGCATGCCACGGAAGATCATGATTCATAATAACGCAGCATCGGCGTACCATCGATTGTACAGCTGGACAAAAATCGCACGCTGATCTCCTAACCCGAACCAAACTCCTCACTTACACTCCATACCTCAGGTTCGGATTCCACGTAGGCTCGGACAGCCGTTTGACCCGAACCTCAAGAGAAAGAAGAAAGAGAAAAATTATTAGGGAATTAAAGTATTTATGAAAATTAGCTGACATTGATTGGAGTAGTAGTACTATAGTAGAAGCTGCTGGTAACTTAGCAGCTTCTGGTGGTAGTCATTGCATCTTGTGCGAGAAGCCAAAAGCCATTGAGAGTACCACACACACTATGTACCACTCTCATCGATCGCTTCTCTTCCAAGCCTCTAAGTTCTCCCTCTCTTTCTCTCTATAAATTCTTTGGCTTTTTAACTAATTGATGCTAATGCTTCCGCCATCATCGTAGTCTTTAATTATCTTTCACTTCGACTCTTCTTTCCTTACCTTGTCTGCCTGGGTTTTCAGCTTCCCTCTAATGGCGAAGCCAAGGGACCCTCAGAGTGGCATTGCTTCCTATACGCTGCTTTTCATGTGTTTGATACAGATGCAATGTGATTTCTATGTGCTTGCCATGTTGGACCCTCTTGATTTCTTGGCTCTACAATCGGTTCGCAAGGCTCTCCAGGATATGCCGGGATCCAATTTCTTTGATTCTTGGGATTTCACTTCTGATCCTTGTAATTTCGCCGGCGTTTACTGTGATTCCGATAAGGTCGTCGCTCTCAATCTCGGGGATCCCAGAGCCGGTTCTCCTGGTGTAACAGGCAGGCTTGACCCGGCAATCGGTAAGCTCACTGCTCTCACTGAGTTCACAGTTGTGCCGGGTAGAATCTACGGTTCTCTGCCCCAGTCATTGACTAATTTGAAGAACCTCAGGTTCCTCGGCGTCAGCCGGAACTTCATTTCCGGCGAGATTCCGGCGCACTTGGGCCGTTTGCGCAATCTCAGAACCCTTGATCTTAGCTACAATCAGCTTAGCGGACACATTCCTCCATCCATCGGAGCCTTACCGGAGCTAAATAACTTGATCCTCTGCCACAACCGCTTCTCCGGTTCAGTCCCCTCCTTTGCTTCTCCGACGCTAACCAGGCTGGACCTGAAGCACAATACTCTCACCGGTTCGCTTGCTCCAAATTCTCTCCCTCCCTCTCTCCAATACCTCTCTCTGTCATGGAACAATCTCACCGGCCCTGTGGACCGGGTCTTGAACCGGATGACCCAGTTGAACTACCTGGACCTGAGCTTGAACCAGTTCACAGGCATCATTCCTGCTCGCATGTTCTCATTTCCACTCACCAATCTTCAATTGGAAAGGAACCAGTTTTCCGGTCCGGTCCAACCGCTTGATCAAGTCACAATCCCAACCGTGGATCTTAGCCACAACGGTTTTTCGGGTCAAATATCACCCTTGTTTTCGACCGTAGAGAATCTATACCTCAACAACAACCGGTTCACGGGTCGGGTTCCGAGCAACTTCGTGGATCGGCTGTTGGCTGCTAGGATCCAGATACTGTATTTACAGCACAACTATCTTACCGGCATGGAGATTAGTCCAACGGCTGAGATTCCTGTAAGCAGCTCGCTGTGTCTACAGTATAACTGTATGGTCCCGCCCATACAGACGCCGTGCCCCTTGAGGTCCGGGAAACAGATAACGAGGCCTACTGCACAATGCAACGAGTGGAGGGGGTAAAGATGGAAATTCGCATCACCACGGGACATAACGGGAATTGTTTGGATTCATTTATTTAATTTTGTAATAATGGAGGCAAAATGAAGATTGAAGAACAAAGATGTTGTGAATATGGTAGGAAGTGTAGCTATTTTGTCAAGGGTTTTAAACTTCGTAATGTCCTATGTATCACTTACTATTGTAATATGATTCATTAGGCTCGTTACTATTTTTTGTTGTTGGTTAAAATTTAAGACCCTATATATAATTGCACTATTATTATTTCATGTTGGAAAAAAAGTTGTGGGGGCTTCAATTCATCACCGTTTATCAGCTTTTATAGCTTTCTAAAAGCACGAGGTTCTACTCTCTGCAAATGGAAAGTGAGTGAAGAAGCATTCATGTTCGTCACTCACCACTCACTCTGAGATCTCTTTTTGGCTTGCATTATAAGGAAGCCTTTTGAATGCCTCTTTCTGGTTCTCTGCGTGTGACAACCGAGCATATCAAGTTATAGTTATTAATTTCAATATAAGAAAGTTGTTAAACATTTTTATTAATATTAATGATTTTTGTTTTGTTTCTGTTTCTGTTTATTTCTTTCTTAAGGATTAGATAACCATTCTGTGTGGGGCACACAACAAAAGGCATGGATGGAAGAAGAGAGGATGAGGAAGCAGCTGCTAAAAATCAAGCTAAGCCCATTCCTTTTATCCAGCTAACTTGTCGAGTTGTATTGCGGAGTTTGGTACCTAGTTGGATACCCATACCCTCCATTCCATGTTTGTTTGGTCTCTCATTCCAATGAGTGTACCTAAATTGCTCCACATTTTTCAGTCTTTTTCCAAGTAGTCCTACGCTTTTCTCTTTCGTAGTTTGTCTATACCACTAATCGAACATATTGAGGATCCTTACCAGACAGGATGGGCCCAAACAAAAACAATACGTTAAAGATACAAGAATCTTTCCAAAGCTGGCCCTCTTCAGTCACTCTTCACAGAACCTGCCATCTCACTCACGCCATTAATGTGCGAAATCTAAAACCTTCTTACTTTCTTAGATTTGTGCTTGTGGTTTCTAAGCAGTGGGTACCATTATCTTGTTCTTTTTTGAAGCCTATCAATTATCAATTACAAGAAACTAGAAGGAAAGAATATAGATTAATTCACACTGATGCTAGGGCACATAACATTAATTTATTTCAGACTGATGAATCAACCTCAATCTCAACTTATTTACGTGGTCATTTATGTACAGAATAACATTAACCATTTACAGCAACTTGATGAACAAGGATCTCCCACTCCCAGATTGTCCCATTGGCATAAATGATTAGAGTGACATGTTCACATGTAGATGTCTGCATAAAAATGTCTTGTGCAGGCTCTCTTGGTGGAAAGAGATGGTAATTCACCACCACCAGGAAATCCCCATTTCAAGACATTGCCATCCCAAGAAGAGCTAACAAGCACAGTCTGGAAAGGATGCCAACTACAATCTCTTACAGGAGAACTGTTGTGCTTCAGTGTTGCAACTTGAGCTCCACTCACCTGTATGCAGTTATCAACAATGCATAGTGTCTAAGAGGATTTTCGTTTTTTTTTCTTTTCATGTTAATAGGTACTTTCTTTACAAATTTGTGCTAGTTGCTACCATGTGACGTAGGATGGGTAAAGATTAAGGAAGATAGCATTGCCTAGTCCTTCTGTCACTTGAGTGTTAACCAAGTCCCCATTTAAGAAATAATAATTCCAAGTCCCCATACTTAACCAGAAAAAATGGAAAATGCATGAGAAATTACAAGAACACAACTTTATAGGGAAACTTCTACTTTGGTACAAGCTAACCTTTGTGCGTGTTACAAATGTTGATATGAATTATACTACAAGAGAGAAAAACTATGGTTGATTTTTACCTCAGTGGAATTATACCCATGACAAACATGCAGAAATAGCCAGAGCAGTAGTAACTGGGATTACATACCAAATCGTAAATGAAAACACAGGCATTGTGAGAGCCAGTATAGATGTACTTTTGGCCAGTGCTGTAAATTTGAAGAAAACATGGCGTTAAGTGACAAATTAACCATGGTGAGTACTTCAACTTTGCAAGGGTAAATCAAATCTGGCTGAGAGGAACCAGCATATAAACTTCAAAATTTATTTGCTAAGGCAATCTGCACCCTATTCCAAATATATAACCAGCAAGAAAAATAATTACAGAACAAGTTGTGTTTAGTACTCACCTAAATGCAGGAGAGAAATAACAGCGGATAAGAGTACACAAAACCGAATGACCTCTATATGTAGCCACTGACTGATCAAAAGGGTGCCTCAAATTTTTTGCATGAGGTGGGTAATCCATCCATCTGTAATCCCATTCATAGCTCCTAAACATGCTATTGCTGAAATGAAGGATAAATTATGTAATAGTAAATCTGGGATCTAAAATGGGCAATAATTTTATCTAGAATTTGTAGAACACCAAACTTCCAGAAAGGGGCAGACACACACTTCATAAACTGCCTTAGAATATTTCCCACACTAAAGCAAAATCTGATAAATGAAATTAGCATTGGGGATGGAATGTAGTGACTGAGTTACTATGAAGCAAGGAAACAGACCTCAAATTAATATTCCAAAATTGATGAACCTTATATCATTTGCTGTCTGATTAATATAACTACATCAGCAAGACAAGCCCGAAGACTCATTGGAGATGAAGGTTAAATTTCTAGTCTAACTGGATACCTCAATGAAATGTGAGCTTAAAGGTATCTGTTTATTGTATTTTTTTTATTTTTTGTGGCCACGCAACAGCATAGCAATACTCATCAGTGATCTATCACCATTGTCAGACTGCAATTAGTCTAATTAAATCTGGATATCAAAATTTGAATGAAATTACCATATCAAATTCCCATTATCAGCTCAACTGATAACTGTATCCTCCACTGAATCTGTCCGTAGGATGGTATAGTATATCTCACCTAGTAGAAGTTTACAAGCATTCTTATGTCTAATAATATTCTACACTTATCTTAATCCTTCTAAGACTCCTTCCTGTCATTTAAAAAGGAGAGGTTAAAAATGCAACTAAACTTTGATGACATCACCGGAAGAAAACATTACCATCATTATTCCAATTTTTCTTTTCTAAATTTACTTGAATTCCAAAAAGGTTTTAAACCAGCAAAAATAATAAACTTCATACATGATTGTCTCCCCCTGGTAATGTATGAAGAACTTAAACATTGTCTCTCTCTCTCTCTCTCTTTCTCTCTCTATATATATATAGTTTTATAATGAATGAATAGCACCTCCTACCATACTTGTGTTGGTAATCTAGTGAAGAATTTTCTTACAAGTATCAACAGCAACTACAAGCTGAAAAGAGTTCCTGGCCTTGAGTACTAATCAAATTTTTTTTATTGGAAGCTGAAAAATGAGCATACCTAACAGCATTGGATGACATTTTACGTATGTCCCAAAGTTTGATGGTCTGATCTTTACCATTTGATATGAAATAGCGTCCATCTCCACGGTTATCAATAAATGTAATGCCCTCAATGTGTCCCATAAGAACCCCTGCCGGCTTGCCTTTAGAACTTAAACAGCGTCGATCCCATACCTGAACAGACTTGTAGATTAAAATGTGTCTTCACAACCCAAAAAATAAAAATAAAAACCAGACTACTTCTGAGGTATGGAAATTCAGTGATAACTGATAATGACCAAAACAAATAACCAAAATAACTAATGTATACCAACTAAGAAAAACCCTCAGCTTCAGTACTTGTGTAGCCAGGAATCCAGGATAGTATTTACAGTAAATCCATCTTATGGTATCAAACATACCTTGCAGAAAGTATCATCGCTGCCAGAGTAAATTAAATGGCTACTTTCATCAGCAAAACATACAGTGTTCACATCAGACTGCAACATAAAATGAAGCCAAAAGTTAGAATCTCTCTTGGTGAGTATTCTTTCTCCAATGGAAGTCACCACATTCGGTAAAAAAATTTTCCAGGAAGAGGAAAATAATATGATGGATGTCCAATCCGATGGAAATTAATCAGTTTTATATTTTTTTGGGGGATGGCAGGGCTGAGGGGATAACTAGTAAGCATTGTTCTTTGGACGGATACTTCAATCCATCTCTGGATTTATCATTCCTTCTCAACCAGTGTAGTTAATCATATTAGCAACTGTTTTTAAGGATTTTAAAGCATTTTAATGGTATACAGCCCAGAGGCTGGGACAAAATGAGGTAATGTAAATTTTTCTTTCTATAACATGTACTGATAGATGTCAAACAACCATTCAAATCATTCGAATTTTAACAAAGGGAGTGTCTATGCCCAAATACAATACCGTGTGTGCTAAAATTCTAAGTGAAAGCTTATTTGCTTCAAGGTCATATATATATATAGAATCACCACTGCTTCCTGCGACTAATTCTCTCCCATCTGATGAAAATTTCACAGAGAAAATTCCAAAAGAATATCCTCCATCTTCTGAAGAAAAATCCAAACCATCATGGATATCCTGTGTATTACAAGAATGAAGCACATTACAGTCAAGAAAGAATTTCTTTTTTTTTGATAAAATACAGTTAAGGAAATATTATATAATCATAAAGATTCGACAAAGTTAAGTTTCCATTTTGATTGAAGCACATCGTGTAAGATACCATATTTAAGTTTCCATTCCAATCCATAAGATTAGTTAGCTTTCAAAATACTCCCAGTATTTACTAAGTTGGAACAAAGAGAAAAAATAGAAACCAAAAAGCTGGTCATTACCGTAACATTTGCCAGGGACTCTGAATCGTTAGATCCAACATTTACAATGTTAACAACAGGTGACATGCTTGCATAAACCTGAAATTGAAATTGAAATTGAAGAATGTTGTTACCACAATAAAAAGGATGACAAAAGCAGAAACACAAATGTTAAAAATTTTTTTATTCATGCAATTATAAAAATAAAACACAGGAACTCACAAGACATCTTTGATTGGGGGAAAGAGATGTATCAGTGATCGTCCATCTCAAACTTTTTGCTAGAATGTTCTTCTGAACTTTCCATCCTTTGTCCACATTGTATATTCTTATGTGGCTTCCCTGCATACAGTTATTTTCCCCCAATAAGAGATCAACAAATAACCACTCCTAATATGACCATAAATAAGCATACTTTCCACTTTCCACTTCCCACAAAGGAAGAGAGATATCATAGTTCTTGCTATATATATTTGAGTTATTTTTCCTTAATTTTAGCATATACAAGTATGCAACACAATATATGCCATAAAAGAGGTAATCTATTAGAAAAAAACAATAAAAGATCAAAAAGAAGGTTGAAGTACAAAATATGTTACCTGAAACCCAGCAACAAAAAGTGAACCATCCTCTGAAAATTGAGAGACATAAGCTCGACTCGCCATTTGATCAATAAGCTGAGGACCATTTACTGGCAAATATCTGCTCAAAAGATGACAACGATCAGCTGAAGAAAACCTTCCCCGTCCAGAATAGTTTGATTCCCGACCTGCCAACATCTTCACAGGGGAAACAAACAACTCTGACTCTGGCTCTGGCCTTCCTGGTCCAACTTGACCTAGTAGTCGATGGGGTGTTGACTTCAACTTTGTAATTTGAGCAATTTCATTGTCTAAATTTATAAACGGTCTTCTAACTTGTTGACTACTGCAATCTTCATCTATGGCATTTCCATCATCACAGATGTTGGATTCTATCTCTGGTCTACTCATAGAGTAACCCATTTCATCAACGTTTAGTGCACTAGGTATTACATGCATTATAATTCAGAGCAACAAGCAAAACTTTGTAATGCTGAAGCATCTTAGCTGCAACGAAGCCTTCATAGTCATTCCTACAAAAATAAGATGTACACAAAAAATAAGAAATTTTTTTTAATTTCATTTCTTATTAAAATGAATTTTTGAATTGATTACTCAATCATAAATCTGCTCCATTTCTCAAGTCGAAGATAATACACTACGTTTGAGTCAAATCAAGTTCTTTGTTTATCAGAAGCATCACCATAGTAGCAATTGGTTAAGAACGACTTTCTTCAGAGACTGGTTTTCGACGGAAGACGGCGTTTTCTGTTGATTTTGAGGCATGGAATTTAAGAAACACAAGACTCCCCTCTTCCCATATCAGGTTTTAGGCAATTTCGCAAGCATATTGCTCTATACATATAATATAAAGCAAGCAGAGACAGAAATAATTCATATCCGATACCTCACACCCTTCATCTTGCCAGTGAATCTTCATAACATTAAATTACTTCTCAAGAGCGCGTTTTTTCATCATATGTCAATCATTGCTAATAGATCATTTAAGAGACACATCAACTTCGACCAAGTTTTAGTCAACTAAAATATCAGACCAAATATATTCTAAATAGCTAGAATTCATGTCCACCCAGTGGATAAGAATCACAATTCAAACGCAAAAGGAGACAACTTTATTGTGTAATTATCTGAGAAATGTTATTATGAAAATCATACCTCTGAACTGAAGAGCCAAGATTCTGCCTTTATTTTCCAATTGTCATGGATTGAAGATTCTCCGTTAATACATGCGGCCAAAAAGGGTAAATTTAACGGAATTTTTCTGCTCTAGGGGGTCGTTGGCACAGTATGAAGCATCCAGGGAAAATGGTAAGATACTGGATAAAGCGGGTAGAGGTGAAGAAAATTGTCTATACTGCGTGTGCAGGAAAGCTCTGCACAGAGGACTGGTTTAAAAAATAATGTGTTTAGGAGCACTTGTATTAGTATATGTTCAACGTGCGGGTAAAAGCGTTAAAAAAAAAAATCAATGAAGTAAATTATATTTAAAGATTTTGCTAACTAAACCCTAGATTTAGTTTCTCAAGAGCTGGTGATTATTATACACATAAGAAATAAGAATACGCTGTATTATACACATAAGTAAATTATTTTTAAAATTTTAAATTATAATGATGATGTATATTCGACTTTTAACATTTCAATACGATTCTTTAATTCGGTTGTATACTTGAATTGATATAATAGAGTTTTTTATGTGGAAAAGGCCAAAACAATTTTTTTAATATTATATGAAGTTTTAATTTTAATTTTTAAAAGTTTTATTTTATCTCTTTTTTTTTTTTACTATGTAATGGAAGATCTCTTATTACTAAAATATGACTCAGCTAATAAAAAAGTTTAAAAGAGATCAAATTAGTGTTGAAAGTAGTTATCATGCAATTTCAACGTTTTTCAACATTTTTAATTTAAAATTTCAAATGTCCAAATAAAACTTGCTAACATAATTTAAAATGTTTTAGCTTGATTTGAGCTGTTTTTCTCACTTAATCATATTTTAATTAAAATAATTTCATTTAGCTTCCACGTATAATTGACTTTGCATATGGATAGATAAAAAAAAATGTATCAGACAGTAAATATGAGAGACAAAACAAAAACTTTAAACAACATGAAAAAACCAACATAATAATAATGTTAACAATTGGAATGAAATACTAGAGTTTGTTACAATTTGACAATTTTGATTATTTAAGCATTTACCTTTTAACTTTATTTCTTATCTTTATTAACTTATATAATTTATTTTTTAATTAAATGCTATTTATATATATCAATATTAGAGCACTATTAAATAGATAAAACCAAAACCACATGTTAAATTAGTTTTAATGTAATTTCAAAAAGTTGTTAACTATTTTAATTTAAAGTTGGTTAAATTATTATTACTATAGTCTTTATAGTTTCACTTAATTTATAATTAATTTTGTATATTTTTAAAAAATTTTAATTTAATCTTTAAATTTAAATTTTTGTCAATATTTTATTAAATTTTAATTATATGTTAAATATGTTTCATTTTACTATTATTAATTTATTTAATTTAAGTCAATTTATTAATATTATTTAATATAAATTACATTTTATTCTATATATGTAAAATTTATTTTTAGATTGCTTTTTTATATTTTTTGACATAAATAATATATTTTTAAAGTTCTAAAATACTATAAGTCGGTAAGTTTAACAAAATTTTATATAATTTCAACCAAATTTTAATAATATGAACTAATTTAAAATTTTGTTAAGTTATCTAAACTTAATTATAAATTTTAAATTAAAAGGATTCAATAAAAAATTAATTAAAATTATACATATCACAAAAATAATTTAACTTTCACAGTTTTAAATGATCAGATTTATTTAAGTAACATTTAAACATTATATAAGATCTTCAATTATGCTCTCTTGAAAAATAAATTTATTTGAGTTGATAGCATTAAGTTTCATAAAATAAATTAATCTCTCAAAATTAAAATTTATTAAGAAAAATATTCACATGTAATATTAAAATATATTTTGAATAACATTATTTTTAATAGACATATATATTTGAGTTAACATATGACATTTGATTAAAAACATAGAAATTATACCAATAAATAAAAGTAAAGCATAAAATTGAAATCAAATAAAAATAAAGAAAATAAAAGTAAGAGTTCATATGAAATTAAAGGATAAAAAATTAATTTTGGCTTATAAAATTTTGTATTTCTTTTATTTTTCAAAAAAAATGAATGAATGAAAAAACAAATCTAAAAAAAGGTAATTTAAGTATTTTTTTCAGAGTAATTTTACAAAAAGCCTTGGAAGGAGAGTAGTGGATTCGTCGCAGACTCGCAGTGGCCTCCCTTGGCGAAAGCCTCAGCTTCTCTGTTTGCGGCGGCGGACGCAGCTCCCATAAACCCTAAAATGCTCGGTGCCGTCCTCGGCGGACAATGAAGCGGGTTTGGAAACTCTCCGACGCAGCACAAGCAGAGTCGTTCTGCTTCCATAGGACCTCTCCTAAATCTAAACTCCTTAGACCCTTTCCTATATTCCTCAAAAGCTCCACTGATTACAGATGCACACGCCAAGTCAGTACCCACGATCACTCCCCCAAACCTTCCGCGTTGCGAGATATGATTGGCTTGTTCTCATACAAACCCTATTACTTTGATTTATTAGCCAAAGAGGATATGAGCCGGAAAGTTGCCATTGTTAGGGACGAATTGGTTCGGGTAGCCCAGGACTCTGATAAGGTTCTCAACATTTTGGATAAGAATTCTGACTCTTTGTTTTGGAGTTATCCCGATGGGTCGGCAATTGTTGAGCTTTTGGATCAGTTCGATTACTGGCCTCACTTGGCTCTAACGGTATACGTTTTTACAATTCTAATTACATTTGAATTACTCTGGAGGTGTAACTGATACGATTTCATGTCTAATCTGACGGATAGAATTATTTAGCATCTGACAAACTACTTCATTTATATCTCCTTAAACTTAGCACATACGTAGATTATTTTATAGCATTTGTATGCGGGATACGTGTTTTCACTTGCGTATTCGTGAATCAATGCTCCTAGCATATCTGGACACTCAATAAACAATCGGTTTTTCTTACTACTATCGAGCCACTTGGCCTTATGTATGACATTGCTTTGCTCTTGTTACATGTTTTGCACTGTCCAATATATTATCTAGACCCACAAAATTGACTTGGATATTTGGCTAGATATTCTACGGTTTCTTGGTATGTCAGACTATTTCAAGTTGGTGATAACTGATAACTACAGGTGTACTTCAAAATATATCTGTACAATTGATGTTTTTAAAGCTCTTGCAAATAAAATTCAAAGAGTCTTCTGCTGAATTTTTCCTTCGGTTGTGTTTTTTAACATTCAGGTTTTAAATTGGAGAAGAAAAAGCTCTCTTGGTGGTACTCCTATGGCTCCTTTAGAGTACTCTAAGGGTATCAAAGTTGCTGGTAGATTTAGAAATATTGATCTTGCAGTTGAACTCTTTAACGAAGCTGCAAACAATTTATGTACAACAACAGCTACTTATAATGCACTGATGGGTGTTTATATGTACAATGGTCTTGCTGACAAATGCCATTCTTTATTTCGGCAGATGAAAATGGATGCAACTTGTAGCCCTAATATTGTAACATACAACATTCTTATTTCTGTTTTTGGTCGTTTGATGCTAATAAATCATATGGAAGTAACATTTGAGGAGATACATTATCTAGACCTCTCCCCTACTATAAGCACTTATAATCATATGATTGCTGGATATATTACAGCCTGGAGGTGGGATAGAATGGAACAAACTTTTCAAATGCTGAAGTCAAGTAGTGTTAGACCTGACGCCAAAACCTACCTGCTAATGCTTCGAGGGTATGCCCATTCAGGTAATCTGGAGAAGATGGAAGAGACATATCTGTTAGTAAGGGATCATGTAAATGAGAATGAAATTCCTTTGATCAGGTCCATGATATGTGCATATTGTAGAAGTTCTGTGCCTAATAAAATTGAGAAGATAGAGGAATTACTGAAGTTGATTCCAGAAAAGGATTACAGGCCATGGTTAACTGCAGTGTTAATTAGGCTTTATGCTCAAGAGGACTGGTTAGAGGAAATGGAGAATTCAATTAATGAAGCATTTGAGCACAAAGTCACAATAACAACAACAAGTATCATGCGATGCATCCTTGCAACTTATTTTAGGAAAAATTTAGTGGACAGGTTAGAAAATTTTGTGAGGCGTGCTGAATGTTCTGGCTGGAAACTCTGCCGCTCCATGTACCATTGTAAGATGGTCATGTACGGATCACAAAAGCGCCTAGAGGAAATGGAAAGTGTCCTGAATGAGATGGAAATTGTGAACTTGAGTTCATCAAAGAGAACTTTGATGATTATGCACAAGGCTTATGTGAGCTGTGGCCAAAGATCCAAGGTTGAGAAAATATTGGGACTAATGTACAAGCTTGGATATGAATTTCCCCAGTGTGCACTCTCATCATGAAATATATTATTTTGAGCTACACTTTGCTAGCCAAAGTTGAGCAAGGGTAATGATGTTCATTACAATGTCTGCTGAAACCTTTATAATGCTGGCAAGCAATACGCAGCTCCTTGTAAAAATTTTTTTGAAGTGTTTTCCATTGGAAGGAATTTTATACCAATGCTTGGACAAATTCCTAATTTGTTTGTAATGAACAAGTGTAGCGGACATCTTCAATGGCATAGGGATCTTAAAACATTTGTAGGTATGCCCCTTTTCTTAATTGGTACCTCTTAAGCTTTTATCTTGGACAAATTCCCAATCATCATGTGTGCCTCTGCAGTGGAAATAACCTGTCCTTAAATACCTGCCTTTTTATTTATGAAGACTTTGGTGTTTAGTGTTATAGAGATTGGACAGCTGTGTTTTATATTTAGTCTCCTTAGTTCTGTGTTTTCTATTTTGGAGGTATCTTATCCTCCATCTAGTTGTACTTCTATCTTCTCTCAATAATATTTTTTTTTCCAATTAAAAACATTGTTATACTGAAGGACTGTTGCTCTAGTTTTTTTCATTATCTGCTGTTATGATTTACTGACATTAGTTATTGCAGATGGTGCTGTATGTGCAGTCTTTGGCAGGTCAAGGCACCAGAAATGCTGAGTGCTTATCGCTTGCAGAATCCTAAATCAGTTCCACCTAGGCATGAGATAATGTTTGTCTGCCAATAATCTATGTTCATAGTCATTGAATCTGGTAAAAATTACAATTACATGGAAGAGTGCAATTGTTGCTTAGATAGAGACTATTTACAACTTCAATCTGTGGTGAAATTTGGTTAGAGCAAAGATGAAGGTAATTAGGGAACTACATTTGAAACGAGCATGAAAGTTAATTATCTATGCATTAAGCCAAAAAACATGTGAAGCTTCAGTCCAGCTTTAGGGTTACATCACTAACTTTCCCTGAGAATAGAGTATAAGGCTAGAGTAGAGGAGTCTGGAGTTGAGTAATTGGCATTTGATCAGCATGGCTCAGGATTCATTGGGAGTTGGGAAAGATTCTGGCTCTAAATCTGTTGAAGACTTCCTAAGTTTTAACCAATGATTGAACTGACTTGTTCCATTTTGTTATTTGTGATAAAATATATATGAGCTGTTCGCTAAATAATGCTAATAATACCTACGTCATTAATGCAAGATTTAATAAGAAAACCATTCTATTTACATGCCTCTGAAGTTATAGTTAGAAGCTATTTCTGATTTGAGATGTTATTCTAAACCTGTATAGTATTGGCAATTTAAGCGTATAAGTAAGAATTAGGGAGCGATTGATTAATGTTACCTTTTTGAAGTTTGCATCATTGTACGACTGCTGCTTCCATGCTTCTGAAGTTATAGTTAGAAGCAATTTCTGATTTGAGATGTTAGTCTAAACCTGTATAGTATTGGCAATTTAAGCGTATAATTAAGAATTAGGGAGCGATTGATTAATGTTACCTTTTTGAAGTTTGCATCATTGTACGACTGCTGCTTGCCCAGTCATTGACTGTAATGGTTTGCATACATAAATGTATTTACATCTATACGAGGGCCGTAGTTATGAATGGCGTAACACTTATATTGAATAGTCTAATGTTAACGTACGATGATTGTAAATATTTGTGTCAAGCGTTGGTGCACTAGTGTACTTACGTTCTGCTTCGTGTGTGCAAGTAAGATTTTTGATGAAACAACTTAACTTTCTTTTGTGTGGTAAAGTCGATGCTGTGAACTTCAAGGGCGTTCTCGTTGCCATTGATTGTCAACTGGCCCTCCTTCCGATCGTGGTTAGACTGATCGACACGACCTTCAGAGGAAAGACGATCAAAACCCACCTCCCAAGGGGACGATCTGTGTAGGTGGACGTCTGTACTTCTCCAAGCTAAACTTAGTCATGCTTAAATTTCCTTGTGCACAAAATATGGTCTGAAAGATTCTTAGCTAGAATTGTTTACAAAACTTAAATACTGAAGTCAATAAAAAAATATATAAGCATGCGTGGAATTGAGTTTCACTTTATGGATTCAGTTTTATTTCGGAAGTAAAACTTGGAAAGCAATTCAGTCTAAAATTTACCGAAATTTTGTATTAAACTACGTATCTTCTGGCCTTGAGTATTGGATTTAGAGCAACGTAATTTTATTTTCCAAAAAAGAGTAGGTAGAACTCAAGCATATATACATGACGCGAAAGAAACGTTTTAAATATCTGATAAAACTAAATCACATATTTAGTTGACTGCGTGTGCATGGATTATGTACTACTAGGATAAGGATACGACCAGAGAGTGAGTATTCTGACAGTTTAGAAGATGTTGGTTATTTGGTAGAAACAATGAACAAAGATAAGTAGGGCCCAACCTCATACACCCATACAAGTCATTACCCTTACCCCCTCATTGATTTTGACCCTTAATCAAGTACTTACAGGCTATCTGTTTATAACCCCTTCATTGAACTCTTTCATTTTTTTGTATCTCATTCTTTTATTCTGTGGTTGACAAATTGCATGCATGTAGATTCTATATCAGCCCCTGGTGTATTTATAAGAAAATAGGATGCAGGGAGATAAATTTGTCAAGCTTAGGCACTTGATTATAAGAGTTCTGTAATTAAAGTTAACTTTATCATAATTTTCTAAAACAATTTTCTCATTAGGGACGTGCGTAATATACTACTCAATCAAACTCATGATAAATAAATAATTAATTTTGGACACGTTAATGTGTTCAAAATTTTATATAAAACCTAATTCTTGTACTTTAATTGGATTTAGAGTTTTGAAAGACATAATGTTGGGTGTGGGAAAAAAAATAATTAGTTTGTGAAATCCAACTAACTCAACTTAAACTAAAAAAAAAAAAGGATTGCTAATTAAAATCGGTAATATATGATTTTTTTAGAACCCATGGAAACTAACCCCAATATATGCTTAAAAAAAGCAGAGACTCTTTTTTCTTCCTTACTGATTAACGCTATGTATCGACAGCAATTTCATTTAAAATTCCTAAAAGCCTAAGATTTTCAGAGTTGACACAAACACCTAAAACCTTAAATTACAGCAGCGAAACATGCTTTTAATGTTGAATTGTACCGGTAGCGACATTGTTTCTTCCCATGTTTCTTGTGATGACACTTTTTTCAGTCCTTATCTTCATCTCTGTCATTCTCTTCCTCGTGTTCCTCTCCTTAATTAATATATATCAACAGTATTTTCTCAGCCCTCAGTCACTTTTTGTATTTTCTGACGTTCGATCTACTTTGTATCTCTGATCAAACTTATTTGTCCATTCTAATGAAAAATTCATTGACATAATGGTAACCCCAGAAGTTACTCTCTTCCATCGTCAGTGAGATTGCATTTCCTTAATATACAATTTTACATGTGTATACACACACACACACACACACACACATGTAAGATATTGAAAAATGCTTATGGATCATGGGATTGGTTCTTGCCGGAGTGTTTGATGTGGCCTGCCTCCAATACCTACAATTATTCAAAACCTATAGGGAACATCATATTGGGTATACTTTGTTTTGACACTCTTATCTTAATTGGTCCAAAGTCATTAGTTATTTTAGGAGGTTTATGTCACACTTCGAGGTCACAGTTTGAAAAAAAAGTAATAAGGAGATCAGAAGCTTAAGCTATAAGACAAGACCTAGGCTCCTACCTCTATCTAGCATTTTTCAAATGAGAAATTGTTGACCATAAGGCAAAAACCAAAGTTGACTCACTCAACTCACCCTGTGATTGTGAATCCAAAATTCAAAGAGGTCGTCAAATTTTATCAAGAGTTTAATTTTTTTAAAATGTTTTTATTATTTAATATAAATTGAAATTCTCACTTTAATCTTTTATCATGAATAAGAAAAGATAAGAATTACAAAAATAGTTTTTCATAAAATTACACTGTCCAAAATGCAATGTGAGTTTTGACAGAACCACAGACAAATGGGTAAGATGAAAGAATCAAGATTGTGATATAAAGTATTAAAGAAACAAAAAAGCAGTGATGACACCTGAATAGAAGAATCATCATATCATAATGGTGAAAACGCGCAAATCACAAGCAGTGACGTAAAATATTTTAATGCTTAAAAAAAGCGAGGAACCGACCAGACAAATGAAGTTTTTTGTCCTTAACCTTATACTAAAGAGAACCCATTAGTTGACAATGACTCCTCTTTCTGTCGTATTGTGGAATATTTTCAAGACATAAACAGCTAATTTACTAAGGACAGTTCATAATAAGACATGGAGAAATTTACTAAGGACAGTTCATAATAAGACATGGAGAAAAGCAGGGATAAATCTGCACAAGAAAAGGTGAAAATCAAGCTTTTATTTTAAAGTGTTGATGCCAAATTGATTGCTTTTTGAGGCCAAGAAGGTCAATAAAAAGACATGGTTCCACGTCTTTGTCCGAGCTTAGCTGTTCCTACCACTTAGAGGAAATTAAGCACTTCAAAGCAATCCCAACAAAGTTTTCATTTTTTTTATTTCCGTTTTAATTTTTAATTGGACTTTTGGGGTTTGTAGGTTCCTGAAAGTGGTCCCTTGCGAATAAATCCAAAAACTCCAACTAGAAAAATGGGTTTCCCCCCCACAAAAACAAGGCCAAATTCCTGTTTTTCCATGCTGCAAACAGACCTATCTAGTAGTATAGGCATTGACAAGAATTAATCAAATTGATGTTGAAAGATGACGAAACTCATGATTCAAAACCCTGCCAATCATTCTTCCTCTGAAAGTTTTTCATGTCACTTTTGGTGGATGGGGTTTGGCCTTAGCCTATTAGGCCATCCCCCTTGTTCATTCCTTTCTCTCAGACTCAGATCATTTACCAAACCCCATAAAATCTTCTTCCTCTTTTCCGACAGTTGCATTTACTTTTTCAGTCCATTTTTCATGTTTCTAACCTAACTGCAATGCAAAGAGATAGAAAACCAAAGAATAAATCAAATGCTTGATCTTCAAACTGTTGGTGATGACCTAATGCCATACACATGACATGACTCATCCTAATCATCTGGAGATGCAACCTTGATAGAAACTACTTAATCTTAACCATAGCAGGATACAACAGAAAACAGTCAAGAACAAATGCATAAACAACACCTTTATAAAACTATAGAACACAAGTATTAGTATATATAATTATAACATACAAGTTCATAACAAGATGGGATTTGCTCCGCTTTACATTAAATTAGTGCTACAGTAGCAATTCATTTCCTTAAACAAAGTGACCAACCAAGCCTTATCCCCTATCTTCCTCCTGTGAGTGAGGTCAAAAGGCTAAATGGGGCAAACTAGCTGACTGCTGGTTCATCCAAACCCCATGACTGAACTGAGTTTCCTACTTCAAGCGGCTGAAACTACCCTTCAGAAAGACATGGGCAGAACCACCATATATGTTATGAAGGTAAGGTAAGAAGTAACCCTACACAATTTTATAACTACACACCACCACTATAAAGTAGAAAAGAGAAAAAGAAGATACAAAAATAGAAACCAAGTGAAATGGTCAAGCTTTTGTTATGTATGGCCTTGTACTATAGTAGAAGTAGGTAAGGTTAAGCAGTATATTAACAGTCAGAATTCACGAAGTTGTTAATCTCCTCCATGAGACAATAGAAATGATCATTATTTGGCAAGAAGTAGAATCCAATGGTGGCCTCTTTGAGGAAAAGAAGCCTGACATCTTGGCCAGAATCCTTGAGACCTTCCACAAATGCCAATTGCCAATCTTGGAGAAGGTCCAAACCAGCCACACAAACAAGACTCTTCGGGAACTTGAGTCCTTCAAGACTCTTCCCTCTGGGGCCAAAAGGGTTACAAGCTGGGTGGTCTCTATCTTCCCCTTCAGGAAGAAAAGCCCTCCAATACCAATCACGGTCTTGCAATTTCACAAAGTACTTCCCATCCAGCCTCTTCTCTGATTCTGTTCTCCTCTCCCCACCAAACAATGGATGAAGAAGAATGTTACCTAAAACCTCTTCATCTTCCTCAGCAGCCCTCATAGCGACATGGTGAACAATATTACCACCAGAACTATCCCCTGCTAAGTACACATGAACCTTGCAATCTGAATCCTTCCCACTCTCAAGCCATTTTCTTGATTTAACCCACTTGAGTGCTGCCCAGCCATCATCATAGGCACATGGATACCGATGTTCAGGTGACCGGCGGTAGTTCACAGAGACCACAACAGCCTTGCAGATGTTGACAAGGCGGCGGCAGAAAGTGTCATAGATGGCACTATTAGCAGAAGAATGAGAGAAGCTTCCACCATGGAAGAAAACTATGACAGGGACAACCTTGGTGGTGCTCAAGGGTTTTTCAAGCTCAATATAGCCCCATTGAGCCTCGTTTTCAGGAGCTGGTTGGTAAACCCGATTGAAGAGGCAGGTGGTTTTATCTACATGATCGAAAGAGAATACACCATCTACTGGAATTGTGTTGGCAGGCACCTTCCGGTCAAGGAATTCAGCTAACTCGCGGTTGAATGTTCCATCAGCACGACGAAGGAGATTGTACGCCAGCTTGAAATTGGAGATGAGAACCCAAGTATTGAGTGGAACAACACACTGCAAAATGAACCAAGGTTGAAGATATAACAACGTTTATTTGTAAATATCAGCTCTGTTCTTCTATAATCTGGAGATTGACTATATGCATCGCATTAATCAGAGACTTCTGTTGGAGCACAAAGTTATTGAGAGCAAATAATGGAAGTCCAGTGCAGAAAAAGGAAAGCAAACGGGTGTGTCCATAAAGAAACCTCACGAATCCGCAAGCAAAACGAAATATTTCAACTTGTCGCACCAAATGAAACTCGAGTTTTCCAACTTACCACAACAAGAAAGGGAGGCCTACATGGAAGAAACAGAAAGTACAAGGAAAAAAATATACATATCAAAACAAGTCATGAATCATATCATCTTGTAGCCTCGTTATTCACTAAAACCACGAAGAAGAAAAATCTAAGTGAGTGAGAGATGTTCCCAAACAACATCAAGCCCTCGCAATTGAACCTAAAGATCAAAACTTTTTCCAGAAACTTGTGATCATCAGGACTCCACATCACGTAATTAGAAAAAAAAAAAAAAAAAAAGAGTAGAAGAGATTGAAGGGAAGCAAGCGATTAAACCAAAACAAAATGTCATGTCTAAATTTCTTTGTTCCAGATGAGTGACAAATATATGAGGAAGAAGGTACCTTGGATTCGTTAAGGTTGACTTCGTTACTACCAGCCATGTGTTTTTTGCTCTCTATCTCTGCAGCAAAAGGTTGAAACCAAAACCACAGAAGGCAGAAGGCACCTAAAAACCAACAGTGATCCTAGCAAGAAGAGCCACCCTTTTATGCCGCCTCATAATAAATATAAAAAAGAAAATTTATAGCAATTTGAAGACAATGAGAAGAAGATGAAAAAGGGGGTTGAAGTGATGTGAGGAGAGGATGCAGAATAGTAGTGGGTATGTATATGCGCTTTGATTGATAACTGGATCAAGGTCACTCAAGAAGAAGAGACACAACTATCTGGACAAAGGGAACAAAAGGGGCAGCGAAAGATCGCAGATTTCAGAGAGAGGAGGGAGGAGAGGTCGAGAAGGATAAGAAGGAACAGCGCAGAGAGAAACGGACAGAGAGAAGGAGAGAGAGATTAGAAGAGAGGAGAAACGAAAGAAAGGAAGGAGGAAGAGGGTCAAACGCGACGGGGATGAACGGAGGAGACAATAGAGACGACAAAGCGGGCGGCCGAATTAAACTGTTTATTTGGGTCCCACACGCCTCTATTTATTTCCCATACATACTGAATTGTATAATTTTTCATTTGGATTTTGTTATGTAAAAGTGCAATTATGGATAAGATAATCTCGTCATTTATCTAAGCTCATACGCTTCTTTTTTCTTCAAAAATCACAATTATTTTGTTTTCCAACTAAATCTCTTTGAATTTTAGCTTTTAATGATCTTTTTAATTAGTTTATTTCTTTCCTACTAATATAACTTCAGAAAATACTTATAAAATTCTTATGTAAGGAGATGGATGTTTATACTGAGTGTTTATAAATTATAAAAATTGAGGGATGAAACTTGCAATAATCGTGATGGAAATTTTGTTACCATTTAAGGACAAAAAGTATACCCTTTTTTTGTTTGAAATAATATTATATATATTCCCCACAAATTTGACACTCTTGTTTTGTTTTTTCCTTTCCTTTCCTTTGTGTAGTGAGTAAGAGTGATAAATGACTTGTGGCTTACGAGTTGTGTGCACAAGCTTTTCTTGATGGGCATTGACAAGTCCGTTTTGGCTTCGTTTGCAAAATGTGTTGAGCAAATGTTTTCAGCATTTATTAAGAAATTAAAAATAGAAATTTTAGGACTGTAGTATTTGTCATAAACAGACTAAAATTTTCCATGTCAAAAGATTTGATGACTTTAATAATACAGCCATATGAATCCTTGAGTTGTGCCTTTCAATGAATAGTTTTGGAGGAGTTTTGAGCACCACCGCCAAACTATGAAATAGTAACTCCTTTGTTATCTTTCGTATTGTCTTTATTTGTCTGTTTTCGCTTCAACCAAACTTAATATATATATATATATATATATATCTTAATCTAATTACAGTAACTTCAGAATCATGTTAAGTGGGCAAATTTTCATAGAAATTATATGCATATTCTGCAATTTTCTCTACCACTAACATACTTCCGTGCCGACCTTTCTAAGAGCATGTGATTAAAAATTCTTTGTGAACTTTTTTAGTCATAGCGTAAAATAATCTCTAATTAACTAAAAATTGTAAATTAATAAGGAACACTAAATAATTTAATCACTAATTCATCAACAAATTACTAATTACGCTCCATGTCATGTTAATTACTAAAGGACTATCCAATATTCTTACGGTTTGTTAGGAAATTGAAGGAAAGGAGAGAAGAGAAAATAAAGGGTTAAATAATAATTTTTGTTTATTTTATTTAAATATTTTAAACCTTATAATTTAAGATAATTAAAATTAATAAATATAAAAATTAAAAAGTATTAATATAAAATATTTTAATTTTTTATCTTTAAAAAAAAAAAGAGAAAGGTTTGTATTTTCTTTAATTTATTTTTTTAAAATTTTTCTCTTAAATACACTCTTGGTGTCTGTTTGAAAAGAAAAAAATGTATGAAAAGGGAAAGAGGGAAAATTTTGATAATCTTTCTCTTATTAAGTTCTTAAAAATTTGAAAAAAAAATTAAATTATTTTATATTAGTCTTCTTTAACTTTTTTATTTCATTAATTTTAATTACTCTAAATTAAAATATTTTAAAAAAATCTAAACAAAATGGTGTATTTGAAAAAAAGATTTTTGAAAAATAAGAGAATGAAAAAAAAAGAAATGTAGTAATATTTTTCTTTTTAAAAAAATTTGAAGAAAAAATAATTAAAAGATTTTATGTTAACTATCTCTTTTATTAATTTTAATTATTTTTAATTAAAAAATTTTAAATAATTAAAAATAAAAACAAATTATCACTTAATATTTTTTTTATTAATTTCTCTCCTTCCTTCTCTTTCCTCATTTTCAAACATGTAACTACATTTTTTATCCCTAATATTTTCTTTCATTTTCTTCCTTTTCTTTCTTCATTATCAAACAATCCCTTAATCACTATAGTACTTTCTTTATCATTTATATTGCACAATTTATAAAATATAACTTAATTAAGTTACAAGGAAAATTATTTTAAAATATTTTTTACAATTATTTTTATTAAAAATAATTTTATTTAAAATATTATTAAACACTAAATAAAAATATTTTTTTAATAAAAATTCAAACTTTTCTTTTATTAAGTTATAAAATAAGTATTATCATATATGAGCAATTTGATGTGTAGAAGCAATGAAAAAGTTAGTGGCAATAGTGGTACCTAAATCGAAAATGTTGGTGGAAAGAAGAGGAGCATGGAGACAAATAGTTTCCTGTGTGCGGCTGACGCCAAGACAGATTGCGACAAAAACCCCTTCTGTTTTTTCTCTCCGCACTTTTGCCAAAACGAAACCCTTTACATCAATTTTCCATAAAGCCCTCCACCCTCACACAATACCTCCAAACTGCCATTCTGGGTCACACCTTTTTTGTCTGCAAGCAAGTAATGTTTGTGTGGGGACGTTTTATTCTGTTCTTTTTCCTGTTTCCTTTTTAATTTTGAAGGAGTAACGTTAAAGAAAATTTGATTTGAGTTAATATATTTTGATAATAAAGAAAAACGAAAGTTTATATTTTAGGCTTTTGTCAAATTAAACAGAACGAATTCTGTTGTCGAATTACTCAGTCTAAACCCATCCTAAGATGGGAGCGTGTGGCATTTTCCACGTGTCGTGTCTACTTTTTTTTTTTTAATTATTTTTGTGGATTAATTGGTTAGATTTTTCTCGTCACATTTAAGGAAGATATGAGACCCTTCCATCCGTTGTTGATTTTTGCTTGAGTAGAGCTACAGCCTGTAGAGGTTATAAACGCAAGAATAAAGTAAACGTTAGGCTAAACTATATATAATTTATTTTTTAATTATAAATTATATGTAACTAATTTTTTAATTATAATAATTAATTTAAAATTTTTTAAATTTTAGAATTTATACAAAAAATTATTTATTAAATTTTTAATTCAAAAATTTGACGAATAATATAAGACATTCAATTATTAAAAAAAATTTATACAAAGTTTAAAATTTTAAAAAAATTAATTCTTCAAAATACCTTTTTTGTAAAATGCATTCCTTTTATACATTAACCCGTATGTAAATTAACGTGTAAAATAAATATTTTATATTACACATTAAAAGAATTTTTTGTGTAAAATCAACAGCCTACTTGAACACTTTATAAAAAACGTATTTTAGATTATCTCTTTTTAAGTTTTAGAGAATTTTTTATAAAAAAGTTTTATATTTTTTATATGATTTATTTTTGCTAATTGTTTCATCAAAATTTTGAATAAAAAAGTTAATAGATAAGTTTTTGTACAAATTATAAAATTTTAAGTTAATTTTTATAGTTGATAAAAATTATTTATATTTATATATAATCTATCGTTTTTTTTATATTTTAACTTAAAAATTATGAGATAAAAATGCATTTGCTACTCTTCCAATTTTGTAAAATTTTTATTAAAAACTTCAAAGTTTTCGTTTAATTATTTTTCTTTTTTTCTTGAAACAACTAAAATTTGTTTCTCTATCAATATCTTATTTAAAGTTTAAGGTTAAATTTTAACTTAAATATTTATATATTTTTTAACTTATATATTCATATGTTATTAAGTTATTTATATTAAATTTTATGAAAAACAGAATAAAGACGTAATTTAAATTTTTTTAAACAAGGACAAAGTCACCTACTTAGCTACTTGTAAATTAAATAATGAACCAAATTGAATAATATATCTTATTTATATCATTAAATAACATTAATTCTCATTAAAATGTGTCTGTTACGCTTAGAGGAAGCTGCGGTGGTGGCCCTGTGTGAAAGAGAAGGGTGGAAAGGCTATTCTGAGATGGATCACAAAAGGGTTACATCATTTGTTTTACATTATATATATATATATATATATATATATAAAAGAAGAAAACAAGTTTAAAATAAAAAGTTAAGATTAATAGTATAGTACAAAGGGAAGCTAAAAGGAGAAGGGGGTGCATTTATGTATTTAGCTGCATATGATATAATGTGGTAATAGTAATGGAGAAGGGGTGGGTTGGCAGATGCCACATATAGGATATACTGATATATTATTATAGGCCACTTCTTGTAACTTAATTTCTTTTCTTCTCCTTTAGGCTTTTGTTTAGCCTTCCGTCACTCGACGTGTGTGTATCGAAATTGAAATGGAAACGGAATAGGGCATTTGCATTTTGTACGGTTTGGGATAATTATCCATGATTTTAATACTTTCTATCACTTCTCAACTACGTTTTCCATACCCAATTACCCATAAGGCCTTTCTTTCGAGTCGTTGTATAAAAAATGATTTAGTTTTTCTGATTGAAGGAAAGAGAGAGATTGCTTTTTCTCGCATCCATAACGTGCGTCCCACATTGGGTTTGGCGTTTTGTGCGTTAGGTCAACAACTAGGAAGTAGGAACAGCTTTTGGCCTCTTGTGCCGATTGCCCTCTATTCAATTCACTATTCACTATTCATTGTCTATCCCTTTCCTTTCCTTTTCAAGCTCACCATTTCCAAACAACTTTATATCTCTCTCTCTCTTAAATCATATACTTAATATCATATTATCACCACTAAACACAACTCCCATTCGCCAATCCTCCTCTACTTTGGAGTTTCTCTCATTCATTTTTGTCTCTCATCTTCCACGTGTTCCTCGTCCATCCATCAAACTTATTATTCGCTTCTTTTTTCTTTAACGACATTTTTTAATTACATATGTTATTTTATTTAGAAAATTATTTTAATCACGTATGATATCTATTCTATTTTTAAAAAAAATATGATATAACTATATATATTACCATTTTTTTATTAATTCATTTTTTTCAATGGAAATGTTTTTAGAATACGGGGAGTACCATAATTTAATTCAGTGTTTGAGTTAGGAATTATCTAATTTTATTTGTTAAAATATATATAATTTTTAATTATAGATTATATATAAATAATTTTTATTAATTATAAAAATTAACTTAAAATTTTTTTAAAATTTATAATTTGTGTGAAAAAATTCTGTCTATTAATTTTTTTTTATCTAAAACTCTTAGTAAATGATAGAAATATCAACTTATTTTAAAAAAATTTTATACTGTACTTAAATGTTTATGAGAATTTTCTGCACAAGACTAAAGCTTAAAAAATTTGTTTACACAAAATTTAAAGTTTAAAAATTTTGTTTGCATTTCAGTATGATTTGATTTTACTAATATATTTTTTTTGTTAAAAATTTGAATAAAAAAGTTAATAGAGAGAACTTTTACACAAATTATAAAATTTGAATGAATTATAGGTCAATTTTTTATAATTAAAAAAATTATTTGTACATAATTTATAATTTAAATTTTTATTTTTTTTTGTATTTTAGCCAATCTTATTTAGTGCTTCTACACTTGTGTCGAGGACTCCTTTTGGAACACTTCATTTCTTTATGGGTTTCCCCTTGGTTTAATATTATACAAATATTAATAATCAAAAAGAGACACCCACACAAAACTTAGTATTCTTTTTATTGGTTAATAAAAAAATAAAGTAGCCTAATTAATTTTTGAGTGAAAAACTTTGTTTGCTAGTAAAATCGTTTAATCACTTTCAAGGGTCCAAATCACTGTTGGAAGGATGCATGCATCATGCGTGGTATTCCATTCGAGCATATGATGGTACCCACTACGCAATGGAGGGTCACTGGTAACATTCGTGGCAAATGGATCAGCAACGACAGTATAAACGCACACGAATTTGATAAAATGAATAAAATATCTAAATTAATATAATGGTCAATGTTTTTGCATCATATATTGAAGGGCAATTTAATATGAGGCCATAAATGTATTATATATATAAAATATATAGGAAGGTAGAAAGCGTAGGGCTCCCTTTTAAGTCCACTAAGTATAAAGACAAAGGTGAGGATATATATATATATATATATATGATGCTATTGCCATGTACAATGAATCTAAGTATGATCATTTCCTTGTTGTGATTTAATAAATGGAAGCACCCAAACTTTGGTACAATGCATTTGTATATCCATCACTCTTTACTCTCAAAAGATTCTTCCCTTCAATAATAATAATAATAATTCTGCTATATCTCTTATTTTTTAAGAAACAGGTGAATAAATTTTCAATCTTTCGTGTTTCTTACTATTATTTATATATCTTGCAAGTTGTACTTAATTGAAACTCGTTAAAATCCACTGTCTCTTAAACACAAGCCGGCCAATATTAAATTTAGAATGAAATTTAATTTAATTAAAAAGGTAAAAGTGCAGTTTTAAGATGATAAATAGAAAATACTAATTTGTATATAACCGAGAAAAACAATGGTAGAAAGTTGAATGAAATTAGATAAGATAAAGTGGAAAAAGCTGGGGTAAACAAACTGTTCACTTTATCTATGCTGGCTTGATGTCAATGTGATGTAATTGCAGTGATTAAGAGTATGGCAGAAGAAGTGAAGCAATTTTTATTTTTTGAAGGCATCCATCCACTTCATTACAAAACGTCACACACAGTCCTTGCTCGTTACAGCCTTGCAGTTACCGCTACCCAAGGGATTAGATTTATTGCACAACTTGTGTAATTTTGTGAATCAATACATACAAAAAGGGGTATTTGCAGGATAGCCAACGTTTGTTTCTAATTTTTCATTTCACCCCAACGGGAAACCGTTCTTTGCAACTGGTCATTGAATTGAAGAGAGAACTATGGTTTTATTTGAAACGACTATTTAATTATTCTATCTATTATATGTCTATAACATGTATTTATTTTTTTCAGAATGATGATTATATATTTAAATTGGTTATTCTTATTTAATTAGTTAAATAAAAAAAATGATGCATACGGACACGCACTCACATACAATAATAAAAATTAAATACATGGAAATTTTCAAATAATAAATTTTGTTCAAAGTCTATAGATGGTGGGATCGACCTGGTTTCTTATGCTTATGGAATTAATCATTTGAAATTTGTACTTATTTATTACTCCCTCACAAAGCATATGTTTTTATTCCTAATAGTCAATTTGGTGATTGACATAAATTTTATCACAGCAATCCTAATATAATAAACATATATATTTATAAATTTATTTATTTTACATTAATATTGACTATTGAATCATTGCTCTTGCTTCTCATATAAAATTACTTATTATACTTATATATATATATATATAATTAACATTTGTTGGTTCAACAAACTAAGGATAATTTATAATGACAAGGTACCCCATTAATCTCTCTCTGTTTTCAACTGCAATGCAATAATATGAACACTTCTCGACGAATGGTCATGGCGAAGATCATAAAGAAAATAAAGAGATGAATATGCAGAACATATTATATAATCCATGATTGTCTATTAATAAACGATTAAAATAATATAGTAAAAAAAAAAAATCTATTGGTTAATAAAGTACAGTTCCACGAGTAAAATTAAAACTCCTTGAGTTGTTTACATTAATGATTATGTTGTTATATAATGTCATGGTTGTGCGTGAACATTTTACATTATGAAGATGATCGATGATTGCGAATGATGAAGACAACCGCGACGACAATGATATAAGAAAATAACAGAGAAAACGACCATGACTGATCGGACTGTGGATCCCTTCATTAATGGTATTTGATGAGGATTTGGATAAAATTGAAACGTGGATTTATGATTTCCCATATTTTCTAAATGCATCATATATATATATATGTGTGTGTGTGTGTAGCATTATTTCACGTTGAATTAGTAGTTACACTTTTTTTATAAATAAAAATATATTATATATTAATTTTTGAATGTATTGACAAAACAAGTTTAAATTAATATTAAACATTTTGATGATAATATTCACGGTAAAAAGCTTCAATACAATAACAAATTTTCTAAAAAAAGTTTTTAACGATAAGAATAATTTTACTTAACACCAATAATATTAATGTATATATAAAAAAGACAAAAACACAAACAGTGGATTGTCAACTTGATACCAATATTTTAAAAAGGATTCATTATTTGTGTTTTCAAATGATTGTGCAATGATTCAATAGCATCGTCACTTGGAATTCAAAACCACTTTTAATTAGTATGCTATTTTGCCTTTTTTTTGTGTGTGTTTTCTTGCATTATTTTATTATCTTACTTCAACTTTAAGTGACGGGATTTAAACCAAGTCATTGTTATTTATTTTGTAACTTTCTTCCCACCGCCACATACAAAACTCAAAGCGTTGTTGAAAATGAAATGATGATGAACCCACGAGATAATTTATTTTGCGTCATAATTTATTTATAATAAAGTGTGGTAGCGAACCCATGAGATATCTTGTTATAAATAATCAAAAATCAAACTTGTGTTAAAAAAAAAAAAAGGAATAAGCAATAAGTAGGCCCGAAAGCAGCCCAGGTTAATGGGGTTTTGAGTTTGGACTATTCTGAATTGAGAGAGGCTTGAATCTCTTCAAGAGTTTTGCCCTTGGTCTCTGGAACCATCTTGATCACGAACAGTACAGCCATTGCACAGAACGCTGAATAAAGAAAGAAGGTACCTGGAAAGCAAAAACCATGTCACTTTTGTCTTTTCATTCCAAATGAAGAAGAAATCTATCTATATTCTATACAACGTACAGTGAGCATATTCACCTGCTGGGCTCCATTCCATCAAAAAATTGTAACTGTAAGAAACAGCCCAAGCACTAAACCAATGCACTAGGTTCACTAAACCTCCTGCTGCTCCCTTTATGTTGATGGGAAATATCTGAATCAATTGCATCTCTTTAAGTCACTCTGTTTTAGCCCTTAACTATTATAAGGGTATGCCAAAAGAGAATAAACACACACCTCGGACATTATGACCCATGGAATTGCTCCCATTCCAACTGAGAATGAACCTATGTAGATCTGACACATCATGTAACAAGGGTGATGAAATCATGAAAAATAATGTCACTCTTGGACTCAAAGTGTTAGTATAATAAGCATTTTGTTACCAGCACTCCAGCAAGAACAAGTATTGGAGTCCATTCTTGTAACATGCCATGGTTCTGTCAAAACAGTTAATGCAATAATTTAGCCAAAGAAAGAAATTACTACCAAGGGAAAGGCTCACAACTCAGACAAGTAACTTTCAGTTTCTTCTTGTTATTGAAATGTGATAAAATCACCTTCATAAAGAAAGATGTTCCTGCAAGGAAGCATCCCAGGAATGTGCCTGTTGCAGATACCTGAAATACAGGTTTTTTTGTTCTTTAATAAATAAGAATACCCAATAACTGAAGTAGAGAGAGGTCAAAGAAAATAATAGAAAAAACTATTAAAATATTTTCATGTAGTGAAAAAAATACTTTGTTTATTATTTCGTTGTTGTTTAATAAATTAACAAGAAGACACCTTTTACAAGTTTGTAGTATAAAAGGACATCATGCATATGTAACACTTACCAGAAGAAGGGGATGCCTCCCACAATTATCCATCAAGATGGCACCTAATGTGGTTATTGGGATCTGCAGCATATATATATATATATATGTTTATATATATATTTAGACTTTGATTCAGGTTAGGGTTGTCAAGAAGAAAACTATATAATACAAAAAGGATGTTCAAACCTGAAGACAGGCAAAGAATATAATTCCAAGTTTGCCAGAAGTGAAACCTAATTGAACATTTGATGCAAATTTACTATCATACTGAAGTGGATGAGATCATAGAAGCCGTTTTAGCATTTAATAATAATAAAATTATCCATACCTGCTGAAACAAAAGTTTCACTTGCGTAGAAACCAAATCCATTTGCCCCTCCAAATTGCTGAAGGAACATTAGTCCTACTCCAATCTGGGAATCAAAACAAGTCCATGGAAAAAAAAAAAAAAGTTTCAGTGGATTGTTTAACGTAGTCTTATACCATGTAAGCATGGTGCTTACAATGACAGTATGTAAGTATCTTCTTTTGAATAAATCCAGCATCCCAACTTTAGGCATCAACTGCAGCATTTTTGAATAGTCCTGCCAAGCAACCAAACCATTAGTTCTTGATTTTACGTATGTCATACAGGAGCCAAACATCTTGTCCTATGAGGGTAAAGAAAGCACTTGAATTTCTGCTACTTCATGTGAAATATCAACATCATCTCCACGAAGCTTTCTTAATGTATTTTCAAACTCTTTCTCATGTCCAGCCTTTGCCTGAAAGCCAAGGGTAAACAATCCTTTGTAATTTGTTCTTGCAGAAACAACATTTCTGATTGTATATTAATATGACTACTTACCAGCCATCTAGGAGACTCTGGAATAAAAACAAGTCCTATGAGCATTACCAGACAGGGGAGAATGCCTTTAAAATATCCATTGATTAGTTTAAATAAATTCTCAGGGGGGAAGATGATTGTAATCACTGAAAATTTGGGTATACCAGTAAGAGCTAGTGTTCGCCATGTTACTATTGTCCCAAGTATGAAGGTAGTTGATGCTCCAATTACAATCATTAGCTGCAGAAAAGAAAAATATAGCTGTTAAGTTCGTTATTGTCTGACACTCCACCTGCTTAAGTCGCAGAATTTCGTACCTGATTCAATGTAGCTAGGCCACCTCGAAGATCCTTTGGTGCTATCTCAGCAATATAGATAGGTACCTGTTCATATTAGGATAACAAATTTACAAAACAGAAAATAGTATTAGTGCGTAAAAAGGAAAAGAAATTCTGTGATCCGTAACAAACCACAAAAGAGAGAACTCCAATGCCGCATCCAGTGAGGAACCTCCCAGCACTAAGCAATAAAGCCCCCTAATGCCAAAGAAACATTCAACGTTCTGGATTACACTGTTATTAAATTTGAGGTTCTATGAGTTTTTGGAATTAAACAAAGTTCCAAACCTTTGAAAAATATATTGCAACCCAACCTGCAGAACTAAGAATAGCCGATATTCTCATGGTCTGCTTGAGTTAAAATGTCAATGAGATTGAAACTTTAGAATATGCATAAATAAAATTCAAGATGTCAACTATAATCCCACTGCCAGGGTCTGCTAATCAATTTAAAGTCTTGGCTTCGGAGTTTCCTTACCCATTTCCTACCACATAAGTCTGCAATATGTCCACTTGTGAATGCACCAATCACAGCACCAACAGTGACAAGCGAGCCAAACAATGAGAACTGCACATGAAACAAAACAGCATTAGGTTTAAGAAGAATGTATGGCTGATTCAAAACTTAAGTTCCTACTAAAAAGTAGCTGATATAGATTATATGTGGAAGACTAGGATCATTAAAATCTTACATTTAGGATATCCAAAGAAGAATGTCAGTGGGAAGAATAAGAGGGGCTTCCATGAGAGGCCATTTACTACAAATTTTCAAACTCACCTCTGCTACTGATAAGTCAAGATCTTCTCTGATGGCAGACTGTACCGGTGCTGAATATCCCACCTAAATATCAAATGATTTATTAGCTCATAGTATGAGTTTCATGGAGGACGTGGCTTAGCTGAAGAAGATAGTTCGCATTTATAGTTAGAAAGTCTGGACATCAGTTGTAAAGAGAGAGGTGACTTACACAGGATCCAAATTCATATGAACCAAAAACTGCTACAAAAGTGCTGAGAAAAACAAATGCTATAGATTCTTTCCTCCTACTCTTTCTCTCCTGATATGATTCTTCATCTTTGTTCTTAGTTTTCTCGATAAATGGTTCCCATAACTCAGCTCTCATTATATTTTGCTCATTTTCCACATCATGATTAATTTCCATAACTGACAAGTGACAACTCAAAAGAAACCAAAGAACTATTGCTTTGGATAACAGAAGGTAACGAACAGAGCAAGGAATTGGGAAGGCTAATGATCAGTTTCGTCTATTTGTGTGTATCTCGTTTTCTATCACATGTGCTAGAAATGAAAAATCTACTGATGAAACCAGATGGCATCCCATAAATCCAAGTGGCAATTGATAGATATAATTTCCTGTTTGGCAGTGTATAACTTAAGTTGATGAAGATCTGATCCAAATTTTAGGGAATCAGAATATGAAGATATAAAATAGCAATGTGAGGAAAAAAAAAAAAAAAACAGAAAAGGAGGTTGTGCTTGTGCTGGTGGGCCTATAGGCTATAGTGTTGAAAAGTTGTCGTGTAAGATTATGCAGCATCATGTGACACTACCAGTTCTTGTAAATATGACTAATGCATTTAGCAGTGATTCACCTTCCAACAAGTTGGCGGATATATAATTCAATTAAATGTGACCTAAGTACCAGTGCAATACTCTATATGGTAAGAAATTGTTAAATTATTGGCGCATGGCTGCTGAGTTTGAGGCCATTATATTTATAAAAAAATCTATGAAGTTACAATCAGAGTTTTCTAATAAATTAATCACTAGTCAGTAATTACTTTCAATTTTGTCAATAATATTTTGAGTAAATTAATGATTTAGTCATCTAAAAATGTATATTTTTTTAATTTAGTCTTTGAGAGATGAAATGTTTTAATTTAATCATTAAAAGATTAATTTTCAATCAGTTTAATCTTTTGATTAATAAGATTGATAGATAGTAAAATGACAATACTATTAATTGACGTTAATTAACTGTTAAATGATTGATTGAATCCAATTCAACAAAAAGATACAAACAATATATTTTGATGATGTATAATTTATAAAATAAAATATATCAGATTTATATATTGCATATAAAAAATTACAAATTGCACATTTTAACAATGTTTAATTTGTAAATATAATATTTTTTATTTTTTATTATTGTATATGATCTAATTTATCATTTAATAGTCAAATTAATATTACTGTCAATTAACTTTTTTTTCATTTTATTAGTCAGAGAATCAAATTAATTGAGAATTAATTTTTTAGAATCAAATTAAAATATTTTATCTTTTAAAAATTAAATTAAAATAATGTATATCTTTTAAGACGAATTCATTAATTTACTCTAATATTTTTTATTAGAGAAAGTGGATGCTTCTTTAACTTTTTCCTTTATCTCAACAAAATGATTAAATCAATTTAGCTGAGCGTTTGTTGGAGATTATTTAGATCCACTTGTTTTTCTTACAAAAAAAAATTTCCCATTTGGGCTAACTGAGGGTTGCCAAATTGGGCTATCGGCCCATTTGGGAAGATGAGTAACAAAGGGAAACATCAAAACGACGCTTAAAAAACATGAGAAAATTTGTTTCCCGCTTAAAAGCGAAAACTGAAATCGCTGCCACGTTGGCGATCCGCGAGCTCCCTCATTTATCCAATTAGAGGAAAGCATAGGCTCTATTTAAACTACAGCAAGCTATTGTTCTGTCCATAATAACATCTTCGTTCTCGTCCGAATTCTTATCCAAAACTTGCCTGCAAATTCAAATTTCTAAAAGTTGCCATGAGTTCCGAGGCTACAGCTACGATGACCAAGGGAGGCAGAGGCAAACCTAAGGCTTCCAAAGCTGTCTCGAAGTCCCACAAGGCTGGTCTTCAATTCCCTGTTGGCCGTATTGCCCGTTATCTCAAAATTGGTCGCTATGCTCAGCGTGTCGGGGCTGGCTCTCCTGTTTATCTCTCTGCTGTTCTTGAATATCTTGCTGCTGAGGTTCGTGATTCTTTACTTTCTCATCTTTGACTTTCAGAGGTCGATATATATTATGTATTTTCATTTGTTTTTGAAATTAATTCTTTGGCTTGTGGTCTAAATTTATTGTCATTTTCTGGATTTAGGTTTTGGAATTGGCTGGGAATGCTGCTAGGGATAACAAAAAGACAAGGATTATTCCCAGGCATATTCAACTTGCTGTGAGGAACGATGAGGAACTAAGCAAGCTTTTAGGGTCCGTGACAATTGTAAATGGTGGCGTGCTGCCGAATATCCACTCAAGTTTGTTACCCAAAAAGACTGGAAAGGGAAAACCCGAGATTGGGTCTGCTAGTCAAGAATTTTAGATTTGATTTGCTGCTTCACAATATTTTAGAGTGAGATATTGATCAGTAAAATATGGTGTAATGACGTTAGAGTGAGATATTGTAAAATAATCTTTTCTTGTGCGAAAAGTGAATATATTAGTTTTTGCCAAAGTACTTGTTAACAATTAGCTAAAGCGTCTTCGGACGTTTTCCCGTCAACTCCTTTATTGAGTTTTAGTACCAAATAGTGGAAATGTAGTTTCATCCTTTGCCCAAACCTAAATAAAATACGTAATCTCATGAATGTCTTTCCTTTGGCACCCGTTTTTGTTTTTGGACAAATTCCTTACATCTTTCCTTTTAGCATAGTTGGTAATCGGTGCAATTTCTACATTGCAAATCAGAGATTGAAATTTAGTATTAGTTATGGGTGTAAAATAAATTGCTAATTTTTACGAAAGTTGATTGTATCTTTTAAACATATTTTTTGGGTCCAAAGTGGCCTTATTTTTGGGCCTGTGAAAGTGATTCTAATGCGTTGGGGTCTAGAACAATAGAAACAGAGACCATCAAGTTCGGCCCAAGGATCTAACTGCACTTGTCACCTTCTGAACGTATTCCACGCTGGCAATCCGAGGCAAAGTCTTGGAACCAATCAAATCGTGCCATTTGTTTCCCAGGTCTCCACCACTTGACACCCTTTTCTTTGCTTGATGCTTCAAAACCTTGAGCGCGGAGCCTAGAAGGTGAAAGGCCAATCACTAGAGCGAAACCCAAGAGTACCCTCAATCATTCTCCGATCGCTAAACCTAAAGTGAAACTATCAACGCGAGAATGAGTTCGGCAGGATCAACCAAAGGTGGTAGGGGTAAGCCCAAATCCTCCAAATCCGTTTCTAGGTCTCAGAAGGCTGGTCTTCAATTCCCCGTCGGCCGTATTGCTCGCTTTCTCAAAGCCGGTAAGTATGCTGAACGTGTTGGTGCCGGTGCTCCCGTCTATCTCTCTGCTGTATTGGAATATCTTGCTGCTGAGGTTAGTATTTTGTTTTGATTCTTTATGTGATCTTCTGAAATTTGTGTTTTGAAATGTTCTTCAATCTCTGATTCTGCATACCGATACTGGTATGGTATGGTTGGTTCTGAGAAACATAAGAGTATTGAGATTTTAAAGGTACGGCACCCGAATCCGTTAAACGCAATAACATCGTTTTTTTGGTTGTATTTTCGTGTGAATTTGATCCACTGAGTCCACATTCTGTTGCTGCTCATTGTTTCTGATAGAAAATAGGCTGATGATTAAGTATCTGTTTTTTTTAGGGATTTATTCAGGGAAGAATTTTTTTTTTTTTTTTTTTTAATAATTTGGGAGGGTGATTTCGATTCCCTAGTGTTTACTGGTGGTAATTTACGAAGTGGAGTTTCTGTTAAGTCCGTAGGAAACAAATGCAAAGTCAGATATGGTGCTAGCGAATCGTTTGTCATTGTCCCCCTTCTTTTATAAATAGCCTTGGCCTTTTATGTGTTTGTTACTTTACTGAAGAAATTAGTTTGGGTCAGAGCTTTTGGATTCTTTAGTTTTCTGTATTGAGAAATTTAATGGTGCTAAGATGGAGAAATAATCTACATATGGTTTTGCTAAGTTGGGGAATTGCAATGGTCTCCTAATTTTCTTCATTCATCTCTTGATATATGTTCTTTCATGTGTAAGAGGTTTTTCTCTAATAATCAAACTGATGAGTGATGTAACTTAATTCATTTATTTGTTGCATGTGCTGTCGTGTTATAGGTTCTTGAGCTTGCTGGCAATGCTGCTAGAGATAACAAGAAGAATCGCATTGTTCCAAGGCATATTCAGCTTGCTGTGCGTAATGATGAGGAGTTGAGCAAGCTTCTAGGAACTGTCACTATTGCCAATGGGGGTGTTTTGCCAAATATTCATCAAAATCTGCTGCCAAAGAAGATGGGGAAGGGAAAAGGAGAGATTGGATCGGCATCTCAAGAATTCTAAGATTTTCTCCACCTCGGAGTTGGTTTGAGAGTGGGATCTATTTGGTTACATTTCCTTTTTTGATGCATTTGATCCCGGAAAACGTAAATTTTGCATTCAAGAACAGTCGAAGTAGGAAAAATATGATATTCAGCATCGTATGTGGTTTTTTTCAGCTGTGATTTCATTTTATCAATGGAATTATATACCTTTCTTGATTTAAGACAATTAATACTTTTAGAGAAATTGTGAATTTCTCAAATTTTACTTAGTGGACTACTCTGTGAAGATTGATGGTGATTGTATTGAAACCATAGAATTGTATTCGATCTGCATTTATCCCTTTTGCACTCTATTTATTTTTGCCTACAATGCTTTTCATGTTCTTTATATCATCACTATGGGTACTTGAAGTTGTCAAGATTCTGCTGATTGTTAGATTACCTTAGCTTTAAGCAATGGATTATCCATATCCTATAGGTATAGCTCCCTGTGGTTACCAATAGCCTCTCTGCCGCAGTACACAAGCTTGATCAAGTTACATGATAACTTGCGATTTTATTAAGGGGAATTCAAGCTGAACTGGTTTTTTGATGCCACCACATTAGAACTTCTACCAGGGTCCTTGTTTAACAAGTGCTGTCGAGAATGGGATTGACCGGATTCTTTTATCTAGCTAATGAGATATATGAAAAGTTCGAAAAATTTTATGTTGAACAATACCAATTATTTCTCGAAATTATATATGTTTAACTTATGTGGCAGCTGTCTCCTGTCTAATTTTCTGAAAGAGCACCGGTGAAGGAATTAGGTACCGGCTATAGAATTGAACTTGGGGAGGATCAAAATACCTCGGGGAAACGTGTAAAAGTTACTCGTAGTGCTCAGATGTGGGTTTGAATAAAAGATTAAAGTGATATTCAATTTGAATTTAAACTTATTTTATATAAATTATTTAAATATTATTTTTATATTATAAATATTTATTGATTTATTTTATTTTGTTAAAGTAAATATATATGTAAATTATATTATTTATTTTAGTTTTTTAATGTAGTTTAAATTCAATAATAATAGTATTTTTAATTATATATTTAAAATTTAGATAATATAATTGATGTAATTTAAATATTTTTTTTATAAATTTTCATGTAAATGAATAATAATTGTTTTTTTTAAAATTAATCATTTTGTTTGAATCCGAGATTTAAAAATTCAAAAGAGGAGAGAATGAGTCGGAAAATATCCAGTAAATCATTATTTTAGCTTTAAAATATATTTTAATATGATATGAGAGATGAAACATGTCAACAGGGGATGTAGCTCAAATGGTAGAGCGCTCGCTTTGCATGCGAGAGGCACGGGGTTCGATCCCCTGCATCTCCAAATCGTTTTTACGTTATGTGCCTTCCTTTCCAATTGCAAGTCTTATCCAGGTCCGCCGCGTCTCCTCCTTCCGCTGACTACAGTCTTCTCTCCCCTCCCTTTCATTTATTCAGTCGTCAAGTCAACTTCAAAATCCAAACAATGTCGGTCCCTCTCTTCAACTTGGCTCCTAATCTCACAGTTTCGAGACTCTGCTTGGGTTCCCTTCGTTCACCGTTTACATAATTTCTTACTCTTCTTCATACTTTTTTTTTTCCCTCTTAAAATTTAGCTTAACCCTGTTTTAATTCGTCCAGGAACCATGACTTTTGGTGAGCAGAACACACTGCCACAGTCATTTGGCCTTCTCGACGAGGCCTTCGATGCCGGTATCAACTTCTTTGATTCCGCAGAAATGTATCCGGTGCCTCAGCGTGCTGAGACTCAGGGGAGGAGCGAGGAATATCTGGGGCGATGGGTTCGCGACAGGAAAATCCCGCGGGATCGTGTCATAATAGCGACAAAGGTCGTGAGTCATCACTATGAACATTTTATAATCATAATGGTTTCTGGTTTATAATTAACCTCATCATCGTCGCAGCCGCAAAGAGGAAATGAGAATATTGCTGTAAAACACGTATGTGGACCAAAAGTTGCTTTATTATTGAGTGAGATATGCTTGGTTTGGAACTACTTTCTTGTTAAGAGACCAGCCTACTATAATTCATCTGCCCTGAATTTTGGAATAAATGAGCTTCAGTATCCATGTGACTGTCATAGCACTTCTTTTTCCTTCGTCTCAAGTATTTTCTGTTAATCTTAACTGCGTCATACTTGATTATCGAATGAATTCTTTTGTTTAGAAGTTCTTTCAATGGCTTAAGTTCCTGTCTTGTGACTATTTTATGAACTTTGTGCAGGTTACTGGACCATCTGGACAGATGACTTGGATTAGAGGTGGTCCAAAGTGTTTGGATGCCAGCAATATCAGTGAAGCCATAGATAATAGGTTAAACGCTCTCTTGATAAATATTTACTTGCTGGATTCATTGTTTGCTTTGTCTAGAAACTAGAACTTGTAGTGATATTTGTCGTACTTTTTATTATCTTCTAGTAAGTGATGGTATGCGGAATAAATTTGGTGCTGTTTGGAGGAACAATCTCTATGACTACTGAGATCAGTGAGAAGGAGGACAAGAAATCCTCCTAGAAACTGCCTTTAATATGGCCAAATAAAAGAATAAAAGTAAATTATTAGCTCAAATAAGCTTTCATTCATCGGCACATCATGTAAAGAAAACCCCTCTAAAAAATAGGAGCATCAGTGGGATTATCCTATGACGAAAATAAATAATCTTAACAGCAGTAACCAAATATTAAATTCAAAGTGATAGCTCATAATATGCACTCACAGATACACAGAGATGTAGATAGGGGTGGTAATTCTGATTGGAAATGTTATGTAATAATATGAACTTAATGCTTAAGAATACTATGAAAGTATTATATTTCTGAAGCCTTGCTTATTTAATTTTTGCAGTTTGTTGCGGATGCAAACAGATCATATTGATCTTTATCAAATTCATTGGCCTGATCGGTTTGTATGTTGATGTGAACTTTATATTTTTGGACTATTATTGTTAATGTTGATTTCAAATATTACAACATGGCCTCTATAATTTTCTTTTGGAAAAAACTTTGATACAATTTTTTATATTTTTATTATCAGATTCCCTAATCAGAAACTGACTTGTGTATAATTTATAGAATTTATCTCTTCCATGATTAGTTCTTTTTAAAAGTTTTTTACACATGCTTTATTCTAATTAAAAAATATGATAGTAAAGATATAAGGAATTGCATATAAGCCTAGCTTTTTTTTTTTTTTTTTTCATATTTTCATCCATATGTGCAAATACATAAATAGTAGATCTGAACTGTTGAAGTGTTATGCCAATGCTCGTAGCTATGTTCCAATGTTTGGAGAAACTGAGTATGACCCAGACCGACAATATTCTTCAGTTAGTATAGATGAACAACTTGAAGCTCTCAGCAGAGCTGTGAGTGCTGGGAAGGTAAGTCAAATAGCTTCACTTGTCAATGTTTCAAACAATATAGCATTCTATGGGTTTGAAAGGAGAAAACTTTTCATGCAGATCAGATACATTGGTCTTAGTAATGAAACACCGTATGGTGTTATGAAGTTCATTCAGGCTGCTGAAAAGTTTGCTTGCTATCCAAAGATAGTATCATTGCAGGTTTTCTCACTTGCTACTGGGCAACTGATATCCTTTTTTTTTTTTTTAATTATTTCAATCATGGCACCCTTGCTCTTAAGCTTAACTCACAATCCCCTCTGGAAGTTTACCTCTGAGGCTAATGTGCAACTCTTGGATGACAGAATTCATATAGCCTGCTATGCCGAACTTTTGATTCTGCAATGGCTGAGTGCTGTCATCATGAGAGGTATTCAATATTTATTTTAATGCAAGTTGGATGTTAATTGAATTAATTATGAATAAAATGATAGGAAAGCCATTCCTTATAAAATGGATATCTCTTCTTTAAAAACAATCTGAGAAGTTATAATTTAATGGGTTTGCACTATGAAATTTCAGCATATTACTAATGGAGGTACATTTGGGTGTACAAATTGGAAAAGCATGCCATTTATTTATAGTTTAGAAATTAGTTTCTGGATTTATATCATTTGGATGAGCTTTAATAGAAGCAGAGTGGTGAAGTCCATTCTCATGATGATAATGTCTTTGTGACCTTCATAACATCTGTAATATAATCAGTTACAAAGCATTTTCCTGCTGTTAACTGTTTGCTCTTTTTAAGTGAATATCTCACGGTCTTATAGTGGTTTATTCTTTTCAGAATCAGCTTGTTGGCCTACAGTCCCCTTGCAATGGGTATACTTTCAGGGAAATATTTTTCCTCCCATGGTGGTCCATCAGATGCTCGGTTAAATCTTTTTAAAGGTCGATCAATTTACTGTTTCCAATTATCCAGAAACCCTCACCCCCCTATATAAAAGAAAGAGAAAAATAAAATTTGCCCTCAGTATATAATAGATAATCTAACTGATGCAGTTGTTGTCATTTACAGGGAAATATTCTGAAGGGGAATCCAGATATAACCTCTCCAATAACATCTTAAGGGCAGCCACCAAGGTAAGAAGATTCTCCTCAAGATTGATGCAGTGTTAGTATTTTGACTGCCATGTTATTCCACATGCTGCTTACCTGCTAAAAGCCTAAAACAGTATGTTTTAAGATCAGTGTGACTTGAGCGAGGAAAATTGTTTCCTTTCACCTTACACTCTAAGAATTTGAACATGCACAATAGTGGAGTAGTAGTCCTGCTTCTGCCCATCATGGGAAATTTCAGTGAGAAAATTTGCGTGCATTCTTTATCTTTGCATTTTGCTTGTAAATATAAGATGAATAGTTGTTTACATTTTTGTTGTTGTCATGTCATTTAAATCGACAAAATTGTTCTATTTCAACCTTTATTGACAAAATCAAGTCATAATAAGGACTTCTGTCATGTGAGTATTTTGACTTCCTGCTTTTTATATTGTTTCATCCTGATATATCTAAGATATGAATGTTAAAATAGGAATCCATGGCCTATCATAATTATTTGGAATCTCTGTTCCTTGTTATTTTCTTAGTTGACTATTTTATTATCCCTATGTTTTCCACCTTGCAGGAATACCTCAATATTGCTAAAGAATTTGGGCTTCATCCTGTTTCTCTTTCAATTGGTTTGATAACATCTTCCTATACTCTCCTTTGCCCTTGCAATTTTAATTTCTGATTGTGGAGGGTATTGCTTGTGTGATAATTATTGCTCTGTTAGGGGTATTGCTTGGGGGAGGTGGGGGGGTGGTGGCTAATACATAGGTTCTTAGATGAATAAAAATTTGTAGACAAACATAAGGACTGCTGATGTAATTAGGCATTCATCAGGGATTGTTTATGTCATCATGTTAATGCTATACCTGATATAGTTGAGGCCCCAGCAGGAATTCATAGTTTCATTGAAATATAACTACATTTAATTTTAAGAAAATTTTTTAAAAAACTCGATCTACCAAGTATAAATAAAACAAGCTTAGTATTGATAGGCAAATAAGTATTTTATATTCTCATTTATAATTAATTTAATCTATTTACCTTTGTTTGATCAAGTATATCTAAAAACCTCTCTTCTCTTTAATTATTATTAGCCCTGCATATTTCTTACTGAAAAATGTATTGTGCATCCTGTCTCTATCCCTCGAAAGCTGATGATCAGGTGCTTTTTTTGGGCAGCCTTTGTTTTGAGACATCCCCTTGTAGCTAGCGCTGTTTTTGGGGCTACCAAGTCATGGCAGCTCCAAGAGGTTGTGAATGCATGCGAGACGGAGCTCACGTCTGAAGTAATCCAAGAAATTAACAATATTCATTCAAGGTTTCCTAATCCATGTCCCTGATGAGTGCCTAAATTTCTGAGTTTGATGTGTCGAAACTTTTTCCCGTTTTTCTTGGGAGATTTTAGTACTCGTTCTGAGCTGACGGCAGAATCGTCATGAAGTCGATCAACGAGGTGTTAGGAAATAGAAAGAAATTGTCATTCTTGTATCTTGTATATTTTAAGAGAGAAAAGGGAGAGATTGTATTTTTCTTTTAAAATAAGAGTCGTTTAATTGTAATAATGATTTTATTTTAATTCAATTTGTACTTTGTGTCAGCTGCAAATTTTAGTTTTTTTGTTGCTATCATAATTGAATTCATATCAGGCCAAAAGGTAAAAGGAAAATGACAAATTAACAAGCAGAGAGGGTGGTCCGCGAAGATAATTCAACGTCTACTTGGATCCAAGTGGCAAACATTCGTGACTTATGAGAACTGGGGTGTAGAAAAATTTTCAGGTCACTTATTGTGGCATTTCATTTGTTTGTGTTTTAATAATAAAATTTATAATCTCTCCTACATGTACTTGTTGGATGGTATTCAAACTCATTTTACAGACAAAGCTACCGCTCATTGGTTGCTTTCCCATTCCATTCCTTAACAACATATATAGACATGTCAGCGTAAAAAAGAAAACAAAAAGAGCCCAGGAAAAGAGAAGTTGAGCCGAAAAAGGGACCAGTACTTCAGTGTATGTGCTCTGTAAAGTATGTAGCGTTATTTTTTACCTCCACTTTCAAGCTCCAATTCACACTCTGGACTGACAAGGAGATATGTCTATTGTCTCCTCCTCCTCCTCCCTTCTTTAATATCGTGGTAGGTAGATAGATAGGGATAAGCTGGCTTCTTTTCCTCTTCACTCTCCACAGTTCACATTGTAACTATATGATATTAAACTAAAACTGCATACTGCTCTTCTTCAAACTCAAAATCCTTCTCTATACCTGATAACTCCAACATCCGGTTCTTCTCAAAACAGAAAAGGAAGGTCCAGAATTTCTTAACTTGGCGCACGGATATTGAGAGAGCAACGATTATTAACAGAACAAACAAATTAATAATGTATACTCTTAGCGGGTCCGGAGCTAGTTCGGGCCCCACCACTACCACCACCACCGTGATCATAACCGCCATTGGTGAACTTTGATTCAAGGGCTCTCTTTTCTTTTCACTCGGTTTGGAAATTGAGTTTTGAATTTACTCAACAATTCGGGTTGTGCTAAGTCGTTGTAGTTGCCGTGATCTAAATCGAATTCTGGGTAGTTTTGGTGGGGGCTTTTGCGATGGGTTCGAAGCCATGGCTTCACCCTGCTCCGACGTATCGAACATTTGAGACCTACTGGGACAATGAGGAAGACGCCCCTGGCCCACGTTGCGGTCACACTCTCACAGCCGTGGCGGCCACCAAGTCAAATGGTCCCCGCTTGATCCTCTTCGGCGGCGCCACCGCCATTGAGGGAGGCTCTTCTTCTGCTCCCGGCATTCGTACTGGCTCTTCTCTCTGAATATATCTCTGGCTTTTTGTCTTTGTCAATTATTGCCTGAGAATTGCTTCTCTGTTTGTCGATATTCTGTAGGATTGGCGGGAGTCACAAATTCTGTTCATTCCTATGACGTTCTGACAAGAAAATGGACTAGGTGATATTCTCATTTTGCAATACCAAAATATTGTGTTTCATTTCATATCTCTTTCTTTTTCTGGTTGAATTGCTACCTAAGTAACTATCTATGCTGCTTTGAGCTTGCAGAATACGACCTGCTGGAGAATCACCCTCCCCTCGGGCTGCTCATGCTGCCGCTGCTGTTGGTACTATGGTTGTTTTTCAGGTAATTCAGGGATAAATTTGGGGGATGGAGATTGCTTTCTAGAGATTTGACAATGGTAGGTTTTGAATGATGTGTTGAAAACATTTAATTGATTTGTGTTGCATGGCTAGGGCGGGATAGGTCCTGCTGGTCATTCCACTGATGATCTCTATGTGCTTGATTTGACCAATGATAAATTCAAGTGGCACAGGTGAACTCAATTGAACAAGATTGACTCTTTCTAAAGTTCTCGAAATTTATTACTTTAATAACATTACGTTATTTTCAATCTTGCAATTAATGTTAATGTAGAGTCGTTGTACAAGGACAAGGACCTGGCCCTCGTTATGGCCATGTAATGGACTTGGTTGCTCAGAGATATCTTGTTACTGTCAGCGGAAATGATGGTAAGACCTACTTAGTTTTATATTTTATGATTGATCATATGTTTTTACTGAATTTCAGAAGGAAAAATGTAAATTTCTGTAAAATCCATATATGGAGTGTGAATCTCTCCGGAACAAACCACTGAGTAGGCAAAATGGTGAAATTAGATATGAATGATAAGAATTGCAGCATATGGATGATTTCCATGTACCATGCTAGGGTGTCAGGGTTTGTATGCTTTAGTGGATTTTAAGTTTGGGAAAAGTAATAGTTGTCATAATAGGATTTACTTCAATTTGGTCTTTCAAAGTTCGACTTTTTTTATCCAGATATTATTGTAAAATTCCTACTCCTTATTAAGAGAAATGGCGAAAATATGACTACTAAATTGTTGGTAATTGAGTTTTTCAATAACTTAAAATCCTTCAACATTCATATGCAACTTATATTGTTTTGGTCATAGAAGGTATGTCACAATAATTACTAATTAGTAATTTAGTAAATTGTTGTGAAGAAAGTTTATGCTGTCATTTAGTTTTTTTTTTTTTTTTGGTGATTATGTGGTAGGGAAAAGAGTTCTATCTGATGCGTGGGCTTTGGATACTGCTCAAAAACCCTACATGTGGCAGAGGCTGAACCCAGAGGGTGGTAAACCTTCTGCTAGAATGTAAGTCTATTAGTTTCTTGGCAAGGTACAGATAACAATATTTTATCAATTTATAAACATGTCTAAGATTTTATTTTATTCTGCCTCAATTTATAGGTATGCAACTGCCAGTGCTCGTTCAGATGGCATGTTTTTGCTGTATGGTGGAAGAGACTCTTCTGGAGCAGTATGATCTACCATATTCTATTCTTCAGAGCATTTAAATAGTTGCTCTTACAAATCTTAGAGTTCTAATGTTTCATGCTTGCTTAAATACTTTGATGTCTCACATTTTGGGTTCTAAAGATTGTGTTATACCAAGAAATGTTATTTTGATGAAGTAGAGAAAATCATGATTTAGTAAATCATATTTCTACTTTTCTGTGCTTCTTGCTTTTGGGATTTATTTGGGGAAATATGATTGAACTCATTGTATGCATTTCTCATAGCCGCTGGCAGACGCCTATGGACTGCTCATGCATCGGAATGGTCAGTGGGAATGGACCCTTGCACCTGGGGCTTCCCCTTCACCAAGGTATCAACATGCTGCGGTAAGTGAGAGATACCTACTACAATTTGGTTATATGATTTCTTCAGCAGTAGGATTTTCTTATTTGTGTGTTTAGGTATATATGTATGTCTCTGTGTGCATGTTCACTTGTGTACATGGGTGGTGATGTGCACCTTGTACCTCCTAGAATTTAATGAAATGATTTTTATAGAGCATGTGCATGTCTATATTTTAGACAACCCCACCTAGTGGAAAAGACTTTATTTGTTTGTTGTATGTGCATGTCTATATTTATTTATTTCTTTGTATGTTTTATATTATATAATGGGTTCAGGATCCCAGTTGACACTAGTGTAAGAGTTATTGTATTGCTTCAAGCCTTCAATTTTAGACTATTGATTTTGTTTTCATCTAATGTCTGGACATCTCTCAAATTTATAGTGGAATCTAATTTTAATGATGACAGATTTATACTTGTGTAATTATTTTCTGTACTTAAAAACAAACACTGAAGTTGTTAGAAATTCGTTGGCTCCCTGGTTTTATCTCCTTTTTTTTTTTTTCTTTGCTTCATTTTTCCTTCCTAATCTCTCTTAACCTTGAACTATTTCACATTCAATTTTATGAATATACTGGTGAGTCTTTCAAGATTTAATCCTTCCACAGCTACAATTCTATTTACCTTAAACTATTTCAGAAACTTAATGTTAGGCCACCACCATTGGAGCCTGGCAAAGCCTAATATATTTGGTCCAGTCAATCATAATTATTAACAAACCAAATGAATATCCACATAGAACTAGCATATGGAAGTAATTAATAGATGATAATATTGACAATATGAAGTTCCACGCCACACCATAAAAGAAGTAAAAGAATAGCTATTAGCTAAGTTCCTGTTGGCCATGGTAGGGGAGCATAAAAATATGTGCCTTTTCCCTATAAATAGAGAGTAAAAAGGCAGAACTCTTCAGCCAATAGATACTGTGCTGAGAAGAAAATATGGAGAGAAGACTAAGGAAGCAAAACAGGAGATATAAGGAGATTCCAAAGTCTAAACCACTTTGGTGTAGTTTCCAAGAAGAGAGAAAGAAAACAATTAACATAGTGTATCTCTTTCCCTATAAATGTCAGACTCCAGTTTCAGATTTGAGTGATTTTGAGCTAGTATTTCATAACAAAATCAAGCTTCTAAATTTTTATGAGGGAAAGCTCCACATGGTGTTGATTGTTCCTTACCGTACACAAACACAAAATAAATCTATCCATACAGTTATTGGTATGCATGAACTAAAATTAATTGGTTAATTTTGCACTTGTGCTGAGTTTGCTTATTCCTTTTATAGATTATTATTATTATTGCTATTAGTATTGTTATTGAATTTGTGATGCATTCTCTCAGGTTTTTGTTGGAGCAAGATTGCATGTTGTTGGAGGTGTACTCAGGGGAGGGCGCTTGGTAGAAGGTGATGCAGTAATTGCAGGTAACTTTGGTTTTCTATTATATTTCCTAAATTTGTTATTGCATGTGCTAGTTTCCCTTTTCATTTTTTTATTTTTGCCATTTACTACATAAATCCATTTCTTTGTTTTCCTGTTTTGACAGTATTGGACACTGCTGCTGGGGTTTGGTTGGACAGAAGGGGCCTGGTGACCTCCTCACGCACAAACAAAGGTCATGGTTGTGACCCTTCTTTGGAGCTTATGCATCGATGTCGCCATGCAGCAGCTGCTGTTGGTGTTTGTATATATATCTTTGGTGGTCTCAGAGGAGGTGAGACACAATGCACAATTCAGAGATGAAGTTGTGGTTGTAGAACTTAAAGCTTATTTTGAATTGGAAAGTCAAATGTAGCACAATCAATTGTTAGTTAATGCAAAAACAGTTAAGCTCACAAATCATAAAATGGACTGCCACTTTGTTTTTCTCCTTTTTTTTTGGGCGGGTGGGGGGTTTTTGTTATTCTTTAGGATTTGTTAGATAAAGATAATATCTCTGTTTGGCATCTCTACAACTGAGTATTGGGTTTGTCCAGCCTGTTTAAATCTGTTTTTAGCTATCAAGTGCAATGGTTTTGGGAGCAAGAAGCATATGGTCCTCTGGCAGAATGCTTTCCAAGCTTGTGGTGTGTATAATGAAAATGGAACAGAATGCCAGAATTTTAATCAGCAGTTCGTCCTTTGCACCTTACTCAGCAAAGGGTTATTTTCTTGGCTTCCCTTTGGGTTTCTGCAACTCCACTAAGCCAAGTTTATTTAGTTTATAAATCTTGATTTTGGAGTATTCCTGTTTTCCATTGTAATGTTATTCTTCTCATCAATAAATTCTTTCTCCATCAAAATAAGGAAAAGGAAAAAAAGAAAATATCAAACCAGTCTGTCATATTTCGGCACTAATTTAATGGTTTTTATTTAAATAATAAATGGAATTAATGACATTAACCATCCCTTTAGATAAGGGAAATAGTAATAGCTGCATGGAGGTATTTTCATTTGTTCCGTCTTGGCAAGAAAAGAATAGGGTCCATTTGTCACTTTAACTTCTACTTGGCACCAACCAAATGAAATCCGTGTTTATGAAATGTTATTTTCCTATCAATGTCCACTTGCACACCTATTTGATGCTCATAGTGAAGCAAGCAAATTTATTTGCTCTTCTATTGCTGGCTTTCTTTGACTATTTGACATATATTCCTGACTGGAAAGGTGGTGTTTTACTGGATCTTTTTCTCAAAATATTCTATATATATGACCTGACGGCTCTGCGTTCTAGTTAATCATTTCAGTTATGCAAAGCTATTAGCTGTAAGTACAATGCCTATTGAACGAATTAAAGTTTAAGTCCATTAATTTATACCATCAACCACAAATCTCTTGATGATTTTTATTGTACTTCTTAGATTGTTCTGCCTAAGCATACATGAATTAAATATTCAAGGATTTGTGTTCTTTTTCTAGCATGTACTATAGTTACCGTCCCTGTTATTCTGTGCAGATATGCTGCTAGATGATTTATTAGTGGCTGAAAATGCACCAAATCAGTTTGAAATTGACTCTTCCATTTTAACGTCTGAGAGAGCATCACCTATTTCAAGTCCCAAGTGGAATCAGTCTGACATAACGGCTCCAATTGAGGATGGTGGACCAGACACCCTGTCTCCTGTTGGCAAGGCAGTGGGGTATTTTATTCACTACTTTTTCTTTGGAAACTCAATACTTCAACCTCACGCCATGATCTCTGGCTATTTAAATTAATTACAATTTCACATATACATATTCATTTTGAGCAGCATGGACAAAAACTCCATGGAGAAACTGAGGGAAGCATCTGCTGCTGAGGCAGAGGCGGCAAGCGCTGTCTGGCAAGCTATGCAGGCTGTATCAAGCAATCCTGCCGAAGAAATGTTTGTATCAGATGACAGCTCACAAGCTGCAGGAACAGCTTCAGATGGAAGTGACATGGAGGGAGACGTTCGCCTTCATCCCCGAGCTGTATGTGCTTGAAATTTTTGTTTATTACCAATAATATTCCTCTCCAGGCCGTAAAAACATGAGTGAGTGTTGTTACAGGTTGTAGTTGCTAAAGAGGCTGTAGGTAACCTGGGTGGAATGGTGAGACAGTTATCACTGGATCAATTTGAAAATGAGAGCAGACGCACGATTCCCCTGAATAGCGATTCGCCTTATCCAACAAAAAAGTTCACCAGGCAGAAATCTCCTCAGGGTTTACATAAAAAGGTAAGCATTATGAGATGCTCATTCTTTTTTCCTCCATATCTAATTTGCTCATAGATTGGTTATTATTATCTTCTTGCCAGATAATTTCTACTTTGCTCAGACCTCAGAACTGGAAAGCTCCAACAAATAGGCAGTTCTTCTTGGATTCTTATGAAGTTGGTGAGCTTTGTTATGCTGCTGAGCAGATATTTATGCATGAACCGACTGTTCTTCAGCTGAAAGCTCCTGTCAAAGTATTTGGTGATCTTCATGGACAATTTGGTGATTTGATGAGGCTATTTGATGAATATGGGTTCCCTTCAACTGCAGGAGACATAACGTAAGTTTGGTATATGAATTCATTGGCAACGTTGCTTAATATGTCAAGAATAACTGATGTATCCTGTGATATTATGAATCTTTCCTTCCCCTTCTAGTCATAGACTAACAGTATGTAAATTGTCTGCAATAAATTTCCTGAATCATCAGTTATTCAGCAAGTTTATACTTAAATTCAATATTATTAGAGGTATTTTTAATCATATAATCTGGTCTTGGTTGATCAGGATTACTAAAAGATGGCAATTATAAAGTTTTTCTGGTAATAAATGTATCATAGATGGATCTTGATCCTCAATCATGGTTTGATGCCGGGCATGATAAATGACTTGCTAGGAATTGCATAACAACAGAATTTCTTATGTGATTGATTGTATGAATGACATAAAAATTAACAGAAATTTTCAGCTTTCACTGAATTCTATAAATTTTTATTTTTATTTTTATAATATCTTGATTGCTTAATTATGAGTGAATTAGTTGACATGAAAGTGATACGAATCCTTGAAGTCATTGTTGAAATTATGACAACTTAGTATAATATCAGAATGATATAACTTATCTTTAGTTGTTCTTTTAATCTTCGTTGTTGTTCTCCATAATGACACATTTCTTCTAGCTAATGGTTTAGTGAAAGTTTGTTTTAGGCATATGGTCTATTGTTATGCTCCTTCATATAAACTAGGCGGTGAAAGTTGCTTGGGATAATTTTAAAATGAGCCACTCATGTAATATTTCAGGTATATTGACTACCTATTTTTGGGAGATTATGTTGATCGAGGACAACACAGCTTGGAAACTATTACGTTGCTTCTGGCTCTTAAGGCAGGCTACTGTTTAAATATATCAGATTTCACATATAGCTGCATTGCATTTATTTTCCCTCTATAATTGACCACGAACGTCCTTCTTGTATTGTGCAGATTGAGTATCCTGAGAATGTTCACCTGATACGTGGAAACCATGAAGCTGCTGACATAAATGCACTATTTGGTTTTCGTATTGAATGCATTGAAAGAATGGTAAGATTGAAATGTATTTGTGTTGCTTCAGTTCTTAGGTTTGAGGCTGCAACTAACTATGATCTTGTAGGGAGAAAATGATGGAATATGGGCATGGACACGGTTCAATCAACTTTTTAACTATCTTCCACTTGCTGCTCATATTGAAAAAAAAATTATCTGTATGCATGGTGGCATAGGAAGGTCTATCCATTCAGTAGAACAGATAGAGAAGCTTGAAAGGCCCATAACCATGGATGCTGGATCGATTGTTTTAATGGACCTCTTATGGTATTTTTTTTCCTTTATGTTTTAGGCCTTATGGTCATTTGATATGTTTGCTTTGCTCTTGTCTTATAACATCTATTTATAGGTCTGATCCCACGGAGAATGACAGTGTCGAGGGTTTGAGACCTAACGCTAGAGGGCCAGGGCTTGTCACTTTTGGGGTATGTAGTTATGCTTGAGAACATACATCCATGTTACTTCGCTTTTCTTTTATTGTTATTTTTTTTAATCTTTAAATTACTACAAGACTTGAGTAAACATTTTTTAAGTGTTTGTTATTAGGTTGTCTGATAAAAACAATACATGGATATTTTTTACAAGTGGGTATGACTCCCTTCACACGTCATACTGCTATGGAAAAATCTAACAACAAACAGTTAAGAATTGCACCTAAGTTTTTTTCTTAAATTAATTGAGAAACTTACCACATACTCTCCTCTTTGGTATAACGATGGTGAGTAATGGATGTTTGGAACGACAACTTTTGCCTTCTTTGTCAACAGTTGTAACTATAGCATACGTAAAAATTCAGTCGACATCTTTGCACTATTTCTGCTAGAAACCTTTTGATATGCCAAAACAGAATAAATAGCATTGTACTTATTTAAAGAAAAACATAAATACACTAATAATTGCTTTTTGAAAATAAATCTAATTAATTGAGCAATAAACACTCTTAAACTTAAGCAGTTAAGCTTCTTATTATTCTTTTTACTACAAGTTTTATACTTAGTTGACCCATTAACTTTCATGCAGCCTGACCGTGTCACAGAATTCTGTAAGAAAAATAAATTACAGCTTATTATAAGGGCCCATGAATGCGTCATGGATGGTTTTGAGCGATTTGCTCAGGGACAATTAATAACGCTTTTCTCTGCAACTAACTACTGTGGTAAGCAAAATTTCTCACCAATTTTCTACTCTGCAAGTGATAGCCTTTCAGTCTCACCTTGGGTTTTCATACAGGAACGGCAAACAATGCTGGAGCTATACTGGTAGTTGGTAGGGGTTTGGTTGTGGTTCCAAAATTAATTCATCCCTTACCACCTCCCCTTCTGTCTCCAGAGACATCTCCTGAGCGTGTCAATGAGGAGACATGGATGCAGGTGACTATTTTGCAGTATCTTGCTCTCTTGCATTGGATTCCAAAATCACTGGAAAAATTAGATTTATTGAATAAAATGGTTAATGTTTTCTTGTTCCTTCTTAGGAGCTCAATGTTCAGAGGCCACCAACTCCTACTAGGGGTCGACCCCAGCCTGACCATGACCGTAGCTCACTGGCATACATATGATCCTACCTACCTCGATGTTTCTGCTGCTTGTATATCTGCTGTTGCTGAAAAGTATGTAGCTTTCTGTATGGAATGTTTTAGTTTTATTGTTGCAGAAAATCAAAGCTTTAGTTTAGTATGAAAATAGTTTCAGAGTAAATATATATGCTGGCCAACTGTGAGGATGGGGGTTTATATAAGTGGAAGAAGTGTTCAGCTGCTTCTACCTGTCAACAGAAGAATTTACTTGTAGAAAGGGAATGCGGTTGATGAGATTGTACATCGTAGCATAGATAATTATGCACAATGTATCCCTTTATATGTAAGTGTTCATAACATTTTCATCAAGGCGTCTTTCAAGTATGAATTTTTCGTCATTCGTATTCAATGAAACTGTTCTGTTCCTGCAGAAACGTAATCCCAGAAAACCAATTTATACACTCAAGGTTTTAGAAATAACGCAAAAGTTCGTAGCCCCATGGAAATATGCCAATATTGAAGCTTTCGCAAAGGCTGAATTGTTGTTCAAAACTATATGCATCCATTTCGCATGAAATTACTCGTTTTAACCCTCAAATCGCTCTATTATCGTTCTTGCCCATTCCTCCGATCTTGTAAGCTGTTCTCGTCGGTTTCTACCAGCCAGTTCAAATGGAATTCAACAACCAACGTGATCATCACAAACCCTATTCTTGTAATCTTGGAGTCTTGCTCTACCATGCGCCAATTGAAGCAGATTCAAGCACACATGACTCGCACTGGCCTCATTACCCACACTTTTCCAATGAGCCGGGTTTTAGCATTCTGCGCTCTAGCGGATGGCGGAGATATTCGATATGCTCATCTTCTATTCAGCCAGATCGAGAAACCCAATACGTATATGTGGAACACTATGATCAGAGGTTATTGTAAAGCCAAAATTCCTACTGTTGCTTTCTTGTCCTTTTGCCAAATGGTTGGAGAACAAGTTGAAATGGACTGCCGAAGCTTCGTTTTCGCGCTCAAGGTGTGCGAACAGTTTGAGAGAGATTTCAAGGGGGATTCCGTGCATTGCAGGATTCGGAAAACGGGATTTGATTCTGAATTGCTTGTACGCAATGGATTGATCCACTTCTATGCCGATCGTGGTTGTTTGAAACTTGCACGCAAATTGTTCGAGGAAAGTTCTCTAAGGGATGTTGTCACTTGGACCTCAATGATTGACGGGTTTGCAACCCGAAATTACTCAGATGAGGCTATGAACCTTTTCAAGTTGATGTTATCGAGTGATGTCGAGCCGAATGAGGTAACATTCATTGCACTTCTTTCAGCATGCTCTCGGAAGGGTGACCTTAGCGTGGGGAAAAGCATTCATGAATGCATAGAAAAGAAGAACACAAATTGCAGTTTGCGTTTGCACAATGCCTTGTTGGACATGTATGTGAAATGCGGTTGTTTGGTGGCAGCTAGAGAGCTATTTGACAAAATGGAAAATAGGGATGTTTTCTCATGGACTAGTCTGGTTAATGGGTTTGCTAAATGTGGTGATTTGGAGTCTGCAAGGAGTTTCTTTGATCAAACTCCTGAGAAAAATGTGGTCTCTTGGAATGCACTGATTGCTGGTTATTCTCAGAATAACAAACCCAAGGAAGCACTACAATTATTTCATGAGATGATTGAGGCAGGTATGAATCCAGTTGAGCACACCTTAGTTAGTGTGCTCTCTGCTTGTGGTCAATTGAGTTGCTTGAATTTGGGTCAGTGGATACATGAATATTTCATCAACCGAAGAAGAATACACCTTACTGTTACTCTGGCAAACGCGTTTATAGATATGTATGCCAAATGTGGAAGCATAGATACGGCTGCTAAAGTTTTCAATGCAATGTTAGAGAAAGACCTGGTTTCATGGAATTCCATGATTGCAGGATATGCCTCCAATGGTCGAGCCAAGCAAGCTATCGACCTTTTTGATCAGATGATAGACAAAGGATTCAAGCCAGACGACATAACTTCGGTGAGTTTATTAACAGCTTGCAGTCATGGTGGTTTACTTTCTGAAGGTCGAGAATATTTTGATTCCATGGAAAGAAACTACGGAATAGAACCCAAAAGGGAACATTACGCCTGCATGATTGATTTACTAGGTCGAACTGGGCTCCTTGAAGAAGCTTACATGTTAATAACAAATATGCCAATGAAACCATGTGAAGCAGCTTGGGGTGCCCTTCTAAATGCTTGCAGAATGCATGGCAACGTTGAACTGGCCAAATTGGCTGCCTGTAATCTTTTAAGCTTGGATCCAAAGGACAGCGGAATATATGTGTTGCTGGCAAATATTTGTGCTAATGGGAGAAACTGGGGTGACGTAAAGATGGTGCGGAGTTTGATGAGAGAAAAGGGTGTCAAGAAGCTTCCCGGTCGTAGCTTCGTAGAGATAGAGGGTGAGTTTATAGAATTTTTGGTGGCCGATGAATCACACCCTCAATCTGAAGAGATATATAAAATACTAAATGAAATATACTTCTTCTCAGATCCGGAAGACTATATATGTAAGTGTGAGAATGACCCTTCATCAATGAACTTAACAGTACTGGGATGATTCCTATCGCATCAAGTGATTTAGGTTTAAGCTAGCAGCTACAGATCAACGAAGTTTTTGTTGAATTGTGAGTTGATGCTCTGTGCCTTCATTTTTACGAACTCAACTACAGAAGCGTCGCCGAATTACCTCTAAATACTAACGAGAAAACTTGTTAGCAATACTAAAATATGTAGCATAGTTTGTACCTTATCAGTTATTTATAACTTAAAATACTAAGTTGTTAATATGATATTTTGTTTTCTCATTCATCTACCTTGCATACTTCAATTACTTTTTTTTGCAATACTTTAAAGAATATTTTTGCCTTAAAAAAATTAACAATAAACTAGTTTTACTATTTTTATTATTTAGTATAATTATTTTAAATAAAATAATATTAATTATACCTTTTTATTTAAATATTAATTATACCTTTGTTGTTCTTTAACTCCGCATTCATTTGGCCGAGAGGTCAAATACCCATAATGCTCCAACTTCTTTCTTGATTGTGTCGGTCTTTCCCTAAACCCTAAACCCCCAAAGCACGCCGGCTCTTTCAATGGCGGAACCGCATCCCTCCAAGACATTCCCTGTAAAACCCAAGTTGAAATCGAAAGCCAGAACCCCAAAGCAAACCCCTGAATCTAAATACTGGTCCTCCTTCAAGACTCAGCAAATCCCAAACCTCATCTCTGTCCCTTCTCTTACCTTCTCACCCTCTTCCCCTCATTCCTTCGCTGCCGCTCACTCTGCCACCCTATCAATCTTCAGCTCTCAAACTCTTTCTATCTCCTCCACCATCTCTTCCTTCTCTGATGTCGTATCCTGCGCCTCCTTCCGCTCTGACGGCCGCCTCATCGCCGCCTCTGACCTCTCCGGTCTTGTCCAAGTCTTCGACCTCAAGACCCGAATACCACTCCGTCGACTTCGCTCTCACACTCGCCCCGTTCGTTTCGTCCAATACCCATTACTTGATAGGCTTCATCTGATCTCCGGTGGCGACGACGCCCTCGTCAAGTATTGGGATGTGGCCGGTGAAACACCGTTATTGGAGTTACGGGGTCATAAAGATTATGTGAGGTGCGGTGACTCTTCCCCTGTTAACATGGACATGTTTGTTACTGGGTCCTATGATCATACAGTCAAGCTCTGGGATGTGAGGGTTACAGATACGAGGTCGGTGGCGGAGGTAAACCATGGGAAGCCAGTGGAGGATGTCATTTTCTTGCCGTCAGGGGGGCTAATTGCGACGGCTGGGGGGAATTCTGTGAAGCTGTGGGATTTGCTTGGTGGTGGAAAGCTTTTATTTTCAATGGAAAGCCATAACAAGACAGTTACCTCAATTTGTATGGGTAGAATTGGGGGAGATACTGGGGAGGAATCAAAGCAATTTAGGATTTTGAGTGTGGGATTGGATGGGTACATGAAGGTGTTTGATTACGCTGCTATGAGTGTTACACATTCAATGAGGTACCCTGCACCTCTTTTGTCAATTGGTTATTCACCAGATTGTTCTATTCAGGTCATTGGGACTTCGAATGGTATTATTTATGCTGGGAAGAGGAAGACAAAAGAAAAGGAAAACGAGGAGAGTGAATCAAGCATGTTTTGGAGAATAGCGCCGGTAGAGAAACGGAAGAGACAAATATTGAAGCCTGCATACTTTCGATATTTCCAAAGGGGGCAAGGGGAGAAACCATCTCAGGGAGACTACTTGATCATGAGGCCAAAAAAGGTGAAATTGGCAGAGCATGATAAGTGGTTGAAGAAGTTCAGGCACAAGGAAGCTTTAGTATCTGTGTTAGGCAGTAAAAATCCTGAGAATGTGTTGGCTGTGATGGAAGAATTGGTAGCTAGGAAGAAATTATTGAAGTGCATTACTAACTTAGATGTGGGGGAGCTGGAATTACTGTTAATGTTCTTGCATAAGTATTCTACCGTGCCAAGATATTCAAGTTTATTAATGAAATTGACAGAAAAGGTTCTTGAAATGCGGGCTGATGATATCAGAGCATCTGATTCCCTGAAGAGTCATATCAGAAATCTCAAGCGGTCTGTGGAGGAGGAGATACGAGTTCAACAGTCATTGCAAGAGATACAAGGTATAATAACTCCGTTACTGAAGATTGCTGGAAGAAGATGAAATTTTGGCCTTGTGTCTCATCGTCTGTTGAGTGGTTTTGTTCATTTCTACTCTATATCTTCTTTCTTTTGTAAATGCAATTTTGGCGTATTAAGGACTTTGCCAGCCCTTTTGTAATTTTAAGGGATGTTTGAATTATTTTTGAGGTTTAGGAGAATCCATATCAATTCATTATCACACATATTATGTTTTAGATGAGACCTACTTTCTGTGCTGTATGATTCCTGCAGAATATGAACGTTAATGGTAATTCCTTACTATAGCGTCCTTGAGAATGCCATGGCTTTAGTGTATAACCATATGCAACAAGCAGTATAAATGAGATCAATGTCCAAGATAAACTAGTGAAGCAATCTGTGAACCGAAAGTAGCAGTTCTTTGCCAAACAATTTGGATTTTACTTGAGAAGGAAATTGTTAGTCTTGTGTTAATGGTTTTCTCTACTCTTCGACATTTTTTAGAACTGCATATCATATGATTATTTCATCTTCAACGTTATTTATTTGATCGAAACCAGAGATAAATCATTTCCGAATTATGCCATTGCAGAACGGTTGCCTCGGTTTGCGGGATCAAAACAAGAAATCTCCCGCCAAATAATAATTTCCAGGATTTGTTACTTCTCTCGCCATAATAAAAAACAATTTTAACTGCGAGTCTTTATCGTGACGCTTTTTCCGTAACTTTTATATTAAAATAAAGGATTTATATTTATTTTTGGATATCTAGTAAATTTTTTATTAATAAAATATAACTTTCAAAGTAAATAGTAAAACCATTCAACCTACATTTTCTTTACTTGTTTAGTGAGGCCGAGCTCACCATCTGCAGTAATCATGATAAAACAATATTTTCAATCCTACTAAAGTAATTGAAGTTGGCTTTGCTTTTTCCCAATTAAACAACCCGTAGGATTAAGAAAATGCAGATTTACCAGAAAAAAACTTCCCTACATATACATCCCAGCCTCCTGCCCTAAAGAAAAAAAAAAAAAAATACAACACAGGATATATGGACAAAGCATGCAACCTATTACATAGATATACTTTAGTTATAACGCTAGCTGGACGCTCCTGCACGATGAAAAACACAATAGTCAGGAGCAAACATAATCAGTTAAAGATGGGGAGTGACGGTTACAATAATAAGGATTTTTCTATGGTGTTAGAGCTCTCCATTATTAGATCATTTTAAAATTTCTGCATATTGTTATAATAAAATGGGTAATGTGATGAAGAGCTCAATTTCTTTACTCGAAATCCAAGTATTTTTTTTATTACTATTACATACATTGATACAAAGAATAGAGGTTGAGCTCTCCTTAGTAAAATTGATTTAAAAAGAAAAATCTTTACTTAGATCTCAAGTAGATCCAAACTGCCCTAATGACATTGTATTGAACCAACGTCACGGCAAATTTCGAATGAAAAGAAAAGCTCCAATTACAAAATTATAGCAAGATCTCAGGTAATAATAACACGATAAAATACATGTCTATCTTCTTTCAAAGGTGTTGTAAATCAAGGAGGTTGTAAAATTTATAGAAACCTTCCATTCTTGGACACGATTTATAACAGAAGTTAGTAAAAAAATCCCCCCTTCCGCCCACACTAAAAGAACGCATGTAAACTGCAATCTAAAAGTCAGAGACATCCAAGCATAAGTTCTAATGTGTTCATTCGGCCAAACAGCTGAGATCCAAATTAGCGTAAGGCAATTGGCAAATGGATTTTGTATTTTATACCTGATGTCCTAGAAGCAGATATATTCTCTGTAGCTCTGCTAGAACTTCCAGTTCTTATCTGACCTTTGTTTTCCTCCCTAGAAGCTCCCAGTGACCTCAACTTCGATGATGACCTGATTGAATGTATCAAAGGGGCATCTTCATCCTCCTCCTCTTGCTTTCTTTCTTCATCCTGTGCATCTTCTTGTTCAGATGCACTAATGGAATCCTCATCATCACTTGAACTGTGCTCATCAAAAAGTTTCTTTCCTGATATATTAGGCCTCTTTCGTGGACGACCTCTGCGCCTCACAGAAGTTCCTTCTTTCTCATCTGTAGATAACTTAATTTGTTAGTCCTCACATAAAGACATTCAAGCCCAGTATCTTAAGTCATGATATAGCTTCTAGTAAATGAAAAGAGAAGGCAGAGCTATAAATAATTGACGTCATTGAGTTGTTGTCCCTAATTTTGAGCATATAAAGCCTAACAAAATGCTGCTCTATAATGAAAATAGCATTTTGCACTACAGCAAATGAGAATGGAGCCAGAAGTTTCTTAAACTACGTACCTTGAAATCCTTCATTCTTAGCATACTTTTCACGTAAGTTGTCAATAAATGTGTAATAGGGACGCCAGCCACTGGGATCTTCATCAGTATTAACATTTTCTGTTCGCCTTTGAACATCCTTCATACTATTCATAGCGATCGTGTCAAATGGTGTCATGATTCAGGCATAACTACATATGATTCTGAAATAAAAAAATGAAGCAAAATCTTACATATCCACCACATCTGATGCAGGGAGTTTTGATACAAAATGGAGCACTGCAGCTTCCAGAAAAGACAACTGTTTTGGAGCATCTGCAAAAGCATAATCAATACCATCCCTGACGACTTTTAGAATGTCTAACCTATGCTTGTTTCGTGCAGCACCCACAAATGTTCCAGATAGTCGAGCAGCTAAATCTTTACATCCTGAAAAAGAATTGATTTCCAAGGCATTTTTCTCACTTCTGGTGGGCTCCAACACATGCCGATGGTAGGCCTAGCACCAAAATACATTTGTACAATATTTAGAATATAAGTAAAAGGAAAATATAACTTGGAGATCTTTCTGGGGTAAATGAATAGTAAAGAGACAGATCCTAATTTCCTAGTAACACAAAATTTTCCGCATAAGGCATTTCAAATGCACAAGTACACTGTCCACTAAGTCTTATTCTTCTAGGTTGACTTTAAGTTAAATATCTCATCACTGGGCTAATCTTCTCAGATAATACCTTTCAATAATTACACTAATTACTATGATTTGTATGTACTCTTCTTCCAAGTCAGTAATAATGCTTAAGAATCATTCTGCAACTGAATAAATCTGTTCAAGAGGCCTATTACCATTAGTGAGTAAAGCAACCCACCAAAGGTCTTATGGAGGAACTTTAAGTATTCTCTTTCAATCTATTTGTAATACAAACAAATTCTGTAAAGGTCAGAGAAGCTTCACGGTGATAGAATAGATGGACTTATGAAGAGATAGAGCAGAATATGGAGGCCTACTAGAATTTGTTCTTTTAGAGTATACGAAAAGCACAGATAAAAGGAAAATGGGAATATCCATACAATGATGCGGAATTCATCACTGGGCATGGGGCCCAAAAAAGAACTAACAGAGAACTTAACAGAATATTATAAGTTCTCAAGAAAAGTACACAGCATCCATGAAAAATAATTAATCACTTTCTTAGTCACAAGTCTTACTTTTTTAAGTGCTTCCAGAAAGATAGCTGCCAAGTCATCATCCTTTTTCTTCAGAACTGTGATCAGATGCTTTACAATCTCGGCCACACTTGTCCCATGCATTACATAATGCGAAATAATCTCTGGAGCAAGATACTCCTGCAACAAAAATAGCCAAAATTGAATTAAAATTCACTATGCTTTTTGTTGCTTCTCATTTTCTCAATATGTTTCTGCCAACAAGAACTCAATGTCATAACTTTTTAAAAGAAAACAATCATTCACCTTGGGAACAGCATCACTAGCAATCAACTTTGCAGCAGCAATCATAACAGCATCTCTATTTGTCTCCTCAACATACTCCCTGTTAACATCTTCATCTTCTGTCTCATCTGAGAAACAATTGGCAAGAAAAAATGAATTCCAAGCAATATAAATTGGATAAGCACACAGGAGATTTGTGTATCCTTGTTCATCAGTAAGAACAGTTAGCTAGTAGTATTAACTCCGAAGTCAATAAGCAGTCTCAACTCTGACTAACAAGTTCATACTAGGGACAGTAGAATATAACAAGCTTGACATAAAATACTTAAATCTGATTAAGAAATGAACGAGTCTTTGCATTAGTACATCATATTTCCAATGCAAGTTTGGTGTCACCTGAAGTATTGAGCTGCTGTTGACAAAGTTCCCAGAACTTCTGAAGAACATCTGAATCTGGCTGATATCCTAATCTTTCCAGTTTTGTCTTGGCAAAATTTTCTCTTCTGAACAAGAACCATGTTTCTACGAGTATAGAGCATACCTTTGGCAATAACACATTTTATCAGACCAAATTTGGTGATTCAAGCAATACAATATCTTTATGCTATAGGTAAAAAAAGGAAAAGGAATGAGTGCCAAGATGCTCATCATACCCTGCAAGCTAGTTCACTTGCATGTTTACTCCCTTCCTTGTTGTCAGCAGCTAAGTTAAGAAAGTATCCAAGTTCTTCTAACAAGGTGTTGCGCTTAGACAGAAGAGAAGATAAAGATGCTTCTGAAACAGTTTCTTTATTAATGATAGAATGCAGATCCCAAGCAAGATGCAGATACAAGTTCAGAAGCAGGAAACCAACAACCTGGATAAAAATTATCAGATACTGAATAATCAAACACAAAGAATGGCATGTAAAAACATAAAGCATAATGCAAGCAACCATTTGACTCACCTCATCCTCCATGTTTCTAAAGTTACGTAGTACCATTACAATGTCTTCATATAGGATTTCAATGGGCACAGATCTTGATAGTTGGAGTTCATATAGCCTCTTCAAGTTTACAAGAAGCGAATATTCATCACCACCATCCTGCAGTCTCAGTATGTGTTAAATTTCTCCTCTGAGGTCTACAAATAAACAAGGAAAAATAAAAAAGAAAAGAAAAAGAAAAAGCAGTTCATCGAAATATACCACTACTTCTTTAATTGCAGACTTTAGCTTAGCAATAAGTTCCTCCTCGAGTTCCTTCAATTTATTACGGGCAAAATCTTGCAGTTCCCCTTGACTTTCTGTAGAACAAAAATTAATCGCCTTCACACAAGATCTCAATGGCTCCTTGTCACCATGTTTAAAAAATGCTTCTTCCATAAGCTGCAGGACATTTTTGAAGTTCTGAAAAAGAAAAACTAGTTAACATCTTAGAAACAAGGTGAATGGACCAGCAAAAACATTTCACTCACCTGCTCCTGCCTCTTTAGGGAATAAAGCTCGAGGTTCATATGCAAAACAATCTCAACCAGGGATGGCACTTTTGCTTTATCTGAAATGAACTTCCGCAAGAGCAATGGATAACTCTTCATCATGGCAACAGTTATTTCTTGTCTATTATTTTCAAATATTTCCTGTCAATTGTTATAGGGAAAGAGATTAGCATCATGAAGAGCAAAATTAACCTCATATCACAGTGGAAGCTCATGAAGCACAGGAATAGGCACAAGCAAGACAACAAAAAATACTCTTAGAAATGTTACTAGTCAAGTAGCCAATAAATAAAACTCATGGTACAGAAAATAATTAACTTAAAAATTCCTGAACTATTAAGATATTTAAACGTTGAAAATAAATTTAAGAAAACCATATATTTGCCTTTGAAAGCCCGAGTAAAGGATTCTAAATATATTTATAAAATGAAAATAAGAATTTTTTTAATATATACTACAAAAGAAAAACTCAAGAATTGGCTACTAGTTTGGAACCCAAGTAGACACAAACTTTCTGGGCTTTGTTGTAGTATTGCTTTCTATAGTCAGTAGCCGGAACAATCCTCTCTCCAACAGCCTTTCTAACAGATGCACAAAGAAGTCGCACTAAATTTGTTGCATCACCATCAGTGAGTTCCATTGAGGGATTTTCATCCAGGAGCATAGATATAATGCATTTCCAATCCTGAAAGCAAAACATCATACATCAATGACATCATCAAGAAACCACTAAATATTACTCAGATCAATAAAACAGTGATAGATTATGAATTGAATATCTAGTTTGGGAGCTATTGTTTGGCACAATATGCCAGTTAACAAGGGCATGGGCACCAACATCTAAACTCAAATTCAAGATTAGTGATTCAATACTTTACACAAAAACGCAAAAGAGTATGAACATATTCAAATCTCCACACACAGGAACCTGCTTCACTGGTATTATAAATGACAGCCTTCTCTTTATATCTCAACCTTGTTTGGGTATAAAAGACTTTATTGTTTTAATGACTGTATCACTGTAGAGATATTAAAGTATAGCTGGGATTGTTCAACTTATAATTTGGAATTGAATTAAGAAAGGAAAATTATGCATTAAAAAATTTTATAATTTTTTTAACTGAAATCAGCAAAGTTTCCAGGTATGGTTCCAATTAATAGATATCCAAGTGCTTTTGGTAGAATAATAATGGGAGGAAGAGGAAAGGAAAGTAATTTATGTATCTAGAGTCTAGACAGCCATCATGTAACAATAACTTCTCAATTTTATACCAATTTCTCCATCCGTCATATTTTCCATGCAATTGGCACCACCCTAGTTCTGGAAAAATTAAAAGTCCAGAGATACATGTGCAAGCAGTCAACCAAAAGATGTTTGGATCAAAAAAGGGAAGCTACCTCTTGTCTCACATCTACAGTAATATTCAGATGGGTTACAAAGGCATACCTTTATAGCCTTCATGTATTCCCAAACATCGTCAATTACATAAATGCTCAAAATTGGATCTTGAGGGAATTCTTCCAGAATTCTTAACATTCTTTTAAGATGGACCTCGGACGTACTGCCACTTTCACCTAGAAGAAAATATTATCCTGATCACATACATGTCTCTCATAGCCAAAATAAAGGTATCCATCTTAGTGTGAAAAAGTTTATGAATAGACTTGAGACCTTTTGTTCCTGATTGGGAGCTATTAAATTTTTGGGCAATTAAATGATCATACACTAATGCTCCAATAGCATGCCTGATTTCTGGGGGATCATCAATCAACAGATCATACAAAGGACCCAAGTCATCTTCAGGCAGAAGCTGATGCCTGCGAGGTACCAAGAAAATGAATCACAATATACAATATATTGCAAAAAAATTCACCAGCAATCAAAAAATATATCACTAGAAAAGGTATAAATACCAGACCTTAAAAGCTGTTTAACAAGTCCTATGGCACAAACAGCCACAGAAACATCAATGTCATCAGCAAGCTCAATCATCCGGCCAGAAAATCTTTCAGTAAATAAACCAAGGGTTGGCACATTATCATCCACCTCATAAAGATTTTGCAGCGCACTTATAGAAGCCTTTCTTACACCAGCATTCTAGAGATTGGAGGATGTGGGAAAAAGTAAAAAGGAAAACGATAAGCGAATAAGTTGTGTAGTACATAAACAATCACAACTTCACATGATTATTACTTCAAAACCTGTTCATTACTTTGTCATTCAGTGTCCACCCAAGATACTTCAAGTACAAATCCTGCAGGAACAGTGATGGGTATGACAGAATCCATACACCCAGAGATTCGATGCATGACATTCTAATATTTGGGTCAATGTCTCTGTAGCGATGCACAAACAACCTTCAAAAGGACATTACATGGACGTATTAGAGACACTGTCAACAACTATTATACAGTTCATTTTCCTTTAAAGAGAAAGTGTTTCTTCAGTTCAGAAAATTCCTACCCAGTAAATATTTTACGCATCATCTCCTCCAACATTGTTATTTTCTCATGTGTAGTTGAAAACCTTTTATTTAGTGATTCTACCCGAGGCCCCTCAGTTCTTTTCTTTTTTTCAGCATCCAACTGTCTACGAGTAGTCTCTCTCTGTGCACCAAGCATTTTAGCAACAGTTATGTATGATGTAACAAGTTGAAGACCCATCAACGAAGCAACTTGACGGTAAACTCTTGGAGGGGTGCTGAATATATAAACCAGCATATTAGTCATCACGTGTTATATAAAACTCAAAAGCTTTAATAGTCATACACTAACCACGAAAGTGCAATAATATAGTCCATGCATTTGTCAAACAACACTTGATCAAACAATGGGCCATGTTGGCATTCATGAACCAGAGTATCCCAGAATGATTCAAGATTCTCTTTGAAGTTCTTAACCTCCTTCTTTTTTGAATTTTGATAATCTTCAACTTCACCCTATAATTTTGCAAGGTTAAAACGTGACAATCAGTATCAAACTTTAAAATAATAGAAGGAAGAGGATACTGAAATAAAAAGGAATAATCGAGTATATACCCTTTTAGCACAGTTGACAAGAGCAACCACAACATCATCTACATCAGTCTCATCCAGAAGATCTCCTCTGTTATAATACTTAGCGCCACAAGCCTAAACAATTTGATATTTTCGTCACTCTCACAAAGAGTTTCTAAATCAAAAAGGATGTATTCTATACTATACCTATTAAAATTCTAAAAAATTCCATGTTTCTCCACTATCTACTTTTGGGCAGGGATTGACATGTCTATCTCTAGAAATCCTTCAAATGAATCAATGCTTAAGAAAATTTAAACTACCTCAAACAGCATTGTCAAGAGATCAACCATTGCAGGTTTTGGATCCTTTTCATAGCGTTCAACCCAGTTTTTTACACCATGAGGAATAAGCTTGCCATGACCTTTAACAACCTCTGCAGAATTCATTCAAGAAAGTTAGCCTCAACCTCAATCCAGTTTCAAAAAGTCAGAAACTACAGCCCTGATCAAGGTCATTCTAAGGAAGAGAGAAGGAAGACTCCATACAAGAGACTGAGTTATAGAATCACCCATTCTAAATAAAAAAAAAATCCCATAAATCATCGTGCAGTTAACCTCACATCTTACTAGAGCATAGAAAAATTTCACACTCAGAACTTATTATGCATCCCATATACATGGTTCTGAATGACTAATTAATAAGGTTTATGATGAAGAATAGAAATACTCTAGGTAACAAGTAAAGATAATTAGTCTAAAGCATGTTACATAGTCATTTTCCACCTGCCCATTTTGACTCCAACAAAGTATAGCCTAAGTAGCAAAATTATGCACAATTTCAAGAGGAACATAAGAAAGACATATTCACAAAGATAATTAGAGAAATAACTAAAATGATCGAAATAAAAGTGATAGAAATTCAAAGGATAAGCCGCCATGTCGCCACAATTGTGGTGTACCGATAAATTGTTGAGAGTTGCATCGAATTTCCAAACCACCTCAAACTGTATAAAGTTGATCAACAAGGATAAATAATTTTTAAATATCAAAGCCCAGAGGGTTTACCAATTAAGCTCTGATCAGTGGCTTTGTGCGCCGTCCCAGAAGTTCCTTCTGTAGCACGACTTCGCTTAGATTTTGGACGAGTTTCATCGAAATCATCAGGTGAACTCTCTCTTTCCACTTGCTCGCTAGTGTCGCTGGTCCTGGCGCGGTTATCGTCGTCCCCATCCTTTTCCTGGCGGAGTTGTTTTGCAGTGTTTTGAACCTGAGCTCTAGTCCTTTTCTGCTTAAATTAGAGCACGGAAAAGTCGAATTACAGTCAGTAAGTGCACGTTAGAGATTAAAAATAGAGAGGCAAATGAAAATTGAAACTTACAGGACGGCGAGTCGATGCTTCAGAAGGTGCAGCAGAATCTTCCATGACCTAATGCTTCTGAAACAGCGAATTTACCTGTAATTTCACGGGCAAGCCTTGCACGAGTACAAGGAGAGAAGGCTCTTTCGGAGAGAAGCTTACCCTAATCCCTGGATTTTGCAGAACACGAACAGACGGTAATAGAAAGAGGGATTGACGCTTGAGAGATGAGACTCCAAATAAGAAATCTCCCGCCAAATGGTAATATTTACAATGGTAGGCCAGGAGTTTTTTTAATTTTTGGGATGAATCAATCATTTAGAAGGATGCGATCAATTAATTTTATATATTACACTAGGTATATAATTTTGTTATATTTAAAATATGTAAAAAAGATTTTAAAAAAATTATATAAATTATACAAGTATCAATTTTTTATTAAAAAATTTTATAATAAAAATTATACTCAATTTTTTAATTTTATATCAATGTTCAAACAATTATTAACTAAACTTATTTAATTACATTATATATCCATAAAAATATTTATAGAATTACGTAATAAAGTATTTAATCATATTATTATATTTAAATTTGTTTTTTAATTAATTCCATTCTAGTGATTTTAGAGGTACACAAGATTTTAGGTATTTCAGAAGAGAAATATAAAATCTCATAAAATACACTTCCTCAATATGATTGTAGAGACAATCAATAATGATGAGTGATGAGATCGGAAAAATAAGGTTTTGGACCCAACACCTTTACTAAAAGTTATGCTATTACCTTCTTTAATAAGAACAAAAAGTTGCATGTAAATTAACTTTCCTATTTCAACTACAACTTATAGTCATTTAGAAACAAATTCTTCCACATACCAGATTTGAAGTTGAAGGAAAAATAGCACTTTCGAATTGAGAACAGTGGAACCAGTTGCCTATTGGAGAAGAGACAGACTTAGTTCCGTCTACCAGCATGTGGAAACTTCCAACAAGAAACTAGAGATCCACACAGGTTTAAAAGAATTGGTATTTAGCCCAAGAAACATAGAAAACATTACACACCTCACCATACATTTGTTTTACCATCTTAGACATCCAGCAACTTGGCAAAAGCTATCTCCTAAAGCTGTTAAACACTAATTTAAACCATCATCTTCATACCATAATTTGGAAAATTCTCATAATTTTGTTTTTTTTTTTTTTTAAAGAAAAAGCGAAATCCAAGGGCTATATCTCCAATAGATTAAACACAAAAACACAAGAATCAGAATATTAAGTCATTTCCAGTAAAGAGAAATCTGCAGCTTTATATGATTCAATGAACTAATGTACAAATAGCCAGCATTAAACCACTCTATAACTTAAAAGGTCATCCAGGCAGGAGGAAGGGGACTTGGATGCAATAATTAGCACCGCAAAGCAAATCACATTACTTCATAGGACCAAAACACTAAATGCATAATTCTATTGTGACCATCCTACGTGAATCAGCTCATTGTACCACCTTCACACAATATCAAACAGCACTGGCCATGGACTCAATCAGGATCTGGTAACCTTCTGGTACAGCACTCTGTGTCTGAACACATTCTGTCAATGCAGGAACATCAGCAGCCAAGTCTAAAACCCTAGCTAGCACCAGAAGAAGATGAAAATCAGATATTCGCTTCACAAATGGAAGATTTTTTGTTCGGTCAAGATGATTCTTCAGGGCCTTCATTGTAACTTGAGTATTCCGGTTCTCGATGGGAAATGTTGATGATAGAGGTCCCTACATTGAAGTAACAACACATTCATGAGTGCAACAAAAAATTATACTGTTCAACTATAATGGAAGGAAAACATAATAATCTGGTTTGTATGACCCAGAAAATAGTACAAGCTTCCATATGCACGCAGTCCCAGAAGTAAAAGATTAGCCAAAAACGGGAAATTTGATCAAGGCACTAACTTAACTGCCACCTAAAAGATAGGGAAGAAAACGCATACACACAGAAGATGAAAGAAAATTACATGGGAGGAGGATAAGATAGCCTCCAATATATTTATAAACACTACACTAAATTATATTGACCATAAACTTGGTTCAAGTCACAGGTTTACAATAAGAAAAATAAGACTGATAAGCTATATTGCATTGATACAGATATGGATATTGGTACAGGTGTGAGTACGAGTACAAGTATGGGATATAGCATTTTTTTCAAAATATAGGATACGGGTAGAGCAATAAATACTTAATAAAGAAAATCTTATAATATATGTCAATTTTTATAGTAGTAAAAAATGATAATAAACATTTAATCATATACAATCAATTAAAATAGTAGTATAAGTTTCTTAAAATTCACATTACTCTTGTATAATTAGTCATAATCTTACATGAATATATGATATTGAAGTATATATTTGTGTTTCTAATAATTGATGATATAATATTAGTTAATTTCTAATCTATAAGATTAAAAGTTAGAAGTTTGTAGGCATGATTACAATTTTCCCAATATGTACTGAAATCAAACTTTATTTCTTAAAAAAAAAAATACTGCATGATATATATTTTGTTATACCCAAGAGTACCCAAAGAGATACTCGTACATACAACTTGATTTTAGAAGTACCAATGTTTCATAGCTAATAAGCTGTTTTTCCCTTTAATCTAAAATGAATTGTAGACCATTTCTTCACCTCTTTTAGTACGTTGTCTTGGGGATTTAAGATAATTTGTTTACAACAGAAAAGGAAAAAAAAAAACATGGTTAAGGATTTAGCTATAGCCCACTCAACAAATCCAGGTATAAGGGACTATGGAGGTCTAGTTTATTGCTCTAGAACTATTAGTTTACAAGAAAAGCCAGTATTATGATTTTTAACAATTGGAGCTCAGACATGGATTTGATAAGACTTATCCTTTCAATCTTCTCAGTTACGTCTTTAAAAGGTCGCTTTGTGAAGCATGATCACATATCATAACTTACTGCTCCTTAACATCATTGAAATGGTGAAGAAAAATAAAGATGCAGCAAAGTTACCTCCTTCCTTAGTGGTAAACTACACAGATCTAAAATCCAACAAGTGCATTATTGCCAGCTATTCCCTTATCCTTACCACTTGTAGATATGAAACATTCCAATTGTCACAGTTGTGCCTTTAAGGGGCTGATTTGTGCTCTTCATTTGATTTCTTTAGTAAGAAAGGCTGTCTACAGTGTACTGAAGGAACCATGGAAACATTTTTAATTTCATAACTTTTTGAACCGTAACATCTTGACGTAACAAGTTAAAGACTGAAGAGCTCTAAACAAATAATTATCAATTTCAAAAGGGATGGTTAAAAATTATAAGAAAATTACCTAGCAAGCATGCTAAAGTATTCATCTCATAACTAGGTAAGTTTAGGGCAAAGCTTTATGCACAATCATTTTTGGAAAATTAAATTTTGTGAGAACTTGATCTAATCTAACTGTCAGATGCATGATTTAATTTGCATATTACAACATCCTAGGTTATTCTTTGTAACTATTTTGCTGATTTGTGTGAATGTCCAAAGTTTGCCTGCAGTTTACTACATTCAGTCCGTCTTACACCTTGCTTTACCCCTTGGGAGTATTTTCAGTCATCCACAAAGTCAGTTAGAGTTCAAGCCAAAACTAGTTCAGTTGCGATTTAAGTCATTGATTTTTTGTAGCTCATAAAAATACTCCAGCCTACGGTCAGAACATACATAACTAACAGAAATTGTACCATAATCCACCTAGCATGATAAGAGATAATTAAAAGGCGTAAAAGAAACTTCGCAACACTGAATGACATACCTGATGATCAAAGATCTTTACCACCACCAAGAAGAAATCATTATCAACCTCTCTAGTATCTTTAACTCCAACAACTACATCCTTCTTCATTTTTGACAACTTGGGATCATCATCTTCACCAATTTCTGTTTCGAACCACCCTTCTTTGAACAATTTAATACACGTATCACTCATCTGAAATGCTTCAAAGTGAACATTCGCGCCCACGTCCTCAGTCACCTCCAGCTTGACTACAGCTGTCACCCACTCCTTCAATCCACTCTCTGCGTGAAACTCTGCAGCCTGAAGAACTTCCCTATTCGACAAAGTATAATCTTTTTTATCCTGACTGATGGTCTGCGTGAATATAAAGCCAACTTTCCTCATCCCCAATCCTACCGCAATAGCTTCCACCAACTTTTCTTCATCGGGGTCTCTGAAAAACAGTAAATTATCCTCCGACCCCTGCTGGGGAGGCTCGTATATGAAATTCACCTCAACCTTACCCTCCTCCGAAACTGTGCCGTACATGAACCCACCTCTTTTCACCGCGAAAGCGAGGTTCTCATTCACATAATGCTGAAACGCGTTGGCACAATCCCGATCGAAGGAAACCAACTCGCAATGCGGGTTTTCTTGTCGGCTAACTCGCATTTGTTTGGCGATTAGATCATCCATGGTCATCTTGCGGCCGAAGGAGCCAGCAGGGTTGAAAGCTGGCCCAGCAACCCTACGTTCTCCCTCGTAGGCCAAAAATACGATAGAGCCGTGAGCGAGATTGAGTGCAGAAAGAGGAGTATCGGGGCTAGACATATCAGTAAATTGGAGAAGATCTTCGTGAGTCTTAGCAAGCAGAAGGTTTTGGTTGGTAGAAAGGGTTTGATTGTGTATGGGAATTTGAAGCTGGGATTGGATCAAAGATTTGAGTTGGGCCACAGTGATATGAGGGTTATCAACAGAGACTCGCTCGAGGCCATCGCGACTTCGAATTCTGAGCATCATGGTGAAGAATCTGGGATTGTTGAACAAGTAAAGGCTTTGCTGGAAAAATCTTTTTGCGGGTGGAATTGGGAAGTAAAAGATTTATATAGAAAAGGGAGTTGTAGAAGAAATAGAGTAGAATTGAAGTTCGGGAAGGATTTGGATTTGGAATAGGAATAGCTTATACCTTGTTCTAATGGGAAAGCTGAGCGAAACGAATAGAACTCCTAGGAAAATAGGGGACTGTAGAGGTGGATACCTAGACAAAATTGGAAATATGAAATTATAAAATTTTTTTAAAAATAATAATAATAATAATATATTAACATTCAAAACACATTCTTTGTCATGTATATAGTATCTAATTTAAAATATTTGAAGTAAACAAAAAATTGTTATCAATTGATTAGTTTATAATTTTTTGACATTATTTTAATAATTAAGAGATAAATATGATTTTGTTTTAACTTTTTTGAACAATAGATAGAAAATCATTTTCAATAATAAAACATATATATAATTGAAATAAGAATTTTGTATCAAAACTATAAATAATAAAAAATTTTATATGTATAATTGAATTAATAAGACATTATCTTTAGATGATAAAAATAATCTTTTTCGTGAGATATTTGACAAAAAAATAGATAATAGTATTTGTTGTGAACAAATAAAGTTATATAAATCATATATCATAAATTCATAATCAATGTATATCAAAGATACTTGAAACAAAGTGATAGTGTATATTTGAAATATTACAGTTGTTACAGCCATATTAGTTCAAACTAAAGCATAGGAGAAGAGATCTAAACCAAACCATTATTACGTGGTGATTTACAGCAAGAAGTTTAGATAATTTGCAAGTGGTTAAAAATTTAAATAATAATTATAATAATAATAATAATTATTATTATTATTATAAGAGAAAACAACATCATGGTATGAATAAAAAAATTTAAGACTTGTTGGAATGCACTTTTTAAAATTTATTTTTTATTTTTAAAAATAAAAAATATTTGAATTATTATTTTGACTGAAAATAAAAAATATGTATTTTTTAAAAATACACAAAAAAAATTAAAATATGTTATGAACTTTAATTTTTTAAAACAAGTAAAATATATAAAATAAATTATTTTATTAATATCATGTACATAAATATAAGAAAGTAATACTGATATGAATTTCAAAATCTATTTTATAAAATAATTTTAAAAATAAAAAATAAAAGGATCATATTATTATCTATTCACAAGTTAATGAGACGAGATTTGGCTCTCTCTTTTTTTTCTTATATTTTTATAAAAAATAAAAATAAAAATAAAGAAAAAAATTAGAAAGGTTGAGTTTTGTATAAAATACTCATAAATTAATTTTTTTCTTTGAGGAGCACGAAATCCTTAATTAGAAAAGTAAGAGTAACTTTTTCTGGAAGTATGGAAGTCTAATATTTTGAACCGGGATGTGTAAGTTTATAATTATTTTTATAATATAAAAATGAATTCATTAAGGTCCAAATAATGGAATAAGAAAGTTACATCAGTCAATTTAAAAAAGGCATGGAAATTCATCAATTCAATTGAGTGTGTTTGGAAATGACAACGAAGTAAAAAAAAAAGGTTAATTGGTATTTTTTATTTTTTATTTAAAGTTTTAAAAAATTTTAATTTAAAATAATTAAAATTAATTAATGAAAGAGGTTGAGAAGTTTATTGAACAATATTTATTTTCTCCAAAATTTATAATTTCAAATAAAGAAAATGTTTTTAAATTGACTTATACTCCCTTCTATTTTATTTTCCTCTATCCAAACATATCTCAATGTATGTTTGAGAAGAAAAGAGAATTGTAACATGCCTTTTATTTAATTTTTAAAATTAAAAAAAAAATTACAGGATTTTGGGAATGAGAATGAGAAGGAAAATAAAGTAATTAAAGAAAAAAAAAATGGAAGAGAATAAAATATTAAATGATGATTTCTTTTCTTTTTATTTAAATAATCAAAAACTTTAAAAATTTTAAAAATTAAACCAAAATTGATTACAAATTTCTTTCATTTATTTTTCTTTTCCTTTAATTTTGTCCTTCACAAACAAAATGAGGGAATTAAAGGGAAAGCCAAGGGGAAAGAATAACATATTAAATGATAATTTATCTTTTTTATTTATATTTTTTAATTTGAGATAATTAAAATTAACAAAAATAAATTAATATAAATTTATTGTCATGAGAATTGGATCAAGTTAAAAAATTAATGAATTGGTCATGGTTTCATTTCAATTAATCCTCAAAACTAACTTTACAAAAAATTGGTTAATAATCAAAAATTAAATGAATAAGACAAAATCGATGAATCAAATGGTTCAACCAATTTAAAAAAATTTTAATTTTTTCATGAGTTTTTTAATTTTCAGTAACAAAAAAGACAGAAAAAAAGTAAAATAAGAAAGATAAACGAGAAATGAAAAAAAAAAATCAATAGTTTGTATATTATGACATATTTTTAAATTTGTTTAAAAAATTAATAAGCAATTTATTGATTTATTTAAAAACATGAGAAATATTTTATATTTTATTTTATTTTAATGTAATAAAATTATGTAAACTATTTATTATTATATTTAATTATAATATAACATTAATAATTATAATTTAATCATTAAATTATAAACTAATACATTAATCAGATAAATAATCAGTCTAATCTTTAAAATATTACATAAAATTTTTTAATTTAACTTTTAAAAACTTTTAATAATCAAATAAAATAAAAAATTATTAAATTTTCTTCCCTTCTCTTTTCTATTTTTTTTCCTGCCAAACTCGATTCAAGATGTATCTAACTTTTAATAATCAAATAAAATAAAAAATTATTAAATTTTCTTCCCTTCTCTTTTCTATTTTTTCCCTGCCAAAATCGATTCAAGATGTATCTGGTAAGATAATTCTTATCAATATTATTCCTCCAATTCCAATCCAATCCAATATTACAAATCCATTACATCAACTTAATACATTCACAAGTAGATCCGAAAAACTATTTCAGCAAGGAGGAGAAAAGGTGGCACGAATAACAAATTACACAATACACGCAAGGCCTTCAATAGCAGAGCCACTTTATTCAACAAACAAATATGTTTAGATCAATAACACAACAGTTTGACAATCCCAGGATAGAAGATAATAAAAGAAAAAGAATCAACGACAAAATTAAATTTGATTATGAGTTAACAACCCAACATTTCTTCCTGATCTCGCCACTTGTACCAGTGAGTACCTCAATGTTTCCGAGCCTCTTCATGGACTGAGCGAACTCAGTGAAGAAATCAGTTTGGTCAACCAATTCAAGGACAGTCTTTTTAGAGCCCTTGTCGGTGAGAAGAGCAGCATCTGATTGGAACAAGCCCTTGTTCTGAAGAAGATTGGAGTAATAGTTACTGTCGAAGGAGGTGGAGCTGTTAGGATCCATCTCTACAGTGGTGGTGTTGTCACTGAGGGATTGACACTTAGACTTGAGGAAAGCAGCGTAGGTGGCATTCAAGGAAGGGTCTTGATCCCCTTTTCCAGTGAAGTTGTATAGCCTTGTGCTGAAGGCGTTGCAGTGACCTACTCCGATTGTGTGTGAGCCTGATAACACCACCAGATCATGCACCGTCAGGTTTTTACTGGCGAAGTTGGCTTTCAGTTGGCTGAAGTTGAAAAATGGTGGTGGAAGATTGGCCAACGCATCTGTGCTTGTTGACACTCTCCCATCTCTTCTTCCAGTCAGCACTTCCCACAGTGGGCCCTTAAACTGCACACACACACACATATATATAGGTCAAAATTAAGTAATTCTGGATAGGTCATGGTTTTGAAGACAGAGAATGGGAACGTTTTACTACTTACTGGGATGGAAACGGAGTCTCTAGCAGCCAACGCGAGGATGTCAGCACAGGAAACAACTCCTGGGCATTTGGCCTCCACTTGTGCTTTTATGTCATCTATGGCCTCAAATCCTGCCAATCCCAAAGTTAGATTAGGAATGGCGTCTCTTTCTGCACTATTACTAGCCGTGGAGTTCAATAGGACTGAGGCATCACAACCCTGAAATTGTATATGTAAATATATATCATAAAAAGAACACAGAACTTAGAAGGAAGGAATATATATGAGGCATGTATGTAGTATGTACCCTGACAAAACAATCATGAAAATGCATTCTCAGAAACTTGGCTGGCAAAGCAGGATTTGCAGAGACAAGTTGGGCGGTTCTTGTCTGAATGATGTTCTCAGCATTAGGACAGGAATTTCTGTAGAAGTTCTTGGTGAGGCTGCCGCCTTGTCCAACCACAAGGGAAGCAAAAAGGACCGCACAACCTAGTAAGAATAATACAGACCTCATAGTACACAACAGTGAAAACCCTTAGCTTTTACAATGTCACAGCTTCCCCTTCTTCACTACTCTTGTCTCAACACACGGAGAAGTTGATCGCAATGCATTAGCAGCAAGGCCATTCCTCTCTTCTTATAGGCAGTCTTTGTCGTTTTTTCTAAGTTAATACAGTTAAGCATTACATATTTAATTTTAATTGAAAGATTCCTAGCTTACTTAGTCGGTGCTGTTTACCGAGTTACATATTATTAATTATTGGATAGAGATAACAGAATAAGAATCAATTATAAGAGCTGATCTCCACCTTCCTCGGTATTTGGTAATGGAATATAATAATATAAGAGACTAATAGAATTGCTTGAATTAGTTGAATTAGTATATATAGTTGGTATAAAATAATAATCCTTACCCTATGTTCTTTAATTCAATAACATTAGTGGCTCATCCTTCTTTTGAAGTTGCATGTCTTTGACTAGGTAATTCCTCTACCAGCTAATTTATTGTTAAATTACTTGTAAGATGCAAATGGGTAAAACCTGTCTTAAAGCAAGCCTTCATTATTAACACTCAAACATACTCAAGTGTTGTTTTTCTATTGTATTTAGTTCTTTGTCTTGCCTTGCTATTCCAGCTATCTCGAACATTGATATTCCAATATGACTTTTCATGGGATATAATTATATTACCCAGAAAGTAGCTTATATCAGAATATATATGCTCATCTCATTTGCCACCTTTATACTTAATTACCATCTATGAATTATCTATAATCATTATAGCATGACAAGTTAAAATTAAGGGGTTAACTTCTACCATCTTATGTATAGCAGATTTAGGAGGGTTATTATGATTAAATAGACAGTAAACTTCGTGTTAATTAGTTCTGAAAACAAATTGAATGTTATTACGGACATGCTCAATGACAGCCGCGTACGTTTTTGTCTGTTTTGTTATAGTGATCAAAGGTCAACGAAAATTATTGCAGACTGTAAAGGGAATAAAATAATATTAAAAAGAAGAAAAGGTCAATAACAAAAGTCAATGCTCTTGTTTGTACATCGCAACCTCCTCCCAAGTTGTTGTATACAATTATATATATTACGTGCTGGTATGAATAGTGTCTATTTTATTTACTTAACAGCAAACATATGATTAGTTATAGCTATATCTAACTTATAAACAAGACCAAAGAATATGCTTCTGCAGGAATACGTATAGCTGTGTATCTTGAAAAACAAGAAGATACCTTGACCTTGATCTAGACAAAAAGAAAAAAATGGAAAAAAGTTCTCCATAATCAACGGCATGTTCATGTTTTACTTTCGGATTACTAACTAACAATAATCAATATATAAATATGAAAGAATGTCCACCATATTAATTAAGGAGGAGGATATATATATATATATATATATATATGCATATATAACGTGAAGTACTTCCTGCAAATACACAAGTAGAATTGGTAGGATCGTGCGATTAATTAATTAATCTTGCAAAAGGTACGTGAAAGTTGGTAATTTTTAATGATGTTGGTTTATGTAGGATGATGAAAGAATCAAATGGTCAAGGAGAGAAAAGTTCCACGAGTTATGTAGTTACCTAGGGGAGGTGCTTTCATTTATCTGTTTGTTAGATAGTACTTGTCTAATTATGTTATCCAATTGAAAGAGAGCAACATTCTAACTTCCATATGTACATTATACACTCTCCAAATCATGTTGTCATAAATTTTTAAGAAGTTTGATGAATTCAGCTCTTTTTTTTAATAAAAAAAAGGTTTTATCAATTTGTTGAAGCTAAACTTGATTTATTTTAGGTTAGAATGATATTATGAAGAATTGAAAAGATCAAATCTTTCTATAATTAGACTACTTTTTAGATTTGTATATATGTATAATAATAAAAAATATATTTTGTACAAAATATTCATATATCAAACTTTCCGCAAGCCATTTGTTTTAACACATATGTGCTTTCAAATTAAAAATTTATTAGAACACAGATTAAAAGATATTGCAAAAGAATGCTATCTGTGATGATACCTACCTTAATGATAGAAAAAGTGGTACGGTGACGTAGCAGTCACAGATGAAGTGAGATACTGATAAGGACAGGAAAAACGAAACAGATGACAGGAAAATATATGTATGGCCATAGTCCATAGATGTGTTTTGAAATTTGAAAAGTGGGTTTTGGAGGGAGTGAATTAAATAAACGTAGGTAGGGTTATACTAATGTGCTTAAAATGGTGTTAAAAAAGGATTAAGTTGCAAACAAAATTCCAAGACATATTTAACTGTAATTTAATAGTAATTAAAAAAAAGTGAGATAATATAAGATTGAATTAATGAGAATGGGTCCCTGAAATGGCAAGTTGGTAAGAGAAAGATCCAACAAGGTCCGCTCCTTCTCCCAATTCCACACGTTTGGCCCATTCATGTTGGCCCTTTAAGAATCTAAATCCCCTTTCTGTTGTGATTCTTAGTCACTTTAGTGTAGGAGATAACAGTAACTAAGATATGATAATTTTGCAATTCAAATTTGGTAAAACCAAAACCTCTTCTTCTTAATATTTAAAATGACACATTACATATAGTACATATATACCACCCAAGTCTGAATTCTATCACTGCAGCCCTCCATGACATATATATCTATGAGAATTTATAGAGTTTATGATGAAAGATTCACATGTAGGCTGTTTAATTTGTTTATTCGTCTAGAGCAGCTCCAATATTGAGGAGAGTTTGTGCTTCGACAAGGATTTTCATGTTAAGTTAATAAGAGTTCAGTGTGGACGAACACATAGCAAAGAATATAACTATAACTTTGTGTCCTACTGTTATAGATTGACTCTAGAATGTAAGAGGTCAATATTGTATTAGAATAATTAGGGATTAAATGTTGGAATTTTATGGATTAATGTTAAGTAATCATAATTTATGACAGTTATGAATTCATACTAAATGTGTTTTATTATATTTGATGACATCGGTTATGATATAAATACATTTCTCCCGACTGTTTTGACTTGCATTATATTTATCTATTGTTTAATTTGTTCTAAACAATTGTGGGTTGTAATTTTTTTTTTTGAAATCTTGTGATTTTTTTTCTCTTCAAATAAGTCATTCATATATTTCAAAATGTCTATTTGTTTGATTTGATTTTTTGATATGTTTAATTTAAATAGAATTTGTTATGTGTAATATATACGTGTTTAATTATGCATTAGACAAAATCACCACAGATTTTGTAATTATGATTAGAATGTTAATTATCAATTTCTTTGAAAACACTTTTTTGTTCATTAGCAGATTATATATGTCAATCTGAATCTAATTCAAAATGTCAATATATATTGACATTGGAAATGCATGGTGGTGAGGGAGTGGGATGGTGCTATTGGTAGCTGACGGGAGATTGGAGATAGCACGAAGGAAATGAAGTTATGAAAGAGATGTGTAATCTGAGCCTGTGGCAGCACTTTGCCCCAAGAACAGGGACAAGTTGCATAGGATCCAAATAGTTTAGAACGAAAGGACAAACAGTTTTGGTCAACCAATAAAAAGGACCAACATACTACACAAACATATATAATCTCTTCCCTTCCTGTAATCACGCGAATCACATCAAAAGGACCCATGGTTGTTGGAGATACAAAAGCTGTCTCCTTTCTCACCAAAAAAATATCAAAAGAGAAAAAAAGTATAATCTCTCTAATGGGCCAATCAAAATCGGCATCACTCATCTTCATCATCAACCAAAGCGTCGTCTTTTCTCAACGGTCTTCCAGAAATTCGAATCCCATTTTCCAATCAGGTATGTCTTCCCTAGTATTTTCTCGGAAATTGGTTGTTTGTCTTTCTACTGCTTCATAGCTTATCAGACCAAAGTACTTGTTATTTCTTTGAGCGTGTTTCTGTATTTCATTTTGATTTAATTTAGGCTAACCTGACAATAAATAAAATGTATTAATTAAAAGAATAACTTTTCACCGTTTCATGCTGACATTCACCAAAAACTACATATTAAGCTGCATTTTGTCATGCATGATTTAGAAAAACGCCAAATTAAACGATTCTTAATTGATGCATAAATGTTTTTAGTGTTGAAAAGCACATGGCAAAGAGTGATTTGTTATTTCTTTAGTAATTTTTAATGACAGAGTGGTGGAAAGCACTTGTATGTAATTTTCTTCCTCTAAAACAACAAAATTGTCAAGTAAACATGCTATTTTAGATAAATTTTGTAAGTTGCTTATATACTACACTGATTATGTATTAATAAATAATATTCATTTTTTAAATTAAAAGACTCACATTATAAATAGACAGAATAAAAATAAATATTTAAATTTTATTAATCAATATACAAATAATACGATACAATATATGCATTCAAAATTTTTTTATTTTATTTATAATGTAAGTCTTTTAATTTAAAAAATAAAATATTAAATAAACATTATTGATCAAGTGACAGAGTATATATACATAAAAATTTCTTCTTGAAATAGGAAAAATATTGTTTAATCTATTAAGTTCTGTAAAAATGATATATACATTCTTAATTAGTTAATCAAATGAGTATATTTAAAGGATTTGAATATTTTAAAACAAAAAATAAATAAAGTTTTTGAAGTAAGAGAGAAAAATAAAAAAAATTTAAATTGTAATTTATTTAGGATAAATTTTTTATTTATCTCTTTTATAATAATTTTTTTATTTTTTTATTTTTTAAAGATTTTACCATATAAAGTAGTTAGAGGATTCTTTCTCAAATGTTTTTATCAAAAAAATAATTGTGCTATGAAATAACAAGAAAAATTGTCTTAATTATGAAAATAACGAGGATCCCAAATATGATTGGTTAATGGATTTGGAAAGGGCCAACCTCTCATTCATTAGAAATAATGATTAGCCTTTTTGTGACGCAGCAATGATAAACACACTTGAAATTAAGGAATTCCTATATTTATAAATCCAAAGGGCTTCAATCGGGAAAAGGAAAGAAAAAGAAAATCATAAAGCATGTCCATCTAAAGCGGTAATAGAGGCAATAATCCAAACCTAGATCATCAGAAACAATGATGAGAATTTATTACAGATTAATTGTTTTGAGTGAGAAAAAACCAGTCGAGTGGCAGTTTTGTAAATAGGACAAAACAGGAAGGACAAAAAGGAGAGGAAACTGTAGATAAAGTAAGCCCTCAGGCAGAAATTTGAAACGAGTGGCCGTTTGAAGTTCAAAGTTAAGAGAGAGAGTGGGGCAGATAGCTTCAAAACAAACTTCAATGCAACCCAACAAAACTCATTAACCACACCCATCTCTCAAATTTAAAATCTCTTGCAGAAGAGAGAGAAAGACAAAGAGAGAGAGAAGAGAGAAGAATGACGGGGCTAGTGATGGTGACGAAGGGAGGAGGGTGTGGCGGAGGAAAGGGAGCGAAGAGAGGAAGAGCCGCCGCCGAAGAAGAGCAGAACCAGCTGTCGCTCGTGGCATTCCTCTTGGCTGCCTTGAGAAAGTCCATGGTGGCGTGTCGGGTGGATCGACCCGACGATGTCATCTCCACCGTTCATCACATGGAAATCGGATGGCCCACCAACGTTCAGCACATCACTCATGTCACTTTCGACCGCTTCAATGGCTTCCTGGGTCTTCCCGTTGAGTTCGAGGTTGAGATCCCTGGTCGTGTTCCCAGTGCTAGGTATTTCACCTAGATTTGTTTCCTTGTACTTCCTGATTTTCTAAGATTTTACTTAACATTCTCCAAGGTTTACTTCTTTGGCGACGAATGGATAGCTTTTGTTCTTCGTGGGTCTGATTGTGTATGTGAGAAACAGAGAAAGAGAGAGACTTTTGTACTTGAAGCAACTTTAGGGCTAGCGAAGAACAAGCTTTACTCTGGTCGCTAGATATAGCAACTCTTCTAAATTCTTAATGGCTTAATGGAGGAATACATCAAATGAAAGTAACGCATTTAGGCTGGTTGCACATTATCCTTCAATGTTCTTCGTTTAGATGAAAAAAAAAAAAAGGTAAAGAGAAGGTAGCAAAATGGGGAAGTTTGTGATTGTTTTGGGTTTAAAGCATATTTTTCATTGTATATTTCAGTGCTATGCCAGCCTCAATGAAGGTAGATTAGTATTAAGTTTTCTTTTCGAATATGCACATAATATAGATGTACAAATTCAAGTATGCACTGTTCCATTCTATCTCGTCTACTGTTTCTTATCAGTAATTTGCTAATTGCTTTTGCATTTTCAAAATTTAATTCCAGCTTCTCTAATTTGCATTTTAAACATCAAAACTTGCAGTGTAAGTGTGTTTGGCGTCTCAGCAGAATCAATGCAATGTTCGTATGATTCGAAAGGAAATAGTGTCCCCACTATTCTGTTGCTAATGCAGGAGCGTTTATACTCACAGGGAGGCCTGAAGGTACCAAATTTATGATAAGTATTAGCTAATTATAATACCAAGATGTTGCAAGTATTCAGTTGCAGATTCATCTTTATTTACATTTCCATGATTTTTCAGCGTGAGGGAATATTTCGCATAAACCCAGAAAACAGTCAAGAGGAGCATGTGAGAGATCAGTTGAATAGGGGCATTGTGCCCGATGACATTGATGTCCACTGCTTGGCAGGTCTAATTAAAGCCTGGTTCAGAGAGCTTCCTTCGGGAGTGCTAGATGGACTCTCCCCTGAACAAGTTCTTCAATGCAACACAGAGGAAGAATCTGTTGAGCTTGTGAACCAGCTAAAACCAACTGAAGCTGCTTTGCTCAACTGGGCCATTGATCTAATGGCTGATGTTGTAGAGGAGGAGGAATACAACAAAATGAATGCAAGAAATATTGCAATGGTTTTTGCTCCAAACATGACTCAGGCATGTCTCTACAAACTTTTATTTTTTAAATGATTAATATGTGCAGTATGCAGCAGGCTTATTCTCTTACTGCAAGCATGGTGAAGTATCAACACTTGGAAATCTTCTGTTTCTTAATTTGCTATTTTTATTTTGTCTTTCTATAACAGATGTCTGATCCATTAACGGCTCTGATGCACGCTGTCCAAGTGATGAACTTACTCAAGACCTTGATAATGAAGACTCTTAGAGAACGTGAAGAGACAACGACAGGAGGATATTCACCCATGTCATTTCGTTCATCAGATCGCCAATCTGAGGATGGATATGACAGTCAGCTAGAAATGGAGACCAGTGGTGAATTGAGAGGGACAAGGACAGATTATGATGATCATGCTCACTACAGCCATAGTAGTGAAGAGGAAGGCGGGGCTGAATCATTAAGTGAGATAGAGGAATGCTTCCTGAAGCAGTTGGACGAAAACACCAAAGTATGCTCAGAAGAACCTGCAGGGTATTTGCAAGAGGACTGTGCTAGCCCCAAAAGTTGCTCTGGCTTTAACATGGAATCTGCCATGTCATTTACTGATAGCAAAACTGGGATTTCCTGCTTGAGTTCCACTTATGGCGAAAAGTCAAGGACAGCCCAGACTGCTGCTGGATCAAATGTTGACACTAGTCCATCAATAGGATGTACAGGCAGTGATGATGTGGAGATGATGGATAAATTTGAAGATTCTGTTTCACCAGTACCACTGTTTCCATCCAATTAGGAACTGAATTTCCTTTTAGCAGTGTTTGAGGACCTTGTTTCAGATTTTGTCTTGCAAGCAGGGCTGCTTGTGTAAATTAATACATGGGGTAGGAAGTGTTTGCTTGATGTGGATTGTGTGAAGGTCATGTTCAGTTTAGGGCTGAACTTGACCTCGTTCTATATGTTTCTAACCACGACCAATGGAGATGGGCTACCATTTTAGGGGTAGTCACATTTTCAGATTTCGCATAGGTGAAGATGAAGGTCCAAGGAATTGATGAATTCTTAGGAAGCTTGGCAGTGTACGTTATGTATGATCAAAATTTAATGGATTCCATATTTCTTCAATGTACTATCTCGATATTGAATCCCTTTCCAATGCATCATAACGAGGTACTTCACATCTCCCTCATTTCTCTTCTCTCAACCGGTTGTGGGAAAAATGAAGGCCTTAATACCTTGTAGGAATCAACTTGCTTTCTAAAATTTATCAGCTGCCGCAACTATTAAGTAGATAGGAACTTGACAGAATACTATCTACTATTTATTTATATGGCTAAAATGTATAAGACTTTTTTACTTTAGTCTTTGTGTGTACATAATTTTTTTGTATTGTCAAATGTGATTTAGAACTTTTTTGTATTTTTAAAATATTACATAAAATTTATTTTTGCCTAATTTCTTGTGAAAAAACTAATGATAATACATACATCAACTTATAAAATGTTATGTTAGAATAAATAATTGAAAGATAATAAATAAAAAGACAAAAATATCAATAAAAAATTGATGTTTTAATGGTGAATAAATAAAAATATATTTAACTTAACATCTTATAAGTTAATGTATTTATTGTCGTTAATTTTTAAATAAAAAATTAAAAAAAAATAGTTTTAATGTAATATTTTAAAAGTATAAGAAGATTTTGAATTATATTTAAAAGTAAAAAGAGTTATGTGCACGTAAGTTATAGTACAAATTTTTTTTATACATTTTAACTTATTTATATATCTAATAATTTTTGTTAGAATTTCATAGTCAAATGATAACTAAAACTAAATTTTTAAATAAAAAATTAGACGAAAATAGTTTTAATGTAATATTTTAAAAGTATAAGAAGATTTTGAATTATATTTAAAAGCAAAAAAAGTTATGTGCACATAAGTTATAGTATAAAATTTTTTTATACATTTTAACTTATTTATATATCTAATAATTTTTGTTAGAATTTCATAGTCAAATGATAACTAAAACTAAATCTGCTCAAAACCAACAACTGTCCTTTGCACTTGGATACATTGAGATTCTTAGAGATGCTTTTAAATTAGTGTTGTCCTAGTTAATCCAATATTTTTTAAGATGACATCATTGATATCTCAACCTTTTAAGAGATTGATTCTCTTTACCACTAGATCACCATAAGATCTGTGTGTATAATAATAAAATATTTTACACAAATTGTGAAGATCCAAGAATCCAATATTAGAGAACTCTCCAAGCTCCTATTTTATAATTCTGTCTTTGCCTTCTTCACATTAGATAAAATCAGCCAATTTCATCAACTAAACAAATTTCCTTGTGTCATTTGTGGACCTCGAAAATATACAACCTCAAAATGGTAGACTTCGAAAATCATGTGTGACAAACGATCTACTACATAAGAATGCCTCTCACTAAATTTTATTAGATATTTTAGAAAGATTTTTAGATAAAGCCAGTCTACAAAAGGCAAGTATATTATGGTAGTAATAAATAAACATGTTAGATATAGATTTACCTTAAAATTTCCCACCTTTTTGAGTGAAGCATTTTATGGGTTGGTTGGCACGAGGGCATCAGTATTTTAAAGAATGGATGGTACGAGAAAATGTAACCAAGATTATTCGAATCGAAACCAGAAGGAAATTACAGATATCTCCATGATGATCAGTTATAAAAGAAAAACAGATATTGCACATGGACCTTTGTTGAAAAACGATGATAATTACTTAGCTGCATCAGTTTAATTAGGAAAATACATAAAATTGAAATCTTTTTAGACATCTTTAATCCAGCACACCCTTGCTCCTAATTAAAAAGATATAAAACAATATACATACAGATACAGTAGAGACAAAATATGGAAGAATGAAAGAAATGAATGAAGTGTTGGAGTTAAGATTTCAAGCAATCTTCCCAGAAGCGTCTGTTCTTTTCAATCTCATCCACCAACTCTGAACCTGAATCAACAGACTCACTTGACTTGTGGGGTTGCTGAATCTCATCATCATCATCGTCATCGTCTTCATAATATGATCTTCCATACAAGCAAACCTCCTCATCTTCTTTCTTCTCATCATCAAGTTCATCATGGGATACGTATCCATTTATGACTTTACTGACATTGCCAGTCTCAGATGCATCGTAGCTGCAAGATTGAGCATCATCATCATCAGAGAAGGCAACAGCATCCATGATGGGGTCAGAGAGGGCTTCAGAATCGCCAGAGGCCTCAAAAAGCAGGTAAGAAGAAACATCAGTAGTGGCCTTTATGTCCATCACCATCAACAACAACATCTACCTTCTACAACACAAGAGGCAGTGAATGAAGTGAAGGGGTATTGAGTCTGTGCTTTGGAATCCTGCAAGTATTAGAGAGAAACAAAGGGCATCATTAAAAGCGAAACGTGGGGTGTTTTGTTTGACACTGACATGATAAAGAGAGGGCTATCTCAAATGGGACTTGTCATAATTATAGGAGAGGAAGAAGGAGAAGAAGAACTAGGATTGTTGTCGTGATCTTAATCTTCTAGAAGGATTACAACTAGCTTAGCTTAGCTCATGCCCAATTGCAACAGCCAACAGAGATATATACCCACCCTTCTAGAAGATTGATAGGCGATGATTTAACACAGTGGAGGAGAATACTTTTCTAAAATTATTCATAAAATAAAGTTTTCACGTGCTATTTTTTTATTATAAAATTTTAATAGAAAAAACTAAAAAAATTCTATCTAAATATGATCCTATGTTAATATTTTAGGAAAAAAAGACGACAATAGATCATATAAGTAAAATGATAAAGTCGTAAAGTCATAAAATAAAGAAGAAAATAATTAAACTTTAAAATTTATTTATATTTTTTTTCGCGGTAGCTTGCGATTTTTTTTCATTTTAAAGAATCTCCTCCCGATAAAGTCCTAAATAGACCGATAGAGTCACACCCGTCATAAAAGCAAGAATAGATAAATAGGTTACTTATATTATTTAGAGACACCCTTAAATTAAAATACTTAAATTGGTTATTGACTTATCGTTGTCTATATTTGGCTTTGGCTTTGGCTTTGGCTTTGACAAGTGAAGCCTCCAATCCAAAGAGTGAAAAGTAGAAGCCAAGATAAAATGACAATTTGGGAGTAAGGAATAATCACGAGAAGAATATAGAGGGTGTGGACATTTTCAACTTTGGTATTTCAAAGAAAATTAAAAAGAGTACAGAAGAGAAAAGCACGTTCTAAACAAGTATTTGGTCATATAATTGAGTATGGTAAAGGAACACGTATATTATAAGGAACATATGATTGAGTATGGTAAAGGAACACGCATATTATAAGAAGCAAACTAATCCAATCAAAAAATGGGTAGTGGGGAGCCCACTGTTTTGCCCACAACAATTTAGTCATAGTCATAGTCATGGTGATATGCATGCAGCATGCTTCTCTTTTGTGGCCGCCAGCAATTAATTGTTACATAAACCTAACGTGTTTAAAACAAGTTACTGATTAATAAAGATGATGATGACCGTACAAATATGTATTTTTTTTAAAAAAATTTTACATTAATCACTTAATATTTTCTCATAAATAAACAAAAATAGAAAATATATCGAGTATGCATATGCAAGGTAACCTGAACCCTGTGAACAAAAATTATTGTTAGGATGAGGATTGATTCAATTTAAATGGATGACTAATTGAACTCATTGTATTTTTAGTCATTTAATAAATTTTTTAGAGTCAACTGATCTAATATAAATTGATTTTAATTAGTTTGTACTAAATTAATCTAATTGATTTTTTTATAAAAATTTGTATAAATTATGAAAAAATATAATTTTAATTATTTTTTTAATTTCAACTATGAAAATAAGTTTTTTAATCATAAATTTATATTAAAATTAGTTTAAAATATTTTAATTATTTTTTAATTTATTTTGTTTAATATTTTAATATATTTAAAATTTAATTAATATATAAAAATACAATAAATAAATATATATATTAATTTAATTAAATAAGTTTAATTCAATTTGAATAAAAATAAAAATCATTTAAGAATCGAATTGAACTAATTAATTTTAAAAATTTTTTATTCAATTTATTCAATTAAATAATTAATTTTAATTACTTTTAATTAAATCATTGATTCAATTTGATTTAAATCTGTTTATCTTAATTACAGTGCCAATAGGCTATCTAAATTCTAAATCAAACAAAAGAACATAGCCTCTTCCTTAAATTATATCCACTAAAGTCTACAACCCAAATTCAAATTCAAAATCTTGCATCTCCTGTGAAAAACCCTCACTCCTCACTAAGCCAACTTACACTTTCGGTTAGTGGTATACATTATTCTTACTATACTTTTAGTTTAAAATGTTACACTTATATCTTCTTTAATTTATCTTTCTTTAATAATTTTTTTTTTTACCAAATAAAACTGTAATTTTATTTTTAATATAACAATAAATATATTTAATTTTATATTATATTTTAACAAAAAATTCTTAATATAACAATAGAATATTAAATAATTTTATTATTTTAAAATAAATATATTGTATAAAATACGAATTACATGACAAAAAATAAATGAAAAAAATTTGTACAACATATTAAACTTCAGAGGCACCAATAATAAATTTTAAAATTAGAGAAGTAGTAAATATAATTTTAGTTTATTCTAAAATTTGTGATCCCATGAATCTTATGCTAAATTTCTTTTTTTGAAAAAGGTAAGTTTCAAGAACCTAAATAACTAATAATAGTACTGCCATCCAAAAATTGTTAAACTATGTACCATTCATTACTAGCCATAAAATCCACCGACTATTTAGCCAACTTACAACGAAGAACGTCTACCCTTTCCGTTGGCGAAGCTGAGAATAACTGCTTCTGCGGAACGGAACCAATAAAAATGGTCCAAGACTCATTGCGTCAATTGAGACCACGCAAAGGCTATTAGGTTCTAGCAGGTGCAAACAATAGTTTCTCACAACTGCATGTCAACAATGAGAAAGAAACGACAAAAGTGTGATGTAAACTAGTGTTTGGTCGGTGAACCATGGGTGCCAAAAGAAAAAGAGTGATCCTTTCATGGTTGAAACCATAAAGTTAAAATACAAGATAGGCGTTGAGGGAAAAATCAATAAATTAATAATCAATGTCTAAATGAACTTTCATGTTACAGAAATTACAAATTGTATAAACATCAGATGGATCATGAATTACAATGTGAATTCTACACTGTTTCGCTTCAGTAAGGCTTACTCTGCTTGTTGTCCCTCTTAAGCTGAACCTTTAATTTCTTACCACTTAACTGACATCCATTCATCATACTAATGGCAACTTGAGCAGCTTCTGGGGAATCATAACTAACAAACCCTGTAAAATTGGACTACATAAGACACTGAAATCTCCAAGCAAGCCTGTCAAATTCATTAATAAACAGAACACCAGCTTACCGAAACATTTGCTTACACCAGTTGCTTTATCCACAAATACTTTAGCACTCAAAACTCTACCAAATGGTTGAAACGCAGTTGCAAGCTCTTGATCTCCATATTCTGGAGGTATGTGATAAATAAAGAGATTGGCACCAGGTGGTCCTGAGTCCCAGAAAATAAGACAATGAGCAGAATTATCACCAAGTAGACATTGGATTTTCAAAATAAAAGGTGATAGATGGAAAAACTTGGATAGTAGATATATAATAAATACACAGAGACTACAGACCTTCGACTTGAGTGCTGGAATTTTTATTGGCGCCTGAAGATGCAGCAGAGTTGCTAGTACCTCCTGCAGGTGAAATTGAACCAGGAGAACTGCTCAAAGGCCTTGGACTTATAACGCCTCCAGCATATGCCATTGGATGCTGTAAACCTGGAACTGCAGTATAAGAGCCATAGTAACTTGCAGGAGGCACAGGATAATTTCTAGGGTTCATATTGGGGCCGAGGTCAGGCCCCAATGTATTTCCTTGACTCATGTGAGGCATCATATTATGATAACCAGGTTGATTCTGCAATGGTGGCAAGCGGTATGGCATGAGCCCGTAGCCCCCAGGAGCCTATCAAGAGAATAACAGTATCATAACAAATGTAGCCCCACCAAGATACCATGCAAATGAATGTAAAGATTTATGATAGGATGACTCCATAAAAATTGCCTCAGGTACGAAAAAGTATCATTACATATAATATAAATAGGGTAAATTACTCTCCCCTTCTCTAAAAGATGTTCAAATTACACATTCCTTCCCCTCTGATTAGAAAATATACACAAACTTTCCAGAAGCTAAAAAATAACTAAAATACTCTCCAAAATAATATTGATTGATTTTATTAAAAGTATAACACGAGGAAATGCACTTCTAAAAATTTTATTTTAATATTAATTATTTTGTGTAAAAAATCAGAGTTCTAAATATTAAAAAGTAATTATTTTGTATTAGTCAAATACATATTTAATATTTGTTATGTTATATAAATAATAGATATAGGGGTATTTTGATCAAAATAAGTGGAATTGTAGCTTATATTTTATTGCAAGGAAAATCAATATAGGGCATCTATTGATTTCAGGGTAAGCGCAGATATTTTTCAAAACAAAAGGGATGGCCATGTAATTTTTTCATTTCTTAGGAGAGTGTAAACTACCCTAAATAACATATTATAGTAGATATATAGAAGTTACCTGATAACCATATCCATTATATTGGGGAACATAACCCATTGGCAAGGCTCCAAACAATGAAGGGTGCTGAGAATCAGTATGAGGCATATTAGAAGCTTGAGACTGTGCTTTCTGAGCCCTCCGAGCTTGTCTTTCCTTTTCAGTGTCTGCCCATTTGACCACCAAAGGAACACTTGAACCCTATAGAAGATAACAATCAGACAGAAATTCCATGATCAACCTAAATTTCATGTTAGCATTGATATCATTGGCAATTATAATTGATATCCTTGGCAAATAAAATCATGTATAAGCTCATATCAACCTGAAAACAAACAATTACGTAAGCATGTTGTATAAAGAAAAGGTATCTGCACAAAGTCCAGTGTTTGATCAGTCGCCCTAGTTAACTACTGGTTCTTAGGAGATGTGATACTTTAAGTAACTTAATAATCCAATTGATTGTGCATGACAGAGACAAATGTGCAACTGTACTAGGGATCCATTTAGCAAATTTATGATTAAACATATTACGTGTTAATTGACACTGACAGAGTACCAGTGCATGTATGTGATTGTGTAGTGATCTTTGTTCAGCTTGGATGCAAAACGTATGATAAGCCTCACAGGCCAGAGTTTAAGTTTGTCTGTCCAAACTTGGATCCATTTTGAGCCTGTCATATAAATAATGAGTCAAGCCTGAGCCTGGAACATCATCTTACACAAATCAATTATAAGCCAGGTTTAAATTTCTAAATCAAGATAAAGGTCTACAATTAAAAAATGTACTAAGTATTTGCGGTTCTACAATTACATTTGAGACACATGATTAAATGTTCACGTCCCTCGCCAATAGGATTTTGTGGCTGAATGCCGCTTGAAGGTCCAAAATGCTGCAAACAGGATTTACAACTAAAATTGTAATTTTGTTTAAAAACATGCCCTCTCCATTTTACCACATACAGAGAACCAAAACATGTTATGAATCTACATCAGCACATAATGTGTATGGATAATTAATCTTAGCCTTGTGTGTACATCACATTATTAAAATTGGATATTTAATATTAGTATCACTGAATTGGCAAATATTTTAAATCAGTTATTACAGCTGCAGCATGTACAGAAAATTAAATTCTCTCCTTGCTTACAGTGTTAAATTATGGTACCAGATGAAACATTTCAACACAAATTCATAATGTAACAATTACTACATGACAACCAAACAAATTATATAATGTCAAGAATTCAAGGAATAGTTGCATTAAACACTAACCTCCATCTTATGTTTTCCATTGATTGCCTCCAGGGCAGCAAGAGCCTGTTCTTTGGTTTCATACTTCAAAAAGGCACAGCCTACCACCAAGGATAAGAACATGTAATAAACCTTTGTAGTTTAGAAACACAAGAGCCCAGAACAAATGAAGGATACCTTTAACTTCGAAATTAGTACCTTTACTTGTTTGCTGAGAACCTCGTAAAATCTGTAAATCCTTTATAGTTCCGTACTTGGAGAAAAGAGTAGACACTTCAGCTTCAGAAACATTTTTTGGAAGCATGCCAATAAAGAGTTTGTGTTCTGAATTTAAGAACCAAAAATAATTTATCAAGGTACATGTCCAATAAAGGAAAGAGAAAGCTTCATTTCAAAAATAAAAAGCATAACAAAGGAGAGCTAGCATATGAATTGGAAACAAAATTTTTTACTAGGTAATGGAAATATATTACACCTAATCTTTCCAACTCGCCATCTGCATACTTCACTTGCAACGGACTAGATGCCTATATTGGAAACAAACAACAGGATGTTTTCCAATTAAAATGAGAATAATATGAGCATATCATGCAGTGGTGAAAGCAAAGACATTAATAAAGTCATTATTATCAGTACTGAAGGAAAGACTAAAGCTAGTTATGAAATCAAAATATTTCAAATCCTGTCCAGTTTTCATACACATCTTTAGATCACAACTAATAGAACCAATTAAGGTCTTAGCAACAACCGGAGGGTAGAGAATGCCCTTGAAGCATCCCTCCCAGTTGATATAATTCCTAGGTCAGAAAATGTCAATAAGCATAAAAACATATATTGTAAAAGAAGAGTTCATTAAGAAATTTGATTTTTTTTTTTTAGAGGCCAAAAATCTTAAAATTGGGACCATAAGGCAGTGAGATTGACAATCAGCTTGAATCGAATTATCAAAACCAAGATATTTTATTCAGTTCAGCATGTCTGGTGGAAACAATTATTGTGTCTGCATGTTCTCATGCATACTAGAGTAAAACTAACAAGAATAATAATCTGTTTCCCTCAAAATCACAAACCTGACGGAGGAGGGGTTGAACGTCTATTCTTCCCCTTCTCCTGGGATTTTAAAATATATTTAGCTACTTCATCAGTGATCAATATCAATACTTACAATTAGGATATACGTTACAGTAAAATAAACCACAATGTGGATGGAAGTAGGTTTTAGTTAAGTTGTAGTGCGGAGTTCGGTACCCAAATATAGTAAGTGCCACATATAAAGTGACTAAACTTAAATAGTTCTTGCCCGTTTAAGATACTCATAACTAGGTGGCTGTGAGCATTAGCGACTATTATAGGACCAGCCTTTTACTCAGTCGCCATTCGATCAAAACGCTCCACTTCGGCATTATGATTACAAATGCTAACACGAGGGAAGGAAAAAAAAAAAACACAAAACAAAAACCCAACCCATAATAATAAGATATTAAATTACAAATATTGAACGCACTAACCCCAGGTAGCGTTTTCTTATTATGACACGCATTGACCGCCTTGTCTGCCTCTTCCCTCGACGGACAGATTACAAAGCAACACCCTGCAACAAAACGCAACCAAAACCCACGAAATTAGGGTTGGAACGACACATTCGTAAGCTAAAACTCCGTAAATCTGACCAATCTTGCAAATCAAGAAAAGGCACACATTTGACCGAATCAAAGAGTGGAAGATGCGAGATTTGAATTGAGAGAGGGAAACGAACCTCGGGAGGAGCGAGTGATTTTATCCTTGATGATGTTGACCTCATCCACCAAAGCGAACTCCTTGAACATTGCGAGGAGTTCAGCTTCCGTCATATGCTTCGGCACTTGACCCACAAACAACTTCACACTCTCCTCGCTAGATTTTCTCTCTTCCTTCCCCTCCGCCATTAATAATGCCTAAGTTCTCTCCTTCAGTCTCACTCCTGTTCTTCTTCTTCTCCTTCTCTCTCTCTCTTCTGTGTGTCAGTATTTCTCGCTCATAAATTTTGGTTCCTAGGCACCTAGCTATAAAATTTTCTCTCTCTCTCTCTCTCTCTCTATGAGTTTGGTTTCTCTCAGAGTGCGAATTTTGGAGTCGTCGCAGGGAAATTGGGGCCTTTCTGGATGGCAAAGTTGGATCTTCGATGGATATAATAATTATTATGAAATATTTTAGTAAGGGCTTATTTCAGAGCCTTTTTACGAAATTGCCATTACAGCTGTTCAAGAACCGAGCTTATAGTATAGCCTTATAGTTATAGGCACACAAGCGAGGAGTTCAGTGTTTCTAGTTTTCTACTTTCCAGTTTCCATAATCATAATGCACTTTGAACCACTGACTCTGCTTCCCCTACCCTTACCCTTCGCATTTCGGACACACAACTGAATTGCCTTAATTAGGAACATCAATCAAAGAGACGATTTAGGGTAAAAAAGTCAGTTTCTAATTTCTCTAGTTAAGAAATATTTAGTCTTGAATTTATGTCCCAATAAATCATTCAAAATTCATTTATTATAGAGTTTTTAATGATTCTGTATTAATTGCTAATTTCCAAACTAATATCCGGACAAGATCACGTACGCAGCCATTTAATTAATTGCCATCGCACAAACTCTATAAATAAAGAGCTTCCCATTATTGCCAAGGTATTTTCAATTTTTTATCACCCGTTTATTAAATTTTATTATTGTTTTTATGTAATGTGAGTGATCAAAATTATAATAAACACAAGAGTGGTAAAATGGAAATTAAATGTCCCATCAAGCTCTTTTATGAGTGTCATTACCATATGTTTCAGCTTGTGAGGCATCTCTAAATATTGTATACATATTCTGAAATGTTTCTCATTCCTATATACTTACACTTCAACTTTTTTCAAATTTTGGAAAATTTTCGTCTGTCATATAAATTTTGGGGGAATATTAGAAAAAAGGTAAAATTATTGTACTCTCCAATAGTACGTCTCTATCACTTGGCTATATGACGTAGATCCTGTTTGCAGTTTGGTAGTTGTTTCGGTTTGATAAAGTAATTTAATAAGTGTTTTTTAATATTATTGTATTTAACTTTTTTAAATATTGCTTTCATTAAATTTTGAAATTACATATGTTTTAATAAGTAAATAAAAATTAAAAAAATATATGCTTTCAAGAATATGTTTCAGTTTTAGGCTTTTATTCTTAGTAAAAGAATTGCTTATGATAGTTACTAAGTGTTTTTACAAATTTAGCTAAATACCTATTTTTTAAATAAATGTTTCCTTTGAACAAATAAGCAAGTTTTTTCCAAATAATTGCTAAGTCAATAAGGCCAATAGTCTTCACAAAATAGTTGCTAAGTCTGACTTTTATTATTATTATTATTATTATTATTATTATTAAACGCCATATATATTGCTGCATTCTGACATAGTCCACAATTACCTTGAAAATTAACAGGAACTTTTATTAAACCTAAACTTACGTAAGAGGGTCAGCAAAATTACTCTTCATAAGTTCAAAAAAAAAAAAAAAGAACTTGTTTTGGGAATTTTATTAATTACTAATGACTTGAATATTTAATTATTTAATAATATTGACCTTTACATAATATATAGCCATAATTTTAAATAATTGTCAATATACTTCATTCAATTTGAGTTCAAATAAATATAATATTAATTAGAAACAGTGCATGGAAATTTGAGATGTCAATATATATTATTGCAAATTGAATATGAATTAATAATTCCGATGATAGGTAGGTAATTTAATAAAACTAAATTAACCTAATTGACTCTATTTAAAATGAGGAGGTAACGGTTATTCTGTAACATACATTGGATTTGGGCATGTGGCATGTGAGATAAATAAGGGGGAAGGGTAGAGAGGTAAATAAGGAAGGGGGAAGGGCATTATGGTAGTTTAGCGGCGAGAACGAGGTACAAAGATAAGGACGCCAGACTGTCCCGCCAAGACACACAGCAAATTGTTGATCCATGACGAATGACGATGTTGCCATTTCTCTCTCTCAATTTCTATTAATTAATTTCATTTTATTTTGGTGTACTAATAACAAATTCACTATTTTCCTTTTGCAAGCTGGTATCCTCCAATGGCCAACCTCATGGAGACAAAAAGACAAAAACCCATTTTACTATTACCATCTTACCCCTCATTTCTTTTTGCTCTATTCAAATTCAACTATATTCTGTTCGCTTCTCTTCTTTCCCAAATTTAACCGAGGCAGAATTTGAATTTTTTTTATATGATTACTTTTTTAAAACAATATTTTAATATTATGATTCATATATTCTGAGATTTGGAATCAACAAGTTATACCCTATTGAATCTTTTGATTTAACCAGTGATGGGCCATGTTTTGAACAAATTTGAATTGAATGATGCCAAGTTCTTTTTTAATCATTTGACTTCTCTCTAGTTTTTTTTTTTTTTAAAATATGCCTTCGTTAATAATATCCTGCGAAATTGGAGACGCAGAAGCATATCGGCACTAAAGATAGCTCATTTTTTTTTCAAGTTTCACTTTCAAGTCAATTAAAACTAAAAAAAAAAGAGGTTATTGTAATGTAAAGGACGTTTCTCTTTTTGGTGGGAGCAAATCATATTTCTCAAGAGCCTGATCACATGATAACAACCCAATACATATAAATGACACACAGCTGCTAAAGAAGAAAAGGGAAAACCTTCCCTTTCAAGCAAAAAAGAGAACCCATTTATCCATTAAAGATTCAATGACGAATTAACAAGCTTAGAGTTTGAATCCACAATATACAAACGATTAATTTGGCGGCCACCAACCCACGCCAGCTTTGAATCTAGTAGGTCCCTTATTTCATATTCCTTTGAATACTGTGTTGGAAATTTTCATTGACAAAAACGACAGTGACGTTCACTCATTTGCAACGAATGAATGATTGGTATATAGACATGGAGCACCTCCTGAACAAGAATAAAAGCTAGGGACTTTTATTATTATTATTATTATTATTATTGGGTTAAGCACTTTTTTAAAAGGAAATTTTTAATTGTTAATGTCTCGAAAGTACTAATTCCAAATCTGAGTCTTACAGTAAAAACCACTTTCAATAGATATCTAAAGTAGAAAATAATAATAATAACTTAATAAGTACTACTAACTTAGACAATGATTAAAGAGCGAATGAATGGAATTATTTGGCTTTCGTAATTGAGGGACTCTTGGAAAGACGTAACGTAACCGAATGAGGGAAGCAAGCATCATTATGAATTACTACGTCTAAAGCATGACTAGAGAAACTTCCTCAACTGTCAAATGGAGGTTGGTTCTACCTAATACTTCAATCAACAAAATTCGGAGTCTCCCAGATTATCCAAAATTTACACTAGTTGGATCAATGCCACGGCAACTTACAAGGAAGATAACAAGTACTATCAGAGACAAGAAAAATCATTTTTAAATAATATATAACCCAATTCCCTTCTTTATTTTTGGGTGGGTAATCACTAATCGCCATGATTACGGTACTTTTTTTTCCCTGTCATTAGCAATAGAATGATGATAATGATACAATCCTTGACCGCCAAAGCAAAAGTACAATCCCAGGTCGCTCATTGGGCAAGAGCAGAACCACACCCTATGGTAACGTGGAGACAAAAAAAAACGACAAAATTGATTAGATGGATCTCTTCATGAATTTTGTAGTATTGGACTCAGATATGAGCCTTGAAACCGAAGAGAATAACCAACTAAAAGAATCTCCACGAACTGGGACTTGTTTGCTAGAAAAGTAGTTCTTTGCATCGGCACTTCAACAATCGTTATAGTGGCAACCCGCTCACTAGATTGCCTTCAATCCAGTAAGTTTCCGTAGCTCCTCGCATAACAATAAGGTAATTGTGGTTTGTGGCCCTAATCTTGCAAATATTGCAAATCCCCTGACAAAGGTACTTAATAAACAAACTGACATGAATACTAAGTCATGGATAAACTCTGCTCCTAAAAGACCAGAGTTGACATGTGTGTGTTTGATTATATCTCTTCTCCAATCAGTGGGCACGATTTTATCAGTTAATCTCAAAGAGGTATTTGACATGTTAATTTTCTTTCAAAAAAACATGATAAAAAAATCAAAATTTATTATTAATGTTTTGGAGACGATGTAAAGCAAACGAGTCACATGTAAGAATGCAGACAAAATATAAACTCACCCTTTGTAAAGTGCCCTTGGGCCTTCTGTAAGCAGGACCTGAAACCACACATCACAAAATGTATATAAAACATACATATTGACATAATGAGTAAGTTCATCATTTCATCGCAGTGTATCTGATTTTAACAGGGAAAAATATCAAGTGAGAACCAATTAAATTCAAATGGAATCACTTGTGCAGTTATATACAGTTGATTTATTTCGCCCCTCGTAAATTTCAGATACAGCTACATGAAAAGCTAGTGGAGAAGATTTTGTTTATTGTTGAAGTTACTTGTGCAGTTATATACAGTTGAGTTTTTTTTCCTGCCCTTGTAAATTTAAGATACAGCTACATGAATGGCTGCGAACAGTTCAGCCAATGGGATTGCACTTCACAGGATTTGTATCCATAACCATGACAGTCAATCCATCAAATATCTGAGTAGGTAAAGAAGCATAATTTTTTTTTGAAAAAAACTTCTAGGTCGAGGACAAAGAGAACAAACATAAATACCTGATATGCACAATGAAATCCACTTTTATAGCTTCCAGCACTTTTGGATTCTCGTTGCAACATGAGGCGAGTTTTAACCATGTCCATAGGTGCAGTTATTAGGGTGCTCACTATGCCTGCAACTGTACTTGAGCTTCATAAGGTACAAGGTGTTATTAGTTCTCATTTATATTAGAAAATAAATTGAGGATCTGATTTAATGAATAACAAAATTTGAGGGCAGAAATCTGAACCAATCCAACATAATCTGAAGAAACAGCAAGTGTTTCCGTAGTTATATATTTTTTATAACAAGATATTGACTTTTCTTTTTTTTTTTTTTTTGTGACAAACAAGATTTTGACTTTAGTTTTACTATATTTTACACAAAATTTATAAGCAATTTTATCATATCAACCGTATAAATATATTTTTTCGGGCTTCTACTCTTTCTTTCTAAGGCTTGTCACTCAAGAATTCAATCAATTTACTAGCTTTACGTTGACTACTTCTATTCAGTTTGGACATTGAAGTGAGAAAGATTCAAAGACGAAATAAAACAGGAAGGAGAGTCATACATCAAATGCAGATGAAATCCTTCTTCAAGAGATGTGCACCTGATAAGGATCTGCATCAATAGAAAGGAAACCAGATAACAAGGACAGAAATGATCATATGAAACAAATTTTAAGACAGCCAATTAATGTTATATTGTTGGATACTAAAATTCTTCTCTTAGCTAAAAGTAGCTTGGTCAGAATTTTACCTGCTTGGTTTCATCATATGAAGCCAGCTGTGATGCAGTCAAGGCAGCTGCTCTGACCATAGCAGGGCCCACTCCCTTCCAAAGGCCTCTGATTCCCTCTTCGGATATAGTCCTCCGAAGCTCTAGAATTGGTCCTCCCTTTCTTTTGTCTGGATTCATTTGCAAACGCACCTGATTGTGGGAACATGATCTTGAAGAAATATATAAAGAAAGAGATAAGTTTAAATGAAATAGAAAATGACACTACTTTACCTTGAGAACTTCAATTGGATTGGTCAGTGCAGTTGCAACAGCACCAGAAAATATTCCAGAAGCAATTTTAACTAAAACATTGGTGGAGCCAAAAGCAAGATCACAGGCATGCTTAGAGGGTTCATACAAGCCCAAGCGTATTCCTCCATAAACAACTGACCTTGTTAATGCAGGTGCCAAACCCAGATACAAAGACCTTGGTCCCTCATTTTTCAGTACTCGAAAAAATAGTTGCCCCTGAATAAATCCTTGAATAATAAAAGTTCTGTAATCTAGTGAGATAACTAAGGATACTTAGAGGAAAGATCAAAGTCAGGAAACTACCATCCCACTCAAGGGACCTTTCTGGCCAACAAGTTGCATTTGCAGCCTGACTTTTAGTACGTCTGCACAAGATGTAAAAGGCACAGATATATTTTTGATGTTTAGCATTTTGTATTTCCAAAACCTAAATATTAGTTCTTCTCAACATATCCAAGGGCTCAATCATGGCTAACCTTCAACAACTTAATGTTAACATATTTGTCACAGCTTAATTAAAATTCCAAGTTCTGACTTGACTTGCTACTTCTCAGGAAAGAATGGCTATGCCGAAAAATACAAACAAAAAAGAATTTTATTACTAATGTACACCACTGGATCTTCTCTTTTTCCAGTCTTATCCACAAATATAAATTTTTGCATCTATAGATAAAATAGGCAACGCGACACCTTGATGCAAAGCATAGAGGACTTTGTAGAAACAAAGCATCACTTTTCACTTGCTCAACTAATTTGCCTAGCTGATTAAAAAATATATAGGTTTGTGATAAATGTAAAAGCTTCCTATGGATGTGGGTCAAGACACAAGTTCAGCACCAATCCTTAAAAAGCAAACACAGCTAAACAAACAATTTTGAGAAAAGTAATAGCTACTTCATGTTAAACTAATCCTAGGACCATATTTTATGTCTTTCAGCTACCATAAATCCAGGAAAGGTTGCTAGCTAGCTCTTTTCATGTACTATATATATCTAGGATACTGGTTAATAAATTACCACTACCACTTATGAATTCTACTTCAGGATCTAATTTTAGAACTCACAGATTTCTTAACAACTTATTGAGACATGGTTAAATCCTGGAAAGTGTCTTGTAACCACAATCCTCAGTTCCTCTTTTCTTTGATCTTGTCATGAGTCTTGAGTTGATGAACTGTGTTCTCTGTTGACTACACTAAGTTAATAAACACTTTCAAATTTGTAAAACAAAATAAAAAGGGTGTGAAATCGAATGCAAAAGAACCAAAGTTAATGAAATACTATTTAAGCTCTTTTACAAAGATTTCTAAACAAGAAATGATAAATCTACCAGATAACACCTGAGCGCGCCTTAACGTAATGAATAAACAGTTGACTGGCTTCAACCATGGGTAAGCATGCACATACACTTCTCAAACTTTAAGTTCCTGGAAACCAAAATCCAAATTATAGAAGGGGGCAGAGCGAGAACCTAAAGGATGAGTAACTGCAGTGGCTACAGCCACGGAAAGTCCGCTTGTACCAAAGTGATTGAAAGCACTGGCAGAGGAGGCAGCCCAATCCTGCTTCTCATCATTCCCAGGTCCTAAAAATTTTTCTTCTCCTCAGCAAACAAAATTAGAAATGTAAAACGCAAAAGAAATACCATGTTCGTATTGTTGATAGAATTTTAGTGGTGGCAGAAAGAAAACTTCATACACTGCTAATATATCGTTTGCCAGCTAAGGATATATGCAAAATAGCAACCCAAATACTTCAAATTTCGAATTAAAAAATCATTATGGGATCCAGGAAAATGAATCATTCGTTAACTACTTTCAATCACATGAAATGGGTCAGTTAAGGCCACCTTCGCCATAATCCAAGCATTCTCAGCGGATGAAAAGCATAGAATTTGAACATGTGGTATTTGCCTCAATATCTCAGCAATCAAACAATGAATAGTCCAATGGAAGAGAAGCTAACATAACCTGAAGGTCCCGACTTGCTGGAAGAGGAATTTTCAGCCATTTCAGCTTTCTCCTGTTACCTACTTCAATGGAATATGTCAGCTACTCAGCTGATCTCTTCTCCCTATTTTGCGATTCAAATGTCAAAACAGCTGATCTCTTCTCCCTATTTAGCGATTGAAATGTCAAAACAGAATGCAAAATTAACAAGGAAGGGTATAAAGAAAAAGAAAAAGGAAAAAAAAAAAAAAACAACGAAAGCGAAGGTGTGGATGAGAGAGAAAGAAGAGCACTGACGAGGACTGAGGAGTATGTATTTATGTAACTGTGAAATTGAGATTAATTTATTTTAAATGTTTGGTAACAAAATTTTTATATTAATTAGAAAACGTCAATAATATTTTTATTTATAAAGTGTATCAATATTAGTTTATGTATAATATTTCGTTTTCGAAATTTTTTAGGTAGAATGTAAACTTTGAATTTCGTATCGCCAAAGTACAAAACTTAATGAAAAAGCTTTACAATATAATATTTCTTACACAATCAATCAAAAAGAGTTTGATCTTCTTATTTATTCTCAGCAATAATTTTTTTTACAATAATAAAGAAATAAAAAAAACTCACAGTTTTACATAAAGATTTACTCTAAATAAATTAAAAATTAAATTTTTTTATCTTTATCTAATTTTAAAAATACATTAATTTATAATTACAAAAATTTTGAGCCCGTTAAAAAGACATAACTCAATAAAATAGTTAATCTCCTGTGTTAAAAGAGAATATATATTTTAAGTCAATCATAAAGAAACTAACATAGCTAAGTAAGGATAAATTTAATTTTTTTGGAGAACCAAGTTATTAATATTGTTCTGTTATTTTTATACATGTGTTATTATCTCTAAAATCCTGGCTGCCAACTTCACGCAATTTGCTTTGCAGAATACACTCATATTACAATCATTTTGAAAATTTTTAATTATTAATTTTTAAAATTATATATTATAAAATATAAAATATAAAATAAAATATATGATAAAAAATATTAAAAAATAAAGATAAAATAAATGTTATAAAAAAATTAATAATTTAATATTATTTTTATATTATATTTTAAAAATTTTTAAAAATTAGTATGCTTTTTCGTATGCGAAAACTATGTTGGTGTGAAAACCTGTTTAGTTTTTAATTACATTTACATTCATTCGTGGGCTGGTTGTGCGATTTGGAACTAGTTTCATCCTTCTTTAGGGTCAGGGAACACCGTCCAGGTCTTAATCTGATTCTGATTATTGAAGATTAAGTATAACAGAGTCGCACTTACAATCGCACCTTTAGGGTTTTACTTCCTACTTCACTTCTTACGAAAGTCTTATTATTGTTTTCCTTCTATCGTTAGGGTTTTTCTGGGCAGCAGTCATCTGCAAAGGGGCCTTAAAAACAGCCATGCCTAGGTACGGGTTCTCTCTTTTATTAGTGCTTGATTATAGAAAAATGTAATCACGAATTTATACATCAATATTGTCATCGTCATCGAATTGATTATCGAATATGCAGGTACTACTGCGACTACTGCGACACTTACTTGACCCACGATTCTGTAAGTTCTTCAATGTTTGAAATGTGATTGTAGTTAATTTTTTTTTTGAAAAAACAAAATCTAATTTTGATTATGTTGCTTCGGAGAGCTTTATTATCGTTTCGTTTTGCCTAGCTTAGATGCTGTTGGTGTTTTCTGTTTTGAGCCAATCCGTGTATTTATTGTTGATGGGGTTTGTTGGTGTTCAAACGGAGTTCTATGGAGATTTGTATGTTTACCTTAGTAGAATGTTGAGTTCTTACATATATCGGATGCTCGTCTTTAGGAAAATTCCATGAAAGTTTCATATCTACAACCCATCTTGCTGACATTAGTTTGTCTACATTGCAGCCATCGGTAAGAAAACAGCATAATGCAGGTTACAAACATAAGGTAATATGTACTTTCCTTATTTTAAGCGGTCAATATACTACTTGATACATATACGTCTGCTCATTTTTTTTTACCTGATGTTAATGTCAGGCAAATGTGAGGGCCTATTACCAGCAATTTGAGGAGCAACAAACCCAGAGTCTTATTGACCAAAGGATCAAAGAACATCTTGGGCAAGCTGCAGCATTTCAGCAGGTTGGTGCGGCTTTTAATCAACACCTACTGGCTCAGAGGCCACGCTTTCCAGTCTTGCCTACACCAGGAATGCCAATTGGTGGAAACGCACAAATTCCTGGAAGTCAACCACTAATTCCAGGGATCAGACCTCCTGTTTTGCCTCGACCAGTTCCTGGTGCACCAGGTGGACTTAGCAGTCCTTTCTTGACTTACCTATTGCTGCCATTTCTTTTTGTTGAAGCAGTGGTCTGCACGGGTTGTCATTCATGTCATTTGCTCTTCACGTGCAGACATCTGCAGTTCTTTATTCTGTTGCTGATGACTACAATTATGTACATCTTGATGACTTGCCATCAAAATATTTTCCAGTTTCCATTATTACAATTGCCTTTTAATCTGAATTTCAATTTTCTTTTGTGCGACCATTTTCATTGGTTTTTGTTCATTCAATAAATTCAATTATTTTATAAAAATTCATGTTTGTTTATATCTATAAACTTTGTGAGTAGTATTTTTCTACAGCAGTTAGCTTCCATTCATTTGGCAAAAGGTAGGGAAAATGGTTGGCCATGTTCTACCAATTTAGATTGGCTGCTTTTTTATAGCAATGTGTGATTTAAGTGATTTTTAATGTGCTCACAGGATATGTTTCTGCGCCTACCATGCCTCCAATGGTACCTCCACCTGGTGCTCCCTTGGCACCAGGTCAAGCAAATACTATACCCAGGCCCCCTACATTAGCTCCCCCACCAACTGCTCCTGGAAGCACTACAACGCCAACTTCTAATGGAGCTCCCTCTTCAATGTCATCAGCTATGTATCAGGCCAATCCTGCAGCACCATCTACTGGAGGTTATGAAAGTTACAATGCCAATGCTCAGGCGCCTGACGGAAATCACTAACCTCATAAAACTGGTATGTTATGCCATTGGAATATAATAGTATGAATGCAATACTAGTTTATGATCGTTCTCATCCTAGCTTTTATATTTTGTTTAATTTTGTATTTCATTTGTTCTGTAGTTCTCTGCATAATTCTATGTCTGCCAGAGTATTGTTATGATGGATACTAGTTTTTGTTCTTTCTGCAGGTAGTTAATCAAACAAGCACTCTTACATTTTCAAAATTTGGTAATATTAGAGAATCATATACTGATATTTTTGGTATGTAATGTATCAAGCGCACCTAGAATACGGAGAGAAGAAAGAATTCATATCTATGTGCTAATTGCTCAGAATTTGTTGACATTGTTTTGTTGATAAATCCTATTCTGCAATGACTTTTTGTGTAATTTGAATCATTCGTAAATTTCTAGTTGCCACTAGAAGAGTGAGAAAGATATCAGGAATTGATATTGAATGCTATGGGCTCAAAATTCTGGTTTAATTGTGTTTGAGAATGACTATGTAGAAACTTGGTCGCCAGAAGTTTTTAAGTGTATAGTTGGATGCACTCGTCCTTTTATGAATGCCTTCAACAAAATTAAGTTGTAAGAAGGCTGGATGTTCTACAAAAAGCATTATTTGGATTTCATAATCTCAAGCTATATATATTTTGGTTGCCATTTAATTTTGTGAAAAGAACAGCATTTTCATCAGCAAACAAAAATGAAGGTTTACGGACTTCGGTTGACCAAACTAGAGTTTCCAAGTTCCAACCTTTTCAACTTTCAACTTTTTAGAAGTACTTACAGTTGTAAATTACAAGTTTGGTTTGGGAAAATGTAAACCGGTGACTGGTGTGATAAGCTGGCTGCAGCCTGTTACCACGAAGGTTTGATAGTGATTCCCGGTTGCTTTTAGGTTGTTTTTTTCGCCGATTCTCTTAAATGAGGAAAAGATGAGGTAATTTCAAGGTACTCCTGTCTGGTCCCTCTAACTCGTCGTTCCCTCGCGTTTTAATTGTCATGTGACCAAGGAATTTCTGTGGCAACGTACTAGTGTATTGTTTGCGTAGTTAGCAAGAAAAACATGATCAGTTGGTCGATTCTGTATGCCGTGCACAAATTCATGCTGAGCATAAATTACACGTGATTTATGTGGACTCTTCAGAATCTTTACTCTTACCACAATGAACCTGTACCAAATAAAAATCATCCCTTTATCTATGCCTGCCATTGCCATCATAGTAAGTTGGTTCAAGGAGGATGAATATACAAGGATTAAGTTGCATTGAGTAGAAATTGCACAAAGTAAACCCGAAAGTGCTGTATTAAAAACTTGAGCTCATTTGTGTAAAATATTATAATTATGTACAAATTTTAAAACATATCTAACGGCTGAACGAGCCTCGCTTACTGTGTCATTTCCAATAAGAAAATACTGGTAAGTATGTTCCAAAGGACGTGAAATAAAGACAAAAAGCAGTTTAGCGGGCTCCATGTGGACCATATAACTGTTATCTCCAGACTACAATATTAGGTGTGCTGCAGAAACAAGTCTCGACGTCTTCTGTAAACCTTCCCAAAACGACTAGATGTGGTGATATCATTCCTTGCAACGCGATTCGCGAAGAGTTGATATCTGCCATTCACCAAATAAACACTTGTTTTCCATTATAGAATACAGTTCCTACATGCAAATATGCACAACTGCAACCCAAGGATCCTATTTGGTTCTAGACACGCATGAACAATCTCAACTACTTAACGAGCTTCACTAATTCGTATTTCGGTTTTTTTTTTTTTTTTTCATTTTGAGACGCAACAATTTCCCTAATGAGTGGCTGACAACTAATGAGGTTGACATGAGGAATGAGATTCATAAAGCTGGCTAATATGTCAAGTGCAAAGATAAGAAGTCAAACCCTCCTAGAGGACTTTGTAATTTTTTTAAAAAAAGTATTAGTTCCTCCAATAGTGGAGCTCATATGTCAAACTAAGAAAGTTTGAGGAAAAAATCCTTTTGAGTAGACAAAAAAAAAAAAAAAAGGCAACGTTAAAAAAAAGGGACTACTATAATACCTCTCAAGTTCCAGTTTCTGGGTTACAATTCCACTCAGAAGGAGCTCTGAACCATAAACAGCAATACCTGCAAGTTTAACTAGTTCTATATGATATCCAATATAGTATGATCACTTTAATTCTGAGAAGATGGTATATACCTCTCTCAAGGAACGGGCGGCATACTGTATAATCTTCTTCGCAAGAAAGAATCAACAGATCATCTAATATCTTATCATTCTTACCTGCATATATCTGGCATTCATCCACTACCTGAAAGATGAAGACAGTTTATTAGAAATTTTAGTTCATAAACTATGGAGTTATATACATCAGCAGAAGGGCATGCCTGGCCATGAACAACAGTAACCAAGCTTGGGATCACTTTGTTATCAGGTTTAATGCGCGGGGTGATGAAGACTCTTTTCCCCTACAAAGGCCAGCAAGTAGATAATACGGCATGATTATGAATAATGAAGTGCACCGGAATTTGAGCTAAACCAAAGTTTATATATTCACCTTTAGAAGTGGCTGCTGTTTTGCTCGAGCAAGAGAAACAGGCATGCTAAAGCCCATCTCCTTCTCCTTTTTCACGTCTCGTAGGATATAATTTTTCTCGTCAATCAGACAGTTTGCCTGTCCACAGCTCTCAAGCCATAAATGTGTCACCACTAATTTACCAAGGGCCATGGTTTCCAACATATTCTGTGTACGTGTGAATTTGTCTGCTACAAAATGCGTGGCCTCCATTGAGCATGATGCAGTAGATATGTTCATCCGTGCCAAGATCTGCCGGGAAAGAAACAACGACACCACTAGTATCATTTAACAATCCCCAAAATGCACATAATAATAGTAAGTTACCTTTTTTTGCTGCTTAATGATACTCTCATCCAAATGCTGGCTAAACAGAACTCGAACACATGACATATCTCTTCGTTGTCTCAGATCTTTCCCTGTCAGGTCTGGTGTGGACTCAGAAACTCCTAATCTAATAAGCTCCTTCAAAAGGGAGGACTTTGGCACGTTTTTATTGCATGGTTTTTTGTGATTCTTATAGCATGTAACATCAACGTTCGAAACCTTTCTACCTTTACTAGTGATGCCAGTATCGATACATTTAGCATTATAAAGTGGGTGTGAGTGAGGAAAACATGATATGTTCACATCAACTTGGCCTTCCAGACCTCTCTGACTTCTGGTAGAGTGGATATCGCTTTCTTTTCCACTGACTATGATAGACTGAGTACACAAATTTATAGGTGCATCTGAATGGTTTTGCACATTAGGACTTTTTCTTTTCCCTCTTGGTCCCTTCGGATAATCCCATGAATTAAGCCTTAAAAAAGTGTTGTTTGTGGATAGCTGAGGATTAACTTGAACCTGGCAATTCAACCTGCACTTCCTAGCCAACCTAAGATATTTTGGTTCGTCAACCAACTTGAATGGATCGGCCACTAAACCATTCCTTTTCCTTTTGTAACTCACAATACCTCCCTCCACAATATTATTATTCCTCTTTCTAGGTTTGCTTGGTTGATCTTCAAGCTTTGTGCATCTGCTCTTAGGAGGGAGCACATAGGCTAAGGCCTCAATAGCTTCAGCAGCTATTTGGGTGTCTAAACCGATATCAGACATGTCCTCTTTATGTGTCACACCAGAATAAGCGCCAATATTCTCTCTTGCTGTATCCGACAGAACATCCAACTCCTTGATAGAGTTATTATTCTCAGCTACTGTTCCTGGTCCTTGCGCTAACTTCTCCTCACATCTATTACCTGTGCTGAAGTTTCCTTGGTTATCAGTATAAACATTTCTCTTTGGTCTTCTTATATATGTCTGTCCACAGACTCCAAAATTTGAAGATGCTTCAATTTTTTTACAGAAGATACCAGCTCCCCTGTCATTTTGACCGCTGTCAACCCATTCATAGGGTCTTTTTTCTTCATGATTGGTGCGCACTTGAATTTTCTTAGCCAAATTTCGTGTCCCTCTTGCACTTCCGACGGGAGGTGATTTCTCTCTAGTGACCTTTCTGTGGCAAATTCCTTGAGATAATTCCGCATTGTTCAATGACAAGTAGTGATCCACATAGCCAAGTGCATTGGCTTGGGATAATTCCCGAGTCTCTGGAGAGGGTATTTGATTCAACATTGTAGATAGATGTGGATGATGTTTGTTGTCAGAGCTCTCAGCATCAACTGAAGCTTCATTGTTCCCTTCAAGAATACGATGTGCTCCAAAAGTTAATCATTCATGAAATGCTTTAGACATAATTACTGCAGTATATTACTTATCTAAATTGAAAGACAGACGAATAATTTATAGCAATACAATCCTCGTAATCTTGAATAAAAATATGATTAATAAGATAGAAACTCGAAAGTCAATTGTTTAATGTGGATAAAAGATGCTTACCAGTAATGGATTTCCCAAAAGAAGCGGCACTTGTGTTTGCTGCTCTCTCATCCACTTGCTTACAAGGTGAAGATGGCTTAAACTGCCTTCTGTGGAACTTTATTGAAGGACTTTTGACTGTTCGATCAGTTTTTTCGTCCCATAACCCTTTGGCAACTATTACAAATTTACTATCATGCATTTCTTCGTCTTCACTATCAAGCACTACTTCTTGTTCATACGCACATATTGAACCAGTTGTCATGTTTTTTACAGAGCGTGAATATTTATATTCCACTAGCTCAGAGTTCAGATCGAAAGTTTCCACCTGACTTTCAACTGAGGGACTATGGAGCACTAACGTGTCTTCGAAGAGCTCAGCCTCCTGAAATTGCCAATACGCATCATTATTTGCATCTTTGACGATAGCTCCTAATTGTAGCCAAAGTGCCAAACAACATTCTAGTCAGGCTAAGATTCCATCCATGCATATCCAGAAGCGACAACGAACATATATGCTTCTTACATACATATATTCCATAAACACTCATCTCTCGATTCATTTTGTTTCATACCCAGATATTTCTTCTGGGTACTTATTATTCATGCTTACACTATGCGTGTTCTATATTAGAATCTGTTTATGAACCCAAAACATTGTACTTCATTTTAGCTTTTTGGATCAACTTATGAGGGAAATTAGCGGGTTAAATTTTCACCAAAGTCTGACGCATTTGGTAAATATCACAAATACCACAATCAAGCATATACATAATAATAGCATGCATAATTTCGAAAACCAAAATATACTCAACAGATAAAAAGAACCAAAGAGCATAACATGCATCGTTGCTGGATAACTTGAAGGCAAGCATATATGGCAATAAGAACGAGACGAACAAGAATTGAAAAATTACCGGATGGAGATGAATGGCGAGACAGAGAATAAGAGGTACAGGCTTCGGCAAATGAAGTATCAACCATGGAAATATGAAAGTGGTTATACGTTTTGGATCTTCAGAAATTCATCGAAAACATTGATACAGGAATCGGAGGGAAAATATTTGCAGCTATCAGAGATTATCAAGACCAAGAAAAACCCCCCAAATGAGTAAATTAGGCGTGGCAACGAATTTGACGAAAGACGTGAATTTGGATTTGGAGGGGGAAATCAAAGTGGAAGACGGCGGAAAATTTTCATTTCAATATTTTGGAGGGAAAATAACTTCTTGTATTTAGTACGAATTTTCTAAATAAATATCATTACTTAATAATTAATATCATCAAAATAATTAGTGAGATTTTAATGCATTGATTTATGAGAATTGGATATGAAAGTAATTAAATTGAGTTTAAATTTTTTTTTTACTATAGAATATAAAAAAAATTAAATGCTTTTTATTTGTTATTGATGTATCTCCGTAAATTGATTAAAAAAGTAATAAGAATAGATAGAATTATGAGAATTTTGGAAAGAGAAGCCAAGTTCTGGATTGGATACTGTTGCATCAATTCTCCAGCTCTTTGTCTTCTTTAGATTTTGCCAAGAAATTATATATGTGAATTCTATGTGAGGTTTGTTAAAATTAATTCCAATTTAACATTTTTTACATTTTTATGTATCTTAAAAAGTATTTTATTTAAAATAAAAGTTTCAGTGAATGTTATTTAAATATAATCTACGAGAGTAGATGTATTTTTTTAAATTTTTTTAAGACTTAAATTCATGTGCTAATTTTATTCAAATTTTGTTTTTGAGATCTAGTAATTAGACTAGTCGTGGATGCTGATATTCTAATTCACTATGATATATTAATTCAATTTTATTTGGGAAGAGCTCCCTCCCAACATTTCTATTTCTCTTTTAGATGATTTTTTTTCGTAGTTTTCTTTAGATTTTAGTTTTGTTTCTTTTTTTTTTTTTGTTAACTCTTTCGTTCATAAAAAAAAATTTCAACTTTCAATCATTTATTCTAATAATAAAATTTAATAATAAAAATATAAATAATTATATATAAATTTATTCTTTTATAATGTAGTGAAAACTTTTACTCAAAATGACGTTGCTCTCAAATATAATGTTTTAAGAATTTTTATTCAACGTTGGTTAATAGAAACTAAATAAATTATTTTATTGATATCATTGATAAATGCATTTGTCATTAATTTGATTTTAACAAATTTATTAACATCATTGCCTTCTAATTCTAATATTTTAAAAAGTATACCAAATCTTAATAGATTGCAATAAATTATTGAATAAACATGAAAATAACGACAATAATAATAACATCTTCTAAAATACCTCCAAACCAAATTATCCTTGAAACTCGGAACTTTAAGTTTTTGTATGATGATGGACGAAGGTCAAAAGATCAGCACTCAGCACATTATATCATATGGAATGTAATTACCTGTCTTGCACATGAGCTGTCGAGCTAAACATTGCCACTTCCCAAATTTCGAGGCTATCTCTTACTCTTAGACAGAGGCGACAACCTCACTGGCCTCAACATCGAACAGTCCCCACTTTCTCTCTGCACTTGAATCATCATTCTACAAGAAATGATGTCAAGAACTGCTTTTAGGTTGGATTCACCCTTTTTCTTCCTTCTCCTAATTCTACTATCCTTAAGTATGATTTAATGGTTTATTTGTTTAGTTCTGCTTTTGGCCTCTACTCTTCATCTTATGTTATCCTATCCCCTTTTCCCTTTTGTTTGGAGATTCAGCTTTCTGTTACTGGAAATACTATGTATTATGAAATTGGCCTATAAATTTGTCTACTTTTCTTTTCTGTCATCACTTGTTTATATGAAATGACAAACTTTTTCCTTTTTTGGAAACCTTCATCCTGTGAATTCTCCTTTCAATTCTTTCATCATTTCTGAGTTCTGATCTCTAAATGCTCTAACTTTCTGTGTGTTTCGATAATTGTGAAAACAGTAAAAAAGTCACTAATTCGAGGGCTGTTTTTGCTGAGAGCTTCAACAGATTCTTGTCTACTCTGCCTAGGAGGTGTGGCAAAGTTATCATTCACCCTCTCATTTTGGTTTTACCATTCTTTCTTTCTATTTTTTTTTTTTTAATTTGCATGATGTCAATCCATTATAACTCTGCAACAATGAAAACTATTAACTCAAGACACAAATGATCAAAAACAAAAAGTTCACTGCAATATGCCCACTTTCTGTGTGCTCTTTTGTCATAGAGACAACGATTAGTCCGTAGTCACGCATAAAACTTTCATAGCATGTTGAAGACTGCACAACCTTTGATTTATGTAAACAGCAAATGTTGTCAGGAAGATCTTTGCAGACAAGCCTCTAATTCCCATGTGATATCATGTGGTGGTTTAGGAAGCTAGAAGACAAGGTAGCACTGATTACCGGGGCGGCAAGCGGCATAGGAAAGGCTACAGCAACAAAGTTCATCAATCATGGTGCAAAGGTTATTATTGCTGATATCCAACAACAGCTTGGCCAAGAGACAGCAAAGCAACTAGGCCAAAATGCTACCTTCATAACCTGTGATGTCACTAAAGAATCGGACATATCTAACGCAGTTGATTTTGCCATTTCTGAATACAACCAACTTGACATCATGTACAATAATGCAGGGATAGCCTGCAGAACTCCTCCAAGCATTGTTGACCTTGATCTGACAGTGTTTGACAAGGTCATGGACATTAATGTTCGAGGAGTTATTGCAGGGATGAAGCATGCGGCACGTGTGATGATCCCACGTGGATGTGGGTCCATTCTGTGTACAGCAAGTGTCACTGGGGTGATTGGTGGGATGGCCCAGCACACGTACTCAGTGTCAAAATTTGCTGTTATTGGCATTGTCAAGTCTCTAGCATCAGAACTGTGCAGGTATGGAATCCGTGTGAATTGCATATCACCTTTTGCTATTCCCACTCCTTTTTGCATTGAAGAAATGAGTCAGATATATCCACATTTAGATTCCCAGAGACTAGCAGAAATTATTCATAGTTTTGGTGTCTTAAAGGGAACAAATTGTGAACTCAATGATATTGCTAGTGCTGCACTGTATCTAGCATCTGATGATGCTAAGTATGTTAGTGGGCATAATATGGTTGTGGACGGAGGTTTTACATCTTTCAAGAGTTTTGTGTTACCTGCACCAGATCAAGTGCAGTAAAAGTCGGTGCAGTGTCTATAAATCCAGAAAAAGGTATAGATAATAATGAGCAACCCCTTTAATTTCAACAGTCAATAAATTCTTGTTGAGGAAGAGACTCTTTGAAACACATTCAAAGCAGGGCATTTGTACTAGTCTGGAGTCAAAATGAGGGAATCTAAGGAATCCTCTAGTCTGATTGCAGATAAAAATGACTGCAAACTCAGGATTTAAAAAGAGCTGGTAAATGGAATTAGCATATATTCTGGTAAAAGAACAAAAACTATTCACTTCATAAAGTTGGCGAATTGGAGAAATGACTGGTATTGGATTCTTGGAAAAGATGAGTATAAAATATGCACGGGTTTTGCAACAGTGCTTTAAATGTGTTATCTCTATTCTTTGTTTATCTCAACAAACTTGTTTGGTTTATATTCCTTGTTTAGTGTGTCTACTATAGTTTTCTGGCGTTGCTAACTTTTTCTGATAATACTTGCTTTTTTATGTTCACATGAATGAATGAAAGATTTTTATACATAAATAAGCGTCCGGTAACTGGAAGGCAATTTCATAGCAGCAACATGTTGCTTCAGGACTTTCATTTGATTTTGGTTCCATTTCCAGAAGGGTAGCGAGTTATAATAATAAATGTCTTTTTTTTGTTTATTTATTGTCACTCATGTGAGTAAGAATAAGCGGAAAATGCTAAACGCACAAATTTGCATTGTACAATAATGTTTAGTCTACACTTGTGTTTTAAAAATTGAATTGGTTGGTGGATGATTTAATCGATTGAATGATAGTCGCGTTGGATTATGTTATAAATATAAAAATAATAATTAAATCTTTTAAATATCAATAATATATCTTATATTAAAAAAAATTATATTTTTATTTATGATTTTTAAATATGATAAAAAATTTATGTATGAAAATAATGTAAATTTAAATTATAATAAATTAAATATTTATATTATTTATATATTATATCAATTGTTTCCTAGTCATAAAATTTTAAATCTTAAGATGCACAATATATATAATTTAATTTAATTTTAAATTTTAAATTCAAACATAAAGAAAAAAAATTAAAAGCTTAATTGATTTAATAAAAAATTATTCGATTCTCAATTATTTTTATTCTTTTAATTTTGATTGAATCAAAACAATTCAATCGAACGTTTAATTTTTAAGAATAAATTAAATTATTAAATAAGTTAATTATTAATTAAACTAATCAAACCATTCAATCCAATTTCATTTTGATTACACTGGTGTATGCAGACATTACAAAAGTTTGTAATAATTTATTAATAAATCTATGAAACCAATTTCTGTCACTGAAATATCTAATTGAGTATGCACGTGCGGAAAATCAATCTTCAATATTTTCCATAGGATGAAATAGAAAGATAGCAAACTGTTTATTTCCATTGTTAATGTCAAAATTGCCAGCTCAGGCAACCTTATCATATTACAGAAACCCCAATTTTTTTCTGGAAAGAAAGGAATGTAAAACAACTTTGCACTAGAAACATCACAAGACTACATAAGACAATGACCATTGATTCCATAGAAACAACTAAATAGCTGCATTAGCGCTGTCTGACTTGTAAACATCTTTGTTTGCACAGCGATTACAAGGTTGTGGAGTCTGTTATGCTGGTAATAGCATTCACGTTATTGGTTTCCTCCTGTGGACGAATGATCATCTTTTGCACCATGCACTGGAAATCCCTGCATAGTTTGATTCAACAATACAAACCACTAATCAAAAAGAACTGATTCAAAATCATGTACAAGTAAAAATTCCAGCACACAACCAATTAAAAAAGTTTTTTTAGAAAAAAAAATCTCGTTTTTATACTACTACTCATCTCACTACTTAACTGCCAAGGGTAATCTCCAAGCAGCATCAAATCCCCATCATCATCTATGGAAATCACATGCCATCCGCTGCTACTATTTATCAAGCTTCCTTTAAAGTCAAACATCGAGTCGAGTTCAGAAATCAGTTCATCATATCCAGAAATACGCATGAGGTCAATTGATCTGCCAAGAGCACTTCCATGCTTAAGTACCTGTAATAGAAATGTTGCCATTCTTCAGATTTTTGCATATCTTAAGAGTTGTATCGTAAGCACACAACTGACTTTAAGACAGCAATGAGAAACAGTCTGCAGAATCTAGTGAAAGTAAAAGAATTTATAGATAACGCGGAAAATTTACCTTTGTGCAACTCCTACTACTCACGGGACAACATATCTTGCATTTTTTCTGAGAGGTAACCGGTGCAGAATTGCTTGACTGAGACATTGGAGGAACAATAAGATGAGTTGAAGTATTGCTAGAAGCAGGAACTTGTGGTGAAGGGAGCTCCGGGTGGTTTAAGCTGACACCGAAAAGTTTGTATTCAATTCTACTGTAGCCGCCTGGTTGACCAAAAGGAACTTCATTCTCATCCCTAGATTCGAACGCCCGCCATACCTGGGATTCAGAATCATTGTAGTTCACTTTTGAGGGTGAAAAGTACCTCGTGACACAGACATTTTTACATGCTTCATAAGTGGTGGGGATTGGGGGCTCTTTAGGGAGGCTTGATGTCGAAATGCTATCATCTGGAAATGATACTGAGTTGCCAAGGGAATGACAAAGAGGGCTTTGCAGTTGAAAGTGTAGCTGATTCTTCAGCCTCAACTGTGAATCATACAATGCGGCATTTGATGGCATACTTGCATCTGTTAATAATAGCTTTTCTGCTAGTTGAGAACCTACTTCATTGTAATCTTGACCTTGTAAGTCCCTTTCATATCTCTGAGATGCATGCTTGACTGAATTCAGATCGATGTCTGAAAGTGATAACAAAGAAGAAAAAGGAAAAAACACATTATGCCCAAAATAACATTTTAAAGAATCAAAAGACTATACTAATAATTTGGTTCTTGAAATGTACGTTTATGGATACTTTTAGTTTTTGAAAAATGTTGACTATATAAATTAGTTATTAAAAGTTTGAAACATGTTAGTACCTTCATCAAATGTCTTTAGAAACATAAATGTATGTGTATAATATTTCAAATTTTCAGAGACTAATTTGTATAATCATTAAATATTTTACTTAGACAATTAACCACTAAGGCAGTTAACGTTTGACATTAACACATCTATTAAATGTTTTTAACGATATATGACGGAGAGACTAACATACACAGTGTATCAAATTTTTGAGACTAATTTATATAGTTAGAGATTAAAGTGTCAATAAATATATTTTTTAAGAACCAAATTGCTAGTATGGTCAAGAGTTAGACTAGCTACAGGAAATATCACATATTATGGCGTAAAAATGAGAAATTATGACATAATATGGAGCTTCCTTGATTCACAGTTAATTCCGATTCCAAAAATGAATGGATAGAAACTGACCATCCTTTGTAAAACCACAAAATCCAGGCAATGATGGGCTCACTACACGTGGCTTCTTCAGCGGGGGTAGATTAGGAATTTTCTTCCCCGCTGATTCCAAGGGCTCAATGTTCCAAGGAGAAACCCTGTCAGAACGCATACATGTATCTGGCATGGCATCCCATTGCACCTGTGAAGAGATACATCATATATATGAATCTTTAGACAAAACTAAATTAAAACACAAAGGCACATATCACAAAGAACTAAATTGGAAAAATTGGAATGAATCATGTTACCTTGAGGCATCTCCATTCTGAACAAGGCCACCTAACGCCATCAATATCGTCGATACCCTTAATGATACCTGTATATCTGGTTACTCAAGTAAACAACAAATTAAATTGAATGATCACTTCATAAGCATTTGCTCAAACAAAAAGACAACATTTATGACTTATTCATATTTTGGCATATTCACCTCTTTGTAGATTCTTCGACTTCAAACTGCATTTGTATCGTCATTCCAAGTGAGTAATCCATTTTAGTTGACTTCATGTAGTGATCCAGTGGAATAATGAATTCGGAGGAATAAGTCCTGCAAAATATGTCCTTCTACATAAAAATGTGCCCAGAAAAACACGGTCATGCATGAAATGTGAGATAAATTAAAGCTTGGCCTCTCAAAACTTGTATTTGATGAATCTCGGAAGACTCACCAAGGATGGTAGTAGGCAATGAACCTGGTTCCTGTACTAACAGCGAAAGAGGCACTGGTCAGTATCCCAAGTTGCATGCTGTGGCCAGATATTACAGATGCGGATGTGGATGCATTGTTATGTTGTTTCCTTGCTCGACGGATCCCAATACGAAGTTCTCCGTTTTCTCCACTGCAATCACAGAAGCACCGTCCTTGTTACTTACACGCTTAGTGTCATTCTCGTGTCATGACTTCCTTTTACAATCTTCCTTGTAAAAGTTGATACTAATATTAACTATTATTGACTGCCTTTTATTGGATTGAAAATACACATTAGAGAAACAAGCTCTTAGTTTAATACAATATGTTCTCTGATCTTCACCAATATATATATGCTTCAGAAGATAAAGAGCTAACCGAATGAAAATGCAAGTATCTCCGGCAGCAAGCTTTTTAGAATTGACGAATGTGCTCCAGCCACTAGTAAGCAAGTGTCGTTTTGGCTGACCTGCACTCCATTTTACAAATATCAAGCTCCAAAATTAAATTAGCTCATATGAGAATCCAAGAGAGAAATTTTTCAAGAAAAATGAGCAAGTGTTCTACAAATCCATAATATTTCATCGCAGATTAGGCAATATTCTAAAGATCCCTTCAATTTCTTGGGGTTCAGTGATTAGGAAAATAGACCCCTTACTTTTACTCTTAATATAAATTGGTAGCAGGCTTTGTGTATTGTGTCACTTGAACAAGAAATAAGAAGCTCAACAGCTATCCAACCATATTAATGCACTTTGAAATAATTTTCAAAAAGTTCCAAATTAATAAAATTGTCAAGACTCAAGATTCCTTCATACAATAGGCTTGTAGGGCGGTTTCACATCTGGATTAATCTCTGCCATCAATTTGAAATGACAGTAGATTGGAAGGGTCTGCTTGTTAAATTTGTAAATAATAAGAGCATCATTGACAGATAAAAACCGAAATATAGTTTTATGTGCAAAAAGGATCAAAGTTGAAGGGTTACCCATCTATATGGTACAAATTGATCCGATGCCTTTATGATTCTGTTACTAAACAAAAGTTGAAGTTGATTTAAGACTTGCTTAAAGAAGTAGCTTTGAGGATCATGATAGATATGGCCACATTGTTTCAACTAGATCAATAAAGTTATGAGTAAGATTACTTACCACGATAGATATGGCGAAAATTCCATATAAAACCATGCAAGTCCTTCACAACTAGATCTTGGGCTGGTGGTTGCTGAGACATATCCTGAAATATCAAAGACATGAAATTAGTTGAATTCCCCAGAACAGAGTAGACAAGCTTGAAGGAAATTTGTATAGGAATGCACAAAGCAAGAAATAGCCAGAATGTAAATCATGTGGCTATAAGCTAGAATGACAAGCCAAAATCAATAGTAACCATTTATTTTTTTGCTACTCCATGTCATTTGTTGACATAAGAATTTCATTATCTAGGTGAAACTGGAACCTCCAATAAACAGGTCAAAAAACACAACCAGGAAAAACAGATTTCAATTAACCACTTTGCAAATAACTGGATGAGACATAATTTTGTGTCAGACTATGTAGATTAGGAGTTTGTCTAGATTAATATAATCAAAGATAAGAACTCAAACCAGAGGAGGGAAGCATTCATCAGCAAGTCTCTTGGGTATAGAGAATCCACCATGTGTACTCGTGTCTGATTGAGTGAGTGTCTTCCTGTAGGAGTTGGCAGCGGTAGTTCTTCTGGGTAATGGACGAGAGTTTTTTTCCACTGAACCAAGCTCATCTTGCTGCAAAATATTCAAGAGAAATAATCAGTTTTACTAATCCATTTCTTGTATATGGTTAACATGAGAAAAATTTGATGATTCATTCAAGATCAAAATCAGTAGCAGAAAAGGAAAAAAAAAAAAAAAAAGCTAGCGGCTAACCTCTGACTCTGGAATTAAAGTAATTTGAGCAAAGACCTCATCTGAGTAAGCTTCGGCCTGCAAAACCAAACGAGGGCATTGTTTAGTAACTTAATTCAATATTTTAAGTAACTTACGACACAGACCCCATAGAAAGATAATATTACCTTTAGATGAACACTCAAAACTCTGCAAAGGATCTTAGAAGGCAAATCATATACAGGAATTTCTATTTGACCATCTGGGGGAGTAAACGCAGCGACCTATTCAAAATTTCAATTAAACGAATAAGAAAATACAGGTTTTATAGATAAAACCATATTCAGTGAACAACAAAAGAGCAATCTATTCAATACTTCTTCTATATAGAAATTCACTTAAAGCCGTATTAAGCAAACATCTAAATAAAAATCCTATAGTCACTGCCGGAACTCAACACTTTTTTTATATGAATAAATGGAAAAACTGTAGCATCAAGCAAGGTTCTGATTCCATCGCATAATGAATGCCCTTCCAAGACGCGACTTGGTGTCTTTGTTTCCATAAATCTGATATATGACAACCTTACTTTCTCCGAGACGTAAAATCTTCATGAGCAAATTTTTTTCATCTTCGCTTTACAGAATTTAAAAAATTAGGATAACTAAGAAGAGAAATGGCAGATTGGACGAGGGTGCAAGGAGATAAAACCTGTTCCATGTGACCTTGAGGAAAGTAGAAAACCAAATCCCCTGTGCGAGGAACTTTAACAGAAGGGCCAGCGCATGCTTGCCACAGTTCGTCGTATAAATCATCTTCCACACCTGATCATAACAAAGTCAATAATTAAAACATGTACCAGATACTTTATGACAAGGACAGAGAATCAGAAAGCTAAGGAGATCAATTTCAGGGATGGGTGTCTTGAGAAGATCTCAGATGAACATCAGGGGCTGATTAGCTAACCTGTTAAATGAACTAAAAAGCAAATACAGGTCATTTGAACGATGCTCAGCTCAATTGTTGTAGAGAAATAAGAGAGAGAGAAATCGAGGACTTGACGTAGATTTCTAAACGTAAAACTTGACAAATTCAATCAAAGCTTCAGAGACAACCCATTGTCACACGATCAGCGGGAATCAAATAAGATTTAATATGAAGTTGAGTTTACTTTACAACAGCAACATGCCCCGATTAAACAATGGATTTTTTCCCTTTTAGCCGCCCACAAATTAAAGGAACAAGTGAGAATGAAGAGCAGATTCCCAACTCTCACGTTGGATATTGTTACCTTGATGGAGGAAGCCGCCATAGTTACATGTCGGAGTTTGAGTAGCAGTTTCTGGGGAGTTAGCAGCAGACCCCTTGTTTGGTGCAGCTATACCAACATCCATCCTCCTTTTCTGCCTCATGAGACGAAAATGCGGAGCAACAAGGAAATAAGTAGGGGCCAAGGAAACCAGCAGCCGAAATTCAAAAAAGGAAGATGGAAAGAGACAAATGGGAGTTAAGAAGGTGTCCGGTATCCAGCACAAACGAAACGTTTCAACCCATAGTATTCATGCTTTTCACACTTATGCCCCCCGTTTCACACCCTCTCTCCTTTAACAAATAAAGCCTCACCTCCATTACCACGCCAGCTAAGGGCCCCCCTTCTCCCTCTTTCTCTCCTTGTATGGCGTGATGCTGTTATTGTCGCTGTAACGCCCGTAATGGAGTACGTGCAGGCAAGAAAGGAGAGAGAGAAGATGAGTGAGAGAATAGTGATGGTGGGGTTGTGGTTGTGGTGGTACAACTGCAGCCGAGTGTTTGCTTTATTTTCTAGCGCTAGATGAATCGCTGCGCAGCTTCCCAGTCGTCACCAGTAGCCGTACCCTCCTCATGCCTGCTAAAGCCACCACACACACACACACTCTCTCTCTCTCTCTCTTGAACGGGATTGGTGCTGGCGATGTTTGCTAATTTGCGCGATATGATCGAAGCGCCTTTATTGCCTGCATGCTAAATGCTCATGAATCGCCGATTCTTCTCTCTCTCTCTCTCTCCGCACACTTCGTCTGCTTCTCCCTCATTTACTGCACACCCTATGCTGCTTAGCGTGTCCTTACTCCTAGCAGCCTTGGGGGTTTCATCAATGATAGCCGTTGATTCCAATGAATTCCTATCAAACTGTGTTTTTTATCACAATATTAATTAGCTTCTAATGCGATTGGATTTACTACGTAATATATTAATTAATCAATTAATGTGTGTGTATATATATATATACTTTTTTTACTTTAAATCCTTTTTTTTTAATAAAAACTTCAAGGATGGCATGTACAACATAAGAGTACAACCGTCAGAGTGTTAGCAGAAGGCTGAGCCATTCACACGGGTCAGATTATTATAGGCATACCAGCACATGTTACGTTGCCGTGTTTTATTTATTTATTTATTGCTAGGCTAAAAATATTGTTATAGACTTGTTTTTTATTTAAACAATCAGAATATAAGCAATAGTTTTTTTAATTAAAATAATTTATTTATAGCATATAAAATTTGATATTTATACATATAGTAATAAGTTACTTAAGTTGATTATATTTTTTTTGAAAACAAATGAACTAATATAATAGCCATGGAAGGAGAGAAAACTTTTCCTACGTAGAGATAAATAAGAATTTAGTTATTTTGGACAAACTTTGTTTTAAATTGTTGAATGGCAAGAGATTATAGTTAATCATCCCTATGTGACATATAGACCTAAGTGAAAATAGAAACCAAACTCCAAATATGTTTGAACGTATATAGTGATAATAAATAGGTATAGAGTATAGGTGATGCGTAAGGGAAGTTCAGTACTAACACGTGTGGCTGCATTCAGGTGACGTCCAAATTTGAACCAAATCCCACTATTCCCATTTTCATTCACGCCAGTTTTGCTATGCCTTTGTTCCTTAATTTGATAATTTCACACTTGATATTTCATTCCCCTTTTTTGCTTTGGCATCTACCTGGGTTATCTGTCATTCATCATCATCTCAATTCTCAGCCATATCCCATTTCCCATGGATAACATGCTTCAATCTCACCACTCACTCACGTTATTCTTGTGACTTAACAATCCATTTCATCTTTCACTCCTTTTTTATCATAACCGTTACAAAATAATAGATGATGAATACAATATTGATATATAAGACACAGAGTAGATAATAATAATAATAATAAGTTTTCCAATGCAAATGCTTATCTATAAATAAATAGTTATATTATAAGTCTTCAAGACCATTTTATTTATTTTAGAAGTAAAGGTTGTAATTGAATAATATGAAACAAATATAAACATTATTATTATTATTATATATTTTTATAATAAAAAATCAAAATAATAAGACATGTTTTGTTCTTGGCCACATAATAATTACTAGAGGTATTGTATACATAAATATATATATCAATTTTTTTAAAAAAATTTAAATAAATATAAAAAATAATTATTATATTTTAAAATAATAAAATTAACTAATAAAAAATTATTTAACTTGTAATTTTTATGTAATTTTTTATTATTTTTACTTTATCTTTTATCTCTTATTATATTACATATTTTTTTATATTATATAATATAAAATTTTAATGTAACTTATAAATTTGGGGGCTTTTGTAGCTATTTAGCTGGGCTATGATTGTTATTTATACATTTAGCCCATGTTTCTAGTTAATGGGTCCCCACACACATTGGTTAGCCCCCCACACTGGCGTGTTTGGACCAAGGGCTACACTGATTTGAGTCCAATCAGTCTCTCACTAACATTTGATCTTTTTCTTATGTCACTCTTTTATAAGGATGATCGTGGTCCCTCTACTCGAATTTGGACAGTCTTATTTCCAAACTCTTTAATCTAGACTCATAATTTATTTACATATAAATTTATGAATAAGGTATATATATTACATTAATTATATTATATAAATTTTAGATATATAATTAATATAAAATTTTAAAAATTTTATCCTTATAAAACAACAAAATATAATAATTTATAGATTAATATTAAAATTAAATTAACTTATTAATAAAATTAAAACAAATAATATAATTTTTATATATAATTTTTTAATAAAATAAAATAAATATATGTATTTATAATGAAAAATAATATTTAAATTTATATAAAAGTAATAATTCAGGTTGAGTACAGTGTTTTTCACACCTAAACGGTAAATATTTATGATCATTTATACTATTTTATTTAAAAACAAATAAAAGAATAAAAAATAAGGAAGACACTGGGATTGGTCAAAAGCAATAAGGGGGCGCCAAAAGTTAGAGACCTAATCCAGTATAGCAGTTATCGTAGTTGTATCGTAGGTAGCAGAGGATAAGGAAAAGAATGAGAAAGTGAAGCATGGTATCGCAACTCTGAATTTGCTTCTCTTACCCTTGGCTTGAGGCCTTTGTAAAATGGCCGTTGCAGTATCGAGCTGCAGTTGCTTATTCTCTGTGCTATCCTCCACCGTTAAATTCCGCTACTCCATTTCCTCTCAGTCTTACCTCGTCTCATCACACAGACCCATCGCTTCCAGAGCCTCTGTATTTAATTACAAGCGCAGAGATTCAACTCCTGACGGACCCTCATCCTCACCTAAGTCCAACACACAAGTAAACCCTAGTCTATTATTGCCCCAATTTCACTTTTCTGTTTTTCTTTCCGTTGTTAATTTACACTTTCTCGTGAGATTGGGCAAGTTCAACTTCAGTGAAAGTAAAATGAAGTTGAAGATGGTTAAAGACAACATAAGACTTCTACCACTCGCATGTATCTACACTTGCACAATAGATAAAGAAAACCCCACGTGTCAGCATTTGATATATGAACATGCAAAGCATCAGGAAGTAGAGGGAAGTTGGCAGAAATGTGAATCTACGTTTTGAAATCGATGAGAAATTTTTTGTGAACGTGTACTGTGAATGTCAATAAGTCAGAAGTATTTTATTTTCAGTTATTTTTTTTTTATATTAAAAAATGGGTGTCTTACAGTTTTAACAATTATGAGCTTGTAATTCCAGAAGGAAGCTGTTGCACGGAAGAAGCATCCAGGGCGATCTAAAGATGAAAGGCTTTTCCTATATGCTGATGGAGGTAGTGTTAGAGGGGACGTGGTGGCACTTCAACCAACTGCTCATAAATCATTTGGTATGCCAAGGAAAGAAAAGGAGTTTCTGTTTGATTCAAAGGAGCAACAGGTATAAAATTTTGTATGGGATCTTGAATAGATTTTAGTCTTAAATTTTCAATTTAACTAAATAGATCTTTGATAACAGCATTAGAAGAAGTAGGAGGAAAAGAATTACCCTTAAGAACAGATTTTTCCCCCGCCCTTTTTTTTCTTTTGACCTTTGTTTGGACTTTCAAGAGTTACTTGAGGCAAGCTGATTGTCTCTCCTTGCATTTTTCTCAGTAATGTTGTAAAATAGTTATATGAAATTTCAGGTTGAACCAGGTAACTTACAGGATGCAGCTTTCCTTAATGCTGTTGTGAAGGTAAAGATTTCACTCTCTTTTTTTGGGGGTTACTAGTTATTTTTTATTTTCTGTACACATCAAATTTCAAAGTTTAAAGTTTAAAATTTTTTCCTTGCCTTGATTCTGTCTATGTTTATGTTTGGGTTGGTTCATGTCCTTGGTAGGGGCTTGGGAGCATTCATGAAAGTAGCTAGTTCGTCAAAGGTTTTCAAATTCAACTTTACTAATTGCCTCATATCTAAATTATCAATAATTTAATAATGATTTGATTTGACTCCTTACCTTAAGTTAAATGGACTATTTTCTATGTTGTCCACAGTTCATGGTGCCTTAAAGCTTAAATAACTTTTCCCAGTGTTGTAATTCGGCAGTCATCTTGTTATTTTATATATTCCCATTTTCTCTTGTATGGATCTTCTCTTGGTTAAGATTTTTTCCCCCTATAATATTTTAAGGTTTACTGCACGCATACTGCACCAGATTATTCTCTTCCTTGGCAAAAACAAAGACAATACACTAGTACTGGAAGGTAAACTATTGAAATCCTCATCATTATATCTGAATTCTGATGCATCCATCTATTATTAATCTTACAAGCTACATCTTGTGCAGTGCATTTATGATTGGAGGTAGGAAACTTTTGACCAATGCACATTGTGTGGAACATGATACGCAGGTAATTTTCTGAGATGTCCAATCTTCTAGAGATCTTGTAATAGAAATTTCACTACTGAGCTTTGTGGTAAGTTCTAAAAGTTGGCTGCCTAATGGACCTTTTTTATGAAATAGCTAATTAAAAGAGGAAATATAGAAGAAATTTGCTCTTAGGTTGGATTGAATGAAAATGAAAGTAATACAAGGTTTATTTCTGCTGTTCCAATTGTCCCTAAGGTATGATACATAAAGAAAATTAAAAAGATTCTATTGTTATATATATATATATATATATATATTGCTATAATTGCAGGTTAAAGTCAAGAGAAGAGGGGATGATACAAAATATGTGGCTAAGGTATTGCTTTAACATGTCTCGCTAAAGTCTTATTCTGTGGAAATTGCATTATCTCCCTTGTCTTGAGACATTGATATTTGGTGCATGTTTATATATTTATGTTCAATGGAATGTACAGGTTTTAGCTAGAGGTATTGACTGTGATATAGCATTGCTTTCAGTAGAAAGTGAGGACTTTTGGAAAGAAGTAGAACCTCTCAGATTTGGACGATTGCCACATCTTCAGGTTCTAAACCTTTTCCTTTTTCTGAAAACTGTCAGTGATTTGTCTTGTTGTGAATGTTGCTTTCTTTCTTTCTTGTGTCCTTCTTCAAAGTAATCTGTCCTGAAGAAATGAATAACTAATTTGCTAATGAAATTGAATCAAACTGAACCATTGGTTAAAATGCTCATAAATTAAGTTAAAAAGTAATATCCAGTGCTAGAATTTAGAAAAGATACTGATACATAATGATGCACATGATATTTTACTTTCCCATTTCCACCCTCTCTACAACTTCTGTAAATGAAATAGTAGTAACTTGATTTCTTCGCTCTCCACACCAACTTTGAAGCTTGTGTAGCTTTAACATACCTATGAAGAATGCATGAAATAGTAATTGATCTAGTGTTACAAAGTCAATGGTTGAAAGCTTGCATATTTTGTCAATTATAAATTTTCTAATGCTGCTTTCCAATTTGTAGGATGCTGTAACTGTTGTGGGGTATCCCCTTGGAGGGGATACAATTTCCGTGACAAAGGGAGTTGTATCTCGTATTGAGGTTTGATGCCTTGAATGTGACAATTCACAAATTTTAATTTTATTAGTTGCAACATAAATTTATGTTGTGATTACTAGGATGTTTCTTCATACTTACTGCTAAGTTGCTGTAAAAAAATATAATCAGGTCACATCATATGCTCATGGATCTTCTGATTTGTTGGGGATTCAAATTGATGCAGCAATAAATCCTGGTCAGTAGAGCTCACACTAGTTTGATCCTGCTCTCTGGTCTTTCTCGTTTATTTATTTATTACAGATCCTCATAGTCATTGCTTATACTGCTAATTTTAGGTAATAGTGGTGGTCCAGCCTTCAATGACCAAGGGGAATGCATTGGTGTGGCATTTCAGGTAGATTTTATGGCCTGCTGTCAGTTGACATTGCAATGTTTACTTGGCTTATAAACATTTTTTATTAATGACCCACTTTGCGAGAAGCAATCCTTATACTCTTGCTTTCTTGGACAACTTATTAGAATTTTGTTAGGGGGAATAACAACCTTAGCTCTATAATTGAGAAATTGATAATACTTCAGAATTCATATTCTATTTTGTATACTGTACTATTTGATTAGAAGCTCTTTTATGCAGTCTGCTCTTTTTTTGTTCATTCTCTTATGGGACGTTGCCTCTAGGTCTACAGGTCAGATGAGGCTGAAAATATTGGATATGTAATTCCAACCACAGTTGTTTCTCATTTTCTGACTGACTATGAGAGGAATGGGAAGTACACTGGTAAGAAATCCTTCTTAAATATGCTATATTTGGTAGATCTGAGATGTCACTGCTTAAAATTGCAAGGTTTTTTAGTATTTCATGCCACTAAATGTTATTTTGTATGACTCAGATTTTTTTTTTTTTTTTCTATTTCTGATATGAAGTCAGAGCTACTCAACATTAAGTTTCTGCATTGACAATTGTACCATTCTTAAATTTAATATCAGGTTTAGAAGCTGGCGTCCATGGAAATTTTCTTGACAGCCTGAAAATGTTCTTCACATATTATCTTCTGTGTTCTGTCTGTACATTGATCTCTTCATATCTTTGCACAAAATAAGAACAGTAACAAAAAATAATCCTGTAGATGACAATATTATTTTTGTAATTGGGGGTCAAAATCTGCTCCCTCGTTGCTTTGTTGTGATGTCCTATGATATTTGTAACATCTTTTAGTTTTAGCATGGTATCTTTAGAAGTAGCTTACAACCATTGTCTTTCAGTAACCATTTTGACTCTAGCCCATAAATCAAACTTAACATGTGAACTGTGTTTTTGTTGTCTGGAACTGTATTTTCACTCCCAGGTTTCCCTTGCCTTGGCGTACTTTTACAGAAGTTAGAGAATCCTGTACTAAGAGCATGCTTGAAAGTACAATCTAATGAGGTTTGTCTTTATGCAATTTTAATAGATTGAAGCAGAAGTTCTCATATTAACATTATAGCCACATTCTTCACATCACATCTGATATTTTCTTAGATCAATCCATATAAATATCATAACCTTGATAATATAATATTATCTGTTTTGTAGTTCAGGGTGATGATTATGCACAACTGTTATATTGTGGGCCCTATGATGATTTTTGAATTCTTGTGCTATATGTGTCACACTGTCACTACCAGAAGAATGAGGATATGGTACTTTGCTTGTCAGAATAGGATGGTTAATTAAGGGTCTTAAGTGGAAGGAAATTGACCATGGCAGGAAGAGTGAAGGTTTGAAAAATGTAAGGTGCAGGAGAGAAGAGAGAAAGTGGAAAAACTGACAGTTCTGTAGAGAGGATGCTAGCATAGAGGACTTTGGACAAAGAGGAGAGTATTTCCTATTTCATGGTCCCCTGATTTCTAGTTTGACAATCACTAGTTAGTGTCTTGAAGGACACACTTGAAGCATTCTAGGCTTCATTATTAATGTTCAACGTTTGATGATTGAATTCCAGTGATGTGATACAGTTATGATTTGTATTCCCCCCACAGAAATTGCACATCATGAAATATATTATGTATTGAGGTTTTCAATCACCTGGCTGCATATGGTTAAGAAACAAATTTATGTTTTGATGGTATTTCTGATTTTGCAATGTCATGTTGATATTTTTAAGTATACTTTTGTAGCACTCAATGTTAACGTTTACTTGAGTTAATTTTATGTTGTTTGTTGTATGCAGGGTGTGTTGGTGCGTAGAGTTGAACCAACTGCTGATGCAAATAATATACTAAAAGAGGTATAATGGACATTTTGGCTCCCAAAATGTTGTCTTTGAAGGGTTCATGAGTTATGAGTCAAACAGAAAGCCTTACATCATTTTCTTGCTTCTTACATAAGCCTGGCATATTTTTAGGTATCTAGTATATTTGAATTCTTAAAAAAGTGGGATTCTAAAGAACTTTAACTGTTTGTTAAAAGTTCTGATCCTTGAAGGATGTCAACTTTCAATGGCTTCTGGCATGTCTTCTGTGTAATCCTTGTTTAATAGTCTAACTGTCAACTTCTAGTGTATTAATTTGGAGATCTTTGTCACAAATTTTTAAAGGAAACTGGAAAAGGGTTGGAGAGAAGGCATACCTATGGAACTTAACCCCAACCTTCCGGCTTTTCTGAACCCACTAACTATGTATTAATATTTTAAATAATAATTTCTGTTTCAGGGAGATGTAATTGTCAGCTTTGATGATGTTCATGTGGGCTGTGAAGGAACAATTCCATTCAGATCAAATGAGCGAATTGCATTCAGATTCCTCATTAGTCAAAAGTATGGCCTTCATTTTTTCAGAATTGATCAACTGAAATTGGGTTATAGTGTTTCCCTTCTTTTTAATTATGTTTAGTATCGATGATCAAAATGTCATAATATTTATGTTTGTATTTATGAGCTTTCACCTTAGCAATTACAACATGTTTACTTACTTTGCTTACTGTGCTATAAGTTAGTAATTTATCTGCAAGATCATTTTATGTTGGGGTACATATGAAGTGTTTGCTTTGTGGCTTCTCAAGTTGTTTATTTGGCAATGCTATTGGTGTTGTAGAAATTTTGCAAGTTGATATGTTCAGTATAAAAGCCAAGAGTAATGGTGTTGTGCAGATTTGCAGGTGACACCGCAGAGCTTGGTATCATTAGAGAAGGGACACTAATGAAGGCTAAAGTAGTTTTAAATCCACGAGTTCATTTGGTATGTCACAGAAATTTTGCATCAATCAATTTCATGACATCCGTGATCTGATGTTCTTTGTTTTGCAATGCTTATTTCTCTCTTCAAGGTTCCCTATCACATAGATGGAGGTCAGCCTTCGTATCTAATAATTGCTGGTTTAGTGTTTACACCCCTTTCGGAGCCATTGATAGAGTATGTTGTATTACTTGTATATATTCTGCAAATTTGGCAACATTGATAATTTTCTAGTTTTCATTTATTTATGTCTCTGACTGTGTAATTCTAATTGCACCATTAATTATTGATCTTTTGGCAGTGAGGAATGTGAAGACTCCATAGGGGTAAGTTCTGACTCTGAGGGGTTACCTGATTAGCAGCTGAAAATTAGGTGACGCAAATGTTAGCTCATTGAGTTTTATTTATTTGTTTATTTCTTCCTCTGGCCAGCTGAAATTATTGACAAAGGCACGTTATTCTCTGGCGAGGTTTAAAGGGGAACAGATTGTAATCCTGTCACAGGTTAGCTTCTGGATTTCTTCCTCGACAATGTCAATATGTATAGGACGTTGGGTTGAATTCTTGAAAATTTACATAACATTTATATCATTAAGTTTTGTTCCTTTTTAATGCAACACCTTTGTTGCATTGAGCAGTTTTTAGTGAGATTGTTTTATTGATTTTTGTGGGATAATTTTCCCTCACTTCTCTTTCTGATTCAAGGTCTTAGCAAACGAAGTCAACATAGGTTATGAAGATATGAGCAATCAGCAGGCAAGTCATTCACACGTGAGAGATTGACTACTACTAATTTAGATTTATTTTCTCTAATAAAAAAAGAACTTGCAGGTTTTGAAATTCAATGGAACTCAAATCAAAAACATCCATCACCTTGCACACCTTGTTGATTGTAAGTTAACATCCTCTTTCAACTCTGCATTCGTTCTTTCTTTTTTCTTTATATATACATATATATTTTACGTAAGCATTGTTTTAAGTTGTTCTGTGCTCTTGATCAGCATGCAAGCACAGATATCTTTGTTTCGAATTTGAAGATAACTACATTGCTGTTTTGGAGAGAGAAGAAGCTGCTGCTGCTTCATCCTGCATACTGAGAGATTATGGTATCCCATCTGAGAGATCTTCTGATCTTTTGAAGCCATATGTGGATTCACTAGGAGATGATCAACCACTAGACCGTGAATTTGGTGATAGCCCAGTTTCCAATTTTGAAATTGGCTTTGATGGACTGCTCTGGGCATAAAAATTTACACCTGCTGTTTGAAATGTGAAATTTCTTTGGCAGCAGCAAATACTTGAAACACGTGGTAACAAATTTTGGAGATTACGCGCATCGACAGTATCAACTAACCTTCATGGAAACACATGAAATTGAAAATTGGTCTGTTTAGATTCTTACGACTTACGAGGGGGCACACTGGAAGAGATTTTTTTTTTTTTTCTTCCTCTGTTCCCGCTTCAATGTCTAAGTTATTTTTATGAAGGGGATGGGAACGTGGATTAATTTTTATGTTTTTTTTAAAAAATCATATATTTTTCCTTCTTTCTTGTTTGCCTCCTTTTGTGTTTGATGAACCTGAAAGTGATCCAGGTTTCGTCTTACAATTTTTTCACGTAAAACTTTGTATTTTTTTTGGGAGTAGTGCCCATAGGTGTGGCTATTTATAGCCTAAATGAACAGATGTCATTGATGTAATCATATACAATAATTTTATTTCGTTTATTGTCAAATTTGAATGGGAAGCATAGATACATCCTGTCATACATATGAGATTTTGATTTTATTCTGACAAAAATGGAACCAACAATGGAAAAAAAAACTTTAGCGACCTGTTTCGTGAGGTTGACAAAGATAGAGATTAATCACTGTAAGTCCACTACATACAAGTCCATATTGGAAGTATCATGTTCTATAAATTATGATTAGGTGCCTATTTGAAGATACGTCCTTGAGACCAAGGATAAAAGGAAGATACATCCTGTATTTTATTCTTCATATATTTTTTGGGTAAGGCTATTACATAATCTTTCAATATTATGTTTAAGGGATAGAGCAATAATTCAAATTTTCGTCTTAGTGATGTTAAAAGTTGAGCTAATATCATTTGCTATATTTTCAGCATCAGCAGAAGCTCCATAAAAGCCTCTCCTTGAGAGTCCAACGCAATACAAACCATTCTTTCCCTTCCAATGATTTGGGTAATTAGTCTTGGGAAGACCATCATCATTGAGAAGATAATCATCTCCCTGACAATACCAAACAATCCACATTTTATTTAATAAGTGGACGGAACTGAGAAATTATATGATATGAAATAATGGGTAATCAAAATTCAAAGGAATACATACCTTAAGCCACTTCTGCGTCGATCTATGGAAGCCAGTGCAGAAAACAATGGAGTCAAATGGTTGCGACTTCCCATCCTTAAAGACTACTTCATTACCTTTCACGCTTTCTATCTCCCCTTGCAACATCTACATACGTTACAATATTATTATTATCATAATATCATAATATCATACCATTCCATCGCTTTACGTTACCAACACAATATTACATACGTTCTCATCTCGTGTTTCGTGATTGGTTTGTAAACCAGAGTTTGTAAATTTGAGCTGGAAGAACAATGCTTGGACTGTAAATATAGGTGAGCTAATTAACTCAGTCAAAAACGTGACAAGTTTTTCATTTGGACGTTGAAGAATTACATGAGGTTAATTATAATTTTATTAAAAAAATTAATAACAAATCCAAGTAATAGTAATACCTGTATCTCTCCAGATTTGATCTTGTTGAAGGTTCCAACGTCAAAGGCAGGATACTTGCCATATTTGAGCTTCATATAAAAAGGACCCTCCTTTGGCCTACCTATCCCATATTTTGTTGAGTCCCCATATACCAACTTGCTCAGAATCACCATCATTGTGTCCACAATGTTCAGCGGCAAATATTTCAACAAAAGCAGTCCCATGTTCACCATCTCCCTCGACAAAAAATGAAGCTGCATGCATTTTAATTAATGCCATCTTTCACTTATGACAAATTAAGTTTTGATGGAACTAAATTAAATGAAATAACTTATATAATTAATTACCGGACTTCGAGCTAGAATGGAAGTTTTGGCACCATGGTTTGCTAAGTCCAACGCAATTTCCAAGCCAGAATTCCCAGACCCAACAACCAGAACGTACTCATTTTTGAACTCCTTTCCAGATTTGAACCCTGTTGAATGAACCACTCTCCCTTTGAACCCTCCTAACCCCTCCACCTCCGGCACATATGGCTCGCTCGTTTCTCCGGTGGCCACCACCATGTACCTCCCGGAATATTCCTCTACCTCGCCGGAATCCGCATTTGTAATATTCCTAGCCTTCACCCTCCACCTCTGTGCACCCTTATCGTACTCTGCCTCCTCCACCCTTCTGCAGTACAGAGGAGTGATTCTGAAGTGTGACACGTAGTCATCGAGGTACTGTAAGAACTGCTTCTTTGGTACGTATTGAGGATACGAGCTGGGGAATGGCATGTGGGGTAGTTCACAGAATTGCTTTCTGAGGTGAAGGTGAAGGCGATCATAGGAATATTTCTTCCAGAGAGAAGCAAAACAGTCTTCTCTTTCGAGGATTATGAAGGGAATGGATCTTTTGGTTAAGCATGCAGCTACAGCGAGGCCTGAAGGCCCTGCTCCTACGATTATCATACTTTCTTCCTTCCTTCTGCATTCTTAATTTCTTCTGGCTCTATGTGTATCAAAGAAATGAGGAGTTAGAAGAGAGTAAGATGAAGAGATATTCAGTGCCTTAAAAAAGCTTCTTTTTTATGTGAATTATGTATGGGTACTTTCGTCCATGAATTTAATGTATGGATGCATGCTCTTTGTATGAATCTAAAGTGGGACCAATCTCATCTATGTATACCAGATTTACAAGGTCACACTTTCTGTTTGCTTTGTTTTTTTTTTCTTCTGATTTTCTATTTTTTTGGGGTAATGTTAATGAATGGTGAATTTTAAAAGTCAATGTATATGGCATTCAAGAAAAATGATAAGGCAAATAATAAACCTTTATTAGTGATACGTAAAGAGTATAGGATATTTATTGGTTATATATATATATATATATATATTAACTCAGACTTTGATAGATAATGAGTTTCATTTAAAAAATTAATTTTTTTAATTTTTGTAAAGTAAATTTTATAAAAATATTTAAGCTAATTTAAAAAATCCGTCAAGATATTATTAAGTAAACAAAATTCAAACAATGTATTTAGTTGACAAATTAAAAATTACATATATAATATAACATTATTATTTAATAATTCAATTAATTTTGATAATAGATAAAAATTAAATTATTTTCATAAGTCATGAATATATTTTTTTTTTATCTTAAACATGATATAGTTAAAAATTACTAGGTATTAAACTATTAAATAATTACATTTTTTAAAAAAAAAAAAAACCCCCCGTGGGGTTTGGCCTTATTTAGGTCAACCCTCCTTACTTACCTTAACCCATTGGCCAATATGGATTGGGTTGAAAAGTCCACCTGCAAAAAAAGCTTCTAAAGTTTTAGTCAAACCCACGTATAGGCTGAGCAACTTTTTTACAACCTTATCCCTCCTAAAATATAGGTAATGGGTAGATAATTAATATCAATTATAAAAAAATTGACATAGAATTTACTAAATTATTTACTTTATGCAAAAAAAATTTGTTAAATTTTCTATTTAAAATTTTAACGAAATTTTGGCACATCAATAAAATCTAATCAAACTAAAATATTAAAAATTTCATGAACTTTAGGTCCCATGAAAAAAAAGTCTTTTAAACTTTAATTTTGTGTAAATTTTTTTTAATAATTTGATGTTTTAATACTATCTATTAGAGTTTTAAATTAAAAAAGTAACAAAAATATTTTTTACACAAATTATAAAATTTTAAAAAATTTTAAGTCAAATTTTATAATTAAAGAAATTACTTGCAAATGACCTGCTGAGTTACATACTTTTTAATCATTTATATTTTATTTAGTTTTCAAAAGGACTCTTCTATTGAAAAGTTTGAACTCTCTACTCTATTTATCTCTTCTCTCTTTCTTCATCTAATAAACAAAATTTAAAAAAAAAAAAAAAGAGAACTGAACCTCTCAATCTCTATATATTCACTCTGTCCAAAAATCAAGTATATAATAGACACCGCCTCGATCTGCACTGGAAGGAGCAACTTTTCCAGACTCCGGTCCCTTGGATATATTCTTGTTTCCTTCAGCCGAAAGTTAATTAATTCAATATATATATATATATATATATATATATATATATATATATATGATGACCTTAATAAGGCCCTCTTCTTTCTTTATTTGTTTTCTAATACAATTTTTTTCCAATTTAGTATTTTTCATTTAATCATATTTTCCTTCAATGCTTGATCTGATCGGCTTCCATATCTTCTCCCATTTGCTTCTTCCCTCACATTTTTGTTCTTCTTATTTTGCCTATTTTCTTTGGAAAATATTAAAGAAAATTGAAAGGCAACTTCTTTAATTTTAAAGAATATGATACTATCAATTATTTTCCATCTTCCATGACACAGTCATTCAACAAAAACAGACCTTTCTCCATTCCCCTTTAGGTTCCTTCCTACTTATTGAATTAAATGTGTTGAAGAAGAGATGAGATTACACACACTACCATATGAATTGGACATAACAAGAATGGCTCATAGCCTCATACATATCATCTTGTTTGGTGAATTAATGCTATTTTAGGAATCATGAAATATCAACAGGTTTCTTAGTTAGGTTTGATTTGAAATATGGAAGAAATGCGAATTTAATGATTAAAACCCAAGATATTTTATTATTATTATTTTGTTAGTTCTTGCTCTAGTTGGGACCCCTTAACAATTAAGTAGTCATCAAAAGCTATTGTCTCCTACTGACCATGCCAATTGATTTTCTTTTATAGAGAGAAACATTGTCTGCTTGCTAGCTGCTTTACAAGCAGCTCAAAAGGCTAAAAAGTGAAGCAATCTCAATGCTTCTTGCATTGCATTTGAAGCTTTCTTTCTCTTATTGTTATTCAGGCTCAGTTCCTGAGGAGTGAAGACTGGCAGGCATGGCATGCTCTTTTCTGGAGCTATTTATTTATTAATTGCCTTTATTCTGAAGCTGTCTCCTTTCACTGAATTCAAATGATGAGAACCTGAAGGCTTCCTCTTCAAAACATGAATTCTGAGCAGTTCAGAAATTATTGTAACTTCTAACCCTTCAATTTTATTGGATGATAAAATTAAATGTTTAGTTTGATTAGTTGGATCAAATGTAAAGCAATAAGAATTAATGCAGGTTTTCCTTGATAGGTCTCTGTGATTGCAGTCATTATTACCTGAGTGAGAGCTGAACCAGTTGACCAGATTCCCATCCTGCTTCTTTATTTTAATGAATTGAAGAGACAAAAGTTGTGAAGTGAGTTGAAAGTAATTTTCAGGGTATCAACTTTTGTAGACTCCTCAACAATTATTCATTGGAAAGAAGAAAAAAGAAATGTAAATTTCACATTCCTCACAACTTTGAACGAGGAAGGAATGAAAAGAAAAGTAAAAGTAAAAGTAAAAAGATAAGTTAAATGACAGTTTTTTATAATTTGAATTAATTAAAATTAAAAGAAAAAAAAAGTTAAGGATGATGAATTAATATAAATTTTTTTAGTTTTTTTGTTAAATTTTAAGAATTAAATAAGAATAATATTATTAAATTTTTTTTTACCCTCTCAAATAAACCTATTTGGGAATAGGAAATATAAAAAAAGTTAAGTGATTGTTTTCTTTTTTTATTTACATCTTTCAAAACTTTTAATTTAAAGTAATTAAAATTAATAAAAAATATTAAAATAAATTAATATAAAATTTTTTAATTCCTACTCTTTCAAAATTTTAAAAATTAAACAAAAAAAAGTTAGTAATTCTCTTCCCTTATCTTCTTTTCTCTTCCATTTTTTCCCTCCAAAGTCTAAAATCCATGCCAAGTAAAACAGACATAAGTTTCAAGGAAAAAAGAAAAAGGCATACCTTGCTAGACAGTCTTTCTTCTTTTAGTCCAAACCTTGTTAGACAGTCTTTCTTCTTTTAGTCCAAACCTTGCTAGACAGTCTTTCTTCTTTTAGTCCAAACCTTGCTAGACAGTCTTTCTTCTTTTAGTCCAAACCTTGCTAGACAGTCTTTCTTCTTTTAGTCCAAAGTCCAAACTTTTACAAAGGCATATATGGGCTTTATGTTTCTGGGTTGGGCCTGCATTATGTTGGCAGGTACATCATTATCAATGATTCAAAATTCTCTTTTTTTCTTCTGGCTCTTTTTTTTTTTTTTTTTTTTGACGAGGAGGTGTGCTGCTTTGTTATTCTCATGACAAGTTGTAATGAAGTGTCTTACCTCTTTATTTTCTTAGTGTATATGAATTATAAAGAGGAGTGTTGTCTTTCAATTTTTATAATACTTGCTCTTTAACAGATTTTATTCTAGATTTTAAGATTTAGATTATTTATCCTTGCTATACCTTCTTTGTTGATTAGTCTTTGTGCTTGTTTGTGTAAGAACGTTCATTTATCCAGAAAAAAGGTCCATCATTGTCTCAGAAGTTAGATAGAAACTAGAAAGAAAGTGCATTCACTTAGTGGGGTGTCAGTTCTCCAATACCCACCTGTTCATACCATACTGAAGCTGCCTCAATCCCCACCATAATTAAAAAAAGTGAAGTAACTTATGGTAATGGGGGGCTGCCTATTGCCTATAAAGGTCAAAAACAAATCCTTGCTTCTTATGTGGTGTCCGTGATTGGATTGGCTTGGATTGTATTGGAGTGTGGGACATGTTTTCACCAGAAAAACAAGACTAATGCTAATGCATGACACATCGCTGTAGTAAACAAAGAATGAAAGCGTGAACTTTTAACTTTTTCTTATATGCCCTGCTTTCCCCTGTGCCTCTTGCCTCTACCTAATTCTTACTTTTACTTCTTAATTGCAAAAGGGTTCAATTTAGTAATCATGATTTTATTATGTGTAAAGCTTTCTTATTTCTATTGCACCCAACTCAAATACATTTGGTTGCATGACTTGAAGATTTCACAAGGACAAGGAGCTTATATTCAGCAAAATGTAGTTTGCTTTATGCCAAAGTTATCAAGCCTCCTTACTTTCTTTCTGCTCATCAATCCCAATGTTTTTTTTTTCCTAATATAATAATAAGTTCAATTGTAAAAGTAACCTGTATTCTAATCATCTTAAAAAATGTGAGATAACAGTCACAAAAAACCTGACCTAATTCTAATTCTCACTAAACATTGATAAGTAAGGGGCTAAGGACACCTATAGTATAGTATTCAGTATTCATGTGCTCCAGAAAGGAATTACGTACTTATCAACTTTTGTCAGGTAGCATAGAACGGGCAGCAGTGGCATGAAAAAAAGGTCACAATCACTTACAATTTGGAGCCCACCCACCACTTCTCTCACTCTTAATTTTCCCTCAATCATCAACCTCCTTATTTTCACTTTCTCCATCAACGCTTTTCTTTCAATCCTCTGTGTTTTTGTTTCTCCCCCACATACATTCATTCATTAGTGTTTTCATTACAAGGTAATTGATTTTGTGATCATTTATGGCTTGCTTTTGCTCATTCTGGGCAATATTCTTGGCCTTGATGACACACAATTCTTCATTATTAGCCTTATCATCTCCACAAAGTACCCATGCTTCCACCAATGCCATCTCAGCAGCACCATCAGTAAGCTTAGCAGGTTCTCCTCCTACTCTGTCTCCAGATATGGAGCCTCTGTTTCCAACTCCTAGTGGAGTCGCTTCTTCTCCATCTGATTCCTCTTTGCCTACGATCCCTTCAAGCCCAAGCCCTCCCAATCCTCAAGTCTTGGCCACTCCTGGTTCTGTCTTGGCTTTTCCGCCATTGGCGTCCATGCCTGCTGCTTCCCAAGCTTCGTGTTACACTCAGATTTCCGTTTCATGTGTGGTTTTACTGGTAATTTTCATAATGCAGTTTCATGGTATGTGAATAGATTTTACTGTTAGTGATTCAACAATATTGTTACTTGTTATTGCATGCTTCTTTTCTTCAGTATTTAAAGTTAGGAAGGGCATTGTTAATGTTAAGTGCTGGTAACTGGTAAGGTAACGTGAACCTTTGAGTAGTTTAAGAATAGAGTAAGTTTCAAGTGTCTGTCTAATATTTTTTGTTTGCTCTCAATGAAGAAAAAAAATTATATATTATTAATTTATTATTTATTATTGAAAAGTTTGACAGGAGATGTCCTAAAGTAATTGCAGGGACACTCTCTCCCATTCGGTTCATTCCAATTGCCATTACAGGGGCTTCTCTATTTAAAGAAACCCACTAAAAATCTCAAAAAACCTGACCTTAATAGTATCATTAATTCTTTGAACTGTAGATTCCCGTTAGGAGTTAGGACCACCAACCGCTTTGGTGTTCCACAATAACCCCTTTAGATCACCATGCTTCTCAAATAAATTATTGAGACCACGTTTGGAATGTATATATTAAAAAAAGTACTACTTACTACCTGCTCTTTTATTATGTAATAAAATAAATATAATTGATATATTACAAGTAACACTAAAGTTTCTCAGACTAGGAAGGTAACTATTGGACTATAGAATAATAAAGCTTCTAGGCTACTTGGGTACGTCCCTATTTTATAAGACTTTATTTGATCTAGACAGCTGCAATACTAGGCTGGTTCCTTTGAGAGTTGAGACCCAACTTTCCTGAAAGTGCTCTCTTGAGTTTTCTGAACTCAAATGGATTCCTCCATCTCTTAGCAATGAAGTCTCTCATCTTCACATTCTCCTGCTTCAGGATATCTATTGCTAAACTCAGCTGTCTTATAACCTCCATTTTCTCTTCATCTTTCTCCTTGAGTTGATCCTTCTGCGCCATATTCTCTTCTCTGAGTCTTCCTCCTTCTACCCTCAACATCAATACTTCATTACACAGGGCATCTTTCCACTTGAGTTGATCCTTATAGGCCCTGTTCTCTTCTATGAGTCCTTCTATTTCTCCTTTCAGAATCACTACTTCATCACTCAGGGCATCTTTCTGCTTGAGTTGATCCTTATAAGTCCCGATCTCTTCCATAAGTCTCTCAATTTCATCCTTCAACCCCATCACTTCATCACCTTCTTTAGTAAATTTGGTAGCTGCTTCCAGCTCAGGATCATCAATTTCAGAGTCCACAGATTCCTCCACATCGCAATTCTCGGAATAGCTATCATAACTTCGATCTGTGAAACCCACAAAGTTGTCGTCTGATTGATATTTGGCCGAAGTAAATGGGGGTGCAGCTGTTGTGAGGAGGCGAATGCCATTGTCAGGTTTGACTTGATCATAGCGTTCAGCTAATGAGCGATGTGTCCGATAGAAATCTTCAACCAAGCTGATAAGCTCTGGTCGCTTCTTGTAATACATCTCTGCACGTTGGGCAAAGGAATCTGCGTCTTCCTCAATTAGTTTCAATATTGCCTTGGTCTTTTCATTCAGCTCTGCAATCAACATAACAACACAAACTCATATCAAATCTTTCATTCAATGTTGAACTACTTTATTGCTAAAATGTTATGCCGTAATGGCTTTCTAGTGTAGGTTCACAAAACGGTCCACGTTGAGAGCCAGAGAATGGATGATTGGTGGACCTGAGTCATTCATTTTCCACCATCAATATTCATGCAATCTGCATCACGGGCTACCTACTAGCCCTTCTAATTACTTCCAAAATGTACTCTTTCGGGGAAGTCCAAAATGAAAACCCTTATTTGATATAGAAAAATTACAAATTCGAATCCCTTCAATTTTTAGCCATTTACAAACATTATTTCAAGTTTGAAATCAGAAAACATCTCCCTCAACTATCAGTCATTAATATTTAAACCCTTTCTGTTCATTTTCTCGTTAATCTCATTAACCCCATAGAGACTACTCTACGTTCTATCATTTGTTGCCTAAATGGAAGTATGTCACATGATAATTGATAGAGAGAAGGAGTGACATCTCTATTAACAGAATTAACAGAGAAATGAAAAAAAGAAGATAGTTGAAAGGGAAATCTTCCAATTTTCAAAGTTGAGGCCTTGAGGGTTGTTTGTTTAACCTGTCCATTCCATGTTAAAGGGTACTTGCATTTTCACATTTAGTATATACAGAAAGTGCTATAGAGCAGAAAATGCAAGTGTAGCAGATATGGAGGATAATGATAAAGGAAGTGGATACCAGCGATAGTGGATTGTAGCCAAGGGGATCGTCTAGTAGTGCAGTTATTGTGTAGCCACCACCACTGTGAAGGTTGATCCTTCGTCATTTCAGCTTTCTTCCGTTTTGCTCTTCTCTTGTTTATCACCAAAAGCCTATACTATATATAAAAAACCATAAGATAAAACAAAACAGAAGCCCGGAGAGAAAATGCACAAGCATTTGATAGTACTAGTAGTCTTAGTCACATACTTTCTATATATAAACCTTACAGCAAAAAGGATAAAGAATGAAAAGCACTAAGCTTATCGAATTTCCGTAAAGAGACAAATGCACCGACTAAGAGACTGAGTCTGCCTCTTCGTTGTTTACAAGAAAGCAGAAATTTATCGTTATATAAAGCCCATTCCCGTCATTTCAACAAACAGTCTACAATAATACCCAGAGGGAAACCTTGTTAATTTGAAAACAAAAAAAAAAGCAAAATGAATCCAGATATAGAAGAAAAATTTCCTGACGCCGCCTTAAATTAAAAACAGAATTTCGCTCGCCGAAACTGAAAATGACAATACATTTGTATGCAGTGAAATTTCAAGTTGGAGAAAAGAAAAGAATGTTGAGATAACAAAGACGAGGGCAATGGCCACCGATGAAAAGAAACAGACAAATGAGTCCGATTTTGCAATGCGCATAGAGGAAACGTGTAGAAGATAGGGATGCACATGCACCTGGTTCAACTGGTCGCCACCGATGGAAAGAAAAAGACCAAAAAGGGCCGAGAGAGAGGGAAGTAAGTGGCGCCCGTTGCTTCAAGTTCAACTCATCGTCTTCTCAAGCACACTGAGTGCGAAGCGAGGGAGGAGCTGGAGTTGCACAGTATGCACTAAGCAGTAAGCACTGTTATTTCTGAGTTTTGAAATATTGTTGCGTGTCTCTTTCCGGAGTCTCGACCTACCACATTCCAACACGTGTCTTTGACATGCACAGCGCAAATCCTTGAGCCAATCATCATGCCTAGAATTTAGAATACAACACGGCATCGGATTATAAATTGGTAATTTACTCCTTTTTTTTTTTGACAAATTTGGCGCTACTAAGTTCTCCCTAATAAACTAATAAAGCATGTCTTTTGGGCTATTTAGAAGGTTCAAGGTTCAAAAAATGACACTTTTCTTCAACCCAAATGGTCCCACAGTTTGACCAAAATAATAAGATATAAACATGCCAGGACATCATGATTAAGAAAAAGTAAATTAAACATAGCAGAATTGTAATAGGGAAGGGGGAAATTTTGAGTGATGAATAGTAATAATGCTAATTTCTTTTTACTTTTTTTAAGTATTTAATATTTATTGCCGTATATAAACTTAGTCTGATTTCCAATCAACTGTTGAATATGATCTTGACGTGAATGATCAAAACCATGTAAGAATTATGCATAGTATAATCCAAACTTTCAGAAGACCATAAAGTGAACACATCAATTTTAGAATAGAAACTCAAGGCATGTTTGATTGTAATTTTTAAATTATTTTTTATTTTTAGAATAAAATGTTTGAATAACAAAAAAAAATAGAAGATATATTTTGAAAATAGAAAATACAGAACAATTAAAAAATATTTTGAAATCTAATTTTTTAAAATAAAAAAATTATAGAAAATTTTTTTTTTTTATTAATAACATATATATAATAAATGAAAATAGTCCTAGATAAAAAAAATTATAAATAAATAGAACTCCTTAGCCAGTAAAATTATTAAATGGTTAAAACTTATACTTTTAATTAAATAAGACTCTTAAAATACAAAAATATGAATCATAATTATATTTAAATATTAAAATAATCATCTCTTATCCTGCATTATAGGTTTTTATTATAAGGTTTTATTTTTAAATGAAATTTCGAAAATAGTGTAATGAGAGCAAATGCCTATTCAACTAAAAAACAGGTCTATCAATATTTGAAAAAGTAATTTATGTTCGGTTAATTTGTATAAAAATATGGATTTCAGTGCCAAATATTATGTATAGATTTATTTTGTTATTAATATTATTTAAATAAATAAATATTCATAGTTATTTATTATTGTTATGTTTTATTAAGTTATTATTATTTCTTAATTAAAATAAAAAATAAAATAAATACTTTAAATATTTATAAAAAACATATTTTATATATAAATGATTTCTTTTTTTTCACAAAATAATATATATATATATAGACACACTCACGCACACACTTAAAAAAACATAATTCATATATAAGAAGTTAAATTTTATGAAGTGTTTAAGAAGAAGAATTTAAGAGTATTATGATGGACATGACCTTATCGTAGAAGTATTTATCTTAAAATATTTTATTTTTAGCTTTTACTTTTACTTAGGAGTAGAAAACGCTTTGATTTCTTAGAAAACGCTATGATTTCTTAGAAAAATTGAAAAGAAATAAACATCATTTCCTTCTCCAGAAACTTTGCCAAGAAAATCCTTAATAAATATATTCTTTATACGCATCAGCCCGCAGATTCAATCTTGGCCATTAATTATACATGCCTGAGACCACACAAGTTTTCTAATTTTTGCTAGCCTCGTGTACATTTTTGTAATCAATTTCATTAACATGCAATTGTTTTCCTTGTGCTTCCGGGGATGACAGGTTCTCGTGAACCACAATCGAACAACATATACATATTCCAAAGAGCAATACAGAATGACTATACTGGTTAGTGGAAGGGTATAACGTAATTTGTCAATTATATACTGGTTAGTGGATGAGTATAATGTAATTTGTCAAATTGACTATATTCTATTCCCTTTACAGCAACTAGGGCAGGCTCATGTCATCGCTTGAAGCAGGAACAACAGGAACAAATCCTCTCCCTCCAAAAACAGGGCGCATAAACGAATTATCAAAGATTCGCCAATAGTGATGAACAGAGTGATTGGAATCAAGAGGGTTCCCGGTCTCTGCATTAGATTCTGCATATAACCCACTGGAGAGTAATGGCAGAGACAGGGACTTGCTAGATGATAAATCTGAAGCCATTGAGCTGCCTGAACGCTTATTGGGATTCAGCAATAATCTCATGAGAGGCTTTGTCAGTAATCCACCCACCTGCATTCAACATCATAGAAGGAATTTAGTAAACATTTACGCGTAGGCTTAATGCTTAAAGCTTAATCCATTGTTTAATAATGTTTCACTATTATGCAAAAACAGAGTGCCATCCATCCAGAGGTTAATCTAAATATGTTTGCAGACACAAAATTCAATGCTTTTAACGGCAAAGTTTAAGTTCTTTTTTAAGTCTATGTTATTAGATTCTTCAATTTAATCATGACATGTTAAAGAAAACGTGTACTCAGTTACAAATGACTCTTACCACGTTGGTTAAGAGAACAACTGTTATGGTGCTGGTAATCATGATGGCATTCCCATGCAGTTGAGTATGTCCTGATCTAGTAAACTGCATATACAAAAGAATACCAACTCTTACACAACAAAGCCTAGCCAAATATAAATATAAAATAACGAACTGTCCCTTGTGCTTCAATGTAATTTGTAGGCACCACAAAATTCGTTCTTATACCTTGTTATATGCAAGTGCCACAGATACAGCACCTCGCATAAGCCCAGCCCACCATATTACAACCTGTTTGATATTGAGAAAGTATCTCAGACCTCTAGGTGAAGAGATTAAAAACCGCAATACAACCTCAAGGCACTTACCTGCTGCTTAATGGCAATCTTTTCACTCTTAGACTTCCTAAATAAATTGGCTAAAAATGACAAAGGGAACACAAACGCTGCCCTTCCAAGTAGAACCAAGCAAAGCAGCATTGCACTTGCTCCAACAGAAGTCCAAGGACTGGAAAGAATAGAAGTCAAATTTTAGTGTTGCTTGCCTCACGCCATGGGTAAGATATAAGTGTTTTTTAACAAAATACACAAATGAAAATAAAAAATTTAGAGTAAATTATATTCTCTTGAAAGATCATAAAATTATACTCCTCTCTCCTCTGTTTTGAAAAAGTATACTCCTCTTTTCTCTGTTTTAAAAAATTATACTTCTCTCTGATGAGACATGAGACCACAATTTCACCTATTTTGACTTAAATTATCTTTATGTTTATAATTTATATAATTAAATATGTATATGAGTAATATAAAAAAATATTTTTTTAATTAAAATAAAATAAAATAATTATTTTTAACTCAAAATAAATAATAATAAAATATTATAATTTTTAAAATTATATTTTATAGTTAATTACAATATCTTTAGAAAATTAATAATACCATTAAAGATATTTTAATCAAAATAAATGAAATTGTAGGTTTTTTAATCTTTCAAAGGGTATAGGTTTTCAAAACAAAAAAGAAGGGAGTGTAATTTTGACAGCTGAAAGTATAATTTACTCAAAAATTTATTATTACAAGTTTATAGGGCCATTCTTGAAATATCATGAATAATTAAACTCAAGATTAGTCAAAGTCTCAATTCAATACCTGTCGCGGGCAAATTTCCACTTCTCCATGTCCAAGGCATCCATGCCAACGTATAAGAAGATAAAAATCTCAGACACAAATGAGAAAGTTGCAAAAGCATGCCTACAGGTATAGAAAAAAATCATAAGAAAGATGGGTGCGTTTACAATTTTATTAGCATTTACAGAAAACGAATCATCTACATTGATGCAACGTAGCTCCAACTATACCTGCTTGTGACTCTGGAACATTCGGTAACATTGTGCCAGGTGTAGTGCGACATTAAAATCCCACAAAAGAACACAGTAAGGATCCCACTTAAATTGAGAAGCTGGACGACGAAGTTGGGCAACTCCAAGTTAGAATATGAAGCTGCTTGATATTAAATAATTGTTTAACCTTACAAATATTCAAGAGACTAATAGCTTTAGGATACCTCAGCCAACATATAAGACAAATATGCCATCAGGATCATAAGAGCAATTTCTCGGTCAGTGGAATGCCTGATATTAGCCATAAGTTACTAAGTTCAGTTTCCAGCAACATGAAAGATATTATACAGATGCAATATACCAAGTTTCTGCTTATAATGGTTGGGAGGAACCTATTCTAAGTAAATCAAATCAGCATTAAATCAATATGTATTATGGTTCCTGAAGTGGAGATGCAAAGTACTCAGTACTGGAACACAGACTCACTAAAGACAGGTTAATAAGGCCCGTAAGGAGGGGCCAGGTTTAGGACCAGGAGAAGCCACTGCTACTACAGCATGAGGAGAAGATTAATGCATTATAAACTTGCGATTATATTCAATGGAAAAATTGATAAATTCTCTATTATATTCTAAGCTTAAGAAATGAAGTACCAAGTCCCAGAGAAGAGGACTACATGGATGCTATGAATAATGTATAACAATTATGGAAAAAAAAGGACCACCGATTTGAATCAGTATACAGAAATAATGAAATTGTAAAAATGGAGTGACAAAAGAGAGATTTAGCTACCAAGTACCTGCCAATATACAACTTCTTTATAATGTATGCACTAAGCAAGCCAACCTGAAAATCAGAAACATGGTATACAATGATGCATAGGCTTGTTAAAAGGGAAAAGTACCGCACAGGAAAGAGTCCACCTAATCCAGCAATCTAGTGCAAAGATTGCCTGATGGAGAACCTAGAAGATTTATCTTAGAAGAAATAAAAGAAAATAATAAATATAATAGTATAGAATGCATATTTAATATTTTGAACGTCTTATGACAAGATGGAATATTTAGTTTATTTTGAATAAGAAAATTGTTTTTCTTTTTCTTTATCTTTTATTTTATTTTAATAGTTTATCTTATCACTTAGACTCCTATCTCTTTAAACTCTCTAAGTAGCCCTTTCCTTAGTTGTAAGATGGCATTGGAATATTATGGAATAATAATTTAAGACTTTTCTTTTCTCTTCTCCCCCTTCCCCCTTCCCTCTTATCTCCCCCTCTATTACTTTTGAGTTCTCTTAAGGTTGAAGTGATGCAGATGCTATATTTGAAGAATTAGTTAAGCAGCACAAAATCATTGTTCAATTATAATACTTATTTAAAAGGCAGGAGGGAAGTCGAGCTGAGTAAATCTGATATGCCAATGTGATGTGAACATACAGGTTATGTGTGGACCAGCATGCATAGAAGGAGAAAATATGAGATTAAAAGGTAAGGACTAAGGACATACTGCTACTCCCAGCAAAGTGCTTGTCAGGAATAAATATAAAAAATTGCCAATAAACTGCATGATATTAGCTGAGGTGATGTGAGAGAGGTCGAATCTCTGGATTGCATTGAACAGAACCACAGATGTTGCATCATTAACAACACCTTCACCAAAAACTAGACTGTACAGAAGAGGTGTCTCTTCCTGACTGAGCACCTGCAGCATCAGAGAACAAGACTAAGCAACCACTTCCCAGATATTCAATAAGGCAAACCTCTCCGCTTAGCCATTTATGCACTCATACCTGCAACGTGCAGACCGAATCCGTTGCTGAAAACACTGCCCCAAGTGCTACAAGGTAGAGAATATACAGTCATACAGTTATGTCAAAAAACAATGTAGTACACAAGAACACACATAAAAATAATGCACCAAAAGTTTCTGGAACATTCAAATAGTTTAAACAACGTTCTGGTTGTAGATTTAGTATTATAAGAGCCCCCTGAATAGCAAAGATGGTTTCACTTTTTAAACATATGTCGTCTTTGGCTCTGTCTACGGCTCTCTAGTCTCTGCAAAGACTGCTTCATTACAGACCTCAAAAGAAACAATAGCAATATCAAAAACATATACAATGTATGGTAGGAAATTACCAAAATAATCTCCCAAGGCCAATAAATCGATGTCCAAGTATTTGAAGAACTGAATTGAACCTGAATCACAATTCTAGAAGTTACAATCATAACAAATTGTATATATGCAATTATGCACTGCCCAATTAGATTACGTGTACTTAGATATAATTTTATAACCCAAAAAAATAAAAGAACAGAAATTTAATTAAAATTAGAATCTATCCTAAACAAAGTAAGCATACCATTTTATTTATCACGTTTTTCTTTAACCTAAAAATCCAAGGGCTCCCATTCTTTTTGAACTTGCAATAGCTAAAAGCTCTATTTTTTATAGAAACAATAACTAGAAGTATTATTCCTTTCTAGTTTTCCTTTTAATTTTGGATATACTGAAATAAATTTTACATAGTAATATAAAGGCCCAAGTCAATTTATTTAACAGAGATAAAATGCACTTAGTTTGTAGGAAGATGCTTAGGCATGATAAACAAACTTCCCTATCATATCCAAGGTGCAGATGAAAATAGGGTTTGAACATACCCAGTGATATAATGAGAAATGATATCATACTCCCAACAACACCATACAAAATTATTGCTATGAAGTTCCGAAAAAATTGCTTCTTTTTCACCTGAAACCTGATAAAATATCAAAGAAGCACACTTAGAAGAGGAAAGATTAAGGGCAGAGAGTTTCTTCAATTTGATTCTGATAAGCAACAAGGAGAAAATAGTATAATCAACATAAAATCCAAATTTGTGTGACGGAGATATTACTGAAGCATTGAACATTGGAAATGTAGAAGTTCATATAAAAGTAATAACACAAACAACAATAGACAACTGAAGGTAGACAACATAGCAATAAGAGGGTCAATTTAATCAAATTATCGAATGTTTACTGGAATTAACATTCAGTAACTACATTGACATAGTCATTTATATCATTCAAGCATTATAATTAATATAGAATGTTTCAGTTCAACTGATTATAAAGGCTACAGAAAACATTTTCCTAGTTAATGAATATGAATTGGAAGTGCCAACTGATCCTAAATGCAACTTGATTACCCAGAAGATCATAGTAAGCCAGAGAATTAATAACAGATGTTACAGTCAAATTTATATGAAGAAAGCAATATTGTTATACTGTGAATAAGTATTTGGTCCACTCCACTAGATTTTTAAACCTCATAGAAATTTAAGCATAACTCACACTGTTAAATTAATATATACTACAAGACAGTGAAATTGTAAGAACATGTGAAGACACTGTACAGAACCAAACTTACCCTGCATTAAATATGATTGGTGGAAGAAGATAAATGAAAAAAAGTTCTTCACTAAATACTAAGATGTGTGAACTTCTTCCCCGAGTTGTTAGCAGAATAATGGTTCCAGTTAAAAGTCCCTGAAAAACATGGGAACAGAAAAGAAAAAAAAAAAAAGGATATCATCCATGAAATATTATACATTCCCAATTTTGTGGTAAAAACCATCACAAAGTTTCTGAGTGATAATAAAGAATAGCAAGACAGTTGTTGAAAGTACTTCATAATCAGTGTAGTACTCACAATGAGTAGGGCAACCACTGACTCAGTCATCCATCGGCTCTTTTCCAAAAGATGCCCAATCACAACACATGCAACAAGGAGAACCACCCATAGAGTGATGGAATCCACAGAAGCCGCATCAGCTGACCCAGATTGCAACAGTCTCATGGGAATAGAGTCCAATACGGAAGCCATGACAAAACCTACTCCTGTCACCAACACGAGGATTTAGGATAGATCGACCATACTAATAATAAGAAATAATTGTATATGTCATAACGTCATTAAGGAAAAAAAAAATGGTCATAACAGGTTCATCCTCGAATAGCACGGGTAGAATATCTGTCCATGCTTGAAGCGATTAAAAGAATTTGGCCTAACTGCGGGGCTTCTTGATACAGCGAAAATCACAGAGAAATTTAACTAAATTGTTTATCGTTAAGTGAGAAAAAAAAAATTCCGGAACGTACCGCTCCGTTCAGAGTAACAACTAAAAAAAAGCTATTCTTTTTCATATTATCTAACCTTACGAGATTAATCAATTTTATTATTCAATCGAAAGGGTAAACATCTTATACTACCATCTTCAGTTCTCATCCCTTTACTTTCTGAGGAACCAAACGCAACTTAGCCGGCTAGCCCCTCTCGAAATTACACGAAGTCACAACCGCTTAGTACTTAGTTCTTACAGCGCCTAAAACAACCTTGGGCGAGACCCGAGACAAAATCACTTACCTTAGATGACAAGCTTACATGTTTCTCTTTCAAAAAAACACGAGTAACAGTAAACTTGGTACGGAAGAAATTTATTTGACTTTTTTCACCCCCTCTTCGTCAGCTTGTTTCTGTGGTTTCCAATGGACTATTTCCAATTACGCTGTTCCCTTCCCCCGGATTGACGGCAAAGAAAGAAACAAAAAGAAGCAGGTATTGATCAGAGAAGATTCGAGAAGTCTCTGATCACTTTCGAAAACCCATTAAAAAAAAGAAGAAAAGGAACAGAATTAATAGCATAATCAAAATTCGAAGGGAAAGAAGTGATTAGATTACCTGGAACTCCTTTGGCAATAATGCATAAAGCAGAGTGTAGATGTAGAGCTTGGTGGAGGAAGAAGAGGTTTGAGCAGAAGACAGGGAGACAGGTCAGAGTATGATGGCGAGGGAAGTTGAAAGAGCGCCAAGCCAAACAGTGGAACACTCGTATCTTATAGGTTGCGGAAATCTCGCACCAAGCACGATTCTTATATCATAGCTCGAAATCAGAACCGTCCGTTGTGATGGGCGGCAGTGATGGAATAAAAGCTGGGGACAGTAGGACCCCCTGGAAAAACCTTGTTGTGGAATCTACGCTACCGACGCCACCTGGCTAACTGAAATACGACGACTCGCATTCGATTCCTAGAAGTGAGTTATTAGAACGGTGACTTTATTTTTATTTATTCAGGTCAACATATTTTTTAATTTTTTAAATTTTAGGTTAATTTTTAATATTATTTTAAAAATTTTTAATAATTAATTTTATTGTTAAAATTTTAAATTATAATTAAATTTATCTCATTTATCTAAATTATTAAAAAATAATAATAATGTGATATTTAATGTAATATTAAAATATTAAATAAAAATAAAATAAGTTTATAATAATTTTAAAAACATAATATTAAATGTCATATTATTATTTTTTATTAATAATTTAGATAAAATTAAATTATAGAATAAAATTAATTATAATTTTAATTTTAATAATAAAATTAATTATAAAAAAATTAAATATAAAATTTAAAGATATAAAAAATATTTTTTATTTATTTACTTATTTAGTCGTAATAAATATGGATCCAACAGTTTGTTGTACGGTATGAGCCCACATTGATTCCTCTTTAATACATCCAGGTAGGAAGTATGGTGTTCCAAGTTACAAGAGGATGGTGTCTCTGCCTCACGTTTCAAACTTTCATTTTATTTTACATTTTGAATTCTTGTTACGTAATCAGGCCCAAAAAACAATTCTTGTTACGTAAGGATCAAGTTTCTAAAAGAATTAGTTGCTTAATATAATTATTTCAACATATACTAGTATGATAATCATACAAATTTTTTAAATTTTAAATAATATAATAAAAGATCAAATCCATCAATTTGTTTAAATTTTGATTTTCACTGCATCATCGCATATTATAATATTTTAAATATCGAGATTTGATTACAATATTTAGTCAAAATGAATGATAAGAAGGTGTAGTTTTTCTAAATTATATATATATATATGTATATAATCCAAACTTAAATCTAATAATCCTAATAGGCCCTGGTCCCCCAAAGACCTGATAAGGGAAACATGCCTCACGTTTGTATTTATATAATATTTTGAATTTTTGTTGGAGAATATTTGTATTTCTTAGAATTTGGTTATTTGATAGTCAACATAAATTTTTTATTGTTGTTATTCTTATTTATCTGCTATGGTTTGGCCATATTGATTCAGAACATTATGTCTTCAATATAGCATCAATATTTACAAATTACAAAGAAAGGCCCTTGAGTTCACAGCGTTCATCGAGACTAAGAATAATCAAACGATGACACAAATAAATAATTTTGGTAAGCTGATAGATTAGTCCGTACAATAATAGGATTGGATACTCATGAACAAACAAATTACTTCTTGATTTAAGTTCAAGACATGTAACACAAGATTTCAACGAAGTACCTCTTCCAATTTTAACCAATCAACTTTTTCCTGGACGGTGTCAGTAACCAATAACCAATCAAATTAAAACGTTGGACGAAATACTCAAATCAAGAACATAATGACCCAGGTCTATAAGGCGTCCGGATCCTCTGCCTTAAGTTCTCTGGACTTTCTCTGCCATACATTTTAGCGGCGGTTTTTTTCGTTGCTAAAGTTTTTTGCAACGGATATTATTGTTGCTATAACTTTTTTGAAATAAATGATTTAAACAAAAGTTATAGCATCAGTAATATCCGTTGCAATAATATTCAAACACAGTTTAGCAACGACAAAAATCGCCGCTAAAAAGTATGGCAGAGAAACTCCAGAGAACTTAAGGCAGAGGATCCAAAGTCGTCTATAAGCCCATCACAAAGAAGGTGAGCCGCCTGGACTGGGTCCACTGCAGGAGGCCCAAAAGGGTCGGATATGCCCAATGACTTCGGGCCTGACATTGGGCCATGATCAGTTAACATCGAGAATCGTTTCAATTCAATGCTTCCTTTGTTTTTGTCAAGATTTTATTTGCATGCATGTGTTTAAGCTCATAATTAATAAAACATATTGTGATATAAGGGAATATAAAGGTATGGATTTTTCCAGAAGTTGCGATTGACATGAGCAGGTAGCGTAGGTGTCGTCATTATCAGGGCTTGATTGGAGAAAAAAGGAAGAAATAACATGGAAGGATAAAGAAAAGGATGTGTAAGGAGCTAGTGAAGTGTACATGGTAATTAATAGACTAGAGGTGCAATGACCCACTGAATAAAGAAAGGAAATGGAAAGCCCTTGATGTGCTTCACCTCAATACATATCCATCACATATTCTCCAGGTTTCCCAATATCAAACACTCCAATGAATCAACGTATATAAACCTTTCTAACTTGAAAATTATTGTCTATAGCATATGAAATTGAAATAATGATTTTCTTAATCGGGGGTAATGAAGAAACAAGTGAACAATATGAATGAGGAATTAATGGTAGCAAAGAGACAAAGAAAGGAGTGGAGTCCTGAGTCCTTGTGGGGTGAGTGGTCCTGATTTGAAGTGGCCCAATCATGAATCATAGCCGTTGAATCCACCTCAAGCTTGGACCGTTACATGGACCACGCTCCCTTTAAATGAACGCAAAAGCTTCTTCCTTGGGGGCCATCATAAATACTCCATATATAAAATCCACACATGAAATTGACCACTCGAAACTTGAGCATCCATCTTAATTTTGTTTTTATTTCTGGTATATGAATATGACAACGTACACCAAAATAAAATTATATTTAAATCATTCAATCACTCTTTTCTTATCTTTTGTTTTCTCAATCACACTAGTACTAGTGTAATTGTGGTCCCTGCCGTAGCACTTACAATTATAACAAACAAATGATGTTACCCATTAACTACAATTTATGTGCCACATACAATGCGGTAGAGCCTTCATTAATAACAGATCTCCTATATATCATCGATCATGCATATATTCTTTCAATTTTAGAAAATAATTGCTACCAACAGTGGAGATTGATTTAGAAGCTTTAGCATCAACAATATCTGGATTCTTCCGATTCCAAATAATGGTGTGAAACTTGAGATGCAAGAAAATTAAGCAGGAAAGCATGCATGTGAAATGTCAAAGGGGAAAGGAAATTAATAGAAGGCGTGCCGAATTTGAATTTGTCATGTAGTGGGAAATTGAACTGGGAATAAGCTTTTTAGACTTCTAGAAAAAACTGTCCACAGAACATGGGTTGGCTGGTGCGGTGGCCTTGCCTCTTGCCTACTCTCTTCCTCTTCCTCATTTCCCACTTTTATTTTGGTGTATCATTGAAAAATAGTAAAAACTATACATTCATGTATGCAATTAATCTGCATATGTGTAAATATTAATTTCCGGTCATAAATAAATAATATAATTAAGCATGGTGTGTATGGCATGAGAAATTATTTGATGAGAATGGAAGCCGAAATTCAAGGAACGTGGTATGAGTTTGGCGGTGTTGTTCCCACATTCAATGATATGGAATCGAGTAATAGTTGCTACAATGAACCCAATTATATAGATTTGTGTGTTTGGGTGAGGGGGAGAGAGAGGTTGTTTAGGTTATGTGAATCGCATCTTTAAACTTTGACTCATCCTCCACTGAATTCCTATTTGACTGCAAAAATGACGAGGTGAAATGATGAGGCCCTACTTCTACACTGTTATATACAGTACATGTACATGCATGCTTCTCATTTTCTCTCTCCCTCAATCTTTAATTGCTGCATATAGAATCTCATATTCATATTAATAATAACAAAATCTTTTAATGCGTGGACCCAACCCAACACTTTGATTAGGATTATCATCATTTAAAAATTAATAAAAACCAATGAGTGATTTGAGATTTGTAAGAATAACAATTAAGGAAAGGGAATGGGTTTACATGATTGATGTAAATAGGGTGATGTTACTTAGAGCTCAAATATCACTATTAGCGACGTCGTCTTGGATGGGCCCTCTAATCTCTAGGCGCCACGTACGTCGTAGATAACCTAAGATTGGTGTTGTGGTAATTTGAGAGATAAACCACATTTAGAACGTGTACTTCCCCATGCAAAAATCCACTAACAATAAAATCATGTACCACTTGACTTAAGTCTACTGTTGATCCACATGCCAAAAGCAATAAACATTTCACCACGTGTCAGCTTGTGAGGGGCTTCCACACTCACCTTTAATTTGCATGCCCAGAATTAATTAATTAGGTGTGCAAATTAAAGGCAGCCCATTACGCAATTGCAAAAACACCCTCCTAATTAATTTCCAAATAGGAAAAGCAGTGTGCACATCCACAGTTATTTATAAATTATAACTACCACCATGGATAATGGATTGGATATTTATCATAAATCGCAGTCAACTACTATATATATATATATATAATGGATTAAACAATAGTGGAAAGTGAGCAAATGAAATGCCGACACGCAAGCCGGAGAGCAAGTCGCAACACGTAGAGATCCAACTTTATTATTATTGTCGGTGATAAACTGATAATCATCTCATCTCCTCTCAAGTTTGATGTAAAAGTTTTCTACTTTCTCTTTTTTTAAAAATAAATAAATAAATATACATGGGAAGTGGAAAAAGAAAAAAGAAAGATTGCTGCCGTCAAAACTAAAAAGCGGGTACGAAAATTGTAAATGGGGTTGTTTGCACAAAGGATAAAATGTAGAAAAGGAAGAGAAGAGAGAAAGAATTGAAGGACAAAGAAAAGTGGAGCGAGTGGTTGGATAAGACAACGCAGGCCGGCAATATAGGTGGCAAAGGCTTCTGTCAACCCTCTTAAAATTGCCTCCTCTTTCTTCATCAACAGCTCCTTACCTTCTTTTCTTGTTCCAAATCAAGGGAGGGGGGTCCCCAGATCTCGTTCTATTCTATTAGGGTTTTCTTCCTCTTTTTTGCTCGTCATTGCCTCTTCACTCTTCATTAATTCCCTTCACACCTGCGAAATTTGGAACATTTAGCTTCACATTTTCATTTTAAGTTAGTTTAACATTGAGATACGAAATAGGTTCAAAATGAAATAAAATCTTTTATACGTTTGTTATTCAATTTTTTAATAAAAATTTAGCATGAGCTACTTGGAATTAATTAAACTACTTCAAGTGCAAGGTAGGTACATAAATAACTGTATATTGGATGCTCTTTTAGACCAAGCAAGTAAAATTTTGATCAATTAATTTTTTTAAATGAAATACAATATTCAAAATTTTTGGGAGACTTTTTGTTTTGTCATTGCCCAAGCGGATGACCAATATCCTAACCAACAAAGAAAAAAGACAAAAGAGAAAAAAATGGTGGTACGCACAAATCCCGAATTATTCTTGTCTTTCAAGACTATATAGCTTCTTTAAGGTTGTATTTTTCAAATTTACGAATGATTAATAAATCAGTCAATGAAACGTAATATTTGTAAAGATTCTCTCAACCCTCCAGTGGGATCCATACAGCACAGTAGTCAATGATTTTTAGCTCTTGTATATATATCTTAAAATCATCTCTCGATCAGCAACATTTTTCATCCTTTAATTTCTTTCCATTTGTTTTCATTTTTGTGGTCAACAATGTTAGCTACCTGCACCTCCTGTTTGAATTTCACGCTTACAATCGCCACGCTTTTCGGTTTTTTATTTTGTAATCAATCTACTGACATGACTATTTTTTCAATCTATTTTCCGAAACATTTCTAAAATTTTACTATATAGTTCTATTAATTTAAACTCACATAATAAAATAAAATAAAATTATCCTGTTTAAAACATTACTTATTCCGTATGGCATACGTATAGGATGGGTAAGAAAAAATAAATAATTTTTTTAAAAAAAGTAGGATTGATGATAAGAAAGAGTGAAAGAGACCCTGGGCTAATGAAAAGGGGCCACTTGACCAAAACATGATAAACAAACATAGCTTTCTATCACGTGCACGTAATCAGTATGATTGGGTTCACTTTCATTTGAGCACAGCAAATTATGATCCTCCAATTACGTCTAACTCATGGGTATATTGAGACAACGTCTTTATCTTGAAAATTGCCTTTTCTATATAATAATTATTATTTATTAATATCTATCATCTCCTTCCCTAACTTTTTGTTAAACTCAAAATTCTCATTGCTTATTTGCCTAAACTTCCTTTGCGATAATGTTTTTGTTATAACAAATGATTAGAGCTTTCATTCTACCTCTAAAAGATACCTAAAATCCCATCATAAAGTGTCTTTTGATTTGCGCATTTATATGAAAAAGATAGATAAGGACATAGGTTTTTCGTTTCATTTACAAATAATTATAATGAATTATTGCATAATGGAGATTAATTAAGCACCATAAAACACTTATATACGCCAGCTAGTGCGCCTCATTGTATATTTTAAAGCTTGCAAACTTTTCTTCACCGCAAAGTTGCAAATATTTTATAGTTACGTATATACCAAAATGGAACTCCTAATTAATATTTTATATTGTTGAGTATTTAATTAAGCAATTTATTATACACCGTTAATTTACACTTAATAAATAATCCATCGTTCCGTAATTTTTAGGCATAAAATAATAATTAAATTAATTATTTTAACACGTATAATTAAATTTACCTTAGCTAACGAAAGGTTGACCTTCCCCCCACTCCCCCGACCCCCAAAAATTTGAGTAATGATATATATATTCATATAAAAAAATTTTATATATGGCCCCCATTTCAAAAAACATTTTATATAAAACTTCTATAAGACTATGTAAAAGATTAAAGTTTATGTGTGTGAAAAATATAATAATATAACTAGTAGTTGATGAGATATATTATATATGTGCAATTATAAATTAATTTAATATATGTTATTGATTTTTATTTATTCATAATAAGTTATTTTAACAATTTTATAAACAAATTTAAGAAAAACAAAAAATTTTAAGCTCATAATTTTATTCAAGTCTAATAAATTTAATAAGAAGAGTAGATCTTAATTAAAGGATTCCCTTTATATTTTTATATTAGAATAAAATATTAAAAGAGTGGTAATTGTTAATTGTTCTATATTATTTGATATTTAATTTTCAATTTTTTTAAAGATATATTTTTTCTCTTTTGTTATTTAACTTTTTTTTCAACTGGCCTTTGTTTTTTTTTCCTAAAAATCTATAATTTTTTGTTTCACTCATAGGTATGATAAGTATTTTTTTTTCATTATTGTTCTCAAATTATCAATGGATTTTATCTTTTTTTTTAATTTAATTTATATATAATTCATAGAAAGTTAATAATTGAGACAAATATATTTTTTAAATAATTTCTTTACCTGAAAATTATCAAAATAAATCATATAAAATAATATTTACAATAAATGTATTTATTTTACGTATGATAATTATTGTGACATTAGATAAGTAAAAATAGTAGCATACATCACAAACACTATTAACTTAATTAATCTTTATATAATATATTTTATAAAATACTTAATATTTTTTTTAAATATGTATTATAATTTAGGTCTTACCAATCTAATAAAAATGTTCTGCCTCCGCCCCTGCATATAATTTATAAATGATCAAATATCTGCTTCTTGATTTTCAAAGTTAGAACTTAGAACTATATGTTGAAATTATTAATAAACTTATTACCATTTTATTATCAAGATTATATATAAAAACACTGCAATATCTTAATATTTACCATAGTTATATATAACAGTACTTGCTCTAATATAAAAATATCAAGATGTTAATAATTATGAGTACTCGCCCGTGAGCCTAAATTCAAGTAATACTTCTTTTGCATACAAGTGTCAAAGAGTCTTTAATTTATATATATAACTATGATTAAATCTTTATTCTGCCCACTTCTTCGTCTCAAGGCCTATTCTAACTCTGAAATTGCTCATCTAGATCTATTAACTATTACGTGACAAATATAAACACGAATTTATATAATAAGACATACAAGTTTCTTAAGAAACAAAGATATTTGTTGGCAAATAATGCATTTTTTACACAGGAAAACTAAAATTAACTTTTAACAAGTATTCTTAATTTATTGTAAATAATATTGTTTAATACATTTTTAACGTTAAATGTAATAAAAATATTTTCACATGATTAATCTATTATACTAATCTTAACATTATCAATAACTAAAATAAAACCAATGGATGATCATATAATATAAAACAAAATTTAAGGGTGAGATTGAGAGAGAAAACCTCAAATTCAAATGATTAAATTTGTCGGTTGAAATTATAAAAGCAACGTTTACTAGGCTTGAGCTGTTGACAGCAGCCTATTCCTAGTTCCTACTCAGTGATTATACCTTAGCCAGCCAAAAACTAATATTGTTATTATTATTAAAAAAAAAAACTAGAGTTTATGATGAGCATGTGTGGCGGCACGTGTTACGCTCCATCTTCCTATATGGATCCATAGTTGCTGCTGCTGCTCGTTCTTTTTTATTTATTCCTCCTCAGTCCTCCCTTCAATCCTTCACATTCGATGTGCCACTTCACGTGTTCCCCCATTAGGTCATTACCTTCAACTTCAAATATCAACTCTAATAACTCACTCAATCCAATTATTTTCTTTTTGAACCATTACTTTATTTCATTTCGTACAATCAAATTCAATGACTCTCTTTTTATTTTTACTAATTTTATGAATCCTAATTTGGGAGCATTTTGATTTCAAATTAATATCTTGGTGGCGGTACCTTAAGCGACGCACACCATAAAGACCAAGTCAATTCCACTCGAGGATGCGAGAGAGATTCCCGGAGAACCATGCGTGGGCTTAATATTTAACTCCTTTATTATATCTCTATTAATTAATATCAAGTTTAAAATCTTAATCATTATTTCTTCACAATATAAAATTGAGTTTTACGTGCAAGACAACTCACCCCTCTTCAAAATTCTTTTTTATTTTTAAATTATTGGACTCGTCAATTTAACCAAAAAAAAAAGGATTCACACCACTTTATAAGCGGAATGGGATATTATTTTAATGCAACACTTTTGCTATTCCCTTATTACAAATAATAAAATTGTTTTTTTTTTTTTGGGTTTTGGAGTAACTTCAAAATTTGTACGAATAAAGACAAAGCTTTATTTATACGGAATCTGGACCGTTCAATTCGCAACTCAAGTCTCCCTCAGGCTCTCTCGGCAGCTCAGCTTTTGGGCATAAAAGGGACAGCTCTATGGAATCCATCCCCAGCGAGTGAAACCCCATAATACCATGTCGTTTTCATCCTCTGACAATACTGCCCTTTCCCTTACAAATGCAAATACTGCCAAAGATAAAGGGCAATTGGGTAATCTCAATTGTAACTGGGTCAACAATTTAATTCTACTGTTTTTTTAAAAGTAATATTTTTCTACCATGCGTTTTTGTTTTTGTCAATACCATATTGTAAAAGATACAAAAGAAATTTATCACTGGGCTTCAGGTTTGTATTGGGTGAAGTGTAAGTGAGCGAGAAGCTATTATTTACCATGTGACCGTACACACTGAGGGATGATTAAGATGCAACGTGCGCCAGTTTGGACTACTTATATCAATTTCTCGCCAAAACTATTATTATTATCGCTTAATTTAGAATACACCGAAGTATATATTCATTTTTTATAAATTTAATTATAATTATAATTATAATAAATAAATCATTCTCATATTTTTTTTCACATAACTCCTTATTTTCATGTTTCTAGTTTAAAAGATTAAAAAAACTCAAAATTAGTATAATATAAATTGGTTTATTACACTCTTATTTATTTCCTTTATTTACCTCCTCACTTTTTTTTTTTTAATTGATGTTGGGTTCCAAGTTTCAACTCAAATGACCCCTGACTCTTAAATTGTTAACAGTACGTCCAATCACTACAATTAAAAAATTATTATTGTTCATTATTTAAATTAGGTTGGCATTTCAATTATAACGTATAACAACACCTAGAAATAGAATCGCAGGATCTTTGAACTTCAATATAATAAGTAAAAAAATAATAGTGCAAGATTTTATAAAAATACATTTTTTAGTATAAAAATGTGACTAGAGAATAATTATATATAAATAAGGTGCAATATAAATAATTTTAAAAATGATTGTGTGAGCCAATAATTTTATAACTTATATGAAATGAATTTTAATTTTTAAGATGGAGATAACGTTAATCTCAGTGACATAATATTTATCAATATATACTTTTGCTTCTTATTTTGAAGACTTTATTTTGCAATAAAAAATAGATAAAAAGTAGTTTGACTTTCATTCTTTAAGAGGTGACTTGATGGAATTAACTTCTTATTGAATAGAATGTGACTGAATATATTCTCTAGTGTAATGGATATATTAAAATTAACGGATACTTGCCTTGTTAAACTTGTCATTCTAATTGGCTTTTTATGCGCTATGTACTAATGTAAACCCTTTTGCTTGAGGCTTGAGATAAGGAATTCATGAACGAAGGGTAGAAAAATAGAATGAATTTATAAAACACAACTTTTTGGTTTCTTTATAATAGGATGCTTAATTACGTTATTATGTTGCACTAATTTTAATTTTAAGGATATGAAGTGAAGGATGTGAAATAAGATTAGACACTTTATTAATTATTATGCTAGGAGAAAATGGAACAGGAATATTAATTTTGGTCCAGGGTTTTGCATGCTTGATTGGTTGTTTAAGGGTAAATGCACAGCGCAGGGAGAATGGCATGGGCAGGAGAGAGAGATACTGTGAGTGGTAGAATGAAATGGTCACACATGATTGGACGGCCATGATGTCATGATTTCTAGACTTGAATTCGTGTCATTCCTTGAAAAATAAAACTTTAACCCATTTTATATTTTTCTATTATTATTGTGGTAGGGTTAGAAATCTATCTGTCACGGGTGGTCCCCACTGTATCCTATACCAGCTCTCAGATCCAGCCGTGCAAAGTAAATCATGAGATTCCCGTTCCACACCCATTTGGGTGCACATCATTAGCACTTTATCAAAACCCGCTTCCCATCCACGATAAACATGTCTGTCTTCTCCGAGAATTAGAACCGCGAGAAAATGACCATCCCAAATATCGTCCATTTGGTCTACGGCTTCACTAATCAGCAATCAGCAATCACTACTCACTATTCACTCACCCTTCCCTCTTTACGTGCACCCGTTTTCTGCAGTCATTCTTCCTTCCCTCTCGTCGGATAAGATCAGCTTCTCATACCGCTCATCCGACGGCTATTATTCACTTATCACCACGTGTCACTCCCATGCTTGCTCATCACTTTCTCTTTACGATCCCCACCCCCTATTTAACCCTAGTTAATTTCTCACCTTACTGAGCACAACATAAAATCCTTATCCCCTCTCTCTCACACACGGACACACTCATTCTCTCTCTCTCTGTGGCAACTATTAGCTCGTCAATGGAGTCTCAGATCTAACAGTTCTACCCTGTTGCTTCTACCTGTGAAGCTTAATCAGCATCTATTTGTACTGCGAAAGATATTCATTCTACAAAACGACATCGTTGATTCCTTGGGAATTCTCAGAGCTATGCAGAGAATGGTGTACTCCTTTCCTGAGGAGGTCCTCGAGCACGTTTTCTCATTCATTCAGTCCGACAAGGACCGTAACGCCATCTCTTTGGTCTGCAAGTCATGGTACGAGATCGAGCGGTGGTGTCGGAGGAGGATTTTCATCGGCAACTGCTATGCCGTTAACCCTGGGACGGTGACCAGACGGTTCCCGGAGGTGAGATCCATTTCCCTCAAGGGGAAACCTCACTTTGCCGACTTCAATTTGGTGCCAGAGGGCTGGGGTGGTTTTGTGTGTCCCTGGATCGCTGCTATGGCAACTGCCTACCCTTGGCTGGAGGAGATCCGACTCAAGAGGATGGTCATAACTGACGAGAGCTTGGAGTTGATCGCCAAATCCTTTAAAAATTTCAAAGTCCTAGTGCTGTTCTCGTGTGAGGGTTTTAGTACTGAAGGACTCGCCGCCATTGCTGCCAATTGCAGGTCTTTTTACCTTCACGTCACTTTTTCCCCATGAATTTAGTTTTGGATTGTTTGTTGTTGGTTCGAGCATGAGTAATGCGAAACTATATTAGGCTTCTAACATTTCCTTGCTTTACGGAAGAACGTAAAGTTCGGATCTTTTCTATTGGGTAGGTGGCTAGACTTAGCTGAATTATTTTTCTTTCCACAACAGTAGAGTGAAATGATGCTTCAAATATATTGGCTTTTTGCTACATCCTCTCGGTAGACTTGAAGAGCTTGGTTACATTTTGATGCTTGATTCTGTTTGCGGAAGTTCGATTCGGAATAACATATTGATGGCCTCTAATCAGGTTCAATAGTGTAGAGTCTTACATTTTTTGACAGACTTTATCTCTATACATTTTCTCAGCCTTCTGTTATGCTGATGAATGGCTTATTATCCGCACATTCCATCGGGATTTTGTTCTTTAGAGTTAACTACTGATTCAGCCACTCGTCAGTCTGGCATTCGTAATAGTAATAAGTATGGTTTCTGTTTTGGAGCCATTTCATTAACAATTCAAAACCTCCGTGTCTGTTACCGCTATTCTACTATGGATTTCTAGGTTGTATTTTTCTTTGACCGTTTCTAGGCTCAGAACTTTAATTCGCGAAAGACACATATTTGCTTTTGTTCTTCTAATTATCTGTATACATGTTTTTCTTTTTTTTCTTTTTCTTTTTTTTTTGCGGAGGAGGAGATGTGAGAACCACAAGTTTCAATGGTTATTGTCCTAATCTTAGATTGCAGGAGTTATTTTACTCTCATTATTCTCCTTGTTTTCTTGTTGACTTGAATTACTTGTGTGGATTTTTCAAATTTGGGTTGTTTACGTCCTGAGGTATTTTTCATTTAGAATTCTTTTTTTAAAAGAATCCGTGCATATTTCTTCCTTTTCTAGCAACATTCCTTTTTCTATCAAATAATGATCTAAATCCTTTGGCTTAGTGTAGTTCAGTTTACTGCATCCTTAATTCTTACAGGATAATTGGTTTGTGAAGTGTCTTACTATCGTCATTGATAAATCTGCTTCTGCTAATGCGCTGCAGGAATTTGAGAGAGTTAGATTTGCGGGAGAGTGAAGTGGATGACCTTGGTGGGCATTGGCTAAGCCACTTTCCTGATTCATTCACATCGTTAGTTTCTCTTAACATCTCCTGCATAGGTTCAGAGGTGAGTTTATCTGCACTTGAGCGCCTGGTTGCCAGGTGTCCAAACCTGCTGACTCTTCGTCTCAACCGAGCTGTACCCCTTGATAGGCTTGCCAGCCTGCTTGGCCGGGCTCCTCAGGTGGTTGAGTTAGGTACAGGAACTTACTCATCTGAGATTCGACCTGAGGTCTTCTCAAAGTTAGCAGGAGCTTTATCTGGATGTAAGCAATTGAGGAGCTTGTCTGGCTTCTGGGATGTGCTACCATCCTACCTTCCAGCTGTCTATCCTATCTGCTCCAGGCTAACATCGCTAAACTTGAGTTATGCTACTATTCAAAGCCCTGATCTTACCAAGCTTGTTAGTCAATGTCAGAATTTGCAGCATTTATGGGTATGCCTGATTTTAGATAATGTCAACCATTTATTACATGTGATTCTTATTTATGCTTGTGTCTCGGATGCAACATCCTGAGTTCTACTATGAATTCTTATGCTAATTAAGGTCATTGTTATAGGTGCTGGATTACATAGAAGATGCTGGCCTTAATGCCCTTGCTGCATCGTGCAAAGATCTAAGAGAGTTGCGGGTATTTCCATCTGACCCATTTGGTTTAGAGCCAAATGTAGCATTGACGGAACATGGCCTTGTTTCTGTGTCTGAAGGCTGCCCTAAGCTCCAGTCAGTTCTTTATTTTTGTCGACAAATGTCGAATGCTGCCCTAATTACAATTGCTAGGAACAGACCTAATATGACTCGTTTTCGCCTATGCATTATTGAGCCCCGAACTCCCGACTACCTTACCCATCAACCACTGGATGCTGGTTTTGGAGCTATTGTAGAGCATTGCAAGGATCTTCAGCGTCTATCCCTTTCTGGTCTTCTTACTGATCTTGTTTTCGAGTACATTGGAACTTATGGGAAGAAACTTGAGATGCTTTCTGTGGCCTTTGCTGGAGATAGCGACCTGGGACTGCATCATGTGCTGTCTGGGTGTGATAACCTTAGAAAGCTGGAGATAAGGGACTGCCCCTTTGGTGACAAGGCCCTTTTGGCCAATGCTGCGAAGCTGGAGACAATGCGATCCCTTTGGATGTCCTCTTGTTTAGTGACTTTTGGAGCATGTAAGCTGCTGGGTCAGAAGATGCCCAGACTTAATGTTGAAGTCATTGATGAGAGAGGACCTCCTGATTCGCTGCCAGAGAGTTGTCCTGTTGAGAAGCTCTATATATACAGAACAATTGCTGGCCCTAGATTGGACATGCCTGCCTTTGTGTGGACGATGGAAGACAATTCTGAATTAACTAAGTAAGGCTTTCTTAAGCAATCACTGCAGATCCGGTCCTGGAATTGACGTGCCTCGTGTTGGAATTGATAACGGCAGGTACATGCTTAATGTGGTACTCGAATGAATTTTACTATTGCCTGGCTTATGTAATTGCTGTTATATGGCTGGTGTTTGATCTTGGTACCGGAGGGTTACACGGAGGCTCCATCTCCAGCTTCATTGCCATCCATTTTACAGTTTGGCTGAGCTATGGGAGACCAAGTAGTGATTAAGGAAGAGACTAAAACTATTGTTGTATGCATAAGATGGAGTTGTTTTATTCATCGTACTATAATACTTTGCGGACTTTTGCATAATTAATGCAATCTGCTTTTGTTTTAAGGAGTAAATTGTTAAACTTATAAATGAATAAGAATTTATAATTTAATTCTCTGTTGCAATTGACTCTAATGCTGATGCATTGGATGTATATAATATTTTGCTTCGTTTCAGTGAGTAGGAACAGAATTAGATCTGGAGTTAGCCTTCGTGTTCTCCCTTGTATTACTCTTGGAAATGGAATAAGCATTTCGGTTGAACATATCGAGATCTGCGGATACTTTTCGAGCTGGAGTTTGAACTATGTAGATTCTCCAGACGCTCTTATGCTTGATAACAAAATCCTCCAAAATGGGAGATAAAGACTGTTTAAAGTGGTATAACGGTAAATGGTGTTATTATAAACACGCCACACAATCTGAGGAAATTAATCTGAAGTATAAAATATTAGGTTGTATGTTGGGCGTCCCTCGCGTAAAACGTGTAATGATTGTTGGCTTAGATTAGAGATTATAGGTCTTAACGGTGGTTATAATCCATGTCCGTGGCGAAGAAGAATGAGCTGAGATAAATAGGTTGGTATGGCATTTAAAAAAGAGGGAGAAAAGGCCAGAATGGAAATGGCCTCAGGTGGGGTGACATCTGCTTTTGATTCAATGTTATGGGAGAAGGAAAGAGAGCCTCGACTGGTGAGCCACGTGATAGATTCGGTGACATTGGATAGTGTCCTCAGCTTTTTGCTCTTTTCCCTACGACACACCTCCCACCTGATCCCTGACCCATACCCATTTCTCTATGTAATTGTAACGTAACTCTCCTCTCTCTTAACTCGTAAAATATCCTTTTGTTTAATCATTCATCTCTCTCTCTAACTCCTGAAAGGCAAAGCAAAGCTGAAACTACACAAGTGGGGCGCGACAAAAACATTACACCGCACCCACTGGGACACCATTCAATAAAGAAAAAGGTGTCAAGTTAAGTATTTGGAAGAGCAAAAGAGGGACGTTTCATTGGTGAATGATGGCCGCACGTTTCTTGTTCATGATCATCATCATTTATATTCTCTTACTACAATGGTCCTTTGATCATTCATCCATCCATCCATTCATTCAATTCACGTTTCCCTCTCACTGTTTCATATCATTTCTCACTTTTTACTGTTGTTTCTCACCCCCTCATTATTATATTACAGTGACCAATTGATGCTTGCTATAATGTATGATTATAAAGTGAACTCCATGACGCTGCTCCAGCATCAGTTTTGCAGTGGGTTTGGCATCATCAACAGCATTTTGCTGAAACTGAAATTCCAATAATGCACAACCCAAATCATTCTCAATAGTACATCATCATTCATCTTCACCTCTTTTCTTGTGCTCTCTTTCTGCCCTTCACTGTGCCAGAATCACACTAAGCATCTCATACTATGATACTTCAAATTCAGAATCCTCTCTGTCCTCTTCCATAATGCATCATAAATTAACCTTATTTCCTTTCCTTTTTTAGTTTTCACTAACCTCAAAACCCCTGCATTACACGTCAAAATTCGTTTCACTCAAATAATTTACTACTACCAACGGATTTTGGCTAAATCTGGGTAGGTGGGATGCACACAATTCTTTAGAAAGATTTTTTAATTCTCTTGTTTGTTTAGTATGAATGTGAAGAAAATTTTATGTAAATGGTATGCATGGTGGGTCATTTAAATTTCCAACCAAAAGTAGATTTATTTATTTATTACATATTGTAGAGTGGACTTTGATTAATTATGCGGCAGTCTATTTTCTTTTTTATATATAAAGATAGTCCAATGACTTTGAGCAAATAACTATGCTTTTTTAAAATTTAAACTAGCAAGTATGCCTCTTTTGATTAATCCAACGACGTTAGCATTAGAAATGCAATGAAATGAAATAAAGCCTCTACCATTTGCATGTGATCAACGTGCTAAGTTTTTTCTTAAGTTATATTAATATTTTCTAAAATTTAATAAAATTACACTAAAGATCTCTTGTCTAAATTACTCTTGGCTTTCATAATTTTGGTTATATATTGTAGATTTTTTTTTTCACCAAATGAATTAATTTTTTGTACAATATAAGATAATGAAAGACAATTTAATCATCATAATTGACAAAACAATAAATTAAAAGAGAATTGAATATAATTTTAAAATAAAAAAAATAGTATAGAATTTAATCATATCTGAATGAAAGCAAGTGTAACTCCTAGGTTTATATATTAGAATAAACAGACGTGAAGCACGCGCCTTCTGTTTTCATATAATACTCTCACTCAGTCAACACCGTCGTAGTGAGAAAATTGGAAAATTATGGCGCCCCCCTGGAAGCTTCACGACTATCATCGTGGACTTGTCTTGATGGACTTGACTTATAATAAATTAAAGCTAATAACCCAATCTTCTCATTAACTGAATTTATATAAAAAAGATTGTGGTACTTGAGATTCTCTGTCCTTTTGTATACGGCATACGCAGGGAGAGGAGTGAAGATATTGAGGTATGGGGAAGGTGATTTGCACAGAATTAAATGAAGGAGGAATCGATCTTATGGGACTACTCATGGCTTTGGTTATAGCTCTCACTCTTATGCTCATCTGCGTCTCACCACCAAGGCGAACTCTTGTGGCTGTGCATCGCTTCCCTTAATTAACAATTCAATTTCTCTCAATTCTCTTTTTGTTTTTGCTTTGTAACAATCATTTCCATCTTTAATCTTATCCGTACTCTTATGTGTCTTTACTTTCGCAATTCTGTTTTAGCTTTCTTCCTTGTGCTTTTGTCTGTGCATACACAGTAAAAGGGTTTCTTTTAAACCCTCAATAAAAGTAAGGCTGAAAATCCTGGTTGGCAATATTTTCACTTCATTTCTTACCATCTGCAGATGCGAAGGACTTTTTTTCAGCATACCCTTCATGAATTGCTGTTTTGGTAAGTCATCTCATATTATTTGAAGAAGATACTCCTGCACTTAAGAATGATCAATATTGATCACCATTCACTACGTATTTTTTGTTCTACGCAAAACTGTTTTTTGATCAATAACACTGAATACTGCACAATCAATATCCTAAAATCCATATCTTCCCACCGGTCAATCAGCGTATTGGATTTATATTTATCTAGTATGTCTGTCATGTTGTTGAAGAAGAAAAAATGAACATCATGATCAAATTCAAGGTTAGCATATTGTTTGGATTATGTCCTACTTTTTCTTTTTGATAAATTAAGATTTTTTGTCAGCTGAGTCTCTAATTGAACTCTGAATTGTCTTCAAAAGATGATCTGTTCTGTTCTGTACTTGATAACAGGCTGCCCTGTTTGCTACTTGTTAAGCATTTTCTCTCTCATAGCATAGCCTTTATCGGAGCTTCAGCTTTTTCTCTTTCTTTCTAGTCTGTCCTCATGCCTGATTCTCCCTCCAGCTTTTCGTTCCTTCTCTTCATGCTTCTTCTTATGCAATTCTCCCAAACGAAGGACACCAGGCTCCTCCTTTCTCTTCTTGTTCATGCCCTTATCATCTAGCTTTCATTCTCATTCTGCTACACCAATTCTACCGGAACCACTAAAAAATCTGATTTATTTACTAGGTCTTGACATATTACATGAAAATGTCACTCCCAACAGCTAAATTAGAAGGAGGGGGAAATTAAAAAAGCCACCTATGAGAATTGAAACCCCAATCAGTCTGCTTCTGCGAATTTTGAAACATGTCTATTATCAGATAGGTGTGCTTTATGAGTAAGGAACTCAATCTTAGATAATGTCCGTTATCAAAAAGCATGGTGTACGAACACTATATAATTGAGTTTCCACCTAATCCATTGCTTGAAAATTCCAAACTTTTATAATTCAGCTATATCTTGAGAAAGTTGCATATTAATAATGATTATATTATTCCTGGATTTCGCTGTGTTTAAGGCACTGAGCAATAAGTCACTCCTCCGAACTCCAATCTCCAGTCCAATCTAGCCTCTCCAAGTTCTCATTCTTCAACGATCAACGTCAGTCTTACTCGCTGAGACGATCATGTCAGGCTTTGGGCTTTCTGGTGAAGACCTTGGTCCAAGCCCAATAACGCAACAGTGTTTTGGTATAATTATTAATGAGAATTTTGTTATTGAGATTAAAATTAATTAGTTTTTCACTTATAAAAAGCTGAAAATGGTTTTGTTTTTTAGTCCGTTTGCTAGAAATTAGAATTCAAAATATTGTAAATTACAAGTTATTACTTTTTCAACGATGAGAGTGAGTAAGTAGAATTAGAAACATTGTCCATCAATGAGATTTGGAATTGGAGAGAGCGAACAAGAGACGAAGGTAAGCAATGTATAATCCGGAAGCAATGGAACTGAGGGTAACGAGCAAGAGTGCGATGGAATCTCTTTGTGCGCATCCCAACTATCCTTCCCATTTCTCTCTTTTTAGGGACTAGATCAATTTCACCAATTAAAATAAAACACGAACAAAATATTAAACAAGACCTATCAATATACTGAGTTACAAAAAAGTATTTCTTTTATCATCTATGATTAATTTTATAATTTTTTTATTCGTAACTAGATCTCATAATCTTGTAATCTACCTTTCGGTGAATAGCCAATATGATTAAGCAGAGCTACCATCAAGACCATGACCTAGTCGATTACTCTAAACATGCCTAAAACAACAATCTCACTTTTAAGGACAACACATGATACTACTTTTGATGTTTTCTACTCAAACTGTAAATTTATTCCTATAAGAAAATTCTGCATCACAAAGACCTGTAATATAAATATATATACGCATTCTCTAGTCTACTATGCTACTCATACTATCTAAGATCTCAAATCCATATACCTGTTATCAATAGTAATAAAAATAATAATTATCAATCTTTATAAGGAAGTAAACTTTAAACACAATCAATAAGAAAGGTGATTGCGGTCCAGTCGAGTATGAAATTGGTTTTGGATTGGGCCGAAGCTTGAAAATAAAACAGTTAAAGACGAGCTTTACCACCTTGCAGTTCCTATGGTTGTCATCATCGGAGCACCACATTGGTGATTGGCTTTGCTCTATGTAAGGTACTAAGGTTAGTTAATGCGATAAGTAGTTTACGTTTTAGAAAAGTAAAATGTTTACACGCCTCCAATTTATTAAACATGACATAAAAATAAAAATAATATAATTTAAAAAATAATTTAAATTTGTTTATAATCTTTAATTTTAACTTGATGCGTATATTTTTTATTTATTAAACTCTTAAAACATGACAGATTTATGTATAAATATTTATATAAATTCATTGCTCTTTACAAAAAACGATGGTTGTGTATGTGAGTCATCAGGGAATTTGAATTTTGCATTGTGGTCTGACATCTACATCATAATATGGAGAAAAGAAAAAGAAAGGATAACAATTAATAATATGTAATAATAATAACTAAAAAGAAGAAATTAATAGAGAGAGGGTGTGAAGTGTGAAAGTACGTAGAGGGGGAGAGGGCATTTGAGTGGCTAGGTAACTAGTTCAGAAAAATGCATAATGGTCGTACGATGTGCCTTGAATGCGGCTCCAACATCCCCATAATTTCTATTTCATCTTTCATCAACCACAACGACTCTCTCCATCCCCTCCTTAGTCCTTATTACTATATATACGAGTACAGTCTCAGGCCTCACAACACAAATTAGTCACAAGAAGAAGAAGAAGAAGATGGGAAGCGAGAGCAAGGGAAACGTGAACGTGGAGGAAGGAGTAGTAGTGGAGAGGGAGGTGAAGGTGGTGGAGAGAGGAATGAAGGTGAGAGCATATGCATACCCAAACCATGATGTGCTGCTTCGTTTTGCAGTGGTGGCACTCACTCTGGTGGCAACCATCATGGTGGGGGTTGACAAAGAGACCAAGTCCATTTCTATTTACGCCGGCGTAAACTTCCAGGCCACTGCTCACTGGCATTACATGTCTGCTTTTGTGTCAGTTCCTTTCCCTTCCCTTCTAACTTCTAACTCTATCTTTCCCTACTTGGAATTCATTTTGTTAATTAATTTCTTCCATTTCCATTTCCATATATATAATAAACTCAGTAGTCACTACTCATTTATATATATTATAGAAGAATTACTTTGGGTATTAAGTAATTAATAGTACCACTGCAATAGGTATTTTCTGGCGAGCAATGCGATAGCGTGCTCCTACGGGGCTGCTGCTATGGTGGTATTGGAGGTGGCGAGAAGAAGCAACAAAGGAAACAGCAACAGCAACAACATCGATGAGAATAATAATGTGAGATTAAGGTTAATGGTGACGACATCAGACCTAGTGATAATGGCGTTGCTGTTTTCGGCGAATGGGGCGGCGGCTGCAATAGGAGTGATAGGACAGAGGGGGAACTCGCACGTGCAGTGGATGAAGGTTTGTAATGTGTTCGATGCGTATTGTCGTCACATGACCACTGCCATTGTTCTCTCTCTCATTGCTTCTACCCTCTTTCTTTGGCTGGTCGTCCTCTCTCTTTTCAGACTCATTCATATATAACACCAAACTCAAGGCGTCATTACGATGAATTAAGCACCTTGCGTTTTAGCCTTTTAGGTTCTTCATTTCTGTTTCCTTTGGGTTGAAGAAATTAATTAATATGCTATGTATCATCATTATTATTATTATTATGCGCTAGTAAATGCTTTGCCAACTTTGTAGTAAATTTTAGACCAGATGGTAGCTACGTCTATTTAATTAAGAGCAGTAATATATATATCTACTTGTTTCTGATTGCATGATTATTCATGATATTGCCATCTTCATTTGCGTAGTAGGTGAATGTAAAAATATATATATATATATATATTTAAAGACATGTGAGATGGCACATGAGTAAGAAACGTTGTGTGATGGGATTGGAAAGTGATTTTCAATGGTTTCGGAAATTAGGAAAGGAACAGAAAAAGATCTTTTAATATTTATAGGATGAAGTTTTTAAAGTAGAGGAGATAATAAAAAAAATTACTTTAATAGATTATGATTAAATTTTTTTCTACTTTACAAATTTCATCTCTCTCTGATCCGAAAGGAGCCTAGTGCTAGACTGCTAGTGTAGTCTATATATAAGCCACGCAGTTGAAGCTAGCTTGCTGGAGTATGGAAATATATTGGGGATATAGCGACCATTATAATGCACCTTCTAAATTAATTATATATGCTGAAAGCAACAGTATGGTGGCGAGGGTGAGACTGTCAAGTATATGTGTGTGTGTGTGTGTGTGTGTTTGTATGGCTAGCTGGAACCCACTCGCATTCTCATGGTCCAATCACTGTCATGGAGCCCAAAACAAAACAATGATATTATGATTTTTCTCTGCCTCTTGTTATTCCAAATGCCGGTTTAGCTATTCAATCTCCGAAACCATTCATGAACACAAAGTACAACATTAAGCGACGAGTCCAACAATCTCTCACTCACTACGGTAATATAGGGTTTGGAAATCACAATCTTTTACATTAATGTGTTCTTTTTGGGAGACATAATAATTAGGTTTAATAGGAATTTGTTCTTGGATAAAAACAGAATTTAATTAACAATTAGAATTAGTAGCCATAATTCTGGACAAATAAATAGATCTTGTAAATACAGACAAGAATTTTATTAAGTATTACTAAGCCTAGTATTGTATAACGATTAACGTAATGAATACTGTGCACAAATAAATTATGCGGCTTCATATTTAAGAATACATGATCCAAATGCATGCACATAACAGCCACAATCAAAAGTATTCAAAGGCACAAAAAAAAAATAAACCAGATGAAATTCCAAGTCTTGTAGCAAAAACCAGTTCAAAAATATTAAAATTTTGTCTGTATTGGGGTGAATGAACCCAAACCATTGGTTAATTATTGGTTTATTTTGTCTGGTAAAACCATATTAAACAGATAATGTATATATGAGACTATTGAACAACTTTTTATCCAATCACAATTAAAGGTTGAGAAGAAGACAAGAAGTGAAAGGAAAACCACTATTTTAATTCCATAATATGTCTCTTCAAGTGCATGAACCGTTATGAATGCACTAAATCTAATTGAGAACATGAACAAGAGAAACGTTGTATATGCTGCGGTTTTCAATATGTGCTTAGACAATTAGATAGGTCTAACTTGTGTTTTCTGTCCCCTTAATTTACTCAAGTTTGGAATTTGGAAGGGTTTTTGTAGGAATTCACACGGTTGATTTGTATCTTTGCCTTGTCATCAACTATATAAAAAAGTCAGACCAAAAAGCTAGATAATGATAAGCATTACGTAACCAAAAGGAAAATCGCGTTCTATAAAATTTCTTATATTGGTAAAATGTAATTTTATATATTGGTGAAACAGCTCTACATATTATCTAAGCTTTAGCTTCAGGAACTTTTATTACAACCAAAGTAAATACAAATAAGTTCACCATTTACAAAAGAACCTATAGCAAAACAATAATAATAATAATAATAATAATAATAATAATAATAATAATAATAATAACATATTGTGTATGAGAATTTAAGTACTGATGTTACACCACGTCTTCAGTGTTCTATTCTACCTTGGCAAATCGTCCCTTTATTCTTGTCCTGCTCTCTGCTCGAACTTTTCGTGATTCATACCTTATATGCTTTTCATATCTGTTTATTACACATTAAATGATGTTAATTTGACAAATCTAAGGAAAAAAAAAAGTATGGCAATCAAATTGTATGTGGCCTAGTCACCTATATTATTTGAAAGCAAAATATCTGAACTCGGATTTATATATTCATAGAAAGCAAAGAATTTCCCGGTACCTTCTTGTTCTCTTCTTCTCCTTGTAACGTAATAATGCAGAGTCCCTTTCTTGACTTGACAGTTCATATGGAGCAACTTTGACAGCGGTCGATAGGGCTTCAGAATTAAGAGAACTTGGCCGTTGTCCCGCTTCCTTACTATAAGCATGATTCCCAGAGATAGCAGAAACTGAATGTGTATCATGAACTTCCTCTTTATAAGCTGTCAACGATGAATTAGGAGGAACAACTTGATTTGCAGTCTCATTCCTATCTCTCACCCACTCGAAAATACCATCCTGCATAACGCAATATTTCAGCAATTCTGGTTTTATCAATATAGCAGAAAGGTCTTACACAAAGTCAAGAAAGTAACATTCAATGGTTCAAAATCTAGTGATGTAGATATTCCATCACAACGGCTAAACACAAACATTGGTGATTGCTTTTGTCAAAGGATTAGACACTACAGAGTATGCTTCAATTGTGTCCTAATAGCATGCTCACCCAAGTGATAGCAAATTCGCCTCTTATCTTAAACGACAAGTCAGAAACCAAATTCTTTACCCAATACTCGTTTAATTGAAAACATATGAACAACGCAAGAAAAAATAAGATGCAAATACAATCAAAAGACATAGTGACAAGTCAGACATCAAGTAGATACATGTGCAAACATTATATGGACTGTGGAAAATGATTATGAAAGGACACATTCTGAGGCATAGATACCAAAGGAATAGAATCTTTACCTCACAAGAAGGGAGAACATCAGCCTTGAATTCTTGTTCAAAACCCGTGGACAAATTTCCTGACTGCAAATATTGTTGAGGGACCAAAGGGTGCAGAGTGCTAAGTCGTTCAGTATCCACATCTCCAAAACTAAAGTTGGGTTCCGACTTTGCTAGTTCACGAAGCTGACTAATGATTTCTTCTTTGTGTTGCCCACAAGCAGCCTTACGATTCTGATTCAATAACAATATCCTGAACAAGTCAAAATTATAATAATACAGAGATTTTCAATGTTTGCCATGCATCCAAAGAATCTAGGTTCGTTGAAGACAACTAAAGGCAAATTATTAAACATAATAAACAAGCAATGTCCACACACTGACCTATTAGCTAGCAGTATTATGATATTTCAGTTTTCAGCCCTAGTAGGGAAAAACAAACAAAAAAAGAAAGGACATAAAAATAGGAACACTTAGTTTCAATTGCATTTTCAGTCAATTCACTCAGCCACTAAACAAGAGAAGAAAATTAAGGGTTGACATTTACCTTAGGCAGAGGAGGAACCTCCATGGCTTGATAATTATGAGACGAACTTGTATAAGTTATCAAATCGTCAAGGCTAACAACAGAAGGAGCATCCCATACAAGCAAATCCGAAAGACCGTCCTCGAGATCAGATCCCATGAACCCATCACCACCAGCGCCACCACATCCCCCACAAGCCTCAGTTGAAATCAAGTCTTTTTTGTCCGTATCTTCGAAACCAAGAATAGTCAACATCTCATGGACAGGAGGGCAGCCAGTGAAACCTTCGAGTGGCCTCCGGTCATGCATCGAAGATAGGGAGAGATTGTGCCTCTCCCAGTCACAGTTCTGGCAGAGAACGGAGGTCTCGGTAGAGCAGAGTATTGTGGCAGGGGAATCGTCGCAAGCATCACAGAGCAGAGCACGAGTGTGCTTGGAGAAAAGCTGGTTGGTAGAGTGAACTTCACGATCACAAGAGAAGCAGAGTTTGGCAGAATCAGCTCGGCAGTAGAGCAGAGCAGTGGAGTCGCCGCAATAGTCACATGGTCTATGACTATGAACTTGTGGAGCTTGATCTTTATTATCCGAAGTATCTGGGTGTTTCGGAGAATCACTCATATTTTCAGATGTCATGAAAATCTGGAACTCTCGCTTCAGATCTTAAAGAGAGAAAGAGAAGAAAAGGAAGGGTCAAGTGGGGACTTCAAATCAAAATTGAAATATGGCTTTGAAACAGCGCTAAGGAGAATTTTGCCATAAAAATGGAAGAAAGCCAAGAAGAGAGAGAGAGAGAAACAGAGAGGTTATCATTTCTTGTTGATCAAGAACTATCTTTGAAAACAACACATGTATTTTGTTTTTCGTCTTACTGTACAGAATGGGACCCGTCATGTATTTAATAAATGAATTTCTATCGATATAAATTTATTATTATTATTATTTTATGTCTTTTATGCTACAAAACATTCAAATTCGTACAAAAGGATCTACCTTTTAGCTGACAAAAATAAAAAATTAAATTTCATCTTCACTCGACACTTTGGGTATTTAGAGTGTCACTAATCATTCATGAAATCACTTACGGAGTCAAAGAGCCTAATTATTATTTATTTGGTAAAGCATTAGTACCCATGAATGTCAAAACAATTAAAAATATCTTTTATGGCCGGTGAAGTAGGTTATCAAAACATGTTAAAATGCAAATGATGTATTTATACTTCAGTCTATAATATGACTTAAATTTTTTTATGTTTTTTTATGTTACAAAAAATTTATTTTATTTAATTTTTTATTTAAAAATTGATAATAATAAATATATCAATATATAGGATATTAAGATAGAACCAATAATTAAAATATAATAAGTATAAAGAGAAAAATATTGATAAGATAGTAATTTATATCAACAAAAAATTAATATTTTAATTATGAAAAGATACAAATATTTTTATTATTTTTAATTATTTTTTTCAATCTAACATCCTATAAATTTTTAATATTTATTGTCGTTAACTTTTGAAATAAAAATTAGAAGGAATGAGTTTTTTATAACATTTTAAAAATACAGACACGTTTTAAGTCATATTAAAAAATACAATAGTTTTAAAATGTTACAAGAAACTCATTTTGTTTAATTTTTTTATCTAAAAATTAATGACAATGATCATATTAATTTATAAGATGTCATGTTGAAATTAATAATTAAAATATAATGAGTGAAAAGATAAAAATATTAATAAAATAATAGTTTATACTGATAAAAAATTAATATTTTAATAATAAAAAAATAAAAATATTTTTATTATTTATTTCAATCTAATATTTTATAAGTTTATGTTTTTATTGTAATTAATTTTTAGATAAAAAATTAAATGAAATAAATTTTTTGTAACATTTTAAAAATATAAAAAAAAATTAAATGGCATTTAAAAGTATAATAATTATATATATATGTATATATGTAGGCATATATATATGTATAGACTAAAAAAATGCTTTTTTATACTAAGAGAAATTAAAGAAAGGTCTCAATCACTTCACTTTGTCCCAAAATAAAAAACAAAAAAAAATTATTAACAAATATCCTAAGAGTATTGGTTAAAATTTTTTTTAATTAGTTGATAGAGTATTTAATATTTTTAAATATATAAAAAATTAACAAATATAATAATTTTTAATATTTAAAAATTATATTAATTAATTAAATAAAATAATAAACCCTAGGCAAAAATAAAGAACTGGTTCTACTTCTACACCGGGTGGAGTAGTTGGGAGTTGTGACCAGGGAATCTTGTTCAACTTGAGCCTTCTTGTATAGAAATATTCTTTGGTTATTCCACAGCTAGCCGGCTAGGCACTTTCACTTCCCAAAAAGGATTAATTTTTTCCATTTAAAATTAGTTTTCTCTTTGACTGTTTGTATAAAAGAATATATAAAATAAACAATTTTATTTTATTTTATCATATCTGTGTGCGATTCAGTACCAGAGTCAGTCAACCCAAGCGTTGGTTGACATCATATGTGTATATTTTTTCATTCTCAATATTATTTTAAAAAATCGGAAATGAATTTCTTGGTCTTAATCAAAATAGATAACTCTAGTGATTATAAATTAACTCAGATGCCCTTGGGAAGAAATAGAGAGACACGGTCTGAAAAAGGATATGATTGCTTTTACTATAGTTATGAGGTTGAGAAGGAAAAGAGGACAAATACAAAGGCGACAAATACAAAGATAAGCCAAAGGCATGTTAGGAAATTGCGAGTAGGCAACCAGGAAGAGTGAGCGAGCTAGTGAGGAGAGATAAAAACGTTGAATAATGAGCAGGGAAAAGTAGAGCCCACGAGCATTTCATTATTATACCAGCAAAGGCGATATAGAGGTAAGGATATTTATGGGTGTGGGGGCAAGTGGGCTTTTATGCCGAACCTGCTAGGAACTCAGAAGTCTGCATGAGAAAGGCATAGGTCCAAAAGTGAATCATCCACAAGATTGTGACCTTAGGTGTCTGTTTCTTCAAGATCATTATGTTATATGGTCCATCATGCGGTGGCATGGCATTATCTGAATTCTGAGAGCTCTGGATAGCCTCTCTTCATTCATACTATGAATTTCAATGCTGCTGATAAAGAAAAAATGTCACAATTTTATGATCCTGACGTGACTTCTTACCCGTACCAAGATACACCCAAGCTTTTCATGTGAACTTGTGATTGTGAAGATAAGATTGCTTAACCTTTATTCCGTTAATTGCTAATCATGCTTTCATTTAATTTTTATTAACATAATAAGCTCCATCCCAGGAATTCATTGACCGACAAAAATTTAAAAACACTATCTTTATCAGTTTCTTTCGTCACTGTAGTAAATGAATATGGGAGGATGATGAGGACTGAAGCCTTACTACCGCTTTATGTATAGGCTAGCATTAGCAATATCATGCTTGGTCATGATCCAAATTACCCACTTAAAACAGTTTCAAGGTTCCAGGCCGGCAAATTCAATGAGCTGTACCACATACAGTTTCTGTACTTTGATCATTCTTAACCTTTTGGTGACCGATTTGTCATTCTTGTGTAAAGTTTGGGTACAAGTGCAATTCTGCAGCAGCAAGGGCTTATTGACTGAATTACCAACATTGTTTCCTATTTTTAGAATGGCAACCATCCACTATGTCATCCATTAAATCAAGTAAAGACTCAAAACTAGCCGCACAATCAGGAAAATCTGTAATTTCTTTTGCCATAGTAATACAACAGGAGGCAATAGGTAAAATTGTAATATTTTGTAGCAAAAAGACCCATAAAACCTTCATGGATGTTCTGGTGTTGAAATCCTTCGTGTGTTGTATGAACCGCAGTGTTTGCACTTGTTACCTAAAATGTGAAAGGAAACTGCGCTAGTGGTGTTGCAATCATTGCAAAGAATTGAGACCTGTAAGATAACCAAGCAACCCATTAATTACATTGCTTAATCGAGCAAGCTAGAAATCAGAAACTTCCATCATCAACCCCTGTCCGCCCCTTTCATTGTGCTAATCATTTCACCATTTCGTTTGATTTCCAGTCTTTAGTATACTAGAAAGGATTTAATAACCTATCTAGTTATGCTCTTAGAAGACGGACCAAGGGAGAATAACATGGATGAAGTAACTACCTCAATATTATACTTCTCAGTCATAGGAACTGCTTCAATCTATAAACGAAAAAAAAAAACCATGTCAACATAGACCACAACTTCATAGATCAGGCGAAGGACAATCACCAAAGATTTAAAAGCAAACATCAAAGTCAAAATAGCAATTACTTGATGTTCATTTTTAATATTGTGAAAATTATAAAGGAAAAAACAAGCGAGAACCTAAGTCCTAAGGTGGAAATGCACCATAACAATCCTTTGAAACCAAATAAATAAATAAAGGACCAAAGAAGAATCTCAAACAATCCTTGTACGAGGATGCCACTTTATAACTTATAATCCTTAAGTAACATAATCTAATTATTATGTTACATTTATGGGGTCACAGAGTCTCATGATTTTTTTATATGTATTCAATACTCCATAAGCTGAAAACTCAAAAATTGGTTCTTAAACAGGTACAAGGATATCTTTGGGGATATTTGAATCTTGAAGAAGAATATTTAGAGATGGATAGGTGCATTAGAACTGGTAGCTGGGATGGCTACTTTAAGAAATAATTTTGAGGTCTTACTCAAGGAAGGAAACAGCTGGAGGCAAAAGTATGGAATGCAATGAGGTGGCTGTAGGCAAAGAGCAAAAGAGGGCAATTAAGCAGTTATAACTTGAAAATGGCATACCAATCAGAGATATTTGAGAAGTAGCTTAGAACTCTATGATTTCTTTAAAATATGATGCAGTGGATTATTTTGGCCTTTTATCAGATGTATGGAATTGGACTCCTAGCTCTCAAGACCCAATGATTCGGAAAAACTTTTTAAAGAAGTCAAGATAAAAGGAGGTATTTGGAGCGTGAATAATAAGAGAGTGAAAATATGTATTTCTTCATCTTCAAGTAAATATGTATTTTTTCATCAATCAGCAAATATGTATTTCTTCATCTTCGAGCATTTTTTTTTAATTTAATTTTGCCAACTCTATAAGTATCTAGTTGAGTTTACAAGAAAGTTAACCACCAAATACTGGAAAACCAAAATTGCAAACATCAAATTAGAAATGGTTCCCACATCCTTCATGTCTTCACCTTGGGTGCTCTCTTGTCCTTGGGGGGTTTAAATCCTCTCTTGTTTAGGGAAGTTAAATATAATGACTTGAAAGACATGTATGAAAACACAGTCAAACATACTAGCCAACAAGCAAATATTATACAAAAGAGATGGGCTAATAAAAGTTTTGCGCACCTCCCAGTCTAAATGTCTCCAATGCTCAGACATATTGAAGATTGCCTTAAAGCATATAGGGCAACGATACCTGATTCATAAATCAATGGCCTTTTATCAATTGTGCACAATGAAAAAATTAATATAAATAAAAGTCAGTGGAAATTATGTTAACTGATCATGGGTTGCCATCTCTTGAAAGCATTCCATATGCATTGTGTGCCCGCAACTCATTATCGTGGCGCCTTTAATTGAATCAAATAGATACTATCAGCATAAACAATCACGTTAGAAAATATTTAATCACAAAAGTTGTGAGAAAAATGAGCAATTGAAATAACGAAAGCACAAACCTCATAGCAGATTGGGCAGTGATTCTTCATTGAGTTCTCTACACATAGGTGATTGTTTTGCAAGTTCACTGCATAGCAAGATCCTGTATTCATACAGAAGACACAAAATTAAATAACAAACTCACAAAACCAGGAAGCACAGAACAATTTTGACAAAAGGGCACACCACATTTCGGACAATGAAAGAAGTTTTCACGACCACCAACCCTGAAGATGAAAAAATTGTTATGGCATACAATCCAATATTGTATAGGAAAACGGTTCTTACACAAATCACAGTGAAGGTAAATTGGAGTTTGTCATTTCATGATTCATCATGTGATTATATGATTACTAACCTACATATACCGCATTCATCACAATGAAATTGCCCTTTATCTGTCTGCATTAATAGAAACAATAATTCAAATGCTGAAAAGTAATATAAAGCAATAAGATCTCAATACTAGAAAATGAAGTTTACTTCGTCTAGACTGTAGATAATGCATTTGAACTAAACATCTTACATTATCGTCATAGAATTTGCAAATCTCGCAATAATATTCTCCCATGTTGACACCACAATTAGAACAAACCTTGGCAACCTGAATTATCAAGTCCAAAAACAAATATAAAAAGCTAGTTAGAGTCAATTATATCTGCCAGCAAAAACATGATAAAAAGACATTACTTTACCTCCTGCTCAGCATCACAGACGGAACATATAACCTGAAATAACCAAACTCATGACCATGTTCTCACAAAAATCAACATCCATAATGAATTAAACATTAGGGAAAAAAAATCAAACATAAATAATTGAAGAGGAAGAAAAAAGAAGCAAAAGTAAGATTCTTACTTGGTTAACATCACGCCTGACTAGTTCATGACGATCTTTGGGTTTGCTAAGTGAGCTCTTAATCACAAACACAACAGATTCAATTTCAAATTAGAAAAGGGGGAAAAATAATTAACCAGGTTGGAAATTTCTGAAACATGAATACAGAAGAATAGACTATGAAATTTCAGAAATTAATGAAACCCACAAACAATCTTAAGTACAAATATATGTACGTTTAAATGTAAGATAGGGAGAGAGCGAGATAAGAGACCATGGCCTCGTTGTGGCAGTGGCGACATGGGAAGATCTGATCACAGCATGGGGCTCGAATTTTGCATCGTCTCTTGTAATGCTGGCATCTAAACACGGGCGAGAACACCAAAGCAAATGTACAAAAACGATAAATGCAAAAGAAATTGAAAAAAAAAAAAAAAAAAAGAAACCTTGTGTTGCAGAGGAGGCGTTCGTGAAAAATTACCCAAATTGCAACTTTCCAAAGTGCTCTCTTGCTTGTGTTGCAGAGTCTTCCATTGATTGGGGGGTTAGGAGCGAGGAAGAGAGCAATAGATTCAGAATGGGACAAAGAATTCAGATGCCACCGCGGCCTTCTTACCGTTAATTATAAATCATTCGCATTCGGTTTGACCCTTCTTACTGTTAATAATAAACCCTCCGTATCTTTTAAAACGGCAGTGTGTAGTTGTCGTTGGGTTGGCACTGTGAACCTTAAAAGTTTAAAAGAGTAAAACCAGATTTTTTTAGTCCAATGATGGATCGATCATTTGATGTACGAAATTCACAAATGAAGCAGTCCAAAATAAAAAAGCAAAGTTTCATTCTGATTCGCTTGAACCAACCCGCTTCCAAGAAGCACCAAGGTGTTCATATATTTGTTTACATGAAATTTACTTCTTCGTTATTAACTTATTACAAATGGGACCATTACGCAATTGTCCATCTGCTACACTGTAAGTATGACATTTGCTGTTTATCCATGTGCAAGTTTTAAAATTTTATAAATTCTCTAAAAAAAACTTAATATATGTATAATGTATATAATTCATCTTCTTTATGATTAATTTTTTATTTTATTTTATATATTTTATTTTAATTAAAAGACCTAATAATAAATATATAAAAAATTATATATAAATCTAGTATTTTTTTTTCTAAATGACTGACACACCACCAATCAAATTAAACTTTCGATATTTGGTATTAACTATTAAATTAGTTACCTATTCATTCATCTCCTCAAATATGTATAACGCCCAAATTGAGTAGTTCATAAAACATGGAGAACCAATCATAAATTTTTATTTTGTATTTAAATACATGATATTCTTAGATTTTCAATTACGTGTAATGTGTTCAAGATTGACACTATCCAATAGTGGGAAGTATCCAGATTTTTGCTTGTTATGGTCAGAGTTTTACAATACCAGACAGTGACTAGGAATATGAAGTCAATACAAGGAAGCAACAACAATTTGATAAAGCCAACCGTGACTCCGTGAGTTTCGCCAAGTCACTTGAGATCACACCGCCTTCCCATCCTTCCGAGAGTAAATTACGAAAAAGGAAACGTTATTTTCAACGGCAGCCGCATGGTAACTGGCAAGCTTCCTAATCTAAAGAATAGTACATGAGCATAAAGTTTCTTTCTTATCCTCTTGATTACTCTCTGCAAGGTAACCAAAGGGCGAAGCACAATAAACTGTCAAGCTAAAATGTCTGAATGATAAAAACATAACCAGCAAAGATCTCACGCCCAAAAAAGGTCTAGAAGTACCAGAGGAGGAATTTAGTGTAAAATTAAGTGAGAATAGTACACAAAGTATATAATTTTTCAATGGCCCAAAAAAGGTCTAGAAGTACCAGATATTTTTTGCCAAATAGATGGATCATATTCATATAATTTTAAAATTAAACATGTTAAAAAAATAAATAATCTCTTCTGCTGCAGCCCAAACTGCTACCTTAGATACTGGCACCATCATTCCATAAAAGATTAATGATCCCGTTTTATCAAAGGTAGTGTATATAATCTACTAATGAAGATAATAACGCTGGTTGCACTAGTCTTAGGTGAACAAATCATTTGCATCATGGAGGTAACTTTTACATAAATGATGGTAACTTATATGCATATTTTCCATTAGCATTCAAACAAAAAAAAAGTAAATTTACAAAACCAAGTGCAATTCATTAGACGCAGAGATCAAAAAATTGAACGAACCTGTCTTCTTTTTAGCTGTAGAAGGCTGTACTACAACATGCATGGTAATAACTTCCTCAGGAACGTCACCAAAGACTACTCGGGAATCAGCTAAAGTTTCACTGTTTTCCAAAACTTTACCAGCATGTATGAGTTTAACATCACTTACTGACTTTGGCGCGATTTTTTTGTCTGTAAGTGCAAAGACTCAATTAAAAGGTGAGACAAATATACAGCAGACAGAGCAAATAAAAAATGACTTTTTTTTTAATGTATATGTAAGTGACTGTGACTGAACTCACTATTGGAACGATCGGATTAATGCATACATCAGGCATGCAGTTCTGTGCTATGCTCGGAAAGGAAAGGAAAATAAAAAATAAAAAACAAACCAAAACAAACCAGCCATATCATGTTTGAAGAGGTACTTGCAATTGTTCAGGTAAGTTTTTCGGTCCTATCTTTTACCTTTTAAAATAATTATAATAAATTTCTAATACCACAGCAGGAAACTCTAAAAGAAACTTCTGGAAAGATCTATATGCAAACTTTCATGCCAGAAGGACTTACGGAGATATCTTTGGTTGCACAAGGCTAGACCAGAGTAGCTACAATCTACAAACCAGTGAGCCAAGTCAACTTCAACTTCCAAAATTGTCAGATATATCCAACTGGTGATTGTATCCTATTCAAAGATAAGATTTACATTGTGGCTCCTTCATTTTATTTCAGTCCGTTTTTTTATATATATAAATGAGAGAGAGGCTGCAGCACACTCATCCTACAAGAATTAGCATGCGGAAGATTATTATCTCATGCTTATCTAAAAGTGATACACTTTGTTCTAGCTTAATTTTTAAAAGATATTCCAGCTTTTCACTATAATGATTTTTGAACTTCATGAAAACTAGATTCATTGCTATAGTTTACAGTAATTAATTGGTACTTTTCTTCATGAATTAGAGGAATACCCTCCTTAGCTCTGTCTGGATGCCACATATTATCCTCAATATGGTAACTTTAGGTAACCCACGTCGGTAAAGAAAAATTTTAGCCATGTGCACATAGTTTGGATGCTGGTTTAATGGAGAATGATGTCAGGGACTGAATTGAAGACGTTTTGTAATTATGAGTACCAGATTATAAAAAAATAAAATAAAATGTAGGGACCAAATTAAAAATTACGTGTAACTACAGGGACAAAAAGTATAATTTAACTAAAATATTTTTTCATAAGGACACAACAGAAGATGGCTAACCTTGAGGCCATTCAGCGACTAGCCTCTGCTTAAGGGTACCAATTGTTGTTGATTTTGAATAAGTACTGTAAGCTATATCTGTCCCATCATATATCCGGAATTTTAGCTTAATAGGCTCCTCTCCTTCGGCCATGATAGCCTATCTATATCTTTATTAAGCTTATGTATTTATAAAACAGTACTTCCTCCAATTAAAGGATTCTGTCCCACCGTACTCACCTGCAAATGTTTCCCCATAACTTCAATTCAGTTACATGCAATTCTATCTTAGCTATCGTAAATAACGTAAAAAAATTGACAAGAATCAATCAATCACCTCATTTGTTCAGAAAAAAATAAGGAGGGTGGGGGAGGAAATCAGTGTTTGGATTTTAGTTTAGGTAAAGAAGGATATACCATTTGAAGCTTTAAAACTCTGGGAAATATAGCATAAACAAAAATCAAGGCAATAAGAAGAGTGTAATGCACATGCTACCAAAGATAATGAATGACTAACCTCTGTGGATCTGCCAAAGATTTCCTTACTATAATATACTTTAAAAAAATGCACATCTGAGTTGACAGCCGGAGAACCAATGCAACCAAGTGAATAACTCATATGACCGAATTGCTTCTCCAAACAACCTTTACGAGAGATGTCTCTGCGTCCAGACAAGGAATTTTAAGACAACTGCAAAAGATTGGATTCCTGGAGGTATCATTGAATTTACATAAGAATTGATTCTCTATGCACTAAGCAAAACCCCCGTGGAAATAAAATCACAGCCCAATCAACTGATTAGTTTATAATTGTTCGATTGCCTTCGTCCAACAGAATGCGATTCTAGGTATTTAGAAGAAATAAAAAACCTATAATGGCAACGACCAGGAAAAATCTAAAACACAATAGAGAACTGGACTTCAATCATCGTGCATTAATTATCACGACATTACAAAACCGATGTGATATCTTGGATTTCTTGGAAAATAAAGCTTGAAATTCAACCTAGGAATCAAGAATCCAAGGAAAAATGAAACCAAGCCAAAGAAAAAAAAAAAAGATGGTGCAAGGGTTTAGGAATTAACAACAGTAAGAGAGATAATGATCATAATACATTAATACCTGATCAAGAAACCATGAATAGAGAGGTTCAGTCAAAGCTAGTAGTGTATTAGAGAGCTGGAGATCTGGTCGCTGGCTCGTTCGTTTCTTCGCGATCCTTTTCTTATTTTGCACTCTTCGCTGTTTTTTCTGTGTATAATATCTTATCTGTTTCCTTGGAACAGAGGATCTATCCAGCAGAGTGATAGTGTGCAAGTTTAAAATAGTTTTCATTGACTACTGGCAGACGTAGAAACCGAACAATTGAGCACCCGTCAGAGTTTGCCACGTCAAATGTGAAGTTACCTCTGTACCCTTGTGTAACGTTTCGAGCTTTGACGTGGTAGGATTAGCATATAAAGGTAAAATGAAAATGAATAATAATTAAATAAATTTAAGTAAAATATCTGGAGACAGTTGTGGAAGTTGAACCTACTGTTGAAATATCTAGAGACAGTTGGTCTTCAATCTTCGTAAGGCCGTTGCACTTGGTTATTGTACGAGTAATAAGAATTTTAATTATAGACAAAATTTATGCACAATTTTATATTATGAATGATTATTTTTTTACAACTCAACAATATGAGTATTATTAAGTCTTTTTAAAATTTAGCACCGCATATTTTAATTTTATTCGAAAATTCCATAACAAATATACCATTACAAGAATTTGTATCTATACTTAATCTTTAAATTATTGATAACTTATGAATATAAAGTAGTGAAATTTGTGACATCAAAAAATAAAATATTGTTTTGCTTACTTTTATTACTTGTGATTTGATATTTTATTTAATGATACATATAATTTATATAACTTATTTTTTTATGATTAATTTTTTTAAAAAAATTATATTTTATTTTAATTAAAAATTTTAATAGATAGATAATTGCATATAAATTTAATTTTTTTAATAATTAACTTAATTAAATATTAAATATGAGTGTAAGTTAATATTTTTAAAATAAAAAACTGTTTAATTAATAAATATCAAATTTAACATTAAAATTGGAATTAATTATGTAATAAAAGGACAAAATTAGATTATTTCACAAAATATGAAGATTAAATTATTTATTTATAAATTACAAGAAAAATTAAAATTTTTATAAAATTAGAAAGACAAAAACATATTGAAGCTAAAATAAAATGAAGAGTCGAACGAGTGAGTGAAATAATTGAATGGTAAAACTTATATCGTTACTGATATTATTGTTTAGGCCACTAACAATTTTTTAAAGTATAAATTTTAATAAAATATTGAAATGTAAAAAGATAAAAAAATAAAAAAAATTAATAATTTACTATATATAAATTAAAATTTATATATAAATATTTTTATTGTTTTCAGTACTTTATTATTTCCCTAAAATTTACACCCAATGATGACCTTTTGTAACGAATTAGTGCGGGTGTCGGTGACTAATTTGAGTATTTGACAGCGGCAGAAAAGTGACGGAGCGCGTGGTTGTCCCAGGTCCCAGGTCCCAGGAGAAATATACAAGTTATTTATTTTTTAAAAAGGTACCTAATTTAATATGAAGTTGTCTTTTCGGTTTATATATCTGGAGTTACCCTTAAGTAGAAATTTATTTTTGTGCAGTGAAAATAAAACAAAAAATTAAAATATTTTCTTTTAGAAAAAGCTTTTGGAAAGCGTCCCTTATAGTTCATTTGTTCTTTTTGTATACATTTATAAAATACTTAGGGTCTTGAACTATTCTTTAAAATAATATTTAATTTTTAAAATTTGTTTAAATTTATTGTTTTCAACTAAAAAAAGTATAATAGATGTTTTGAAAACTAAAAGTAAATAAAAAATGTTCAGAACTATTTTATTTAAATAAAAATTATAAAAAAACAAGTGTTTTTAATAATAAAATATAAATAGATGTATAAAAATAATATTAATATAAATTCGTAAAATTGATTACTTTCATAAAATAATTTTAAAAATAAAAAAATCAAATAGACCTTGCTCTCTCAACAAGCCAGTAAATTATCTGTTGAGAATTTTGATTAATTAATTAATTAATCAATGAGAAAAAGGCATCCATTATTGATCATTGGACGTCAATTCTTGCGTGCTTCCTGCTTTACATTGGATGGTGGGGAATGGGAATTGTCGGCGGTGGAAAAATTTTAAATTGGATTTCCTGCATCATAAATTTAGTGTGTTCTGACTATTATTAAGTGAGATTTTTTAAAAAAATAACAACTGAAAATAAGAATAATATTAAAATTGAACAGCATGAAATTTAATTTGAAAAAATCCTTGATCATGAGCAATTTTTGCGTGCCACTTTGATCTAAATTGACATTGATTGAATATATCAAACGCATATACACACACACACACATATATATATATACACACACACACACACACTATTTCTCTCGAAGAGGAAACAAATTTGAAACATAATTATTTTTATTTTAACTCTAAAGAACTAATAGGAGATGGACACTTGTAAATCCTCCATATTCTTTTTAAAATTTGAATTTTTCTTTGAAAGATGTGCTCCTGTTGGACAGTAGTATTGTTTTTAATAAACATTATATATAATGATGATGTTGTTGAACTGGTGCGAAAGCTCCAAGATTATTACCCCAACTCTTGCTCTGTCGTAAAAGAATATCATACAGTATATATTGTGTTTCCATAATACAAAAATTGATGATATTCTGATGATGACTTATCCATGGTCTGCTGGCGTTGAAGACAAGTATCTGATCAATGAGAGAATATTATAAAATCTGGGGTAGAACTTAGAAGAAGAAGGGGACCAAAGCCTCCAAGTCTAGTTATTAATTGGCCTGACAAACTTTACTCAAATTCTTCAGAATATAGAGACCTGTAACTACATTTTGACTGCATTTTCCCAAATAGTTGAGTTTTCTGTTCATTGTCTCAAGTACTTTTTGGTTGTTGTCCAAGATTTTTATTTTTTGTATAATAGACACCACATAAACAGCAGATCGTGCATTATTACTCATTATAGTACTAAATTAGAAGAAAAAGCACATTTTATTTCTTTTAATTATATCTATATAATATATTATTTATTTAAAATTTAATTTATAATAAATTATTTTATTTAATTATTTAAAATTTTAAAAATTATTTTTTAAAATTAAATTTAATAATCATATATCTATCATATAATTTATTTTTTAATTTAATTCTATAAAAAATTAAAAAATTAAAAAATTTACTAACTTCTTAAATATAAATTTAAAATAATTTAAATATAGTTTAAGAAAAGTTTAGGTGTTATATATATAAATATAACCGAAGGTAATAAAATCTCCTTTTTTTTTTCTAAATTAAATTACATCATCAAGATTTAGTAAAGAGTACTAGCGCTGAGGAGGTAATTAATATATACGATATGCAAATGCTGAATTAATTTGCCAGCACTATTAATGGCTTTCCCAAAAATAAAATAATAAATGCTATTGGTGGGAGGAAAAGCAAGAGAATAAAAATAAATGCAAGATAAGGAAAAAGGTAGGGAATGCAATACCCTTCTTTATAGGGCGGGGATAAAGGTGAAGAATCTCCATCACTGTATCAGAAAATTAATATATGAGAATTTCCCTGCTAACTTTTCAAACATTCGGACAACGCACAAAGATTGCAAATTAAAGTTATTGAATTTTTTATATTCTAGGATATGCCCATCAGGGATATATGAGATCAACTAAAGTATAAATAAGGTACTATAATTCTCTTTTTTTTTTGTTTTAAAAAAATTATATACAGACTTTAGATTTAATCAAGTAACGAAATCAATAATCAAATTTATACTCATTTACTACGAGAATTTTTAAAAGAATTTTTTAAAATTAAATATCATCTATATGAAAATTATTCATATAAAATCACAAAAAAAAAAATATCACAACCATTTTATATATTATTTAAACTTCAAATTAAACATAAGTGAACATAAAATTTCAACATTTTATTTTTTTCAATTATTATGATTTTCATACTAATATTATAACTAGCCAATTTTATATAATATATATATATATATATATTATTGTGGGTGTGCGAAGGAGTGGGTACCAACCTCCAGACATTTGATTTGAATCTAAAAAGATAATTGAAAGATTTTCCATATATATTTAAACTTAGAGCTATTTATTTAATCTATACTCATACGTAACGTGACGCATGAGGTTAATTAACTTGAGAAGAATATTAGCAAAAAGTGTCCGTATATGTATAGACAGAAAATTGTGATTGCACTTAACCATTTCAAATGCATGGGCAGGGCGAGAAACGTATTTATATGAAAGAATGATGAGAGTTGATAGTGCAGGTAGTAGATATTTTCATGCCATAGTTTGAAGCTGATGACTAAATTAATTAAAGAAAGAGAGAAGAGCAAAGAAGTGAAAGGAACTTTTGGAGATACATAAATATAATAAATGGTACAACATTTGAAGATTAATTTATTAAGGAAACATATCATTTAGAATATAGTACAAGATTAAATTACATAGCTAAGCAAATATATATATAGAATATTGATTAATGATGATGAGTTTATTGGCAGGAGGTATATAGTTTACGTACGTAGGACTTATGAGTAGGAATTACATATATATAGTAGGTTGAGGGTATAGGGTATAGAGGGTGAATTAAGGTAACTAATTATGCTTTGTATGGTTTGAGGAGTTGAGCGAGGGAACCGCTGAGGTGGAGAGACATGACTTCGTTGGTGGAGCCCACAAGCATGCCTCCGATGAAAACAGCAGGGACAGGGGTAGTACAGCCAAGCCTCATAAGGGCCCTCTCTATTTCTCTGCCTTCAGGGTCCTGGTCTATTTCATGAACTGTCACAGGATTCACCTTCAGTTCCTGAAATAGAACTTTCACTGCGTAGCACAGGCAGCATGAGCTCTTGCTGAATATCACCACTCCTCTTTCTGACGCCAAACTCTTCACCTTCTCCATCGCCCTAAATATTAATTATGATATATATACCGATATGATCAATGATCAATTCTACCTTCTATAGAACTATATACTATTTAATTACTTACAATATTAATTCTCTTCGATCCAGAAATAAATACTAAACACAAGAAATTATACAGCAAAATGTGTATGTGTGTATACAATTTGACGAGGATATGTAGTTTAAACAATATAAAAACCCAAAACCATCGATCAGACCGAAGCCCAGATGATGATCAAGTCGATCCAATGGTTGAATTGGGTTGAACTCCCTATAAGGAGGAGAATTGGGTGTACTACACTATTTATAGGGACAGCTTAGGGATGTTTCAGCAAAAGAACATTCAAAAGGATGTGCATGCTTTATTTTTAGATGCGGGAATATATAAAGCAAGCTTTTCAAATAAAACACTAATGTGTATCACATTAATTTGGCTCAACAAGTTGGAACACTTATTAATTTACACAGACACCCCTCTGGCCTGTGTGAGACTCTCACACTATGTATACATATGCCATAACCATGTTAATTAAGATGAGACTTTTTTTTTTCTTTTGAACGGCGCACAATGATGAAAACAATATATCTTGATCCTATAATAATTAACCAAGTTACATTGCAACTTATTATAATTTGTGCCAGACGTGTACTGCGTATTGACCAATGCGATCTCTCTCTCAAAAGATATTAAAAGTGGAAATACTGGGGTGGTCAAATTATACCAGATTCTCAATCCCAATCATGAATCAACTGCTTTGAATATTTATGCATGCAGAAAGATTGTGTCTCAGATGTTTTTCAGTGGGCGTGTGATTCTTTGTGTTGCACTCAACAACTTGTGTGATTACTGATTCCTTCTCTCACACTGACACAAGCAGCATGGTCGTGATCATGCATCATACCATAGTGTGTTCTCTTCTGTTCTCACGTATGCGCGCGTAGATGAGTCCATGACCACACACATGTACGATACTAGAGTGGAAAGTTTTTTCCCTTAATTTGAGAAGGCAAGGAATTCATTTCCCCTTCCTACCAAAGAATTCCAAGTATTATCACCAATTTACTATTGTCAAACATTGTGGTATTTAAAATTTCATGAAATTTAAAATGAAAGAAATTGAATTGTCATTATTTTAATTTCTTGCATTTTAAATTATTTGTTTAGATGATTATAGTATTTATAAATTATTTTATTATAACTAATAATTATATATATGTATAATATATTAATGTATATATATATGTGTGTGTATGAACATATTTATATACGTAAATTAATATATATATATATATATATATTTGTCTGCATAAGCAGATATATACACACACACAACTTTATATAAACATATATGAATGTAAGTATATAATATATATATATATATATATATATATAGACGTACACACACAGAGACACTTAATATGTACATTTTTATATTTATGTGTATAACATTCTAAACATAAATAAGAAAGAAATTTTGAAATTTTATCTATTTAAGTGAAATTTCAAATTTTTTATAAATTACTTGATTAAATTACCTTAAAATTTTTAAATTTTATTCTCTTTTAATTCAAAAAAAAATTATAATAAAATAATTGAAATACCATTAAATATATTACTTTTCCTTTTTAAATTATTTGATCCAAATACAACCTAATACATATACATAAATATTTTAAAGAAAATGTATCTACCGGTACACTTGTATTAAACACAACACGCAAATACATACAATTCGCCATATAAACACATAATATGTAAGTTCCCTCATTGTGCATGGTTTGCAGTGCACGTAGTATTCATGAAGATAATTGAGTTTATAAAATGATGCTCCTATATATGCATAGTATAGAGTCTATAGCTAGAGGTATATAGAAGTCAAGGAGGAATGATGACCTGCGCACTTTACAGATATAGAGGAATAAGCAGGGAGACATACATATAAAGTTTTAGCATCACCTCTTTTTGTGAAGCTTAGATACGCAATTCAAATGACCATGGCTACAAAATTATGTCTATCCCTTGTATCGGAATTTATACAGGATTAATAATGCTTACCGCACTAAAACTTTATTATTTTTAATAGTTTCTCAGAGTTTGGATATTACCGAAGGTTCAATTTTCGGCACTATACAGGGAAGATTTTGATACGAAATCTAATTATAAACTATAATAGACTCTAAATTTCAAAACAGAATCATTTATTTTTTAGAATATGATGAATTGGTATAATACTATTTTTTTTAATTATGTATAACACATATTTTCCTACACGAGGCTTGCTAATTGGCGTTTAAGATAAGAATATTAAGTCTAAAAATTTAAAGAGAGACTGATCATCCATAAAGCCAACAAGGAATAGCACCTAGTTTTCTTTTAACAACACACTTAAATAAAACTAAATATTTGTTTTTTTTAATTGGATTTCCTGACGCAGGGGATTCCTTTTAGATGTTGATATAGAAAACTTATATTCTTAAAAAGATTATACTCATCATCAGCATCATCATCATCGTCATCATCATCGCTAGACTATATATTCTATGGCAGTGTTACTTTTAATTAAATTAGTGGTTTGATGATTATTTATTCTCTAATAAAGTGCGTGGAATATTGAATGTAAAGGTGGATAAAGTGTGCTAATGAAGCATGTCTTTTGTTCAAGGTTTTAATTAGTAATTAAAGATATGATTCTTAATCATAGGGTTTAAAGTTGCGTTAACTACATAATTAAAGTTCTCTATCATTAATGTGATATTTCAAGAGTACTTGTCATAACTTAGAAAACACTATATATTTTTATCAATAAGAATACGTTTAGTAAAAAAAGACTAATTCTTTATAATACAATAAATTTAAATTTAAATTTTTACTAAAAAAAATATTCACATTTAATACTTAATAATGTTAAACAAAATTGTCTCTAATTATAGGAGGATACCTTGAAAAAAAAAACACATTTTGTGAATTTTAAGTTGTCCACGTGAAGCTAACTTGACGTCACTATCAAATTGGGAGTCCATAAGTCTTTTAGCCTTTGCTTATGGAAAAAACCACCTCCTAATTCTTGCTGACATTAATGCCGCTGACTTGTCTAGGTTTTAATTTTTTGTGTTTTGTTTAGTCCTTTTGTTACCAAAAAAATTACATGCAATCCATTTAAACTATAATTACATATATTTTATCTTTTTTAAATTATTACAAAAGTTGAAAATATTATAAATTAATAAAAAAAACGTATAATATCTCTCATAAATTGATAAATTGAGAGGGGAAAAATAGATAAAGAGAACGTCAGTTTTAAATTGTATGTAATATATTTTACCTTTTATAACAATGTAAGGCGTTAAATGTGTTATGCGTTAAACTTACATTAAGATTATAATTCAAAAGAATTATATATAGTCTTCCAAGTAACATAAGGTCAAACATTGAGAATATATATATATATATATAAAGTATTATTTTATACAGAATTGCTTCTTTTTTCTCCACATACAATAGAAACGGGACACTCGAGAAAAAGCAAGGGTGTCCCTCGAGAAACATTCAGAGCAAATCATGCATGCATACATAAAGCTCCATTAATACTAGTGCAAAATCTCAAATACTAGTATATGCATGGAGCAGGTTCTTAGCTGGAGTAAATATAGTACTATATATATATATATATATCTATATATCATACATATATGTGCTAAAACCATATGGCCTTAGCATCAATGAGCATTTGTTTGAGAGTGCCATCAACATGGAGGGATATGATATCTCTTGCAGAACCCACAAACTTGCCACCAATAAAGATGGCAGGAACAGAAGGGTTACAACCCAGAGCCCTTAGAGCCCACTCCATTTCTCTCCCATGCGCATCCCTGTCAAGCTCATGCACAGCAGGGCTGGCTCCTAGCTCATAGAACAACTGCTTTATGCTATGGCACATGCAGCACGAGCTCTTTGTAAATATCACCGCTGCTTTCTTTGATGCCAAATCCTTCACTCTATCCATTATTAATTCAACTGGTTAGTATACAATTGGATAACTGTACTGAGAAGGTTTTGAAGCAATTACACTGGGAATTAAGAAGCTTGTGAGAGGCTTTAGCTTTGTGTGTTGGACTTTGACATTTTCTCAACCCTTATATTTATAGTGAGCGGCGAGGAGAGATTATCATAGCGTGGTATATTCTAGAAAAGTATATAAAAAATAATAGGGAGGAAGAGAGAAATTAAATAAATTAAAGTAGCGTTGAGATATTTGTATGGATAAGGGAGGTGATCCTGAGGGGGCATGAACATGTACAAGGTGCGTTTAGCATCACACTGTACATGATATAATTGAAATGATCTTGGGGTGGAAGTAGAAGTAATCGATGCTGTGGAATAAGAACATTGTATAAATTATTAACGCAAAAACCCTTTCGGCCATGGTCGGAGCATCCATCAAAGCACATTATTCTAATGTATATGCTAACGTTTTTGAGGAGGCATGTGGCACAATAACAACGCTGTGTTGTCGATAAAATCTGCCAGAACGATGGAATCTAATTAATATTCAAGGTCAGACACCCACAAGAGAAGAAGAATTAAACTTACTACCAGTCCAACCGTCTATTATTGGCATAAGCTGCCCATACCTCATTAAAATCAAACAGAATCGTAATAGAAAAGAAATGAAAATTTGTCTATATATATACTATTATTGTTTAATATTAAGTATTCGTTGATCAGTTGCTCCGGTTTCCCGTATGTTCTTAATTATTACTATCTCTTAAGTCTTACCTTCTTTCTTCTGTATTTGACTCTGAAATAATCGATCAGAATGGTTCTTTAGGTTGCGTGGCAAGAAAGATAGAGTTTATCTCCAATCCGTTCCCCACTTTCTCAGTTTGGTGTTTGGTATCAGATTCATGGAATATCGTGCCATGTTCTCTGGGCGTCATGAAAATCCTAATTTTGTTACTTGTTACTATATATTATACTTGGATTTCTTTTGTTTTATGGGCATGGCGTTATGTTTTCAATTAGCTTCACTGAGTATAAATTCCTTGGCCATCTGCATAATCATGTTTACTTTTGCGAGAATCCTTGTATTATGTATGTGTGTGTGTGTGTGTGTGTGTATATATATATATGAGAATTGAGAAAGCATATCCAGAACATACGGGATTCCTTGACATCATTTGTTAGAAATGGAAGCATCAACTTACAGGGAAAAGAATGTCAAACTTCAAATTGAGAATTTGCTAGAAGGATAAGGTCTTCATTGTTCAAAGTAATGGGCTTAATTAACTGTACCATGCTCCGCCTCCAACACTACAAGGTAAACTCATCTTCAAATCCTAAATTTTGGATATCCGCAAAAAATGACACAAATAGAACCAAATCTTACCATTAGTATATAGCCAATCAAAAGTAATATTGAAAATTGTTGCTCATGTGTCATGCTTCTAATGCTATTTTTTTTTTTAATTAAAGACACACTACACTATAAAAGATAAAACTTGATTAAAGAATTAAAAGATGAATTAAACTTATATGCATTGTTTAAATATTTGCTATCAAATTTTTTAATAAAAAATAAGTTATATAAGAACTTCTTTTAAAAGAATAAATCATGAAAGATAAATTATAAAAATTATACACGTTGAGTTTTTGATTGAAAAATCTGTTAATAAAAATATATAAATTAAACTTAAGTTTTGAAGGATTGATCAAAGCCAAATTACTCAAAAAAAAAAAAGAATTGAATGACCATCTCTTTGTTAACAACAAAACCAGGCCCTTTTGGGACGGGTTCGTGGAAACTTTATTTTGTAGCCATTAGGTCTCCTAGATCTTAGACCCAATTGTCAGGCCCAAATAAAACAGACTGCTTTAGAATTAGAGGCTTATAGTCGAGAAATGGGCCTTGATTTATAAGAGATGTTTGTTAAGTTGGGCTGGGCCGAAGCTAGGTGAAAATGCCACCGAACTCCTCCTCGGTTGACCTCTATATGGTGGGAACTAACAACGCACTCAGACTGGCAGACATTGCAGTATACTGGAAATATCTCCGTCTCCGTTGTGGGTAAGCAATGTTCTATCCACTATCCTTTCAATTCCCCGAACTCCCTTCGCTTTGGGCATAAACTACTTCGCATATTATATTGTGGATTTGGCTTATTTTTGATACCCTAATTACTTGCTATTTTCAGTTATTATTTTCTTACAGTTTCGACTCTGAGTGACTAGTTATCTATTGCCTCAAAAAGAAAATAGAAATAAAAGGAGTCGCTTTTTATTATGTTACGGTGGCTAGTCTATTATTGGATTCTGTTCTTTCAATGTGAAATTTGGAAAGGACACTACACAATCCATCTATTTCTCATATAAGTATGCAAACTGATAGCAAACTGATAGCTGTGCTCAAATGTTTGCAAAATGGAGTGGTGAACTGCCCTTTTTTGAAGTAGATGTATATTTTAAACCATACACACTTGTATGTATATTATAAGTTGCTTATTTGATTATTGAGCTTTGTGAGTTTAATGATATAGACTCTGGATATATTGTTTGCAGTAAGCAATTACAATTCACAAGGGAGACATGACTAGTTCAAGTTCACGTTGGTCCTTTTTTTATGCTATTATAGTTGATTCTGAGTTACTGTTTAAATTAGGTGTGGCTCTGCATCAATCCATAAATTCTTTTTTACTTTTGGTTGCCAGCAGTTCATCTTTCTCATGCTAAACACCACATAAGTGTGTAATTAGGCATCTGGTTGCCCTCATGAGTAATTATTTCTTTGTACTTGTCTAATCTCCGTTCCCCAAAAACACTCCCCTTCTGTGTTAGCAAGTTGTCTTGTTGAATTAAATTGGGGTATGCTGCGTCAATTTTTTTCTTTTGCTAACTATGATGGTTGGTTTTAGGGTTGCTTCAATGGAGGAAGCCCAAGAATTGGAGAATAAAGCATGTGAAGAAGTGATATCGGACAAAGCATCCCAAAAGAAGGATGAAACTCTTGATGAAGTGCTTTTACGGCACAGGTGATAGATTCTTCATAAACTCATTGGTAGCAAGTCTCATTGGATTAAATACATACTCATAGTGATGTGCGATCACGCCCAAACATAAATAGGCTTAGTCTGCTCTGGTGCATTAAATAATTTCTTTTTAATTTTTCTAGCCTTCAGACAGAGAGCTTATATTCTACTACTGTTTTACTCCTATCCTATCAGTCCTAGGAGAGTGCTTCCACAGGTCTGGACTTCACCACCTAGGAGAGTGCTTTGGCTGAGGCACCAGCGGGCCAGGGCATTTCCCAAAACTTTCTAATGGAACCTTCCAAAGCATATTTATTGGCTCTCAATCCAATTATAACAATTCAATGGTTGTTGAAAACATGTTCAAGTTGTGTTTATGGATATTGGAATTCACTGTCACTTCAGTTTTTCAGAGCCAGGTCTTTCATATTCATTACTTTCTACTCCTTGTTAACCCTACTTTCCGCATCAGAAAACAAGCAAAACCTGCCAAAATTTTCAAGTTAGAAAGGAGCTCTTTATTCACTCAGGTGGCTGTCCTACCTCCTGCCTTAGCACCTTGGGTATTTAGGGTTCTTAACAACTGTAGCTTCTTTTCACCTTCAACAAGATTGGCATTTGTTAAAATATTAAATTGAATTAGGCAGGCTATTGTTTATTTAGACGTAGTATCTCAAGTGCAGCAGATATCTAACCCTAAAAAAGTTCATTCACTCATTTGCCTTGTCAATTTCTATAAATTTTTTGACTAATTGACTCTCACATAGGCATTTAATATTGCATAGTAGACTTCCTACTTGGTTATGATCTACCTCAAGGGTCCTTTGCTTTCTCAAATACTATAACTGATTAAGGTTTCCTTTATTAATACTTCTAAGTTTTTATAGGTTCATACTTGAGGCTTTGTGAGGGTTTCTGGGTTTTTATTGACTGTTATGGTTGTCATTGCTTCTTATGGTTATCCCATGACATGTGCATGCAGGAAAGAGATATCACTGTTGCAGAAGAAGGAAATTGAATTGAAAAAGGCTGCTGCTAGGGGTAGCAAGGCTGAGCAGAAAACCAAGAAGAAGCAAGTGGAGGAAGAGGTTTCTCAACTTTCTGCTAAGCTTAAAGAGAAGCATGCGGAAGAACTGTCTAGATTAGGCTTTAGCAGTAATAATGGAAATGGAAAGAGCAATTTGGACAGTTTGGTGAAGGCCATATCTGGAGTTTCTGTTACAAGCCAACCTGATCATTCAAAGGTCAGCAAGGCCAAACAGAGGCGAGACAGAAGGGCTCAACAGGAAGCAGAAAGGGAGCAGAGAATCCAAGCAGAGCAGAGTGACATTGTAAGTGATCGTATGGTTGAAAATGAGAAGTTGGAAAGTAAGCTGAAGCCTCTGGGTTTGATTGTTAATGAAATAAAACCAGATGGGCACTGCCTTTATAGAGCTGTTGAGGATCAGCTGGCCCTCCTCTATGGGGGCACATCTCCTTGTACATACCAAGAACTTAGAGAAATGGCAGCTGCTTATATGAGAAAGCATATGTCTGATTTCCTTCCTTTTTTCCTGTCAGAGAATATGGTAGAAGGTGATTCTGATGAATCACTTGCCGAGAAGTTTGAAAGTTATTGTAAAGAAGTGGAGTCTACAGCAATATGGGGAGGACAACTAGAGCTGGGCGCCTTGACTCACTGCTTGAAAAAGCATATTATGATATTTTCAGGGTCCTTCCCAGATGTGGAGATGGGGAAAGAGTATAAATGTGATGGCGGTAATGATTCGTCAAATTCGAGCATTATGCTTTCATACCACAAGCATGCTTTTGGGCTAGGAGAGCATTATAATTCTTTGGTCCCAAACATGATTGAATAATTAAATCATAAGGATGCTGATTATGCGGCTTCAAAGTGTTTCTTTATGGCTAAACTTTTAGTTGAACATCTTATTCGTTGAAAATTTAAACCACTGAACCCGAGATGGGTATAACTGTACAGTTCTGAACTGTGCTTCCCGGTGTGTAATATGGACATGTGATTACATGATGATAATCGTGAAATTTCTCAATCTAGCGAATTCAAGTAGTCTACATTGTGTATATGAAAACTAGTTGTTTCTCTATGGCTGCATTGAAGCAATGAGTGTGTAATATCTTAGTCAGATTCACCAGAAGCATTCAAACATAAAGTCTGTCACGTGGAACCGCATGATCGAGACAAAAGGAAATAAACAAATTGTACTAAGGTTCCATTTAAAGAATCCAGGGAAACTGACATGTAATCTTTACCTATCATGGTGATCAATCTAAATGAGTATACTAAGCATAATATTAGATTTTTAACTGCAGAAAGCAGGCGCATTTGTCATGTGTTTGATATATATGGCTTGTATCATTGTAGAAAATAATCAAAGGGAATATAATATACACTCTGCCTCGCATTTAAAAAGGTGTTAAAGTGGAAGAATACAAATCTGGGTCTGAACAAGTAGAAAATGAGAGATAATGTCTAGGTGCCTTGATCTATAAGCAATACCTGCATGCCGAGAACCGTCTTCGTTTTCTTTGTTTTGGTCCTTAGATTGACACGATCTCCCACCATATTAACCGTATATTCGTCTCATCCTCTTTCCAGCATTTCTCTTTCTCAACCACATTTACCATATATTCCTCTTATCGAAATATATGGAGTAACCCGCATCACATCATAGTGATTAGAGAAGCTCTACTACAACTCAAGATTAGATGGGCAGCAAATCAGATCTTCAATGCAATTATCTTAAATTTGATGCTGATTACATGCATGCACTAGTCTGCTAAAAGCATGCTTGTTCTTGAGTTATAACACAAGTGCAGATCCCTTGACGTTTGGCCAAGAAATTATTTATGTACTTGAATTATGTTAATAATCAATTATAATTGCCAATAATGCGTAAAGAGAGAATACGTGTACTATGTTTTGTATAGTTTGTAAGTACATATTCCTGCACGGTTCATACTTGGGATGTAGCTTTTCTGGTTCATAAGGGCTAGGCATCTTTTGCTTTTAAGATTTTGATTCCACCCCTGACCCCACACCTCCCCTTTTTCTTTTCTTTGTTTCTTTTATCAGCTTTCAAGGTGTCTCTGGGTTGAAACTGGTTTGCGAATCTTATATTGAAGACATAGGACCACTTTATCAATCTTAGCAGATGCTCCAAAATAGACAAGACTAGAAGGAACACAGAAAACCCCATAATTAGCACGTTGGCATTGTTTATGGGTTTAGTTTTGTTCTCATAAACTATATCACGGTCAGAAGGTGTGGCATTAATTGAACAGAGAAATGCCTCATTACACGACCATGAATCTTATTCTCCAAGAAAAATTTTAACTGAGTAGATTGAGTTTAAAAATCAGGCAACTTGTCTCCTCAACCCGTACGGTGCCGCCCAAAAGGTAAATTCTTTTCGGGAATTTTCTGAAATTTTCTTATCCTGTCTTATTCTTGTTCCAATTCAATCCACACCACATTATAAAAAGAGGAAGCTCAGCTTCCACACAGACACAGCCAAGCTTAGTTCACAAGTCGCAACATATATAGCATACATGATGGACATAATCACAAGCATGGTAGCAGAAAAGCCAGTGGTGATATTCAGCAAGAGCAACTGCTGCTTGAGCTACTCCATCACGTCACTGATAAGTAGTTTTGGTGCAAATACCACTGTGTATGAGCTTGACCAAATCAGTAATGGGCAGCAGATAGAGAGGGCTTTGATTGACCTGGGATGCCAACCAAGTGTACCTGCTGTGTTCATAGGCCAACAATTGATTGGTGGTGCCAACAAAATCATGAGCCTCCATCTCCGGAACGAGTTAGTAACTTTGCTCATCAATGCCAGAGCTATTTGGATTTGGAACAAAAAGTGATTCCTCTTTCCTTCAAACTTGTTTGTCTCACTCATCATTATTATTATAGGCATATTATACATGTTTCCCTAAAATGAGAATCACAGTGGTCTATATTTTACCATATTTTGCTTCTTCTACTGAATACATGCCATCCCTTGTGACTCTATGATATATGTAATCCAATACAATGAGAGCTAGTTTGCTTAGTGTTTCTTCTCTTTGATTTCTTTTTGGTCCTTTTTCATCTTATTCTTACTGTTATATAACAACTACTAATATTTCACGCAGACTGGTGTTTAGTTGATTCTGCACCTACTCATCTTAATGCACTGTGCATAACTGCATATGATATTTCAGTTTTAGTACATCAATGACAGCAATGTCCTTTATGCTATGATCTGTGAAGTTATGGTTTTTCTAATGATCATTAGCTCATCAATTCAAGAGCATACTTGAAAGAAAAAAAGAGAACTTTCAGCCATGAAATATGTAACAAAAGAAATAAGAAACATCTGTTGCATGCTAATCAGCTTCTTCATGTTTAATTCTTGTGCATTGTGCAGGGAAATTCCTATTATATATTACATATCTTCTACAGTTCTACACCTATCTCCTTCCTTCTTGGCTAATGCATGACCAATGAAACCTGTGCATAGTCATATGAAGAAGATCATGATCTTTTAAAGCATTTGAGTTAAAACAATAAAATCAGAAAACAAAAATTCATGACCCAGAAAGATATGGATGGAGCATAACAAACTCGAAGCAAAATCTGATATAATAATGAACTGAGTAAAAGTGTATGTTTTTATTGCTGATCAATTATGTTAAAAGATCTCCTTATACATAAAAACATGTACTATATATATAATCATTTTATCCTCATAATTACAGTTGGGGAAATATCATTTTGGTTTGTCCTACTCCTACCAAACACTAATAAATTGAAACAAACTTAACACAACCATCTCCTCTCTCTTTCATCCTTGTCTCCATTTTCGTTCCCTGCATGTCCTATATATTCTGCACTTCCAACTATAGTCTAAAACACAGTTTAAGAGGAAGAGAAGAAATCTGCTATGATTTGATGCTTGAATAATTTTGAATCAGTACGTGTTACAATGAGGATAAGGGGATATCGTACATAAGTGACTCTTTGCTTTAGGGTTGAGCCGTTTTATGAGAATTGATAGAACAGACTAAAGCATTTGGGCTGAGGAGCCAATTGGCATGCTGCAGACACGTGGAAAATTCTGTGGCTACAACGATAGTTACAATATTTTTGTCTGGATATGAACGTGTTATTTTAATGTTGTCAGGCAATGAAATGCCTTCAAAATTAAAAAGAAAGATCTTATTGGATGCATAACCGATAAGAGATTATATCATCAACTCTTTCTGTAATCAAAAGCTAAAGAATCTCTTTCTTGGTTCTCTCTATTTTCTTTCACTGCTACTGCTGAAATAATGACAACATTTGCTGACATGAGTGTAGGTGACCTCCTGCACTACATAAATCATGCTTTTAGTAATTTAGTCCATTTTAAGCTATCCAATGCTATTTTTACATTACCTAGTGGGAAAAATCACAAGAAGCAACATTTTTAAGTTGCTGATCAAAGTTTGCTAGTTTTTAATATTTCTCATTCAGCAAAGAGTGACCTGTAAATTAAATTTTGATCTTTCTTTCGGAGACTTTTGTTTGTGATTAAAAAAAAAAAAATCCCTCGTAAGTTTTTTCAAGACATTGGTCAACAAAAGATGCCCAAGAAAGGGCTGTGATCCTTATCTTACAAACCCAAGTTTTCTGCAACATCCTAGAAAAAGGTTTTAACTTTTACTTGCACATGCAATCGTAATTACAGCATTAATTTTGTGATTCATAGGGATTTCAACTTTTTTTATTTTTCACTTTAAGTTCATCTCAATTGAAAATACAATGTCAAAACATGGCATGTACAATTACACAGAGAGGAAGGCATCAGAGGCTTGTGGAGAGGTTTTTAAATGGTGAACACAAATCATATGCTCTTAGCACAAAGCATCTTCCCCGATCTATACAGTGTGCAAAAAATGGAAAAATTCGAAGCTTTTTCTGTTCCCCATTCTTGTACTGTCATTAAGCAGATTTCCATAGTAGAACTAGAAAGGGCCAAGCCAACCCAAAAAGCAAAGGTTAATTTACCTTTAATTAAGCATCTTTTTTTTTTCCCTCCTCTTCTTTCCACTTAGCTTTGGGAATTTGGGATTTGAACTAGATGCGAACTTTGTTAAGAGATGAAAAGTTGCTACTTGGTATCCATTGGATAAACCTATCTTCTGTCTCCAACTTATCAGATGCTATGTGAAAGCAGAGGAAATGCTATTGCCTTTTGGTGATTAAGTTAACATGTATTTGACTACAAACTACGTTTCTGAAAATAATTTTCATAATGAATTTTGGCATTAAGAGTGATCTCATCGTGTAGTATACAAGGCAATTGCTCGCAAAAACACAAGGCTAACCTTAACGTAGCCAACATACTGGGTTGGATACACTGAAAGACTCAAAAAGCATAAAGGAAGAGCATCAACATGAAGCAATAAAAAAGGGCAATTTGGGAATCCATTGATAAAGGAGTTTATTCTTTTTAAGATGTTATTCTTATGTAGAAAAATATCCAACTTCACAAATATAAATACACCACATCTTCACCATAGCTTACACAACACAACACAACAGAAATCAAAGCAAAGCCTTCAATCCTACCATACAAAAAATCTGTTGTGTAGCAATGGAAATGGTGACAAGGCTGATTGCAGACAAGCCAGTGGTGATATTCAGCAAGAGCAGTTGCTGCATGAGCCACACAGTGAAGACGCTGATATGCAGCTTTGGAGCAAACCCAATAGTGATAGAGGTTGATAAGTTACCAAATGGGCAAAAAATAGAGTGTACTTTTGGAGCTAGGGTGCAGGCCAAGCGTACCTGCAGTGTTCATAGAACAGAAATTCATAGGTGGAGCCAATGAAGTGATTAGTCTCAACCTTCAGAACAAGCTTGCCCAATTGCTTCTTGCAGCTAGAGCTATTTTCATCTGGGGTCGCTAGCTACCTACCTCTGCAAAATTTCTCAGAACCCAAAACCACCCACACTACACCACCTTCTCTTCTTGCTTTTAGTTTTTCTAGTCTTTGCTTCTAACCTTAATTACTGCTTTTTCATCTTCTTCTACCTTCTGTTCTTTTTTCTTTTTTCTGAGGTAACATTGCACCATGTTACTAGAGAAACTTGTGGTATGACTTTGTATAATGCAAGTTAAGTATGGAAGATAATGATAGAGTCCGTTTGCATTGCATGCCTGACATTTCTTTTTAGTTCCATATGCTTTCAGCTAGACATGGTTTATGGAACGGATCATCTATATTCAAACCAACCATCAGTTTGTCACGTTTGCTTTATTTTTTGTAGGTAAATTTGATAAGAAAATTAAATGTAAATGGGGTTTTATTAAATAAAATTCAAATATGTAATGTAAATAATGATCATCAAATAAAATCTTGACTATTAAGGTAAATGTAGCATTGCAGGTATAATAGATGAATATAATTAACCAGTAAATTATACTAATTTTTTACTCATCTTTTTTGAAGTTTGGTTAAATAATACATGATATCCTTTTTATTATAAAAATTACACTTCTTGTAAATATAATGTTACAGAAACTGCCCTTAAACTTGACTTTTTATATAGTATTTATTTTTCATAAAACAATAAAATTATTTAATTATTTTTACTATCATACTAAGAATTTCATATTAAAACTTAATACTTACTTAATTGTGTCTTTATTATGATATTAAAAATAATAGTTTTATATATTTAGAAAAAGTTATTTTCATTTAAAAAGTCTGTTGTAGTTTTTAAAATAAAAAATATTAAAAATAATTAAACCAAATATCACAGAAACTTAATTTAATTCACTCTAAATTTAAACAACAGCTTTTTAAGTATATATAGTTCATACATATTAAAAAAAAGGCGTAATATAATTTAGTATAATCAAGTATACTGTATAAAACATGCAATATTACATGAGTTCATATATACATGTGTATTTAAGAATATTCCTCTATATGATTATAAGAAAACCAAATAAATTAATTAAAAAAATCATGTTCATATTCAAGTAGTGAGTGAAATAAACTAAAAGGTGAATTCTCCCATAGACATTTTTGTATGTATGCTTATTCATATAAAACAACCTATATTTATTATAAAATTTAAGTTCAACTCATTCAATAAATAAATCAACTTGGTGTAATATAATTAAGTTGGTCCTGAACTAGGGTAACAGGAGTGAAGTTAAAATAATTACCCAGGATTCAAGTTTTGTATTCAAATAAAATATTCCAAAAAAATTGGAATTTAGACAAAGGATTGCAAACCCTCAAAAGCTAACTAATGATTAGTCACAACTAGTGATTAGTGAGAGAAGCTAATCATGTAAAATTCGACTCCATATATATATATATATATATATATATGCGTTGTCAGCCACAGGATCAAACAATAAGATGTCCTCTGTATGCACTTCACCATCTTCTGTAAGTGGCAGAATACCATTTCATGCATCCAGAAGAAAACTAAAAGACAAGAAAAAGAAGAAATTATATATATATAAATATATATATATATAAATATATATATATATGTAAAACATAAACATCACAAGAACTTTGTTGTCCAGGAATCCAAATATATAGTCCCCCACTATCACTATGTGATGCCGATAACTGACCTTGCACTAATGTTTCTGTTATATTCTCCTCCTCCAAATTAACGAATATGCATGCCAAACCACCTTTTTTTTAAAAAAAGAAATAAGTGCTAGCTTTTTACATGAAAGTTCTTGAGGTAAAAAAAATTCACACCAAAGACTTTAATTTGTACGTGAATTTTTGAAGTTATAAATGAGAGTATGCACTACCAAACCATACATAAACTTTTGGAAAGCAATGCATATATATATATATATATATATATATATCCATGGATAACATGTTCAATTAGTACGTGTTATATAGTAACCAATATATAAACGAAAGTTGACTTAAGAGAAAACTATAATAATCTTGAGGTCTAAAGGTGGATCACACTTTGTCTTAATTGGAATCTAGATCCAAGAACAAATGGTTTCTTTAGCTTTACCTGACAAAATCACCGAAAGCTTCATATATATGTCTCAAAAGCAGATTTGAGCAAATCCATCTTAAATTAAATTAGAGTACATACATTATACATATACAACACAAAGGATGAATAGATTTTCCACAAGTAAGGCATAGTTGTTTTAATACAATACTATGGCGAAAATCAGAGGCTGGAGCATAATTAATTTTCTAGAGATTTGAGAATATTCATTCTTAAAATGATCGGTAGGAGTAGGACATGGAAAAGCCAAAATAAACAGGAGACGAGGCGACTCCGCTGGGGATCGAACCCAGAATCTCTGGTTCCGTAGACCAGCGCCTTATCCATTGGGCCACGGAGTCAACTGATGTCGGCTTTAAAACTATGAGAAATACATATATGTTCTTAATGGCTCCTGTTAGTGCAGACCACACGTACTTCATCATTTATATGAAGTCTAATCAAGTTCTTCTCTTGATGCTCTTATAATTGCATAAATTGCTTACACCAACCATACACAATGATAATATCCATTTGCAACCAATTCAGTTAGTTTAGTTTGATAGTTTACCTTATTAATTAGTCAGGTAGCAACTAGTTTTAGTCAATTGAGCTACACATCCCTATATATTACACATATAGGCATACTTGTATATATGCCTTAATTCTCTTTTCTGTCAATTGATACAACGTGTGAAGCGAGTGGAAAATAATCAATTACTTATCACGATTTTATTCCAATGCAAGCTACATCATTATATATATATACAGTAACACTAAATAAAGTGGCATTCTATCCATAGGTCATGTTTGTAAAAGGGCCATGTTGAAGATGAATTCTATGGCTTTTGAGATAATATGTCACACAGCACTTCATTCCAAACAAAGAATAGAAGGTGAATTCTGATGCCTCAGAAACTAAGTTAGCCTTTATAAGATTATCTGAGTATGGTCTAATGAATGTTGTCAAAATTCCCAATCAGAGGATACTAGTTTATTAAACATCGACTCTCAAATAATCCAGCCAAAGTTTGGGTAATAATACCATTTGAACACAGCAAACCCCGCACCAAACTCAAAAACCATGGACTGGAAAAATAAACACAAAGTCACACTACGCAATACTATACATCCTGCCAAATTACATTATATTATATTACACATTTATTTATAGTCATGAAACTGAGTGACGCCTTCTCTTCTGAAAAGGGAATCGACTTTCAGAACTAGATTTCCCTCCAATTGGCTTAATACTGTTAATGCGAAACAAAGCATTGAGCTTGCTAAGCTTTTTGGTAAATGATTTAAATAACTTGTTAGCAGGATGCGACCTTACAAGCTCCTGCTTCATGGACACGTGATCTTTCTCCAAATCTGTCAGCCTCATTCTCATTCTTGCAACTTCAAGCTTTAGCTCCCGGTTCTCCCTTCTTACTGATGCATAGTTATCTCTAGGTGAAATGGCTCCACTTCCAGCACCACTTCCTGAACGTTGAGGGAACTGACCATTGAGTCCAGCAAAGAAGAACTGGTTATGTCCCCCATTCATGGCGTTGCGAAGCCTAATTTGCTCAAAGTACAGAACTTGGACTGCCATTTGCACTGGAAGCCTTTCATTTTGAGCTGCATGGCTGCATGCTTCCTGAGAGAGTTTTTGACAGTCAATGGTTTTGCAGAGGCGGTACCGCTCTGAGTCCTTAATATTTGGATGAACCTGTAAGGATATTAGGCTTAGCAGTTAGAACTTGCAATGGAATAAACATGAGAGAGCGTAAGGGAGAGGGAATTCTCAGAATCTCACCTTGAGGAAGATATCAACAGCTCTGTAGAGTCCATCACTTACAATACGTGCATGATCAGGGAGCAATTCTGCAAGTGCTATGAACTTTGATGGCAGCAAGTTTGAGTCTAATGCTACTTCAGCAAGATAATTGTCTAACAACTTGGACACCTTGAGAATTGAGCTTTGTTTTGGAGATCCGGGGCTGTCAAAGTCATAAACCATTTCACTCTCATCTCTCAAGTGACCATCTTCGTCATCTTCCTCATCCAAGTTGAGAAAAATGGAAAAGATTCTCAAAATGGAATCCGTGTCATATATTGTGCAGTGGGAATTCTGACTTGAGGTTGCTGGAATTAGGATGTCTTCAAGAATTGCCTGGTCAAGTTGCAGACCTATCCTCCTCTCCAAATCAGACCTGCAAGAAGTGGAAGCTGATGCTGCTATTGCAGCTTTCAGTAAGCTTGAAAGAAATGCCATTGGAACTGGACTCTTCCTTGACTGAGTTGGTAGTAAGCTAACTATGGCTTCCACAATGATCCTTTGTTTCTTCTGCAATTCTAAGTCCACCGGACTTCCTTTCACCACCTTGGGGTCCCTAACAGCAATCCCTTGAAGAGAATTATGAGCATAGTTTATCAAAATCTTGCTGATCATGTCCTGTTTTAGTCCTTTTGACTTCACTGCAGATAGGACTCGTTGGAAGAAATCAAGATTAAGAACATTTAGAGATTTCCCCCACCAGTCTGAGGGTGTTTCTGGTTCCATGCTTGAGATAGTTTTTGAAGGGAAATTGTGGTCAAGTTTTAGTAAGCCAGAGGTGAGTTGTTCTTTGCAGGCATTATTTGCAATTGCATTGATTAGCCTGCTAACAAGGTTTACTTCTTCTGACGTAGGCACTAGAGTTTCACAACGATGAAGAACAGATATTGAGTGTGAAATGTTTGGGAGCACTGTCTCCTTTAGATATGCTTCAGCCCGTGTCTCCAAGTTTTTCTCTGCAAATTCTTCTGTCATTTCCAGAAAATGGGAAACATAACGTAGCATGGCAATGTTTGAGAGGGTGAACTCAATGTTGATTCCATAACAAAACTTGGCTGCCAGCTCAAATGCCTCTGCTCCACCTGGCACTGTTGGGAGACTTATGCGCGAAACTTTTGAATCTTTCGCTTCTAACAGCAGTTTCCTAATTTTTCCACTTCTCGAAACAAGAGGAAACTGCAACGAAAAAAAAAAAATTGTTACGATATGGTTAAAGTTTACAACAAAAATCTCTTATGCTTTCTATGTCATTATACCTCATTTTATGCCCCTTTTTTTTTCGTAAATAATTGATATACTAAATCGAAAGAAGCAGTACAAGAATTTTATGCCCTTTTTTCACATTTTTATATATGCTTCAAAGATTAAGGCATGAAGAGAAGCCAGTAAGAATCCTTAGCTGTTACTAATATCTGTTAGTCTAATGTACCGAATCCTAAGCATGAAATTCCCTTCAAATGTGTTACTCACGCATAAAAAATAACAAAAGAAGATACGAATGGTAAAAATGGGATTGAAAGCCGATTAAACTATAAAATAACAATATTCAACTTAGAAAAATATGCTGGATATGCAGTCAGGATCAGAAAGGCAGGTTTTGTTCTTTACCTTGTGAAGTGCAAAGCTTGATGCTCCCACTTCAACGGTAAGGTCACTAGAGACATCAGAGATTGGCCTGTAACAAACCAAGCCAGCTGAACCATTGTAAAAGAGAGACATGGAAGTTCCAATATATAGCAACAACCGGAAGCATACATAGTAATTGGTACCAAAATGAAATTGTCAGACCTTGCAAGAAGAGCCTCTTGTGGCATGTACTTAGAATTAAATGCACATGTAGTTCAAAATATGTGCTTTGTACACCACAAACCAAAAGACAGCGCAATCTTCCTAGATCAAGTAGCTATTTGAGTGAGAAGGCCCCAACTCAATAATTGCCGAATAAGTGGGACTGCTAAAGCCGTACTACAGACAATATGGTCTCACGAGTTCAAGCTCAAATCTAACATGGCAGGATTGGTTAAACCATTAAAAGTGGAACCCATTAACCCAAATCATTGACCACCACAGACAAGATGGGGAAAAACCATTTGAGCCACTCTATAATTGTCAGTTTGATGGATATATGTATATGTGTATATGTGTGTATATATATATATATATATATAGCTATTCTGTTGTAAGTGAAGCCAGAGGGGTTTTCCCACAGTCGGTGAACAATGTTATACAACATTAGCATAATAATTGACAGACAAACATTAATTGGCCTTTACGTTGGTGACAGATGAGAGTTGGACATTCACCACACAACATCACGTCGTTGTCGGCTAGTTAAAGGAGTATATCGAGATCAAGGTTACATCTTTTTCTACCAATCAGCGTTTTTAATTAATACCTAACGTAAAGTCGGATAGGCTGTGACTTAGTCAGATTGTGTGAAATTGCAGGGCAAATCGAAAGGCGTTTATGGAAGATTGAAGGAAAACAGACCCTTCAGAATCCAACAGAAAAGGGTCAATACAAATAGACCCACACGATAAAACTGCGGAGAATTCACCGCGGAGATAGATTCCAAGATGGGGTTTGTTGTATTTAGATCAAACACCACTTGGGTGGATCTGTGGTCTGTGAAAATGACTGTACCAAAAATAACATTTCTTAATTCTAGGACCCTTTTTAACACATTTTTAAAACCCACATGTCTGTGGTTTGGGACTTTAAGCAAGTAGAGAAGCAGAACTGTAATGTAATGAACACTAAGGATTCAAGAATCAGAGGATTACCATTCAGTGGCATGCCTTATGCTTGAATTTGGACGAAAGGACCTCTTCCCTGAAATACTGGGCTTCAATTCAGCAACAGTAACAACACCCATCTTCACGAGACCTGTCACCTGCCAATTGTGATTATTCTGCAGTACCACCAAAACCCAAAGAATTGTCACTCTGCTAGTGATATGACTATATTAAATCGAAAGAAAACTAAGTTAAGTGTATATCGTTGTTGTTCTGACAGATTCTTGGAGGACCACTGCTTGAGCCTCTTCCTTGTGTGTGTGGGGAAAGTTGTAGTAGTGAAGTGAAAGTCACATGAACCCATGCAGGGCTAAAGGATGGAGATTACTTTGAAACATACTTTATGGAATGTTTGTTTATAATCTCAACTTAATTTAAAGTCAAGGCAAACGCAGGTGTGCTTGCACTTTTCGGTGAAAGGTAGTGAGTGACTAAGTGGCCTTTTCCTTTTTTCATACTAAGAAATTGCAGGAATCCTGAATTGTTGCAGCGCTTTTGGGGTTTGTAATTATGGCTTACCAAAGCAACCCACATAAAGATTAGCATAAATTAACACTATATTATGTGTAAAGCTCATCAAGGTGGGAATTATAGGGCTGAGTTGGATTTCATGTCGTAATGAGAACCATGGTTTATTAGAGCACCTCAAATGCATGGTCTATTAAAAATGAAGGGAAATACAAGTATAGTGCATTACTAAGTCAGAAAAAGAAGGCAAATGAAGAGTAATGAATGATGGACGTGTCATCTCAATATACTTAATCTGTATTAAATAAATGAGCTCATGATAGGGACACTAATGTGGTTATCACAATTACTCAATGTGACAACTGTTGGACTAATCATGGTATGGGATTGCAATCGATCTGGTGGTCATGATGAGGCCATCAATTCCTTTTGTTGTATGGCTGAGTAGTGTTTGGTAGGTATAATCATCCAAGTTTTTTACATAATTTTAGATATTTTGTTCAAGTGGCTGTGCTGGGCTGTGACTACCTACATCCCATCATCATACTCATACTACCTTTGTTCTAGATGTCACCAATTTATGTTTGCCCACAAAATGCACAGTTGGCAGGTGGTCCTATGTTATTCTGCACACAAGTGCTACCAGCTTTTGAGTCAAATGCAAAAGGACACTGCTATGAGAGCATAAATTATAATCTCTCTTCTCTGCACCTTTTAGGTAATTTTTAACTTCAAAGTGGACCAGGTGAGATCCCAAGGCACAACTAAAGTGTATTTCAGAAAAAAAGAAAGAAATAGAATCTTTTTAGTTTTTTGGAATTCCATATTTGATATTTGCTATGTGTTTGATTTGCAGGTTAAGACAATGCAGATTCATGTATGGAGTCTGGAGACAGAGGAATCAAATCTGCATTAATTTGTGTCAATTTGTCTAAACTGAAAGTGCATGGAAATGGCAATCATCAACTTGCATCCCAGTAAAGATGTCTTTCCTCTTTTTTTAAAAATATAATAATAAGAAGAAGAAAAGTAGCTCTGTTTGTGCTTGCTAAAGTTCATGAAAATGAATAGTTCTATACTAAAGCAAAATGCCAATGAAGTTATAGGCACCAATTATGATTCGGGTGTGTGAAGAATGAATCATGGGCCTTGCTTCATTTAAAAAAGGAAAAATCGATATCATACTAGACATAAAACACAAACTTGTGGGTGGGTCACATAACAAGCTTTAGTTTATGTCATTGAATTCCCCATCTATTTTTCTTTTTTGGAGGGTGACATGAAATTAACTCTAATAAATATAATTGGAAGAGATCTAAAAGGACATCTACAGCCAAAAGGTTAAAATTTTTTGAATTTGATGCAATTTACAAAAAGATAAACAAAATAACATATCAAGATGTTACAAATAAATAATATCAAAAGAAGTGTTGAATATATCTATACAAACTATTTATTTTTTAAAAAATTTAATTTATTTATATTTTTTTTCACCCACCACTTATCATTAGTGCATGTGTGGAAAGATGGTGACCACAATTATGATGCAAGGAAAACATGTGACCCCATCCTTTTAAAACCTAGGGGAAGTAGGGACTAGGATTAAAATTAGACCCTGCATTGCCTTAATGACATGATATACAACTTGAAGGGATTGGTGTATATGCAGTTCACATTGTATTCAATCCAATTATTTATTTCATTGATCAATAACATGTGGGTTTCACACGAGAGCCAGGTCCCTCCGTAATCAAACCAAAATATCAAATACAAATAGAATAATTAAGCCAGTGATCACAGAATATCCACACTATTTTTCTTTTCTTAAGTTTGATGTCAAGTGTTGCTCCATATCCCTACCTCCTTTCTCTACTTTTAAAAAAATTAAAATTAATTAAATTTATTTATCATTATGTAACGTATTCTTTAAATTATAACAAGTCAAAAATGGAAAGAAATAGGTATGGAATTGAAAAGAATAAATATATAATTGGGCTTTGATGTATGGGCCATGGGCCCAATCGGCATCCTGTAACAAAAATGATGGGCCGTACGAGATTCTTGTTTACAGCATGGGATGCTGGAGTAGTCCCATCAAATAATAAGCATGCGTGCCTTCTCGTTCAACGAATTTGGCTGATTGGGATTTTATCAAACTCTTTATTGTCTATAATCATAAGTCTAAGAATATTCATGATGACACCTTAGTTTAGCACACTACTATTGCTGCTGTATGTACAACTTTAGGTAAAGTATAGGATTTTTCATAAAATTCTTTTGTGCAGGTTATTTCCGTTGTTACAGAACATGACCAAAAGAGAGTTAAATGAGTGGATGTAGTCAAATTTATTCAAAGATTAAATAGTTTGGCTTTGAGGACCAAAGTTTATGGTAATCATTGCAATTTCAATATTCCACTATCAGCCACAAAGTCTAATTATTAGTGAAATAGAAAAGAATGTAAATATATTCTTTACGTTATTGTGACGAAACACCTTCCTCCCTCCACCTTTAAAATTGTGCAATAGTAGATTTTGTAACTTTTGTTATGAAAGATTAATTTGTAAATTTGTAAAGTTTATGGTACATGAATTATCTCTTATAATTAACTCCTTACCCTTATAAGTTAAAACGAAACACAAGAAACTTTTTAGACTAAGACGCTATAAAGTCAAATTTGAAGATTGAGATATAGTAGTTTACATCATATCGTTCACAAAATAATAATAATAATAATAATAATAATAATAATAATAAGTATAATCAATTTTTTTTTTAAAAAGAATAATTTACTTATAGATTTATATGTGTGTGTGAAAAGGGATTTTAAAGCAAATTCCCTAGTTCTTTAATTGCCTATGGTTGGTCGCAATTATTACAGGTAGAGTATATATTATACATCCTGCTTTTATGTCTTTTATCTTTATTAGTAACCTGCTTTAGTCAAACATAAATTAGATACTAGACACGTAAAGGTCTTTTTATTAAGGTTAATAATCAAAAAGTGATTTCTTACTGTTGCTAAATGACACACGTGTACACGGTACACCCATATCTTTTATTTCAGGATTATGGTATGATGATAATTTACCACATCTTAAGACACCAAACATCTTTTATTGAAGTCACCAAAAAAAGATATTTTATTAAATCTTAACATTTGTTATCATTAAAAAAGAAATCTTAAAATTTAATAAAACGTTTGCCTTTTTTTTTCAAACATTCCGCAAGTTTAACACCAGCATAACAAAAAATCTTAAATGTCATTGAATTGACGTTAAAATAAATAAAAAAAGAACAATAATCATGGAGTACCAAGCGGCTCAAAAATGGAGATGATAAAAATATTGATAGGTGGAATGGTAAAATTTATCGGAATTTAAGTTTAAAAATAATAGTATCTAATTCAGATTCAAATTTATTTTATATAAATTATTTAAATATTATATATATTTATTTTATTGAAATATATAAAAATTATATTATTTATTTTAATTTTATTAATAAGATAATTTAACTTTAATATAATTTTATAAATTATTATATTTAATAATTTTGTAAGAATAAATTTGTTAAGATTTGATATTGATTATATATTTAAAACTTTTATAATATAATTAATGTAAATTATATATATATTTTATAAATTTATATGTAGATAAATCATAATTTAAAAAAATTAATTATTTTAAATTTTTTAAATAAATAAATTCAAGTATGAAGATTCAGAGATTCTACATATCTAGTAATAAAAATTGATTTTTATACTTATTCAAATTAAGTCTAAGTAACAAAAATTATAATACTCTATTCATATTTTACTCATATCCTATTCCTACTAAAAAATTATAAGCTGTCTAGTTTTTTAGTTAATTTTAACCTAGGACTTGGACTCCTATCCTAGGTTTCTGTTTCTAAGAAGGTGAAAGTCAAAAACTACTGTTTTTGTTGGACAGGAGTATTACCCTGCAAAAAGGAAAATTCACCGTACCGTGCCTTTTATTCTTTTCCTTTCAGTTAAATTACACTATCCTTTTTTTGAGATATAAATGAGAGAGAACGTGATTTTTAAAAAAAATAAAAAATAGTAAAGTATAATTTTTACATTATTAAGAAAAAGAAAATATAATTTATTCTACTTATTTATTTGTGTTATAAATAAAAGACTATTAAATGAAGAAGCCAAAAAGCTAGAAAGAAAGATCTTGGTCAATCCATTTTCTGCTCACATCTCTCTCTCTCTTTCTTTCTCTCTTTGTTTACTTTTACCAAATTCAGTTTTAACTCCGTAAACCTCTCCTTATAACAGAAAGACCCAGCAGTTAAAATCTGTTTTACTAATAGTGCCAACCCTTCGTTTGACATCTCAAGCCAATACCAATTCGTATTTATCCTTAGCGAATGCCGCCTGTGCAGTGTCCAAACGTCCAAAGTAAGAACTAAGAACGTGTTGACAGGTATTGGAAACACACCTCTCTCTTTTTTCCCCTTCCTTTTATGGCTCTGGAGTTTGGACATCCTCAGCTTTTGTTAATTATATTATAAACTTCTCTAAATATGAATAGTCCTACATCTCTGCACCTCAATTATACTATGAACTATAATATTTTCAATCTCAAGATTATATACGTTTGAGTATATTAAAATATCAGTACAAATGATAGAAAAAACATCCATATATATGTGTATATATATAATATAATATAATATAATATAATATAATTTATTTAACTGGCATACGCTCCAACTCACTTCGTGACCCCATAGCTGGAGACATTAGCATATAAACTCAACGTAATTTCGAACTTCTAAACAATACAATAAATAAATAAACAAATCTTACATTAACGTGCAAAACTGCATTATTTTTAAATTGCAGTTGTAAAACTGAAATCTGCGCTCTCTCAAACTGAGTATGGAGTAGTAAATGATTCTCCGTCTCACATATACAAACATGGCATGATAATTTATCAAACTACTACCCAAAAAAGTTGAGAGGAAGAAAAACCTTACCCAATTTTTTTTCCCTATTAGAGCTTATTTCCGATAATATAATCATCATAAAAGTGAATGATCTAGTGTAGGTAGGCTAAACAGGTCTTGCCGATGAATTCTCGTACGTGTGCCAAACTTTGAACAGTTGCCACTAAAAATTCGCTGAGACTATAGACAGAAGCAATGGAGGCTTGGGAAATCACATCTGATAGATAATGGGAGGAATCATTTGAGTTTAGGATTAGCCAGATCAACGTATGTCACCACTTTGTCTAGTGCTTCTGCTACTACTTAAAGGGGTAGAACTCTGACTAGACCGTTGCACATCAGAAAGAGAGACGGATCCACCTTGTGAGAAAATTAAATTAACAGGACTGCTTGAGCCATTTCCGGAGGAAGGCATTCTGGTAGAGAAAGATTCCATTTTGGAGCCTGACATCAATTCAGGCCGAAGCTCTGAAGATGTTGTTGAAGGAGCCAGGGTAGATAGCAAAGATCCAACAGGGTATGGAGTAACTGGCATATCAATGAGAGAAGATGCTGAAGGACTATATCTCATAGACCCCAAAGGATGGTCAAATTTGCAGGTGGAGCCAAACTTGCAATGCCCATTTTGCAAATAAAAAACACAAGGTTGTACCCCCTGTTTTCTAGAAAAGGAATTAATTAAGAAAAATTCCCAAAAGAATGAAAATTAATTGTAATGCTGCAAAACAACATAAAATGTCATTAAAATCTTAATTTTTGCATTGTTCAATTAAAAAGATTGATAGCAAAAAGAAAAATCAAAGCAAAAACATGGAACTCAAATTGGTAGACATTACATAGAAGATTAATGATAAAAGTGCACATACAAATCACCATTTAAGTATGATTAACTAATGGAATCTAAATTTGAAGCAGATGAGAGGTATTAATCAACATTTTAAGAATTCTTTCCAAAAAAAAAGTGGTCAGCAATCCTATTTCAGTATGATAAAACAGTGATCTTGATGGAAAGGAACCTAATATTCTGAATTTGTATGATTATAATGAATCAATATATAAACTTGAAATATGAAGCAGAAAAGGGCAATCTCAGCAAATAACTCTTAAAAACTTGTTACTACAAAAATACTGTCAAAAAGAAAGAGATACTAGTACATTCTTCAGTACATGAATGCAACAAAAACTTCCATAAAGCTTAGCCAAAGTTATTACTTTGATACAAAGATGATATGCTACTTCTCTTATCTATGACTGAGGGAAAACAATACTTCATTCTCAATAATATAACTATATTAATCAGCCATGTATCTTTAATCACCGGTAAGTTAGTAACACTAAGATATACATTAACAAGTCAAGCTATAAATAACGGCTTACCAAAGGAGTGAACTGCCAAAAAATTTTTATTTTATGTATAATCATCTTGATGGCATCAAATTATATCCAAGACCATTATATTTGTCCCCATTACAAGGAAAACAATCAGCAAAGCACAACCAAAACTTAGAATGCTAATGATAAATCCACATCCTTTCAGCTGCACTCAGCACAGAAATTAAGATGGAATTGAAACTGTCCATGCAACAAATTTAAAGGAACAAACTTCACCAAGCAAAGCAGCAATGACTATTAAAATCTACCAAGTCAATGAAACAAAAAATCTTGCATGCCTCCTACAACCCCAGCATATCCCCAAACAAAATTGGAAAAAGTTAAATAAATCTTGGTTCAGAGCTAGGTTGCAGTTGCACTAACACACTTTGGGATTCCCATGCCCAAGGCACAATCATATATGATAACCATACAAGTTAGTCACGAACAAGGTAAGTCTTCTTTGCAAAACATCAATTTGTTATTTCTCAGACAATTAGAGTGCTAAAAGCATTACATCACAGTAATGCCATGTCATTAGTCTTAAGAGTTAAAATGAAGATTATAGTAGCACGCTATAGATCAGGAATGACTCTGTACTTGCGCAAAGTAGACATGGACCATTATCTTCAACTTCTAATATACTGCTAATGGAACCCAAATGACTTGGGAAATCCTCTCTCAAAAGCTAGCTATTAAAAGGAAAAAGATAAGCCACCTAAGTACCCCATCGAACATCCTATTCTATTCGATGTGGGACTTAGCCTATACTGGCCTAAGGACATCCCATACTATCTCCATCTCTATCATAGCACTATCCCTGAAGAGTCGACGTCCCGGCGACTACACTTTGCAACACTTAACTTGGCATTGCTTCACTCTACTGCGGTCAGCCTCTTCGCCGGTCAAAACCCTTCACAAGTAAACCCCTCCGTACTGTCGAAAAACCAGGCTCTGATACCAAATGATGGAACCCAAATGACTTGGGGAACACTCCCTCAAAAGATAACTATTGAAAGGGAAGAACTAAGCCACTTAATTACCCCATTGAGTATCCCATTCTACTCGATGTGAGACTAGAGTAGCCCATACTACTCTAAGGACGTCCCATACTATCCCCATCCCCATCAACTGCCCTTTGACCCTAATGTAAGTGAAGCCAAGTTATGCCTTATATTCAATGCAGGAATTCTCGCAAGTATTGTTGCAATGACACATTCAATGTTGGAGGGTGTAAATTAAACAACTTCACAAGATTTGAAGATCTTTAAAGTAAATTATTATATTGTCTCTGCACATGTTTACTTGTCTCAACTCTCAAGCAATCTGCTAAGATGCATGCACCAAAATAGAAATATAATAATTTACTTCAAAGTTCTTCAAATCTTGTGAAAGTGTTTAATTTACAAGATCCAACACTGAAGATTGAAACGTTTAAAATAAGGAACAAACAAGGACCCCTTAAAAATTCATGTTCTAGACAAGCACCAGAAGAGGAATAAACAGAGTTTGGAAATAATTCAATTACAGCAAACCACATAAATGACAAATTTTCAAGTAATCAAGTTCGTGGAAATAAAACTTAATCCAATTATGATAGAAGAATACATATATATAACTGAAGGCAAAATCTAGAGAGTTGTTGGCTACTCAGATGTCTTAGAAAACACAGCGTTCTACCAAAAAAGAGTACACTTAGCTGAAAGCTTTCAGCACATTTCAATTCCAGAGAGTAGATTACAGTAATTAAACATTCAACCTACAACTGTGAAAATAGCCACACACACGCACAAAAGGTCAAATTACTAGCATAATATGGTTCATCTGATACATAAATTACAATATACCTAATGGAAGCTGACAGCTAATTCATTTACAGGTCGTCCAGAAATAAGCAGCTAAGATATGAATAACCAATCTAAAGTAACCATAGATCCAATCAAAGATCATAACTCCAAGCTTGCATACAACTTGAGATTTAAGTAAACCTAAGGGAAGTATAAAGAAAATGGACAAATCTCGAGACCATGTAAGTAACCATGCTTACCGGACGTAAAGGAAGACCAATGGGGCTGAGAAGTGGCCGTGTCACAGCATGGTCCCTAGGATGATGATATCGACAAGCTAAACCATATTTACAGTCCCCTGTCCTCAGATAGTATTGGCATTCAGGTTCACCAGGTCTTTCAGGAAATATTTGTTCCTTCTGGCTACTGCCTGAAAGGCCATTAGTAGAGGGCAGAGGAGTATATGGTCTAGCAAAAGCCGATGTTGATGAAGACAACTGGGTCACTCCATACAGAGAAGTAGCCCCAACAGCAGATTGAGCACCAGGAGATAACACGGGACTTACAGGTGCCTGTGCCTATTGCCCAATTTAATGACACCACAATTAGCTAACTAATAAAGCACAGGAAAAAAAAAAAAAAGATAAATTCATCCATAAATCAGAGTATTTATACCGTATAAGGACTCCATCCTGGAAAGGGAACAACCCCAGGGGAAAGAAGGACAGGACCATAAGCCCCTTGCACATATGAACCAGGCAATAGTGAAGGCCTAGCCACTCTCAAGCTGGTGGACGCCCCCCCATACTGTTCAGCCAGAGGGACTGCAGGAGACTGCACCTGTTGATAAAATTGAGGTGCAGATGCTGGCATAGATGTGCCAGCTGGTTGAGGATGATGGAATTTACAAGTTATACCAAATTTGCACTGCCCCGTTTTCAAATAGTAGGAGCATTCTTTCTCACCCTGTAAAAATTAACAAATTTTTCAACCACTGCATAATTTTTTGTAAAGGAGGAAAAGGAAGAAGGAAAAAAGTCAAACCGGCCGTAATGGGTATCCATAAATATTTAGTGGAGCTTGACTCAAAGATCCACCTCCATGTTTTGGATGGTGGAATTTACATGAAGCACCGAATTTGCAGGTTCCAGTTTTTAAATAATACTGCTCATCAGAAGAGATCCAGAATTAGGGTAACCAGAAGATTATAATTTTAAATGCAATGAAAAGATCCCAACAACAATGGGTAAAAGAAAGTGAACAAGGAAGTAGCAATTTCAGGAATCTACAATGTAAAGATCATAGAGAACACCTGACATGGAGGTTCCCCTACTCGTTCTGGGTACTCCCCTGTAGCTCTTACGGCTGCTGCAACCTGAGTAGTTTTGGCTCCATTCATATTTATATATTACAATTTCACATTTTAAAATCCTAAAATGGAAAGAAAATTTATCCATCTCTATTCTCTTAATCCTTTTCCCTTTCTAATATGGGTTTATTATGTAATATGAAATAAAATTATCCTCTCAACTGGATTGTCATTTCAAAGATCAGCTGACAATTACAAATTTAAAATTTTCTCGCAAATATTGCAGCAAATGAAAATTTGTAGCTCAAACAGAAAATACGTCAAACCCAAATAATAATAATAATAAAAAAATAATACTGGAGGAGTTCTCCAAAATTAGGAAAAAAGAACCACGAATCTCAATCAAATAAAAGTGAATATTAATCTTTTAACAAATCCTACTGAAGTCAGCAACAAGGAAGGTTCAAGTCTAACATAGAAACCTAGAAATGATACAGCATCAAGACGACACTTCCATCGAACCTAATGCAGATATTTTAAATGATCAAAGGGTTACCGCAGCACGATCACGAGGATGACTATAACGGCACCTGCTACCATATCCACAGAAACCTGTTCGCATGTAATACACACAATTGGGTACGCCGGGTCGCTCCGGGTATGACTCGCTACTACTGATTGTTAAGTGCCACATCGATTCTACAGGAATACCAAAATTGAAACATAAATTACAACAAACCCTAACTTAGCTCCCGCATTAAGGAAACCCTAATAGAGGAACATCGTAAAAACACGAAAATTGATACGAAAGGGGACAGAATGAAACACATAATTAATGTAAACAAACACCTTCGAGCCCAGTTTCGCCGCCTGAAGGGCGCCATTCGGATTGATTACCCGGTTGCGACCCATTCCTCGCCGGATTCCGACCGTACAACTCCATGGAAACGGGTTTCTTTTCTGGTTGGGGATCCTGTACAGCTTACAGACTTTACAGGGCCGAAACGCGATGCTTCTACAAGGAATTTACAGTGGTCTAGAATGTTCAGGATGATCGGAGAAGCTTTTGTTCCCTGCTCGGTTGCGTCGCGAATCCCAGGATGAAGATGGATTTCGCAGGAACAGAGTCTCCGCTCTCTCTCTCTCTCTCTCTCTCACACACTCACTAACTCGCGCACACACTCTCTCTCTAGACTGTAGTGTACGGTCCGACTTTTGGGCTTTTCAGCTCCTTCCCTTTCTCTTTCTTTCTCTTTCTTTCTTTTCATTTCCCTCTCGAGCATTATACTTGTCTGTATGCGTACCCGCCAAACAGCGCAACCCGGAAAAATACTAATTTAATTTTCGCGAAATAGTTTAAAGAAATGTTTTGGAAAGGCGCGTGGTAACCGACACTTGCTCCTATGAAATGACGCAAATAGCCTTGAGATTCCAGGTGATGATGGAAGACGAGATTTTGGTTGGTAGGCTGCTCGGGTGTTGTGAGGATGTGACAAGACAAGGCTTTGATATTATAGTTCTAAATTCTAATTTCTAAGGGCCAATATGATGGGACAAATTTGTCATTTGAACTTGTAGTCTGACCCTTTCGATTGCTCAGTTGAGATCGTCCGAGTTTGGAGCTGTCTTGTTTGTATCATGTCAAGCGGGAGACATAAAATTCAATGATAAATCAGAGTTATTGACGTCATAATAATTAGAATTATTTGATTAATTTACTTTTAAAAATCTGAGATACTAAGTTGCTCTCACTCGGTAGTCCTAGATATTCCAACTCACTTTGCATATGGTATCAACATTTAATTTAAAACACTAAGTTTGTCTTCTTTTTTGAGTTTATGTGAAAGAATTTGTTTGACATCTATAGAAGGAAAAAAATGAACGATTGTCCTGAGTAAATATTTATGTTGTTTCTTTGGATCATAGGCATATAAAATGGACAAAGACATTGTGATTTGTGGGGATAATAAGCCAACGGCGATATGGCACGAGCAAAGCAAAAAGTCGGCGGGGCTCAGGCCTCCATTTACGCGTGCCTATCTTATCTTGGCTCTTTTGTTTTTTTGTCTACCACAACTAGCTAGGATTCCAACAACCAAAACCAATACCACATTTATTCTTGAGCTGCAACTACGTAATTTTCAAAGCATGCAAATTGCATGTATTTCCCATTTTTGGTGCCTAAACTAGCTAGTCTACTCTTGAGGTTTATTTAAAAAATTGTCATAAATTGATTCAACTTGTTACTTGAAACATATGTAGATAATTTATGAAAATTTATTCGAGTGTGTGTTTTAAGTCAGGAGTTTTAGTTCCACTACACTTGCATTAAGTGCAATGACTATGTGTTGCTCATTCATTTTAATTAAATATCTTATTATCAACCCACCTCAATTTCATCAATGAATTATTAAAATGAAACATGTTTCATAAGGCAGAGATTAATCAGTTTTCATAAATTATGACTTTTTTTCAAAGAGTTTGAGCATATATATATATATATACCTATATTATAATATTTTTAAATTTTGTAGTCAATGATCTTATAAAATGATATATTTTATAAAATAAAATTAAAAAAAATGAATTTATTAAATATTTTTATATTATTTTAAAATTATAATTATAATTATTTGATGTTATATTTTAAAAATAAAAAATTATGTATATTTGTACATATATATATATATGCACGACCTTGTTAACTAGACTTATATATAAAATTTTGTAAGTAGCGAGTCTCATTTTGTGTTTACATCATATTGTTTTTTTTACATAAACTCGTAACTATTTGTTTTATAATGTATAATGAGTTCTTATAATGAGATTTAAATTGTCTCTCAACTTAAAAAAGACTGCGGTAAACAGATGATAATAAAACAATACAAAAACATTTTACAACGGTCACAACTATTACACAAGACTGTATTCTCGCAAGTTTTGTTTTATCAGATGGGTAACAGGATTACTTTTAATAAGAGGTACTTGTAAGAAAATGCAGATACAATTTAAACGTAAACAAATTATGAAAATAATGTTGTGCAGTTATTCAAAGAAAGGAAGCCCTAATTGTACAGTGCAGGTTGAATTATTCAAGCCCAAATACCTTAGGTAGGCCCAAATATTTGCATACTGTAGCCACAGAAAATCCAAAAGAAAGTGGGAGAGAATAGGAATGGGAACCAACGGTTAAACAATGGCATCAACATTCATCGGAAGTTAGCAAACCGGGACCAACGTCAAGTCCAACGGCTTGAATATCATCCACTTCGACGAGTAACAGAGAAGAAGCTCTGTCTTCCATGTTCATATGAATTTGGCAAGCTAGGCTTGTTTAGTAGGCTAAGATTTTAAGCATTATCAAATGGTAGGGAGGAGGAAGCCTTTGATACTCACTTCCACCAAACTGCTCATCAATTCCGTACTCAGCTCATCGCGACTTGGGGAAGCAGACTCTGGAGCTGGAGATCTGCTCTTCGATGATGAATCTCCGAGGAACTTGCAGTTACCTGTGGGGATTCTCCGATTCTCGAAGGACGGAAATGAGAAACCAGAGCCCCAATTGGCAGCTCTTGACGATTCTGCGTTGGTCGGCCTCTCAACTTCGCTTTTCAGAAGGCTTTCTATTACTTCAGGTTCACTGGTAATTCTTCTATGTTACGCGCTAGTAGTTCTTCTTCCCCTTATGAGTCCTGTGCCGTGGCCGCGAATTTGAAACTTCAATTCTGTACATTTTAGAACCCCTAAAGAAGGCCTATTTATTGGACTGATGTATAAGTTATATTGAAGTAATTAGCATCAGTTGAGATTTTTTTCCGAAACAAAGATAGGACAGTCAACAGTATACGAGTATGATAAGGACTGAGGAGGGTCTATTATATTTAGGGAAATAATCTTAGTGCATTTGGTTTGCCTTTTCCTCATAATAATCTTACCAACATGCGTTATTACAAACTTTTACCTGGAGATAGACGTCGATTTTATCTGATTCTAAAGTTATGCGCTATTGAAGAATTTCGAGAAATCATGCATTCTGACCTTAATGGAACTGCAGGAAATTTTCAAGTATCTACAACCCATTCCTCGTAATACGTTAAAATGCAAATTTTAATACGTTTTTAATTCCCGTGTTTTTTACATGCTAGATGATTGTCAAGAATGTTGAGATGAACTTACAGAGAATTGCACAGGCAATTGCCCTAGATCCTCCCGGTTGCCAGGAATGCACATCTGATGTTAAATTGCCCTCTCCTCAGTCTTCTCGTGTAATGCTTGTATTTCCTTCTTGTGCTTTCCCTCATAATGACACATTGTCAGGTGGCGAAGTTGCTTATTTATCTCCTCTCTTAGCTTTTAACCTCAATTTGCATATAACATGCTTAGAATCCATTCTACACCAAGGAAAAGAGGTTTTAGCATCTTATTTCAAACCAGAAGTGGATGATGAGGCTACTGCAAAAAGCACTAAGGCTTCTGTCATTAATATAGAATTAGTACCTTTTGATCGAGCTCCTAGATATGCATCCCATCTAAGGGTTTCATTTGTGAGGATACCAGAATGTGGTACCCTTGAACCATTTAGAGGAAATTCACCTGTTGAATCAGAAGAACGCCAAGATATGATTGATTTAGCATTACAAAAATACTTTGAAGTGGATAGATATTTGACAAGGGGAGATGTTTTTGGTATCAACATAAATTGGAACTGTAATTCAATTATATGCATTCCGTGCAACCAAAAATCACAAAAGAAAAATGGCAGTCTTATCTACTTCAAGGTAAATAAATCTCTTTCTTTAATATAAACACTCAAGAAATACCATTATATATATGAGGTTCCTGTTAGATTGTAACTTATATCCTCAGGTCATTGCTATGGAACCATCAGATGAACCAGTTCTTCGTGTCAATCGAACTTCAACTGCTTTGGTCCTTGGAGGGAGCTCCCCTTCTGCTCTTCCACCAGATTTGCTAATTTCTGGCCAAGAGGAGCCTGTGCCTTTGCAAGGGGACACAGTAAAAGTTTTGGCTTCAATACTTACACCACCCTTCTGTCCATCAGCACTTTCATCAAAATTCAGAGTTTCTGTTCTATTGTATGGCTTAGCGGGTGTGTTCTATATTGCTCTGCTTTGTTATCTATAAAAAAGATTTCTGATTGCATCGGGATTGCCATGTGATATCTTCAATTGCTATTTTATCTATTGAAAATAGTTTGATTGGTTCAGGAAGAAAATATCACTTAAATTGTGATTTTGGATTGCATTGGTGGTGCATATTGTATTTCCTGATCACATAACTGTGCAGGTTGTGGGAAGAGGACTGTTGTTAGATATGTTGCTCATCGACTGGGCCTACATGTGGTGGAATATAACTGTCATGATTTAATGGTGTCAGAAAGGAATACATCTGTTGCGCTAGCTCAAGCTTTCAAGACAGCTCAAAGGTTTATATATTTTGAACATTAAGAATGATATAGATGCAAGCTGTTTTGAAGTTACATTCCCAAGAATTTTTTTTAGTTATTCTGTGATGAGACACATATGGTTTACAGTTGTCTGTTCACTGGCTATTCTTGTTCAGGATGACTAACTTGGTTTATGTTATAAATCCACATAAGCACCTGAGAACTGACTTTACTGTTTTGTATGTGTTATCTCTTAACATTTATTCTTATACTTAGTGGGATGATATTTTTACAGGTACTCACCAACTATACTTCTTCTCCGCCATTTTGATGTTTTTCAAGATATGCAAACTCCTGAGGGTCCATTAAATGATCAAAGAGGCAATACATCTGAAATTGCATCAATCATTAGGAAGTTCACTGAGCCAACTCATGAATATGGTGATATCTACTCCCATGGGAAATCAAATGGTGAATTTGTAAGATCCAATTTGAGTTTTGCTTCTGTTGTCCATGGTCTTTTAGAGTTTTAGACCATAACTTTTTATATATATTCTTTCTCCTCGTGCTGCAGAAAAGTGTCCTCCTTTAGTATACAATTTGAACTCATGTATGATTCCTTTAAGACATAGGAAATATCATTTTAAAGTACATATATAAATTCTTGCGTATGGTTTCTTTTCAATATGCCTGTCAAGGAATAAATCCAAAACAGGAATGGAAAAGCTAAAAGAGTTGCCATTTGTTCTTGAAGAAATAAAATTGAAAAGATCTTAACTTTTATATCATGCTGGTGAAGGTTGAGAAGAGTGCTGAAAAGACAAGTGGACATCAGATCCTGTTGATTGCTGCTGCTGTCAGTTCAGAAGGTCTGCCTTCCACTATCAGACGCTGCTTCAGCCATGAAATAAATATGGGGCCCTTGACTGAAGAGCAGAGGACTGAAATGCTATCCCAGTCACTGCAAAGTGTTTCTGAACTCCTCTCAAATGTAACAAATCAAGTTGCCTCCTTTGTTTGTAGATATGTTTTAGACATTGATTATACTTGCAATAGCCCCATAGTGGGATCAAAAGATAGGCACTGACAATAGTTTGTTGTACTTTAATCATTACTGTTGACTTTAGCATATCAGATCATTGCTTCTTGCAGACTGATTCTGAGAGTTTTGTGAAAGAAATAGTTGGGCAGACATCTGGCTTTGTGCCAAGGGACATGTGTGCTTTGATTGCTGATGTTGGAGCCAACTTATTTCCCAGGAGTGCTGCTGCAGTTGACAAAGTCAGGCCTGAGGATGTAGATGGTTCTCTTAGTTCAGAAGTGATGCAGGATAGCAACCACCAGAAAGTTTCACCTCAGATTCCTGGGAAAGAAGACTTGACTAAAGCTTTGGAACGATCGAAGAAAAGAAATGCAGCAGCATTGGGTGCTCCAAAGGTAAATTATGTAAAACAGCTTTCCATGATTATCTTCTCATCTGCATTGAGCAGTGTTCAAAACTTAAATCAGAATTACCACTGTAATTGTTGCAAACAAATGCATACAAATAGCATGTAATGTAATCTTTTTGGAGAAATAATTCCTCAATTCAGGAAAATCTGAATCTGGACTTCTTTATTTTTTTCAGGTTCCCAATGTAAAATGGGAAGATGTTGGTGGACTAGAAGATGTGAAAAAATCAATCCTGGATACTGTTCAGGTGGGCCTCTTGTCAAGCATAACTGTATTACTAGTTACATGTTGCTTTTAATCTTTTCAGTTTTGTTACTAAACTTCTCTGATTTGGTAGCAGATTTCTAACCTTGTAAGTGAAGTTCTGCTTATCATTAAGAGACTTTGCCAGAAATAACCAGAAAATGTAATTAGTGGAACTAGAGATTTCAGTTATATTCCTGTTCAACAGTTCATAACATAAGTTAGGATGTCATCTTTCCTGGTGTATATGTGCCAACTAAGTCAGATTTCTCAAATGATGTTAAAGTAATTAGGTCCCACTTCTGAAGTCAGATTCTAGAATAAAGACTTCCTTGTTTAAGTGACCATTGACTACTGGTTAATTTTTCTGGCTGTACTATTCAGAGAAATTGAAGACTAGATTTTGTCTGAAAAATAATGCATTCACTTGATCTTAACTACCGTGAAAATGTAAACATAGGCTAGCTATGCTGGCCTGGCCAAGTAGATATCCACTATGGTTGTAATGGAGGCATTGGATCCATTGTAAACCAAAATTGATAAAATTCTGGAGTTCATAAATTTGCACTGGCTTGGATTCAGCTTAACCCTCTTCTTGCAGTTCATTTCAAACTCCAATTAGGTTATACATGGATTATGGATATGAAAAAAAGAAAAAAGAATTGGGGGGGGGGGGGGGGAATTGCATTTGGAGTGTTATTTTCATATACATTTTTTTCCCGCTTCAATAAAGCACAATCTTATAATTCAACATGGAAGCTGTTAAATATAAAATTTTCTGAATGGGTAATGAATGGTTTATATCTGCTAGAGCATCTTAGCATTGAGCAGAATGATAGGAGCTTCTTAGAAATGCTGAAAGATGTTTAAGTTTTTTCAGTGTTGGCTACTTTTTTTTTTTTTAAATGGAAGTAACATGCAGTTCTCTTTTTCTTTAATTTTTCAAATTATAAAAAGTATCAGGCTTGTTTCATCTCTATTTTATTATTTATCTTAATTTCGTAATCAATTGGAAAAAAGAAGCTTGGTGAATTGTTGACACTTGAAAGGCCATCGTTTCTGAATATCTTTCTATACTTCATATTTTAGTTGCCTCTGCTGCATAAGGATTTATTTTCATCTGGACTACGTAAGCGGTCTGGTGTTCTTCTGTATGGTCCCCCTGGAACTGGAAAAGTAAGTTATAGTGTCAGCGGACCCTACCTCAATTGTTTAGTTACTCTTTAGTTCTGACGAAAACTTGTGCTTGCTCTTTCTTTGGATTGTAGACATTATTAGCCAAAGCTGTTGCTACTGAATGTTCCTTAAATTTTCTTAGTGTTAAAGGGCCTGAACTGATCAACATGTACATAGGAGAGTCTGAGAAGAATGTTCGAGACATTTTCCAGAAGGTATAGTATATTTGTTATTTGGGTCTATATAGTTCTGAATTTAAAAGCTTTTTTTCTTTTTTAAAATAAGGGACAATTTTCATTACAGATTTTGCTTAAGTGAACATCAAATATAATGCACATTGCAGGCCAGATCATCACGTCCATGTGTTATCTTCTTTGATGAGCTTGATTCTCTTGCTCCAGCTCGGGGTGCTTCTGGGGATTCTGGTGGTGTAATGGACAGAGTGGTTTCTCAGGTGATTTCTTTTTCTGAGCAGGACCATAGTGTTTGTAGATTCTTTCTATGGGTTTCATAATTTGGTAATTTTCCCTTTTTGCAGATGCTTGCAGAGATTGATGGCCTGAATGATTCTACACAGGTTTTTTTTTCCTTTTTTGGGGCAAAAATACTTTGTTATAACTTATAACATACGATATTATCCTACATTACTTTTGACATCTAGTGTTGCTGTTGCTGCCTTTAGGATCTCTTTATCATAGGCGCAAGTAACAGACCAGACTTGATAGACCCAGCACTTTTACGCCCTGGCCGGTTTGATAAACTGCTATATGTTGGAGTTAATTCTGATGCTTCTTACAGGGAGCAGTAAGTTTTCTTCTTTCACTCTCATTTTTGTGATGTATTTGTTGTTAATAACATGCCCTCCTTGACCTCAAATATCCATCTTTCCAGTGTCCTTCAAGCACTTACCCGAAAGTTTAGATTGTCAGAAGATGTTTCACTCTTCTCAATAGCCAAAAAGTGCCCACCAAACTTTACTGGTGCTGACATGTATGCCTTGTGTGCGGATGCATGGTTTCAGGCTGCAAAGCGCAAGGTAAAGTGCAGCTAGGCTGATAGTATCTCCTGTTCACTCTGTGCATTTTGACATTAATCATTTGTGCCATCTTCTAGGTTTTAAGTGCTGATCCAGAGTCTTCCTACATAGATGATGACGTAGACTCTGTAGTTGTTGAGTACAATGATTTTGTCCAGGTAACTTCCCATTGTTCTATTAATAATTCTGGTGGTTTGAGTGAAACGTCAAGTTACTATGTTCTGGGCTCTTAAATGACAATAATTTGATGAGAGTAAAATGAAGAGATGCAAGCAAAGAAGCCTTGGTACTATATGATAACTAACTGCAATATCTTTGGTCAATCAAATTTAGTGTGAAAGTGGCCTACATCACTCACCAAGTTTAACTTGATTCAACATATATATGTGTGTGTGTGTGTGTGTAGAAATTAACCTTGCAAGATATGTTTCAAACTCAACGAATATTAGTGTTTATAAATCAAGTATGGAACTGCCATATACTACTAAATACAATTAAGTCAGACTCCTAACATTTCATACCAGAGTTTCTGGAATTATAGTTGACAGGTTTGAGTTTTAACATTATCTGGAGATATTTAGTTACTAACAGATACACGTTCTACTGTTAATCATATTAAAAATTTAACTACACTTAATTGCAGCGCGAAGTTAAAAAAACCAAAAAAAAAAAAAAAACTTGCTTCTCCAATTGGTTCTGTTATCCAGTTGTGTGACAGCCATTTTTGCTGATTTTCAGGTCTTAGTAGAGCTGACGCCTTCCCTTTCCATGGCTGAGCTTAAAAAGTACGAGAAGCTGAGAGATCAGTTTGAAGGCGCATCAAAATGAATTCTGCCATTGTATAATTTTTTTGATGAAAAAAGATGTATTTGGTTATCTCTGACTCTAATTCTTAACTTTTCTCCAAGGGATTTCCTATCGTTATTTTGGCTTTTATCATTTGTGTTTGGACAAAAGAAGGAATATTCTCTTCTTTTCTTGTTTATACGTTAGGCAGATCGCTGTAGTTGTGTCTATGCGGCGTATACCTTCTATATTAAACTAAGTTGACTGACGTAGGTGATTCCTATCCCCTCCAGCTTATTACCCTTAGTCCATTAGTTTTGGAAGGGCAATGCGTATTTCTTTGCTCTTTAGGCATTTGGGTGGATGAGGTCAGTGGTTTCCATCCCTTTCAAGCTTGAATTGTCCAATCATGTGAATAAATAAAAACTGGTGGCGTAGGCCGTTTTCTCAATGGTCAACCACTTGACACATCAACTTTATCCCATCCCTTTTTTCATTCTCAACTTTTCAAGTTTTGTCACGCACTGTTGCAACCACTACTTTTGGTTTGGGCTCATTCTCATTTTGTTTGTTTTTTTCCAATAATTACTTTCCAAAGTTAATGACGTGATGTGCGTCAAACAAATATGTGAATGGTATTATTATTATTATTATTATTAAGAGGTACTTTGGAATATTTTGTATTAAAAAAAATTCAATTAAACCCAAGTCGTTGCTTTATAAGGTGGACAACAAAGGGGATCCAAATCCAAAGGCCGTTGATTTGGACCCTTCGCATCCTATTTCGTAAAGCTTTGCATCTAAATTCAAATGTACTTTTCTTATTAAGAAATGCAACAACTTGGCCAGCGAGTCCAAGTTATATACTAAAATAATGAATATCGATATGTTATCCACTAGGGTTAGGGTCCAAGGGAACATTAAAATGAAGGATAACATAAATTTTAAAGCCAGCTAACAAACGTAATGGCAAGAGTGTGATATTTAAAAACAGAATTCTCACTTTTGTTGTGTTCTTTTCCACATAGTTCAAAATAAACCTACACATTCGGCGTACCAACACACAGTTACTTATAATTGCAATGAGTGAACCTCAGAGCAAACTCTTTGTTCTAGTTGAATCTAGTAGATGATACCTGACTTTGTCGGTATTGATATAATTTTGTATTTTTTGGGGTCAAATTATGAGGAATCTTTTTGTGAATATATATACCTCAATCACAATAAGGATGAGTTTTTTTTTTTAAATCAATTCAGAACAAGGATTTTTTAATCTTGTACAGATTACAATATATCTATTATGAATTTATGATGTATGATATATTATAATTTAATATTTTATTATTTGCTGGTATGATAGTTAAAAATATTAAAATATATGTTATATTGTTATTATTAATATATGTTATATTGTTATTATTTCTAAAAGTTAGTAAAATTAAAATTGCAACTATGTGAACTCTTTATAATCTTTTAGCGGAACGACAAGCACACTCAAAAAAGTTATGATTTACAATACAAATAGTTCTTGAAAAAAAGGTCACTTGAAAAATCATGGTCCTAATCATAGGAATCAATTAACACTAGGGGTCAAAAATACATGGACAGTCCTTGGGAGACGTGACAAAATTGGAAAAAATACTATATATATATATATATATATATAGATAAGAACATAATTTCACACACGTTTGTGTGTTTTGCATAATATTTTACGATGATTAAGTTAACATCAGACAGATTTGTATGTATTTATTTATATTTTTATCATTAAAAATTTTAATAAAAATAAAAAAATGTAAAAAATTTTAGAAAAAGACACTCAATTATAAAATGCTTATCAAAATTAAGATTAAATAATCAATATTAAAATTGTATCATGTTTTGTCCATTAAATTATCCCTTTAAAGGGAAAGTTGCACAAAAAATCTTGAACTGTTCACCGCCTTGACTATTCCAATACGGCCAAGCAAAAGGCAATCCCGTCTATAAGGCATAGAAATTTGGCCAGTTAAAGGCTGAATGGACTTTTAAATTAAAATTTTAAAGACCTTTCTTCTATGAAATAATTTTAATAAAGATTTTGTTAATTAGTCCTTTCTCTCTAATTGATTGATAAAATATTTTAATTACTTAAAATTTGTAAAAATTCAATAAAAATAATAATTTTTTATATTAAAACTTTTTATCAATTAATAAAAAAGCATTAACTAATGTGTTTAGGATATTAATTATCAAATTCTGTCAATAAATGCAAAATGTGAGGGGAGTATTGGACATTTATGTGGGTCATAAATGCTTCCGAGTTTGTTATCATTTGCACAAAAATCTATAATCGATATATACAGTAAACTACTCGTTGATGTGATAAAATGATACAATAATATTTGTTTTCCCATATCAAGCAAATCTGAAACTAGTGACAATGCTAGGTAGTATAATTTATGTAGTATAAATGTTATTAATACTATAAATAAAAAGAATGTGAGGTTTTGGAATGAATAATCCCAAAACAAATAATCCATTAAGACTAAAAAAGGCCATAATTGCGGGGCAGTATGAGGATGAAACATATAATTGGATTAATCAACCATACGCGCTTTTCAAGCCATGGGTCCACTACTCCACTATGCACTCACATTCAGACTAACCTTCAAAACATTGTGCAATTAATACTATAATTTTAGTATTATATACTAAGAATAATATTTTAATATTCTTATATCCTTTTGGAAAATTTGTTTCTCCTGAAAAAATTGGAGTTTTCACTTCAGGTAATTGGCTCGCTACTTAGCCTCCTCTTGTGTTAAGTATTGTTGCGAGGGAGGGCATAGATTTGTTAGTTTCCTTCGTGTTCTCTAATATTTCCCTTTTTTTCCTTGAAACTTAGAGCTCAATCTTCCTCGATGTGAGAAAATCTATGGAAGCACCAAATATAGGAAGTAGTGTGACAGAACAAGATTAGATTTACCTCAAGATATATACTAAACATATGCATATCATCTAAAAGCTTATGTTTTTTTAATACAAGCAATGTTGCACTTGCATTAATGGTTTTTCCTATTTATAGAAATATACAAGTATTTTATCTAAAAAAAATTATTTATTTTTATATTTTTATTATCAAGTTATCTAATTAAAAATTAATACATAAATTATTTATTTATATATTTTATTTTAATTAGATAAATTAATAAAAAATATAAAAATTGAATATTTTTTATTTTTATATATATTAAATACTGAATATATTTTTTTAAAAAATTTAAATATAAATTATTACATTGTGATCAAAATATAATATGTTATTTAATTATTTCCTACACCAACTTAAAATTTGTAACTTTTTAGGAAATAAGTGGTGGAGGAGATAGTTAAGAGGTAAGCTTGGAAGGAGGTCAAAAGTCAAAACTGAAAACTTAAAGGAGAGGTGTGTTGCGGGGGGGAAGTGACGCGCGTTGGTAACGCGTGTACGGAATTTGAGTTTGGAAGGGATAGTAATAAACGTAGAGTTAAAAGAAGGGGTTGAAGTGGAAAGACATAAAAGAAAGAAGAGAAGAGGAGTGAGGGTGAGAGGGTAAAACGGCTTCCTTTTCACTTTTCCTTATCAACTACAACTAGTCTTCTTGTTTCGGTCTCTCTCTTTTCCTGGATTAAAATATTATATTACATTTAATAAAACAATTAAATTAAAATAAAAAAACGCGGCTGCCATATTCACCAAAAACCAGAGAGAGAGAGGAAGGAGCTGAGAGAAACTCCTGATCAATCCTAGCAATACAACATCAGAGCTCACGCCGAATAAGATTTTAGATTGAAAGCATTCTAAGGTTTTCTCTAACGAAAGGGTTTTTTTGTTATCCAGTTTTAATTGATTTAATTGTACAATTTGAGTTTGTGATTTCTACGCGATCGTTTAATTCTAGGGCAAATCCTTGGTAATTTTTGATTGGGGTAATGGGTCGAAAAGAGGGCGGGATTTTGGTGATGGGTTGTTGTGAACGTGGAGGTATAAGTTGGAGGGTTTGATTGTCTTTTGGTGTTTGTTTGGATGATTTCCGTTGGGAGTAGTGATGCGAGAAAGGGGTTAGGGTTAATCGTTGGTGCTGCTGGTGGTGGCAGGACAGAGATGGAGGAGTCTGAGCTTGAAGAAGGCGAGGCCTGCTCATATCAAAACAACGAAGATTGCGATGCCAGCATCGATCCCGATGTTGCCCTCTCTTACATTGTAAGGGCTTTTATGTCGTCTTTGTCTGTTTACTAGTTAATTTTGGTTTCAAAGTGTTCAATTCTTGGTGTTTACTTCTTTCACTGTCTTAGATCCAAGTTAGCAATTTGTTTCCATGGTTGGTATAATTTATATTATTTGGAGATGTGCAGTGCATAATTTTTATAGAAAAGAAAAAAAAAATATAGATTTTATGTGTTTTACTAAATGATGTCAAAGGAGATTACAAATTAATGGTTTTTGTAATCTCAACTTGAGGCATTGAAATTTCTGCTTAACCTGCTTGTTGAGATGGTGAATTTGAATAGTCTTTTCTTTTTTTTGGTTTAAAAATGTAAAAATAAGTTGTTCATTGCTGAGGTCGTTTACCTAGTGAAATGTGAATTACTGTCTACGATTTTGGAACGTAGTTTCTTCTGAAACAGGCATATAAGCGATGGTTACTGTGCACCATAATATATTGGCGTCGTACTGTTTTCTGCTGTTTAATTCTGAGACAGCATGAAATACATATCTTACCATTTTAGGTTCACGGGACTCAATATTTTGAAAGTTTGTGTGTTTCTAGGAAAATTTTTCAATCTGAAATTATGCAAACTGTATGATAGCTCTTTGACACATCCTAGTATAGGTTTTCCTGTAATTGCAGTAGGGAAAGCTGTTGTTCATATTTGCACCATAAAAAAATCTTCATCTTGTTGATTTTGTCAATCATTTTTAATTTCATTTTTGCAGACCCCCTTTTTTTTTTTTTTTTTTAAATTGAACTTCTGGAATTTTGTTTTTCTAAGGATGATAAAATTCAAGATGTGCTGGGACACTTTCAGAAAGACTTTGAAGGTGGAGTTTGTGCGGAGAATCTAGGTAAGTTATAACTCAGCAGAAGCATGATTTATTTGACTGTAGCTCTATATAATCAAGAGGTCTTATCCTAACGGTGTTGGGAAACAATTCATTATTACAGGGGCAAAATTTGGTGGTTATGGTTCATTTTTACCTACCTATCAGCGCTCTCCTGTTTGGTCTCGTCCAAGGACTCCACCAAAAGTTCATAGCCAAAATACGCCCAGATCTCCTAACAATTTGCAATCAGAGGTACATTCTTTCTGGGTATGCTAGTATGTGATACATTTCATAATTAAACTGACGATTGTATAAGAGATTTGATGACTTGTCATTGTATGATATTCCATTTTGGTTTTACTTCAATGTTTGATGTTGTATTATGAATAGGGTGGGCAAGGGGATGCTGTCAATTTTTCTACTGCAACCCAGTCACTGAGACTTGGGCCAAGTTCTGTTAATTCCTCAAGGCCACCTGCAGCTAAGGCAGCCTCCATAGATGGGGGAATCAATCAAGAAAAATGCAAGACATCCACTTGTGCTGAGGTATTCACCTCTAAGTATGAATCTCTAAACACAAAATCTTCAAGCATATCAGACCAGAAGACACTGAAGGTTCGAATCAAAATGGGTACTGATAATCTGTCTACGCGGAAAAATGCTGCAATCTACAGTGGACTTGGTCTTGATGTGTCGCCATCGTCATCATTGGATGATAGCCCCTCAGAAAGTGAAGGGATTACCCGTGATCCTCAAGATGTTCCATTTGAATCTCCAACTAGTATTCTTCAGGTGAATTATCTACTTGCAATTTAGTCTCTCTTTTCTTCTTCATATTGTGCTTGAAGAGATTACAAGGTGTTTTTTGTTGGTATCCTGATACAGATTATGACATCTCTTCCTATGGTGTTGTCTCCTCTGCCTGATGATCTTATTCAATTAATTGGTGAGGAAACGTGTGCCAAAGATAGTATACCTGTTCCTGTTCATAGGGATGACCCAGAAAGTTCTGGCATGTTACAGCTTGATTCTGATATTGTCAAGGTTGACAGAAAAAAATTAGGAGGGAAAAAAATGAAATCTGTGGAGGGATATGGGTCCTCGATAGATGTTATGGGTGGCACTCATAAGAATGCAAGGAATGATATTAGAATTCTGTCCAGGAAGGAACGAGTAACTGATTCATTGACTACTGAGGAGCTTGTTTCTAAAACCTTGAAGCTTCCACTTTTATCCAGTTCATATTCTTCTAGTGATGACTCGGTAAAGGATGTGGATGGGCCTTGTGATACATTGAAGGAAGCTAACCAGGGTATGGTGAGGGACAATGCCTTTTCTGATCAAGTACAAAAGGAATGGGTGGAGCCAACATCTACTGAAGCTAATGGTTTTGTGACAAAGGAAAATGCTGGAAAATGTCCTGATGACTTTTCAGTTTATACAGAGGAGGACAATGTCCATGGAGATGAAATATCGGACTCAATAATAGCTGAATCTAATGTTGACAAAGATAGAACAGATTTGAACATTGAACATGTGGAGCCTCCTAAGAAGACTTCTTCTCAGAGAGGTAACTCGTGTGAACAAGACAGTGATACATTGCCATTTGTCAAAGAACATCCATTTCCTGGAGGGAAGAAGAAATCAAAGGGAAGTCATCGAACTATGGCTAAGGAGAGCGAAAAAGAAACCACAAGGTTTGGTACTTCTTTAGTGTCAAAAACAAAGAAGATCTTTGATGATAGTACGACATCTAAAAATGAAACAGAAGATTCCAGAGTACAAAAGGTTGATGTCAAGGCTAAGGATACACTTGAAACTCCCTACGAGGATAAGTTGAAGGACTCTGAGTTGGCTAGGAGGAGCATATCTGCAATTAATTCTGCAGTAAAGGAGAGATCTTCTGGTAAGAAAGTTGACAATCCAGGAACGTCTGAAGCAAATCATAAAACAGCCACAAATTTAGTCCGGTGCACTGGAAATGTGCATGCTACTGAGGCAGGTATGGGAAATGGGGTTCCTATGACTGTACCTCCTGTTATAGAAGAGAATTGGGTACAATGTGATCGTTGTCAGAAATGGCGTCTTCTTCCTCTTGGAACAAATCCTGACAGCCTACCTGAAAAGTGGCTATGTAGTATGCTTAACTGGCTGTAAGTTCTAATCCAGTGGCTACTTATATTTAATATATCTGTCCATAGAAAAAAAAATATTAAAAAGCTATATTTCTTGGTAACATGTAATGAGAACTATTTATGTTGATTATGTTGGATTGATAATATACTAGGTTTAGGCAGTGTTTCTGGTTGAAATCTCTAACAATGTGTGCATAAATGTGCAGGCCTGACATGAATCGATGTAGTGTTAGTGAGGATGAAACTACAAAAGCTTTTATTGCATTATTCCAAGGTCCTCCGCCTGAAGGTCAAAGTATCTCTGGAAGTGTTTTGGTAGGAGGAACTATATCGACAGTCCAGCATCCCAACCAACACCAGTTAAATCATAGTTTGTTTCCAATGTCTAGTGGGAAGAAAAAAATTGCAAAAGAAATATCAAATTCAGCAAGTAAAGATGGCTCTTCTCTATTGTCATCTTCTATTAAGAAAAATTTTCAGTCATCAATGAAAAGTAGAAGCTTAAGTGATGTGAACAAATCTCCTGCCATTAGTGAACCTGATATTCAAGGAGATAAACATAAAAATAAGCAGAAGATACTAGAGAACTATTCTGATAGAGGTAAGTTGAATATCTAATTACTGATGATTAATGTCTTGTTGAACTCCTTTTGTTTGGTACTCTCAATTATATGAAATATATTGATAGGTGATACCAAGAATTTGAAGGTGAAAAGCTGGAGGGATGCTGATCAAGACTATTCTAGACCATCCAAAAAAGGCAAGACTGACAGCATGCATTTTACTGATGAAGAGTTGATTTCAGACCCTAGTGATGCAACTGGGAAAGTGGGCCATAGCTTGAATAGTAGTTTTCCAACTACTTCATCTGGCAAGGAACTTCCTAAACGCAAAGATCGCCCATCCTTCAGGGACTCAAAATATGATGGAAAGGACAGGCTGCAAGTTTCTGTGGAAAAGACAAAAGATAAAGGCCTTGGTTCGATGGATGAGGGGTCCTTGGATCTGAGGAATAATGATACCGTTGATAGTGTAAAGAAAAGGGAATTGAAGGAGGAGTTTAATGATTCTAGGAGGGAAAAGAAGGCAAGATTATCGAAGTCAGAGGGTAAAGAATCGAGCACTAGTAAAGGAAGCGGTAGGGCTGACAAAAAAGTTAATACAAAGAACCAGAAACTCAAGCAAGAAGCAGGGAGCACTTTGTCTCAGCGCAGCCTGGATGGTATGGACTGTTTGAAAAAGGACCTGAGATCTGTGCAGGCTTCTGCTGCTGCCACTTCCAGCTCTTCTAAGGTGTCTGGCTCACATAAAACGAAAGCCAGCTTCCAGGAAGTGAAAGGCTCACCTGTGGAATCAGTTTCTTCATCGCCTTTGAGAATTTTAAATACAGATAAGTTTACAAGTGGGGAACTTATGGGGAAAGATGATTATCATGATTCTGGTGCCGTAGGTAGTCCAAGAAGATGCTTAGATGGTGAAGATGATGGTGGGAGTGACCGATCTGGGACAACCAGGAAGGAGAAATCTATCATCATGGCGCGTCAAAGTTCCCATGGATCTTCTATCCATGATTTTCAGGACAAGGATGTTAATAATATGTCAGATACTAAGTCTAAAGCTCAGATAATGCATTCTCCAGACATCAAAACCAGCCACTTTACAAATGGTGGTGTGGACATTGTAGGCCAAGATGGGGCTTATCCTAGTGTGGAGCAGAATAGGGATCAAAGCCTAGGTGAAGACAGAAATGATGTTTATTGTGCTAATTTGTCTAATCCAGGGAAGACTGGCCAAGGGTCTTCATCACTTTTGAAGGACAATGGTCCGAGCTGTAAATCAGAATCCACTGCCGAAAAGGTCAAGAAGACTAGTTTTCTTTCTCAAATTCAAGATCAGTCTCCTGCATCTGAGGCAAAACACAGGGATGGTAAAGTTAAGTTGCCAGAGAAGTTTGGATTCAAATCTGACAATCAACTAAATAGAGGGCACGACTTTGAAGAGGCTAGTGTAGATGGCTTCTGTAAGCAGGAAGCATCATCTGCTTCTGGTCAGAATCAATTGCTAGACTGTGATGATGAAAGACATCCGAAGAGGTCTCTTTCTGAAAGAACTGATCAAGAAGTACTTGGAAAAGGGAAGTCCCTCCCATTGCCACCCTCTGGGGGGTTCCATATTGAAACATCATCTCGTGGCTCACGACCGGTTGATGGTTTTCACAAAGGAAATGGTGACATGGTGGTTGATCTGTCAAAAGCTGATAATGCATTGAAATTGCTAAAAAAGCAAAACAGAAAGGTTGATCATCAAAATGGAACTCAGCTCATTCATTCAAGACATCAGATGCTTAACGGACACAGGTCCAAGGAGGTGGATGCCTCTAGTCCAATCAAAAGGGATTCTTCCAGTCATGCTGCTAATAATGCTGTGAAAGAAGCTAAAGATCTAAAGCATCTGGCTGATCGTGTTAAGGTCTTTTTATATACAGTCCCTTCTGGAGTGGATATCTTTTGATCTTCTGAGGTTTAATTAGAAATTTGGGCTTCATTTTGCAGAACACAGGATCCACTCTTGAGAGCACAGGGCTTTACTTCCAGGCAGCCCTCAAGTTTCTCCATGGAGCCTCTCTGTTGGAATCTGGGAACACTGATAATGCTAAACATAATGAGATGAATCAATCAAAGCAAATGTATAGTAGCACAGCAAAATTGTGCGAGTGAGTAACATTTTTTCTTCTGTTTCATGCATTAACTTGCTTGGGAAATCACATGGCTTGCCTTCTTTAACTTTTTGTGTAAACTTTTCCTCCATTGTTTATGGATTCATTAGGTAGTGAAACATGCTACTCCAAATCAAATGCACACACAAATGATTGTGTAATGGTCTGCAGATGCTTTTCACTGCTTCTTATTGTTATTTTATATTCACACTTTTGACATACTTTTGTAATTTACATCACATGTATAGTTGTAGATTCTGGTGTAAAATACGTGGGGAAACATGACACTAACTTTTTAAATAGGAGGTTTAAAGGTTGGCATGAACTTCAGGTACAGCATTAGGATGTTGTGGTATATAGTTTATTAAGTCTTTTTCGAACTTCTAAAGAATATCCAAATTTTGATTAGTAATGGTTAGTACTTTAGATTGTATGCCTTCCATAAATTTTCTTAAATTGACATATTAGGGAATATGAGATATGGGACTCATTCTTTTAGGGCTCAGATTTGAAATCTACGATGCATAATTTGTTTGTAAGTTTGGGCAGAATTTCTGCTGTGGACTTATATGTAATTGAGTATGGCTGTGATGATAGAGACTATTAAGAGGTATCAAGAATTTAGGATTGGTTAAGAAGGGAGTTTCCTTGTTAAGCTGTATTTAGAATGTAGGAAAGTCTTGTAGGTTAAGGTAATATTTACTTGTACTGCACCCAAATTAGAGGTTACAAGAGTCTTTGTGTAGTTAGTTAGTTAAAAATTTAAATAGATGTTGAAGGGTCACTGTTGTGCACACCACCATTGAGTCTTTCAATAAATATATATTTTTTTGCCCCTTCCTTGTCTCCCTGTTGTCTCAACAGAGTCAGTGGACTTCTCTTTTGCACCATTTTCCTTTGATACTTTTTCTCTGTTGTCTTCTTTTCATCCATTTGTATACAGGCCTTCAAGCCTATCGCATTGCTACCCATGTTGCTTATTGCTTTATCGCTTTCTCTTTGCAATTATTAGGTCTCTGGCTTTTCTGTATGTTTCATTGTTGTAACCTTTCCTCTCCGAGCATTTTTGGGAATGATGCAGCTACATAAACATTATGGAATTTAGATGACTTTCTCTTTAGTTGATTTCCTGTCATACATCACAGGCTTTGTGGTTGGGTTTTGGATCTTTTTGTGGCTATCCCTTGACATTTTTGTTGGACAGGTTTTGTGCCCATGAATATGAAAAACTAAAAGACATGGCTGCTGCTGCTCTGGCTTACAAATGCATGGAGGTGGCATATATGAGGGTAATATATTACTCCCACACTAGTGCAAGCAGAGATCGGCATGCATTGCAGACAGCTCTGAAATCAGTTCCTCTTGGTAATGAATTTTATGGATACTAATAATAATAATAAATATGAATAATTTTCCCTCTCTTTCATCATGTCAACCATTATGTCTCGTACACAGACACACACACACATTTTCCATGAGTTATGAGATTGTGGTGGTCAATGGTGATGAAGAAGAGTATATCAACTCTAATTTTTTTTCCCACTTTTTTTTTAAAAATATTTGTCAGGTGAGTCTCCCTCATCATCTGCCTCTGATGTTGACAATGCTAACAACTCTGCAATAGCAGACAAGACTGCCTCGTCAAAGGGTGTTAGTCCTCCCCAAGTTGCTGGAACCCATGTTATTGCAGCTCGAAATCGTCCCAACTTTGTGCGATTGCTTAATTTTGTAAGTGCATATATCTTCATACAAGAATGCCTATAAAGGGGGAAGCCTCAGAAATTTAAATAGGAATTCTAGTGGAGAATACATACCTAATTTCTAAGTATAAAATCTTTTGAAATTTTGGAGAAAACATTACTTTTCCTTTTGATCATGCAGTTACAAAAGCACCATACTGTCTATTCGCTATTTGTCATTTGTCATGCAATGCTTTTACATATTGGAAACAATGTGGTGCACTATGATTCTAGCTTATGTACTAACTTGACTATGTCTGTTTTGGTTGTATATCAGCTTTGGCATTAATTAAATGTAATGATTGCAGGCTCAGGATGTGACTTTTGCCATGGAAGCCTCAAGGAAATCACGGATTGCTTTTGCGGCTGCTAATTCAAGCTCAGGTGAGGGCAAGCATGTAGAGGGTATCTCCTCCATCAAGAAGGCTCTTGATTTTAACTTCCAAGATGTGGAGGGTTTATTACGCTTGGTAAGGCTTGCAATGGAGGCTATTAATCGTTGAGGGGTCCAATTCCAATTAGTGATGAAGATGGTTCTAGCTTGGGAAAAACTTATGTTTTTTGATCAGCTAGACAACCTTCTCAGAGACAAATATGGCCTGGACAATATTATGAAGGGCTAGGTTTATAATGTTGAATGTTCAACCAGTCTTGCCAACTTTTAAAGCTAGTGTTGTCTATGCATGTTCGTGATACATGGTGAAATGGCAAATTCAGTATACTTTCAGGAGCATTCAATTCATTTTTGATGTGTTTAAGAATCAAAGTGTTGGTTAACCTTGAGATATTGTGGAGATGTTGGGAATCAGGAGCCAAAGCTTCTGCAAAGCTGATTTAGATGTGAATTGATGCTGCATCAGGATTTTGGTTGAAGATGTAATTGGCGGATATGAATGGACCTAGAACAATTGCTGGCCGTCTTTTGCATTGACTGCAGGATTTTTTCAAGCTTTAATTGTAAATTTATAACTGCTGGAGAAAGGAGGTTGTGGATTTTGCATTGACTATTCATCCTTGTATCAGAGGAAAATGTATCATCTCTCCTGGTTAAAGCTCTCTATAGAGGAAGGAGAGTCAGAGAGTCAAGACTTGAGTAAGCATTTCTCCTTTATCTTTCTGATAAATAGATAGACATGCATTTATTTTTTGTAAAAAGCTAATACATATATTCTCAACAATTTATTCCTCATTCACGATTTCTTTCTGATTTGCTTTTAATCTATATGCAGGTTGTCTTCTACAATATCTGAGATGGCTGGTGGGAATTTTTTTAAGTTACTTTATTTTTTATTCTTGATAGAGAAGTAACAAGAAGCAGAATGAAATAATGGAATATGATGTATAGTAAAATCTATCTACTAGCTACTGCCTTTACGCAGCCAATACTTTGTTAAGAGGTATATAAGTACTAGTTTTGTGAAATTTTGTTCTAGTAATTAAAGCATGTCTAACTCTTTATTGCAACACTTTCCCCCAGTTTTTTCTCAAGGAAGGGCAGTGGACATGTAAATTAACGTTCACACCAGTGGCAATGCAACTGTTAATTTTGTTCCAGTTAAAGCTATTGTGACGGCTTCCATGAGCAGAAACTGACAGGTATGCGGTCATCTTAGTGGTCATTTGGCTAATTGTTGCTTCATATTCTTTGTCAGCGCTCTGTACTGCATTCTTTGTCGTTTGATTTGTGGGTCCCCAACCTATCTATGGTTTCAGGTTGAGCGCCTTAGGCAAATTTTAGATGCAGTTGCAGTTGCGCATGAACCGGCCACTCTGCAGGGGATTTTTTTTCTTTTCTCCCCTTGATTAATTGTATTACTATTTCATGGATCTTTTGATAAGCTCTATTTTTGGCATTGGGTACTATAGGTTGTTTACTGAATTAAATTTTGCCCTTCCCACCTTATTGTTGCTGCCCTCCCTTGTTTTTATTGTACAGAGATAGCATATTCATTAACCTTATGTAATAAAACATTCAGAACTTCTACTTCTGTACAGAGATAACTGGTTGAAACCTGAAAACCCGTACCATATTTTTTTAACATCATTTACTTATTTTTGGACCTATCCGGTTGCCATGTTTAGAGGCAAGTGGGATGGGTTGCATTGAATTGCCATTTCCTATAATTTGGCCTATGATTGCATTAAATTACAATTCAAAATTTTATGAATAAAATTGATTGTAAAAGCTTTTTATGCAAGTAATAAGTAAAACATATTTTTAGTATTGAAATTGTTCATCACTTAATATTAGCGTAATTATATGAGTTAGTTAAGATTAAAATGAACGGTGTCTGTAGGAAAAAATAGACTTGGACTTTGTTGTTAAAATCATTGCAATTAACATTCCAATATTCCATGTATTCTTTCAAAAAGGGCGCACAAGCGCACTAGGTACTTGTACAACACTATGCTACATACTTGAGGATACCTGAATTTTGTTGGTCCCACTCCAAATAGTTTCGATTGACGAGATCTCCAATCCGCTTCTTGATTACTTCGACATTGGGCTACAATTCCAATATTGCAAATTGAATTAGCAGAGAAAATACTTATACTAACTAAGCTGAACAAAAATCTCATTTAGATAACATCTATAAGTTGAAAGGTTAGTATGTTATACCTTGAAATTGAACGTGTGGCTCAACTTCTTCACACATTCCGCAATTAATTGTACATAACTCAAAACTTTCCTACTCTTCATAATGCGTACCATTGCAGCATCAATAGTACACCGCCTATCCCTGTCAACATCTTCAGTTACCTTCTTCCTTTCATTTAACGGTGGTAGTGGAATCTGCAATGAAACAAGAGTTAAAACAAGATTTTTCAATCAAAAAAGTTGATGATAACAACAGACCCTAATCTTCCTCAATCTGTCAGTAAATTTGAAGTTGAACTCGAAGGTGTCATCTGGACATATATATTGTGTGTCGGGCTGCTTGATAAGGATCTTATATCTAGCGCATGATAGGGAATGGAGTAATCTAACCAGCTCTTCATCGCTCAAGTTCAGCTCATTCATAATCTCCGAATAGCTCATTTTATCTGCCGTGTTGAATAGCAGCAGGGCAGCAGCTTGATAGGTTGACACAACTAGTTCAATGGCTTTTGTCTGAAACTTGCCAATGATGTTGCAGCTTCCCAATGAGTAAATCCATGTAAGTTTTCTGTTTTTTGTCCTTGTTTCATAAAAGCCCTTAAAAGCTTCCAAGCACTTCACCTAAAACCCAAAAGAACATAATATAAACAAGACCCGTTTTCTTCACAAAATATCTAAGATTCATTCAAGGGTATGATAATTATACCATCTCTGAAGGGAGGTTGAGGTCAACAAACTGATAAGAAGGCCAGCATACACTGTTAAGAACTACAACTGTGAAGTCAAACCCAGGATTGGCTATTGTGTTATTCAGGAGATACTCCTTGAAACTCCTCTGCTGATCCCGAGCCAATTTCAAGTCTCTAACCTAAGACACAGCAAAACATAAAATTAACTGTACCAAAAAAGATCAAAACGAATGAGTTCAGACCAAAAAATAATGCCAACTGACCATCCCCTCCATCTTTGAGGTGAAAAGAGCACCAAACTGTTGCTTCAGCTTTGACAAAAAACTCTTTTCATGGTCCTCACTATAATTCTTTTCACGCAGTAACCTGCGAGCAAGCTTCTTCCTGCGAACACATGTCTTAATAATGTTAACTATAATAACTAATACGAGTCAATTAAACAAGACAGCAACAACCTTGTCTGACCTGGAGAATTCACTGAAAAGATCCCGATCATTAATATATGCAAGCAGCTCGATTATCTGTGGAGTTTAAACAAATTTAGCAACATAAAGCATATTGACGAAAATGCCAATAATAATAACAATTAATTAAAAACTACCTTCTCAAGGGCTTCTTCTATTGCCTCATCACTCAACCTCTGACTTTCATTCTCCTCAAGGTTAAGGACATTGCTGCAGAATATGGCTAATAGTTCTGCGATTGAAATTCCAGCAACAGGTTTATTACAGAATACCTGAAAAGCTTCTTTTAATGCCTGTTGGACAAACACAACGAAATACATCATTTAAAAGTTATAACTAGTTCAAAGGACATCTTGAAATAGCCCCAGTCAAATCAACAAACCTTGTGGAACAGGATGTGATTCATAAAGCATTCACTAACATATAACATAGATTTGTCATAAAGTTCAATGAATTCTTTGATCAGAACCTGCAATGACATAATTCACTTTAAGAATTCCCAAACTACTAATACAATTTAAAATTAGAAAATTTAAAATGTGTGGGAACTAAATTGTACATGAACACCGGGCCCATTTGCAGATGCAGTCTGGAAAAAAATGTAAATGAAAACATAATTGTCAGTCATTAGCACCAAAATCAGCAGTATTACTAGATAATTGAATTTAATTGGAAATGCCTAAATGGCAATCTAATATTCTAGTTCACACAAAGGCAAGAAGACAGACAACATGACACAACTACACAAATACATACATACTAGATTATAGTGAAAAAGAATTTGCTTAAATCATCCATATTTTATCACAACCATTCAATACTGTCATGTTATGCACATTGAAGTAAAGCTCCAACCCCATTATTATCCATTAAAACTACAATTGCGAAGATTCTATCATATAATAACTGAAACCTTATAAGCCATCAGATAAATAATAGTAGTAAACCTTATTGTATGAATGTTATATGATACCTGATTCTTAGCAGCTTCTTCAGCCTGTTGGACCAGTGCTGTACCCTTAGCCATAACATGCTGCAATCAGGCAGTCATCAATATTTCCAGGCATAGTAAAAGGATTAAAAAGAAAAAGATTTTAATTACAAAGCATACCTGCTTGAATATATTGGCAATAGATTCCAAACATTTGGTTAATTTACAGTAAAGTCTAAACATCCTAGCGAGATCTTCCACCTGAACATGACGAAGAGCAAGAAACACTTCAACAAAATGCTCAGGGGTTAAAGTTGACTAAGTCAAGATTATCAAATAGAGAACTAATGCGACATAATCATTACCTTATCATCTCTAATAATGGAAAGGCACCCAGTGTGCTCATTCTCAAATAATTGATTTGAAAAGATCACCAGTAACTCGTGTTGTACAATCTGTTAAAAGACAAGAATCGTATAACTATATTTAAGGAATGCCTATGATTGAATCAATTCCATCACAATCTTTCAACAAGAATGTTTTCCTTTTCAACTAAGTTCTTCACATGTTTCATACTTTAAAATGTGTCCAGTTATCACCGTTATAAGGCGGGAAGTATGCAAATGATTATAACACAGTTCATGAAGTCTGATGCTATTATCTAATTGGGGGATATAACAAGAAAAAGAAAGGTCCAGGCACCTCTGATTATCCAATACAGACTTTAAATTATAAGTCATAGATGTATTTTGACCTCAATCAATTTTTCGTGAGAGCTAGAGTGCAGATAACAAGCCACTATTTCCCTCTCCATTTTCAAGCATTTCTCAGCCTATACAATTAAGAAAAGAGCTGTATGAGAACAAGTTGAGTAAAAAGATATAACAATATTCAGAAGCACGATGCAGACAGACTTGCCTTCAGCATGTAATCTTCACATGAGTCATCTTCAATCCATTTCGCAGCCTTCATTTTGTAGTAATTAACAGTATCATCCAACATATGAATCTCAAAATCCTTCTCATAATGCTCCATATCCCCCAAGCCAATCTCAACAAATATATGAATAATGTTTTTCAACAATGACCTGTCAATCTGCTCTCCTTCACGTTCTTTGTTAATCTGTTCCACAATAAATGGTTATTCCAACAGCCATCATTGGCAACAACAAGAAGGCATACAATCACAATGCGAATAGATAAACTTACAAGAGTAATTACAGCATCTCTAAGTCTAGCTTTGACCTTCATGTAAACCTGTAATTGACAAAATGGGAGCATTTGGAAAACATCAAACTAAATTTATAGTATTGAATGAAAAGGGTAAAAGGAATTGATAACTGACCAAATCATGGAAGGAAGTAAATCCAACAAGAATCAGTGGAGGAACACGGTTTGCAGGTACATAGACTCTATCAAGATAGTGGAAGAAGCGTGTAAGCCACCTAACCATTACTTTATTGTTTGTCCATCTTCTGCCGAACTCCTTCAGCATGTATTCATCATGCTTCTCTCTCACCGATGGGAACACCTAGTAAACCAACGAGTTGAAAACAGAGAATAGGATCACTAAAATGTCATATGATAAAGGAAATTCAAACAAAAGCTGAAGCAAAGGGTTCACGAGGAAGAAGTAAGTAGAGGAGTTTCTCCAACCTTATATTTATTGTAATCATCAAAAGTTTTATGAAATCTGAGATAGAGCTGATGACCATAGTTATGTGGTTCCTTTTGAACAGACATGTTATAAGTTGTTCTATGATTAAAATTAAGGAAAGGCCATCAATAACATCCAAAACCAAGCAGTTGCCGGAGAAAAAAAGGATACGTGTATAGCATAATGTACTCGTTGGGAGTGAAACGCTGTTCTGGTGATCCTTCTAAAATATTCGTCAGCTTTGTGATCCCATTGTTCATAAGGTTCCATCCTTCCTCTAAGAGAATGATTTTCTGATTCATCTTCAGTCTGGCTGTAAAAATAAGAAGAATATCCAGAGTGTAGTAGATAGATACTCAGGTAGAATTGGCCAAAAAAAAAAAAAAAACAAGAAAAGAAAAAGATGCTCAGTCTTTAATAATAAACTCATACCACCTCATCTTCTCTGAGAAAGAATCACTTTTTGTCTTCTTTTGTGGGTTTCTTCAAATGGATTGGAAGGCTTTGTTGAGTTAGAATCTTGGTTCTTTTCTTTTTGTTTTGAAGTTTTTAATTGTAGATGATCTATTGTATCTATTGGCTTTCTTCAGTAAAATTCTCTTTTTATCGAAAGAAGGAAAGAAAAAGATACTCAGATAGAAACCATCAAAATCCTTGCGAGAGGGACAACTATGCACAGTGAACCAAATTAACTGCATACATAATTATCATAGACAGAAAAAATAAAAAGAAAATTAGGATGATGAAGTAGAGTATTTAAGAGAAATAAGGCATACGAACCCTGAGTATTGAAACTGCTGCTGCTACTATCTGGTAATGAGGTGTTCGGAATTGGAATGAATGAGAATATTTATAGAGAGAGAAGGGAAGAAGTGTCTCAGTGTTCGAGTGATGAAGGAGACTGCGTTGTACTCACTGTGTGTTGAATTGGTAGTTATATTTCAGTTTCATATTATTATTATATTAACGGTTATAGACTTATAGTGATCAAGACTTGGCCACCAAAAGCTGTTTTATTTTGTATTATTATTATTCACTTCACCTTTTAGAAAAATTAATTCTTATTTCTTTAGATTTATATAAATCAATTTTATTGTTTTCAAATAAACACTATGTAGCATAAAACATTAATTTATCAGCAGGAAATAAATAAAAGAAATATTATATTTAGTTTTATCAAATTTTAAAAAATTAGTGTAATTACTGGCCAAAAAAAAAATAGTGTAATTTATTTAGAGTTTATTTCATTGTCTCTTTTCACACACTCAAAAAGTGTGTGAAAATAATAAATAATATATTTAACTTGAAGTATAGTGTACGTTAATTTTTAAATATAATAAAAAAGTAAAATATTAAATAAGTTTTTATTAAAGTTGTTCACTCTTTCATATTTCTTTATTAGTAGTTTAACATGTATTAATATATATATATATATATAATTTTAAATATTATAAAAAAATTAAATAATTTTTTATTTTTTATTAGTCTATATTGTATATTATAAGATTTAGAAACAAAGAGACAAAGAATTCAAAATTATATAATATGATATAAATAGGTTTACGTCAATTATTCTAATAGTGGTTCATTGTCTAACATAGTTAAAAACATATCAATATCTACAAACGAACACTGTACCAAAATTCTGCAGTTTAAACAACACAAGTATGATGGTTTAGATATACAATGGATTTCATTTAGGGTAGCAGAAGCCTGCAAATTTGTTTTGGTACTTGATCAGATATCACCAAAATAAGTTTGTTTGAGATAAAGCAATTCTACAGTTAAATTACAACGAAGGAACCCCTATGCTGATAGTCATGAAAGCAGAGACAAGAGAAACAAACTCCAGAGTGACCCTGCCCTTGGACCTTGTGTTGATGACAAAGTGTTCAGGGCACTTCTATAGCATTAGTAAACCATACCAAGGCTTCCCTTTGGATTCAAATACCTCCTTACTCGACTGTGATGCCAAACATTGCCTATTGATCCAGCAACTGCACAGTAAACTAAAGCATTATCTACCAAAACCTGTGTTTTCCATGCATAATGCTTTATAAGCTTATTGGGGTGTGCTTCCAAAGATACAGAATGAATATAGAAAGATCATCCCTAAGCATCCCATTTTTTGCATCTCATTTTGGGAAGAAAATGAGATAAAAACAGTACAAAGAATCCAAGAAAATTACATTGTCATCCCTCATTCCACCTTCTTTACCAACCAAGATGAAAATTTATACCCCTCTATAGCATTACATTTTCAGTGCCTCTTTAATTTCACATCCCCATTTTCAGCTTCCTTACCAAGCATTTCCTTGAAGTACACATTAATAATTAGTTAATTATTCATTAAAACTCATACATAAACTAAACAAAAATAAAATACCTTATAATTCATAAACAAATAACCAATTACACAATATAATATATATATATATATATATATGATGAGTTGAAGGATTAAGTAAGTTTTAATGCTGATGAATCTTTTTATTGACAAAGACAATGATAAAATTGGTTATTCTTTGACATTTTTGTCATTCTCCTATCACAAAGTTCTTAATTTTTTTTATTCAAAAAGCAACATTTTGATTTTATCAAAACGATGCGTTTTAATTTTAACAAAATGATACGTTTTAACTTTAACAAAATAATATATTTTATGTTCTATAAATATGTAATTACTTTTAAATCATTAAATGAGATGAACGATTAAAATTTATTTAATAGTCAAAAATTACATAAAACAAATAATACAATAAATTTATTTTGAAATAAGTATTTCTCCTCAACCATAAAAAAAAAAAAATTATCTTTCCAATTTCAAGTGTTTTTTTTCAAGTTTCAATCCTTAATCTCTCAAAAATACGTTCATTACAAGAAAAAAGCTTATAGAAAGTGAAACCCTAATCTGTCCTCAATCAGAGTGAGGTATTGGGATTCAAGTTATACCTTAAACATTTGCTATCAATGATGGAGGGCTTGGAGGACGATTTTTCTCACCTAGAAATAGGGAGTTCCATGGAGTCGTTTCAGAAGTCATTGGTTTCGCAAAGGGACCTCTTCCATAGCCAGATCGATCAATTTCAGAAAATTGTCGTCACGCAATGCAAACTCGCCGGTGTCAACCCTCTCTCTCAGGAAATGGTGCATTTCGGAGATTTGTTTTCATGAATCAATTGCCTATGAAACTGCATTTTAATTTTTTTTCAGCTCTATCTTTGATTTATTATTATTATTTTAAAATTCTTGGTTAGGCATGTTTGTTTTGGAATCAGATCTATGTAAGAAGTTTGTGATTTGTTTACAACCTTATTGTTGGATTTTTTCTAAACTCATAAAGTAAACAAATCATAGTCCATTGAGATGTTGTCTTAATATTTATGGGTGGTTCAAAAAGTGAAACTTTGCTACCCAGCTCTGTTAAACTTAACGGCAAAATAGTAAAAGATGAGTTACAAATATGGATAAATGAAGGTGTAATTTGAGCTAGGGTGTGGGATACATTCACCAAAGTCCAAAGGTGGGCAAAGTGAGACTTCTTTAAGCACACTTGAGCTAAAAGGACACAGCTAATCCATAGGTTGTTTATGAATTTGAATGTAAAGTGGAGAGAGAGAGATAGGTGAAGTAATGAAATGCTGAGAGAAACGAAAAATATAAGGGAATTTTAATCTATATACAGTGAGTTCTTAATTTTTTTTTTTCTTTTCTTTCTCTACTTGACCACTTCACTATTTCCTCACTTGTTTATGGGTCATTTATCATTGTGGAAATTTCTTTGGAGATACTGTAGTTATACTTTTGTTTTTTCTCTTTTTCATTGCCTCACTGTGGTTAGCCCTGTTTAAGTTAGCGTGACTTGATCTTCTTCATTCATAATTATTTATTTGTGGTCATGTGTGCAGGCAACTGATGCCCTGTCAATAAAAATTGGTAAGTTCTGTCTGTACTTGTTATCTATTTAACTCTGATAATTACTTTTATTGAACATTTGCTCCATAACACCACTATGGTGTACTTTCCTATAGGGGTGTTTATTGGGTTGGGTCAACCCTGTCAGTCCGTTAAATTTAACCCAATCTGCCAATTTGGATTAACGGGTTAGTTTGTGTTGAAAAATTCAACCCGTGTACTTGGCGGGTCAGTTAATAAGTTTAGAAATTTCTAAGCCGCTTAACCCAATCCAACCTGTCAACTTTTTCTTTTAATATAAACATCTCTTATTTTGATTTATTATTTATAATTTCACATGATATATATTTTGTTAAATTTTAATTAAAATATATTATTATCCATTACTAAGATAAATAAACTAATTTTATTTTTGTGTTGCGTACAAAATTTTGCTTAAAAATTGTTAAAAATTTAAGACTAATTCAAAACTAACAAAACAGAAAAAAAAAAGTTACAAAAAAAATCGGGTTGGTTTGGTTTAGTTTCATTGTTCAATTTTGCTCAACCCGAACTATCTCAACTCTCAGCCCAACCCATGTATACCCCTACTTTGCTGACAGAAAACAATGACCTCTTATTTCCATCATATTTATTTGTTTGCCTTCTTTTTTTTTCCTCTCTTTTTTTCGGTTTGCCTTGTTCATAGTAATTTTCTCTCCTTTATAAGTCTACTGGAGTTAATCTTCAGATGGGATAAGTGAGATGAAGCAAGATTTTTGTGCTTTTTTCATTCTCTTCTAATTTTGTCTATTTGATTAAGTATGGGTGGTGTCTTGATTCTTGTGAACTTACTACTCTGTGATTGCTTTATATCTTTATGTTGTTTGCTCCATCTCTAATGTGTAAAACTTTATCCATTTTTGCAGGAAAAAGACATAGGGATTTGTTAAATCCAAAGGCTGTAAATTACATGCAATCTATTTTCTCCATTAAAGATGCAATTAGTAAGAAAGAATCTCGTGAGCTCAGTGCTATATTTGGCATCACAGTGACACAGGTTTAGATTATTCCACTTCCTGTTTATATCTAATTCCCACTTCACTCCTTTCTATGTAATTCCTTACAGAATGATCTATATAATCTATAAATTATCAGCAATATATTTATCAGTTAATTGTAATTGGTCATCTGTTTTTTTGTTCCTCATTCTTCCCAACCTATCATTAGATTCATATTTCTTTTGTGGATATCATAGGGAAACGTTAACCTTGAAAATTTTTCAAAGATTATAGATTACTGAGTTCATTTTGTGCATTACTTTTAATGAGCCACTGTTTGTGCTTTGGTGTTCTATGTATTTTGTAGATTCGTGATTTTTTTACTAGTCAGCGTTCAAGGATAAGGAGACTAGTTCAATTGTCAAGGGAGAGGGCGACAAGATCTAATTTTTATGAAGAAGCTCATAATGGATCCCCAGTAAACTCTGATTCTACCAGACCAATCAATCCAGTTCCCTTAAATTCTGCTGGCCCCACCAGGGTTCAAGATGCATCTTGTTCAACACAGGATAATGCTTTGTCTGTGCTAGATGACTCAGATAAACATTTTGTTGATAATATTTTTATTTTAATGCGAAAGGAGGAAACATTCTCTGGACAGGAGAAATTGATGGAGTGTATATTGAAGATACTGAATTATTCAGTATTGTGTTGGTACTTGACTATTCTCCTAATTAGCTTAATTATTTCTAATTATATTTATTTTATGTTGTGGGTTAGATTTGTTGCATGATTGTAGGTTTTTAAGCAGTGGCTGTTGAAGAGCAAACAAGTGTTCTTCTTCTTATCTTGAAGGTAAAGCTGGATTGGGGTCGTTAATATACAGTGTTTGCATGCCTTTTTTATCATTAATGTCATGCAAGATTATGGTTTACTGGTTTGCAGGTTCTTTGTCATTTGCCTCTACAACATGCCCTTCCCATGGACATGTCAGCTATATTGCCGCGTGTTAATAAACTGCGGTTCTACAGGACATCAGGTATGCTTTCTTCCTCCCAGTACCCATGGACTGATGCCGTGATTTTTTCCTCATGCTCTCCCTTTCCTGGGTGTACCTTGTTTCATTGTGCTTCAATTTTGTACATATTTCTGTGTTTGCTTTCTGGGAGTGCCCACCAGAAGAAAAAAAAGGGGGAGGGGGGGCGGTTTGGGTGCTGTTGTTGAGGAGACTTTTTGAGGTTGACATTTCATTTTGATATCTAGTTTCACTTTTTAGGTTCTCATATTGCTTTATATGTTGTGTTACTTGACGTTAACGGCATAGTTGATATTAACTGCAAAATATGAACGAATAGATAGAGCCTGTAAGTAGTTTCAAAATTAACTCGATGCACCTTGTGAATTTTTATCTCTTTGATTTGAAGATCAGACATATCAAACAGGGCAAGGGTTTTGCTATCAAAGTGGAGCAAATTATTAGCAAGCAATCAAGCAATAAAGAAACCTTATAGTGTTAAACCTTCTATTGATCCTCAAAAAGAGATGGTGCTCCCCCAGAGGCAAGCTTATATCTTTATCTCCTTTCCATGCAAAGTTTATTAAACCTCCTTCCTCAATTATAACAATTATAATTGTTGCAGCTTTGGTCAAATGATGGATACTGAATCATGGAATTCACATACTGATGTTCCTGTAAGTGTCTTCTTAGATATGTACATTTATTCTAGCAATGGATTTTCTGTTTGCACTGCTTAGTGTTTATTTCATCCTCTCAGGAAGACATTAATGCCTGCTCAAACAAAGGTTCAGATAATTTCAGGTGTGTGTATTTTGTGGTTGATTGCTTCATTGGTTTTAGTAATCTTTACTTGAATGAATCTTTCATCTATAATCCTTTATGGGTATTTTTATTGGTTGACTGGATGTTATTTTGCTAATGGTGAAAATATTTGGCTCCTTTTCTTTCTCTGTTTAGGAAAGTGGAATCTCCGCCAGATATGAAACTGTTGCCAGCCTCTTTGGATGATTCAACTAAGAAGCCTGTCTTAGGTGTTTCTTCATCCCGTATCCTTGTTGAGTTGATCATATTTTGTTATCCGTTACTTTTATTCTCAACATACATATTGTTGGAACCCCAAAACAGAGATAGTGTGATTCCTTATTATATTGCTCTAGTTACACTTAGTGACATTGCATTGGGTCTTCTTAGAAAACCAGAACGGTAGCAAATGAAGCAGTAGGATTGGCAGATATCTGAGATGCTAATAGCAGAATCAACAAGAAAAGCAAAATGCATAAAAGATAAGGATACGGGGCCTGTTTGATAAAAGTTTTTAAGAATTTTTTTTATTTTTAAAAACAAAAAAAAAAATCTTTTTGAATAATTGTTTTTGACTGAAAATAAAAAAATAAAATATATATTTTAAGAGTAAAAAATACAACATAATTAAAAGATGTTCTAAATTTTAGTTTTTTAAAACAAAGAAAATACAAAAAAATAAATCTTTTTTATTAATAGCATATATATAAATACATGAAAAATAATATTAACATAAATTTTTAGAACTATTTTATAAAACAATTTTAAAGAATAAAAAAATAAAATAATGTCCAAACAAGCTAGCCTTTGGTCGTGCAAGCTATCTCCGCCACTCTTAAGAATTTTCTCACCTCTTGTCCCTTAGAACTGACTTCCATCTTGCCCCCCACACCCAACTCTTGCATAACTGCCCCTGCTGCTCTTACTGACCTAATGTTTTCTCCGAAATAGCTTGTACTATATTTCTGTAATATGGCTCAAGAAAGAAAAAAGAAAAGAAAAGAAAAAACTATTGGAATTTGATCTCCCTTTCATTTTCCTTAGCCACTAACAGAAGCTAGGAAGCGCAGAAAAGTGCTGTTGGTGGACCAGCCTGGCCACAAAACAGTGAGCAGGAGTCCACAGGCTGCAAGATGGGGGCCTGTAAGTCAAGGCCGTCCCTTGTCTGCTGATGATATCCAGAAAGCAAAAAAACGTGCATTCTATATGCAGAGCAAGTATGGGAAACCTAGTTCATCAAAAGAAAGTAAAGAATCAAAGACTGATGGTCTGAACAAACCTCAGACAAATCAGGTCGGTGTTGTGGCTTCTCTATCTAAAGTTCCTCTTTCACCCAAAATGGAGGACAAGAAATGTGTGTTGGTTCCCTCTAAAGTCTCCAATAGGCAGGAAGATTCCCTTGATTCAAAACTGAGAATGGATTTAAAGGTACCTCTATGGCAGAAGTGCAAGAGGGTGCAAGTCCCATGGAAGACACCAGCAGGTACATTTGTAACTTTTGTTGGCCCCGTCAATTGTGTATGCCAATAGCATTAGCTTAGTAAAGAAGAGTATATCTTTATAGTAAAATAGAGTACTGACCCATATTTAGAGAAATCCTGATGTTGAGTATAGAGAGGTATAAGTAACTTAGTTAAATATCCACAAATTTTCTTGGAGGATGATCCGGACACTAGCAATTTCATACGTTGAACTTTGCCTTGATCCCATTCCCCCTCTTATATAGGGTAAGAGTAGTCTCTAAACTCTTGCTCTGTAACTAACTTGGGTATATTGGGCAGTTGTATTATATACTATTTTTGTTATTTTTTAAATATTTTGGTCAAGTTAATACAAGATTCTTGTACGAAATGTCTCCCTGAGATTGATGGCATCCAGTACAGTAGTAGGGCCATTTTGTTTGAGAATTTTAGGGTTTTTTATTTTGGGGGTTAGGGTGGCGGGGAATCGGCCAATTTCCCATGCCATATCTGCACGACTGTTCTGAAATCACATCATAATTTTGATTATCTAATTACGTTGGACTTTATAAACCATCTCATATGAGGACCTCATCATTTGATGCTTTCCAGCTCTCATCAATGTCGAGATGATCGTACGGATGAAATGTCAGTTTACATACTGTTGGGCCTCTATTGTCTATCGATTATACTTCTCTTTTTTAACAAATTTTAAAATTATAGTATCTTTTTTTATTTTAAAAATTTACAGTATCTTTTTTTTTAAAGATAAAAAAATTACAATTTTTTTGACTAATATAATTTTTAAAAAAATTTAAAATAAAATAATTTTATTATTTTAATAAATAATAATTTTTAAAATATTTTTAAAAAAAAAATTAATAATACCATTAAGAGTATTTTAATTAAAATAAGTGAAACTGTAAATTTTTTAATTTGTAATAAAAGAGAATGTAAATTTTTAAAATAAAAGAGTAGAGAAGATAACTTTGACATTTTTTCAGAACATAAGTGTAATTTAATCTAGTTTTAAAGCAATGGTGACTAATTTCTGAATTTCATATGAACGAGATCATATCCATTGCAATTAGATGTCCTTTGGGGATGACCCAATATTGTCCCATGTCATCACATTTTTACTGTAATTAAAACAATCGGGAGATTCTGGGATTCTTTAGGACTAAATAATGAATTCTGAGCTACTACTGCTATCAGTGGTAAAAGTTTTATATTTTATGAGCCTTTGTAGTGCTAAATCTCAAAGGAAACAGATTTGAATATATTTCACACTTTTTTTTTTAAAAAAAAAAATCATCTAGCTCCTCTCAAGTTTGATATATATATAACATAATCTTTCCTATTAATTACTTTGTCAATAAAAGTAACCTTTTTTTTTTTTGGCATGAAAAGCATTAATTCCTGAGCATGAAAGTTATTCTCACCTCTCCTTTTCCTATATAGTTTGTTACTTTTTATCCTTTTTTTTTTTTATGCTTGTATGATGCATTTTACTTGTTTATTAGAATTTTAGCCAAATTAGTACATAGTTATGTCAAGATCTAATATAGTATTGTGATTTTATTCTTAATATAACAAATACAATCAAATAAAAAGCACATTTTTGACAAAAGGTTAAGTTCATTGCCAAAAAGGTAATTTTATTTCATTAAAAAACATATTTGATACTCCTTCCTCTTCCTAAGGTTGGTTACTTTTTTGCCCTCATTTTTTGTTGCATTTATTGTTTGTATGATTTATTTTAATTGATTATTAGAATTTTAGCAAAATTAGTGAATGTCAAGCACTAACATAACATTGTAATTTTATTCTTAGTATGACAGTTTTAAATAATTTTATTTCTAGAAAAGAAAACACATTTTGTAGAAAAATAAAATACATTGTTACAAAGTAAATAATAGGAATTTTTTTGTAATACATATTATATGTGAGAAGAGTTAGATAATATTTTTAAGTGATAACTTATTTTTTGGTCAAAGATAATTAAAATTATGATTTAATTTTTTAAAAATTATAATACACCTTTTAATCTATAAAAAAATTATAAAAATTAATTCATTAATTCTTAAACTATTAATCATTAATAATTGAAGTGAAGTGACTTATTAAACACTATGTATATTGTTAAATACACTATTTGATGTCAACTCATCAATTTGATATATATTAAAATCTTAGTTAATGACACTTCATCCATTTAATATGTATTAAAATCTTTGTTAGTGCTACCTCATGTCCAAATAATCAAATTAAAAAAAAAAAAGAAATCAAAACATTAATGAGCTATGCCTTCCTCCCTGAAGTCCTTCTAACTCCCAATGGTGCCTCCCAAATCCCAAAGACCCTAGGCTTCTTCTTCTTTCGCTTATGGGGTTTGGACTTCTATAAGCTATGCCTTCTTCCTCGAAGTGCCTCCCAATGTCTTTGGCTTTTTGTTCGAATTTCATATTATTTATAGCCAATTCATGGGTATTAATTCTTGAATAGCCACCCTAGATTGGTTCGATTGGTTTGGGAACACAGTGGGGACAATAGTGGTTCTAGCTATGGGAGTCATGGGATTGGAAAGGATAGGCATAAATTCATGGGCTTAGTAGTCAAACCAAATTCATTGGAGGCACCATGCATTGAGGAAGACTTGGTTGTCATTGGATCGAATGGGCTTAAACGGAATTGATCTGTTGTGTCTTGTGAATTTCATTCCAGTGTGTTATTTTCATGAATTGTCAGTACTGATACATAATGACCTTAATGTTTTGATTTTTTGCACATGAGGTAGTATTGATTAAGAATACACATCAGATTGCTAAGTTGGCATCCAACAATGTGCTTAACGACACATGTCGCATTTAATGTGCACTTAACAGTACACATCAATGTTTAATAGCTTAAGAACTAACAAGTAATTTTAATGATTTTTTAAGGATTAAAAAATATATTATGATCTTTTAAGAAGTAAATTATAATTTTAGTTATCTTTTAGAGACCAACAAATAAATCTCTATTTTTAAAATACAAGATATGTCAAATGTAATTTAACTAAAGCTGATAATACTTTACTCTCCAAGTTGTGTTTAGATGGTGAAATTTTAAATTTCATAGAATTTAAAATGTAAAAAATTTGAATTATCACAATTTAAATTTTTTACATTTTAAATTTTTTGTTTTAATAACCATTATATTTATAATTGCTCTTGTTGTGACAAATAACTATATGTATGACATATCAATGTATACATCTATATACATGTTATGTTTATGTGTGTGAAAGTATTTGTATGTAAATTAATATATATGTATTTAAATATATACATATACATATAAATTTCTGTGTGTGTACATATATATATACAGAGTGTATATAAGCATGTATTATATATATATATGTTTATATTAATGTCTGTACATATGTATATTTATATTTATATATGTATTAAAAATAACACAAATAGTTAATATTTTAAAGATAAACAAGAAGAGAATTTTGAAATTTTATTTATTTAAGTAGATTTTTAATTTTTTTTCTAAATCATTACTATAAAAATTTTAAATTTTATTATTTTAATTCAAAAAAATTTTATAATAAAATAATTAAAATACTTTTAACAACCTAACTTTTTTTTCATATTTGATTTTTCAAGTTCCATTGCATGCTAGTATAGTATTTTCTTTTCTCCGCCTTTCCCGTTGTACTTTGTGAATTAATGCTGAAAAAATTGAATTCTCATGAGTTCCTTCTGGTGGTTATTCAAACTCGGCTACCAAAAGGCTTTCTTGATTGTACAGTCACTTTCACTGCGATTTTCAGTCCTCTGTTCCTTTCCCTTTCTGCAGAACTGAAACTTAACGACGCCTGGAGAGTTGGTGCTGGTGAAAACAGCGAAGAGGTTGATGTCCAGAAAAACAGGAACCGAAGGGAGAAGGAAACTATTTATCAGACTTTCCAGGAGATACCATCTAACCCCAAGGAACCATGGGACCTCGAGATGAACTATGATGACATCTTGACACCGAAAGTTCCTATTGAGCAACAGCCAGATGGTAATGCAGATGGCAAAGGTGCAGACACTCCAGTTTCCCCTAGTCAAAGTGCAAGCCTTACCGTTCAAGTGGCGGCACCCTTATCTTCAAACTGTAATGTTGAACCTGATTTAGAGCTGCTTGCCGTACTGCTAAAAAATCCAGAGTTGGTATTTGCCTTGACTTCTGGGCAATCTGGTAGCTCACTAAGTCAGGAAACTGTGAAGCTGCTTGACATGATCAAGAAAATTGGTGCCAATATGCCTATAAATATAAATGTCACGCGGGCGAAGGTGGAAGTTTCTCTCCCATCACCAACTCCTTCTAGCGAGCCAAAAACGGTGCGTGATTGCGGAGAGCAGATTGTGTGATGACTGTCCATTTGTCATTGATTTACTGCTTTGACTGATGAGTGATGACTGTCCATTTGTCAACTTTTCAGAGTGCATGGAGGACAGAAGCTGTAAAAATTCCGTTCATACAACAAGCTTCGATGCCTGACAGAATTATCCACACCTCCCCAGTAGCAGCAGCAACTACAAACTTGGTGTGTTCTCAAATTCCAGCCTCTGCCATTGCAGTACAGCCAATAAACGTTGCTCCGTATTCACTGCCTCAGGCCACTGATATTGTTTCCTCTTCTGTGCACCCCATTTTTCATTTCAATTCTCCAATAGTACAAACACCATCTTCTGATATAGGTTTAACCATGAAGAACAACATAACCACAGCAAATGCTTCATCAGTTAACTTATCCAGTGCACATTCACCTTTAGCAAAGTGGGTTGATGGCAATAGTAATTTAAAACCAGTACCTAATTTGAGTGTTCAAGTGGGCTTTTCTAATCCATTCTCTCAATCTTACCTTTTGCCCTCTCCAACACCACCAATTTCAGTCACACACCAACAAAGACATCCAAATTTATTGCAGCTTGAGCTTTCCTTTCACACTCATTTACACTCTTCTCCACTAAAAGCCCAAAATCAAGACCCTGTCGATCTAAGAGTTGGGCACGATCGGCCTTCAAATTATCGTTCTCAACTAAATCAAAACAACTATAACGCAATGGCGGAGAGAAATGTTTATGCAGGGGAAGGATTTGAATCATGGAGTCCACAGAACAACCCTGCTAGAGACCATAGGTATACTTACAGAAGAAATTTCCCTGAATCCAGAATGAATCCTGAGTGGAATCATAGGCCTGAATGGTCAAGACAACGTGGTTCTTCTGGGTATGGTGATTCTAGCAGGCATGGGATGAGAAAGTGGCATGATCAGAGGCGTTGATTCTTGTGCTTAGTATTCTTAGAAGCTTTTCTTGTGGATGATTGGAGGTGGAGTAAATGTTCAATATGAAGTAGTTCTAGGATGAAATATTGCAGTTAGTACAATTGCACTGTTTAGAATGTTATGCCTATGTGCTCGTTGTCAATAGTAAAGAAATCTTAAATCTGAAAAATTATATAACAAATGCTATGCTCTGCTCTGCTCTGTTTTCGTCCGTGGATCCGTATCCCGGGTTTTGGAACATAACTCAGAGAAATGAGAATGCTATTAGTCACTTTGTTCTTCGACAACTGAAAATTTCCGAAAATGATATCATTATCTTACCTCTATCACAAATTCTTACCACCTTATTTCATTTCAATCAAACATACCCATAAAATATTTCATTCTTTTTAGCTGGTAATAATCTGTTATTCCATCCTAGAAAGATAATCGTCATTGAAATATTGTGGTTTTCCCTTTTTCATAAATGTTGATCCTTGAAGGCAGAGCGGAATCAATTTTTCATCTTAACTACATTGAATCAAATTCGAAAGATAGGCCATCGTTAAAGTTGGCAAATGATCTGTTAGTGTCGAATTCAAGACTACTGAAACCTCTCTCTCCCCGGCGAATTTTGTTTATTTGAATCATGGGTTTCCGAATTTCAAACTTGCACCAACTAATTAACAAAGCAAGGTTTGTGTGATCTGTCTCTCAAACATCCCAAATAGGTTTATCCAAAGGTGAATCCCCATGGGGAAGGTGGTGTTGAAAGTGATTCATAACTGATAGCCTCTGATGGCTCATTGCTTCTAACTCCATTCTCTGATGTTGATGTTGATGTTGATGCTGCTGTGTTTCATGCAAATTCCCTACCCTTGCAGCTGAACCCCCAACCCCCAAGAAATCATGGACCCTTGCCATTGATCCCATTGGGTTCCCTTCTCCTACTACATCTCTCCCATGCACCAAACTGGAACTAGTAGTACTGCTCTCTTGTTCCACATTATTCTTCATCATAAATTCCGGGTTCTGAATCTGTTCATTCCCCATGAACATATGGCTGAACATGCCCATATGATCATTTATCGTAGCATTATTACTAGTATCAAATAAATGTGACATTTCAGGTGGGCTTTTCTGAAACAACTGCACCATGTTGGACTGATCATGATGTGGATGGAAGTGATCATAGGAGACGTTAATAGCACCCGAAAATGGCGGTTTGTTAATGGAAGAAGACACATGGTCAGGACCAGCCATACTACTAACGAAGCCCTTCTGCATCATTGGAGAGTTGATGCTATTACTTGCAGTAGCACCCATTTGGGCTGCTTTCTGCAATAAAGCCGTGGCCGACATGTGGGCCGACCCGGACACAATTGGGCCTCCATTTTTGCTGTCATGGAAGTAACTGAATCCCCCAGAGGAGGTGTTGGAGCTGAGCTGGAGAGTAGAGGAGGAGGGAGAGATGGGCTTTGGACCGGCGAAGAGAGAGTCAGAAGAGGTGGAGAAGATGGACCCACCCATGTTGGTGGGCTTGAATGGGCTTGGGCCGAGGTCTTGTGAGAGGGATTTGAGCGGGTTCTTGATGGGGTCGTAATTGGTGAATTCGGAGGAGGAAGTTAGAGGCATTGTGGACATGAGATCTGGCTGACTTTGCATGTTTGGTTGAATGCCACCCGTTAAGCCTTGGTTCACTCGGCTGTTTTCTTCGGTTAATGCGTCACAAAAAGCTCTGTGAGTGATGAAACTATCTCTCCTGCAACATTCACACATTAATTTGAGTTCCACTTGTGGGTAGCTCGGTGTAATTTAAGTTTAACTGGAAAGAAAAATATATATGCAATCATGTGTGCATATTTGTGATCATTAGATCCTTTGAACATCATCGTATCATTAACCATCAATAGAGAGTTACTCAATCTTATATCAAATTGTATGGATCTTTTTTTGCATTAAAATCCATATATACTTAGAAAATATTCATATTGTTCAAAATCCTTTCCTTGAGTGTGTGTACATATGTATGTAAAATTAGTTGAGTTTGATATAAAAGTGAGAGTACCTGGAAAAAATGGTTCCACAATCACATTTGTATTCCCTGGTGCCACAGGTTTTCTGGTGGGCCTTCCAATCAGATTGGACTGCATATCTTTTGGAGCACTTATCACACTTCCATTTCTTCTCTCCATGCTTCCTGCTATAATGCTTCTTAATGCCAGTGAGGTCTCCTAATGCACGAGCTGGGTTATGGTGCACACATGATGGCTCAGGGCAAACGTACACCCTCTTCTTCACCTCTATGCTTGGCCTTTGTCTCAGCTTCCATGGCAGATTGTGCCCTCTTCTGTGCAACTGAAGGTTTTGGTCCCTTTGAAACCCTTTGTTGCATATCTCACACACGAATCTGTTTGTCGCCATTAATGTTGTTGGTGACAATGCTATAATTTCAGCATTTGGATCTATAATTCATTCAATTGTATATCATCACCTTATATTCATTAGTAATAGTATGACTTGGTTTTGCAAAAATATAACTAGAGTTTACAGATCATATACATCAGCTTAGGAAAGTTTGATCATAATTTGATATGCTTTGGAAAGAAAAGGAAAAAATAATAATTAAGGGTGAGATGATAAGAGTAAAGGAATATATATACCTGGAGTTCCAGGGAGATTTCTCTTCTTCTTAGGTGGGATTGGAAGGTGATGATTAGTGGAACCATTACTGTGGGAAGCAACAGAAGGAGCTGAATTAGTTAAGCTATGCAACTGCTTTTGATTTTGGTTTTGAAGTTGTTGCTGCTCCTTTTCTTGATGAACTTCTGTTTCCCCTGTGTTTCCTGAGGACAAACTTCCTTCATCACCTGAAATATTGTTATTTGACATTTCTCAACACAACACAACACACTGTCACCAAGTTAGTACGATAAAGCTTGTCTGTCTTCTTCTCTTTCTTTTCTTCTCTGTCACTAGAGGAAGATAGAAAACTCAGCAACTTTTCTTTTCCTTGATCTGTGTTGAAGAATTAGGAAGCTATTGCAGCCATTGAGACCAACATTAATTGGAGGCAAGTCCCCTTTGGCCTTTATAAATATAATATATAGTGCCCGTAAGAAGACAACTACTAGGCTAATATATGTCCCCACCTTCATGGCATCCTCATTATATATATATATATATATATATATATATATATATATATAGTCCTAAAACAACTACTTATTTATATACTTTAATTTTGAGCTCTTATTTCTCTAGTTATTTCAGGGGAATAACTTGACAATGTTATGAGAATTCAGTAAATTTGATAAATAAAAAATGTGAATCTGTAAATAAAATTATCAATTATCATAGTACTATGTTATTTTCTTAAATAAGAAAGATCTAAATCCATATATATATATATATATCCAAAGACTATTTGGCTCGTTTATGAGTGATAATTTGTGTCTTAAACCTTCTATTGCTTCTACAACTGAACTACTAGAGTTTGAGAAATTGTCTGAACTAAAAGAAAACTGATGGTCGTTACTTTCTAAAGCGAGTATTAGCAATTACTGATTTATAAATAGACTTTAGCTAGAATTTAATTTCTCAACGTAATTAAATTTATCAAATAATAAACATTGGTCTATATATGTTTTCATAATTTTTGGGTTAAATAGAAATATGCACCATAGTATGTGAGGTTCCTAGCCGAAACCATACATTAATGGCAACTAAAGTGAGATTAATTTATAGAAATAGGAGAAAGTGAGTATGAAGAGAGGCCGAATTCTTTGTGTGTCATTTGATCCAAACCATCGAAGGAATCAAAGGAAGCAAGTAATTATTATTCATTTAAAAATGCTACAGTTAATTATATTTAGTGACATAAAAGAGGGTTGCTGCCGAGTTTATCTAGATTCAAGTTTTCCATAAGTGCATAACCACATTAACTAACAGCATCCTATGGCCACCTTAAAATTCCTCACTTTAAATAGGATATATATTTATATAATACATATACACACACACAAAAACTTTAGGACAATTAAGGATTAATTAAGCTTGTACAACTTGGACATCTCTCTCTTTTCTTTTTTTTTTAAAGGGTGACTAAATAAGAATTATGAGTTTAAAGAATCTTCTGTCAAAGATAATCAACAATATTTGCTGGTAGTGGCTTTATTTAGGGCAATTAGTTAAGAATAATATTATGATTGCGTACGAAGATATCAAGTCAATGCGTTCACTGTTTTTTTTTTTTTTCTTTTTCAGAGTTGGATAAAAAAGGATTTTAATAATTAATTATGTATAGCAGTCGTAATCACAATGAATGGTATGAAAGGAGATTTCTTTTCTTCTGTGGTTTGTTTATGTTGAATTTTGCTGCTTCCACACGCTTAATGTAAAAAGTAAACAAGAAGCAAACAAAGAGACAGAGATCAGAATATCAAACATGGGCTAGGCTTCAAATGTTGAGTCAATCAAGTTTGAAAGAAAGCTTTAATTTCTCATTGCAATGTAACTCTTTTAATTTTCCGTCTAAAATTAGTGATCATAAAACGACGAAAAAGACCTCGTCGGAATTATCGATCATATATAGATCGATATATTTGATGAGACATGCATAGTTACAAGAATCAAAGGACAAGGGCATGACAACGTTGGTATCAGTTATCCCACAGATTTTTTTTAATTATTATTATAATATTATGGGAAACCCAATTTACAATGAAATTTGCAGAATTTTGGTTTGTAGTTTTTGATAATTATAAATTGTCATGGTTGCTAATTGACATAGACAAAGGAACCCTACACATAAAACTAACATAAAGGACAACCATGGATTATTCTTTCCTCTGAGTATATCTTATTAGTTTTTTTTTAGCAATTTGTATATCTAAGGAAAGAAAATGCATAAATTAAAACTAGTATTATTGTTGATATGGACGTGTTTTGATTGGGTGAAGAACGTACTAAATTATTTATTTTTAAAGTATTCAGTCGCTCATCAAGCCTGCATGGAGCTTCCGGAGCTGGAAATTGATGACAATGATTCCATTTTATTAAACATGAAATTAATGTTAAATAATTGGAATGTTTATAATAAATAATGAAGCAAGTACATTTCAATCTGGTGCACCATGGCCACGTTGTTCTCGAGTTGTAGATCAGATCAGAATAACAACATGGCACTAGGACTGATGCTCTTTTGAATCAAATGTTCAACTTTTTAATAATTTGTCTTTGTTTAAGATATCAGTCTTTGTTTCTAATTAATTTCATTTTATAGCTTATAATATAAGTATATAACTAAACATGCATTATAATGCAAATTTTAAAAAATCTATTAGATCTTGTAATAATCACGTTTTATCACAAGAATCATTACTAAGAAATAAAATAAAAATACTCTGTAAATATTATATAGTACAGGGTCTAATAGTAAGAAGCTGCAGTAATTAGTAATTAGTCTTTAAGTTCAAATTTCTGTCGTACCATATACCCAAAAATACATTATGTATAGAGAAACCAAAGTGAAAGATTTTCAACTGTTTGAAAAATTGGTCCTGCTTCAACGTTGTTTATTTTTTAAAAAAATTTTTAAAACAGTTTTATAAAATTAATTCTGATAATTTATATTAACATTGTTTCTATGCATTTATGTACATATATATTAATAAATATATGAATCTTTTTTAAATTAAATATCTTTGTCCCCCAAAAAGGAAAAATTAAATTTATGGCCTGCAATGGACCAGGCCTTTTTGACCAAGTCCCGGACCATTAGAATGCCTAGCAGGCAACCGCCTAGCTTGCGCCCAGTATCAACTAGGGGGCTTAAAGAACGTTTATTTCTGTACATCCTTTTCCTGTCAACTTGTCCACCCCAAGTCTATGAATTTACATCTGCTTATGATAATGAAGAAACTAACAAAGACAACTTGGATTAGGAACTTGACTAGTTAGAAGCAGCATGGTAGAAAACAAACATCATTTGACTACATCAAACGTGCAAGTCAAAAAGGGAATGGAGTTTTCTTTTCCCGAAAGAAGATGTCGACGACTTGAATTGATCAGTTCAAATCAAACCTATTTATAATGAGGGTTCTTTCATAGCTAAATGAATGTATGACCTTTATCACATGTAATAAATCCAACAAATAATTCTATTTTAACTTGCAACTGTATATGCTAAGGCTATCTGAGTTACAGAAACTAAATCCTACAGTAACCAGTTGACACACATGCGCCTGTATGGAGATTGCTGTTACAAACCTTGTTCTGATTGAACCATAATTGAGATTCCTATCAGCCTGATATGAAACAAGAACATCCAACATCATGTTTATTGCCATACCTCTTTCAATTTTTATGATTGGCCACCAAGGATCATCTTTAACTCATATGACCCGCTTATGGGATCATTAGTTATTCTCGCAGTCACATTCTGTTAGAAGAATGATTGATAGCTTTGAATTTGATCTTGTTTTATAGTTATGGAGGCATTTGAAACAATAAAAATATCAGCAGTATCAGCAATTTAGCCTTGAGGTCAGAAATATTTATGAACTTGATGTCCTTAAATGGCTACGCCAACCTTTTCACAAATCAAAGTGAGCCTCATTGTTAAGGTTGATGCTGCTGCCACTGTCACATGCCCGGATCTCATTCTCCTTCGCTGCTATTGTTTCTGCCATAACATTACCCGAGCCATTATCACCACTTGCATGTAAACATTGTGACTTTGAGTTATTGTGAGAGTATTCCACGTTCTTTCTCTTCCTCTTTGAGTTGAGAAAGCTATACTCAAGGGCTTCCAATGCTTTTGTGGTCAATGGCCGGTTCCTTGTACTCTGGCGACGGCCAGCAATGAAAGGTTGCACTTGCTGCTCTTCACGACCATCAGGAAGGTCCTGTGCCTGATTGAGCTCAGTTTTATCATAGAGCAAGGATGATGTACTTGTACATTGATTGTCATTGTTTTGCAGTACCACCACAGAAGATGGCATTTCCATTTCAGTTCCCAACTCAGATGAAACATGAGGAAGGTTCAAGTCAATCAACATCCTGGTTGCAGGTTTTTCTGCACATACTTCTTGTTCCAGGTGCTTCTGAGTAGCACCGCCTTCATCGCTCGCTTTTGGATTTCCTTTAGCCTGAGAACTCAGGGAAGACAAATTTTGTAAATCCACAGACAGAACCAAGCCCTCAGATGCATCACACAGATATAATGGGGAAGCAGACTCATTTAAATCCAACTTCCTCTCTACAAGAGTACTTTGAGTGCAGTGGCTAAGATCTTCAGGGTTGATTGGGGGTGAATAATTTGACCAGGCAGATGTCACATTTTGAAGGAATTGAAACTTATCGGACTCCTTTGCATTCCTGTCATTTTGAAGGTCAGAATGACACTTAGGATTTTCTACTGCTACTTCATTGGCATTGAGGACCTCAGATATATAAGTACAATCTTTTGACTCCACTTTCACCCCCTTATCGGAGAAATCCTCAGTGGTGCTTGAAGAATTAGTTTGTTCAGCCTGATCTTCTGTATCTTCACATGTATCTTGCTCAGATCCACTAGAAGATTCACTCATGATGGTGGACATATTCATATTTTGAATAGGTAAACTTCTCAGTTCTCTCACTTTGCGTTTTTCCAAATCACAGACTAAACTGGTATCCACAACTGTAAATTTCATTTGGTTGCAATTTGAACTAAGAGGTTGAAGGTAGTGCCATTGTTGCTTATTTAACAGATCATCAAGGTCCTGTTTGTCCTGTCCGTTCACCCTATCTACACCACCATCAGTCACTTGAACTTCACTCTCAAGAAGCCCTGGGTTGGATGCTACTTTATTCAGTACATCACTTACAGAATCAAAGTAGTGGTTACCTTTCACCAGTTTCCATCTTGAAAATTTCTTGACACCAGGAGTAAGAAAAACCAAAGATTGTTTTGAACCAGAAACGGCATAATCCTTAGGCTGCTCAGAGCGCCATCCTTTTGCTAAAAGACGAGGCCAAACAGCTTCCCAGAAGAGATCACTGGATCGAGCTTTACTTAACCTAAAACCTCCAGTCAAAAACTTGATTATATCTGCAGATGTAAGAGAGGAGCAAGCTTTGCCTATTGGTATTTCAGGGCGAACAGAGAAGATGTGACCCATCTTCGTTGGCTCAACAGCAGTGCCAGTGAGATCTTGCTTCCCTTTGCCAATACCAACTGCATCTATAAGCATGCCAATGCCAACTGTGTTCTTTAAAGAAGATACATATTCTTGAAATTGCATCTTTCCCTCCGCAAAGTTCCTAGAGAGCTGCATTAAATAATGCCTTAGGTGAAATCAGAAGACACTGTATTTCTCATTAGTTAATAAATGGTTAACAGAAAGTCAGAAATACACATGAAAGGCAGATCCTGAAATGATCCAATGAAATTTGAGAACAATTAGAAACCAAATGTGGAACCCTACATAAATCATAAGAAGTACTAACCATCTGTAACTGCTAGTAATACTCCTAATAATTCCCTGATGATCAGGTTATCGGACTATGCTCGTACTTTCCTTATTTTTTTTTCTCCAGGATTTCATTACCCCAATTTACTTACTAATTATTTTGCATAGCATTTTATCTCTTCGTGATCTCCTTTCTAGATTAAGATCCAAACTCTATGTCAAGTGCATATACTATGTAATCTTCACACTCTGCTTACTCTGTATACCAGACAAAGACATCATAGAATGAGTCAAATTATTCAAACCATACAAGCAAGAAAGACTGTATACCATATATCTTATAAGTATTAAAAATAAAGATAATATAATGTCAACAGTAACATATATACCTTATAAGCAATCTTGAACAGTAAACCTATAACCATCAAGTACGAAACAATTGCATGAGGTTTTTCTAAGACACAAAATCCTAGAAGTATAATAATGAAAATATTTGTCCAGAGAGAATGAGAGAGAAGATATATAACAAACAACATTTGGCATTCAATTCTTTCCTATCAAATAGAGGCTCAACTGCCACACAGCATTATAATGGGAAGTAACAACTATAGAAGATAAGGATGTGTCCTAACACATAAGGCCCACCATGCAATGTAGACTATCTACACATATCACCACTCACAAGGGCCACAACTATTCACAAACTAGAATCTTATCATGAAAAAGTAAGAAGTCTCCTGCCATTAGTTATGGCTTGACCTTTGTATTTAAGCAAACATACTACAGAATAGATTTTTGTCAAGCATCTGCCAAATCTCAAGCTCAACATTCAACCTCCAATGTAAGTCTTCTAACTAATATATCTTGAAAACAAGGATAAAAGTCACAAGCACTGAGATAAGGATCTCTAAACATTTTTATTACTATTACAACTTCAATGCAGCTTGCATCGTCAATGCCAATATATTTGTACAATCTTTTAATCCCACAAGAGCATTACTTATTCAAGTGCATGCTTATATAATGTATGATAATGACTTGCATAAGTAAAGAATGTCAGAGGGTACCTCAACCAATGTATTTTGACACTCCTCTGAGATGTGAGAAAATAACCGTGACAACAATTCTTGTTGCCTCCATCCTGTGAATATTTTTTGCCCAGATATGCACCGCTTATTTTTCAACTTCCGACAGTCTGACCATCGCCGAAATCCTTCAGACCTATAAAACTTTCCATAGTAGAAAGAAAGCAAGTCTCCCATATTTTTACTCCCAACAAATCTCTTTACAAGATTAAAATTTTTCCCAAAGACATAGAGGCCAAGGAGAAAACTGTTATATTCAATGACAGTCCAAGATTCACCCGAGGAGCCAGGGAGAAGATACATTTCTTTTGCCTGAGCCAACTCAAGTTTCAGTTCAGGGTATGAGTCAATACCTGTCTCACCACATTTAAAAGAAGACTGAAAGTTCAAAAATCCTCTCACATTTTTTCCTTCACCAAGTAGAGTAGTCAGAGGTTCAAATTTAACTTGTGGAGAATCATTCTCGGAAATAACTTGCCCTTCTTCACTGATGACAGATTCTGCAGTTTCACAACTGCTTTCAGCTTTACAATATGCCCACATAAGAGAAATAGGTAATCCCAGTGACTTGGGCAAATTCACTGTGACTTGTGAATCTCTAAACTTTTTTAAAAGCTGAGAAATACCAGGTACTGAAATTAATGGAGGAATTTCTGCCTGATATTGGTCTCCAACACGAGGAACCACTTCAGGGTCTCCAAATTTATCATCCATATCAGAAGAACCTGAAGTAGAAGACCCCTCAGCAGATTTCCCTTCAGTGCCTTCTGTGTCGTAATCTGGGCAAAGAACACCCATCTGCTGATAAAGGACCATAAATTGAACAAAAGATATTAAAATGTGCATGAATATTGTACATATGAACAAACTAAGCCAATAGCATAAGTCAACCCTTCGTGCCTATGAAGTATAAGCACGAAGTCCACGAATCCCGTGAGAAAAAAACTTGACTTGTAATCATGTATGCATAAGAAGTTCAAGTATATCATTCCAACATATAAGTCGACTCCTGCGATGCTCGATTAAAAACAAAATGGAGGGAGAAAAAGGTAGGTGATGTGAATCAGTGTGCAGAAACAACTCTACAAAGAAGGACAAGAGAGACAGGCACCATACCCATCAACAATTTCAAACCAATATAAGAACTTCACGCTATGTAAACATGTCTTTGAATGAAAATTAAACACATACGAAATCAACAATTAGAAAAGAAAAAAAGAAATCGAAGAAACCCAACAATAAAAATGACATTTTGAACTCAGTACCTTGACGATTACATGAACGAAACTAGCGGCAAGCAGGTAGGAATGAATTAAGCAAGTACAGATTCAGAGTATAGTTATGATAATAATTCAGAGGTAATTCCATCAAAATTAACTGGAAAACACAAGAAAAATGGAAGGCATGCAAAGAATGAGAAGAAAGAAGATGTGACCTTGAAGGAATAGGTTGAACGTTAAAATCCCACGTGTAGAAATCGACCTGGGGAAATGGGTCTTGGTAATTGGTACGAGGCTCGATTGTCAGCTTGTTTGCCTTGCTTGGGGGTGAAAAGAAGTAAATAACAAAACAAAATAGATTAGAGAACATACATAGATTAAAGGAAGGAAAACAGGAAAATAAAACAAGGGGCAAATGAGACGTGTTAAGGTATTAAATAGATTACCTCGTATTACATCAACAGGGAGGTGAACTTTCATGACAGCAAAGTTGTATTGCGTACGACTAAAAGAGAGAGAGAAAGAGAAAGAGAAGACCAAGAGACCAAAAGAAAAAGAGTAATAAAAAAAAGTATTAAAAAGAAAATTTCTGGCGATGTTGAAAGAAATTGTTCAGTTTGATTTCGTGAATTATGAGAGCCACATTACAAGCGTTCCTTGGTGTGGGCACAACACTTGGCATCTGAATCATAATAGAATTGAATGGTTTCTCGTCTTTATTTTTATTTTTTTTTTCTTATTCGCTCTCTTTCTTGTGAGGATATAACTTGGCTAAGCTTGAAGAAAGAATCGCTTCCGAATTTTTAACTATATTTATTTATAAAAAATTAAGTATATTATCGAAAAGCCTTGTCCTTATTCTTCACACGAAAAACTTAGAGCCTTCTTTATTAAATAAATACATAAAATAAGTTATTTAATTAATTATTATCGTATTAAAAGTACACTTATTTAAAATTATATTTATTTTTTTTCCAAGATTTTATCCTCTATATCGTTTCTGTTTATATCTTTTCTTTTATATTGATAATTTGAAGATTCCAAATCTTCTATTGAATTAAATTGCTCTTAACGATACCTTTTTCTTTTTTTTTCCTTTTACCATTTTTACGATTTGAATTTTGAATCTAATGAAAAAAATTTTAACTACATGGAAAAGTTATCAAAAACAATTTATAGGTTAGCATTTAAGAAAATTATTTAACATCAACTAAAAAGAAAAAAACTTTGATCTTCAATTTCTTCCTGAAAATTTTAAAAATATGGTAAATAATTTGATTAAAATAAAAATAAATAAATTAACTATCATGCCTTTATTTACTCTCTCCAACTTTTACTTTTCTCCTCTCTTATATATATCCACTACCTTTTTCTTTCAAGTGTGTGTCACTTTTAAGCATTTAGGAAACTTTAGAATAATATATTATATATTATTTCAATGAATAAAAAGCAGAATATTGATTTTTTATGTATTTATTATAATATTTTCCCCTTAGTATTATATTGTAAATAAATAATGTCCAAATCAATTTCTCTCTCTCTCTCACACACACACACATATATAGTTAACCTAATTCATTGCATAAGGGGTGATATAAGAAAAAGGAAAGAGCCTAAAATGCACTGAAATATGCTTTTGAGAGAGTAGCTAATAACTAATAACATTTGACTACGTGGGAGAACCATTTATGTACAAGTCAATTCTTCTATCCAAAAGAACAAAAGTTGTCACTTTAATAATGCTCTTCTATACTTTGCCTCTGAAAAGGATTTTCTTAAGTAATGTATAGATAGCACTATACCAAAACTAATTATTTTTTCCATCGAATATTTGTCTTCGAAAATGTTTCATTCTGTGAGATTGAATGCTCCAACGTCCCCTCATACTGTTCTAAATAAGTTGAAACACCAAACAATCCTAGACTTCATTATTTTTCTGGTTATTATTTAGAGTCATAGAAGATTTGCAAGAGCGTAAAATATGGCATAAGTTTGTCCTTTAACTATTTGAGTCTTAATTTCTGAAGAAATTATCTTTTTAACTGGATAAAGTATTAGTCGTTCAATTTGAATTGAGAAAAAAAAAATTCCGAGCCTTCAAGAAAGAAAGTTTAATATATTCTTTCTTTGGTCCATACCAAAAAAAAATGGGCCGATAATGTTGGGCTACAGTTGGAGACCATTTCAAAACGAGAACGGACAATTTAGTCGTATTTCAATATCTGGCTTGATTTTAATGCCCACCAATAATTTTTTTTTTTTTAAATTTGAAAACGGTCTCAAATTTCCATCGATAAATGAAAACATAGGAGCGATCTTATGCTTCAGTAAAATATTTCTTTTAAAGAAGTCATCAGAGACACCTAAAACATGCTACCAACTGAAGCTCAAAAATTTTTTTTTATCTTTTTTCTTTGTAAATACAGGATCAAGAATTTGGCCTAAAACAGAGTGCACAAACTCATATTACCAATTGAAGCTGCAATTCTCTGTTCCACTGTTTCACAATCAGTATTGGCACTTGTCTCCCAATTTATTTGTTCTACAATTATAAAGCTTGTGCCACTCCCATGTTTGAAATTGAAAAAAAGCTATAACCTTGTGCTCTATCACTTTGGTCTATAGCTCATATTTCATCCCCACTTTGACCATACGCTTATGAGGAATATCAAATACCTTACCACTCTGTCTTACATTTCTCTTCAAGAAATTATAAGCATAATCTATCACAATACTATCCCATATACCAGCTCCCTTGCTAGCAATCACATCATTCTCCCCAATCAAGTGAACAATACCTGCTTCACACGCCTTCTCAATTGTGTCAATCTCCTTTTCAATACACTCTTGCAGTCTCTGTTCATCACTAACTTTTTCTACTCCCTCAACTTCATCACCATCACTATCTACAAATTTTCCTTCAGATTCACCACTAGGAACCATATTCTGGGTGGGCATCCAAAATTCTCTGGCAATAAATTCCTTCAGCCTTTCCACCAACACCTTCTCAAAAGGCTCTTGCTCGTTCCGCACATCGTTGTATCCATACCTTGCAACACAGCGAAACACATTGAGTTCTTTAGGTTCTACTCTTCGAAATAGAAACCTCTCTTCCACAGGAACTTTGCTTATGGGTAGTGACTTAATGGATACAAAGACAAGAACAGAGTGTAATGCAGGCACATTTGCAACGTAATGCTTGAAAATAGGAGGGATGCCTTGAACAAGCTCAGAGTAGAACATAGCCAGACCAGGAATTCGACAAAAGTCTGAGTTGGATGCTATCTCCTTAAGCTTCTCAAGAGACATTTTTTGATTCAGCTCGTAATAGTACTTCCTTCGATACACGTCGTTCCATATGTACATGATGCTCATTAGAATCGCAGCAAAAGCCAGAGGAAGATACCCTCCTTGGTCAAATTTGTATAACACTGAGCTTAAATAGAGAAGCTCCACAGAACCAATAATAAGAATATAGCTAACAACCAGAAGTATGTGGGTCTTCCATATCATGATCATGATTAGTACAAGAAAAGCAGATGTGAGTACCATTACAAACACCACGGCGATCCCTGCATGGATCAAATTTTCCATTAGAGTTAACTTTCACAGTGCGTAATCAATTTTTTTGGCTAAGAGAATGGATTAATTACCATAGGCATTGCCAATTTTTGTGGTGGTTTTGAAACCAGCAGTGACGGCAACACAAGCTACCATGAGGATAAAATTGATTTCAGGGATGTAAACTTGTCCTTCATATTTGGCTGATGTATGTACAATTTTCACACGAGGGAAACACCCAAGTGAAAGAGATTGTTGAATTATAGAGAAAGTTCCAGAGATCATGGCTTGAGAAGCTATTATTGCAGCCAAAACAGCAATCACAAACATTGGCCAATACAGAGGGCCTGCAAGAAACATTAATATCCATTTTTAGTTAGTTGATATAATAGAGAGACTTAATGATATTTTAAGCTGAGAAGTTGATGGTTTTAATTTGTAAAAGTGGATATCATATATGGAAATACCTGGTATGGATTTGTAAAAGGTGTCTGAAACAAGATTAGTGTTTTTACGAAGAAAGGAGGCTTGTCCCATGTAGGCTAATATGAGAGCAGGGTATGTCAAAGAGCACATACTTATCTGTATGGAACGAACTGTAAAATGTCCAACATCAGCAAACATTGCTTCAGTTCCTGCAATTTTCAATTCAATTCAAGTATAAGAAATGAGGGATTGTGAGCTAATTATATTATATAGAGAAAAAAGTGAAATCACACGGGAACAGGATTACGATTTACGAACCTGTTATGGCAAGCACAACGCCCCCAAGGGAAATCCAAGCATCTTTCTTGTTCCTAGTGAAGTAATCTACAATGTATTTTGGATTTATTGCTTTGATGACAGTGGGATCATACTTGATGAAATTGAAAACACCAATGCCTCCAATAAGAGCAAACCAAAGACAGATAATGGGAGCAAAGGTATAGCCCACTTTATCAGTTCCAAATCTTTGAACCATGAAAAGAGCCACCAGGATTGCTATAGATATGCAAACAACCCCATCTGTGAATATGTGAAAGTGAAACAATAAAGGTTTGCATTAATCCTTTTGGCCAACACTACTAATCACTAAAGCAACATATTTCTAATTAAGTGTAGGGTACTTACCATCTGTGATGGCAGAAGTAGCTTGCTTGAGCCCTCCCACAGCAGATAAAACTGCAATGAATGAAATGAAAGAGAAAGTCAAATATAGGAAAAATGGGAATGAGAAAAGTAAAGTTAGAGGGAGGGAAGGAGGGAGAACCAGAGATGCAAGGAGTGAGGACACCATCGCCAATGACCATGGAAGTACCAAGCATGGTGAAGAACAAAAGGAAGAGCTTGGCAAAGAGGGAGTTCTCAAGCTTAGACTTGAGCCATGAAGCTCTCTTCAACCCACTGCTCGGTGACTCTAATTGATAATTAGATACTTGCGCATCTTCTACTTGCTGGTTTGGGATTAATCCCACTTTGGCATAACGACATAGCAGAGAATACAAAGCGAACGTCCCTCCTGAAAGAAAAAGTAATTAATATCATATTACGTAATAACCATGTGCGTTTATCTTAATTAAGTGATGTCTATATACTTTAAAATAAAATTTAAGTATAATTATTAAATATTTTACTATCATGTCTTTCAATAAAAAGAAAAAAATCACAAATAAATATTTTTGATAATTTATATATAATTGAGGTCTTTAAAATATAATAAATACATAAAGATGATTTTGGATTCTCTGTTTCGTATTTTTTGTTTGGCATTTGCACCTATAGCGGCACTTCTGTTTAAATAATTAATTTTAAAAAATTTATAGCAGCAATATTTTTTGTTGCAAAAAATTTTAGCAGCGGAAAAAACCGCCGCTAAAAGTGACAAGCAGGAGCCAAGCATTAAATCCGGACGCCATAAAGATTTTATGAATATCCTTGTCTTAGACGTGTCTTTGACTAGAGGTGGATTGTGGAATATCTATGAATGTAATGTAAGAGGACTTTACTAGATAAATCTTTCCCCTCTACCCACCACCCAGAAATGTTGGAAATTAACTTCCTAAGTAAAAAAGAAGAAAAAAAAATGATTTATTAATGGCTTAGTTTGAAGCATATATATGTTTAACACATGTTACGATTTTGTTTATATAAACATTAGATGAAGTGAGGAATAGAGGTAGGTAGATGAAGATATACAGATAGGTAGAAATATACCATCACCGTTGTCATTGGCACGAAGAACGACGAAGACGTACTTGAAGAGAGGAATGAGAGTGATGGTGTAAAAGATCAAAGAGAGAACCCCCAAAATGTCATCATTGTGGGCGATGCCATGGCCACCCGTGAAAGTACTGGAGAAGACGTACAAGGGCGACGTTCCGATATCTCCGTACACAATTCCCATACTTTGAAACGCCAGTTGCAGGATCACCCACAACGCTGGCCCCTGCGAGTTTATAAGACGAATTTAGCTAATTAAGGAATTAAAAGAAGAAAACCAAGAAGCCGAGAGTGTAACATATATATACTTTAGAGGAATGGGAACTGGAAAAGCTAGCGGATTCCATGTCGAAAGAATCATTGTGTCGCAAGTAACGGCGAGAAAGACTCCGGTTGGGGTTGGAGTTTGGATGATGATCATCATCATCATGATTTGTGGTTTCCTGGTGATGATCCAGTGAAGAAGACATTTTGATATATTTGATTTGTTGGAGTAATGAAACACAAAGAGTTTGGTTACGCTGGAGCAATATTATTTTCACTATGAGAATGAAGTTCAAATTGGAGAGTGGTGGGTATGGTATGGACGACTGAGGAAGTAATGGAAGGAGGATGGCTATATATAGAATTGGATTCAACTGTTAGGCGGTAGCTATCGCCTATAGGTGGGAACTGGAAACCCATAACCTGCCCAAGCAAGCAAAGCTGTCATAGCTGGCTCCCTACCCCTTCCACTACGCACATTCTAATTAGTTTTCAAACAAATTTTAATTATATAATATTATTTATGTATTAATTAATAATATTAAATTAATTTTTTTATTTTTATAATTTATAAAAATAAAAATAATAGTTAAATATTAGTAATTAATATATAAATAAAATAGTACATTGTATATAGCTAATCATTACTCTGTTTCAATTTCTTGTGCCATTCCCACCACATGGTACTATGGTATGTATACACAGTTATCAGCCGCCACTCTGCCATACCCTGCTTCCCACTAGGCTCTTGCATTTTTTTCTTAACTATTTTTAAATTGTCTTTTAAGTGTTTTATTTTTATTATATAATTATACCTAAGTCTACTTCTTTATAAATATTTTATTGGAAATTTAAATTCTTAATGTTGTCTTTTCAAAGTCTAACGGACTGCTCACTTAAATTATAAAAATAAATTATTAATGTTGAAGTTAGTCTCCGCAAAATTTATCGTTTTAACATAATGCTATTATTTTAAAATAAGTGATGGTGCTGGTGTGAAAAACATGATTACGAATGGAAAGGCAGTGTTGGATTTGGAATTTGGGAAGCTGTCGTTTGGAAGAATGACGCGAAAAAGAGTACGTAATCATAGTCGATTTCGTATTGGCAAAAATTAACCTTTTTCCAATCCCCTCTAAACACTTACAAAGCATCAATATTAAGATTCTTCAACTCTTCGTTTCTAACAAGTTTCAACATTAAGTATTCCTCATTCATTTCTAGTCTATAAGCATCTGTTCATTTAAAATCTCAATATTGCCTACCCGTGTTCACATTCCTCACATTTTAATTTTATGACTTGTAAATTGTAAATTTGATTCCTCTTCTGGTGCTAGGCAATGCGGCTGTTACACACACCCACCCGCCATTATGGACTCCTATTCAGAGTCAATATTCAACTACTCGTGCGTTGATCTTATTTTTCTTTTTAAAAGAGAAAAAAAAAGGAGAGAGAGAAAGAGAAAGAGTGCACCATGGTCTAATTGCATAATCTAATGTTTTAGGCTTGCAAAAAAAAAAGAGTTTCTGTTTTTTACGTATTTTTGTTATCAATTTGTTAATTACAACATAATATACACATATTTTTTACAATTTAATGATTTATCATTAAATTTTATAAAATTTTTATACATTTTTTTTACTTAAATCTAATCCTTAACAATTGACACTTTCAAACATATATACCAATTTATTTGTACACAAAAGAATACTAATATAAAATGTTTAGTTAGTTAAAAAATAATAAATTTTTAAAAAAAATTTATATTTTACATATGAATTTCAAAATAATTCAGCGATAAAAATTCAATATTGCAAGAAGTTCACAAAGAAAGGGCAAAGATTAAATTATACCCATCTGATTTTTTTAGAGATGTTAAACTTACATCCTCCCTTTGTACTTAAAAAAATCATACTCTTCTTTTTTTAAAGATTAAAATTTCATCTATTTTAATTAAAATATTCTTAATGCAAATATTAATTTTTTAAAAATTTTTACTTCATTCTAATTTATTTTGAGTTAAAAATAATAAAATTAATTTATTTTAACTTTTTTTAAAATATTTTTTAATTAATAAAACATATGAATAAAATATTTTGGTCAAGAAGAATTATAAATTATTCTTATTTTTTACGAAAAAAAAGTATAAATTTTTAAAATAAAAAAATATAAGTGTAATGTCAATCTGTCTTAAAAAAAGAGCTTGTATTTTACACAAGGGCAAATGATGTAGTAAGTGGGTAAGAAGCAGTCGTTGACAGATGACCTGGCAATGTCACGTGTCCAATTAAGAGATTTGTTTGTTTCTTAGCCAGTTGCAGTTGCATGCATTACCTCTTTTCGCTTTTTGAGTCCCCACCTGCACAATGGTCAAAAACTCAAAATCTATCTCCAATAATATTAGCTCACTTAATCTTATACGCTTCCAGAACCAAAATTAAATTTGTTAACAAATATTATAATTTGAATTCTTTTTTGTAAAAATGATATTGTATGAAAAAAAGGAGATAAATTATATATTTTATATATTAGAAAAAAGAAATTAACGTAAATATATAAATTTGAAAAGACGACTTAAAATGGAGCAATATGGTTTGATTGAGTTATTAGACTAGAAAGTAGCCGATATAGGGGAATAAGCAGTGATGACTTGGATTTAAAAAATCCAAAATATCTGCAAGAGACGACATATATGTTCACAGTGAGAGTCTGCAAGAGACGACATATATGTTCACAGTGAGAGGTCCCAGGAACACGAAGGCTGACAAGTTTGAAAAAAAAAATGCGAGTAGTTATCACAAAAGTCACTGTACGTATATCAAGTTGGCTAACTATTGTTGAATTGCAGAGCTTGGAAGTCAAGGTTAAGCTGATACCCCACAAGAATATATGCACCTTCGTATTTATTGCTTATAGGATAATGAAAGCACATCACAACCAAACAGCAAAACAAAGCAGGAGGCTATCAATCTGGCTCCAACGAGAGTGAGATATGCTGCACAAATCGACTTAAAAAATATTAGACAAAAATTCAGGGATTAAAGAAAAGGTGATAAAATCTGATTTGGTAGTCACTGCTTTCTCAATTAACTCTGTAAATATGATTAATATCGATCTGAAATAACTAATGCAAGTATAATCTACATATTTCAATAATTGACAAAAAATAGTGAGACTCAATAACATTAATATCATTAAGGGAGGGGGAGCCAAGAGATTTCCTTAGATATTAAAGATCGTTTCAAATATGCCATAAGAGGTAGATGAAGAGGGTACCACGGGGATGTTTACCTTTACTGCATGCTCCATCTATCGTTTCCAAGATGCTAGGGGATTGGATTTATTTTCATCAATGCCTATGATTAATTACATGAAAGCAAGCGCAACTATATATAGTTTACTTTTCTTTCTGCGGTCTTTGACGTTGTCTAAAGCTAATTTGTAAGTATTCGCTTTTTTGGAGTTGGGATGGAATTAAGAGCTGGTGCCAATTAAAAATTAGTTTCATTGGTATAACATTTGTATTTAATATGAGCTTGCATACATGAAAAGTAATCATAATTTATTTACTGAACTATGATAGAGTCATATTTCATTTTAAATTAATCACAAAAGGAGTTTCCTTTCATGATATATTTGTATTATAATTTTTTTTTTTAGAAAAGATTAGAGTGCAAATAACTTTTTGTACAGCTTAAGTAAGAAAGCCCAATGTTTCTTATTTGAACACAAGTGAATCATTGACTTTCATTAATCCCGCATTAGCCCAAGAAATTCTTAAATTTGGTATACATATATTAAACAATTATTAAGTGACGAATATTAAATCTGATTATCAAATTTATTATATTCACGATATACTTGAGTTTAGAAATAAAATTGTGATTTGTGGATGAAAGAAAAACAAAAATTAACCAGCAACTGTTAGCTAGCTAGTATGATACACGAAATAGCTAACAATAGCAACAAATAATTACCCCAAGTTGCTAAAAGGGTTAGCCATGGAAGTTAATTTATATTGAGGGAAACATACACTACAAGAGAAACAATAATTAGAGATAAAATACTTTTTTTAGGCGAAAATTTTTGTCTGTAATTGAAGACAATATTTTTTTTCGTCTCTAATATTTAGCTTTGTTTTTATTAGAGTCAGAGATGGAATTTACCACTTTTAGCAATGGGTTTTCCGTCGCTAATAACCATTTCTCTTGTAATGATATATATAAATTTTAAAAAATTAACAATACCAGCAGGATCTCTCGCAAATGTCATAATACAATTACTCAAATGCCTTTCCACGTTCAACCAAAACAGATTAAGCAGTTATCTCCCTTGTAATCATCAGTTGTGACTAAAGGTGATAGATCATTCCCACTTTGACCATACGTTCATGGGGAATCTTAAAAACCTTGTTAGTCTGCCTCAAATTTTTGCACAAGAAATTGTATGCATAGTCTATCACTATCCTCTTCCCTAAATTAGAACCTTTGCTAGCAATCACATCACTCTCACCTACTAAGTGAACAACACCTGCCTTAATTCCCTCTTTAACTGCTTCAATCTCTCTCTCTGCATCCTCTTGTTTCATCAAACCTTCTTCAACCATAAACTCCTTCAACTTTTCACTCAATAATTTCTCAAAAGGCTCTTTCTCGTTGCGCATATCAGTATATTCATACCTCACAACACAACGATATACATTGAGTTCTTTTGGATCTATACGACTAAACAAAAACCTCTCTTCAATGGGAACTTTACTTATTGGTAAGGACTTGATGCATACAAACACGAGGACTGAGTGTAATGCTGGAGCGTTTGCAATGTAATGCTTGAAAATAGTTGGAATGCCTTGAACAAGCTCAGAGTAAAACAAAGCCAAGCCTAGCATTCGACAAAAGTTGATGTCATTAGCAACAATATCCTTAACTCTTTCTAGAGAAATCTTCTGTTTCATCTCATAACAGTATTTTCGTCGATAAACATCGTTCCAGACATACATGATGGCCATCACTATCAAAGCAAAAGCAAGAGGAAGATACCCTCCTTTGTCAAATTTGTATAGTACTGAACTTAGATAAGTTCTGAAAAACCAATGATAAATATATAGCACATAATGAAAAACATGTTGGTCTTCCATATCATTAGCATAATTAGCACAAGCATAGTCGATGTAAGTATCATTACAATAACGCCTTTGGATCCGCTGCCATTACTTTTGCTGTGCGCCATTACTTTTAGCAGCGGTTTCTTGCGTTGCTAAAGTATTTTTAATATTATTGCGATAAAAATTATTGCTGCTATAATTTTGTTTAAATAATTAATTATAGCAACAATAATTTTCGTTGCAATAATATTTAGCAACGCAAAAACCGCCATTAAAAGTAATGGCAGGAAAAATAATGGCAGCAAATCCGAACGCTACAACAACCACTGCATGCACAAAGAGTTTCCACACTTAAGAAACTTTCCACTCAACAATTCTAGTTGTTAAAGAGAGTAGTTGGATTACCATAGGCATTGCCAATGGTTGTGGTGGATTTAACTGCAGCAGTAACAATGACACAATATCATGAGGATGTAATTGATTTCGGGGACATAAACTTGTCCTTCATGCTTGACTGATGTATGTACGATCGTCACACCAGGCAAACACCTCAATGAGAGGGATTGTTGGATTATAGAGAAAGTTCCAGAGATCAAGGCTTGAGACGCTATGATTGCTGCCAAAACAGCAATCACAAACATTGGCCAATATAGTGGATCTGCAAAATAATTAGCCATTATTAATTATTTTACTACTCGATGTAAACAGTAACACAATGATTTTTATGTGCCAGTTGGGATAATAGTTAAACTTAATTACTTGGTATGGACTTGTAGAAGGTGTCAGCAACATTTTGAGGGTACTTGCAAAGACAGGAGGCTTGGCCAGCGTAGGCTATCATGAGAGCAGGGTAAACAACAGAGCACATACTTACCTGTATGGCCTTTACTGAGAAATGGCCCACATCTGCAAACATGGCTTCAGCTCCTACGTACACATATTATCCACACACTCTAGAGTTTATGACTTATGACTAGAACAAGATCAATTTTACATAATTGTGGCTTGAATTATTATACAAAATAATGAAAAGAAATAGAGAACCTGTTATACACATCACAATGCCACCAAGAGATATCCAAGCGTCTGTCTTGTTCTTTTGGAAGTATTTTACAATACAATGTGGACTAACTGATTTAATAACCGTCGGATCATACTTGATAAAATTGTAAACACCAATGCTTGCAATACCGACGAACCATAGAAAGAGAATCGGAGCAAAACTATAACCCACTTTATCGGTTCCAAATCTTTGAACCACAAACAAGAGGACGAGGATAACGATAGATATCCAAACAACAAAAATTGCATTGAAAGTAGATTTTTACAGAAATTCACTTTTCTATAAGGCATGCTGCTAGTTTATATATACCATCTGTTATTGAAGGAGTAGCACTCTTTACGCCTCCAACAGCAGACAAAACTGCAGCAAGTGAAAATAATTTCATAAACTTGAAAGAACAATGTGCATTTATGGCATTTACAAAACCCGAAAAAAGAAAAAGAAAAGAATAGTGAATAGCTAGTAACCAGAGATGCAAGGAGTGAGGACTCCATCGCCAATGACCATGGAGGTACCAAGCATGGTGACTATCAATAGAATGAACTTGGCAGATTGACTACTCTCCAGTGAAGACTTGATACATGAAGCCCTCTTGGTACGCCTGCTATTTGCCAGCTCAAGCTCATAGTTAGACACCTTTGCGTCCTTCTCTTGCCTATTCGGAATCAAACTCACTTTTGCATAACGGCATATCAGTGAATACAATGCAAATGTGCCTCCTATATTTCGCAACAATTCATGACAAATATTAATTATTAATAATTGATTGATTAATTGTAGGCCAACATTTAAATGGCCTAGAACAGAGTGGGTTTAATTTAATTACCTTCGCCATTGTCAGTAGCTTGCAGACGATCCAGACATATTTAATAAGAGGAAAGAGCGTGATAGTGTAGAAGATCAAAGAGAGAACACGTAAAATGTCGTCACTGTCTTTGATTCCGCTGCTGAATGTGCTGGACAGAACGTATAAGGGTGATGTTCCAATATCTCCATACACGATTCCAATGCTCTGAAATGCTAGTTGCATTGTCACCGCTATTGAAACATCCTAATAAAACAACAACAATAAGTAATCGATTTCAATGCCTTGTAATTAATTAATTGAGAAGCAAAAATTTGATGAAACCTTGTTGTGGAGCCTAGCTTCCTCCATATATTTGTGCGAAGCTAGCTAGTCGCCTTGCAAGCTTAATGTTGCCCCCCCTATGTTACCAACCATGCATAATGTTTATTTCTTCTTAGTTTTTGTTGAGAAGTGGTTCAAGCATTGAAGGCATAGCTAAAAATCTACGGGAGAACCACATTTCATGCTTCCTTCCCTCTTTCCGCTTCAACATCTTTCCCACTCCCTCATAGTCACACCTCGCCATCTGTCAATTTATTGTCTTACCCTTCTATTTCTTTTACTCTTAATTTCATGTATATTCTGTTTTTAGAAAAATTCCTACATACTTACTAGTTCTCGCCTATAGTACTAAAATAAGCTTTGGACACACAGTGTAGCGTTCAACTAATTGGAACTAAACAATCAACCTCATCATTTTGAATTTGATTTCCATGTAATTCATTTTCGATTAATTCCATTATAATAATGTTTCTCATCATTTTAATCTTTAAATAATATTTTTATTATTTTATAGATTTGAGGTACTGATGATAAATATAAATATGAACTCTACTTAATACAAGGTCCAAACTTATTTAGGATCTTACTATAATTATAAAGATTCCTAGTACGTCTCTTACACACATATTTCACTATTTCTTTACTCCCATTATTTTTTACTGCACTTGAGATCCGAGTATTACAAAGCCCTCAGGTCTGATAACTCCTTGTTTTGCAAGCTTTTGCAATCCATGAACATGATTATTTGGCCACTAGACAAAGCATCCAGTAAAAATTCATTTCACCACATTTTATTCCTCTCTTTTCTCATACTTTTGAAAGCTTAAAATGTCTTACAAGGAATGAGGCAAAAACCTGCCTATTGTTTTATATCTATGATTTTTCTTAAGAACATGTATATAGAGTGGTCAGGCTTTCATATTGATTATATATTACTCTGAAATAAAATGTGTGGTCAAGACTCAAGAGTACTATTAACATTTCGTTTTTGATGTTGTTTGGCATGTATCATTTTTATTTAAGGGAAAAAAAAAAAAAACACATCACATGCCTGTGAATATTTAACATTTGTGTCAACTAAAAGTTGGGGCGGGCATCCAATTTGGCAAAAATGAAAGAGCCATTATTCCATATTTAATTCAAATAATAAATAACAAACTGAAGTTTCTGTCATATCAAAGACTCAAATTTTGAACACCACGCAAATTATGACAGTGCTTCTTGAGAATGATTGCACAAGCTAATTAACCATGGCAATTGGAGTTGCTAAACATTTATTCTAGAAAAAAAAAAAAAACAACAACGGACATAAACTATCTATGATCTTCGGCCATAAAGCCGCCATAATTTGCTTGGGTGGAGTTTTGCCCATTTATTTCATAGAAAAAAAAATGCTTATATCTCACCTTCCATGGACATTGACACAAAGTTGTGATTATGTTCTAAAGGTGATAAGTCATTCCCATTTTAACCATACGCTCATGGAGAATATCAAAAACCTTGTTAGATTTCCTCAAATTTCTGCATAAGAAATTGTAAGCATAGTCTATCACAATCTTCTTTGCTATACTAGAACCATCGGCAGCAACCACATCAGTCTCACCAACCAGGTGTACACGACCTGCCCGTATTGCCCTTTCAACAACTTGAAGCTCATTTTGGTTATCCTCTTGCTTCACCATACCCTCTTCAACAATAAACTCCTTCAACCCTTGAGCTAGTACTATCTCAAAAGGCTCTTTCTCATTGCGCACATCAGTGTATCCATATCTTGCAACACAACGATACACATTTAAGTTCTTTTGGTTCTATGCGGCTAAAAAGAAACCTTTCTTCAGTTGGAATTTTACTAATTGGTAAGGACTTGATGCACACAAACACAAGGACAGAGTGCAATGCTGGCACATTCGCCACATAATGCTTGAAAATAGGTGGAACGCCTTGAACAAGTTCTGAGTAGAAAAAGGCCAAGCCACGCATCCGACAAGTATTAGTATCAGATATAATGTCCTTAACTCTATCGAGAGAAATCTTCTGTTCCATATCATAATAGTATTTCCGTCGGTAAACATCATTCCAAATGTACATAATGGACATCACTATCAAAGAAAAGCCAAGAGGAAGATACCCTGCTTGGGCAAATTTGTATAGCACTGCGCTTAAATAGATAAGCTCCACAGAGCCAATAATTACTGCGTACAAAATAATTAGAATCATGTTGGACTTCCATATCGTTAACATGATCAATACAAGTATAGCAGATGTCAGTGTCATTACAAACACCACCGCTATCCCTGCATCCACAAAGAGTTTTCAAATTCATAGTCAAGAATCTTCCACTCATAATCGAGGTAACAATTCAGATTGCCTAAAAGATAGGTATACTGGGAGAGTTGAAGTTTACCATAGGCATTGCCAATCAATGTGGTAGATTTGAACCAAGCAGTAACAATAATACATAGTATCATGAGGAGGTAATTGATTTCAGGAACGTAAACTTGTCCTTCATGCTTGGTTGATGTATGTACAATCTCCACGCGAGGAAAACACCCGAGTGAGAGAGCTTGTTGGATTATAGAGACAGTCCCAGAGATCAAGGCTTGAGAAGCTATGATTGCTGCCAAAACAGCAATCACAAACATTGGCCAAAATATAGGACCTGCAAAGTTAACATTTACCCATCATGAATCACTACTTGATGTACGTACATAGTGCAGTGAATGAATTTTGTGGTTAAGCTCAATTACCTGGAATGGACTTGTAGACGGCGTCTACGGCATGTTCAGGGTGTTTGCGAAGATAGGAGGCTTGGCCAGTGTAAGCTATGATGAGAGAAGGGTAAACACAAGAGCACATACTAATCTGTATGGAACTTACTGAGAAATGACGCAAATCGGCAAACAGGGCTTCAGCTCCTACACATATTTTCCACCAATTATAGAGGTTATGACTTAATTATGACTTGCACAAGATATATTAATTCTGCAAATGAAAATGAATGAAAGCAATTGAGAACCTGTGATGCACATCACAATGCCACCAATAGATATCCATGCGTTTTTCTTGTTCTTGTGGAAGTATTTTATAATATAATGTGGACTCACTGCTTTGATGACAGCTGGATCATAGATGATAAAATTATAGAGATCAATGCATGCGATACAAAAGAACCATAGGGTTAGAATGGGAGCGAAGCTATAACCCACTCTATCAGTTCCAAATCTTTGAACTACGAACAAGAGGATGAGGAAGACGATAGATATCCCAACAATTGTATCTGTGAAAAAAAACAAGTACAGAAATTGCATTTATTTAGTTATGGCTAGTGGCCCTCTTCGTTCTTCTACTAGGTAGCGACTCCAGCTGATAGTTAGACACTCGAGCGTCTTCCTCTTGCCTATTTGGAATCAATCCCACTTTTGCGTAACGGCATATCAGAGAATACAATGCAAATGTGCCTCCTGTATATATATATATATTTAATTTCCGAACTGCTATTATATATATTAATGTTAAGACTTGAGAGTGTCAGTGACATTTTGTACGTACCTTCGCCATTGTTATTTGCTTGTAGTACGATGAACACATACTTAATGAGGGGAAGCAGAGTGATGGTGTAATATATCGAAGACAGAACCCCCAAAATGTCCTCTTCGCTTTTGATTCCCTCAGCGAATATGCTCGGAAGAACGTACAGAGGCGACGTTTCAATATCACCATACACAATCCGTATGCTTTGGAATGCTAATTGCAATTTCACTGTCATCGATAATTTCTGAGAATTAAAGAGAAAATTATATATTACATGAAAGAAATTGTAGAGACGATATTCCAAAAGCCAAAAGTAAGATGAAACATAAGCAATTTCATACTTTATTGGCCTTCCCAGTGCCAACTCCTTCCTCCATGGTTGAAAATGAAAACACAAGATGCAAGCTTCACGTAACTAATTACATTCACTCTCTCTTCTGAGTTCGTTTGCTTAGAAATCGGTTTCTTATAGTGGAGTGGTTCAACGCATAGCTAATAAAAGTCTGAGACCAACCACATTTAAAGCTTCCTCGGCTCTCTCCTTAGCGTCAATTTGATTCGTAGTCTTCCGTCAAACTGTCAAATACACGGGTCACCTACTTCTCTTATTTTTGGCCCACTACGAATTTTGTTAGGACTATGCTTTTGGCCCACATCAATATAAACCAATTTACTTGACTCGTTTCATGTTAGAGCTTTTGAAGGCATTATTCTAGCCCTTAGACCCAAAAAATGAAAAAGGCATTATTCTCAAAGGTGTGTTGCCTCGTTAGATTTTCAACCTTTTATTACAATTTTGTTTTGTAAAAATTTGGTAGATATATAGTTAATCTTCTTGTAATATAGCTTAGTTCTAATAAGAGGTTCGTTGTCTCTTGATCTTTTGTATTTCCTTTCAAAAGCAATTTTGTTCTTCCATGTATAATTTATTAGCATTACAATCTCTGTTTGTATAGCCTTGTGCCTTTTTTCCCTTGTGGGTATTAATAAAACTTTGTTTCTTGACCAAAAGAAGAAAAAAGTAAAACAAAAATATGAGATTAAAAATTCTTTCATGCCCTTTCATATTTTAAATTTCACTCCTTGTACTAGGTAGCTAATTTATTATGATAAGTTACAAGATTTTTGGACACTTCAACTGCAACACTAAAATAATAAAAATTAAAATTCATTTCTTTTGTATTGGTAAATTTGAGTGTGATATAAATTATTCTTCATTTAAAAATTTCTACCGATGTGCTTTGCTTGGTCATTTGCAAATGAGCTACTAGTAGATAAATACGCAATGCTTGAAACTTCGTAGGTTGATAATGTGAGAGTTGAACCTCATCAAAATTTAAACTTTGTTATTATAATCTTATCTCAATAATATCCTAATAGAGGTTTTGTATGCATAAAATAATATAGTATTTTTTAATTTTAAAATATAATATAAAATAGAAATTTTAAATTTTAAAATAATAAAAAATTATTTTGTTATTAATTATTCTCCTTTAACTTCTCACTATCTTTATTTTTTTTGTTATATGTCTCTACATTATATATTTTATACTATAAAATATATCATTTTTGAGACCAACAATAAAAAAAAATTCTAAAATTATTATAATATATATATGATTATAAAAATTATTTTATATAAATTTTAAAACATATATAATAATAAACAAGTGAGATCTTCAAAACATTAATCAATTTACTATATAAAATCCTTGGCTTTGTTACAATTTATATGTAATAAAATTGTAAAAATTTACAAATGATTTCTAAGAAATAATAAAAAAAAAGGTGACTTGGCTACGTTTGAATACAATTTTTAAAAATATTTTTTATTTATAAAAATAAAAAATATATACTTTTTTTTATAAGAGATTTTAAAATTATCCTCCCTACTTTTTATTTTAAAAAATTATAATCTCCTTGAGAGATTTAAATTTTCTCTTGTGATAAAAGATTATAACCCTTTATTTTTATTAAAAAAATCAATGATTAATATAACACTACGTGTACAAAATATTTAAATCAAAACACAGTATCACTTAATCTCAAATTTTCACGTATAATGCGGACCATGCTTTGACTCCAACAATATGTAAAAGTAAAACTCTCATCGCCGGTAAAGCTATTGGGTGACAATACAAGAGAAGTGGATGAAATAGGACATGTCACCAATCTAAAATTCCTAACATTGCTTTGCTCACTTTCTCTCATTTAACTCATTTTCTTTATTTTTACAATTTTCATCACTTGTGTAAATTTTCATCACGAAATCTTGTGATCTCACTTTATGAGATTTCATTAAATTATTATCAAATTGATATAAATATCTAATATTTTGAAATATATAAAAAAGTAAATAAAAATAATAATTGAAACAAAACCCGGTCAATAATGGTAAACCTATGGCTGTAAATAGTGAGTTGATACCACGTGTATTTTTTTATTAATTAATTAATCAATAATTGAAAAAGACCGATCCATCCAATGCAATGTAACTGTTCCACTTTTCTAAAGGAGTGTACTTAGTGGCTGCTGTGTAGTGTAGATACTCTGTTTTGTTTGTTTCCTAATCTAATCCAACGGATGTCATTTCCTTTCAATTATCATAGAAAAGCTGAAGTTATGCTTGAGTACGCTTGTTTAGACGAGTTGTATAAAATAGTAATTCTAAAAGATATTGACTTTTTTAATTTAAGATAATAAATTAAAAAATCATATAATATCATTGCAAATTTTAAAATGGATAACTTATGGTAAATTTTATTCTTAATAAAAATGAAAAGTAATTTAAGAATATCACAATATATCACTATCAGTAATTTAACCCATTATGTTTCATGATAAATCTATATTTTTAAATTATTATAATCAATATTTTAAAAAAGAGAGCTTTTAAAAATAAAGAAAATGAGTTAACTTTCTGATAGGTGACATGTCCTAATTCATTCACTTCTCTTATGAGCTAATGACTTTAGCAATGATAAGAGTTTTAGTTTTACACAATATTTTAAAAATAAAATTGATCATTGAATCGATAAAATAACTAATTTATAATTTAGTGATTCAATTGTAATTGTATTAATATTTATATTATATTTATATTATATTATAATTAAATTAATTAATTGATTAAAATAAATATAATAAATATATTATATAATGTTATTACATGTAAAATAAAATAAAAACAAAAAATATTACATATTTATAAAAACATTAAATATATATCATTCATCAAATTAAAAAAAATAAAAAACATAAAAATATGTAACATTTATTTTAAAAAACTTAGCATTTATTATTATTTTTGTTCTCTTATAATTTATATTACTTATTTCTTTTTTTACCATATTAACTTAACATTTATTGTACTTACCCACCTACTTTTATTTTATTATAATTTCATTTATATTTTTTCCTTCCTCTCTCTTTTATTCTTCATTTACTTTTCTCATGTTTTCAACTTTATTTATGTAGCCACTTTCTTTTCTTCTTCTTCGACCTTTGTATTCATTTGTAGTAGGAAGAAAGTGAAGGGACGCAGCTTTTGGTGTAGGAGAAAGAAAGTGAAGCACTCCATTTTTCTTCTTCTTCTTCTTCCTCTTCCATGTTCTTTTTCTCCTTCTTCTTCCTCTTTCTTCTTCTTCTTTTTCCTCTTTTTTCTCCTTCCTCATTGTGGTTGTGTTTGAACTAGTAAACCACTAGTTTTTGTTGATAACCGATCTATTTTTACTAATTTTTCAATTTTTAACCGGTTCAAATAATTTTTAACTAATTTTTGAGTTGATTAATTTTATGATTATTTCAAACTAGACAATTGATCGTCAATTTTTCAATCAATAATTTTATATTATAAAAATAATAAATCGATTGACACGGAAGCATATGATAGAAAAAAAATAGAGTGACAGGCCTAAGAATTTTAATTTCTTGTTTTTCTAGGCCTAGGTTTTATAATAATAATAATAATAATAATATTGGACATAATCTCTCAAATATTCAAACGGATTAGGTTTAGATTTAGTTTTTAAAAAATAAAAGTTACTCTATTTCATTATTTGACTAATTATTCTATGTAATTCATCAAATTTTCGGACGAATTATATAAACTAAAAGATAAAAATAAGAGTTTGAAGGAAATAATTGTTTTAAAATATATTTTTTAAATTTTATTATTTTATAAAATGATTTTTGGTAAAATTATCAATAAGTGAACATAATTTTCTCTACCTATAAAGCTTTGACAAGAATCTTTGAATTAAACAAGCTCAAAATCTAATTTATTAGTATGCTAAATTATAGAGGTTATGAATTGCAGCATGAAGTGTCACGTGTCCAAAACATATATATGTGACGTTGTAAATATTTGATGGATAAATATATATAAATAAGGTTTATCTTTCGCTGTATGGTTATCGTTATTATGTTTTTATTAATTAGTCTTTCACTGTACAATATATGAATGAAATGTCTAAGTAAAGGACCTCAAACTTAATCAAACATTAAATGGTAATTAAAATCATACTCAAGTAGTAATCAATGATAAAAATAAAGATAACATATTAGCCGTATAACTAAATGACTTATATAACAAATAGTTAAAAAAAAAAGCTATAAGATCAAAATTTTATAAAGTTTGGGTTTTGTCACCTTGATAGTAACTGCTATATTATTTTCTTCCTATTTTTAATGAAATTAATTTCCACCATAATCGTTACGTTGGTTTCATTTGAAACTACTATTGTTTCTCCTATTTGGAAGCTAGCTCAAGTCATTCACTTACACAATTTTGTGATTGTGAAAAGAAGTTTATGATATGGTTTCAACACAATTATGTCCATTATTTTTTTGCAACAGTTCAACCAAGTTTGTACACATTTGAACATTGCTTTTATAATTAATATGTTTGGCAGATGTCTGAATGATCTTAGACATAACTATCAGAGAGCTTCTAAAAAGGTCATAAGGTACCTTTAGCCTCATATTATGCATCTTGTATTGATGATCATAAGTCTACTTCTAAATATATTTTTATGATATCTAGAGAAACTATTTTGTGAAAAAATATCAATAAATTTATTACAGTTACATCAATTATGAAAGTAAAATATATCACTTGTTATGAGATAACCCGCCAAGAGGTATGATTGAAAAATTTGATATCCGGCATGCATCTCGTTAATTATATATCACATCCTCTAACTATATATCACAACAGTTTGTCTGCTATATGCTTCTTTCAAAATTGTAAGAATTCTAGTCACACAATATTTCGATGCTAAGTTCCTGTTTATTAGAGAAAAAATTGCTGAATCACATACTTGTTTGGTTCACACTTATGGTGAATATATGCTAGCAGATTCGTTGACCAAAAGTTTACTCGTAGAAATATTTAAAAATCTTATAACTCATATAGGTTTGATAAAATTTTTTGATGTAGTATTAGTATAGTGAGAGTTTGTATTGATTATTTAAGATTTTTTTATGTATACATTATGTGTTTCGCTCATTCAAGTATTAAAAATTTTATTATATCACTAATTTTTCTATTAGATTAAATGATATTGTGTTTCATTTCAGATCTTAACACCATTGGTTATGTATCTTGCCTATCAAAGGAAGAAGAAAAAAATAAAAATACATTTACTGGTTTTGAACACGAGCAATCTTTTTTAATGAAGCACACTTGACCATTGTAGCAAGCATAGTATTAAGACTCGAACTAACTCGGTGAATCGACTACTAAATTAATCTGGTTCAATTATTTAGACTATTTTATAATTGATCTGGTCATAATTTGAATTAATCATTTGGGTTTTTAATTAACCCAGTGACCCTCGGTACTAACCTAGACTAGATTGACCTGGTCCATTTTTTTTTGTTTGAAAAAATTATTTAGTAAATGATGATATTATTCTAATAGAATGTTTAATTTATAACTTGTTTCTAACATATATTGAACAATCTTAAATTAGTTTATTACTTGTAATACTTAATTTCAATTACTTTTAATGATTTTGTGATTTATTGTTTTGGCAGATAAGAAATATCTAAATATTATAATTTGTAGTAACTCGAATACTTGTTTAATATTTATTTATGTATTTAATATTTAATTTAAAATAATAAAAAGTGATAATAAATAAAATTAAAATTAATTTTAAGTTTGTTTTAAATTATATCATTATAACTTAGAGTATAATAAATTTATAATTTGATATTTTTATTTAATGATACATATAATTTAAAAATAACAAAAAATAATTTTATTATTTATTTATTTACCATAACTGAATTTTTAATCACCCAATAATTAAATCAGTAATTTAAACTCTCCGTCAAGGCAACGACCCGTCTATATTAAAAAATGTGACAAGGCTTTAGAGTTGAAATTATAACACTTTAAATAATATTTATTATATATTTTAAATACTAAATTTATTAATTTTATTTTTTACTAATAGAAGCAACATTATTAGGATTTTCATCTCCAATTTTTTCACTGCATTGCCCGTACGGCCAGCCAGCTCTATGCCTCCATTACAAAACTCCCAGAAGAACTCGGTACTCGGCAGAGTGAATTTCCGAATTGAAATTGCGTATTGTCGGGATCACGTTCTTTCCTGGTCTTTTGAAACATTCATCGGTAGCGATAGGAACAATTTGCGTGCATCTATAATGTGGCGGCAAAATCCAATTCGTGTAAACTTGCTCCCAAACCCTCATTCTACTTGTTCTGCTTCCTATGTGGTAATGAATGGGGCGGAAATACTAAGAAGATTACTGTCTAACAGCACCTGAACTTTTATTTTGCAGGAAAATCCAGGTTCAGATCAAAGCATTTCGGGTAATTTCCTCAATCAAGGCTCTGGTTTTGTGCAACAAATAATGCTTATGGCTCATCACCTATTTCTTTGTTAATTTGGTAGAGGAGGAAGAGATAGACGACGTTTACCTGGAGCATGTTGTTTCTATAAATCCTTCTGCAAGGAACCAGGTTCATTATGCCTGTTTCTATTTAATTATTTCTGCTCAACTGCATTATTCTATTTGACTATTTGACACTTGAGTAATTTTTGTTGTTATTATTATTTTTTAATTGTTCTTCTCGAGTGGATTTTATGTTAAACCATTTCAGCTTTTCGATGAAATATATCCCTTAATTCAATTTCTATATTAATAGAGGAGAAACATTATTGATGCATTTGGAGCTGGAAAATGTGTTGTTCTAGAAACATTAATTCTTTATAATCATGGAAAGTTGGAAGCTGTTTATATTATATGTTTATCTAACTAGTATGACATTGTCGCACTTCATTGGCCTTCTCTACCTCCAAATGTTGTCTTGTTAATCGGGCAATTGTGGCAGAACAAAGGGTCAAATTTATTGGCGCAGTACTAAGTTCCTACTTCCTACATTAATTTTTATTGGCGCAGTATTAATTTTATATCAAATGACTCCTATTCTTATATAATGTTGTTTTCTGCCATGTCATGCTTTGCCATATGTGTAATCTAAGCATTATTATGATATGCACTATCATCATTTCTTTTGTTATAGGAAGAATTGCCAGTTCCAGTGCGGTTGGACTTTCTAAGAGGTGTCTGAAGTATCTTTCCCTCTGTGACTTCTTTATTTGGTTGTTCATAATTACTTTCTCCCAGTTCACAGCCTCTATGATCATATTTCTTTCCTCTATCATCCTTTTCTATATGATCTCTCTCTCTCTTTCTCTCTCTCTCTCTATATATATATATTGGGTGGCTATAGAAAAGGCATATGGAAACTTAATTGTTAATAGAAATATGTTTGTAAAAATGATCCTTCATAATGTTTCATATTTAGCTTTAACTGACAATGTTCTTTATGAACTTTAAATTAGTATTATTAACTCTGAGTGTAAAACAGGTGCCAGGAAACAAAGCTTGGATGGGAATGGGAGCAGTTCCTCATTTGAGGCAGGCCTTAACTATATTGGGTTCCTATGTCTTTTCTAACTGCTTGTTACATATGCCTTTTCTAACTGCTTGTTACATAAAACTAACATTCTGTGATCAGAAACCAACAGGTGCACCTCTTGAAGATGAGGTTGAATTGCCTGACTTTGAAGAGGTTGATTTCAATCGCCTCTCAGGAGAAGTTGTTGCCAACTCAAGTGATGAAGAAATAACTTCTAAAGATGAGGTACTAATTGAAATTGGCATAGAATAATTAGCTTGTGATTTTAAAGTCTTTCAAAAAAAATCATGGATATATGTCAAAGCCTTGCCTTGACATTATGATATTCTTGCTACTAATGTCATATGTTATTTCTCCTCTAAAGGGTTACACTGTCCTCCCAAAATCTATTATTGGCTCGAGCACCAAAAACAAAGAGGTCCCCAAACTTGGTCCTTGTTCTATCAGGAGTGAACTAATTGGGGACACCAATGAAGAATCTAAAGCATTACTACGAGGCAAAGAAAGTGCATCATGTTCAACATCCCATGAGGCCTGCTTCAAAGCAAATAGATGTAGTGATGATATCTCTCCTTTTTTAGAGGTTTCTTGATTAGAACATGGATTTACTTAACTGAAAATTGTTGATAATCTTGTTGAAAAGATATGTCTTTCGGATTCCTGAAATGTCTTGTTTCTTCTCAATACTCTGACAGTAGGTTATGCAATACCATTCACCTTTTTTTGTAGTAGTCTCCATGTCACTTTTTGTGATGGATAAAATAATTATAACATAAAAATGGGCTAAGGTCTTACTTGATCCATCCCTCACATTCAAACAAAATATTCAATCAGGAGTTGAACTGAAGAGTTCTTGTAAGTAGGAACTGATGATCAATGTCTAGGCAGTCAGTTTTGTCTCAAATGTTGTGAAACTTAATATTTAGCATGGAAAAGTGACCCATGGCCTTTTAAATTTTTGGTTTGTGTCCTGATATTTTGGTTTCCCTGAGATAATTTTAATGCGTCAGTTTCTGACTTTCTGGGTGACTTGTTTCTGTTTTGTGAATCTTCATTAGATATTCACAGTTTATTGAAACATCAAGGGAATTCTTCTGTAGTATTTATGATGGCATGAGTCAACATGACTGTTGTGCCCTCAAGCAAAAAATTTTCATAGTTAGGGTTTGTAGCCTTAATTGTCCCCACAAGATAATATTAACACTTAATGATTCTTTAAAATTAACATCTGCAGTATTGATATCAAATTGATTACTGTTTTGACTTGTAGGCGTCAGGAGCAAAGCTAAGCCAAGATTTTCAGTGCAATTGCTGTCGCATAAACATGAACCCTCTGGTCCTCTGATCTCCAATTGTGATAACTGTGTGTCATTCAATATTCATAAATTGTCTCAAACAATGGAATCTGTTCATCCTGGGATTTCTGCATATTCAGTCAAAAGTTATCTTGAATATGATGAAGGAGTGGGAAAACATTCAGAGACTGAGCCAGCCAAAGCTGAAGGTCTTGCACATGGATTTAATCCGCACTCAATGGCTGATCTTGTTGACAAACTTCATGATAAGTCTTATTTGGTGAGTGAATTCTATAAAAGTTTCCCTTATTTCTTGACCTATCTATTTACTTATTTTTTGCAGTGGTCCTTTTTTCCTATTTGGTCCAGTATTTGCCACATCATTGTCCAAGAAGAGGAAAGAAGGTAAAGCATTTTTCAAATAGGAGTAGATCCCACTTGCGAGAGAGAATTGTTGATGGTGAAGATTCCCCTGAGCCAATGGATAGTGGCTCATCAAGTGAAAATGAGGTATCCCTTTATGAATCTTACAACTTCTCTTGTGGTTAACTTCTTGTTGGAACTTGTAACTGTATCTACATTTATTTGCTTTTCATAGGTAGGTGATCAAAATATGAAAATTGCTTTCACAGAAAAGAAAATGCAGACCATGGCTGATCGATTTCAGGAAGCTTTAGGTGCTTCCTATGTTACTGATGAAGGGACTCATGTTGCAGTGCTTAAATCATCTGGGTATCTAATAACTAGTTTCCCATTATCTTCATGCAAGTGAAAAAAGGAATTTAAAATAATTCTGGATTGAGTGTACTATTGTACTGCCTATTTGTGCAGAGCTGGAATTTTTGGTAACTTGCAGCAGGTCATGCAGAAGGAAAAAGAAACGGACGTGGACTTTTTGAAAAAGTCACACAGTGGAGGTAGCCCACATAGTAAAATTTTGCTAATACTCTAAACCCTTTTCTTTACAGTTGGGGTAGCACATTGATAGCAGTAAGCCACTGCTAACATATTCTAGAAGGAAGCCTAGGAAGGAAACACTCCAATATTCTAGAAGAAAGCATGCTCCCTCCAGCAAAACAACCCATGACTCAACTATGTTACTGCTAGAAATTCTGGGGTTACCTCCACTAAGCTGAAATGCAGGGCCACTCAGGCATACTCACTGATTTTAGTGATTCAGTTCATTTTTAAGCATAATAATGTTCCCTAGTTTTTAGGCATGTTTTCCAAAATTAGTGAACATGTTCTGTACATGTTTTTACTTTCTGTTTAGATGGGTATTTTGCTTATAAATACCCTGGACTGTTTTTCTGGAGAGATATCTAAGTTATATATTCAGTTTATATTGGGTTTAGTTCTCTTATGAACTCACTTAGTAGAGATTAAGTGTGTTTAAGATCCTTGCATATTTAATCAGCTGCTAGCTATTCTATTCTGGGCCCATAAGTTCGGTTAGTGTGACACACATCCCCATAAACTTCTTCATTACAGAAACTAGCATTCATTATTTTTTTTGGGGCCCTTTCCAGGGGGAATATATAAAGTAATACAGACAGCTAATACCTAAAGTTATCAAGATACATACTATTATATGTTACAAAACATAGATTATGGCTTATGTTTTTGCCTTTTTATCGTATGTTTAATGTCACCAGGTGGACATGGCTGTGTTGATGTAAAAATCATTTCAAGACACATGGATGGAAAGCTGACTGTTTGTTATTGCTCATTTTGCAAATACACAGAGGTGAAGTTTTAAAAAAGTCAACAAAACTTAAATTTTACCCTCAAAGCTCTTGCCTATCCTATTTCTGCCTCTAATTTTAATGACATTTGACATTAGAAATTGATTCTAAGCTGTTCTTAAAGGAAGTTAGGTTATTTGTGAGGCATGATTTTTGCTGTGAGATTATAGATAGGAAAATGTTGCTTTGAAGTCCATGATGTTGATGGGCCCCCAATTACTAAAGTATATTCTAGGAAACCCAAATAGAGAGGGAATGATGAGGTGGGCAGTGGGTAACGGTTAATGGTATTGCAGCACACGTGTGAAGGGGGTAGTGGGATTGAGTATATTGTTCCGGGGCTGGGTACAGAGTTGGTTATGCAAATTGGAAAAGGTGTAGTGTGTGGAGAGGCCTAGCATCTTGAATAGCTAGGGACTGTGTGTCTTACCCTTTTCTGGTTTAGTGCTGTTATTTTACTACTGTGTTTCTTTTGCTGTAAGGGCATCGTTGCCTTGTTTTCTACCTTAATATCAGAATATTCAGCAGTATCATTCAGCTATTTTTGGGGCTCTATCAACTTTGGTATTAGAGCAGGACGTGATAGGGAATGTTCAACACCAGGATGGAAGGAAGTGTTGATGGATTAGAGAAGGAGGTTGGAATGTTGAAGGAAGATATGGTGGTAGTGAAAGACTACTTACTGGACATCTGGGAGACTGTAGTTGAGTTGAGAGCTGGTTTAGCTGCCACTCAAGGAGGAAAAGGAGTTGAAGGACAGAATGGAGCACCAGCAGATTCCTCCAGGAATTCTGTGGTGGAGCGAAGGACGAAGGGTGATGAAGAGAAGGAGCTGTCTCGTTTTAGATGGCTGGAGCTGCCCATTTTCACAGGAGAAGACCCACTTGGCTGGTTATTCAAAATGGAGCATATTTTGTGGTGAACAATGTGGAAGAAGAGAAGGTAGCGGCATCAGTTCTGAGTTTAGAGGGGAAAGCTTTAAATTGGTTTCAATAGTTAGATACCAGATCCCCTGTGAGCTCATGGAAAAATTTTAGGGATGAAGTCTTAGAGAGATTTAAACCTTCACAAGAGGGAGTTGGGTATGAAGCCCTCATGGTTTTGAAGCAAGATGAATCAGTGACAAAGTACAGAGAGCAGTTTGAGCTTCTTTTTGCACGTCTGGCCGATGCCTCTGATGAATTACTGATGGGTTTCTTCAGAAACGACCTTAAGCAGGAGATTAAGGCTGAGGTGAGGATGTCAACAGTGGCTAATCTGAAACAGCTGATGGACTTAGCCCACAAGGTTGAGGAAAGAAATTGGATACTGGATCGGGCTAAGGAAGACCTGTAATGGAAGGAGCCCAAAATATTGGGAGAAGCTAGTTAGGTCATATTCTAGGGTATCCACTACAGAGGACCCATCCCAAATGCAAGATCCAACCCAACTCAGCAAAAAGGCTCCACCCGCGAAGACAGAGTCATGTAAGACCTCTGCTGCGTTTGCTGCTTCTGCCACTGCCACCAGAAAAAATCAGAGCAGTTTTCGGCGATTGTCCGATGCCGAGATTGCTTGCCGGAGGGAACTCCGTCTCTGCTTCAGGTGTGATGAGAAATTCAGACTGAATCATCGCTGCCAAAACAAGCACCTGCGAATTCTCATGTTAACCGAGGAAGATGACACAACAGAGAACATAGAGGGAACCCAAGAAATTCACGTGATGGAAGGAGAAGACATTGGGAGAGAGGAAAATGTAGAGATCTCTATGAATTCTTTATATCTAAGGATTTGGTGGGTAAATTGAAATTGGCAATCACTGAAACGAAGATCTTTGGAGTCACGGTGGGAGATGGGCATAAAGTGAAAGGATCTGATGTGTGCAAAGGGGTTAAGGTAGAGATACAGGGAATTGAAGTTACTCAATCATTTTTTCCTTTTGCTTTGAGTGATACTGATTTGGTACTGGGAATGGTTTGGCTTCAAACTTTGGGTGAGATGAAGGTTAATTGGAAAAATCTTACCATGGTTTTTTCAGTAGGGGAACAACAAGTTTGCCTTAAGGGTGATCCTACCCTCTGCCGATCCTTAGTTTCTCTTAAAGCTTTAATCTGATCTATACAGAAGGTGAAACAAGAGCTGTTAATTGAATTAAGAGCACTTGATGGGGATGAAGAAGAATACCCACCTCAAATGCAGTAACTGTTGTCTCAATATGGGGCACTATTTGATCAACCCAGTGGGTTACCACCCACTAGAACAAGGGATCATCAGATTCAACTTAAGCCGGGAGTGGAACCACCAAACATACGCCCCTAGAGATACCCTCATGCACAAAAAAATGAGATTGAGCATCTGGTCAGAGGGATGCTGGAAGCTAGCACTATTTGACCCAGCACTAGTGCGTTTTCCAGCCCAGTTTTGTTGGTAAGGAAAAAAGATGGCAGCTGGTGTTTTTGGGTGGACTACTGGGCCGTAAACAAGGCTACAGTGCCGAATAAGTTTAATATTCCAGCAATAGACGAGCTATAGGATGAATTACATAGAGCCAAGATACTTTCCAAACTTGACTTAAAGGCGGGCAATCATCAGATAAGGATCAAGGCTGGAGATGAACACAAGACAGCTTTCAGAGCTCATGAAGGGCATTATGAATTCTTGGTGATGCTGTTTGGGCTCACCAATGCCCCTTCGACCTTTTGGGCTTTGATGAATGAAGTGTTTCGTGGTTACCTTAGAAAATTTGTACTAGTCTTTTTTAAGGATATTCCAATTTACAGCCTTGATTTGGACACCCATTTGAAGCACATGAAGTTGGTGTTAGATAAACTACAGCAACAGAAGCTCATAATCAACAAGAAAAAGTGCCTTTTTGCTAAGTCTCATCTTGAATACCTCGGGCACATCATTTCAGCAAAAGGAGTTCAAGCAGACCAGGAAAAGATAAAAGCAATGGTTGAATGGCCAATTCCTAAGAACCTTAAGGCTTTGAGAGGATTCTTGAGGCTTACTGGGTATTATCAGCCGTTTATAAGGAACCAAGGCAAGATTGCAGCACCCCTTACTGACCTCTCGAAGAAAGATGCTTTCAGGTGGACTCAAGAGGCTCAAGAAGCTTTTGAAAGCTTGAAGACAACAATGACAACCCAGTTTTGGCTATGCCTGTTTTTTCTTACAAATTTGAGTTGGAAACCGGCGCTTCTGGGTTGGGCATAGGGGCTGTCTTGATGCAAAATAGGAGACTGATTGCATATTTCAGCCAAGTTTTGTCAAACAGAGCAAAACAAAAATCGGTTTACAAAAGGGAGTTAATGGCGATTGCACTTTCAGTGCAAAAGTGGCATCATTATTTATGGGGACACCAATTTGTAATCCACACTGATAAAAAAAGCCTCAAATTTTTACTTGAGCAGCGGGTGTTGGACAGAACTCAAGCTAAATGGGTCTCTAAGCTATTGGGACATCAATTCGAAATCCACGACAAACCAAGTTGGGATAATAGAGCAGCAGATGCCCTGTCTCTGGTGGAGGATCATATTCAGTTACAATCAGTTTCGGTAATTCAGCTAGGTGATTGGGAAGCTTGGGAGGCCGAGGTACAACAAGATGAACACCTAAGTGCTATATTAAGGCAATTGATCGCTGGAGACCAACCAAGCCAGGGTATTCTATCAATCGGGGCTGTTTACTGTACAAGACAGATTAGTGGTACCAAAAAGTTCTCCCCAAATTCCTTTACTGATGGAGGAATTTCACTCTTCACCTATGGGGGGGGGGGGCATTCAGGCTATTTCCGAACTTACAAGAGGTTGGCTGGAGTAGTCTATTGGGAAGGTATGAAGAAAGATATTCAGCACTTGTGACACTTGCCAAAAGAATAAATATTTGGCCATGAGTCCAGCTGGGTTGTTGCAACCTCTTCCATTTCCAGAAAAAGTTTGGGAGGGTATAGCAATGGATTTCATTGAGGGGCTGCCAAAATCTCATGGATTTGACACTGTTTTGGTGGTTGTTGATCGGCTTTCAAAGTACAGCCATTTTTTACTTTTAAAGCACCCCTACACGGCTAAGGATGTGGCTGTGTTGTTTGTTAAGGAAGTGGTGAAACTACATGGTTTTCCTCGATCTATTGTGTCCGATAGAGACAACATTTTCTTTAGTAACTTTTGGAAGGAACTCTTTAACATTGCGGGGACTAAGCTCAGGTTCAGTTTGGGGTATCACCCCCAATCGGATGGACAATCAGAGGTGGTGAACTGTTGTTTAGAGACATATTTTCGCTGTTTTGCCATAGACAAACCAAAACAGTGGTCTAAGTGGGTTTCTTGGGATGAGTTTTGGTATAACACCACTTTCCATGGTGCTGCCAAGATGACTCCATTCAAAGCGGTTTATGGAAGAGACCCGCATACTCTACTAAGATACAATGATAGTGTTTCATCAGTTGAAGAGGTAAAAACTGCTATTCAAGATAGAAATTTAATTTTGGGGGAGTTAAAATCCCATTTGGAGGTTGCCCAGAATCGGATGAAAGTAGAGGCAGATAAGAGGAGAAGAGATATTCAGATTGAACCTGGAGACTTGGTGTATGTAAAAATCAGACCCTATAAACTAAAATCCTTGGCTAAGCATCACAATGAAAAACTATCTCCTTGGTACTATGAGCCTTATCGGGTGCTGGGGCGTATTGGATCAATGGCTTTTAAACTAGACCTCCCCTCCCATACTAAGATTCACCCTACTTTTCACATTTCTCAGCTCAAAAAGTCTCTTCATGGAGCTAGTACAGCACAGCAACTTACTCCATCTTTAATGGAAGAGCTGGAACTCCAAGTTCAACCAGAAGTGGTGTGCAAAGGGAGAGTGCTTACTAATGGAGAAGTCGAAATTCTAATTAAGTGGGCTGGTTTACTTGAGTGTGACCATACTTGGGAAAACTATGACTCCATTAGGTCCCAATTTCCGTCTTTTGACCTTGCTGACAAGGTGACTTTCTAAGGGAGGGGTAATGATGGGCACCCAATTACTTTAGTATATTTTAGGAAGCCTAACAGAGAGGGAATGATGAGGTGGGCAGTGGGTAACGGTTTTTGGTACTGCAGCACACGCTTGAAGGGGGTAGTGGGATTGAGTATATTGTTCCAGGGCTGGGTACAGAGTTGGTTATGCAATTTGGAAAATGTGTAGTGTGTGGAGAGGCCTAGCATCACGAATAGCTATGGATTGTGTGTCCTACTCTTTTCTGGTTTAGTGTTGTTATTTTACTACTGTGTTTCTCTTGCTGTAAGGGCATCGTTGCCTTGTTTTCTACCTTAATATCAGAATATTCAGCAGTATTATTCAGCTATTTTTGGGGCTCTATCAGGTCTGCTGTAAATGCCAGCATTTGCTGTTTATTCCAGTTAATTTTATATTCAACTATCCCTACTGCTGGAGTGAGATGATCTTTTTGATAGGGATAAATAATCTCCTATTTACGTACAATTCCCATCGCTTAAAAATTGATTGAAGGTGCGTGGTTGTTCTTGCAGGAAATTTTGTTGCCGGATAACTCTGAAGGAATGTTGTGTGGTGGCCAGGAAAGGACCATCATCTTTAGTCCTAGGGTCTGTCATAATGTTGACCTTGAAGTTGGAAACATGATACGTATTCACCCTCCGTGGTAAGATTGTCAATCCAAGTCCTTTATGTGGAATCCATAGAATTAAGTTTAGTTGACTTCGATATACATATTTTCTGCACCGGGGCTGTGGGATTTAGGTGTTTTTGTCGCTTGATCCTTTTTTTCTTCTTTCGGAGCTACAAGCGGGGGCTCTTAAAGGCTGCTTGATCTCTCTCTTGACCTCTTTAGTTCTGGATCTTTGACAGGAAGGAACTTCAAGTGGGAAATGATGATATCATCTTGTGCACTTATTTCTCCGAGATTCCACACCGAGTTTGAATCGCTCTTGGCCTCTTGGGCATTCTCAACAGCTCTACTCAAGCAGTTCAGTTTTTCTTGAATGAGTTCATGGTTTGAGTCTAGGAATAGACGAGCTCTGGTCTGGGATGTTCACCGTCTAAAAGAATTGTCTGGGAAATATATTAGTTGGTAGTTTTGATCCCCAGACCGCAGTCCCAACTTCCAATGTTACAAAGGTTCTGTATGACTCCAAAATTCTGATCCGTAGTGGCAAAACTTCTAGCTTTTATTTTTTTAAAAAAATATTTAAATGGAAGGTATTTCAGGACATTCATAAACCTTTAGCCAATTATTCATGGAATGATCTTCCGCCTCAGGAAAAGAAAAATCAAAAGAACATGAAACTTAAAGCAAAGCTGAGCAAGGCATGCTTAATAACGAAATTTTATATGTAAAAAGGAAATATGAGTTACCATATAAATTTGTTTAAAAAACACAAGAGATCTAATGAGGGGTCTGACTTTTGAGAAGTTATTAAAAAACTTCAAATTCAAACTCTTGCGGTCATTAAAATATACTAAAAATGTTACAATTATAAATAGGGATGAAGATTAAATTGAATTTATAATTTAAAAATGTTAATCTTAAATGTTTTTCAATACTATCTATAAAAATATATTTTTTATTATAAAATTAACATTAAGACTAACTTCAGATAATTTTAAAATAGGTCATTAATACTTAATATATTTAATATTTATAATTAATATATAATGTATAAAAATTTTAAATTTTATTTTTTAATCAGTTTAATTGATTCAATTTGTCATTAAAAAATTTTTAGTAATCAGATTGATTAAATTCAATTTATCAAGATTTTATCCAATTAATTTAATTTTAGTTAATCTTAATTATATCGGTTTAAATCGGTTAAATTTTGAAATTGAATTTGCTTGAATTAATAATACTTTTAAAAATCTGGCAAAAAAGAAAGAGTGTTTTCCCCAAAAAAAAAAAAAGTATTCGCATTTGCTCTTAAATCACTGTTAGTAATAATATTTGCGAAAAAAAACCGCACAGCTTTATTTCTCTTTGTTTCGCCGCGAAAGAGTTTTCGTGCGGTGAGGGCGACTCTCTTCAATCATTCAAAACAGCGTCTACCATGGCCACCCTCTCTGCTGCTTGCTCTTCGCCTCCTTGGTCAAACCCTACCTCTAATTCTGACCCAACTCCTGAATTTCACTTAGACCAATCTCAAACCCCTGACTTGGATTCCGTATTACCCCGCCAATCAACCCTACCTCACCATCACGACCTTCCCCACCAGTCCCCCTCTCATCAAAATCCTCCCAACAGTTCACCGGAGTCGCATGCTCCGACAACCCCCCCTTCTCTGCTTCAACTCTCTTTCAACCAAGACCAAGCTTGCTTCGCCGCCGCCACTGACAACGGGTTCCGTATCTACAACTGCGATCCATTCCAGGAGCTCTTCCGCAGAGAGTTCGGTGGAGGCGGTGGCACTACTGGTGGAATTGGACAAGTAGAGATGCTCTTTCGCTATAATATGCTGGCACTGGTTGGAGGTGGCTCCAACCCTCAGTACCCTCCCAACAAGGTGATGATCTGGGACGATCATCAGGGCAGGTGCATTGGTGAGCTTTCGTTCCGATCTGCTGTTCGTGGTGTTCGGCTTCGAAGAGACCGAATAATTGTAGTTGTGGAACAGAAGATATTCGTGTACAATTTCGCGGACCTTAAGTTACTTCACCAGATTGAAACCTTTGTAAACCCGAAGGGGCTCTGCGCAGTTTCGCAATTGGCTGGTTCTCTGGTGTTGGCATGCCCGGGTTTGCATAAGGGTCAGATTCGAGTTGAGCATTATGCTCAGAAGAAAACCAAATTCATTTCTGCTCATGATTCAAGAATAGCTTGCTTCGCTCTCACACTTGATGGGCAGTTACTCGCCACGGCCAGCACCAAGGGTACTTTAATTCGGATTTTCGATACAGCTAATGGCACACTGCTTCAAGAAGTACGTGGAATTTCGAAAATGAATTTATATATGTTTTATTTTTTGCCTTTTGTTATTCAGGATGAAGTATTTTAGTTAGGTTATTTGGTTGGGATAATATTTGTCATCATATATATTCGCATGAATTGTTGGCGGTGAAACCAAAATGCTTTTTGACGGTACTATTGAACTGCATTATGTTGTTTCAATATGATGACTCGAATGCTGAACAGGGATAGGTTCAAAATATATTCTTTGTTCTCATAGTTTAGCATGGAGTGTAAAAGGTAATAAAGATACAGATACTGGTCTGGTCTATACTTGAATTAAAAAAAAAAAAAAAAACCAACAAACAACTAGGTGAGTTGTTAGTGTTGAACAGATAATTGATATGCGGTGTAGAATTTAAATGGTTTCAGGTGCGTATATCAAAATACATGTTGAGCTATAAATTACATGATTTGGTTCAGTACAGATTCATTCATTCAATCAATGGTCTTTTCCTGTGTTGTATGGCATATTGAATTTACTATGAGCATTTCACCCTTTTGGTATTAGCGAGTAAATTTATTGGATACTGACTTTAGGTAAGAAGGGGTGCAAATGTAGCAGAGATCTATAGTTTGGCATTCTCTTCTACTGCTCAGTGGCTAGCAGTCTCAAGTGACAAGGGCACCGTGCATGTATTCAGCCTTAAGGCTAATTCTAATCCTCCAGAGCATGAAAAATCACAGAGTACTTCACATTCTGATGCAGTCATTACACCGTCTAGTTCACCTCTTGCATTCATTAAATTTAAAGGTAAAATATTTCATTCATGTATTTTTGTTTACTATTAATATGTATGAACATGTAATTTTATTATAACTGAGATGCTTTATTTGATTTTGTTAAATCTGTCTAAATTTTTTTCTTCTATTTTCTGGGACTGTTCTATTTGCTGTGCCTGTGGTGGAGTTGGAATGTGAAAGTACTAATAGATGATTAAACACCTGAATTTTAAGTTAACTGTTAAAATGTGTTGGCATTGAGATAACTGTGTTGGGGATTCTGTGAGAGTTTATATTTTAGAAAGAAGCACTTCAAGAATTGGTTTTGAATGAATCAGTGGAATGCAATGATAACAACTCTGAAGCTGCACTGGCTCTACATTATGTATTATTGCTATCAAGAATTCAAGATACAACTCCTCAGATGTCTATTTAATACATCATTTTGAGCCTAAGTGAAACAAGGTTGAACCTAAAATCTGTCCCTAGTCATGCACGTGCATGTGCTCTATCCTGGTCATAGATGAGCAATCTTAATAGAGGTCAACATAGTTACATTTAAATTTTCAATTTGTCATTGATGAAATGATTGGTACTTCAGCATGGTTTGTTAGCTGTGTTAACGATAATACTATTTTATGTAACTTCTTGCTATTGTGTTTGGAGAGCTCTATGGTGCCCATTTATTGATTGATATACTTATTCCATCTGATTGTGACATTTATTATTTGGATTAGTTACAAAGAGAAATAAATTATTATTGAATACTTTTTTACCTGGGTATACTCTGTTAATCTGCACTTGCAGGAGTGTTACCAAAGTATTTTAATTCAGAGTGGTCAGTTGCTCAGTTTCACTTACATGAGGGCTGTCATTACAAAGTTGCATTTGGTCACCAGAAGAATACCGTCATAATTCTTGGCATGGATGGGAGGTAAGACTTGAGAAAATGCTTAAAATGCAATCTTATGTAAGCCGTTGCTGTTATTTTGATTTGGATACATTAGGTTGAGGTTAATAATGTAAATCTACTCTACAGTCTACAGTATTCTTAAATTGATCTTTTGAAGAGAGCCATATCATAAGTTGGAGTTTAAAATTTTGGTAATACACTAACACATATTGAGAACCATATCATTTGTGTTGTTTTAATTTGTACTGAACCTTCTGCATCTTTAAAGAGTAAATACAAATGCCTTTTTTTTATCTGAGTTTTTTTCTCGTGTACTCCATATTTGAAATGGCTGAGAGGACATTTATATTGTATCGATGTTAATTATGTAATGTTCAATGTTCTGTGCAGCTTCTACCGGTGTCAATTTGACCCACTGCATGGTGGGGAGATGACTCAGCTGGAATATCACGACTTTTTAAAGCAAGAAACTGCCTTGTGATACTAGATGAGATAAAAGCCTGAAAGATATTTCAATGTCAGTTCTAATCCATAATGTAAATAGATACAATTTCTAAATTCTAATACATGTTGGTTGAAGTAACTTCGTACTACAACTTAGGGTCGACCTTGTTGGCTTCCCTTGTAAATATCGTAAACTTTAAAGCCAAATAGCCTAAATGATATTCGATGTGGTGTTTCAGCCTAAAGTTAGGGTTAGTTCTTCTACAAATGTAAATGGATACCACATCTAATACATATAGGTTGAAGAAACTTTGACCCATAACTTAGTGTCCGACTTGTTGCTTCCAGTTTATTAGCTATTTTTCTCTATAATTATTCAATATTGTAGATAAAATCCTGTTATATCGTGGGAGTTTGTGACGTTTAAAATATCGATGTAATTATTTTCCATGGAAGCTGAAATACGTAAATCATTGGATTGCACACTATATTTTATCGAACGTCCTCGAAGGAACGAAATGCACTCTATTTAAATTCTCATTAATGTTAATATCCATCTCGCTGAGTGGTATGTGGCTTTGTGCGTACTATAGTAAGCTCTTGCGAGCGAGATAAGCATCTTTATCTATAATATAATTGTAAGAACGAGGTCAAGTGCTCAAACTCAAAACTCAATCATTCATAGGTGTTGGTGGTTAGTCTTTTTCTTTCCGTATGTTTTTTGGTTAATGCATTGGTTGTTGAGTTCATTACTTGCTTACTCGCTATCCTGAGAACCTAAATTTATTCTCTGAAACTTGCAAGGGAGGAATCTCTTGATTATGCTGCCGCATGATTTTTTTTTCCTTGAAATTATGCTCTGAAATTTGTGTTTGACTGGATCGCATCATTATTTCGCATTGTGTAATATCATCTACATTTTGTATTTTTATTTTATTTAGTCTACACTCTACAGCTTCAAAACCATGGTTTATTTTTCCAATGCTATAAAAAAAATTGCCATGTTACGTTTTCGATGCGTTATTGAAGCTGAATAATAACTAATAAGGGGCAAAGAGTCCACTGACATTTTAACAAGTTGCCCAAATTTCATATATATAGACATCTGACCAAGAACCAGGTCAGACCTTCTGCAACAATCTCATCATCTCATACTGATGCACTATATACAGTGTAAACATCATATTAAATTAAATTCCCCCTCTCCAATATGGAGAAACTCAATTGACAGATTAGCATGCAAAAAGTTTAAAAATTGGTACCACCCATCTAGAAATTTTTGCATCTCTAGTTTATTACAAGTGTTATAGGTATTTTGGTTTGTTCCTTATCTTCTGAAGGCAATATATAATTCTTTTGCTCGTATTTTATGCACAAAGAAAAAAATGTAATGTCATGCTATCAAAATATCATTCAATTTTTATGCACTTCCATTAAAATTAATTATATCTGTTTAAATTTGTTTCTTTTCCAGATTTAGAAATATTTTTAAAATAATAATTAACACTGTACCTAACATTAATGTAATGATAACAAATGTGGGGCCCACGTATTGGGCAATATCATGTCAGAAATTTTGGACTTTAGTTTTTTAGTCTTACCTTGATTTCATGCGAATGGTACAGGTGATACTTTGGCATGTTATGGCTAACCGACAAATTCTTAGTCTCCCCCACGGTAAAAAAATAGCTGGGTGTATGTAGATGTGATATGATCGATGATGATGCCATGAGGCCAAGGCCATCATCATAACCAAAGTATCGTTTACCCTTTGTCAGAGGAGAGGTAATTTTAAAAACTTAAATTCATGTAAATTTATTATATATTAAGAATTTGATAAAAAATAAAAAAATATGAGTATAATTAAAATTAATAGTTAAAAAATTAAATTATATTAATTATTTAAAATTATATTATTTTTAATTTTATCTATTTAAATATTAATATACAATGAATTCATTTAATATTTGACGAAGTCAAATTGTCATAATATTTTCCTTATAAAAAGGACCTGCCTCCATCTTCCCCATCACTATTATTCAGTATTCACTACAGCATATATAAACATAGTAGTACTATCTAATAGCTATAGCATCTCTCTAGTTAATCTCTCTCTCTCTCTCTGTGAAAATGGGGATCAAGCTTTATGGCCTAGCAATGTCCACAAATACCACTCGTGTCATGGTGTGTCTCCATGAGAAAGAGGTGGATTTTGAGCTTGTTCCTGTCAATGTCTTCACCGGAGAGCACAAACTCCCTCCTTTTCTCTCCAAGAACGTAACACCTTCACTCTTAATTTTCATTCTTGCTTAATTACTTCCTCATTTCATTTCTCAATACTTGCTTAATTATACATGCATGCAGCCCTACGGTCTGATTCCAGCTCTTGAAGATGACGATCTCACTCTCTTTGGTATGCTTCCCTTCTATTTCTTTTCAGCTTTCTGCACTACTGTTTAATTTTCTGCCTGCATGTGTCTTCCACATATACAGAATACATCATCTAATAGAAAGGTTTCAGCTTTAGTGCTAAGTTCTAACCTTAGCCTAATCCAAACCCCAGATGCATGTCCCACCTGTTACACTACTTAGCTATACATAATAACTTCAAAAGACTACACTTGCATAAAGTCTTACAGCCATTTACATAACAGAAAATTTTTTTGAAACATGAAGTAGATATCGTAAAAACTATATATTCATTATCTATGTAACAGGTTTTGTTCTGTTTTGTGGTTGGTGGAATGAAATAATAATGTGATTCATGAAATAATATGAGTTGATGATATATGTTTGTGGACGTACAACACAACAGAGTCGAGAGCTATAACAGCATACATAGCTGAAAAATACAAGGAAACAGGACCTGATCTGATACGGAAGAATGAGCCAAAAGAAAGTGCATTGGTGAGAGTGTGGACAGAGGTAGAGTCACAATCCTACGACCCAGCAATCTCACCCATCATCTATCAATACTTCGTAGCTCCATTTCAAGGCAAAGAGCCCGACCAATCTGTGATTGAACCCAACGTGGAGAAGGTTAAGAATGTTCTTGATGTGTACGAGAAGAGGCTGAGCACTACCAAGTACCTTGCTGGAGATTGTTTCACTCTTGCTGATCTTAATCACATCACTAGCACTCACTACTTCATGAACACTCCTTGTGCTTCCATTATCAATGATCGTCCTCATGTTAAGGCTTGGTGGCAAGATATCTCTTCCAGGCCTTCTTTCCACAAGGTTGTGGATGGCCTCACTTTTGGTCAGAAATGACTCACAATTCACAAACCACTTTGTTAGCTTTAATTTCTTTCACAACAATCTCTCTGTTACTGTTATCTTAGACTTCTCAGAAGCCACTGTGATTACTTTATATATGTATTTTATTGTCTATCCACTTGAGTTGAATTTGGATTGCTTCTCTGATTCTATATTTGTGTGATCGTGATCCTTAATAATAAATTAAAGACAAGTCTTATAAAATTTAGCTTTGAATTACTCGCTCATTTCACAAAAATTCTTAGACCCGGCGAAGCTTTGACCCCATTGTAAAAGTGAATTTGTTCAAAAAAACTCAATTGTCAGCATGAAAGATGCATAATTATAATAAAAATTATTTATAACTTGTTTTCAGACACAACTTTTTCATCCAAGATTCAAGTTCCAATTAATATGTGCCGTAAAGTTCTCGAACCATTAGACCAGCACCTTTTGAATTTCTTTTGTGGCCACGTATGTATTTTGACAGATCTGGTTTGTTTGATTAGTCAAAACTCATAACAACTTCTCATAACTGTTAGAATCTCCGAACAATATAGAGAAAGGAGTATAAATAACAATAACAAGCATGGCCTCATGAAATCAAAATCATGGCACCAATAAAAGTTCATGGAATCCCCTTCTCCTCCGCCTGCCTGCGAGTTGTTGCATGCCTTTATGAGAAGGAGCTTGATTGGTTTGAGTTTGTTCTCATTGACATGAAAAATGGAGAACACAAAAAGGAACCCTTCATTTCTCTAAAAGTGGATTTATTGTAGAATTTTCTATTGTTAACTATAGTGTACATACGTCCTACTGTAAGAATCCCTTTCATTATATATATTTTATAGTTTACACAAGAATTAACTTCTATTGCATCTCCTGCTCTTTTGCCCATTCAATTCTAACCAAATAATTTCCTTTTTTTTAAATGTCCCTTTTTGGCACAGCCTTTTGGTAAAGTTCCAGTCTTTCAAGATGGCGCTCTCACGCTCCTTGGTAAGAGTAGGACAAATTGAAAGATAATTAACTCATCAATTTACTAAGTAATAATTGACTCTCCCAATTCTTAGGTTTATTTACCTCTACACTAAAATGAGTAAAAATTATTTTAATTTAAGTGTTAATGTAAAATTATAACTATTATTAATTAAATAGTTCATCAGTCAATCAAATATTTCTTCAACAAGTGGTTAGAGTATTGGTTTTTTTTTTTTAAAAAAATCCTTTTATTTGGGGATGCCATGTGCATGAGCTAGGGGACTGAATCAAATTTTAGAGTTGAAAAAGTAAATTGCAAAATCGGGGGGGTTTGTACATTTTAATCTTTGTTTTATCTGGGGATTTTGAAGGAATAACCCTGTGGAAATGCAGAATCAAGGGCGATCACACAATATATTGAGCATGAGTATGGAGATAAAGGGACACAGCTAATAAGCAAAGAGTCGAAGAAGATGGCGATAATGAGGGTATGGCTAGAAGTGGAGAGCCAGCTTTAAAACTTGGGTGGGAGCAGCTGGTGAAGCCCATGTTGGGGATGCTCACAGATGCAGCAGTGGTGCAAGAGTCAGAAGCCAAGCTGGCAACTGTTCTTGACGTGTACGAGAATAGATTGTCTGAGTCCAAATACTTGGGAGGTGACAGCTTCAGCTTGGTGGATCTGCATCACCTCCCAAACATTCATAGCTTGATGAAATCTCAGTCCAGCAAGCTGTTGCAATCTCGCCCTCATGTTGCTGCCTGGGTCGCTGATATCACCGCAAGACCAGCTTGGTCTAAGGTCCTTGCCTCCTTGCCTTCCTAATAGTTCATTCATTATAATCTTAAATCTCTTGTGTTTCCATTGTTTCTCCTTTTACATTTTCCAGGCTGTACCTACTACTCTAACGGAAATTAATAAATTTTTTTATTTTATCAAATGATCTCAAATTCTGCCCCCTAGATATTGATATTGTAAAATTTTCTTCATAAGGTTTTCAGATAAGTAAGATGATCTAATATTGAAAAAATGGCGTAATCAAGGATCTTATAATTTGGAGTCGAAAGGGGTCGGTGCAATATTCACTGGGAAGAATAGAAGGTTGTCCACTCATTTATATATGGAGAAAGGCAATTAGCAGCAATTGTTTGTTTATTTATTGTTACTTCTGGTCCTTTGGATTTATCTGTATATTTCGTTTAAACTCGTGTTCCTCTAGTTTTATATCATTTCTCGAATTAACCAATTATTAGTTACTGAATTTCAAGTTTCTTGGTAAAGTGATACCATTATTACTTGGATAACATGAGCCACACAAGGTAACAACAGAGAATGCTGGAGATGGTCCGATGGAAGTTGGTTGGTATCCGACCTTATGTGTTAATAATGCATCTGTGGACTTATGTTTTCTTTATCAATTCATCATCACATAAGACAATTTTCTTATTTTACATATTTATCTGTTAACCTTGTATAGAAGCACTGTATAAGTATCACTTTCAATCTTTATAAATGCTTGTAATTTTGATGCTCTCTGATTGTTCAGATCCTAGATAAAACTCACTCAGACTAGTGGGTGTGGAAATTATAGAAAGCTCGTGTCAGGACACCTTTATTTTGTGTTTTAGAAAGCATATTCTAAGATATACTATATTTAATCTGAGCCTTCTTTAGCCTGCTGAAATGTTTGAAGCACTGTGGTACGGTCAAGCATTAAGGTCTTGTTTAGCCATCAAATATCATCCTTTTGCAGACTTTTTGTCAACTTAATTAATAATTTTGATAATGAGAGCCATTATCTTTATCATTGATTATATGGGAAAGAAGATGAGGCAATAAAAGAATAAAAAAATGATGATCGTAGTGACAAATCATTTTCCTAAAAGACTGTCAAAACCATTAGCATTAGCTTATTTGAAGTTGAAGATAAAGGAGTGTCCATCATGATCCCCGTACTATATTGATATGGATGTTTTGTACTGATATTGGATGTTATGGCTATATAATATCCCAAAGACTGCGTAGCGCATCAAATTCTTTCTCTTGTGATTAATAGTCTCACTTTCGTGACAAACCATTGATTTGTTATATGCATATCTCTCAGCTTCCAATTTTTGTTCCTATAAAGAGATATACGACTGGCATGCATAAACCAGTTAGCTTCTGCTCAGGGTTTCGTTTGCAGTTGGGAATATTTTAAAATTGTAACTACTTTGCTATTATGCCATTAGATGATAAGAGATATCATTTTATATTGTTGCCATTTTCCTTTAATTATATGAGTGAGGACACTGTGGGACCTAGATACTTTACCATTCAACCTTATAGAATTCAAAAAATTGAACGTGGCAAGTACACAACTACACATTTCCATGCTGTCATTAAATTGTGATTATTTAGTTATATACACTAAATATTTGTTCAGTTAAAAGTAACTGGAAGCAAAACCTGCTTTGACAGACTACTGCAGATATTTCACAGCTAGCATGCAGTCAAGCAAAGTTGAGGCAAACCAATTGTTTGAGAGACCACTGAACATTTGAAGTGTTGTGTGGAATGAATCAGTTTGATTGATATGAGAGTTAGGTGGGGACAAGGACAGGGATAGATTGAGTATATATGTGAATGTGAGTTATATGCATTTAGTTGAAACTTGAAACTGAATAGTTGGGACTTAGGTTGGGAGGATGGGATGATAAATGCAAATGGCACTTGGAAAGCGAGCATGGCAATTGTGATCTGAGAGGAGCTATCAATAGGATTTGAATTTTACAGAAAGCATAAAGTTGATTTATTAGTACTGTGGGTGGAGGCACAATTCAGATGCTTCTGTAATACAAACAACCCAACCTCTCCAGCCAAGTACCACGGTAAAGCTAAATTATGGTACTGTTTTGATCATTGGCTTTTTGAATACTTCCATGCCTCTCTTTGATTATGGGGTATATATCTTAATGGGATGTCATGTAGTTTGATAAATAACATGGCATCATCATCATCATGGTAATTATTCTTCTTATTTAGTAATTAAAGACGAATGTTCGTGTCAAAATTTGGTATCTCTACATTCCCATTATTGTACGTACTGGCCCCTCCCTTTTGGTTAAATTACTCATCTCCAATATTTCATCAAATCCACTTTGGCTGATTACGCTGGTGCTTGACCGTGTTAGTTGAAGTGCTATCTCTTAATGATTTCATGAACCTTGTAGCACTAGCCTCTCCAATCTCCATGGATGGTACAGCAGGTGGGTCCATAATCATATGGGGTTGAAGGGGCAGGAGGACCAATATATCAGAGGCAACATTGAGTGGAACTAAAAGTGATGAACCTCTCAAAACCGTCTCATCTCACCGTCATCTCACCGTTTGAGAGCTGCATTATACATGCCACTCAAAAGTTTATGCAAAGGACTTTCTAGACCCCACCTCCGTTTTTCACATGCTAGTGCTACCAATAGTAACTAAAAGTCTAAAATATATAAAAACTAATCAGTTATCTTGAAACTTTTTTTTTTCTTTTGGTTAAGATTCCTTTTCTAATTAGAATCAGCAATTGAGAACAGGACCTATCAGAGATGAGAGATGAAGATGTTGTGGTAGAAGAACAAGTAACAACTGCATGCCGTCCTGATTGGCGTCTTACACTCTTACAACACGTGGGCCACACGTGACTTTTTTTAAGTACTAATTACCTTTGAAGCCCCCCTTAAGTGCCTTAATTATCTCTCTCTGGTGGCGTGATGTGTTACAAGCATAGTACTTAGTATTTAGTAACATCCACACGTCATCAAATGCTGTTGCCTCGATCTATCAAGAGTTAAAATACTTGTGTTTTACTTATAAATCCCCCCCCTAACTCCAAATATTTGGCCACCAACAAACACACTCACAGTCAAGTCTCTTGAGATCCCTTCCTTCCCATATGGCAGCCAAACCTGCGGAAGAAGCTCCTGCTGTAGAAACTTTGAAATACCAGGTATTCAACACACACCCACCCCTTTCCTCTCTCAAATCTACTTGATTGATTCATTAATTTCTTTTGCATTCAAATGTACTTCTCTCTCCATTCACTTTTCATTGTATTCTAACTTCACCTTAATTATTTAGACGTGGGTGTTAAAAGTCTTTATCCACTGCGAAGGCTGCAAGAAGAAAGTCAAGAAAGTTCTTCAGGGAATCGATGGTATCTATTTATTCATCTCTAATCCAAACTATACAATGTCTCTTTTTAAGTTGGTTTGTTTTTGCAATTGATAATTAGTACATATGTGTGTATGATGCATGTGTTGTTTAATTATAGGGGTTTATACAACGGAAATTGACTCTCAGCAGCACAAGGTTAAAGTGACTGGTAACGTGGACGCAGACATTCTCATCAAGAAGCTTGTAAGATCGGGCAAATTAGTGGAGCTTTTGCCGGAACCAAAACTCCAGAACAAAAATAACAAGTCTGCAAAATCCAAGGGCGGCGGCGGCGGCAAGCAGATAGAAGAATTAGGCCAGAAAGACAGTGAACCACTTGGCGAAAATGATGAAGACCAAAAGGGTTCATTAGCTATCAATCAAGACTCAACCAAAGATCACATTGAATGTGATGACGAGGTTGCAGGTGGTAGTGAAGGCGGTAAAAAGAAGAAAAAGAATAAGAAAAAGAAGAACAGCAATAACGATGTTAACAATACTTCTCCCACTAATGTTAATGGTGGTCATCAAGAAAGTATAAGCGAAGCAGTACCCGTTACCGGTGTCAACGTGGCTAATGCTATGGATTCCATGGATCTTATTAGGCCCCCACTTCAGCTAGCTTACCCATACTCTCCTCCACAACTCTACTATTCACCTTCTCAAGTATATCAACATGGGCTAAGCTATAACACAGCATATCCCAATTCTACTTCTTCCTATTATGCTCCTTCTATGCATGCTAATTATACTACGTACCCCCATCTTCCCCCACCTCCTCCATCCTCTCTTCCCATCAATCTTCATCATGACCACCGTGAATACGAAGGTGGATGCTCGGTTATGTAGTACAAGTATATTTTAATATTCAGGGGAATCGGAAATTGGGTTTTAAGTTTTGTATTATGCCCTACGCCTACGACAATATGAAGTAGCTGTAATTTGTAAAGGGTGTGGACAGAAATTAGAACAGGGTATAAAGGGTCGTCTTTAATTTTATGTCCTATTATTTATTCAGTGTTCTGATGTTAAAACTAAAGCTTCAGGGGTTTGCTTAGCTAAAGGCCATTACGCTTGTAGTGCTCTGTAATTTGTAGGACCTGAATTCCCCTTTTCCCCTTTCAATCTTATGTGTAAAGTAGTTTTTTTTGTGTACCAAAATCTCTCCTTTCTCTTTCTCTTTCTCTTTCCATATTATTTAGCAGCTGGTAATTAAATACGTATCTAATTTCCATACATCCAAGTAGCAAACTAGTGTTCTTGTCAATATGCATAATTTTATTTCACCTAATTCAGCGTACCAAAATCTATCTTCTTTCTCTTTGTCAATATTGATTGACATCATCCTGTAGGAAATGCTTGATCGACTTTTGGAAAAATAGCTACTTTTTTTCCTTTCCTTCTTTTGAATCATTCAAGAACTGGTGGTGGGCGCAAAGATCAATAATAATAAGGATAGCTTTCTTTTTTTAAAAAAAATAAATAAATATTATTTTTATATTTTTATTATTAAATTTTTAAATTAAAAATTTATGTGTATAATTTATATAATTTTTTTAAAAAAATTTATATATTTTATTTTGATTGAAAAATATAAGATTAATCTTTTTCTGTTTTGACATTTTTTTTGTCTTTAATACTTATGGGAGCTTAATTAATTAGAAAGATGAGAATTTGCATCCATTTGAACATAAAGAACAAATAACATGTGGAAGATATACTTCATCAGAACTTATAAAATGTTATGAAGCGCATATTTTATCAAGAGTATAGTATTCTGACCCAAAAAAAAAAAAAAGGAGATAGTATTCTCATAGCCAGGATGATATCAGATATCGTTTAGCACTAAGGAATTAAAATTTATGTCCTTTACGTTACTCTCTGCCTCTAAGCTCAGCCCAAAATTCAGCAGTATTTCTCCTTCTCAGCAAAATTTCTAGCTTTAAAGCCCCCAAGAATGTGAACTCTAAGAAAAATAATTAGGTCGAAGAATGAATAATCAGTCATGACAATTTATTAATGCTAAATAGAAAATATGAGTTCATAAAAACAAAATTTAGGAGGGTCTACTCTGTTTGGATTAATTATTAAAATAATTAATGAAATCAAAAGTTGTCTTTCATGTACGCTTTAGATGCAAAAGATGGAATATATGGTATGATTTCTTGGGTCCCCTTGCCTGCCTATGATTTATCTAGAACTAGAACCTAGAAAATTCCCATCTTCTTTCCTCAACAATGTCTCCAAACAGCGTTGCTTTCAATCATAGGATTAACTTTGTAGCATTCCAAGGCTAAAGAAGAACCCTGTTATAGATATGCATGATTCAATTTCCTTAAATGCAATTTCTTATAATCTGATTATTAATTTTTTCATGAAATATGATATATAAAAAATTAAAATCTCAATTATATAGTAGTCAATTGAAATTATCATCACGATATGAATTCTGATTGAAATTAGTCAAATATAAAAATTTTATTTAAAATAAAAAATAAAAAAAAAACGTCAGGTATGCATTTATAACACTAACTGAGACGATGATCCTTTTTTATATTGTGTTTCTCACGATTACAAGTAGTCAAAAAAATACGCATTACGCTAATATGAACGAAAAAACTTTAATTATAAGATTAATTAATTTCTTGAAGATGGTTAATAATTCGATTATTGCCTAGTTTATCTTTAATTTCAACAAAAGTTGTCACCTAGACGCTAAATGCTCCAAAAGAAAAGTTATATTTTTTGTCAAAATATAATTATTTCGGAAGCAAATTTAACTGTTAGTGTTAACTTAAACCAACTTGGTAATAATCATACTCAAATGTGGATTGTACACCTAAAACTAGAGTGTTGAATTTATTCTTAACGTAATAATACTTCAAGTATATAAAAACTTTAAAATTCATACAAAAAGTTAAAAAATTTGAAAAACCTAGGAAGAAAGTTCAGTTTCTCTCCATGTGTTATCATTTATATATATATATATATATTGCTTTTATATGAGATCCAGTATTTTAATTGAAACAGTAGTGTAATTTTCTTTCAATTGATTATCGGAAGGAACTCTAATGTACTATGTGAAACGACAAGTCGTCTAGCTAAGTCAAAACGCAAAACTCAAAAACAGTAACTCGACCAGACGTAGATACAATGCCACGTGTAATCATGTCAGATCTAGACTCCGACTCAAAACAGTTTTCTGCGGTCACGGTTCTCAAGGACTGCACAGACACTCGCCCCCTTATCATTTCACCGATAACCCTCCTTCTGATCACATGGTGGCCACCGTAATAGACGGCAAAGCCGTCGCTCAAGCCATTCGATCTGAAATTTCCGATGAGGTTCGCCTTCTCTCTCAAAAATACGGCAAGGTAAACTCTTCTTTTTCTCTTTTAAAATTATTTCTTTTTTCTGGAAATAGAACCTAGCAAATCTTGACCGAATTTCAGTAACTTATACTTCTAAACTATGGAAATCTAATATAGTATGACACTAATTTTTAATTGATTGCTTCATGCAGGTTCCAGGACTGGCGGTAGTGATTGTCGGTAACAGGAAAGATTCACAGAGCTATGTGAGTATGAAGAGAAAGGCGTGTGCTGAAGTTGGGATCAAGTCCTTTGATGTAGACCTTCCTGAGCAAGTATCCGAAGCCGATTTAGTCAAACAAGTCCACAAGTTAAATGCTAATCCTGATGTACATGGTGGGTCAGTTATTAACCAAATTGTGTTTGTCTTCAATATCATCTTTGCATGTGTTATCGTAGTTTTAGGTCCTTTGTGTTTGCCATTGATGATACAAAATTAAGTTTTCATTTCTTATGTGGAGAGGAGTAAGAAGTCGAGTATACTCTTAGAATTGTTTGACTACTTTACTAAGCAATTTAGATGCTGAACTTCAAGTTAATTTTGAATGAAAAATTTTGATGTGAAACTCCTCAAATGACAATATCAGTAAGAGAGTAAGACGCATATTTGCATGTTTCCTGGTTCCTGCCAATGTTTTCTTGATCCTTTTATTAAAAACTAAAATAAATAAGAAATGTTTCCTGAGAAGGAAAGTAAAGAATTAGAGCAGTGGAGGTTAACATATCCTCCAAATAGAAACAAGAAAAAGCAAAAACCAGACAACAGAGGAAAGACACTTAAACTAAGCACGACATACCATATCCGTAAGAGAAGCCCCACAAAACTATTCATAAGCTGATACATGTTAAACTGATAGAAAAATATACTGGGTGCATAATTGTCTACTAATTTGAAGTGAAATAACTTAAGCCACATAAAGCATTGTTTTATCTTTTCCAACACTGTTGCAGAATCTACTTCCTTTGGGTCAAGAATGTGTCAATAATTTTTAGGTCTGAGATGATAGATTGGACATATCTGAAACCTGCATATTCTTGTGTATCCACAGGTATATTGGTTCAACTTCCCTTGCCGAAGCATATAAATGAAGAGAAAGTTTTGACTGAAATCAGCCTTGAGAAGGATGTAGATGGTTTTCATCCTTTAAATATCGGCAAGCTTGCAATGAAAGGCAGAGAACCTCTATTTCATCCTTGCACTCCTAAGGCAAATCCGCTTTATTCTGAAAAACTTTGCAATGGACTAGATTATTTCAAGAAATGTGTCGATTTTAATTAACTCGTTGTAAAAAAAGTTTGCTGAAGCTGCTTCAGATGGCGTTTGATGATGGAAATGTTTTATCATATAAGTTTTGGATAGGTGATGAAATCTGAGAGACCTATATCTAAAATGTTTGAACACTAATAAATTTAAGAGTTGAAGATAGAGATGCACAAAAATTGACAATAATTTGAACTCATAACACACTTTTATGAAATTGGAAAAAAAAAAATTTGTTACTAAAATTGGAAAGAATTTATTTTCAATATACTTAAACTCCGTGTTTTTCCTGAACCTCTAGGAAGGTCTTTTTAATTTTATGCTTTCCTTTTTGGTTTTTTAAATCAAACCACTTTAGCTTTTCGAGCATGTAGTACCATAATTTAGCTTGAGAAGTAGTTTCTCAAAATCTTGAGAATATACTTTACTACTTGCATGCAGGGATGTCTTGAACTTCTACATCGAAATGGTATAAGTATTAAGGGCAAGAAAGCAGTTGTGGTTGGTCGAAGTAATATTGTTGGATTGCCAGTTTCAATGCTTCTTCTTAAAGCGGATGCTACAGTTACGATTGTCCATTCACACACAAGTGAACCAGAAAGAATCATACGCGAAGCAGATATTGTAATTGCAGCTGCAGGACAACCGAATATGGTAATTAGCAAAACATATTTAACTACATCTTCATCTTATTTGTTACAAAATATCACCTTTCAACTAAGTTGACTCATTGCACAATTTTGGTTGGGTTTCAAATTTAAGCACTTGAAATGGTTCTTACTATAAATGTACATATAACAAAAGTTATCAGTCTTGTTGCTTTAAGAAGTAGCCCTTATTGAGTTTCTCCTATATGTTCTCCCATACTGGGTAAACATGCAATGATACAAATCAGTTACAGGTACAGATGTACATTAGCTGTGAAGTGCCACTGGGGCTTTTGAAGAGCATTCTTTACTGAAGTTGATTTTCCCTTCAAGTCAAGGGTGTAACTATAGACAATAGTTTCCTACACACACACACACACACAAAAAAAAATAAAGAAACGTAACAAAGATTCCTTTTTTCTTAGCTTTTAATCAAGTTAAATTGTTCTATGCTCACAAGTCAATCCAACAGCTACCAGAAGGGAAATTAGCAGTAAGGCCTGTTTATAGAAATTCAGAAAAAATACAGCTAAGGGCTTTGTATATCAGCATCTATCTGCTGTTAATAGTTGGCTTCTTCCTGATGGAGAGTGTCTCATGAAATTCTGTACTTTTCAGATCAAGGGCAGTTGGATCAAACCTGGAGCTGCAGTCATAGATGTTGGCACAAATGCTGTAGATGACCCAAGCAAGAAGTCAGGTTATAGGCTAGTTGGAGATGTAGATTTTGAGGAAGCATCTAAAGTTGCTGGATGGATAACTCCTGTTCCCGGTGGTGTGGGTCCAATGACAGTCACAATGTTACTCAAGAATACGTTGGAGGGTGCCAAACGCAACCTTGAGCAGAGAAACTGAGTTACTAACCGATTCGCCTTATGTCTAATTCGAGAAAAAAAGATTTTTTCTTTTTGTTTAATTCCTTAAGTTAATAATTCTGCGAGAATCATTGTGATATGAATGAATTTTTGTGAATTCTCTGCGTGAAAGAAGAGTTGGATTCTGGTTCTCTCATCCTTTTGGTCTCAAACTCGTTTTAGGTTTTCTTTTCTTCTTTCTCGTTTGGCTGACAAGAAGTCGCCACCATTTATACCTCAGAAGAAGCATTCTGAATCACTTTTAAAAACATGCTTTCATTAGAATCTCCTATTTAGGCTTGTGAGTCCTAAGTTTAATCATTAATGCCTCCTATAGGTAGCGGCTAAAATGTGGATAATCCTAAATGGAACGTTAAAATAGTGAAAAACGTGGCTGGACGGCGGTGCTGCAAATCAGGGACTACGCGATCGTGATATGAAGTCTATCGTGGTAATCTAGATCTTCTAATTGAATTAAGTAAACAGAATGGTTCTTGTCTTCTTGTTATTCTGCCCAACCAATCTCTACGTGTTAACTTAACACATCAGTCCCAATAATTAGCTTATTAGCAATGAAACTGGGGTACGTTGACGAGCTTCTAAACTTCCCTTCAACATAGAAATAGAAACTGACAGCTCTAAAAGAAGTGAGAAAAATACATAATGCACAGGCCAATCTATTAAATGATCAGCCTTCAGTTTATCTTACTTTCTTTACATCCAATCACCCTGAGTAATAGGCTGCGCAGGTAAAGACTACGTGGAAGCTTCATCCTTTAGGTAAATATTTATATTTGATATGATTTTCTTGGTTGCTAACTACCAGATCTGTTGGTCAAAATGATCGATGCACATAACTAGCTCCAGTGCTGGCCTTTTTCTTACGTAAGAAAATAACGATCACGCCTATGCAGCTCTACTCATTCGGAAGACAAGATTTTCAATGCTTCCCTAACTCAGCCACCTACCCAAATTTCGTAGTTCTTACATTGGCTTATGCACTTAACAAATATTGCCCTTTGCTCCTTCTGGAAAAATTTGAACAAATGACATGGACGGACACGATTCAAATTTGTTGACCCTGGACTTAATGGGGCGCCTGGTGAAGGGCTCGTCTTTATGTGTCTAAATTTGGCTCAGGATGGTCCGCCTCGATCATTCTTGTGTGCAGTGTGATTAAGGAAATTGGTTATGACGGTCCGAATGTCTTGCCATGCTCAGGTATGCATTACAACTACGTACGTCTTTGTTTGTGTGTTTTATGTTGCTTAGCAAACAAATAATAGTTTATATGTTTCTAACTAAGAAATTCGCCTAATCCATTTTGAAATTCTTTAGAAAATATCTTATGGTGAATAGGAGTTGGGCTTCCACATCTGTTAAGAGTGTACCTCATGTTGTCACCTTCCCTTTTGTCTAAGAAGATGTCTGGCTGAGTTTTTTACTAGTTAAAGATTGAGAGGACACTAGTCATGCACCAAGCTGTTGCTGCTTTTAATTCAAATCTTTAACCCATGGCAGTAGGATAACATCGATTAAGTAGCTGCTGCAATTGGGTTCCAGCGTGGACCCCAAACTTAGATTGATTGGATTATGATTTGGAACAGTTGATTGGAAGTCCATAAAGTAAAGGTGTAGACTGCATTTGCTAGGAGCTTCCAGAGCATTCTAAATGAACAAGTAGCCACGGGAATGCTTGTGGATAACACCTACTGCACACAGAAACAGGTATAATACAATACAAGTATAGTCTGCAGCATAATTTAATTTGTGGCATAGTGTACGGGCAAAACTTGTGCTTCTCGTGAGTAGATTCCCTAATATTGGACTGTATTGCTGCAACTGACAGCAGCACTAGCAAATATCAACCCCGCCAGATTTATGCCTTTGCAATATATACCTAGTTTACTTTATCTACATTTTTCTTTCATAGTAGACCCACCTAATTAACAAACTTCTCTACAACAATATTTGCCGCGGTAGATGAGTGCGCTTGTGTGTGTGAAACACGCACACACAAGCACGCAGAAACTTTATAGCATTTCTCGATGACAAGATTGAAAGTACTTGCGTTCCTTTTTATCCTCCCTTTGCTTTCTTCCCATAAACTTTGGCTTTAATCATATGCAAGCAAACTTTGAAGCTTTTCTCCTTTGGAAATTTGGTTATACGGCTAATATCTAGGCTATAACTCCTATGTAATATTAACTTAATGTTCATTGGAAAGATATAATGAACCTAGTAACCTAGTTAAGGACCAAGGGTAATGACTAATGATGAACAATGAATACCATGAACTTGATTAAGTGCATATCATATCAAATATCAATGCATGTCTCATCCCACCTCTCATCATTTGTGTCAGACGTATTACTCACTAGCCACTATAGGTACAGGAGCATTTGAGATGTATTGTCCCTTCTCTTTTCACAATTTCACTCATTATTATGGAGTTTCAAGGTGTACGGAACGTGGATATGACATTGCATAGCACTTTATGTGGTCGGGCGAAGACCACAGTAGATTGTTGAGTGGGAAGATTTCAAGAGCACTCGAGAGCAACGTCTCCATCAATGATATGAAACTGAGAAAAAGTTATGGGCAAGTTTATACTTTTTGGTGGTGCTGTTAGAACATGCTCTTCTGTATACCAAATAGTGCGTCTTATTGAAGAAGCGTGCAATTTGCTAAATCATTGTATTAAAGTATATGCAATATTCAAGTGTAATATTAAACCAAAATTCACAGTATCAATCCCCTTAAATTCAAACGCTTAATAATTTCTCCTCTCTAGCAGTCTAGCTACAATCTCCCTAATCCTTATCATTATACCTCATGAATTTATCTCTCAAGGCTCAACTTTATTTTTTTCTTATCTTTCTGAATGGATAGAGATAAAACTTTACCAACACCAACATAAAGCTCTCCTTATTCGACAAGTTATTTCACAATTTCCGTTCGCACTATGCGGTCTCTACTACGTAGACAAACCCCTTTTGGATCTTTCACAATCCGTCATTTCCTTTGAAAATTTGCAAAAGGAAAACTGCATGCGCATGCTGATGCTGGGGCGCGATTATTACTACGACAAAGCGTATGAAACTCCACAAATTTCAAAGAAGCTATTACACCAACATTCAGTGTCTAAGATGAATAGCTTCGGCTGATTGGACTGTCTCTAAGTAATTGACATATTATTTGAATCTGAGAACCGTAGCACAGGCAATCATGAATAGAATTGTATGCAATTCTGATGAACACTCCTGTATTATCCCAAAATTGTTAGAGTGACAGTAGGTAATTGTTTAAGATTCTGTGCCTAATCCATGTAATCTTTCTAGTCTTCTATCCTCTTGCTCATCTGATTTGCATTGTTTCAGGTGAATTTACGTTCTCTGCTGTCAATTTGCACCATTAGTATTATCTAACGAGGGTCAAAATGCAATAGACGAGTCTGTACAAGAAACCTTCCTGATTCCTGAACCCGAAAAATTCCTACTATCACATGCGGTTACCTTTGTTTTACAGCCTCATCTGAATAGGTAGTTCGAATTTTAATGATTAAATCTCTCATATCAAAATCATTTGGCAAATCCATTCTTAATTATGCTTTCTCTTCTCAGAGACTATCATATTTATACTTTCGGGCTTTGGCAGGACACCATTATCACTCATGCTGATATATTTTCGTACCTTCACAAAATTGTCCAAAATCCAAACTTTCAGCTCCATTTTTTTGTCGTACAAAGATTCTACGGTTCATTATCCTTACTATTTACCCATGATTTAATCTAGTAGTTTTGCATTTGCAAGCATGATTATATCATAGCTAAAAGTTGCAGCTTTTGCTTTTAAAAAGACAATGTAGATGATTACAGATTTGATTAATCAAAGGCCACATCCTTTTGCAGCAACCTAATTAAGGTAATAGCAAAATGGAAGTGGGAACAGTAAACAAAAAGTTATTAGGTCTTGGAAGACAATTAATTAACACGTCTTATTATTAGCGCCCCATTTGGGATCTCTAGGACTGAAGAAAGACGCTGCAACTTTAGAGTTGAGGAGCTTGAGTGCTTTCTTAGACTTAATGCACCTTGGCGTCTTGTACTGATTGATTGAAGCCCCTTGGCTAATGAACAAGTCCATCAATGCCTCAAATGTTCCTGCCTCCACCACTCTTATCTCTAGTGGCCCTACAGATTTGTCATTGCTCCTGCATCTTCTGTACACGTAGTCTAGATGCTCTTCCACTGCAATACAGCACTCCTCAAGCACATTTGCATCAAGTTGATCCACTGACTTCATTTTTGAGCCGTGATGTAGGATCTCCCAGTAAAGTACGTAGTGTCCTGGCATTGAAGATGTGTCAGAGTAGCTTGTGTACTCCACAAGCAGAGCATCATGAGGCTCTAGCAATTTCTTGGCCATGGTGATGCTCTTGTGCAAATCATCTTCATTGGTTTTGTCGTTGTCAATGCTGAGTACGACATTCCTCCTGCAAATGAATCGGAATTGTGGGGCTTTATTGTGGAATCCCACCACTTGGAGCACATCACCGATACGATACCGATACAGTCCTAAAATATTGGAGTAATTTTTAGAGACCAAAAGAAATGCATCAGTGCCATATAATAATATAAAATGCCTGCCTTAAAAATTGGGTTTGTTCAATAAAAGGGTGACTTATTTTGGAGCTCACCGGCGAAGGTAGTGATGACTAGCTCATAAAAGCAGCCAAGCTTGACATGCATCAAATCCACGAGCTTATCATTAGGGACTTCCTCCTCTTCATCAAAGTCCATGAGCAGTTTCCCGTTATGTCCAAGAGGAAGGAATTCAAAATAGCCCATGTTTGGCAAGAGGGTAAAAGCAACATCCGCAGGGTCACAAAAAGGTTTCAAATTGACCCCGAAATAACACTCGGACGAAGCATACATAGTACAAACCAAAGGCAATTTCCCCTCACTGTAGTACTTGAGAGCAGGCACATATTGAGCCATGGACCCTGTGACCACTGCCTCAATGTACTTGGCCCTTGGCCAAAGCTCGCACAGAATCCCCTTCCAACACGTTTTGCTGCAGATTTCACTGATCTCATCAGCAAGAGTAGGGTCTGGAGAAAGCATGATGGACATGCATGAGCAGCATCCTGGATCTGTTATGGAAGAATTCAGCTTCCCACTTCGGATGTCCTCACATAGGAGCTTCCAGTTTCGTTCAAGGAAGGAAATGGCTCGGAGAAATGCTGAAGCAAAGACAGCACCGAGCCTTAGAACTTGGTGACGATGAACCAGACCGGCTAGCAATTGACAGTACATGCTTTGGTTGCTGTCATTGCAGAGAATGGTTTGGTCAGGACTTGTGAAATCATTCCAAGGATCTCTTGTACGGCACTTGAAGTGCTTGCTCTTGTAGTAGCTTGTTAACACAGTCCTGGCAGGCATGCCACAAGGAGTGGACATTTCTGCCTTCACAAAGTACAGATACATTGCCTTTCCCTCATCAAGACCAGGAACATACCTAAAGTTCAACTAGGTCAATACTTAATACATGGGTGTAATAGTCGTTTCTGTCACGTTTTATGATGCAATTATGTGGATGCACTATATGCAATACATGTCAACCTGCACTAGTTAACACAGAATATGGAAATTTGTCTAGCAAAAGCATAAACGTAACCGATGCATAGTAATGGGCCCTCCACTTATTATTTATTAACTGTGATGTCATATCTTATCCTATTCCTTAGGATATATGGTTAGAAGGGAGAATCATATTTGAGTTAAGTAACTAATTGGACATTCTAAGTGCAACTAAAGGGTTAAGTTAAACAAGTGTCTACATGCATAATCAACTAAAAGAAAGTTAGAAATTTAAGATAGATGGATGAGTGCATTTAACTGATTAATGATTGGAAGGATAAGATTATAAACAAAGGTTCGGCGGTCGAGATCTTGAGCTATTGATGGCATGAGTTTAGGCTCTCCTGCAGATGTTCCTGAACTGCACATACCAATAGTACTCAGTTTGTTAACATAACCACAAAGTGAAACTTATAAGGAATGAGAAAATATACTACCAGAGGTTAGTTACCTGCATAACATTTCTGTTATTGGGTGACCAGTAATGAGAGAAGAATCTTCCCCATTTGCAATTTTCTGGATGTAGGGGAAGATTCCTTCGTAAGTGACCACTGGAACGCATCGTTTAAACTCTGCCATGTCTGTTATATCTATGGCTCCCCTCATATACTTATTCAGATACTCAGTTTCCCTATTTTGAGTCAAGATCTGTTTCAAAACGCTTTCCTGAACTTCATCAGCTTTCATAGTCAGCCTCTCTATCTCCCTAAGTGCTTCCTCACCTTTGTACTCCAATTTCTTTCCGTCCATGCTCATAACGGGAAGGGAAAAACAAGAGATAGTTTGCAGGTAGAACTCACTAGTGTTTGTAACACTTCTTGTTCACAAGGTTTTGAAAATTTGCAGTGTATATTTATAGAGATAGGTTGTATGTACATTATTGGTCTGGCTAGGTAATGCTTCTCAAAATCTTCTCTTTATTTTTTCTTTTTTCAATTTTACCTTTTATGCCTTGTCACTACATCAATGCAACCCCGTTGGAAACAACTAATGCTGATGCCATCGATGATGTGGTCCCAATCAAACCTTTACTTGATTTCAGTTTAATGACTTAATTATAGAGGTGATATATGGACAACTTATTCCTCATGCAAAATATTGCCTAGTAAGATAGAAATATCTTCCTAAAACCTGTGGTTGCCTAGTAGCAATGACAACTATATAGCACTATTCATGAATTTTCAAACAAATTGTAGGTCCATTTATCTTCTATTTTCCCTGTTGTGCCTACGTGGAATTCATCATTAATGGTTCTGTTGATCCAAAACTAAAATATGTTCCAGAAAAAGCATTAGCTTCCCGCCGTATCATTATCCATTACTGACAGCTACAACCATGTCAGTCACACATTTGTTATTTTGTATCAGTTGAATGAAAGACAAATACACTGTGAAGCATACGGTAAAGCATAAAATAACATTATTATTAAATGTTTCTGTAAAATCTAATGGAAAATGATGTTTTTTGAAAGGGAGGCTCAAATCTGTACCTTTGATAGTGGACTGGAGGTAGAATATTATGTCTATTCTTCAAATTCGATAGCAGGACAACTTCAGACAGTTTCATATAATCATACCTGTATATTGTACGTTACATTAATAAAAAATTAGAATAAATTTAACTATTAATAATTTAATTATAAAAATAAATAAAGATATAACATGTTAACATGGTTTAATCTATATAACCGACTACTTAATAAAAAAAAGTCTTGATTTGTTGTTATTTATATTATACGTTATATCAACAACACTAGCCATGATGAAAATAAGTATCTGGTTCTATTTCATGATTGTCCATCTCTATATCCTTTTCTGCACTTTCTTTAAGGCTAAAGCACCTGATTAGATAAGAATTTCCCTCTCTTTTCAAATTGAAGGCGATCTGTTCAACAGAAGTTGAACCAATACGTCATTTCTTCCCATAATCATGAGTGTACATATTTAACTAGATGCTAGTTAGAAAGATCATTTAAACAAACAAGTTGCAGGTATCAAAAGGTCATTCATAAGTCATAAAACTGATTAACCGCACACAAAAAATTCTTGATACCATACATTTAACTAAATTGGCTTACAAGAATCTAGAATTAAGGGCTTGCCGACCAACTATACGTATATATTTCCCTATCCACGATGAAAACAACTAGTGTCTCAACATAATGTCTAACAGAACAGATTACCAAAACGCCCTTCACATGTCATATTGGCACCTGTATTCATGTCATAGTTTTAGATGCTTTATGAATATATGGGCACTTTGCTTGTTAGCCACCTTAAAAATCTAGCAAAGACAATATTGCTAAGGCAATAGAGTTCGTTTTTTCTAGAACTGGGAGGTTTTGATAGTGCAGGAGAAAGTGACATTTACAATGACTCAATGTAATTTCCATGACAAGTTGGAGCATCAATCAGGATTTTTGTGTCCTCCAATACCTTGTTGGTAATATTCTCTTGACAACATTTTTAATACATAAAATAAAAGGAAAAAATATATTTTATGTCTCCAAATTTTATATTAATTTTTAATTTCATTCTTAAATTTTTTTGTGATCAATTTTGTCTTTAAAGTTTTAAATTACAATCGATTTTGTCTCCCAACTTAACATCATCCAAATTACTAATAAAAAAAGTGATATAATGTTATATTTAAAAAAAAACACAAAGCTGTTATTAAAGTCTTTATTGAAAAATTTATTCACGTCTGATAGTGAATGAATAAGAGTAAAAATATTATAATTTAAAAATATATATTTTTGTTTAGTATTTGAATGTTATCAAAATTTTATTTATACTCTTAAGATTTATTATCAAATGTCACATTATAGTTTTTAATTAGTAATTTAGATAATATTAAGTCATTGGACGAAATTAATTACAATTCAAAATTTTAAAAATAAAATTGACCGCAAAAAAAATTTAAAAATAAAATTAAAAATCAATATAAAAGTTAAAAACATAAATGTGTTTCTGCCTAAATAAAAGCAATGGATCTAATCAATAGTCCTACCAGTTCTAATTTTTTAAGACCCAAGTGAGTTTGATATCAATAGTCCAATTTCTATTCCTATTTCTTTCTCATTCTATACTCCCAAGACCATGAAGCTTCTTTGTGACACATTTTTTTAAAAAATAAAATTTAAATCGGTGGATGTAAGCTTTTGGAAAAGTGCGTTATAACATTCTTGTCCTCAACTAGCTTAGTGGATGTAAGCTTTTGGAAGAGAGATGGACGGAAAACATGCATGTGCAAAATGAGAAGTACGGACATCTTTAAGCAGAAAAGAAGGAATCATTTGTTTTGAAATTTGTGAGTCATGATGTATACCATTACTGAATGGGGATGCAGGATGCTCGTTGTAGCAACAAATTTGGTGATTGATATAATTATATGCTTAGTCTTTGCTCTATCATGGAAGGTGTCTGATATTGTTATAGTAGAACAAGAATTGCTTCCCTGTACCTTCAACGGCCATAAACTCACCGTTCTTGGCATACATGGTCTTAGTGGATTTCTTCATTTCAGTGTGTACAGTGCATTATTGTGAATGTGGCAAATCGAAACTGGCACACTCATTCACTTACATGATATCCACATTTCTATGTATATCTAGCTCAAAAATATTCATCTTTCACTATATTCTTTTAAGATAAACTCTTCTCTGTATATACAAATTTGATAAGCCAATTTGTAAATATGATTGTCTGCTGGCAAGAATATGGATACAACACGTACGCTATACAAATACAATTAAGTTTAAAATGCCACATTTTTGTATGTAATGTGGCTACCTTTGTTTCTAAACGTGTTGTGACTTATGAGAGACTACGTAATTTCAGTCACCTTAACATGTAAAAACCTGTGAAGTTAGCAAGTTGCAGTGTGAAGATCCCCTATCTTTATATTCTATTCGAACACATAAAAACACCTCAAATGAAAAGCTAACAAGTTGGCATCCTCATTGTAAGGTCCAAAAACCTTGTTTCAGTTTTGAGCTATCAACTCAAAATATTCTTGTTAGTTGAAATTGCTTTAAGTTTTATCCACTGCTGCTCTTCCTCATAATATATTGCTAGGATAATAAGAAGGTTGAACCTAATAATCTAGACTCACATCAATTCATACATTATATAGAAAAGTAAGTACGTGATCACTTGCCCCTTATAAATCATAGAAATAGTTTTTCTTAATTTTTCTTTAAAATTATTTAGTGGTATCAATTTAGGAAAAAGATAGATAAAAATTAAAGTGTATAAACTCCATCATGAGTATGAATTCCACATACTTCATGTTTATTTTTAAAAAAAAAGGTTGATAGCATTTTCAAATTTGCAAATTGTAATGCAATGCCTCGAGTAAAGGTAAAAAGAGTGAAAAAAAAAAAAAACTAAAGAATCCTTACACTGAATTTGACAGTTTATCATAGAAATTAAGAGAAAAGTAGTTGGAATATGTAGGGTGGGAAATGAGAATTTCTACAAAAGATTCCCATTTGCAAAGTGTGCAGATCTTTGTTGTCGCCTCCTCATGTCGTTTTTATTGTCTAACCGATCACAGTCATTCACGTGATTTTATTATTTAACTCCTGTCACCTGTTGATTTTTTTTTATCGTTTTCCAATCATCAAAACATACCGCTTTGGTGCTGAATTGTTTTCCTCTTTCTCTTTTTTTTTTTTTTTGTTTTGTTGCTTAATATTAATTTTTACATATAATCAAACATTTTACTCTACTTCATTTAAGAATGATTTTCTCACTTTAAACTCTTCAAAATTTTTTATTTGTATATTTGTAAAAAAATTAAAGGTTTTTAATTTTTATTTAATTCAATTTCTATATATATACAAATAAATATATTATAAAAAAATTATCATAATTAAACGCAATGTTTAAAAACGTTGAAAAATGTTTAGTTTATTTAAACTTCTGAAGTACATTAAAAAAAAGTATTAATATTTAATAAAATAAAAAAAACTACAATAAGGATACTAAATCTACTGATTCAAATATAAAAGTTAATTATTTTACAAAATTAGGGTAGATATATCATGTATGCTATTGCTATGGCAGACTTTTTCGGCACCAATATAAAATGCCGCGACTCGTGAGCCACAACTACTGAGTCATATTCTGTTACAATCTTTTGTCATGATTATTTATATTCGAATCAGTAGATTTAATACCCTTAATGTAATTTTTTTTTATTTTATCAAATATTAATACTTTTTTTCTATGTATTTCTGAAATTTAAATAAAATAAAAAATTTTAAAGGTTGCGTTTAATTATGAGAATTTTTTTATAATATATTTATTTGTACATATAGAAATTAAATTCAATAAAAATTAAAAACCTTTATATTATATGCATATGTGAATGAAAATTTTCTATAAATTTAAAGATTTTAATTTTTTTTACAAATAATACAAATTAAAATTTTTGAACAGTATAAAGTGAGATAATCATTCTTAAATGAAGTATAGTAAAATGTTTGATTATATATAAAAATTAATATTGAGCAACAAAAAAGAAAAAGAAAAAAGAAGAAAGCAATTCAGGACATGAAGAGATGAAGAAGGAAGAAAAGCAATTCACCACTAAAACGATACGTTTTGATAATAGAAAAAAAAAAAAAAAAAGTAACATGCGACAAGAGCTGAATGACAAGATTATGCAAACGACTAAGATCAACTGGACAGCAAAAAATAGCATAGGAAGGCGACAACAAAAAGATTTACACACATTCAACCCGTAATAGTAACTCATCACCTTAGTATTCTCTTTTTCTTGTTTTTATAAAACCAATACCTAATCAATCTATTATTATTAGTTAAGCCGTAACAAATCTTGTACCAATTGAGTGCATACTAATTAACTGCAAACTTTGAAAGTCCAAGTAATCAGTGAAAGTATTAATGTAACAGATTGGACATTTGAGAAAAGTAAATAAAAATTACAATTTTTATTAATTAAATACTTTATCAACCAATTAAAAATTTCTAAAGATCCTAATTAACAATTTTTTTTTTTTAATTTGGAAAGGGGAGGGAAGCCAAAAAACAAAAAGGATTTTTGGGGAAAGCAGGTGAAGATGAATTCCAATCAATATGTTAAGACAGATATTAGTGGAGAGCTGATTAACACAATGGCTATCAATGTCTCATCAGAGACATAGGTGGATTATTGGAAAAGGCCATCAAAACCCTTAACCCTCTACCAACTTACATTAATATATCAACAGCAGTAAACCGGCAAGTTTTAGGATTCCAAATCAAAACTAGAGTCCATTCCTTTTATCAATAAGAAGGGAATACAGTTATGGTGAAACATGGCAAAATATGGGAGACAGAGAATGTGTAGTGGTGAAGTAAATTTTGGCTAGTAGGTTGTTTCAATGATTGATTTTGAAATTTTTTGTAGCTAATAGACTAGTTCTTAATTTTATAAAAAAGAGTATTGAAAAAAGAAAATTAAGATCTTAATGAGAATACAAATGAATAAGAATAAGGTGTTTGTCATCTAATGAATTTTAATGAGAGTAAAACTATTCTGTATTAGTGTTCAAGGGGCTGTAAACGGTCCATTTACAAAGCTTACAAATCACCCTCAATAAACTAATCACATATACTTAGGAGCCTGAACAGTTTGACAATGAATATCAGTGTTAATTCAAACTTTAAGTACATCAAACGACGTCGTAAGCGTTACTATCAGTGAGCACTCTGCTGTGTAAGTCCACACCGTTGGATTTCTTAGATTCGCCAAGATGATTGATTTGCATGTCGTGTGTCAATGGATATGGTGTGGAATAGGACTGTGTCTGTTTGGATAGAATTTGGGCACTGTACCTGGGCGACGTGACATGAAACTTCTCAATGGCTGTGGTTGCTGTTGCTCTGCACCAGCACTTGCTCCGCTTCTCGAAATGGAAGACGATGACTGCAACGACACCTCATAGATCCATTCTTTTACGCTCGCAAAAGAAGTCTCAATTTTCACCCATTTCCTGTTCTTCTTCCTCCTCTTCTACTTCCCAGACCCCAGAAGCTAATGCTCCTCAAACCCCAGAATATTACGTCAATTCGGGTCTCCAACTCTTCTCCAAAGGACGAGTATTTCCTCCAACTCTTCCAGTTTCTCACTCCTTTGTTTTCCTGTTTAGTAAATTTTGGGCATTTCATCGAGTTTCCTTTTTGTTAGGACCTTTACAGTCGCTAATTGCTCATCAGAGGCGTAATACTTTTAAAATTAGCTCGTATACTGCAACGATTGCGTTTGTTAAAGTCTTTACCTGTATTCTGCATGGCCTTTAATCACATCTTTGATGATGAAGTGTTTGTCACTAGTATTCTTGGGAATGGAAATTTCAGGTTAAAGATGCTTTAACCCAGTTTGAAACAGCTCTTTCTTTGGACCCTAATCCTGTGGAGGCCCAAGCTGCGCTCTATAACAAAGCTTGCTGCCATGCATATCGGTATAACTATTTATAATCTCTTCATCGTAGAATGAATAGGTTCCACAATGACTACATTAATTTTCCAACTTTCTTTAAACTGCTCCAAGATTAGTCTATAAATTAAAAAACCTCCGTCGGAGATGACTTTGCCATTAGATATTCCTAAGTCCAATTCACTCATGTTCACCTTAGTCCTTGACAGTATTAAAATTCAAGTAATTTAAATAAGGCCTAGCCACCTACGTTATTTTATATTTGGATGTAGTTAGTTTTATCTTTGTTATAGGTTCTCCAATCAAAATTAAGCATGTGGAACTTTTTTAAAAAGAAACAATCATGAGAGAATGAGGTATATAAACCGATGAGTGTTTCTGGTTAGAGAATTTGGTGACAAAGATTGCACTTAATTTTTTTTCTTTATATTTCTATATATATGATGTTGTTACTGGTGAAATAAGGTAATTTATATTTACATTTTAACTATATGTTGTTTTGTTAATAATTTATGAAGAGGGGAAGGAAAGAAAGCTGCTGATTGTCTCCGCACTGCTCTGAGGGAATACAACCTAAAATTTGGTACCATTCTCAATGATCCAGACTTGGCCTCTTTCAGAGCTTCTCCGGAATTCAAAGAACTACAGGAAGAGGTTTTTTCAGTCAATACTTAAGGATTTTGCAATGCCAAGTTGCCTACTCTCGTGTATTTTGTTACAGTAGCTTGCTAACTGATAACTTATCTAGGATGATTTTTTTTTACATTGGTTCTCACTTCTCATATTCTTCTGCTACACAACCAGGCAAGGGTGGGTGGTGAAGATATTGGCTACAGTTTTCGGAGAGATCTAAAACTTATTAGCGAAGTTCAAGCACCATTTCGTGGGGTTAGGAGATTCTTCTATATAGCATTTACTGCAGCTGCAGGAATTTCATGTCTTTTTACTGTGCCCAGGCTATTTCGTGCAATTAAAGGTGGTGATGATGCTCCTGATCTATGGGAAACTGCTGGAAATGCTGCCATTAACATTGGAGGTGAACAGTGACCTATTTAACTTCCTGATAAGAGAATTCAGGTTTAGAAACCATGTGATAGTTTTGCCTTTGATAATAACTACATTGTGTATGACCTGGACATTACCTATAGATTGCTTCGTTATATGACTAAGCACTGGAACCAGCAATCTGCAGGTATCATTGTTCTTGTGGCATTATTCTTTTGGGATAATAAAAAAGAGGAGGAACAGCTTGCACAGATATCCAGAGATGAGACACTATCAAGGTTGCCTTTGCGCCTTTCAACTAATCGCATAGTTGAACTCGTGCAGCTACGGGACACAGTTAGGCCAGTCAGTATTATTGCTCCTCTATTTTTCTTCAGTCTATGCATGTGTCCTTGCTTCACTACCCACACAATTTTTACTTAAGATTGCAAATTAATCATTGTAGATTTTTATTTCAGTTGATTTTGTTAATTTTCTGAGTGTCCTATCCAAATAATAATAATAATTTCCGAGTGATAAATTCCATTATTTAATTGAAGCTTGGGTTTTAGGTTATATTAGCAGGGAAAAGAGAAACAGTATCTTTGGCTTTACAAAGTGCCGAGAGGTTTCGCACTGAGCTCCTTAGACGTGGTGTTCTGTTAGTTCCTGTCATCTGGGGAGAGGGTGGGGAAACAAAAATTGAGAAGAAAGGTTTTGGTCTTCCAGCAAAGGCTGCTGCAGCCCTTCCATCCATTGGGGTAAGACTTGATTATCTATCCTTTAATTTTTTTGTACTATTAGTATAGTATATCCATAACTGCTATCATTTCTGTTCCAATGTGAGCTAGTTATTTACCTCAATGTTTTTGTGTGCTTGAATAACTGTTTGTAATGTATTCCCTTTTCCCCTATGCTCCAAAACCACATACTAAGCAACTAAATTTACATCTTTTGTGAGGAAAAAGAAGTCATGAATATTTATACTATTATGCCATGTTTGTAAAGTTGGTGTTTTGAGAACAAGGTATAGATCATGTAAGTCTAGAATACGTATCCTAGAATGTGGCTTTGTGAATCCTCATTTTCATCCCTTTTTTTTTTTTTTTCATGACACTAACTGTAAACCTATGGTAGGAAGATTTTGATAAGCGAACACAGTCCATAACTGTAAAATCAAAGTTGAAAGCTGAAATCAGGTTCAAGGCTGAGGTTATATCACCAGCAGAATGGGAAAGGTAATATGCTGTTGTATCTTTTCTTAGCTAATAGCTACTGATTTGCCACTGTTTTAATCTATTTCTTCAAAAAAATGAGGAGGGCAATGACATTAACGTAGATGATGAAAAGATGAATTGATGTAAACTAATAAGTGCAGGATGGAAGAAGGCGGAAAGAGAGAGGAGAGCATAACATTATAACCTTTGGATCACATGCATGCTAACAAATTTTAACTTATCTAGATGGATAAGGGAGCAGCAGAAGTCTGAAGGAGTTACTCCTGGTGAAGATGTCTACATTATACTGCGCTTAGATGGGCGGGTTCGAAGATCTGGGAAAGTAAGTTCATTTTGGAGCGAACCATTTTTGCTTTTCTTCCCATGGATATAGAATTTTCAGTTAGTCTCAAGCTCGCTGGATGTGGATGTTAACAAAAGTTATAAACGTGATAAAATTTGATTCACTACTGACCAAATTTGCTCTGCTATCTTGCAAACTTGATGCAGATAATTTTGAACTTTGAATTTATTTTACATATTAGTTGTCAGCGATTGTGATATTTTATGTTAAGAGACAACTTGAATTTGCATTTAGGTATATTGTCACTTAAGCAGTTGTTTGAAGTTGAGATTCTGTGTCCCATACTCTGCCACTATTAGTGATAAATGACAATGCGTTTGCAGGGCATGCCTGACTGGCAGCAAATTGTCAAGGAGCTGCCACCAATGGAAGCACTGTTAAGCAAGCTAGAAAGATGAGGATTAAGGAGTATTAGTATTACATTGCCTAGTCATGTTTGAGAATTTGGAGGGTACAGGCATCCTTCATTTTTCCCCGAGTGTCATTATAATCCTAATGTCATCATCCTTGGTCTACACGGACAGAAAGCTTTCCCTGGATCCTTTAAAATTACTTATCTCTGTGTACTCCAATATTATTATTGAGATTTGTAAAGTAAATGGTACAGATGATATTACAAAGGAAAGAGAAGGAGGCTTAACATTGGTATTTGGTGTAAAAATATTGCTTTATCGGTGTAATTCAAGAATGTTGTATTTTTAACTATGAGTTGGGGCTTCTAACGGGCTGATATCCTTGATTATATATTGCGATAACCCAAAACCGCTGAAACTTCGGACAGACCTTCCTTCAGCTATGCTTTCTGCTGTTGAAAAAAAGAGACTAAAAGGCAGAGAAAGAATCCCGAGTCCATCAACCTACAAATTCTATGGTCAAATGAATTGAAACTTGAAACATATGGCTTACCCAATCTCAAATAAATTTCAAGAACACAGCTTGTATATAGAAAGCAAGGTTGTTGAAGCCTAGTCAAAAGAATTGGAAATAGTAATACTGGGATTTGAAGAGACGAAGTAGAAATACCCAAAGAAGATAATTTGAGTACCTTATACAAAGTATATCCACGTTAGATTGACCTGGGTATAGTATTGATGCTGTGTTATGTTGTCTGGCAGTTTGGTAAAGTGTCTTAGTTTTAACGCAGGAAAAAAAACTAGGATTAACAAAAGCAGTGGCTTCGAGAAACTTGTGCTTAATTTCGAGCAGGCCAAATAACTTGGTAATCGTAGTGGTCTTAGGTGTGCAACATACATTCAAACCAGCACTAATCAATTTTCAAGGGCTCAATCAATACGTTTTGAGGCCCAATATTAGAAAATTAGCGTTCAGGGGATAATGCTTTGAATCTGAACCTAGTATAATCAATATCCTTTCATTCTTCATATCACTTTCTTGGTAGGTTTTGAAGGGTCTATTTGTTACTTTTCCTTCTTTCTTCATTGCAATTGCAACATATTTGAACTTCAACAACAAAAATACTCGAAGCCCTCAAACCATTGATTTTTATCAATCTCGTTACTTAATTCCTTTTAAATCTTTATTTAAAAATTCCGGTGTTAGGTTGTTATTGTCACTGTGGTTTTTATTATTTGAAACAACCAATTACAGTAACATATTAGTTGTGGATAGATCCTAATACACTCACTATTTCAACCGAAAAATGATTTCCACTCTTTCATTTTTATAATAAATATTTCTGCGTACTAGAAACTGTGTTCTTTTTTCTTTATTATGGTACGATTTATTTAAAACGAAAGAAAAAATGGAGGGACATTTTGGTAAAATCAGGCTAAGGCATTGCCCTTATTAGTTGTTATAAAACCTCCAAAACTTGTTTTAAACAAGTTGCCAACCCATTTACATTGTCCAAGCAAAATATTGGTATAAAGTGGTAGAAAAGATTCAAAACAGAAGCATAAGAGCAGAATGGCAAACTCTTGGGCTCTGCTAGCCTTTTACTTGATTATGATGAGCGTAATTGTTCATACTCGCCTGGCGGACGCAATCGCCGACCACCGCCTACAGTGGGTGCCGATGAGTTCAGGGTGCTCAGGTTCCATTGAAGAGTGCATGGGAGAAGGAGAGATGGAGATGCAGATGAAGCGGCGCATCCTAGCAACGTCGCAGTACATAAGCTATAAAGCGCTGCAGCGGAACACGGTGCCATGCTCTCAAAGGGGTGCGTCCTACTACAACTGCCAACCAGGTGCGGAAGCTAACCCTTACACCCGTGGCTGTGCCATCATCACTCGTTGCCGTACTGCTTAGTATTGCAAATTATTCAACTTAATTTCTATCCCTTCTTTCTTCCTCTCTATAATCTATTTTATGATAAAAGGCTTGTGGTGTTTTCTACTGTTTTTCTTCCATTTTCTTACTTTCTATGTAAATTATTATTGTTGTACTGGTGAACTCAACATCTTCTGCTCTTTATTTTCGTTATTTTATAAGTCGAAATGTGAGTTCATAGTTTGTGTGTTAGATAAGCGATGATATATACCAACTCATGAAAAAATTAAAAGTGATGCTCTAGGAACTCATATGAAATTATGTATACAGTTGCTCGTAAATTACAAACACAAAATATGTAAAGCTCATATTAGTCAACTATACATACAATTGCCAATTTAAAATTTTATTTTATGTAAATATATTTGCACGTGTATTTGGAACTGTAAGTCGATTTGCACGAGTGAAGTGAACCGTCTTTGTCTGTCAGGTTCATCAAAATAGACTAAAATGTATTTTAAGTTTCTTTAGTTTTATAAAAATATTAATTTAATCTTCTTATTTGGTAAAATATTTAATATTATCTTCTCCATCATATTTTTATTTAAAATTTGATGTGAAATCTAATAATTAACATAATTAAATGTTAAATTTAAATGTAAATTAATACTTTTTTGTAAATAAATAAATTTTCAAATTTTGTATTAAATTTTGAATCAATTAGATTATTTTGTAAAGTAAAAAGACTAAAATATTTATTTTTAAAACTTTTATAAAATTAAGAAGATTAAGCTATAAAGATACACGAGACTTTTACAGAGAGAAAGGGCTGTGCTACGATGCTGCTACTGCAGCACACTTGCCAATACGAGTAGTTTACAATATCCTGCACAACACTCCTTTCAAGCATCTATAAATATTTAATTTGAATATCAAGTATCAGCGTAAAAAGGCCATCCCCTGGCCAGAAAAATAATATATTATCAGTTTAGATTGTGTAGTTTCATGTTTGGGGGGCTCTTTCTCCATTGGGATGTGAGGCGGAACTTCTTATTACACTTCTACCACAAATATAGAAAGCAGGTTGCGCGAGATGCCCGGAGCAAGGGGAGCAAACAAGGTGGCTACTCGTGCCACCATGTGAGTAGATGTGAAATTAAAAAGCGCGCCAGTACCAAATCTAACTACCCTGCTGTCAACCATGGATTTCGGCAGCTTTACACCAAACAATATCTATGCACTTTTTAAATTTTTACTATTCCTTCGTTAAAACTTTGACAAGAAAACTTTTTTACAACTAAACAATATGTGATTGACTCTTTTAAACTAGTTCATTCACATATTATGATTTGATGGAAAAATATGATGGTAGAACATTTAAGAAAGGATGAGAGGACTGTTTCTGTTTCTTTCCTAGAAAGATATTCAGGACTCAGGTCATGGTGGGTTGCCAAGATTGAACAGCAATCCCTGGATTGGGGGTGTTGACCCATAAAATCACTGGTGGCCCAAGCCCGAGTGTTGTTAAAACTGACCATACTTGAGATAGCCCAGAAGATAGAATACGTGAGGGGAGCCATAAAGTAATTACAATATGAAATGCATGAAGTATCATTCTTTTTTCCTTCACAAATAACAGAACATCAAGCCCACCTCAAAAACTGGGAAAGAAATATAGGTTAATCAACAATACTGTATTTCATTTTTCTTGTTTTTTTGAAATGAAGGCAATTTAGCTTACAGACAAGCGTAATCGTAGCCACATAGTAACATCTGTTTCCTCAACGGTTACTTCCTGCAGTTAAAATACAATACCAAAACCCTGAGGTAATGCAAGGAAAGAACAAAGATGCAATTCAACGTGACTCAAGCTGAGCCTTCTTCTTCCTTAGGCTTTGGAGGGGCCACAGGTGACGGGGAGTTCTCCACTCCCATCTCAGCTTTTAGGTCATTGATGCTTTGCTCCAACTCATCTATACGGTTTCCCATCTCATCAAGTGCATAGACGTCAAGGAAAGCATAACTTTAATCATTTGAGTACAGGACAATTCTACAACACCAATTTATAACATGGGTATGATTTCCTATCCTAACTTGGCCAATAACATGATGCCACTACACAAATTGCATAAGTCATGAATCACAAATTGTACAAAACTGCAGTGGTTGTGTACAGTTTTGTATACGTGGAATCATGTTATTAGTTTGAGTATTGATATCTATTTTATAGGATGGGTCTCATAGAGTTGGCAGTAAGTAATAATTAAGTGAAGCAGATATATGTCAGAAAATACACAAACTCTCAAATGACACACCATGAGGTTGAATCCACCAAAGATTCAATGGTGTAAACAACCCACGGCCAAATTTTTAGAAGTTTCCATTTAGTTCTTCAACCAAATGTCCAAAAAGCTTTCCTGCAAACGGCTATTAAAGAATGTTGGTTAAAATAAGCTACTCTAGATCTCCTATTATATCTGATTTCTCTGAATGATATCTTATTCCTGGAAAATTTTGGCAAGAACCAACAAATATTAAATGTTCAAGAGTTCTAGGAGATCATAAAATTATTCACTAGCAAATTTTCTGAAATTAGTTTCTTACACAATTTTGAAATTTCTATCTAGGATTCACTTACTTCAACTTGAAGAGCATGTGAAAAGGATATTCTTTGTAATAATGGAGTCAGACATTGTCTGGAACCTTGTTTGCTGGAAATAAAATTTTTGTTAGCAGCAGTGGAATATATCCTGAAAAGCAGCAATGTAGCTCTACGAGTCTAGACTATACAACTTACCATCTGCTGAAGAAGGTTTTGCACCTGAAGAGAGACAAAGGGAGTAGACAAAAGTCAGAGCTGATTGACATTGAAAACTAAACAATCAAATCATCTAAGTATGAGCTTTCCCAAATTTTAACGTCAGAGACTCAGAGGCATCAATTTGCATATTTTCTCTCTCATTGCGGAATTCGGGATGCCAAAACACAGCTGCTCGCCAATTATTGCTTAAAAGGTCAAAGAGGCCAGATTGATAGTACCAGGAGTCCAGATGGCATTTAACACGGCGTCTAAGAATTGAAATGAACAAATGCTACCAGAGAGAAAAACATTCATCCTATGAAATGTTGAGAAACTTACAAATGCAGTCATATCAGAAGGGCTTTGCTTTGAGTCTTCTGAATTATGTCCATCCTGCCATCCAAAAGGCAAGGGCAGGAAAGGTCAGAAAGCCAATGAAAGAATGCAGAAGCTCCTCACCAATAGTAAGGAACACAAAGAACCAAAACTTATATTGAAATATAATTTAATTCAGAATTAACCGTAGAAGCATGGAGGATTTTTTCTTTCTTTTTTCTTTTTTTTCAAACGGACCAAATTCTTAATAACAAACAACATCCTCATGCCATATAGAATAGCTATTGAATACTGAACCGCAGAGCAGATCCCAAAAAAATACACAGAAAACACAGACCCAATCAACAAAGATGCCTAAATAACAGTGGAAAATAATTCTGAATCAATTAAACCAACATCCATTTAGGCATTCAAAAACAGTAAGTTAATTCCTTAGCAACGTCTTGCAGTTTCATTCTCATACACCAAACACAGCCAAAATATTGAGCGCAGAAAGGTTTAGGAGCCTCAACATTACATTTTGATCCAGATTGGTCTTCACCCTAATCGCTTACATATACAAACTCTTATTCATGCTACAGAACAAACTAATGGGGGTAATATCACAAACGATAGGATAACAAGCTAAATCAAATCCAATTAGAAAAAGAAACCCTAACCATGACCAATGCAAGTGCAATTTCTCCAGCAGATCCGATTCGCCACACAATGAGATGCTTCGGAGAGTTCAGATGATCTGTTCGTATGCGTGTTAGAAATTAGAACTGAAGGCGATGAATTACGAGTACAATTCAGATTCATAACGTAACGAATCCGGGTGACCCGATGGGTCTCAGGTTATGTAATTACAATTACAACATTACCGTTTTTACAATTACATTATTATATTGGTTCGGTATATGTATTAGTATATTACCGGTTATGGTTATATTTTGTCCACTTGGTTCCTTGTCATTTCTGATTTTTATATCTCATTTGTAATATCTAAATATAAAATGATTTTTTATTATTATACACAAATTTTAAAATTATTTTTTAAGAATCAAATTTCAACTATATATGCTAATTTTAATGATGTAAAAAAAATTAAATATGCCCTTTCCTTTGTTAAAAAAATAATCCAAACTAAATTCAAAATTACTCTTAATCATAATATAAATAAATAAAAGCACGATCAGACAAAAGCAATCTTAATTCAAGTAGCATTTTCTCTAAACTTTAAACGAGAGTATTTTAATTTACTTAGGTTCCATCATTAATTATCATTTCATGAAATATTTTAAGTAGTAATAATCACAAGAAACGTACATAAAAGCATAAATAGTTAACTAATTCCTGATAACCAAATGACAGAGTCCCGGGAAAAGTATGAAAATATACCAAAAAGTTTTAATAATGAAAGAGTTCTGCTATTTGAAGCTTGAATAAAGGAGAATAAAATCCACTGGAATATCTAAGGTTCCAAACTAGAAAACATTGAAATTAATAGGGCCTAATGAAAAGGTCTAAAGACTTGAGAGGTGAAAGGGCAATTTCACCATGAACATACAAAATATGAAATGGCAACTCCGAATCAACACTTGCAGCATCAGCATCAGTTGCATTTGGATTTGAAAACTCGTTTAAATCCAAGGACTTGTCGTTGTTGTTGTTGTTGTTGTGGATTCCTCCCATGTTTAGTTACTCACTTTATAATCAATGAAATTTTTTGTAGTAATTTAAATAAAAGAAAAGGGCACGTAAAAAATCAAAACTTATTTTTAAAAGTTTGAAAAAATCTTTTTTGTAAAGTTACACACTTTATGATGAAAAACGTGTCTTTCGTACAACCAAGAGATAATGTCTGTAAAGAGGTTTTTTCTCATTTTGAGGAAGTTATTGTGGGATAAACATTTTTTTAATATATTTGACCTTAAGATTGAAAGACATTTTGTGCTTCAATTTTTATAAAATTTTAGTATATTGTTTTAATCATTATATGCTTTTATTTGTTAAATTCAATTGATGTATTGTTGTTTTTATTTGACTGTATTACAATACCTATTTGTGTAAAAATTATGTTGTGGACTGTAATGATGTTGATAATTAATTTGGCGAGTTTTAATACATCTAAAAAATTATTGATGTACTCATTAATTTTTTACTAGTAAATTATATTCTGAACTAAATATATGATTTTTACCCTTTACCTTGGGGAGTGTTTTCTCATTAAAAATTGAAGTGTCCATTGCATTATTTATTTTATGGATTGTTGGACAGATTTATTATTAGAATTTTATGTATTCTTGTTAGATATATATTTTTGCTCCTCACATATTCACACCAGTAGAAAAGGTCTTTGTACACCTCCACGGTTTTGAGCGCTGTCAATAACACCAAGTGCAGTTCATTGAAGCTATAAACTTTACTACAAAACCCAGTCTAGGCCAATTAAAAAAACAAAGGATTTTTTTTTTTCTCAATTTAGTCACCGTTGCACAATATTATAGTGAACAACCATCATGCTCCTCGAAATCAACATTTTCATGGTGCCTCCACAGCATTGTAAGAATCATGTTATAGTTTAATGGGATAGACTCATCCTTGAAGAACATGTTGAGCAAATCCTATATATATATATTTTCCATTGATAAGTAACAAGCACAAAGTTTCTCTAATAATCCGAAAACATTATAAAGAAAGAAACTTGGACGCAAATATGTGAGGTATGAATTACCTGCTCTGCAAGTGAAGTGGGTTCTGTGACTGGTAAGGTATTCAAAAGCTTATGATATATGGAGAGGTCAGGTTTAAAGACAAACAAACATGCCCGCATTGAAGTACAGAGAAGGTGGTGAGCTCAAATCTGATGGCCACTCTACTCTTTTTGGGCAGTGTTGACAATATCCCAATTTGTATAAATGTGTCTTGCACCAATTTTTCTCACAAAAGCAGTCCATCACAGCATAAAAGGTTTCCAACTGATAGATCAAAAAGGTGATCAATGTTATCATATGCTTGGATATCTCCATCCAAGTATATCATTTTGTCGTACTCAATAAACTGCAAAAATCACAAAATTTTGGATGATAGTTTGAGAGTGGTGGAAAGTAAGGTGCAGTAATTTGAATATTTAAACTCTTCGCTATAAGAGTAATATTAAAATTTTTTATCGTTCAAACCACTTCAATCCATAAATAAAATAATAACATCTATAGAATAATTTATCTTTTTTATCTTTTTAAAAACTCTTAATCAATTGACACATTTGTTTAACTCATTTTACCCTATATATATCATTCCATTAATAACATCATCTCATATCACTTTGTTCAAAAGTCTCAACCAAGCACTAAACGCACTTAAAACATATTTATGGTGGGAGAGATGACACCTTTACGATATTGGAATTGCTATAGAATCGCAGGATTAATTTTATGATACAGTTACAAGTTTGCGTAGATAGTACAAAGACCAAAAAAACAACGCAGGTATGGGAGAAAAATTAGGGAGAACCACTTTGATGGATAAAAATAAGCAAGGGACAAAGAAAAGAGTTGTTCGAAACAATGAGTAATGTACCTCACAGATACGAAGTTTTGAATAGTTAATTACATAAGAAGCCCTGGCCACTATTAAGTGGGTATTCGGACTTCACTTTTCTTAACCCCACTCCACCCTTCACATATATATATCCATCTCCAGCCAGAAAGGATTACATAAAGCATTTGGGGACATGTTGATGCAGATTGCATAGGTATCGAAGGACTCATACTCACTAATGCCGAAGGGATCAAGAGAAAAAGAGCAGGCTTCTGCTTTTATGCACGTATCTACCTATGAGAGATATTTGGTAGGATCTCGAACAAACCCAACGATTAAGAATTCAAGCTTCTGCAATTAAGCATATAGAAAATTTTCTAGTCAATAAATTAGTTTGGAAAGTATTGACTTGTGTAAATTTTGATGAGCTCCTCGTGATTATTATTTTTAAGATCTCTTACCATCTCGATGTGAAATAATTATTTTTTGGGTAAGGTACGTGAGGGGTTTTACTATATGTACGATACATATTATACTGGTTAAATGGTCTGATTTGGTAAAATTTGGTTCGCAAGTTATCGTCCGAAATAAAAAAAATTAATATTATCCATTTTTAGAATTAAAAAAATAATATGATGTAATTGTTTTTTTTATTTGAATTTTGATGGTGATGGTCAGTCGGCAAGTAGCTGAACAGGTGTAAAGCATCGAAGTTGGTAGTGCCCGTTAGCGTTATCCAGTCTCATAAACGGAAGTATGACATGGTGACGTGTAGTTTGAAAGAAGCGTCCACATCTTCTATGTTTGACGTTAGCTGCATGAATAATCAGTAATCAGAAAGAAGAAAGAAAAAGATTCAATATACTTAGTGCGAGTGTGGCAGTCTGTGTTGCACCCGCGTAGTGCTTCCCGGTCAAAACATTCCATCACCGCCATCCACCTGTCACGAGAAAGACACGCTCTCCCTTATAAATTCCCCAATCTCAAACTTCTCCCATAACGTTCGCTTCTCGCTCTCATCTCTTTCTTTCTTTCTTTCGAAGAATATGGCTTCCCAAGAACTAAAACAGCGACTCAGAGACGATAGGGATGCCACTGCTTCCAGTACTACCGCCATGGACAAAAAGAGGAAGACCGCTGGTAAAACCAGAGACAAAAGAATGGCGATGGCTAAACGCGGCCTTAAGTCACTCGCCATCGCAGTCTTCCTCCCTCTCTCCCTTTCCATGCTCAGCGCCTATGTGGCCTCCACCAATAAGCATGCCCATGTCCCTCCAGATTCCAGAAAGCCCTTCTGGTTCCCGCCCATGTGGGTCCTACACCTCACGTGTCCGGCTTCGAGCTTCTTGATGGGCCTCTCTGCTTGGATGGTGTGGGCCGATGGAGGGTTCCACAGATATCCCACCGCTCTCATACTTTACTTGGCTCACCTCCTCTTGACCCTCTTATGGGATCCTCTGGTCTTTGGGGCGGGGGCAACACGGGTGGGGTTGATCTTGTGTTTCGCAATGTTTGGGACCATGCTGGGGTGTTACCGTATGTTTGGTCAGGTCAATCCCATATCTGCTGATTTGATTAAGCCTTGTTTGGCCTGGGCTGCTTTTCTCTCTATTGTTAATCTTAAGCTCCTTTTTGTTTGAAGTTTTTATATATAGCAATTATCATCTTCTTGTCAAAATAGACAGTGTTACTGTAGAAACGTCAGCTTTCAGTTACATGGACTGATAGACACACGTTGTGAATATTCCTAAACCCTTTGTACTTTTACCGTTGCAGTTGTCATTATATATAGATTGCCTTTTTCTCTGTGTTTTCCTCCTTATCTTAATTGGGTATTCGAAAATTGAAACTTTGGATCCGCTGCCATTACCCTGCCATTACTTTTTGCAGCGGTTTTTTGCGTTGCTAAAGTGATTTTTAATATTATCGCCACGAAAAGTATTGTTTAAATAATTAATTATAGCAGCAATAATTTTCGTTGCAATAATATTTAACAACGCAAAAAACCGCCGCTAAAAGTAATGGCAGCGAATCCAAACGCCAAAATTGACGCTAAATGTAGTGATTAGTGAATACTATCGTTACTTACGTGACTTTTAATACTAAATCACATTGCCTTGCATTTCTACAAAACATTTGATATCCAAAAGCACGATAGTGATTTCTGAACCAAAACATCCCCGGAAAACAATCGCTGGCTGATCATATCATGGAGCTTGGAACACGGACCTATCATCGACTAATTCCTGAGAAAGTTCTAAATGGTGCACAAGCTTCCAAGAATGTTCAAGCACAACTACGAAAAATAGATGGTAATACAAAAGAACGTGACCAGAAATATATTTGGAGAACAGCCATGCTTTTTTAACAGCTTTATGTCATTGTCGGATCTACCCAGTTACTCATCCACCCATCTCATTAGCATTTAGCAGTTCGACGGTACAGCCTAGGCTCTACTCAAGCTAAATCATAAGCATATCGATAGTAAATGATAATTGTGCAAATCAGGCATACATTGGTTTCGCCTTTCTGGTACCAAACACGCACGCGTCGGGTCGTCTGGGTACTTTCGCCACACCAGATGTGATATTATCGTATCAGATGATGGTAGGTTCATAAAAATGGACCGACATTAGCCAATTGAACTTTTGATAAACCATTGAGGATCTGGGTGCACATGCATAAATTCTTTACTTTAAACATATTTCCCGTGCCTGAAACTTAATCCACTTCAGATAAAACCATAAGTAATGATGGAGGTAAGAGACAGCTATGGTGAGATGGTTCGTATAATTTAAGAAACATCTAATTTTGGCTCAACTGCTTCGGGTTGTTCTTTCATAACCTTAAGCTGCAAATCACTTGAAAACACACACACTGACACAGAAATAGTAGAAAGCCGGTTAAACTATTGAATAATAAATTTTTTCATCAAAACTCTCAAGTCTGGATTTATGCGTTTTGTTGGGGCAGTTAAAGATATAAAAGAAACTAATCTACTCTATCGGGCAGAGCTTCCTCAGTGTTATGGAGGTCCGCCTCATTTGATCTAATTCCTGTCCTTCCCATATTTGAAAGCCTGGTTTACGATTAATCTCATGCTTCCAATGATACCGAGCTTCCCCTGACATTAGAACCAGTGAACCTGGTGTCAGTAAAATGGGAACCCGATTAGGGGATGAACCTGATTTTCCCCCTTTTTCAATGCCATCAGCTGTTGTTTCAACCCTTGTAAAGTGCATGACGCATGATGACTCTAAGGAGACAATTGCAATGCCATCTTCAAAGCGCAAAAGGTCAACATGTGCACAAATACCCTGCACGCATATGCACCAGGACATTTTTATTGCAAATTAAGAAAAAATAGTGGAGGCTACCTTTTCAGATATGCAGAATATGATTCAATAATTCACAAGCCCAAGAATCCAAGATATATAACGGTGAAGGAGATAAATCAGATAAGGTTGAAGGATCCAAATACCAAGGGGTATGAATGATGCAATAAATTCTAGACCAAATGACCAAATGTAACCAAGCATAAGATCACGCATTCGTAGCCACACAAAGATGAAGTTTACAAAATGCAGAAATTTTCAAAACTACTTGTCACTGTAAAATTACTTGTTCAATAAAAAAATTTTAAAAGAGTTCTCGAAGTTATGAGTTTCAAACATAAACTATTTTTTTTATACATAAACCTGACAACTCATTTCTTATGGAGAAGGAATTGGATACAAATAACATTATCTGCACAGGATTAACCATATCGCACCTCACCTGGCTCGTATACATTAACAATCAGTTGGTCAAAAAGTGGCTCTCGCCAAAGTAAATGTGGTGAAAACGGACTTGCTTGCCTATCCCCTTCAGAACTTCCCCAGTCCACCAGATCAAAACCACTCTCAGTTAAAAGCACTAATTCACGAATAGAGTCTGACAGTTCTGTAGCCCATGCTGGAAGATCACCAAACCTCATGGCCTGAACCAAAAAAAAATTGATCAAATGAAGATAGCAAAACATAATAGGTTATATAATTAGAGAGTTGAGACAACTTATCGAACAGTAGAGCTGGCTTGCAACAAACAGAGTATTATTACCACATAAGCAACTCTTGCTTATTAGATCATGAGGTTCACTCGAAGATGAAGTCATAACTCATAAGAAGTCTCCATGGATTATTAGGCTGAGTTGACTCATAAAAGTAAGATTTCCACCACTAATTCAGTTGCAAAGGTACTTACCGAAAGCATAAAAATAAAAACTGAACTTTGTTGATGCCTTCTATGGAAATTTTTTTTTTTTCACACAACTATTTGATATTTCAGTTACAAGCTACAGTGAATTATAATATCTAAGCAATGTACGAGATGATATTTCAGTAATGGCTTAACGAAGTTAAAATGGCAATAAACGGAATAGAACACTTAACGAAGTTGAAGTACATTTACAGTGACTAATGGCTTGGAATTCTTAATTTCAGAATTCAAGTCAATCAAACGAAGAGTTCACAGAATCCTTATTAATTAGCACCTTAAGCCCTCAACCATGTTATTCATCATCAGTTTTACTTCTAAGAATGTAAAAATCCTTCTTTCATGGAATGTGTCCAAATTTCATTTAATTTGAACCTCAACAGTACACAACCGCACGTGTCACTGACTGACTGTCATCTACTCAAAGGCATTCATATTAAGGAAAGAACCATACTCTAAAAAACCTACCTAATGATATGTCGCAGGGTCTAGAAGTAAGAAGTGCAGAATGTTTGCCTTACCTGATTCTTTGAGGTTTCGTTGAACCACCCTTCTGCAACCACAAATTTGACAACAAATCGCGTTAGATTCCAGCATGAATCAAGAAAAAGAAGAACGTGCATTTGCACTAGAATATCGGAAACATTTGGAGGGGTAAAAAGTTACCACCGGTGCAAAAATTATATATCTGAAAGCTCGTGGTATTGGATTCCTGAAGATGGAGGAAAAAATGAAAATGATTCAGGGCGAAAAGTAAAAGATGGGAAAACGAACCGTTTTGGATAGCAGAGAGCAAGAAAGATTGTTGATTGGGAGAGAGAAAGTCTGGGCAGAACCAAAGGCCATCGATTTGGTGGATTGGTTGGCAGGTGGGGTTCTGTAGCAAAAGGGGCAGAGATCCATCTTCTCCGTGCGTTGAATCTTCGACTTCGCTGTCAGACGATTGGCCGAAAACCTGATCGAACATAGCCTTGTGATCATCCATCATACCCTCTCATCTAATGCTTTTTTGTTCTTTCACAATCAAGGAGTCGATAACCACTAACCAGAGATTTCTTATTTGTAATGTACTTTCGGATGACAAATCATTGACGAAGAAAACCCTAAACCAGAAAATCAACATAATTTAGATTGAGCAGTTGACCCCATGCCGCTCTGGTTTTCATTGCCAGACAGGCTACTATAGGATTTGAGGAGTTAAAAGAAAAAGCAGTCCATTATGTGAAATCGATCTAGGATCCCAATAATACTGTTAGACTGGTCCAATCCAATTGGAAAATGGGGCCAAGTTTCTGTTTACTTTCTGTGAAATTTCTTAAAACCAAATATTTTGTATGAATTATTTTGAGTAAATTGGAACTCTATGATAGAGTTTTCTTCATAATAAGATGCTTGTTTGAATGCCACGCTCTGATGTGCTGTCATGCTTTTTAACGCCTTTTTTTTTATTATGCACTATATTATATAATATGTTTCAATCTTAATGTCTTTCTTTATTCAATGGATAGTTGATTGTGAAAGTATTAAATATGTGAGTGAGATTGGAATTTTAATAAATGAAGGGACGCCTGAGAAAGAAAATGAATACAACCAGGAGAAAATAACAAAACTCATTTCATTTCTCTCAGGATGTTTTGAAGTATTCATATAAGGATCTTGTTAATCATTATTTTCAAGAAATTGGTTACAAAAATATTTAATTAATTGATAAAATGTTTAATATTATTAACTGAATTATTTATGAACAGAATCTTAAATATAATAATATATGATTTTTTATTATATTAATATTATGACAATTAATTAGAATAGATATATATGTTAGATCCATGTTAATGTGACAATGATTGGACCTAAGTCTGCTTGTAATGAAAGGTGTGTGGTTGGTTCGCTTTTTGAAGGAGGCATTGCATGTGATTAATGATTAGCATGTAATCCATAAAGTGGTAATTAAATTAAAAGGGTCAATGCAATTAGAAAAATCTAATAATTCTCCAAATCCATAATGTTTTTGAGTGTGGAGACAACTAATGGATTGACCTGAGAACACACATAGATCCTAATTACACAGGGAATGAGAAAGATATAAAACATCATTACGTGACAAAAAGGCATGTAGTAAACAGCCCTTGTCGGCCCAATGCAAGATAATTGAGTTTGGTAAACTTAACGTGACTGCTAAGCTTCTCCTAATTAATGCTCCTCTTTTATATTGTGTTACTGCCCTCCTTACAAGTTACAATTATTGGATTGGAATTTAGTCTCTATCTTTCACATTATTTATAACTATTTTTTTTAATAAATATATCATGTGTACGTGACTCCATTCCACTAATTCTGACTTGTTTGTTTGCATCATTTCACTATTACTACAAAGTTATATATTTCATCAATCATGATTTGCCTAAACATTTTGCCCAACAAACCGTTGCTTTAAAAAAAACAAGAAGTTTGATAAACGAAGGTTGATCTCATTTCTATTAAAAAGTTTAGGTGATTTAATTCGCTGAGTTAAATGTATTGATTTAATGCAAAATAATCTTAGATGCTTGAAGATACATTTGTTTAAAGTGTTTGATGTCTCAATTAAAAGCATCGTATACTATTTAATAAATTTAAATTGTTACTTTCTTTATTTTTTAGATTTATCTTTTTGTTTATAAAATGCTAATATACATAATTTAATCATCATGATAAATATTAAGATCTCATTCAGATATTTTGTATATATATTTGATTTGTTGGTTGACTATACACATTAAATATAAGTAAAAATATAAGGTAAGCGTTTGGTATATCAACATCTTCACAAACGAACTAATTATTGTGTTATATAATTTGTTTAAGTTTATTGACTCCTTGAAATGGAAGAAACTTTGAAATCAGTATTTGTTGAGCTATTTGTGAGAATCTTGCATATTCTACATATCCATGGAGAGTTTATCTTCCATTACAATTCTTTATTAGGATAGTTTGAAAATTATTCTCATTCATCTAACAATTCAATTTTTAAACTACTATAAAGTATAATTTTGAAATTTTTTGATTTATTTGTAATTTATTATTTTTTAAGTATGTCCTTCTTTTTAATTAACATTACTTGAAAAATAATATGAACAATACTAATATTCAAATTTACTACATTTCACTAACATTCAGTTTGTGAAAAGTAATATACAATAAATAAATAAAAAATCAGTATACTTTTAATTAATAATTGGATTTTTTATCCGGTGTCTCTTTTTTTCTTTTTTTGACACATTCATATTACTTTATTAATAATTACTTTACTCATTTCATTAGATTTTAATTAATTTGACTTAAGATAGTTGATATCTCATAACTATAAATGTCAAAATGGATAAATCCAATTAACGCAAGTTGACCTATCACAAATTATGGGTTAAACTAATAAGATTATTTTGACTTGTATTTTAACAAATTTACAAAACTTTAACGAGACTCGCCATGTGAATTAAATGAGTTAATCTATTCAAACTGTCATTTTTTAAAAATTATCTATTAAAATTTTACCTAATACATATTTAAAGACAAAATTTGATTTACTATTTTAATAACATGATTATTTTGCACTAATATACGTATGAAGATTAAAGAAGCTAAGAAAGAAAGCAAATATGTGATAAGTCAAAACATGGTCGCAAATTTTTTAATCATATAAAAAAAATAAAAGTAAATAAATCACTTAGTTTTTAATTTGTTTTTTTTTTTAAAGTCAACCAGCAAGTTAAGTGAGCTGAGTTAGTTTTTTCAATGATTATACAGGTTTAAAAATAAAAAATTTAACCCACCATATTAATGAGTTAAATAGCCCAATTTGGTAGAATGGACATTTTTTGACAACTTTACCCATAATAGGATAGAGCTTTCCTATCTATAACTAACGAGTTGAATTAGTCAAATAGCACTGTATAAAAATATAGGTTTAATTGACTTGATTCGTAGGTAACCCTTTATTTTTTTTATTTTCATAAAATAAAATATTTTGTTTTGTTTAATGTAATATTGTATGAAATTTTGATAGTACCATACTATCATTATAATAATATTAGTCTTTTTATAATTAACCAACATAAGAAATGCATTTAGACTAAATTATTACTTGCAATTGTATTTTTTTAAAATATTTATCATAAATTCATAGTATTATTATCAAACATACATCAAATAATTAAAAAAATTATTTAATTACATATATCAAAAGTTCATTAGGTTATGGTTAAGCAAAACTTTTAAAAAATATGCTCATAATTAAAAATATGAAACAATTTTTTTAAAAGAAACAAAAAAATAAAAAAAAAGTGGGTTAGCAGACTTAATGTGAGCTTAGTTGACATTTTACTAGTCTGTTTAAAAAATAAATCAACTCAACTTGACTCACATTTGATCAACATTCGTGAAGGACTGGATTAGCCTATTTTACAAGCTCTATTATCATCAAAAATTTTTTATATATAATATTTGAATTTTAATATATTATTTAATAAAGTATGTATTACTTTAATCAATCAATTACTGGTTATATTAGTATACTTTTAATTAATAATTGGATTATTTATCTCATGTCACTTTATTAAAAATTACTCTCATTTGTTTTATGTTAAAAATTATTAATATTTAAAATTTTACTAGATTATAATTAATCGAGTTTGAATTAACTAAGATTTTATAACAATAATAGAGTTATTTGAACAAAAAAATTTTATATATAAAATTCAAATTTGATATCTTATTTAAAGAAAATAAAGTAATAACTTTCATTTATTTTAAAACTCATACTTGAACATTTAAATATCAAGTAAAAGTATTTTTTGGCAAAAAAAAATTGAGGTCCTTTTTATTATTTCAAATGTTCATTGCGTCTGTTCCCTTTATATGTTACAAACCTTATTCATACTTTTAAAAATAATATGTTCGACAAAAGGAAAGTATAAAAACAAAATATCATATAAAATATATTCAAAACAAGACACTTCAAATCACATGAAACATATGTTGAACAGATCCATTTTCTTAAAAGATAATATTATTTAACTTTTTACAGCTACAACTTTGAATGGCAAAATATGATTAATGCAGTTATATTGTAAAAGATGCAATGACTTTATTTTGTTTTGTTCATATAAAAACATTATTACATTTGTATGCTAAAAAATTTCGGTTACTATACTAGCAATGTAAAAAGTGAAGGCGAGGATTTGAAAGTTAGGAAATGCGTATTAAAATCCGTTGGATGATATCGTTGACCAAACCCCTCGTAAAACCACCGCTTACTGGCTAGCTGGATGGCTCATCTCGCTCACTCTCGCGCTCGCTCGCTAGGTCGCTCTGTGTATTCCAGCTCGCATAAATCTAACCGGCATTTCCCAATTCCCAACCCAGGCCATACCAGAAAAATCTTTTCTTTTCTTTTTCTTACTCCTCACCGCTTCGCATCCCTCTTTACCTCTTTTTTTTTTTTTTTTTCTGCTTCCTTTTGTAAAAAAAATTTCCTTTTTTCTATTTCGTATTCGCATATAAAAACAACAACGCTGAAACCTTGATAACGGATCTTCCGCAATCATTCACACCCATCTCTCTCTTCCCTGCTCTGCTCTTTGATTCTCTGCCTCCGGCTTTGCCTCGTCGGATCAGAGACGAAGGGGGACCGCGAACGACGCCGACATCATGGTGGAAACCAGGCGCAGCTCCTCCTCTTCCAAGCGCTCTCTCTCTTCGCCCCCTTCTTCCAACGTCAAGCGATCGAAGGTATTCTTTTATTGATTTTGTGTGATTTTACCCATCTGTTTCGATGTAGATTTCCTTATGGGTCATCTGGGTGTGTGATTTTCGCCCCAATTGAAGTTTCCCCTCATCGATTTCTGTTGGGTCTTGATCGATTGCTATTCAAAACCTAGGTGTCTGAGGAGGCGTCATCAACCAGTCTCCCATCAGCGGAAATTCTTGGTCAGGTCAACGAATCTGGAAACGCATCTCGAGAACCGGAGCTACGCCCGTCTGATCTGCCAGGTACCGATTCGTTGAAGGCTGTGGACGTGAGTGATGCAGTGTTACCTGAGAAATCTCCTGCCGTGCCTGTCGAAGGTGAGGCTCTGGTGTCGCCGCGGTCTTTAGGTGCGAAAGTGGTTTTGTTTTTAGTGTTTTTTCGTGATTTCTGCTACGGATTGTTGCTTGTATGCATGCATGCGGTTTTCGTTGATTATTTCTATAATTTTATGGCAAGCTCAGGCGAAACTGCGGTGGAAGAGGAGAAATCGAAGGCCGTTGGCGCAACTGCGCTTGGCCGGTCAAAGAAACGCCCTACGAAATCCGCTAAATCGGGCCCTAAGGCTGCATGGGGAAAGCTTCTTTCTCAGTGCTCTCAGGTGAATTCTCACTCCGTTGTGTAAATGCATGTCTTCTCTGATTCTGGTTTGTCTTGTGTTTCTACAATTCCTCTACGACGGAGTGCTTCCGCCTCACGTGCTAGAGGAATGCGTGCTTTAAATTGATTCTTTTGATTTTAATTTTGATTTCAAGGCTAATGGCTTTGACTACCCAGGGTCTGAAATTCATTAAGCTGTTTTGAACTTTAAAAGCCCAATGCTGCTTGCTTGAATGTAATGCCTTTTTAGTAGTTATGAAATTTTATTATACTTACAAGGGGCATTAGTCACAGATAAAAATTCATCCTGGAGAAGTGAATTAGTGGGAGAAATCATACTGCAGAGACTAATAACCTAACAAGCATTCTCAGTATCTTCCCTTGCTAACGGTTGATACATTTGAAATTCATATTGTGCGTTCCAAAGTGTGAAGATCTTGTTTTTTTGGGCTATATCTCATGGCAATTACCATTGCAGATATTAGGGTACTTTATAAACTTTGTGCAGGAGATATGATATTACTTGGTCTTGGTGGAAAGAATTGTGTCCTTGATGGTAGACACGAGTCATGTGTAGAGTTATGGATGTGATTTGATTATGAGAATTTGTGTTTTAGCAGATGAATCTTGATTCTGTTGCAGTCTGAGTGATCTATAAATACCTCCCTTGTACTCAATGATCCTTTACATAAACATACTTTTTTATTTGGTCTTACTTTTCAAGAGAATGAACTGTTATGGGTGGTTTTGGAGTTATGGAGGTTGGGGCAATTTGAAGGATGTTAGATTAGCAACTTTTGGTGTATATATAATATATACGATATTTATTATACTTCCGATAATTCTGCTATCACTTCTTGTATGTGGGCAGGAAACGGATTGAAAGTAATTGTTTTGATATCTTAATTTCCTCTTCAAATTACACTTTTGGATATCTTTTAAATGGAAGACTTAAAATTGAGGAGACTTGGAGCTGATATATGCTCTGCTCCTCTGGTTAGAGCTTTTCCATTTCTGGTTGTTCCATTTGTAGGTTTCAGAATTAATCTTGTATTTTTTACATTCATGCTTCTCCAGAATCCTCACCTGTCCATGTGCGGGCTCTTCACAGTTGGTCAAGGACGTCATTGTGATTTATGTCTTAAAGAGCCAGCTGTCAGTAATGTTTTGTGCAAATTGAGGCACATAGAGGTAGAGATTCCTCCTAAATCTTTCGGAGTTTAAAGCAGCTCAATAACTTAGGGTCTATAGGCAATGCTATTTCTCTGCCAAAAACAATTATATATATTATGTTTGCTGGAAGATCAAATGTTATTTTTTGTAAGTTATGAACCAAGTATATCTGTTCTGACCACAGTTGTTATTTCATCTGCATAGCGTGGAGGTTCATCTGTTGCATTACTGGAAATCATAGGAGGTAAAGGTGCTGTCCAAGTTAATGGCATGAATTGCCCAAAAAATTCCCATGTGATCTTAAGTGGAGGTGATGAGGTGGTCTTCAGTTCTTCTGGCAAGCATGCTTATGTATCCTTTTACAGATGTTTCATTGGCCAACAATAGGAGAATTTATCTGCTTTTATTTTTAGGTTCTTGTTTTCTTCTTTCATTCTTCGTTGCAAGTTCCTTTGAGCTCATGTAGGAGGAAACCTATTAGTCATGTGTTCTGCCTAGTTCCATTTTTCTTTAGTGTTTATTTCATACTTAAATTTCTATTTAACACATTTTTGGGTTCCTCAGCTTAGAATTTAGATTTTTCAGCAGCTCACCAATAATAATATAACCACAACAGGGGTGCCTTCTACTTTAAGTATCTTAGAAGCTCAAAGCGCTCCAATTAAGGGAATACATATTGAAGCTAGATCTGGGGACTCTTCGGCTGTTGCTGGAGCATCGATATTAGCATCTTTATCTAATCTTCATAAAGATTTATCTCTCCTTCCACCGCCTGCAAAAACTGATGAGAATGTCCAACAGAATGCCGAGGTTTCATCACAACCTTCTGACCATGGGGATAATAATCAAGACAATGAAATGAAGGATACCACCAATAACGATGATCAAGCTGGAGTTGTTTCAGCTGAGAAAACTGTTCTTGCATCCTCTACTACTGCCAATGAAAATCCTAGCCTTGACAGCATGGAAATGGATGCTGTTGTGGAGGCAGACATTGGGAAGGTAACTGGAGCTACCTATGAATTAAGGCCATTGTTGCGCTTGCTTGCTGGTTCTAGTGGTGAATTTGATATAAGTGGTAGCCTTTCCAAATTATTGGACGAGCGAAGGGATTTAAATATAAGAGAACTCCTCAAGGATGTTGATCCCCCAACAATTTTGGCATCAAGCAGGCGGCAAGCATTTAAGGAGAGTTTACAACAAGGAATTCTAAATCCTGGTGATATTGATGTCTCATTTGAAAGTTTTCCGTATTTTCTAAGGTTCGGACATTTGCTTCCTGCTACTACTTCCCTCATATGCCTTTCTAATTTATGTCACTTTAACTGAATTGCATCTTTAGTGTGTTTAATAGCACTGTAGCAGATTAAGCTGCAGTTGCCCTTCTTTGTTGCTTTATCTCCGTATGGAAGTGCTAATAGTCATTGCTTTTAAGATATATAGTTTGCTTTATGGCTATATTGATCATGATATCTTCTATTTTTACAGTGATACAACAAAGAATGTTTTGATTGCTTCTACATACATTCATTTGAAGTGCAATGGTTTTTCAAAATATGCTTCAGACCTCCCTTCAGTGTGCCCACGAATACTGCTATCCGGTCCTGCTGGTAGTGACATCATTTTTTGTTTATGTTATGTTCTGTCTTTTTCAGTGGAGTGGTGATTTTATTTTGTATGACTCTTTTGTAGGTTCAGAGATATATCAAGAAACTTTGTCCAAGGCGCTTGCTAAGCATTTTGGTGCCAGGCTGATGATTGTGGATTCTCTTTCATTGCCCGGTGTATGTTCTCTAGACATTAATTTAACTTTGTTTTTTTGTTTTTTTTTTTTGGTAGAGATATCTATATTACCAGCTCAAGAGTTTTATTGCTCCACTCTGCTTCTTATTTTCACCTGACATTGCTTGCTTGCTTTGGTTGACATGGGTTATTCTCAGTCTACAATGATTTTTTCTTAAGCTTGCTACTATTATTTCAGGGAACACTATCAAAGGACTCTGATTCTGCTAAAGAAAGTTCTAGGCCTGAAAGAACATCTGTGTTTCCAAAGCGAAGTTCACAAACTGTGACTTTACAGAATAAGAAACCAACATCTAGTGTTGATGCTGATATTATAGGTGGATCCACATTAAGTTCTCAGGCTATGATGAAACAAGAGGTATCTACTGCATCTTCTAAGGGCACTACTCTCAAAACAGGTATGTTGTTCTGTCTATAAAATAAGTATCAATCGTATGCATGTTAACTACATATTGCCTTTTTCAATATTCTTGGTGGCATTTTGAAAGTGTTAACGAGATTATACTTACATAAATTGCAGGTGATCGAGTAAAATTTGTTGGTAATGTTCCTTCAACTAGTATAACGCTGACAAATTATCCTTCTAGGTAATGTGTTATGAAAGAACTATATGCTTATCAATATTTTCACATTTTGAGGCATATTGATTGATCAGATATTGTAAGGATGTGCATTTTTATCTAGTTCTTTTGTCAGGAAGATAAACATGGACGCAATATTATATTATGCCTTTAGGGACTAGCAAAGAAGTTTTGTTCTGTCAGAGGCTAAAATTTTGTATGTTGCTTAATAAGAAATTGTATAACCTTGTTAATGCTGTACTATCACTTTATTGTGTCAGATAATCAGATCTGTGTTTTCTACTTGTTCTAGTGGGAAGTTTTATTTTTTGCCTTTATTCTTGTGCTGTATTGGGCAGGGGACCGAGCTATGGCTCCCGGGGTAAAGTTCTTCTTGCTTTTGAAGAAAATGGATCTTCAAAAATTGGGGTTAGGTTCGATAAATCAATTCCGGATGGCAATGATCTTGGAGGCCTCTGTGAAGATGATCGTGGTTTCTTTTGTTCTGGTGATTCACTTTGTATATTATGTTTACACTTTTTGGCTGCATTTTAGCCTCCCCCCTCCTTTTTTTTTCCCTAACTTATGGAACAATTTTGGCTATTGTGTATTAAAAATTTGAAACTGATTATGCTTTACTCTGCAGCTAATCATTTACTACGAGTTGATGGTTCTGGAGGGGATGACACTGACAAGCTTGCAATAAATGAAATTTTTGAGGTTCCCACAATGTCATACATGTTAAAAAAGTCTGCCTTTATTCTTTTTGAAGTATACTTATCATACTTGTATGCTGTCATACATGTAGGTTGCCTCCAATCAGAGTAAAAGTGGTCCGCTAGTGTTGTTCATGAAAGATATTGAGAAGGCAATGGTTGGAAACTCTGATGTTTTGAAGAGTAAACTTGAAAGTTTGCAGCAGAATGTTGTCGTAATTGGCTCACATACCCAGCCGGACAATCGCAAGGAGAAGGTGTTGTTTAATAATTATATTCTGTTATTTAGCTTTTGATTGTAGTGATTTTCAATTTCAGAAAAGTTATTGCTGCCAATTTTAATTCTGGCATCTTTATGTTTCCAGACCCAGCCTGGCGGCCTTCTGTTTACAAAGTTTGGGAGCAATCAGACTGCCCTACTTGATCTTGCATTTCCGGTACAATAATCCTATCCATTGATTCAAAAACCTGATATAACATGAGTGATATGGTCCTTATGGTCATCTGTAACTGTATTTTTTGTCTGCTAAATTAAGGTACTAATTTAGCATTAGACCATTTATATGTAGGATTTAATCCTTGTGTTTCACTTCTATAGTCATTTTTCTCATGCTATAACAAGGAGGTGAGATCTGTGACTAGCAGGATGAAGACTCTAGGTGATTAGATGATTCCAGTGGTCGTGATGTTCTTAGGTTTTATTGATTTTAAGGGCTTTTAGGGTGAAGTTTTGATTTGGTAGAAGTTTACTCACCCATACTATGGGCAATGCTATTTGATTTGGGGATTGTTGGAAAGCCAAAATAGAATCTTCAAAGGCATGTTACAGGCTAGTACTTATATTTTCTGCTTTCATTGGTTCTTGCACCTTACCATGCCCAGTTGATGAGGCTGCTTATGGTCCTGTTATTCTTTTTTGGAATGCAAAATGGTGGATTTCTTGAATTTTGGATCTTCGTTCTAGTAGACCCAATAGTCTTTATTGTCTTGTTCCTTGATGAGTTAATTAACAGAAAATTTTTCCTTTACTTAGGATAACTTTAGTAGACTTCATGATAGAAGCAAAGAAACTCCCAAAACGATGAAGCAACTTGGTCGGCTTTTCCCCAACAAAGTGACTGTACAGCTACCTCAGGTATCATGTTAGATGGAGTTTATTGTACATTTATTTTTTTCCTATCTACATGTCATGTATAAAATACCGTTTCTGAACTTGTGTTATTGTGCAGGATGAGGCTTTGCTTTCTGATTGGAAACAGCAATTAGAACGTGACATTGAAACTATGAAAGCTCAGTCAAATATTGTCAGCATTCGTTTGGTAAGTCTTGCAATATATCCTGCTGATTTTCTTGTGGCTTTAATCTTACTCTGTTTCCTTTTCTAGCATTATATGTATGCTGTGCTTGTTTTTTGATGAAAACCACTTAAAGTGCAAGTTGTTTTGAACGAGAGAATGGGGTATGAATTTATGAAATGCATTTGTTCTTTGAATGAGAAGAATAATTCTTCCATTCATTTTGAAAATTTGGCACTTGTAGATTCTTTTTCATTTCTTCTCCCTAGCAAGCCTACGCATCCTTTACCTGCTCAGGCTTTTGTTGTTTGGCATGCAACGTCATCACACTAGGGTAGGGTTATGCTAAGTTAGATATGGAAAATCATATCTTTAAATAATAAGATGTTCCTCTTACGGTTTTTTTGTTCTGGTGTGTCCTATTACTTGATAGACCTCACATTAATTATAATTTATAACTTATTGAAATTTCTTTTTGGCTTATTATTTGTGAATCATCTTATGAGGTCCTTAAATGATTTCAGGTTCTCAATAGGAATGGATTGGATTGCCCTGACCTTGACACCCTTTGCATTAAAGATCAAGCCCTAACGACTGAAAGTCAGTGTTTCTGATTCTGTCTCTCTCTTTAACTGTAGAATATTGAGATATGCAAACCTTTGCTAACATCTCATATGTTCTTTTCACTAGGTGTGGAAAAAATCATTGGGTGGGCTATGAGCTATCATTTTATGCATTTATCTGAAGATACAATCAAAGACACTAAGCTTGTGATATCTGCTGACAGGTTATACGCATTATTTCATATTGTCTACAAAAAATTTAGGAACACAATAACATATGTAGTTGTCTGGCCTTGGAACGTTTCTTTTAATAGTGTTTGATGTTCAATTGGTGCAGCATTAAGTATGGGCTGAACATTCTACAGGGCATTCTAAGTGAAAGCAAGAACTTAAAGAAATCACTGAAGGTGAGTCTAACATGTTCTTCCTTTTGCCGCTTCTTCAACTTCACAGCATATTATGTTTCATCTAGTTTGTTTACACTTCCATTGATTCAATTATGGTATTAAAACCCTTGCGACCACTGTCTTTGAGTTTTATATGTCAAATATGTCATTGATCTGAACTGACTGGAACCAAACAAATACTCCAGAAAATATGAGAATTACTTAAATTGATAGAGTTGAAACAGTGAAGCAGAGACAAATCCACTAGTATGGCAATATTGCTTTTACACAAACAAAAATTAATGCAGAAAAATTTTAAACAATCTCTAGCTATACCTCAAGTCTCCCAAAACCTCTCTAGAATTCTTCCATGCCTAGTCTTCACTCAGACCCTTTGTTGATCCTTTCCTGACTCCTTCTAGAAAGTACTACCAAATGCTAACACCTCTCTCTCTCTTGCTGTCAAGGTTACTTATACGCCCTTCCTCATAGCATATCTTTCTCTTAGTCCCCTGCTTATCTGATAGAGTATCCTGGGGTCCATCATGAACATAATAAAATTCTTATTCAGTTGTCTGAAGGGTGTTCTTTGTCTTTCTTTCTTCCCTTTCCAAAAGTTTGTGGTACTGTATGTTAATCCTTTATATTACTGAATTTTGTTCCAGGATGTGGTTACTGAGAATGAATTCGAGAAGAAACTTCTTGCTGATGTTATTCCACCCAGCGATATTGGGGTCACATTTGATGATATTGGAGCCTTAGAAAATGTGAAGGATACCTTGAAGGAATTGGTCATGCTTCCTCTTCAGAGGCCTGAATTGTTTTGTAAAGGGCAGTTGACTAAGGTTGAATGCTCTTCTTTTTGGCAATCTTCTATAATTTCTGGAACTTGTTTTGAGTATGTTGATGCCATATGCTAAGCTCCTCATTAGAATTTTAATGATGTAGCCTTGCAAGGGAATATTGCTGTTTGGGCCACCTGGCACTGGAAAAACAATGCTGGCAAAAGCTGTAGCGACTGAGGCTGGAGCAAATTTCATCAACATTTCGATGTCAAGCATCACTTCAAAGGTACTCGTCTTATGGATCGATAGTTCTTTGTGCTATTATCTTATTTTCTTTTATGAATTTGTGACGTAAGCCACCTTTTGTTCATTGCAGTGGTTTGGTGAAGGCGAGAAGTATGTCAAAGCAGTCTTCTCTCTAGCAAGCAAAATTGCTCCGAGTGTAATTTTTGTTGATGAGGTTAGTATTATGTATATGTATCTTGTCAAATGTAATTTTCCACTTGTTTCTTGGGTGGTGGGAGTGTTATGCATGTTATTAGCTCCTGATTGATCATGTTTGATTTGTTTTGTGGTGACTCTGACAGGTTGATAGCATGTTAGGAAGACGTGAGAATCCTTGTGAGCATGAGGCTATGCGTAAGATGAAGAATGAATTTATGGTGAACTGGGATGGTCTGCGTACAAAAGATAAAGAGCGAATACTTGTTCTTGCTGCTACAAATAGGCCATTTGACCTTGATGAGGCTGTTATTAGGAGGCTTCCACGGAGGTAAACCTGCTAGGTTTGATGTTGCCATTTTTGCTTATGTTTTACATATAGCATATTCTAATTTATGATTTCTTTGTTCAAATATGCAGATTGATGGTTAACTTGCCAGATGCTCCGAACAGAGAAAAAATTCTGAGAGTCATCTTAGCTAAAGAAGATTTGGCACCTGATGTTGAGTTGGAAGCAGTAGCAAATATGACCGATGGATATTCAGGAAGTGACTTAAAGGTTGTATTTCTGTCTTCTATTTTCTTTTATTCTTGTATGCTGCAGTCAGGAAAAGGTAGTATCCGCTTATAGTTATCCTTATTTATGTTATATTTTGGCTGCAGAACCTGTGTGTCACAGCAGCTCACTGTCCAATACGAGAAATCTTGGAGAAGGAAAAGAAGGTTAGTTTGAAATGGTGTCTGTGTTTTTTAAATTTGGCTGATGGTCTTATCGCTGTTTGTCTTCCAGTTTATACGTTGATTGTATTGAGGGGTTGCATTAGTGTCATTACTGCAGAAATCTTAAGATGATTGCCTCTTAATTTTGACAAATTGCCAATGTTTCTCATGCATTTCTTGTGAGCCCTGTAAACATTCCAAGCAAGTTTTGTGCTAGATTCCAAAATTATTGTCTCTTTATTGGGCGTGTATTATAGTTGAAGGCTTGTTGATCTGCTCCTCCCTTTGCAACTCATCTTTCAGGAGAGAACTTTGGCATTGTCTGAGAACAGACCTATACCTGCATTATGCAGCAGTGCTGACATTCGACCCTTAAAGATGGAGGACTTCAAATATGCGCATGAGCAGGTAGATATTAACTTTGTTGTCCTAGTGTTTTTTCATCGGTGAATGGGTATTTGAAACTAACAAACTTGAAAGGGAGGAAAAACTAGAGGTTCTCCAAGGAAGACCAATTCCTGATAGTGTTGTTTCTTGGGTCTCTCAGTCTCTGCATTAATTCCTAAACTGTTTAATGACAGCCATGGCCAAAACAAAAAAACTGCATGGTGCTAGAAAAGGCAGTGATGAATATCATTGCATTTTGATATTAAATGACTAGAAGGTTGGCCTACAGACATGGCATCTCTCATGTTGATGGATTTTGAACCATGATATCTTATTTTTTGAGAATCCAAACCAGAACTTGTCACTGATGCAAATTTTTGATAAACATAGTAAGATTTGATGGTTTAAAATTGCTGGGTTTGGTTACCAGTCTTGGGTTGCATAATGCGTTGTAATTTATTGTGGGGTAAATTGCTTTTTATCATGGCCTGCAAGAGTGAGTAATGTATAATTGTGGCTATCTGCAGGTGTGTGCAAGTGTGTCATCGGAGTCAACAAATATGAATGAGCTACTCCAATGGAATGACCTTTACGGAGAAGGTGGATCCAGAAAAATGAGATCTCTGAGCTATTTCATGTAAAGCTCTGCATAGCATTCCTTGCTTAGGTTATTCTTCTTCTGTCGCCTATAGTGCTGCAACAGGGTGAGGTCAGTGGCCAACGAATTTGGAAATTCCATTGTTGGTACTGCCTCCATTGTATCATAATCATATTTATAGGTTTTCCTTTTTCTTTTTTACATGTGCCCTCTCCCCTCCCCTCATCCCCCCTTCCATTCTGCCTCCAAAATTTTCAACCTTGATAGAGAAGAAGTAACAGTTTCCTGGCGGTAAGCATCTTAATTTAGGATCCCCCCCTTTCCCCGAGTTCTGTGGGTTGCCCTCTTCTGGGCTCTCTGCTTGTATATACCAAGTTATTTAAATGCAATAACAAATCTTATTTCTCCTAATTTATCAATTAAAGCTCATATGAATTTGTGGTGGTTTGCAGTATAATCTTCTCTCGCGCCCTCCTTGCCTAGAATCTTTTGTTTGCATGACTATTGAAATTCCGCTAGCCTCATTATTTTGTATAATGCTCAAGCGTAAATGTCTGTATGCATGGTTTTTTTCTGCTGGACGGTTAAATCTTTCTTTTGCAATTTTAATTCCCACGCACTAATGATAATGCATACTGTCGCTTGATGCATGGAAGAATCTTAATCTAAACGTGCTTAGTGCAGGAGGAAAGGACACTGCATTTTCTAGGGATGGTAACATCCACTAAATTAACACCTCTGCTTACAGCTGGAGATGAATACAAATTGAAATTAAAAACAAGAGAATGAGCAAACCTCTTATGACTAGTTGGTGAAAAGAAGTGGTGAAATAAAGGATAAATACCTATTATTTCAACATAAAAGTTAGACAATTAGTATTTTTCTTGTTAATGTACATCCTACATATTCGACATGCCTTTTTAAAATGTATCGCTAACTTCTATAATATATCTATACCCATGTCATGATTAATTAAACTTATTTCTTGTTTTTCACTCAATTGGATAATTCTCAATTCTCTCTTTATAGACTTTATTGAGTGATTTTTATTTTGGTAATGTAATATTTGACATGCTTATAGTTAAGCTTTAAGTAAATGGAAAATTTTTAATTTTAAAATATATTGTAAGTACTTTAAGTTTATTTTGTCAAAAAATCAACTATTGATCTAATTCTATCCAAATCCTTTAAGTTTAGATTAGTTTAGATAAGATCATTTTAATTAAATAAGTTGATTGAAGTTTTTTTAGTTTAAATTATTCAGTATTGGATGAAGTATCAAACTCTCTTGATAAACCCTAAACCATAAATCAGGAATTTGAAGGTTGGCAGATAAATTCATTCAACATAGACATGTTGATAAAAGAATCATTTTGTGATTCAATTAAAAAAAGGAAAAAAAATAAATTTTGAAGTGCGGGTGGTTCGTGATTCGGTACTTGGAAATTAAACGGAATCATTAGGTCGAGATTTGCTCGAATTAAATTCAACTTAACTTTCGGAACTTGGATTCAACAGTCAGCAAAATCAACAACAGAATGCGTATGACTAATAGATGGCGGAATATATCATCAAATACCAATATCATCGTCAAGTATTACTGCTATCAAAATTGAGCAATTGTATCTAGGTGTGGAAGTTCGCACTTGTTCCTCTTCCACACCCAACTTTCCGTCGCCGATCATGGAGTTGATGTCACATTCTTCAACCTTCCTCTTACCAAAGGTTACTTCGGAGGACTGCACTTCTCTAACTTACACCCTTGTCATTCTCAACCAAAGCCTCCCCAAATTCGCTCCTCTGCTTTGGGAGCATGGTAACAATTGTTCCTCCACCTTCTCTCTACTCTCTTTTTGTAATTTATCCAATTGCTAGATGATTGAATTCGTGCTTGAGCTTGCGTTTTTTTTTTTTTTTTTTGGTTGCTCAGCTAAGATACGTGTGTGCGCTGATGGAGGTGCCAATCGGGTGTATGATGAAATGCCTATGCTCTTGCCACATGAAGATTCTTCGTATGTCCGAACCAGGTTCATTTCTTATTCATGTACTTTTGTGGCTATATTATGTTGTAGTTTAGCTAAAGACACTGTGTCTTCTATATTCTCTTGTGCTTACTTTGGATCTTCTTAAATAGTCGGTGAAAATGAGCGTGCTCTTATATTTCCTAGTGTGGCTTAGATCTCGCTGTGTGACTCTAATTTATTTACCAATTCAAGAACTGTATCAGTTCATGTTGGAGTTGAAGTGTTTTCCTTCAACCCTTTAATTATTGTTTGCATAATTATTATCCTAAGTTCTTTGGGCGTGTTTTTGTGATGGTGGTTGTTTCAGTCATAAGATGCTTTTGATGTATAATTGATTTAGCATAATAATTGGCATATAGCACATTTGGATCCAATTTCTACCTTCCATTTTTGACTCCTGCCAACCTCATTCCTTAGTGTTGTGCCATTGTATTGGTACATCTTCATATTTCAGCGCCTAGATGATTGTTTTTCTTTAGGTTGAAAAGTATGCGATCTTAAGTGTGCTGTGTGCTAGACAATTAGGGTATCGCTTTTGTTAGCCATAGCATGGTATGTTATCTTGATGCCTCAGCTGCAGACTTCCTTTTAACATCAACTTGATAGGTTTCTATCAGGTACAAGCCAGATTTAATCAGTGGTGACATGGACTCTATCCGGAAAGAAGTACTTGACTTCTATAAAAACCTGGTATTGCTCTCTATCTGTTTCTATCTTTTTGTTCGTGTTTTCCTTCCCCGTCTGGGTGCATGCATGTATAGAGGCAATAAGTTCAACTTTTTGGGTAAATAATCTTCTGCAGGGAACTAAGATAAATGATGAATCTCATGATCAAGATACCACAGACTTGCACAAATGTGTAGCATACATACATGACCTCACACCAAATATTGATGTATCAACTGTAAGTTAAATATCATGTTAAAAAGCCTGCTTTTCTAATTTTTCTTGTTTTTGGAGAGGGGGAGGGGTGTGCTGATGTAATAGTGAGCTTACTTAGAATTGCAAAAAATTAAAAAAAAAAAAATCTTATGTATTAAGTACTTGCCTATTAAAATATTTTTTTCTTGTTGGTGGCAGATATGCATTCTTGTTACTGGAGCACTTGGGGGGCGATTTGACCATGAGATTGGTAATATCAATGTATTATGCCGTTTCTCTGACACACGAATTGTCCTTCTATCTGATGATTCCCTCATTCACCTTCTTCCAAGGACTCACCGCCATAGGATTTACATTCAATCTTCCATTGAGGGTCCTCATTGTGGACTCATTCCCATTGGGATGCCGTCTGGGAGTACTACAACCACTGGACTCCAGTGGGATCTCAGTAAGTATATCGTTGCCCATGTGACGCCACCATGATGGAAATTGATTCTTCTATGGAAATTGGATATGGACTCGCTTATTTAGTGTTCTGAGCGATTAAAGACACTGATTACATACAAATATGATGCGTTGTTATGATAGGGCGCTGATGGTTCATTATCTTTACACGGTCCTTTTTATTCACCTCCTGTTGATTTTGTTTGTCAGTGGAGCCTGATGTGTAACATTTAATTTGCTGTTTCAGATGACACAGAGATGAGATTTGGTGGTTTAATAAGCACTTCAAATATTGTAAAGGAAGATGTAGTAACAGTACAGTCTGACTCGGATCTTCTTTGGACTATTTCTATCAAGAAGCTCTAGTTTTTCAGATGATGTAGACTGCACTGATTTCTTCGATTCATCAAATATACACAGATAAAATAAGCGATTCAATTCGAATGCCATGAACTTCTGCTGACTTCTCTGCTTATTATTTTTATTAGCATTAACTAGACTAAGGTTGAGACGAATGATTCTTTCTGGTGAGAGGTTGAAAGTTCTATTCATAATAAGTCTTGGAGATTGTACATTCTCGGTTTTTCTTTGATATTTTTATTTTTTTCTTTTATTTAGATTTACACCCAATTGCTTAGTAGAGAACGTTATAGTAAAGTTATAAAAATTACAATTAAATTCTTTTTTTAATTATTTATGATTTTGGCCACAAGATTCTTTACTTTTTAATCCTAGCCAACAATAGAATATGACAAGGAAAGATTCATGTCGAATTAAGAAAACAAACTAAATGTCAGTTTCTGAATGGAAACTTCTATTGTCTCCATACACACAAACAGCACAAGAATAATAAAAATGATACTTTATTCGTGATATATTTCATTTTGGAGAGACTAGCGATTTATCAATTATTAAAAATAACTGTACAAATTAAGTGGACGTACTAAAAAATTACATGATTAGAGGTGTTTTATTATTGAGGAGTTCTAGAATTTATCATTTATTTAAGGGTTTATTTTGTAATATAACTATTTCCGAAACATTATAAATAAAGAAAAGATAACAAGCTTTTAATCCTAAATTTGAACAAAGGTAAAAAATTGCTTTTGTTTATTTAAGCAGCAAATAACTGGGCCAGATTTTGTCCAGCCTGTCTAGTGCCTGGCCAGTTCAGAGAGATGAGTGGTGAGTTCAAATCCGGTTCCCCTCAATATAGTTTGTAGTCAATGATATAAAAATGAGTTAGACATAATCTTCTCATCCTACATTTTCTTTCCATTTCAACGTAATCGACGACACAGTACAAACAGACAAACCCACAAAGAAGCTATCGACGGCCGATCCACGAGGTCGGAGGCCGAACCCAACATCATGGTCACTCTTTCTCTCTGTCTCTGTGTGTCTCTTTTAAGTTTTAGCCCAAGTTCGTTCCTTTAAAACTTTAAAGTCACATACACAAACAATGGATACCTAGATCTCATTCTTATATGGTACCGTCGTCTTGTGTTTCTTTTCTTAACATCATCCTTTGAGCAAAATGATATATTAATCCCCAGTTCTTGCGTTATTTGAAGTTATCAAATCGAAGCTGTAGGGTATATCAATTTTGCCCTATTCTTGACTATTTTCTCATTGTTGCAGCTTCCCCTCTCACTACTGAAGACTGCCCAAGGGCACCCAATGGTAGGCTGCTTGATTGTTTGTTTTCTAAGACGCGCTTTATTTTAATTTTACCCTCTTATTTATAATCTAATATTTTTATTTTCTTGATATTGTAACAGTTGGTGGAACTGAAAAATGGTGAGACTTATAATGGGCATTTGGTTAACTGTGATACATGGATGAACATCCATCTACGTGAAGTCATCTGTACCTCCAAGGTGATGCTTCTTTGGCTGCTCTTCTTGCCTTGATTCTTCATTATCCCAAGGTTTACTGATAAAGTTGGATTGAAATTGGCAATGTAGGATGGAGATAGATTTTGGCGGATGCCTGAATGCTACATACGGGGTAATACTATCAAGTACCTTCGAGTTCCTGATGAGGTGAGTAGATGCTCGAGTCCTTTTTTTCTTCCTTTTATGAAGAAGGGAGAATCTAATTAATGGAAGCCTGATCTTTTTTCTTTTTTTAGGTTATTGACAAAGTTCAGGAAGAAACAAAGAGCCGCACTGGTAAAAATTTCTATGACATGTATGATTTGGTTTGAGAGAGAATGCAATGCTTGGCCAGTCATCATAGAAATGTCTATTGATTTGTTCTGCCTGAACCTAACGGTTTTAGAGTTGGTTCTTCTCTAGATCAGCAATTGATTTCATATTTCCATTGTTAATGAGTCACTTTTTCCTGTTTAACAATTGCTATTCTCAAAGTCTTCGAGTTGCCAAAAAACTAGAAAGCTCACTGATTATTGTGACATTTTACAGATCGAAAACCACCTGGAGTGGGACGTGGAAGGGGAAGAGGTAGGGAGGATGGTGCTGGTGGACGCCAAGCAAAGGGGATTGGCCGAGGCCTTGAAGAAGGTAGTACTAAGGGAGCAGGTGTAGGCCGAGGCCGGGGTAGCTCCGGCGGAAGGGCCGGTGGAAACAGAGGTAAACTCCTTATATTCTCCCAAATACATGCGTTTCATTGATACTACCAACTGTTTAATTCCTGGAATTGTGCTATAATCTCAGTCTAATAAGATTCATGGCTGTATTATATTCAACCTTCCCGAACATTTTATGAGTCCCAATACATGTTCTGTTTAGATGTTCAAGCCTTGTGATTTGTGATCAGAATTTAACGACTTCACTTGATTGTGGTTGGTGCAGGGCGAGGAAGAGGGTGATTAAATTTCTGATACTGATCAACTTCAGATGGGCCACTCTGCAGCTTTTATAAGGCATTCGTGCCCATGATTTCTGCTTATCAGCCGAGTTTACTGCCTATATATTCTATGCGTCCTTGGAGTTTTAGATTTCCATTTTTTTCCGTTCCTGTCGTTGCAAAAAAACTACGTAGGTAATTATAGAACTAAAGCCATTTCCTTTCTGTTATCCTTCCTTATGTTTAACGAGAATCCCGAAATTAGAAGTATGATGATGGAACAAATTGAGTTGTCAACCTTGGTGGTATTAGTATACTTAAAACATTTGATCCAGCATTTACATGAAATATTGAAAGTTGTGTTTGTAAGCACGTGCATTTGTTGATGTTCTCGAGAGAACGTTGAGGTAACTGCTAGAGGAGGAAGAAAGTGATGACCTCGTCTGTCTCAGGTGAATAGCATCCACTCCAGCAGTCCAGCTCACACTTTCGGAATTAAAATTATAAGCAATTTCTATGGGATAACAAATCACAAACAATAACACTCGCTCAAGTTTACATTTAATACTACCGTTATCAAAATAGGTTAGTCTGTGAGTCATTTCGTTTAACACCCATCTGAGAAGGCTTGAAAACTTAACAAAAAATTAGAACGCCATCTGACGGCTATCAGTTTTGGTAACAAAATTTAGGTTAGAAGATAAGTATAAACCTTCTTTGCTCATCAAAAACATGAAAAATATTATAAATTGAGTAAAGTTAAATATATAAATTTATAGTGATTTTATATAAAAAAATTCATTGCAAAATTCAAAATAAAGATAATATTATTTCTAAAGAATAAAAATAATATTTTAAATAAATTATTTTTATCAAAATAAATATAAATTTTATATTCATTTGTTAAAATAAAAAAAAAAAAATTAACTTGCGACCTTGAATAGAGAAGCCAAAATGAACGAGTTTAAATATTAATATTTAAGCACGTTTAGTTAACTAATTGCACCCAAAAAGTCCAACCAGGTCGCCCATTTGACATTTCGAATGCACGTCCTTGATCCTCGAGTTCGAAGATACTGCTAAACATAGAATCCAGATGCCGCCATTCATTCATCAAATAAAATTCTCAATTGTACATTATCCTAATACAACTAGGCGCTTCAGCTGGTGAAAAATACGTGTCAATGTTGAGTTTACACAAGTAGAGACACATCTCCACTTAAATAACTACCAACCAATAGTAACCAGCAACTGAAACTTTCACTCCACAAATTCATGAGCATGTTAAAAGTGTATCAACTTCTGCAACTACCATAGTATTATGGGCTTGGAGCAGCTTCATGTTTCTCCTTTGAGCTAGCATCCAGTTCTCCATCCTTAGAACCTTCCTCCTTGTCTTTGTTAGACTTGTCCTCTCCAGGCTTTGACACTTCTTGCTCTATATCAAGCAAAAAATGTATTTCCATTAAACCAGTAAAAGAACCTCGAGTATGACAGCAGAGATGCACAACACTATAAATTGATATAATTATGACAGAGCGGCACCTTCCAATTTCCAGATTCATATAAAATTAGATTATATACAGATGAGATTTAAGCAACGAAGATAAGGAGAACATGAATGGTTTTGAGGGACACGCAGCAACATATTAAAAAAATTCTTTTGTCTTTTCTCCTAAATTTCCTTTTTGATTTAAAAATGAAAAGTAACATGCAACAATTTGAAACCCCAAACGGCAAACAGTGACCTAATCCACCCACAATAGAGTGCCATTAGTTTCTAATTTAATCAGCTTTCCATTAACCAATGCAGGAATGAGGACTATCTATCCATTAAGTCAAGCTAATCAGTTTTGATTTCCTTAGTTTATAAGGCACCCTTATGCATACCACATAATAGCGTGTATTAAGTTTTGTCCAACAAAATAAAACTTGCAGAAGGACTGAACATTCAAAGAAAGACACCTGTGAGTTGCTGTCAACAGCACTTCAATTTTGCTACTAAATTCTCACCTAATGTCCTATTGATCTCACCATGAAAACTACTTCAAAGGGCCTTTTCTTCTACTCATTTCCTACCACTCTTGTAGAAAACCGAACACATATCCACCAAAACACATTATATAAATAAAACCTTAAATTCATTGTTCAACTTCTACTAAGAATAATTTTATCTACTCACAGCCATGCTTAAAACCCAACAACTTGGCAGTTACAACATATCACTAACCAACCAAGCATGAGAAATGCACATGCACAATTTTTTTCGAGTACCATTGCCAAGTTCAAAAAGCAAGTATGCTTTATAGTCATTCACTCAGCAGATACTATGTAATGTTATATGCCAACCAAAAAAAAAAATCTAGGACAGTTACCTTCATCGTCACTGTCATCAAAATCTTCACCCATTCCCTCATCACCCATCCCACCAAATTTCTGCAGTACACAAAAGAATTTGCATAATATAAGTAAGAGTGGGGTTGAAACTGTGAATCACACAAGCATATTGCATACCGAGAAGTCCATCCCCCCCAAGTCCAAGTCTCCAAGACCTAATCACAAACAAGGAGATAAGTCAATATGATACTTAGAGATACATTAGCTTTTCATGACTAACAATATTTCAGCAATTTAAGTGAAACAGTATGGTTTTCACTCATACATACCATTGTCATCATCCTCATCCACCCATTTATCCCAATCTACTTTTACATAGTGAGGAGGCTTGCCTTCTCCACGCAGTAACTTTTTCCACCATCCATCTTCTGCCTTCTGTACCACACAGAATATGCTTCTCACACCTATATTAATTTTGCTCTCCTGAAATAATGAAGAGAGTAGTCAAACAAATGTAGTAAATATAAATTAAAGGAGGAAACTATTAGCACAAGTGAATCATATTAAGAAGTTATATCATACAAAAAGGTTTAGGAAAAAACTTCAAGCATAAAGACTGCTAGAATGCACATTTAAGATTTGCATTGTTAAGAAAAGCCAATAGCAGGGCATTTACTGAAACTGGAGAACATAGAGCGCTCACATAAGCTGGACATAATGCTAACTATTCATTAGGAATGCTCCTTCTCACCTCTACATTAACCTTGTCAAATAGTTCCAACTTTGACTCGTAAAGTTGGTCTTTGGCACCAGCACTAGCGGAGAAAGTAAAAATGCCATCTGGAGTTAGATCTACTTTCGCATTTTTGGAATCTGGCAATTGCACCGTGATATAGACCTTGTCAACCCTCTCAGCCCACTTAACCTCAGGATGACGACTGCATCATAGAGAACACATATAAGAGCATATAAGGTATGAAATACCAGTGAGGAAAAGAAAGGGCAAATAGGAAAACACCCAACCTGCTACAGATACTTTCATTAAAAACTTAAAGAGATTAAGTATCCACAATCCACTCCCCTCCCCTCCCCCCCCCCCTCCCCCCCAAAAAAAAAAGTTCGTCTACATCAGCTTCAGTAATAAGTAAAGAAATAAGTAGTTCCCACCTCCAAAAATTCCATCCTCTAAGAACGAAAGAAGAAGATCAGGCAACTCAAAATGGAAAGGATATAGACATGTGGGTCACATGTCAAATTGATCAATGATCATTCAGTAATGCAATCTGCCTCCGGTCAGCTATAAGATATACCTAACTCTAAAATAATTATGAAGTTAAACTGTTACCGGAACTGGAACCTGTTACAAACATGAGATATAAATTGGCACTATTCACACTGCAATGTGCCCCTTAACGTTAACATCTTAGCCATAAGTCAACTATTCATTAGCGTACTTTAGCCAAAAAAGAACAAAAAAACTCCTCATAATTCATAATCGTACCAAAAAGATAATAATTATATCGAGCCTAGTTCAGTGACTCACGTGAATTCCATCCATTTCCATGAGATAATAATAGTGAGTATATACTAAATAGAAAAAACAAAGAAATTGGTAGCCAGGAAATTATTTGAATAAAAAATAAGGTAATTATCAACCACAATAACATGATTATTAAAACTTCGATTTGAAATAACTCAGGAAATCAATACGCATCTAAAATCAGCACCCGTCTTCCACCCGTATAAATATACAATTTACGATAAATTAGAATCGTACGTTCAACATTGGCCAAATTTCTCTGATATGTAAATTGAAATTTTCCGCTGAGACAATACAAGCCCAGATAAAAAAAAAAAAGACATAACAAAAGTTTAAAAAAGAGACAAGCAGCGCCGCAGATTGTGATTAAAGCAAGAAAATAAATATTTATATAGAGAATGAATGATTATGAATACAGAGCAAAGGATGCTGGTTTTACCTCATATTGTCTTTAAAACAAGCCGAACCTGTACGCTAAAACCCTAGTTAGCTCTGAGCAACTGTTTTCCACTTCCCCTTTCAAGGTATAAATGTTGGCCGACTCTTCTAGTACCTTTGCGCTCAAATGACTATCTAACTTTAAGTGACTCTCAGGCCCGAAGGCGTGAAGCTTAGAACCATTTAGGGCTAAACGACAAGGGACCTCAGGCCTGTTTCTTCATACTGGGCCCATGCCCAATTTTTTGAGGCCAATAATGGTTAGACCTCACTTAGGCCAATAATCTTATTAATTAACTAATAACATAATTGTAATATCATTGGAGATTGTATATATTTCAAAATTTTAAACTCTTGAAAGTGTGATAGCACTGTTCATTAGATTGCATTAACTCATCAACCTCTTAAATCTAACATAATTCGTACAATTAAATTGATTTTAGTTAGGTTAATAGATTAATTTTAATTCATTTTTTAAACCTATTATAAATAAGTTGAGTAGTGAGAATTAAAAATAAATAAACTTATTTCAATTTGAACAAAATCAAACTAACCCAACTCCCTAAACACTTCTAAGTGTGAGCTTTCACATTTGAATTAAAAAAAAAAAAAAACTAGAAGCTCGAGTTTTCTATTATTTGATAGAGCCATAGAAATGATTATTTAAATATCTGCAGCCAAACTCGAATTTTCGGGCAAAGAACAACTTCATTAAGTCCCAATCAGTTGTTTTTTTATTTTGTAGCAACCACCAACTAATACCATTTTAGAGGGGAAACATATAACACTAGATTAATATTTTATTTTTTTAAAATTTAAATTACTCACTTAAATTTAAAACAAGCTAAAACCGTCTTTTATTTTTGAATTTGTTACGTAAATTTAATAATGTAATTTTTAGAAATATAATTTTTAAAAATTTTAAAAATCTTGTTTTGTTTAGTTATAACATTTTTCAAAATATTTTATAATATTTTTAAGAATATTACATTATTACACTTGGTTCAACTTAAATATTTTTTAGAATATATAATAATATTTTAAATATACCTTGACAAGTTTTTAAATATATGTATTTTAAATTACTGGTATTATATTAAAAAAATTATAACAACGTATTAATTGAATAATATGCATACATATATTACTAATTAATAATACTTAAATAATATATATAAAAATATACATACACATATTTTTTTAAAAGAATTTGTACTTTATGTTTACACATGATAAAAAATTATTAAATCTATTAAAATTATAATTTAAAATTAACTTTAATAATATTATTGTTTATCCGAAGTAAAGTTAAATTTATATATTATATATAAAAATAGTAGTCTAATAATTTTTTGTTAAGGTAGTAAAAATTACATAAGTAATATTTAAAAAATAAAGATTAAAATAATAATTTTTAGTACTTTATAATATTTTACAATTTAAAAAAATATTTTTTTAATATAAATATATTGAAATATTACATATTAATTTGTGTACAAATATATTAATACACAAACAATTTATATATATTTGTATATAAATAATTTTAAAAAAAATTAAAATAAAAATAAAATAAATACAAATTTATTATTAAATACTTTTGGTATATAAATATAACATAAAAAAATTATTATAAAACTTATTATTATTAAAATTAAATACGTTTATTATTAAATTTATATTATTATTAAGTTGGTTGTCTTTATATATATATATTTATTACTAAATTTATATTATATTATAAAAATATTTTTTTAAATTTTATAATAATAATTTAATTATTTTAAAAATATTTTTATAAAAATACAACATTCTCATCTCTTAAATAATAATAAAAATTTTTAAAAATATAATAATATTTTATTTTTAAAAATATTTTTTTAATTTATATAACAAACATAACATCCAAAATCTTAATTTTTTAAAATTTTTTATTTAAACTGTGTAACAAACGCGGCATGTGCACCATAGCGACGACGATAATGGTGATGCGTGGTTTAAGGGTAGCACGGAGCAGGAGCACCGCGCTAGATTAATAGAATTTTGGGTCTTGTAGGACCATGCGAGGAGGTTGATGGAGGTGGCTCTGTACCTCATAACTAAGGATTTAATGAAGCATGTGCCAGCTGCAATACTATTTATGCACAACTCGACACTCCTCGTTTCCTTTCCGGGAAGTATGACACGTATGCATTTGTGATGTGACAACGAAAACATTGGAAGAAAAGCCAAAGTAGGACATCAAAGGAAGCCTGGTTATATAAGAATATGAAGGAGTACATAGTGTGTTTTGCCACGTCCTGCTCCCTCACATTTTCGGAGGAGTGATTGATGAGAGATATATATTGGAAAAGATCAAGTGTGGGACGAACTATTATTATAATTTTGAAAATATACTTACATGAGAATGCCAGTCTCTCTCCCTCAAGAGATTCTATGCTAATTGTGTCCGGTTTCTCTTTTTATCTCTACATTGTGAAGTGCTGAATTGCAGACGTACACGGAATAATCTGTTTCTTACATTTTTCGGAAGCATTCAGTCAAAGTTATAATTCCACTTCGGTATTGGCCATCTCCTGTTTATCTTATCAGAATTCAATAAAGAAATCCTTCAAATTGCTTTTCTAACGTCAAACGTTGAAAAGGTCCCCCTTCCTGATTTATAAAATAAATGGTTGACTTACATATTTTGTTCAAAGAGTTTAATTTCTAATTATTACATCATAAAAAAAGATGTGAGAGATGCTTGTAAATAATCAAAAGCTCAAATGATGAATGTGGCTTCACATATTTAAAAACAAAAGTCAAGGGAATCTCAAGCAATTGTATTCAGAGTCGTTTTGTAGATTATTGTATCCTTTTTTTTTCGGTTATTTGAAATATAACCCTATATATAAGATAAATATTACAAATAATACATATAAAATTCTCATATTTAGCATGAAATGTGAATTATAGATGTAGGCATATTATAAACAGTGTCATGTTAACCCGTGGGATTCACATTCTGGCTAGTGTCTTCTCTCGTCTCTTCAGTGTCAAGGCCCTCACTATTATATCTCAAAGTCTCATGCGACATTTTTAATTCAATTTTGATATAAAAGTCAGTTTTTACATAAATTTTTGAATTTTGAATCATTTAAAGTTAAGAAATGATAATTTTTTCTCAAATTAAAAAAATAAAAAATTACATTACCTCTCCTTAAATAAATTAAATATTAAATATTTTTTTATTTTTTTCAAACTTTAACTTAATTTAGAGGATCCGTACCAAATTTTCACATCATACCAGCATTAGCAGGAAGCACTATTCATGAGTCTAAATAACTCTGTATTATTCCGTCACATTCTTTTCCATTTCTTTTTTCTGTACAAGACATAAATAACTCTATCTCCAAGGTAGAAGATTGATTACAAGCTAGAATAACAGAGACTTCACGCAATACAGCTGAACTTTTTTTTTTTTCTAGGCGCATGAACATGTCCTCTGCGACTTGGATCACTTCCTTCTCATGTTCATTCCCTGTTAAACCAAATTCAGGACATGCATTTCCTTCAAATCTACTTCAATGGCTAAGATTTCTTTTCCTATCCCCCTGTACCCAGAGAGCTCTTTCCTCTGCCGTTGATGTCCTCTTCCTGTTCATTCTCTTTCTTTTTGCCGTTAAGATGCTTCATTTCAGGTTCGTCCCCAATGGCAGCACCGAGTCTGAATTTAGCAAGCCCTTTATCAGTAATAACAGAACCTTAGTCGGCACAACTTTACGGTTTAAGCTAACTCTAACCGCAACGGTTGTTATGGCTATATTGTACACCTTCTCTTGCATTCTGGTTTTTAGCGAAAAAGCCACCCAATCGCCATGTGTAAAGCTATTTGATGGACTATTTTGGTTAGTTCAAGCAGTGATTAATGTGGTACTCGCAATCTTGATTATCCACGAGAAAAGATTTGAAGCCATTGGTCACCCAACATCACTTCGAGTTTATTGGATTGCAAAGTTCATTCTCATTTCTTTGTTCACAGCTTCTGGTGTTATACGATTTGTCTCTGTGGAAGAAACAAACGGCATCAGCTTTCAGGTGGACGACACAGTCTCTTTCATTTCTTTCCCTTTCTCACTTTTTCTCCTTTTTGTTGCTAGTCAAGGGTCCACTGGCATAAGGACGACACAAGAAAGTGAAGAAACCGAACCTCTTGTGAATGAGAAAACATCCAACGTTAGTGGCTTTGCTTCGGCTTCTTTAGTATCCAAGGCATTTTGGCTTTGGATTAATCCTTTATTGAGTAAAGGATACGAGTCACCTCTGAAGATCGATGAAGTTCCATTTCTTTCTCCAGAACACAGGGCTGAAACAATGTCAGCTCTGTTTGAATCAAAATGGCCTAAACCACATGAAAAACTGAGGCATCCGGTTCGACTCACATTGCTTCGATGCTTCTGGAAGGAGCTAGCCTTCGCTGCCTGCCTTTCATTTGTTCGGCTCTGCGTCATGTTCGTAGGGCCAATTCTCATACAAAGCTTCGTGGATTACACTGCAGGGAAGAGAAGGTCTGTGTATGAAGGATACTACTTGGTGGTCATTCTCCTCCTAGCCAAATTCATCGAAGTTTTAACGTCTCACCATTTCAACTTCAACTGTCAGATTGTGGGAACGCTTATTCGAAGCACTCTCATCACTTCACTCTACAAAAAGGGCTTGAGGTTATCATGCTCTGCTCGACAGGATCACGGCGTCGGAACGATCGTTAATTACATGGCAGTTGACGCACAACAGCTTTCTGACATGATCCGTCAGCTACACGGCGTTTGGATGGTGCCGTTACAGGTTGGGATTGGTTTATTTCTGCTTTACAAGTCTCTGGGTGCATCGGTAGCCACAGCGTTGCTTGCACTCCTCGCTCTTCTCGCGTTTGTTGTGGTAACTACCCGAAGAAACAACCATTTCCAGTTAAACATGATGAGGAATCGTGATTTGAGAATGAAGGCTGTGAACGAGATGCTTAATTACATGCGCGTGATCAAATTTCAGGCGTGGGAAGCACATTTTAAAAAGAGAATTATGGGTTTCCGACACTCAGAGTTTGAATGGCTTTCCAAGTTTATGTACTCAATTGCAGGGAATTTCGTTGTGATGTGGAGCACATCATTAATGATATCAACACTAACGTTTGGGACGGCCATTTTGGTTGGAGTTCCACTTGATGCAGGGACAGTTTTCACCACAACCACCATCATCAAAATTTTAGAGGAACCCGTCAGGGCATTCCCACAGTCCATGGTGTCTCTTCCGCAAGCAATAGTATCACTAGAGAGGTTGCATAGTTACATGTTAAGTAGTGAATTGTCAGATGATTCAGTAGAGAGAGATGAAGGGTTTAGTGGAGAAACTGCTGTGGAGGTCATAGATGGAATCTTAAGCTGGGATGATGGTAAAAGTAAGCAAGACTTGAAAAATATTGATTTAGAGATAAAAAAGGGTCAGCTTACTGCTATTGTTGGGACTGTGGGTTCTGGAAAGTCTTCTCTCCTTGCTTCAATTCTCGGTGAGATGCGTAAAATATCTGGAAATATTAGAGTTTGTGGGAGTACAGCATACGTAGCACAAACATCGTGGATTCAAAATGGAACCGTTGAACAGAACATCTTGTTTGGTTCAGCAATGGACATTGAGAAGTACAAAGAAGTTGTGAGGGTTTGTTGTTTGAAGAAAGACTTGGAAATGATGGAGCATGGGGATCAGACAGAGATTGGAGAGCGTGGGATTAACCTAAGTGGGGGACAGAAGCAGAGGATACAACTTGCCAGGGCTGTTTATCAAGACTCTGATATATATCTTCTTGACGACATCTTCAGTGCTGTTGATGCTCATACTGGGAGTCAAATATTTAAGGTGGTTGTTCTCACATTCCTATATTCTTCATGTCAGTTAAGACGCAAGCTAAGATTTTGTTTTTTATGGTATGGTATGTATTTTAAACAGGAGTGTGTGAGGGGAGCTCTAAAAGGCAAGACTGTTATCCTTGTAACGCACCAATTAGACTTTTTGCATAATGTAGATCTTATATTAGTAAGTCATTTTCTACTCTAATTCCTATATTATTTCATTTTTAGTGTTAATCTTCAATTTGACTTGGGAAGTGATTCAATTTTTAAATACTTGCTAAAAGGTGATGAAGGATGGAAAGATAGTCCAATCAGGGAAGTACCATGATATACTAGATTCGGGAACGGATTTTAGAGCTCTAGTTGCTGCACATGAAACTTCTATGGAGCTAGTACAACAGGGTACATTCAGGCCTAGTGAAAATTCCCCCAATCCAATGAAATCTCCAAAGACATGTTCTAATTACAACAAATCCAATGGGGAAAGCAATTCTCTTGACCAACCCAACATTGGCGTTGAAAGTTCTAAGCTCATCAAAGAAGAGGAGAGAGAAACTGGCAAAGTGAACTTGCATATTTATAAACTCTACTGCACTGAGGCTTTTGGGTGGTGTGGCATTACAGGAGTATTGCTTTTCTCATTGTTATGGCAAGCCTCTATTATGGCAAGTGATTATTGGCTGGCATATGAAACCTCAGCTAACCGTGTTCAACTGTTTGATCCTTCCCTCTTTATTTCAATCTATGCAATTATTGTTGCAGTTTCAGTTTTCTTGGTAGCGTTAAGAAGCTTCTCGTTGACAATCTTGGGGCTTAAGACAGCCCAAATTTTCTTCACTCAAATTCTTCATAGCATCTTGCATGCTCCCATGTCTTTCTTCGACACTACACCTTCGGGAAGAATTCTAAGTCGGGTAAGTAAAGGCTCAAGTATGTTGCATTACATGATATCCCATTGCAATGTTATATCCCTTGTTCTAAGTACATAATTTTACTGACTTCTATTATTTTAATAATTTTTGGACTTCTTCAGGCATCCACCGATCAGACCAACGTTGATGTCTTTCTCCCCATGTTCATGAACATTGTTATTTCCATGTACATTACAGTTCTCAGCATCCTCATCATCACATGTCAAAATTCTTGGCCAACAGTGTTCTTGTTAATCCCTCTTGTTTGGCTGAACATATGGTACCGAGTAAGTGTGTACTTGCCTTGTTAGTCCAATGTTCTGTTGCAGTTATTTATCCTATCTATAGCTCTAGCCTAGCTAGATATTCTGAAGAACAATAACAGCTATATTAACTTGCTTGATAGATTAAAAAAAACCCATCATAGTCAAAATCGACTAGTTCATAAGTAAATTTATTTTGCTTTATTTTTTTTTTTTGTATGTTGGGTCTTGCAGGGTTATTACCTTGCTTCATGTCGTGAATTAACTCGTCTAGATTCGATCACAAAAGCACCAATCATTCATCACTTCTCAGAAAGCATATATGGGGTCATGACAATCCGTGCGTTCAGAAAGCAGGAGAAGTTTTATGAAGAAAATATGAAACGAGTGAATAATAATTTGCGAATGGATTTCCACAATTACAGTTGTAACGAATGGCTAGGTTTCCGCTTAGAATTGCTCGGAAGCTTGTTTTTTTGCATTTCTGCTATGTTCATGATCTTGTTGCCCAGCAATATCATAAATCCAGGTATACTAAAATAAAAACTATGAAGGGATTTTATACATTTTTTCTATTGTCAAAATTTTAGAGTTAATGCACTAACAGTGTTGTTGTGGATGATGTAGAAAATGTTGGTTTATCTCTCTCTTATGGACTATCCCTAAATGTTATGCTTTTCTGGGCCACAATCATGAGTTGTTTCATTGAAAACAAAATGGTATCTGTTGAGAGGATTAAGCAGTTTACTAACATTCCATCAGAAGCAGAATGGAACATTAAAAATTGTCAGCCTCCTTCCAATTGGCCTGCCCATGGCAATGTTGATATCAAAGAGTTGCAAGTAAACAAATTTCCTTGACAATTTGACCAGTGAAGTATACTATTTCCTTATGCTAATGGCTTGAATTTCTGGCAAACAGGTCAGGTATCGTCCAAACAGTCCTCTGGTTCTGAAAGGCATTACTCTAAGCATTAATGGTGGAGAAAAGATCGGTGTTGTGGGTCGAACAGGGAGTGGAAAATCAACCTTAATTCAAGTATTCTTCAGGCTGGTTGACCCTTCAGGAGGGAGAATATTCATTGATGACATCGACATATCCATGTTAGGGCTTCATGATCTTAGATCACGTTTCGGTATCATTCCCCAGGAGCCTGTTCTTTTTGAAGGAACCGTGAGAAGTAACATAGATCCAACTTCAGAGTATACTGATGAAGAAATATGGAAGGTGTAATTCATCTCTTGTTTTCTATCATTGGCCTAATGAATCTAATTTCTTTGTTTTAATTGCTGTAGAGCCTTGAACGATGCCAGCTGAAAGATGCAGTGGCTGCTAAGCCTAATAAACTTGACTCTCCTGGTATGAAAGCCTATTAGGTTCTTTAAATAAACATGGCATGTGGAGAAAATTTGTTAAGATAGCCAATCACGTGGTGCAGAATTGTTAAAAAAAAAAAAAAAATTACTTGTCATTTTTTTTAATTGAAAAACCTAACAACAAATGCCTGAAAACTTCATTTCTTAACTAATGGACATGCTATTGAATTTATTGACAGTGATTGATAGTGGAGAGAATTGGAGTGTTGGGCAGAGGCAATTGGTGTGTTTGGGGAGGGTGATGCTTAAGAGAAGCAAGGTATTGTTTATGGATGAGGCAACAGCGTCTGTTGATTCTCAAACAGATGCCGTAATTCAGAAGATCATAAGGGAGGACTTTGCAGACTGTACTATTATAAGCATTGCTCACAGAATACCAACAGTCATGGACTGTGATGGGGTTTTAGTCATAGATGCAGGTACAGTATGGTATTCTTCTGCTTCTTCTCTCATTAAAATGATCAACATGGACCTTAATGTCATATGAGACCATATAATTCTGTCCTTTCTTTTTCAAATAGGACGAGCAAAAGAGTTTGATACTCCATCCAACTTGCTTCAGAGGCCATCGCTCTTTGGGGCATTAGTTCAAGAATATGCCAATCGTTCCTCTCAACTGTAGCCAAGTCTTCCGCTTTTCTTAAAGACCAAACCTTTTTTATTGCAAAATGTAGAAAGTAAAAAATCCATAAAAAGTAATAACTAATAAAAACTATTTATTAGTTGATTACGAGAAGTGTTGCAACAATAGAAAAGCATGGTCCTATATGCCAATAACCAATAATGTTGGCTTTCCGTATTGCTGGGTTCTAGGCATTTTACTAAGGACTTCCCAATAACAAACTGGAAAACCACAATATTATGTATAACACATGCGAAACATCAATCGTATAAATGGACATTTACATATTTCTACATAACACTATCATTGAAATCAACCACCAAAGCCAGAAGTTGATTGCCTAATTAGACACCCAATACAGCCCTACACTCCGATTCCCAGTGCTCCTTTATTTGCTTAAGCCTCTCTGCCCTCTCTGTCTGAAGTCTTTCTTCCCAGTATTTTTGGCATCTTTTTTCAACAAGAAAATCAGGTTAAGTAGTGAACAGACATGAAAACAGAGTCAAGACGATACAAAAATGTAATTTGATGATGGAAATATACCTTCGGCTTAATAGAATGTTTAATTCTTCCAAGTGCACGGCACCTTCATAAACTCCACTCTGCAATCAGCATAAATAAATAAAAAAAATTCGTATATAAGTGACCAATAATTTTATTGGTTCAAGACCCCGAATTAATGACAAAAGAAAAATCCTACTGAAAACTGATTCTTGCTGCCAAATCTTAACAGTCCCACTTCATATGGTAGAAGCATAAGATCTCAAGAATGACAAGGGCACTGCACACTTGGGCGTAGCTTATTCAGGATTATCGAAAACTTTATTGGAAAAACTCAAAGAGACTGGAACAAATCCATTTTCTGTCAAAAGAAATGACTTGATAGGCCTTAGTTTGAAATCTAGAATACTTTCACATGCAACAAGACCTTTGAATTGAAAAGCAAAGGAGGCTTACATAGGATCCTGATCACATGAACAGATATTATTAGATCCAAATTCCAGCAGCTTTTTTAGTATCATTTAACAATTCTGTCCATAATCATTAGAACAATGATCATCCATTGATTTATGAGTTATTAACTAGTCTGGTACAGATTGTTTAATACACCAAATAACAGAAAATATGGAAATACTGAGGACAGACATGAGCCTTTTTAGTAGATACACTCCCATTGCAAATAATGCAGTTATAGGAAAATTCGCTGTATGATGACATATAATATGGTAGCTTACCTCTCGGCAGAGAGGACATTTTTCTTTGGGGTTTGCTTCCTTGAGTCCATCAACAATAGACACTGAAGCAGCTGAGCAAGCACACATGTAGCAGAATAGATGGCCACAAGTAAGAGAAACTGGATCAAATACCGTGTCCTATCACGCAAGATCCAGAAGAGTCATTTTAAAAAAAAAAAAAAAACTGAACGGTCACATGGTATAACATTTATATGGAAAGTGACCACCACATGTTACATATGCTACTTCTGTAATGCAAAGAATATTAGCAGCAAATCATGCCGTTGTCAGCAAGTGAAACCCAGTAACTTACCAAGCATATAGAACAAGTCAAGTCAATATCAAGCTTGATGGAATCATAGAGCTCACAAGTAATTGATGGTTTTCCATCCTTAAATGTGAGAGAACATCCATCAAACAAAACATTTGCCTGCCTTGACTTGGCCTTGGTTTCCCTTAAATTGATGTGGAAGGCCATCAGCTCACAAAACCAGGGACTCTGAAGAATTTCCATGTGCATGCTCTGGGCTTGTGACTTAAACAATTGCCCTTGCTTCGAATAGTGAACCTGCAGTCACAGTTATAGACTCTGCTAAGAAATGAAGAGGGTTTTAATATCATTATCCATCTTGTGAAGTAGGAGAGGCATACCTTGTCATATTTCTTTAGTATTTTCCGAATAGCAACGGCATTTATCAGCGCGTAGGTGACCAGATCTCTACCTTCTTTAATGAGAGCAGTGTGGTTTCCTCGTAATTTTCCTTTGATCCAAAAGAAGTACTTTCTGAAGCCAGAATCAAGATGTAGGTCCAGCAGTTTCTGTGCTCGCTCATTAAAGCAGCCTACTATTTCGGACATTTCATTGAGAAGGGAAGGGAAGAACGTCCCATCGCACACTGCATAAATATTTTGAATTAGCTTGAAGGTAGTTCAAAAAGACACGAAATATTGAAGCATATCGTCATCCCATGGAAATAGGTGTCCTAGGCAGGACTATATGAGAGACTTCATAATTGGTTAAAAAATCCTCTGTAATTCTTTTTGAGGATGTGCAACATATTATGCATTCCAGAGCAAGCAATAGAGGAAAGGGTCTATATTAATTATACACGCTATGGATCTTAATCTTAAATTCTTAATCATAAAATCGTGACGAAAAGAAGAAGAGGAGAAAGAGAAGGAAAGACCAAATGTCATTTTACTTGTTGAAGAAAGAAACAAGAGACTGAATTACCTGGGCAATGATCAGGGCAAGTAGTGAGGGGGAGGCCATTCTGATTGTGGAGTTGAGAGTCTTTTCTGCACCTCTTCAAGATCTTCTTGAGTTTCTTGAAGCCAACCTCAGGTAGTTTCTTCTCCTGCCCTTGCATGAACTTCTGGTACGTCTTGCAGAACTTCATCTTTTCTCTGCAGCATCGATTCAATCCCCTCACTTTTTGAATCTCTCTTCAAATATCCTCCTATAGATAAAACACGGAACGAGATGCGATTCGATTTAATACTTGAAAATGTCATCAAAATATCGCTGGCTTCCCAGTATAATCCATCACAGGCCGACACTGCTATTCGAGAACGAGTAATTAAAGGAACATCAAAATTTTATAGCCACTCCTTCCCTAACTTTAATGTCCTTCTAGTTTCCGCGTTAATGTAGTTATATTTCCCGTACAATTTCATGCAATTCATATAATGTTAAAAAAATAAACAAATTAACAGTATAAAAAGTAAAATAATTTTTCAATAAAAATATAGATTTACTGGATCCTTTATTACGTCATTGTGCTATGCATTCTTTAATGGAGTCAAATACGTCTATGGTACACACATAGCTCAAGCCTACGGAGCTTCGAATTGTGATTAGTGTAAGTGGTAGTATTCCACGAAGCTGACGTAGTTTTATTTATTTAAGGTTAAATAGTTTATGGCTTCCTTGAGAGATTTCTATCTATTAGAACTCCAAAACGATAAATGGAAACAATGTCAACTATGTCAATGTCACCCGTGAATAGAAGATACTATTACTTAATAATTGTGGGCGTCAAATATTTAAGAGATCAGATCTTCCCAAACACAAACGTTGCGTTGCGTCTACGGAAGCCCCCTTCTTTATCTCCCCAACTTCCCCAATCCACATCCCAACCTTTTACAGTTGCCTTGCATGTTCACATGCGTTATGCAAATTCATCTTCTAATTTCCCATCTTTCATCAAAATTTCATTATTCACATGATTCATCCACTAATTCTCAATGGATTAAGGAAAACAATTAAAAAGAAAACTAGCTTTTTTTTAATAACATCAGTTTGTATTGGTCAAGTGATGAATAATACAGGGTAGAGAAAATTGGATGGTAATATTTGTTATTTAATTTGATCTTTTTGAACTTTTTAGACTAATGGGGGCGGCTAAATACTCTCTTCCATGGGCCATTCAAGATGGGGAGTCCACTAAACTCATGGTCTCATCTTCCAACAAAACCACAAATCTAGATTAGATTGCAACTCAAATCTTCATACCATGTAGCCATATAAATTATAATGTACTTGCTAATTGCTATTGATCGATCCCCATAAATATAAGCATCTTTATCAAGTATCAGGGACTTTTTCTATAAATTATACTGCACAACATATCAAATCACTCTTTATATCTTTAGCTCAATGGGTAGTGGAAGGGCCACTAAGCATTGTTGAAATACGGCACAACAAAGGCAAAAAGCAGGGAATTGTTTATGTTTGGTGCCCACGAATCTTTCCGGTCATTGCATTTCTTCTGCTCTTCATAGTTGTTTTCTATGCTATTCTGTGTGCCCATACATTGCGTATCTCAGATTACAACCACCCACTTTGGACGAGCGAGAAATAATATCCTGCATTTTTTTTGTTGTAGTTCTCTGTAATAGGATAAAAATAAAAATAAAAGATTTTTAGACTTATTAAAGACTAATTTTTTTATTTTTTATTTTTTTTACTATAAAAAATACAAAATTATTTTTTTTTCTCTATCAGAAGAGACTTCAACAACTACAAATATTGTTTCCGTGCTTTTTTTTTTCATCCGTTGGGTTTATTAATAACAAAGGTTTTACTACTAATAATAATAATAATAATTATAGTGGTAATAGATCTTTCGAATCATATATATAGAATGACATTATCTTGTGTTACTGTAGTTCTCATTCATAAAAAAATAAGGTGAGATGTGTAATGGGTTAAAAATTAAAATGATTGAAGAATTATTAGGCATGTTGTGATTTTTTTTTCTTTTTATTTTTGGGTACATAAAGTTTTAAATTTAGTTTCTAATCAAAATTCCATGAAAATGGACAATTGATTTTATTTCCAGCTTTTGCTTCATAAACTTCTAGTTTTATTGACGCTTGAGAACTTTAGGACAAGAATCTAGTAAATTCAAAGGTCAAACAATCAGATATAATTTAGTGGTGAGAAAGTTGAATACATGTTTTATTTTCAAATCTTATGCATAAAAAAAAGGTATGAATTTCTTTTTAGGAAACTAGAAATAATTTATGAACAACAAATTTCAATTTTGATTTGTTAACCAGCTTCACCCATGGATGGACATGGATTGAAGATAAGGACAGTAGATTATGATTTATTGACGATGACTTGCTGTAGCGCCCTATCCTTCTCTTTTTTCTTTTTTTCCTTAAGGCGGACGACTTTTTTTCATCGCAAATTTTTATTTAATCAATGATGTTAGTACAATTGAATTTAGGAAAATTTCGATTGCATTAATTACGTACGATGGGAAACACAAGTTCGACGAGAGGTCTTCTTTTATGTTTTTGTTAAAGTTTGAGAATGAACTTTCCAGAAAGCAGATGATGGGCTAAAAGTAGGTGTTTGGGCCTGCCTTGTTTGTGAGTAAATGGACCAACCTAGTGGCAGCGATGTACAACATACAAATCGTGCCGAAGTCATCATCACTATTGCGCCAATCTCACTACCAGGTTTAGAGAGATGCTATAAGAAATATGTAGAGTTTCTCTTTTTGTCGGCAAATGTTTAAAAAACCGTAAAGAGATTAATAATAAACATATAAAAAATGTATCTATTTTTTTTTTTTCTTTTGAAGAATTGCTTGAGGAATCAGCCAAGTGTGCTTATTTGGAGATCATGAATCGTATAACTGTAAAATGCATTTTAGGCAGAAAAGATGATAGTTGGCAACAGCTGTCCAAATTTTCACAACCCCACATTATTCTTCTATTACATTTTAGAAAGGGAAACCATTCCATTTCGGACCGTTGTGTTAAACGGCAATAAATTCCGTGCTCAAAAATGATACACACTCACCACAAAACGACAAAACAATACGAGTCACTGCTTTTGCATGTTTGATGTCTAGGAATGGTGGGTTGGAAAGAAGTGGACAAAGTTGCATCAATCTATTAAACTGAGAAAGGCCGGTGGTATAGATTCCGGTCATAGAATCCACGTAATTAAATTAAGTGACAAATCCGACAACGTTTTATCCACCACATGGCATCCAATTCCAAAGCGAAAGCATTGTCCAATCTCCAATAAATACTTGACATTCGCAGCCTTGGTTTTTTCTTGTGTTCGCGTTGTTTCCACTCCAAACAAGTCAACAAACCAGAGCTTCCATGGCGACCTCAGAGAAGCAAGTGATGGTGGTTGGCATCGATGAATGCGAACACAGCACCTATGCCCTCCAATGGACTCTTGATCACTTCTTCACGCCTGTTCCTAATCCTTTATTCAACCTCGTTCTTGTTCATGCCAAGCCCACTGCTGCTTCCGCTGTTGGCCTCGCCGGTCCTGGTAACCATCTTTAATTTTACTGTGTGAGAGAGCTTATTTCGAATTTACCTTCGCCTAGGAGGGATTTCATATAATGCATAGTTTGCAGGAGCCGCTGACGTTTTACCAATTGTCGATGCCGATTTGAGAAAGACTGCTGCCAGAGTAGTCGAAAATGCTAAACAACTCTGCATCAACAAATCGGTAATTAATCATGTGTCTCCATGTTATTCAATCAGTTCATCGTTTCTTCTACTCTTTTTTTTTTTTTTTTTTTTTTGGCAATTCTCATTTCATCTTTACTTTATACCACTTAAAATAATGCTGGAGCTGGACAAATCCAATGTCGAACTGATTTCTTGAGATGAGATTAAAAATATTGATACTTAAAATGATGACAACGGGAAGATCGAAATTCAGGTTTGTATTTTAGGCACAAATCCTTTGTTTGGATATGTTCTTGCTGAGTTTTGCGGAGACTGGAGAGTGACCTTCCGTGGACTGTAGTCTGTATATATCCTGGTATTTCTTATTTATATTATGCTCTGAGGTATTCATCTGTGCATTGATCTAAATGATTGATTCTGTGCATGATTGCTTTTCTTTTACAATGAAAGTATTGAAATTTGCCGTATACTTCTTGTATTTCCATTTTTCTTAGGATGGGCAAAGAGAATGTGGTATTTCTATTGTGGTTTTCTTTCTTCCCGGTTACAGCAGATAAAAAATCAGACAAGTTAAAACGCTATATTATTGTACTAAATTCTGACTTTGAGAAATGCTGTTCTGTAGGCTAACACTTGAGTCTCAAGTCTCAGTGCTTTCTATGTAGGTGTAAATAATCTGTGACACAATACCTGATTACCTAATTTCTCTCAGGTGAATGACGTTATTGTTGAAGTCATGGAGGGTGATGCAAGAAATGTTCTCTGCGAAGCTGTGGAAAAGCATCATGCTTCAATGTTGGTCGTGGGTAGTCATGGTTATGGGACAATAAAAAGGTAAGATACTAAGATTTATTCTGCTCGTAATTTATCATCCTTCGCCTTAACAATGTTTGTAAATGGAGGTGGATTGTGGAGTGTGCCATGAATATGCTGAGATAATTTCTAGCATGCTCTAATGATCTAAGTCCTATATCATCACCAAAAAAAAAAAAAAAAACTGCCAAGAACACAAATAGATGTATTTGCCACTATTTTAAGTTCATGGCATAAGATAGATTGGCAATATTAACTAAGCGTATTCAGATGCAGTGAATCTGCACTCTTTAACAGTTTTATGTAATTATTGTTACTTGGCTTTATTTGTTTAATTCATCATGGAATGGGAAGGGTTTCCTAAATCGAGCATACTATGACACTACTCTTTTCTCGCAGGGCTGTTTTAGGTAGTGTAAGTGACTATTGTGCTCATCATGCTCACTGCACTGTGATGATCGTGAAGAAGCCAAAAACCAAACACTGATCTGTAATAGTTGCGTACATCAACAAAAACAATGTTTTCAGAAATTTCAAAGCAATATTCGACTCTGTTTGTATATGCAGGGCGTGTTGATTGTATACTAATAGTTAGAATTACTATTATATGACAAAACTGCCAATTACTATGTAAGTGCTGGACAGTTTCCCTTCCCAGATACATATTTTATTTTGAATTTGTTATCTTAGTCTTATGGAAAATACTTGAATAAATGTGCTTTCAAGTTCAACTACTGATTTATGCGTAAATTGCCTGACGTATGAAAGTAGTGATTTGGTTGCATGCCGGCATCTTAGTTTTCTTCCTTTTGTTTTTTTTTTTTTGGGTAAAATTGGAAGAAAACAAACAAAACACTACAGCAGACAATCTCTACTCAAACCTTCACTTTCTTCTCTCAGTAAGCCTAAAATCTGAATAGGAGGATTCTGAAAAATATGAAAAATAGACTCATACTTCACAGCAAACCCAGCAAAGAAATCTGCACACCTACTACCCCTTCTTCTATGCACCAGCTCAACTTCCCAATCCTTCAATATCACGTCACAAATCCTTCTAATGAGAGAGCTCCTATTCTGAGGATTATCCATCTCATCCCAAACCAGTTTACAGGCAGCCGCAGAATCTCTTTCCACAATCACCTTAGTTTTCTGTCATTAAATCGTTGAACATGGTTATGTGGTTCCATCAGGTGATAAATTGTCTTCGTTTATTTTACATTAATAGTTTATACATGAAAGTTATACATTACTTATAAATTTTGACCGATCCACATCCGTTTTTAAGGAACCTTATATCATAAAGTTGAATTCTATCTAAATATTTTGTATCTAGCTCTCTCTAATCTTATCATATAAAGTTCTTTAAAACTTTAGAGGATTCCCTTCCAATTTTGATGGTATGCAGGGCATGGAATAGGTAAGTTGACTTGCTAAGCAAATCAGTCAACCCCATAACAGAATAGAACTTTTATGCTTTTTCAAAGAAAAGAAAAAACCCTTTGCCAAAACATTATAATATTATTATGCTCAGAAGTTAGCAAATTCACCAAATCTTTTAAAACCAGTTTTCCCCCCCAAAATACTTATAATTATTAATTACTAAAACGATACACTAAATTGGTAGATGCATTGCCTTTGGAATCTATTTACTAGTTCCTACAGAATAACATTGCTTGTAACAAGCAAGTTAATCACTTCAGAAAAAAAAAAAAAACAGCCCCATGAACACCACTATACTTTGCAAACAAAGAACCTACTGAAATAAATGTGCAACAGAAAGAACGGATGGATCCTTCTCAGGCTCAAGATTGACAGGTCCAACTATGGAGGTTCTTCTACCCATCAAAAACTGAGTGTACCACTTTGCGGAGAGCTTTGGGTACCTTTTCAAGTCTGGGTCATCTCGATCAACATAGTACAGGCCACAGCTCACTTCGTATCCATCAAGTAACTCCAATAGATCTAGGAAAGACCATACAAAATACCCTCTTGTATTTGATCCATTCCTGAGAAAATTTCAGAATGAGCCAGAAAATTAGACAATACATCTAAAGGATAGATAATGAACACTTGTTATGAGAGAAACCCCTGTAATGCACATATTTCCTCTCTCGGCAGTGTGCATGCATCTGTGTGTTTTGATTCCTCTAGAGATTTGGCATGTTTGATTCATTATATATGGATAAGATTCCTAATTCATAATAATTATAACTCCTTAAGTCATGAGAACAAATCTGAGCCAGTAACTAATGGACTTGTTTATGGCAGTGATTCTATGATTAAGTAGATAATTTGGAGCAGCAACTGCTTACCTTAGGGCATCGAGGACGCCTCCTATGTATTCATGCAAGTATTTTACCCTTGACACGTCTTGCAATGATGAATTGCTTGGCGTCTTTTGACCTAGCAACACATGCATTCCCAAGCTTTAATCAATAATTAAAATCTATCCACACTTCAACTCACGTTGGGCCATACTACCACCATAGATCTCATACAGGACTCACCATTTTCATAAATGAATATAGGAGGATTGCCATAGAAGAGCTTGAATATTTCCAGAACTTGTTGGAGACCCCATGGTTTGATAGGTAACTAAGTATAATCATGCCAATTAATAAGTCATACACTGAAGAAAACCAAATAATTAAACCAATTGATTATTCATGATCCAAGTTCAACCCGTACCTCTTCTGCTGAATACATATTATACTCAGCTGCCAAAACCAAGAAAGCAGTGAGTTATTAGCTTGCTCCACCATTGCTAAGTTTATTCAGAAATGAGTTCCAGACATATTTTGTGTATAATAATGTAAAGCATGGAAGATCCAGATCGTGAATTATGTGAAAGCTGAATTAGTTGGAATTTGGAAATTACAGAATGATAGTTCAGTAAACTAAAAATCTTTTGCAGATTTCACTAGCTAAAACATTTAAACATAACACAAACACATACAGATTGCCTGTGCAGCCATGTCTTCTGGGGGGTCCCTGAGTTTTCTCTTCAAGACATCACTATTGTCTGTTACATTAAGAACATAGTAGTGGATTACGCCGATAAAGTCACATGAACCCTTAACTTGTTCAGATTCCTGATTTGTAAAGACTGGAAGTCTTGATCCTACATTTGTCTTCATGGAAATGGGATAATCTCCATACACCAAGGGCTCTAGAATCCTGCAATAAAACACACATTTCACAGCTACAACAACTAACTTGGAGGAAAAGTCCTTAAAATTTTGCCCCAAAACAAAGCTCAAGATTTCCATAGAAATTGGAGAGTTCAGGATCAACCCACTAAAATATTAGTCCGTCTAATGAAAAAAAGCTGCAAGTTTTTAAAGCCTACATCTAACTGAGATTATGAAAATACAAAAAACTATCCCAACTTTAAGTCATGTACAGATAACCCATCAACTATAAAAGTTGACCTAAAATCTCCCAACTTTGTAATTTGTGCAAAAAACTTTCTTAGTTAAAAAACTCATGAACTTTTTTTTGGCTTTATATATAGAAAATTTCACTAAATTTTAAACCTTTTGTTGGAAACCCTCTTAACTAATCTAACCTGTCTACCTTCTTGCATGAATTATGAAGTTTGGGGGTTCTCAGTCAACTTTTATAATTGAAAGGATTATTTGCATATAACCTCTATTTTAAGAAAATTATGAACATTTTAGCCTAAATGAAAATCTCGGGCATATACACTCACCTAGAAAATATGTAAGAGGAAGAGAGAAGTAAAAGCAACAAATGACAGTGTAACTTACCAACCAACATAAAAGTCATTGATTCTTTTAACTGCTAATATGTCTTTTTCTGTGTTTGTTTGAGGAAGAGTCCCAAATGTAAACACACTAATACCCACAAATCCATGCTGTTTGTGCTGCAATGGAATAATGTGTGGGGCATCATGAACATTATCTTTGACAATAAAGTTTTCCTTATGATCCAGGATAACAAAATATGAATGAAAACCAAAATAAGGTTTTAAAGTAAATCTAATACGTTTAGAGAAAAAATGCATAAGATGGAAGATCAGATGACTTACCCTATATTTTCTGCTATACAATCTGAAAGCTGAAGAATGTGCTAACAAAATATGATGAACTACCAAGTAGGGCTCAGTTGTTGAGTTGCCTCTAGTACAATTCACCGCTCCAAATGGCGGTGAACATCGTTGAGGGGGTAATGTTCCTTGATCGTAACTGCCTAGGGCGAACACATTGGGTTCGTTCACAGTACTCCAATACTTTACTCTGTCGCCAAACTCTCTAAAACACACATCGGCATAGTCTGTGAAGTCTCTTCTGCATTCATATTCATGTCATTCATCAACACTTAATAATTTCTGCTAAAAGGACAATCTATCCAAATTAAATACAACAAAACACAAACACGGAAAGGTACAAGAGCACAGAGTCAGGTGCATACATAACGTCACGACTAACCCATCCTCCATATTCATCTTCAAGTGCCTGTGGAAGATCGAAGTGGTGTAGTGTAACATGTGGTTGGATTCCTGGTCAAGGGAGGTACTATATAAAATGAGGAAGCTAAAGGGATTTGAAGCCATGGTTTCTACGGAAGAAACTAGTACTTAACCATTGCTGAGAAGTTCATTGATGAGATTGTTGTAGTACTGTAATCCCTTTAAATTGATGGGTCCTCTACCATCTGGGTAAAAAGACATAAAGTTTCCAAGGTATTATAAAGTTTTTAATGACAAAATATTTAAATAACCCTAAAATTCATTAGTTCTCATTCTCTACACAAAGTGCATGACCGGGATTATACTTGGTATCAGTCTCGACCAAGAAATGGAAAATCTATAGGCCTCAAGCCCTGTTTCAACCATGAGTTGCACATCTTCCTGCATTATAGATATTCAGAAATCAGAATATTACCCCAGAAATTTTTTTTTTCTGGTTTTGCAGAAATTGGCAAGTAAACCACAAAGAATCATTACTGGGAAAAGACAAAAAAATAAAATAAAATTGAGGCGTGGTGTATTCACCTTATATTTGTGGTACTCGTCGCAGGCAATATCTCCATTGGCCCCCTTCGTTTGCCCTGATGATAATAAATGATAGAATGATATTGATAGATAAATAGATAGATATAAAAGCTTGGAAGATCTTCCTTGTTACAAAATGCATACTGTGAGCTGTATATGAGGTGTGGAGATTAAACAATTCCATACTTAAAACGATGACTAAGAGAGAAGCGAGAGAAAAAAACTAAACCAGAATGAGCAAAGGTATCCCATATACTAGGAGTTCTTCCATCTTCGTTTGCAGCTCCTTCCACCTTTTCATCCAAAAATATCAGTAAAATACATGCATATCATATCAATTCATTCATCAGACTCATTTTTTCACCACCTATATTTCTGTTCATTTACTTTCAACCTCAAATTCTTTTCCTGAAAACAAAAAAAGGGGAGGAAAAGAGGAAGCAGGGATAAAGCGATGAACCTGATAAGCACTAGAGCCTGCGCCAAAAATAAAGCCAGGTGGGAAGTCGTCTCTGCTATAGTTAATAGTAGTGTGCACTCCCACTCCCAAATACAGAAGAATTAGAGAGATCAAGAAAGCAAGTCTCAAAGACGATGTCTCTGGTTTCATTCCTATTCCTCCGTAATCTCTTTCCTTTTGTCTGACCAACTCCAACCTTTCTAGTCAGTTCTACTTATGCCCCAAAAACACAAAGGTTGAGACAAAACATGTGGCCATCCAATCTAGTTTTCTGTTGATGATCATAATAATATCAACGCTTTTAATTGAGAAGTATTAGGTGATATACATGGGCTCCATGCAAGTGCAACCTTTTGTCGTGTCTATGTATGCTCCGGAATTTTAAATTCCCTAGTTGTTTGGGATTTAATCAAGGAGAGTGTCACAAAGGAACAACTTAGATACGACAGATTCCCATTGATTAAAAATGAACCCCCGCTGGGTTAACGTAAGCTGCTATGTCATTTGTAGAGTGAAAATTTAAACAATTTTCCTTATTTTATATATTATGTAGATTCTTAGGAGATTTCTAGCTGCATACATGATGACATTTTATTTGTGTGTGTGTCAAAAGGCAATAATATTTAATTAATTTTTTATATTTTCTAGGTTTAATTATTCTTCTAGTTCCTCTACTTTTAGTCCTTATATTTAAAATTAATAATTAATTTTTTATAATATAAAAAAATTTAAATTAGTTCTTGTTGTTAAATTTTTATTAAAATTATATTAAATTTTATAATATTGTCAATATATAATATTTTAACACTATAAATATATATAACTTATATTAATAAAAAATAATAATATATAAATAACTTAAATATATAAAATAAAACGCTGTTTATATTAAGTATTATAAGTAAATTAATCTGAATTAAATAAATTTATAATATTAAGATGATATACAATTAATATATTATCAAAATTGAATAAAATATTGACAAAAATTAAGTTTAGGGATTCAATTAAAATTTTTTTAAATTATATAGATTTAATTACAAATTTTTAAATTATGAAAATCTAATTAAAAATTAAGTAAAATTATAAAGATTACAAAAATAATTTAACATATTTTATACTAAATGGTACACATCTATATTATAATAATTATGAGATTTAATTTTTAAAATTATTTATTATATATAAAATAAGATATGCTATGTAAAGAGATGAGAGAAGAGAGTAAAATGTTAACTAATTTTTTATTATTTAATTTTATTATTTTAAAATATAATTATTTTCTATTTCATATTTTAAAAAGTAAAAAAATGACATAAAAAATATATATAAAACCTCTAGTATTATAAAGAAAACAATCTTAAAGTACATATATATTATATTATTTTATTTATTTAGTGAATAATATTTACTAATTTTTTCGGAGAGGCAGTGTTCCCTATTCTTAATTGTAATGACGAATCTTCTGAAAAAAAAAAAAAAAAGATGAGAAAGATAATAAAAACAAAATTCTAAAAAAAAAAAACTTAAACCATATCTCTGTCATAAACCATATTTCTCATGCAGCTACATTTAATTGAAAATGTACAAAGTAATGACCAATAAGGTCAAAGGTAGATTGGAAAAACAACAAGATTAAGTAAAACAATGATGTCATGAAAGAAAAAGGGCTTTGACTTTTAGGCTCTAGGCTGGGCAAGTCATGATAAGATTTGAAATTTTATAGTTCCAAATGACGTTTGTGATCCATCTGCCTGCTGATTCATTTACAACTACTTGATCCATTCTTAAGAAATATTCTCAGTTTATACTTTAAAGTACAAAATAAATAATAATCAAATGTGCTAATCAATTTTTGTTATTGAGATAAACTCATCTCACCCACTAATCGCCGTGGCCGAGCGAAACCGTGCTTTATTTTTCAATCAGTCAGCTATCGTCATCGTTCGGCCTTAGCCCTTCTACTTGTATTATTATTATCGTCATTTGTCTAATTACTAATCAATATTTTAAAAATTAAATTAATTATTAAACCGATAAAATAATTGATTTAAAATTTATTATGTTAAACCTAATACTATATTAATATTATATTATAATTAAATAAATTAATTCATTAAAATAAATATATTAGATAATTTTATTACATGTAAAATAAAATACAAACAACACATCTTAATATATCATTCATTAAATTTAAAAGAAAATAAAGAAAAAATTCTAAAAATATGTAACATTTACTTTAAACAATATAACATTTATTAAATCTTTTTCCTTTATTTCTCTTGTAATTTGAACCCCTCGTCTCTTTTTTTTTTTTTTTTTACTATACTTAATTTTTAAAATTTATTTAAAAAACTTATCATTTGTTGAACTTTCATTCACGCCTTCCACTTCTCCATTCCTTTATTCATGTCACTTATTTTTTCATATCCCAATGTCATCTCCTCCTTCTCCATTCTCACGATTCCACCATTTTTTTTTCATTTTCCCAATGTCATCCTCTCCTTCTTCTTCCTAAATGGAATGGATTCAAATTAGATATCGCTTAGGTTTTGGTTTGTGTTACTGCAACTTCTTTTCCTCCTTAGTTTCGGTAACTCTTTAGTAAATAAGTTGAAAATCCCATAAAAATTGTTGGAACAAAGTAGGAACCAGAGTGTACCCTCACCCCCAAATGGATGTCAAGATTTGCAAATAAATGATAGAAAATATGATCATCATTAGAAGGCATAAACCCACGCAAACAGAAAGGATAATTAATGCTCATCCAATTGCAGAGCAAGATTTGAATCTTACATGTATGGAACCGATTTTATTCTTTATGGCAATCAGATAGACCTCTAGAATCTTGAAAAACACCGTCTGAGCTGAGAAAATGAAGGTGGAAAAGCGATGTTGTTGATGGAGACTACATGAATATTTATTTCCATCATCAGTGGCTGTCTTTCGGGACACCCGACACAAAGTAAGCATTATGAAATTAAGACATTAAGCTAAAAAAAATACTAGGGTAACTGATAATGGAGAACAAACGTACCCTGAGGCCTAACTACGACACTCTTCTCATGTTTATCTGTGTAATCCAGATGTAAGCCCGAATCAAAAGAGTAACCCCGCACCAAAGATTTTCATAACAAACACAAAAATATTGCTTAAGCATAAAGAAAGAAAGAAAGAAAGAAAGAAAGAAATATAGGAATGACTAACAAGTAACGAAACAGCGTGTATCCAAAAATGACTTTAATATAACATTGAAGAAGTAAAGCTGACATAACAACAACCTAGTAGTGGGATTAAGCGTACAAAGGCAAATCCGTCCATGCCCCAGAGACATGACCATTTTCACAAACATAAGCTCGAACAACAGGTTCACCATCGTCGTGGTACCCAAAAATTCGCCTTAAACAGAAAGCAGAGTGTAAATCCCAAGTCTCCTTACATAGGCAAAACGCACAATTCAGATCAATCTTCCTCCGATTCCCGTCGTTTATGGTCCTCCATACACGGGAACGCTTAAAGTTCTTGAAAATGCCTCTGAAAAGCATGTACTTTCTCTTCTCTTCGACGTGCACACAGCCAGGCCAATCACAAATATACAGACAGTCATCTCGAAACTGTCTAGCAAGAAGCTTGTTCCCTTGCTCCCTGCTCAAATTCCAATTACCAGAAGCCAAATGAGACATCAATGATCTACAAACCTTCCTCTTTTTCCACGAAGAGAATTCGCCACCAACCTTCACAATACCGTTCTCAACCTCTTCGTGGATTTTGGGTTCAGAATTGTCATGGGATTCAGAGGCGTCGTAGACAGTATCAAAATATAGATCATCGAAAAGAGACCAATAACAATCAGACTCAGGAGCACCAACATCTGAGTTGGTATCCAAACGACTCGAGCAAACATCCGAGGGTGCTATCGTCGTTTTCGGGGAAAACAATCTCTGATAATTCTCATCAGGGCCGAGCTCGCGCTCGAGTCCGAAATCGGAGCTCTCTAAGAGGACTCCGGCGTGAAGGAGGCCAGGGCAACACACTGCGAGCTTATGCAAGGAAGCCCAGCCACCAGGCGGAGCGGAGCAATCGGAGAGAAGATCAGAGACAACGGAAGGCATGTTCTGGGAGCACTTGTTTTTCCAGCAGAAATTGCGTATGAGAGACGAAAATTTGTTGCAGACGCAGGCGAGGCGAGCCCAGTGCCGGGGATCATCTTCGAGCTTAAGGAAAATGTTGAGAATAACATCGTCGGTGAGCAGTGAGAAGACGGTTTCCGCCATAGTGGTAGGATTTGTGATTGCTTCTTCTTCTAGAAGAGTTGTGAATGCTACACAGAAGTGGAAGATGGAGCGGCAGAATCAGAGACTACTGGGATGACTGTGAGTAATACAAGAATCTGGAGAGTAATCGAATCCCAAACTATAATTTGCTAGAATTGAGTATGTGTATATATAAACTACACTAGCAGTTTTGAATACAAGGCGATTGAATGGAGACTCTTTTCCAGCAGACGTAAGCACATTATAGTACATTGCAATAATTGGCTCACCAAACTTGTCTATCCCGGTTTTCTTCTCTTAAAATTGGTTTCGTATTCTTAATTTCTTTTAATCCTTATATTTTCCAATTCATAGGGTATAACCATTCTGTTGGTACAGAAATTTATCAAAATTCGGGACTTTTTATCAAGATATCAATCTCAATTGAAGTGGTACGTTGAGTCAAAATAGTTCATTAGTTCTTAACCTCGGTTTGGATACAATTACATAGATTCTAGCTCGTCCCAATCTTAATTTAAACCTTTATTAGTCTTTGAGTAATCAATTCATCAAAATGTGAAAACTACGAAGCAAATACATATTAGTAGAAAAAGTAAGAAAGACAAGAGTAGATGAAGACAGAACAAGACAGCCGAGAAGAACTATTATTGGCTGTAGGTCACAACTGACTCCACATCCTTGTTTATCCCTTAGGTATTTATTAATTTGAATGAGTTACAATAAATAGTGTGGACCAAAGCGAGAAAAGAGAGATAAAAATTAGAGGCAAAGAGGCACATGTAGTTAGAGTTGTGTCCCTTTCATTTCAAATGGCAAGGCTGGAAAAACAGCGCATGACGTGAAAAGAAAGCAGAACCGCACAAATTGAAGCATAGATGAGTGGCTCCGATTGTACATAACTCATTCAGATCACTTCACCGTGACTGTTGTTCCTCACTTTACACGCCACCTTCCACCTGGCAATCTTCTTGTCCCTCCACCATATATGTCCACCGTCACCTCATCCATTCAACACCTATACCATCTGTCACGCTGCATCCACCATCACCACCTTCACTGTCTTTCATTATATAGTCACCTTCGATTGTACTCGCGCAATTATTAAATCACAACTACTTTAACTTCAAGCGATTCAAATTTACTTTAATGGTTTATTAAAGACACGAAATTATTCAATGACAACTTAGTTACGTTACTTACGGAAAAAAACTCACGTCTAAATTTTATATTTTTGCCATTAAATTTTTTAATAAAAAATCAATCAATTTAATTCATATGATTAATTTTTTTATAAAAAAATTAATACAAGAAATTATAGCCCTTCAAAAAAAAAACAGTTTCAAATACGGGCTCTTTGGATGGTTCAGAACTAGGCAATCAACTTATGACAAAATTAGTAAAGAAAAAAAATTGAATAATCATAATTGAATCTGTATTAAAATTAAATTACATTGGCGGATATATTTGTAACAAAAAAGCTCCCGCAAGTGATAATGGTAAAATCCCTTTAAAGGAAAACAGTTCACATAATCTCAATAACGACCCAGTTAACTGTCATATAATGACGACCCAGTTATAACCAAAGTATCTCAGCAACTAAGATTTCGACCCCTTTAACCAGGCAGGAAATAGCATCTACGCCCAAATAGTAGTCAACAATAACACTTCAATCATACGAACGATAATATCTAGGTGCACGCCAAACAATCGCACAAAAGGAACCCAATAGCATGAGTTTTAACATTCAAATGTCTAATATAGAAAACTACAACCCACTAAATTCTCAGGGACTGACGTTAAAAAATAAGGTACACGTCTAAGCGAGTTCAAGTCAAAGAGCTCAATCAACAACTTTATGCCAAATAGATGTTTTAGTTGGCCAATGACAATTTACTAGGCAAACTTATAGTACTCACCGTCATTCACAAACTTCATGAATTTAAAGATTAGCAACAATCGGAGCTCACCTGCCAGATCAAGAACCAATCAGATCCACAAGAAAATATTCAATTAAGGAATGCAATGCTAGCATTAAGAGAGAAATGTGAAATTTAAGAGAGAGACCGAGATAAACTCTTGCTCCGGCTCTTGCTCCGGCTCCTACTTGGGCTTCTGCTGGCACTGTGCTTTTTTGGACTTCTATTACGCTGCCAAAGATACACCATTAATTGGGGAGAGGGATCTGACAGACCGGAATTGTACTTCAAACTTCAACTGTACTTTAGAAAAACACTCGAGCTTATAATAATTCTCCAATTCATGCGTCAATTTTTTAAAAGCCATAAGGATTCTGATGGAATCCCACGTCAAGGAGCCATGTGGTACTTAAGGGATGTGGTTCTTCCCCCTTACAAGCCAGTTTTAAGGGTGGGTTCCTCACAATTACTTGGGTCTCCATCAGATTCATTATAACAAATGATGAAATTCCTTATTAACATCTCCATCTAGCCTTAATGCATGGCTTGACTCAAAAGGCCAAGGACTCCATTCTTTGTGTAAATCATATAAGATCTAACTCAGCCAACACAAAACAGACACAAATCAATATTTAATTAAAGTTACAAAATTCACTCACCAAAGGCAATGGAGATCTGGATCTCGATCGTGATCTGCAAAAGTTCCAGAAACAATAGAATTTAAAATCCACAAGTTCCTTTTATCAAATTTGATCCAACAGCCTTGATGCCTCTCCCAAGTCAGTTATCATTACCAAAAGAGGTACAACCAGACATCATTAAAATATAAAAGCTCAATGCAGAGACGGGAAAAAAGGCAAATTTATAGACATTCTATTTCTACCCCATAAAATATGATGAAAAGCCAAAAAAAATTAAAGCATTAAAAGGTAATATAAAGACACCAGTTGACTGGAGAGAAGAATTCTTCCCTACTGCACCACAACAATCCAGAGAATCCATACAGTGCATCCTATAGGCTTGGCAAATCTTGGAGCTGACAATTGTAATGAAATTGTCTTTATTACTCTCATTGATGGTGATTTCCAAATCCCACTTGCTTTAGCACATTTAGACATCCCGCTCTAAAATAGCAATCCATGATCTCCTTGGTTACCAATCTAGCACCCATGGACATTTACATGCTGAAAGCATTAGAATAAATGTACTTTGAAGGTATCCAAAGTCGCCCATCTTAAAAATATCATACCTCCACAACAAATTGAGTTGCAGGCAAATGAACCAAATCCCACCAAGTTCCTAATTTCCAATTCCCAGTTTGCTGCAAGTATCCATATCTAAGGAAAAAAAAACACAAAGGAATTTTCACAAAACAAAAGGAAAGAGAAGCTGAGTACTCTGACAAGGTGGCATGTTTCACCATGGATCCCACGAACAAAACATGAAAAGAAAAGGGGGGTAAATTGATGGGAGGGGATGGGGAGAGATCAGAGTTTGTGTCCAGAAAAAAAAAAAAGAGAGAGAAGAAGATTAAATCTTAAGTTCATAAAAGAAAAAATGATGATAATATTGTATTTTACAAAAGTTCATCCAGATAAATCCACAGACCAATAGTAAGCAAGATTTCCTTTATCTTTTTTTCTGTTGGATGGACAGGGTGGTCAATGAAACAATATGAACAACCTTTAATATTTATTAACAGGAACATGGAAGGTGCACAATTGACATCACTATTATGAGAATGAAGCACTTGAAATTTAGAATTGTTTATATTTACCACATTGTTAGGACAAGGTAAACATTAAGTCAATTGATTATTCATGATTTGCAGCATTCTTGGATCCTATGGTCAACAACACTGATTCTCAATCTATCCCCAATTCCCTTTTTTAAAAGACCTTTCTAGGAGGGCTCTTTTGATTCCTGTGCACACCTATGAAGATCTAAACAGACTGGTAAACCAACCACTGAGATAGAAAACAACAATATCAATCATAACCATACTTCAAAGATTACACTATTAGCACTAAGTAATATGAGACTAACAGATAATACACCCTGAAAAGAATATTCCATACCCTGACAAAGAACGGGACCTTGACTTAGAGCGAGAACGCGAACGCGAAATAGATCTTGAAGGAGACCTAGCAGGTGAACGCTGTGAGGATTTACCCTTTGGAGATTTGCTGCATAACAAAATAAGAAGTACAAAGTTAAAAACAGAAATCTCATTTAAGGGACAACATTGATTTTGAAAAGAGAAGGCCAAACCTCTGGCTCTGCCCTCGACTATAACTACGGCTACGACTGCGGCTATAACTTCTGCCCCTAGAATAAGATCGGCCACGACTAGGGCTTCTGGAGGAGTCCCGCCTTGAATCATATTCCCTGACCTATATAATAAAAGAAAATAAGTAGATGTAGCGTTTATTACACCAAATAAATATAACTTCTCTAAAATAAAATTTTGGTTCATACATGAACATAAGCTCTGGAAAAAGCATTCCGGAACTCAGAGTCATCAAGCTTCTTGATCTGAAGAGGTAAGAAAATCCCACATTTCAGAGATATTGATTAGACATAAGTGTAAAATTAAAATAGGTTTTAGTACTGTTGCTTAGAATTATAAATTAGTAAAATTATACAAAGAGAGAGGCAACTTACAGCATATTTCATGTCATCATAGTTTGTGTAATCCACGATCCCAGTTGTACCTAAAAAGAAAAAAATAAAACTTCAAAAACTGCCATACACAAAGCTAGAAGTATATATATATAAGGGAAAAAAGCTTGTAAGATTCTTCAGACAGGCTTGACTTCCACGCTCCCACGAGAAGGAACCAAGACAAGAGAGATGAAGCTAAGAAGGAAGAACAAAACACAAACCATTCATATAGTAGTGTAAAATTTAGAACAAACAAAATTATTTTGAATATATATCCCACCTCTTCCGTCATGAAATACTTGAGAGAAACAAACATCGCCTGCCTTTCGCATGTGATCCTAAATTTCAGAAAAAAAATTGTTCTGAGACATTATTTGCATACTTTCCCAGGAAAATTATCTTATAGAATTTAAATAAACAGTACAGCTCACTTTAAGATCCTGCCATGAAGCAGAAGAGGGCAACCCAGTGACTATAACTGCATATGGAAGGATAAAAAATTAAGAAAAGTATCAAAAACAATTTCATGAAATTGCTTCAAACAAAATACATACCACGGTACTCCGAGCGCCTAGAAACCCCACGTCCACCCCGACCATTGCTGTGACTACTATATCGATCTCTTGATGATGAATGACCACGTCCGCCATGTGCTGGCTCTACCTGTAAAGATAGAGGTTTAAACTATTGACAACACACTGCACCTATCATATCACCACAGCATGTAAAACATAACCAACCCGTAACCGATGCCCATCAAAATCATAGCCATCACGGCCACGAATTGCATCTTCAGCATCTTGAGCATCCTCAAACTGAAATAGCCAATCACTAATTAGGATAAACTAAAGTAAAGAATATATATATCAACCTGTGAAACCGAACTCACCTCTACAAATGCATAACCAGGGGGCCTTGGTGGAACCTTCAAGTCAATGTGAGTTATGTGCCCATACTGCAGAGCAAAAATTAGTAAGATAAATAATGAACGAGAAATCTTATAACTATGAAGTATATTACCCAGGAAACGAAAAGAAAGATTCTACTTTGTTCCAAATATCATCTCCAACAGTAGCTCAATTTCCATAGTCCCCTTCACTAGTCTATAATCTAGATCAAATAAAATCCACACATAAATGGAAGAAGGCCATCTAGTTAGATCCTGGTATGCTAATGGTTTTCAGTATCAAATAAGTTTTTAGAGTGTAAAATGGATTCAATTCTGATAGTATTTCATCCACTCAACAATCCAGGCACTTGGGCAGTTTATAGCTCAAAGCAGAATCCATGATTGACTAGGAAATCATGAAACTTCTAAAAGACCATTCTCTTTTAAATTATATCTGTAAAATAGTTGATCCCAGTCTTCCATCAAGTGTCTAGACCCTTTTTAAAACATGAAAAATATGCATCAAGTTTCGCATTCCTGTTCACAACTTTCATGAAATATTTATGCATGACCAACCCTTGTCTATTACATCAATAAATCTTATGCAGCTTCTCAACTTACCTTAACATACATGCATATAAATACACGCCGGTTCAGAATGATACCTCTAAGCCATCGGGTGAATAACCCAACGGAAAATACAAAATCGTACGTAATAAACAACAGTTGCTTAAATCCAAGTCAAATTGCAAAATAAGAATAACGCTGAATAACCTTGAGAAACAGATCTTCCACTTCTCTTTCACGAATATCACCCGGTAGATTTCCAACGTAGACAGTTCTACTTGCACGTCTACTCATTTTTCCTATAACATATAAAATAAATAACAAGCAATTAACCCAAAAGATGCATAATATGCAGAAGAAAGTTGCAATAGAAAAACCCAACAATCTGGGTTACTCAGAAAAAGCATGGAAAGGGGATCATCCCATGGCGACCAATAAATCGCCCATGTAGAGTTTTAAAAGCCACGATTAAGCTTAATACACTCATAAAACAAAATCAGCACAGCTGCACAGCTGCACAGCGTAAGAAAAAACTAAAACTCGATTTTTCTTGTTCTTATTCTCTACTTTGTCAGGCATAACAACCGTAGAGAACCCCTAGGGATTCCAGCGCCTGATATGGACTTACCCTATAAGAGAATTGGGATACCTCGTATTGCAGTGAAAGGTCCGAATTTAGGGTTTTGGAGAACGAGAGGAATGTGGCCCTCTTGTCACCAGGTAAAATATATCTTTCGCATATGACGCCTATCAGATAGTAAGATGGACGCCGCACGCGCGTTTTAGGTGATCCGGATTCCTGACTTTATTTATTTAATTTTTAAATCTTCAAATTTACAAATTATTTAAAAAAAAATTTAACTATAATTTTTATATCTATCATAAAATTCTTCAATCAAATTGATATATTAATAATTTATATATTTTATATCTTTAATTTTTTTAAAAAAATTTATAAATTTTATTTTGATTGAATAATTTTATAATAAAAATATAAATAATTACATATAAATCTAATCTATTGTTTAAATAATAATGAATGCAAATTTAAAACTATCTTTTAAGTGATATTCAACTAAAACTAATTATTGTGTGTGGAAGCTTAAAGTAAAGCTCCTTTAATAAATATGTAGTTTTTTAATTGTTTAAAATTTTCATTTCTGTTATATTGAGCAAGACAATAATTTGATTCGTATATTATTATATCACCTCAACTTTGATTCTGAAATTTATAAATATAAATATAGGAGATCATTTTAAAATAAAAATAACATTACGTATAATTATAGAAGCCAAGAGAATTAATTCATAAAGAGTTAGTCATTTTGAAAATTAGTTTTTATACTTATTGATTTCAAATATTAAAATTAAATAAGTCTAACATTTTGGAAACCAAAACATGACATTACTGTTTAGAATTTGATTCACTTTTAATTAAACCTTACAAAAAAATCCTAATTAAATATATTTAAATGTTGATTCCTTTTCTTTAGTTTTCAATTAAGTCTAATTTTAGACAATTTTAATTTAACCAAAACTTTATGAGCGTTTTCTTTGTAACACTTAAATTTAAAGGAATTTTTTCATTTTAAGCTTTAAATTGATTCGTTTTTTATATATTTCACTATGGTTTTTAATTAAAAAATTAATAAAGATACATTTTTGCACAAATTATAAAATTTAAAAAATTTTAAATCAATTTATATAATTACAGAAATATTTTTCAATTTCTATAGAACTCTCGAAGCTTTGCGTTGGGCAAAATTTGTAGGACTTTTCCTTTAAACATGAGAGGCTTCAATAATGTGACAGTGAACAACCAAGGAGCTAGTTGTAAATTTGAAAACAAGGAGGAAAGTCTCTTGTAATTTGCCCTCATGCTCTCTCATTTTCATCTTCTCTATTTCAGTCTACCCTTATTATTTTTCTCCTAAATAAAAGGATGATGTGTAATTAATTTTTTATAACTACATCATGATATGACTTATCATATTTTTATTAATCGTATCTAACGATTTCACTTATTACAATCAATTATAAGTAATTAATATTTTATATTCATGAACGATTATTTTTTCTAAGTGTTTGACATCAAGTAATATCTTTTTTATTGACTTACGCCAAAGTTTATCTAATAATTTCATCCTCTTAAACATTCCTTACAATTTATCTTGTGCAGATTCTGATCATTTCCAGCATTTTTGGACGAGAGCTCATTATTATTCTCAACTCCATATGGGTTAGAGCCAATTAAATCCAATTACATATGATTTTTTATTTTGAATGGATCAAATTTTAAATTAAAAAGTTGATTAAATTTATATATAATTATTTATATTTTTATTATTGTATTTTTTAATTAAAATAAAGTATATAAAATAAAATTTTAAAAAATTGATCATAAAAAAATAAATTATATAAATTATACATAAATTAATTTTTAATTAAAAAATTTAATATTAAATGTTTTAAAAAAACTTCTAAAATTTTTTCTTAAAAATTTTGGTCCTATTAGATTGGGTCTCAAACTTGCTATAGTGGATTTAGTCGGGCCCATGAATTTGCTTTCAGTCCAAAAAAGAAAAGTAATGGTAACAGTAAGCATTAAATATTACATTTATTTCACTAAAAAATATTATATCAAAATTATCGCGATACCTGCTGCCCGCGTGACAGGAATTGAGAACTTGAGAAATATAGCGTCCGGAACTAAACCACAGTCCACAGTAGCCTCCTACAGCTGCGTGTGTAGAGAATTCGAGATATTTCGAACCCCCATTTACGGTAGCGCTGACTCTATCTTGGTGCCGCATCAGAACTATACCTTGATCCCCATTCTGATGATCAAATCGATGTCTCATTCATACAAGCAATCAGATTCACGGCATCCTATAGACTCGTGCTTGTTGCAGTTCCATAGTTGGAGGCCCTTTCAGCTCCATTCTACTCCCGCCAAAACCCTAGACTCCGATTCCCATCACAATGCTAACCCAAGACCCTTCTACTACTCTTCCAATGGCATCCAAACCAAGCGACCCTGCCTCTCCGACCGCGCCACCACCCCCTTCTCCCTCGATGCCATTGACATGTCCAGGCTCACCTTGATCGATGACGATAAGCCCATCGCAGCTGGCCACTATAAGAGTGGAAGTTACCGATTGATCGCTCGGAAGAGGCGCCGCCGAGGGTCCAGGTCTGTTTCGGGTCGGAGCAGTGATCGGAGCGGGACCCGGAGGTGCTGCTCGGTCGGAGCTTCCGCAGCACATGGGACGTGCTCTGATTTTCCGGTGGCAATGGGTACAGACTCCAGCGGGGAGTTGTTTGGGAATGGGGATGCGAATTGGTCATCAGATGTGAGTGAAGCGAAGAATTCTAGACGAGACAGAGAAAGGGATGGTGGGAGCGGAGAGAAGGAGAATCTGGGTGTTGGATTTGGGGTAACGGGTGGTTCTGAAGCAAACGGAAATGAGTCAGGGTATGGGAGTGAACCGGGCTATCGTGGGGATGCGGAATTTGGATATGGGGACGAGATTGACGAGGAAGATGATGACGTACGGTTGTTATTTTGGGGCGATCAATTAGCAGGTGCCTTGTTTTTCTTTTTCCTTTGATTTAGTTCCTTAAATTAGTTTGTGACTTGTGCTAGTTATCGCGTTTTCGTGCTTGTGTTGCTTGCCAAAATTTGAGCTTCTTCTGCATTTGTTCCTGTAAGAGCTCAAAGTGATATAGAGAGGTTGTTTATTCCGTGAAATTCTTATTGACGATATTTGTTGTGATCGCGAACCTGGTGCTTTGCTTGGGCGGTGATTTTTAACAGCATGTGGTCTGGGATTTTAACAGAGTATTGCTAATGCAAACTCCTCTAAAGGTTGGTTGCTGGAAAAAAAATTTTTATCAATAATGCCTGCCATTGAGTTTAGCCATAATGATTTAGTGATGTTGTATCTGGTACTAGAGTGTAAAAACTGAGAACATGCATGACAGTTACTTGTTTCCAGGATCTCATGTATTTTGGGATTTGAAAAGTATCACAATCCACCTGCTAAATTATTGGAGGCAAATCAATGAGTTTTTTTTGTTAATCAATTTTCCTTTTATAAAAGGCCTTCAATTTGTCTAAAGTTTTAGATAATGTTGACACTCATGTTCTAGCTGTTCAACAAGTTGTTTGCAGACTGTTCAAAGAAAGTTTTTGCAGATTCTCAAATCTGTACCTAATTTGAAATTGAAAACCCATTGCTCGAAGAGATAAAATCTGATTAAATGTAGTAGCAAAATCTAGACTTGAAGTTTTGGCCCTGAATTCCTGTGAACACAAGTTGATGGAAGGAAACTAATTATGCCCTTCATACATTTGTGGAAATGTATCAGCTAAAGTTACTGGGCAGTTAGGCAGTTAAGGCGGCAATTTTGAAAATGGCTGGAGCTGACCGTCTGTGGTAAAAGTGAAAGTCATTAACAAATCAGTAATTGGAAGTTTTAATCTGATGTTACATGATATGAAAGTTCACTTATTTGACATTCCAAGAGAGAGAGAAAAAGGGGAGGGGGGGGGGTTGTGCAAGTTGGGATTATTGTTCATTTTGGTGAATTAGGGCCAAAACTGAAAAATTATAAGACAATGCGGTCTGGGGGTGGCAAGCCTGAAACATCATCTCTAAACAAGGAGGAACTTCATGAAGTTGATGCAGGCCCAGTTGCGCCTTGAAACTCTGATGGTAAATTTGTTGGTAAGCAAGGAAAATAATGATATGAAGAATATGGTTTAATCACTAAGACAATGGTAGATTGAGTTAATATTATTAGTAGGATTGAATTTTATGAGAAAATTGTCTTTTTAGTCTATCTATCAGTATCTGGGGAGTGATGACTAGTTCTCTTGTATGGAAACCACATTTATCATAGAGATTGAAAGATCCTGTTCTATAGCATGCCTTACCAGTTTAAAGGGAACTTTATTATGAATGCAATGGTGCCATTAGGATTAGAAACTTTATGTTTCCCTCGCGAGCACCTCTGTCTCTCTCACACGCACAGCATTTGTTTTACATGAAAAGGAATGACTTATACGGTTTTGTATTGATTATTTTATTATCTGATTGTTATGTTTTGATTTCCATCCTTGTATCTTGTAAGCAAGTGGAATTACTGCTTTTGTTCACTACTATTATGGCATACAAAACTAGTGTTTGGTATTTGGTAGTGTCAGTTCTCAGACACTAACTTCACCTCAACTGCAGCAGCTGCAGATTCTAAATTGGAGATGGTTGGGGAAAACACTTTATTAGATCAAAAATCTCATCATAGATGCCGACGTAAGAAGCACGATTGTAGGATGGTGGATGCATTGAAGTGATGATTGCTGAAGCTTGTGATTGTTCAAACTATCAATCTTTCATCGAGGCGTTGGCTTCTTACGTGCAAGGTTACTGGCTTGAAGCTTCCACACTTCCCACAACCTATGGGAGCATTCATATGGTGCTTCATATTCTCATTTTGACCCATTTGCCTAATGAATATCCCAAATATGTCAGCAACTACTAAAGTAAGATCTGGATGTGGGATGCAGATTGATTTTTGTAAATTGTGAATTTGTGATGCAAATGTTCAAGTGATGTGCTTAATGGTAATTGATAAGAAAAACTTCATTACAAGAAAGTGGAATCGCACTCTTATTTCTTTCCAGAAATTTTTTTAACAATGATTGACCTGTATGTTGTACGTCTTTCCTATCGTTTGGCAAAACAACATTTTGTCAGGTTAAAGGTCTGGGAAGAAAATACCTAGTTTTGGCTGTCAATGCGAAAGTTTATTTGTAAAATTAAGTTGATAAAAATAAAAGTAATAGCATGGATTGCCGGACTGCCTATAGATCAAGTATGCTTCTGCGGTTTTACTTTCAGAGTGTCTTGGACTTGTGAATGAAGTATCTTTTTATATAGATAAAGTAAAACCAATAAAATAAAGCATATTCCTTTTTATTGCTGTGAAGAAAGTACAGAGCTTAATGATTTTAAAAAATAAAAATAAAAAACTTTTAAGCATATCAAGATGCCCAATTAAATTCCATTCAAATTAAGGCTCTCTGGCCAAATCAAACCTATTCGACGCTTCTGAGTTGAACTCTCCTCCCAGCCCTAGTGGACATTCTGGAACGCGGATCGTCTGCTGTCTGGCTCCCTGCTGTCCCCTGCTGTCCCTTCCATCCTGGCCATCCGCGTGATCGAGCGTCCCAGGTGAAGCCACGTCGCCTGAAGCTTTTGTGAAACGAACCGTTTCCATCATCAAAATTACAATGTTTCTGATTTGTAAAACAAGGTGATGGGTGTCACCTTGCCACGGCAGCGACGGCGACAGCTTCGACAATGACGACGGCAAACACACAAACAACCGTGCGACTTCTCTGCAATATCTCTCTCAGCTCAGCTCCAAAGCGAAGACGGCAGGACACGAACGCCAGGATTTCCTTCCTTATCCTTCCATCCATTGCAGCGTCAAAGACGGAGCAGTTTTTCTCACCAGAATTTCCTTCCTTATCCTTCCATCCATTGCAGCGTCGAAGATGAAGCAGTTTTTCTCCTCCAATCTTGTGCGTAGATTTCGTCGAAGTCGAAGACAGATGTGTTTTCATCCAAACGCACCGTTTCGGTCGACGTGGCTTCACCTGGAACGCTCGATCATGCGGACGGTCAGGATGGAGGGGACAGCAGGGGACAGCAGGGAGTCGGACAGCAGACGATCCGCACTGGACATTCTGAGTTGAAACTCTCGCCTTCGGATCGCCTGCTGTCGAGTTGCCCCTGCTGTCCGTGCTGTCGGACGAATCGAGACCGTTCCTTGGATCCGAGCATCATCAGTGTGCCACGTCGCGCTCTCTTTTTTTTTTTTCTTTTTCAAACACATGAAACGGTGCGTTCTTATGTTCTTCTGCCCATTGCAATCGGCGCTCAGAGGAATTCTTCATTTCCTTTAGTCCATTGCGATGAAAGCTCTCCGAGGGATTTTGTTGTCGTTGCAACAACTGTCGCCGGAAGAGAATCTTTGTCGCTAGGAGAGAACCACTGTATTCGTCACTGCTGCAACAACTGTCGTCTGAAGAGAACTACCGTAGGGATTTCATCCAGTCCATGTCTATGCAGTATCTGTTTGTTCATCATATTGAACCTAGAACTTTAATACCATGGTGGGAGTAATCATATGTTCTGGTCCCTAACTTCAACTGCTGCCTATGTGTAGAGTATGAGGAAGCCAAAGCTTTTCTGGGTCTCAGCTGGTGCTCCTCGTGTCTGTAATTATCTCTACCTTCCTGGTTTTTGCAATGAAGGCTCAAAATCATGGCATCAGTGTTGCAATGGGCAGAAGAATATAAGAACGCACCGTTTCATGTGTTTGAAAAAGAAAAAAAAAAAGGGAGCACGACATGGCACACTGATGACGCTCAGATCCAAGGGACGATCACGATTCGTCCGACAGCACGGACAGCAGAGGCAACTCGACAGCAGACGATCTGAAGGCGAAACTCTCAAAAAGTAGACAGAACTACGTCTACGTCGTACAAACTCTTCTATTTTGACACTTACACTACACCTCAGTGCAAGATTCTTCGTAGGTGGAGAAACGACATCAAGCCGAAGGGCAGTCAGAGATGGCGAGAGCGGAAGTACTCACTGCGTACCGAACTCTTCTGAGAGCTACTCGGAAGACGTTTGCTGGTGACTCTCTGATGCTGAAGGAATCAGCAGGGGAGGTTCGCAAAAAGTTCGAGGAGAACAGGCTCGTGACCTCCGAGGCGGAGATCCAGAGGCTACTCCAAGATGCTGGTGAGGCCTCCCATTTCATCACCAACATGATTGTCCAGGCAAAGCTTAATTCTGGTTCCGGCAGTTACGGTGTGTGATCCTCTTTTCTATCTTTTGTCGCCTTTATTAAGATGCTTTTCATTTTTCTGATTTTTTTTACTGTGACGACGCCTGGTCTTACTTCTTTATGCAATCCATCTTTTTGTTGATTTGATTTCAATTTTTTTTTGTTTGAAAATCCATTCTTTTGTTCCTTTTCCTTTCCTTCTTTGGAGCTAGATAAGTAGCGTCCATGACATTCTTTTGTTTTGGAGAATTGTTACCAGAATGGTACCGAACTTTTCGAAACGTTTATTAGTTTATTGGGAGTTGGATTTGACATCCAATAACTGATACTTCACGCGACAGTTTCTCATTAGAAGGCCAAAAAGTAATGTTACAACCTCACAGATGTTAGTTGTTACTAGTGAACACTAAATGTGCCCTTGCTATTGTTCTACTCATCTGATGCCATCGAAAGATGTTTTATTTTAGTTTTCTTCATTATGCTCTTGGCATCAAAGATATTGTTATAAGTTATACATACCAAAGTTTTGTACATAGAGATTAGAATAATATACTTCCTTATCCACATATCAACATTAGTGCTTTGCTATTGTATGAACTTTGAATTCGACTGCACCCTCAGAAGTGTTACTTCAGGATTAGAAATATTCACATGTTTGATAATTATACACAACAGTGTCATGGACCATGATTCGTGACCTTTTAACATGTAAATGCTATATAAGCTGGAATAGAAGAGCGATGGAGAGTGCTATAGTTTATTTGCTTTTCTGTCGTTTGTAAATACGGAATCTTTTTAAGGTTTCCATTTTGTGGGGGAGATTACTTTTGAGATATTCAACATGTTGAGAAACCATTGTAATTTGTCATACATATATATAAAGATAGAATTTCAATATTATGGCATATTAACTTATTTTAATTAAACTATGTGGACTGAGGTTGAAGTAACATCTATTTTCATTTCATGAAGAATTATAAATTTAATGCTATTTGGTGCAATGATATGTGTGTCTCTGATTAACAGGATAATGACATCTCCAACTGTGACACTAGCTAAGACCAGTCATTTCTGAAATAACACACCAAAATAAAAATGTCATGCCTGAAATTGGCTTGAGTCACAGCCTGCCATCCGCTATCAGTTCAAAATAAGTATTTAACAATTACCTATCACTTATAAGTGTCAACAAATGCCTTTGAATTCAGTCATCAGCTTTACTTCTTGCTACTTTATCTGGTATCAACTGTTAACTATCCTTCTCTATACGTGTCTTAACTTTTAAGTTCTAAACAGTAGTCATTTTCTTTTGGGAGAAAAAGTTTATACAGAGAGTACTCTTTTTTTTTCTGTCATGTTATGTTCCCATGAGATTAAGAATTACCTTGGTTGTGTATTACATATTCTTCAATTTGTTGACGCGGATGCACTACATATTTTTCTATTCTAACTTTTCATTTTTGACTGCTCATGTGTACGTTTGTATATACAGATTTGCTTTTCTCCTATTTGTTATGGTTTAAATACTGATGATTTGGTATCTCCTTTCTAGTTTCTTCTTCCTCTCTTTTTTTCCTATTTTGAGAGGCAGGGTGCTATGTTCAATGAAGTTATATTTGATTAGTTATTATCTCTACGTCTGTTCACAAACTGATTTGTTGCAGTAGTGAAGCCGGGCCAAGAGCATGCAGGAGCTGTGCTTGAACTTCCTTCAGAGGAAATTATTCAGAGGTCTAAGTAGGGACGGCAGGGAAGAAATTAACATAGTTCTCTGACATGTTCGCCTATTCTAGACCCTTTATTTATTTGTTCACGACCAATTAGTAATGTTGATAGTGCTTTTAAGAGAGTGGCTTGTAATTTTCAGCTTAGATTCCTTTATATGGTAATAATGTTTTCTTTCCAGTATTTTTGTTGCGCACTAACACTTAAAATTTATATAGCAGAATGGACATGCCATTAAGTTGATGGGTAAGGGTTATTCTATCCTATATTAATTGTTTGATTGCATAGAAAAGAGTCATCTTCAGTAGGTTATTATAAACGCTATTGAGGATTACTAGTTGCGCTTTCCTCCTGTATAGTTTGAGGTAGGGTCTCTAAGACACCTGTGACAGTATTAGCACTAACCTCCTTGTGCCCAGGACATTGAAATTTCTACGGTTTTTAGCTGAAAATGCACCTGATAAGTTTGTAGAGTGGTATCTCATGCTTACTAGATGGACGAAGTTTATTAATATTAGTAGACGATTAGACGTTGTGGTACAGGTTTTACTGGATGGCCATGTTTGGCTCTTGGACGACTCTATTGCTGCCTGACGAGGCCAGACCTTGGATAATTTCATCTGATATTTTAATGTTCTAGAGCTCTCATTGGCTGCATACATAATCTCTAGAGCAAAGACTATTTCCATGCTTCGAATTTGGGTACACAGCGTTTCTACTGTGATAATCCACATAGAAGTATTTATGTAACCTCAGTTAATAATGTTTCATCCACGGGTTTTGTGAGCAAAATGTCCTTCCTCATCTATGCGTTGAAGACTGACATTGGACTCAACCCTCCCAAACCTTGAAAGTTGAAACAAGTTCATAGACTGTCACTGCAAAGTTAAACTGGTGCAAATCAATTCTGGCGTTATAAGATTAGAGCAGGACACAAATTTGGAAGGAACTTAACTAATGAATTATTCATGAGCCGATTAGCAACCCTATTGTTAAAAACATAACTAAACCACGCTGCCACTTCCAATAATGACCCTGTTGCCTAATAGCATAGATTTGTTTCAGTCTCTCTAGTCATGTATATGATGATCCTCTTCCTCTGATTAGATTTGTCCATTGAGGGAAGAGACCTCATCAGTTCAACCCAACATGAGGTTTTTGGTGCCAATAAGACTAAGGCTCAGGTAACTTTTTTTTTTTTTTTGGCCGAAGCCACATTAGGTTACTTACTCGTCTTCCTGTTAATTTTCACGCATTTTAGGCATGGAATTGTAATTACACGTTAAGAACAATAAAAGCAATGAGGCGGCTGGTTGCAGTCCGGCGGCTACTACTAGCTGAAGAGTTTTGAATTTTCTAATGTGGGAGTAACTTGTAAATATGAAGTTCTGTAAACGACTGACTACTCAGTCGGTTAGTCTATTACTTTTTTTTTTTGGGAGAAAATTTATTTCTTGCCATATGCACTTTAAGTATTGCTCTTTGAAACTTTTTTACTTGCTACTCATTTCATGAGTGTTCTTTAGTTAAAATAAAATAAGAAAAATGTAAATGCTTGTAATGTATAAAAAATTTTGAGTTATTAAAATTATATATTTATAAGATTTAGAGACCAAATAATTAAGTTATAATTTCTTTAGGGATAAAAAATTACATTTCTTTCTTAATTATTGTTTTTTAAGTGTTGGCTTCTTGGTGAACTTAAATGCTACTGAGGCTAATTATCTTAGGTTTTCACTACTTGATCTTTAAGAGACCAATCAATTGGGAAACTTTTCTAATATTAGAAAAAAGATAAAGCACCTTACTACTATTGTCCATTCACGTGTCACTTAACTTTTGTAAACTAATTCAGTCACCATCCACATCCCTTTTTAATTGCATTCAGCTGCCTCTTGCCGATGCCATAAACCCCCTTGCAAAAGGTCCTTTAAAGCGATCCATTTTGCTTTCAAAAAGATCCCATCCCTCAAACCATATCTTAGAGTGAGAAACTAGTATTATAAACCTCCATTTTATCATCTTCCACCATCTTCATTAGTCTTTGCATATAATGATCAGAATAGCAGACCTCATGTTACTCGTTGCTTTTTTGTGCCTTTCCTTCCTCACTTCAAGCCAAATGGCATCTGCAAAAGGCGAGGATTATGCCAGAGATGCTTGCAAAGTGACTAGATATCCAGACCTTTGTATTCACTCGCTAGGACAATTTTCAAGCTCTGCAAAAAGAAGCCCCAGCAAGTGGGCACGTGCAGGAGTGTCAGTGACAATAAGTGAGGTCAAGAATGTTCAATCATATCTGGGAAAACTAAAGAGAAACAACATTCTGAGAGGGAGAAACAGAGTTGCTCTTTTAGATTGTATTGAGTCTTTTGCAGATGCCCTTGATGAGCTTCACAGATCACTTGGTGTACTCAGAAGGCTAAGCAGAAGCACATTTGGTACACAAATGGGAGACCTGAATACATGGATAAGTGCAGCTCTCACTGATGAAGACACTTGCCTTGATGGGTTTGAAGGCAGAAACGGGAAGCATATTAAGTTGCTGCGGAATCGAGTTCGGAATGTCTCTTATATAACCAGCAATGCTCTTGCTCTTGTCAACAGACTTGCCACTACAGGTTTAGAAAGCATCATAGATCCATAGAATTTCTCAACAGGGTTTCAGAAACAGAGAGACATATCCTAATGAATTAGAACCTAAGCTATGGCCTTGCTTTGCTAGCGTAGTAATTTGATTTCTTTTACTTCTTTCTAAACCTTGTCATGTGTCTTGTGAAGAAATAAAGCTAGCTAGCTTAGGCCAAGATATGTCTGATATTATAAGTTCGGTAAGTTCGGTTCTGGTAGCACTTTGGATGCTGGTAGCTCTATGTGAATGTGATATGCGATTTGTCTTTTGTAGTTATTTCACTTCTTTCAAAAGCACTATTTATGAAAGCTATAGATTATATTCCATATATTAATAATGAAAGGTTTGGCTGTGTAAAACTGGGATACAGGCTGAGTTGTGATGACAAATTTCAATTGGCATGGTACTGTAACAGTGCTTCTTGCATTATCAATATGTGCGTAATAAAATTCTAAATAATAATTATAGTTTGCCTCCCTTCCAAAATTGTTAAGAATTTTTGTAATTTAGAAACAAAAGATGAAATGCTGGCCCTCGAAGTTAAGTTACACGACAAGACCAACAAACTCTGATAATATTTAGCCCATTCTGTAGCTTTTCGAAGCTTTTAAATATGTTATTAGGATTATCCCGTTATAACGAATTTTTGAGACAAGCAAACACGAGACTTGTGTTTTCTACCAAAAAATTTAAAATTTGGGTATCAAATTTTTAGGCCTCAAATAGCCCATTTATTATTCCGTCATACCCTTCGTAAAACTGTTGGGTTGGGCTTGGCTTAATAAAACTGGTGTACCCAAGCCCAATTTCTCAGTGAACAAGCCCACCAATGTGAATCAAAAGAAAATTTTCAATCTTTTGAAAGATAAAAAGAGAGTTTTTAATTGTGTAAGTAGCAGTTTCCAACTAAAATTCCACTCAGTTAGGTTAGGAGATGATTATTTATAAAATTATGTGTTATTATTAGGAGAAAGCAGTAATTTCTTAAATATATAAAAAATTTCAAGTGTTTGGTAATATACAAATTAAGTAATATATATTGATGGCGGCTTTTAAAATTATCTGCACCTTGGAATAAGTAATGCTACACTGCGTCTACAGATGGGGCCATTTCTTCTAACTTTAACAGAAAAAAACAGGAGAAAAAGAAAAACTGATTCAATGCATAACTCAAACATCATCAAAACTTTGGAACAGTTAGTGGTTCTTGCTTGCATCATCCAAAAGTGAAAATTTTCAAAGTTGAGAGTATTTAAGACGTGTGTTATGTCTGTATTGTTAAAAACCCTCTTGAGTCTCGATGATTCCTTACATCACGGATCACGTTGCGCCATGTGCGATGCCTGAACATTTTGAAAGTGAATTAACCCAAAATAAGTTAGGTCGTGGAAAAAGGTCAACCATTAGTCCATTACTCAGCAAATAGCATTACCGTTTTGCAAAGATGCTGGCCATTCATTGCAGAGATGGTCAATTTTCAGAGGAAAATGGACTCACTGGACTGAATTTTATTATTAATAAAATACTTAATTAATAGAAATATTAAATAAGTAATAATGATGTATTACTATTAAGTAAAAGTTGTGTTTTGTTGCGGAAAGGGGAGGGGTTGTGGAAGAAACGTGGGGAATGCAGAAGCGCCACGTGTCGGAGGGGTTGGAAGAGTCAACGTTGCTTAAGAATCTTGGCTGTTGGTGAATGGCGACGACGTGCATACCAACCTCCTGCGTCTACGTCTATGTCTAACTAAACAATGCCTTCACTTTTTAAATAAATACAAAACACTCACCCGCACATGCTTCAAATGATATCAAATCCTTTCGTTTTCAATGTGAATATGTCATTCTCAACACTAATTACTAATTACAAAAGGATATACAACATTAAATAACATTTTTTTAATTAAGTAAAGTAAATTATATAAATCAATTAATGTATTTTATTTTTATTTATTAATTTTTATAATTAAATTAATTTTAATAATTTTTTTTATTATATTTTTTGATACATTTTTTTAAACAATTCAAAAATTTTTAATAGTCCTCTCAATATATGATTAAATTATTTAAGATATATTTTTATTAATTTTTTATGATAGATGTTACTCTAACTAAATAAAATACTTAATTATTTTATTAGCACTTTTGATTTTGTTAGGCTATTGTTGTCGTTGTTTTAATTTCAACAACGAAACAACTAATGGATTAATATCAGTAAAGGTTATCAATAATTCAGTATTGTCTAATGTCTACATAAGGGAAGAAGAAAGCTATTAAGGTAAAAGGAGTATAACTACAAAATTCAATCAAAGGTATAATGGTATAGGATGTGTTTGATTATAGTTTTTAAAAATTATTTTTAAATTTTAAAAATTGAAATATAAAAATATTTATTTAAATAATTATTTTCATACAAACAAATATAATATATAATTTGAAAATTAAAAAATATAGAATAATTAAAAAATATTCTGAATTCTAATTTTTTAAAATAAAAAATAAAATTTTTATTAATAACATATATATAAATACATAAAAATGATATTACTATAAATTTTTAAAATTAATTTTATAAAATAATTCTAAGAAATAAAATAACATAACAGCAGCAATGTGTCTTCTTCAAGTTTCCTTCAATTGCCCCTTTAGTGAGAATATTAAAACTGTGTAAAAGTAGGTAGGGGAGCGAGAAATGGCGGTCGCTTGAGAGAGCGATGACATAAAATACTTGAAACATGTGCATCCTCCGCATCTCATGACTACGTGCCATAAATATCTTCATTTACGCAATTCATCAATATCAATATTAGTTGTTATTATCTCTATTGCTATTAGTCTATGGTTAATTCACTTGCAGTAGACTTGGCTTGCAGAAATATTTGTCCATGTCCATTGGAGGTAACAACAATTTAGTTTATCACGTAAAGGGGTTTTGGCATGAAAAGGATATATTCTTTTAAGAGCTGCTCACCAAAGGAAGGAACAGAATAAGAACTAAAATTAAAAAAAGAAAAAGGTTTGCCTTCACCGTATGATCAAATTTGTTCATAAAGTAGAAGTTTTAGTTTAGTCATAAAATTATAAGTTTTAATAAAAGCTACTCGGAGCTTCCAAATCACTCCAAGTACTATACACCAAATCGCTCTGTTGGCTCAACTCCTTTTTCTTGACCAACCGATAAGAATATATTATATTGGGTGGCCCTAATGAGATAAAATTTATAATTTTATATTATGGCCAAAAAGAGGGAATTTGGCTTCAACGTACTTTAATAAATTGGGAGTACAGATAAAATGCACTAACAATCAATGAGACAAATTACTCTCTTGAGTAAAGAATCGAAAGGATTAGTTGGAATGTTGGTTCATGGGATAATTAACTTAATAATCTGATTTTGAATCATTTATGTTTAAAAAATAATATATTTTTTAAAAGTTAAACAGGAAAAATAAATAAATTCATCATAAATAAATTAGAAGTTAAATATTTTTTTATCACTCTCTAAATATAAAATATATATATAATTTTAAAAATTTTAAAAATTTAGACATTTCGTGAAGCCAAACTCTAATTACATTTCAATTAATGCCCCTGATAAGTTTAAGTGGGGCAACCAAAATGGGAAACACAAGTAAAATTACAATGGGTTACAAACTAAATAGGATATATTTCATTTTTATGGCCATTTTGAGACTTGACTTATAGGCGCAAAACCTTCCCTGTGGTCCATTTACATCAAATTGGCCTACTTAAACAACCAATTTGTAAACAATTGATAAATGAATGGTAATACCACACCCACACTTTATTGGACAAATGTTTCCTTGTTTGAAAGTAGCCACATAATTAACTATAATCAACAACACCCTCCCTTACCAAAAACTAAGGTGTTTCTCAAGAAACAGGATTTGTAATTAATTCGGAGGTGTGGCTTTTTCAGAATCTATGAACAGGGGTTCGGATAATTTATAATAGATTTGAATTCAGAAGGAAAAGTGGTCAGAAAATACTCATGAACTACTATTTTCAAACTTGAAAGTATAATCTTAATTACGAGTTGTATATTTCTCTTAGCTAGATATGCCAAATTTTTGTAAGGCCCTCAATCTTGGAGTTTTTTTTTTTTTTAATTTCTGATCTCAAAGACTTTTAAGTTACAGAGAGTATTCTGATTTTTCTTATCATGACATGTTATTGTCCATTTTTACTAAGTTCACTTAAGAAATTTTCATTTAAAACATTGTTACCAGAGTTTTTTTCTTATAATAATATAATTTCCCAAATTAAAGCTTTGATAAGTCACTGGATTCACTATATATTTTACATTTTGGGTTACTGTCCATTTTTACTAATGTCATTCCTCATGAACTTTCTCTTATTCTATAACGAATTTCTGTCTTTATCAAAAAGAAGATTCCTTTGGCAAGTGAGGAAAATTCTACTAAAGCAGAAAAATCCAAAAGGGATTGGTACACGTTCCTAGTTCTTTTTTTTAACAATGTTAATTAATCAAAAAATAATAAACGATCATGAACGACTCTTTTATTATTATTTAAAATTTTTTTTTTTTCATGCTCTCTTTCTTTGTGATGGTCCATGGTAAAGCTGCATGGTGGCACCTAATGGATGTTATTATGGTTCATGCCTTTGAGTTGAAAAATTTATGTTTAAAGTTTGATTTCCCGTTTGATATGCCAGAAGTTATAACGAATAGTATAAATGCAGTCACTTAGAATGTATCTATCATATTCCTATAGAAAAACAAAGAAAAAGAACGAAGCAGTCATCTACTTTTGTTTATGGGCATGTGTCCAAATAAACTTGTGACATCGCACCTAAAATACATGTAATGCTTAATTTGGACTGAAGAACTACTTAATCATTTATAAGACCACGTTAAAAAACAACCAATCAATTAGCATGTATGACTCTGTCAAATTATACATCCTTACCTAAAGCAGTACTGTCATTTATATCATCGGGACACCTCAGCGATTTTTTTTTTATTATTATTTATCCTTACCTAAGGCTATGTAATTCGTATTTATAGTAAGTCTTGAGAATTATATTTAATTTATTATTATTTGGTACATATATGTTCACTTTTGTTTTGCATGGGTATAGATATAAAAATAATTATAAAAGAATAAAAATATGTTTCTTTTAACTTTAAGTCATATTTAAATAATAAATATATCTTACAAGTTAAAAATTCAAAAACATCCTACTCTATCCAGTTTTAGTATTGAAAAATTTTAATTCCTTTTTTTTCATTTTTGTTAACTCTGTATACAAAAATCACATAAAAAGAAATGGGATCATTAAAATAATATTTTTACATTTTGAAGTTAAAAAAGTATTGGCCAAAAATTAATTTTTGCTCCTTAACTTTGGCTCGTGTTTTAATTTTGTTTCTTATCTAACTCATCAAACATATAAGGAATCCAAGTGAAACCTTTTTTTTTTTTTTTTTACTTTATTAGAACATGACTGAGCTAACAAAAAAGTTTAGATAAATCTTAGCCATTCAAAGTCTCAAATTAAGAATGTAAAAACTTTTGGACGTTAAACAACACTATTTTGCGTACCATTTTGGTTATATATGAGCTTTTATACTAATTTAATCATGCTCTAACAATATCAATTCTATATATATTATTATATTTTTAGTGACATATATATACAAACAATATTTTACATCAGTTAATAAATATAATCAGAAAAATTGAAATTTAAAAAGATAAAATAAAAAATACATGCAAAACTAAGGGATAGAAAATAATTTTAACTTATAAATGATTCGTAATTAGAGAAAAAAATTATATTTTTTTGGCTAAAAATCTGAGTTAAGACTTAAAAACAATAAGACTTTACCAAAGTAAAAAAAATGGTAAAAAAAGAAGAAATAGGGGCCTAGTTTTGGGCCCGTGCAGTAGGGAAAGAGGGTGGGGAAATACCAAAAAATTGACCCGAAAAAGGACAACGTTTAGAAGTCAAAGGCAGCCAAACTGTAAGGAACTGAGGAAGGCAGCTTGTGAATTAATGTGAGTTTATATTTATTTTATTATCTTATTTATTTATGTATTAATTAATAATAGTTATTTAATTATTTAATAAATAATTAAATTTTATTAATGAATATAGGAATAAAATAATATAATATCTTCACTATAAAAAATTTTCATTTAATTGACACTTGACACCCCTCAATTGACTGCAAATTAGCCGGGGGAGTTTCCAAGTGGGGATGGCCATTTGAATTTTCAAGTGAAGTAATAAAATGATATTTTATGAAATATAGTGTATAGATGAAGTTTGGATATTGAATTTACACCTCAAAATTTAATTGATATGTCCACCCAGAGCTTCCACACATCACATTTTTTAAATTGTGATGAATTCTCCATCCATCCCCACGAAATGAAAATGAGTCTCTAATTGAGACACATTTATTTACTTTCCAAACACAGGCCACACCTCGGTTACTTCCGTAATACTACTCCAATTCCTTGCCCTTTTTTTCAAACCCTCTTGCTTTATATTTCAGGACGCACCTTCCCATCTACAGAATCGCTCCCTCCGACCCTTCAATTCATTCCATCTTCCTCAACGCCTGCTTCCAAGTCTTGAGGCTTTGGTTCGGACTTCAAAATTCATTACCTCAATGGCCTCAGAATTGATATACAGAGGTCACGAGACCCAACCCGTCCACGACGCCTACTCCCCCAAGCCCCTTAAACCATGGTTCTCTCTGACGCGCCCAATTCGCTACCTGCTCCGAGAGCAACGACTCGTTTTCGTCGCGGTCGGCATTGCCATAGCCACCCTCTTCTTCACCCTCGTCCCTTCCTCTCGCAACCCCCGTGGCCCCGAGTATGACCCTGTTCCTATCCCTTACTTCCAGCACGACTCCATCACTAAGTCTCTACCCTACAGGATGCCCATCCATACCATCGGGAAGGTCCCCTTGGGGATTCAGAGAAAGGGGCTCCGGATCGTGGTGACGGGCGGGGCGGGTTTCGTTGGCTCCCACCTCGTCGATCGTCTCATTGCCAGAGGCGATAGCGTGATTGTGGTGGATAATTTCTTCACCGGAAGGAAAGAGAATGTCATGCACCACTTTGGGAACCCCAGATTTGAGCTCATCCGCCACGACGTCGTTGAGCCCCTGCTGCTCGAGGTGGATCAGATCTACCATCTTGCATGCCCTGCATCACCCGTCCATTACAAGTTCAACCCGGTCAAGACTATCATATCCTTTTTTCTACGCCATGTCCAACCCAACAATTTCTATTTTCTAGTGCGTTTTTTGTTTGAAATCTTCTTTCTATTTACTGCTTTTAATGTTCAACTACCAATAGCATTCATATATTATATATCTGTCTTTGTTGTGTTGTGTGTTTGTTTGTTTGGAGTCCTTAATTGAGGGTGTGTTCACAAGACCAATGTGGTGGGGACCTTGAACATGCTGGGACTGGCTAAAAGAGTCGGCGCAAGGTTTTTGCTAACCAGTACCAGTGAGGTTTATGGTGATCCTCTCCAACACCCTCAGAAGGAGACTTACTGGGGCAACGTCAATCCCATTGGTGTGTTCTCTCTCTCTCTCTCTCTCTCTGTGCCGTTATTGTTACAGTTTTCCGGTGAAGCTATGCCCTTTTTTTGGGGTTTCTTGTCGGAAACGGTGTACTTTAGCATGCCTGACTCAGTTGGACTAACATGTTCAGAAATAACCGTAGTTTTATACTTTAATATTTTAGAACACCGGGGCTTCAAGCTTTGCTTTCAATTATCGTGGGTGTGTGTTTTCTTTTTCAAAGGACAAATTTTTATAATTAGAAAAAAGCGAAAAATAAAGGCTTAAATAGGTCATGAGACACGTGGAACTTGGTGAGAGGACCACGTTTCCACATCCGGTCGGAATTTCACCGTCGATGAGGAACCCGTGATTTGTGGGTCCACTAGATGTAGGGTTGAGATCTTGATTTGACCTTGAAGAACACATGGCATGTGTGATCGTGTGAAGGAAAACCCCACCATAAGATGTTTTAACGGTTGTACGTTAAAACGGTAAAAGCAGAGAGGCGGAGAGGCAGAGGCGCAGAGCGAAAGAGGGAAATAATAGAGAGCATGGGGGTGATTTTGATGTTTCAGTGAGGGCAGTTTGGTCCAAGAACTACAGTGCTAAGCAGACAAAGCGTTTATGATTGTCTGTTGTGAATCTGTGACAGGTGTCCGAAGCTGCTACGACGAGGGAAAGCGCACGGCTGAGACGTTGACTATGGATTACCACAGAGGAGCAGGCGTGGAGGTCATTTTTCATTATAAATTTACCCACTCACGAATATTGGCTACTTTTTCAATTCCCTGCGTGACGAGCGTCATTGGAAACTAAACAAGACTTTCTCGTTTATACATTTTTATTACAGGTTAGAATTGCTAGAATCTTTAACACCTACGGCCCCCGAATGTGCTTAGATGATGGTCGTGTTGTTAGTAACTTCGTTGCTCAGGTGGGTTTTTTTTTTTTTTTTTTTTGGTGAAGTATATGTATAACCAATAATGTAGAATGTATTGCACGAATGAGCTGTTCACTTGATTTGTTAATATCAATAATTGGTGGGATTCGTGCAGGCACTGAGAAAGGAGCCTTTGACTGTTTATGGCGATGGAAAGCAGACAAGGAGTTTCCAATATGTTTCTGATTTGGTAAGCTTGGGTACTTTACATTTTTTGCAGTGAAATTAAGATATTTGTTTTTGGCTTATTAAATATCGATTAGAATTTTGAATATCAAATTGGTTTTGGAGGTTGCATATGGCTACCAAGGTAGTTGGGTACTTGGGTTTTGAGAGGGTCTTTTTATTTTCCAAAAGTAAAAACGAGAGGGTCTTTTCTTTTTGGTTGAAAAGCCAAATCTGTGTCACTTTTCCCATGTGCATACTGCATACGTTAGATAAACAATTCCTGGCTTTCTGTCTACGACGGGGCTGTATTAGTAAGTTAGTTTTCTGTGAAGACTGTGCTGTAAGTGTTAAATGACTCTTTTACCCATTCATGCGTCGGTAGTGCATAGAGCATAGTGGCTCTCATTTAAAAGAAGATGCAGAGTCATGTGAGTGTTAACGAGTTTAAAGGGCCAGGTGGACCAGTTCTTGTAACTTAAGTTTACAGGGGAATAAAACCAAAATTACTACTTCACCCTGAAAACAACACAAGTCCAAATAATGATAAAAACATAAATAGATAAATGGAAGCGTGAAGCTTGTGTGTAGTATGAATGTTAATGTGGTGATGAAGTTGGGAAATAACTCGTGTGGAGTAAATTTAATCGTACGTTAATGTTGGTTGACATGAATTAAATGTTTTTACTTTTTTGCTGTGGTACAGGTTGAGGGTCTAATGCGCCTGATGGAGGGGGAGCATGTTGGACCTTTCAATCTCGGAAATCCGGGTGAATTCACTATGCTTGAACTTGCCAAGGTAAGTTGTGTGTTGTATTTGTGCCTATTTTCAGTCATATCATAGTACTAGTAAAGTTGAAACTCTATTCCGTAAATTAGACTAACACAATTGCTGCTAGAAACTGGGCATAGAAAAGTGAAAGGATTATAATTTTACTGGTGTAATCATGTCGTTGTGTCGGTGGAGACAATAACTTCATTTGTGAATGGTGATTGATGATGAGTGATGCAGGTGGTCCAAGAAACAATAGACCCAGATGCGAAGATAGAGTACAGGCCCAACACAGAGGATGACCCACACAAGAGGAAGCCTGATATCTCAAGGGCCAAGGAGCTACTGGGGTGGGAGCCCAAGGTGGACCTGCGCAACGGTCTCCCTTTGATGGTTTCTGACTTCCGACAACGTATTTTTGGTGACCACAGGGAAGTTGCAACCTCCACCTAATTCTTGGTTGGAACACCATTGTCAATGTGCCTTACAGCGAGAGAAAAAGGGGAAGGATAGGATAGTAGTTTGCTGATTAGATAAACAGTTAAGGGCTTTTGCCCATTTCCTCAACTCAAGGTTGCTTACTCACAGCACAGCACAGCACTACAGCAGCTCTACTTGATTGCTAGCCAGTAAGCGAGGATTACATTTATCAAACTTCTATTCCTTACTTTTTTGTTTTTGTTCTATTTTAATTGTTGGGATGTAATTGTTATCTGTATGAGCTAGTTATACTTATTCACATTTTACCTTGTCTGCGATTTCAGTTCCACCCCCACCACTCTTCCTTTGAACTTATCATGGATGTTTGGTCTTTCCAGAATTTTTTACCCGATTAGATATTATTGGCATAGTATTCCTCTGAATACGACTCTTAAAACACAAAAGCGTATGAGTAAAGGATTATCCCGATACAATGTGTGAGAACAAATTTCATGCATCATCGGGAGAATTGTTTGACAAGTCAAAGTAATTCATATTAAGGGCAGTAATAATTGAGGAACTGAACTACTAAAGTATGCTTACCAAATGGCTCCACCAACCCAAAGCAACTCTATAATGATATCAGCCAATGACGACTTCTCAAAAGGCAACTAATTTAGATTTGAATATTTGCTAAATTCTTCTAAATCAAAATTAATTAAATGTTTTTCGTAGTAATAATTGAGGAACTGAACTACTAAAGTATGCTTACCAAATGGCTCCACCAACCCAAAGCAACTCTATAATGATATCAGCCAATGACGACTTCTCAAAAGGCAACTAATTTAGATTTGAATATTTGCTAAATTCTTCTAAATCAAAATTAATTAAATGATTTTCGTAATTATGCAAGGGGTACTCACATAGCCCAGACCCCCACTACCGCAAGTACACAATGTGTCACTACTTTCAATCCACAAGAATAGTTCACAAATCTTGAACCTGCATCTATCGTGAACACGTTAATTCCACCATTACAATGCAGACTTTACTTAAGAATAAGAACTAACAAGAATTGTGACTGCGAGTTGTACATGGCGATGCACGCCAAATAGAAGGCTACTACTCAACTTCTCTGACTTTTTTGTTCACAAGATCTGAAGTTATTTCAACCATTCAATCTTCTGAGAAAAACCACAATAGTGCTAGAACTGGCAGTCTAATAGAATGACTCGATTGAAGGTAAATATCAAATTCATGCGTTGTGTTGCTCTAACTTTGCGAAACATATGTTGCCTTAACTACACGAGTAGACAATTGTTTGTGGACGAAGAGGACCAAGAATATGCTAACTCTAACCACACATGTTTCTCCGTAAACTTGAGATAAACTGCCAAAGAACAAATAAATTTGCCTGTTGATGCATGGAAGGAAGGCTCAAAGTCTCAAATATCTTATTCTTCTGTCAAGTCTTTGAAGTCACATAATTCAAGATGTTCTAGAATAGTCAGCCGCAGCACTGAAAGCTGATACCAAACAAGCCATCCCAATCACCTGCGTCCAGTTTCTTGTCCCAGCAGCAACAGCTGCACCAGCTACAGCACCCGCAAATAGACCATTGACCTGTCAAGGAAAATTTTGAAATATAAAGAAAAAGAGAAAATCAAAATTTATTTTTGAGCAACTCATTGAGCTATGTTCACGTTGTATTCTTCCTTATAACTGTTAAATTCCTTCACATCCAACCATACGTATAGTGTTAAATGTTTCTTCCAACAGAAAAGCACAAATATCTGGAAATTGAGCTACTATTTCCTAAAATAGTAATGCCTGAAAATGTCAAGGATCAAAATGGCCATCATAATTCCCTCTATGGTTGTACCTAACTACAAAAAAAAGATAACATGCCAATACAGTCACACAAGAAGCAATATTCTCTTGCAAAAACCATAGTCATTTAGCCAAAACCACAAATCACGTGCAGTACCTAGTCTACTAAACAAGATCAAGAATACATCAATGCAACACGATCAAGAATACATCAATGCAACACGATCAAGAATACATCAATGCAACACGATCAAGAATACTTCAATGCATTACTTTGTTCATAAACAAGAACTCACCATGTTATACCATAATACTTGGTATCTTTTGCCAGTCATTCAGTCAATCTCAATGCCACCAGAAATGGTATAATATAAACTACATATACTAAAAAACAGATTCAGCGTATGATGTTATTTACTGATGGTACAAAGCCATACTAAGCACAAGTAGTGTTTTCTACCAGACCATGATACCATCATCTGCAAAGCGCAAGTCTTATGACCCAAAAAAAAAAAAGAAAGTAAAGCACAAAGTATAAATTTTACTACGAATCTAGCATTGTTCAGGAATTATGATGCTGCATACTTAATGAGACCACCGCTCTTGCTATCAATCTTATTGTGGACAATGCTAGTGTAGTGTTTCCTAGAGTGTAGTTTTGCTTTTTTCCTCTGTTTTCTACCAAAAGCCAAAAAAATGAGACCATCGCTTCAGCTAGTCTAAATGAAATAAAAGTATAAAACTCAACCTAATTGAGTTAATTAGTTTTCTTTACGGTTTCAAAATAAGCCAAAGAATAAATAAGACAGAACTAACTGACCCAATCATCCCGCTTCCTGTATCTCTGGATCCCGCATCGTGTAATACTAAAAATTCCAGCTACAAGTCCTACAACCCAAATTAAGTGATATCAAACCTTTATTTTACGCTTGAAGTCTGAAAAACTCAAACCATCAAATTTCCTCAGTTGAATTACCACATTGAAACCCCAATCTACCGACTGAGTTCGCCTGCACTTGGTATCATCAGCTAATAATATTGGATAATCCGAATACCAATGTTTCATAGTAAATTTCTTAAATTAGAAACTCCCTTACCACAAAAGAAGCTTGGGCAACGCCTGTCAAACCTGCAAAGATGGATGCCGACTTCATTCGACCTAATTCAAAATCGAACTAATACTTGCATAATAATACATAACGAATTCCCAAACCTTGTTTACGAGCATCATAGGGACCACTGCACAGGCCCCAGATTGCACCAGCCTGGAGCAGAAATTAAAATTTTATTTGATCTTTGTTGTCTTAAACAATAACCGATGATAATGGAAATCAAGCAGCAGAAGCAACTAGAGTAGACATTGTTACCGTTCCGACGCGGATGATCGACTCGACAGCGAGGGAAGAGCATGGAACGACGCCGTATACGTCGTCTTCCATCTGTTATTTTCCCGTTCCTAACGTACGGACAAAAAAACCACTCCGCCCGCCGCCGATCATCATACCAGCGCGGACACAGATGAAATGAATACATCCGCTTAGTGGGCCTTCCACCGAGGTATGGGCCATTATTAAAGTCCATAGTTTTTGGCTCAAGCCCAATAAGAAATACCCAACAACAGAGTCCTGAGCCAGAACCAGTGAGTTAAAAAAAAAAAAAGGAACAAGCGAATAAAACGACACTAGTTGGTGGCGTTTTTCAGCTGGAAACCCTAGAATCTGTAGAAGAGCCCCGTTAAAGCCATTTTTACAATAGAAACTCTCTCGCCTCATCCTCTGCCTTTCTTTGGTATCCTAGGGAGTGAGGTACTCTGTCACAGACGCGAAAATGAGCCGCGGAGCAGCAACAGGAGCGAAGGGGAAGAAGAAGGGGGCGACCTTCGTGATCGACTGTGCGAAGCCGGTAGAAGATAAGATCATGGACATTGCTTCGCTGGAGAAATTCCTTCAGGAGAGGATTAAAGTGGGTGGCAAGGCCGGTGCACTTGGTGATTCCGTTACTGTCACTCGGGACAAGAGCAAGATTACCGTCACCTCCGACAGCAACTTCTCCAAAAGGTAAGCCTTTCGATTTCCGATGATGTTTTTAGTTCCTGTCCCTGCATCTACCGTGGTCGTGTAACTATGCTTTTAATGGGTCATGGAATTTTCACCCCTTTTACTATTCCTCATTCAGTTAATTTTCCTTTTAAATGGTTATTCAATATCACTCTAGGTCGTCGTTCTGTTGGCTGAGTTGTTCAGAGAGACTAGATGTAGTACCGTGGTGTTGTAATGTTGTGCAGAGATTTAAATTATATATTTAGCTGGGAGTTTCTTTTCCAACATCTTTCGCTGACCAGTTGGTTGTCCCGGGATCAGCTGATGCGTTCTTAAGTAATTTAATTCTATATGAATACATAAGGAGCGTAAAATGTGGATGCGGCAATCATAATTCAATATGCTTCATTTAAGTATACTGCACTATTGTAATTGACAATTCAAACTGTGATGATTTTATCTTCATATTCTCTCATTATTTACTATATTGTCTACCGTGTTTGAAGAAATAAGGTAAATATACGGATGCTGGTTTGTTATATCTTTTAATCTGAGGTCTAATTGAAGGTTTATGAGTTTCACGTCAATGAATATTCTTACTTACCGTGCAATTTTGTTGAGGGTGGGAGGAGAGCAGGAAAAAAGCTAGAATGAACCAGTCTTGAGGATGACATAACTGCTTAGCAATAACCGAATAGGATGGTGCTTCCCTGCTTAGTATTGCAGCTTTCCTATTGTGACACTCCTCTAGCTGGTTTTAGAGACATTTTGTTGGCTTATGGTTTCTATTTTAGTTTCATATATGCTAATTTTCTGTGGTTTCCAGCTTAGATGTGATTAACCTAATTTGCTTTTAAGTTTTCTCTCTCTGGTGATTGGGTTTCCATTACTTGTGACTTGTGATATGCTTGTACTTAGATTTCTCCTATGTTCACCTTTTCTCAGGTATCTAAAATACTTGACCAAGAAGTACTTGAAGAAGCACAATGTGAGAGATTGGCTTCGGGTTATTGCCTCCAACAAGGACCGCAATGTCTATGAGCTAAGATACTTCAACATTGCTGAGAATGAGGGTGAGGAGGAAGATTGAATATCTGATTGACAGTCATAAGTCATATGTGTTAGGCTTAGTTGTTGTGGAATCTCCTTTATGTGTTGATTATTAACTTGTCAACTGTTACTTCAACATTTTTGTTTTGTTTCGTTTTGCTTTGCTTTTCTGGTTACAACTTTATGTCATTTGTGGTTTTATAGTAATTATTTGAGACGCAATCTTAAAAACTTAGATGCGGTTCATGCAGATGCTTATGTTTTGGGGATCCTGATTGTGGTTAGCACTTACAATTACCGTGGGGGATGGGGGGGTTTTACTTATCTGGTTTTGCATCTTCTACTGGAGCATTAGCACGTTATAGAGATTATGATTGGTTGAGCGAGGGAGATGCATGGTTTGCAGTAAACTGGATGCTTTGGCTATTCTACTGCGAGCACAAGATATTCCAAGAATAGTATCCAACCGTAAAGCTGTAAGCTGTTATTGCGATAATATGGATAATATTAAACTTACAGTGTAGTAAACAGTAAGTTACAGAAGCCTAGTAAATGCATCTTGTATGCATCCATTCAGATTAGGGGTATCAAAATCATTCAAACTAAATCAAATAGTTAGAAATTCGACCAAAGCTGAAGAAATTCGATTTAGTTTAGGTTTTAAAAGGTGATACTTTAGCGGGATAGTTCAATTCAGGGCAAGAATTAACTAAACCAATTATCATATGCACTCTTATAATTTAATAAATTTATACCTATATTTATAATATTTTATTATTTATTTTATTTTTTTTCATTAAATTATACATTAAATAGTTAAAACTTTTAATTTTGATTTTTAAAACAGGATTTTTTTTGGCATGATTTTTGTAAAATAAGTTTCAACTAATTAAAATTTAACTGAAATAAAAAACATGAAAATCAATTAAACCAATGGGAAAATTATTTGCCAATTATATGATATAATTTAATTAAGATCAATGTTTTAAAAATTAGATCAATCATTGAACCGATAAACCATTTACTAGTTGAACTGATATTAATATTATATTATAAATAAATAAATCAATTACTTAAAATAAATTTAATAAATATATTATATGATTTTATTCATATAAAATAAAATAAAATAAATATATCTCACATATTTATAAAAAATTTAAATATATATCATTCACCAAATTATAAAAGAATAAAAACACAAGAAATATGTAACATTTACTTCAAAAGATTTAACATTTATTAAATTTTTTGAGCAAATTAATAATTTGGTCCTTAATGTGTGGTCTCTCAATTTAATCTTTGAAAGATAAAATTTTTTAATTTAATTTTTAAAAGATCAATTCTCAATCAATTTGATCTTTGATTAACATAATAGATAGAAAGTTAACAACAGCAGTATTAATTGATGTTAATTAATTGGTACATGATAAAATGAATTATATTCAACAATAAAAAAAATAAAACATATCAAATTTATAAATTAAATATTGTTAAAATGTACTATTTACATTTTTTATGTGTTGTTTATTAATCTTATGTATTTTATTTTACAAATTACATATTGTTAAAGTGTACTGTTTATATTTTTTATTTGAATAAAATTTAATTCAATATTTAATAGTTAATTAGCATCTATTAATAATATTATCAATTAAATTATTATCTATCCTATTAATTAAATAATTAAATAAATTAAAAATTAATTTTTTATAGACTAAATTAAGATATTTATCTTTTAAAAATAAAATTAAAAAATATATATATTTCAATGACTAAATCATTAATTTACTTAATTTTTATTCTTTTTCTTATAATTTGTACTATTAATCTCTTTTTCTGGCTATACTAACTTAATATTTAATGGGCATACCCTCCTACTTTTATCTTATTATCATTTTTATTTATACATTTTTTTTTTCTTTCGTCTATCTTTTTCTCTTCATTTATTGTTTTATGTTTACAATGCTTCTCATTCACACCAACCTTCTCCTCTCTATTCATTTGTATCAAAAAGAACGTGGAGGGACGCCTCATTTTGGGAGCATGAGGAAAGTGAAAAAATTTCTTTTTTTTTTTTTCTTCCTCTTTCTTTTTTGTTTTTTCTTCTTTCACTTTCTTCTTCTTCTTCTTCTTATACTTTTTCTTCTTTACTGTATCTTTTGAACTTATGAACTATCGATTTTTATTGATAAATGATTAATCTTGTATAATTTTTGATTGATTCAAATAATTTTTGATTAATTTTTTATGAGTTAATTTTGTGATTATTTTATATTAGATAAGTGACTGATTTATTAATTTTTTGATTAAATTAGGCTAATTTAATCCGTTATTTAATTTAATTTTTTTTAATCAATGGTTAAGACAGATAAAAAAATTAAATAGATTAAATATTTTAACAAAATTATCAATTTGATTGGTGATTGAAAATCAAAGGTGCAAAATATCCTAAGGATGCTTGAATCAATGTTCCTCATAATCCCTTCCAAGAGGAAAAGGTTTAGACTTTAAGAGTATGTTTAAGAGTATATTTGAAAATAAAAAAGAAAAGAAAAGAAGAGGAATTGAAAGAAAAAAATAAAGAAAAAAAAGATTAAAAGATAATTTTTTTTCTCTTTATTTAAATTTTTTAAATTTTTTTAATTTAAAATAACTAAAATTAACAAAAGAATAAAATTTAAAAAGTTTAATGTAAAATACTCTAATTCTTTTCTCTTCAAAATTTTAAAAAAATAAATAAAATAATAATAACACATTTCATTCATTTTCATCTTCTTTCTCTCCAAAATCTTTTTTCCAAACATATTTAGAAGTGTTTTGTTGCATTTTGGGAACTGGTATAAACTATTCAAAATTGTTAAAATATCTGTAGTTTTCTTGTTTAGCCAGAAAATCCAAAATATTTCTCCCAAACATACCTATAAGTGTTTTGTTGCATTTTGCGAACTGGTAAAACTATTCAAAATTGGTAAAATATCTGTAGTTTTCTTGTTTGGCCAGAAAATAATCAGTAGTTGATTAAACAGTGCAATATTCGTGTAAATTTTTCTGCGAGTATACGAGTTTTCACCATATGTCTGACTGAGATTTTGCTTATCGTGCATACTGCAGGGTGTATTAAAAAGGGAGGGTATTGGCAAAGCGTTTCGAACAGCTTCCTTCGCTCCGTTTGGGACCTATGCGAGCTTCAACGAAGTTCATTTCATCTACGCACCCAAGTCTTCATCTTGCGCATCCCACCGTTGAATCCTTTGCGTGGAATACCCTCATTCGAGCCAGAGTTCATCACTCAGCCTTCCCAGCACAATCCCCACTCTTCGTCTACCTTCGCATGCGCTTCCATGGTGTGCTGCCCGATTTTCACACCTACCCTTTCCTTCTCCAATCCTTTAAATCCCTGCCTCACCTTCATCTCGGACAACAAGTCCATGCTCATATTTTTCTCTTTGGTCTTTCAAACGATCCGTTTGTGCAAACCTCGCTTATCAATATGTACTCGTCTTGCGGCAATCTGGTATTTGCCCGACAAGTGTTTGATGAGATTGCTAAGCCCGACTTGCCATCTTGGAATTCCATTATCCATGCAAATGCTCAGGTGGGTATGATTGACGTTGCAAGGAAACTGTTTGATGAGATGCCTCAAAGAAATGTGATCTCCTGGAGCTGTATGATTAATGGGTATGTAAGTTGTGGCGATTATAAAGTCGCACTTTCTTTATTTGGTAATTTGCAGATGTTGGAAGGTCATAAACTTCAAGCGAATGAATTCACCATTTCAGCTGTACTCTCAGCTTGTGGACGGCTAGGTGCACTTGAGCAGGGGAAATGGCTTCATGCTTATATTGAGAAATGCAGGATGAAAGTCGATGTTGTCTTGGGGACATCATTGATAGACATGTACGCGAAATGTGGAAACATCGAAAGGGCGAAATTTGTTTTTGATACTTTGGGTCCGGAAAAAGATGCAATGGCTTGGAGTGCCATGATCACTGCCCTGGCCATGCATGGACGTGCAGAGGAATGCCTTGAATTATTTGCAAGGATGATAAATAATGGGGTAAGCCCTAACGCTGTGACATTTGTGAGTGTTCTTTGTGCTTGTGTACATGGAGGTTTGGTAAGTGAAGGAATTGAGTATTTCAAGAGGATGACGAAAGAGTTTGGTATCATTCCTCTGATCCAACACTATGGTTGCATGATTGACCTATATAGCAGAGCTGGTCGTATTGAGGATGCTTGGAATGTAATGAAATCTATGCCTATGGAACCTGATGTGCAAATATGGGGGGCCCTACTTAGTGGTGCTAGGATGCATGGGGACATTGAAACTTGTCAGATCTCATTAAAGAAACTTGTTGAGTTGGAACCCTCAAATAGTGGTGCTTATGTGCTTCTTTCTAATGTGTATGCAAAGCTGGGACGGTGGGGGGAAGTGAGGCATTTGAGAGATATTATGGAGGATAGGGGGGTCAAGAAAGTTCCAGGCTGTAGTTTGGTTGAAATAGATGGTGTTCTTCATGAGTTTTTTGCGGGAGATGATTCTCATCCAGAAACCCATGATATACATATGATGCTGGATGAGATTATAAAGAGGTTGAAAATGCATGGCTATGCAGGGAACACAAATGAGGTATTGCTTGATTTGGATGAGGAAGGAAAGGATTCTGCCTTATATTTTCATAGTGAAAAATTGGCTATTGCATATTGCATCCTAAAGACAAGACCGGGTACCACAATTCGAATTGTAAAGAACTTGAGGATATGTGGCGATTGTCATATTGCTATGAAGATGATATCTAGGGAATTTAACAGGGAGATTATTGTTAGAGATTGCAATCGGTTTCACCATTTTAACAAAGGGTTATGCTCCTGCAAAGACTACTGGTAAACATAATTGAAAAGTTCATACAAATCATTGGAATTTGGGTTATTATATGTGGTTCTTTCAACTTAACTGTTGGATAAGGATTAATGATAATCATTGCAACATCTTGTCTTATGTGTCATTGATTGCAAGACAATAGTAACGGCCATGGAGCCTCAGTCGAAGGGGTTATTAAAATTCTAAGAGGAAATTGAGAGCTCTTTTAGCACGATTCTTCTCAACAATGAGAGAAACAAGGTAAATCAATATATTAAGGTGATTCTTTTGCTTATAAGACTCTTGAGTTGAATGAGAATTTAAGTTTGTTTACACCATTGAAAGCAGAAGAATAGACCTAGAGCGAAATATGAAATAATGGAATTTCTAGGTGTCAAGATTTACAAGGCTCGAGAGAGGTTGAAGCTAGATACTGGAGTAACTTAAACTTGATACTCATGGAAGAAATATCATAAGTGTAGCAGGGATTTGTAGTTTTGCTCTACCTAGTTGACTTCCCCCCAGTTGCTACTTGCTATATGTTTGGGTGTACATGTGCAGGAAGAAAAAAAAAAAAACTCAACTAAAAAGTCTAAAATATTGAAAAGTAAGAAACTGAAGCGGCTGTGCTCTCTCATTTTTGGTTCTAGTAGATAGAAAGGGAAGGATCATATGTTTCTTTTTGATTTATTATTTATAAATGTAGCACTCGAGGTTAATGTAGATGGTAGAGTAGATGTATATGGTCCCAAAAATTCATTTGTCCACAAGTATTTTTCTCTGTAGTCTCTCCATTATCCACATATAGGTGAATTGCAAAAGAGTGATCACATCTAGCCTCCTCTGCATCCCGTCAAGTTCGTTTAAAAAAAAAGAGACTGAAGGAAGATATTTTTTAGATTCTTTCACTGTTTTGATTCTGATTTTTTCATTTTTAATTTAAAAAACATGATAACTCGTTGCCATCCCCCTTCGTTGATTTTCTTTATACATAATTATGAAACTTAATCAGATTTGCGTATCCAATAAAGAAATGGGTTAATAGTCATATCTAGTTGCATACACACACACATGTATATATATAATTAACAAGTGGAACTATGAAGCGACTTCGAAAGGTTGACGTTACCAAAAATATCAAGGGTAGATTTTGATGTTATTTTGCTTTCAATTTCAAGCTTACGGATTATATAATATTATTTCTAATTGTTAATTGAGGGCAATTTGCTCGAACATGATGTTTTGCGGTTAAATAATTTATAAATAAAATATCTTCCATTATAAAATTGGAAATATTCGCGATATGTTTCCTTTTCTTTTACATATGTTTGTAATTTGTTTGACAAGCACGTTTTAGTGATTAACTAGAGACAAGAGAGTCTTCAAAGGAATTCTCTCTGGGATTTGCATATTTTGCATGCCTCTCACAGCAGCTAACCTCAAATTGGATATGTTTCGACTTTTCTACGTTGATCGTCTTAGCAACTTGAAGAGGTCTTTTCAGAATTGGATTTTCAACTTTTCTTTATTCAATTTACTAATGTCTTATTTCTTGCCGACTGCCCATCAGGCTCATGAGTTCCCACTTGTGGATAGATGTATTCCGCACCACGTGATACTTGTATCGTGTTTTATAATGTCGACGTCATATTTTTATTTCTTCTAAAACGAGATCGTTGGATGTAACATCATTTATATTACCGTTTTGTGGATAACAAAAGCGCATAATTTCTAGTGATCTTACACGTCTCATCTTTCAAGTCACTACATTACTCGCATCGCAAGAAGCGGCAGCGATAGCGAAGTGAGAATAGGGAGGGAGGCAGAAAAGAGCCTACGCGAGACCACGTTCCATATTTGTAAAACGAACGGAATAGGGGGCATAAATCCTTTCGACTCCCTCCTCTACTTCTTTTCGAGAAGCAAAATCTGCTTTTCCCGGCGAAAGTCCACCGTCGGCTCTGCTCCGGCTACCATGCCTTTACCTGTCAGGCGGCCGCTACGTCTCTGGTATATGCTCGCTGGATCTCAATTTCGTCCCTTTATTTGTCTCGATTCGCGGAACTAAATCTAGGATCAAAATGCGTCGCTTGTGTTCAAGAATTATTTCGGATTGTCTCCTTACTGTACTCGTTAGTCGATCCGTGCCTCCTCCAATACAGTATGTGATTCATGTTGCAACTTGCAACTGAGTTCCGCTGTTTCAACTTTTCTCTTGAATTCAGGTGGATGCATTTGTTGGAAGTCGTTCGAGTTGCCAACTCGGCCTTTGCTTTAGTTCAATTGTCGTATGTCTCATTTATAGCTGAATCGTGATTAGTGAGCTCAGCTAACTGCTAAGTAGTGCCTGCCAAGCCGGGTTGCCAAGGCATGACAAAAGACCACTGTCGTCTTTTCATAATAAATACTTGCTGTTTAATTTACTTTGCTGGCTAGTTTATATATATAATTTGTTTGGAAATTTAGAAAATTATGATGCATAAAATGAGGGACGTTCTGACAATTATCAAATTAGAGTACGACCTTTTGTATCGCATTTAATGTCAAATTAATGATAAAAACAGTTGTATAAGATGATTTAATATTTCAAGATGATCGTATCTTATATATACATCTATAAGAGAATTTCTTTTATCTTTTTCTTTTACTTAAAAAGAAAAAGATAAATTCAAGTCCTCAATTACTGACTCTGCTCTAGTACAAATTGATGTGAGACAAGCTATGCTGCCTGACTAACTAACTGTATCATGTTGCTTTTCTTGTTCCTTTAACTTGGAGGGATAATGTGTTTAAACATTGGTTGTTTCGTTGACTTTTTTCTGTCTTTTAATAATTTAATTAATTAAGCAGTTGCTCTGAAGCTTTCTTCTCTTGTACTACATACTTGAACAGCAATTTGGATTGATTGGAATGGTGTCCGAAGTTAACCAAAGAGCGGAAAGAATGCTAGGAATTTCCAGAACACTGGGACATGAGAAATGTGAAAGCTACTTAGTGTTTAGTGGTGAAACTGTTCTTGGGGACTCCTTTCGAGCATTTTTATATTTTTTTGGTCTTGCTTATTGTTTCATCGGATTATCAGCTATAACTGCTCGCTTCTTTCGCTCTATGGAAAATGTTGTTAAGCACACAAAGGACGTGGTGGAGATAGATCCTGTTAATGATGCTGAAATTGTTAGACGTGAGAAAGTATGGAATTTCACAATTGCAGATATTAGCTTGCTGGCTTTTGGAACTAGCTTTCCTCAGATATCCTTAGCCACCATTGATGCTATACGAAACATAGGCAACCTGTATGCTGGAGGTTTGTGTTCCAAAATTGCTTTTCTTATGATAGAATATTAAAATTAAGTTTTACTCTGAAATTTTATGTCAGAGATAACTATGATTGGATTTGATATTTAGGCAATATGGTAACTTGACTCCTGAATTAGTATGGTTCTTGCCGCTATCTGTCATGCACTTGAATAATTAATTTGATAGGTAACATATTTAACCACATTTTTTTTTCTTTTGGTAGTTCCCATCACCTAGGCTTAGATAGATTGGGTAAATAAGTTTTACTTGCATATCAGCAATTGTTTTCTTATTGTTTTACATGTTCACTGCTGGTTATAATGACCTCTTTGCAGAGTCTGACCATACGTCTGAATCTGATTACCTTTGTTATTTACCATCCAATAGCACCTAGTAAATTTAATACTTGACTGACTGTCTAAAATTATTGATCCTTACTAGCTCACCATTTGAAGAGAAAGATGCATGCATAAATTCATCTATGTATTGTATGTCAAGTGATTTTTGAAACTAACATTGGAAACAATGCTGTTCTATGTATCGAGTGCGATGAATGCAAGTGGAATATAAAATTGAGAATGCTAAATATCTTATAAGTATCTGTAACTGCTGAATATTCAGGTCTGGGTCCTGGAACTCTTGTTGGTTCTGCTGCCTTCGACCTTTTCCCCATTCATGCTGTTTGTGTAGTAGTTCCAAAAACTGGAGAGCTCAAAAAGATTGCTGATATAGGAGTATGGCTTGTGGAGCTGTTTTGGTCCTTTTGGGCTTACATTTGGTTATACATCATTTTGGAGGTAATATTTGAATACCCTACTGTTAAAAGTCATCTTAAGTACGTACTGCTTGCTTTCTTCTTCTCCTCCTCCTTGATGAATTCACTGTATGTTTAGTAATGAAGCTATTCTAAGATATATTAATATACATTGAAGAATTTATAGATTTGTGAAATACCTAACCTGTGCATTCATTCTTCTTAAGAGGCCGAATCTTAATAGAAACTGTCTTTGATCTGAAAAATTTGGAAAGATAGAATGCGAGAAAACTTCTGAGACTGTTTCTCACTCTCTTGGCTATTAGATGTGCTCTTATGTTTCATGTATAATTTCTTTATGTTCTTGTTTGTCTCCTTAAGTTGGTGTTGAACATTTATTATACTAGCAAAGCATGTACCTCAGTCTGCAAGTCAGCACCATCTTATTTACTAATACTTGGGTTTTGCTAAGTTTCTGTACAATTAATGTCTAGAAGTCAAGGCTTGGGAGTAGATAAATGCCTTATTGTATCATTCTCTTTGCTCGCTGCTTAATTCTTTGAAGCAATCATATTTTTGTTGTGGATATTCATCAAGTACTTGAACATAGGTATGGACTCCAAATGTGGTGACTTTGTGGGAGGCCTTGTTGACAGTAATGCAGTACGGATTACTGTTGATTCATGCTTATGCTCAAGACAAACGTTGGCCCTATATCTCTTTACCTCTGTATGCAAATTTTCATGTTTCTTTTTTATTAGAATTTACTATACTGAATAAGATTTTGCAGTCCTTTAGTCTGATACCTCATTTAATATTTGAAGTGCGACTGGTGAGAGACCAGAGGATTGGGTGCCAGAAGAGACTGCTTCTTGCAAACAAGAAGGCTATGAGTATGAGTACTCTGAGATCATTCATGATAGTGAAGAAAATAATGGCACTGTTGACATTTTTTCCATTCATTCTAGAGATCAGACTGGTACTTATCTGACACGCTCTAATTGGTGAAGTATTTGTTTTATCTATCACAATATTTTCTTGTTCAAATATACTTGCTTAGCATTAGAAACATTCTAAAACATTGCAACCATCTTGAGTTACAATGATCTCATCTGCAGATCCTATGTATGAAAGAGTGCCTCCAACAGATGATGTTGAAACCTCTGATGATGCTAAGGAAATGATGTCAGAAGATATTCATTTACTTAAACTTTGGAAACAGCAATTTGTGGATGCAGTGAAGGTACTTTATTTTATGCTGCAAATGTTATTGTCTTCGAAATTTAGATGGTTGGTTTCATAGATTCAGAAGCATTAATAATTATACTGTCACTAATTCAAAAAGATATTAATTCAATAATTTGAATGATAGTGCATTTTGGTATTGTTATATCATTTAGTTTCTATTTTTAATTCTTTTAGAAATCTTATGGATGAATTTGGGGTAATTTGATTTGATACTTCTATAAAGAAAAATATTAGTAGAAGAGATATAATAATTTAGATTATGAACTGTAATTTACATATAAACAGTATTCTCTAATATTTTAATATTCCTTTTTATTACTTTGGGGTGAATGAGTTATTAGAGGTCCAACTTTATTCCTTCAATTTCTGGTGACCATTCTAATTCTTTCAACAGTTGGAGAGCATGGAATCAAAAAAACTGGACAATATCTATCTTCTCACAGCTAGAATTTTCTGGCAGTCACTGCTTTCACCATGGAGACTTCTGTTTGCTTTTATTCCTCCATGTCATATTGCTCATGGTTGGATTTCTTTCATTTGCTCTCTACTTTTCATCAGTGGGATAGCTTACATTGTGACTAAGCTCACAGACCTGATCAGTTGTGTCACAGGTTTCTTTCTCAGTCATCATTCTATATTTTAGTTCACTTCTTTACGTTAATTATAGATTAAAAGTTGTCAAGACCATGGTCAAGTCCTCCTCATTATTTCTTTTGTCTCCCTCTCTTATTTTCCCTTTTTGTAGGAATAAATCCTTATGTCATAGCATTTACAGCGCTAGCCAGTGGAACCTCATGGCCTGATTTAGTGGCAAGCAAGATTGCTGCTGAACGTCAGACAACTGCAGACTCTGCCATTGCAAACATCACTTGCAGGTCCCCCTCTCAACATGCATCTCATTTTTTAACAAGGTCACATATCATCATTGCATCATTTTGTTGGATAGTTCTTAGTCATGACTAATATACGCATATTTCAGTAAGGGGTATTTTAGTAGTTTAACTTGAAGCTTTCAAAAAAGAAGAAATCACAATCTCGAGATTTTTGTTTTGCACTTCTATTGTCTCTAGTTCTTACTCAATTACTATAGATCTTGCTTATGGAAAATCTTTCAAAGTCTATTAGCAAACTATCTAGCATTCATGTGATAATGTGATGAAAAGTGAGGATTGAAATGTTGATCGCTCAAAAATAGGCACACCTTGTAAGCATCTTTTGATTCCTTACCACCTCGAACTCTGCATATACTCAGCCATAAAAGAATAAAATATTATTAGAATTTCAGTATCAAGTTTTTTATGTTCTCAAATATACTTGCGCTCTTTACTTTCTTCTTACATGGTTACATCCATCTGATTCTCTGAATCAAGTATCTATAGAAACAGGGATCAAAATATTGGCTTTTTTTGTTTTACTGATTTCCCTAATTAATCATCACTATTGTTATGAAGAAGCTTTGTAAAATTTGACAGAACGGAAACTGATTTTATGTTGTATTTGTTGCTGACCAGTAATTCGGTGAATATATATGTTGGCATTGGGGTTCCATGGCTGATTGACACTGCATATAACTTTATAGTGTATAGAGAACCACTCCGGATCCAGAATGCTGCTGGCCTAAGCTTTTCATTACTTGTTTTCTTCTCTACTTCTGTTGGATGTATCACGGTTTTGGTTTTTAGGCGTCTAATTTTTGGTGGAGAGCTAGGAGGACCAAGGATTTGGGCATGGATTACCTGTATTTACTTCATGTTGTTGTGGATTATTTTTGTTGTGCTATCTTCACTCAGGATTTCTGGAGTCATTTAAAATTTTACATCAGAAAGTTTTTGGCTTAAATTAATTCGTAAGCGCCCCAAGTATACTCACATGATTCGGAATGGAATATGAATTCCATCGTATAATTTCTAGATCAGTGTATGATTTGCAGAACAAGTTTAGAAAGTCAATCAATCTTAATGTAAAGTACTAAGAGTCTATTGTCCTGTTGCCTCCTTCCGATCCATATAGTGGTGAATGGGAATGAGCTAACATGCTCATGGGGGTTCAATACTCAGGGATGATTACTGTAAATGTTCCGGTCATGTGTTGGGACTTGGATTGCGGACTCTTTACTGATCAGTTTGAAAGACATGTATTTAAAAAGGTAACTTTTTAATTATGATGATTAATAATTGTGAGTAGAGGTGTAATTGTCTTCGAAAATTATTATTATTTTTTAAAATCTTGCTTTTAATTTCAAAGAGAAATTTCAATTTTTTACGTTCTATTTTTGGCAGCAACTTTTGCTATCACTCCAAAATAACTTATGTTTTCAAAATCACTTTCAAACTTCAAAATAAAAACATGTTTAAAAAATAAAGAGTTTTTTTCCTTTTAAAAATTTAGCCAAACCAACTTAACTGACCTGGCTAGGCATCAGAAAAGCTTGAGAAAAGGAATCAAACTGAGCTACATAAAAGCCATCGTAGGGAGACCAACACCCCTTAATCCTTGAAGGAAAGAAGTATGAGCACACTCGGCGGTCTTCAAAGGGTTAACGTCCGAGGCTCTGGACTTAGTTCGCCATCTTGACCGCAAGGCTATTGCCCTCTGACCTCTCAGTAGGCATGATCATGATAATTTTAACATTCAAATCCAAGAGCATCAGACCCTTAATCTTAGAGGCGGAGGATATTTTACCTTCTGCGCCTTCAAATTAGATTAAATTATTATTTTAATTTTTAAAAAAGATAATTTACCTTAATAATTATAAAAATATTTAATTTAATTTTTAAAAGATTTCAATTAATCTATATGTATAAATTTTATATTTTTTTATATTTTAATTTAAAATTTTAAGAATTAAATTAAAATATTTTTTTAAAGATTAAATTAAATATTTTTATAATTTAAAAATTAAATTAAAAAAAAATATATTAAAATAATAATTTACTCAATAATTTATAATTGGTAACGGTTTACTATATCACATATTACAAAATCTCGTTAGTGATCGTTTCAGTGAAGTGTCATTGGAACCAGAATCTTGCTCCATGTCATGTCATTTGTAATTAGATATTAGATATTTACTATGTAGAGAAGCATATGTTATTTTTTTATTAAAATATTTGATAAAATAATAACTATTAAATTTTAAAATAATAAATTAAATAATAAAACTTTTAATTTTTTATTTTTTATTCTTCTTTTTTAATTATATATTTTATTTTATATTATATTATATATTTTTGAAAAAATCGATTAAAAAATTGTAAAGATATAATAATATAAATAATGAATTCTACTTTTTAATTTTAGATTAAATATTAGTGAGTTAATACGGGTGATAAATTAAAAGTGGCCTCCTTTTCGGAGATCTGACCTTACACGAATAAAGGAAATGCGTGAATTGATCAGGATTAAAACATAATCAGATTCTTAGGGGTATATAATTGTCGTCGGCAAGATCAGAGAATTAAATACCTGCTATTTACCTATTGCATTCATGTGTTGATTTTTTTCTTTATTTTCCTTTTATTTATTTATTTTTCTTGATATTTTTGTTATAGTTGTTTGAAAAAATCACAAAAAAGATTAATTTTTTTAAATTAGTTAAACAATTCAAATGATTAATTTTGATCAATTTATCTAATTTTTAAATAATTTTTTTATTATTAATTAATTTTTTATAATTCACCAATTCGGTTAAATCAAGATTCCAGTTCTTAAAACAATGATTGACCCACATAGTACGTTAATAGATGATGTGGCCCATTTAAGAATTGTGAGCTTCTTTCTGTTTATTGCTGTGCTGTGTCTATACTGTATACATATGTTAGGTGTATATATATGCCACAATCAGAGACAAGCTCAACCTTTTTAAGAAAAATAAGTTGGGTATCAACTTGGTAGCCATGCTACACATACTAAAAGGGCGCACCAAATCAGGAATCAGAAAAGCTTGGTTCCAACCGTCAATTCCCAGATGTTCAATGTTCATTGTTCTGTTTTAAGATGGAATGCTTCACATTACAACAAACAAAGAAAATTCTTCCACATTAACATAATGATCAAATATTATTGAAGGAAGAGATGAAAATTGGACTTAAGATGTACTATAAACAGAAACCAAGCATAATACCAAGCCTCGACCTTCAGATAACTTATTTCCCGACAACTAGAACAAGTTCAGCAGCGCAACCAAATCTCTTTCATACATCTCCATCTCCGCAACCAAGAAATCCACAACTCAAGCAAGTGCACCCGTACAAGCAGTTGCTGGAGCAGCTTCAAGCTGCTTCTTTGCTGAACTGTATTTCTTGGTAATAAACCTGGACAAATCGCCCACATGAAATCATTTTACAAAACCATTCCGTAAAAAGCCTTGTAATTTATGCTCAAAGAGTTTCCATAATCAATTCTTAGAGAGAATCACATTATTAAGTGATCTCAAGAATTTTAGTTAGCTGTAAACTGCGATTCAAGTTATATGATGCGATCATCAGTATTTCTTTTTCATGATTTCAAAAGCATAGAAGTCAAAGATATCATCAGAGCAGGAACCATAAGGCCCCTACATTTGTTATCATGTAAAAAGAGAGTAAAACAATGGAAAGGTACATTATTTTAATTTTTAAACAAAATGCAGCACCAAGTCCAAAATTAAAAGAAGAGGGCTGTGAAAGTTCAAGTTACCTAAAGAAGTCCCTCCATAACAACTCAAACATCAACCAATTTGTTCCATTATTGGACACACCACTGCCACCATCATTTCGGCTTGATGAAGCAGACACCGTTCTATCAGTCATATAATTCATTGGTGAGTATAGGCAGTATATAACCTATTCATAAAAGAAATGATAATATGAATATCACTAAAAAGTAATACTGTTTAAGGGAATACCTGCTGGCAGTCTTCTTTAGCTCATCAAACATTGTGCGAGGGGAAAGGCATCCCATTGCCAACCATGGAGAAATTTTGCAGGAGAAGTTAGCACCATATATACTATCTTGTGTTCCATCCTTAAAACCCTTGTGTGGTTGGGCTTCACACTCAGCAGCAAATTTTCTGAGCCTCTGCAGGGCTTCAGTCTCCCCTCCTACCATAGATCTATTAGCAGCTGACTTACCATCCTACATGAAGAAGATGACAATATAATTATTAAAACTCATATATTAACTGTCTCGTATAGACTAAATGAGATATCTGAATGATTCTGCTCATAATTAATTGTCTGGTATAGCCTAAGACTTTTAAGCTAGGTATTAAAACTCATATAGCATGTCACAAGGCGCAGCAGAAGCAAACATGATGTAACTAATTTTTATTCTATGTCTCTCTCTTTTTTTTTTTTTTTCATTAGCAGAATCAGTCAGATATCTTCAGGACTCAAGGTTGAGAATCATCCTTACTCATTGGGTAGCTTACTAGCTTAAATGTCAGTCATTTCGATCAAAATAATTATTGTAGCATCTCAACGCTAAAAAATTTTTTAAGAGTAGAATAACACTAACCCCGACTTCCACCTTTAATAAAGAACACTAGCTTTTACTTATTTCTCAGCCAACAATACATCCCATTAACTGGAAGATAACCATCGAGACCTGACAGGTTGACACGAACTAAATTGCTTCACTCGTCCAGATTTATCATAATATAGTTCGTGTCAATGTAATAGCAAGATGAGCATAACAATGTCTAGACTCTAGAGCAAGACAAAAGAACAAAGAGAAAGTCGTAAGAGCGATACTAACACAGCAGTTAATTACTAATTAATGAATGACACATAACAATGTCTAGACTCTAGAGCAAGACAAAAGAACAAAGAGAAAGTCGTAAGAGCGATACTACCACAGCAGTTGATTACTAATTAATTGATGGCACATAACAGTGCAAAACCTGTGACATTGTCGCTGATGGATTTAGGCCAAGATCCATTAAGGAGGGAATATCCCCAGGTTCCACGTCTCCTCGAGATGGAAGTCCCTTCAGCTGATCCAGTGCCTCAATTGTCTTCCTTATCTCCAACTTTTGTGCTTTCTCCCTAAATCCTCCATAGTTCGTAGGCATATCCTCCAATTTGAAAGGTAAGTCATCAACATGATACAGAGTACTACCCCAGAAATACTTCAGCTCCACATTTTCTTCCTTCATTGCAGCGTCAGTTCTCTCCTCCGCCTTAACCTCATCGTGGGAAACCTCTCTGTGCGCGTACACAGCATCAGCCCCAATCGTCTTCGCCAACTCAACCAACACAGTCTCGGGCTTCCCAATTCTGACCACAAGATCAGACCCTCTTGCCTGAAGGTTCTTGCGGAGGTTCGAGACCGATTCGATTAAGAATGTGGCACGGTAAGGCCCGGTCTTATCGAACCCGGATGATGATTTCCCATAATCTCTGGGATCGAAACAATAAACCGGCAAGACGGACATGGATTCGTTGTTGGCGGAGTTGAGGCATTCGTTATCGTGGACACGTAAATCATTGCGGAACCATACAATGGAAGCTCGACGAATTGCAGCACCGTTGGAAGGGTCTAAGGGGCGGTGAGGACCCAAAGAGAGAGGATTATGAAGGGGATTAGCTGAAATGGTGGATTTGAAGGAGAGTTTAGAAGGAGAAGGAGACGAAGTAGTGGAAAGAGAAAGGTGTGCGAGTGAGGAGGCCTGCGTAGGTATCTTGACCTTGGGTAACGACGAGAATGAAGCAGGAGTTTTGGGTTGGACAAAAAAGTGAGAGGGAAGAATGGTAGAGAGAGAAAGGGAGAGTGAAGCAGTAGCAAATGGAGGAGGCACGTTGGTTTCTCTGGATGGCACTACGGCAACTGGGCTTTGCTCTTCTCCTGATTTGGGATCTTCGTTCTCCACCATTTGGTGATTGACATCCATTTTCGCCCTAGCTTTTGGAAGACGATGGTGGCGTTGGTTTCACGCGTTGAAGATAAGCTTTAGCTTACTGCTCTCTCTCTCTCTCTCTCTCTCTCTCTAGCTCCCTATTTCCTATTTGTTGCCCTTGCAATTAATTTCTGGGGAGGGGACTGGGTTTTTAAAGACACTGTCTGTACCTGTTGCTGTACAGTGTTGATGTCCCTTCACCAAAACGGTCACACCTAACCTCAATTTTTTTTCTGCTTCACAACTTTCACAGCCTTGCCTCTAATCTAATCCAAACAGACGTAATTTGGTCACACTTCCCATTCTACAAATTTTCTTTGAATGCTTTGTTCTTGTTCTCTGTTTGCTGGAACTTGCATTTGGCTTAGTTTTGTATATAATGCCGGTACTACTACTCTTTCATATTACCTTAAAAAATCAAAATCTCAAAGGCAATTATAATCCTCCTTTGAGCTTTAACAGTATTGCTTTGATTTTATGGTTAACAATTTTAGTGGCTCTAAATGTGGGATACTAGAAGATGATATATAGGCTATCTCTTGGCTGATTGTATGGTAGCTGTTTTGACTCCTTAAAAAGACAACAACTATGCTAACGCTATCCATTTATCAATTTTTTTTTTCAGGTTTTTCGAATATGACATATATTTTCTTTTTAAATATCTTAAGTAATTTGAAAAAAAGAAAACAAAAATCTCTTACTGGTTAATGCACTAGTTTAAAATATATTATCTTTGGAGACAACATAAAAGAATTACCTCATCAAATACATGTTATAGTTATGTAACAAAATTATATATTTACATTACTCATTTTCTTGACAAGCACAGTACATTTTTCATAAAATTTATATTATTTGAAGAAAAATAAAATAATGAAGTGCATTGAATAGCTACATTTAATTATCCTAAAAAAATATTTCAAATTGAAAATAATTAATCATAATTCCTTCAAAATTAGTAGATCATTATTCTTATTCTTATTCTTATTTTGGATTTCTTTTTGTCCTTTGCATCGTCTTGTCATTAACCTATGATCCATGCATCACTCATTAAAAAAAAACTGTTTGCAGATTGGGATTTATTACCGTGAAGTTAAATATATGTTACTATAATTATTATACTTTTTTCTGAAGATGATGACAATGAGAATAGGTTAATAAATATAAATACAAATTTTAAGCTTATTAAGATAATATTTTTCTCATAAATTACATCATCGTTCTTTATTCATAATTTCCATCAAATTAGATATTCAAGTTAGGATTTTAACTACAGAAAATTATGAACTTTGTTAGATTTTGGTACACACTTTTCTCTTACAAAATCGAAATAACAAAATTTCAGATTGTACTTTCAACAATAAATACATGGACAGAGTTTCAGTTAGGGTTTGGTTGGAAATTTTGAAGAAAGAAGGGTGGATAGTGGATAATGAAATGAGGTGGAGTAAGGAGTGAGTCGGATAAAAGAACCTATTCCAATAACTGTTAGGATTTAAGTAGAAGATTGCGAAGTTTCTCACAGGTTCTTTTTTTTTTTTTTTTTTCACACTTTATTGTTAAAGTCCCATACCTCTTTCGTTAAAAAAAATCACTGCTTTAACTTTCTAAGGCTTGATCCCTTCCTAGACCATTTTCATGGTGTGGTATATGGTTAAATGATTTTCATAAGTAGAAATTGCATCTCGTGGTAAAGGAGATAACGTCCTCTGAGCCTCCTGCACATTGCAATCTGTGAGCCAAAACCGCATATGATACTATCATATAAGCAGAAGAAGGCGGGCGAGCTACTGTTAGATTCGCATGACAACATTTTGGCCATGAAGAAGTCAGATACACCTTTAATTCGACGTAATCAATGGTGAAAGATGAAGCTCCCAAATTTGGAATGTTTAATGGGTTTTGCAAAAGCACCCACTGTTGGTTATATCCGCCCCCCATTGATCAACTCCTCTTCGAGAAAATTCCGTGTCTCTGCTCTGAAACTCAATGACGACAATGACCCATTACTTCTTGCTGCTGCGACTTCTGCTTCTCTTCGTTTCCAGGAAACGCATCGACCAGGCAAATCCATCTCTCCCTCTCTCCCTTTCACACTTTGTGATTCGTTCGGTTAACTTCAATACTGACTCTGTTAGACATTTTATCGAGCATTTTAAGGACGGTGCTGTATATGCATGGTTGACTTTCCTTACTTCAATTGTCTGATTGATGGTATAGATTTGTTGACTACATATCAAAGGTTTTGAGCTAATCTGGGACCAAAAAATCACGTGATTATTTATTAAAGAGTGGCAACTTTTATCAAAGAGCTAATCTATAATTTCATGATCTTGGATGAAAGTAATACTTTTTGATTCTGCACTCTATGAAGCCATTTAGCGGATAAGAGGAACACTTACAGTTTCACTTTTTCGCAAGTACAGAGCCTCTGTTTATCGACCCATATGCTAGTTGTCTTGTTCCTCCAAATACTTCGAAGGATACAGTGCAAGATTGGCACCCCTATTGTCTTGCAACTAAGTTCATTGATGATAAGTTGCTTCAAATAGTGAGCCATATTGATGGACCTAAGCAGGTACTAATTAGAAAATTTTTTTCATGTTTAACCTTCGTTGTAAAATTTGACAGGATTCTTCCTCTAATTGCAGGTAGTTTTTTTGACTGATGGTATGGATACACGGCCATACAGATTAAGTTGGCCATCTTCAACAATGATATTCGACATATCCCCGGAAAGGGTATTCAAAACAGCAGCTGAGAAGCTTGAAGGTGACCTAATCTGACAAAATTAAATGAATTGTGATCTCTAAAGCATATGTAAATGCCAAAACTAGATATTCCTTTGGGCAATACTGATCATGGGGACATTGGTGAGAGTTGGAACGTGGTGTTTACAGGCACGCACACTAGATGTGCCAATTCTTTATATTGCAATTAGATTGTCAACTCCATAAAACAAGGGATTGCACTTAGGGTAAGAAAGTTACTAATGGTTACTTGTCATAAAAATGTTAGGATTTCGTAATGTTGTATATATTATTATGATGCCTGTCACTAACATGTTTCTTAAGAATTAGCGTGTCTTCAATTCATGCACCCAGGCCTATTTTTCTTGAACTTTAACACAACAGTATTGCAATTGCCTTCATGTGCATGCTTTCGTATATAAGGCTTCTAACTTGTTTTAATGCTTGTTTTTCTCTCTCATCTATTTCATGAGTGCATTTTTGGGGACCCCCAGTGGGTAGGTAGGTAGATGAAGGTATCTGACTGCATATTTTTCTTCAAAGCTTTCAGGTGTTGGAGCTAAGATTCCCAGAAGTAGCTTATTCTTCCATATACCCTTGGAATCATCGGACTTAAAGCATAGTTTGCTTCTCAAGGGCTTGAATGGCAGCAGGCCAAGCGTATGGATCATGCAGGTGATTTAATCTATCGTTATTTGGATACACTTAAATATTTAAATCAGAGTTGTTTTTCAGAGATGAATATGTGGATATGAAGGTAAGAAGTGGCCTGTTGCTTGAGACAGCTCAGGAAGTAATGTGGGTGTCTTCCTGCAGGGGTTTCCTGTAATGACATTGGAAAAATTCGAAGACCTTTTGTCAATGATAAGCAGTTTGGCCATGAAAGGATGCTTTTTCGCGGGAGAGTTGCCTGGATGGTTAGCTGAGACAGGAATAGGAACCAAGGTCAGTTTGCTATCAAGTGTTACCAAGTTTAATTCTAAATACTTTTCTTGCGAAATTAGGAAAAAAGACAAATAATCTGTTCTGGCCCATTGCACAGTCCGAGACATGGCAATGGATGGATAAACTATTCGTGAGCAATGGCTTTCGGGTGGAATTGATCAGTTACGAAGGAGTTGCAGAAAGTGTAGGCAAGAAATTCGCTTCAAGACACTACAGTAATATATTGTTTGTAGCAGAACAGCTGCGATTTTCTGACGATCAGGTTAGATATAATATATTGATAGTGGAATTCATTCCCAGCACTTATTGTTATTTCTGTCTCATCACATAATTTAATTTAGTTTTGATAAAAAAGTTTTGTAATCTTATTTTAAATTACGGTATAATGTTGAGTTCCGAAGCATCTCAATGACTCTAGCCAGTCAGGCAGTTTCTTCTTTTTCAATACATTTTTCTTTTTTTTTGGGTTTTCCCTTTTCTCATTGGGTGATCTAAGGCATTGAGTTGCTGGCAGATGGAAACATGGAGAAGAGAATTTCAAAGGGTTGAGGATGAAGGGGATGAAGAAGGCTTTGAAGAGTTGTAGTAGTATGAATGATGTAAGCTTCACCACAGGCTGGGGAGTCTTGATTCTACTAGGGCGTACATCATATAACCTGGATTATTTCTTCAACATCATCATATTCGTTATAAAACTTATATCCAGAATTTCGTGTTGGAAAATCATGTCTTCAAGTTCTAGACCATGGTGAAATATAATTATTTTGATCATATTCAAATTTATTCATTGTCAAATATAACAGCTAGTTCTATTTGCGCCAGTCAACTATTTTAATGGCATTAAATGCTTCTAAGTCTCCAGGATCCAGTTTTCCGCCAGCGAAGTGCTGAAGCCGATCTCATCTCATCTCATGCTTGCTGCTCCTCAAACCCATCATTCGACCTATATTTCGTAAAGAAATGAGGATGGAGAACAACTAGGGAAGTGAAAATACACAATGACCCTAGATATTGAATAATGAAACCAGGCTGAAAAGACTGGCATTTTGATATAGCCAGTTAATTGGTTGCATACTTGCATGTGATATCGTGATATTACAAACCAATTACACTAAACATCGGTCACTGCTCTCATCTACCAACACAATGAAAAGACAAAAGAAAGCCAATGCCATCAAAGCACGGTGACTATGAGCCTCAGCCACCCGCCAAAGTACCATCAATCTCATCATCACCAGCCTTTACAATAAAATAAATTAGCTAGGATCAAGTTCCATATTCTCGATATATCAGGCGGAATGTGCTGACTTTTTGGAAGGCCAGAGCAGGATGGTGGATCAATAGATGATGGCATATACCATAAAGACAACTTAACTGTGAACAGTGAAAGCCATAAAACATCATCCAGTGGTATTAGCAGGAAACTTGAGCCGCTTTGAACGTGGGGGAATGATGCTACTCTTGATTTAGAACAGGAAGTGCTGGGCGTGGTCTAACAATATTTAGCACACCTTTTGCAGTTGCCTACAAAAAAGAACAGCCAAAGTAAGAAATGATCTAAACAATCAAGATGAATTAAGATTCTGCTAATCTGATATACCTCAAAAAATGAATTAAGATTTAACCGCAAGAGAAAACGTCTAAGAAATGGAGCCCGCTGACTCCCAGCAAGCCTGCTGCTGCGCAGTATAGTGTACAAAGAGTTTGACTTCTTGTTGAATTCCTGATACAGGTTTGGGAAAACATTAAAGAAATATGACAAAATGCGTAGTCAGAAATAATAATTTAAGGTACTTGCAGGAGAAAGATCTGATTCTGGATATAGAATGCAACAAACAATCTGGGAAAGCACAATTAAATGAGGGGGAATGTACAATGAAAAGAGCGAGATGTAAGGGCTCATGCATATAATTTCCACAAAAAATGCTACATGCATCACAAAATCTCATTACTTCTTCCTGAATACCACTTAAAAGAATGAGAGCTTCTGATTCATATTGTTTAGTAGTTGATGGAACCCGAGTGACTTAGAGAACTCTCTCTCAACAATTAGTTATTGAAAGGAAAGAACCAAGCTACTTAAGTATCTCATCGAGTATTCTATTTTACTTGATGTGGGACTTAAGTAGCCCATACTACTCTAAGGGCATCTCATACTATCTCTATCCCTATCATAGCACTGCCCCTGAAGAGCAAAATGTCCTGGTGGCTACACTCTGCAACACTTTACTCGTCGTTGCTTCACTTTACTGCAATCAGCCCCTCAGTCAAAACCCTCTGCAGGTAACCCTTTCCATACTGTTGGCAAACCAAACTCTAATACCAAATGATAGAACCTAAGTGACTTGAGAAACCCTCTCTCAAAAGCTAGTTATTGAAGGGAAAGAACCAAACCACTTAAGTACCCAATAGAATATCCCATTCTACTTGATATGGGATTTAGGTAAACCATACTAACCTAGAAACATCTCATACTGTCCTTATCCCCATCAGTAGTCAACCAATGAGTTCCTTGTACAAAATTCTATCTGTATTATGGTCAACTTGAATGGAGCACACCTACGGAGATCCTCAATTGTTAGCTTACCTTCATATTGGCTTCTAAGTTTTAATGAAGATCCAGAACACATAGCAACATTCAACCACTCATAAATCAAAATATATCATCATGACTAAGGCAAAGGTAATAATAACAACTTTATAAGTATGCCTTAATAAATTGTAACTAAGGCATTAAAAAAGTTGTCGTGTGTGCACTATATGTAACAATGAAATCAAAGTTCCTTAATGGCTTATGTTATCCAGGAAGGCTCCACAGTCTCAATGTCATGTCATCAAGATTTGGGAGATTTGGCTCACTGATTATTGTATGTTTACCACCAGATCATGTAGAAAATAACTTGATATAGAACTCAAAAATTTCTAGGCCAACAAATGTGAATAGGGAATTGAATGATTCTCATGAGCTTCAAAAATGATAAAAGAAAATATAAATATGATAAATAAAGACAGGAATAACTTTTATGAAAATAAAATTTAGTTAATAAAAGTTGTCATCTTTGTAGAGGGGATGTAGCAAATTTTTGGAAAGGCTTGCAGATTATAAATCTATCATATCCTTTATCTCAACAACTACCAGATGATTGACCCTACTGAAATTAATATATCAAGCTTACGATGACAACAATGGCTGTATATTTGATATTTATCCCTGTAAATTATTTGCCAAAATCCATCATATAAGAGAGGCACCATTACCTCTGCTATATGTTCCAGTTCAGAAGTATTTGAACAGCTATCTTGATTCTCAATTTTCCAGCAGAGCTGCAAGCAAAGCTTCATGATGCTATCGAGTATCCTTGACACAGAACCAATGTCTAGGAAAGATTGCGAAATTAAGGCTGCCAAATACCTGGAGAAGACATTAAATTCATATAATAATGATGCTGTAATAAATTATGCTCTGGTAAAACAGCCATCACAAGAAATACAACTAAGGTCAGAAGGATTTAGACAAATTCTGGAACCTGAGAACTGACCTAAGAGAATGACGTGTGTTAACTATGTTCTTATTCTCCTCAATAAACTCCTTCTTCCATGTAAATGGAGTTGTATTTCTAAGATACTGGCTATTACCATCAATGATCAATAGCATCCAACTGAAAACTAAGAAATCATTATCCAAAAAGGAATACCTATTTCTGATACACAGAAAATTTGGACAGCTTCATTTTTGTCACATCTTTTAGCTTCGTTGTTTGGGTGGATATTTTATCAATTTTTCCTCCCCCTTTTTTCTATAATGAATATCTTCTATTATCACCAAAAAAGACATCATGCAGAATAAACAGAGAAACTCTAAACATGGACAGGTGGCCTTAACATCACAAGGTCCTTAGTCCTTATAGCAATGGGATTGAAGTTGATCTACTGATTTGATGGTCGGTAACTAGTGTTTTATTCTGATAAATATGATCATATTGATAATGGTCTTGTGCATGTCAAAGAGTTTAATAAACACTAAACAAGAACATATTTTATATAATTATAAAATGAAACAAAGTAGAGAAAGTATTACTCTTGATGGAAGCCCACAAGTTCTGTAAAGTCATGAGATTCTTGAATATGAGTTTGTAATATATTCCACTGTAACTCTATCACATCCACCTGCAACGGAAAGAACAAAATTTTTCATGTTAAACATAAACTTTTTTTGTTATTAAAAAAAAAAAAAGAATAGACGTCCTGTGATGATGGATTATCAGCAGGTGAGCTGAGAACAAAATTTAAGGCCGCATTAAGTCTGACAATCAAAAGCAATCAGAAGCTCATGTAAGACTCCAACAGAAGAAAAACTAAGACTCAACTTATACTTTCTTAAGGCCACATTAAGTTGGACACTTTACCTCCAAACTTATCACAAAAGGATTTATTAAACAAATTGAAAGACTTAACCATCATAAGTAGTTTTATCAATTTTCTCATCAACCCTCACATAATTTTATTTTCCTTCTTGGCAAGTGCACTACATTGACGAAGAAAACTATGGAAAATGAAATACATAGCTTCTCTAAAAAATGCCAAGATGTTATCAGATAATCTAATAAATTTAACATAAATGAAAAGATATAAATGACAACCTGAATATAAAATTGGAGATTTCTGATCAAGAATGCCATATGCTCTCTAACATGCCACATTGGTTGAATCCGCTGACGTCTCTGCTGTGTTATTGAGCACTTGCTGTGCCCATTACGGTGTTTGGCAAAATCACTGTGATCTTGGTGCATTCCAGATGCCCATAATTTCTCCAATTCCATTTGTGTCCGCTTGAGCCGCAATAAGTACTGGAAGACTCTACGGTACCTGTCAAAATATCAAATATTTAAATGTGTATAGGTTAGGTTCTGTCAATACTCAACACTTCGCACAAGTTGGGACACTTAACACAATCAAATAATGTCTTATATAATGTGATTTTCATTGAATCAGCTGTTGAATAGTAAGATATTATCATTTTGATTATGCATACCAAATTTCAAATAAATTGATTATACATTAGGTTAAAAATCATATGTCAATTATTCCTAATATATAAAATATCATATTATACATTCATCTTATGGAATACTAACAGTATAAATTAATTTCTAATTAACAAGAAAATTTATGAACATGATCTGGATAATGTTAACTTGTGAACCAAATGTGGATTCCATGAAATGCTTATCCTATAAAATTTTAATGGGAACTTTTCCTTCTAAAGTAATGCTGTCTCTCAAAAGCAGTATACCAAGTTTAAAACCTTACATCAAACCATCTAAAGACGTTTAATGGTGCAAGTTTCATTTAATTCACTGGGGTTGATAAATCCTGGCGCTATAAGTATCATATTAAGAAACAGCTGGGAAGAGAGAAAAAAAAACACTTCTAGCAGCAGGAAACAAGATGTACAATCTTACATAGAGAGAACTTCTTGAGTGAAAAACAAATGCAAAGGCCAATCAACAGAATACTCAAGTGCGATACCATCCCAGCCATCAAGTAACTGTTCTGAAGAAGCATTAGAAAGTGAAGCAGCAGAGCTACCATCTGCGTAAGATGTTGGCTTTGGTAAATCTGATTGGGAAGATTTGACTGTGATTCCAAAGGATGGCATCCTACAAGAGGAGGAAGACAGTTCAGCATATATAATTCATAAATTTTCAAAACAAAATCGACTGACTGAAAAACAACAATGAATTTGGGTTCTAACCGCAAGGATACTTTAGAGAAGTATTTGTCTTCTTCACCAATAGTTTTTATTGCAGCCTGCATAACAAAGAAATTTCAATTAAACTTCGCTAATGAATTTAAAACATGAACAAGCTTGTACAACTTAGACATGAACAACACTAAGCCACAGGTCATAAGCTAACAAACCAACTGAAATGGGACCATAAGATCAGCTTCAGCAGTTGATTGACGAGGTGGCAATCGCATCAATTGGCGACTTTCCTCAAGGAAACACTAGCACAGAATATCATAAGTTACGAAAAGACGTCAGTAAAGCTACACTAAAATTGTATAATTTACTCAATTTTAAACACAGCTGTATTTATGTATCTTAATCACTCGTAAAACATGTTCATACAGAAAAATGAGTAAATACTGATCAAAACCACTTTCTCATGGATAACAGTTGAAGTTTTAAAACTCATCTTTTTTTTCCCCTCTATTTTCTTTCTTACCTGTCAGTTATTGAAATTTCTGGACTCCTCACTAATTTCTTTCTTTCTTTTAAATCTATACGAATCTTTAAATTAAAAATAGTAGATCATATTTATCAAATAAAAATGCAGATTGTATCAATGCATGTCAAGACACTAATATATAGATAAGAACTCATACTTTACCTGGAAGAAATCTCCTTTTGCCAAAAGAAAATAATCTTTCAGGGCCTTCAAGTGACCATTCAAGTCAGCTCGTACAACAACAAGCTGAAGTCATAAAGAGAATAGATATTAATGGCAGATCCAAACATAAATGCACCATATGAACCAAAAATCTTTATGTTGAGCACCTGCCAAAGATGACTGGCTGCTACAGCCTGAATAGAGTCAACAGCATATTCAAATGATCTTTTATGAAATTCAGACGATTCCTGCAGAAAATTAACAATTAGTTTGCCTTTAAAAGCTAATTGGCACTGGTTGTGTTACTAGGGAAAGAAAATCTTGAACACCACATTAATCATTAACCACTAGGAAAACTAACAACAATCCAAACACCAGTAACAGAAGGAGTAAGAAAAAACACCGTTATTATACAGTGAAGCAGTAAAACAAACCTTTAGTTCCAGAAGCATGGCTTCAATCTTATCTGCCTCAGATTGTGGAAGCAAATCTTCTCCTCCCAGTCCTGTACTCTTTACAGATTCCTTATGGAATGGAAATCGCCCAGCTAATCCTTGTATTTTATGAAAGCTTTTAGGACTTTGATGATATACAGCATCACCAGACTGAAAAGCAGGGCTTGGATTCCGTAGAATCCTAACAGCTTTACCAGCAAAGAGAACTGATTCTGCAACGTGCATTGGTATATATTCTGGAAGCATTTCCTGCAAAAAATAGAAGCGCTTATGACTCAGACAGATTTCAAAGTTTAGTTACTGTTGTTACTCTTAGAAAAAGTTCACAAAGAAGCGAAGTGTCCTGTCAAAAGACAACTACATTTCCCAATTATAGAAAAAATAGCCCCAACCATAACCTTTGCCAATAATCATCAGAAAACTATATTCTAAGCAAAATTAAAATAGATAAACAAATGATGTCTATATCATGGCCTCTGTCAAGAATTGGCAACAAATAATGAGAGTAAGTACCAAAGAAACATGAAAACCCAAGTGCCAATCTGTTAACGTTGCATCATCAGTTGACAACTGAGCCAATTTTTCAGATACGTCTGGAGGAGATGAGCCATGATCTGTATCTCTATCTTCTTGCCTGAAAAATAAATAAATCAGGTTAGCACATACCTCAAGAGCAATTACAGACAGACTTCAGAACCTAAGAAATCACAAATCCTAGATATTACACAAACAATCACAGATATATTAAAGAAGCAAAGCAGAAAACTAATCTAACTTGTTAATTGCAAAATTCATACTTGCTAGCTATATGATTTCCTCAAGTTCCTTTTTTCTCTGTTTGTTTTTTGCTAAATAGTTCTCTATTGAGTGTAAGATACGATGAATAAAATAGAACATATCAATATTGTTTAATCATTGACAGATCATGGTGACAATAGCATATTTCACAAACTATAGCATATTTTAGAAAAGCATTTACAGCACTTGAAACTCTCAGATAATGAGTTAAATATGCGCTTTCCATGATAATTGTTAATTCGTCATATTTTCTGTTCAACACTATAGCATCAAATTATGCCTCTAATTGCCACACTATTCTCTAGAGATACAAATTATGGACATACAAAGACACTCACGCACAAATATTAGCAGTATACACACAAAAGGTAATATTGAATGACCTCCTAATGAAAAATTCTCCATGTGGGTCTTGAAGAATCCCATAAACCATCCATGATGCAAGTTGGTTGTACATGATCTGATGTCCATGCCAAAGAAGCCTAAGCTTTGGACAAGAATAAACACAAGAAAATAATAGTTAACTGCAAGTTTAATCTGAAAGTTGATACAAACTAAAAGAGGCATTCAAAGAACTTAATAAACATAATGGTCCCAAAAAGAAATCGTCTGTTTGACATGCAACATAACATGGTATTCCTTTATAGTTGTTCCTCACTCCTATAGTTTTCTTACTACACAATCAGTAGGAGTAAGTGTTCACCAGCTAAGACTTTTTTTTGACTAACTGAATTCTTGAATTTGTGTAGATCCAATAGTTGGAAATGATATAAAGTACTAATAAAACAGTAAAAAATAACCGCATACCTTTTAATGCAAGTCTGTAATTCAGGCACCCCGCAATGGCATCTCTTGTGTAAAAGATTAAGAAGTTGACCTCCTCGGATATTATCACGCTCAATTTCTAGAATGAGCTCGTACAAAGGTGGCAAAAGGACAAAAAACTGGAAATCATATGAGAACCAAAGTTCATAGCAAAATTAATAGAAATGGCTGAACAAAAAGGATGCCAAAAGTTTCACCAAAGAAAACAAGAGGATGCAAAATTACCTTATTAAGGCCCTGAGTAACTGTTGCCAAAATTGGCATGGTTTCAGACAACAACTTCTGCTCAATATGTAGAACTGCAGATCTATAAATTGACAGTATCTCGACAATACCATTAGCTAAGGCCCTACGATAAACACTTGGCTTCTCCGCTTTCCCCTTCGACGTCTCAGAAATGCTAACCAAAGGATAAGCATTTGCAGACCTTATCCAACTTAAATTCCTAGATTTGGTTGCAAAACGGTCCAGCTCCCTATAATAAAATCCTAAGGTGATGATCCTCTCAATGAGTTCTCTGCAACCAGAACATTAATTCGAACGATAAAGGGCGACCAAAGAAAAAGTTTCAATCTCCCACTTGCCAAAGAAAAGGAATTCACCAAAATCACTATAATGTAAACGAATTCTAGTGATTAAAAATTTGAAAAAAGGAGAGAAATAGAGATGGTGATGGGAACCTGTCGCTGGGTTCGATGAAAGAGACGTCGGAAGCGAGTTTGAAAGTGCATTCATCGGAAATGGAAGTGTCGGAGGAGAGCTGCTCCCTCTTGTCGATAATTAAGTCGCCGGTGTAGCCCAATAGAGAGAGTAGAAGCTCGTGCAACATTCTTCACTCTCGAAAATGCGCGCGCGCGCTTGTGATACTAAGAGTAGGGTTAACCATGTCCTGGATACTTATATGCTACGGAACGAGGACTAAGTAATAAATCTCTTTTAATCAACACTTATGATTGATCCAAGATTAGTAGAATGAATGAATTTTAAATTTCTTTAACGTCACAATGTTATAATTTTTTCAGCAAGAATCCTCGGTGCACCAAACTACAAAGGATTCGGAATTGAATTTGAACATAATCTCGTGTTCATTGAAATTTGACAATTTTCCCTCGCTTGTGAGTGCTTCAGGCTCTGGAGTTTCCATTGAAGGTTTTTAACTTTTTATTAAAATATTAAATTTTTCATAATATATTTTTTTAAAACTTTTATAAAGAACGATGGAGCTAAGCGCTTGACCTCTCTCGCGAGCATCAGGCCATCTGTGCATCACCCTGATCGAAAATAGGAAGCAAACTTGAAAAACAAGAGCAGAGACATACTAGGAGAAACAACAAAAAGATTGAGGATAAACAACAGATTTTCATCGCTCCCTCCAGAGAATACAAATAATCTCTAATACAAAAAAAATATATTATATTTTTTTCCAGTATTAAATTAATCAATCAGTTAATTTAAAAACTGCCACCAACACATGAAGAGCATTTTTCTCTCAATTTTATCATCTAATTTTCTTGTGTAGCATAAACTTGAAGGCTGAACCGTTTCCCCGCCTCATTCTTGCTTTTTGACCTGTTCTTTATACCTCATAGACTACCTTGTCTTCCCAAATACTGAAAACTGGGAATGTCTGTAAAACTGGAACAAAACTAGAACTCGTGAACCTGGCCCGAAGATTAACCTTTTGCTTTAGCCTTTGTCTTTTTCACGGTTTTACCACCATTTCCTTTACTTTTAACCTTATGCTTCTCTTCATTCCGCTCCGTTTGATCAAGAGGATCCTCAAACTCTATTGGTTTTATAATAACACCCGGCCTCTTCACCACCTGCACAACAAGTCAAGGAATCAAGTGATGCTAGGTTGATAATGAGAATTGAGCAACTCATTTTACAAGACCACGAATTAGAAATGTAAGCGCCCGTGAACATCCATTCAAAAGAAGAAACCAAGATCACATCAGGCTGTATCATAATTCCATGCAAGCTTTTTTATCCACAAATAAATTCTTATATTCACAGAGATTCAAGGATAACTGTTGAAGTACTTACTTCAGGCCGGTTAAGAGCGCCAGTTGCAGCTACCGGATTGAACTCAGGTCCAATGGGCATGCGAAGACTCTGATCGAAAACCTCTTGGGAAGTAAAAGGGTAAGGCAATGCTTTTGTATGGAGCTTCTCAGCCTGCCATAACAAAATAGAGTTTAAAACTAGCTCCATTAATTTAAATGAAAAGGATTAAGCCATACAGCAAACAAGATAACAAGTAGACTACTAGGCAGACAACTGCAGACAACTAGTACTTTAATTAAAGCATGGGTTTAAGTCGGTGACTGGAACCAAGCCACCAAATATTAAGCTGAAATTAGAGCAAGAAACAACCTCTAGGCTCTAGCCTTTAATCAGGAGAAGTAAGAGGAATGAAACGTGCAGTATACTTCACATTTTCCATTGACCAAGAAGAAATGTGCCATTCATAGAACCCAAACACCGTGATTCTACAAGTGTTTGTCTGGAGATTTTTTTTTTTTTTGGATATAAGAATGTGTCAGGACATATCTAGTGAGAGAACAGATATATAGTGGAAGAAAAAGGACATATATCATCCAATACATCTTCCATGAATGATCAAGATCAAAACATTAAATCCTGTTAGTTTTTATAGAGGACATTAGATTTTTAAGATTTTCTTCAATACAAGCAACCATACAAGATCCAATGGTGAAGATTTGTCCTTCTCTCCTCTCACAATAAACAAGCGATCTTTCTAGATATGTCCCCCCTTTATGCAGTTGTTTCTAAATCTAAACAAGTGTCTTGAGGAAACACCAAAAATTATCAACTAGCCAATCAAAGTTAACTCCTCAAATTTAATGGAGAAAGATATTAACTACTTGCAAATAATCAAGCTGATATATACAAAAGCTCCTAGAAACTTATATTTAAGGCCACTAACCCTTTTATCTATTTTCTCAGAGATGATCACGTTTTTTAGATGAGCATCTTTCCTCCTCTTCAGAGTTTCTTCCCTCTTTGTCTTGGCGTTCTCATGCTCTTTCAGCATCCAAGATGGTAAACCTTTCTTTTGCTGTATATCTGTCCATTGGCCCCAGCCAGGGAGTAATAGAGGCTTTTCTGGCTCAGGATTCTCTTCGTTAAGGATATCTAGTTTATCCTTTTCAAAATCATCCTCTACATCATCACTTGCAAAAGCTTGCCGAATGAGCTCCTCTTGAGAAGGAAGTTTATAGGACAGTTTAGATCCAGAAGACAAAATTCCATCCACCATATGCCCTTCGCTATCAGTGTCACTATCCTCTCCAAATTCCCTTTCAGTATCCTACAGTTACAAAAATAACATAAGGCTCTAATCCAACAGTACAAAGTTAGTTTTAACAAATGGAAAGAATTCATACTTTTATATCTTGCTTAACAGGCCCTGTTAGCTTTGGAGACTTCTTGATATTTGTGTCTTTGTCATTTCTGTTTTTTGCCTGTTTGTCATAAGTACATTAGTCTCAATGCAACACCTATTTTATATGGAAAAGAAAACATATAAATTAAAAGATAGAGAGCAATGAAACCTTTTTCCATGTATCTGATGCAAATATGGCAACTTCATATGTTGTTTTTGGCCCAGGATCTTTAATAATCTCATTGAAGTTCTGTGCAAAAGAAAGGATAGTAAGTTAAACTGTTAATTATATTTTAAATCTATCTAGCAAGAATGTAGATCTAAGAATAACTTAGAAGAACCAGGAATCTCGTCACCTTAAAGACAGATTCTTGATTAGTTTCAGTGTCTTCCCGAATGAAGACAGGATCACTATTTACATCCTTCTGCAAATCATTACTTCTATTGTTCACCATATCACCACTTTCTCTGGCCTCTAAGTCATCCTCACTATCACTGCTACCGTAAAAATTATATGATTTGACCTTCTTTCTTGCATCAGGAACTTGAGCTTTAGCTGTGCCAAATACTCTTCTACCACTGACAGATGCAACTTTTGGATCTTCTGAGCCACTAGAATTCTCCAAATTCTTCAAAGAATTATCATATTCTTGAAGAGTAAGTTTCGCTTCTTCAGCAGCTGCCTCTTTTCTTTTCTCCAATCCACGCCTCTACAACAGAGCAAATCAAGGGAAGACCACAGATTAGCAAACAACTCCCTAAACAAGAGATTTTGAACTCTATATTTCAAACCAAATAATATAGTAAGACAATTAGGACAAATAGGAAAAGCCTATGCCACATGCTTCTTCCAATGCTGATAAAACAGAATTAAATAAAATCGTCAATACAGAGAATTTTACCCATAGACTTATTAGGGTTAGCTATGAATAAGGGTTAAGTCTTTCAAAAAAAAATTGAGGAATTTACAACATTTACCATAAAAGGTAGCGAAAGCAATCCTGATTTAGGAACTTCATCCTCTTCTTCTAATACTTTCATTGTCTTCTCTTTTGCTTTTTCCAACAGCTTGGAGGCCCTGTCCTGATCAGAACCACCTGAGTTCTCATCTGCATCATCCTCATCACTAGTATCATCACTACCGCTACTGCCATCCTTCATAGTGTTCATTTTTCTAGTCAATTCAGCGTGCCTTTGGAGTTGTTCAGCTATTGCTGCACGAGTTCCTTCATCTTGGCTATTTAAACCACGTGCTAAAATGCGCTTAGCCCACCGGTTTTGGTTTTTATGTTTCAGAGTCATGCGTTCCTAAATGAAGATGGAAAGTGAAAAGTATCAGTAGATGCTATTTTCTTCATTTCATTACCAAAAACAATAAAAATATTGGGAAATGCATCAATTTGATCGGCCCATAAGGCCCAAATCCTTTATTCGTCATCCACCAATGACATTGGGGTTTTTCTTTCTAGGAAGCAACGGAATACCTCCGCCCTCTGGCACTCCTGTTTCATGGCATATGCTTTAGCAGCTTCAGGGTCCACTTCAATCTGAGATGATATTGCCTTCATTCTATCTTTCTTCAACAAACGACGATATGTTTTCGACTTTATCTTTTTAATATGCTTTGCCTTCATTTCATGACGAAATAAAAGGCTACGCATTTTCGCAATCCGATTCTGCCTTTCCTTTTCATCTTCAATAGAGACCTGCCAGGCATCATAAAATGCATAAAATAATTTAGATGCAGACATTCTGATATCACTAGTATCTCTGCATTATATGCACCAACAACACCAAAGTTTATTAAACAGACGATTGAAGATTTAGCCGGCTTTTATTTGTGATAATAAGAACCAAGATAAAAACATGTAGCAAACCTCCAACACATACAACATTGAAAGGCACCCCCAGTTAAGACGTAGGTAACTTGAAGGCATTAATCCTAACAAGAATAGACAAGATCATTTGAAAAATATTAACATAACTTTCCAATTATTTATATAACATTTAAAATACATCTTATTTACAAGCCCCAAAACATCCCATTCTTTATATCCAATAAAAAATATATAAAAATAAAATAATGATAACAATACTATTATTATTATTACTACTACTACTACTATTATTATTATTATTATTATTATTATTATTGTCACAGGTAAGATGTTTCTTATTTTGGTAACTACCCAAATTGAATCTAATTCAGAACAATACTGAAGAAATTTAAATTAAACAAACACGCTCTAGCTTGGTCAATTTGAAATCAGAAATTTGAACAATGTTAATTCAACTTTACATGTGACTGTTCAAAAAATTATATCATACGTCATAAATTAGATCAGCACAGGAACCAGACACCAGAGAAGGCAACTTAACCAAATCCAGATTCAAATTTCAGTTAATATCTACAAAAATTCAATGATCTATTATCTAAAATAATAATACCTCATTTAATTCAAGAAGCCTGGATCCGTCCTTTTTATGAGCTTCCATAAGTTCCTTGTCACAAACTAGTGCAGCTATTTTCCTCTCAAATTCAGTCCTAGGCTCAAATTCAGAAGCTATTGCACCTACTGTTGAAAACCCCAAATCTGTGTTTTCATCAAATAAAATAGTAGGTGCCTCTCTATTTCTCTTAATAATGGGCTCCCACTTTGTGGTGTCTTTCTTTGATAATTCATATGCAGCCTTCCTCTCTACCTTTGCTTGATCTGCCTTTGGGAGCGGAGCATGAATAGTTCTAGCATTCTTCTCCATCTGTTGCATTCTCTTCCTAAGTTTGCTGTAACCAGATTTTCCACGGAGAGGATTGAGAAGGTCATCAATGCTAATGCGTCCATCACCATCAATAATATCACGACTAGGATTATATTCAGACTCTGGATATAACTCTGGTCTAACAGCATCCTTTTTCTTTTCCTTCTTCTCTGCATTGTGGTTAAAATTACAAGTCTATATAAATCCCCAAAATAAAAATAGAATAAAAGATTAAAAAATGTTCACACATATATCTCTAAAACCAAAGAAATTGTTTGGTATATGCTTCTGATTCATGAAGAAAGCTTCGAAGATAAAATAATTCCCACAAAAGAAGTAGCCAGACTTGTCTTGAGAAACTTTAATATTGACATGTGGTTCTCCTATAACGCTTGTTCAATAAACTTCTACCATATAAATCTCCAATAATTATTTCCATTTTCCAATAAACTGGGTAACAGTCTAACAGAAAAGTTTACACAACTGTCTCACCTTCAAAAGCCTGACTTGGCATCCCAGTGATTTCTTGTAACATTCTTGTATGCCTTCCATCATCTTCCTCTCCAGAATCATCACTCATGGCCTTACCATCCCTCTTTCCCCAATTGTAATCGTCATCATCATCCTCATCCTCATTTTCATCATCAGATTCAACATTCTCATCCTAAATAAAGAAATAAATATATGTCAATGAACACGCGGAATATATGATGAATAAGTTAAAATTCAAAACTTACCAATCAACAAAAAAGAGAAGAAATGCAAACTAAGGTGGACACTCAAAAAGCATTTAAAGGACATAGAAAGAATACTTAATTTCAATATAATGTCCTGTGCCATGGGTTTCATGTATATCACTCTGCCGCGACTACACTACATGATCATTTAATCCCCCCTAGACTGTTTCCTCCAAGCATTATCATATTATGACTAGCATATTCTGACATCATCTAGTAATTTCCCATCAAAGGCAATAGGATCCAGTGATTGTCATCAATATCTAGTAGATATAACAGGGGAAATCAGCTGAAAATAGAGGTATGTAACGTAACTATGTATTAATATATAGCAAAGGAAAAAATGATAGAAGTCAAGCTACAAGGTGGCAAAGAATTCATCAAAGGTAATATTCTTTCAAGTGCTGAGTTCGCCAATTAACTTCAAGATGAAGTTTCTTTAGGAAGTTGAGCAACAAAATGTCCAATCACGCAGCACAGTTGAGCTAAGTTTTCTAACAACCAGAAACAAAGTGACATTTAAAACTAATAATGAAGCTTGTTGCAGTTCAGCTTCTCGCCAGAAGACTGCTTGAATTTGCTATCTTTTTTTCAGTATGATTCACCCATTTTACGAGGAACAAGGACGGGAAGAGAAGGGAAAGAATTAAAGAAAAAGGAACCAAAGAGAAGGAAAGGTTAAGTGCTCTTCTCTTGTTTAGACCCTTCAAAATCTCCTAATTTGAAGTAATTAAAATTAATAATAGAAAGAGGTTGAGGGTTATTGCAAAATCCTTCGTTCTTTTCCTAATTAATGACCTCTTCCATCCTTTAAAAGAAAGGACCTCTTAATACCACAGTCCAGTAAAGAACTCTCTACATCGAAATATGACAATAACCAATTAATATAAAGCAAGAGCATTCATGAAAGTTACATAATCATGATCGAAAGCCGCTGCTTCATACATGGTCTAACACCAATGAATTAAAATGAACACAAGTGCCGAAAAATAGTAGAAATAAAAGAAACTGTTACAATTCCAAACCTTGAAGTCATCAGACAGTTCACCCGACAGCTCATACTCGGTCTTATCCACCCGAACCTGGTCGTAGCGCTTGTTCTTCTGAGACTCCTCTTCAGCTTGTTCTTCGTCATACTCGTATACATCCTTGCCGTAAATTTCTTCTTCTTCATCAGAAGCTATCTCATCGTCACTATTCGACGCCGTAATAGGGTTTAAGCGTTCAAGCTCTTTTTGCAACGAGGAAGGTAAACGAGGGCCACTCTTCTTCCGTCTGTTACCATTCTTCAACAACGTTTTGGATTTAGCTGATTTTTGCTTCTTAATCTTCTTCTTCGAATTCTCTCTTCCCCGGTTGCCATCGTCCCTCTGTTTTCGCTTCGTGTCTGCCATGGAGGCGGCGGCAGCGGGCAAGGGTAGAGTCTGTGAGTTTTGGGTGTGTGTGAAAGATCTCAATACAAAAGGATCTCCTTAGATGAGTTGAAGGTATGTGCCCTATACTCTGACATTATTCAGTTAGGGCTTTGATTCCTACTTCAATAGTTCAACTCAATATATATATATATATATATATATATATATATATATATATATATATATATATATATATATTTATTTATTTATTTATTTATTTATTTACAGTTTAAAGTATTTAAAAACTATAAGATTTTCAATAAATTTTATCTTCAACATTTCTATTGAAAAAAAATTATATATCTTTTTAATCAAAATATTGAATTACAAGTATTCAAAATTAGCTTTTCTTTATTCTTTTAATTTACCTATGAAATAATATTTTTATATTTTAATTCAAATAATGTTAACTTTTTTTTAGTGAAAATTAATGTTAACTATAATTTATTATTATATAATTTAACTCAATTAGCTTTCTTAAATAGCTAATATTTATTCTTACAATCATAAATTAACTTGAAAAAAATATAAATCTCATATAAAAAAACTTTTTTAGTAAATAATATTTTTCTCCTTATTATTAGGTTAAATCAACAGAATTAATGAATAAATGTGTGGTGAATATGGATAAATAAAAAAATAAATCAATTGATTATATTAATTTCATTTAAAAAGCAAAAACAGACTCAATGGGGCAATTAATTTGATATCCAAAATAAAATGGCACTAATGTATGCCATTCATCGAAAATTTTAAGATTATGCTTATTATTTTACATTTAACATGCCTTTTATTTGAACTTAGGATAATTGAAATATTTATATATTATGAATTGTTATAAAACATATCTATCAACTATCAAGTATCAAATAGGGAATATCTTAGAAAATAAGTGAGTTCAAATATAAAAAATTATTAAAAAAAAAATTAAGGGTCTGAGCTTTACGAAATCGTGCAGAAGACTACATTCTTCGCCCATTTGGTGCAGGATGGTAAAAATTTCTGGATCTGTAAGACTCGAAAGTTACAACTCAATTTTTTCTGAGACTAAGAAATCTTCTAATTCCATGGAGAACTGTGCATCCAGGTCTACACTGACTATGCTGTCTCGTCCCTCTACACTTGTTCGGAATATCTTTATTGCCAAACAACGTGGGAGTCGCACTTGCTTAACCAGTTGGAGGAGTTTCAGTGTCTCTCATTTTTATCTAAGAATAGAACCTTGATTATTAAGATTAGACTCTTTCCATCTCCTCTTGCAAGATGAGCTTAACTTGTTCTCAACTAGAAAGAAGTAGAAGGAGTTGAAGTTCCGAAACTGCATTGGACACCACCTAAGTCATGAAATGCAATTACATAGTGGCTTCACTCTGTTTCTTGAAGAAGAAATGGCATACTGCAAGAGAGGAGAGGGCGAAGAGCCCATGTTGGAGAAAGGGAGCACGTGCAAAGGCCAAAGGGTTCAGTGGCATTGAGAGAGCCAAGAGGTTTGCACGTGCCCTGCTTCTCCAACAAGGAGCTTCTCACCCAGTCAAGATCAGACACAGAGTATGAGGGCTGTGGAGGAAGTTGAACTACATAGAGGAAAAGGGTGGGTATTTATAGGCGCAACTTTAGAGAGTGGAGAGGAAACTTGGGAGGAGCAATGAGTGAAGTGAAGGGAACCCAGTTGTGCCATCATGCTGGTGCACACAGAAATTCAAAGTAGGGATATCGAAGGAAACCCAAATCAAGACTTGCCTGCCTTAATTTCATAAAAAAGCCAACAACCATTTTGTTCATTTGAGGTTCAGTGCATTGGAGAGAGAAGCACAAGCTCTCTCTCTAAAAGGTCCTACTGTCACAGTACAACTGTATTTATATAGGCTTTTGCCTTTTTCATTTGCGAAGAAATGGATGGTGCAAGCAGGGGAGAAGAATAATGTATGAGTGCACGTAGGCTTTGCGTGTTGGGCGCTAGTTTTTTGAGTATGGCTTGTGCGAGTTCTTGACAAAGTTAGGAAACTCCCTACATAGATATGATTCCCTATATGCACTAGGCCTTGCCTTTTCCCCCTAAGTTTTTGGTGGTTCAGCAGATAGGAGACTACCAGAATTTCAAACAGTGTCATTAATTTCCCGCAGTAGAAAAAGTAAATAATTAACAGTGGCCAAGAAAACTTGGTATTCTGGCAACCATAAATTGCAGCTGCTTCAATTCAATGCCCAAGCATAAATGTTCTGTATTGTTTCTGGCTAACATTGATAAGCACTGATTTAAAACTTAAAAGCTCCTCGTTGTTTGTGATGCTTTATTTGATTCGACATTTACACACATTACCTGGTAACAATCTTCTGTTGGGAGCAGATTTGGAGTGGCATGCCTAGTTTCTTTACGGTGAATAGTGCTCCATAATCCTTACATGCTCTGTTTTGAGGTTTCCTCTGTTTGGGACGAAACATTATGAAGTGTATGGCGGATAGCATGCGGGAACTTGTGCCATGTGATGATGGATCAAAACATAATTTAGAGATTATACATAGGTCGTCACACTGGCGCAGATCATCATTACTGTTTGGTATATCCATCAGTGTCATAAAACAAATATGAAGGTCCAAAAGGAAAAACAAAACACTGCTAGCATATGATAGAGGTTGCCTAATTTTTTACAAGCACTAATGTCCACTGCATTAGAAATAGTGTCCGAGGTTCATGTTAGAAGGTTGATTTTTCATGGTTCCAATTAATATGAACTGGAATACTTATCTCTTTAGAATGAGCATGCTTTATCTTGTAGAAGAAGACCATAGATTCTGGATGAGGTCACTATCAAATCCAAGGACTTTAAATATTGGCGTGTGTATCCTGTCACTTGATATGTAGTAAATGCTTTATTTGGTCATACACTCATTATTCAAAGGCTTTTGAAACTCAATCATGCTCCCAAGTTACTAAAATTCTACAGCACTTGATGTATACTTTCTGACTATGCTTCAGAAAAAAGAAAAGCGACATATCAAAAGGGGTATATCCCTCCCTTGTGCATTAAATTTGAGAACTCATGAAATCTTCCAATTCGTTTGCTCGCATACGAACAAAGTCACATATGAGGAAAAACAATGGGGTATGAAAAGACCCTTACATTTTGGCTTTTCCCTTTCGGTCACCAATATGGACCAGGGCAGTTGGAACATAAAAAGTTAAAAGCCCTCCCATCAAAATGGAACATACTAATGCCAGGGTTTCTTTAGAATTAAATTCCAGTACTCCAACAGTGCATTAGAGCCTTTCTTTTAGCCAATGACAAATTGGATTAGATTTAGCAGATATTTTTAATTGTGGCGTAGATGACGGTGAATACGAAACTGAAGTACCTCGTTCAGTTTAGTATAGCATACAACTATCAAATCCAGACTACTAGAGAGTTTTTTTTTGTTTTTGAAAGAGCTTATTGGAACATACTACTAAAAAATAAGAATGGAGTCTGAAACGTTGTGGTTGGTAAACTCTAAATATATACTTCGTGATAAGAAAATCGTAAATAAACTAATAAACTTAATCGCCAACTTCTCATTACAATATACTAAACTAGGAAAGTAGTAACCTCAGTAAGATGAGTGTAAGGAAGGCTTTAAGAAATCTGTCAGTAGCAAGACGAAATAGAATTATAAATTTGTAGAAGAATGACCTTGTAACCGTTAGTTGAGATATATAACTAAACATTAAAGATAAGGGTAAAAGTTATGAAATCACTCTAACTACATTCATACAAGAACCATGACTTTTCTAGGGATACAGCAATTGAGAAGATACAGAATTCCATTAGATGGATAACTACCTCCGAGTTGTAGAATAGATATATGAAGGTGGTCTTTCTCATAGCAAAAACAGAAACCACAGCATCTATTTTTTGGCGTAAGTTATCAACATAGGGTTCTGTGGGGTGATCTTGAAGCCTTGTAGTGCCTGCATTGCCACCGTGGATTGCATCTCATCTCCATACTCCACAAAGGCAATCCCTGGCTTTGTTTCCACCATTCTAACTTCTTTGAAACCAGGATATTGAAGAAAGAGCATTTGCAGCATCATGGGAGTTGTCTCAGTGGGAAGATTCTGAATAAAGAGAATATTATTTGGTGGCGCAGGAGCCTCAGGTGCCATAGATTTTGGACCACCTGGATAAGGCATCTGGGATAGCAGCAAATCAAAATAAGCACAACAGCAATTGTGAAGGTAACTAAGTAAATACAGTCACAAGAAAGCAAACGAACAAGCAATCATGCTTCTGTGCACTTGAATACAAATTCTGGTTAAGAGAGTTAATGAGTCAAGTTTCAAATACCAATTACTATACTACAGAGAATAATAAAGCTGGTAATATGTCAAATTCAATTGAGACAAACTACTAGAGAATTTTTAGGATTTTAACTTGAAAATAGTCGATGATAGAAGAATAATATGGTGGATGAACCAAAATAGCAGAAGATACTCACAGGAGCTGTTGCACCATAGGCAGCAGCATAGGCAGGATTCACTCCCATTCCAGCTTGATTAGCATCATGTTGGTCCTTCCGTTTTTTGCCTGCAAAAAAATATAACAAGGTCACCTCCATCCAATTTCTTTGTCATTTTTTTTTCCTTCTCTTTTTGAATTCATTGTTTAACAAATACATGGTACCTTTAATCTCATATGAATTGCATGTGTTCCACATAACACAAACTCTCTTGTTATATCCATCCTAAATAAGTGAAGCTTGGAATCTCTCCGCTGCCCAATATATCAGACTTAACTAACCTAGAGGCTTGACGGTTTCACATTTAGAAGAATTTTCTTTCTTTAAAATTCAAAGCCATATGCACAAGCAAGCATCAATGAATTTGAAACCCTGAAAGCCTAGGTCCAATAACCCCAACCTTTGCTTTTAAAATAGGAGGGTACGATGGTACCTATTAAGTTGTTACATTTTGATCATCCATGGCTTGAAGTTCCAATTTTGAATTAGGAGGCAAGCTTTGATATAGTTGATTAATTTTCAGTTTCCATTAGGGTAGCCATTGCAAACTACACAATCTTATATACTTAAAAGAGATATAGAGAGATAAGGGAATGTATTTTACCTTTGTCATCATGCCTCTTGCGTCTTTCCCGGAGAACAAAAGTACCATCAGCTTTTGATATTATATCGGATTTAGTCTTTGCATACTGTATTCTCTGCAAATTGCAATACCAAATTCAATTCCTTGCAATAGAAAAAAAAAAAACCAACCACATAAATTAAAGCAAAATCAATGCCAAATTCAATTTCTTGCAACAGAAAAAAAAATAACAACATAAATTAAGAGCAAAATAAAGAATTATAAATCAAAAGCAGCACGGAGAAAAAGAAGCAGCAGCATATTCAACAAGAACGTGTTGACGAATTAAAAGCATGCAATTTATGCAATCAGATCATGGGTTACAGAAATCTGAATTCTAAAATTGCTCCATGAACTTGAATATAGAGCTAGCTTTCTTCATTATATCTTTCAATAGGTACATCAACGTGTTCAGACATAAGTTTTCTTCCGTTTAGCCTCATTCCATGAATGTGTTATTTATAAGAAAATAATCAGTCCTAAATGAGCATTATGGACGCTTTACGAGATTGCGAAGGCTTTCAACTTTCTGCCGTTGCATTGCTATAGGGACAGGTTTTTAAACAAAGCCAGGCAATTCCAAATAACTCAAAATCAAGACTAACATTAAAAGTGATAAACACCTGTATGAGACAGAAAGAAAGCGAAAAAAGGAGTAGTAAGCAAATAAAATCCAGCAATAGGACATACCATGGGCTTATCGTAAAAGGGAAAACCTTGCATTTGCCTGAGTGCATTGGTAGCAGACGAGACGTCCTCAAACACAACCCAAGCTTGACCTTTGTGCTTGAGAGTCTTAAACGCTAGCACCTCCAGAATCTTTCCGAACTGGGAGAAAACAGCGTGCAACGACTTCTTTAACTCTACATTCAATTAAAAAACAAAAAGACAGTGAAATTAAGGACAAATAAATGGTGCAATTGTGGGGGACGAAAGTTGAGAGAGGGTGGAAGTAGATACCCTCTAGCTTAATCTTCTCATTGAGGTTGTTGATGTAGATGGTCATGTTAGGCGGGATTTCGGAGCCCGTGTTGACTTCAGACATCTTTTACTTCAACTTTTGTACTAAGGAAGGACGAGATGCAAAGACGAACACCGTAGGAGCCGCGAGCTTTCAAATCAGTCTCTGAGGAGTGAGGAGGGACCTCCACGACCGGGTAAAAACCCTATATTAGCCACGACCGGGGACGGTGACCGAAACCCCTCACCGAGCAGTAGCACGGCCATTTTGTAAGCTTTTGGGCTCGTGGGCTTATCATTTGGACTCTTTGTAAAACTGGGCCTCACAACTCTCTGGCCAGTTAGTCGGTCCCATTTGAAAACAACAGGTTAGGCCTAAATCAAATGTTGCCAAGCTCCGCCTGAGTCTCGCGATATTCAAGTGTTGCTACATTCCGATATAGCGGGGATTGGTCCTAGTTAGTTCTTGTTTCTGCCTCCCGAGGAGCTTGTTCCTCGGTGGGGTGCTTCTTGTAGTAGGCTGTCTCTGGGCCTTTCTTTTCACTCTATGTTCTGTTGTTTCCCTCCTCTTTTGTAGCTCTGTTGCCTTTCTGGCTTTTGAATGAATTAACCAAAAACAAATTTATTTTTCAACAATAGAAAATGATCTGTTCAAAAAAATTGATTAGAAAAAATTATTATTTTTTATTAATTTCTTTAAGATTTTAAATGTTATATCAAACGATCAACAAAAATTAATCAATATTTTAAGAGTACTAGTTAACAAATTTATATATTAAAGGTCTATTTGAATATTATTTTATTCTTTTACTCTTTAAAATTATTTTACAAAATTATTTATGAGAATTCATATTAATATTATTTATTTATATAGATACTATTAATAAATCGATTTGTTTTCTGTGTTTTTTATTTTAAAAAATTAAAATTCATAATATCTTTTAATTATTTTACATTTTTTATTTATTTGTAAAACATGTCTTCTATTATTTTGTTCAAACAAAATTTTTTATTTTTTATTTTTAAAAACTATAACCAAACATACCCTTTATACCTAATCTTTAATTTGTCAACAATTTTTCTCCAATTACATCTTTAAAATTCGAACTCCTTTAATATACAAGATTCCAACACAAGGCAAGTTAATGGAAATAAATAACAACATTATCCTAATAATTCTTCCCTCAAAGACAAAGCCCGACATTCTATGCACAAAAATGCATGTCAATTTTTTATTTTTAAAATATAATATAAAAATAATTATTATATTTTAAAATAATAAAGTAAATAATTAATAATTCTTTAATTCTTTATTATTTTTTAATAACATTTCACTGTCACTCTTTTCTCTTACCATATCCTCACAATAAGTATTTCATTTTATTTATATTTTAATATTTTCTAAATCTTCTAATCATTAGTTTTATATAAATTATATATGATATAATATAAAATATAAAATAAAATATATAACATGAGAAAAGAGAAAGTAAGAATAACAAAAAGTTATAACATAATAGTAAAAAGTTAATTAATATATATTATTTAATTTATTATTTTAAACATCTAATATTTTATATTATAAAATATATTATTTTTTTAAGGCAATGATCAAAAATTATAATATAACTATTACATATCCAATATTTAATTTGTCAACAGTTTTTCTCCAATTACATCCTTGAAAGTCAAACTCATTTAATATACAAGATTCGAACATAAGGCAAGTCTGGAAATAAATAATCTGTTGACAAATTAAAGATTAGTCATATGACATAGGATGGTTACTACTTACTACCTTCTAATTGTAGACATTAAAATGCCAAAATTCAATAACAAGGGGGAAGCCAATGGATGCAAATAATTTTCAGTCTAATTAATAGAAAAATATTTTCTGTATTTTTAAAATTGTACTTAAAAATGTAGTATTGCTATTGTTCATATTTTAACAAATAAGTGATTGTCACTTAAAATTTAAAATCCAATTTAACTATAATTTAAAAATTATATTATGTGACTTTTATTACAATTTAGATTTATGCGCACAAATCACAAATGTTCATGTTTGTAAAAAAGGAAATGAAAAAGATGAATATGGAAATTAATTATAGAGTCCACGATGATGCTTGCTAGAAGTGTGGCTTGAAACCCTATGCACCCATCTGTTTTGTGTGAAGTTTTCTCATCGGGACTTGTTGCCTAATGACGTTAAGCCTTTTTCTTTGCCTAAAAATTAGGAGAAGAAGATGCCACCATTGAATCCTTTTAGACAAATATTTTACTCTTACTGGTCACTAGTAGTTAATTGCATTAGAATAATTGTATGTACGCAACTGTATTTTAATCACTTTGCTTTTGTGTGTATATATTAATCACTTAGCTAAAGACAAAGATTAGTTAATTAGGAATTGAAAAAACTACAGTGGCGAAGTCACACGGTCACTACTATCACTGTAAGATAAGGATATGCAACAATTTGGCTTGTGTGAAATCACTAGTTTTTGCGTTGTCTTGTTGGGAAACCATCACAAGTGTGCCATTGCAATCATACTTTTTCCAATATTTATATTATATGATATGATTGTACCTTCACTTTCATATTTTAAAATATAATGTATAATATAAATATATAAAAAATGAAAAGTTGAAATATTATTTAACTTTTTATTTATATACAAAATTAAATTAAAAAATGACAATGTCAAGCCCATATATATATATATATATATATATATATATATATATATTCTATGAGCATCCAAACGTGTCACCAAACATTCTTTTAAAAATATTCTATGCTCTCCCAACGACAATAAGATGCATTACGTGACGTGAAGAGACCCAATTTTTACGAAAGAAAAAAAGGTGTCCGTTGATGGATCTCTTGGAGCCATATATACTAGTGGAGACGTACGTGTCCCTTCTCACTCTTCGAAGGATATATATTTTTGCGTCAAAATTATTCATATTGAGAGGTCTGACTTTTGAGTCGAGTCATGAGTCTTGATGAATGCCAGTACTTGAATCCCTATTTGTCTTATTTTTACATTCTCCAACCAAATTTTTATGCTTCCTTTGTAATAAAATAATTAAAAATTGTTGATATTATTTGTAAGTTTCACCTAATTGACATTCTTATTTTGATATAGATGGTAAAAAATAACTTACTAATAGTATATTTTATGTTCTTAAATTTTAAATTAATTTTTAATTTTATTTTTATAATTTTTTAATTAATTTTATCTTTAAAATTATAATTAATTTTTTTTATAAATTAATATTATCTAAATTATTAATAAAAATTGATAACGTAAAATTTAATATTATGTCTCCAAAATTATTGTGAGTTAATATTTTTTTTGTTTAATATTTTAACATTATTTTAAGTATCACATCATTATTTTTTATTAATAATTTAAATAACATTAAGCTGTATAATAAAAATAATTATAATTTAAAATTTTAAAAATAAAATTAATTAAAAATTTTAAAGATAAAATTAAAAATTAATGTAAAATATTAAAGACATAAAAAATATTTTTGTCAAAATAATTTTAAACAAATAAAAAATAAGTTCTATAGATGAAAATAAGTTAATTTACTTTTTTTTTTGTTTGTTGATGCACCGATCTTTGAAGTTTAAATTAAATTTTAGACAGCTAATTGATAAAGAGCATGGACAGAAGGAAATGTCAATTCACTCAAATTATGTTATGTGATATGTCTATTATTATATAATAATTTTCAAGCAAGAGGAGCAGTTGCTGTGTGACCTGTGAGTACAAATTCCACTAATCATTTTTGGCACAGCAACAAAAGTAATTTTGCGGTGGGACACATTGTCCTAACTGATAGCCATTCTGTTTGCAATAAGCATCACAGTCGGGAAAGTCTTGACATCTTCCTGGACAATGCATCGAGCCCATGCCTGCATTTTTTAAAAAATTTAATTAATTGCTAGCTTCATTTAATCAGCAAGAACAAACCAATATACTTTCATATAAAATAAATATTTGTATACATACCAAGTGAGAACAGGAGCATCATCACCGTAGCTGCAAGAATCAATTTGGTGGCAATGGTATAGAAAAGAGGGTGAGCCATTTTTTTGAAGAGTCTCAAAGCATTCGAAGCCTGTAATATATGTTTATCTATGAAGGATTTATCAGGTATATATACATATATATGACTGCATATTAATGTGAATTTTCCACACACTGCTTTCCATTAAAGTCCTTTAGATTTTGCGATATATGCAAATAAATGCCAAATGCGGTGAATCTTTTCTCCAATTAATTATTTTTGTATTTTGCATATTATGGGTAGACCTGAATTGATCATTTATTGTGTATGTGTTCTCTTTTTACCAATAATTATTCAATAGAATACAGTTATATGACCAATTATTTAGTCTTTTAAATTTGCTCCCTAAAATGGAATAACAGCAAATAATTTCCTATTGGCCCTCAAATTAACATTAAGAATTAAATATTCAATAGAAATTAATAATTTTCAATATACCATCCATAATTATATTGCCTAATCAACTAGTTAGTCGTCGATTGACAAGCCACCATGTGACCATACCTAGTTTTGGAAGAATATTTAAAAATTAATAGAGAATTCTCATTTAAATTTTTATTAAAAATATTTGTATTTAATGTCTTATTCATATTATATCGAATATTTTTATTTAATTTCTATTTCTATTTATTCATATTAAAATTTTTTTAATTAATAATTATTATATATTAAAATTTTTGTCTTAAGTATTAAGCATTAAATGAATTTTAAGACGTGCTTATATATTTTTAAAGGTTGCATATTTACATTAATTAAATCTTAAATATTTAATTTTTTTTTTAATTTTCATATTTAAATTAAATATTAAAATCTTAAATATTAATTATTTGTATATTAAATGGAATCTCAAATATCATATATTATTTATTTATTTAATTTAAATCATTAATTTAAAATATCTAAACTATTTAAAAATAATATCTTTTAATATATGCATTTAATATATTCAAAGTTTAAATATAAATATTCATTTAATGCAAAACCTAATTTTTGTATTTTTCTCTATCTCATTTTATTTTTAACATAATAAAGTTAATTTTAAAATTATAATGAAAATATATAATTCTTTTACTTTTCACCAATAAATTATAATTCAAAATATATTTTCATCAATATATCCAAATTTCTATTTATACCATATTCAAGTTAACAACTACAATTTACATATGTATTTGTTACAAATTAGGTATTTTCCAAAATATTTTATAATAAAAATATAATATTATTTTATATATAGATATTTAAAGACATCCTATATTTATATAATTAATAAAGACATGCATAGCAAGAGAACAATGCTATTTACTTTACTGCAATGTAAGATATTATCAGATGTTAATTAAAAAGGCCATAAATATTACACATCATATTTCTAAATTTTTTATTGAGATAAATTTTTTATTATGACATAATTTTTTAATTAATAAATTAAAAATATTAAATAAGTAAAAAATATCACATTAAATATTTAGTCATTCTTTTTTGTTCATAAATTTGATAGTATTAAAATTTGGAATAAAATTGATTACAATTAAAAATTTTAAAGGCTTATAGTAAACAAATTTTAAAATTTTTAAACACAAAAGATAAGTTATATAAATTATATATGTATTAATTTTTTATTAAAAAAATATAATAATAAAATATAAAAATTACATCTAAAATTTGTTTCCCACCTACGTCAACTACTCAACGTTTTTTTTTCTAATACTATCCAACTCAAAGCACGACCGAAACTTCTTAGTAACTCTCTTAATGGAAGCAATTTTCTTGATGAACTGATCAAATCCAACAGAAGCAGCTGCACGCTGATTCACTACTACTGGCTCACTCAGCCGCCCTCTAGACGAGGACGACATGGTGGATGAACTCTGCACCGGTGAGTAGTGTTGGTGTAGGTGGCCGGAGCTCCTCCGTTCACGACGGCGACTAGGAGCTAGATGATGATGATGATGATGATGTTGAAGAGGAGCATTAATGTTGGGCAAAAGGTGACCAGTGTTGTTATTATGCCAAGGGTTGTAATTACCATATAAATAACAATTGTAAGGATCATTGTTATTATAAATATGGCCAATTTGTAGAATTGAGACATAAGGTTGAATAGCTCGATAATATTGATCATCTCTTTCAGCCCCATAAGTGACCCACCGAATGTTTGCATGCTTTCCCCCTTTCTTTAGCTTCTTCAAAACGGTGTGTGGGTTTATTTTGCCTTTCACATAAGCTAATCCCATCAATGGATCGATGCCGAATGATAGGTCTACACAAATTTTCCAACAAAATTTTTAGAAAGAAACTAAGATAATTAATGTACGTGCACTGATGACACATGTTTAATAACATTGGCCAAATCTTGAAGTTTAAAACTTTCACAGTTACATGAATTAATTTTGATGCCAATGGGCAAAATATCAGAGAAATACCTTGAAAGCTACTCAAAACCTTGTTCACGGACTTTTCCCAGCCAGTTTTAGTATCAATTCCCAGTAGACATCCCTGATATTCAGAGGGGGCAAAAAAAATAAAGTATAACACTGTTATTGGCATCATCAGAATAAAGTTAATTAGTAGATCAGAGAACAAAGATAAAGAAAAATGTGATTAATTTTTTTTTTTAAAAAAGTAAGAATAACGGAGACAAGGTTATGAAAGAAAACCATGTAGCGTTCGCCAGAAACTTTGGTTTCGTCGGAAGCCATGATTGTCCAAGAGAAAATTTTTGGCGCAAACTTTGTGGGAATTTTAGTGCTTAATTAAATTTGAGATGGTCGGTTTGTGGGAATTTTTTCCCTTTTATTTTCGTAGAGAAGAGAGAAAAGGAAATAAAAGAAATTATTAATTTCTCCTTGATTTGCACCATGATTGAATATATGAATTAACGTTTCCTTATTAGCTTCCGTTAGGAAATATTCATCCTATATATCTGTTCGTTTTTAAGTAATATAAAGTGAATATTATAATACGAATACGATCGAACTCAACAACATTATATCTCAAATTAATTCTGTTTGTAATTACATCTGGTACCATTTGTCAAAGTGCGGTGAGATGGATGATGAATATTTGTCTGTAGTGGCTATATGAGATTGTATGATATGGAGGAACAATCTAGAAAGAATGGGTCGTTAAAAGTACGGAGTTTAAAATATATAGAAAGCAACTAATCAAATTATCAAATTTGAGTATAGTAAAAGAATTAATTTTTATAATGTGATAAATTTGAATTTAAATATTTTTTAAGAGTTAAAAATGTTTATATTTAATATTTGATAATATTTTAAATAAAAATATTTTTAATAAAAAATATATATATAAAACAAAAAATATATATATAAAATGTATGATTATTGATTAGGCAAAGAAAGAAGAATAATAGGAAAACGCATAAAATGTAGGAAAGTTGTGAAAGGCACCTGGCCCCACCCCACCCCTATCATATTCACGCATATAATGACGCAAGTTGGGTAACGCAAGGCGAACAAGTCAAATCAAGCAAAAAAGTTACAGAAAATTCAAATTCGCATAATCAAGTACCAAATAACAAAGAATAGAACAAATGCGCGGGTTCAGCTCCCTCAATCGTCAATCCTCATCTCATCAATTTCCAATTGAACTTTAAACTAGCGTTGACTAAGGTGGGTCACGCTACGTATGTCTTCCAAGTGACTACTGACCACTGACTTGGTCACATCTTAGTCTCACATTCATGAATCAAGACGCCGCCAACCCTGAAACCTTCCCTCACCTTCCTCCCTCTACACTCTTTCTTTTCATCCCTCGACTTTCCTAGCACCCACCTTTCCTCACAAACTTGAACATCCTCTCGCTTTTTGTTTATGAAATATAATTTTGTTAGTATTAGCCAAATATATTCACTGAGGAGTAACTCTTATTAACCAATCGCTTTAGCTCGTTCATTGACAATTATTTAATTATTTAATGTGAAGACGGTGTCGTTTTACTTGTAAAAGCAGTAAAGAAAAAGAAAGAATATGATTAACGTTAGCGCACTTTAATTGCCGTCCACAAACGGCTCACGCAGCTAGGAACAGGTGGCAGAAGGGACCATATGGTGTATTTTGACGGGGCACGCATATCACCTTAAATTATGGAACTTACTTTTCTCTTACTACGTCTAATTTCCCACGCGTTCCCATTTTGTCTTTCTAATTTTAATTTCGGGGCTTAATGCTAATAATAACGGGCATGAGCCGAAACCTGCTCCTGCTTCGCCTATATATATCCCCCAAGCTCTTGTGTTGAGAAGCAAGGAAGCCTAGCCGTGTGGGGGAAGAGAGAAACCACAGAAAGGTTCCTCTCGCTGCTGTGGATCGCTTCTTTTCTTTTCTGGCTTTTCTCTGTTCAGGCTTTCCGCAGTTTCCCCCATTTCACACACAAGTTTCATTCACCATGGCTCGCTCTTTCTCTAACATCAACCTCATCTCTTCTCTCCTCTTCAACTCTCTCTCCAGGTACCCCTTCTCCTTTGTCGTATTCCTTTCCATTTCTATTTTCTGCTTTATTTCTCCAACTCCTCAATGACTCTTATATATTTCTTTTCTGCTTTAACTAACTATTGGATTTGCGATTATCGCCAGGCGTGGATACCGGACCACGACCACACAAGGAGTTGCAGCCTCCGTAGCAAGGGCAGGAGGTGCGTCGGTCAGCGGGAAGAAGTCCGTGGAAGAGCGGGTAACCGCCGAGACCGAGTCGTGGGTCCCAGATCCGGTGACTGGGTACTACAGACCGGAGAACACCAAGGAGATTGACGTCGCCGAGTTGCGTGCTACGCTTCTCGGCAGAAAATGAATTTCCAGATTAACAAATAATGTCGTTTCATGAATCAACGACAACGAGGCTTTGGAAACGGCGTCGGATTGGATGGGCCTTCGGTGTTTTATGTATGTGTGGCTATTCAACACCTTCGGGGATTTAGATGTGGAATATATCATCCATTGTATGTTGAATTCCGTCTCTGTTTTCTTCCTACGAAACAGAGACGATCAATCATGCTTTTTCTATTCTTTTGTCCAGTTCTTTTATCCTCCGCATATTACATATTTAATTTAAGGTTGATTTTAGAATTGATAGAATTATATCATTTTAAATCCTAGCCAAAATTTTTATTATTATATTCTTTATTAAAAATAAAATATGTATCACAAAGTATTAACTTACAAAACATGCCTACTTTATTTCTAATTAAAGAATTAGATAGTAAAAAACATAAGAATTACTCAATTTTATTTTTTGATTTTGTGAACCAACAGAGTCAGCATGTGGTTTAAAGTTAAGGATATCAAATGTGAATTGGTTTTTTTAGTGACGATGTCGAAATCCATGTGTATTCACGAGCGAAAAATCGAAAAGAAGCTATTCGGACCATCCATATGTACCATTTCTAATGTTGGCTTCAACTTTTTCCCTTGTCACGGTTGAAATTTTTTTATATTTTTTATGAGGCCGAAAAAAAAAGAGGGAGAGAGAAAATGTGTATCATTCACAGATGTAATAACGCACTTCAATTAGGATTTAGGACCAGAATCGATCAATTTTAAAATGGTGAGCTTAGATTGAATTGGATTGAATGTTTAGTTTTAAAATACAATTTACAAATTTTAATATTAAATGTTTTCTTAATCGCAATTATAAAACTAATACTTTTTCAACATTAAAATTAATATTCATATTAGTTTAAAATAGCTTCAAGTATAAATTAATTATTGATATATTTAATATTTATAATTGATTTATTATATATAAAAAATTAATTTTTAATTTATTTTATTGGTTCACTTAAAATGTCATCCAAAATTATTCAGTAACTAAATCAATTAAAATGAATTTGTTAAATTTTAATTCATTCAGTCTAATTATACAATCAATTATAAGTAGTTTTTACTTAAATTAATTTACTAAAAATTAGATGAAATTAGATTAGCAGAGCAATTTGCAACCATTGGGGATCCTGGAGGGACCTTTGCCACGTGTTGTTACAATTACATGGGAGAAATGAAAAAAAAAAATGTATATCATATGGATCCCAGCCGGATTCAAGATCATCAGTATAAATTTAAGTTAACCAAAAATAGGTTAAATTAATAAAAAGAATAGTTAAATCCATTATTTCTGGCAAATGTTAAAGTTGACTATTTAAAGTGAAGTCTCACTATATATACATAAAAAGTTTCAAGACAGTTCGCTTACCATACAATCAATGAGGTAATTTAATAAACAATAGAACGATGATTGTCCGACAATGAATTGTATGGTGTTGTCCCAAGTAGCAAGCAACATCACAGCTTTGTTAACGGTGATCATTTAGGTTGATCCGATAATCGTTTTCATTATCTTAATCTAAAACTGGTTACATATTCGACAATAATTGAATATGATCAATTTAATAGAGATATTTGGACAGATCTCCTCAGTGACACAATCCCCAGCTAAGACAAATTAAGAAAAAAAGGCTTTGTTCTTCCCTTGACGACATAATAAGGAACATTTTGGCTTGGATCATTGTTGCTTTTACAGTCAAAATTAACTAGTTTGGCTCTTCATGTGAATGTGTATATTTTTTAGTAATTAAAAAGAGAAGAAAAAGCAAACAAGTTTGTGGCGCAAGGCAAAAGATAATTAAAATAGTGAATGAAAAATTCCATTTTCTAAAGGTATGCATGTTGATAAAGCCGAAGATGTTGGTGGAATGCCTTGACTAGTACTTGTTTATTGTGTTCAACTGCAGGTATTGGAAGAAAGAATAGGGCATGCCTTTTCCTGGGTGAAGTGGAGGAGAGATGCTTGACCCCCTAAAATAAATGACTTTCTAATTTGATCCTCTTTTGATCACTATGTTTGTCGGCATTTTACGCAATATTAAATCTTCTAGTGGGTTGTTAATTACTTTTATCAGTTTGCTTTACGATTAGCCAATTACATAGCACAAGCATTATGGCCTTCAATGTTGTCAACCCAAGCAATAAATCATGGGTCAACAGAAAATAGTCATACGCCTTTAACAAAAAGTCTAATAGTGGCACCAAAAACTTAATTACAAGAAAGAAATGGATATCAATGACTCACCCCCTGAACAAAGTGGTGTGATTCGCAAATGTCATATGTCGAAAACCTGTGAATTTACCAGAATAGTTAGAATGAAAGCTACTAGAAGTCCTGAACACATTTAGAAGATTCAGCGAGGTTTGATAAATGAATGAATAACGGAAGAAATTATGCCAAGGCTTCAAAAATGGTGACAGTGACAGGCTATGGTTCTAGAAAGAAGGTAAAAGTACGAAGCAAAGAACAAGACGTGGAAATTTCAACCACGACGGCTATGATTACCCATTCATTAGAAGACAATGTAAACATCGCAAGCCTAATGGTACCGGAAAACGTGACTAAGAACATTATTTTATTTTTATCTGAAAAGAAACTCTAACGAGAGATAATTGTCGAGTCTGAGGTCTGAACTAAGGATGAAGGCAAAGATTCAAGACAAGGCATTTAAACGGCTCATTAGTTCGTTTTCTTTCATACGGCATTTGGATGTTCTTTTCCTCATGTTCACGGAGATCTTATTAATGCTCATTCTGGAGATTTTTTTTTTTTTTACATATACAACTATATAAAAATTAATATATTGTGTATCTATCAAAGTGCTTTCCACAAAAGAATATGCCTCCACAAATATCATTACTTCACGCACATAAAGATTAGCCTAAAAAACATGACACTATTGAAAAAGAGGATTATAGCTTAAGTTTATAGTATTAATTTAATTTTGAGGCTCAGAATCAGTAGAACTATATGTTTTTGCCAAAAAAAAAAAGGCCTATAAAATTTAAAATCTAGCCCATGCGCCAGCGCCAAAGAAAAGTAGCAATACCAGCGACGTGCGGCCCAATCGACAAAACAAAATCAAATTCACGTTCCTAGGCATATGTGCGCACAAATTTCACTTTAAACACGTAACGTGAAAGAATTCCATACATAAGCATTGTCTTCAAGAAAATATAATTTTCTTAAAACGCTAATTGATCACTAGGTTCCGCCACGCGATGACATGGCACGTAGTCCACTTACATACAGTTGTAATTTCTAAGACACCAGAAGTCAAAGAGTAGTTTCCATACGGTTTTGCTTCACTCAAAACTTCCTGAAGACTATATTAAATTTCCGGGAAAGACTAGGCCTTCTTTCCCTGTAAATCTACAACAATAAGCTAAGTGTTTATTTTTACCAAGTCATTTATATAGATTCAATATTTTTTATTTTGTTCATTTTTATAATCGAGCTATATAACAAATTGCTTTCAAACAACAATTTAGTATTAACATATTTTTGTGGTTGATCTATATTCAAAAAGATTCAACAAAATTTTATGTTGACTATTAACAATTTACCGTAACCCTCTTCTTTTATTTAGGCTTAAGATCAGCTATGAAATTTAAACTTAACATAGGTAGAGCTTTCTTTTAATATAAATCTAAACCAAATAAAATATATAAAATTTCACTCCATTCCCCTCTTCTCTATTTCTATTTTCAATTCAAAGATACCCTAAAGAAGTGGGGCCATGGTATACTTGAGAAAAAGTTCACTCAAATATGCTCCAATGTCGCATCTTCTCTTGGACTCACGTTTGCTATGATATTGACTGCTCTTATGGGATAGTTCAATCACAGATTTCTTATACTATGGGTGCCCAAGGGAGTACCCACGTATTTATGGGATAGACAGTGGATGTGAAAGAATTTACATCCATAGAAAGAAACCCATGAAGTTGTCTCTTCTGTGTGCTTGAAATATTTGCAAACATTGACGCATGGTTTTTCTTCAACAGAGAGAAAGAATGGATTGGGGCTATCGGTTTGTTTTGGGCATATACACTAGTATACTACAAATACAACATTTGTTCATATCACACAGATCAAACAATTAGAGTCATAATCCATCAGCCCACAAAAACTAAAAACCTCCCTATTCCCCACATGACCAGATCACAATGCTTAAAGACCACAAAAGATGGCTTCAGTATTCTAGTCCCATGGCAAGACACTCCCGCTAATTTATGGCACAGCCAAATAACCAGATGACTCTCAGGACAATCAACAGATGGACAAACATGCACAAAGACCTTTCCTTAAGGTCCTTTTGGAGCGAGTGAACAGGGGCAATAGGATGATGAGTGAAATTTGATAATCCATTAAGATTAAGGCAGTATTGTTAAGGAAATGCAATAAGTGCTCCCAAATGCTTTCCTGGCCAACTCAAGTACCTTATGAAACAATTCGAATTAATTGGAAAGAAAGAAAATAAACCAGGACTGTAAATCATTATACACTTCTACAACAGCACAAAGACACTCCACTATCATGCATTACATAATAAAATTACTAGGAACTCCATCGCAATGAATAATCAAATCAGCCATCCTAAAAACATTTGATAGCGAAAGGAAATATGCTGTTTCGGGCAGCTCTATATCATAAGTTATCTGTCCCCTCTAGCAATATTTTAAAGGGAAAGTGTACATTGTACAACCATGTTGAATAAATTCTGTTACATCATCCTCCCAATGGCAGAAATCCCTTAGTGTATTCGAGTCCATGATTGTCAACAAATAAAGAACATTGTAGCAAACATGTGAAAGCACTCACTGCATACGGAAAGAAAGACAGGCCAAGGCCTGAACCTTAGATCCTAGGCCAAACAGTTTTACAGAATCACACTCATCTCTGGCGGAGTCGAACAACACACAGGCGTACAACTCATATCAACATAATCACTACTCAATTTAAATCACTATTTAAGCAGAAACATAATATTCGAAAAATGAAGCAAGATTATGTCCACGAACCACAAGTCAAATGAAAATTACCGTTCAAGTTGCAAAAGTATAACTGAGTTAACAAGAAAAAAAAAAAGAAGGAACTTTAACACGGGAATAGTTCTACATAGATGAAACAGAGGGGTTTAACTTGAGCTTCCTTACTTGCACATTATTGCAATTCAATCCACAGCCACACTGTGGGCAAACGAAGAAGTTATCTAACGGGAAAGAGGCGGAGGCGATGCCCACCGAGAAGTCTAGATCGTCACCACTCCGAGTTACCTCCACAATATTGAGCCAGAACAGCAGCACCTTCACGCTGACCCCGGAAAGGTTCGTGAGCCTGTCCTTGGAGATGTAACCGCTGATGGTAGATTTGTATTTGAGTTGGTACGATCCCTCCAGGGAAAAACTGCAGGAGCCGTTCAAATAGGCGCGGAATTTACCATTAGATTTGTCCAATTCGTAATCAAAAACTCCTTTAGGAAGAATACCCTCGGGAAAGTGATAATCCCGAAGGACCTCGTAGGCAGTGGGAGCTCCGTCGCCGATGGCGGTGGAGGACGTAAGAGGCGGTGATAGGAGGAGGAAAGTGGAGACGAAAAGAATGGCGGTGATAGACATGGCTACTGAAAACCTTGATTTCTCTTCTCTTCTGTATTGAATTTTCTGTGATGCACTTCTCTCAAACAAATCAAACAATTGTTGATTCTGTTGGCAGTAAGGGTTCGAGAGACAACGGCAAATGCTCGATGCTGCTGGCATTGTTTTGACCAACGGATGAAACCAAACCAAACCAAACCAAACGTCACCGTTTTTCGATGTGGGCCACGCGATGATGGTTTGGTACAAGCTATAAAATTTGTCATATATCACGGTCAAACCAAAAAAAAAAAAAAAGGCATGGATCACAGAATGGACAAATTATAAGTATACATTATTCTTAGACATAAAAACAAAAATGGTATTACGGATAGTAGCTCTAAATTTTGAAACATGACTCTAATTGATGAATTATTGTCGCATTTACTATGAACTTCGGTTTTATTTTGAGAATCCCAATGCGTGAAGAAAAGAAGAACTAGTATATTTGAATTGACAATTTTATAAAAGGATTATACAAAAATACAATTCATTATGGAAATGATATTTTAAATTAGAGTTTGTTAGGGAGAAGTGGACTTCTTCTCTCCATTACATTCATTATTTAAACAAAATAAAATAAAAAAAGAACTAAGGAAGCTCAAATTCACCGTATGGTTTTCCTTCCAAATTTCTCACTGCTCTCTTTTCCGCGAGGAATGGGGACACTCATCTCATAAATAACCCTTTGCAAGTTACTTCCTCACATCACACTTGAACAAGGCTTAAGGAAAAAAAGGAAAAAAGAAATTGACTTTTCTCACCATTAACTTTACGTCTTTCTCTCTTATTCATAGGCTTCATCGACACTAAGTTTGAAGAATCAAAGGAGACAGGGAGTATAAAAAGTTAAATGGTTAAGTCTCTTCTGAATCGCACTAAGATGATGATAAGTTAAAATTAATAGTTGATAAAGAAATTAAACTATTAAATTATTTTTTTTAAAAGTTGTATTACTTTTTATTTTATTTACTAAATTATTAATTTTAACATATGACAAATATATATATAGTCTCATAGACTTGAATCTACAAGAATATTTCTTTTTATAATTATTAAATTTAAAACCAAACATCCAATAACAAAGATTGGTTTTAAATAATCTTAATTTCAATAAAAAAAATCCCAAAAAATTCGATTCATGCCTTTTTATCCATTTTGACTTGATTATTGATTTTTTGGATTAATTGACTCAATTTCACTTATATTTTAATGTATGAGTTTGGAAACAAAAAAATGTTGTATTTAAAATAAGTTAATCTTTTATAATGTAGTAAATTAAGATTTAAATTTTTATTAAAATATATGTTTACATTTAATATTTTGTATTATTTTTAACAAAAGTGTTTATAATAAAAAATATGAAAAAAATTAATTGGATGAAGGTTTAAAAAATAAAATAATGTAGTTAAGGATAATTAACTTAAATTGTTTAATTTTTTTAATGTGTAGAATCTACCTAAAAATTTAACTACTTTAATCGATGTCTTTTAATGCCTGCGAATATTCTTGAATTGTGCTTCGACAAAAAGTGTCACCTTTTACGCCCTCCACACCGCGGACGCCCAAGTAACTTTCTACTTTTCGAAAATTTGTTTCCTTCAAAGTCATTACTTACTCATTTTTGTAAAAATTCAAGGTATCAAGTCACATTGATTTGAAATTTAATTTTTATCAGACTAAAAATATTAAATTAAAATATTTTCTAATAAGTATAATTCTCAAAATTTAATTTTATCTCCTTCTTTTTACAAAAAATTCATTTTAACCGACAACTTGATATTGTTAATACTTACTCTTTTGTTGGCTTAAGCTAGTTGACATTGTTAATACTTAATAATGAGGCGTTTTTTTAAAAAAAAAACATTCTTATTTTAATTATTTAACCTTTTAATCTTAAAAGTTCATAATTTTTATTATTTATTAATTTCCCGTCACTTAAAAATTATACACATTAATTCTAAAATTTAGGGTAAAAAATATCATTATAAACATAAAAGGACATTTCCTGTGGCTATTATCTCATACGTTTTACCAATGAGTCAATCTTTAAGTTGGTCTCTTGGGTCAATTGACACATTCTATGTACGCCCATTTAGTAATTGCCAATATAATTTTTTTAAATAAAAAGAAAGATAAATGTATATGAAGTTATTTATATTTTTGTTATTAAATTTTTTAATTAAAATAAAATATAAATTTTTTTAAAAAAAATTAATCATAAGAGAGATAAATTTATAAATTATACATTTATTAATTTTTTATTAAACAACTTAATAATAAAACTATAAAAATTGCATTTAAATTTGTCTTTTGAGAGAAAGGGTGTTACTCTAAATTCTATTACCATAAATGGGTATCATTAATAATTCACATGGACGCGCTTATTTCTTACCCCTCAAAAACCTCAATGGTATTAAAAACGAACCAACGCGGGGAATCTTTTTTGTTTTCTTTTCCCTCACTATATAACACTGTTGGGAGTAGAGTTAGTATTGCGCGCAGTTTTCAACATGGAAGAAGCGGGCGCAAGGAACAACTTACACATGAAGGTTTCTAAAATGCTTCTGGACTCTTGAATTTTACCCTTCCATGTTTTGTGACTTCAGTTGGGTTCACCACTGAATTGATGCCTTTCTTTTTCAGTTTTTCTTAAATAATGTGTGAAGTTTTCAAAATTGCATCTAAACTCCTGCATTTGACTGGGGTTTTTGTTTACTTCTTCCTCATACATTTGTATGACTTCAAATTATGATACTTGCGCAGGGAGTATCGATGTCAGTGACATTGCAATTAGCGTTTCAAAGCGTAGGAGTTGTGTATGGTGATCTTGGAACATCACCTTTGTACGTTCTTCCTAGCACTTTCCCGGACGGCATCAAAGACAACGATGACATTTTGGGGGTTCTTTCCTTGATTTATTATGTCATCACTCTCATCGTTCTCGTTAAATATGTTTTGATTGTTTTACGTGCTAATGACAACGGTGAAGGTAACACCATTCCAACCTTTCGTAATACGATGATTTTATTTTACGTTTGACACATCCAATCTTGATGCATACCAATCAATAAGAGAGAAACTTGATTGACAATTCACTTCTTTATTTTGTATGACAGGAGGGACGTTTGCAATGTACTCTCTGCTATGCCGTTACACAAAAGTGGGAATGATTCCTAATCAACAAGCAGAGGACGCTAATGTATCTAATTATCAGTTGGAGTTACAAAACAGTGGCCCTATGAAAAGGGCTTTGAGGATCAAGTCTACCTTGGAAAGCAGTCCTTTTGCCAAGTTCCTTTTATTGATGATCACTATGCTTGGCACTTCCATGCTTATTGGGGATGGTATCCTCACTCCTTCCATCTCTGGTTAGTCACTTTCTCTTCCTTTCTTTCTCACTTTACCTTCAAATTTCATACTTTTTATATGTCTAATTAAATAACTAAAACCATTATTTATGAATTTCTTTTACATTTTAAACATGTTTAAAACTATATCATGTCACTGGCTGGCCGCTTACATCACTTAACATACTTTTCTTGTATCTCACTGGATGACGTATGCTAATTATTTTTACATGGTGCAGTTTTATCAGCTGTTGAAGGCATTAAGCGTAGTAATTCATCCATAACAGAGGGTATGTATGTATGTACTCGTTAATGTTTTTGTGATTTATTATTTGCAAATCAGGGTGCATGTTTTTTTTTTTCCCTATCTTTTATTTAACACAAAAATTCTTTACAACTTACAAGCACTAGTGTTGAAAAATAAACAAATCAAATTGGTCATTCTGATCTTCCTGTTAGAGCTTATGCAACCGTCTGTTCGCAGATAAGATTGTTCTGATATCTATATCAATCCTGATCTTCTTATTCATGGTTCAACGTTTTGGAACTGACAAAGTAGGCTACACTTTTGCCCCCATTCTATCTCTATGGTTTTTATGTATCGGAGGCATTGGCGTTTACAATTTCTTCAAGTACGAGCCAGCTGTCATCAAAGCCCTGAATCCACTATACATAATAAAATACTTCATGAAGAAAAAGAAAGAGGCTTGGATTTCTCTTGGTGGAGTTCTGTTGTGCTTAACAGGTTATCATGTCCTTTCATTATGTATATTTATCCCACTATCCTATCGCTTTCATGTATAAAGTTGTAGATATTATGCTTGCCAAAACCTCAAGAATTGGTGGGAAATGCAGGAACTGAAGCCTTATTTGCCGATGTTGGTCATTTCTCAGTAAGGTCCATACAAATAAGTACGTGTTCTCTGGTTTACCCAGCTATCATGTTAGCTTACAGTGGGCAAGCCTCCTATCTCCGCAAACACAATGAAGATGTTGCAGATGCCTTCTTCACTTCCATACCAAGTAATTCAGTATAACCACTAATATCAATATTACATCAAGTTTATATCTAACAATGGGTATTTGTTATGCAGGCCATCTATATTGGCCAGTGTTCGTGATAGCTATTTTGGCAGCAATCATAGCTTCTCAATCTTTGATCTCTGGGACTTTCTCTGTAATCCAACAATCCCTATCACTAGGTTGTTTTCCTCGTGTCAAAATTGTGCATACATCAACTGAGTATGAAGGCCAAATATACATCCCTGAAGTTAATTACCTCCTCATGATACTTTGTATTGCTGTTACTGCTGGGTTTAAAACTTCCACAGCAATTAGCAGTGCCTATGGTATTTTGACTAACTCTTTTATATACTTGGCTTTTATCGTGTTAACTTGACTAACAATAGATTGTGTAATTTGTGGATGTAGGGATAGCGGTGGTGTTTGTAATGACACTTACATCTGCGTTACTAGTGCTAATCATGCTAATCATATGGAAGACACAAGTATTTCTTGTTCTCGCCTATGTTGTGGTGTTTTTCTCTGTGGAGCTTCTTTTATTAAGCTCAGTGCTATACAAATTTAATCAAGGAGGGTATCTTCCTCTTACTTTTGCTGCGGTGTTAATGGCCATTATGTACATCTGGAATTATGTTTATCGACGAAAGTACTATTATGAGTTAGAACAGAAGATATCTCCAGAATGGGTTCATGACTTTGCTACTAATACCAACTTGTGTCGAATTCCTGGCTTAACAATGTTTTACTCAGAGCTTGTTCAGGGCATTCCGCCTATTTTCAAGCATTATGTGGCCAATGTGCCAGCATTGCCCTCTGTTCTTGTGTTTGTGTGTATCAAGTCCTTACCGATTAGTAAAGTTCCTTTGGAAGAGAGGTTTCTTTTTACTCAAATAGAACCAAAAGAGCTTCATATTTTTCGTTGTATTGCAAGATATGGATACACCGACGTGCGCAACGAGAAAGAAGCTTTTGAGAAGTTGCTGGCTGAAAAGCTGAAGGAATTTATTGTTGAAGAAGCTATGGTGAACCAAGAGAATGTGGAAACAGAAATTGAGATTCTTGAGACGGCACTAGGAGCAGGTATTGTTCACTTAATTGGTGAAACTGAGGTGATTGCTAAAAGAGGAGCGAATATAGGGAAAAGGATGGTGATAAACTATGCTTACAATTTCTTAACCAAAAACTTGAGTCAAGCTGACAAAGTATTTGATATTCCCCATGAGCGTATGGTTAAAGTAGGAATGACTTATGAACTTTAATTAGGAGATAGCAAGTACTTTTTTTAGTTTGTTGTTTGTCTTATAATAAAAATTGTCACATTTTACTCTCATGTTGTCCTGCCATGGACTATGGCTCTTCATCAATAAAATTGGCCTTTTGGGTGTGTCTTTTAAAATTTGTCATTAAATACATAACCTAATTATAAAAAGGAGAATATAATGTGTGATTAGATACAATCTTAAGATTCAAATCTTAATTACCGTTTTATTCTAATTTCCTAATCTTCTCCAAAAAAAAAAAAATTATTTTAATTTTAACGATTCATATATTTTGTTGTGGCTTATATTTTGTTATTTAGATATATTGTATTTCTTTCATGTTTTTCAGCTTAAGAAAAATTTTGGTATTACCACATATAACAGTATACCTTCTCAAATAATCAGTCTTTCTTTAAATTTGTCCTAGTAATTCTAATTAGTTAAATAGAGATCTATCAATTAATTTAGGTTTATTTTAAAAGAAAAAGAGAATAAAATTAAAATTATTACAAAATATAAATATTAAAAAATAAATTGTTTAACTTTTATTTTATTTTAGTTATATTAGTTGTAAATCATAAATTTAATAATTATATTAATAATAATTATGAAGTTATTTCGATCGAAATTATTTAAGTTGTAACTTTTTTTTTTGGTCATAGGTAGATTCATATATAATTCCAAAAAGTAGAGGTGTAATCTTAGAAAATTAAAAAAAAAGGTTATATTACTTACATTTTTAAAGGAGGGAAAAATAATTTACCTTAAAAAAATAGAAACCTAATTTTCTTTTTTAAAGAATATATATATATATATATATCTATATATATATATTATAGAGAGACAGCCAACACGGTTGGGAGCGATCCGAGTTGACTCGGGATAAAATTGTTGCAAAAAATATCGAATAAATGCATTTAACCCTAAAAAAAACCCTAGCGTTGTCTCGTCGCTTCTTCCACCACCACCACCACCAGCAGCTCGTACGGTAGACAGAACCAGTCCATTCGCCATGGTGTGTTCACCTCTAAGCCCATTTCCTTGTTGCTTACTTTTTCTGTTCTCACTTAAATCAAATTGCAGGGAATCGATTTAAAAGCAGGAGGTAAGAGCAAGAAGACAAAGCGAACCGCTCCCAAATCTAATGATATTTACCTGAAGCTCCTTGTCAAGGTATCTTCTCTCTCTCTGAACCTTACTCTTTCTTCCCTTTCTGCTTTGACCACGCTACTGTTGCTAACTGATACGTCTTGTCATGTTTCCAGCTTTACCGTTTTCTTGTTCGAAGGACTGAGAGTAAGTTCAATGCGGTGATTCTAAAACGGCTTTTCATGAGCAAAGTCAACAAGCCTCCTCTCTCTCTCTCTCGATTGATTCGTTTCATGAAGGGAAAGGTACCTATCTCTTTGGTTTGGAACTTCGTCTAGTTTAGTTCAGTAATAGCTTTGATAGGGTATAATCAAATAGTTACATCATCTGCTGAGACAAAATAATTGGTACATGATAGAAATTAATTACTAAGAAAATGTTTGTTTGAAACCTTGTGTACTGTACAATTACTGAGAAAGAAGAGAATATATCAACATTTGTTATGTAATATTATAATCAGTGGTTTTAATTTGATTTTTTTTTGTTTTGGGTTCATGCATTAGGAGGACAAGATCGCTGTAGTTGTTGGGGCAGTGACTGACGACATTCGGGTGTACGAAGTCCCAGCTCTGAAGGTGACTGCCCTGAGGTTCACAGAAACTGCCAGAGCTAGGATTGAGAAGGCTGGCGGAGAGTGCCTGACATTTGATCAGTTGGCTCTTAGAGCTCCTCTGGGCCAGAACACGGTCTGAATTTTAGCGCTACTCTATCTGCTTCTATTATCATTACATTGGATTTTAAATGTGATTTTTGTTCTGAATGTATTGACTTAAAGCATTATAGTCTTCGTTCTGATGTAGAGTTTTTCCATTTTTTATAATGAGAATGTTTAATGATAGTGCCATGGTATAGGAAAAACTAGGTTGTTAGTACGAATAGTGCCTCCTTATTAGTTATGGATTGAAGTTATAGGAGGTTAAAACAACCTTAATGAAAAGAATCTGAGAGATTGCAGAACTACCGCGTTACTTATTTTAGCTGTTGTGCTCTTTATCGCCATGAGCAAATGAATATGAACTTTAGTTGATTTTAATCAGGAGCCTGTTTGTGGGTCACTTTGCTCTTCTAATGAATTATTGTTTTTGGAATTGTTAGATACATTGTTATCAAATTTCGATTGATATCACAAATCAAAAGACATTTTTGAATAATGAATTGTGAATGATATCGAATTGGAAGATTCAGGAACAAATTATTAACTGCAAGTGAACAGCTGGTTTAGGGTGGGAGGGTTAAAGATAGATGAAGAGGTAGGGATATAATGGGAAACCTTGTGTGAAAAATTGAAAAGGCTAACTCCATGCTAGGAGTCCCTCATCTGGTAGAAAAGACAGAAAGTTGTTCTCACTCCTTTATGTACGTGGTGTTTCTTGTGTGATAAGTGCTGTCAAGGGTTTGTAAGATAATTAACTAATCTTGTTCTGAAACTACAAATTTGTCCATAGAGGAGAAGAGTGACACTCTAGCTTTTATAGGTTAACGTCAAAACTGTTCTCTTGTTTCTTTTGTACTGTTATCAATGGGAGAGAAAAATAATGCGGGAAGTGCATTCCATTTTAGTCCAGTCATTGGAATCTTTGGAAATTTATAAAATTGTAATTGTTGTATTCTCATTATTTTGTTCTTTGTATTGAGGAAATTGTTGACGTGACTCTGAAGCAGACTTTCTCTTTGGAATTATGTTAGGTTCTCCTTAGAGGTCCTAAGAATGCCCGCGAAGCTGTCAAGCACTTTGGGCCTGCTCCTGGTGTGCCCCACAGCCACACCAAACCCTATGTCCGTTCAAAAGGAAGGAAATTTGAGCGGGCCAGAGGAAGAAGGAACAGTAGAGGCTTCCGAGTTTGAGTTATGTGGTTTAAGCATCAAGGATATTTACCTTATTGTTATTACATTTTATGTATGGTTTTCTCCCACTTGTACTGTTGGAACAGTTTGCTTGTGTTAATTTTCATTTGCTGAAAAGAGTTAAGGCCCGCTGGACTACAATTTTGTTCTGAGAACAGACTTACGAATGAAGAACCTTTGAAAGGTTTTATGAGTAGCTTTTCTTTCACTTCTGAAGAGGGTTATTGTACAATTATTTTTCATTTTATGTTTTCTGCAATTTGGCGCAGTAGAACAGGACATAAGATCGTAGCTCCCTGTTAATACCCTGTCTGACATATCATAGATTTGTTTTTCTGGGCACGAGTGATTAATTTCAAGTCATGATAGATGGCATCCCATTTTTATTGAAAATTCTGCTGCGCTATGATTGTTTTTAGGGGTGAGTTACCACATCCTAAATCTTAACGCTGTTATTATCTTCTGGAATGAGAAAGAGAGGCCATTGAATATCTGCACAATGCTGGCTTACGAGAGTGAGAAAGTCGGGGGACCGCAAAAGGGATGGACTTGAAATCTTTCAATCTCATAGAAGATTGAGTGTTAATGCATGACAGAGACAATAAATGCAGTGTGGGGGTATTCTAGAGGTGAGTTTTATGTGTCCCTATTCCTTATCTCTTTTTCTCTAACTTTTATTTTCTTTTGCATTTTGTACGTAGAATGATTCAATTTCACAAAAAAAAAAAAAAGGAATTGGGAAGAGTCGCATGGTTCATGCAGATAGAATTCGAAAATATCTTCTGTTTTCACTCTTTGATCGAGATTTTCATAGTTAAAATGTGTGAGATTGTCTCACGAAATTAAAAGCTCGATTGGAAATTACGCAGTTGTCAACGACCAACTATTGTTCCATGATTAATTAGATTTATGTTTTTTGATAAAACAAGATATATTTAAAGAAAAATATTTATATTTATTTGTCATTAATTTTTTTAATTAAAGAATAATATATATTTAGTTTATATAATTTATCTTTCGTGTGATTGATTATTTTTTAAAAAATATTTATATATTTTTTTATTAAAAAATTTAATAACAAATATAAAAAAATTGCATAAGTCAGATTCTGACTTAAATTAACTATTTTTGGTACATGTTAAACGCGCTAATTAAAGCATTAGGTATATCACACATTTTCAAATAATGCGCCTTTGTTCTACTTCTTTATCTTCACAGTTCACATGCATATATATATATCCACAAGGAATATAAAATACCTAAAGAAAATAGTGGGAAATGCCTAATTAGTTGAATGACGAGTCGTATATGATTGCTGAAACCCTATTCCACGCCGTGGCCACAATTCTGATAAGCTTGGCATCTTTGATTAAAATGCAGAAGAATCTGACTAACCAACTTGTGGCTTTCATGTCCTTTTCTATCTTTTCTGCACTTTCCCCATCCTTTTTTCACCCAACTTGCAACGCAACCATGTAATTATATGTTATAAACCATGGATTTGAATCTTTTAAAATAGAAGAAAGAAGTAAAATATATGAAGTAAAAGAAAATTAATTAAAAAAATTGAATCCTGATTCAAGATCAATCCTTTATCTATATTTTTTTAATTTTTTTTATTTCACTCTCAACTCAAAAACTTTATCCTTGCTTCAGAAGATTCCTTTCTGAAAACAATGACGGCTGGTTCTATACTATACACGTGCATTGACTGATCATATTCCCATATATCTAATTGGATGAAACAGGTCCATATTTCTAGGCATTAGGCAATGTCAGATATCTCTTGCTTGCTAGAATCTTGGCCCTTATGTAATAGAATCATTTTCAGTCTTAAAATTCTAAATTACTATCACTAACTAATAAGTCTTTTACAAATAGAATTCCTTTGTCTTCAATTTGAAGCATTCATCGATCATTGTCTTATGTTTTTGGAGAAAGAAGGACAGATTAAATTTTTTTGTATTTTGGAAGAAATTCCTTTCTGCTTTTAGAAAACTTGCTAATCCTCCCCAATTAAAAGTGCCTTTTTTTTAATTTTAAGTCCTTTGAGTTGACAATATATAAATGTAATTACTACCTAAATCATAAATAATTCAGTTCACCGTCTAATAAATTTACATAATTCTAATTGAAGTTTTGGTTGCGAAATTGCCTTTCAGTACTTTCACTTTCATCAATAAAATGTAAATAATATGGATGAGGGGTTGATGTAAGACAAGTTATAAGGAAAGATAAATTCTTATGTAAATTATATATACATACTTTATCATACAATGAAGAGAAGAAATTAAATTTTTATTGTAAATAATTAATTTTTACTCTTCATTATGATAGAAATTGACTCTAGTTTATAGGCGAAAAGATAGCGTGTGTCATTTTGCAGTAAAAAAAGCATATAATGAAAATGACAAAGAATAACATAATGGCGGCTGATAATTCCGAACGACTAGTTTTTTTTTTGTCTTCTTCTGATAATCTGTTTATAATGTGCTATTTTGCAAGCAATCTCGTTTTTTCTTTTCTATTATCTACTTTAAAACATTGGATATGTCCATTGCACCGTCCCTTCTCTGCTTTCTAGAAGCATCGTAGAAAATTTATACTCTCCTTTTATTCTTTTCCCATTTTCTAAAGTGTTTTTTTTTTTTATTGTTCGCATTTACATAATATTATCACTTTTTATTGAACTGTACTTTTCAAATAGTGAATGTAATTATGTGTTATTTTTTTTCTCCTCTACTTTAAAGACTATTGAATAGAGAGGCAGCATGTGAGCGCATATGCATCCACCTCCTAATTGTTTTATCGTGAATTAAAAATTTGATCTCTAAGCATTAAGTATGCACCGCCACTCTTATTAACAAGGTTTGTTTATGAATAATACAATGAATTAATATTTAAAATTTTATTAAAAAAATTTGAGAGTACTTCAAAAAATATGCTGTCTTTAATAGAATTATACGTATAAAAAAATACATTAAAAAAAGGTTAAGATAATGATGAACTTGAAGAAATATACAAATTTTTGTGATTCTTTACCAAAATTTCATTGTTCACGTTTACATACCGTTTGAAGAAAATTGTAAGTTTACTGAATTAAATTCATACTCAATCACATTTTCATTACTTAACCATATTTGTTATAATAAAATATATTAGCATGACTTAATTTATATAATTAACTTCGTTGAATAAAAAAAAATTATTCATTGTTTGAGCCATTCTGTTACCAAACAAGATATTAGTGTTGATAATTATCATTAAAGTGAACTAACTCAAAAAAAGAGGTGGGGCAGTCTCATATAAAGTGGAAAATTAAAATGGAAAGCATAAAAGGAAGGCGTATCATATCACAATCCACGGAAAACTAAGATTCTATCTATATCCTTTTAAAAAAATGAAGTTGTATAACAATATTATGATATTTTTAAAATGGATGAAAAGACGAGAATTGAGGAATTTTATGATGAGCAACAAAATTGATAGGTCGGCCGTACCCTTACATGGACATAGAATTAGGCACCAAACAAATACATCAAAAAAATCTTCGGCCATGACAAATGGTTTTAGAATAAAAAAATATTTAAATATACTTTTTATATTTTTATCATTAAATTTTTAATTAAAATTTTACATATACATATATTTTATACAATTATTTGTTATGATTGATTTTTTTAAACAAAATTTTTACTTATTTTATATTGATTAAAAAATTTAATAATAAAAATATAAATAATTATGTACAAGTTAGATCCGAATAAGTAATTGGATCCAAGTAAACCCGAAAATAATAGCGTAATTGAAAAGCCCATTATCCAACAGCTTATTTAAAATGGAGAAAATAAATAGGAACTTTCCTGTTAGCTTCCCTCCTTCCACTGTATCAGTATTATACAGAATAAATAGCCAAAACGGCCTTCTCTACCATCTGACTCTCATGGATATGGATATGGACGCTGATTCACACGCTAAGTTTGCCGATAACGGCAAGGTCATGCTTGGCTCTGCCATTATTCTCTTCCTAATACTATTCATCGTTATTTTCCTTCGCACCTCCGCGTACTCCTGCTTCCGTCGCCGTCGCCGTCGCCGTCACCCTCCCAATCGAAACCTCTTTCCTACTCTCTCTGCCTCCGCCGCCTCCAATAGCAAGGGACTTGACCCTTCCCTTTTCAAATTCCTCCCCACCTTCAATTACTCCTCCGCCACCCACCGCCTTCCGCAGGAATGTGCCGTGTGCATATCAGAGTTCGAAGAAGACGACGAAGGCCGCATCCTCCCAAACTGCAATCACGGTTTCCACAGCCATTGCATCGACGCGTGGTTCCAATCTCACTCCAGCTGCCCAATATGCCGAGCTCCGGTGTTACCCTTGAAAATCCCGGCACAGAAAACGGAGGCGTGTGTTCCGGAGGGAGAATTAGCGAGTTGCTCGTATCTTCCGCCGCCGATTGGGTGCCCGAGGAAGGAGTTAGATGTAGAGATGGTGAGCATAATGGTAGAGGTGAGACGGGAGGAATTAGATGGCGGAGAGAACGGACCGAAAAGTTCCGATGAACAGATTCTGAGATTGAAGAGGATTTGGAGGTAGTAGCGTATAGCCGATGTTACGAGTGGGGCCACCCAGTACAGTGCCTAGGTGGCGTTTTCATGGCTGACGTGACTAATATTTTATTTGCTTTATATTATTCATGTCTTGACTTTTCTTTGACGCTGCGCATTTCAAAATCAAGATGTCGGTTTGTCGTAAATTAGGTTGGAAATATCTGTCCTACTCCTTTCTTTGTAAATATTCACTGTTTAAATAAGGATTCTACTAGCTTTTGAGGTTTCAGTTTTCGTTAACTGAACCCTCTTTTTTCTTTTTGGTGTAACAATCATCACCAGCTCTTCTCCGGGAATAAGGTTGTCGAAGCGCAAAACACAAGATGATGATATGATATACTATTTCAATTTTATAATTTTGATGATTCATTTAAGATAAAGTATTATGTTACTTTATTTATGTATGCGTTAATTAATTATATTAATTAATATATAAATAAAAGTGATACAATATAATTAATTAAATATATCTCTTCATTTAGAGTATGCTATATATATATATCAGAAAGTGATTTTTTTCTCTTAAATATATTTCAAAATCTTGACATACATGTTAATTTTTATTAAAAATATAATTAAGACAAAAATGTTGAGAATGTCATCCTTGTTAGTATTTACCAACCCAGGCGGTGTTATTGATTCACGTTCAATTGTGCCTATGATTGCCATGTAGAAATTGATGGGGATTCCTTTGACTTTTTGCTTGAGAGGTTACTATTTGATTGAGGGCCATTAATAGTTTTACTTTTAACTTTTAAATTCTTTTTGCACTCAAATCTGACCCACTACTTAAGTTACCACAATCACTCCCGTGCCATTTTGCCTTTAGGTTAGTCCATCGTAAATCATTTGAAACTAAAATTTCAGTATAAAGTTATTTTTTTGGCCCAATAATTTTAGTACAAAGTTGAGGGCCATTTGTTATGAAAAGGTATCAGTGTTTTTATCTGAAAAATGACTAGCAAACAAACCAAGACGCCAAATGCGGGCCTAAACCCATAAGCACAATGACAGTATGACACCAGGCCCACTAAGTCTGGGAGATGGAACAAAGAAAACAAAGGCAACCAACCGTTACAAGCAACAAAATCCAATCTCAAAAATGTTCTTTTTTTTGTTTGGTCCAATTCATAACGTACTGGCAAAGCCAGCATATCTGAAATTTAATCCAAGATATTTTTCAAAAAAAAATAAAAATCAATGTAAGAGATGTGAGATTTCTGAGACCCCCTCGACTTTCTTCCGACGAGATCTTAATTAGTTTGAAGAGTTCCTCACAAAAGGGTGAAGACCTAAAAAAACATTGACGTTACCTTATCCTAATTAAGGAATGGACCTTACGCTTTCAAAAGTCAGCAAATTTTTGAAGCCTCACAATTAGCATACAAATATCGACCACAAGAGAAAACGGAAAAATCAAAATTACTAGCTACTATACGCGTATAACAAGAGTAATATCATTTTTTGGTAAAAATATTTTAAATTCCTAAATATAGATTGGCCAAAAAAAAAAGTTGCTAAATTTAGAGTTTGAATAGGAAAGGAGAGTCCAAAAAAGTATGTCACATAATGGGAGCAGTTTATATAGAGACGATGAGGTTCAGAAAGCCAATTCAGGCACCAAAAAGAGAAGGGTTTGAGGAATAAAAAAAAAGAAGGAAAAATGAAGAACATTAATAATGTTGTATGGGTAATGGCGTTGTGCATGTGCATGTGGATGCCGATGGTGGTGCCTCACCAAATGATTTCACAGGACTCAATAAAAGGGAAGGATCTAATAAACAAGGTATGCGAGAAAACGGCATCAAAGGAAGTGTGTACGAGAGTGCTTGAATCAGACCCAATGGGTGAAACAGCAGGATTAGAAGAACTGGCGATGATATCTCTGAAGGAAGCAAGGGCAAATGCGTCAGACATAATAAATCACTTGAAATTGTTGGTGATAAATGACAGTTTGGGCCCTGATGTGCAACAGGGTATGTCTGATTGCTTGGAGACATTGGGTGACTCAGAAGAGCAGCTTGAGGATGCAATAGCTGCACTTTTGGTGAAAGCCTTGGCCGACACTCAGAGATGGCTCCAAGTAGCCTTGGCCGCAGTGGATACCTGTCGAGGTTACCTTCATGGAAACGATCGTCTCCTCATGCATAAGGAGGAGAACTTTCGCCTCATGTGCGATATCTCCTTGTCCATCTGCAAGTCCTTGGAATCTGGAATCTAGTAATTCTTCCTCCTCTCTTTTTCTATCCCCTTCCCCTACCTATAATTAATTAATATTCTGCTCTTTAATTTATAGTTATATATGTGATAACAATTTACTATAACGTCATATGCCTCTGTTGTCACATTATATTGCAATTACATAACAATACCTTCTTCCTGGTCTACATATATATAAATATGTTTTCTCATTTCTGGGGTTTACAGTGATGGTGAACATGCAGAAACTATAATTATATAGATATTACTCATATTAGAGAAAAAAAAAAAACAGATAGCACGGGTCACGACGAGTACTTTTTAAATATAAGTTTCCTTCCTTAAGACGAGTTTTATTTGTATTAATTGAAGCACGTGGGATAATGGCAGCACAAAGCCGAGACCAAAAGCGCCTTCCATTTGAGGTTGTGCACTCGCAGAAGTGAGGTGATCAATTAAACTAATGTTCGACACCTTTCCCTTGTGAAAAAAGGTAGAGTCTATCTTAAATAATTATGGTCCGTGTCATGTGCGAATCATGTCTGAATTAGCTGTCTAAAAATAATAAATATATAAATAAAAGAAGGAAGAAAGATAATAAAGCGATGAAGGAATTAGTCGGTGATGAAAAGTGATATAGATATGCCAGTACTGGCAAATGGAAAAGAGCTTGTCGGTAAGAAAAACTGGGTCTTAATCTGGAATTGACAAATAAATAACTTGATTAAAGCCAGATCACCGTTTCATGCACGTCTATTAGCAATCCCTTCTATGTCACCATCCTCAAATTAGTCTACCTATCATTTACGTAGTCGTGGATCAAATTTTTCCTTTCCAATATATTATTAGGGAATTGAGTCTATCAAATGAATTTAATATATATTAACAATTAAGTAAATAAAAATAAAAATAATTTTTTTTACGACTTCTAATCCATTCATCCATTAAAGGTGATTTCTTTTAGAGTCTTGCTAATCAGGGTCGGTTTAAAATTAATATTTTATTATGTTATTTAATGTATTTTATAATCTTTTCAATTACCAATAATAAATGCACAATTTGTGTTTAAGATTAAAAAAAATTACCCTTATAAATAGAAATTTTAAATTTTAAATTTTAAAATTATAAAATTTTAGATCTAATGAGGCTTTTTTAGATAATTTTCGTAAATATTCTTTGGCTAATTATCTATGATAATTTGTGTCCATGTGTGTGTGTATATATATAGGTTTATGTTTTATAATTTTATAATTTAAGATTTAAAAAATTTAAAAAATTGTAAAACATAAATCCTATAAATATATTGGCGTTTTATTTAATTTTAGAAATTTTGTATTTATTCTTTATTAATTGTATATGGTAATTTTTTATTATAAATATTTCTGAATTTATATTTTATAATTTTATAATAGAAGATTTAAAATTTAAAATTTATATTTACGAGAATAAAGTTATCTTAATTTTAAAATAAATTTTGTATTTATTATTAGTTGTTAAAAAAGTCTTAAAATACATTAAATAGCATTACAAAATATTATTTTTAAGAACATTTAATATTCTTTAATTAATATTTTTAAGGCACTGATTAGTAATATTTTTTTTGTATATTTTGCATATAAAAAATATTCACTTTTCGATAACTGTGACTAAGTTCCCTTGTTTAAATTTTCGAAATGTTCCTCTCTGAAGTTGTGCATGGAGCCATGGACCGGTTTATTTTACGAATACCAAAAAAATAAGGCAGATACTTGGAGGACACATTTAAATTTTGTAATTTTCGTTTCTTCCATTTGTCTTGGAATTTTGACTTTAAAAGGAAAGCTACAAAGTACCCTTTTAGGCAATGTGTATATAATAATAATATGCATAATTAGTGAATGATGCCATGGAAGCTGCTACAAGAGCAACGAGACATAAACAAAAACGCATACAGATAAGTACAAAAGCAGAGGAAGTCTCTACTTTTTTCTGAAAAAATATGCCGAGGAAATAAAGATCTTTTACATTTACCTTTGGCTAATTGGAATGTAAATTTGCAGACGAATAATGTAATTAACTTTGGTGGCTTAATACATATCAAACTAAATATTGAAACAATTAATGTATTAATTATAACAAATCTTGAAATTGTACATGTTTGTACGGTACCAGATTATTTGCGTAAGAAGAAATTAAAAAGAATAAGTTAATTAGAAGAAAAATGTCTATATTAAGTTGGCGGCGTAAGTGACACCAGTGAGAGGCAACCAGCTATCTCCGAGCAAGAAATTGGAGACGGTGAAATTAGCTGCATCCGTAACGTTGATGATATGGTAACCTTGCCACGTCACTCTGTTGGCGGTGCTGGAGCCAGGCCCATTGTTATTAAACTCAGCGTAATACAAAGTGGTCAAGGCAAAATCACCATCCCATTCTCGCCAACCAGCACCATCGATGACGCTATCCATGAAGCTCTGCATATAAACCGTCCTGGAATACTGCTTCCACGGCCTCCCCAAGTACGTCTTCACCGAACCATCGCTTGAAGCCAAATCATCGGCTGCTCTAATACTGCAGTTATGGATGGAAATGCCCGTGACTTGATTGGGGTCGGTGCGACCCTGAGCAGTTATGGCGTTGAATTGCCCACTCATGGGTAAACGGGGATATAGATTGCAGTTTTGGAACACAACGGCGGCGTTTCCGAATATAAAATCTACTGTACCGTACACATCGCATTCTCTGTAGAATTGTCTCAGAGAATGTGCGTATAGAGTGTCTTGGTATCCCTCGAAGCTGCAACTGTAAAACGTGGATAAATCCGCACCGTTTCGAAGTGCAACCGCTTGATGCTTTTCTGCCCCTGCCGTGTTACGGATCGTCATGTTCACCCCCACGAATCCTTCTCCCACCACAGCTGCATGCCACGTCATGCACAAAAATGTTATTTCAAAAATAAATTAAACAATAACAAAGCATGTAATTTGAGAAACTGGTGTTAGTGAATAGTGTCTGTTGATCAATTACCAAAAGTTGCGGAGTTGAAGGTTGTCCACCCATCAACCACGCTTCGATTGCCAGTAATGATTGTCTTGTTGATACCATCTCCCACCATCATCAAGTACTTCTTTTTCTTATCGATGGTGACGTATTCTTCGTACACACCTGCGGTGACGTAGATGAGGAAGTACCCATCCGTGGAAGCAGACTTGTTTGGAGCAGCGGCAATGGCGTCATTGATGGTGGTGAAGTTTCCACTTCCGTCTTGGCTCACCGTTACCATGTCCTTTATGTTAACCTGGTCTCCCTCAAGCACCTTCCTCCGACTCACCGACTCGTAGATGGCGCGTGTTCTGCTAGACATCTTGAGCGGCAAACGCCCATTGCGGAACCCAAGTTGTTTGGTGGTGGGCTGAAACGCGGTCGTTTTCTTCTTGGTATTGGGAACCCACCCCTTTGTGAATAACGCTAAGGACACACTGTACAGCTTGGTGTCGTTGGAGAGTGGGACGGAGAGTCCGTTCTTGAGATTCCTAGCTGAGGCAGTGTCCTGAAGGCCGTCCAAGCAGGTTTGCTGGTTGGTTAAAATGGCACTAAGGAGGGTTTGGATGCTGTCAGCTTGCGAAGTGGGAAGAAATCTGGTTGTCTTATTGACGGTTTGGAAGGAATTGGAAAGGAAATCGAAGTTGAGCTCGCCAAGCGTCCGGCAATCTTCGAGAGCACGGATGGCGGCGGTGGAAAAGGAGGAGCGTTGCCGGAGGTACTTATCGACGAGGATCAAGAATTTACGAGACTGAGACAAGGATTTTCGGACAGAGAAACGACCATAGTCGTAGACATTGCCCGTTTGGGGAGGGAGGACAGACTTGCAATAAGATGGGTCTGGGGTGGAGCTGCATAAGGTTCCAGGGGAGACATTACTGGTGGGAGGGGTGTCTGCAAAAGCCATGGAGGCAAGCAGGGGTAAGAGAACAAGCACAGCAACAAGTGCCATTCTTGAGAGGGAACATAGCTTTGAAGCCATTGGGTTTTGAATGGGATTAACTAATGCTTCCTTTGCTTGAAAGTGTGAGTACTCAAGCTGGGATCAACTTCAATTTATAGGGGAAAGAGTTGACTTTAAATTATTATTCTTTTCTTAGAGAAATGAGTGTTTTGTATATATGTCGTATATAGTATATAGTATTTGTGAAGGCTATACGTTCTGTGAAGTCAACAATGTAAACCTGTCTAATGCGCGTAGGTGATCTCGAGTTGAAACTTGAAACCAATCCAGTGGTTGGGACGTATAGAAGGTGCCGATCTGTTATGCAAATTAATGTTTTTTTTATGCAACAATCTGGACGTGGTCAAATGGGTGTTGGAGAAAAACGAAAATTATTTCCATATGCATGGGGCATACATATACGGAAATTGGTTTAATTAGATTCCTTATTGATCTCATTTTGTATTAAATTTGGTGGCCTTTGAAATTGTGCACCTTTTAAAATATTGATCCCATAATTCACTAAGATTTCAGGATTATTTTATTTTCAACTATGGATTAGGTGGTGATTAAAGTAATGGGCGACTGTACCAAATTTTTGAAAATGTTTTGTCGTGTATGGCGGAGAATGAATTATTATTTTTTTAATTAACTTTCACAGATACTCTTAGCTATATCTTATATAGTATGCCATTGGAAGAACGGTAAATGTGGGTTTTTCTTTTTTGGGCCAATGAACGATCGCGGTGGTTGAGCGGATGGATTTGATTTGAGCATAAACTAGATATGAGCATCAGTACATCACAATCGTTACCAAATGACAAATTTCTGTTATCAGTTTCTATTATATCTGTGTTTCGTTCCTTTCGATCGTTTAGACAATATTGTAATTAAGATGGAGGTGTCAGGTGATTAATTTTGAAAATTGAGTTTATAATTTAAACTCGTATTCAATGCAAGGCATTGCACCACAATATTTTTGCAAGACTTCCAAAGTAACACAAAAAAGGAAGACGGATAAAAGTAAAGACAGCTAGCTGACTCAAAATGAAAAGGAAAATGTTTGGTAAAAATTTGCCTGTATTTTTGGTAGCAATGCATTAGGAATTATGCATGTAGTCAATATACCTAAACATCATGGGAGACCCGTATTCGTGTCTTTTGGACTAAACATTAAGATTAGGCAAATTTGAATACGAACAAGAATTACATGTTTGCGAAAACGCTCTACAAGACTACAAATTTATATATAGCTTGGACTACTGGGATGGTGCTTAAATTGGTAATATATATGAGAACTGAGAATCTTAATTATCCAATTTACAAGTAAACTGTTAATTTGACAGTATCATTTTTAATTACGTTATATCACTAATTGATTGAAGACTATGTGATTGACTCAGACTAGCTAGTTTTTACAGCCGGGAAAAACAATGTTTACTTCATAGTTTATTGATACCTAAGAAAAATGTTGACTTTGTACTCTTTGTTTCCTTTTGCTCACCCAAAAAAAGAAAAATGTTGACTTTTGACTTTATATCACTTATATATGTGTAAAGTTAAACGCGTAACTGTTTGTGATTCTATATAGCAATTTGAGGTACGTTTGAGACGGTGAATGGGCCTACCTTACTCTCAGTGTATCTGGGGAGTTTCAATATGTGCCAAAATTTGCAAGCTGGGTTCAACACATTGAGTGAGAAGACTCGGAAGTCTTAATTAATTTAAGACTACTTATGTCTTCTATGCAGAATTGGAAGGGTCTCCCCCTAGTTAAACCTTTCCGACGCAACGCGGAAACTCATGTGCTACAGTAAGAAAGAAGCTTCGTGCACGTCCACATTTTGGTGCTAGATTTTGACTGTTTTGAAAATTGAAACTGCTACTAATCTACCATGCACATCTCAACGACAATCTTCACAAATATTCTTAGTTTCTATTTAATATATATATATATATTTATATATATATATACTGTGTTAGGTCTCCATCATTATGAAGAAAAAAAAAAGCTATTTTATGGTGCGTGATAGTTAAGTTCAGACTAATGAGTCATTATTATAAAATGATTTGGATAAACGATGCATTAGTTGAAAGGAATTTGCACAGACCAGCAATTCAGCATCCAAAAGATGAATATTTAAGTGATAGCCGCAGGTTACATTCTACATTGACTGCAAACATACTTGGGTTTAAAATGACGACACATTGGAAGCAGTTAAAGATTAGGCCAAAGTACAGTAATATTATTAGACTATTTAGCGTTCAAACTTGGTCCTGATGAAAGGATCTGAGAGACGTCACCTTATTATTATTGAGGCCAAAACTAGCTATATTAGACGAGTTAAATCCAACAACTTCCTTTCCTTTTTCTCACGTAGAGATTTGATATCTATGTGCAGTTACTTTATTTGATTGCACCAACTTTGGTAGAGAAAAATAAAACAAGAAAAAAATATCTGTGAGATCAATGATATTGTCTGATATAGAATAATATAGCCTTTTAAATTAATATAAAGGGATATTATTATTAAAACTGATATTGACGATTGAAGCTGTGATTGGGGGACCAATATGCGGTTGATCCAAGACTCCAGATAACACTCAAGGGTCAATATGGGACAAATATATATATGGACGCTCTTCAAGTTGCTGTTTTTTATTATTATCATCATTAATTAATTAGCTATTCACTCTTGCGTATTTATAAAAATCCACTGATTCCACTCACCGCATGTTGCTCCCCCAAGTGTATGCGCAATACAACGTACAAATACCGAAACACTTGAATGGATTGAATTAGCTAGTGTGGCCCAACCATTCAAGGGCCGTGCCAAACACGTGATGCCCAGAAAGTAGGGATGATCAGTATTATAATTTTACACTCAAAACCAGGACTTAAGCGGGTGTTTTTATTTTTTGATTCATAAAATTTTTAAATATTCAGAAATAATTTTATTTATTAAAAAATTAGAATAATTATTTTTTAAATTATTACCTATTTACATATAAATTCATAAAAAAATATACATGTTGCATCAATTATATTATATAAATTTTAAATATATAATCAATTTAAAATCTTAACAAATTTATTCTTACAAAATTATTAAATTTAATAATCTATAAATTTATATTAAATTTAAATTATTTTATTGATGAAATTGAAGAAAATAATATAATTTATATATTTTTTTTCACAAATATAATAAATTAAATATATATTTATAATATAAAAATAATTTTTAAATGATTTATATAAAATAGGTTTGAGTCTAGGTTGAATGCTACCTTCTTGAGACTCCAACCCAAACTTAAACTTAATAAATAAATTTTAAAAATATTTATAAAATATAAATATTTTGATCATTCATATCAAAAGGTGGGTTAACGTAAGGAGTGCTCAAATTCAATCAAAATCAATATCTCATACCTAAATCAAATCAAAGTCAATAAAAATTATACAAAATATAATTGATCAGAATTTTAGTTTGTTTTAACTTTAAGAACTTTTTTGAAAACTAACAACTTGATTCAACTTACAATTTGGTATGCCAAAAAATTGAATTGAATTGCTTAAATATATAATTATAATATATATATGTTATTTCTATGAAGAAAAATCTCTCTTACATACAATATTTTATCTTTAAAATCTTTACTTCAACTTGTAATTGTTTAAGGTGATGCATATGTATGTTTAATGTTTTTAATTTTAAAATAAATTGCATTAAATTAATTTAATTTAATATTTTAATGTTATTTGTTCACTTTGTATTGAGTTGATTTCTCCAAGGAGTAAGGTTAAAATTTTACATTTGAAAATTTAGATTAATTAGTCTATATTATATTTTTCCTAAAAATTTAATTTTAAAACTAGTTTTATTTTTTAATTACTTAGATTAAATTTAAAATAATAATGTAATTTTTATTTACTTATTTTACAATATTGTTTGAATATATATTAGATAATAACATATGATTTTATCTTGTTAATGAATGGAATGCTTCTACATTTTTTTGTTATTTATTTGTATTTATATGTTGAAAATAAATGTTTTTTTCTTTAGTTAATAAATTTAAATATATAAAAATAACAATTTAAAAAGACTTAAAACATCTAAATCAAATTATTTAAAATTGATCGTTTAAGATTTATTTTAATATTATAAACTCAAACTCATGAATACATATTATATTAAATTGATATGAATGATTCGATTTAAAAATTCTTTTAATCCGCCAAAATTGAATTCACCAACACTCATGGTTAACCCACATTCTTTTTTTTTTTTTTAACATTTTTGTAATTTCGTGTATATATTTTTAATAAACAATAATGAGTTAGGTCACTTAGATATTCGGGAAATGTAAATGTGATGTGATGACGAGTTGAAATTATATGAGAGCTAAAATCTCGTGTGCAAAAATGATTGTTAATATCTCAGTTCAACCCACAGCTCAAACACATATTGACATTTGTAGTTACCCATTTTGTAATCCATTTTCAATTATAAAAATTACAAAAATAATTCCATAAATTTCTTTTTATAATGGATTCTTTTATTATTTATTCATATATAAGAATTATAACAACGCCTCAAGATAAATCATATAATGTTAATTTGTCTGTATAACTTAATTCAAACCTAAGAATCAATTTGCTAATTGATAGATTTCCCCTAATTAGAATTTCTAAGTTTAAAAGTGCCTAACTCTTCTAATCAAATGTGACTTGAATTGCTCTTTAAGGATGTCGTCTGTGACCGTAACCTTGTTCACAGTTGACACTGAAGCAATTTTGTAATATTCGTTTCATAATGTGATTCCAACTTATGCAGAAAAAGTTTCAACAAACCTACGTTCAGATTTTAGATATATATATATAGCCGACTTGAATTTAAAACGAATTTCGTATACATTTGTTGTCTGGTTATATATATAAATTTCAAACAAACAACATCCACCTAGAATTACTTATAAATATGGCCAAACAAACCATAACAAGTCAATGGTCAAATTAAGTTTGTGGATAATTACTAGACAGCGGAACGTTTTATCAGGGTCTTAGCTTAGTTTGTTAAGGGCATAACCAAAATGGAATTGAAATTGACAATACAGGTGCAAAGAGTTGAATTTTAACTTGAGGAAACTCTTCCATTTAAAATAAATTGAGCCAAAAATTTTTTAAAAAATAAAAAATTATAATTAATTTTGACTCATTTAATAAACTAGTTAAACTCAAACAGTATTATGAATATAATATATATTTTATACACATATAAAAATGTACATATTATTTTTCTCTTTTAAAAAAAATTATATTAATATTTTACAAAATAACTTAATTTCGATATAACAATTAATTTATAAAATTAAAAATTAAATTAATCAAGGTGCATAGCCTAATTGAAATATAAAAATTATGTCAGAATTTGAATAGGAAAAGATTTACCTAAAAAAAAAAAACCAACGGATATATCATCAATCATCAAAAAATAACAAAACGATGCAAGAGATGGAAGAAGAATGGCTACAAGAGTTAGGAGATAGGAGGCTTTTAAGCATCCAGCAACTTTTTTTTTTTTTCAAAAGTCCAATTCATTGAAGAAAGAATCCCCATCGGCCTAATAGATTGCAGAGTAGTGCGGCTATAGATTCACAGCACTAAAATGGCCCACTAGAAACAAGTAGGAAACTAAAAGGACAATTAAGGCAACACACCCGGAAATGGGTAAAACCACGAACGCACTAAAATTTCAGAGAAAAAGGGAAATGCACGGAAGTCATGCTGCTAACTATGCAGTATCTTCTTGAAGGAGTGATTGAGTTTGATCATACGGAGAAGAAGACCAAATCCTCGAGAGCTTGTCCTTCAGAGCCTGTTTCGCCACAAGGTTAGCTTGTCTCTTGATCCAAAAAATCGTACTGTTTGGCATTATATTCTTCATCTCGATGGTGTCGTCCAAGATGAAAGCATCCACTAACTGGCTTACCTTGAAAGGCGAGTGAACACTCAAAATGGACTTATTTTTGTGGGGGCCCATCATAAACCCTCATGGACTTATTTGTCTAGGCGCCCAAGTGTAAACCCACAATTCCACTGTCTTAAATCAAACGCGCCAACGGCTATAAAATCAAAAGCGCCAACGCCTATAAAATTGACACTTGAAGTTTACATCGTGTTCGTCAATATATCTGTCCACCGCCCTATCTTAGCCTATCCTGGCCGTCAATCTTAATCTAATATTATCTATATATTTTGTGACAAACCTCCGAATTGCAAAGGAGTGTGAATTCGGAAGCAGACTGGCTCTTCGCGTCGGCCGCTTTGAGGATGTGCCCTGCCGGTTAGGTGGCGTCACCCCCATCCTCTTTGGCCACCATCTTGCAGTCGGATATTGCTTTTTCTAGGGCTGGAGTTGGTTGATTTTGTGGGTTGCTTGTTGGAGTTTGTTTTGTCTCCTTTTCGTGTGGTTTTGTTTTTGCGTTTTTTGCTGCTCTGGTTTTGTTGTGTTGCTCTCTTTTGGTTTCTTTGCTTTGGTGTCTTGTCTTTCGTGTTCCTGGTTTGTGTTGAATATGTTATTGGTAAAAGAAAAAAAAAAAAAAGGAACTCCGGAATTGCAAATTGCGAGTTGCGAGATACCTTTGTGTTGTGTTCAAGTTTCAATATATAATTCTCTGCAGATCGATATTTAGGCGTTAAGTTTCTTCCTTGCGGTCGTTTCATATTCTCTGCAGATCGAAAGGAGGGCAACGAAATGCATAATTCTTATTATTCTTCTATGACATCAATTATTATGTGGTCTTTGCTGTGAGTTATAATGGATGTAACCTGTTTTATTGCAGTTTGTCGAAGGTCTTATTGTTCTTCTATGACATCAATTTGTCGTTTTGCTTGTCTGTGGTTTTCAGTTGGTGTTTTTAGGGGAAGAAAGTCATTATCTTTTTTTTTTTGCCAACAGGTGGTGCGAATGCAATGACTATTCCTGTCATGAAAATTAGTTGCTAAATTTTTTGATCTGATTATATGTCATACTTGTGAGGTAGGAGTTTCCTGTTTCCGTATATACTCTTCGTTTGGGATATTGCTATCGTCTTTCTTTACAAGTTGTTCGGATTAATTGTGCATCTCTCTCTGAGTGTTTTTTTAACGATGTAAGCAGGATATTGTATGACAATTTGAGGGATGTTTATTTTTTTTGGCTATCCACTAATAAAAAATATGAATTTATATGGGATATTATGGTGCAATGATGGATTTGATGGGATTGATCTTCTTTGCCATAACAATTTCAAAACATTCCTATTGTACAAAGAAGGTACAATGATGTTCAGATTTTGGTTAGCCACCAGTAATAATTATGAAATTTTATTTATTTGTGGGGCCAACGATATATGTGATGAGACTGATCTTTGCCATATTGAAAGGATAACAATTTGAGAACATTCCTATTGTACAAAGAAGGTACAATGATGTTCAATTTTAGGCCACCACCTTTAATAAATATGAAATTTAATTGTGGAGCCTATGATGTATGTGATGAAACTTATTTTCTTTGCCATATTGAAAAAATAACAATTTGAGAACATTTCTATTGTACAAAAGAAAGTACAATGATGTTCAAGTTTTGGCTAGCCACCAACCATAACTATGAAATTTATGAGATATTTGTGGTGCCAATAATCAAGGTGATAGAACTGATCTTCTATGCCATATTGAAAGGATAACAATTTGACAACATTCCTATTGTACAAAAAAGTTACAATGATGTTTAGTGTTTTATCACAAGAATTTAAAAAGTTCCTTAAAAGAGTAAGCGTACCATTGTAATTAAAAAAGTTCCTTAAATGGTTATTTGTGGAGCCAACAATGTAGAATAATGTATGTGTTGAGATTGGTCTTTTTTTACCATATGAAAAGGATAACGATATGGTTTTTGACCATGATTCTTGTTTTTATATTGTTCTGGATTTTATCCATGATGGAAGATCTTGGTTTAAACTATTGTTTATTGGATTACAGAATATTGGTGCTTGGAATCATTTGGAGTCTATTGGACTTTAAATAAAGTTTTGTAGTTCATGGGCTAATGTGAAAGAAACTTGCTTTCAAACTTTAAAAGGTTGGAGTAGTTTGTTTGTTGATTTGATCCTAAAGTTGGTGTGCACGTGTGGTGAAGAGGTGTTTTGAAAATTTTTTAGAAGATATGTAGCCTCGAACTTTCATTAATCTAATTGCATCACCATTTAACTCTGGCCATCAACATATTTCAACTAAGAAGTTTCTCCTGTCCATGGGTGAATGGGATACATGGTGAAGAAGAGAAATGCGTTAATCTTTTAAATTATTGCGTTAATCTTTTACTACTCGATTTTGACGTGACATGTTGGTATTGAATTGAGGACTTACTGGTGAACTTGTTTGTCTATAGCGTGTGTATCTGAAAGAAGTGGAAAGACATAAAAAACATCCATTTTTGAGATGATTTTAAAGGAAGTTTTATGTGGGGTAGTAGTACTAATTCCTTCCCCCCCCCCCCCCCCCCCCCTTTTAATGAAAACATAATGGACTGAATTTGTTATTACTACAAGCATGAAGCATTATATATGAGAAGGGAAATATGGCAATTTTAGCAGCCTGGTTGGAATAACTGAATGTCTAATTCAACCCAGTTAAGAATGGGACCCCAGTTCGAGGCAGCCAGTCATCTCCTTGCAAGAAGTTAGACACGGTAAAATTAGCTGCATCCTTAGCATCAATCACATGGTAACCGGGCCACTTCACTCTATTTTGTGTGTTTGAACCGGCTCCCCTGTTATCATACTCTGCATAATACAATGTGTCCAACGCAAAATTTCCATTCCATTCCTGCCATCCAGATCCATCTATCAAACTGTCCATGAAACACTGTATATACACCGTCCTCGAGTACTGCTTCCATGGCCTCCCGAGGTAGGTTTTCACTGTACCAACCTGGGCAGCCAGATCGCTAGCTGCCTTTATTGTCGCGTTTTGTATGGAAAATCCTGTGTTTTGGTTGGGATCAATACGGCCTTGAGCAGTGATGGCGTTGAATTGACCACTCATAGGCAAGCGTGGATAGATATTGCAGTTCTGAAAAACGACGGCTGCGTTTCCAAATATGAAATCAACTGTCCCGTATATGTTGCATTCTCTGTAAACTTGCCTCATCGAATGTGTATACAGTGTGTCTTGGTATCCTTCGAAGCTGCAGCTGTAGAATGTAGACATGTCTGCTCCATTTCTAACTGCAACTGCTTGGTGTTTGCTTGCCCCAGCTGTGTTCCTGAATGTTACGTTCACTGCTACAAACCATGGTGCCACCACAGCTGCAAATCCAAATTATACTTGTTAAGTCATGCTCCTTTATCATATTCATCAGTCATGACTAAATTATTGTTTCACTAATTTCTCAATATTGTTTTAGTTTCTTTTTTGGTTCTTACCAAATGTTGCCGAGTTGAACGTTGTCCATCCATCTGCAACACTGCGATTGCCGGTGATAATGGTGCGATTGACTCCATCTCCCAATAGCATCAAGTTCTTCTTGGTTTTGGGTATGCTTACGTATTCTTGATACACACCTTGTGTGATATAAACCATGAAGTAGCCATCACTAACGGCACTGTTATTTGGGGCGGCAGCTATGGCGTCATTTATAGTGGTGAAGTTTCCGCTTCCATCCTTACTAACAACCACAATGTCGCTTATTACTATGCTGTCTATGCCATCCTCAGTTTGAAGCAGTTTTCTGCTGTGTCCTCTAGCCGAATCGTATATGTCACGTGCTCTTTTTGACATTTTGAGTGGTAAACGTCCATTGTGGAGACCTGAATGTCTGCCATTAGATGAGGATGGTGTGATTTTCTTGTCAGGAACCCAGCCCTTCACGAACAGATCCAAAGACACTGTGTGAAGGTTAGTGTCATCAGAGAGAGGGATGGTAAGCTCGTTTTTCACTCTAGGATCCGAAGCTGTGGTCTGAAGGCCATCCAAACAAGTTTCTTGGTTGGTAAGAATGGCACTAAGCAAGGTCTGAACATCTTCGGCTTGAGAGGAGGGAAGAAAACCACTAGATTGATCAATGGTGGAATAGGTGTTTGAAAAGTATTCAAAGTTCTGTTGAGAGAGGAATTGACAATCTTGGAGGGCTCGAATTGTGGATTGAGAGAAAGTGGAGTGAGATTGAAGATAGGAGTCCACCAAGTTCAAAAACTTACGGGACTGGGAAAAGGACTTTCGGAAAGAGATGCGTCCATAGTCATAGATGTTGTTACCGTGTTGATTAGCAAGGATGTGTTTGCAATAAGAAGGGTGCATAGTGGAGTCGCATATGGTTTCTGGAGGAGCATTACCTCTTCCATGCTGCTTATTATTATGTGGTGCTGCTATAGATAACGTTACAAACCAGGAAAATGAAAGGGAAATCCAGAGTGCAAGAAAGAGCAAGTGCTTCAAAATGAAAGCCATTGGTTTTTGAAAAAAAGAGAAATTAATCAGTTTATTTCCTTAGATGGATGTGGGTGTGGAAACATGGGTGATTTGGGTTTCTTATATAGTGAAGCTCCATGAAAGAGTTTCCAAATTAAATTGTTTTTTAAGTAACTTAGCCGCAGGTAAGTTTTTGTTTTAGGAATGAAGCGATTGCATACAGCATGGCAAGTCAACTAGAAGGTTAGTATGTAATTAATTAAATTAATATTGTTGATGCCGTGTGTACCATGAACGCATTCATTATATTAATTCTTTAATTAAGGAGGAATAAACATTTCTAGTTATAGTGCAATCGTGCATGTATGAAAATATTCCTTGGTGACGGAACGATAATTTGCCATTGGATATGGAATCGTATAATTTTGGTCGTCAACTGTGGGGTGGGTTCCCAGCAAATACTAAACACAGAAGAAAAGAAAAAGCAGCCTTGTTTTACACTTGACAAAGATATGATCTCATCGTAATCTTAATCATAATTATGTCTCGTATTAGCACACAGGCGAGATTGAGACGTGGCAACACTCGGATATATCTGCTTTCGTTATCTTAAAAAAATTATGGGCAAATTTCAGCTTAATTTGTTGGTGACATGCATCGGCTAATCTGAACATGTGTGAAATATTTTCTCAGTCAACCATTTCAGAGGAATAAGGAAACTAAGAGTTCCAAATTCAACGTATATCTTGGCATTGTATATTCATGGATAGAGAAAAATGTTTCAGACGACGGAACGATGAGGGGTTGTTTGAGGAATATGTTGACGTAGAAGAATACTTAACAGTACAAAACAAATTAAAGGGGAAATAATATGCCTGCCACTATCATCATTTTGATGCGACATAGTCTCTATATGTCGTATGTGCTAAAGGAATTTGTGCGAGGGAAGGTTCAATTCATTGTTATAGTAGTATATGCATGAATCTCCTACATCGTTCTACTCTCCAAGATGAATGACATAATAGCGCCCCAAACGCATTAAGAATCATAAGTCAGATCCATATAGCAACGGTTGGTGCATTAGTCGTTCATCGATGCCAATATTCACAATAAAAAATAATTGTAAGAACTAACAACAGTATTTTCCAATTTTAATTTCAAACCTAAAGTATATTACATGACTTTGATTCTGTTTTTTTTTTAAACTTTTGAAGTATTAAACTTTTTACATAATAAAAATCCAGTCAAGATGGTATATTATTCATAAATTATTTTTCTAAACTTGCTAGTAATAATTTTATTAATTATTATGGTAATTAAAAATTAATTTTTTGTTAACGTTGAGAACCAATTTAATTGCAATTTCCCGGCATTTGAAAAATCCAAAGTTAAGGTATAAATATCATAAATTGTTATTTAGCGATTGAAATATTACTTTCTAATCAATTTTATCTTTTAAAGTTAAACCCTTTCAATTTAATCTCCTATTATTTTTTGAGATCAAAATTGCAGCTTAGGATAAGCAAAGTTATTGTTATTTTACAAACTAGTGGACATGGCTATAACAGTTATATGAATTTTTGTTTATGTCATGTTAGCTAATTGTTAAGTGTCGTGACTTTGCATAATATGCATGGCTATTTTAATAAGGAACTAAATTGAGAGTGTGTATTACTTTATTTTGAATCTTATTTTCAAATTACAATTAAATACATAACAAAATTAACTGCATGTGTTTTTCTTCACACACACACAAACACATATTCCAATTAAGACAGGTAGTGGAATTTTCAACTCTACTATGCGTAAGATAAAATCTCATATATATAACCAATAATTTCATCAAATTAAATTGTCCTTGATGTTTTGAATTTGATCTTTATTCGGTTGTTTATTTGCATGAGTTGTGATTGGGAAGGAATTATACTGGAAATCACATATTATTAATTCACGGGAATATTAACCGTAGAGTAGGAGTGCCTTAATGATTTTCACAGAATATAAAAGATGCTAAGAAATAAGAATGAGGTTGTATCTCATTCTCATGTCATGTCATGTCTGTACAAAATAAACTAGAATTACAATCCACTCAAGTATGGGACGCCAGTTTGAGGCAGCCAAGCATCCCCCTGCAGGAAGTTAGACACCGTGAAATTGGCTGCATCTGTGGCATTAATCACATGGTAACCTGGCCATGTCACTCTGTTGCTAGTGTCAGAACCAGGTCCTCTGTTATTATACTCTGCGTAGTACAACGTGTCCAATGCAAAACTTCCATTCCATTCGTGCCAACCAGAACTATCTATCAAACTGTCCATGAAACATTCTATATACACTGTTCTCGAGTACTGTTTCCATGGCCTCCCAAGGTACGTCTCCACTGTACTCACACTCCCTGCTAGATCGTCTGCTGCTTTTATAGTAGCGTTCTGTATTGAAGTTCCTGTGTTCTGATTTGGGTCAGTTCGACCTTGAGCTGTTATGCTATTGAATTGCCCACTCAACGGTAAGCGAGGATACACGTTGCAGTTTTGTAAAACAACGGCTGCATTCCCGAATATGAAGTCCACAGTGCCATATATGTCACACTCTCTGTAAAATTGCCTCATAGAATGCGTGTACAGAGTGTCTTGGTACCCTTCGAAGCTGCAACTGTAGAAAGTTGACAAGTCTGCTCCACTTCTAACTGCAACTGCTTGCTGTTTGATTGCCCCAGCTGTGTTCCTGAATGTTATGTTCACTGCTACGAAATTTGGTGCTACCACAGCTGCAACAAATTCAAAACCCATGTATAATGGAATTAATTAACTTGCAAGAGAAGCAGTACTAGTACACGCATATGTCATGCTTGGTCTTACCAAATGTTGCTGAGTTAAATGTTGTCCAACCATCCACCACACTGCGATTGCCGGTGATAATAGTGCGATTGATTCCATCTCCCAATAGCATCAAGTTGTTGTTGCTTTTGGGTATGCTTACGTATTCTTGATACACACCTTGTGTGATATAAATCAAGAAGTAGCCATTACTAGCTGCAGTATTGTTGGGAGCAGCAGCTATGGCGCCGCTGATAGTGGTGAAGTTTCCGCTTCCGTCCTGACTAACAACCACAATGTCACTAACAACGACAGCTTCGTCCACATTGGTCTGAAGGAGTTTTCGCCCGTGGCCTCTGCTGGAATCATAAATGGCGCGTACTCGGTCCGACATTTTCAATGGTAAACGACCCTTACTGAAACCTAAATGTCTGCCATTATTGAGTGGCCATGATGTTGTGATTTTCTTGTCAGGCACCCAACCCTTGACGAACAGAGCAAGAGACAGACTGTGAAGTTTAGTGAGATCCGAGAGTGGCAAGAAAACGTCGTGCTTCACTCTTTCATCAGACGCTGTCATTTGAAGGCTTTCTAAACAAGTTTGTTGGTTTGTCAGGACGGCGCTAAACAGGGTTTGAAGATCATCGGCTTGAGAAGGAGGAAGAAAATCACTAGATTTATTAACAGTGTCGTACAATTCTGATAGGTATTGGAAGTTTAGTTCAGCGAGGAATTGACAATCTTGAAGAGCACGAAGTGTGGGTTGAGAGAGAGAGGAAGGAGATTGAAGATAGAAGTCGACCAAGTTGAGGAAGTTACGGGATTGTGATAAGGACATTCGAATAGAAGTACGAGCATAGTCATGGATGTTACCATTTTGATTTGGAAGCACTGACTTGCAATAAGAAGGGTCAGGGGTGGAGTCACAAATGCTTTGTGCAGGAACGGTGGAAGTTGGAAGGTTATCTGCAATGGATAACGATGCCATTGCCAACAAGGAAAGCCAAATTGTGAGGAGGGACAAGTGCAGGAAAGCCATTGTTGGTTAATTTAACTAGTGAATATGGAAGAGAAGGAAGAGGTGGGTGAATGCATGATGTTTAGCTGCGTGACATACGTTATATAGAGGATGAAGATTTTGTCTTGTTATTACATAAAAATGACTAATTGTTTCTAGAAAATTATTTATATGTTTTTTTTTCTTTAAAAAATGAAGTATATAATTTTGTTAGAAGAAGATTAATAGTTGTTGTGGGAGTGAAGGTATAGTATGGAAGAGAGGTACTTGGTCAAATAGAAAAAGAAGTTGCAGGATGTTGATGGCGTGGCTACCATGAAGGGAGTAGTCAACACAACAGATACAAACTGCCCTTGATAGGAATTTAGGATGATTTAATTAGTTCAATTAGTCCTGCATGTATCCGAAATTCCAAATATTCCTTTGCCATTGAAATATGTTTTTAGTCAACGGTATGAAATGAGGTGGGAGATCAACCTCCCCATATCATTCCTCAGTTAATATTACTTAACATTTTAAGCTTAGTGTGATCCCTATTAATTTCTGTCCATGGTTGATGCATATATTTGACTTAGGAGCTAACAAGGGATAAACCGCTTCAGGGTTGAGACCATATACAGTATAGTTGTTACTTGCCATTTTCCAGCCCACAATGCGTTGTATTCCGCGTCGGACCAATTCCATAAGCTAGTTGTAGTTGTTCACCACTTCAAGTTATCACGAATCACGCCCTCAGTAAGTAAAGACTATAATTATAATGATAATCATAATAATAATTATTAAAATAAACAGTTTATTCTACCCAAACAAATAATAAAATAAATTTAGAAAAAATATGCCGGGTGGGTGAGGGGATAAGTAAGCTAGAGTTTAATTAGATGTGGGCGCCATGGAGATTGGAGCTCTATATAGTTGGGATTAGGGAATAAGCTCAATTAGCGAATTCTTAAAAGTATATGTTTGGATGGAAGATTTTGGAAGAAACTTATAGGACAGGAAAGGAACTTAATTAACTTTTTTTTTTGTTTAATTTTTAAAATTTTGATAAAAATATATTTTATATCTTTAAATTTTATATTAATTTTTAATTTTATTCTTATAATTTTTTGGTTAATTTTATTTTTAAAGTTTTAAATTATAATTAATTTCATCTCACAATTTAACCATATTTAAATTGCTAACAAAAAATAATGATATGACATTTGATAATAAATCTTAAGAGTATGAATAAAATTTTGACAAAATTTAAATATTAAACAATAATATATATTATTAAATTATAATTTGTTTTACTCTCATTCAATTACTATTTGATATAAGGATTAAATTTTTTAATAACAAATTTAATGAATATTTTGTATATAGTTTCAATGGTTTCATTGCATGTTTAGTATTTTCTTTAAAATATAATATAATATTATTATTTTTTATTAGTAATTTACATGATATTATATTATGAGACGAAATCAATTGTAATTTAAAATTTTAAAAATAAAATTGATTGTAAAAAAATTTTATAGACAAAATTAAAAATTAATATAAATTTTAAAAACATAAAATATATTTTTATCTAAAATTTTAGAAGAGAAAAAATTAAAAAATTTTATGTTAACTCTCATTAACTTTTTTTTTGTTAATTTGAATTACTCTAAATTAAAAAAAATTAAAATATCAAAATAAAAGAAAAAAATATCATTTAATCTTTTTTATTCCTTCTTTTCATTTTTTTTCTTTTTTTTTTTGGTTCTCAAACACACCTTTAATTTTATTATACTGGCAGTGGCTTTGAATAATCTGCTTAATCATTTTCTTCAAAAGAGAGATGAAAATTGAAGAATAACAATGTAAGGAAGTTTGTATATATTAGGATGAGTAATCATAAATTGGCACAAAAAAAAATCATAAATAACATAGTAGATGGATATTATGTGTGATCAATGATTACTGATTAGTGAGTTGCGGAAGTTAACCTTTAATCTGCTAAATACGGAAAGACATAGTAACGAGAGTGGCAATTTTAGATATTGTTATACAAATTAAACAAGGAGGAGAGAATCTTGTGATTGTGATATTGTAGCTGAAATGTTGGAGTATGTCTGACCAAACGTCTTGTCAACGCTTCACGCGGCTTGTATATTTAAAAATCGGGAAAGCCGAAATTGAAGAAATGATGAATCAGTTAAGTGCCCGATGACTTTGCACTTTTCTCAAATGTTGTTCAATTATATGTTGAGTCCCGAGTCCCAATAATAACAAACCAAGTTGGATCTCCTTTCTTCTCCTTTTTTCGACATTTTTTTTCATATCGGGCATTGAGCTATTTAGTGTGGACTTTGGACTGATGTGGTGGGTAATTTCTGGAAAAGAACCCAACCCACCATATCTGGGTAGGCTCAAAAGCAAAAGATTCCCCTGTGCTAGCGCCCTCTAACCCCAAGCAATTGCTCTTTGAGGATTCACAAAGCTATTCCTTTGAATTGAGTTTGGGCTCCTCCGCTTAGGCCTACATCTCTTGTCTTAACCCTCAAGCTCTCTTGCCTTGACTTGTTTCTTTTTTCATACGCTTTTCCTCCTCCCCTGCTCGGCTTCCAGTTTTCTTTTCCCTTGCTATCTGCTTTGTCTTTGGGCTTGTCCCATTTTTTGACCAAAAAAAGTAAAAGCCCAGAAGAAAATAAATTGAAAACAATATTCGTAACTCGTCTCGTAAGGAGAGCAGGATACTTCTTAGTTCTTGCGCACTTGAGAATAATGAAATGTGGAGATGGGAGAGTGGATATCACGATGCGAAGAGGTTGAAAAAAAAAAAAAGAGAGCTATGCAAGAGAATGGAGTTTATTATATGAGACTGGAGTTTTATCAAGGATATATTATGTTTTTTTGTCAAAAATTTTATCACGGATATAGAGAGCTTTATATACCTTAGCTTTAAGTCGTATAATTATTTTCTTTTATTGGGTTGAGTTTTTATAACGGATCTAGCCTAACTCGGCTCAATACAAATATATCCTTGCAAATTGTCAAATTGTGGGCAACAGATTGAATTGATGAAGAACAAAAATTCACTGCTGTAGATCAAACAAAATCAAATTGCTGGTAAGCAGCAAGCAAATAGTCATAGTTTGTCCCTGCTTGGGTTTGTTATTTCTTTTGAAGACAAGAAAAAACAGAAAAAAAAAAAAAAGAAAACCAAACAACAAAAACAATAGAGAACAAATCAAATCTTGTTAAGGGTATCAATCTATTTTCCCTTCTTGTTTAAAGCAATGAGTCCACGAATGTAAGGAACTCCAGTCTGAGGCAACCAATCATTCCCCGCCAGAAAGTTAGCCACCGTGAAATTAGCAGCATCCGTAGAATTAATTACATGGTAGCCAGGCCACGTCACTCTGTTAGTCGTGTTGGCCCCACCTCCCCTGTTATCAAACTCTGCATAATACAAAGTGTTCAATGCAAAATCCCCACTCCATATAGACCATCCAGCATCCTCAATCTCACTATCCAACCATGACTGCATCACAAGGGTCCTCGAATACTCTCTCCATGGCCTTCCAAGGTACGATTTCACACTCCCAACACTCCCTGCTAATTCATCTGAGGCTTTGATAGTACAGTTGTGAATGGAAGTGCCAGTGCTCTGATTTGGGTCAGTTCGTGCCTGAGCAGTGATGGTATTGAACTGTCCCTGCAATGGAAGACGTAGGTATACGTTGCAGTTCTGAAGTACAAGCGCTGCGTTGCCCAGAATGAAATCGATGGTACCGTAAATGTCACATTCTCTGTAAAACTGCCTGAGGGAATGTGGATAAAGAGTGGCTTGGTAGCCTTCAAAGCTACAGCTGTAGAATGTGGACATATCCGCTCCACTTCTCATTGCCACTGCTTGAAACTTGCTAGGCCCTGCTGTGTTTCGGAATGTCATGTTTACTGCTACAAACCCCGGTGCTACCACAGCTGCAATGCAATTCAAATTTATGGATATTCAAAGTCGAACTCCTATATACATATTATATAGTAGCACACTAAAATCTCGAAATAAAATTAATGCGGAAAACTGTGTTTTCTCTTACCGAATGTTGGTGAATTGAATGTTGTCCAGCCATCACCAACGCTACGGTTGCCGGTGATAATTGTGCGATTGATTCCGTCTCCGATCATCATCAGAAATGGCTTATTTATAGGGACGGACACGTATTCTTCATACACACCCTCTGTGATATAAATCAGGAAATACCCGTCAGTCGCATTGATGTTAATTGGAGCTGCATTCACGGCGTCGTTGATGGAGGTGAAGTTTCCACTTCCATCTTGACTAACAACCGCTATGTCACTAATCAGAACACTCTCTTCTTCTTCTTCTCCATCGTCTTGAAGCTTTCTCCTACGTCTCACTGAGTCATAGATGGCCCTCGCACGGCTTGACATCTTCAAAGGTAAACGACCGTTTCGGAAACCTGAATGCCACCCCGTGGAATCCCACATTGTCTTGTTCTTCTTCTCATGAAACCACCCCTTGGTAAACAGAGCCAGAGACAAAGTGTGGAGCTTAGTGTCCTCAGAGAGTGCGCCAAAAAGCCCATTCTTGACGCTCAAATCGGAATCCGTGGTCATAAGTCCATCCGAACATGTCTGGTGGTTCGTTAAAATGGCACTGAGCAAGGATTGGGCATCATCAGCTTCGGAGCTGGACAGAGTTTCGGTAGTCTTCATGACGACCTTGTTGGACTTGGACTAGTATTCCACATTAAGCTCAGAGAGGCATATGCAATCTTCAAGTGCACGGATTGTCCCTTGGGACAACCTGGACTTATCACCAAGATAAAAGTTTACTAACTTCAAAAGCTTACGAGACTGAAATAAGGATTTTTGAAGGGAGAACCTGCCAAAGTCGTGCACTTTGGCTTTTTGCTTAGGAAGCAGGACTCTGCAATAAGATGGGTTTGGGGTGGACTCGCATATGGTTTCTGGAGGAACAAGGTTGGTTTCGAAATTATCTGCAATAGCTAGGAATGCAAAGAAGGGAAGGAGAAGATAGAATGAGAATGCAGCTTTAAACAAGACCTTTGAAGCCATTGTCGTGGTGAGAAGTCAAAGAATATGGAGTGTATGGCAATTTGATGGATGATTCAGCTCGATTTATAGTGAAAGGTGCTATATTTGTGCTCAGTTTAGATTATGTTTAGTGCTAGATTATAGGTAATTAAACCAGTTTAGTTAGTGATCACTAGTTATTTTTTAAATGCTTAAAGCATTAACATAATCAGGTCAAGCTCCACTTGAAGGAATTTTACGGAAGTCAACTTGATCTCAATGAATGGCTTCCAATTAACTGTTAATTTATAAATGCTTGAGACATTAAAATACTCAGGTCAAACTACCTCAAGCCTCAAGGTATTGTATTTGTATGGAATGGAAGTCAACTTGATAAAAATGAATAGCCTCCATGAAAGTTTGCACAGATAAGAAAAACGCGGTTTAATAGTGCATGCATATGCTGATTTTAAAACCTTCAATTTGTGGTGACGACCATATAGGCTGTGTATCATAGGCATAGTAATCAAATTTGTCAACATTATTTTAGTATGTCGACTCACACCCACGATGGCAAGAAAACTCTAGAAAAATATATAAATATCTTGCAATGTTATTGCTTTAATCCCTTGAATCCAAGAAATATTTCTTTCCAGAATTTCCAACTGTGGAATGAAGAAAACTGAAACTCATAAATCTCGTATTTTTGTTCAATGAGTAAGTAAATGTTTTTGGGAAACAGGGAAAATTAATTTACAATAAAATATTTTCCATTGCAAGAAGCAAAGCTAATGAAATATACATTTACCTAAAAAAATGGAAATAATAAGTTAACATTATGGGGCTCACGCTATAGAGAAGGCAACAGGGTAGACAGAGTGTCTTCACTCTTCCTTATTGCTGATCCAAATAATAAGAACGGACCTTGTTACGTTCAGAAAGATAGGCCCTTATTTGCATGTGCGGATTCGGGTCCTGTTTCAAAAGGTAACATTTAAGTGGAAAAAAAAAAAGACATATTCCATATGGATCCTTTCATTTCATATAAGGGGATAACATACAGATGCACTCTCAAACTCTGAAGCGCCAAAACCTCTGCTTCTCTTATATACGAGTTATTCACCAGCCCCTACTTGGACCACATCATACATTCACACTGATCCTAGGTTTGTTTTTATCTCAATTTTTAATAGGCTTCTTGGAGCTAGCATTTTTATTTCTGAACTGCTGTATCTTCTCTTCTTTTATTTCTCTCCATGGATTATACGTATCAGAGGCATTCCATCATTTTCACCACATAATTAATCATTCATTACTATTAGCATTAGTATATGTATAATTATGTCAATGACGCTTACCCATATCTAGAATAGGATGAGGAATAAAAAATTTTACAAATATTTATGGTACGATAGTAACTTGACAATAAAAGCCCTATGAAAGTGAGCAAAATTAAACATCATCAACTAACTAGAAGCGCTTAACAAACTCTCAAAATTCTGCCATACAGTAAGTTGAGTTTGTACCTCTCTTGTCCAAACCAAAATGTAAGATATTATCATAAGTTGAAGATGGTGATTTCATTATTTGTAGAATTTATATTGGTTGGTTTACTCATTAATTAGTTGAAGATTTCAATTTTGTTAGCTTGCTTGATATGTTATACATTGGATAAAATTAAAAAAAATATAAAATAATATTTAAATTATGAGATATTTTTATTTAATAAATTAATTTTTTAAAATAAATATTTCTTATAATTTAAATGACATCTTTTTAAGTTAAAGATATTTTTTTATAATCTTAATTAAAATTATATAATATAAATAGTAATCTCGTTATTACTGTATTTGCTTGAAACTAAAAAATTAATATAAAATTAATTTATGTGATTATCAAATCTGTTCTTCATGGTAAAATATTAATCATCAAAACCCTGAAATTGTATCACTATTTTATATCTTATGAGAGGTGGATAAGAAGGGGCAAATTCTAGCTTTTTCTAAGGACTAGGAGAAGCAAAAGTTTCCCTTTATGCCAAGTATCCAACGAACCAACTGAAACGTGTATCAAAAGGTATTGGCCCTTAGGCCACAATATTGTTAGAGCACCAAATGTAGGTCCCCATGGACAGCATTTCTGCTGCGTCTAATAATAGGAGATGCGAACAAATAATTTGGTAACAACCATCTTTATCTGTTTGACACAAATTGTAGATCCAATGTCGGTATATCACCTAAAGCGGGTGGAGGGTTTTAACGCAAAAGAAACCCCGAATACACACACTGTCACACATGAAACATCTATTCCAGGAATCGAGGTGCCAGTTTCACTTAAACTTTAGTTATCACCCATCAGATGGTAATAGTTAAGGCTCAGTGCATGTGAATAAATTCAAAAAGAGCGGATTAATTAATAAAGTGTCATGTCATCTCTGCGACTGTGAGACCTACAGCGCCAAACCCAACTCCTTCATTTAACAAAGCATCAACCACCGAAATATTATTCCATTCACCCCGGACCCCACGTCCTCGTCTCATTTATTATATATATTAGCTATCTAGCTAGATCCCGCAATTTCTTTCCCTTGTTTCCTTTCCTTTTTCCCGGATTTTCACTATGTATAAACTTTTGCTCGCTCTCCTTTCCGTTTTCACTCTAGTCTTTGTGTTGCTCTTTTCTCTCCCCCATTTCACCCACACCCACACCCACACCCCCAAGCCCAAAACAACACACCTCCATTTTCAAAAACACCACCAAGTAGTCCACTCCACATGCCAAGGAACACTCTATCCACAACTCTGCGTCTCTACCCTCACTTCCTTCCCAGATCTCACCTCCAAATCTGTCCCTCAAATCATTTCCTCCCTCGTCAACCACACGGTGTACGAGGTTAAATCCTCGTCCAGCAACTGCACTGGACTCCGAAGCAAGCTCAGAAATCTAAACCCACTCGAATACAGAGCCCTCGATGATTGCCTCAAACTCTTCGATGACACCGTGGATGAGCTCAATACCACCATTGCTGCTCTCTCCAGCGCCAAAATTGGGTTCAGGAGTTACCATGACTTGCAGACTCTGCTAAGCGCTGCAATGACTAATTTGCACACATGCTTGGATGGATTTGCTTACACCCAGGGGAATGTGAAACACAAAATTCAGGACAGGTTGCTTGAGACCTCACGCCAAGTTAGTAACTCCTTGGCCATGCTCAAGAAAGTGCCTCCAGGAGCGAAGAAAGCGTCCAAGTCCAACGAGGTGTTCCCGGAGTATGGACACATGAAAAACGGGTTCCCTTCATGGGTATCCTCTAAAGAACGAAAGCTGCTTGAAGCTAATGTGAATGAGACGAGGTTCGATCTTGTGGTGGCCAAAGATGGCACAGGCAATTTCACCACCATTGGGGAAGCAGTAGCTGCAGCTCCAAACTCCAGCACAACCAGGCACGTTGTTTATTGAATTAATATTATTGCGTTAATTTAAATAGGTTATATATCCTTCCCCGCATAGTAAATAGTAATTAATTATGTGATTATATATGTACTTGATTTATAGGATAGTGATACACGTAAAAACAGGGGCGTACTTGGAGAATGTGGAGGTAATGAGGAAGAAGAGGAATTTGATGTTGGTTGGAGATGGAATCGGAAAGACGATTGTGAAAGGCTGTAGGAATGTTATAGACGGATGGACCACATTCCAATCGGCCACTGTAGGTGAGTTTCAAACTTGTTCTTTTTATATTGTTCCTTAATCCCTTGTTCGTACATCAAAATCTTTAAAAGACAACAAGACAGGAAACACTCTGGACTCCATATATAGGTTCATCCAACAATGTTTTAATTTGGGTTTATCAAAAGCAATCCTTAGAGCTATAAAGAAGACATGGATTTGAATATTAATTACAACTAATTCACATGTAGTAGAAGTAGAAAACCTAAAAGATCTTGCCGCTTTTAGGATTTTGGAAGCTGAAAGAGGAAGACGTTAATTTGGTTGACTGAATTATATTTATATATAAGATGTGGATTCATTACTTAATGTAGGGTCCATGCACATATGTTTTTCATTATCCATACCCCAGACGTGAAATATATATAGAGTCTGGAAAGAAGAAGGGAATAATATCAAGTAGATTTTCATTCATGATTTAAAGTCAAAATTAATTATTAGTTTGCAAATCCAAATCGTTCAGTAATCAAGAAAAACGACTTAATATAAATTCGAGAGTTGAATATTAAGTCGAAGCCTTTACAAAAATGTAACCATTGCCATCCCACAAGGCATAAACGTCCTGAAGGGTCGACGTCAAAAGTCTGCGTGTCATCATGCTTTTTGAGTTTATTAACTAATTATCGTTTTTTTAAAAAAGAAAAAAGAGAGGCAAAATCAACGCTCGTGAATAAGATTTAGAACAAGATTTTTGTCCTTATATACTTTTTGCATTATCGCCAAACTCAAATCCTCACATAATCCAGTATGCTTCGTCAGCCGTACCTGGAGTTATATCTCTAAAAAATAATCGTCGTCTAAATTTTGGTGAAGTATAAAAAAAATATAACTAAACTTTAATTTATATATAGTAAAATTTTAATTTATTTTTTTATATATAATGAATTTTTAATTGATTATTTTTTTTCTCTCCATTTTACTATTTTACTAAAATTCATGTTTTACAATATCTATAATATTTTTTAGATATATATATACAGTGAAATTATACTTCCCCATCTTAACTTTTATTTATATTTTCTAATAAAAAATTATAATCTGATCCTCAATCCATTAGTCGTAATGTAATGATACAAAATTATTTAAAAACCTCCTATTACTAATATTGATCTTTTGCATTGTTCTCTATCTTTCCTATCCAATTAATTAATTATATCCATATTTAAATTTAGTTTTTTGTACTATGATAGAAGAAATTGGACACTACCAATTTCAAAAACCAAAAAATTTAGTTTACCTCCCATGGAAAATGGAGCAAAGGAACAATTACAAGCAAAGCGTCCATCGAAGTTGAAGTAAAAGAACAGTAAAGAGGTGAGAAGTGTACATATATATATATATATATATATATATATATATATTGCCTCTACATATGCCATGAGCCTTCACCTTTGTGTGTTCACCACAATCCCTCAAGGGCTCTGGGTGACGTGCTTACGGAAATTAAGAAGTTTGAAGCAGAAAACATGGGAGAAGTGAAAGTATAATAAGTGCTCCAAAATCTACACGGTTCACTCTTCTCACTCCGAAACCTGGGGATCTAGAGAACATGATGAGATTTTGGAACCCTTTTCTCCTCCTAATTAATTTCTTTCTCTGTTTGAAATCAATTATATTTTCTCTTCCATGTATGAATAAGACGAGGGAGACGTTTGCTTTGGTTTCCGCCTTAACCCATGCATGAAAATTAATTCTTTCGTGAGGAGTGCAAAAGAATTATTAGATAGTGAAAAAGGTATTTTGGTGGTTTTACAAAATTAATTTTTTAAATTTAAATACTTGAAAATTTATTTAGATTATCGGTTGATTATATTTTTTTCAGTTAGAGAAGTCCGTATAATTAAAAGTAAGTATCATCAAGATGAATGATTTTACATGTGATATTTTGCCCTTTCTATAACCAATTTTTAAAAGTTAATGTTCTTGGTAAAATTATTTGCTTTTACTTTTTGTTCTTCTCAGTTGCCGACATCATTATTATTAGTAAGAACAAAACAACAGAATACACAGCAGCGTGCTAGTACTGTATTAGAATGTAGTAGAGCCTAGGGCTATATATATACGTTGATTATCTTCTCCAGCTTTTCGTGAAAAGAAGAGTCACCTTTACTAATTATGTTGGGTCAACAGACTGGACCCATGTGTTCTCCAACCCAAGTATGGAGAATTCTGGGTCCAACCTCTTCTAACTTCTAGTCAAGAAGTCAAAAATCCAACCATAAGATATAGGAAAGTTGAACAAAACTTTTTTGTCGTTTAAATTTTGTGGTAATTAGAGAGATAGGTTTGTAAATAATTGGTGTAAAACTATGGTGATGAAATTAAGTTGAATGTTGATTTCAGCTGTGGTAGGAGGGGGATTCATAGCAAAGGGTATAGCCTTCGAGAACTCAGCAGGGCCCAGCAAACACCAAGCCGTGGCCCTTAGAAACAGTGCCGACCTATCAGCATTCTATAAGTGCAGCTTCGTAGGGTACCAAGACACCCTCTACGTCCATTCCCTCCGTCAGTTCTATCGCGAATGCGACATTTACGGTACCATAGACTTCATTTTCGGCAATGCAGCTGCCGTCTTCCAAAACTGTAACTTGTACGCACGCAAGCCTAACGAGAACCAGAAAAATGTCTTCACTGCGCAAGGCAGAGAGGACCCTAACCAGAACACTGGCATTTCTTTCTTGAACTGCAAACTTGGTGCTGCTTCGGATTTAGTCCCTTTTAAGTCCTCTTTCCACACCTACTTGGGACGCCCTTGGAAGCCCTATTCGAGGGCGGTTTATATGAAGTCATACATGGAGGATATGGTTGAGCCTGCAGGGTGGTTAGAATGGAATGGAACATTGGGATTGGATACGCTGTATTATGGAGAGTACATGAATATGGGTCCGGGTTCCAATACGAGTGCTAGAGTTAGATGGCCTGGTTATAGGGTCATCAACTCCTCCACGGAGGCTGCTCAGTTCACGGTTGGCCCGTTTATTCAAGGCAATGACTGGTTGAATTCCAGTGCTATTCCATTTTTCCTTAACTTGAGTTGATCACTGATCACTGATTAATTTGTCATTTCAAATTCCCCAGTTCTGTAATACAAATACAGGATGAGATCTTCAAGTGTCATCGTCGCACAACGGTTGAGATTTTTCATTTATGTGGCCCAGATTGTTGCCTGCCCAAACTAAGAACCCGATTGCATTTTTGCATTCCATAGCCCAAGACAGTTTAATTTAAACAAAAATGAAAAGCACAATAACGAGGGGATGTATCAGGCAGAGTGGACATGACCGAGACGACTAGACGAGATATGGGCCTCAAGATTAAGACGTGTGCTCCTGATGATAGTGCAGCCAATGCCATCCAGGCATTGACCAATTATGGACGAGTGCAAGTGCTACCACTTTCAAAGAATTTCATGGATGAGTGAGTAGAGTGAAATAAATATAATCAAAGTCTTGAAAAACGAAGTTATTTGTTTATAAATAAATAAATTTGGGTTGCAATCCTTTATTTTCTTTGAATTTATTATTATTAAATTATAGAGGAGAAGAATAGCACGAGACTGAATCCTCTATCATAGAAGAGAAATAAGTTAATTTTATTTTTTTGTAGGTTTTTTTTATCTCACTCTTAATTAGTGCATGCAAATGATACAATTCCTATGAAACCTAGGCCCAGCTATCTACAGCCTAAAGGAAAAAAGGGGGGAAAAATCGGATTTATGTATTAAATCTTGGGCGTTATAGTTGGGATGAAGCAATGGAGGTGATGGAGCCATGGAGGGTTGTGTGTTCCCAGTTCTATCCCAGTGATAAACGTGGTGTCAGCTTTTTCACTGGGCTCTGATCATACAAGACTGGCATGTGGCGTGGTGTATCGTCTTTAGATTTTCCAGAGGATGCGAAGAAATTTGGGAGTAATGCATGTGGGTCGTGGCAAGCTAGCAGAGCAGCACATGACATGCAATTGTGTCAAATCCGTGCAATCGCTTTCTCACAAAAACCTTTAGTATTCTCGTTTAGTTTCAGGCTTTCAGCCTTTATATAAAAAACAATAAAAAAGTTAAAGAAAAAAAAGGGCACATAATTATAACTTGCCCTTGCCAGCTTCTATTTTTGCTTTACAAATTCTCACTTCTCTTTTTCGTTTTCCATTTCATATTCCACTACCTGTTATATACACTATTGATTATACAGTATTCTCTCTGTTCTTTCTTATTCCTTGTCATCTACATGTCTCCTGTTTTTCTTTTTATAAACTATGATATAAACGTTTGAACCTAAATTTTTGTATGAAGATTTTAACCTTTATTTATCTACTTATCCACAAAAAAGATCCTTCTCTGCTCACTCTATAATTGGGCAATAAGGGATAACATTAATAGGCCCAACCAAATAATGCTGCATTGCATATGCATTATACAGCACTCCAATCATTTATAGAGAATCATGGTGTAAAGTTATTCTTCTCCACATGCACTGTTTTTTAAAACAATTTTTTATACTCTCCTTATTTAGTTAGACTCAATCTATACTATTGTTAAGCAAATGACTGCAAACTAAATTAATTTAACAACCATACAATATTAAAATACTAATATGACAAAAACTTAATTTGATAAATGATCTATTCTCTGGTCCCAAACCAAAGGCATAGATGCGAAGGTTAGGTTGGTAAATGGTAAGAGTGTGGGCAGTAGAATGGGAAGCAAAGGCCATAAGATCACCCAAAGTCTCTCTAAGCTTATCCATACAAAGTACCATAACTGCGTATGGGCCCTCATGGACCATTTGGCGATTTAATCAGTGAAAATGAACATTACCTTAGTCCTTGGGTTCTGTTCTTAACTTTTTCTCAGTTATTTGTTCCCTGACCACTCTCTGCTTTGAGTTATGGGCATCTACTTCTCTCAGTTACATCCATAAAGCTCGGAGCACTCACCCAGATTCACTAATAAATAAACTGGCCTCAACAATAAATTTTTGTATCTTTTCGTTTGCATTTGGCTCTCAAGAATGATGCATACCCACCAATAATTCCAAATGATCTCTATCTCTTTTCACCGTTAAATTTTCGTTACATATTTGTAGAATAACTTTTTTTATTGTTATACACTATGCAATCCAATGGTAGAGAGTAAACAAAATCCCATTAAGATATTCCTTTTGGGAGAATGGAGGGTGTTTTATTTACATCAGTCCACTCTACTAATTCCTCTTAGGTTTATATATATATATATATATATATATAAATTATTATCTTACTATTTTAATATGGCAAATTGACAATCATAATGATGGGCTCACAAATTTTTCTTGAAAGATTTTGATAAAACTTATAACTTGATGTAAGATATGTCATCCATAGAAGAAAAGCTGAATATTCACAACATTTCAATTCTTTTACAACTAATTATCTTTGGTTAAGGTTGATGCTAATTGCAGTACTAAGTAGAAGCAGTGGAAGAGACTATAGCAGTTTTTAATTAATTAAAAAGGATAAAAAGAAATAAATACTGGTCATTTAATTTTAACAACCTTGATTGACTTTTTAGTGCCCACTACTAATATTGTTGTGCTTCGCACGGTGAACTAGATAAGCCAATTGAACAAAAAAGAGACTAATTAAGGGGAAAGACCAGTTGGAGCATGTGGACCTAATTATTGTTGTACCCAAGAAGCAGGACGTTAGAGAGGCAGCTTTTGCTTTATATATACAGAGCTTGAAGAAGAGGCATTGCGGCTTGCATCAGGTGGCAGGTTAGTTGTTGGTTGCGTGATTTTGCTTTGGTGACTCCCATTATGTCTCTCTTGTTTTCCTCGTTCTCTACTCTCCTCCTTCTACTCTTTTCTCTTTTCTCTGCTTCTCTGCTTCACTCCCATGCCTTCCCTTCCCACTACTATCACCCCAAACACCATCGCCACCACCCCCGCTTTGCTTCTCACAACTACAGAGATGCTCTCTCCAAATCCATCCTCTTCTTCGAAGGTCAGAGGTCTGGGAAGCTTCCTCCTAACCAGAGGATTACTTGGAGGAGGGACTCTGGTCTCTTGGATGGCTCTGCCATGCATGTATACCCATTTTCCCTCTCTTGTTACTGTATTGTTTAGCGTTTTGGGGGAGAATGTGAAGTTGGATTTACTTATATTGGTGTGAAACTGCAATGCAGGTTGATTTGGTTGGAGGGTACTACGATGCAGGGGACAATGTCAAGTTCGGTTTCCCCATGGCATTCACCACCACCATGCTTTCCTGGAGTGTTATTGAGTTTGGTGGCCTTATGGGAGGTGAATTGCAGAATGCTAGAGAGGCCGTTCGCTGGGCCACCGATTATCTTCTCAAAGCCACTGCACATCCAGACACCATCTACGTTCAGGTCAGTTACTTTTTTTCGCTTACTAAGCAATACTTGTGACTTATATTAAATGGTTATGCTCTGCTTTCTTTTATTGTTACACAAAATGCATATCATTACACAGAGAAAACAGGGTAGTTAAGACTGACTTTGGTTATGCTTTGCAGGTGGGAGATGCTAAGAAAGACCACGCTTGCTGGGAAAGACCTGAGGACATGGATACCCCAAGAAGTGTGTATAAAATAGATAAGAACACTCCCGGTTCAGAAGTGGCCGCTGAAACTGCTGCTGCTCTTGCTGCTGCTTCTCTGGTTTTCAGAAGAAGCGACCCCAGATATTCTGAAACTTTGATCAGGAGGGCTATTAGGGTGAGCCATCGGCTTGATTCCAGAGGAACAATTAGCAGTCTGTTTTGAGACTTTCATTTGAACAAAATCTCAGTTGGTATTTATTTATTTCTGGGTACAGGTGTTCCAGTTTGCTGATAAATACAGGGGATCCTACAGTAATGGCTTGAAGCCCATTGTTTGTCCCTTCTATTGCTCTTACTCTGGTTATCAGGTAAAATATCAATCTTTTAAGTTTTTCATTTAGAGGAATGTAGAACTCTAAGTCTTTCTCTAAAAATATGGTAGGATGAGCTATTGTGGGGTGCTGCTTGGCTGCACAAGGCTACAAAAAACCCAATGTACCTACATTACATTCAAGTCAATGGACAAATCCTTGGTGCTGCTGAGTTTGACAATACCTTTGGGTGGGATAACAAGCATGCTGGAGCAAGGATACTTCTTTCCAAGGTCCCATTTCCATAAATTTTTTTCTATTGTATTTTGTAGACCAGTTAGCATTAAGTATTAAATGGAGTTGGGTTAAACTAAACTTAGTTTTACACTTTTTGATTCAGGAATTTCTAGTTCAAAAGGTACAGTCCCTCCATGAATACAAGGGTCATGCGGACAATTTCATCTGTTCTCTCATTCCTGGAGCTCCTTTCTCTTCATCCCAGTATACCCCTGGTGAGGTCCCCTTAAGTTTCCTTCTCTCAGACTCTTCTCTGGGTTTTATCAGTTACAAGTGTGAGCTGTGTGGTCCAAGCTGTAACGGTCACATTTGGTTGTTCCGCCTTGAAATACTAACGCTATTAATGCAGGTGGGCTTCTGTTCAAGATGAGTGATAGCAACATGCAGTATGTCACATCCTCTTCTTTCCTACTCTTAACCTATGCCAAATACTTGACCTCTTCCCACATGGTTGTCAATTGTGGTGGAACTGCTGTGTCCGCTAAGAGACTCCGAGCCATAGCCAAGAAACAGGTTCAATTTCACTATCGCTAATAAATTAGTGCGCATTGCTTCCCTTGTTTAGTTAATTAACTGAACTGAACTGTATTATGATTTTGGCAGGTTGATTACTTGCTAGGAGACAACCCCTTGAAGATGTCGTACATGGTGGGGTATGGCCCAAGGTACCCACGAAGGATACACCACAGGGGCTCATCTCTACCGTCCATTTCTGCACAACCTGCCAAGATCCAATGCTCAGCAGGGTTCGGCGTGATGAACTCACAATCCCCCAACCCCAACGTTCTAGTGGGTGCCGTTGTGGGTGGGCCCGACCTGCATGACAGGTTCCCAGATGAACGGTCAGATTACGAGCAATCAGAGCCAGCCACTTATATCAACTCTCCCCTTGTGGGATCACTGGCCTATCTTGCACACTCATTTGGCCAACTCTAGAGTGTAGACACACGCACACACTATCCCTAACTCACTTGCTAGTTGTAACTTATGCTTTTTAATTATTCCTTCCTGTTTGGGTAGTCGCATTCCTTGGGGAAGTGCACAAGGTGTGTAAGAGGCGCCAAACCTCGAAGCACATTATTGGTGAAGGAAAAAAATAGATTAAAATAGCTGATGTTATTTTTACTTTGTTCAGGGTTTAGGAGTTTAACCTATATGTCCATGGGTAATTGGGTGTTTATCTATTACTATTACTTTTACTTTAGTGCCAGAAACGGCATTTGTGTGTAAAGCAATGAGCTGACTCATTGTGGTGATGTTTAGAGTTTGATATGGGAAATTGTAGTAATATGTCCAGTGGCGTTCCAAGTTGTGAAGACGTTTTTTACTTATTTGCCCAAAAGGCATTGAATGATTTTGCTTGAACTATTTCCTAGAAACTTGGAATTTATTAATTCATTGTGAACATAAGCCTAGGAAGAAGATAAGGAGCTATGGTGGTAAGTAATAAAAAGTAAAGTGTAAAATAGGGTAACGAGGAATATGAAAGTTAATATTTTAGCAAATAGTGGATGAGTATTTGACCGTTGAAAGAGAGAGCAATGGAGAAGAAGATTTTCGTATGACATGTGAAGTTTGTTGGAGGAAGTGGATGATACGGTCAAAAAAGCTGCCTCCACTGTGAGGAATGTCAGAAGACCAAGAGTTGGGGGAGGGGGGATTGCCTCAAATTATTTAGTTTTAACAACGCTTTCTAAACCCTCCCTCATGCCCCATGGGGAGTGGGGACCTCATAACTGATAACTGAGGACTCAGGACATTCTTCTAATACATTTTTTAATACAATAATGTTCAATAAAATTAAATTATATTCGATATCATTTCATATTAGAAATCAATGTATAAAAATAAATATGACTCAATTTTAATAAATAATATAAAAATAATGTATTACTAGTTAAAAATTTTTAGGGTCGTTCGTGTTCCTCGTCATCCCCAAATTGCTTTTATACAGGAAAACAAGTTCCACAAATCATCGCTATTGTCCAATGGATCAAAGAGTGAGTTGGTTTGGGCCTTTATTTTTCTCACGGGTTTCGGACTCCAAGATTGATGCTTCCGTTTCCTTTCTATTTTTTTAACTTGAATTTTGGTCTCTGTTACAAAGGTACTGCATAATTGAATTTTAAACTTTTTTTAATTTTATCATCAACTTAATTCTTTTAGGAACTAACAATTACTCAGTACAAGATTTTTTTAAAAAAATAAATATTGTTTTCGAAAATCAATATCTCAGTTTGGCCCTTTCATAAGTTCTTAATTAGTTTAATTATGACACCAAAATCAACTTGGAACAAGAAGCACGACGTGAAAAAAGGAAAATTGACAGCTTCTTCTGAGCAGAGGAAAGCTAGACTTTGAAGAAGCGAGTACGATGAAGTCAAAAGAACAATACATATGTTTATCACACAGAGAAGCAGAACTTTATTTACATACAACACTCATAGTCTGGAGTCATCCACTTGTGAAATACATAGCTCATAGCTTCTAATTGCTTAGGCAATAGACACCCGTCCATTAATTTGCATCATCCTTTGCTAGCGGAACAGAAGTCGCCTGTTAAAATTGCGTAGATCAATGTCAGTAACATATTTATTTTGCTTCTATTTCACTTAATGGCTTAATGCTATCCATTTAAAAAGCATAGAACATAAAGAAGGCAACAAATAATGTATGCAACACTCACCAAATCACGGAACTTAAGGATGTAGAACATCTCAAGATAACGTCGAGTTTCACGCCTCTCCAGTTTGGAGACATACTTCCAGAAACTATAAACTCCCGCCAAAGTCATAAGCCTTTCAGAATAGATCTTCCATGTGTACCTGTAATTGTATGTACTTTGCTTACCAACTGCTTCACACTAAACTTCCAATTTCTTAACTAGGAAAAAAAAAATGAAACATACCTTTCATAAATTCTTTGAAGACCACCATCAGATATTTTATTCCAATGGCTTGGGTCCTCCTTGCATCGTTGGAAGAAATCGACTAAAACTTGAGAAGCTTGGTCAGGATGATAAGGATCAATATGAAATCCTGATATACCATGCTCAATTATCTCAGCAGGACCACCATGGCAAGTAGCAAATGTAGGGAGTCCACAAGTCATGGCCTCCACAACTGTGAGCCCAAAAGCTTCATAGAATGCAGGCTGCGGGTGGGCAAGAGAGATACAATCAAGAATCAATCATATCTGATGGTGATGGGTCAAGCATAACAGTACAAAGGCTTTTTTCATGATACCTGAATGAAAGCACCTTTTGTGTCTGCTATATAGCGATACAGTTCTCCATTGCGAGCTCTGTTTGTTTGTGCAGTAATCCACCGAAAATCACCATCCAAGTTATGTTGCTTCATGAGGTCATGCATCTTCTCAATTTCTGCAATCTCTTCTCTGTCCCTGGACTTCTTTACATCAATATAGCCAGCTACCACCACAAGGTTGACCAACTCCCTCAATTTCCTGTTCTTACCATAGCTTTCAACCAAACCGCTTATGTTTTTCACTCGGTCTAACCTTGCCATGGAAAAAATTATGGGCTTTGACCGGTCCTTAAGTGACCCGCTGCCACAACAGAAACAAAGATCAACTTATTCACTGAATGCTATCATCAATTTACCTTGTTATAGTTGCATTCCATAATCTGGAAAGTGCAATATCCTTCTCAAAAGTTTTCACAAATGTTCTGATATATTCCATCCCTTATAAATTATGCAGGTAAAGATGGGTGGGACTTCTGACAAGACATTGGTACTGACTTCCCACAACCACAACTGGTTGCACTTTACGGCTGTGTTGGTTCCATGACTTTAAGGCATGTAATTATCGAAACTTGGAAACTAATGTACCAAAACTTTTTTCCATAATGCAAAGGTATAGTGATCAAATTAATCAAATTGCCTATTACTTACGGAGATATAGATTCATCTAGAAATAATCCCAAATTAATTATTTATGTAATTAAAATACTCACATGTACTCATCAGTCTGCTCAGGATCATATAACAACTTTTCAATTGAACCATGCAGGGCAGTAAGTCTTTTCTGCTTTTCAGAGTAGGGAAAATACATGCTCATATCAGCTCCAGGAGAGACAATATTGAACTTAGGATCAAAAACATCAATTCCATGGACAACCCTATAGAGCCCTGGAAGAGTAAAAGCAGTGTGGCTCTCATATTGGCCAACAGTATTCTTCCTGAAAGGAGCATGCAAGTTAATGTCAGTAACATACTATTACTTTCATGAAGCTAATATCAAAACAAAACAGGCCTGAGTTTGTTTACACGATATATGATTTTAAGAAATTATATAATGATAATGTTAATAAGCAAAATAAAGGGGGTGGAAGTATAAACATCACTTAAAGTGCACTGTCGCAAATCATCAAGCAGAATATACTTACGTTCCTGCAATCTCTTGATATGTACTGGTGATGATAAAGTCAGCATTGTTCATTGCTATTAGGTCAGCTGTGAATTGGCATGAAAAATGATATTTATCTTCAAACTTTTTCCAATATATATCTGAATCTGGATATTTTGTTTTCTCCAGTGCATGCGCAATTGTGCACTACACATAAGACGATAACCTGAGCTTCACATTTTACGTAGCAGTGTAAGAGGCAAATGAAGAAAGACAAGAACCTGTGTAACTCCCATTTTATAAGCTAATAAAGATGCGACAAGATTTCCATCACTGTAGTTTCCAATGATGAAATCAGGATAACCCTGTAGCTCAGCAGCAATTTCACTTGCAACATCCTGTTTACAGACAACCGCAAATATTAAATGGAAAGTTCAGCAAATGTAGTATAAAAACTATTTTTCAGAATTCTTTTCCATACCTAAACTAGGTTACAAAAGCATTAATTCCAAAAGACCAAAACAATAGTTCATAGTTAGCGGTAATTCAAGCTATATATGTTCAAAGACACTTACCTCTGCATAAGTCTCCAGATAAGGCCATACATCAAACCTTGAGATCCATTTACGGAGGATTCCCTTCTCTGATCTGAAAGGAACTCGTAAAATATGAGTGTGTTCAGTACCACTGACTCTTTCTAGCCGCTGGTTGCATGTTGTCCCCTTTGCATCAGGTATCAACCTGGTAACCTAGGAAGCAGTAAAGAAAACTTGTTTAATTTGAAAAAGAAAACTTGTTTAATTTGAACCAGAAAAGAAAAATCAAAGACAAAAACTAGTCAACATTGAAGAACCGACCCAGGATGATACACTCACAATAAGAATTCTAGGAGTGAAATCCAGTCCTTGCTTCTGGATTCTAAGAAGCATTTCATTCTCAAGGGCCCGCACTTGATCCAGTATGTAAACAACCTGCGGGATAGAAATCTTTAATTTAGAATGGTAATAAGACTTATTATTTTGAAACAATGCATGAGTCGACAGATCAGAAATGAGTAGAGAAAAGAGGACTGTTTTATGTTACATGAAATTTACCTGCCCGCCAGTGTCAGGCAAACCCAAGACATTGGCTTGCCCAAAGTAGCCATGAGGAGATAATATAACAACATTAAACACCATAGGTACTCTCCCAAGAAAAGTCTCAAGTGTAGATGGATCAGGAGCCTGGAGAATGTCCAAGAGAAGATGCATCATCTCCAATACTCGTTCAGCAGTATCACCCCAGCCTCTCTCAAAACCCATTCCCTGTAGTCTGGGCTCAGAAAAAAGTCAAACAAAATATCAAACTACAATGTTTTACAGAAATTCTCACATCACTATTCATGCTGCAAACTAAAGACATGTAAATGCATGATAGAATATAAGCTTACACATATTCAAACTCAGAATAGCCTGTATCAGGTTTAAGCTTAGAAAGATAATCCTCAGCCTTGACTAAAGCAGACTGAAGTTTGGGGATGCTTTGGATACGGTCATTTAACATTAGTCCCTTCACCATAATCATCAATGGGAAGAAAAGTCAGTTACAGTCTATAGATTACAAAAATTACAAAACAAAAATACAACATTAAGCAATCTACTCCAGAGGATATATGGAAAGAAAAAAAAGGCATGATCGAGATACTTTCAACATAATATAAGCAAAATAGAATAAACAGTTGTTCAAAACTAGAATTGTTGTCATCTAGTACAACACTATAGTACAAGAAAGAACTGCCTAGCACAGCAAACTTACATGCCCCCTATATTTGTGCGCTCGAAGGAAATCAAGCAGTGGTTCCAAAGAATCCTTGTTCCGGAACATAATTGAAGAAAGGTGACGATTGAGAAATTGAACACCATTGCCAATGGATGATGACCGGGATGGACGAGGAAATGTAGCATTGAATGGCTCAAAATCAAGCTCCAATACAAAAGTATCATTAGCCCTGATGATATTTAAAACAAAACAAAAAAACAGTTCTGAGATCACAGTACTGAGTCAGAAACCCAAAAAAAAAAAAAAAAATACTAAAAGCAAAGAAATAGATTTCTTACGTTCCATCTACAAGTTCTTCTTTGAAGTGAAGATATTCAGGGACGCTCAATTGCTCCACACTGAGTTCAAAGACATTAACACGGACATATTCCCAAACACCAGGTCTTGGACGAACTGCAATTGCCACAAAAGGAGGCAAAACTATGGCTTCCTGTCACAAAATAAGAAATGCAGCACATTTTAGTTAATAAAATTTATGTTAAGCGGGGTATTTTTCTCGGTATATGTCTGGAGTTCCTGACAATTGTTGTTGGGCAGACAAGTCACCAATATGCCATACTTTCAAATTAATTTACCGTCAGATGGCATTCTAACTCTAATTGATGCAATTTGTTTCCAAAAGATTATACAAATAAATCATGCTTTGTCACAAATGTGTGAACTTTAGGATATATTAAGGACTAAAATATTTTTAAACGATAGAAGTCTATCGAACGTCATATAATATATGAAGTAACTAAAATATTATGTAAAACAAAGCTACAAAAGTTCAATTCACCTGTGCGGACTTGAGTATTTCGCCGAAGGGACCATTTTTTAGGTCTTGTGATGCTTCATCCTCGCCAAGGATACTATCGAGCTCGTCAATCAAATTATGGGGTTGCAGAATCCGCTTCCCCTGAGCCACATACCTTCAAACACAAAAACAACTACCACAAAATCAAAATCCATAAAGTATTAGCATTTACTCACATTTAAGAAAGGAAGAAATCAAAACAGAGACACACAAGTCAAAGACCAAACCCATCATCAGATTGCAAAACTTCATGTTCTCTCTGATCTCCCCCAACATAAACTAAGAAAATTAACATAAAGCTTAGAAAATTTCAGAACTCAAATTTTGCCACCTTCAAACAAAATTACCCACTATCCAAAAGAAGACAGGGACTACATAAATCTTATCATTTGACAACACATTGACTTGAGGTACCCGGCGGAGAAAAAAAAAAAAAACTTATTTTTCAGGCTTTTGGAAAACATTTAAAGAAATGGGATCGAACAAGTAGGAAAAAAACTATAATGAAAATTTTAGAGGAAAAGACGAGAGATGAAGAAGAAATTAAAAAATGAAGTAAAAGAGTTAAATGAAAAAGAGTAGGAGAGTGTGATTAAAACCTAGAGAGGAGAGAAACGAGTTCGTTACGATGAGCAGAGAGAGTATCCTCAACTCGATCTCTGATACTGGGAATTCGACCAAGCTTGCGTTGTGACATGATGTGTAACTTGCTGGTTGTTTTCCAGTAGAATTTAGAAAGCTCTTCTCAGAGGAAGTCTCTCCCACAGTAGAACGCTGGGTGATCAAAAGGAAGAGTGAAGAGAAGTTGATTTTTTTGTCAAAGTAAGAAGCGTGACGTGTTGGTTCCAGAAGAGGCGAATATATAGCAGAAAGCTAGCAACCAGGACACAGATAGAGAGAAACGAGGGCGGAGGCCGTGGCGTGGCGTGGCGTGGCGTGGCGAAAGCTGATTATTCCATTATAAATTGCACGGTCGGATGTGGTTCAATTCTGTACACCCTCCGATTGTCACGTTTTCTCTAATCCAATCAACAACAAGCGTTTTCACTTTTTTTTAATATATATATATATATATATTATGTATTAAATATGAGTAATTTTTTAAAATTAAATTTTAATTATTACTCCTTTTTATTAAATTCAATTTTGATTAGTTTATTTTTATGTTTAGCTATTAATATTTCAGAATTGATAATAAAAAAGATATCAAGTTATAAATATTAAAATTCATATTTTAACATTTTTTATCCGTTAAAAATATAATAAATGTACATATTTTTAAGATTAATAAATAATGATTCATGAATCTTTAAATATTTAATATTGTAAAGAATAAAATTTTGGAACTAAATAATTTAGATTAATCGAGTTGATATACTAAAGTATATATCATTATTTTTAAAATTAGATTTTATTTATAAATAATAAGTTAAATGATTTTTTTATCTTTTTCATTATTTTTCACTCTCTGGTATCTATATTTATATCATATTATATGATTTTGAAACTCACTTTTTAGTCATTCAAATCATGTAATAAACAACGTTAAGTTATATTAATTAACTTTAATAGATTAAATTTAGTAGAAGTGACTAATTTTTTTATATGAATTTGAGTTTAAATTTTTACTAAAAATGATATTTATATTTAATATTCAAAAGTATCTCAAATAAAATTATTTTTAATAAAAAATATTTATACAAAATAAGAAAATTATATTATTTAATTACTAAATATAAACTAAAATACATGCTAATCAATTTTAAATATAATAAAAATAATATATTGAGAAGTAATTTAATTTTTCACTATATTATAACTTTTTACTTTTTCATATCTTATATCTCATAAATTACATTTATATTACATTATATAGTTTGAGAAACTAATTAAAACTAAATATCAAAAATTCATATAATATTGTATGTATATTTAAAAATGAAATTGATGCAAAATATTTAATATAAAATTGAGAATAACCCGAAGTTTAAAGGGAAAAGGTTACTATTGTTAAAATACTTTTTCTTTTTAAAAAACGAAAAAACGATTTAAAGTTGTGTCCGAGTGCATGGGATTTGGAAGATGGGGTATCCAAAGATGCAAAACAAGCAAGCAAACAGATCACAGACACATGAGCGGTTTTTCTGAACAATTGTACGCCGCCTAAGCTGCGAGCACCTTTTTAAAAAAAAAAAATTAGAATTTTCGAGTTTCGGATACTTGAAATCAAAATGAAAAGGGTAATAATTAAAAGGAAATCCATTTGAAGAATGGGATTTTATTCTCCTTCACGTGGATTTCAACCAGTATATTGTTTTGCTACTTTTTCGCCTATATGTCATCTTTCCTCTTCTTCTTTCTCCTTTTAAAACAAATTGAAAAAATCTTCTTTCACCATGTCAAAATCCTCTATCCCAAACATCCCCGAAAGCGAAAATTCCTTAAATTATGAAACCTGCACTCTCTCTCTCTCTCTCTGTGAATTATTCGCTGAACAAGTTGGAGAGTAAAAAACATATACATAGTGCTTGAACTTATCCTAACTTTACTTAATCATGTCACTCTCTCCTTGGACATAATGAAAAAAATTTTAAATATGTCATTTTATTTATGTATTAATTAATTATATTTTTATTTTTTATAATATGTAAGTTTGTTAGTATAAAATAAAAAATAATTAAATATTATTTATTAATATATAAATAAAATGATAGAATGTATTTGCTTACAAAATTTTTAAAAATAAAATCTACCCATCTTGAGAATGAGAAGACGTCATTTTATTTGTTTTTTTTTTCTCGGCTTCTTTTACTGTTCTCATACGACAAGTCCAATCTAATCCCCCTGTTCCTAATTCTTTATCTCATTTTCTATATTGAACTCACCAACTACAAATGTCGCACTAATCCGTATGCTTTGGTATTTTCCTACCTATGGTTTTCTCGAGTTTCAATTTCAGCATTCTGTGTGCCATTGTGGTTTCGAAACATTCAATGATTTCATGTGCTCAAAGTTTTGCAATTCAATTTAGGACACTACATCCACTTACCAAGTTTATAATAAAAAAATGCAAGTTTGTGCACCAGTGTCAGTGCTTGTTGGATATAATTTGAGTTTAATAAATGATTTTCCTTTTTTTTTGTCAGGTTACTTATTTAAGTTAATGAAAAATTAATCACCGATCAAATTCTTATACCGATGCAAGAAAATAATATTTGTTTTGCACGATAAACTTGGGCCCCTGTATAAAAGGATAAGGAGCTGCTCAATGCTTTTAATTATTATTATGATAATTGCTATATTAGTATATTCAGGAATTGACGTGATTCCACTAACTGATTGAAAGGCAACTATATATAATCTAAGGCTTTATATGTGAAGTTGATGTTTTCTTGTTTATTTTTAATCTTATCCCTACCTTTCATATATTTCCTTTGTTTCATTCGTTGGTTTATAAAGTAAATAACGTGTTTGAATATTCTGCTCCTAACATCATGATTGAGACCATCTTTTCCTGCTGTGCAAACTATATATTATTTACGAGAATTACCTTTTCTCTGTAGTAATTTCAAGAAATGGGGAGATCAAGTTCTATGACAGCCAATTAATCTCATCAACAACCATCTTAATTAGCAAGTTAGCAATTGACATGGATAATGTTATATAGAGATTGTCTTATAGTTTTTTTAATTATATATACAAATTTTGAAGTAGCACGCACAGTGTTTTTTTAAAAAAAACCTCTTAAAACCTCGATAATAAAATTAAAGTTTCTTCCTCCTTTTAATGAAAAAATTGGAGGCCATTTTTGCTGTGTGACAACAAGGACAGAGAGCTCCAAGTTTTAAAGGTGAGTTAAGCTTGATTGGCGTTTGTCATGGAAAATGTTAACACTTTCAAAGTTGCTTTCAAATTCAATGTCCAGCACATGAAGTGATGATGGTAGTGTACTGATCAATGGCTCAATATGGTCTTTACTTTATCTTAATTGTGCCGTCAACTACTAATGAAACTGTCTTTTCCAACACTACAAGCTTGGTATATTCAAAAGATTATGTCAATTTTTTTTAAAAATACAATATAAAAATAATAATTATATTTTAAAATAACAAATTAAATAATAAAAATTATTTAGCTCGTAATTTTTTATTATTTTTATTTTATATTAGATAATATATAATTTTAAATAATAATAATTAAAAAGTATTAAAATTATTATAATATAAATATATATTTATATACTAATACGTTAACAAAAATTTAAATGATCAACTAACATAATTTATTGTGACTTTGTCATGTCGTATATATAAAAACAGGACAAAGTGTCCCTTTCAATTCAACCTAACGGAATTTTGCGTTACGTACAAAAGATAAGATAGACTAGATGGATAGATATATGTGCCCGAATCTTTTTTAACACGATAATTTATTTTACCTAGGAAAAATACATATAAAACTAGAGAAAGAAAGATCAGGTATTTATGAGCACTGTATATGACACCAAATTTAATATTGGCGTTATGTAGAAGTACCAGTAGAACACAGTTTGGGGTACTTGAGTGATGAGATATCATACATAGTGGGATCCAATTTGTGAAAGGTAATAAACTCAATAATCACCAAGAAGGCAAGAGCAATTAAACTCATGCAAAAAATCTAACATGAAAGATGAAACTATTATATTAAATTAGATTAGTTTGAATATTTTAGAATTACGTAAATGTTAATAGGATGAGTGTGGATGCCAAGTTGCCAATACAAGGCAAAGCCTAGAGTATTCCTTCCTTCCTGCCCAGTGTAAATGGAATCATATATAGTGGGAGCAGTGGGCTACGCGTACTAATACTAATACTATCACTAGAAGAGTCACTCTCGTTAGTATTATCTAAAAAGTTTCGATAGGCCAATATACAACATCCACGCCACGTGGCCCAACAATAAGCCCAATAATTGTATGGTTATGGAGCCATGGAGGTATGTTCTTTGGCATATTCCACAAACTAGAGAAAATTAAATCAGCAAATATGATTTTGATTATTCAATTTCTATCATTTTTTTGGTCACGGGGCAAAGCCAACTAGTTTCCTGCTAGCGTCAAGATTCTTTTTTTAATTTTCTCTTTACTTACATTAAAAGCACCATCTTATCCTATTATTCCACACGTAAGTAGATCCAAGGACCCATTTTCAACTCCAGCATTGGTGTACTCTCTCTCACTGTCCCCCACCAACATAATGGTCATCAATAATTCAACATAATGGTGTACTCTTTTATCTGATTTATCATAAAGATTTTTTATTGAAAAATAAGTGATTTTCATTGCCAGATTGTGAAAATTGAAAAATAAAGATATTTTATGCACGAATCTTCTAGAGAAATTCCAGTAAGAAATAAAAAAATTAAATATAATTTTTTATATCTTTAAGTTCTGTAAATAATAAATGATTTTTGTATAACTTACAATTTTATATTTTAATGAATATTTTCTACATATTTTATTTTTATTGAAAAATTGATTAGTAAAATATAAACATTAAGAAATGTCCAGGCGCAGGTATGGTAAGAATATGCTCCGTGCTCGACTTGGACAATTTGGTGCGGTCCGTAGGCGTAGACATTACAACTTCAGGGAGATTCATATTTGCCAAAGTGGTCAGAAACATAAGTGAGAGATTCGTATTAACTTAAAGTGAAAAATCTTAATCATTCCGTAACAAAATGAGATTGGAAATGAAATTCACAAAGCCTTTGTCAGCTATCACTGAAATGAGAATTTATCTTGTTTGATTTCATTTATCAACGTTGTTAGATGTTCACATTAAAACAAAAAGTAAGAAGAAAATTCAGAGCTTTGGGCCACAAATGCAAGTAGTGTGGGCGAGTAAGGTTACCTATCTACAAGACTTATAGAGGCGCATTGACCAGTCCAGCAAGGTTTGGGCCAAGCACAAGAATTAGTGGGCAGATATTAGGGCCCCTGTATATATAATATAATATATAACAAACTGAAAGAAATTAAGATTGAAATGCAAAACTAAACACGTTGACCGCTTAGGCCTAAACTCTAAACATAGAGAAGCTGACAGCGTCAAAACTTTTACCATCTCAACCTAAAGATAGAGTTGACAGGATGAGAGTAGCCGCACTTGTCTTCCATAAATCTAGACAGCTTTAATTATCGTAGGGTATTAGGACTTCCAACTTCCAAGGTTCAAGCTGATCAAGAAGGCTATGGGGACAAAGGCCATTCTTCTCTTATGCATTGCTTCTCTTCTTTGTGGCCTTGGATATCCCCATAGACTCCTTGAAAATGCTGCTTCTCCTACTATTTTCGACGTCACAACCTTCGGTGCCCAGTCAAATAACGACACTTTCGACAATTCTGAGGTCATCCCATCATCAATTAAATTAATTGATTATTTATTAATTATGATCGTCAGGGAAGGAGTGAGTCAGTGAGCTTCACACATATACACACACATATATATGACAATGGACAGCTTTAATGAATAATGTTTTGCAATGTGTATGGGTGCAGCCATTTATGCAGGCGTGGATTGGTGCATGCAAAAACAGTACTACCCATGCAAAGGTTTTGATCCCAAACGGAATATTTGTTGCTGGGCCGACAGTGTTCCAAGGGCCATGCAACAGCCCAAAGCCCATAATGGTTGAAGTAGTGGGAACTGTTAAAGCCACAGTAGATCCATCGGAATACGCTTCTCCTGAATGGTTCACTTTTGAAGGCATCGACGGCCTGGTGCTAAGCGGTAATGGGACATTTGATGGCCAAGGTTCCAGCGTTTGGCAGTACAATGACTGCAAGAAAAACCCCAACTGTGTTTCCCTCCCATCTGTAAGCACGCGCACACACACACACTCACACATATATATACACATATAGCATAACGTATACTTAATTTATTGATGGATTGGATTTGGATGTTGCGTTGTAGTCACTGCAATTTTCAAGAGTGAGTAACGCGGTGGTGAGAGACATTAGTTCCGTGAATAGCAAAGAGTTCCATTACCATCTTCACAGATGCAATAATTTCGCAGCCTGGGGTCTCAACATAACTGCTCCCAAGAACAGTCCTAACACAGACGGAATGCATATCGGATCTAGCAATTCGGTGAATGTGTCAAGCAGCGTGATTGCAACAGGCGATGACTGCATTTCCATCGGAGAAGGCTCCACCAACGTTTATATCTCTAACATTACATGCGGGCCTGGTCATGGAATAAGTGTGGGAAGCCTTGGGAAGAGGCCACAAGATCAAAGCGTGAGTGGGGTTAGTGTTACAAACTGCACATTCATAGGCACAACCAATGGTGCTAGAATCAAGACCTACATAGGGAAAAACCCAGGGGAAGCCAAAGCCATTGTGTATGAAGGCCTTGTCATGGACAACGTCCTCAATCCCATTGTGATTGATCAAAGTTATGGTTCCAAAACACTTAGACAGGCATCCAATTCCTTGTGGAAGATCAGCGACGTTCATTTCAGGAGCATAAAGGGAACTACTATGTCTAACGTTGCTGTGTCCTTGCAGTGTAGTACAGTGAATCCTTGCCAAGGTGTTGAAGTGGCGGACGTTGATTTGAGTTTTAGTGGAACTCAGCGGAATACCACATTTGTATCCTCATGTTCCAATGCAAATGCTACCTTCAAGGGAACATTGAACCCACCAGCTTGTCCTTGATTTTTTTTTTTTTGAGTTATTTGTTTATTACATGCATGTGGTTTGAAGCAGAGAGGGCACTACCACACACATCGGAAACAAAATTTTTATTTTTTGGTGAATTAAACAGATATGTTGGCTAAGATATCCCTTCTTGGTCTAGGTGATCCTCTGTGTGGAGCCGTACATGTACAGCTGAACATTTTCCCTATTTTAAATGAAACTCCTTTATTTTTTATGATGGCTTGAGATTTTGATGAAGCCATCGTAGCTAGACCCATATCTAGTTATCTTCCCTGCTTTATGAATTGAGAAATTCCAGTACGACAAAATCATTTCAAAGTCTCAAAATTGACGAGTAATTATTAGTCAGGGATGGAAGGCAAACTCAAAAAACATTCATCGTTTCATGGCCTTTCTTGAGAGTTCCAAAGGTGAGTCAAACTTAAAAGTTCCTTATATATTAGACACTGCAATAGAAAAGGCCATCAAAGTGGTACACTTTGTTTAGGTTAATAATTTTTATGATCTTATAGATAGCTATACGACAAATCATGGATAATTTAATTTGGGTCGCCACAGGTGTATGAATAAGGGCGACTAATATGACAAAATATGGCACTAAGAGGCCAATGCACATTTGTGCGCAAAATGACTACTTTGAATATTTTGAAAAATTATGGGCACTAACCACTAAGGACAGAGAGAAGTCGCGAATAGGAAACATATGCAAACGCCGCTTAAAATATAATCAATTATCATCCTTTACTGCTATTCTTTATCAACCTCCACTAATCACTGATCACAACAAAATAACCAATCCTACAATTTTTTGTTCTCTCCATTTCTCACAAGCTCGTGGTTTTAGTATCCCTCAACGGTTCGTTAAATGTCTGTTTTAACCGTTGTTCTAAATACTGATTTTTTTTTTTAGTGTTTCTTGCTAATTTGATACAATTTAATGTAAAATTTACTTTCCATATTATTTTTATTATTATTATTTTATGGATAGGGTAGAGTAAAAGTGTAAACGATACCCCACATTCGTTCAATTTGTGTCTCAACCCTCAACAATAATTTTTAAATTTGTTTTTAAACAATTAAATAATTGAATAGAATGCAAAACTATTACTACGTTTACTGTAAAATAATTACTCTGATTATTACAAACATAACTTTTCTTCCATTTTTAAATCAATTTCGAGAAATTAATGGCATTAAAAAAAAAAAGAAATACCTATCTTCTTGCCCAAATACTAAAAAATACAGAAGTCAAACATGAATACATGGGATGATTTGCAACCAATGTGCCCTAATGGGGTTCAGTTGTCAGTTGTCACTGCCTTACCTAATCACTTCCAGTTCAAAATCTATGGAAAATTTATTTATTTATTTTTTAAAAAAGAAAGAAAAGGACCAAGACAGTTTTCTCTCTCTATTTTCTCTTATTTTAACTTAAAAATGATAAAATTATTTTATTGTAAAATTTTAAAAATAATTTTTAATATTGATCAAATATATATATTTAATTATATAAATAATAAATATAAAAATATTATATTTTTAAGAGATATATATATATATTAAATAAAAAAGTGTAATTTTAACATTTTAAGAAATGAGAAATGAGAGTGTAAAGTTGCAAACAGGGGAAAGGGATAAATATCTTAGTATTTAACGTGATTTGTGTGGCTTGAGCTAAACTTGATATCTCCTCTCCGTTATCTGTTTTACGGCTCTTCGCCTTCTTCATCGTATCGAATCCAATCCCGTCGATTACTACTCCATCCAAGAAGTGCATTTTTCAAGCGTAGATTCCGCTTCTCAATCATCACATCTATTATCAAAATTTCCTCTTTTCTGACCCACTGCTTTCTTTCTTGTGCTCTGCCCTTCCCTCTCCCTCCAAAATCAATGATCTTATCATTCGTCAATTCAAATTTCGGAGGTTCCTGAGCTCTCCTGGAGGACATGGCTTCAGGATGATTAATGCTTAGTTAGTCTCAATGTAATTGCTCTGCTTCAACCAAAATGGCATCTACTCCTTCGATGTCAGGTATGTCTACTTTGGTTGTCGAGAGAATGTTACGGAATTATCACCGTAAACGGGATCTTAAATATGGGGTTTTCAACTTTTTTATATATGGGGATTGGAAAATGAAGCAGCAAGGAACTTTGCGAGCCCAACTACGTTGGTTGCCTTGGTTGAAGTCGAACTTATATTGTTTCCTAAAGCTGTGACAGATTCCTTTCCCCTTTACTGGTTGCTATATAACCAACAGAAGCATCCTCGATTATCTTTTGAATGTTTTTTTTAGTTAATTTATAGTGATCTGAAGTGAAAATTTTGGAGGTTCGGTTCTAGAGTGAATGTGTTTTGTGAATGTTGTAGTTTCTTTAGAATGCGTGAATGCATGCAAATTGTCGAGAGGAGATGGAAGCGGGCGATACGACTGTAGTGTTCTTTCATGCGCGTGGAAAGCTCCTAGGGTCCTTACTGGGTTCCTTGCGAGTACAGCTCATCCTCCTCAGTGTACATCCTTGTCCTCTGGGCGAAATGGAAAAAGGAACCGGTATAATTTTGTAAGTTTTTAAAGGTTCCCCTGCAGTGATGGATTTGGAATTGTTCTAGTGTTTATGATACTAACCATCAAGAATTGGTTATCTTCAATGCATGTGTTTTTCTGTGCTAACCTCCCCTGCTGGGTGGCTAACAGTAAAAGAAACTTGCTTAAGGATTGGTTGCAGACTTGCAGTTATAATAGCAAAAATAAAGTCAAGAAAACCTTTTTCTGATAATTTAGACACAACATGTAGCTCTTTCAGATTGATGGTCCTTTTTTATTTTATTTTAGTTATATTTTCTTATTTTGACGCAATCATAGCTGGCCCCTCCACAATTTTAAACATTTTCTAAAGGGCCCCTAATATTCCTCTGTTGGCTTCTCCCCTTGCTCCACCCAAACTATAATGCACATGTACAAATTCTGAACTGACTTTTGTTTTGGCGTACATGACATGGTCTTAAGTGAACTTATGTTTGTATGCTTAAAATATTGACTGGTATCATTAATGCTGAAACTTGGGATGGAAGCAATTTAATTGCACTGTACTAGTTCATTTTCTTCTCTTAATATTGCTTATCTGATTAATCAGATACTCTCCTGGTTACTAATTAGGATACCTATCAATCTTGTATATTGATAGGGATGTGAAGCATTGAATATAGTAGGTTCATATTCAGACGAAGCCTGTGATATTATACTTGGAGGATTCTCTAGATCAATCTTGTCTCAAGTTGCTCCTAAAAGATGTCGGTTCTGTTGTTCTTTTTGCTCCTCGTTGGACACTGCCAATGATGTTTCCCCTGAAAGATTGTGGGAGGTATAGTCCTGGTTTTTATTGAACCTGGCATGTCTAATGCTAATTACAATTCTGCAAACAGGGAGATCCTCTTTGCTAGCGTCTGAGTCATACTTTCTATCATCTGATTGCCTCAGGATCTAAAACCTGTTATCTCATACCTTTCACCTCAGGAATTGGAGTTGGTCCATAATGCTCTTTTGGTAAGCTTCCTGCTTCAAAAGTAGATTTAAAAATGCTATTTCTTGCAAATTTTTCTTTTCAAAATAGTAGAATTTCCTTTTTTGATTTGTTTCTGTTTTTACTGGTTGTTACAGTTGGCATTTGGAGCTCATGATGGCCAGAAAAGACGCAGTGGTGAACCCTTCATTATTCATCCAGTTGAGGTTGCACGTGTTCTTGGAGAACTTGTGAGTTGTGCAGAGTTTGAAAATGTTTCCTCTTTTGGAATATTATACATCTCACAAGTTGAAATATAAAAATGTCCAAATGTTTGTCTAGGAACTTGACTGGGAGTCAATTGCTGCTGGATTACTGCATGATACCGTTGAGGATACAAACATTGTTACTTTTGAGAGAATTGAGGAGGAGTTTGGCACTACTGTGCGCCACATTGTAGAAGGAGAGACTAAGGTATTTATTGTAATTGATTTGATATACTAATTAAATAGCTAAAAATCTTCAATAGCATGGGTGTATTATGGAGTAATTCTGCAAATGAATATTTTAATTAGGTATCTAAGCTGGGAAAGTTGAAGTACAAGAATGAAAACAATTCTGTACAGGATGTGAAAGCAGATGATCTTCGGCAAATGTTCCTAGCCATGACTGAGGAGGTAACTGTTTACATATAGATGCTTGCTAATTCTTAGTGTATTCTATGCCAAAACCTGTTTGGCAACTGATGAAATTTCTGGCACAGGTCCGTGTTATTATTGTCAAATTAGCAGACAGATTACATAACATGCGCACTCTATCGTATATGCCTCCACATAAACAGGTTTGTGTCATTGTTTTTAATAAATAATTGGGGACTCTTTGCTGTCCTTTCAAAAGAAATGATAAAAACAGTGGTGATTATATATGCAATCCTTGTGGTTGGAAAGAGCAGAGAAGGGACTTGACTTTTTCTCCAACACTCAAGAATAGTTGGTGATTTTAAATTTTTAATGGAAGTGTTGCATATGAACAGCATTTATTGTGTTAGCAACTCCAATTTGGACATTCCTTCTTTAAAAAAATCTTAGCAACCTTTAAAATGGATCAGAAGAGGCTTAGGTTATTTTTAATGGTTTTTCCTATCCTTTCCTTTTAGAGGCACTTTACTGCAGTCTGATATTGTGAGTGTTCTGTGCACAGACTAGCATTGCCATGGAGACATTGCAGGTATTTGCTCCTTTGGCAAAGTTGCTTGGGATGTATCAAATTAAGGTATCATTCAGTCACTGGGAGCTAGAATTCATGTTTAATTCCAATAGTCGTATGAGTCCTTATGTACATAATAGAGCTAAGAGTCGAAATATTAATTTACCTGTAGTTTACCACAAGATATTATCTTGTAACAATAATTTTTGATGATGCAGTCGGAGCTAGAAAACCTATCATTCAAGTACACAAATCCTGAAGATTATGCTAAGGTTAAAAGAAGAGTTGTGGACCTGTATAAAGAACATGAGAAAGAACTTCTGGAGGTAATTCTGCTTCTCCAGTCCCAAGTTGGTGTTCAAACATGTCAATTGGAAGTGCACTAATCAAATTTTTATCTCTCTTGGTAGGCAAACAAGATATTGGTGAAGAAAATCCAGGATGATCAGTTATTAGACCTTTTGACTGTGAAAACTGAAGTTCATGCTGTATGTAAGGAGCCTTACAGGTTAAGTCGCAAAGCTCAATAAAAGTATTTTATTTATACACTTGTTCATGTTGATTGATGTGTTTGATATAATGTACTTTGTCATCAATTTAACCTCTACTATTCATGATTCCTTATGAAGGAGCTCTTCATGTAAATCTTTTACATAGCTCACATCTTTTATAACATAATTACTTGTTGAAATCATAGTTTGTTTGGGAGTTATGATGGCTAGAGGGTGATCTTACGATGATACAAATGTACAATGAAATATAGACAGGCATTTTAAGCGCATATGTGCATAATATCATATATTTCTCTTATCACTTTAGAAATCATTCATCCTTTTCTGTGTTTTTACAAGCTTTATGTATGTTTTCTGAATCTTAAGCTATTTCCAATTTTCCATTTATTCAATAAGGGATTTTGTTGATTATATGCAGTATCTACAAAGCTGTTCTCAAATCAAAAAGTTCGATCAATGAGATTAACCAAATTGCACAGGTTTGTGCTGATTTTTGCCTTGAATTGAAATGTGTTATGAGGAAATTCGGATTAAATCTTGGTTTGTTGAAACATCAACTATTTACTGTAACCAGCTTCGAATTATCATAAAACCAAAGCCATGCATTGGGGTTGGGCCTTTATGCAGTCCACAGCAGGTAACAGCTTGTTCATGCCTAATGATTAGGCTGTTTTCGTTTTGCTCAGACTTTCAATTGGTATTTTGGAAGCCATTTTCTTATTTATAATTTTTTATGTTTTCTGCAGATTTGCTATCATGTTCTGGGGTTGGTCCATGGAATATGGACTCCCATTCCTAGAGCTGTGCGTATGCTTCTCTTTATCCTATTTGAGAACATCAAATGTCAGTTGTAGAGAAATAAATTTTTATTGGCTGGTAAAATAATTGGTTTGATGTGTCATAGGTGAAAGATTATATTGCAACCCCCAAACCTAATGGCTACCAGAGTCTCCATACAACTGTGATTCCATTTTTATATGAGAGCATGTTTCGCCTTGAAGTCCAGGTAATATTGTTCTTTTTTTTTTTAGGCGTGGCTCACTTTCACCTTGCAATAGGGTGTAGATCCTGATCTGACTCAAGTCAATTCTTCTGCAATTATTTTTTGGGCGCTCCTCCTTATAGAATCTAGTGCAGAATTTTATTATCTTAATTGTTAGTTTTCATCAATATTCTTCTTAAAAAAAGGATTAATGGTTGTATTGTTTACTGAATGCTTGTGCAAATTTGTTGTATTTATTGTTGGCAGATCAGAACTGAAGAAATGGATTTAATAGCTGAGCGAGGAATTGCTGCCCATTATAGTGGAAGGGAATTTATCACTGGCTTGGTTGGAAGCGCAATGCCTAATAGTAGAAGCTCAAGAGGAAAGACAGTCTGTCTTAACAATGCAAACATTGCTCTTAGAGTATGCTATCTGTAAATCATACCTAAAGAAAGTGCTTTGTATATCCATTACTTGGTTTGATCTTGATACTGATTTCTTGGATGGAGTTTTTCCTTTTGTGCAGATTGGCTGGCTCAATGCAATTAGAGAGTGGCAAGAAGAGTTTGTTGGTAACATGAGTTCCAGGGAATTTGTTGACACTATTACCAGAGACCTGTTGGGTAGTTGTGTCTTCGTGTTTACACCCAGGGGGGAGGTATGGCAGACTAATTTATATACTGTGATTATTTTTCTTCCTTAAATCAACTGAAAACCATGTGTGAGAAAATTGGCTGCAATTTCTTGATGCTTTATATCATAAGCAGATCAAGAATCTTCCCAAGGGCGCTACTGTTATTGACTATGCTTATATGATACACACTGAAATTGGGAACAAAATGGTAGCTGCAAAGGTATCACTCTTCTTGATTGTATGGTTGTAATTTTGGAATTGTTTGAGTTATGATGGGACGGACTTAAAAGAGATTTTTATTTTAAAAATATGGATACTCAAATGTGGTGTAAATGCAGGTCAATGGAAATCTTGTTTCTCCCTCACATGTACTTGCAAATGCAGAAGTCGTAGAGATAATCACATATAATGTCGGTATTCATCATCTTACCTAATGCTTTTAACTTCCCATTTGATAAATATGATGTAGTTGGAAAGTGATTTTTTGTTTTTTGTTTTAATAAATGTGAAAATAAAAATATACTTTGCAACACAGTACAAGTAAAGATACTTCTGTTTCTTAAATTGTAAAATTCCCATCTACAGATACTGTATTTCAGATTCATGGTATAAGCATGTGTTTTCAGATGCTTTGGCATTGAATTGTATATGTTGTGTCACACATTTTATTCTTAAGAATTTGCTCATTGCTTTTACGATTATTGAATGACATGATATTGATTTAGTGGATTCGAGTTTGGTATTTTTTGTGTAAAACTTAGAATATATTGATAGAAATAAAAATATCAGACACGATAATATCAAGGACCATTTTATGAACCACGTCCCTTTTTTGTTTCCTCTTTTGTTCATGAAACACTTTTTTAACATGCAAAGGTTATGGGTCATAAGTACCTCCCCTAGTGGACATTTAACATCTTCAGTGACTGATTGTTTTTTAACTTGAATATTTCGGGAATTTGTTCCTGACTTATATGTACGCAGATAATCAGTTATGACTACTTTTAACCACTCCATTGGAGCTCATATTCTTGTTTTACCAGGCACTTTCCAGCAAATCAGCTTTTCAGAGGCATAAGCAGTGGTTGCAACATGCTAAAACACGTAGTGCAAGACACAAAATTATGAAGGTAGACTATACTGTGAGAATTGTGGATTATGAACCACCTACCCCTGAAAAAGTTGTCTGCTCTAACAAGTATTTTTTTACTCCATGTAGTTTCTGAGGGAGCAGGCTGCACTTTCTGCTGCTGATATAACTTCAGAAGCAGTCAATGACTTTGTCTCTGATTCGGAAGGGGATAGTGAATCTGAAGAATTGCTGGATGGTTCTACTGGTATCATACCAATGTGGGACAAAATGGTTATGAATGTTGTGGAGAAGTCCGCAGAAAAAACGGAGGTTGTCCTCCAAAATAAGAATGGAAGTGTTTGGACCCCTAAGGTCAATGGAAAACATAACAAGCATTTGCAGTATGTAAGTTTGAAGGGTGAAGGTGAGCTACTGCTGCAGGCAAACCATGTGGCCAAGATGATTCAAGCTAATATTCCTAGGTACAAGGAAGTCTTGCCAGGTTTAGAGAGTTGGCAAGCCCAGAAAATTGCCTCTTGGCACAATATAGAAGGGCATTCCATTCAATGGTTTTGTGTAGTTTGCATAGACCGGAGAGGTAACCTTACTCTTTTAGTCTCTTATAGTATGACTAGATATACTTCTTTTGCCGGGAATCAGGAAGTCAATTATGTTGCATTGTAACACATCTTGTTGACCAACAATCTTATCATTTATTCCTGTAAATGGATAATGTGAGCTCTTGACCTTTGCGTTACTTACATCTATCCCCTTCTAAAAATAAGGTTAAAAACGTGATATTATGGGTGCAAAACCCATAGGGTCACAGAATTAGAATGATAACATTCAATATTTTCAATAAATAACTTTTCTTTAGCTTTAATTTTGTTTTCATCTATCTAGTTAAACAACTACAAATGCATCTACTGTGGCTGATAACTTGACTTGTCTCTGACATATAAACACAAATGTAATTTCACTATACTGTTGTAACCTTGTAAAGAATCTTTTCAGGTATGATGGCTGAGGTCACAACAGCATTGGCTGATGTAGGCATAACCATTTGTTCTTGTGTGGTGAGTGTTAAACCTTAGTTAATGTCAACAGATATCCGGCCTTGATATTTTCAGATTTAGAAAAAAAAAAAGAGGATTTGGATAGAAGAAATATTGGAGAGGAGAGATAACATCTGGCTTTGATATAATATACAGAATGATACTGTTTTGTATGTGATGTTTATAATATTTGACTTACCATGGGGCAGGCCGAGGTTGACGGAGGGAGGGGAATGGCTGTCATGTTATTTCACGTTGAAGGGAAGTTAGAATTATTGGTACTGTATCTTGTTTCACACTCATCCTCGCTTCTTAAGTCTGATAATTTTTCAATAAATCTATTTCTGGATGACTTACACAAATAATTGTTTTCAGGTGAGTGCTTGCTCTAGAGTAGATCAAATACTTGGTGTTTTAGGTTGGTCTACTGGTTGCAGCTGGCCAAGCTTGATGGGAAATAATGGTGTTCTCGAATGCTAGTTGATAGCAGTTGCTGAGGTCAACCAACCATTGCAGAACAGGGAAAAAAGTTTTGTCCGCAGTGTCGCAGGCTTTTCTGTGTATTTCTGTCCATATTTTCCTTCTCATATATTTGTTTTTACTCTAACCGAATAAACCGGCAGCACCAAATTGAGCCAAGACTCAAGTTCAAGGCATTGTATATAGAAAAGAGTGATAGGTTAAAGAAGTATACACCGTAAAACACCGTAAAGTGTAAAGGCATGGAAATCTTTTTTTTAGAACTATAAAATAAAAAATCTTTGCATAACAGTAATACTATACTGGACTTCTTTATTATTTATTATCACATTCTAATAGGAGCTACAAAATTTATTTCCATTTGGAATTACCAACTTAAACCAATTTTATAGCCACTTACTGGATTTTGGGTGGGCTATCATATTATAAAATTAGTGTATTACTGTATTTATAGTCCGCAGCATGTATGGCCTGGAATATGGAGTGAAACACCTTGCCACCGAAGTACGTAATAATCTATCTATTGACCTATTTTGAAATTGGATAACTACAGGAAGTTGACCGGTCGTTTCTGATTTAATGAGTGTTGCGATTGTAATGAATTATTGTTTGAGCGAAAGTTCTTAATTACATAAATTCTATAATGTTATTTATGTATATGTATTAACTAATAATATTTATGTAATTTTTCTTTTAATTTTGAGGGCTTACAAATAACATAAAATTAAAATAATGAACTAAATTTTATTAAAAATTTTCTTGTTGGAGTTCCCAACTAAGCATTCACTGAGACCTTAATACAGAATCATTAAGGCAGTGGCATCGTAGGCTTTGTCATCTCCATCTTTTAGCTGCTAAGAACCTTTTTGTCTTCAGGTTAACGTCCTCAACATTGCTCACTGTAATGTCTCCTAGGACTTGAAAGGGGAGACCTGTCACTCCTGCACTTGAAGCATTAATAATTTTGGAAAGGCAAAAAAAAGGAGGAATATAACAGGGTCATAGCTCACGACTCAAGAACATGATTTTTAATTTTTATTGTCAGCAATAGAACAAATACATAAAACTGCACAAGTTTCAAAAGGCAGGGGTTCTCAAATACCTCATACGAACGAATGAAATAAACGTTCAAGTGAAGAAAGCAAAAACAAAACCAACAAAGAAGAAGTAAAATGTTATGAAAACTTGTATGGCAACACGATGGAGGAAGAATAGGGTCTAATAGCCGTTCCCGTTTGGGTCAGGTTTGGGTTGGGTGTAGGAGGGGGTGTAGATGAAGGGCCCCACAGAGTGTAATTTGATGTTGTTGTTGAGAAGGCGATAAGAAGAAAGACGAGCACCAGTGATCCCATAGTTAACATCGGTGGGAACTTTACAGTTGTCTAATGGAGAGCTCTCTAAGAATGCCTTGCATTCAGTAAGCTTCAGCTTAGCCCCAAGCTCCAAAATGGACAATGTTGCCAAGAAATAACCTTTCCTATCTGTTATATGACTCAATACTGAGATTGGAGCAGTGTCATACCCACCATCATCCACACCCACACATGTAATTCGTGCCACAGCTCCTGCATTCAATTTCTTATCACTCATCAATACTCAGTATATATATATAGTAAGAGTGAAATGTACAAATTAATTAAAGCTGTCTTTAAAATAGATGAATAAATAAAATAACCTTGAATTGGGAAGTAGTTAGAGCCTGATTTACACAAGACAACTCCTTGGACACCAATGATGGAGGGGAGTAGTTTATCTTTTGGTTGTGGCATTTGATAGGCAGGGCTAGGCACTTGTGGTTTTGTGGGGAGTGGTTTGTAATCTGGTGCTGCTTTCGGATTCTCCAAGTTTGGTGTTGGGCCATACCCATATTCGGTGCTTGCAGAGGTAATGGCTAGCAAAGCCAAAAGAAACATAGAGGTTGATGAGAAACATCGTGTGAAAGCCATTTCTTTGTACTGCTTGTATCTTGAAGAGAAAGAACGAGAAGAGTGCTGAATGCTGAGCTACCACTGCACGTACCCTTGGGCCTTGGCTAGCTATTTATAGTTAACGATGTTCAATCATGTTATTCATTCATGAAACAACAAATGTGGTACCCCACTAAGGTAGTTGGTTGCACGTTATAGATTTCCTTCTCATCGTGAATCTCTCTACACGTACTTGAACAAGGAAGGGAGCTTGTAAGACCTGGAACCTCCCCTTCATTTTTCAGATAAACAACTTTTAATTCGTACATGCTACCTACCATCTTAACTTGTTCCTTTCTTTCAAGAAAAATATTGTATTAATTACTTACAAATCTATGTATAGTAGATAATTAATAATTTTGAATGAGATTATTTTTGTGTTCAATAAATAATGTTTTTTTTTTATTTTTACTTACAAGGAGAAGTTTTAATTTTCTAATTAATTCAGCAACTTAATTATTTTTTGACCAAATGCTAGGATTTTTTATTAAGAGATGCCCAAAACATAATGAATTGGCAATGTGTAAGCATTGGCCCTTTTAATTTTCTATTCTTACTATCAGCGATATCTAACTGATCGATGAAGGAAACGATGATGATGGTGATGTCCTTCCTCATTCCCCTTTCATTTTTTTTACTCTTTTATCTTTCCACATGCAGTCTTCATCAATTTGTAATGGATGGAATTAATAAAACTTAGGAGGAAAATTTTTTTTAAAAAAAGTGCAAGTGTTATTTGGATATTAATTACAAAAATAATTTCTCTTACTCACAGATTGGCTGCAATTATGAACAAATTTTGATGATCCTAAAAAGGGTACAAAACTTCGAAATCTAAAGTCACTGTGCAGGAGAATGGACAAAACTGAATACATACACAACTTGAAGAAAATTAGGCCCACATTAAAGGATATAAGAACACTCATCCTCATCCCGATTTTAATAACAAAAAAATGATAATTTCTCTTTATTTTGATTTGTTAGGGAAAAAAACATGAAACATAGTTAAAGACTTGTGGGAGTGAATATTTTAGGTCGACCACGCTATAATTTTGTGGATCAGTTATTTTTTTTAAAAAAGAATTGTGTTGTCAAATACAAATTTGGCAAGAAAACAGAGAACAAATTAGCAGCACAAATACAAGTCAGTGATTCCACCGCTCTCTTATCCATCCGCGGTTATATTGTTTCAGTGTGCAACATTGTTTGAGGAATAACAAGGACATGTTCAGAAATAATTAATTGGTCAAATCTAATTAAAATGTTAAGAGATCTTTTTAGCTGTCTTTGAAAGACTCCTTCATATCTTATATATAATGTATATTTAGAAAGCTTCCTGAGATGTGATACTTGGAGAGACATTTGTAGGATATTATAAAGAAGCCCTAATTAATTATCATCGGGTGTAATATATGAAACTTTAAACGCCATATTTTTTTTTAAAAAAAAAGTAATATCTTTCAGATTAATTACAAGATTAAACTTTAAAGAATACAATTCGTTGTATATGCATTTGAATGCCAATATTTGACTATGTCAGTGACTTATTTATTTTTTAAAAATACAAATCGAATTTCAAAATCTAAAAGTAACTATTAGATATTAAAACTAATACGTAGTTATTAATTGTTTTACTTTTTATAATATATAGTAGATAAGGGACAAGTTTTACGTTTTAAAATTTAAATACTAATAATTTTTTAATTATGTTATAATTTAAAGAAGTGAAATATGATTTATTATTAATTTTTGTTCATAGTCATAGGGTGTGTGTGTGTGTGAGAGTATATATATATATAAAGAGTGCTGTTTGATAACTATGATTGCATTATAGAAGGGCAGGCAATGTTTGTTGAAGGTCAGGGATATTGGAGGTATAAATTTATTTTTACCCAACTTGTATTATGAAATACCAGAAGCTTCTCATATTTTTTTAAAATTAAAATATAATATAAAATAATTATAATTATAATTTAAAAAATAAATTAAACAATAAAAATTTATTTAATTTTTTATTAATTTATTTATTTTATATCTTTACATAATATATTTTATTATATATTTTATATTATAAAATATATCATTTTATAAAAATACTTATCAAAAAATTTAGAGCAATATTATAATATAACTTATGCCCACCACTTGCCAAAACGATGTGTTCCGTGGTTTCTCATGAGGAACCACTCGACCATAACAACTACAGCTACTATTGCCTCTCTAGTTCTGTTATTATCATGTCATCTACTTAATTAATTATTAGACTTGTTCATTATGCCATTTGCCAACTTGCATCTCAATTGTTTTTGACTCTTCTTACAACACAAACTTTATAAGAAAGGTACATAACTATTAAATTTATAATGTTTAATTGAATATATTTTCAATTTCAATCATTTATCAAACCTAAAAATATATTGAAGTGGTCTTAATTTCCTGGAAGACAAAATCAGTTAATCTTGAATATAATTTTACAAAGTGTCGAGCTAGTGGACAGCTCATTCAGTACACCACTGTCCAATGCAACTTATGTGATTGACGAAATTTCTCAACGTGTTCAAAGGGATCGACAACTTCCTTCTTCACTTCTTCTTGCACTTTAATTTAACACATGCTAGCTCAATATATTTTTTCCATTGAACTAAAAAACTTAAAAGAGTTCATAACAATTTGTTGTGTAATAATTTCACTCCAAATTAGTTTGTTGTTGTATGGTTTAGAGATAAACGTCAAGGTATTCTAAATTAGATTTTGGATTATTTTATATTAATTAAATTGACCTGACCATTTCTGCTATTATATAGAAACACTTGGTGGATTTGTAAGGAGAAGCTTGGTCCCTGCATGATGTTGACAATGCACGACTGCAATTTAAGGATTTTTCTAGAACATACTTTGCGGCATATAATCATTATAATTTTCAACCACGCTTAGAATGACAGTCGAATACGCATTCAATTTCGCTACACTTAAATTGTCCAAAAAAAAAAGTCACAATTAAATACAGAAATTGCGAACTCCTCTAGAAAGAAATTATAAAGTTAAAAAGGAGAGATGCGATAGATATTTTGGTGACGTGAGTGTCTCCGCTCTGCGCCCCACAGCTGACCAAAGGACCTAGGGCCTACTGCCTAGAGAGAGAGGAATGGCTACCAAGTGAAGAGGTTAGGTGAATCCAGGAAGGCTCCCAGTTCTACCCAAATGTGTAATGACTGCCTTGCCCCTTCGCACGACACATTTATCCAACTACAAAACCCCCCCTCATCCTCTCTCTTTTCCTTGCGTCATCTCATTTCACTCTCAGAACAAAACCCATACAACCAAAACCCCTTCTTCTAATCTCGTGCCACAAATCTCTATTCTCATTATCTCCTACAATACTTCACTTCTAATTCCATTTCTTCATCTGCAATTAGCTTTAAGCTGGATTAAGCATGTGTGGCGGCGCTATCATAGCTGACTTCATCCCTCGCCACCATGGCCGCCGCCTTACCGCCTCCGACCTCTGGCCTAACTCTTTCGGCAAGCGCAATGACTTGGACTTCCATTTTCCTCCGCTCGACCACCACCAGGATCACTCTCTTCCCCTCAAATCATCCCATCCTTCCCCAGGTTCTTAATTCACTTATCCATCTCTCCACCTTCTTTTAATTTCGCTTCTTATTTCTGAATGTACTTTTTTTATCCAACAGTTGATGAGCAAGCTGAGAAGCCCGTGAAGAGGCAGAGGAAGAACCTCTACAGAGGAATTCGACAACGTCCATGGGGAAAATGGGCGGCGGAGATTCGTGATCCCAGAAAGGGGGTTCGTGTTTGGCTTGGTACGTTCAACACCGCTGAAGAAGCAGCTAGAGCCTATGACAGAGAAGCTAGGAAAATCCGCGGCAAGAAGGCCAAAGTCAATTTCCCCAACGAAGACGATGCCTATTCCCTTCAAGCTCGTCGTAATAATCCACCGCCTCCATTACCACCCTCAATTCCTCCCCTGTATCCACAACAATACGGCTCTAATTTAAATAATGTCCCTAAGAGCTTGAACTTGGAGTTTGGCTATGATCTGAACCAAGTCGGGACAATTCCTTCCCAAGGATTCAACAACATTGATCCAGTTGTTGTTTCTGGGGATGAACAATCTGGATGTGGGTCAAGATCAGGATCCGAGAGTGCCTACTCCACAATGGACTTCATGGGCTCCACTCAGAATGTACAGAGCTATTTTGCTCACGGTTCAAAGCTGGATGAGGGAGAGGCAGAGCAGGAAAGAAAAAGGAACAAGGCGGTGATGGAAGCTGAGGAGGAGGAGAACGAATTACAGAAGCTATCAGAGGAACTGATGGCATACGAGAACTACATGAAGTTCTATCAGATTCCATATTATGATGGGCAATCGACAGCCCCGAATAACGTTCAGGAAAGCGTGTTTGGTGATCTCTGGAGCTTCGATGATGAGGCCATTCCTGTTTCTATGACCTCAGCCGTGTGAAGGCCTCCGACTGAACCTTCCTTTGTTAATTCGTTCGTGTTTGTTGGGTAGGGTGGAAGTGTAGATTGGGCAGAATTGGTTTGGTGATTTAAGTTTTAACCTATCCTTGTTGAGTTGTTATATTAATTTCCCAATGAATTGTGTTTAAATTTCAATTATAATTCCTTTCAGACTTTTTTTTGTGTTTTTCCGAGTAATTAATTTCATTCGATTTGTTGATTGTAAGTTTGTAACGTCTAGATAGGAAAAGCGTAGCTCGAAACTAAAGTTACAATGTATTTTTTTTTTTTTATATGAAGGAAAATGTAATTATCATAAAGCAATTTTGTTTCTTAAATAAAAGGAATTCAGGTTATAGTTGGTAAAATGATAACCCAAGTTCAAAAAATGGTTCATCTGAGCGATAGTAGTCCAAATGTTTTGTTGAATTGGTGTGATGACAGTATTTTAAATTATAAGAATAAGATAAAATTGGGGAGTTTATGGTAATAGGAATATTTGATTAGGGATGAGGTGGAGAAGAGAGAAATGAAAGAAATACGGTGGGTGGTGCTGCTGGTTTTGGCATTGGTAGTTGGAGTTTTGAAGGACGCGGCGGTCGGTGGGCGCCTACGGATTTGGGCTCAACAAAGGAATTGTACTAAGGGTGACGGATGAAATTGTAGTACTACACTTGAACCTGTACTATCCTCAACAAAACCACAACATTTCAAGCGGGGTCCACTGTTTAACTGTCCATAACCTGTAAATCTTATTATCATTATTATTAATTAATTAATCCACACTTTCAGCAGTACAATATTTTTTTTAAGACTTATTTTATAATTATAATTATAATTAATTTTATATTAAAACTTAACATAACATTTTAACATAAATACATATTATGTAAACAAATTATTTTATTGATAGAAAACAAATTAAAATAAAGCTTTGTGTGACATTATATAAAATTTAGAAGAGTAATAAATGGAACTTCACCAAATCTAATAAGAGATTGATATAAATTATTTTAAATAATTATTTGATTCTTTAAAAAAGTACTTTTATTTTTTTAACTTATAAATAATTTTACGGTAAAAATGTATCTTTAATCTCTTGTCTATCGTATTTTGAAAAAATTTTTAAGTTTATTTCCCGTGTCACTTTATATATACACTTATTCATATAATTCAACAAAATATTTTTATTTTATATATCATGCAAACCTTTTAATTTTAAATAAAAATTTTTGATAAACCTTATAAGTTAATAAATAAATAGAGTGATACAATCTATATCTCTAAAAACTTTTAGTCTCATCTCAGCTTCCATCTCTGACAGGTTTTAATTGGTTAAGCTAATTGGCCTCCTTTTTGTTTATGCTATTACTTGTATGGTGCCTACAAATGTCTATTTTTTTTTTTTTTTTAAATATCTCGTGGTTTTTCTCTTTTCTTGGAACTCATGTTTGCTGTAATTGTAAAATATACAAAAAATATAGTTTATGAAGAAACTTTGATTTTTAAAAATCATGAAAAATTAAAGTAAACTTTACATGAATATATTTAGTAATTTTTTTAGTAAAAGAGATGGAAGAAAAAAAATGATGTCAAAAAACCTTTTTAAGAAATTACTTCGTCGTAACTAGCCAAGCTTTAGCCCACTGAACCTTTTTGTTTTGGTCAGGATATATTCCCATTTTTTGTTAATCTGAAAGTAAAAGGACCATGCGACTGAAGGCTCTAGGCTTAACTGCGATCTAAAGCCCGTGGGCTCGGCTTGTTGAATGTAGTCTAAAAACCAATACATGCTAACATCAATATATAAAATGCCAAGAAGCCCATTGATCAAAAGCCCAATTCGGCCCAGCATAACCTCCAAACCCTAGGGTTAATGATAAAGATGAGCAATATATAGTGACTCTCTTCCACAGGTTAGCGTCCCCTGGGATAGCAGCCACTTAGAGAGGAGAGGTTGAGGGAGGGCGAGGGAAGATGGTTTCGCTGAAGCTCCAGAAGCGGCTTGCCGCTAGCGTTCTTAAGTGCGGCAGAGGCAAAGTTTGGCTTGACCCAAATGAAGTCAATGAAATCTCCATGGCCAATTCCCGTACGCTCTTCTTCTATCTCTCTGTCTATTATCTATATTGTTAAATACTTATTCGTTATGATCTCTGTTTAAGCTCTTCATTTACGTTTTATTTTGTCACATCCGAACATGTTGAGATCCATTACCTTTTGGGGGCTCAGAGCGCGCAGGAGCTGTAAGAAGTAATTGAAACTGAGTTTTGGCAGCGATTTGCTTGTAGTCTTTTGATTTGTGATGATCTATATAGCATCTGTTCGTTTTGCTTTGGTTTTATCATAGCCAAGTCGCTAATCTGGCATTATTAAAATTGGTTGTTAATACAACTATTGTATGCTCAATTTCACTTGGATTTATTCGTCTCATGCTGCTTGCTCTCTAGCTTCAGAGACAGCTCTCCCTCTGTTTCTCATTGCCAATGACATGTGTCTTTCTCCTATTTTATTTGTTTGTATTAGGCTTCCGTTATTACGCCTTTCCAATTTATTCGTATTCGAAGTTCTATTAGGTTGTGTCTGATATTCTATTATCTTTGCTAATTGGCTACTCTAATGCGTATAAATCAATATTTGCAAGTTACTTGACTTGATGAATTACCATTTGCAGGCCAAAACATTAGGAAGTTGGTTAAGGACGGCTTCATCATCCGCAAGCCAACTAAAATTCACTCCCGCTCACGTGCTCGTCGAATGAAGGAGGCCAAGAGGAAGGGACGTCACTCTGGATATGGTATTTGCTCCTCCCCTTAATCTCTTTCGTTGATACTTTTTAGTGGTGATCAGATTATGGGACATAAGCCCTTGTAGTTTGTCATGGTCAAAGACATATTTAATCTTATAAACAGAAACTCTTTCAAGATGTTACTGAGTTATAAAGATTGTACATGACATCTAAAAACTTTATTAGGAGGGCATGTTTTTGAAATGAAAAGAAGGGATTCTATTTCTTTTGAAGAAGAATAGTAATCTAATGCATTTATCTATGGGCCATATGGGAAAGTATTGTTTGCTAATTCTGTTGTTCTCCTGAATTATACTAGGTAAGCGAAAGGGTACAAGAGAGGCAAGGCTTCCAACCAAAATTCTTTGGATGAGGAGGATGCGTGTGCTCAGACGCCTGCTTCGCAAGTACAGGGAATCAAAGAAGATTGACAAGCACATGTACCATGATATGTACATGAAGGTTAAGGGTAATGTTTTCAAGAACAAAAGAGTCCTAATGGAGAGCATTCACAAGTCGAAGGCTGAGAAGGCAAGAGAGAAGACTTTGTCTGACCAGTTTGAGGCTAAGCGTGCTAAGAACAAGGCGAGCCGAGAAAGAAAAATTGCTAGGAGAGAGGAGCGCTTGGCCCATGTAAGTTTTTTTTTTCTAGTATTGAGAATTTATTTGCCATTAGTGTATCCAGGATTTTTATTTTCTCTAACATTGCACTTGGGAATGTCTCTTTACTATAGTAAAAAGTATTGTAGATGAAGTTACTTGTTAAGAAATTGACCTTTTCCCTTCCTCTCCCTAAATATTGTTAGGGTCCCGGAGATAAGCCAGTGGCAGCACCCACTGCTGCACCTGCTACAGCATCACAGCCAGTCCAGTGAGTGTCACTGTCTTTGCTTTTGCTGACATTAATGTTTTTCACTTCGGTTTGTTGTGATCTAAATGAATAAGCATTTTATGCAGAGTATCAAAGAAATCAAAGAAGTGAGGCACATGCGAGCATCCCTGGTTTCTGTGCTAAAGTAGTTTTGACGAGTCTTTTGTTGGATTAGACCTTGTTAGTTTTTATTTCAAGTACAAGAGGTTATAATATTCCTTGCACACTTTAGTCTACATTTATTTCCTTTATTGGTGTTTTTGTTATGAAGCTGCAGTGAAATTCATGTCTAATCCTTTCACTTGATTGTTGTGGAGCCATTTAACACACCCTAACGTATCCTATGATCCTTACGTTTTACAAATGTTCCCTTCGCGGACATGGCGAGATTGAGCCCTATACGTTTTATTAGGGGTCATGCGATTCGTGTTACAAAATATTAGGTTTTGATGGGTTCGTACACCCGAAATGTTTGGGCAGACGGACAATAGGTTCGACGGGTTATCTTCTTTGGATCCGTTTCTTCGTGATTTGCCTGCTACTGTTAGTATTTAAGAAAATGAACAGCTTGACCAAAACAAAAAAATGACGACCAAGCGTTAAAAATGGTTTTGGTTTAGGTTCTTTGGTAAAGAAGGACAATCCTATTTGGTTCATTTTGTTCCCGTACCTTTGAATTTATCTTGACACTCTAAGAAAGGATGTAGTGCTGTAATCTGAGTATCCCGATCAAGCGAAGGAGGAAGAAACCTCATTTGGTACTAAGTTTAATCGCTAAGGACATCCGTATATAGGATAGTTAATCATGACTTTGTTGCTAATGGTAATTTTAAAATAACTTGTGAGATCAAAATCAATGGTCTCTAAACTGAATTCTCTAAACCGCTTGCTTATTGAAATGATAGATCTTATAGAAATGCTTGTTTGATCCAGTAATCTTAATCTATAACTGTAGCGCAAGCTGTCCGAAATACTATCTTGAATTTGCATAGTGAAAGTAAATCTATGTCCAGTCTGAGTCAATTCTGACAGATAGGTGCCATTTAGACCTCAATAATGCAAACAAAATCTCGGATACAAGTTCCCCCCTCATTCAATCTTGCCGTTCTTGGCATTCAGAGACTTCTTTGATAGCGTCGATTTGGAAAAGCTTGCTCATCATTATCCTTGACAAAGGTTTTAAAGGCGGTGAGGTCTCCACTTCCACCATATGCAAGGCCTCTCTTTGCAGTTTGGTGTCCTGATGAATCTGGATTTCCACAAATCCCAAGTTTGACAATAAATGTAGTACTGGTCCCTTTCCCAATGCCCCCACTCTCAATCCATATGTGACCTTCCATGAGATTTACAAATCTGATTCAATATTAACAATGTCAGTTTAGACCTTACTAATCAGAACTTGGGCTTACTAATCAACATCAAAACTTCAAATTGACTCATGTTATGCAGAATGGTAAGAACAATATATTTCGAGCTTTTTGCATACTCAAAGCTGTTTAAGACGCTAGGCGTCTGCCTATACCTTTTACAAATTGCAAGCCCAAGCCCTGCTCCATTGCTAAGTAGAGCTGGCCCACTTCGAGACTCAGCAAACTTGGTAAAAAGATGTGGAATATCCTGTGGGAGGATTCCACATCCAGAATCCTTAACCTGCATAAACAGGGAGGCTTGTGTCAATGGTTGCAGTAACCTAGGCATCTATGCATGGATGGTAAGAAAGTGAGATATCTTCATATGACTTAACTACATTGATATCTGAAGCAAGTCATAATAATAATAGTAAGATGACAAAGTCATAACCTGTATTCGTATGTATTGATGAGTATCAGTTGATGCTGGATAAAATTCAGGAGGTCTCCAATCCTGTAAAAATTCCGGTTTTGCAACAGATGCTTCCACAGAAACATAGCCCTCCTTAGTGAATTTGACAGCGTTACCCACAACATTCAAAAGAGTTTGGATAAGACGTTTCTCATCTCCAATGGCCAACACAGGCAGATCGGGGGCCAGAATTAGGGTCACAAGTAACTTCTTCACAGATGCTATTGGCTTTATCAGATTAATAACCTACATTTTTAAGGTAGATTGGCGTGAATCATATACATAAACGTTGTTCATGGTGAAGAATAATGTCACTACAGTATCAAAACATTGAAGCAGAGATTTAATCAATGGCAATTACCTCTCCCAGAACTTCGTGAAGATTAAATTTTCCAATTTCTAATTCAAGGCTATTATCTTCTAGTTTAGAAAGATCTAAAACATCATTAATAAGTGTTGACAAAACATTGCTACTCTTCAATGTTGCCTCTATCATAACCCTCAGCTCGGAAGCCAGTTCAGACTCTAAGAGAAGTGAAGACAATGCTATAATAGCATGCATTGGTGTCCTCATTTCATCATTCATGACAGCAAGGAAATCATTGCGAGCATGGATTGCCACCTCCGCCTCTTGTCGAGCTATATCTAAATCAACATTCTGTTCCATGAGTTGATCACGGGCTCTCATAGACTCCTCCAAAATAGCAGCATGTGAAAGTGCTACAGCTACCTGTTTGGAAACATGAAAAATTTTAGACATAGAGAACTGTTTAGGTGATTAACTGACATGCAATGAAGCAAGTAATTAGGAATCAAGAAAACTATACAGGATTATAAAACAGCAAATGAGAGAGAAAATATATCAAAAGGACCTGATCTGCCACAACATCAACAAGTTCCAACTCGTGATCTCGCCAATTTCTAGCACTATCAGCAGGGAGGATCAAAACCATGATTGCATAGCTTTTTGCAGAAAGATCGGGCCAGTCATTGATTTGAAAATTTGAGAGATGCAAGAGAGGCACTCGGACAGCAACAACTTTGGGTGGCATGAATCTTCCCACAAGAGGTCTACTTCTGGCCAGTGGACAGGTGTGTGGTATTCTTATTGCTCGAGGACTGTTGAAAACTTGATTCACAATAGGAAGGTTGGTTGGCACAGCAGAGCTAACTTGTACATGGTAGCTTAAAGTATGGGAAAGTTGAAGATTTAGACCACTTCTTGATGGCATCCACAGTGCACATTCCTCCAAGCCCAAAGTCCTACCCAGCTCAACAAGAGTAGTCTTGAGAATGGTATGCCTATCAAGCGTGCTTCTAATTTCATGAGTCAACATTCTAACATGCCTTCCAGTTTCTTCTTGAGTAAGAATAAGCCCCATTTCTCTGTCAAGCTCTTCAGCCTTGTTCTTGAGAAATAGTTCTCGAGTTTTGACACTCAACAGATCAGGGATAATGTGAACCAGCATCAGTGCAGTGGCGCAAGATACAATAGCACATGAGACTTTGGCAATTGCCATCACAATAGCAACAGCTTTAGAGTGGATGGAGAATGTCCACAAATTTATGAAGTGAGTTGCTCCACAAAGAACGATAAAAGCACCGAACTGCATAAGCACCCATCTATATGGGAAGAATGCAGACTTTTGAACAAAGTAAATCAGTTCCAAAGGAATTGAGAAATATGCAAGGGCTATTAACACATCTGAGATGTACTGATATTTCGTAAGAAGGTCATCTTGGGACCAATATTGTGTGTCAATGCAATCGCAGGACTCCATTGATCTAGCAGCCTTGTGAATAAATCTGGGAATACCATTACGAAAAATCATCACAAAACAGTATTCTAGAAAGATAAGGAAGACAAGAACAGGGGAACATAATATCAAATACTTGAATAAACCCAATTAGCATTTTGACCTTATGCTGAAAATTGGAGGAATGCGAACCATCAGCATAAGAAATACAAATATGCGTTCAGAGACTGAATTTAAACCGAATGTAACCCAAATTCCAAAAACCATACTCCTTGACATGCCAATTTTTAAATCAGCCGCAAATGCCCAAAATCCATCATTGGCAAATACATGCATGTAAGATATAGAAGTATAATATATCTACTCTATATTATTATAATGGTCGAACCAAATCTCCAATATTAATATATTCCAACGAGTAATGCCTTAAAAAAAAAACAGAATTCCTCTATCTATAAATTAAATAAAAGAAAAACCAAAGAAAGATTCTCAGAGCCATTTATGAATGGAGGATCCTAGGACCTAAACCAACTTGCATAGAATTAAAAAAAAAAAAAAAACCAGCAGTGACGGGAAAATTATCATTACCAAGCAATGGAAATGGGCAGCCAAACCAGTTGGAGGGTCCTTTCACTGTGAAAGGAGACGGCCATATTAGGAGGAGACAAATTTCAAGGTCACCGAGAGTAGTAGCAGTAACAGAAGAAGTGGAAAGGATGAGAGAAGTGGAGAGGTGGAGCCAAAAGTATGAGAGAAGGGACAAAGAAGGCGACTCACTATTTCATAGGTGAGTCGCAGGTTATGCTCTTTTCCTTTCACCCAATTTTGCTTCTTTATTTTCTTCTTTCTTTTCGCATGCCACCCGTGCTGCCACCAAATTTTCAGAATGGTTGTTAAAGTAAACACACACACAGTCATAAAAAATTTTAACAAAAAAAAGGCATTAAATATTAGATTTGTAATCAAATCTTGGGCAGATCTTACTTACTATGTAAATTAAGGATTTAGACTTTTAAGGTAAATCGAAAATGTGAATGAAGTAGCTTTCCTTTCGTGGAAAGAGTGGGCCCATCCACTTGCCTTATCAGAAAGTTGAAGACTAAAAAGGGTTTGAAATGCGGAGAATCCAGTCGAAAAACCTGAACTACAGCTGCGGCTGTGGCACAAAATTCAAATTAAAATGCTTTGTTTTGTATGGCATGGTAACTAATAACTACTGTCCCAAATATTCCAATTATGTTGTCAGTTATGGTTCTTAATTTGTCTGGTTATTTTTATTGTTTATTTTTTAATTTTTAAATCTGATCAATTTAATTTATTTACAGTATCTTTATTAATTTGAGATGTATAAGATCAAACATACAGAACAAAAAAGTGCATGTATTAATTAGAGAAGAGAGTGATTCAAGTTGCCATCCAAAGCAAAGATGAGCTGACTATTGAAAGAGATGATCCATCTCCTCAAGCCTCAAATCAGAATCTTGGGCGATATACAATGGATTTCGGTGATGGTTACTCTAGTAGATATAACATCACTATCTATCAATTAATAATAATGTACCCAAATATTTTGCCATAAATTCATATTCTTTCACAAATCAACACCAACTTGATTAAATCTAAATGCAATTATATATTTTAGTATGTAAATAAAATTAAGTTCAGATTTTTGTACGACTAACATTATTTAAATCAAAATGGTTGGTCAATGAGACAGATTTGTCGTTTGGGGCAAAGCACAAGTACATGACATAGTGTCCACAAAAACAAATAGTACAATCTATCTTGATTGAGATTTGGCAACGCCGACTAATAAAATATCTGTAAGTATATTTGCATTTATAAATTTAAATAAGCGGTAATTTAATTATATGTGTGCATAATAATTGTTTACTGCAAAAAATATATATATATATATATATATATAGGTACCATTATTATGAAATCCCAAACTTTCACTCCTTATGATGAAGGAGTGAGGGATGATAATAGTGAATCCATAAAATGTATGCTCACAGTGGAAGGATAAGCATACAAGTGGTCCTAGTCCTATCTAAGCCAAATAGTGCTACCAATTGCCAAAAGCTCACTAATTATACAAAGGTGAGATTTACAACAGAATCTTGACGAAATTCTCTTGTCGATTGTGGACCAATCCAGATAAGTGGGAAAAGGGCAAATGATTCAGTGGGTGGACTTTGATTTCAAAAATCTAATCAAAATACCAATCAGTAATCACCGAAGCAGACGGTTGAGCAACAAAACTGCGTTAGTGGTTCCTCTTTTAACTACACTTTATTAGAATGAGACTTCCAAGTTATCCATTGCCTAATTTCATGGTACCTGCACGGAAGTAGCCGTACATAACTACTGTCTCACTAGACAACCTTGAACTTTATGTCTTTATCAAAACGTGAATGGCATGGAGACCGTGAATGATGCTTCATATTTGACAAGTCTTCTTCACCAAAATATGTGCACCATATACTTAATTTTTTTTTTCCAGGGTGAAAGAAAGGCGCAAATTTCAACCATGAAACACAAGCAAAAAAGCTTGTGGAGTTAACATTCCTTTCTTAAAGCTCATACTTTGTAACCTCTACTGACTTTATAATAGACCGTGTCCCCAGGATGTGGTGTGGCATTTGTCTAGCAGAGTTTGGGACAACAACATTATTTGTCGCACAGTTTCTAGATGTTCTATTCTGCTTTCCACTGATTCTACTGTACTGAGCTGCCAGTCCCTTACACCACTGTTAATTAAAACTCATCGAAGTGCTCATTAGCTCTATGATTGACCCTAATATTTATCGAGCATGGCAGCCATATATAATTGAGGTTGGCATAAATCAAAATGTTCCTGGGGTATGAAGTTGAGTCATAGTTTAATATGATTTTTGATCTAGTACTAAAATTAGGTTAAAATGATATAAAAAATTTATTTTGTTCAATTTTTTATTCAAAAATTAACGATAATGAATACATCAATTTATAAGATGTCAAATTAGAGCAAACAATTAAAATATAATAACAAAAAGACAAAAATATCAATAAGATAATAAATTATATTGATAAAAAATTAATGTTTTAATAGTAAAAAGATAAAAATATTTTTATTATTTTTTAATTATTTGTTCAAACTTGACATTTTATAAGTTGATATGTTTATTGTTGTTAGTTTTTCTATGAAAAATTAGATGAAATGAATTTCTTATAACATTTTGAATATGCAAAAGAATTTTAGGTCATATTTAAAAGTATCAAGAGTTATATACACATAAGTTATAGTACAAAGTGATCCTATATATTTTGGTCCTAAAGATATAGCTTTTGCTCTAACAAAAAATGTTTCATTCAATAGCAAGGTTTAAAACCATAAAAATTAAGATTTGAAGAAAAAGAATATAAAATACCATGTTATTATTAAGATAAAAACTAAAAATAAAGAAAGATTAGTTAAAAAGTTGGACAATTCTTCACTCTATTTCTCTCTACTCTATTTATTTTTAATAATTTTGCTTTTTTTTTAAAAAAAAGTAAGAGAGAAACAAAGAGGAGAGATCAACCTCTTAAAAAGTTAAGCTCTCCATATACTCACCCTCAAAAGTTTCAATATTGTACAAATGCCTTTTATACCGTATGAGTCTCTACAAAATGTGTAGCTTTAAGACATCCATATTCATTGATATTACATATGATCCATTCGACTGCCAGCACAAGGGCATGAACAAGCAACTTACTGTTAGGAAATGATGATTCATTTATGAAAACGTCCGTTGAGGAATAATCTTACACAGAAGATTTGGTAGGGTTACTTTCAGCAGCCCTATTATACTGACTAGTCGACGAAAGTGAATGTTATCTTTATAGATTGTCCAACAACAAAGTCATGATGAAGAACACCAATAATGCTGCTAAATACTAATAACTGCAACTTTGATATTCATCTATATGAGTTACCATTGTACTTTCTGGTGATTATAAAAGGGAACCTCTTAAGACGCATCAATGCATCACACACCAAGATTTGTCAGTTTCAGAGAATACATGGCCATGATCACCATGTTACAAAAAACCTCGTTATTTCCCCTCATCTTTGCCTTGACCTCATTTTCATTTATCCAAAGCCAAGATCACCCTTCTGCTTTACCCTCCACCTCCACCAATTCCATCCTCAAGTACCACGGAGGTCCCCTCCTTAACAGACCAAGAGGTATCAATATTTATCTTGTATGGTACGGAGCCTTCTCTCGAGCAAACACAGCCTCCATAGCTGATTTTTTTGCTTCCTTCAATTCTTCGAAAAGTCCTCTTCCCCACCAAGAGCCTACTGTGGCAGCATGGTGGAGAACACTCCATCCATACCAGGACAGATCTGGCAAATCAGTTTCTACAACTGTTAGACTTGTCAAACAAGTAGGAGATATATATTCATTGGGGAAGAGCATCAAGCGTGCTCAAATAGCCACCCTTGTCAAGAACAAGATATCAAGCAAGATATTCCCATTAGATTCTAATGGAATATACTTGGTTTTGACCGCTAAAGATGTAAACGTGGAGAGATTCTGTATGGGATCCTGTGGCTTCCATGATAGCATCTTGGTATCTGCAAAGAGAAGAGTGGTGTATGGACATGTGGGAGACCCATTGGTGCAATGTCCGGGTCTGTGTGCATGGCCTTATGCGATCCCAGCATATGGTCCACCAGGGAAGGCTCTTGTGGCTCCTAATGGTGTTGACAATGACGGTATGGTTATTAACATTGGGGCTATATTGGTGGGAGCTGTCACTAACCCTTACAAGACAGGGTACTTTCAAGGAGATGCCCTGGTGCCACTAGAAGCAGTCACGGCATGTTCAGGGATTTTTGGTGCTGGTGCTTATCCGGGATATCCAGGCGATTTGTTAGTGGATAAGACTACTATGGCAAGTTATAACGTATACGGTGTCAATGGCAGGAAATTCCTTCTTCCTGCTATATGGAACCTCAGGAGATTCAACTGCAAGGTTATTGCTTGATATTCAAAATAGACATACAAGGACCACGATTAATAAAGATTATAAGACAGAAAATTCTTGAAGTACATCATTTGCACTCAAGATCAGACAATGAGTCAATAACGATTTGATAATATAGCTGTTTTAGGCGGAAGAATTCACTATTACATACTTTATTGAACTTCTCTTGGCCCCTTGTTCTTAGTGTAAAAACAGTTTCTTAATTAGAAGTCACTCGGTGTAGTTTATTAATGATATAAGTGGATAATTAAGAGATAGTCCTGGACTTAAAAAGAATTTATAGATTAAATACAGCACAAATTGATGCATCAAAGCCTGATGCTTGATTTGTTATATACTGTCATCTACAAGGTGATGAAATTAATTATTATTTTGTAAATAATCAACTAGTAAAGTAATAAGAAAAAACCATGCCAGGGTTGCAGATGCTGAGGGCCAAGTGATTCGCTATCCTTGGTTGTTTAGACTGTTGCTGTCTGAATTACACGGCTACGCCTTTCAATGATGTCGCTTTCTTCGCTGCAGGAACTCTTTTTAGGGTTGTCATAAAATTTACCAGCAGATCTAATTAGGCTGTCAAAAATTTACCAATATATCTAATTACTGCAAAATTAGTACTTAACAACAGCAGCAACTAAAAAGAGTACCAGCAAATATTACATTTTTTTTTCGTCTAAAATTGCTTTCGCCTAGAGTATTGACCATGTAATACATCTAGACTAGACATCTACCATTGATTATTCCTTCATTTTTCAAACAATAGCCAACTCAACAGGAAAGCAACTGCACGAATATACTTGGGCCTATACATGAAAAACATAACAAAAAAGATCCTGATAATTCAAACATCAGAATTTCGAAATTGGCAGAGGAGTAAAGAAGAAAAGCATGGCCAGGGAGATAAAAGTTTTCCTTTATTTTGGTCAAGTATGTTCTGCATTACATTGTCTCCTTACACATTTGACAGGGCTCCTCCCTCAAGAATATCAATTTTGGAAGTCAAAACTGTTTATTAAATCATCATTTCTCAATCCAGTCAAAGGATAAGGTTAAAAAATAATACTTCAAGGTAGCATATGGTGAAAGAAGGAATTATCCCTGGAACTTTCAAAAAATTTTATATGGTGGTCAATCAGATGGGCCGATCATTTTCTCAGGCACCACAAGACTGTCGAATTCTTCACAGGTCAGTACTCCAAGCTTCAAAGCAGCTTCCTGCACAATCAATTTTATTCAAGACAAACGTTATAACTTATAAGGCAGCCAAGAATGGCATACAGAAATCCATTATAAAGGAACCAGATCCTTAATATAAACATCTTTCTCCATCAATGACAGACCAAACGATTTGGCTAAAAGTCCAAACCAATACCAGAGGTAAAATGGTTGGTTTAAAAAAAAAAAAAAATTGGATGTGCATATGTTCAAAGAGCAGAATTTAATATGTTCAGAAATAACAATAGTCATAGAAAATACAGTAAAACTTATTGTGCAGACATCACGAGATATCAAGCAAACAAAATAAACAGAACCTCAGGATTAACAAGGCATTATCACCTTAAGTGTGGTCCCCTCTTTGTGGGCTTTCTTGGCAACTGCTGCAGCATTATCATAACCAATTTTCTGGAATCGAAGCATTAAAGTTATTGTTGAAAGAATGTGAAATGTATGGAGTTACACAATTGCAGACAAGTGGAAACTTACTGGGTTCAAGGATGTGACAAGCATTAGTGACTGCAAGATGATTTAAAATGTCAAACAAGAAGATAAATTAGCAGTGGGATATAAAATATGGCATCAATATATTTTTCCGTACAAGCCATTAACTCACCTCATGCAATAATTTTGAAATTCTCTCCCTATTAGCTTGAATACCTCTTACGCAATTCTTTTCAAAGGAAGCTGATGCATCTCCAAGCAGTCTAAGTGACTGTCAGATAAGAAATAACAATAGATTCATATAAGTGCATTTACTAGGTAATATTGTAGGATATTTTGTTCTGTTTAAGTATTTTGTAGAATCAACAACATAGAAACTACATAAATCATTCTACGCTACAGCGAGCACATGCCACCATGGCCAGTGGGCACCGCCAACATGTATGCTGTATACCAACACATGAGCAAAAGAATTCTAGAAATAAGGGGCATCAAAACGTTTTAAAAATAATGTACCTAAGGCATCCTACAACCTTCATTGTATATTTCATAGAAGTAGCAACGAGTTTCTAACTTTCCAGCCAAGTCAATTTGACTTATATCAAAGAATGGCAGACAGGATAATAATTGGAGAAATCTTCTATGCCCTAGGGTATAAAGTGAAGAAAATGAAATCAATTTTCTTTAGGAAAAATTCATCTAAGATCCAAAAGTAGTTCACTTAAGCTAAGCCTCGACTAATTTGACATCCAGTTTAATCTTACATATATGTTAGGTGATATATGATTTAAATGACAAGTTTAAGATAAGGTCCATCTTTTCATAAAGTAATTTGTAACTGGAAGAGTTAACATAAAAGGAAAATGGGAATAAAACATACATGCAAGAGACAACTTGCAATCATTGGTTTGAATACATTAAGTTCAAAATGACCATTTGATCCTCCCACTGTGATGGCTACATGGTTTCCCATGACCTGCAAGTCAAAATAAATTGCAAATTATAATTTTAATCCTAAAGTTAACCATAAATCATAATTACTATAGAACTCATAATGCATGAGTACTAGGAAGGAAACACTATGTATCCACTCCAAGCGTCTTACATACTGCTCCCTAATCAGTACTCAATTGATCATATTATAATCTCAATGAAATAAAGTGAGTTAACATCTACCTGTGCACAGACCATTGTCAGAGCCTCACATTGGGTAGGATTAACCTTTCCCTGAATAGAATAAGATAAAGTGTCACAGGCCAATCTTAATTGTAGACAAATAGACACAAGAAAGAGGCTTGTCTCAATAACAAATGTATGTTAACAAGGCATGTAGATCTTACTGGCATAATACTGCTTCCTGGTTCGTTTTCAGGAAGAATGAGTTCGCCAAGGCCACAACGTGGACCACTATAATAGAACAACATTGTTAAAACCCACAAAAGGGTAACTTAAAAAGCAATTTGTTAGTGATCGAAATTCTAGCATACCAACCTTCCTAGTAAACGTATATCATTTGCAATCTTCATTAAAGAAGTTGCCACTGTATTGAGGGCTCCACTAGTTTCAACAAAAGCATCATGGGCCGCCTGCAGAATGAGAATATTAAGTTTTGGGCATGCCAATATTTTGCTGGCTGGGATGCAAGATTAACAGAACAAACTACTTAATTCAAATTGGCAGACAAAAAATTAAGGACAAGAAAAATAATTTAGTTTCAGCAACAAACCAAGGCCTCAAACTTATTTTCTGCTGTGACAAAAGGCAGGTTTGTTTCCTTAGCAACTGCTGCTGCTATCTTGATGTCAAACCTAAATATCAACCAGAAAACAACCACTATTTAAACCTAATTTACTAAAAGAAGTTAAGGTCACTTGTGTTCTCTCAACCAAAACAGACCAGATATTGATTTTCCAAAATAACATAAATCCATATGCACAACTTCTTTGGAGATACTGCCATTTTGAAAGTAAAAATAGAGATAATTTTCAACAACTACATGCTAGAAGTTCTAAAAACACATGCCCATGTGCACAGGCAGTCAATGCTAAGCAAACATTTCAAAAAATTCCTTTTGCTATGGATTGTTGTAAGAAATGAGACCAGGCTTGATAAAAGCCCGAGAAACAAAGAACAGAAAGCTACAACTTTTATAGTCTCATTAGTAAAGATCGTAAGCCAAGGTTGCAGTTTAAAACATACATAGCAAAACTAAATAAGAAATACAATCGCATAGCAACCAAAATCATGCATACCCCTTCTTTGTATTCAATCCAGTCCCAACAGCTGTTCCACCCTGGGCAAGCTGCTCAACATCTCTAACCAATTAGAGCTATAAAACCAAATAAATGAGGATTAGTTAATGTTTGTGCTTGAGTATCTAACCTGATACATGCGAGGTAGAGTGGCCATCACTCGGTCAATTCCATACTTCACCTGTTGAAAAAGGAAAAAGCAATGCAAAATTACTCCCTGTGAAGTGTCAAAAATGTACTATCCATTCAACAATGAGACAACACAACAAGAGGTAAAAAAGCTTACTTGTGTAGTATAGCCACTAAACTCCTGTCCAAGAGTCAATGGAGTTGCATCTTGAGTATGGGTGCGTCCAATTTTCACGATATCTTTGAATTCAACAGACTGGTCGTTTTTGGGTGAATAAAAAAGAAATTAACCGAGATGTAACAGATACAATAATAAATGCCATAAAATAAAGTATGCGAGGAAGCTTATGACCTTCAAAATTAGAGGCCTCTAACATGTTACTGGTTCAGAGACTCATTAGCAAATGCAAATTACACAATTTTATTCTTAAGAGAGAAAAAAAGGAAACTCAACAAAGAGACTAGAGAAAACCATAGGTTCAGAATAGGATAAGAAAAAATTGTCATGCAAGAATATATCCCAAGGTTTTGACACGAACCAGTACTGTAATGAAAAATTGCATGAACCCTACAATGAACACAAGACTAGAATGACTCACAAGGGCTTTTGGAAAGTGCCAACATAAAAAGTATGCAATACATCACTTCCTGACATGTAGCAGGAGTAAGATTTGAATCCACCCATCATTCTATTACTTGTTTAAAAGTATGAACTAGAAACCAAAGTATCAAACCTTTGAGTGTAGTGAAGTATGTAATGTTTTCAATTTTGGGATTAGTCTTGAATTTATTTCGGTTGCAGCGGCAATGTGCATTACCTGGAATAAGACACAAAAATAAACATGACAGACAAAAAAATAATAATAAAAGATTGGTATTTTCAGCAACAGGACAATAAAAGATTGCCTCTAAATATAAGGAATAACAACCCAATTTTATTGGTCATATAGGAAACAGAAGTAAATGAGATGACCAAAGTGAACAAAAAACTTACAGTTGGAAATGTGTCATTAGAAGATTGTGATCTATTAACATGGTCATTCGGGTGCACAAACTTTTCACCACGCTTATGGCCAAGAATCTCAGCTGCTCTGTTTGCAATAACCTGCAAAACAAGACATAATTTTTTTAACACACGTCACTGCAATCATCCAATGGATGGAGGGTTCATTAAGTAAAAAAATGATCCATGTATTCTGGATTAAACAAAATCATTGAAAGCACAACTTATGTCATGATGAATAAACTTTGGAATTATTTCAAGGAAAATAATAAACTAAGTGTTCAATATATTGTGTTTAATCTATTATTTGTTTTATAAAATGAATATAAAGTATAATTACAAGTTCATCAGGTTTGCTGCAGTATTCGAATCAGAGCACTGACCTCATTAGCATTCATGTTGCTTTGAGTGCCACTGCCAGTTTGCCATACAACAAGGGGAAAATGGTCATTTAGCTTTCCGTCGGCTACTTCTTCTGCTGCTTGCATTATAGCTTTCCCGATGGTGGGATCAAGGCCATATTCCATGTTTACCTGCATTAGGAGTATGAGAGACCTCTTAGTTGAGGCAATTTTCTGATTGAATGAGGATAATAATACGACGAATTTACAAGCGTTTTAGTAGAGCCAAACCAGAAAGAATTAAAACTTAAGTTATTGGTGTTTTCATTTGTAGCCCACACCCAACACACCGGAAACACCAGCGACTATTCATCAGTTAAAAAGAAAAATAAATTTAAAAAAAATAGAGGGTAAAAGACAAGCTTGTATGCGTTCGGTCAGTGGAATTTATAATGGCAATTAATAATTGAAATGCTTGACTGTATCTATATTTGATGAAAGCCGCAAAGGAATAAATTTGAAAACGAGAACAACCTTAGCAGCAGCTTTCTTTAAGATGCCAAAGGCGCGAACAATGGGTTCAGGCATTCGTTCACGCTCGCCACCAATATCAAAATTTTGCAACGATCTTTGAGTTTGTGCTCCCCATAATCTAACAGAAACAAGATGCCATATCACGTTAATAAGAGGAGAAAGAAATGAAGCACTAGATTCCCTTTGAAAGTGAACTAGGAGAATGTATCAACAAGAGTACAAAATGTATCAAAAAACGAACTTGTCGGATGGGACTTGAATTGGTCCAAAGGTATCTCTTTCTTCTCTAAAGGAAGTAGAATACGATCTCGAACAGGTAGCAAAGCGCAGGGCCAGGGCAAGCTGAGCCGTCGTTGATCCACCCGATAAACGCCGTGAAAGACCATATAGGGCCATGCTTGACTTTTCGAATTAGGATGCAGCAAGGAAGTAAGGATACTGAAGACGAAAAGAGGCGGCCCTGGAGTCGCCGGAGGTAGGGAAGTCGAAGCGTTTTAAGTAGAATAGTCTGATAGGGTGATGGAGATAAATAGAAGTGGAGCTTCGGTCAGCTTCAACGAAATCATAGGCATTGAGCGGTGGGCACGTGACGTCGTTTTATTGGAGAATCTGTTTTTCACCTTTTTATTGGTTTTTTTACCCTCTCTTTTGGATTCTCGCTGCTGGAATGGAAAAATTCGGAAAAGATCCTCAAAAACCTTTTATAAGATAAAAATTTTAAAGTAAAAAAAAGATAAGAAGACATAAATAAAAGATTTATTTTAAATAAATTAAGACCTAAATTTTTTATTTTCACTTTATAAACTTGATTCTCTCTTCATCGTGTAAATTTGTTTCTACATTGGCTAGCAGTGGGAATTGAGAAATGGCCGAGGGAAATGGTGAGAACAGAGATCACCGAAAAGACAATGTGAGAACGGATACAATTAAAATAGGGGTTTGTGGAGTCCAGAACGTGAGAATGCTGGAAATTAGAAGTGATGGGCCACTCCAATTTTCTTTTTCATACAAATAGCCCATTTCCTATGCAAGAATTAGCCCACACGGGAATTCACAAAAAAAACAGTTTATATATAAACACTCACCAATGCACAAATACCCAAATACGTTCCTTCTCAGCGTCGATTATCTTATTGAAGTTGAGTCAGCACTAGCAGCGACCAGCGATGCAGAATATAATTATATGTATCTAATATGTATTGCCATTTACTGCTTTTTAAACAAAATTCAAAAGGCTTCATTATTTCACCCCTATTTCTTCTGTGCTTTTGAGTATTTTCCTAATACACAAAAACAACTTCACTCTTTCTCAAGCGTATGAATACACCATTTTTAGACATTAGATTGGAAACTAATATAATATATAACTTTAAAAATCACTAATTATAAAAATTCTAACGTCATTATAATATTATAATATAAATATACATTTAAGTAGATTTTATATGTGATCAAATATATATTAAATTTTAATATTAATTTTATTAATAAAAAATGAATTATAATAATTTTTTAATATTTTTAAATTAATAAAAATTCATTTTTCTCACATTTCACATGTATTTTAATTTTTTTTATTTTATATTAGCATATTTGGGTATTTATTTAATATATATAATTTTGAAATCCAAAATTAAAAGGCCCAAAATGTGTGCGTGTGTGTGTTTATATTCCGAATATGGAGAGTGACGGTTGAATGTTGAAGTAGTTGTTTGTGGCTTTGGTAAATAGGAAAGAATCATGTAAGCCGTTGTGTGGTGAATTGTCGTGTTTATAGGATTGGAATTGGAGGGAGAGGTGAAGACAAATTGAGCAAGAGGTGCATCATCATAACTTATTACCCCTAAACCTCCAAGCCGCATGTCCTTAATTATTCTACTATTCTGTCCGTCGTATCACATGAAATTTCAATTATCTTATATATTACGAGTTGAAGGAATATAATAATCCAGTAATATTTTATATATATATAGGTCGAATAGCAGTGTTGTTGAATATAATAAGAACAAAGCGCGCGGACCCATGTGAATCGGATTAAAGAAAAAAGGTCTGAAGCTGATGCTAAATGCTAATGCAGGAGAAGGAGGGAAATGGGAATTGGCAATTAAAGACGACAAAAAGGTCTACATAAGGAATTGAAGAGGGGTAGCTTAGGTATATTATATAGAGGTTGATGCATTGTACAGTGATATTGGCTACTGCCTAGTGGTGCCAAATTCAAAAACGGTGCACATGTGGAATTGGCAGCTCTCAAATCTCAATACTGCATGGTATAACAGCCGACACACATTACTTCCATGTGCGCCCGAGGAAGCTCTATACTATACGCGCGCAATGCCATACGTATTTGTACATTTGCATTGCTTCCTAATTCCTAGCGAACTCTCGAAAGTATCATTCTTTTATATGCCTTATACTCATCATCTGTTACAATAGCTTATCACTATCCTCAATTCTCAATTATTTACTTTTCTAAATATTACTTTTTAATTCAACCTTGAGAAAAAAGTATTTTACAAATTATAATTTTAAAATTTTATTAAAAAATCTGCACTCGTGTATGATGATATATTATTATTGTTGGGGTGTGGGGGTTTCCATTGTGTCCTACAAAACATGCTCATGGCGATTCCCTGATTCTAGTGGTGTGCAGTGTGTATATATTCCGTATCCCCACTCTACACTTTCTTTTCCCGGTATCTTCATCATATTGCAGAGTTTCAAAAAGAGTTTCTTCTTTCCATCAACGTTTCAAAAAAATTCCATCTCTTTATTATTTTTCTAGTCAAGGACTTTACATAAGTAACAGCTAATATTAAGCTCTATATTATTTCTCCTACACAAACCAATCATCCACTTGTCTGTAAAAGTAAACTATTTTTCCTTTTAATTATTGTGATTGACATGGGGTAAGTTATCAATTTGATTCCTAGAGGAGCATTCTCTTTTCAATTCGGTAATTAAAATAAAGTTTTTTAATTTAATGTTAATTATGTTTCTTTGATATACTGAAATTTATTTCTAATATAAAAATGTCCTTTTAGAGGTTAAAGAATTATGTTAATTGAAGAATCAAATAAAGTGATTATCTTTAAAAATCAACTTAAAATGACAATAAATTTTTAAAATTAATTATTAAGTTAATTACATATAATTTGATGGTTTTTTTTTCAATTCCGGTAGCTTTATTTTATTTGTAATGAATACGTACCTAATTTGACTCGTTTAATACTATCACTAACACGTCGCTCAGATTAAAACAAAGATGAAAAATTGATGGCTCATTTAAAGCGAAAATTATGTAATGAATAGTTTTTCCTATTTGATCAAATCAAATAAGCGTGGGTGAAAACAAACAGCAAATGTCGGTAAGGGGTATCTTAATTTTTGAGATTTTCATGGTAAATCGACGCGCAATTTGGGAATTTAGTTTTTGGAAATATATTCAGACTTTCCTCATTGGAAGAATTGTTTAATAATATATAAGTGATTGAAATGGGGAGCTGGCATTTCTCTACTACCTAGTACTCTGTTGGCATTATATACGAAAGATCGCTGCTTTCTTCTTCTTGATTCTACCCTTCTCTTCACTTCGATTACTGTTCCTGCACTGCTTTCACAGTTTCCAGTTCCTCACTGTTTCAATTTATTCAAGCTGAACAAAAGGGCAGAGACCCATGAAGAGGCTAGTAAGTACGTTGTTTTTATCTTCATAGAAGATTTCTGTTTTGAAAAACAAAAAGGTTGTCGTTTCTAGTTTAATGCCGTTTTGTTGAGTTTGATGGTTTCAACTCTCTGTAGCCCGCAACTGCAACACCTCCTGCTCGACTTTCTCCGGCACCTTCAATTCACCTCGAATTCTATTTCAGTGTTTTGTGTTTATAGCCACTTCGCAGTGTAGATTTTGTCATAATGTCTGGCTATCCGTCCTGAATTTTATGATTCCCTTTGTTACTAACTATAAAGATCAATTTTTTGAATAGGACTCTTTAGAGAAATTTGTTTCTAATAGATTATAGATAAGTGTATATGTCGGGTGGGTTCGTTGAGATATCGCTTTCCAGTCTATCAAGACTGGTCTTGAAATCCTTTCAGTTAAACTTTATGAATATTGCTTCCAACTTTCATAATTTTGTCAAACCGGAAATCCACTGTTCAGTAGTTTACTAATTTGATTATATTTTCAAATTTCTTGATAATAATTTTTTGTTATTATTATATGGTTTAATTTTTAACCCTGCAGTCTCACTGGACCATCTTTCTGAAAGTTTCAGTAATACCCAGCCTAGTTTGCTTTAAGAATAGGTTGTTATAGAGTTTGGAAAAAAAAAATTTGGTTTCCTGCTCTCTTAAAATTTAAACTCTTTACATGTTTAGCATAATTTGCATGTGCTGTCCAGTTGTTATTGTTAGTTTTTCGAATATTTATCACTCACACAGAACTTGTCATCTTTTCCATCCTTGGCATTTTAATTTAGCTTTGGTCTTTTTCCCCTCTACTCCCCTTTCAACAGTTCTTATGAAGTGAACAGTATCCTTTAAACCTTCTATATTTCTCACTTCTCTTTAGGTAGCTGTGCTATTACTTGTGGCATTAAGCTCTTCCCTTGAAAGTAATGGGGATGATAATGGTGAACCATGTGAACACAAAGCACTGGATGCCAGGCCTCACAGCGTGTCAATCTTGGAGTTTGGGGCAGTTGGAGACGGAAAAACTTTGAATACAGTTGCCTTTGAAAATGCAATTTTTTATCTGAAGTCCTTTGCTGACAAAGGTGGTGCTCAGCTATTTGTTCCATCAGGCAAATGGCTTACTGGAAGTTTCAACCTTACCAGCCACCTCACCCTTTTTCTGGAAAGGGGTGCTACCATTATTGGATCTCAGGTTTTTATCTTTTACTGGAATTGTAGTCCTCTTTCCATTTAATTTGCATATTTTATGGATAAAGATATGACGCAGAAAGATATCAAACTGATTAATTTCTCATGATCCATCTATATCAAAACGATGCCTCAAAGGAAATTGATTCATTGCAAAATCCATGTAGAAAATTAATTTGGCTGTATCTTCTATATTCTAGCAAAATTTTGCCCCACGCTCTCAGAAAATGAAAAAATGGTCATATTATGCACATTTATCTCTGCATTTTTAGCAGCAGATATTTAAAACTGCTAAAGTACTGGAGAAGGAAAACTGGAATTCACTCTTTAATATCATTTCCTTTATAACTTCCAAGTTATGTTATATGAAGGGATTTTCTGTCCCCTCAGAACGAAACTTTTAATGACCAAATTTTACTAAATCACCAATTTCTCTCGGTATGGAAAATTTTACATGTGCTTTTATCCAATGCCACTTCAGGATTTTGCCCACTGGGGTGTAGTTGATCCCCTCCCTTCTTATGGTCAAGGGGTTGAAGCTTCTGGTGGGAGATATCGCAGCTTGATTTATGGACATAATTTAACTGATGTGGTGATTACAGGCAAGGATATTCCTCCACTGTTATCTTGCTTTTTTATAAACAAATTATCCTGAAGGATGAGCATTACAGTATTGCCTTGCTTTACAAAATATATTTAATTTAATAAATGCAACAGGTGATAATGGAACTATCGATGGGCAGGGTTCTGTCTGGTGGGATCTGTTCAGGTCTCATGCCTTAAATTATAGCCGGCCTCATCTTGTGGAATTCATTGCTTCTGATTATATCATAATCTCAAATTTGACATTTATAAATTCTCCTGCTTGGGACATCCATCCAGTATATTGCAGGTATAAGTGGCTCATGCATGCACTTATTGGTGGATTTCTCAAACAATGAGATTAAAATTTTTGTGTTTTAATTATTTTCTCCTTACGCAATACAGCAACGTTCAAATCCAGAACATAACTGCTGAAGCTCCAGCTGAATCCCCTTACACCAGTGGAATAGTTCCAGGTAAATAGCAAAGTTGTCAGTGTTCACTTACCTGATTAGCAACAGACCTTTGAATCATGAACTTATATTAAAGTTCTGATTATAACTGTAGAAACTTTTGTTTCTGTTATATTTTGTTTATTATTTCCTTCTAAATATCCCCAAGGTTTGTTTCTGCAGTTCTAAGAGGCTTTTCTTACAGGACTTTGCAAAACTGAACCAGCGTTTTGGTCATGCAGTGATTGTATCACTTTGTTTTCTCATTTTGGCTTAAGTGCTAAACACTTCCACCTGTGCTCTAAACCAGTTTCTTGTTGGCATGTGCAACTTGCAGATTCATCAGAGCTTGTTTGCATTGGCAGCAGCAATATTAGCACTGGCCATGATGCAATTGCACTGAAGAGTGGGTGGGATCAATATGGAATCACTTACGGAAAACCAACTTCGAGTGTCCACATTAGGGATGTCCTCCTACAATCAGCATCCGGTGCTGGCCTGGCATTTGGGAGTGAAATGTCGGGAGGCATATCCAACATAATTGTGGAGCAACTTCGTATACTGAACTCACCTATTGGCATTGAACTTAAGACAACCAGGGGTAGAGGAGGCTATATGAAAGACATTTTCATTTCAGATGCTGTGTTGGAAAATCTTTACTTGGGTATTAGCTTGACGGGATACTATGGTTCCCATCCAGATGACAAGTATGATCCAAAAGCACTTCCAGATGTTCACGACATTGCTTTTAAGAATGTCATTGGTTCAAATATTACTATTGCTGGGAATTTTTCAGGAATAGTTGACTCACCATTCACATCAATATGTCTTTCAAACGTGACCTTTTCCTATGGCTCCGAGTTTGCATCTCCTTCGTGGTTTTGTTCTAATATCATGGGTTTCTCTGAGGAGGTGTTTCCTGAGCCATGTCCTGATCTTCAGAGCTCATATTTGAAGTTTTCTTTTTCTTGCTTTTCTTCTCTATATTCATCCTCTAGTTATGTCTCTAGCTTCTGAGAACATTCTCACTAGGAATCATAGTTCTTCGATTCATTTGATCTGTACATGAGACTGTTCATATGTCATCCACAGCTTCTTCAACACAAATTCTCAATAAAAGAAAATTCTTGACGCAAAGAAGTTACTTATCTTTTCGATATTTCAATCAGCTTTTCGTCGTCTTGGTATAAAAACCTTTCCAGAGTGGTATCAAATCTAAGTGGTATATTTTATGAAGAGTCTAATTTCTTCATTAAGTACAAGAAAAATTTTGATGGTGGAGAGTACAGCCCAAGACACTACCTTATCACTTTTGTCGTACCATGTATAATGTGGAATGTTACCTTGATTTGTTGTGTATGGGTTGGCATTGAGAGTGTTACCTTCATTGTGATAAAGCGGACAGTTTGTTTTACACGTGTAAACTGTCCAGATAATCTGCTGGTATCTATCTTAATTATACCTGATCATTACCTCTGCAACTCTGTTGTTCTGTTTGGTTTTCTAAAACTGAGCATACATGATGATGATAGCTTTATTTGCTTTGACTTTTAACTGATAGTAATCACAGGAGTTTAATTGTATCTTTTACTTGGTGAAAACTTGGGTACTAATGTTAGGTCTGGCATCGCTCTCTGCTTTTAGCTATTGCAAGAGACTTGGATATTCTTAACTGCATCAACTACGAGTGTCACCTCCACTAGCTGCACTTCACTATCCCTGTCCCTGTCCCAGTCCCACCCCATCAACCCCATCATTTCTGCTTTTTCATTGTGTAGTATCTGTACGAGTACCCACCGTATACTGGTGCCACCACTAAGTCTCATTTCTAGCATGCGAACCATGCTTTGAGGTAATGTTCCATTCTCCACTACCATCAAAGTATGAGAGATTTAAAGCCTTGTTGAAAGTGATTATTCTCATGCTCTGAAAAGTTATTAAAACAGCTCCCCAGTACAGCCAGGCCAAGAGGAGAATCCTAAGCCAACTCCATCCATACTTTTTATTTATTTATTTAAATTCTCTAACAATAGCAACATAAGGCGAGACGAGTGCAGTGCACTCTTAATATTAGATATGTATAATGTATAATGTATATATGTGATCGTTATTATTATATAACCCTATCTCAAACTTGCTCTGAAAAATGGCTAAACATTCCATAGTAAAGTGGTTAAAGGTGAAAAAAAATGAAATTGAATCCCAAGTACATTCGTCTTTGCACCCTTAGGAAACGAAGCAAAACATCAAGAGGTGTGTAGCTAATTAAGTGTTAGATGATTCCAGAGGGCGAGAGAGTTGTAGGGAATCCCAGAGACTGATATATTAAAGTCCGAGAGGCCAAGTTGATAGCGCCATTACGTGGCTTGGCACGTGACCTGTCATCTGTGTGTGGATGCCAATGATGCCATTCCTGACCGCTCATGTTGGACTCATCAGGTTTTCATCTTATGACTAGATCATAAGAAATGAAACCATACCAACATAACATTCTGTGATTTTGATTTGGATCTCTATAATTAATTAATCACTCGGACACAATTATCTCAAACCCATTTTCAAGTGCCACGTTAAATCGTCCTGTTTTGAATACATAAATTATGAGATCAATTTTGACGCATTATATTTGTACGGCCCATTCCATGAACGTTTGAAGGTAGTATTCAATATAAACTTGACAGATTAAATAAAAAAAGTGACAAAAATTAATGTGATGGGCTGGCATGGAGTGAAAATTCCTTGCTTCATTAGATACGAATCTTTTTTGTAGGACCAGTTGATGAGTTCCAGTGAACCGCAGATTTGTCTGTCCCTTCACTGTCTGCCATCATGTCCATTAGCAGTCTCTCAAGATCCTCCACCGTGTTTTTATCATCCTAATAATACCCAAAACTTAATTTAGAATTCTATTAAGATAACTGGGTAAACAAATTTTCACATTCAATCATGTCAGGTGCAGGGTTATAGGAATTAATGAAAACGCGACAAGAGAATAAATGCAAGACCTTGGAACTCTCTCTCTGCATCAGCAATATCATTTCTTGCATGAAATCAACGAATCCCTGAGAATATCCAGAACTTCAAAATGTAAATACGACGATCATTTTTTTTTTTTTTAATAATGTCCTGGAAACAAATTCGATCAGAAAGAAAAGGATGGAACGAAAACCCACCTCATCATTGTCGTCTCCAGTCAGACCCAACAAGCCAGCATCATATATCGTTCTCTTCCCTTTATTAGACAAAACTAGATTTAAAAACAAAAGCTATCAGTAACAGCTTATAACATACTAACGCAGCATTTGAGAACTTGAAGATGAGGAAAGGAGACAAGAGAGTTCAACTAAAATACCAGAATAAGCCTCTTGAATTTGTTGAAACTGTCTTTTAGCTTCAATAGCAACCTTTGGGTGTTTGGTCCACCTATCTGGATGCCATTTCTTCCCCCCAAATTAAACAAGCAAAATCAGCACAAATTCAGTAGCATGAAAATGAAAACTTGATGAATCACCATTCACCACTTACCAGAGCCATCTTACGATAAGCACCTCGGATTTCGCAGTCGGTAGCCTGTTTGTCTATGCCGAGCACAGAATAATAACAAGCAACAGTGTTAGACTGAACGACGTCAGACATCCTGGGTCACGGAAACTATATGTTGAGATTGAGAATACAGAGGTTGATCTGTGGAGGCCTCGATCGATTTATTTCAATTTGTTATAGTGGAGTTAAGTGGGGATCGACTTTGTGGCTAAGGCTAACACTTAAAAAGATGAAGATTGTAATTTGTAATGTTATCATATTAATACCTCCTTGGTACATACATGTATATATATAATCGAAGTTGATATGAATTTTATGATTGGATCAATTGGTCAAAAAGGATTCAAGGGTAGAGATGTAGTTGAAGAGCGGTGGAAAGTTCCAGAGGCTTCTTCTGGACTGATTTTTGGATGTATTACACCTCTTCATCTCCACAATCTGCATCACTTAGCTTTCCCTTAAATCCACTGCTGCCTCATGCGTAGCCACATATCTTCTTCTCTCAGCTCTCACTCTCATGCATACTCAATTACTCACCACCTGTAATTTTTAAATTCAAAACACAAAAACAAAACTAGTGGTACGCGTAGATTGTGTCTGCCTGCCGCTTGCATCTGCTGCTCTACCAAGTTCCCAACATGCATTGGCCGCATTTCATCCAAAGGATTATACAGTATGCACTTTTTTATATATTTATTATCAAATTTTTTAATTAAAATAAAATATAAAATTTTCTTATAAAAATATGAATTATATAAATTATGTACTTATTAATTTATGATTAAATTTAATAATAAAAATATAAGAATTATAAATTTTTTTCTTTTTTTTTTCACTCCTCTCATCTCTTAATTATTGTCTATATTTTTAATTTTTATAATTAAAATTTCATTTATTAAAATAAAAAATAAATTATATTGAAAATCAACTCGGATTTATAAATTTATGGTATTTAAATTTTTTAAAGGATAGAAAATTGAAACATGTTGTTATTCATAATTCATCAAAGTCCGACAGTAGAGCTGGAGAGGGCATATGAAATTGGCTTCTGATGGGATGTTTGCTTGACTTTAGAAGAGCCGATACGTCTTAATCAGTTGCATAGCCTGATAGTTTCTATTTTTTTCTTTAAAAAAATTTGTGGGCCTTCAAGTGACAATAATTTTACTTCCTTGCTAGACCCAAAATAAACATTGAACATGCTTGTCTAGTGTGTGTATATCCAGACCAAAGTAAAGAGATATTTGGGCCTGTAGTTGTTTTCTTGTCAAGGGCCTGTAGTTTCAAGTTTTTACTTTTAGCCCGCCATGTCCTCTGTTTGTAGGCCTTGGGCCTTTTCGGCTTTTTCTTCAGCGGACCCATAAAATATGCTGCTGCCACGGCGATGACCCAAAAAAGAGACTTGATTGTGAGATTACTAATTTACCTCAAATTTTAAGACACGAAAACCCTAATCCAGCATTCAAATTGTATCATGGTTGGAGCAGTGATGTAAAAAATAATAATAAAAATAAGAGCAGTGATGTAAATAAAAGAATTTGGTGATTCAAGCAACGGGCATTATTGCTGCATTATCTGTATGATACAAATTAACACTTATATTTTATGCAAACAAAAGGAAGTGACACATCATAGAAAAACCTCGCTCTTCCTGATTTAAACTTGTAAACAAAAAATTGAGAAAAAATGAATTAAAAAAAAGAGTCACTTTTTATGTGTCAAATGTCAATTAATATATTCACTTCCTATTCCCAGTTTTACGTTTCATGTCAGCCGGACCTGGATGCCTTCCTGTTCGATGTGAGACCCCATTTGATTGTTTCCGTGAAGGAGAAGGACAAAGAGAAGGATTGATCATATTCTTGCTGGACGAGTTGAAAAAAAAAATTATTAATATCAGAAAGAAATTGTATGAAAGCATCTGAAGTGAAGCTAGGAATAAATTTAGGATTCAGTATTTTGATGGGTGAATAAATTACCTCAATTCTGGGCCTTTCGCGGATTTTGAGACGGATATCTTAGTGTTTGATCCAATTCCATTAGCGATGCCGGAGATTTTAGAATGATTAAACTGCCAAAGTAAGTCGGGTTCGGAGGAATCGCTGGTTGCAGCATCAAGATCATCCATGTCATCTGAACCTGCAACGTTGAACTGGCTGCCTCCCATTAGCATATTATAGGATTGTTGAGAGTATATTTGGGAAGAATCTCGGAGATATTTCTGATAAAAGACCTCAGATAAGTGGCCATTGTCTGCTTCCCAACACCCCAAGGGGTTCTCAGGTTTGCTAACATCTTGCTTGTTTACCATCACCTTATCAACCCATTCTCCTGACCCAGTTTCTTTATCATCTTCCCCATAGTTTTGTCCAGCACTACTCACCGGGGGCCACGGTGGTGAATTTGTTGATAACTCATCGAAATCAAAACTGTGAGTTTTTTGCCTCAACGTGGCATTACTGTGAAGCTGCAGGATCAATGGGAATCACAGTAACGAAACAAATCATTTTGCATGATTGGAAAAATTTGAAATTCTTTATCCACATTAGAAACTAATTTGGAAAAAAATGTTGCACCTGTTCTGATTCCCCTTCCTTTCTTGCCAATGCGGCCTTGAGGCTAGCAATCTGTAACAAATTAGTAGATGTTGAAACCGAGAAATAAAAATGTTTGGCGAGAATTTCTGGAGATTATGATGAAGGAGAAGGAACTACGCAATATAAAGTCTGGAAATCTGAACCTGTTCTTTGAGCTCTTTAACATCTGCACTATCTTTGTTTACTCGAGCCGCACCTAGCTCAACTGTAGCCACTCTTTCTGCAAATTTTAAGGTGCTAATTGTTTCTCCAACAGCATCACTTTCTGGACTTATGTGGACGAACATTAGTGTTTTGGCCTGTCCGCCTGAATAATCCAAGTCGACATAACCAAAAGTTTGAGAGCATTGTAAAACTGCAATATAGTTCGTTACATCTACCCTCCAAGAAAATCAATTACTTAAATCTTACCAAGTGAATCTTGGAGTAATTGTGTGAGTTTGCTGTTTCTGTAAGGGATATGAGGACTTTTCTGAGCAAGGGAAGCGATGACATCACCCAAAGCTGAGAGAGATTTGTTAATATGTTGTGCCTCTTTTAGTCTATCTCCTGTGGCCTCAGATTTTTCTACCCTCTCACTTCCTGCCAGGTCAACAAGATGCATGCATCCACGAAGGACAGTACCAGATGTCAAATCTCTTCCTTGAACATGAACAGTCAAGCAACTACCAAATTGATAATGTCAAGAAGACAATGGTCAACTAACTGTCAAAAAAGGCAACCACAAAAACAAACTGGAAAGGAATAGATTATAAATATACCTATGAGAGCGGCTACTTCGATCGTTAAGGGCTGTTGCTCCAACAGCACGATTCCTTTGCCCCAGATTCATTAAATCAATAACATCAATAGTTGATGATACAGGAACAAGGTTTGCATCTGGTACACTGAGCCCTTTGTGAGAACTATTTCGAATTTCTAATGTATTGATTGTTAAGTGGAAGCAACAACATTAAAACCTGTTTTCATGCTTAAGCTTTATCAATATTAACCAAGAAATTACTAAAAAAAGAAGCAGTAATATTAATATCAATATTCTATAATTTCCTAGGTTTTCATCTTTTATAGACATATCAATAGGAGCAGGGGTTAACAGGACTGAAAATGAAAGACAGGTTAAAGGATATCTTCTATTGCTTCCATCAGTAACTAGCAGATCTCTGACTTGTTCATTGTAAATCTCAATCATCTGAACAGACACATCATAGCGAAAAGTGTCCTTTCTCTGATCTGCTATAAGAAACAAGTCGCCTAGAGCCCTGTAGTTTACACCTTGGCTTTTCTCCGTGATATCTTTTGGTCCACTCTAAATGTATACAACATTAATCAGCAAAATATCCTTAAAATTTCAAATTTGAGGAAACAAATTCAAGTGCACCCTACCATGGTGTAAGTTTTTCCTGATCCTGTTTGGCCATATGCAAATATGCAAACATTATATCCATCAAGAATAGACCTAATGAGAGGCTGCATATCAGAGAAGACCTCCGCTGCAATACAATAACAGATAAGGTTTTAATCATGTCAAGATATTGAAATCATGGAGATGATAGAAAAATGAATCAAACCTTGGGTTGCAGATGGTCCGAAGACTTTGTTGAAGTTAAAGGGCCTGCGTCCTTTCCCATTCTTTGATGGGACATTAATTGTGATAGTTCCATCTTCTATATTTTCCACTGTGCTCAAATAGTTTGATTGTCCAGGTAAGAAGGGTCTTACTCGACAGTACACTCTAATACTTCCTGGTGAAACAAAATAACCCACCTTAATCTATTTTGGAGGCAAAGGCATAAATGGGACTTAGGATTAAGACAATCAGTAATCTTCATTACCCTTAAGATCCTGAACTTGATTGTACAGTTTGCGATTTTCTTCAAGAAGTCTATGATATCCGGAAGCAGCATGAGCAAAGCTATGAATGTGAATGCCTATAAAGTGCAGTATCAAATAAGAAGCAGCACTCGTTCATCAATCCCAAGGCAAAAAAGGAAAGAAAGGAACAAGAAAGCAATGAACTTAAAATTTGTGGACCCGAATCCCTACCTAGATTGGAGAATTCCTCGTGAAATTTCATTTGCATGAACTGCATTCCGGCTTTGGTGGTGTGAAGAGCATGCTTTAGTTCCTACAAAAGCATAAGAATAACAATATTTTACGAACGATTTGACAAAATTCAAAGTAAAAATTATATAAATTATCATTTATCTCAGCTGCTCCCTACTTGGATTTGTCTTTGTTGATGATCAAAGAACATTTGTTGTTTCAGAAGCTGGCTTTGCAATTCCTCGTCAGTGTCACGGTTTTTATGAATGACTGCGCCTTTCTGGGTAGCCACAGGAGTTCTGTTCTCCGCCTAATCGATTACAAAATAGATAAGCATTGGAGTTCATCTATTTTCCAATTTCGTCAGGGTACTTGAATATGTTCAGCATCCATATATACCTTCTTATCTCCCAAAACATGCTTTGGTACAGTAGCATTGCCTTGAGAAACAGCACCTCTCAAAGTTGGTTTCGTCTGAATCACACGATATACAAATAAATAAGAAAAGCTTAATCTAAAGCAATAAGCAGTTACTTCTAGAAATAGGGTAAAAAACACATAGTCGGTCATTACCTAAAACTAAATGCTTATGATTATGAAAAATTACTACAAAGTGAAATGTTGGTACCTGTTCACCTTGACTTGCAATTCGAGACTCAAACTCCTCTACTACCTTATTTAAAACAGATTCAACCAACTGTGCGAGGCCAAAAAACAACATAACTTAAGTATTATCAACTACAAGATAACAATGCAATAGTTGGAATAGTACCAGATGGGACTATGCCAACTCCGCATTTAAGATGCACATTACACGTTGCTTCAACTAGCAGATATGGGCAAAAAGAGTTATTTCATAATGATGTCAGACACCCATACAATATTTTACATGCATATCGCATAGCTCAACGTGCAAGATGGAACAGACTTGTACTCCATTACTTAAAACTTCTGTCATAAGTTTTTTAATGAAACACAGAAGAATAATTTTTCCTTACCGCTGGAACTTCTTCTGGCTTCTTGTCCGATAACATTGCACGAACAAGAATACTAAGAGAATGAGAAACCGACTGCAAATAAGGGCATGCATGCCAATTATTTATTCTTTCTTTTGAACTATGTCAAGCAAGAGTATATATAATTATAAATATCACAAAGTCAAGCTTACTAACCATTTTATTAGACTCAACGTCGGAGGTTAAGGCAGTCAGAGATTTTTCATTCATGGATGAGGTCCTTGACAGGGAATTTGTAAATGGATCTGAGTTTTTCCTGACAAAACATTTTCCTGTGGTTGTGGGTTTCAGAGTTCCACCAAATTTCCAGGCACCATTTGCCCCTGCCTGTTTCCATTCATTATAGGATTTAAGAGCCAAAACGCTATTCACAATCCTTGATGATTTTCCTCCCTAAAAATCAAAAACAGATTCAGCAGAAAGACAAAAGCATCTACATTATAAAACTTCCCTAATTTATTAAAATCTAACCGATTATCTGGTGTTCGTAGCAATCAAATTCACCATGAAATAAATCTTTAGCACGAAAATGTAAAATAACAAGTATTTACTCCTTTACATACTTGTTCTAAATCAGATGCCTCAAAGGTAGGAAGTCCAATTTCCTGGACAGCCACAAGAAAGTTCCTCACGTTTTCAAAATACTGATATGCCGATAGTGGTGCCCCATCTGGTATCAGTGCAGAATCAATAGGACTTTCCACGACCTTCAAGAGGATCACACTGTAAACGTTAGTAAATTAAAAATAACAATAACAATAACAATATAATAAGTAAACCCAGAGTAAATCAGATAAAGGGTCAAGCTCACCTTGGGTACAGCTCCGGCTTGAACTTTATTAACAACGTTACAGAGGATAATCCCACTTCTCAAACCAAGCCTAAACTCTTCCTCAGAGGGCTCGGCGGGTAAATCTTTGGCTGCAACAACTCCCACCATCTTTCTCAGCCACTCCGCTGCTTCATATCTTCTTGATGCTGCATTTTAAATTTTTGTAATTCAGGATAAATTATACTAAATCCGGAATCCAAATTGCTTTTATATGAGAATGACATTGATACTGTTGGACCTTCCGTATAAGTAACAATCAGAGCCAAAAGATGGCAATTTAGAGACTTTCAGAAAAACATGATAGTAGATCAAACGACGCTTTTTTTCTTGTGATATTAAGTTCATGTTGATGGCTATATATATCCAACATTTGTCAGCAATAAAGAAATAGCATTGTAATGCTGGGGAAGAGATGCAGTCAACCTGCCATTCCTAATCGATATTCATATAAGTCAGGCAAAGAAGAGGGAATTACCAGTTTCTTCTGCTTTTCTGGATTCCAAATCAAGATCTTTGAGCTGAGTCCCGTGCTGTTGAAGCACATCCTCCACCACCGATGCCACTGAAAACGCCAATGCCCCCTCTGCGGCCATAATTTCAGATTCTAACCAAACCTCAACTTCAGCTTTCAATCGCTCATTTGAAATAAAACTCAACAATTCAGTTCATCAACACTCTATAGTCTATAACATCATCCATTGGATATATATTAATTGATATCTCCGGAGCCAGGTGAGGAGGATGAGAGCTGAATTTGAGAGAGAAAAAGGAGTCTAGATGAGAGACAGAGAAAATAAGAAGTTTTGAAAGAGTGATTTCCTTGATGCTGTTGAGTGTTGTTGGGGTTTCTTAGCTAAAGATTTCACGCACTCAAACTCCCCATCACCTTTTGCTTTTCTCTTCCTCCCTACCAAATAGTACTGGTACAAATTATTCTCTACCCCCTCTCTTTTCCTGTATCATCCCCATCTTCTTTATACTCTTACAGTGCTGCTTTTCTCTTTCCCGTGCTCTATTTTAAAAAATCAAAACCTTTGAAGTTTAAACAAAACGCAACGTCGCCTCCTGCTATGTTATGGGCGGGGTAAAGACGAATGTCTTTTTCACTTCCTTTCCACGGCGCGTGTGCTTCAGGCAACTTTTCCTCCTAACATTTCATTTCACCGGATTGCTTGGAATGGAAGACTGAAAATAAGGGAGTCGAATTTGGGCGTAACCAAGGGGTTGAATATCACGCAGTCTACGGAGCGTGGAAATATTGGGAGGAAAATACTACAATTGAAAACTTTTAGTCGGATACTTTTCTTACCAAACAAATTTTTAATTGGATTGTGCAGTAGCCATGCCCATGATTTTGATTTTGTATCCTCATGGAATGGCCTTAGTTACATCCTCTCACTCCCAAATCAATGTACCTTTCTCTTTTTGGTACACCAAATCTACCTTTCTACTTGGCCATGAATGATTTTATTTGTAATAACTATTTATTTCTGCTGTAATGTAACTCTGAAGAAAAACAAAGCAAAAACACATCATTCAAGCTTCTTGTATTTATTTATTTTAATTAGATATACAATAATGTTAAGACAATTATATTAATTAGTTACTAAACTAGTATTAATTTAATTGACACGATGTATATGGAATGCATTTACAGTCTATACACGTCATTATATAATAAAAGACTCATTTTTTTTACCAGTAAAAAGCTTCAAATTTCATTTTGTACGAAATAACTCTAAATTTTGATGATTATTAAGTGGCCTACCACGAGCGACTTGCTTTACATTTAGGTCATTGCTATTTTACTGTGCTTTTTGTTGAGACTCATCCACCAATTTTATGAAAAACCAGCTTGTGCACATGAAGGCTTAATTAATGCCTTCATTATTGTTTCTGCACAAGTTATTTTGATTTCTTTCTACCAAGTTTCTAGTTGAAAGAATCATCTGAATTCTCCACATATGGATAACTAAGTGTATAATTAGAGAGTCTAGATATATATGATGACAGTCACTTAACGTCACTGTTGTCACAACCACTAAATGATGTCCACCCTCAAATTCTATATAAATTATGGAAAGAAATTGAAAGTGAAGCAATGTGGCGCCTAACATAAGATAGAAAAGAAAATTCCCTCGTTTGAGGTTCAAAAAAATATTCAAACACAAAAGCAATTATCCCTGAATAGAAGTTAGGGGTGGTTGGAAGCAAGCAGGATTTTGTAATGGTAAGATGGCTATATTAAGCTCTTTGGGTAAGACTAAATTGCCCTCTGTGGTAGCAACATTGTAATCCATGAAATTGCGGATATAGCTGCAATAGATGGGAAGAGTGGGTTGAGGAAGTCAAGTTAAGAAGGAAGAGAGGCACGTCAATGAAGTAAAGTTGCTTGAAAATGGTTAGGCAATGGCAGTTGGTAGATAAAACGTCTCTCTCGGTTAGTGAAGTGGTAGCTGGGAAACAGTTATCTCTGCGCCTCAACCTCACCTGGTAATTATTGAATTAAGTTACAATCATGAAATTAACACCAAACTCAGTAGTGCAACAACTGAATGTGGCCTTCGCTTCCAAGTTATTAATATATTGGTAACAAGAGAGGTAAACCTTGAAAATAAAAAAAAATCGAATTTTTCTCAAAGAAAATAATAAAATGAGAAAATGAGAAATATATATTTCATTCTTTTTCTGTGGCATAACTATAAAATAAAGGTTTGAATTTGATTCTCCTTTATACTGATGTTTATTTAAATTTTTAATAATATCACACTTGTAAGATTTTTTTTAATGATTTTACTTAAATAAATTTGAACTTGAAAAAAAATCATTTTAAATTAGAGAAACCAAAATTGATGGCATAATTGTCAATTTGCCTATGGTGTCATTTTAACGTTCAAAAAATTTAAATCGATGGTTCAGAATCAGGACAAAGCAATGAGGTTACGCTGCATGGCAAGGACTCAGGCCCACGTAGTGCCTCTCTAATGGGACCCGCTTCAGGGGCAAATTAATAATTAATGGGCCCATATATCAAAAATGAACATGCGGCCCATTTGGAGTGGCCCATATAACTTGATCTTTTAACAGATAATGCCTTTTTTAACCCCAAAAAAATAAAATTTATTGAAAATAGAGCCAAAAAATTTTTAAAGGAAAAGATAAAAATAAATACAAAACGAGGATAATTGAACAGAAATAGGCAAGTACGGCATATAAATTTTTGTTGGGGCCACGTAACACCCTCATGGGCAAGCTATCAGTACAGTTCATCTAAGAAAGAAATCATTTTAAATGCAGTTAATCAAATCACCACCTTAGCTTCTTTATTTTTTTCCTTCTTCAAAGAGTTATGAGACTATGAGCCGAAGACAGTATACATACGAATCGGAGTTAGTAATCATTCTTAAAGGTACAACCAAGAAAGGTAATCAGTTGTTGGAATATAAATTATAATTGAAAATGCTAATTCTAAAGCAGATTATTAGTTTAGTTAAGTTGCAGTAATTATGGGAAGGTTAAATCTATGAGTTATTTTACATTTTTTGCTTTATGAGTTTCACATTTAAAGGGAGTCCAGCTGCCACCCATAATATGATTGTATGATGAATTCTCAATTGTGAGAAAGCACATCACTTTCTGATGCACTCATGCTGTCAACTCTGAAGCTGGCCAATGGAAGAACATGCCCCCAACCATAAAAGCTCTCTGCTTAATGCCTACAAGCCAGCCAACTATATATTTTGTAACCAAAAGTAGCAGCAACAAATACAGAGTCCATGACCCTGCAAGATAAGAAGATTGTCCCTTTACTACATTCATCCAAGCACTGACTTTGGCTTTGAGGATCCCCTCTTGGTTAAAGGATTTGAGTGCCTATTTTTGCTGTCAAAGTTAAAGCAACTATCATTGTCTTCATTAGGGTAATATTATCTACATATTTCCCGGAAGGACAGTATGCAAGAGAGTTCTTTGGAAAAATTGGATCATACCCTCAACGGCGAAGGAAACACCACAATGCAATCTCACATTTAAACAATTAGGGTATAATACCTAAATGCCTTTTTGTTAGAATGGTGAATATTGTTATTATAGAAAAAGGGGCAAGTAAAAAAAATGAAGTGGTTATGCTTTTGAGCTGACCAAACTATGATGAAGGTGAAAGGATAGTCCCCGCGCCTCACATTCCCTTCCCACCCATGTTCTTTTCTTATATTCTTAACTCTCAAGTTGTGGTGGAATTGTAGTTCTAATACAACACCACCTTTATCGCCACCCACAAAACATATAGCAGCAGTAATTAATTTTTGTATCACAAAAAGATTCATACTAGCTCCTTTCTTTTGTTCTCATTTATATATATATATATATATATATGATCATATGATACAAATTGACAAACAACAACGTTGCCATGTGTCTTGTCTAGTGATGTCTTTAAATTAAACAAACTTTGGAAGCGGGGGAATGACGCTAATGCTTTAATCTTTGATTAATAAGCCTAATAAGAGCCATTTATACACTACTGAGTTGTCCCATTATGAGCCATCATTACCTTAATTTGCATTTTAGAACCGGCAATCTCATGGAGTGATTTTTCTAATTAAGAATTCAAGATCCAGGATTAAATACGAAAGCTTGTTTAACAAATGGAAAAAGCTTTTATACGGTACGTACGTACGTACATGCATGTTCGTTCCACTTTAAAATGTATATATATAATTTGAGTGTTGTGTCCTAATAAACTGAAAGATTGGATGCATAATTTGTAGAGAAGCTGATGGACATGGTTGTGTTGGTGGGAGGAAAACTTATCTTCCATGAGCGTATAGAAAAGAATGTTACTACTTATTTTTGGGGGTGCAAAACAAAAGGAAAACAAAGATGAACAAATAACCCTTTCAAACCAAACCACTCATTCTTTAGTTATTCTTCAGATTGCTGTGTAAAATTCGAGTGTAAGTTTGAACAAGATTTCTATGACAATAAGGTATGAGACTTAAGTTTCCTAATACAAGTGTAGGATTTTAATGCGTGGTGTATATGAATTTTGAGTTGTCCAATCTCATAGTCATATCTCAGCTAATTTTTAACGTTGATATCAAGGACGGATCCAAAACAACAAAGTATTGATATTGCGGCGGGCCCCTCTCTTGGACATGAAAACAAGGACCCACATTGGCTGACTTTCAAAAAAGAAAACCCAATCCCTTCACTTAGCACTTGGGCAACCCTATTTCTACTGCACAATTGAACACTAATGATGTATTTAGATTGAGAAAATTAGAAAGAAAATGAGGAAAGTAAAATTTTAAAATTGATTTTTTTAATTTAAATCTGAATCTAAGATTTTAAAGTCTTAAATTTTTTTTAGATTAGTAAGAATAAATAATATCAAATATATTATATTTAATCTAAATTAAAAAAATGTCAAAATAAAAATTTCACTCCCTTTTTCTTCTCTTCCATTATCTTTCATGCAAAATTTTTTACGTACATAGACTGTACAACTTTATTTTTGCATTAAGTAATGAGATTCATTAAATTTTTATTACTTCAAATTAGAGAGTTTACATAATATATAAAATAAATTTTTTTTTATTAAATCTATTGGTCAACGTATAAATGGGATAGCATAACAAATGCACTTAAAGATTTTTATCCTAAATGAATTATCCTCGCCACACAATATTTGTTTTATTTTAAAAAATAAAATATAATTTTAGAAATAAAAGAATTATTTGATATAGTTTAACCAATCATAAATGTAATTTACTCAATAATTAATGATTCAAGAAACTCCGGAAAAGTGAACTACATTGTCACGAGTATAAATTTTTTAAAATACAAATTTTAATAATAATAAAGTGTAAAAGAAATACAAATAGATCTTAATCTATACATAATAAATCCTTTTTTTTTTCTCCCTACACTTTACAATTTCACTAGAATTTACCCTTTAAAAAATCATATTCCATTGTAACATACACGTTCATTGACTTTTCATTTCCTGTTGCGAGAGGAGAGAAGGGTGGCCAATTAATCCCGCTAACAAGAGGAACCGCAGATTCCTTTTTAACTTGATAATCATTTCAATGCAATTTCACAGGCTTAGCGAAAAATGCATAATCTACGACTCATTCAATCTTTACCACCCCATCCATTTTCTCATGCTCTGTTCTCAACCGCTATGCCTCGTATTACTTAAAAACAAAAAAAGACACAAACGAAGCATAATATATGGATCTTGATTCCAGGAAGCAGCTGTTATTGTAAAGAATGTTTTAACAGAATCATTATTAAGCAGTCCCAAGTAAAACATACACCAGGACATCATTGTAACGCTTTATCATCTTTTTCATCATCGTCACTCTAGCTATCCCTCAGCCTCCCAACAAAGGACGGCTTTGCACACTTTTTGATGAGAGGATGGCCATATATTGGTTTTAGATTATATAGGAATCTACCAAAAAACAATTGAGATGGACAAAGAATTAAAACAGCATCACCAGGGGAAGGATTAGCCAGCTAGACTTAACTACATTTCGGGATAGTTCTACTATAGCTAGACACATGGATCATAATCCGTCGTCACAAAATTTGAGGCTGTGGGTCAGAAGGGAATAGTGAAACAAGAAACCGATGTATCATTTCAAAGCTGGTGAATGTGATTACAGCAGCTGGCGTTGTTCTCAGAAGGTTGGTTGCACAACCACGGTAAAAACCAGGTACACCCTCTTGCTTAAATACCTTTCTAACGCAGTCAATCACACCAGAGTACCTCTTCTCAGAGTGGTGTCCTTGTTCCTGCAGCCTAGACCGTACAACCTGGAGATCTCATTGAAGAAGAAAAATGAAGCTTAAAATTTTCAAATAAAATATTTTAGTGAAATAGCTTAAAAGTATAAAATCAATTAATCAAATAGATTTATCATGCCATGGGACTAGGCAACTAGAAGTTTCTATTTTAACGCACAAATATCTTTGACTAAACCAAGTCATTCATCAACATACCTCATGAGGATAAGTCAAGGTGGAAGCAAAAATTTTGGCGACTGATGAAGCAATGGCAACATCACGAGCTGGTAGCTTATCCATTGCTGTGTCATCTGATACAAAATAATGATCACGTTGATCAAGTTCCAAAACTTCCAAATAAAGAAAAACTACTCCAAGTGAGAAATTACCTTGACTTGCCAAATAAAATTTTATTTTCTCATATGTTGGAAACTGGATGGCAACATGACTGATACCAGCCAGGGCAGGTACAAGGCCACTGTTTATGGTAAAGAATATCTCAGATGTCATTAAAGTATTATTAGTAAAGTCATATTCATTGACCAAGACGTTGCATTCATTAATTTTTGGTGAAATTATTATTTTAATCTCTATAATTTCAGTCAAATTTTATTTTGGTCCCTGCAATTTAAAACTTTGTTATTGAATACTTATCATTTTATAAATTTTTTATTTAGTCCCACACATCTAACTTTTATCAGTGTTAAATTTTGCTAATATGGTTTACTGTTATACCTTCTTGGTCCTCAGAATATATATAATTCAAACCAATTCCCCCAAGTTGATTAACACAACTTGTATTACATGCAATACATACAAGTTATTTTCACTTCAATATTTATTTTATTGTTTCTGTTGATATAAATCACGCATATTCATAGTGTCAAGATGATACATGATAATCATGTCAACACAGTTTAACAAAATACTATAGAAATTTAACAGCAGGGACTAAATTTAAAATTTCTAAAACTATGAAGACCTGAGTACAAATTTTTTAAACTAAAGGACCAAATAAAAAATCAAGAAAACTATAATGACCAAAAGAATAATTTAACCTTTTTTTAATGAGAATATTCATGATTATTTATAAGATACACAAACCTGTACAAGCCCCTAATGCCCTCCTCATGAGCAATTCTCCTCAAAGCAGATAGCGTACTCCTATATGGCACAATACCAGGTCTCATTCCCTGAGTCTGCATACCACAAAAAATAAAGCATACTTCTTAGACATAATGCACACTAAATTCATTCGTTGTTTCTTCTAAATGGGTAACACCATTTAGCCATTTTAAAAACTCCTAAACTAGGAGTTTTACAAATTCCATTTTTTCCCATCCACTATGAAACAAGGGTTTGTCATTGTTGCAAAACATATCAAAACTGAACTCCTAATAGATTAGGAGTTTATTATTATCTAGAGTTAACCATTATATAGACTCTTTGATTTTATTATTGTTTAGGGGTCTAAAAATTATATTTTATCATTATCTTTATGGGTTTATCTTGTAGTTAATCTCTATCTTCACAGTATTATAAATAAGAAAAGGGAGGGGCTGCCACAATAAGACGAGTGTCTGTGCAAGCCTTCCTATTTGTCATATTTCTAATCTTCTCTTGAATTTTACTGTCATCTTGCATGGCTCATATACTGAACAAACAATAAGATTTGAAATGTCAAATTTATCATGCCCTTGATAACTACATAATTCTAGGAATGATATGTCAGCAACAGAAGAAAATTTTGAAGAACCTGCATCAATGACACACATGACATTGGGGACAGCAAAATAGTTTTCTACTCTCCAATAAACTACTAACTGCATATATCACTATGCATTTAGTGGAACTCACTCATGATGCCAATTATGCGACATAACTTGTAAACCAATATAATAGATTATATATACAATTGAGCAAGAATAAAAAAGACACACTTGAAATCTAGTCTTGACAACCCAAAGTGGATTTGTAGCAATGGTAGTTGCAGCTCCAGCACCAGAAGCAGCTATCATATTAGCTCCAATTGAAAGATGATGGCTTTCACCTACATACATACCATACCTATTACAATTGTATATTTATATAAGTAAAAAATCATATACAGCTTCAGTCCATTTTGTCTTTATTTTTTATTGTTCCTATGTCTTCTAGTCAAGATATAAGAGTTCAGTATCTTGATTCTTCTGGTATTTTTTCTTGCAAATCCTATTTTCAACTCCTTACTCATTCTCCTACAAGGTAAAGGTTTGTTCTTGATAAGCAAATTTGGAAATCTAAAGCTCATTCTCAAAAGGATAAATACTAAAGAGATGTTACAGGTTCAATGACCCAATATAGCTACTTCTCCTGACATGTGTAATGTGTATACCTGACTCAAACTTTCCACCATTTATTTTGTCACTGCTAACAGTGAGTTACCCACGGAATAGGATCTTTGAGATTATTGAAGAGAATTGGGAGTGCCCTAGTACTTTGGATCAGTTCCTCCAATTTTCTTTTAAAGGTTTTCAATAACAAAAAGGAAAACACAATTCTGTGGCAATGCCTGGTTTATGGGATTCTACAATTTGTCTGGTTGGAAAGTAATGCCTGCATCTTCAATGGCATTTGTAGCCTTTAAATTAGTATTTCTGACATATAAAAGATTGAACAGCTCATCTACACTGATTAGTTTTTACAGGTTCTGTTATTTTTCTATGTTTTGAGATTTTTAACTTTTCTCTAGTTTAAGGATTTCTAATCCTTCAACAATTTATACTTTCTTCTCTAAGTACAATTTCTTCTTTGTCAATTAAAAAAAAAAAAATAGACAGCAAGTTGGCAAGCTTAAGAGAAAAAGTCAATAAGAGAAATTATTTCACAATGAAGATAATATTAGACTCAACAGTCGCTTAATCTGTTCAACAGAAAATCTAACAGTGATGAACTAACCATCAGAACAGAGAAGGCTCTTGAGCTGATCATACATAGTAAAATAAACCTGCAAGATAACAAAAGAATACAGTTAGAACACTAATAGACCAGAACAATATTCTGCTTTAGAAAGAGTGTATACAGTAGACAAGCTGAACACCAAGAGCAAATATAGATTGGCAGAGAGTAAATCCGATGGTAAGCTAGACCCAGTTATCTTCTTTTTCTAAATGCTGTGAGAGTCCAGATCAGCATAACGCATCTTAATAAAGTAGTAAATTCAGAAAGAACGTGTTAAATTCCTAAATCATTGAAGACAGTAATCAGTGACACGAACCACAAGCCAAACTACGTAAAATTCAATACACGGATATTTTATAATTAATTGCTTCATTCAGGAACAGACTCTACTAGCACACCTCTAGAAATTATATCTTCACTTATTACTACAAACCGGTTTTTAAGAAACACTTGATGCTAAATATGAGAATGCCATTAAAGGCACTCTTGTCTTCCTATAGAGTATTTTTAGAAAATGCAGGTCAAAACCACTATTTGTTAAAAAAAAGTTAAGCATTCATTACTATCACACAGCGAGAAAGACTTAAATGTTGCTCATAAATAAACCCATCTAGTTACCGAGACAACTCAGGGAGACAGCATCAGCGTATGTTCACAAATATTCTCTCAAGACAAGACAATGTTTATCCAAATAGTAGGTTCCACAAGTGTGAGACATTGTACGTATATTTCTTAAGAATTAGAAAAATCAAGAATAGTTCATGCAGGAAACTAACAGATGAGATTGCAAAAAGGCATTGACAAGAAGCAAAGAACTGGACTCACCGCCCAGTTTGGAAGCAAGGCCAACGCAGTAGGAGCCAACCCACGGTACATTCCCCGTATACCCTCCTTATGAAATATTTGTTCCAAACTACCAACTATCAGACTACCTGTTGATAGAAACATACCACCAAAAAACCTCAGCAGAGAACAATAATGTTGAAATAGAAAATTTGTCTTATTATCATGCGCTGATAATGGCGTCTGTAGTTAAAATATCCTTTTTATACTTAATCAGGTCCACCAAATCTAAGAACGATTAGGAAATGAATAAAGAAGTTCTTTATATGGTATGAGGACAGGTCTTAATTACAATTTTGCAATAAACTTCGTTAATTATTGATTAATATAAGAAGTACCTTTAACATTTCCATTAGCGAGCTGAGGCAACCCATGAACCTGAAACCTAGTTTTGATGACATCTAAAGGGCACACAAACGTGGCAGCAATAACTCCTGCATCCAGGAAACAAAATCAAAGAAAAAAAAAACGATAACAACATATATAATCGTAGACAATAAAACTGGTCGAAAGTAAAATATCATTAGGTTTTGAAAAATCAAAACTTGAAGAGACAATTGGGTTCAATGACGTGGCTGAAAAAAAAAAACCTACGAAATAACAAAATCGTTACACTCGACTATACAGATATTTCTACGGACGCATCGGAGAACAAACGGACATACCGGCAGCTGCACCAGCCCCAGCATTGCAGAGGAGAACCCTGGGATTAGGGGTATACGTATCACCGGGCATGGTTGGTGAATTCTACGGTAGTACACAGGAAAGAAACAGATTTTCTGGCGAAAATTGAAGAATCCTCTCTCGAGAGGGCAATCGCGGAGAGCCAGGACCGCATGGCCTGACTGAGGCTATGCTGCCTAAGAGAGCGAGCGAGCGACTAAACTAGGGTTTTCTAATCTTGATCAGGTTCCAGGTAACAAGATCAGATTATAATACGAAAAGATCGAAAAATGAAAAGGGTAAACGGCGTGCGAGACCCATCTCGTCAAATGGCGTTTCGGCGAGTCAAAGCGCGAAAACTTGAGAGGCTTTCGTTGTGTTTCGTTTCTCCGTCGCCGGACTCCCAATTTCGCCGAATTGGGTCCCGCCGTTTAATTGTGAAACGAAATTGAAATACTGAAAATCTGAAATAGTTAAAAATAGATCCGCGCGGGGATTATATATAATTTGTTATCACGAAAAACCATTTCATGTTTTACCAAATTGCCAATGGTGTCCCTCCAGTTTGCTGTTAACGGCAAAGCCTAATTTGGTTTCGCTCCTTTATTCGAGTCAAACGCCCCCGTGTGTGCCGCATATTTAATCTTTGCCATTTGCTCCTTCGGGACAATCATAAATCAAATAAGATTCCTTGTTATATTAAAATTTTATTAATTTTTTCATGGTGCTTCTTGAAAATCATAATAATTATTTTAAATTATTATTAAAATGATTATGAAAACAACTGCAATTTCCAAAGATTTAGTCACACGAAATATTTATCCTTTTAATCAATTTTTCACTTGGCCTTTAGAATTTGGGGTCCACGGACTATTTTTTAATATTTTAAAATTCTTTTTAATACAAATACAAATAATATTATTAATTTTTATATATTTATCAAATCGATTTAATTTATTATGATAATATTATAAAAATAATGTCTAAATAAATATATTTATTTTAAAAAATTAATATTAACTTCACTTTTAAAAAAATTTTATTCACAACATGATCAATATTACGTGTCTTTTAAAATCGTAGACACAAATTTATATCAGATGAATATGAGTTTCACAAAAATTTTCATTTGACAAATCTATCATTTTATTAATTTTCAGAGGGTAAATTTGATTAAAGAACTAAATTGATAGACATTATTTGGAGTTTTTATTTCCCTTGAAGTTAATTGGAGAGTTTTTTTTCTTTTTTTTTTTGTATGTCTTCGAAAAGAAATTAAGTAATCACGGCAGAAATATAGGTTTAGTCGATTATAATCTTAATGAGAAACTATCACATATAATATCTTTTAGAGTTTTGACCTTATCTACATCTGTGGATAATTATTATCTCATTTGACAATTATTTCGATTTTCCAATATAATCAAGTCACTACATGTTTTAATAACTAATAATTTAAAAAAACATTTAATGATATAGTGCTCAAATAGTTTGAGTATTTAACAACGAAAAATAAATATAAAAAAATATATTATTTTTTTATAACATAACAAATTAAAATTTAAGATTTTTTTAAGAAAATATCTAAATAATATTTCCTGATTATTATCTTACGTTACTTACGATTCCCGTTTTGCTAATTTTATTGGCAAGGACTAGCGTAATTCATAAGATGTTGGTATCCTAAAAAGAAAAAAATAAAATAAAGTTGACTATGGTTCTTCACAAAATATCTAGCAGCCTTATATTAGTCCCGAGGTTGAGATTTTATACTTGGCATGTCTTAAGTATATGCTAATTTTTAAAAATTTAAATTTAAAAAATAAAGATTAAATAATTTCTCAATCTATTATAATTTCTTTTTTTTTTTTTTGTATTCTTCTCAACTCAATCACATCTTTCATATAATATGTGATTTAAAAAATTAAAAATTTTCTTTCAATAACTCCCTAAACTTTTATATTTCTACACAGGATAAAAGATTCAAACAACAAAACATCACTAATAAATTTAATTTAATAAAATAGATTAATATCTCTTAATATAATAAAATAAAATTTATTTTTAATAAAAAATATATTCACATTTATTTAATATATGATAAGATCTCAAATATTATTATATTTTATTAAAAGATACATATAGATTAAACGATGATAAAATATCAAAAAAACTATAATACGGATAAAACATTAATTCAAATTTATTGATTTGATGTTAGCAATTATTGCACTTTTGGATAATTAATATTAATGACTTATTGCAATACAATATCATCAACGGCAAGGAAATAATACTAAAATTAATAACATACTACCAAATAGCATTAATTATAAAATTATTTTCTTCGTAAAAAATAATTTATGACTGTAATTAATGTATGTTTAGTAAAAATTAAATTATATTCTCAAACTTCCATGAACAGATATTGAAAATTATATATATTTTAGCAAGTCCTGTTTCGTGGCCCCTGGTGCGACAGTTCTTGGTCTGTGATTAACGCCGCAGCATCCGTTAAAGCTGCTTCAACAAAGATGACATAATACATTTGTCTCTTTCGCTCAGCATTGCCTCACAACTCACAAAACATGCAAACGCCTTGTAGCGCCTCTCACGAAGTCAATTTGTGATGCTTATCGCAGCAACAAACAAAAATGTTAATTGCATGTAACTTTGAAACCATCCACTTCAAACTTTACTCGAAACAAAATTTTATTTCATTTAATGCCAACAGTTTTTTGCGTCCTCAAATGTGAACGCACTTTGCTAAGTCCTCCTAACTTTTTTTTTTCTTGACTGCTTTCTTTTTTATCTGCTTCAATTTACCATAACATCCTCAAGCTCCCACTGTATAATTTCGAGTACCTCTTTTTGTCGTATCCATTTTAATTCTATGAAGGGACTCTTATTGTCTTTAAACATCAAAATTTATATTTAAGAAAAGAAGTCAATATGTATTAATGGCAACTGCATTAAAAATAAAAAAATATTATACAATTCTTAAAAAATTAATTAAAAAAATGAATCATAATCAACCTAGTCAATGCCATATTACTAAAAAGTAAATAGAATTTATGATGAAATAAAAAATAATTTACTAATATTTGATTGACCAATAACTAAAATATTCAAAATCGTATCGCATTTATAAGGTTGAGATATTGTTATATTTTTTATTTTTTTATAATTATTTTTCTTATATGCTAAAGGCTGAGACCTTTTTGTCATTGGCCCTATAATCCAAGTAAACATTAAAAAAGTGATTAAAAAATAAGGCCACATGCGTCAAATGAGGTCTAAGGGCATAAAGGTCATTTCGCTAAAACAAAATTTTATTCAAAACTCACAAGAGTTTCGGGGCAGCAGAAATCTTCCAAAATATAAAAACAGTGGTCCTTTCCTCATCTTCCCTTTCCTCAGACTATAAAAGACTCTCTCGTTCTTCATCTCCCAAATCCAAACCTCTCAACAGACACAGCTTATACTACACTTCAATGGCTTCCCGTGCTTATCTCTCCGATACTTGACCCTAAGAAACCCTCCGCAGCCCGTGATTCCGTATCTGAATTTTCACTATAAAAACTATTTGTAATTCAATCTCGCCTTTTAATATCACTGATCTTGCTCTTCTCGTAAATTACAATAATGTCTAACTCGGGAGGCTCTGCTGTGGCTCGAACTCACGGCACCGACCGGTTCTACAACCCTCCGGCTGTTCGGAGAAATCAGCAGTTGGCACAGCAACGCCAAAAGCAGCAGCTGCAGCAGCTGCAAAGACCGCTGAAGTCCGATACCCGAGTCGACCCAGTCGAAACGGAGACACGTACCGACTCTGACGAGTCGACATTGTCGAGACCCAACTCGGTTGGCTCGTCTTCACCTCCAAGCACTGCTAATTTGACTAACCTGGATCGACTAATATCATCTGTCACACCCTTCGTTCCGGCTCAGTTCTTACCTGAGGTAAAAATTGATTTTCCTGTTGGGTAGAAATCATGAAAAAGTACAAAATTTTGGACTTTGTTTTGTAGCAACTGAGACTCTCCCCCCTTCTGTTCGACGTTCTTTAAATTTTAAATATTTGGCTTGTGTTCATTTTCTGAACCTTGTTCTTCAGGTTATTTTGTTTATAATTGCTCCATTGGGTTTCGCTCAGGAGTTAAATGCCTGGGAAGAAATAATAGCTTTCAATGATGTGTAATGTAGTTCTTATTTTGAAAAATAGTATGCTGAATACTCACTTTGTCTGCTTCTAAATGAAAGGTGAAGAAGAGACAACAGGCTGCAGGTTTCCATTGGTGATATAACATGACACTAGAAATTTTCAGGGACAGAGTTGTATAGTTTGACTTACTGTCTAGATGTTGGTTACATGAATTGAGATTATCCCGATCAACAAAAGCCTTTGAATAAGCATACAATCAAGTCTTTAAGGTTGAATACCTTTAAATGGTTGATCCCGATTAAATTATGCTGAGACAATGATTAATATATATACATTGACCCTAGTTCAATGTAGTGAAAGAAGTGCAGATAAAACTTTTAAAAGGAAGATGATGGTAGCGTTATTTTTGTTGCCAGGGTTTAGTTGGTTATTTGACTATGCTCCCATGCTGCTATAACATAACCATTTTATTTTAATGATTTCATTACTTATGTTGTTAACTAGTGGTGTCTGGAATACACAGACAAGACTAAAGGGATGGAGGACTCCTGCAGCTGATGGTAATCCTTACTTTTGCCTTGGCGACCTCTGGGAATCTTTTAGAGAATGGAGTGCTTATGGAGTAGAAGTGCCGCTGTTACTAAATGAAAGTGACTCTGTTAAACAGTATTATGTTCCATACTTGTCAGGCATTCAGTTATATGTTGAGCCTCAAAGGCTAAGGTCTGTGCCTTTTTCATGTCCTCCCTCTTTGCCTTTTCATATTGATTAACCAATAGTTAAGTTCTCAAATCTCTGTACGTAAAAGTTTTTCCTTTATAAGTTGGTTTTGATCTGTGTTCTCATTTATTTACATCTGCTTCAAGATTTGTTGCAATTGTTAAATTTAGTCTGTTTATTTCCTACTTCAACTTTGGCCAGTTCTGCTTGCTAACAGAGGAACAGCTTGTATGGTGAAACGTAACTTCATCTCATATTATCTTTTTTATGCTATGGCTAGTTAAGTTGTGCTAATGGAGTACACATTTGTTATCATCTCACTCTTAGTAGAGTTGATCTTCCTATGATCGACAGCTGGTACAATTTTCTTGGAATAAATATTAACTGAGTACACAGTATCAACATTTGCTTACCAAAATGAAAGCAGTTTGTTATTGGTAGACAAAGGGTTTGACGTTAAATGAAGGTGTGAGGCATACCTTTTATCCAACAGTTAATGGGAGGATGAGGCACATTTAGGAGAGTCATGGTCAAGGTACAAGCCCAACTTAGAGGTGTAGAGCTTTTGCTCTATGATAGATATGGCCTAAACCATTTCTTGCCAGTGTGAAGGTGGTTATGATGACTAATGGACAATGATTTGCAATAGATGAGATGGCAAAGAAGCCAGATAACAACACTTTTGGTTCTTGAGGTTTTGGGTTGTTGAGAGTTATAAGATGGCTTATATAGCAACGAGTGGTAGATTGGTCGTGTAATGCATGGAAAAGATGTGAACTAGGGTTCAGATCTTGTATTAAATGCACGGTAGATGTACTAGATATCTTGGTTCATGCAATAATTGCTGGAGAAAAGCAAGTTGACCATGTTAGGTAGATAATGCTTGAGGGGACATGCAAGTACTTGTTACGTAGCCTACTTGTTTTTAAATAATAAAAAAATAGGTAGTCAATAACAGTTGCAGATGATTTAAATGGGGGTTCAATGGGAAGGTTGAGCTAAGGACAGGGAATAAAATTGGTCAAAGGGTATGGGAGATTTAGTTGAAAGGGTTGTCTCAAGGTAAAATAGTAAGAAATTTGTTTTAGAAGTAATCCTCATCCAATCCTAGGGTTGGCTCACATGATGGCACTGCCATCTAATCTTGTTCAGCCATTGCTCTAAGTTGTTCCTTAGGAACATACATTTTCTGCTGCCATTTTACCATATGTGATATTATATTAGGATCATAGAAGTTAATCCATTCAACATGAAAAATAAGATATTGCAACAAATTTTAATACTATTATGGTTACCGACAACCATAGTATGGTTATCAGCTATAATATTATAGGCAAGGATTTGTTGAGACGATATTTCAGGACAAATTTTAACTTTCTTGTTGCATGCACCCTAATCAATGGATCTTGCTTTGAAAGCATGTTTTAGTAGTTAGTCTTGCTATTCAGTGCATAATATATTTGAACATTCTTAGTCAAGTTCATACCCTGAAATCCCCAACCACTTTTTGGGCACTTAAAGGTTTATTATATTTCTTGAAGAAAAAATGATATGCTATTAGTTTTTGAAGGTCCATCTGTTACATTAAAAAAAAAAAATCCAAAAGCGCTGAAATCAAGATTGTAAATAATTATCTTTGCTTGGTTAAGTTTCTCCTGAGTTGGAAGTTTAATTAATTAGTTATACATTGTGTAGACTCAAGGCCTAATACTCGAAAATGGAATAAATAGATTTTTGTGAAAGGCAGTGGTATTTTTAGGAGATTTAACGTCATCACCAAGAGGTCCCTAGACACTCATGGTACAAACAGGCCCTCGAAAAAAATAAAGTAGCATTTATTAATGCAATGACGTGAGGGAAGTACTAAGAGATTATATACATAAATTTCTTATGGAAGAAGTTATGAGTTATAACCAAGTTAAAGCAGATTCTAAGAGTTGGTCAGGATAAAGTTCAATTATTGGATAGATGGATGGAAGATTGTTACTCTAGCTGCTTGGATGAAGTTGAGTGATTGAGTGACAAGTGACTACTTGGTTAGCATGGTTAACTATTAAGTCTTACAGGGTTAACAATTGCTGGTTACTGATGTACGGTGAAGTCTGACTGTTTAGTACTTCATGGGACTTTCCTTTTTTTTTAAAAAAAAAAAAGGAATGCAAGTTGATTGGTTTAACAGATGATAGGTCTTTCCAAAGAGTTCACAGCTATAGGGTATTACCAGGGTGTGAAGTTTACCTAACTTGTTAGGAAATTGACCAAAATATTATATGAAACCAGTTTATACCCACATTTATCATCATATTGTCTGTTGCCAGTATCTCATATGATGCATCTATGCTAGTATTGGCTTGTCAGTCACAAGAAAGAAATTATTAGAGAAGAGTAGCAGTCATCTTGTCTGCTTCAATAAATGACGCACTTGAGTGGAGCTTTGTATTGTCAATCACTCTTTCTCTTTATATTTATCCTGGGTTAATTTCTCTCGGTATGAAAATTTCCTCATGGAGTGAAATCACTTGTATTCTTCTGTACTCAGGTAAATGACTACATTGTTGCTTCCAATCATGCCCTGCATGTTTTTTTCTTTTAAGTTGAAATTAAAATAACAACATAATGCCATTGCAATGGTTAAGATGTACTATTATTTCACATGTAAATTACTGGTATGGAACTGGACCAGGAAGCCTAGTGAGGATGGTGATGCTGAATCTATGAAGGAGACAAGCAGTGCTGGCAGCACTGACTGTGAAGCAGAAAAACGAGTTAGAGGTGGTGTTGATGGAGCTTCAAAGCAGAGCAACCTGATCAATGTTAATTCTGAGAGATTGAGTAGAATAACTTTGATTGACACACCTCCAATGACTTCTTCGAGTGATGAAACTGAGGTCTGCAACTCACCTGGGCTGCTTGTATTTGAATATTTTGAATGGGAACAACCACATTTTCGCCCACCTGTTTTTGACAAGGCAAGATCATTCTTTTAAGATCTGCATATGGGATCTTTTATTAGTAAATACTTTTTTTTTTTCTGATTTGACACGTGAATTCTTTTTATTTTTCTCAGGTTGGTAGCCTTGCTTCTCAATTTCCAGATCTAAAGAAGTACAGGAGCTGTGACCTACTGCCTTCCAGTTGGTTTTCTGTGGCTTGGTAGGAGTCAAAATGTTCTTGTATTCTCTGTTTGCGGTTCTTCCCTAATTTTTTCTGTCTTAATGAATTAAACTTGGGTTCAGGTATCCAATCTATAGAATACCTGTTGGCTCATCACTAAAAAGTTTGGACGCATGTTTCCTGACCTTCCATACTTTATCAACGCACTCTAGAAGTACGTTTATCTATCTCATTCTGACACATACACAATCACCAATGATGTTTCATTTGATTGTATCTAATTTGTATCCTTCTGACAGGCAAAAATGAACCACAGTTTCATGTTTCTCGTGGGAGGAAGGTTCATGGTGTTGGCCCATCATCATTGATTTCTCTTCCTTCTTTTGCCCTTGCTTTCTATAAGTTGAAAGGTTCAATTTTTTCTCCAAATGGAGACTCTGAGTGGGAGCAAGCCAACTCACTTGTGAGGGCTGCTGACAATTGGCTCCAGCATTTGAATGTCAAACATCCCGATTATCAGTACTTCGTTAGTCGTAGTTCCCGATGGAGATGATGGGAGCATGAATCAAAATTTTCCAGTCAGAATGAGATGTGTTGATACTCTGCCTTGCTCCAAAACCCTCTTACTAACCACCTTGATTCGGCCCCTCCTTCATTATATTTATATATTAGGTTTGCCATAGAAGTTGCAGTATACCATACAGGACTGAGAATATTGGCGTTTACAGAAAAGTCCATGAAAGGCTCGTAGGCAATAGGAATCTGTATGCTTTATGAGGAGGCATGATATAACTGCTATAGGTACATTGAAATTATATGCCCCGCTTTTTATTTTGTTTGGGGCAGCTCAAACTTCTATAGTCCGGTTATAAGGATACATCAGTGAATCTTTTCAATTTCAGTAGTTTTTTAATATTATAATTTGGAAAAGATGGCGAACATTTAGAAAAGCTTGTCATTTTCAAGTGTACACCAGTACCCATAGTTTCTTAGAAGCTCTGACGCTATTAACTATTGCCCTTCCATTTTGGAAACTACCGCATTCTCTTTTTAGTTTGCCTGGCATGACCAAGATTATTGTTTTAATAATTTCACAAATTTGAAGGATTGCCTCGCAAGTCAATGATTCATGATGGAATAAATATTATTTCAAGTATAAAAATAAAGGGGAATATTTGGGTAATTAATTATCAAGTTGATGGTGCTAATGAGTTGATAATTTCCACAGTGTCAGTTATATATAGATATATTTTTCATTTCAATAATTTTTAGCAAAAATGAGAAAAAAAAACTATAATTACTCGTCTATTTTCTGATAGAATCCTGCCGTTGCATTTTTTCTTTGTTTCTATCCCAGAGGTAAATATGAACTCTTTCTACTAAGAAACTACCAACTATGCAATGGATTCTATGTCTACTTTTTAACCTTCCCATTTTTAGTTATTCAGCGTTCATCCTTATCAAGCATTCCACAAGGACTTTGAAGTCTTTGATGATCAAGGTTTAAAAACCTTTGAATCGATAACATGCAGGTGCATTGCACGGCAGTTTATAACCTGACCTGTGTCTTGTTTTAGGTCTCTGTTTCATGGTGATCCAATTTTTGACGAAAATCAATCTTCTTTCCTCAAGATTTAGAGCATCAAATTAGTTGAAGATTTTAGGAGTATAGGGAATCTAAAACCGACTCAATGACGTCTGGGAATTGACGGATAAAGAAGATCGAAAGCTCTCAATTAGAGAACCAGCACACTGATGGAAGCCGTACAGCATTGTCTGATGTGGATGAAGATCTGGTATGGCCGATTATGCAAGTGTAGTTTGTCACTTGTAGCCCACTCTTTCTTGAATCTTGCATCTTTCTTTCATTCTTTTTTTCCCAATTGCTAAACTAAATGTAATAAGAAAGAATCGGATTGTCTCTCCCTCTTAATGAACTTATAAATTTCAGGCTTGGACAATAAACGATCAAGGTTTCCTGCCGGAGACATTTCATGCCTAAGGGCGTAGACAACTTTAAAAACTTAATACTAGAACACCTGCCACCTCACAGTTGCTTCCAGAACACCTGCTACTGGATTATCTCTCCCTCACAGTTGCTACTTGAACAACATGCATTTTCTCACGCCCGTCTCATATGAGTAAACCTTGGCAATTGGCATGGGGAGAACAGAATAGGGTTTAGAATTGTTCTGAACTATTAATTACATTGTACTAAATTTAATTTATGACATCAAGCTTAGCTCTCTATACTATACATTTACTTTTGTACAGACTTAGTCTAGTAAAAATTAGTCAACTACCCAATGAGGAGAATACTGGTATATATATATCAAATAACTGTTCACTAAGGTTCACTCTTCACATGTGCACACATGCTCTTCATTAATTTAGTCAACAATTTATTGTAGACTAGGTTTATACAAGAACTTCTAAAAAAAAACAAAAAAAGAAAAGGAAAAATAAGAAGATCAACAATCATTTTGACGACAGAAACTGGCTACTTTTTTCTTTTTTCCTCTCATTTGGGTCAAATTGAAACAATCAATCAATGTTCTTGTCTTTATCAGAAGTCAGAATCGAGGATGGTGGACATAAGAAGTCCTTCTACAAATTCACCTTGCAGCGCTTTCCCCATTTGGTCTTTGTCAGATAAGGATGGTTGAGCATCTCTGCAATCATCAGAAACATTATTAGATCAGGCCACCTATGTAATTTTCTTCTTATTAAAGCATCTATGATATTATGTGAATTAGATGTCTTAACTAAACTAATCCATTATTTATCTGCATTATCTATTACACTCTCAAACTTCTCCCATTAACAATAAAACGAAAGAAAGGAAAAAGAACCTAGGAATCCCACATCTTTTTCTGGGACTTGCATGTTCAGCCAAGTTTACTTTGGCCCAAATGATCATTTCCTGACTTACACTAGATGGAGGTGCATGAAGATACTGAAAAATAATACTTATTTATTCACTTCTCAGTACTACACTATTATCAAACCGTTCAAGCTTTATAGAAACGTTTATATCCAATGGTACCAGAGGGACTATTTTAGTGACCGCAAAGGAAGTGCCCTAATTTTCCGCCTCTTCTAAATAACTTCTTTAGTGTGATGATTGATATCACAATGTCAACTTTCTGACATTATCAAATTGTGAATAATAATCTAATAATCACTTGCGTGTCCCAAAATCACTTTCCTTTCCACATAGATACAATGATATCAAACAACTAGATTTTTATTTCACAGTGGATGTTATTGTTATTTACGAAAGGAATGCCGTATGAGACAGTTGACAGAGTGAGAATTTATCATACCTTGCTAACATTGACTCTTTTGATACTTCTTCTATATGTACTTCACTTGGAGAATCAGGCTGCACATTTTCACGCTCATCAGCAGCAGCTGCGCTATAAAGAAATGATAGCAATGGATCACGTACTGTCTGGGAGGTAGAAATCTCAGGAGCTGATCCAGCAGAAAAAGATTGCCAGTATCCGTCACCATCCTGAAGATCCTTTCTGGAAAGTGAAAGAGTTTGGTAGGACTCAAGTTTTTGGTATCCTGATTTGTGTTGACTGTGATCTCTAGTAAAGGAACTTGTAACATAGTTCATTGAATCGACAAGAAGGAAAAAGTGAAACAAGAAGAGACATTAATTGAAAGAGAACAAGGCAAAAGGGCAGCAACTTATGAGAATCAGTTTTGAATGAATGCAACAATTTCTAACAGCCAGCTCAGTAAGGATATCATAAGTATGTTTCTGTGTTGTGCTGATATGTGTTCCACCAAATTAGTCCCCACCCACGAGACACAAAGAGGACAAATCTGCAAACAAAAATAATATGCAAGTGTGATCAACATGTGTACTGTTTTCCAAATGGGTAGATAAAACTAATTAATCAATTGTAATAAAAATTGGTTCACATTTGAGTAGCAAAATTAACTAGTACGTGTGGAAGTTATAGTTTGATGTCCAGCCTTTGATAGATTGTAAATTAGATGCATATGAGAATTTCCTAATCAGGTTTTATAGCCTAAGGTGTTTTCAGCCATCATATGATTTGTGTTCGTTTTCCATCATTCAGACTCAATCCTCATCATTCATAGAACACTCTAGCATTTAAAATATTGGTTAAAAAAAGAAAACAGTCAAAGCCTCAAAAGTACCGGTAATAAAAAGAAGGAAAAAACTTAGGTAAATAAACCATAAACCATAAACCATTTGAGGTTAGACATAAATACCCCGGTCCTTGCTTCTATGGAATGAACCTCGTCTATATGGCACCATAGCTCGAGAAGATCAAAAGTCTCAGCACAAAATGGGCATGGATATGCCGTCTTTAACTCATCATCTCCATCTGCTTCCTCAAAATCGATACAGAGTTCTGCTTGAGCAACCAAAAAGAAAAAGCTAAGACACCGAAAAATCCATTTGCTTGAATGTATGAATAATATGAAAAGGGATTAAATGATTAGACAGGAATGAAATAATATTGGAAACTAGAAATCACCAAAGTGGGACTTGAGCTTCGATGGATAGGTTGTTGAAGCAGTAGAGAGGCCACAGCTCCAAGTGTGGTCTTCCATGGAATTTTGGCGAGTGTTTTTGTATTTGTACAAACTAAAGCAAGCACTTGAGGAAGAGACGAGAGGTGTTGGAGGTTTGCACTTGAGGTGTGGTTGTGGTTGTGGCTGTGGACTTGAGGTGCTTATATACTCAACGACAAACAAGGCTTCAAGGAAAGCGCCAAGGACTTTCGGAATTGCAGAGCACTCACTCGTAGATCCTTAGCCAACACGATTTCTGGCCTGCTAATTCCGAATTTCCCAAACTGCCTTCACTACTTCTCCTTTTTTCATCAATGGCACAACCCACAAACATCGTGGACCCCACAGTTATTAATATTATAAACCAGACAAGAAATTTAAGGTCAATTACAAGGGGCCAGTAGGCCCAGAGCACAAGATCTGAAAGGGGCCAGAGAACCCAATAGGCCCAATCAAGATACTCCGTCCAAATGCCTTAATTAGTTTCCTTTCTTTTCCCATTTTTTTTTTTAGGTGACACAGTTTCTCGTATTTGGGTTTACTTTTCTCAGTTTTCTGTTTATCAAAATTTGACTGCGTTTGATCAGACCAAATTGAATTGACGAAATTGTCCCATCTGGAGTTGTCGCTTTGCCTTCCTTAACCCCAAATCTTTTAATTCCACTGAAATTGATTTTCATTTCTTGTTCGTTTCATCCTCTGTATTCATCCGGCCTCACAACCAATTTCCCGTTCTCGGTTCTGTATCAAGTGTTAACCTAATTACAGAGATTTTATTCTTCAATGGCCACCAGAAATCGAACTTTACTGTTCAGAAAGCACAGAGATGCTCTCAAGAGCGTGCGCGCCCCTTTGTCTTCCTCAGCATCTGGTTCCGGCGGTCCTGTCATTGAAATGGTGAGCACTTCACTTCTTCGTTCCAATCAATCTTCATATGCGCCCCTAAGCACCGAAGATCCAGGTCCCTCAAGGTATTCCCTCCTTTTCTATTTCCTACCTTCCCCTCTCTTTCTCGTTTATTTATCAGTTGAGAGTGTTGAGGGGGAAAAAAAAAGATACTTTAATTTTGACTGAAAGGAAAAGCAAATCTTGCGTCTTTCTTGGTTCCCCTCCCTCTACCACCCCCTCCCCCCACGAAAAAAAAACCCCTTCTTTTCCGTTTCCTACTTGCCTGCTTCGTTTTCAATTTTGAATGAGAAGAATCAATGTCCTGAAATGTTTGTGAAATCGATATCTGGGAATTGATCTGTCTGTGTCTTATAATCAGGACTGAGGCGACTATGAGATTAGTGTATTATGATTTGGTATTTCCATTACAGTCACTAAATACCCATTTTCAATTTCGACAAGCTGTTTCTAGTTACAGCTTATGTGATCTTTATGCTACTGGGGTAGAGTTTCGGGGAATACTTGAAATTCATTCCCTTATAGAAATGAAACCATGGAGATATTTTCTTGATATCTTCTTATTCCAACAAAAAGATAAGTCACATGGGAATCATTATCTCTTTCAGCAAAATAGTTTTGCAGAGTAATTATTTTGTTGAGTCGATAAATTTTCTTTTGGAGTTTGGAAAGTTAAAAAAGTTATTAGCGTAACAAAGAATCATGGGACTGATGGGGAAGTGAGGAGCTAACCTGGCTTTTTGAAAGTGTGAAAGTTCAGTGCTTGACCCGTGGATAGATTTTATGATTTCCTCAATTTGTATGGCTTAATCCATTACTTAGCTGAAGTTTGCAATACTGAATAAGCTGTGCCTTCAACGTATGAACTTCATACTCATTCTAATTGTTAGAAATTGTGCCTTGGTCTATTAGAGATGCATTTACTGTGGGATTGCCACCAGCTTGGGTTGATGATTCTGAAGAAATAGCTACAAATATACAACGTGCTCGGGTTAAAATGTCTGAGTTAGTCAAACTTCATGCAAAGGCATTAATGCCTTCCTTTGATGATGGCAAAGAAGATCAACTTCAGATTGAGACTCTCACCCAGGAGATTACAGCTCTATTGAGAAAATCTGAAATGAAGCTAAAAAGACTTTCTGCCGCTAGTGGATCCTCTGAGGATTCAAATGTCAGAAAAAATGTGCAGGTAAAATTTTTTTAAAAAGTACATATTGCCATGTGGACAATATTTTATTTAATAGTACTATTTCATATCTGGTTGGGGTTTGCAACTATTGTTCTCATGGTCAATAGAGAATTACTCACAGTTATTCTTTTCTTTTTTTTAATTGGGACTATGGGGTGAAAGGATCTATTGGATAATTTACGATTTTTGTTTTCTTTACTATTGGATAAGCTATTACATATATGAGCTATTAGTTACTATTGCTGATACTTTATCCTCTAGTTTTATTAAACTACGCTTTGCTGGCCTTCTGTTGAATTATGGTTTAAACCTTCCCCTTCCCTGTAAACTTCCATAGACCTTTTCTTGTTTCTCTTTGATATTGATGTAGTCTTTTACATGACTGTTATTTACTATGTACACTGCATCCCTTGTTGTTCTGATTTTATTCAGAACTAATTTTAACATTTTGCTTTGGAATTGTTCCTTGAAGGTAGCTTGCTTAATTGCTTCCAGCCTTCCACATTTGAGCTATTTATTAGATGCATGTTTTGCTGATATACTTTGCAACATTTGCCAACTAATATGACTCATCTGTATCTACTTCTGGCAGCGCTCCCTTGCTACAGACCTTCAGAACCTCTCAATGGACCTCCGGCGAAAGCAGTCAACATACTTGAAACGGTTGCAGCAGCAACAGGAGGTTGCAAGTTATCATGCCTAGCTAACTTTGTTCCATTACAAAATTATACAGACTCTCTTCTGCTTTATTTGCTAGCTTATCAATATGATTTTTTTGAGATTCACTACTCCATTTTTATTCTATTTTTAATTCTTTTAGCATCCAAGTAATCAAACCTCTATCCTAACTTAGAAATTTGTTAAGCCTTGAGCTGCACCAATATATTTCATTTATATCTCCTCACTGATGTCTATAATTGTTTTGGGTTTGATTGTGCAGGGTTATGATGGGGTTGACTTGGAGATGAACTTGAATGGGAATAAATTTGGTCTGCAGGATGATGGATTTGGTGATGCGGTATGGCCTTTGATGCATCCTATTGCTTTAGTAGGGCTAAAAATTTAAGAAATTTTATACCAAGTGACTGCTGATGATTCCTTTCTTTTTCCTAGAGATTGTACATAGGAAATTAAAATGTTGAAACTGCAACATGTGCATTCAAACTAGGCAGTGACTTATTTTAGCTTGTCATGAATTTCCAGTCTCCCTGCCCCTCTTCATGCAGAATAAAAAGAAAAGAATAGATCTCATGTAAACGTTGGTAGCAATTGATTTATGCTTGATATTACGAATGAGTTAGGGCCTGGTTTCTAAATCTTAATCCTGAAATACTGATCTGTTATATGATGCTATATTTCTAGAATTTTCAGTCACAGATACTTATCTGTGCTTCTTCTGTGTGATAGGGTGGCTTTTCATGCTTTCTTCTGGGTTAATGATCATGATTTTTCAAATGTTTTTCTTTCTAATCCTCCTGTTGTTAATTTTTTTTTTTAAAACAAGAACTAAGCCAAAAAAAAAAAAAGGCACAGAAAAATTCTGCTATATGAACTGGATTGTGTAAACAAATCCCTTTAGCTTCCTTATTTTTGTGGGGGAAAAAACAAAGTACCCTGTACTTATTAATTTATGAGAATATGAGGATTCATTTATCCTCTTCCTTGGTCTGCCTAATGGAGATATTGTTTGTTGGCATATGTTATTCAATAAACTTCAAGTTTTAAGAGTGAGGTAGTGCGAATAATAAGGAGAGCGGTGCTTGGTGCTGGTTTTGAAATTACTTTTGGGGCCAACTGATTTTGTCCTTGTCATTGAGCTGATAGTTTAAAAGGAGCGCATTATCTAATATTGGCATTTTATTCTGTACTGGGTGAAATTTTATCTGAAGAGATAATAACAGTTGGTGGTTGATTGTTCAGGGTTTCAGTGAACACCAAATGTCAAAGCTAAAGAAGAGTGAGCAGTTCTCACAGGAAAGGGAAAGAGAAATTGAACAGGCAATTTGAGGGCACTCGATGTATTGCTTCAAGACAAATCTCTTTCATTACCTTGTCTGACAATGTAAAATGTGCTGTAGGTCACCAAATCAGTGAATGAACTGGCTCAGATCATGAAAGATCTGTCTGTTCTTGTGATAGATCAGGTTAGTGCCCCGCCCTTGTATAACATGGATTTAAAGAATGAAAGGTGACTGATTGACCTGATATTCCTGCAGGGAACAATTGTGGATAGAATTGACTACAACATTCAAAGTGTTGCTACATCCGTTGAAGAGGGCTTTAAGCAGTTGGAGAAGGTTGTGTTATTTCTTTCCCTGTTACTAGCTCAGAGACTAGCTTGTGCAAATTGGTGCTTTTATCAACCCGCCTTTTGGAATTTGCTTGTTTGTATAAGCATCATCAGATAATTTTGAACATTTATTTGCAGGCAGAGAGAACGCAGAAAAAAGGAGGAATGGTTATGTGTGCGACAGTGCTTGTTATTATGTGCTTCATCATGCTAGTCCTCTTGGTACTCAAGGAAATATTATTTTAGCCATATATCTCTTTATTAGTGACTGCCTCTCCTGATATTTGTCATGCTCATTCACGTCCTTGGGCCGTGGGGATTAAAATCTTCCTCTATTTGAAGACGGTCTCATCGGGACAATGATAACGCACTTCAGTTCGAAGATGTAAGGAGATTGATATTTTTGTTTTTCTGCGTTGTCTTCGAATTAGAATCTGTTATGAGGGTCAGAGGATTTGTTCTGCTGGGCCTGGGAGACCCTTCGGATTCTCAAGATTCATCAATATCTTCAAAAGAAGCGGGTGAAATGCTAGCATGCGTAGTGAGAAGCAAAATCATTTCAAGTGGCAAAAGTATTTAATGTTCATCTTTATCAAGCCAAATCTGTTTGCAGAGCAATACCAACAAATCAAAGAGTAATAATTAGATGCTATATAATGTTCGTAAAATTGAAGCGGTGTAGATTGATTCTTTACATAAACTCTTAATTGTAACAATTAAGAAATATTATGGCACCGAAAAAATATTTTCAAATGAATTTCCTTTATGTTAATCAGTCCTTGGCATGATTATGATATGAGATGCTTATATGTTAGATATCTGCTACAGCACTCATACTCCGGACTTGGCTTTTATCTGTTACTAACTGCACAATTGACATGTTTCCATATTGAAAACCATGACGAAGATGTAAGAACTCAATCCCACGTTGTACAAATGAAGCTTGTCCCTCTGGTTTTGCAGGAACTAATGGGAACAGCTTCCTGTGTGGGTCTAGGATGGGGGAGCAATTGTCAGAACATGGTTGCTCCACTGGTGATCTATTATTATATGCTTATTTTGAAATCGAGTTTACTCTTCAATAAAACCTCACTTTGCTTATTCTACAATCTACACATTTTACATAAATGCAATTTGGAGACATCATTGTATCTTCATCTTCTTTTGAGGAGAAATTAATTGAAGTCAGACGATCACGATATTAATGGGTGTTATTGGTCCCCTAATGGAGCCACTTGTATTTTTCTCATGTGGTCCCCTACAAGAAGAGACCTTCGTTGCTATGGACAAAATGAGACAGGCAAAAGACATGCATGTATTGTTTGTGGAAAACTTCCATCTAATTTATAAGAAAAATAAATAGATCAAGTTAATTTAGGTTAAAAATACTTTTAGATAAAATTCAGTTTTGATATTTTAATATATTTATTCATAATTACCAAGTCTTTTTATTTTAACTGACTTTACCTAAAAATTTCTCCTTTCTGTCTCTCTGGGCCAGCTTTTAAACTCATGGTTTCTATCATGTCTGTTACATCAATGCCTCGTGAACCTAAAGACGTAAGAAAATGAAAATCTATCACTCTGATTCATTGGTTGGGAGATTTAGACTTAGAGCATGAAGTTTGCAGCCAAGTATTGTAGTTGCAATTAACACAGCAGTAAGCTGGTGAGGAAACACCTCCATTATACCAGAAACAGGACCTTGCTGCATTAATTGCATCTGGCAAAGCATTAAGAAAAGTGTTCATGTTTGTCATAAATGCAAGAACAGTGAACATTAAGGTACCTTGAGATTCAAACAGTGTTCACCAGTATTCAATGGGTGACTGTCCTTACATTGGCATGCCAATTCATACATTCAAGTTCACACAAGCATTTTCAACACGAACAGGTATGTCCCACGTGGAAGAAGCATGAGGTGGCTGGCTTGTGATATTGAGATTAGTGTTGGGAATAGGTAGGGAAAGGAGCCTGTACCTTGTGTAAGTGTAGGGAGTAAGAGGTCATAAATAAAAATAAAGAGAGCAGAGTTGGTGGACCAAGGAATGTTATGGTCCCATGGGACCCCAAAAATTAATTCACCCACTGTTTTTAGCTGTAAAGGTTCCAAAGCTCTATTCTCTTTCTTTGGCTACTTGTGTGCTTCCTCCTTTTCCTCATTTTGTTCCTTTCCCTCTTGTTATAGTGACCAGACCCTGAACCCAGATGTGCCTATTTCATCTTAATCTTTTCATGTAGGGTTCAAACCAGAATTTTGGAAACTAACATAGACTCTATATATAATCAATCTTTTTGTTATATGTTTGTCATGGCTGTGGCCAAAAAGATTTAAATTTTAAGCTCGGTTCAACCGCTAGAGATCACCGATATCAAAACAAACTTCTATAGTATCACTTTTTATTTAAAATCGTACACTAGCACTGCGAACCAGATTTATCAAGAATCATTCACTGACGATAGAGAGAGAGAGAGAGAGAGGGAGAGAGACAGAAACAGAGAAAGAATTTAATTGTATTCGCTTCCTTCATATCAAATGCCCTTATCATTTAAGATCTCTAACTGATATTCATATGATTGTTCCTAAAATTGACTGACGTGAGTTTGCATACATTAAAATGATGGTTCGAGAAAAACTTGCTTGCATAAATACACCAACAGCTTACCAGAAAAGAACTAGAATCTTTACTTTTATTTATTAAATTTATGCTAAGTATGTTATGATTGATGAAGCGCTATTATTTTTTTAATAAAAGATTTTAAGAATACCAAAATGGAGAAAAGGGCAAAGTCCGAAGTCCGAACTCGCAACTTGTGGTGTCGGAATTAATTTTGAGGAGCAAAAGTTGTGTCAGATGAACTATTATATTAACTTAATAACAATTAATGAAGCGTTTTGAGAGATTTTTGACATGGAGGCAGGTGAAATCTTCACTTCAAGGGGGCCAAAATTATAATTTCAACGATGTTATTTTGGCATTTAAATATCATGCTAGAATATGACTTGTGAGTGGTGACTGATGAGTGATGAATGATGAGAGAAGAAAGAAAACCAAAATGAAAATACACGACGACAGTGGACAAGGAGAAGATGGGGACCAATTGATAAAGACTTCAGTTACGGGGTTCAATCTCTCATTCACCTCTCAGCAACAGCAACCGGCATGAGCCCTCAGAAATCTCGCATTTACCAAAGCAATCAGCTTCTTTTATTTTTCCTTCAACTCACTCACATAAATCCGTGAAACCATCTGCAAATTGACATTACAAAACAAAAAAGGAATGAGGTTTCAACTTCGTCCGCATGAATCACCTACCTTCACTCAAATTTTATTTTTTACAAAAACAAATGCTTTATTTGTCTCGTGCAGATCAAGCCACTGCAAGTTATAAGAAACAAGAAAAATTCGTGATCAAAACGTAATTAAACATCGAAACTCGAAACGTTTAGATAATAAATCAACTTTCATTTGGCCTCTTGCGTATTTTGCCTCATATCATGTCCGCCTCTTAAGTCTAAATCCATACTCTAGAATTGTCCAAACATCAAATCATTACCCAAAAAGAATTTTATTAATTTATGAACACCGTTATTGTAGCAAACAATCCGTCCATGTCAAAGAATTGATTCTTCTCCATTCGCCCACGTAAGGATGCGCAGGCCAAAGTATCAGTTGCCACGTCCTAATCCTTTATGTATAGAATCATTATATTATCTTTATGTATTAATCAGCACCTGCTACCAAGGACTTGAAAAGCCAACGATTTTGCTCACATATGCGTTTTTGGGAAAATTATTCACAATGTATGTTAGAACATATTATTTAACATAAAACAATGGAATCATAGACTCAATTCTTGCCTACTATTTTATGTCGGCATCTCTTTTTCTGGTACTCAAGTTTTGATGCTACGTGTTGGCCTCCAAATATTTTAATAAACCCCAAGTGGACACTTGTTAAAAAACAATGACAACAGGACGCATGAACCGACAGATTGAACCATTTAGTTTGCTTATGTTGAGTTTCAAGCCTCCAAATATTTGATTTTTCACAATACTTTCGAGTTTATTGAGGGAAGAAAGATTGAAGCATAAATTCCAGAATGAAGAGAGAACATGGAATTGCCAGCTATGGGAGCAAGGGACAAAGCAGCGTGCCTAAGAACTTAAAATTAAAAGCTTAGCTGCCAATGCCATCGTAATCCCCACATTCAATGGATTGTCCACATGCCTGATTTGGCTACTGCCGCCCGCAAATATGAGCCCTATCTTAAGCGCAGCTTCTCTCTACCAAGCTAACAACAGCAATAAACATACATGTCTTCCATCTCCGATATTATGGTCTACAACTACAAATATCACACACAACAGTAACTACCAAGAGATTCCCTTCTTCCAGCGCATAATTGAACAGGATACTCACTAGATAATTTCCTACTAGCTAGCCAACGCGGCACATTAAGTTACTAACTAATTAAGTAAAGATCATTCATGGATGATGGATCATACGGAAGAAAGCTACTAGAGTCTATAATGGGAGGGAATTCATGAGAATCAAACAAGTAGCCATAACCCGGCAATAAAATTAATATTTTAAGTAGTGTTTTGTTATGTTTCCACAATTGCATTTATTTAGCAAGCCTAAAAAGTATATATCGATTCTTCCAAAGTCAGCACCTTTTCTAATACTTTGGCTAACTTTAAGAGGGGGATGGCTTTTATTCTCGATGTTCACAAATCACAATAGAGAAGGAAGCCAAGTTAGAGAGTTCAACCCAAATGCCACCTGCAACTAAAACTGTTTCATTTATGTACCACAACAGAGTAGATTGTGTCCCCTTTGTTTTTTTCTTTTCAGAGCAGGAATAATAGAATAGAATACAATACAAATGAAAATCGCCTGAGAGAAATAGTCTAATATGAAAAATTAGCAGATGATTATGGTAAGAAGAGAACACCAAAAATAAAAATAAATAAAAAGGAAGAAAGAAAAAAGATACCAAAATGAGAATTAAATGAAGAGAGGATGTGTCACAAAACAGTCCTGAGGCTGGAGGGAATTTACCGGCGGCTACCCTTGCTGTCGTCAAAGTGATTCAGGGACTGTGTCCGTACAAATCGTAAGGAGCCCACAGGGCATCGAGGGGGCAGGGCCGTTTGGAGTCCAGCCTGAGCCATGGTTTGCCGCTACCGGACCAATGCAGGAGGCTAACGGGACCAGGGTGCAAGTCTCGACAGCTGCCCCTGACATTATCACCACCCAAACCGTGTTGGTTCCATCGGTGCTCGATGGGTGCCACGTGTCCTGCAAAAACCAGTAGGAATGGTGGCAACGAGCCCAGCTCGTAGATCCGATCACTCTTCTGGATTTCCATCCACCTCTCGATGTGCTTTGTGTAGCGAGCCTTCCTCCATTTAACTAGATCTATAACCATCACTCCAGTGTTGAAATAGCACGGTTTCCGCCGCGCAAAAGTGGCGGAAAACCGATTGTCCGACCAAAACCCCGCCGTGAAATACTTGGTGAAGTTAGCGTGGCAGTATTCGGGAGCCCCGATGGTTCTAGAACCCAAACTTGTACTCCACAATTTGGAAATGTCATCGACCACAACTAGATCAGAATCCAGGTAAATTACTCTGCGCACGCACCCCTCCAGAAGATCCGCCAAGTAATTCCTGGCATAATTCAAGGGTTGTTCAAGCGCTTGCCTCACGGAGGTTGAGATCAGATTTCTTACAATATTTGGATCGAAGTAATACACCTTAAACTTCAACTGAGGGAACGTCGATTGAACTAGCGATTCCAGATTTGTTTCGGACACGAGGAAGTGAAAGAAGATGCTTTCAGGACACAAAGAATGCTGCAGTATGGAGTGCACGGCGGCAATTGAACCGCGTAAGTATTCAACATCAAGAGTTATTGCTACATGTACCAAGGATGGGTCGCACACACTCGGTTCCCCCGAAACCCCCCTTTGATTCGAACCACATTCATCGGCATTGCGGAATGCAGCGGCTTTCCGGAACGAAAATCGGTTTTCACTATCAGTGGGAGGCATCTGGACCGGCAGACGGAGATAGCCATCGAGATGGGAGGATCTGATGGCTTCCGCCGGATGAAATGACTGCAGAGATGGAGAGAGAATAACCATGGCCATTGCGGCGGAGAAAAACCCCGAGAATCTCATAATCCACAACATTTTGACACCGTAAAACCCCCTTCTCCACTTCTTGTTGGACTTGAAAACGAAAGGATCTGCCGGAATCGACGATAGGAAGGTTAGGGTTCCTATTACGTCCGAAGGGCTTGTGAGGAAAGCGAAGGGGGGAGACTAGAACTAATGCAAATGGAAAGTATTTGGAATCGGTTTCTTTCTGAACGTCTGCGTATGTGTATCAATCAAAATAAGGATGCCGTGGGGAGGAAGCGATATTGAGAAGAGATAAAGCAGAGGAGAGAGAAGAAGAAGAAGAAGAAGAAGACAACGACGAAGAAGAGGAATCCATGAAAAGGCAGGGGTGCTATCGTGGGCACCGTCGCTCTTTTCTAGTGCTCCTCTACTTCTGTTTTCCTTTCCCTCCACTGCCTCTGTCTCTGTGTGTATCTGTGTGGAACAATAATAATATTGGAAGATGAAGCTGCAGTGGCAGGGAGGAGAAGAGCAGAGAGAGAAAGACCTTTTCCTTTCCAGCTTAGCATTTGCGTTTTTCCACCATAGAAATTGCAGAGCCCAAACATAATTATAATTTTTTAAGTGGGTAAATCTATAATATCGAATATTTATTAATTACAAAGCCCATGGAAACGAGAAAAAGGAAAACCCTTTTCTCCCCATTTTGCAAGAGCCTTGTGGAAGGACCAGCTGTCCTTCTCTTACTTGGAAATGACTATTTTAACCCTTACATTATAAGGGTTCAGTCTCTCTTTACCCTCTCTCTTCTCCTTATACTCAGATGACTAATTGACTACACAATCACTGATTCACCCAAACTTTATACAACTCCTCAGTCATTCTCCACCAAAAAGGGTAAATATTTTTATATCAAGTTTGTTGGGTTATTGGTTCTACAGGAATTATGCTTTAACCTCAACTAAAATTGAGGATCGAATTTGAGTATAGGTACATTTTAAAAATAAATTAATGATTTAGTTTTAAAAGGTATTAATTATTTTAATTTAATTTTTGAAAAATAAAATTAATAAGTTTAGCCTTTAAAAAATATATTCTTAATTAATTTAATATAATTAAATAATTAAAATTTAATAAAATTGTTCACGTAAATTAAGTTTTAACATGTATCTAAATCATTATTTTAAAGTAATTTTAAATGTCGTCTCATAACCCAGTAAGCAAAAAAAATAAAAATAAATAAAAGGAATTTGAAACACTGACTTCGAGTCTCTCTGTCTTGTTTTCTGGGTTTTCTTCGAATGCCCTTCTGGGATCTCCGAGTTTGAGTGTGGGTATTGTATATAACTGATTTCTATTCTGCATAGCTTCCTCCCTTAAAACTCCATTTTCTGAACTGGGTTTGCTGTTATTTTTACCTTCTCGTTCTGTTGGAAATTTTCTTCCTGAAATTTCGAGCTTTCTTTACTAAATATTGTAATCGTGATGTTTGAGGAGGTTAAAGATTAAAAGAAAAGTGGATTTCTCCTAGCATGGTGAGACCATTTTTAATTATAATCTTCAAAATTTTCAAATTATAATATATAATTTTAAAGAACCAATAAATATAATGTTTTAAAATTATATAAATATAAATATAATTGAATATAAAGTGCAAACAAGGGGCTTGCTGTTGGCATGACAAAAAAGGAAATCTAATATGAAAAAAAAAAAATACATCGATGTACCTTTCCTTTGGGTTGGAAACATTGAATGAACACAATTATCGTAAGATATACGGTTTAAATGCTTGTGTATGTCAATTAGTTAGGAGGGCCATTAGTCGGTTTAAATGTATCAGATAATGTGCATATCTATTTACATACTGAATTTGTACCATAATCTCCAAAAAGAAAAAAAGTTTGTCTAATGCAATCAATGATTGGAAGCAAATAGTGTGAGGCTAATACTTAGATAAACTTATTTAAGAGTTTGTTATTAAATTGTTTAATAATTTGTTTATTTCATCCCAAAATAAAAATAATTATTTTACATTTAATTATAAAAATATTTATTTATTATATTTTAATTAAAATTTTAATAGTACATATATAAAAATTTATCTCATTTTGTTTATGAAATTCGCATACATGAAAATGGACTTGGTTGAGCCTGAGACATCTAGTGCAAACGTGGCAGCGAAAAACGATTTATTTGGAATCAAACTCAGAAGATACGAATTGTACGTCATATTCATGTTCAAAGCTCTTTTGCAATTAAGAGCGACAACTACTGTTCCCTAAAAATTTCCGTTACCATAATCCTTAAATCGTATGGGTTAATATTGAAAAGAAAAAATTATATAGAGTGTGATCTTTGAAAAAATGATTTCATTTTCGGTTCAACAGAAATAACAGAAATAAATCTAAGCTTTCACTTCAAATACTTTAAAAAATATAAGTGGATTTGACATATAAATAAATATTATAATTTACCATATCATTCTTAAGTCTTAACGTAACTAACGAAATAGTTTTTTTTAATTATTTTACATCTTCCTTAGTTAAGTTAGTAAAACAGGTTCAACTTAAAAGTTTAACCTGTATAATCCATCAAAATAATAGATTAAGTTAGCATTTTGTCAACTAAAGAAAAGTATTAATTTGATTCATCTCAATAATATTAAAAAAATAATTAAAACTTCAGTAATTATTTATTTAAAAATAACTAATCATTAAATATTATATTTGTAACCAATTTTTAGAAACATTTATTAATTCATGCATAATATTTCACAAGACCCTAGTTAGCCAGTCTTATAAGTACGAATCAAATTTTGTACAATATTTTATACCTAACATTTTTTCTATTAATAAATACGTTTACAACAACAGAAGAGTATAACCACCAAGTACAAGTGATATTTTGCCTGTTGGAATCTGACCAAAATGAACATTACAGCCATGCATGTTTCCTTTTAATCGGATTTCTTTTTTCCACCGAAACTTTAATAAGTGAAAGAAAATAAAATAAAAATTAATTAGTAAAATTTTTTTTAACCATATCATTATAAAACTTTTTCTCGAAGACGTTATATATTAATGTTTAAGAAAAAAAATCAAGATTTTTAACCATAAAGTCATAATGCTATTGAGAATGGACATGTGTAATATTCTGGTCTCATTTATATTTTTGTAAAAAAAAAACTCCCATTTATGCGTTTATTTTCTTTTTAAAGAGATATTTAAATGTTCGGGAAGAAAAAAAACAACTAACATTAGAGTCCTCAATAATTAATAGATGGACAAATGGGTTATAGTACAGCGGGGTCCGCAGAATCTATGGACCCCAATTCTTCTAGGCATTGTCGTTTAGCGATGAGCACGTTTAAAACGCAAAACTTCACGGGGACCGAGGAAAAAAATGAAAGAGAGAAAGAGAGCCAGTAAAAGTAACTGAAAAAGATAAAAATAATATATAATATATATAAATATAGAAATAGAAGGCTTGTAATAATTACAGACACGTACATACAAACAATCTCAAATTCACTCTTAAAAATGTAAGAAACGCGAGGGTACGTAACAATAGAGTATCAGCAGCTAGCAGGTGCAGATGTCAAGTCGAAATTTAGACTGAAGATGTACGGTGCCTGCATATCACATTCACCAGCTGTGACCTTCCGTGATTATATTATATTATACTTTTTCTAATGATGCGTGTTCATCGCTCACTACGCACCGTCTCATGCCCTACCTTCACACTTTGTTACGCCTTTAATTTATTCACCCTGGAACCTAATGTCATACCGGGTCCGGGTCGGATCATATGAGAAATTGGGCTGTGTGAGGCCCAAATAATCGCTGCCTCTGCTTCAACTCTTCACTCTTCAAGTTGATTATTTAAGTGTTTTTTTTTTGGGCAAAGGACTTATACGTGTATGAAATATTATTAAATGTTTTAAAAAAAATTTTGGATCGGTGACGTGAGTTTGTAGTTGATAACGTGATATAGTATAAATAATAATGTAGACGTTAATAAGGTAGCCGTTGGCACTAGTTTTCTACATGACATCGACTTGCCACCCAAATAAACCTGCTTTATTGTCAAAACTCAAAACCTAATAAACCTTGGCCAATAAGGAACTTACTGTATTGGAGGATCTTCATTTCGTTACACGAATTCCTATCGGATATGTCAACCTTCTCATTTTTCTCTTCTATAGTAAGGAAAAATATTAAACTACCTAAGTTTTTTTTTTTAAAAAAAAAAAAACTTATATAGAGTAGCATTGTACCTACCTTGATAAACAAAATTTTCTGCACCATATTTTGGTAAAGGATATATATTTGCCGTTTCTGAACAAAAAAGGATGTTAGCAGTTAATAGGGTATGTTTGTCATGCATCACGTGCATGTATAATATCCCCATCCATTTTCTCTACAATAGCAGTTAATTAATAAGAATGAAAAAAAAAAATCATTGAGAAAAGACAATTTTAAAAGTCGCAGTAGGTGAAATTGCAAATTATAAAATAATGGAGGCATTTGGCATGTTCACTTTGATGAGAGAGTTCCGTACCAAGTAGACATTTCATTAGTTTTAGAAAATAAGAGACAGCAAGAAAATTACATTAAAATGACCGTTACCTTTACAACAAAAATGGAGCCAGTAAATCCTGAGCCACACATGCATTTATATAGCTTCACACACACAAAAAAGCTCTAGTACTCCAGAAATTAGTTGGACTTGCTTTATGATTAATTAATTAAACTTTGGGTTCAAGATATATATATTAAAACAAAAGGGAGAAAAGTAAGCAGAAAACAAAAAGGTACTCAATCCTTATCTAGAGAAACAAAAATAGTTCATGAGGATTATAATGACGATAAAGTTATTCGTAGCTAGCTAGCAATTTCATGGATTACGCTTATTGGTTACTTTACAGCCATGTGCTGTTTTTAAGAATAAGACCCAGATGATTTGAGGCCTTGATCGGGGATAAGGGATTGTTATATATGTACAGTGTACTCATGACACAGATCACCCTCCTTTACTTCACCAATAATTAAAAACCAACTTATTGGTCGAATTTAGGCAAAAATTTTGTATCGGAAGTGATAAATTTATAAAATCTAAAAAGTTATCGATGTGATTACAATAAAAGATAACTTCAAATGTGATATATAAATAGTTGAAATCATTTTCTTTTGCTTGGAGTAAAAGAGAGTAATGAGAACAAGTTCAAAATTAAAGGATCTATATCAGAGAAGTGTCATTTAATATTTCGATGATCTAGTCTAATATAAATGTAAAATTAGATTAGTTTGGTTGTTTTTTCAGCAATAAATATTAGGAATTAGTATTATAGTGGGAACTTTGACCAGAGATATTGTATAATAGAAAAAGACGCATCCCATGTGAGAAAACGATGAAAAATACAAATAAATACGAAGTTGGAAGACATGTACAATTGAAATGATTTGTAATCTACCTGCACGTTGATTTGCTGTTTTCTTACTCCTCCCTCATTAAGCATTTGATTTCACATCTTTCTAACTAGTTCCTACAAGCTTCATTTCGCATAACGACGTCTTATATTGTTTGTCATTTTTTTAAAATTTTAAACTTCATTTATAGGCGTCGAAAGCGTAAGCTTTATTCTGGTTGTATTATATAATGGGGGCGTCTGCATTTGGATTTTGGCGTTGGATAAGCTTACTGTCCAGTATCTCCTCCTCTCTTTTTTTTTTTTATTTGTTTTGGGGTAGCTGGTGAAAAGTTGCAAAAGTCACGAAGCATACAAGAATATGACATGCAAGACACGACATTAAATGGACAAAGAGTTTCTATTGAGTTTTTAATATATTCTTATTTAAATACATGGAAAAAATGGTCTGAGTGTCAAGTTTACACCTTGCCAAGTTTGAACACAAACAGTCTTGATTATAATCGAGGTTTAAAGTCGAAGCCGAAAGAATATGACTATATAAGAGATGTTGGGTACCCAATGGCCCATTTCACTGGATCCATTGTGGGCTTTCGGTAGCCCAATTTATGATTGAAATGGTAGTTTGTTTAGGTTGGGCATGAGGCAAACGTGTACTTTTTCCAAAATATGTAACTGGAATCTAGTATTAATTACAGGAAATTCCATGGAATGTGACTTTAGAATTCACGCAACAATGGAAGTTGGGGCCGTGGTGGTGCTGAGAGAAAGTTATATTCATTGTTTGTGACTGAGAATATATATATATATATATATATTTATAGGAAGTAGAGGTAAAAAGCTTTCAATTCAGTCACAAGCATTCTTGGCAAGAGAGAGATATGAACAATAAACTCAGTACGGATGTTGGGTAGAGAGGCATGTGGGAATGATGAAAGTCACAACTTCAAAGGAATGACGTGGGAAAAAAGGATTGTAAGAAATGACTTTTTAAAATATGAGAAATATAAAATAATATATATTACAAAATAAATAAATAAATAATTCACTTTAAATAAATTAGAATTTAAATTTTTTTATTTTTCTTTTTATTTCATTAACTTCTCTTAGTTTAAATAATTCAAATCCATGGCCTGGCTAGTATTCTGTGTTAGGACCCATTTCTCTGACACAAACAGAATGGCACATGTCTCTACAGATGCCATTATTTCCTAACTTGTATTTTTGGTTACAATCCCTTTTTCAAAATCCAACTTCTATTCCATATTAACACTAACTATCTATATTCTTTTAAAATCGTTTCAGCGACTTTGTTTCTTCTCGTATGACAGGCATATACTACGCATGCAACACATGTCTAGATTCTTGTTGCAAGTTGCGACTACATATCTAATAAAAAAAATTAGTTGCTAATATATATATGTATATATGGTGCATATTGACTAATTAATTAATTATTTAGCAGTTTGATGCGTTGATTTCAAAATATTCTCCCCTCATTTTGTATGATTCCATTACTAGACAACCAAATCCTTTGTCACTTACTCGTATCTCGTGAGTAATGACTTAATCAACTACATAGTTGAATCATGAATGTGCATAACGAAGCTTCAATTACAAGATAACAACTAGGTTACTGATTAAAATAAACTTCAAAATAAATGAGGAAATCTACGATAACATCATGTGTAGCAGTGTCTATTAGACTAGTCACTATCACGCACCATGTCTATGTAAAGGCTAATTTACATCATAACGTTTTAACTTCCAAGTCCTACTTTGTTGACTAGCTTATGTTTGTTTCTTTTCTTGGTTATTGTTGAGAAAAATAAAAGAAAATATATACAGGAAAAACAAAAGAAAGGAAGAAGGAAATTAAGAAGAACAAAATGATTGAGAGTTTAGACAGAAATTAACTAATGAAATTGCAGCATTCTCTTGAATTAAAGTAGGCAAAGCTATATACAGATGTTGGTCAACGTAACAATCCATGGTAACAGACTAACAGAGACAAGATAATTTGTATATTTGTTACCAATATGGTATGGAGTTGAAGCGACATTATTGGCATGTGTGAAGAAGGTAGCTACTGAAATTGCATAAAAGTAAAGGTGTGTGAAGAAGAAAAAGAAAATTGGATGGATGGAAAGAAATCAAGTGAAAGAGAGATGGGGGATTAGGGAAAAAGCAGAAAAGGTTTAAGATGGAAGTGTTGTCAGCGCGGGGAAAAGTTTTGAGAGGCGATTGATGTGGCGGCATCGCGGGGAACCAAATGTGCGTGTGTGTGACCTGTCATCAAAGACTTGTAGATTTGGATGATCATCTTCTCGTCATACTCCTTCGCAGGGGCTCTCCCGAAGCCGCGTAGGGCGTCGCCGGCAGCCACGCCTCCGCCGCAGCCAACCGCCGCACCCACGTTCATGGTCATGACTCGGGAGTTGGCAAGTCCCATCATCATTCGGACGTAAGCGTCCCTGAGCCAGAGAATGAGCTTCTTGGGGGAAGGCATCCTCAGGAATCGGATCTTGGGGGAGATTTTGATGCGCCACAACCGCCTCCTCCGTCTGCTTCCCGGCTCCTGCACCCTCCTCCTTCTTCGCCCACCCGACCCATTCAATCTCTGATAGCGGTACCCTCTTCTCTTCCAGTACTCCTTCATTCCCTTCAACATGCTCCCTTCCATATCCTCTCTTTGGTTTTCTTCTTGTTTCTCAGCGCTTTCCTCTCAGAGAGAGAGAGAGAATGGAAAGCGGCGAAAACAGAGAGAGGGAGGGACGGAAAGGAAATGGGTGGGTGAGAGAGTAAAGAAAGCAGATACTAAGTTAGGTACATGGACATGAACTCAATAAGAAGCTGACTCCACATGTACATCATTCAGTTTCTTTTTCTTTTTTTAATAAATAACTTTGGAGTGTATTGTGAATTATAAATACCTTCTAACTCTTTCGACCAACACTTAAAAAATTTTTAGATTTATTGATTGCTTTATTTTATTTTTATATTAATTAATAAAATTTAACAACAAAATTTTATTTTACATATTATATAAATTTTTAAATTTTAGGAAAAAGTAAATAAATATTATTAGTTAATTTATAAATATAATAATATAAAATTTTTTATTAATTTGAAATAATATATATCAGTCTTGAAAGTTGATTAAAGGAGGTATGTGTACTTTCTTTATCATAATAATAATAATAAATTTGTATAGTGATTTTTAAGGCCTTTGAGCAAAAAACCTTTTTAAAATTAATAATATTTAAAAAATTATTTCTAAGATAGTTATTTTTGTTTTATAATGGATTAAATCTGTGGTGAAGGACCAATTACATAATATAATTTATTCACCACTGAGACGGAATATGTTTTACTTTCTTTTTTCTATTAATTAGACTTAATGTAATTTGTCCCTATGCAAGACGGATTGACCCCCATTTACATGTGGCTATTTATGATTGGTCTATTCCAAGCTTTATTTTATTTTGATTGGTTGAGTTACTATTCACATTATTTAGAATTTGTCTTTATAAATGTTGCAACATCCCACGATCTCCATCTTGCATTTTTCTTGTTTTTTAATTGCATCTTCTCCATTCTTCATCATTTTGAGGTGGTCCAATGTTTTTCAAATGTTTTTTAAGTGGTGGTCCAGCTATGAAGCTTATTTATTTTTTTTCTAATTTAACCAGATATCTAAGGTATGTTCTATTTCTTATAGTTTTTTAAGTGATTTAATATTTAACAATTTTTTTATTTTATGGTTTATTTACCTATATATATTTATGTATCATGTTCTATTCATGGTCCGATTCTTCAGAGGCCAACATTAAATATTTTGTGAAAATCACTTATAGTTAGTTAGAAAATTTTGATCATTTTATATGATTTTTTTGTGATATGTATGATATATATATATATATATATTCTAAATTTAAAAATAAAATGTAAACTAATATGCATATAATAAAAATTTTAATCAATTTTGTTGAATATATGAATGCAACATGTGTAATGTGTAATTTTTTTAGGAATTTTTAATAAATTAATAAAATTTTATATTTTAAAAAAGGACAGATTGTATTATAGTTTAGATTTAGAATTATTTTTTTTCTGTAAATTTAATTTATGTAGTTTTAAATATTTAATTAATTATGTAAAAATACTTGAAAGTATACCATAAATTAAATAACATTGTTAAATACAATTTTTTTTAAAAGATTTAACGATTCTTCAAATGGTGCTTAGAATGTTCTACTATTGACATAAAAAGCTCGCGCACACATATATTAAGATTTGCATGTATGAATATATGTGTGTGTCTCTTTATATATATATATATTAAGATTTGCATGTACAACAGTGCATGTAATTTTTTTTATTTTTAAAATATAATATAAAATATTTATTATTAAATTTTAAAATAATAAATTAAATAATTAAAAATTTATTTAACTCTTCATTATTCTCTCTAAATTTTTTACTATTTTTACTTTATTTTTTTTATGTTACATATTTTATTTTATATTATAAAATATATTATTTTTTAGACTAATGATTATAAGACTTAGAGTCATTATAATATACTAAATATTTAGTATGCATAAATGTACATGCCATTTTTAAAAATTTTTAAAATATAATATAAAATAATATTTATTATATTTTAAAATTATAAAATAAATAATAAAAAATTAATTAATTCTCGATTTATATTTTCTTTTTTCTCACATGATATATTTTATTTTATATTTTATATCATATAATATATAATTTATGAGATCAATAATAAAAAAACTATAAAATCATTATAATGTACTAAATGTTTAATATGCACAAAAGTGCATGCCATTTTTTAATTTTTAAAATATATTATGACTTAATAATTTTTATATTATAAAACAATAAATTAAATAATGTTAAGTTATTTAAGTGTCTAGTATTATCTTTTAACCTTTTTACTTTCTCTCTCCTTTCTCATCAAATCACATAATTTATTTTATGTAATATATATTTTGTGAGATGAATAATTAAAAAAAATTTAAAACTATTATAATATAGATATATATAAGTTTGATCTTGACTTATATCCATTAAATAATATGTTAATAATTTTTATTGTTAAAAAATAGTAGATTGTATTATAGTTTAGTTCAGCACTTGTTTATTTTTAAAAAAATTAATTTGTGTAATTTTAAATATTTAATTAATTTTGTAAGTTAATACGAGGGTAATTGTTTTTATTGTTCATGTTCCTAGAAACAAAGATAACAATAAGCTGGAAAGATTCAACTAATGAACTTATAGATAGATCAATTAAACAATATAATGAGTTTGCGGTTACTTTTTAATCTCAAGTTGATATGGGGGCGACAAATTGTCATCGTTGCTATGAAGAGGCTCTTTTTGTTCTTAAGAGTAATGTTGATGAACTATAAAAAAAAGTATGAGATTTTCGAGCAAGGCGACATTGTGTACAACAATGAAACTTCATTATATCAAGAAGCACCACACACTTGTAGTGGTTAAGTTGGGGACAACGTTCAAGGACTGGTGGTGTTTTCAATTTGAAAATGATTGTAATTGAAGGCTAAAGAGATGATAACAAAATACTCAAGTCCACATACTTGTGTGACAATCACCTTATCACAATATCATCCAAAGTTGAATTCTGACATAATAACATATTGCATTGGGGGTATGATGACCGAGACGTCTAATGTGTCTATATCACAAATTATTAAAGGAATGATAGACAAATTTAGTTACACAATGTCTTGTGTGTGTGTGTATATATAAGCCAAGAAGATTAACAATTGTTACAACATAAAAGATTTAAACGAAAAAATAAAAAGATTGTAATATGAAATTCACGATCATTTATGATAAAATACTTTATTTAAATTTAATAAAAAAATAAAAAATATAAGTTATAGTTAAATAAAACAACACAATATAATTTATTGGGATTGTTGAGGGCCAATATGGTGGAGACTGGAGAAAGGTCCATATAATCCGTATGTGTTTCGCATTGGAAACAAACTTGGCTCTAACAAAATACTCTATCGGACAAGTTACTGACAATATATTCTCTCAATATAAAAAATGAATTAAATAAATTATCTTCTACATCTCATTATTGTTATTTTAGTCCTTGGTTTGTCCTCATGCAATCAATTTGAAATAGGTTCAACAACTATGAACTTACATGCATTCAAAACAACACCGTGGTATAGACCATGTATTCACTTTACTTTGACTATGGTTAAAAAAAAAGCAGTAGGTTTGCATTTGATTGGAAACACAAATAGTAGGAAGATATTAGATAAGTAATATTTATATATGCTCGTTGTTGACAGCCAGCATCCCAAGTTTCATTTCATTCGCTTTGAGGAAGATAAAACTTAGGGCAAAAATTAAATAAAGTCGTGTGTCTCGCGTGTCTCTGTGACTATGCGTAATGGACCATCGGCACTATGTAGGGTAGCTCGAGGGGACTTTAGGGAGGTATTAAATGTTTAGAAAGCTAAAATAATTGTGGCTTGGCTTGATCAGGCGGATATATTGAGAGATCATAATCAAAACTCCACTGTTCATAAGTTTGGATCATGACTGTTTCTTTTTTTGTTATGTTGGATAGCGAAAATCTCCATCAATTCCAAGCCCCATACAACATTGTGTTGAACCATATTCTTGGGGCTAGGATGGCTGAAATCAAATCAACAGATTAATTAAGAGAATTTGGGTGTTGGGATTATAATACTAATAAACACCTAATAATTAATTTCATGTTGATTGTTCTCATGCTTTTGTTGGTGGATTATGAAATCGTATTTGATTTCTATGCCAATTGCTATGGAAGTGGGCATAATATCTGATCTTGATACGCATATAAATTATGAGCATGCAGCCTCGCGTTAATATGAAGATAACAAGTCAATGCATCAACAATAAAGATTAGCCCCATTAATAAATACCAATATGCTATTCTATTTATTTCGTCTTTCTATAAAAGTGTAGAGTTGTTGTTTACCCAAGTCTATTATACATTAGCTGATGGGCTTAAAAATATGCGATTTAGAATTCGAATATTTTTAATTTTAAAGATAACTCTCGTTTTATTCAGTCGAAACTTGTGTTTTTTTTTTTTTGGCCAAATTAAAATTAGCATGCTGCTTTTAATTTATGGACCTTAGTCTACGTTCAATTGAAAAATAAACTAACATGTGTTGTATGAAACTGAATAGGTATCAAAAACCATACCAACATTGATAACATTAACAAAAATGACAATTGTGTTTGTATTAATTAATTCGTGGGCCACAATTTAAAATATAGCAAGCACGAGAATCGTGTTATATATTCAAATATAATGAGGAAACTTAATCATCTTTCGAATCGAATAAGGTACCAAGAGGTTAAAATACTAAATTCTCCACTTATGCAATGCATCCTTCCTCTTACAAAACTTCATTTTTCAGATTTAAATCCCTCTCGGGGCAAGGCTTACGTGCATAACCAAAATAATAGTTGTATAAGGAATCACTTTCTAAGTTATTATGCTTATTCATAGAAATGGCTTACCAATAATACTTAAAATATATCCGAGTAATAGATTCCCTTTCATGAAGTTTTTTTACTTTAATTATTTGAAATGGTTATTGATTTTTTTTCTTAACTATAGATGCTTTAAAGTATAAATTTTAATGAATTAATAGAGTCCAAAAAGAAAAAAAATAATAAATAAATAAATAAAAAATTCATCATATATAAATTAAAATTTATTCATTTTTCTTTCTACACTTTATCACTGCATCAAAAATTATATTTAAAATAATTCATACTCTTTTCTTTTGGCTAGACAAAGGGTTGTTGATACGTTATAATGAAATTAAGAGGGGGAGTGGCAAATTAGAAAGAAGTGGATACAGCAATCAATATGAAAGCGAAGGATCTGAATGAATTTTACTGGTAGGTGTTATAGGAATACTTTGATGTGGGAATGGAAGCACTTAATTAGTTGGTCCTCATAAATGCCACTCTTTGCTGGTGGCCCTTTTATATCCTTTTATTATTATTTTTTCGCTCTCTACGTAATCTTCGGATTGAAGAAATTAGAATAAAATGGAATCATCTATAAAGCGTTCGAATTTCTACCATTACTTTTTTGGCAATTACCTTGCATTAATTTTAGCAGCGATTTTGTGCGTTGTTAAATATTATTGTAACAAAAATTATTATTACTATAACAGCAAAAATTTTTGTTGCAATAATATTAAAAAACACTTAAGCAACGCAGAAAAACGCTGCTAAAAGTAATGGCAGCATACTGGCGGCAGATCCAAAGGCATCTATGAAGCGGGCCTTTGGGTCAGTTCTCGCAGTGTCAAGGTACAAAACTAAGTGCTTGACCCAGATGTCCATAATAATCGCCCCAATAAAAAAACGAAATGCCAATATAGGGAAGACAAAACTATTTGTTGCAAAAAAGTAAAAAGAAAACAAAATGGACAAACATTAAGAAAATAAGAACATGTAAACGTCAAAATTAAACCTTGAATAGCGAAAAGTGAGAAAAGGATCAGCAACAAAGCAGACATACTTAGCGTAATCGTCATTCGTCAACATCCACAAAAAGATAAATAACCTTAGACCACCAACAATACTTCAGGGCAACCAAATGAAGAAAATTTAACGCACAATTGTATAACTAGACGACCTACTTCCTAGCCTTCTTGGCAGGCCTAGGAGAAGTAATGGGTTTGGAAGTAGTCTTCCTCTGCATGGAGGTAGCATTTGTCTTCTTCTTCATTGCTTCAGGTGTCTTAACCTGACTCAGACGCTTCACTTTCCCTGTGGAGGAGGCCACCGATCTCTTCTTCGCAATAGTACCCTTGTTGGGCTTCTTGAGAGCCTCCGGCGTCTTCACGTGACTCAGCCTCTTCGTTTTCAAACCCTTCTCCTTCTCTGCGATCTTTTTGGTGGGTTTGGCTGTTTTGTTTCTCTGGGTTTCGTGAATTGCCAATTTCAACTTCTCGGTGGAGGAGATCTTGAAGGAGTTTTTGACCTTGAAGAGCCTCTCCGATTTGACGAACCTCCTGAGTTGAACAGAGAGCAATGTCCTGAAATTTGATGGAAGATTCTTGTGTTTGTCCTCGATAAACTTGGCAATTGCTTGCTGGCTGGAACCCGTGCGGTCGTTCAATGTAGAAATGGCATCCGCTATCATCTGCAAAAGCAAAAACCAGAAACGGAGTCAACAAATGGCATAAAGACAATTCGATTATAATGAAGATCGAAGGAACAAAAAAAGAGTAAGAGAGGACATGGAAGTAAGGAGGGTGTTGGGCAGTGGAAGTTGTTGATATCTCCTTAGCATTTGCTTTTGCCATATTTGAGTTTAGTATGAGAGCAAGATAAGCATACAAATAAAATCGTAAAAAGAAAAGAGGAGAAAACTGAAAACTATGGGTGGCAGAGGCAGAGTAAATTAGCACCAACTGGAGTTTGAATTTCAATTTTCAATGACTTGGCGCTATAACTTTCAGTTTACTTGGACATTCACCGTATTGGATTATTTATATTTATATCAGTATTTTTATATCTATTTATACCTATGTTAATATATTTACGGCCTTTAAAAGTTTTTATTAGTCTAATACATTATTTAATAATTAAAAATATTAAAATATAATTTTTATCGTCAAATTAATTAATTAATTAAATAGTGACCTATTCATGGCACTATCAAAGTGAATACAAATGGTAGTATGTTGGACAATCCTTGTTATGCAGTATTGGAGACGTCTTGAGAGATGATCATTGGCAATTGAGTTAAGGGCTTTTTCTAGCTTTATTGGCATTACTGTGAATACATAGGCCGAGCTTAGTGTTATTCGCATGGGTTTTCTGATGACTTGTGATTGAGGTGTTCAATGAGTGGAGTTAAGAGACAGACTCCATTGAGGCAATTCATCTCATCCATAACGCTGATACCGAAATCCATTATATTAATTTTATTATTGAAGATATCACACTGTCTAGGGAGAATGATTATAAATTTAATTGCAATGTTGATAGGGTAATTAAGATTAGGTCACATAATTCGTCTTACCTTTTCATTTGCAGAGAGTCTTCTCTTAATATCAGACTTGCTTCTAGTTTTTTTTTTTTTCTTGTTTCTTTCCTTTTTAATTACAAAAAAAAAGGTAACATCTTTATAAATATATTTTATATAACTCATAATTTTTATTGAAAAATATTTTAAGGTTGATTTTGATTATAATTAGATTCTCTAAAGGGAAGAGAGATGTAAAGTGGTAATGTATAGATAGGAAAAGGAAGAGAAAAATATGTCAATTTTAATTTATATATTTTTATCTTTTTTATATTTCATAACTTCACTATTTATTTGAGATGATCATCATAGAGTATAGGTAGAATATTATAATTTTTGTACTTGAACCTACACTTGAGTGGATAAAAGTCAATCATTAGAATCAACCTCATTTACTTAAAAGTAATTAATTTTTTTAAATAATAATTTATCTATATATAAATTCATAAAAACATATAAATTACATTAATTATATTATAGAAATTTTAAATATATAATTAATATAAAATCTTAATAAGTTTAACATTACAAAATTATCCAATATAATAATTTATATATTTATGTTAAAGAAAAACTTTTTTATTGGTAAAATTAAAACAAATAACAATATATATATTAATTAAATAAAATGAATATATGTATTTATATCCAAATCGATCGGATTATATTCACAACTCTGCTGACTTTGCGGGATTACTTAATATGTTCCGGTTGCTCTTTGGTTAGTCTACTTATTTCTCCCTCAACGCCTCGTTAGCCTACCCTTATATCCAACCACACTTAGGAGGAGTAAGGAGTGATCCGCAATTAATTTAACAAAATTATAAATGATTTCTATTTACACTAGCTAAGGGTTTGAAATTTTCCATTTTTTAAAATTATGTAATAATATAATATAATATATACACGATATAAGTTAATTATAAGAGAATGAAGAATTACAAAAAAGTTACGAGAAAATAAAAAATTAAATAACTTTTACTTTTTTTTATTCTATTTAAAATTAAATTAAATACATGTCAAATTTACTATTATATATTTTAAATCTATTGAGTATTTGTCTAACATATATTAGTATTTTACATCTGATAATAAAAAATGATGAACAAAATAATTTTATAAATATTTTTGGAAAAATAATAAACTAAAAGATATAAAATTTTAGTGTGTACCCTTTTTTTCTTGACTATTTACGGAATATATGCAAATAACAAACCCATCGAGTATTTAAAACGCTTCCAAAAAACTAAAGGTGGTGAAGCGACGGAAATAAGATATTCCCGAATATGGTACGTAGGATAAGACAAACGGAAGAATGAGAGCCGAGCAATCCATTTTGACAAAATTAAAATGCTTATTAAAGTTTGAAGCTGAATTTGAATAAAGCCATTTTGCCGTCCCATGGCATAAAAACCTTATTCCTTAGTCACTTTCAACATCGATCGTCTAATCTGCATTCGTTATTGCTCAGTACTTTTAACACTTCCACACTTCCAACCAAAAAAAAAGAAAAGAAAAAGATTGAATTGACATGGTTGAGATTAGGTGCAAGTGCTGCAGAACCATATCCCTTCCCACGCCCTTTCTCATGGAAACATCTAGCTAGCCTCAGATCATCTGTTCTCCACTTACCACTCACTTGACGAATCCTACTTTATTTGCAAGACCAGCACAAAAGCCATCTATTCCTACCCTTAATTATACGATTCCTCTTTTTGGACCAGTAATTAATTCCCACTTCATCCTCTATCCTATATATATTCTCATAAACAATACACCCCATGCTTCATATCTCGTCGAAAATAATTATATACAAGAGATAATATTGTAAGCAGAAAAACGACGATTTGAGAAATTAAAGTAACAGAATATCAATCGACAAAACAAAACAATTTCATTTTCTTCGAACACAAATCAATGACACAATGCTAAACAAACAGTTAAGAGAGTACTAGGAATTAAAGAGGTAAAGGCACAAATTGTCCTCCATAATCTTGCTACACCTTATTCATCATTTTGACATCAATGTTGAGCCTCCAATTAATTACCACTATATATTACCATCACGATTTGTCCCTATCTTATTTCGGTTATTGCAAGTCATGTCCAATAATGAAGTCCACTAAGACAAATTAAAGAATCACATCAACTAAAACGCATATTGTGTAAGTAGGCAAAGAAGGCCCACAGAAATCAAGGACTGCGTCGAAACCCCAAAAGCTGCAAACAGCTTCAACTTCCCACCGTGGTTCTCATCTGGCTGGTATGGAAATGTTATTCCCGGAGTCATCCACGGCGTTGGTGGCTTGCAATTCCCCGGACACGACGGTACTTGTGGTGGTGGTGGAGGCAGAAGCGTCTCGCAAGCACCTGGACATTTTGGTTTTGGAGGGGGTGGACATTCAACCACAGCGGGTGGGGGCGGCAGCGGAGGTGACGGTGGAGGGGGTGGTGGTGGACACTCCACCACGGGGGGCGGTGGAGGTGGTGGACACTCTATCGCCGGCGGCGGCGGAAGGGGTTGGCACGGGTTGTCACACTCGGCACACATGGTGCAGGGAAGTTGATCTTTTGCGACAGTGGAAGTAGATGAAGCAGAAGCAGTGGGTGTGGATGGAAACAAGAGAATGGAGAGAGTGAAAGTCATGAGGAGGAGGAAAGGCATTGAATTGGCCATAGTTCAGAGTTGGGTTTGTGGAGTTGCTTGATGAAGAGTAGGGAATGAAAGAAATACCAATATGCGAGAAAGAAAACAAAATGGGGGTTTGAGCGAAGGAGGAGAATCCTAATTCATTATGCATGTGTATTGGTGACCACACTATCTGTCGGTGATTTATCTTCTACGGTATCATCTCATCATCAAATCTAGCAACTAAAAGCTACGAAACACTCAAATTCCTCATTATTTTTATTAAAATGCCATTTTTTAATATTCTCGGATGCTTACAAGTTAATTAACTTGTTTTTTGTGATATAATATGGTTTAGTATTTTACAAAAAGTTAATTCAATTAAAGTCTAATTTATTCATGCCAAAATTGACATCAAAATAGTTTTTTTTGAATAGAATTTGAGATAAAAATAATTATTATAACTTCAAATTAATTTTTCATCAAGTGTTACAATTGTAGTAACTATCTTAATTAGGTAGTTATAAATTATAATTAAGGTTCATGTTGGTGAAATTATTCAGTCATTCAAATCTTATTGTGGTCAATTTATCATGAACCATAAGTTTATTATTTATAACCTATGGTATTATTTTAAAACATCCGAAGTGACATTAAATTTTATAAAGGCTAATATTTATCGCATGTAGGCATTATTGGGTTATAATCACACGTGTCATGTTGGAACTTTTCCGTTAGTCTAATTTTTAATTAATGACGAATTTAAGACAAACTAAACTTGACATTTTAATTAAATCTAAGACTTTAAAAACATCACGAACCTCAGTCTAAATGCGGCCGGGCTGACTACTGAGATATATGGCAACGAGAATATTAAATTTAAGTATGCAACTATAATAAATAATGCGTCATTGACTTTGGTATTTATGAATCGGATCCGGAGCTGGCTAGCAATAAATGGCTTTAACACTATAGACACCAAATACTTGATCACTATTTTGCCCTTCTGTCTTTATCTTTCTATGACGCCATCCACTCGTGTAATACCAAGAAGATATACTGAATTGGGAACCCTTGAATGTGGTGCTTCCAGGTCTATATATTTCTCTGCTGCTTCGGCCATGGAGTTTCATCTAGACACCCACTTCTCACGTTTTCTAAGCTATTCATCCCCGCTGTGTTCCCTGAAGAAGCAAAAGCCTCGTCTTCTTTCTATGGGTATGTGTGGTGTTTCCCCAAACTTGTTGGCATTTTCTTTGGGCCTTTGAACCCCGCAATGTACAGTGCAATATAAGGACGCGTACATCATACGTTTTCAGTTTACATACTTGGTGTCAATACTTGAAGTTTCAAATTTTAGTATTGGGTTGAGGGAGGGTAAAACTGCTGAACTTAATTAATTGAGGCATTAATCGTGACCTCCCCTGCATGTGAACCGCAGGACCTGGTCTCCTTCTCCACAATCAATAGCAGAGAAAAACCTTCGCCCAAGAACACGATTATTGGCTGAACAAAAGTAATATATTTACTATCATTTTCATTTTGATTAGTGTGATTTATATTTTGATAAATAAGCCATTTTTTGTATGATTGGTGAGAACAACGTAGAAAATATATAGGATATCAACATGCCCAAATAATTGGGTACGAGGGATTTTCTGGAGTTTACTCAACATTACGTGTCAGATCCTGTTGACGTGGCAATATCTGTATTGCCAGCGTGTACTTTGCATGTCAGCTTCCATTTTGTGACCGATTGTTGTTGGGAGGTCGCCCCTGGCCCCCTCTAGAACTAAGCAGAACATGGTTCCTGTATTCAGGGGATTCAGAAAATTTCTAGAGTGCCATGTCATACAAGTCTAGACAAATCTTCATTTCTGTTAAGGAAGATTGGTTTTTTCCTTTCCATTTCATCATTGAGTAGCCATTGCAACATTGCAACCCAAGCATGGACATAGATTCCGAAGAACCACCAACAATAGATAAAATAGAACTGGGAATATCTCTACTATGATTTTGGTCTATAACAAAACGTGGCGCCAAGCATATGTATAATTGGTATTTTCTGTTTTAACACAAGGGATAATGCATCCTTGCTTGGAATCAATCTCAATAGCCAGAAACCCAAAAAGCAAACAAACACATAACAACAAAAGCATCGAAGAAGAGCATGGATTCGTTTACATGGAAATAGAGTGAAAATATATAATTGAATGATTCTTCGGTAGTTCTAGTAAGAACAGACAGAGCCGTAAGAAAGAGCCATCAATAACATGGCTCCTTCTTCTTCCTCTTTTTGGTTTAATTTCCTTCTATCTAGCTCCATCAGCATTTCGCTTCCTCTGTTCTTCTTCCTGCTCTTCTCTGCTTTTCCTTTATCCAAGCCAAGCAAAGCCCTCCTCTTTCTGTATCTCAGCCCACAGGCATTGCAAAGAGACTGGAAATATATAGAAATCAAAATCAAAAAGGATAATGCATGGTCGGAAGTAAATATCGAATTTTATTTTTTTTCACTCTATAGTTGATTTTACCCTTGGCCCATCTGGACCAGCCCTCCATAGAGGGGTAGTGGTAGTGTGGCAATCCCTGCAGCTTTTCTCTGATTGAACATCCATATCCATTTGTTAATTGTCTCCAGCTCCAATCCTAAACCGTGTCATACATGCCAAATTCTTCTAGTTAATGATACATAGAGACATGAGGCAATTGACAAGATATGGAAACAAAATGAAGAAGCATCAGATTACTTACTTTCTGTTCGTGTTGTTGAATCCTGAAAGGGCAGAGATGCTTTAAAAGTCGATGAGCACCATCAGTTTTAGTTGAAGCTCAGTGAACTGACGAGGCAAATAAATAATGAACAAGAAATGGGTGTGACAGAAATGATGGATAGTGATTATTTGGCTCAAGCCTAATTTTCCCACTTGATTGCTCCTATCACCTTAACTCTCACCAATTGAACAGATAGAAACGACAGTGTTGCATAAGCCAAAGGAAAAGCAAATGTAAGAGACCTAGAAATGCAGAGCAAAAGGGGCACACTGCTGCAACCTGCAAGTATGTTGACGATGGACCTAATTTCTTGGGCGTGGTTCTATGCTATGGGCTTTTTTTATGGGCTAGTAGCATAAGAGAGACTGTGATGTGAGACCGCCTCATTCAATTACAAGATGGGTTGTGGCCTGTGGGTAACAAAAATTGTACCCGAAGGAATAGCGAGATTACTAAAATAGCCTTAACCGTTTAGTTTACTCGTATAGACATCCCGCACGGCGGTCTCCTTTTCTCTTCATCGATGTGAAAGTGAGTTGTGCAGACGCACTGAGCAAATGTCAACATGCATTGATGTTTCAGAGGAGCAACGAGCACCTCTTCTCCAGGATTCGTCGCTTCTCCCTTCCAATGGGAACTCTACCAATCAAAATCAAGACGATGTCGTTGCTTTGTCATCAGACAAACTAACATCAATTGTTACGGTTCCTAATCAACGCCTAGCTTCTCTCGATGTTTTCCGTGGTCTAACTGTTGCGGTTTGTCATCAATTTTTAACTAATTCTTCTATTTTCTGTTTCTTTTTTGGTTTTAATTGCTCGAAATGCTTTAAAGCGTGAGTCAGTGAAGTTGGTTTATTAGTCAATGTATCTATAGAGGTCTGGCAGTTATGGTGTACCATGCATAGCTCAATAAACGAAGGGGAAGACACGAACACTTTTTTTTTTCTCCGTCTGTCTGCGACCAAAGGCTCATCCAGTGATTTTTACTGAATTAGTAAAGCAACTGTAGAACGAGCATTGTTACAACTTCCTATAATTTCTTTTGTTGATTCCCTCACTTAAATTTCTCAATTCGATTTGAGTTTTTTTTTTTTTTTTTGGTGGGCGTTATATGCTTCCCTCTAATATACTTTGTACTGTACAGTTGATGATTTTAGTTGATGATGCGGGCAAAGCTTTTCCATCCATCAATCATTCTCCATGGTTTGGAGTGACACTTGCGGATTTTGTAATGCCGTTTTTCCTCTTTGGGGTCGGCGTCTCAGTCGGTCTGGTATTCAAGGTAGGACTCTCCTTGCTGCTTCTTGCGGCTCTACCTCTAAACATACCTTCTGCATCCCTCTCCCCGTTTTTCTCGTTCTTGTTTTAAATTCAAAATGTGGAATAAGTTCTTCTTAAACATTCCACTCCTGATTACCCAAGTGAATGCCATAAAGAATGAAAGTGCTCTTAAGTCGATAGGTCAGCGTGCATGAAACCAAGGGGGTATAGCTAAATGGGTAGTGAACCATGTGTCTGAAATTTCAAGTAATGAGTTCATCGATTAAAGTCTCCTTGGCTATCACTGATGATCATGTATATGTGATATTGATGTTATACTTTTGCCCATCTACTTGCTCGCAAGCTGCCCTTAGCTCAAATGTGTGAGAGATTGCATAAAGCTCTGATCGGGGCTCTGAAGGAAAGGTCCAAAAGGAATCCTTGTCTCAAACCTACCCACGTCTTCGTCATTCTTCAACGCACTACACAAGTTGACCAGGTGTTTTCTCTAAGATTCATTCCTTCTTAACCGTCAAAATGAAGAAAAAGGGGTGGGTGATGATTGAGAATGCATGCTGGCTTGCCTCTAATTAGGTGAACAGGATGGTAATAAATGAAGATAAAAGGTTGATAGTAGTATTTATAGACCTTTTTTTTTTTTTTTTCCTGAATGTGGTTATAGTTATGCTATATTCTTGAGTATCTCACTATAAATAGACTGCGGTTTCAAAAGAGTATATAAGCAAGCAAAAAGTGCCCTTCTGTTCCTTTTTCCTACATAATTTTTTTTTCCCAATAAACAACAGCACTCTGGATCCTAGAAGCTTAAACAATGGTTGATCTTTTGTGTAACCTTTCAGAAAGTCTCCAGCAAACCAAGTGCTACCAAAAAAGTGATACTGAGGACAATTAAGCTTTTCCTTTTGGGGTTGTTACTACAAGGTATGATTTCCTGGTTTATTACCATTCCATTGGCTTTGCAAACTGCTGAAAACCTGACTAACTCAAAAATTTCCTGTATTATTTTTGAGCTTCTTGGCGTTCATATAAAATTAAATCCAGGTTTTGTGAGCTATGAGGCCTTTATTGGTAGGCTAACTGTACCTTTACTTTTATATGGTGCAATTGATGAATATTATACATAGGTGGGTATTTCCATGGCCGTGGTAGTCTAACATATGGAGTTGATGTGAGCAAGATACGCTGGCTTGGTGTACTTCAGGTAGCTGTGTCTAATAATGTAGTTATTATTCGTTGTTCAATTTATTTTGTTCTTTTTTCTTCTTCACATCTAACTCAGTTTAATATTATTGTTGTTCATAGTATTTTCTCTATGACAAGCTTTTGATGTCAGTGACTTAACATTTGATAATTCACAGTTCTAATGATGCTTTGTGAAATCAATTATTTGCTAGATCAATTGCCATTGTGAATCATGCACTAAATAATTATAATGCCACCTTATTGGTATTATAGTCAATTTTTGGTTTCATTTGTGTTGCACTGATAATTTATAATTTCAGGACGATTGCTGAAATTAGAACTCATTGCAATTTATTCTTCTGTATTTAGTTACCTGTTGATTTACCTAATGAATTGTAATTCCACGATGAATTACCTGTTGGCTTAGCTTTATATATGTGTTTTTCAGTTTTCTGCATTATTAACTTATGCATTTTGGAAATTTGCTTTTATTATACTCAGAGGATATCACTTGGATATTTCTTGGTCTCAATATCAGAGATATGGCTTGTAAACAATAACATTTTAGTTGACTCACCAGCAGGTTTTGTGAGGAAATACTCCATTCAGTGGTTAGTTAACTTTTCTGCTATTTAAATCTTCTATCTGATTGAGGATGTCATTGAAAAATGTAAGAGAAGGCTCAGTTATTTTAAATTTTGTATTGACTATTACTCTGATAAATGCCTACCAGGTTTCTCTGTCATTTTTCATTTTACGGTTAACTTTGCATTGTTGTGGGCAAAAGTTGTTTAGGTTCAATTCTTATGACTTTATATATTACAGCGAAAATTGCCTACTGTGTTTCCTTGCACATTCTGTGTAAATTTTTTGGACTCAAATTGCAAATTGGGAAAATATATTGTGGGTTATTCTGTGAAATGAACACTTGGCTGATGAAATTTGCTTAAGATCTGTATTTTGTGTGATGCTGAACTAATGCCAAAGATGTTTATTGTGGGTTATTGCGGATTGGACTATCAGCTCTGGGGATGGAATCATGACAAAGATTTATTCTTGCCGTCATTTGGGCTTTAAAATTCTAATGTCAGATTGAATGCATAACCTTCATGATGTTAAAAAAGCATCTATTTGTTTTTCTTTTGTGTTTTCTGCTTACCAATTTACTATAATAGATCCTGGATAGGCGGATACTGGTTCCATTCCTCCTTTTAGAGAGAGAGAAGGGTTCTTGGATAATAAAATTGTGGCAACAGATTGTTTCTTTTTAGGATATTGCTTGGTTCTAACTTTTTGTTTTTCTGTCCAGGATGTTTTCTTTCTTACTATGCGCTGTTTACTTATGTTTGTTATACCTCCTCTATGTGCCAAATTGGGAGTTCGAACATTTGTCTGGTCATGTATCAATTACTCGAACGGTGAGTTGGCATGATTTTCTTCTGTGTCATTGAGTGCTGAATACAATGTGTAAATGAGCATTTCTTGTTTTGCTTCAACCTTTATGCTGGCTTGGCTTTCCAGATCCTCTTTTATTTTTATTTTTTTTTTCTTATTATGCTTTTATATTTCCATTTTGTAGTGGAACTAAGGTAACACAGTACTTCTTTGCCAGGTTCATTGTGGCGTGAGGGGAAGTCTAGAACCTCCTTGCAATGCAGTAGGCTACATTGATAGATTAATTCTTGGTGAACATCATCTGTATCAACGTCCTGTGTACAAAAGAACAAAGGTTATTCTTTTGATAACTGCTGCTTGGAATATACCAGCTATCTAACTTCATTTATTTATATTATCAAATGACTGACCATTTTTCATTTTCAGGAGTGCAGTGTTAATTCTCCTGACTATGGATCCTTGCCACCTGATTCTCCTGAATGGTGCCTGGCACCATTTGACCCCGAGGGTATTTTGAGGTTGAAAAATGTCTTTTATTATTTTTATTATTTTTCCATCCTAAAGGCTATGGTCTAGAATATCTTTGGTCATCGAACACAAATGTTGTAGTACTTATTCAGATTATTAACAATTACAACAATAAACAAAGCCTTTTTTGGGGTCGGCTAATTCAGATTATTAACAATTAATGTAGAATTTTTTGGTTGCTAATATCTCTTGTTAAATCTTCCAGCTCACTTATGGCTGCCATTACATGTTTTGTGGGATTACATTTTGGGCACATTCTAGTGCTTTTTCAGGTGCGAATTTACAATTCTTTTATAATGTTTCAGTATCCAGTCTTTATGCCTATCTTATAATATGGTGGTAGATGTAAAATCTGTTTTAGATATATTACCTTAATGATATCAACTACCTTTTTCTGTCTGTAGGGCCACAAACAGAGACTATTCCTTTGGTCCATGTTTTCCTTCCCTCTATTGCTAATAGGATACATTATGGAGATTTTAGGTACTACTAAATTTTCCTTTTCTTGAGATCGATATACATTTTATTCTCCAACTAACAACTGTAAAGCTTTTTAGGAATTCCTTTGTCTAAGGCCCTATACACGTTAAGCTACATGTGCATCACTGCAGGAGCATCAGGCTTGATCTTGACCATTTTTTATTACATTGTAAGTTCAACCTTCTGTTTAGTAAATAGTGATGATTTGTGACTAGGAGAAGCAAAAATAAATTGCTGATAATATCCCTGAGGCGTGATCCAAGCTTGAGCCTAATTGCAAAAATGGTAAATTGAATCATGGATGTTGTGTGCTGAAAGAATTTGGGTTGCATATTAAACTATCTTCAATACTTTGAATTGGGATGCATATTGAATCATGACTTAGGCCTTAAAATAATCAGGAGATACCTTGGATTTTCAAGTCCTTGAAATGACTCTAAATTCTCCAATTATTTTTTCCTGGTCATGAGTTAGGGTTGATCCTTTGAGTCAAGTGACAAAAAAATATTTGAAGAGGTGGGAAATATTTTTTAGTAGAAAACTACGAGGAACTTTTAAACCCTTCTGTTATTCTTAATGGATTTGAATCTGGTAAAAAGCTGACTTTTTGATCTGTTATAGTGACGATGTGTTTTTCTTTGCTACGCAGGTTAGCATGACATATATAGCGTAGTGCTACTGTAGTTTATTATTGTATGAGTGAAATTAGTTAAGAGACTGAAATTACTGTCAAGTGTTAAAAACTCTGCAACTTCACCTAGCCATATATTCTTGCAGGTTGATGTAAAACAATTCAGAAAACCTACAGTTGTCCTACAATGGATGGGGATGAATGCTCTTATCGTATATGCATTGGCTGCTTGCGACATTTTCCCAGCAGCTATTCAGGGTTTCTATTGGCGTACTCCTAAAAATAACTTGGTAATGTTTCTCTTTGTTCCAGTGCGCTGGTTCTTTATTCTAAACCACTTGGTAACACTTTACTCTTGACAAGTCAATCTTTTAGGTTACCAAGTAGGAGTTAACATTCCACTCCCTAGAACCCTGCAAACTCACTGAAATTGAACTGCCCACTTCTTCAATGAGTTCTTCTGGACCTCCCACCGCCCGAACTCCACATAGTCATTTGTCTGTCTCATTTGTGGACGACCTATGGTCTGTTTTAGGAGATAAAAATGGAAGGTCAAGGAATAATGAAGTGGAAACTAAAAATTAACTAGTATTTAGTTGTCATGAAACAAGTGCATTTTGATATGTTACTTTGAACAGTTTTCCTTTCCCATTATTGAACGTTAGCTTTGCTTTATTGGGGATTTATTATGCAGGTTGACGGCACAGAAGCTTTATTACAGACCATATTCCATTCCAAAAAGTGGGGTACACTGGTCTTTGTAATCGTTGAAATTTTAGTCTGGGGTCTTTTTGCTGGTTTCCTTCACAAGAAACGCATATATATAAAATTGTAACGGATGATGTAAGAAACTTGTATATATACTTTCTGGTAGATATCCTGCGCTAAAACCAGCATTGTATTTCATTCTACACACTGCAATCATCTGGACGATGCCTCTTGGCTCTTGTACAAAATGTTCTTGGTGAATTCGGCGATCCTGTGAGTCCTGTGATCCTCTGATAGTTAAAGTTGTTTCTGCCAACATCCCTGCGGATTTGGTTTGGTGTGATTTAACGATTCAAATGTTAAGAATCCTTGTTTTCCAAAGCCGAGGTTATTCATTACAGTCATTAAGGAAATTATGAAGAGCTTAAGATCTCCTTAATTCTAGTTACAATTTTCGGTGGGTCTGGTTCAGGTAACGTACCTAGGTCGTGACTGTGTATTAAATCTAGGAAGTAAGTTGTTTTTTATTATTTTTATTTTTATTATTTTTATTTTTATTCTTTTTATAGTTATATAGAAGTTATGAATAAAATACAACACATTTAGACGTGAGGAGAATGATAAACAAATTAAATTCAGAATCATCAGGTGATGAGTCTTAAATCTGCTTGATATTGAAAAATTTACTTTATTTCTTAATTAAGAACAGATCAACGACCTCCTCTTTATCCAGGGAACAAAAGCAAAACCACACCACAACAAAAGAGAAAGAAAGAAAAAGAAAAAGTACTTCAAACAGTCATTTATGTGTTGCAGAACAGAAAGAGATGAAAAGAGAGAATGAGAACAGAGAAAACAATGAAAGATTCTTATATTGATATTTCGATACAAGGCTCATTTCAGACGTGTGTATTTATAATACATACACACGTGAGGGGCACAAGACTAACTCTCTGATAACAGAAACATCTTCGCAACAGACTTACTTAACTAACTCTAGTCTAAAACACTCCTGAACATTCTTATACTCTAACATCTCCCATATACTCAGGGTGACTTGACCAACGTTGAGTTTATCCTGAGAATCAGAAATTGAGGAAGAAAGAGGCTTTGTGAGGATACCAGCTGTCTGATCTAATGAGGGAATATGTAGAACAACTAGTTGATTTGCAATCACTCTCTCTCCTACAAAGAAAAGGTCAATTTCCATATGTTTGATTCGATTGTGCAGCACTGGATTCTTTGTGAGCAATACAGTACTCAAATTGTCACAGTAGATCACAGGCTTATGAGACATTTGTACTTTATTTACAGCATAAGAGATTTCTGGTCTGGTCACTGGCATATTGCAAAGCTCCTACAGCAGACCTGTATACAACTGAGGATCTGACATTAGGTTACCACCACGTTTGGACAGCTTCAAACCAGAACACATTAGTGACCGTATAGGCTTTGCATCTAGCATTTTTGTTCTTATCATCAAATGCTGTATGTAATTTTGTTGATTGAGATGGATGGTGGTAGAGGACAGATGATTGACTTCGATACCAAGAAAGTACCACTTGAATTAGTTTTCACTAACCTATGGGGACCAGCCCCAATTAAATCAAAATTTGGTTTCCTATATTACATTAGTTTTATTGATACCTTCTCAAAATAAACTTGAACCTATCTATTAAAATCCAAAAGTGAAGCCTTTGAAAAATTCTTATTGTTTAAGAAAATGGCTGAATTTCAGCTTGGTTGCAAGATTAAATCACTCCAATCTGATTGGAGAGGAGAATATAGAAAAATCTCCAATTATCCACAAGCCAATGGTATAATTCATAAGAGTGTCCTGTTCTCATGCTCCTTATCAAAATGGCATAGCCAAAAGGAAACACAGGCACATAGTCGAACTTGGTCTCACTCTTCTTGCTCAAGGCTCACTTCCCGTTTCCTTTTGGGAATTTGCCTTTTGGACTGCTGTCTTTCTTACCAATAGACTACCTGCCTCTAAGACTCATCTAATCCCTTTAACTAAACTCTTCCATTAAAATCAAGATTACAAAACCTTAAAAGCCTTTGGTTGTGCATGTTTTCCATCACTCAGATCCTTCAATCATCACAAATTCTCCTTTCGTTCAGTACAGTGCACATTTTTCGACTACAGCACATCACGCAAAGGTTACATTTGCCTTAGTCCCACTGGTAGAATATATATCTCCAATGATGTTGTGTTCAATGAATATTCTTTTCCTTACAAATCTGTAGTTGATATGATTAGAAACTTTCCTGAAGAAAATAACGTGTTCAGACTGGATGAGGATTATAAAATCATAAAAGCTAGTAAAGAGCTGCGTAAAGTACTGTAGTTACTTTACTTTTACTTTGGCTCCATCCTCATCTTTAGCTCTACCCTTGCCGTATCTAAAGTTGATGTTGAACTAACTAAAGATTTATATTTAAAAAAATCTAAGTGTATTTTCTATTTCTTTATTATCATTTTATTTTGTCTGATTACAAAATGATTATTTTTTAAAGAAAGAATTCACATGTATTTTCATTAAAATGTTTAACAGCGTTCCTTAGTATCATGCAGTTGCCAAATATAATCCGTTTCTTGTTTTCAAAACTCTATAAGAGCGGGGGGCGTACATTTGCCGCATTAAGTACTAAATCTGTTTCCTTGCACCAAGTGGAAGGCATAGAAAAGAATGGGTAGTGAGAAAGGCATGAATGGGCAAGGTTCAGAAAGCAGTTTTGAAATCCAGGACGATTGTGCTCAACAGTCATCAAACGAGAAACAGTCAGGAAACTGCTACTTGGGAAAAGCTGTGGCGTACAGGGCAGTTTATGGTTCTAACAGTGGAAGCAGAAAAGGCAGAGGCAATGATGCCATTGCCAGGATACATTCACCAAGCAGGCTCAGCAAGGTCTCATTAGCTTCCCATAATACTCATAACTAACTTAATCCTCCTATGCTTTTTTTTTCTTTTTAATCTCATTTATTATGCAATCTCTGTTCCACTCCAAGTGAGGCATATTTGTATAAAAGAAATTGCAATTATATATTGTACTCTCTGATACATATAGCACAGTTGTGAGGAAATCATTATGGAAGGTTGAAATTATAAACACCACAAGCAATAGAGTTGAGGTTCATATAGAAAGTTCAGTGCTGTAGTTAAATTAGCAGCGAGACATGTACGTTATGTTCAATTTGTAACTAGTTTACCAAAGTATCTTTGATAAACACTCATACTGGGTATTGCGTTTTTAAAATTTCAACGGTGGAATAGTTATGGGCCAAATACAATCAACAAAAATGATATTTACACGGTTCAGCTCCATCGTCTTTATATGTGGGTGTATCTTCAGATGGACACAGGCCTTATTTGTCCAAAAAGAAAGATATAAGGCCTATATCTATCTGAAGATTAAAGGGAAATTTGCATAGTAAGCCCTACTTAAACGTGGGGGGCCTCTTAAACAGTTGATTTCCGTAAGAACCCTAAAATTATTAGTCTCGACTCTCGAAAGATTGAAGGCTGAGAGAGACAAGGGCCCTATATGTATTTCATAATTAGTGTACTGATGTCATACAAATCACATGAATCGTGGGTTTGGTCTAGAAACAGGTACATATTCAGCAAACCTGTTTCCACTAACAACTGGAAAATCATTCCCAATATTAGTTTGTCAACACTCAACAGCTATCCTTAAAGAGAGAGAAAAGGGAGGTAGGGGGGATGAAAGACAAAATAATAGCTTTTAAAAAAAGTTAGGATTCAAAGGTCACAATTAGGAACTATTATTATTTGTTACAATTATATGTTTCTGATTAAATGTAGTCAATATATGGTTTGTCTCCCTGGCTACTTTGGTTCATTTCCAATTCCACTCTTACTAATCTCATTATTAATCCCTTGTTTATAATTTTCATTAAACAGGGGTTGAGTATTCAAATATATATAGATATAGCATTTAATGACAATTTGTTATAAACAACGAAAGTACTGATGAAAATGAATTCTAGATTAACAAATAATGTGGAACTGAGTAAAAGTGTTAAAGCAGCCAATAGCACATATAGTTGACCTCAAGGCGAGCCTTACAATTGAAGGCTTATCTATTTATAAAAAGGTCTTGCTGATTCATCATTTCTGTATGTATTATAGGCTTTGCTCTCTCTTCTTAGAGCTCAAAAAGGGCTACGAGGGGGCCCTCATCAAGGATCTTGCAATCTTGGTAATATAAAGTGCCCCATTAATTGATTCCTTTGTGTTGGATCACAACTGCACTCACCACTGCAAATGCTATTCTATTTTGGACACATTCTCAACACACACCAAAAAAAAGTTGACCTTCATTATAATTTTAGAATATATGTGTTTGCAGCATTTTAAAATAAATTGCATATATAAAATGATGTTAAAATCAGAATATATATGACTACTTAAAATGGATAAAAATGATTATTTTAAATTAGATCGATAGCTAAGTTTATAAAAGTAAGTTAGACATCGTTGATAATATAAGTTCTTTATTTAACACATGTTCTTTAACATGTAACCTATATTTGAAAATTCTTTTCCAGGACTTAAATGACAATGACAGTGGTTCAATAATCCATCCTGAGATCATATATCAATGGCCATTTTTTCACCAAAATATGGACGAGACAAGAGGCCTGCTGGTGATAATGACTCTACGTACACAAGATGATATGAATAAGCAAGAAGTGTGATATTCGTGTGGGCAAACACAATGAGATTGAGCTTTGCTTCAATGTGTTGATTTGACAAGTTTGACAACCATTAGGTAAAATTCCGCTTATGAAGATTGGATCTATCATCTAGCCATCACCTTCGGTAGCTATTTATTTAACAACGATATGCCTAGAAGTGAAAGTCAGGTACAAGACTGCAAAACACAAACAATAAAGATACGTATATAAAGCATATACAAAATTATTGACAAGTCCATCGATCATTTAAAATTTGAAGGAATTTTTTTTCACATTTTTCTCGAAAATAAAATGTAAGAAATGAGCGAACTGATCAGAAAACGACATGGAATGGGCCATTTGCTGTACTTAGATGTCCCATGCATGCATATTCTTGATGAAAGCAAAGGAAGGAAGTCATACAAAATCCAAGATATATAGCTTGGATATCTCAGAGATTTTATACTACAAGCTAGCTAGGTATAGCACTTTTGAACAGCATATGAAAAAGAAGGACGCATGAAATTAAAGATAAATAGTCACTGTGCGTATAGCGGGGCCAATCACCACTGAAGGAGTTTGGACTGTGTCCGTGTGTGGAAGCTAAGATTTGACACCATTCCAGTGGTGGGGGCTCACTTAACCTGTTTGAATGCATCATGAGGTTTCTCAAATTTCCCAAGTACATATACCTAGCGCACATGGGCATCCACCCCCCATGTCTCAAATAATCTATATTCATTCAACTAACTAACTCATTATTCATCACAATTTCAAGTTTGAACCCCTTCCCCCAACAAAACCATTTTAATAGTCCTAATTATTTGTGTTCTAATGAGTATAATTTAATTAATTGGAAACATGGGAAATGAAAGAAATATATATATATATATATATAATGGTTAAACGTTTGGGATTCCTTGCTAGAGTTAGCTAGTTAGTGTTCACTTTTAAAAGTAGCTGCAAATTAAACCTGTAGATGCATTGAAGGGTTGGTCACGTGTGTATACACAACTTGTTAAGATTCTTGACAAAGCTAACATCAACTGAGCTAGGGTTGTGGGAGACACTCTCATCATCCTAACCTCGTTGAAGGGAGAAGAATCCAAGTATGGACATGCGTGTCATGGTGGCCGACACTTAAATTTTTGTCGTTTGGATATCTACAAAAAATTTTAAGTGCATATCATCATATGTATTATATTAGTTAATAATTTTTAATTATATTTTTAATTATTTTCATATTATGTGAATTTTTTGGTGTAAAATAAAAATTAATTAAATATTATTAATTAATATGCCAATAAAATGATACAATATATATACATTTATAATTACATATATAAATACCAGGTACAAACACTTGTCACCCTTCGGTCCTGCAATTTGAAACGCACAAAAAAAATAAAAAAATTTATTTCCTTTCTTTACTGAATGGAATTTCGCAAGACTAGAGCCAGGCGCCTTTAACTTTCTAATCATCAATTTTAATTGTTTGTTTATATGAAAGTTTTTACGTGTTTTTCTTACTCCTGTTGCGGATATGCTAGAAGACATGTTGGTGAGAGTGTGCCAAAAGATGAATCACATCACAAATATTGGAAATTATATATGGTGTACGGCTCTTTGCTGAAGCACAAGTAATTAGACGACAGAAAATGATATTTCTTATACCTTAACTAGACTATGGCTCATAAGGGTGGTGCACTACCATGTTTCAGATTGACACTTCTCAACTATATGTAGTAGTAGAAGTAGGACAGTGTCCTAACCGTGTATATTTCGAATTTGGACCATGGCTATTTAATTATATATGGTGTACATGCGCTTTGATTAAGCACAAGTAAACTAAGTATTCGATGAAGCTTAGATTTGCAAAGGTCCTTTTTGATATGCAAGATTACATTCCATCATTTCAGTGTGAGAAAGGACCCACAGAAACCAGCAAGTCAATAACCTTGGGTTTAATTGATATTGATTCAAAGGATAAACCTTAAAATGTTTTCCTCTACACCAACTAATTTGGGTAGAATATATATTTCAGATGTATAGCAACTTAAGGAGTGGGACCAAAGGATGTAGAAATTGATTAGTTCAACGAATGGGAAATGAAAAATGACACACAAGAGATTAAGACTTGGGCGCAGGGGCAGAGACTCAATATGCATGTACATGGAAAGTAGTCTACAGATACTGACACATTATAACAGCATAAAAACATGCACAATATATATATATATATATGTATATGTATATAGTTTTTATATATATTTGTCAATGATTTAAAAAGCTAATCCACAAAATTATATCAATGAGTAGGAGGCACTCTACTTTTCTGCACCACTAGGACTAACTGATGCTACCATCTCTTTATAACTTTTGAGGTTCAATGGCTCAGATCTCTGTGCGTGCCTAGGCCGTGGTCCCTTTAACTTCCATATGTCCAAAACAATCAATATAATTACGTACGTCCCGGCCGGCATGGTTGATTGATGATTGGTTGGTTTTGGCGTTAGTGTTATGGCACTATATACTATACCCACACCAATCCAATAATTTATTTTGTTTTTTTTCCCCTTCTTGCTGCGAATAGTGACACCTCAAAAGTCACCTACAACTCCAGATATTTGAGAGCATATTGATATACAGATATGCTATATGGTACATAGTGACCCAAATTTCCTGTTGATCAATCTCGTATCCTCAATCTGCTTCTCATTCACGTGAATCTCATGTGGCAACTGCATGTTGAGAAGCTATATCTTATTATAATTTATTACCAATATTTAAAACGACTAAATAGAAGAACTTGTAAACTTGTAAATAGATATTTACTGTCTTTTTCTTTGGTAAAAAAGAAAGGTCGGGCAATTAAAATTATTTGGGTTTCCAAGTTAATCTGTGTATATAAATATAAGGCCATTTGCGGTGTTGATAGTTCATATTCCAAAGGCGAATGAGACTGGAGTAAGGAAGCATGTCCAGTGATAATGGCAGTCCCAAGTCAGCACCAAAACTGTTTGGTTTCCCACTGAGAGAGCATGAAGAATTTGCAGAAAGAAAAGAGAAGGTAGGAGAAGAGAGAAAATTCAGGTGCCACTATTGTCAGCGAGCATTTGTAAACTCGCAGGCATTAGGGGGTCACCAAAATGCACACAAGCGAGAGCGGCAGAGAGCAAGACGTTTCCACATTCACAGTGATCACAAGCGCTTCATTGCAGCTGCACCTCTTGTCATCATCCCTCACTCACTCAGACTTGCACATTTCACTCCAACTCCAGGGCCCTTCTTTAACATTCCATTCCCATCCTCATATAACACTAATTCATCCAGCTTTCCTTTTCAGTTTTATGCCTCTGCCTCTCCCTCCCGACGCCTATCTCCTCCTCATCTACTACTACCACAAGGAGATGATGTAGGCGTTAATGTTGACGCCCATCTCAAATTGTCTCTGCACTCAGATTAATTAGAGCTACACACTTTTAATTAATTATATTACATCCAACTTCTTCCTCCTAATTACGTAAACCCCTTCTCTCGCTCTCACTCTTTTCGCTTCTTATCCTTTTCTTATTCTGAGAATGCGCATGCATGCGCTACTCGTTTTAAGAGACAGTCATTAATAATAAAAAGCTATGCTTTTTTATTTGTAATCCAAGACTCAGCTACAGTATTAGTAACACAATTGTCTTTTACAGATCAAACTCCGGCACGTTGATGCCATATAAACAATCACATCTAAACCAATAAAATAACTGTGTTTGTGTCATAAATCATAACAAATAACAGTAAGGGGAATCTGTCATACTTTATTGCCTTTTTTTAAATTAATTACTTACTCACCTACGCATGCAGTCTCTATAGAATTGATGACATCTTTTTAGTCACACAGAAATCTCGAATGTTACTGGGATTTGAAGTTTGAACCAATTTTCAGCTCTCCTGAAAGCATACGTCTTCAGATAAAATCCTTTTTTTTTTTCTTGGGCTGAAACATATATTAATTAATCCGGTTCATATCTAAGGAATCTGATTGTACAACGCACACTCCTTTAATTGAAGGCCCCAGAAATAAACCATAATAATAAAACACACAAAAGTAAAACTATAGTTTGTAACCCGGAGAAAGATCATAGAATACTAACCAATTACTAGCTGCTAGCTGTTCCTATCAATTTCCCCTCTAATCCATTTTATATTTATCATTGCATCTCATGTTCATGCTTACTTTCCAGTGCCTCTTGGCTGGCTCAGAACTCATTCTTTAATCTTTCTTTTTTCAATTACAAAACACTGGTAAAGGATAATTAAGAAAAGTTTATATACATGCTATGTTTATACAACGGAAGTAATCAACAAAGATTAAGGAATTATCTTAATCTTGTGCTTTTGATTATTAAATTAAATAATATTACCGATAGCATTATTGAGGTATTTGTGAGAGTGCTTTAGTTTAGTTGGTGTACATGACGAGGCCAGAGCTTTACGGTTTTTTTTATCATTTGTTTGCTTAAAGTTTGAATAAACAAAGCCTTTACTTTTGTTTATTTATTTATTTTTGAATATATTTAAGCAGGGAAAGTAAGTAGAGGGGAGATTGCATGTTTCAAGTGCAGAAAGCGGTAGCTTTACAAAGATGGAAAAGGAAACGTTGTATTAGGATAATATCCCTGAATTAATTTGGAGGACAAAAGACACGTTTGGGTGGTTCATTATTTGTTAGTTTTCTATGAGTATGTTTTTATTAAAGATAATTTTATTCGCGACATTATCAATCATTAAATATAAATATTTTTTTTAACGAGATTTGAATTCAGATTTGTGACTAATCTATTTTATTAAACCTAATACTTATTAGTTAAATAATTTATTATAATTATATAAAAGGGTGAGTATTGAGTGTTGTCCTCCATTCTCAAAAGCCTAACCTCTTAAGGTTGGCATGAAGGGTAGTGGTAGTGGTGGTGAGAGGAAGGGAGATTATGAGCGGCAAAAGCTACGGTTCAAATAAAAGGTATAGCAGTAGCAATGGAGCAGAGGTGGGGAAGGCAAGGAGGTCCAAGGATAGAGACGCTAAGAGGAGAAAACGGCTAGCCAGATATAAGTTTTACAGTGTTGAAGGTAAAGTGAAGGCTAACCTCGCCAAAGGCTTCCGCTGGATCAAGACCAAGTGTTCCCGCCTTCTCCATGCTTATTAGTTATTACATACCATCCTGTCATTTTTCATTCTCATTAGTCTCTATGCTCATGTCTGCCAACATTTTTTCCTTTTTGCTTTAATTTTCGCACATCACTGATTGACTCTCCTTTTGGTTTTTTCCTTAAGTTTCCTTTTATTTTGATTTTTTTTGATACATAATATTTGTGATGTTATATTCAATATTTCAAGTTTAAGGGAAAAATAATAATGCTGCTGTTTTCGTATACTCCTAATTCCTGGGCCGAACGCGCAAGGCGTCCAAGTAATAAGTTGTTTATATATATTTCAGGAACTATGGGCCTCAATACCTTCGATCATCCTGCTTTGAACCATGGTCTATACAGATAGTTATATAGACCTTAACATGGCTTTCCGTACAGTCCACTATCTTCGTTTTTGTTTTGGTCTTAACCAAGTACATATACATAGTCATGGATTTCTTTTTTCTTTTTAGACAAATATGAGAGCGAGCTTGGACTAATGAAACTAAGTAAGAAGGAGATGAAAAGATTGCAAGATAGATTCAGACCTTCAATCCCGACTTCCATTCCATGTTTCATATTGATTGAGAGTTAAAACGTACACTGCATCAAGTGGAATGCAAAGAAAAAAAGTGGAACAACAAAAAAGCCCACGCATCGCGGGCTAGCTTTAATAACTATCTTCCTTCCCCATAAAATATTAATTATCTTTAAAATTAAAGAAACAAAGAGATCAAAAAATGGAAACACACTTAATTCATCTCCCTAGTACACATGCAATCTATATATATCACTTTAAACTCCATCTTCCTTTCTTTCTGTGCCTTTGCCGCCCATCTTCACTAATTGTGCAGTCAGATGATCTTGATACGCAAATACATTCAAACATAAAAGCTGTATCCACTGGTAATCCTTCCCGTCCGTGAAATATATAATATATAAGAAAGAATCATATATATAGTTTTATATAGATGTATTAGAAGCTTGTATGATTATATAAGGTGGGATTTTAATTAATATGGAAAAGAATATATAATATATTATAATAATATATGGGCCCCTGGAAATTATAAGATGATGCGTAATGCATTTGATGCAAGTGATCCGATGGTCGGTGGTTTGGATCAGCCTAATGACCTTGCCCTGATCTCTCTGTAATGATAATCCATGGAATTCATGCGCTGCAACTTCATTTGTTGGTAGAAATTAGCAATGAATTCCTCAGCCTTGGCATCGATCATTTTGTCTCCATCCCCTTCGTTAACCGCACATTTGCTTTCCTCCTCCTCCGGCTCACCCCCCTCGATCTCCTCGGCTTGCAGGACCATCTCGTTCAGACTCATCGCGGAAGCGTAGCGGCTGTCGGAGGCGGAGGCACAGCTGGTGGTGGATGGAGATAACAAAGTGTCCTCGCTGAACTCGGCATGAATCGGGGAGGACTCGAGGGTGAGCCCCTGCACAGGTGACTCTGCCTTGCGTTCAACCTGAAGGGAGGGCGAGGATAAGGGTGAGGGTGAGGGCGAGGGCGAGGGCGAGGAGGAGTCGTTGGTGTGCTGTAATTGCAAGGGTCTCACCGAGCCTACCAGTTTATTCCACAAACTTCTGGAGTTGTCATTCACAGGAAAGGCTCTTGGTTTCTGAGAACGGTTTCTCATCATGAATAGCGCCACCTTGAAGATTTGCATAGGGTTCCGCCTCTTCTGGGGGCGAGGTGGGGTGGATTTAGTCTCAACATGACTAGGAAGGTCGGTGGTGATGTGGGCGTTTGGGACTTGGATCACTGCGTCCGAGGGATTATTCTGTTCCATATATAAATATAATTAAGCAGATAGGAAAGGGATGGAGTTAAAAGGTGATATATATAATATGTTTGTGTATCTTATCTCTCCCTGCTACAAGCAGGGGAGAACTGGAAGAGATGATCAGTGAGAGAAGAAAATTTTAAAACGCACAGACGCGTCTGAGAGCAAAAAGGAATTTAATTTGCCACTTCTTGTTTGGTCTGTAAAATTGTATTTATACAGATAGAGAAAGCCAGGTCAGCAGTGTAGCGGTGTGAGGTACATGAGGTCGAGGTGTGTTTGTTTTTAATTACCACTGCCAATGCCATTTGCATTTCAATGACTAAAATGACCCGCTCCAATAGTAATGCCAAACTCTTTCGTGTATCAACTATCAAGCATAAAATGGAGGTCAAAAGAGGAAAGGAATGAAAGAGCAAGGATAGAAGAGGCGTTGGGCATTGCATGGTTTGCGGCGAACGATTCGGAGGACGGAAAGATTCATGTGGTCGTGCCACAACTACCATTCATTTCCCGTCTCTTTCTCCCTGTAATGAATTTTTCTTGCTGGGAACCTTGTATTTTATTTCTGGACTTCACTCAATTTAAACCAAATTACTAAAAATCTAATAAACTAAAAATCCCACATATCTTGAAGTAAATTAAGCAGTGTCACACATGAAGCAATCCTACAAACTCGCAAACACCATGTCACATATGAAGTAAATTAAACGATGCTCTTTACGAAGTTGAGATGTGGAGCCATGTCTCATTGAAGGTTGGAGAGTAGATCCATGATAGGTTTTTTTTTTAAAAATTTTTTTTATATATTTATTATCATATTTTTTAATAAAAAATTAATATATGTATAATTTAGATAACATATTTTTTTATGATAATTTTTTTATATATTTTATTTTAATTAAAAAATTAATAATAAAAATATAAATAAATTTTTTTTAGTTAAATAGATGCATGATAGGTTAGCTGTGTAATAAATGTTGCTGCGCAGTTGCATGAAGCTACCAAAATCTGGAGTGCAAAGATGAATTGTTGTATCCATTAAATCATCCTTCGCTGTCCTTTTATTGTCTTTGAAATCTCAACGCCAAATGCTTATTTATTTCTCTCATTACTAAATTTTTTATTTTTTGGCAGGCAAGATAAAAGCAACAAAAGGCCAGATAGCACGTTTCTTAGACAGAAGTTGATGTTTTTTTGTTAAATTGCTTTTCAGAAATTAATTTAAGAATTAAAATAATAATTTTTTTAATTTAATTTTTAATCTAACATTATATTTTTGAAATTGTCGCTTCTCAACTGAGATTTTAAAGTTCTTAAAAACTTTTATACAATAAAATTGGAGAGAGGTAAATATATAAATTTATACTGATAAAAAAAATTATACGTTTTAAAAATTTCATCTAAATTTCGCTTTTTTCTTATTTTCTTTAGTTTTTTAAAAAATTCAAATTCATCATAAGAAAAGAAGAGTTTAAGCTTCAAGGAACTTAGCTCTCCACTTATCCAACCTTCAATCTCCAACAGGAATATAATTTAACAAAAAAAATAATATTTTATAATAGAATAAATTTAAATTTAAATTCTTATTAAAAAATTTATAATTAATGTTCAAGTGAACAGGATTATTTCTTTTAAAAAATAAAAAAATTATTTATTATAAATTTTAAAATTATCATCGAATTCCGGCCCAATTAAATTCCGGCTTTTCCAGTACCCAATACCTCCTTTCCAAAAACATAAAAAAGAAATCATTCCATCACGTGTTTGGTTTTGGTGGTAATGTGTTACGGTGCGCGTCTACGGACCACCGTTATCATCCACACACCAATAGAAACATTAGAAATTTTTACTTTTGTTTTTCTCAGGCGACAAGCTTCAATAATCAGTACTTGGATGTCTCACACTATCGCTGCTCTGTTTTCCTCCAGTCATGGCAGAAGATGGAATATTTCTCTTTTGGTTTCGGGCCAAAAGTGACCTTGCAATTCCTCCACCTCGCAGCCATTTACTCCGAAACGAAGTCTTATATTAACCGTCTCTTCTGAGTTTATATGAGATACACGCATCGCAACAAATAACAATGGGTTCTGAGTCGAATTTGGGTGGTCCATCCTCAACATCATCGCCAGGTACCAAGCGTGCCAGAGATCCCGAAGAGGAGGTTTACCTCGACAATTTTCACTCTCACAAGCGTTACCTCAGCGAGGTTAGGTTTTGTTCAGTTTTACAGCGCCTATCGCTTCATCAATTTTGTCCCATTATCATTTTTATTTTTTTTAATTTTCATGATCTGCAATTATAATATAAAACTCTACATTGTTTTCATTTATGTTATTGTTTTCAGTCTATTTATTCCTATTTGAAAGAAATGCTAAATGATGGCTTTTCCAAATCTTACCGTTTTTACGCTTGATTCATTGCTTATATCATATCTATCGACTCAAGGTTACCCTATCCAGTTTCATAATTGGTTTTCGAAAATTTCAACCTTTGCAATTTGCCACATTAAATGAATGAACTAGAGTTACTCACTTAATTGTTTCTCTTTACCTTCATAGATAATGGCGTCCAGTCTAAACGGATTGACAGTTGGCGACTCACTTCCTGATAATCTCATGGAATCTCCAGCCAGGTCTGATAGCATGTTCTCTGTCAGGTAAATATCAGTACTGATCTTATATTATTCACTAGTTTGGAAATTTATGTACAGTTATTTGGACAGCTGGAGTTTGTTGTGTAGCATTTTAGGATCCGTTTTTTGGATATTAAAGAGTTTGTGCAATGTTTGAGCCAGTGTCTATTTGGTCATTAAACGAGTTACTACAATTCACATAATACCCGTTATTCTTGATATTTTGCCAGCGTCTGTTGGGATGAGCCTGTTTGTGGAAACATCATGTATATTATAATATTTCATCTGGATCTTCTGTAGTTTTAATCTAACTTTCCTTGCATACGCATGGTAGATTTTTTCGTTTGTCCTTCATGTATAATTGCGAGTTATTGGCTAAAATTCTGTTAATTACCATTCTAGCCTTTTTAAAGCATATATTTTAATTTGTTATTTCTTTGGAGGGGTAAATGGTTATATGAGTAGTACTAACTGCTGCTGCAGAAGAGTTAGTAGCTACTTTCATGAAGGAAACCTAGATTTTTATTGGGACAAGTGGAGAACCGTTCACTGCCTTTCTCTCAAGGAAACCTATTATGTAACCTTTTATGCCCCAGGTCCCAATTAACTTTGCTGTTGGACACCTTAGACTGACATAGAATATAATAATTGACTAACTGTTAATTTGAACTACTAGATAGGCTGATACTCTATAATGTAATCTAGATCATAAGATGTCCATCATTTGTTTGCTCAAACATTTCCTCTTACGTGTGTGCCTAATTTAACTTCTTCTGGGGGCTTATTTGAGGTAAAATATGGAGAAGTAGTGATGGCCAGGAAGTAGAACTGAAGACCTTTTGCTTTCCAAACATAGCTACTGGTTTCTCCAAAAGGGTTGTAGAGAGCATAGTAAGTTGTATTCTGAAGAAATCTCTAACCAATAAAAATGTCTGCCTAAGAAGCATGAATATAGGAGAATAGTTGCTATATCAAACCATGGATAGGTGAATATGAATAGAGTTTGCAGGATACAAGTTGAAAACGTAGCTATGTTTGTCTTTTAATAATTTTAGAGTAAACTCATAATTTGGCTCCCAAATCACTAGATCGATTTAGTTTAACTCCCAAAACTTAGTGAGTGCATGTGTTAGTTCTTGAAAATAACAAATTCGTTGCATATTAGTCTTTTTGTCAAATGGCTCAGAATGCTGGAAGGATTAATTTGTAATGAGTTTGTTATTTTCAATGACTAATTTTATCATTTACTAAATTCAGGGACTAAAATTAAATTGGCCTAATAATTTAGGGATTCAATGTAGTTTACTCTTATTTTAAACTATGGCAAATGGGGATTTGGCTCAGACCCAGTTCATATGCAAATGGATTTGAGAATTACTTTCAACTTTACAGAAATCTATGAACACTTTGAATTTCTAATTTCTATCTCTTTCTCTCAAGGACATGATAAAATAGACCGAGATAGGAAGGGAGGATATAATCAATAAAGATTTGGAATCTATGAATTTTCAGTTTTCCTTTAGAGCAGATTAGGATCTGGCTGGGAAGAAGAGAGACGGATATCAACATGCAAGCATATCTGTGATTTTATTTGTGAGCTTAGGAAGTGAGATGGGGTCAGGTTGAGTTGTTGGGACGTGGTGGGACTAGCTTCTCAATGGATGGGTCTGTAATCTTGAGTAACATTCTTAGGCAATTAAGCCCATATTTGTCACAAGCATCTCTTTTTTCTGAACAATTTATATTTGAGATTCATTTACTTTTAAATGTATACATTCAGAAAAATATGTATGATTAAAGAATATTTGTTTTAATTTTTTCTACATATAGTTGTTTTCTATCCTATATATTCAAATAAATTTTATGTTCCCATGTTTACAGCTTGAAATCTGTTTTCGTTTATGATTGTGGCATCAGTATGCAAACAAGGATTCACTTCTCCTAATCCTGATACTTCTGTCCTACTATTTTCTGGTGTTGCCCCCTTTTTGTGGAAGTAATAATGTTCATGAGAAGTTATCAGTACCAACTGTTAACTGCAAGAAGTCTTGTTTAAAATAATAAAAAATATATTTGTTCTATTCTCCAATTCTCAGAAACTTTTTTCTTTTCTTCCTGGCTTTCAACGTAACTTCCATTTTGTTCTTTCAATTCATTTCCTTTGCAGGGATGAAATGTCTTTACAGTACTCTCCTATGTCAGAAGACTCTGATGAATCAAGGTATTGTGAGACTACCACAAACAGTTGTTCATCCCAACCTGAGAGTCTTCCTACCAGTCCTGTTTCTCCAAATCGATACCAAAGGCCACTCAGTAATTTCTCTTCAGCACCTTCCACTAGTTCAAATGCTTCACATGGCTATCCTGTCTCCCAGCCTCGGCCGCGGGGATCCGATTCTGAAGGCCGCTTCCCATCATCTCCAAGTGATATATGCCACTCTGCTGACTTAAGAAGAGCTGCACTTCTGCGGTCTGTCCAGATGAGAACACAGCCTCCTGGTGATACTGAGGATAGGCCATGCTCCTTTATGAAATCTCTGGAGGACGAGAGAGAGTATCAGATTGATGAGTGTCCTTCAATGGCTATGTCAGAGCCTGAATTTAACCAAGAGAAACCATGTAGGGTGTTAAATATGAATGTGAAACAGCCTCCTGGTGATACTGAGGATAGGTCATGCTCATTTATGAAATCTCTGGAGGACGAGAGAGAGTATCAGATTGATGAGTGTCCTTCAATTGCTATGTCAGAGCCTGAATTTAACCAAGAGAAACCATGTAGGGTGTTAAATATGAACGTGAAATCGGCTGATTCAGGGGGTTAGTTGATATATGTCAATTGTTATAAGCTGTACCAACGGCAGGCACACATTATGATTAATGGATCATTGTCCTGGATTTAGGCCTTCAGGGTGCTGTTAACAGCATTGCTCCATTGTAAATCGAAATCATTTAACATGGCATGTAATGTTGATATAACCATGCCCATCGGGTTCTCATTTCTCTGGCATGTTGACTCCATTCTTGATTGATTGAGAGGAGATGCCGAAGAATGGTTTATAGTTAACTGCATTATCACATTTACCTTTTGAACCCACTGCTTTCTAATTTTCATTTCATTTATTGATGGTGCTTTGGCTGCTGTAAAAGAGCGTATTGGATAAAATGTGTTATCAACTATTTTTTGATAGATAATAAATTATCATTATTTAGGTGAATACACGTCTCAGAAGAACAGCCTGGTTTGAAAAAAGAAATGTGATTATAATAATAAATTCATTAAGGTTACAGTTTTCTCAAAGGAAAAATTAAACTCTACTCATACTATTAAACACTAAAATAATCATAACAATATGTAGTAGTTCATATTCCAATTTGTCAATGTTTCCCAAATTTTCTATCTCCCAACTGCATTCTGAATTTCAAATTGGGGCAGCATATATCACGTAGACTACCTAGTACAAAGACCCAATGAACAGGTTTTTGTTGTGGTCATAACCAAAATAATAAAATAAAAACATAAGTAACCAGTACTCTTCTTCCCCTTCTCCAAAATGGTCACGGACGACCAAGCCGTCTGAAGATACTCGCAGCAATATTATTCCCCCCGGGATAAAGGGGAAAGAGAGGGGGGCAGGGGTGTGAGAACACTCAACTCACCCACAACCAAGGATGGTTGATAATTGCATCACTATTTCATGCGAATGTAGACAAGATGTTTTTCTTGAGAGTGAACTCATCAGCCTTCACTGGGTTGATAGACTGCATCAGTCAGGACAAAAGTAATGAGATCACTAGGGCATACCCATATTTCGGCAGTACATAATCTAACAATTTTTGGCCAGCCAACTGAATTTTTTATTTTTCTTTTCTCACTAAAATTTTCCGTAGCATTCTTAACAGTTGACAACAACAAATTACACACAATAACTATTATTTATTATTACAATTGAATAAATAATATTATATTAGAAACCAACAAAATGAACTAAGTAACCGAAACTGAAGGAGGTGTTTTGCAGAAGATGCTATGATGTACCATGTACTGTAACTTCCACTTCCCTTAAAAGGTTGGAATGGATACAATCAATTACAGTCACCCTTGCACTTGGTGCTGTTTCAGTGTAAAAAATTCGATGCATGTAATTATGTCAGAATCCTTAGTTTCGACTCTTTCTTTTCTTTGGGGCTATTAACCTTTTAATCTAATGACAGCTAATAACTAATTAGGTTTCTTGTGTTTCCCAACCAAAACCATTGTGAAATCATAAAGACACAACAACTTAAGGTTGCTTTGACAGAGACAATCCAGAATATTACCTTGTCAAGCAAGCGCTGTAGCCGCTGGACTTCATTCTTGGCATAATCAGAACCTTTCTCCATAATATTCTTGGCAGCTTTCGAGTAAATCTTCCCATGCCTAATATGTAAAAACAAATATTGTATGATTGCATCCGGGATTCACTAGGATATTATCACTTTGAGTAAAAGGGAGAAAACACGGGAATACATGCATGTGTAAGCAAAGTCACTCAAGTAATATAGTAAAAGACAATTGATACAAGCAATATTCTGGAAATATGTTAGTGCAATTATGGTTGCCTTCTGTAAAATGAAAACAATACAGCAGTTATAATATTAAGAAGGTACCTTGCAGCAGAACCCTTAAGTGTCTCAACCTCCTGTTCTATTCGAGCAAACACAGCCTTCTTCTCTTCATTTTTGGCAGCTACAAATTCCTTTACCAAGGCGTCCAAGCTTTCAACTATGCCAGCCTACATAACATGAAATATAAAAGCAAGATATCAAATGCAACTTCTTTTATCATCCTCCCCAAACTCCCCCTTCTCTTTTTGTAGGCTTATCTGGATTACTAACTTTAGAAGTAAGATGTCCTTTTCCATCTCGACTTGTGCCACATTTTTCATTAATGAAAGCCACAAAGTCATCCAAGTCTTGCCCACTCCCATACTCTTCCCCAGCCTTGTTGCTCTTAGGGAAGAATTTTAGTGTAGGGAAGCCGCTAACATCATACCTGCAGAGACATTATTAAGCATTATTCTAAAATAGCACATCCTTTTTTGGGCCTTCATCCACTAATTTAAACTCACTTTTCAGCAAGATCCCTGTATTTATCAGCATCCAGATTTGCAATCACTACATCTTCTTCCAGTTTAAAGGCTGTGGCAACCTTCTCATAAGTCTGAATAGAAAAAAAGAGCACAACCAAATTTCACTTGATTACTCTGGCAGAGGTTAAAGGATACAGGATAACAATGAAGCAACAATATACACTTACAGGAGCAAGGTTTTTGCAATGTCCACACCTAATAAAATCACAAAAATTTACAAGGTCCAGCATAAATTGAGTTCCCAAAAATATAAACAAAAATGGAATCCAACACAAACTAAGTCTGCCACGATTTTAGTATGATACCAAAGTTGTGAATTAAAATAGGAAATAAAGACAAAATAATAATAAGAAAATTACCATGGTGCATAAAACTCAAGTAAGACATCTTTGGTTTCATCCAGGACAACCTCATCAAAATTATCAGGTGTTAGCACCACTACATTGGATGGAGCTGTAGCAATTTTCACATTGGTTCCTGTAAATCAGTCCTCCAATCAGGAAATTTTATTACCAGTTCTAAGAAGCACATAGCAGAAGCAAAGCCAACTTATAGATAATCCAAAACCACCATAAAAGATAATAACTCGAAAGAAAATGAGCAGTCTACAATGTTCTAAATACATGTGAAACCTAAACCTTCTGTGGCTCGGACGACCCTGCCAAACTAGAAATCTAAAATAGTATTGTTGTAAGCAGATCATTGAGTGACATATCTCCGTCAAAATACTAGATTTCCTTAGAAGTTACATAAACATGTTAATATCTTACGGCGTTTGCCTTCACTAAATATTAAAGCACAAAGATCATTAGACACAAACCTCCTTCTGTATTAACAAACTCAGCAAGGGATTCTGCAGTCCGTGGCCCTTCATACCTACAGCAATTATCCAAAATTAAATATTAAATTCAGAAAGAGGGATTGAAATGAAACAACAGAAAAACTATACATCCAGTTATAAAAGTTAATTGTGATTTTGTTTTAACTGGACAAACTTTTCCTTACTTTTTGGGTTCCAGAGATCCTTTTGGGAACCACTGGATAGTTGGGTATCCAGAAACTCCATATTTGTTGCACAAACTCTTATGCTCATCACAATCCACCTACAGCACATGAAAAATTACTTTATCTTGTCAAGCGAACTTAATGAATTTCCAGTGAAAAAAGTGAAAGGGAACAGAAAATCTGTACCAACAGTTATTACTTCAGGAAAGTTCACCTTAAAGTCAAAAGAAATGATTGTCCCTCCCCCACTCCCCCATAAACCTAACGTCACAGCAAAGAACCAGCCACACAGTATGCGTGTTTACTATGACAAGAAGCATCCGTTGTCCATTGTTTATTTTAAGAAAAAAAGGCTATATTTTGTCCAGATGTTTATGCAAAGTTTAGTTGAAGTTACCTCTTTAACATTCAAATTCATAACATTAAGGAAAAATAAGAAAAAGGAAAGGAAGCATCATGTTTTGGGGACTTTGAAGATGTAAGAAGGAAGTCTTGAGATCAGCATTAGTTTATTGTTAGAAGATGTAGCTTAGACTTCTTGATTACAAAGACAGATACTTAACCAGAAACATGTTCCAAGATAAGGACAGGGTTACCAATAAGTTACGCCTACAATTATAAACAGATAATGATGCTTAACATACAAAACATAAAACCAGCAGTTGTAAAAACCACAAACAACTGTCAAACGTATGAAAGAAGAGAATCAACAGGGTGCTGACCTTTCCTATTAAAACAGAATTCGCTTTCTTAAAGCTGGTACCCAGCTTTTCATACTCTGGAGCAAGCTTTTTACAGTGTCCACACCTATCAAGACAAAAGGCGGAAAAAAAGGTATATATGTAAGAATGCATCATATTTCCGGGAATAACATCCAATTGATCAAGAGACCAGGCTTCAAATGTTTTCTTCACCATAATAGTTAGAGTGATTTACTACAAGGAACCATTTGGCGATCAAAGGAATATCTGAAGTCAAAACTCATACAATTTGACCCAGATATTTAAATTACTTTTATCAGTTAACTAGCTTTTTGGTAGCCAAGAAAAATTCTAAAATAAATATAGATATAGACTGAGAAATCTTCATTAGCTATTAGGCATTTATATACTGCGAAAGTTCAGGGGCATATAACCTTCAAATTGTTATTTTTGTTCCCAACTTGTTTAAAAGCTTCTCTTATTTTTTAATTTTTCTTTTTCAATCCTTAGAACCCCGACAGTCAAGCAAATTCTGGAAATTATGATATCATCTAGAAGTCACAATCGAAAATCAAGAGAAAAAATGGCAAATGAAAAAGGAAAGATAATTCTACTGTTGAAAGGGATATGACAGAATTAACAACAAAATGATCATCCTGGAAGCTAAGCTGATTAAGAGGCGAGACAAACCCTAGCGATGATTGATTATGATAAACAAACAATGATGGATGGAGACAATGGACAATGCATTACCAAGGGGCGTAGAACTCAACAAGAGCTCCTCTGTCCTGCCCGACTTCCTTCTCGAAGTTCTCTTCAGTTAGTACAACGACTTCATCTGCTAGGGCTGAAACGACCAGCAAAAGGAAGGATCCCAGGGTTAGCCAGATCTGATTCGGATACTTGTCCATCTTCCCTCTGGTTTTTTGATCTAGTTTAGCTGCTATGACTACGAGGAGGCTACTCTGAAATTAACATTCGCATTGCATGTGCAAATTTATAGGAAGGATAGCGTGCGAGAATCCCCATCCTGGTATAATGGACTATCCGTTTCAGTCATGAGTTTTGGTGGCGTGGCATGATATTATTCGTTAAGCTCAATTGAGTTGTATACAAGTTTAGCGCTTGCCGTAGATTAATGGATTTCTCAGCTGTGACGTGTGCTGCTGATGTGGCACCCAATGAGTGGGTGCACTATCAATGTCCAAAGTATCTACGCGCGACGTGTTGTTCAACGTGTAAGTGCCAACCCTGCCACCGTGTAGCTGCCACGCTGGAATGTGTAGAGCGCAATTGATAAACGACGCCGTCAGGTCGTTCGAAATTGAAACTTCGAAAATGTCTCTCAGCCTATGTATGCCATGGTATGTTTCTTTCTTTCTTTTTTTTGGTTACAGTACAGTCCATGTATCTATTTATTCTAAATTTTTTTTATTTTTAAATAGAATTTGAGAAAAAATATTGTAAGAGAAAAACAGTTTATATTTAAAAAATTTAGTTAAAATTTACTTTTATCAATAGTTACGAAACGAGTTATATTTAAAAAATTTATATAAAAAATATTTTTAATTATCAAATTATTAAAAGGAGATGTGTATGTATTTATTTTATTATTAATATTATTTAAATAAATAAATATTTATGAATATTTATTATTTTTAATTTTTATTAATTAAATAAAATATGAAATATTAATTAATATATTAGTTAAATAAATTATTAATTCTAAATAATAAAATATTATTTATTATTGTTATTTTTATTTATTAAATATTTATTAATATTATTTAAATAAATAAATATAAATAAATATTATTTTATTTATTTTTATTAATTAAATAATATATAACCTTAAAAATAAGCATGAAAGAAGATTTTTTAAAATATTAAAAAGACATAATGATAAATATAAAATTTTAGTAAGAGCATTTTCTAAAAAATTTTTAATTTTTAATTTTTTATTAGAAATAGAAGCTCTAATTTTTAGTGTCTGCTATAAAACTAAAAAATTGCTTTTATTCCTACTTAAAAATACTTATAATACTTCTTTTAAATATGTTAAAATTTTAAATTAAGTATTTGTTTAAAAAAGTAAATTTTCTTTTTTAAAAGCTTTTACAAACAGGGTCTTAGTTCCTCGGCCGCAAACATAGTGTATGTAAATTTAGACAAGGAAACGCCGAAAAAGTGGCTTCTGAAACGACATTGATATTAACGTTAACAAAGAGGAGTATAAATGAATTCAGCTCGCATCAAAATTTGTTTGGATTTAATTTATTTATTAAATAAATAACTTTAATATATAACTAAAATTGTTTAATTTATAAATAATTTATTTTAAAATAAAATAATAAAATATTTTTATATATATTACATGTATAATAAAATATTTAAATAATATTTTTGTATATATATAAAATAAACAACTATTCTATGTATGTTTATTTTTAAATTTATTATATTTATTATACTTTTGTATAAAAATATTATTTTATTTATACATTTTTGAAATAATACAATTCATATATTAATTTAATATATAAAATAATTTGTATATTATTAATTTATATTTAATTAAGTACTCTTCTATAATTAATTTTTAAATGTTAAAATTTGAAATTATATATCTATGATTTATAATTTTTTTAATTAATTATAATTTATTATACTCATTTAATTTATTTTTATATAATTTTATTTAACTATACAGATTGAATTTAATCTAAACTTTAAACTTTTTTCATTTAAACAAAAATTAGATTAATCAGCTTTTTTATTAAACCAGGATCATTTACATCCTATTAACAAACATTTGAACGACCCTTCCACCCAACCTTTTTCGCTCCTTTTTTAAAAGAAAAAAAAAACATGTAATGTTAAAAATTTCTCACTTCAAACTTCGAAAATTTCAATCGAATTCTTAACTAAAGTCATTTGGTTGTGCTTTACTGTAAAAATACTTAAATGTGGATTTAATTGTTGAAGTTAGCATATATGATGTAATTATGGATATTTTTACAAGTTGACACTTCGACAAATCATTTTCCAAGATGATGGCTACAAGTCAGAACATGGATGAGACGTTAACTAAAATGAACGAAGAGCAGTGAAGAGTTATCGTAGGATCTATTTCCTACGTATGCGAATTAATCAGCACAAGACATTATAACAAATAACGAAATTAATGAATAGCAGAACCATTATGGCCTCATCAATATAACTCCACCTACCAAGTCCCAATACCCACCCACCTTATTAATCACTCTAATAAATATTACCAAAAACTCATTCTCAGAATCTATAAAGGGTGCTAAACTCTGTTATGTGGGATATTAATGATCTAATGATCTAATGATGTGGGATATTAATATTTAAAAAGTATTTAAAATGATCTCTAAAATAATAATAAATATAGTAATAATTAATTATTACATTTTTTCCTTTCCACATAAACATTTACTCACACAAGCTTAGATAAAAAAAAAAAATTATTCATAAGATATAGAGAAATTTTTAAATTCTGATTTATATTACCACTTAAGAATTAAACTATAAGGTTATTATCCATGTGTTTGTTCCGTGTGAAAATTTCATCTTTAGGTTGAATTAAATTAAATTAAATTATATATTATAAAGATTAAAATTTAAAACATTTTCATTGTTTCAACAATTTAATTAAAAATTATATTTATATATAATTACTTATATTTTTATTATTAAATTTTTTAATTAAAATAAAATATATAATTTTTTTAAAAAAATAATTAATCATCAAAAAAATTAATTATATAAATCATATCTATATTAATATTTGAGAATAAAAATATAAAAATTATATTTAAAACTTTTTCTTTAATTAAATGCAACTTCAGAAGTGGTCCGTGGCCTTGATGGTCCACAATGAGATAAAGTCTCCGACCTGGTGAGTGTCCACACACTATTCCAGGCAAGTGCAATAATAGATTACTGCACGCACTCTTCAGTTGTGTTGCTCTCAAGTCAGGCTTTAGGCATTACTGTTATTGTTAGCTCAGCGTCTAGGGGAGGAAATACCTCAGGACATTCCCCTTCTACAGAATAACGATAATAATGGGATGTCCTACATAGTAACAAGTTGTAATAAACGATTCCATATGATATGACTGAAATAAAGGTGAAGGACCACAGGCTTGGCAAGTCCAGGAATCCATCTATATATTTTGTCCAGATTCCACCACCAACCATTTCGGCTTGCAATAAACGTAGTTCTACGTACACTGAATATTAATCGATCAATAATTCTGAGGAGACAAAGAAAAGTATTAAAACAAAGAAAAAATTGTTTAGTTCAAGTGTGAAGTAACAAGTTTCAAATTGTATGCTACCATTTGTAAAATGACTTGTATGCGGTGATGTGAGATGTGACAATATGGGTTTAAGCGGAAGAGTGGTGGTTGTTGCATTAATTCCCTGCCTACATAGGCGTTGTGCTTTCAGTTGGTTGGTTCTGTTCCAAGTTTTTACTATTTACAGATGCAGAAACTAAAACTGTAAAACAACAAAAGGGTACCATAAATAATTTTACAACCCACCAACAAAATTAAACTAGGAAGAATAAACCAGATAGCATTTCAAGATTGAAAGGAAGCAAATATAGCATTTTGTTTCTCAGAATCCGTCTCTCCCAATTTCAGAGGATCATCGTCCACGTCATCATCTTTCCAGAGGCAGGAGAGAGGGTCTTGTTTGAGGTCGAATGAGTGGGAGTGGGGCTCATTGTAATTCGAATGAAGGAGACTGTCCCAATCCCAGTTGTCATCAAAACCAGAAGCCAGTGAAGAGAAAGAATACCACTCCCCATTCTGTAGCTCCTCATTTCTTGTCTGTTTGGTATTATTTGGACACGTAACACTAACCCCATCTTCACTGCTGATTTGTCTTCCTTCACTTGAGGTCAAAACCTCATCTGCTTCCACCAAGCAAGTGTCCACGTCCTCGTTAAAACACAAAACTCCGTCACGACCGTCAATGCCTCCTTCATCATATCCTCCGAAAATTTCAGTTTTGTTCCATTCCTCATATGTCGATGTTGTAGCCTTGTCGGGGGACTGTTCCTGCCGCAACTCTTCTGTGTGTTGTTGACAGGTAGTTGGGTGTAGGAGAAGATCCTGTGTGGCGCCTCTAGGCAGGCTCTCGTTCTCTATTGTTGGGGTGTTAGGGAAGGGAACTGCTTCTTCTTCGTCCATACTTGTTTTGGGTCTGTGTATCTGCTCTTGGGTGTGGCTTTTGTTGTTGGCTTTGCCAACTTTTGGCGAGGGCAAATTGCTTACTCTGGGAATATCCATCATCACTGGCCTCCTCAAGCTCCGAATTTTTCTGCTCAAATGTGAATTCCAGTAATTCTTTATCTCGTTGTCTGTTCTTCCTGGCAAGTGACTTGCTATCAAAGACCACCTGAAATTACCCCACTCAAATTATCACTTTTTCGGCGCAACATAAATGATAGTGATCGGATCCATACCCACAACACCCAGCATATCTAGATTCTACACGCCCTCTATTTTTTGCCGTTTCATTCACCCTGCTATCTTTCTCTTACTACTGTACGTAATTTTTTTATCAACTTTAATTTGTACTTTGAGGAAAATAATAAAAAACTGTTTATGGCTTTACAAAGTAAATTAATATATATGGCAAGTGAAAATTTTACGACATCGTGAATACTTACTAACTGGGAAATTTTGTTAAAATCATTAAATGATTTGAATAGTTACCTTTAGTCTTTAGAATTAACAAGATTCTTGTTTCTGGCTTGCGAATGGGATTATAACAAGAAAAACATCATCAGTGCAAGTGGGTGATATAAAAAGTTAAGGAGGGAACAATAAAAAAATTAGTGCAGAAATCACATTGGATAGGACAGCTATCACCTTTCCGACAGACACAGCCTCCATTTTAAAGACAGGCAGACAGACAGACTCTAAATCTGTGCTTCGATCTCTCTTAACTTTTGGCCACTTTTACGGAGAAAGAAGTTGTACGTAGCTTAAGCTTAGCAAAACGATGATTAACTGTGCTTTTTTTTTTTTTTTTTCTTTTTAAATGAATTGTAAATGATCCGAGTTACTGAACAAGCAGCGCCATACTGAGAGAGACTGACTGCTTGTTTTCCCATTTGGTTATTTTGTGATCAGTAGAATATGAATCATGAAATGAAATAATTTCAATTTATTCTCTTAAATATGCGTGACTGACCTGTTGCCCAAGGAACCATGCAAGTTCATAATAATGTCTTCTTCCTGGGCAGAAATGTTGCCTCTTTTGAGATCAGCTCTCAAATAGTTAATCCACCTCAGTCTGCAACTCTTTCCACATCTTAGTAATCCTTCAAAAGTCAAAACCCCCCCAAAACAAACGTCAGTGATGAGAAGGAAGGCAATGACAGAAACTAAAAAACAAGTCAGGAAACAAATTTAGAAAAAACAATGTTGAATAGAGACCTGCATTTTTGGGGAGTGACCTCCAAGAGCCTTCCCCATTGGCGTGAATGTAGTTAATCAGGATCTCATCCTCTTCCGCCGTCCATCTTCCCTTCTTCAGTCCCACTTTTTCACAGCAAGGTGCCCTTCCCATGTTGCACACAGTGTTTGAGGCCGCAGGACAAGAGATTGCGCTTGTATATGTATGAGTATATGTATATATGAATATATGAATATATGTATGTATATATGTAGTTGATAGTTTCTAGCGAGCGTGGTTGCTGCAAGCGGTAAAGGTTAGGGTTTTGCAAGACTGGAAAGCAATTAATTTAATTAATAGAGAGTCATATAAGTGGGGACTACTGGTAATGGAGATGGATCTGTGGTACCAGATATGCCACGTGTACAAAACTGCTGCTTCAGTCGTGGCTCATCCAACGTCGAGTCTACACCCTCCGCATGGGGCTTCCAGCATCCACGTATTGAAAATTGAATATGATAGTGAAGTGAAGAGCCCTCTTCCCTCTCTCTTCTTCAATATTACCCTTGCCTTTGTTAATCCTTTTGTTTTTTTTTTTCTATGCATCCTAATGCCTATTTGATATATATCCAGACACCAAATTTGATTATAATTGTTTGTGTACATATATTAAGTGTAATTCTATTTAATATTCAAATTTATTAATAGCGACGTCGATATTAAAATTTTAAGATACAGGACATTGTAGTGTATATAGTCTTTTAGTTAATTATATTTATAAATTTGATTAGTAGTTGTGAAATTTTAGTACGAACATAATATATTACATTATTCATAGATTTATTTTTATTTTTATTTTTATTTTAAAATATAATTTTAAAGTTGTTTCAGCTCTAAGACAAGATAAATCGCAATTTAAATATTTAGCTCTAAGAATTGTTTTTGTGTTAATACAGTTTCATTTTATCAATTGAACTAATTTTATTGGTTGAATTTATTTATTTGGTAAACAAATTATTTATTTTTAGTATATATATATATATACACACACATATATATAATAAATTTATGAAAGCTTCGACTTTTAAGTACTAATAAAGAAAAATCCTTGAATTTCACGCTCGCAACTAATATCCATAAGTCAATAACACCCAAACTCACATACAATTAACAACATCCCACTTGCCTTATATATTTAATTTATTTAACTATAGTTGCTATTTGCTAAGTAGAGCGTATAAAGATAGGACCTCCACAGTAGCGAAGCGTACAATTTAACATTGGACCTGTTAAAATTTTTGGTGATGGTAACAAGGATAGATACAACCCACGTCCGTAGCTTTCTCAAATCTTTTAAAACTAACATGTATGATCAAACGCAAAATGGTTTCTCTAATTTCATTTTAAAAGCGTTAAATTAAAAGAGTTGGCTCTAATAACTTTGTTTTTAATAAAAATTGTTAATAATATCCACTTTACCAATCGATGGACTGAGTGTCTCACACCTCTTATTTGGTCATGCTTTATTATCAACTTGTCTCACGATTTTTTATTTCACTCGCTATTAACTAATTTTATACAAAACCGCTATCATCAGGATGAATAATTGTGGCAATTAAATAGATTACATGCCACAACTGAATATAATAATAATAATAATAATAATAATAATAATAATAATAATAATAGTCAATTATGATTTAGACAAATTTTCAACTCTCATAACTTATGAGTACATTTATTATTACAATATAATATACGTACATGTACATGTACATGTACACTCTCATCTACATAACAGGCAAATTCCTTTTGAATTTTTCACGTGAAATAAATAATTTGTATTTGTATATCTCAAGGTATGCAACAATTGCATCCAATATTCCATCGTGATCCGCGTAGATGTATAATGTTTTTCTAGTTTACGGTACTAAATTTATATAGCGTTGCTTTTCAGTAGTCAATGACTTTAACCCTGTTCTTCTCCTGCATGCTAAATATTATGAGATTGTCGTTTCACCATATCTAACAGATTCGTAAAAAGTTAAGTATATTACGAAGTGTTGCAAAGCGTAGTATGTATGTCGTTCCATTCCATTGGTGGAATCACTTGTCAGGATGCTAGACTCGGAAGAGACTGTTAAGCCAACAGGACTACAGGAGCTAGAGAACAAAGATTTGGTGGGCAAATGACACATATTTGCCATTTCTTTTTTAATCCAAAACCTAATTCCGTATTTCGGAGATTCAACTTTAATCTATACAAGAGCCCTAATTTTTCATTTTGGATAGACCCAACTCTCTCCTCATCTCAACATATTCATGCTCTTCTATATCTTTTTTTCTTTTCTTTTGTTGGTGAAAATAACTGAAATACACTAAAGCCTAGCCAACAAAGTAAGAACAGATATGCAACGATGGGGCATGCAGCATAGATGTAGTTAAACAACTCCTCTATCATTCAACAGGTTCATCTGCCTCAAAAACCTTCCTCAGCTTCTCTTCATCTGATTCAAAAACCTTTCTTGCTTGTTTCAGCTCTTCATTCATAGACAGCAGTTCTGTACAGCGGTTAAGTTTTGGCAAGTCCTGCAGAGTATAAAGAATTTGATGAGTCTTAAGTCAACTATCAAAATTATCATGACCTGGCAAACAGCACCATATTTCTTCACACGATGATGAGGGAAAATATGAACTAAAAGAAATTAAATGTGATAATTTGGGAGGCCATGACGCCCGAGTTAAATTGGACCTTTATGATGCTTACAAGGAACTTGGTCCATTGGAGTTCTGTTTTTTTCTTGACTTATGATTCATGGTAATTGCATGAATTATGATATGCAAAATATGCATTATTGACACTATCATGCTTCGGGTCTTATTTATGTATGATATATTTTGTTTGATCTTGTTGGAATGCTCTCTCTCTTCTTCTTTTTTTCGTATGCTGTTATGCTTATTTGTGACTTTTATACAAGCAAGTGTATATTACGTGTTATGTTCCGTGACAGGTAAACTCTTATGAGCCTCAATCTAATCTTCTGAATTCCTTGATTGATTCTAGGTGAGATCTTAATCCTGAATGATAACCTTGATTAGTTTGTTGCCCAGTTGTAAATAAGAGGAAGATAATTCAAGAAAAATTCATAATTCCTAACCCTATGTTTGAGTTTTGACTGCTATGTTAGGTAATCAACAACTACACGAAGACAAGCCACTTAGATGACCCTTTCTGTGTGTTCTATACCAGTTTGAAGTTAGGACAAATTATTCCCATTTTGGTTGTACAGAAAGCATTGGTCACACTGCAGGATAAAGAGTTCTGTATAAAGATACTATACAGATTGCTATCAAAAATTGAATTGGATAGATATTGATTGAAACTTCTAACAATTCCAATGGTATGAGCCTCAATCAGTGACAGCAGGCCTTCATATGTTATGCAAAAAAGCACTTCAAGATTACATGCTGAAAATAGGAAATAGAAGAGTAGATTCTGCCTAGTATTTTCATAAAGTTAGATTCAAATTTATTAATATGAAACTCATTGAGTCCTTCATCCAATAAGGAGTTGTCCAATAAATTTAGCTTTATTCTCAGTGCACATAGGAGTTTGGTGTCAGATTTTTTCGCCCTCTTTTATGGAATAATTTTTTAGTGATTTTATGAAGGACTTCTATTTGTTTTCTGGTGTTTCTCTGGATGACTGTGTCATGGACACAAATAATATAATGAAACATTGCAAAATATCACTCAAGAATTCTAGGTGCCAAATAAAGGTTTCAATAGCAGATTTTATTACACATATATATATACATATATATAAAAAGAAGTTTACCTTGTGAATCAAATACAGGAAATCCTCAACTGATAGCTTTCCCCGCTGTGATCCAATATCTTGAGCTCTATGTACCTTGACAGAAAGGGAAAAAAATGCATAAGGAAACAATCCAAATAATCCATGGCACTCCAAAAATAAATAGAGCCAAAGAAAAAGCTTACAAGTTCTGTGACATACTCCACAACGATGTCCTCCATGAGCGCCACACTCTCAGGAAGTGGCTAATTGCGCAATGGTGTAAAAAAAAAAATTATTAGACAGAAACTCTTACATCTCTAAAAAATAATGAAATAATTTAATGACTAAATTCAAAATGATTAGATAAGCATGAGAAATTATAAGTGTAAGTAGATATAGAGATGGATAATAACACTTACATTAGGATCATCTCCAAAACCATACATCATGTGCTGCACTATAACAACCCAAAAAGATTATAAAAAGAAAATCACAGATAAATTAAAACACTATAAACTTACAATTGAAAGAATTCTTACATTCCTTTTGGAAAACTCCTCTTTTGCGTTTAGATGAAGTTTCTGATGGTTGTGAGGATCCAGTTCTGGGTTTTGATGAGGGTCCGGCAGAGGAATTGCTCATTTTTAGTCAAGTTAACCCTCGTAAAAATCTGCGACCAGAAATATGGATTGGTTCAATGAGCTAAAAAGATAAATTGATAGAAAAATGGTAGGAATTAGGGATGGAACACCCACTTGTTGATGTGTCACACTCGAAATACAACATGCATAGCAAATTCTCAAATAAAATGGAATTCAAGTTTCAAGAAAAGTTAATTTTGAAAGTCTAAATTTTAGAATGGAGTCGCCACTAAAATTTTTATATTTTAAAACAAAAAACTTTGGAAAAATCCTTTTTATAAAAATAATTAGTCTATGAGTCAAAGATGAGTTTGAGAGTCTGACTGTGCATAGGGAAGGTGTTAAGCACCTACAGGACCCATCCTTATGAACATTTATCCTAAATTACTTATACTAAATTTATATGGCCTTAAAATTATTTTAATTACCCTTTATCATATGCAAAAGTAAGAATAAAGATTTCTAGTCCTAATAAAATGGAAATTAAAAAAAAAGAAATTAAAGTTAAGAAAGGAAAATAAAATATTTACAAAGAAAGATTTATCCTAAGAAGAGAAGCTAGGGCCCACGTGACCCGCCAATCAACACCTTATCACCTGCAGAGACTTAAAAGCCTCAGACAACAAACTCTAAATGGCCAATGTTGAGCTTGCAAAGACTTATAGTCTCACGCGATTTGATGTTAAGTTCTATATCTGCGAAGACGTTAAGATCTCACGTGACAAGAACTAGAAGAATAATAAAACTTAAATTAGATAAAAGCCAAATGCCAAAATAATAACCTACAAGCACACAGCAATAATGTCCAAGTGGTTGTATCCAATCAAGTAGCACAGCATTTATGGAGTTACATAGTTATAAGAAAATAAATAAATAAATGAATTTGAAAGGAGGACTTATTAAACTCAAGGTGCTTATTTTCACCTTGCTCGAACCTCCCCTAGTTTTTGCAATTTCCTCAGATCAAATGCACAGAAGAGATTAAGTAAATTAACACAATCAATAAACAGAGCAAACTAAGAAACTCAATCTCCCATAAGGTTAGCAAGAGGAAAAATTACAATGATTAAATCAATATCCATGAAAGCATAACAAGGAGGAACAAGTTGGGTAATCTCAAAATGTCTAGCAAGAATGTCTCTCACCCATAAATCCTAATGTTTGAGGAGCCACAAGACTAGTCATAGAAAAGAATCAAAATATAATTATGACGACCCACAACATTAGAATTATGCCAACGCATAAATCATATGGAATTCCTTTTTCCATTAAAAGGAAATTGATAATTCTTCAACAAGTTAAATTAGGAGCTAAATTGAACAACATATTGCAAAATATTGTGACCTCAAATAAAACTAAATGCCAATAAGCTGTGCATATCATTCCCAGATCTCATCCTAAGCAGTAGAGATCAAGATAACCAGCCCATTCCATAAATCACACCAACTTAAAAAGGCACAAGTTCGTCGGGTAAACATTCAGCACATATTCAGCATCTATATTCTGCCCTCCTATTCTACACATCAATTCACTCCATAAAGACAGAGACCTTTTCCACACATATTCAGCACCCAGACTAATTCAAATAAGATGAAGCCAGCATTCTATATCCACTCAAAACTAGCATTCCAGAATGAGGCAATAGAGAAAAGATTCGAAAGGAAGGAGTGGAAATCGCTAAGGAAGAATTTGCAGAAAGGGGGCCAAAGGAGAGACGGGAAGAGTATATTACCTTCTTCGGTCACTTGCGGCGGCGATGCGGTGGCAGTAAGCGACGACGGCTTCCTCGGGTTGCAGCGTCGGCTTCCTCGGGTTGCAGCGTCTTCCACTGTCTCGATGCTTCTATCTGAGTTGATGCTGCGGCGTGCTCTCTCCGTCTCCTACGACAGCAATGGGTGGCAACGGCAGCTCCGGTGGATACTTGAATCTGCACTCTCTCCCTCGCTGGTTTCTCTCCGAATCCCGGTCTGTTCTCTCGATTCTCTCTCCGTGATTCTCCTTCTGTTTCGATGCCGCGCGGGCTGGTGCGGGTTTCGGCAGATTGAGGGATGGGTGTTGCTGTACTCGTGGGTGTGGTGCCCCTCCGCGTCAAAGGCGGTGGTGGTGGGGATGAATGGTGTGTCTCGGCTGTCTTGTGTGCGGCGTGAGTGAGGGAGTCCGAAAGTGTTGCCGTGTTTTAAGCTTTGAGGCCGGTGTTATGGCTGTCATAATTAAAAATATAAAACAAATTTTAAAAAATTAATGAAAAAGATATTTTTTTAAAAATAAAAAATTTGATGTCTATAAATAATAATTAAACGTATTGAAAGCTTTATTTCTCTTAATATCATTATCATTGATATTGTATTCTATATTAAAATTAATTATAAATATTTTATATTAAAAATTACTTCAACTCAAAAATTTATTTTATTGAAATATTATAAATTTGCATAATATATCTTTTATACTTTAAAATATCAAAATAATATAATGTTAAACTTATGATTTTAAATTAGGTTATTATTATTTATTATTATTAATTTTTTTAATTTTTTATGTTATATATTTAATATTATATGATATAAATATATATTAAATTATTAAAATATGCAAATTTAATTATAATATTAAAATATAAAATTATATATATTTATATATATTATATATAATATAATATTATTTAAAAAATTAATGTCAAGTGGGATTTGTCTAAGTGTTGGGCGAATTATATATAATCTGTCCAATATTTGAATGAATTTGTTTTAAAAAAATAAAAATAAAAAATTATTAAAATTAAGTCATTTGAAATGAATTTTTTTAATTTAATTAATTTTAAAAGTAAATTTTGATTAAAAAAGGCCGTGGCATGGCTCATAGCAATTAGCAAGTAGGAAAGACAATGAGTAATTACGTGTTTTTTTTTATTATTTGTATTTATATTTGTTTAAAATATTTGATATTTGAATTTTAATCATGTTAAAAATAATTGTCATTTCTATTCTTCATATTTGAAATTAGTTAATACTCAAAATATAAAAAAAATAAAAATAATTAATATTAAATATTAAATATTTTATTCAATATTTAATATCTACTTAATTAAAAATTTTAAAAAATTATTTTATAATAAAAAAATTTATATAATTATTTTAAATTAAAATTAATTTTAATATTAATAAAAATATAAAATTTTATTTAATAATATATATTATTTAGATATTAATACTTTATCTACTTATACATATTAAGTAAATATAAAATATTTAAATTTAATATTTACATCCATCAAATATTTTAAAAATAATTATGTTTATTATTTATACTCTATCTAATATTTAATATCTATAAATTTTTTTTCCCTACAAATATAATCTGATGCCATACGTATTAGCAAGTATGATCAATAAAAGCTACGACGTAGTTACATGAATATTTAACACCTTCGAACTCCGTGGTTTGCAAAATCTAAATATGGATACCGAAGCAGAATATTTAGTTAAAAAAATACCGAGAAGGCAAGAAATTGATCCAAGACCGAAAAGAAGTCGTTGAGAAAAGGGTATGAAGTATGGTGACTTGTTTGGTTGCAAACGCATTTGAAGCTTATTTCTTGCTCAACCTCTGTTTCAAATGCGAATTGAAACCAAGTAAGGAATCCAAAATCTGGCCAACTTTGTGGGAACCTAGACGTTATTGGGACTCTTGCTGATTCATGATAGCGCAAGACATTATTGCATAGCTTCGTCCATAGCTATTGGCAAAGTGCGACAAAATAACTTGGAAACAGAGGCAAACAAGAGGTGGCGAGCTTCAATAATGGATGTTGTGTGTTTAAAAAGTGGTATATCCGGAATAGCTCCGTCCATTTCTGTCAATGGGTGTTTGGATGCACGTTCAAATCCATCTCAAGTAAGCGCAGTGGGGCGCTCCACAATGGAGAAATCATCTCAGAAGTCAATGTTTTCGAGATTCTCGTTTAAATACCCTTTAAAGCCTCTGTGGCCAGCAGGAAATGGGAATATCAGGTACAATGTGCTGGCCCTCGACGACGCTGCCTTGGTGGACAAGATAGGAGGGAAAGGTATTCAAGAGGAGGAGGAGAAGAAGAAGAATGAAACAGAAAGAGGTGTCACGGAGCCAGAGGGCCAAAATAGGAATTTGGTCTTCAAGATTTTACGAGTCAACTCTATGTGGACGGGGGAACAAAGGAAGGGAGATAAACCTGGTGCTGTTGAAGATGTGGGAAATGAAGGGGAGAGTTCAGTAAATGATCAAAGAAATGGGTCTACCGGTGATCATGAGGAGTGTGATGCTTGTAGGGTTGATGAGGATGATGAAGCAGAGATTCAATTCAACAGAGATTCGTTTTCAAGGATGCTTCAGAGGGTTTCGCTAGCTGATGCTAGATTTTATGCACAGATGTCGTACCTAGGGAACTTGTCGTACTCAATACCGAAAATCAAGGTACCACATCTTTCTTTTTTCTTCTATTTCCTCATTTGGTTTTAATCGTAGTGAAGTAACATCCTATGTTTATTTGCTCATTTCTTTTATCTATTGAGCTTGGAGATGTCCTTGCAAAGACGATTATGCTAATAACCAAATGGCAAGGTTGTAAAGTTTTCTGTGACAAGCTAATGGGATGTCAGATCTACTTGTGAAGTACCTTCTATTTATTAAATTTTAGCACGTGTAAATTAATGCCAATTGATTGAAATCAGATGTATAGTTTTTCTAGGAAAATTGGCAGATAGAGGGCTCTGTTCTTCATTCTTTGCATATGATCCCGTTGCATTAACATATAATCAAAAGAAGTATTTACAAAGCTCAACCATTCATTTTTTGTTGACATGCAATGTAATGGTTTTAGATATGCAGGAATTTTTTTCCCATATAAAGCACGCGACAATAATTTATATTTTGGGTTTGTTAATTCAGTCAGAGAACCTCTTGAGATATTACTGTCTGCGTTTTGTAACTTCATCAATGGAGAAGATGGAAATGGCAACAGAAGCAGCTGAAAACAATGAGGCATCAGCTGATAATCGAGAAGTAGAGAATAATGAGAAGAACGAAGGAGAAAGAAAAGATGTGAACAGTAAATACAGGATAAGTGTATCTGCTGCTTACCAGGTTGCTGCCTCGGCTGCTTCTTTTCTTCATGCTCAGACCAAGAGCATACTTCCATTCAAATTCTCAAAAGATGACGTTGGTGGTGGTGGTTCACCTGAAGGAAGCAATGCAACTGTTCAGGGTGATGTAGTGTTAAACACAGAGGTGGCATCCTTGAAGGCTACTACTGATTCATTGACAATGGTGGATGCTGCGAAGGAGGAAGTGAAGCAGGCCGTTGCAGATAATCTGAACTCAACTTGCTCATCTCCTTGTGAATGGTATATATGTGATGATGACCAGAGTGGTACAAGATTTTTTATTATTCAGGTAGGGGAAATTATTTGTGGAATATGTTTTTACTTCTTGTCATATAATTATACTTGTTGGTAGCATCTATCAGCTATTCGGTTATTCTTATAAAATGCTCGAAGATTGAGAGTGAAATCATGACCACAGACCAATTAACTATGATGAGAGGAGTGATATTGCACACTTGTATGGGGTTGGATTAATTCATTGCAAATTTAGGATATTTTTTGGGTATCTATGCTTTGGCATATCACAATCTTTACTTAATTCGCAGGGTTCTGAGTCACTAGCGTCCTGGCAAGCAAACATTCTTTTTGAGCCAATTCAGTTTGAGGTAATTGCTAATTTCAAAGTTCACCCATTTGGAAAATAAGATACAAATATACAATTACATATATTTTTCAGGGGTTTGATGTCCTAGTGCATAGAGGTATATATGAGGCTGCTAAAGGGATTTATCAACAGATGTTACCAAAAATCCACGCTCACCTAGAATCTCAAGGTACTTGTGCAACATTCCGCTTCACTGGGCATTCTCTTGGGGGAAGCTTGGCATTACTTGTAAATCTGATGCTGTTGATAAGGCGGGAAGTGCCATTCTCCTCTGTGCTTCCTGTTATAACATTTGGTGCTCCATTCATCATGTGTGGAGGTGATAGTCTTCTGGACAAGCTTGGATTGCCACGGAGTCATGTTCAAGCAATTACAATGCACAGAGACATAGTATCACGTGCCTTTTCTTGTAATTACCCTAATCATGTTGCAGAGCTACTAAAGGCTATTAATGGAAACTTCCGTAATCACTCTTGTCTTAAGAACCAGGTAAAGTGGAAGTGGAGAGTTCCACTTCATTGGGCAGCACAAGTGTCAATAAAACAAAGAAATCCCTTTCATATCAGTCTCTAAATCACTTGTACATGTTGTTTTACTGCAGAAGATATTATATGCACCTATGGGTGAATTTCTGATTCTACAGCCAGACGATAAAGTTTCCCCACACCATCACCTGCTTCCTCCAGGCAATGGTTTATATCTATTAAGTGATCATTTGTGTGAGTGCAAGAATCCAAGGAAGCAACTCCAAGATGCTCAGTTGGTGTTCTTGAACTCACCACATCCACTTGAGATCTTAAGTGACAGGTCTGCATATGGCTCTAGAGGAAGCATACTAAGAGATCATGACATGAATTCTTACCTAAAATCTATAAGAACAATGATTCGTCAAGAACTCAACAACATTCGTAAGGCCAGCAGAGGGCATCGGCGCAAGGTGTGGTGGGCTCTATTAGCTCAACGTGGTGGAACTGATGCTGGCAATGTTGTTGGGAGGTCGATGGAATCATTCAACGTGGGTCAAGATGTGTTCACTTTCTTTGGCATATTACGAATTGGGAAAGAGTCATGGAAAAGGTTCAGTAGGTTAGTGGCATCTCAAAATATTCATTGGGTTGTGGTAATTTTGTTGCCTGCACGATTGCTACTATTAGGGGCATATAGCATTATTAGGACCCGTTGAATATCATAATTCATTAGAGTGAGGGGTCTTGGCTTAGAAGGATCAGTTAGATATATGATTCTTTATTCGTTCATTGATTTCAATTTTGTAAAACTAATTCGTGCCTTGAGCTTAGTAAATATTTGCCTCGTGCTCATCAAGTTCAGTTGAATACACACACACACACACACATATATCAAGTCGGATATTGTCAGGAATTTGTATAATTCTATTCTAAACTACTCTCGCTGTCTCAAGATTCAACATGGCCAAAGTGTTGGCACCCATACTGATTGCTGTGATCCTTCACTTCAAAGATTTTCCTGAAGAGGACTGGTTTTGTCCAAAATGCAGCAAATCTCGATACTCTGCTAGGAAAAGGAAAAAGGGTGTTTTATCTTCAAAGATCAAATAATTTTATTGCTCGAGTCTGTCAGCGCATAGGAAGCTTATTCAAATTTTTATTTCTGCCCATGGCCACCGTGGAATTAGCCCCAATTGTTTTCAGGTAGTTGCCACGGTTCTGTACAATTTTAATGATTAATTGAGTATGGTAATGGTACCAGTTTGTCAAACTGTATTTGCGTTCATGACATCGACTTAAACTTTCTTTTTCTCTTCGAAACATCGAGTTTCTTTGTCATGGCCATCGAAAAGGTGCGACAAAATGAAAATGTTTACGTACGTAATGCCACCGTTAGCGTGATGCTATTCCTAACTTTGGGTGGACTTTTTTGTTTGGGGGGGTTTGATTCTTGAAAGGATGGATTGACATTTTATGTTTATACAAAATTCACTTGTTGGGCGACAAGTTTCTTTTATCGTATTGTGGTTTTCAGGGACACACGACAAGCTTTTTTGTCAAACTAATGGAAGTCCAGTGACCATTAACAATACATCTATTGGCTATTGGGCCCCCAATAACAAATGATTCAAAAATCCTCGCTTACTGTCTCCTTACAATTGTTAGCAATTGGTCCTGTCGCCGGCAACGTGCTCCCATATGGCCATAACCTATTTGTTTACCTGGGATGGTAACGGAAACAGTTAACAGTTAACACTACTTTACTTCTCTTCTAACCTTCAATTCCACCCTTACATATTTCTATGTGATGCAAATACTTGAAAGCAATAGAGAACATCTTAATATCTTTCTTTTTTTCAAATAGAAAACACGAATTTTGTTTGGTCTCAACCCTTATCTACATAACACTTTGGACATAATTTATCCTTTATGTTATTGTAGATTCCAATCTACTGTTCAGTGTCCCTAATGAGATAAAGAGAAAGTTCTGCATGATTCATTGATTTGTTGAAAAAAAACAAAAAAAAAACTAAACTCTGGATATCATGGTACAGCTACCAGTTTTCTTTTTCTTCTTTTAAGAAAAAGGGAAGGAAACTTTTTGAGTCGAAATGATAGTGGCCAGTCTCTAGTACACTGTACACTGGGTTTTCATCCAAACGGCATAGGACTCTTAAAAGAAGCAGAAAATTCGAAGAAACTTTTATTAGCACACATTTCCACTAACTAATTACATTGTACAATTGTCCTTTTGCCCATACGTTCTTGGAGTTTCGGGCGCAATACTCTGTATCCATTTCATCCAATCCTGTTGCACTTTTTCTTTCTTTTTTTTAAATAAAAATTGGGTAAGGTCATCCCATGCTCATTTCTTGAAACCCAATCAAAAAGGAATCTGACTCAATAGCACCACTTCTTGGTTAATAAATACACATATTTTCAAAACCCATTAACATTCCGATCTTATGCTAGCAAACTTGATTGTCCACTTTGCATATGGTGACATAAAAACCATTCAAAATGAGTTGTAAAGGGAGATATTGTTAATTTCAGACTCAGATCTCAATAAATACAGTCCCCCCTTTTTTTAGCTCAAAATGAAAATTCGACTCCCATTTCCCAACTACTCAGAAAACAACATAAATTTTTTGGACCTTTTCTTTTTTGAATTGTGATTGATTGTAACCTTCTACCCCTATATATTAGAAAGAGTTAAAATAAATAAAATACAAAAAAAAAAAAAAGAATTTGTCAGATAATTGATCCAGCATTAGTTATGACAAAGAGCTGTAATAAGAAGACCCTATAATCCATCATTGTCTATGTCCATACACAGTGAAGAAGGCACATGATATGATAAAATCACATGGTGCCACTGACATCATCATATCTGGCCACGACTTCCCTCTTTTCTATGTTCCCAACATTCAAACATCACGTGTTCATTTCCCTCAAAAAAACCATTTTTATTTCTATTTATCCCAATTTCAACCCCAATCATCCCAAAACTATTTGTTTATAACTTTAATGCCTTCCTCTTAAGTCAAGTCACAAGTATACTCTACACAAGGGTATTGATGTCATTCTACAATGATGGAACACATACAAAAAGAAAACCAGGAAAAAGTATCTGACTACAAACCAAAGTAAATAAATTATATAAAGTTTCTGAATACAAACTTAATAAAGTAGTAAAGAACGGGTACCCTCGTGAGATGCGCCTTTTCTTTCGCCACAAGATATTAAATTATGCTTTCAAGATGAATATGAAAATTTATATAGAATGCTAAATTGAATAAGATAATGTTATTACGTCTGAGAAGCAAGTCAAGAACACTACGCTTATAATCCATGCTTTTGCAGAGTTTTGGTGGTGTCTTTAGTATAAATATGAATGATCAAGATGTGCGAGGCATGTTTTCCTCGTTTCCACCAATGACATTCGCTATTCTAAATCTGGATAAATAAACAATCCATATCTCACTTTTCTCTAGCAAAATGAAAAAGGAAAATAATAATAATAATAACACTAACCCTTTTAACACAAAATGCTACCATAGCACTAGCTGTGCAATGGCTATGACCTATGGAATTATAATAAGACAATGAATCCAGCTATATACCAGCAAGGGAAACAAATTCAACCAAAACCGTAGATTTTGACCCTTTTTTTCAAATGGAGTGCGATGATGTCATTATAAAATTCGGATGTATTTTGAATTTGCCTTATAATCGTAGTGGCGAAGAAGTGTGTTATTAGTTAATTACTATTACTGATCTTTTCTGATACTTTTTGAAGAGATCATACTGCTTGGAATCCAAGGAACGTGTGAGAAGTGAGAAAAATGAAATAATACAATAACTTAAACCAAATATTTTGGGAAAGCTAGCCCTCACCTCAAAACCATCTTGATAATATAAAAACCAATTACATTCTCTAAATCGGTTTCTGGGTGAAAAATGTGCAAACATAATCAAATAGTAATAAGCTATGGATATGAATATATTTTCCTTTTAAATCCTTTTCATTGCTATGGAAAAGGGACATATATAGTTAGTTTATAGTGGATAAAAAATTAAAAATCATTAAGCTTAATACGCATTGAGAAATTAAGGCACAATCGAGGAAAAATTCAACTGTTACAGAAACTGAAGCATGGTTTAGTATTTTTTCTGTTTATAGAGAAGTTCCCAAGGGCCAAGGCATAGAAATATTTGTTATTTTCTCCTCATTCTTGTTCTTTAATTTTATGCCAAGCTTGAAACTTGTTTCACACATTCACATTATAGCTCCCCCAAACCAACACATTAATAAGTAGGAGTTAATTCAAAATAAAATGTTTATTCTGGCAACAGTTGTATATCCTTGTTGCAGAGTGACAGGATGCAGAACCCCTGTTGAATTACAATAATACTACTTTTGCATGATAGAAGAAACAGACAGGCTTTACCTTGTATCAGAAGCCACGCCTCAAACCCATTTCCCACTATTAGGCTTTGGAGGTTGAAGCCTTCATTGATTCCCAGCAACCTTCTTTAAGATCTCCACCCATAAAAGCTAAGCTACAGTTTTTTCTTTGTTTTCTTTTGCTACCTTGGGCTGTTTGGCTGGCCTAATCACCAACGCCTTAATTCCCTTCCTATGAGTATGACTGCTAATTAATGCTCGGTTTTTATACAGGAAGTGACTATTTATGAAACAAAAGGCAAAGGAAGATGGTGGTGGGGAAGTGGAACCCCTTCATCATATTCATGTCATGGCAAAGAGAGAGCTGATTTGACATTTCCTTTATATATAACTCTCCTTTGTTTTCTTGTATTGAGTGTAGATCAGACTCTTGCTTTTGTTGTATATATGCAGACCACAGAAAAAAGAACTGACAAGTGACAAGTCCTTTTTCCTCTATGCACAGCTTTAGAATGTCCTTCAACATTTTGCATCTCCGTAATATGGCCACGTTCAAATAACCTCATGCACTCAGTGTCACAACATTACTACCACTAGCAGCAGCATGTGGTTATTTCCATGAATAATGTCTAAATAGGCACGAAAGGGGTACAAGAGTTCATCTGTTCATAGGATGCTGCAACATTTTTGGTGGATGCAGAAAAATAAGGGAAGAAAAATCTAATAGAATGTCAGAGAAGTCAGGTTCTTAGATAAACTAATCAGAGAAAAATTAAATGCGAAGCACATAAGACGTGGGAAAAAGCCGAGGGCAGCAGCTGTAGTCTGTGATTTCTCTCGCTTTCAATTACTCTATTCATGGCTACTGCTGCAACAGCAACAATAAAGGCAGTATTTTCATACACCAAAAACAAAGCCTTTTTTTATTTTTGCATCAGAAACAAGAGGATGAAGTTGAACCTGAAACCAGATTTCTACTTTATTGCCGTTAATTAAAAGCGAAATTTAAAGGGAATTCATTGAACCGAAGTGAAGTTGAATAAAGCTAATGGCGCCAATTTCCGAAACTAGTGAGTTGAGTACTGATATTCTGTACATGTGATAGATAAAGATGACTACTAATAAAGGAAGATGAAAACGAAAAAAAGGTGACAAAATTTTCCGGCAGTCTAAAAATTTTCTTTTTTTGTACAACCAAACAATTGAACGAGATTCCCCTGTGCCGGTGAGAATGTTCCCAAATATCTGTATCCACGACCACCAATTCATTAGCAGCTCAAAGCCTCGTACTTGACCGGAATTGGATGGTTAAATCCAGCTTGCGAAAGCAAATTCCCGACCGCAGCAAGATCACGGCAAAATACACCTTGGAAAACCGAGGAATTGGGAGTGGTAGAAGACACTGTGGATTTATTATTTTCCATGGAACAATTACTCCGATCGGTACCCAATTTGTCTGAGATGGAGGACTCAGCTGCTTGTGTGGCTTGTAATGCTGCCGCTGCTTTCTTCCTCTGTTTTTCAGCAGCTTCCTCATCCATGATGGTAGACATTACACTTGTGTAGCCCTTCTGAAGCAATCTGTAGAGTAACAAAGCTGACATTTTAGCTCTTTCCTTAACTGATTCCAGATCTCCTTCATCCGCAAGCTCGCACCGATCAATAAAGTTGGTAGCTTTATCAGGCTTGTGTCGTAAACACAGCAATAGATGAGCTCTCTCCAACTCCGATCGAGAACACCCACGTCGCAGCCCAATCAAAGCATAGTAATCCACGTTACTAGTTTCTCCAGAAGCAACCCTTCTCTTCAATTCCTGAATTTTTGTGGTGAGAGCGCAGAGTTTCCCAGGAATCTCTCTGTATCTCACGTTGTGACGCTTCCACGCAGGACCCGGAAGCTTTCGATCCCGCAGTATCGAATTGTACAGAAGTTTCAAGTGTTCGAGATCGTGTAAGCAATCTGGCAAGCATCGAATTGTTTCCAGAAGGGAAGCTCTGGTATCCAGAGCTTGAATGCAGGATGGGTCGAGAGCCAGAGTCCGATTACAATCGGCAATGGACTCTGCAATTCGACTGGCGGAGCGGTAGGCGGAGGCTCTGTGCATGTAGCATTCGGCGAGAAAGCCTTGCGGGGCGCCACGGCGGCCGTCGACGATTTTGGAGAAGTGACGGATGGCTTCGGAGTAGAGTCCAGCGTCGAGGGCGGCGAGGGCCGCCGTCCGACGGCGGAGGAGAAGCTTGATGTGGCTGAGCAGTTGGGTGACGCTCTCGGACTCGGTGAGGAGGGTTCGAGGGGGAGTGGAGGGTGGAGGGTTGGGAGCGTCACCGTTGAACGGAATGGTTGTTAAGGAAAAGCTGTCGTCGGACCAGCACACGCTTTCGCGGCGGAAGGCGTCGCTGGCGAGTCGTTTTCCCGTTTGGAGAAGAACCATTGCATCCTCCATTAGACCTAGATGGCAGCATGCTTTGCCCAAAACCAAGTATCTGTAATTTGCAGTCCATACAGGAACCAAGTCAAAATCGTTGAACATGTAGCGTTTTTTTAAACACATTTCTACTGTAAAGAACTAAACAAATACATTGTAATAATCAGAGCTATTTAACATCTGAAATTCTATGGGCATTCAATTCAACAGTAACCCAGTACTTACAGTTTTGTATACTCTGTTTTTTTTTTTTACTTAGGAAAAGGAAAGAAAAATGTTTGAAGTTAAGCATACAAATTACTGTTTATTTTATTGAATTAAAATAGAATGCTAAGAAACAGTAACAGTTGTGCACATGAGAGAAATCATAACAGTAAACAGTGCACATGAGAAAGTTGGAAACCATTTCATGATGGCTGGCACAGGCATTTACTGAAAAACCTAAATAAGATGCACACCGATCTGATCTGAGTCTTAAAGAAAGTCATTAAAAGCAGAACCCAGAATTGAAGAAAGCCCATTTTAAAAGGAACAAAAGGCTAGAAGAAAACAGGGACAGGTTGGGTTGCAAAACCAATGGAACAGAAGAGAATAATGAGAGGGTGTTAATTTACCTCCATTGCCCTTCCTTGTCGCAACTTTTACACAGTCCTGCCATGACCTTCTTCTTCAAGTCTGAGACAGAGAAGCACTTGAAACTCTGATCCCGACCCGGCAGCTCTGAGGAGGAGGAGAGGAGTTTGACCCCCTCCCTGGAAAGCTGCTGAGACGAATTATCAGAAGAAAAGGAGGCAGAGTCTTCGTTTGCCATTTTGAGGCTTGGAATGTAATCTTGAAGCATATCAGCCACCTCCTTGAAGCGCCGCAGAAACAGCAGACACCTCGCTTTCAGCTCCAGGGCCTGGTCTAGGCGTGGGGAGATGGCTAGAGCCGCGTCTACTAGGTTCAGAGCCGTAGCGATTTCGCTCTGTTCTTGGGTCGCAATCAGGCTGCGAGCGTCTTTTATGTATTTCTCAACAATCTAAAGCAGAGACACAAGACAGACATATTAATGTGGGTTTCTAAAGATTTTCAAGAACCAGACAATAGAAACAAGAATGAAAATTAAGAAAAAATAAATGGTGAGAAAAAAGGAGAAAGCTAACCTTACGGTTGGTAAGCCACCAGTGCTTCTTTTCGGTAGCGTTGGGGGAGGGCGTAGTGACGGCCATTGCTGTTTGTTTGAAGGTGTTGAAGCAGAAGATTGAATGTGGAATTGAACCATGAAATTATGAAGCCCCCTTTTTCTCTCCCTTAACTTAAAGCAGGCACATATTTCCTGTGCTCTAATAATGAGGGAAGAGAAATATATAGCGGGCCGGGTGGGGGGAATGAGAAGTGAAGACTGAAGAGGGGAAGAACAGAGGAGGGATTTTAAAGTGTTAGGAATTCATGTAAATATTGGGAAGGTGGTAAAGAGTGAGAGACAAGAGAGAGAGAGCGTAGAGCGCAAGCCTTGAAAGAGAAATTGACAGCTTTGACCCTTATGGAAAGCTTTCATCCCTCAACTCAATAGCTGGCATCACACCACGCATTCTCTCTCCTTCACAGCCAAAGCGGCTTGTAGGTCTATGACCCTAACATTTATGACATATTTTTTTCAAATAATTAATTAATTAAAAAACAGAGGGGGAAAAACTCCAGCAATTTAGTGGAAAAGTGAGGAAAGCAGGTGCAAAAATAAGTCAAGTAAGATGGTTAAAAATTTCTGACAAAAGTAAAATGGCATAATTACCCTTTGTTTCGTTGACCATTGACCAACGTGATTGTCATCCTTAGGAGTTATGAGTATGACTTTGAAACTGTTGCGTAAGCGTTAACGCCCATAATCAACTCTCAGTTACTCAATCGGAAAGGGTGAAAGAGTAGTTACGCATGTGACTCGCGAGCTGCCAGCAGTGAGCATGATGATCCAAATTAACCTCTCCACTTTTCTTACTCCCAAATACTAAAACAAACCTTCATCCTCGACAGTTTACACGTTCAAATACCTCAAAACTTTCTACAACTTCATACATGACCTTATAACCAAATCACTTTTCTTTTCTTTTCTTTTTAATTTATTTTTTCAAAAAATAGGAAACATATATTAAAAACAACAATAGGAAACAACAGCACAGCTGGCCTCAGCCCACACCAATTTTCCTGGAAAAACTACCCCAAATAATAAATCAGCTACAAAACAACACACAACAAAAGATGAGACATAAATTTTTTTAATTTAAGCATTCTCAAATTACATTGAATTAGCATCATCAAGGTAAAGTTTTTTTTTTATTATTACATGAATAAGATAGTTACCGCATTAATCAACAATTTGTTAATATTATCCTTTTACATTAAATTCACCTTTAATTAACCTTTATAGCATTACTCTAAATTTTTGGGACTAATACTGTTTTCTTCATTTGAAGTAATGCTTTTTTATTTGAATTATTGCTACAAAAATATTCAATTTATTGTTTTTATTGCTTATTGTTTTAAATAAAAAATAAAGTTTCTTCTTAGAAATGGAAGAACAAAAAACTCAAGAATATTTTTTATAAAACAATACTCCAATTTAAAATTATTAAGTTACCTACACCTTCTTAAATACATCTCATCTTTAATAATTTAATACTATAAATATTTTGTTTTATAAGATTTCAATCATATTACCTGTTATAAAATTCCATTTAAAAAAATTGACAGCAATCCAAAGAGGCTTATAGTACTATGATTTGGCCAAAATGCCATTTTGATAAATCATATAAGACATTATGGTTCAAGTTAAAAAAAAGAAAGAAGAGAAGCAGTAGAGGTGAAGAATTGTGAGAGGCGAGAAGCAATAAAAATTAGTTTGTTTTCAGTTTTCAACTGTTGAAGCAGTCATATATATTTTATAATAAGTTGGGGAAAGAAATTATATATGTTGTTTATTGTTGATTCTACAACAAAAGGCTTAAACTTGAGTTATATAGCTGAGAATGATGAGCAGAGCATCCTACCAAGTGACGCCTTTGTTGATGAATATGGCATAAGAAATTTGTGTACGCAAAAGCAGAAAAGAAAAGAGAGGATGCACGGGGCATAAGTGGACGAGAGGGAGGGGGAATTAGTAATAACCAGCGAGGGATGGAGGAGCGTGTTTATACTTAAAGATGGTAAGAAAAGCGAGTCTTGTGAGTGAAGACACAAGAGTCATGCTTTTTGTGAAGGTATGGATAGCTTTGCCTTTTATTTTCACCGACACTGATTAATGAACGCTACATAATACGAATTTTTTTAAATATTTTCTCATTTTATTTGTGTACCAATTTATTATATTTAATTAATTAATTATTTATTTTATAATATATAAAGTTATTAATATAAAATAAAAAATTAATTAAATATTATGAATTAATATATAAATAAGATGATGTAATATATATAATTAAAAATTATTTACATAATACATATATTATACACGTTGCTATTTGCCATGTCTCAACCCAATGTCTCCAGGTGGCATTCTTGGTTTTGGGTCCCACCTATCCCATTCACTCCAGATAACCCTCAGTTTTCGGGCTCCCCTGCCCTTTGTTTTTCTTGTTTGTTTCGTTGGTTTTCAGCATATCTGCTATATGTATTATTGTGACTGTGAGGATAGTATAATTTTCTTATCACAACACTCGTAATTTGAGCAATACATAAACCTACGCAAAGGGGAAGCTTTTCTTATTTTCCTTTTTTACTGATGAAGAAGAATTATTTGTGAATAATTATATTATACCCCAGTTTCCTCTGAAATCATGTTGATCAATAAGCCAAAACAAAATTCACTAATCTTAATTATCATTCATATGAATTTAATTTGTCATATAAGATTGTTAAATGAATTGTTCCTGACAAAAACGGGGGAAAAAAGAATGAAATTTTTGAATTTAGTTTAGACTGAAAAATATAGATGGTTGAATAAGATATTTTTTAACGAAAGACGCTTTTGTTTAGGAATAATTAAAAAGATGTGATTTTGAAGAAGAGAATCACGTGATTGCTGTGTCAAAACAAATCAGGAATGTGATTCAAAGGAAGTCATGACGTTGATTACCTAAATTAATTAGCATCACATCGATTTGACATAGCTTGGATTTTGCAGTATCTTTACTTGCCAACAATTTTACATAATATTATTAGCCGATGCTTTTAATAAAATGATGAACGATAACAAGTCCGAAGTTACTGGGACAAACCGTTGATCCTCAGATTTTGTCCGATTTATTGAGCCTCTCACCTCTGCATCTCTTTGATGATTATTCCTGCTGCTTTGTCTACTTTTGTAAAGAAATCTCTCATAACGTGAGATGATAATAGGCGATTAGTTCCAAATTAAATTTGAAAAGGTAGGCATGAGTTTAAGGTTAGTTCTACTCTTGGACAAAAAAGAAAAGGTTGTGCTTCTAGACGTAATGTAATAAGATGGATGGAGATGAGATCCAACCATTAACAAGTAACTTCCTTGTTTGTACTAATTCCTACACGCTAGGAACAACTGGACCCATGGATAATTTATCTCATTCTGCATGCGCGCCAATGTTTTGTTGCTTTCACTCTCACATGCATTAACACACTGGATGACTTATTGAGTTATAACAATTTCAAATTCTTGCTCATATATATTTCAATTGTAAAAATATTTCAAATAAACTACAAGATTAATTAAAAGATTCATACACACACACGTACGTATCCTTGCTGAATTGTTGCAAGTATTTGAAAACCCAACTTCGACGAATAATCCTTTTTATAATTAGTTGATCAGGACTAGTGAGAATCTGAGAAGAGCCAAGTTTCAAACTCAAGGTGAAATAGTGAATATAATTAGATGTGCTGTAGTATTCATATAATTATTTTGTAATCCTTGTGTGGTGAAATTGAAACCCAAGAGCTAGCCCCAGACTCTGACGTCTATCCATTAATCTAATCACGTCACTATACAATACTAAGTAATGGTTGCGCAAGGAACACCCTCCTTTATTTATTTTTAAAAAAGAATAATTCAAGGCTGACAACTTTGATTAACAAACAAACTTATTAACAGCACAAGAAACATGATTCACAAAAACAGATAATTAAAAATTAAATCTCCCCCTCATATATTTTCCTTTTCGGTGTGAGAGAAGATTGAAAGAAATTAAGAAAGTTAAGTAAAAGTAAAATATTTGTGAGATTTTTAGATACATATATTGTATCATTTTATTTATACAATAATTAATAATATTTAATTAATTTTTTTATTTTATATTTATAAATTTATATATTATAAAAAATATAAATTAATTAAATATATTTGACTAACACACACATAAGTTAGCATAATACATATTATTAAATTTTGTTCAAAATATTTATATTTGTATGGATGTTTCTCCAGAGGTTAGGGACAATAGTGGGTCTACAGAGGGTTGGTTTCTAGCACAAACATGGATGCAACCATGCTTATGCTGGAACAGCTGAGGTTGTAATCGTTGGGGCCTACGCTTCGTTCTAATGCTAAACGACACGTTTTATCGGTACAAGTCATCAATTGAGAGCAAAATTCAAAGGCATGCGGCATGCCCACCACGGGGTCCCACTTTTTATTTCCTACTCATGCAGTTAAATAATATATCACAGCTTTTAATCTTTACGATTTTTTCAAATTGAAAAAGTTATAAAATGTATGAGATTCATATTATTGTAAAATTTATTATTCAAACTGATGAATAGCTGGATATTTAAGCTTTACTTTCAAGGCAAACGGGGGAATGATTTTTTGAATTAACCTCTGACAATCAAATTTATTTCTAGTAGACTAGAATAATAATATAGTAATTCAAAAAATTTAATCTGCATACCTTTAAAAGAGATGCTATATATAGATGGTTAGGTAGTAGAGAGCTATGCGAGATTCATAGAAAATTATGATGATAGAAATATATTACTCGTCTAGAGCAATAGTTTATGTACGAAATTTAATAAACAACATGGGAAATTGGTGGGTCTCTCTATTGATAATGATATTTTTTCAAGGGTGGCTTGAGTTCAACTGACTCAGTCAATCATCAGTATTAAAAATTATTACAAATAAAATATTGAGCATTTGAGCATTTATTATATTTCCTTAAAATTGCTCGCGCCGTTAATTTCGAGTGGGTTAAAATGGGGTTCAAATCTTTCTTGAGGGCCCCATGTATCTGACAACAATTTGTGTACTCCCATTTTATAAATGTCAATGAATTCGCTCCTTTAATGTTATGTCCTTTATCAGCTTTCAGCAATAACTAGTTCCAACCATTTCAATTGGGGCTGTTTTGCCCTTTTCTTTTCTCTATATTTTTTTAACATAATAATAATAGCATAATTTTATAGCAATAATGTCGCAATAATAAAAAAGATATGATTACTTCATCACAACAACAAAAGAGGTGATAAATAAAATTATGAATATCAAATAAAAACGAAAGAATTCAAAATAAGAGAGACTAAAAGTCATATCAAATTTAGATGATAATTATATATTAATATTAAAATATGTGCAAATGAAAAATGGAATGATGAAAATTAAAGGAAATCAAAATCACAAAAAGTTAAGGGGAGACTTCTATGAAATTTAGATGTTGATAATATTATGTATTCATAATCAAATTTTTAGGAAGGAAGAATGAAGTGAAAGTTAAGTGTTCTTAAAAACAAAAGTGTTTAACCGCTGAATAGATATTTAGTGTTCTCTTGTACCACCAAATTTAGGAGAACAAAAATTTTTGGGATGAAAACACTTACTTTCTTTTTTCATTCCCCCTTTAATTTTAAAATATACAAACAAGGAGAAAAATTCCATTCCATGGATTCCCATCCATCCAGTAAGTGTTAGGGGAGACATAATGGGAGGCATGCTTTTGAAATTTCTTCGCGCGGTAGGTCTGTTTTAAATTGAGTTTCATTTTTTAGTGTGAAAAAATACATATACAGGCCAGGAATTATATTCCAAAGTACCGTTTTCAATATGAGCCAAAATCCGTTATACTCATTTGAGTTCTGTGAACAACACATGCTGTGTCCCAACTTCCTTATACAAATGAAATGACTGGTTTTACTGAGTGTTGGCATTTAGATCACTTCCTATTGCGAAAGTCTAAGTCCCTACTCCTTATTATTGGACACTAAAGGATAGGTGCAGGCATAATTGGTCCTTTATTTTTTCTCCCTTTACTTTTGGATCTACCCTTCTTATTTCGTTGTCATTCTACTCCTATTATTGCCAATTATTATTTATCCACATGTAAAGTCCATGGCCCTTCGGATGCAACTGTCTGAAATAATACCTAGCATTTCCTTTGGTTTTTTCGAATCTTCTTTTTCTCCTTATTATTCTTTTTTCTTTTATTTAAATATTATGTGCTAATGAAAGTCCTGTTGACTTAAACTGGAGAGAGAGAGAGAGAGAGAGAAAAAAAAAAAAGAATGAATGACCCACAATGTTAATCAGTGTTCATGCTACATCATTGTTATTGTTGGGCTTCCAGCAAACGAGGAGTGTGATAGCATGTGTGTGTGTGTGTATAGCACACTCTTCTAAATTGAAAATTCAAGGTTCTTAATTAAGTATCACTCGGCTGGAAACGTTAACTATATCAGGTCTCCGATTATTAATGTCTTTTACATTTTTCCGTCTAAATGCATATTATTTTTTAGTAAGAATCTTTTTGATATTTTAATAAATATACAAATTATGATTATGTTAGAAAGATAAAGTATGAGCCATTGGTCTAATATCCGAAACAAGCTTAGAATTTAGTTAACTTCTCGAATAATTGATCATTCTTTTTTTCTCAATCCTCCACTTATCACTTTCTTTATATGACATTTGTTTTATTATCATTGTTAATATCTGCTCACTATCAAATCTCATGCTTACCGTTACAGCATGTGTCAAACATTTTTTTTTTCCTAAATTATTTCTTCCAACGCCCGGACTAATGTAAATACCCAATACCTTCCAATGATTGAAACAGGTAATTTGATATATAATTTGTACCGTTATTTTACCTCTCCAAGAATGTTTGACCTAGTTCTTGAAGGATTTGACATATTCCCTTGGACCTTCCTCGTAGATAGTTAGGGGGCTCTCATCAAGACTTTCTATATAAGATTCATCATATTTTTCATATGGTAAGAGATTGACTATTTTTATTAGATTAAACCTCCATTGATATGTTTATGAATAATTTTTGTACGTTGAGCCAAAAAGTAGTAAAATATTGAATTTAATAAATTTTAGTTTGTAGATAAATGCTTGGATATGGTATTGTATATGATTGCAATATGCACCTAAACGTAATTAATTAACTAACTAACTATGAAATAGAAGTTTAAGAAATAAAATCTCTCTCTTATTATAAGTATTTATATATATGAGTAAATCCAAATTAAATTCCCAATTAATGAGGCATGCGCAGCTGTATTTGAAATCCTAATAATTACGTACTAAACATTCCTTTTGTTAATGAGGGAGATAAAGCACAAAATGGAACTACTTAATTATTGGTTAACTAGGTACACATGGCAGAAGAGCATCGGCAATGCAATGATAACTGAAATATTCCAGAAGGTAGCTAGCTCATTAATGGCCGAATAATGAAGCTTAGGATGCTCCTAAAGTTGCCATGTTGCCAGGTTGGGCATTGGTTATTAATACACAGTAAGATCCTTTAGTGCTTGCAAAATGCCAAATTGAAATTGCAATAGTAAGGAGTTATTATTGAAGGAAGAAAGGGGAAAGGAAAGGAGGTTAAAATTTAAGAAACGCTCGGATTCTCAAAGACATGTTTGTATAGAAGGAGGCAAAAGTGTTGGATAAGGTTCTTTCTAAATGCGCGATGCACGTCTTCTCATGCTCTCTTTTATCTGGCGGCACACTTATCAGTTATCACTATACTGTTATGTGCAGTCATCTAGTTATCTTTAAAAAGTTAATTATTCTGTGAGCAAAAGCCCAGGGAAGGTCTGTGGGATGCATGTGTGTTTTGGATGAAATTTCACGTGCAGATGTTGACCCATGTGCAGCTTTGGCTTTGCAAGCTAATACTAATACACCAATAGAATTATACTAATAATACTGCTTCGCTCTCTCCTCTGCCTCAAATCCCCAACAAGCCCACCTTCTTCACACCTCTGCTCCATGCTTACCTCAAAAGTTTCCCAATAATGCATCTCATCACTAATTTCAAATTCAAATTTTCAGACATACCACAAGCTAGCTAGCTTATATTCACATCATTTAATTTCTGTTTCCTAATAATTATGTATATATTATTGTTTGTTTTTTAAATGACAATTATGTGTTCTTTTCCAAGTCATCCTCTGCACTCTTAGTTTTTATAAACTGGATCTGTTTTATATAAGAAAAATATATAGTGTGATTCCAATATCATATATTGGACTAGATTAATACTAAAATATAGTTCTAAAGTCTTTTCATTATTTTTTTTTTTTTGGGGTCAACTACCAATAATATTCTAGAGTCTGACGTTTGGCACATGAGGCAATTATTAATAGAAAGGTCAGACAAACTAAGTAGGGGAGAGATGATTCACAAAACAAAATCAATCTTTGATCGAGTTGTACACCTTACATATAATTAACTGAATTCGATGCTGCAACATTTAAAAAAGAAAGAAAGAATCCTCTTCGTTATTTTGTTGGGGGATCACTAATTTTCTAAGATATTTGATAATAAATGACAATATTGCGAGTTACACATCAAACTCACCCATCTTTATATTATGTGCGTCACGCGCATAATGAATAGTATACTATGGTACGCTTCTTAAATAAAATGAAATAAACGAATTACATATAGAATGAAAACAATATGACAACAGTTGAGGTTGAGAATTTGAAAAAGAAAAAGAAATATCAAAAGCTATATATATATATATATATATATATATTTTGTGGCGGTTAAGGAAGGTGGCATCATATAGATTATAGAGGCGGCCCCAAGAGAAGGGTGGTGACTGGTGAGCTAACGTATGAAAGGGGATCTCAACGACAAAGAAAAAGTAAAGGCAAGTAGGCAACTAGCTAGTTGCCATATCATTAATTAAATGGACATGTAAATTAAATGCAAACCATGTACAAAACTGAACAATATTGGATTGTTTCAAATTAATGTATGTTTAGTGACTTTTTTTATATAATAGCTAGCTATCTCTTCTTACATAATATTATTATCTTAGTTTTTTCACATAAGAGAGGATATAAATTTGTTGACTCTGCTTCGCTATTATTGGTAATTCATCAATCCCTTTCCAACATTTTGGACCACACTAAATTAATTGGTATTACCACTTAATTTTCTCAACCCACATTCATATTAATCTTATGGTGTAAGCGCCACCACTTAAAAGTTGCCCCTTATATATTATTCACTATTGTCTACAGGTTTCACGTTCACGCTAATCTATTTTGGTACATTCAATATTAATTTGCAGTTTTCCATACTGAAGATGTATTAAGAAAAGCTAAGACTGATGGATCCCATAGAGGGAAGGGCAGAGGGGTCTCCCAATAATTGGAAGGAATGAGGAGTGGAAAAGTAGGGTTCAAGTTTCAGATCAGTGATGCTTCACACCCCCATAAACTGCACAATTTTTTTTGGTTATCGATTTGTTGTTTGAGCCCACCCCAATAAGTCAGCCTTTGCTAAAGATTTATGCTTTGAATAATAATAGTGGAATGGAAAAAGAAAAGGTCTTTTAACCTAGTTTTGCTTGCTCCATCCTCTGTTTATTCCTTTTGTTTATGGGAAAGATATATTCCCCCTCTGAAAAGCATCAACACTCCATCAAGCTTGATTTGGAGGAGTTCAAAAGAGAAACTTGAATTGAAAGTCAAGCATAATTTTAGAATGTATTCAAGTAAACATTCTGACGCATGATTTATCCACTTTTGCACTTTTGTTCACATGAGAATATTTTCCCAACCAACAAAAAAAGAGGTAGAAAAAGACTGAAATATAGCATCAAAATGTGTTTCCCATGTTTTGATTAACTACGTCTGGTTCGTTCTTTACTGTATACTGATATAAATAAAATCAGGTTATCTTTTTCTGGTATAAGTTGTTGAGGAATTGCACTTCCACCATAATGGGGTGTAGGCATGCATCTTGAACAGTGAAGTGGTTGTTCCAGTTGCAGCTGAATTATACAGCAACCATTTTTGTCGACACATCATTAACCAAATAACATGAGGGGTCATTCCTCTCTTGTCATTTTTTTGGCAAAGTTGTGTGGGGTATGCCATTGTTGGCCAAGCACATGCCAGGTGGAGTCATCAGTCACATGTCACTCACATGATTCATGATTGCCAATGCCTGCAAACTTGTATCTTCAGAGAATGAGTGAATGACCATAACATATATCATCAAACATAACCCCACCCATCACCCAACCCAACTACTTCTGCTCTCTCTTCTTTCCTCATTTGGAAATACAAAACCAGTGTCCAGTAACCCCTCCGCTATAATTCTTTTCAAATTATTTCCCCACATACCCCCCCTACTGTCTAGAATCTACATACTTCATTAATTTATCATACTCTTATTATTTTTTCCAATCACTTATTATTTACAGTCTCAGCCAAGCTCTCAAGTAGTGTAAAATGAGGCGGCCATAACTCATGAAGATCCAACACATGAGGGAGGGTTTACACGTGTAGAACTGTAGAATGTTACTGTTATTCCATCATCTAAAAAGAACAAACTGATTTGACGATTCATTTAATTGAAAAAGTCTGACTGTTCTATCAAATTATCATAATTTTTTATTTAAGATGCATGCACAGCCCCATCAGATAGATTGGATCTGTGTGGTTTGACCAAACGTGCCTTGGATTATTGAGCGATTTGACGAAAGGCAATTAGTCAAAATTGTACAAATTACAGACTTGCTTTCTGGATGACTCTTCCAGAATCTACAGGGAAAGTAATCAAATCACAAAAATGGAAGTTTTGGGTGAACATTAATGTTGCCTTACAGAAAAACATCACAATTTTTGTTCTTGAAAGTAATTAATCACATAGCTATTAGTGTATTGATTCTTGAGGGCGTTGATACATTACTAATTGGTGTTTTTTTTTTTTTGTTGAGATATCTTGTTAATTAATGTGTTTAAACTAATTATTTAAATAAAGTAGTTTTGAATTTAAAAAAATTAATAAAATAGTAATTTTTATTAAATATTTTCTTAACCCAGGGACACCGGCTGGTTACAGAACCCATTTGACATTTGTTTTTACCTCGGAAAAGGGACGAAGTCTGACAGCCAAGCTTAGTGCCTCAGTCGGTGGACATGGTCACCAAAATGGAAGAATGGGAATTATTTGGTCCAACACCTGACCACAGTAGAGTAATTCAATTGCATATTCTCCTAATCCGAAATTGAAAATAAACTGTATAGTATTTGCTTATTATCCTCTCCCAAACTGATGTTGGACAAGAAATCAGAAGAGGTATGAAATGTTGTGAGAGATATGATTTTGGATGTGAAGCCCCCATTCTCATTACCACTTACCAGTCTTGGGATTGTAAGTACTCTGTTCTATTCATAATACGCACAAGGGAATTGTAAATTAATTAAGTAGAAAAGATAAAAGGAGAAGTGAATTAATATATATTGTCTATAACAACAATCACATATATCAATCTGTTATTTTTGTGATTGATGAATGTAGCATATTCAGTGTTAGGATGCCATATCCATTATCCACACAGCTTGCGCTTTCAATTCAGGGTTGCTTGGAACCAAAATGGCAAAATCCCTTATAAATGTGCAACCTTGAAATCTAATATTTGATACTACTCACATAAATGTTGGGAAAGAAAGGGACAGCAGTGGCAGTAGACATTAGTCATGTAACGGATATTCCCAAACTTTCCCCATTGAATTAAATAAAATGGATAGAAAAGAATCAGGACTTGATGATCCCAAGGGCTTGGGCTTGAAGTGATAGGGAGTGTTTGACATCCCCAATGTGAAGACTGTGTTGGCCCATTGGAATTCTGCGAATGCCAGACTTGTCCACCACACTCAGCAACTTGCACACGTGAATATTCACTTGGACTCGCTCTTGAGCCTTCGCTGGGACATGTACCTTCTCAAATGCCACCAGCTGCTTCCGTGGGGCCCAAGGACCGCCACCAGGCGGTGCCGAGAACACTAGGACTGTGTGAGTGCCGTCTTTGGAACCTACATTCTGAACATCCACATGAAGGGTTATGGATAGCTTGCCACATCTCGCATGCGTCACCCTAATTGCTTTGTTTGAAATGCTTGTCATATTGGAACGGCGGTGCCCAGCCAGAGGCACTGACACCACCGTTGGTGCATTGGCCAATGTGTGAACAAAGTGGGTGTACGTCAACCCATGCCCAAATGGGTACACCACCGGACCCTCGTAGAATCTGTATGTTCTTCCTGGATACCCTGTCTCACGTCTTGCTCTCATTCCCATATTTGTCATTGGCAAGTTTGTAAGGTACTCTTGTGGGTACCATGTCATAGGCAGCTTACCTCCTGGGTTGGCGCTTCCGAACAAGATATCTGCAATGGCAGCTCCACCGGCTTGGCCTGGATAGCCGGCCCATAAGATGCCTGCTACACGTGGATCATTCTTTGCGAAACTGATATCAACAGGCCCACCTGACATCAATACCAAAACAGTTGGGCCCTTAGAAGCGGCTGCAACCTTTGTAATAAGATCTTGTTGATGCCCTGGCAGAAGCAGGCCAGCCCTGTCCACGGTTTCAGCCTCAACGGATTGGTCGAGGCCCATCACTAAAACCGTCGCATCGGCTTCACGAGCTGCCCCAATAGCTGCTCCGAATTGTTTGTCGTCGGCGCAAGCCACATTTAAACATCCTAATTCATGAATTGTCTTGGCGTATCTCGCTATTCCTTGTAAGGGAGTGGTGTATCCACATGCAACGCCTAATACACAATAGTGCAGGCACAGAAACCATTTAGATTTAGAAGCTTATCGGTTTGTGATTACCGTTTAGGTTCAAATTCAAATACAATGCCAATGTGGATGAAGCTATAGGTACGTGGGGTTAGGGTTACCAGCATAGTTGCCAATCATAGTGAGAGTGACGTCAGAATTGGGGCCAATGACAGCCACAGTGCGACGACGACGTGGGGAAATTGGCAAAGAAGGTCCAGTGTTCTTAAGTAGTACAATTCCCTGTATTGCAGCTTCGTGGGCTAGCTCTTGGTGAGCTGGCGTGCACACATCCGCTGGGCCCAACTTCCCATAGGGTTGGGCCGATGGCTCTCCATCAAACATCCCTAGTCTCATTTGGACTGAGAGAGTATTTGCCAAAGCGCCGTTGACATCAGCCTCGCTTAACAACCCCTTCTTTACGGCATCCTGCGTGTGCAGTCCCAGGAAAGGTCCACAATCCAAATCCAATCCTGAAAAATATTGTCAAACAATTTTGGTACCTTGTTTAATTTAGTTAGATGAATATTAATTTATGTAATGAAATATTGGTAAAATGGAATGGGTAAGAGTAAGTAACTAGCCTGCTTTGATGGCATCAGCAACAGCTTCTTCAGGTGATTTTGCATAATGTTGGCTAGTGTAAAACACCCCAACAGAGTCGCAATCTGAGACAATGTACCTATATAGACAGCATAGGAAAGCAAAAGATTAAGCTTGTTTGTTGCATGCAGTTGAGTAAAATTAAAAGGAAGGTGAGGAATGAGCATAAGGTAGCGCACCCATCAAGACGCCATTGGGCACGAACTGTTTTTTTGAGGAGGTTGGGGTCGGCGCAGGTGGGGACACCATTAACCTGATTGTAGGAACACATCACACTAGCCACTTTACCTTCTTTCACACACATCCTAAATGGCACATCGAACGTATCCTCTTTGTCCTGCTTGCTAACCTGCGCTATAACTCTCAACGTGAGGTGGGGCCTCTTCTTCTTAGTCCTTTCTTTGTTTTTATTAAGCAGTAGTGGATTGCTAGCAAGTTGCTAACGAAAGCCATCCATTCCCCGACAATATGATAGATCCCCTTGAATATAGTCAAACACCCCAGCTCAACACAAGCTATTCACATGCCTTTAGATTTCTAAAATAAGGGACGACACAAGAATTATGATTCTTCCAATTTGCACCTTCCCAATTCCCAAACTCAGTACGTATTGCTTTTATTTCTTTAATTTGTCCCATAATAATTTATTTAAACCAAAATCTATTTCATTCTTGTTCCTACTTGAATATAATTAATAATTGCTCTAAATGAAATACTTTTAGATATTTAAACGTCTTCAACCATTTGTGTTGGTTTGGTTCTCAAGATAAAATCGCAGTCTGAGTTAAAATGATCGGCGTTACGTAAGTTCCCTCTAAGCAAAAAGAAATGGTATCTATCCAAGGTCAAATCATCCGAGTCATTCCTTATCCTTCCAAATTAATTCGAGTATCACAGACTAAGACAAGAGGAAAATTGAAAAAGGGCCAATTTCTTAATGCCATTTTAATCAATCAATTTTAATGTTGGGGTCCCAAATCCTGTTACCGTCTAATATCATGTTTATAAGATTGATTATGTTCGTGATACGTCACACAGGATTTAATCCTCTTGTTTTGGGCCACCACAGACGATACCATAAAATCACCGATCACACTAAATAATTAATCAGAGTCACGTGCATTAGCTTATAGTGGAGAGCGCGGCACCGAAATAAAAAATAGGCCGTACCTGTGCATTAAAGTGGAAGCGATCCACGCCGTTCCAATTATCAAGGTCATAAGCCGTAAAGTGCTTGCAACAAGCGGCCACTTTCAACCGGTTACCGTCAGTGCCCTGTAGCCCTCTAACGTAACTGGCTGCGTATCTACCGGCTAACACGGGGTCTTCACCGGGAGTCTCCTGTCCACGGCCCCACCTTGGGTCCCTGAAGATGTTCACGTTTGGGCTCCAGTACGTGAGCCCAGCTGTTCCCCCGTTATACATTGCTCTTGCTTCTTCTGAGATAACCTGCGCATAGCAGCGTATGTTAGAATTTTTATGAGCATCAATCTTTTAAATTTTAAATTTTGATGAAGTAATAAATTATATACAAATATATATACAAATAAGTCTTAAATAATATATAATAAATTTTTAATTTATTATTTTTTTATAATTTATCATTTCATCAAAATTTATAATCAATTTTTATTATAATTTACTATGGACGTGATCTCTGTATGCTGTAGTAGTATATATCCTCAAACTTCGTAAATTGTACACTGACATCATTTGCAAGTTGCTTAGAAAAAGGGGCCAATCAACACTACAATTGGGACAGTGAAATGCAACTTGAACTTTACACCACTTATGGGTTCTGGTTAAAAATAGCAGACTCTATCTTGGCCAGGGGCTTCAATTCAAAGCAAGGCACAAATAATGCTCACTTGGCATTTATTACAATTTTTTAATAAAAGTATAACATTAAAAATACATTTAAGATTAATATAGTATATCTTTTGCTTCTGAATCAAAAGCAAATTGATTTGACAATAGATACCAACAATTATCATGTAATCACAATTTTTTGTACTAAAAGTGAAAATTACGGAACTCTTTTTTAATTTCTTGTTCAATGGTAAATTTCATTTTTGTAATTTTGATGGAATTTTAGTTTGGAAGAATTTTTTTACATTTAAAAAATAATACATTTTTATATTTAAAAAAGAGATAAAAAACTTACAAAATAAAAATTTATTTTGAATTTACTATAAATTAAATATTTTTTTAAATATAAAAAATATATTATTTCTCAAATTTAAGCTTTTGTATTGTGATTTGTTGAATGGGCTATTTTGTAGGGCCTTACTATAGCCAGTAGAAGCGTTGATTTGGGCAAGATTCGTGCTACATACCCAGGCTTAAGTGGAAAAGCCTAACTAGAGAATCCAATTGAATGGCTGACGAAGGTCGTTGTTGTGTAAGGTGATGCATAAACGTAAGTGCAAAAAGTTTACCCAATTTGAACTTTGAAGCAGAGCTAAACATTAAAGCATGAAGTATTGTATCCAGGTCCGGAAAAGTTGAAGGAAGTAAAGTATACGTTGATAGTGAATATAGCAGAAGCAAAGAGAAAGATAACAAATTAAGCAGTAGCAGAATGAGGATAAATATTATTTAATTTCCAAAAATGTTAAAAGCGAAAAGAAAGAAAGAAGGGGAAAAAAGTCTGACCCGTCCGATGGCCTCCCACAAGGAAGCATTGAAAGAAGCAGCGGTTGTGATGACTTGAGGGAAGCTAGTGGCGGCAGGGAAAGGGCCACCAAACTTGGTTGCGGGACCCACATTTGATACACCATGAAGCGCCTCCGACCACCACTCATAGCCCTTGATCCCAAGGCGTGAAACAGGCGCTGCATTGTCCACCAACAAGCTAACCTTCTCTTGCAGTGTCAACCTCCCGATCAGGTCTCTCACTCTCTCTGCTATCGTCAACGACGCACTGCAAAACGGCAGCTTCTTCGTGTTGCCGTCTCCGGGGTCGCACGCGAAAGCCTCACGTGCCTCCCCCCTCTGCCCCAACACTCCCAAAAGGAGGAGCATCAACACTGTTACCAGGGATGAGAAGGAAGCCATTTGTGTCATTGTGTGAGAGCAGAGCAAAGCAGAATAAAATGTGCATAGTTATGGCAAAGAGGGAGGAGCGTTATACATATAATGATATCCATTGTCAGTGTATGATGTAAGACAACCCCTTCCGCACTTTATTAATTTCCCTTTAAAAAAATACATATATTACAAAACAGCTGTTTATAAGCAAGTTACTTGGGTGGTCAGATTTCAATAAAGTTGGTGACTAACAAAAAAGATCAAGTGAAATCCACAAAGCATTATACTTAATACTTGTATAAAACTAAGGTTATTGTCATATGGATAGTGGCCTAGGCTCTTATTGGTGACCCTGTTCCCGGGGGATGCCTGGTCCTACTGATTAAGGCATTAATAATTGGGATAAATGGATGGTATTAGATGCATCTCATTGACTTTCTTTGCTTTCGTGGTAATATTTTTCGACCCTATGCCTTATCTGGCTTTCGTTTCTCATCTCTGGCAAGCATAAACTTTCTTGACCAAGAAAATGATGAGGTGGTCCAAATTCCATTTAGATATTTTGGCCCTTGTTTACAAGTCTAAACAAGTAGCATTTATCACCTAACACTAATGGCCTTTGTAATTTTCTATTTTAAAATCTCTTAACTCTTTTATTTGTGGCCCAAAAAAAAAAAAAAGGTATCCTTGGTGTAATCCATCGAATATATATGATTAAGATGATAACAATGCCATGTCAGTCAAAGATGTACGATTTGGGGATAGAGGGGGTAATAACACCAATATATTTAAAATCCCCAGGGAAAAGATAAAAATTCTCAACAGTGACTTGACTCTTCAATATTTCAATATTGTAATACTATGAGTTAAGTAGAGTTGTTATGCTAGACAACAATAATTTTTCCAGTTAAGTTGTTAAAATTATGGAAACCTTGTGTACAATGGACGAAAACTCAAAGTAGCTACTAGCTAGGTTGCGTAAATCACAAAATAATAAGAAATTTACCCACTCGATCGTCAAAATGGAGTCAGGTACAATAGAAAATAGAGAACAAGAAATCATAAGTTGAATTACTTGAAATTAAATAGGGTTTGTCGCTTTTAGATACTTAGCTATTCAAAGATGATCTTTTTAAATAAAAAAATTAACAAGATCTTGTAAATTGAGAGAGAGGGAAGCTTCCCTTAGAAGTGAGGTCTAGGAGACAGAGACAGAGCCCCTGGCTCTAAAACCTCATTTGAATATAAGAACCATGGCGTATAAATATGAAGGCATTACGAACAGAAAGAAAAAAAAGAAAAGAAAAGAAGAAAGAGAGTTGCTTTTAGGAAAAACAATAAAAATGAGGGCTGCTGCTTTGTGTAAATCTTTTTTGTTGTATGATTGTTGGCCAACTTGGTAGTAAAGAAAAACAGAGGAGGGCAGTGACACCCTTGGGCAGTGAGCAAGAATCCCCCTCGGAGAAGTATAACACCAACTTCTATAATAATTTAATTAAGGTCTCCAGTCAGTGTAAATTGCTCCTCGATAGAACTGATTCCTATAACACGTGGATCCACATTTGGCTAACAGTAACACCAAAACCCTCCATCTCACTAGTCACTAATGTCCCTGCCTCTCTTTGTCTTGTGGTTTTTGTCAAGAGATGATGTAGGGCCCACCAGGCACCCTCTTGCCATTGGATAAGTAATGTCGAAGTTGGAGGTGAATCTTAAAAGAAAAAGGCCTCGTATTTAATATTTACATGTTTCCGTATGGGTAATTGGATTGCCAGTATTATAGCCTGCACGTGTGGTGATGGGTGCACATAGAGAAGGAGGAGAAGAACATCCACTTGTGTTGTGTGTTTCTGCCAAAAGAACATTAATGAAAAACTTTGGTAGGTTTTCTTGGGAAGATGCCCATTATGTGTTGCAGAAGTTTTGTCTGCTTTCCTCCCCAACTTTGCCCTTTATTATTTTCTTTTTATCCAATTTTTAATTATATAAATACCATTTCAGAATTAGAGCAGCTGGACTAATCTCTCAAATAATCAAGAATATTTTTTTGTCCAAGTGGTCCACAAACACATTTTATATTGAAGTTGCTTTTGCATCCTCAAATCGTCCTTGTCATGGGTTCACTGCATCTGTGTTAAGTGACACAAGTTGCTCTGTTTCAGAAGATTATGCAGAATCTCCTCCACAGAGATTTTAGCACACTGTACATTCTTAGACTTCAAAGTTCCAGCACGGTCCAAAGAAGGAGAAACACAAAATATTAAACCAAGTAATCTTTACCAATATATATATATATATATATTAAATATTATACCAATAAGTTCGCTCAAGTATAGGCTTCAATAAATCAAAACCTAGTTAAGCTCAGATAGCTTTTATATTAAAGAAAATCATACCTAGTACTGGGTTAGTTAATTGTTACTAGTCACACAAAGTGTACCTGATATTTTAGAAAATAGCCAAAATCATTGATCAAAGGAAATTGGTAAAGTAAAACAAATTTAAATGATTTTAAACAAATTATTTATCATAATTGAAAATAAATACTTGCAGTAAGTAAGAGGATTATATTCATACATCAAGTCATCAATTAATACGAAACTTAATGTCCACGATTTTGAGAGCTAACAACAAACTAACAGGAATAGCATACTTATTGCTGTGACCAATCAGAGTCATTAAAAAGCCAAGAACAGAAGCTTCACAATTGGTTGGACTTTTATGGCGGGGAGGTTTTGAGACAGACTGGTCCAGAATTGTACTCCATCACGTCAGACATCATCCACTCCACTAGGCTCTACCCCTTCCTAACATTTAACAACCTTTGAAATGCCACCATAAAATCAATATTAACTTTTAATTGATATCAATGCTCACTTCACAAGCTATCGAAGTTTTCTAACAGTGTCCCTCACCCCAAGCTCTTTATTCATGGCCCTCTTTCAGTCATTTTGATTAACATGCTAGTTGCTTGATACTACTGTCCTGTGCTTTTCTATTAGATGGAAGAATGAAGATTGTAGATATTAGCCCATACCGAAAGTCACAGCACAGCGAAATGCGGATTGGTACCACTTGGCGGGTCCTACGTGGAATCCCCAGCATATGATCTACATCCTTCTGCAACAGCTTTCTCAATCTCTACATATTTATATAACCATATATATCGCTTCTTGCTTGTATTATTATGAAAATAACAGATATTTGTATTTTCATTTATTTAGAGCTAATCCAGCCAATTGTTGTTGATGAAAATAGGTTAATATCAGTAAAAGATTCAAGTTGTGTTAGGATAAAAAGAGTGACATTCTTCAGGATAAAAGGAACCCTTCTTACGTTTTAAACAGGAACAGACTAGACAGAAAGTAAAAGTAAGAGGAATCTAGTTATTTCAGGAATAGAGCAAATGTGACTTTTGACGTTGAATATTCGCATATAAACATGTAAGACCTCCGGACGTATCTGTAGCTTTTGTTTTTCGCTATATGGGTCTTTTTAGAATTTTGTTTAAAAATAATATAATTAAAATAAATAAATAAAATTAATAAAAGTATATTTTGTAAAAGAGGCCCAGTACCGTATTTATTTCGTGTGCATGGGAGAAATTGTCAGTTTTTAATTGTGTTTCCCTTCCAGTGGCCCGCTGTTGTGTACGCGAGGCCCACCTTCTCCTTGACCCATTTACTTCCTTATTATCACAATCTATTATTTATACTCTTGTCCCTTTTCTTTTCCAAGCAATGTGGGACTTATTTGATACATTACATATTGAAATTCTCAACAATCCCTCACATATATCAAATAAAGAATTATTTCACTGAGTTACATGTATAGATATAATCATTGTATCTAGTGTCTTTTTTGACTATGACTAAACGTAAACTAATGACACTTAATACACTAAGATGTTAATGAAGCTTGCTTCTATAAACCAACAAATCTTTATGTGTACTAGAGGTGTTACAAGTCAGATCATACCCCCACATTTCTGCTGTTAACTACGATTTTTCACATTATAATGGCCCTGCGTATGCCTAGTGCATAATGAATGCTCTAGAGATTTTACCACGATCTCATAAGAGCAACCCCACTCCACATTCATAGAGGTAATTTCATTTAAGTCTAACTGCAATTAATACACCATCTCATAAGATTATGAAGTCATTAAGAGTTTTCACTCAGCCTCACCAATTTACATTCTAGCACTTTCTCATACATCACAAGAAAAGGATAAAAGGATTTTAGTGCTAGCAGAACTAACTAATGATTTGTTCTTACCCATTGAACCTTATTCATGAGATTATCAATCACAAAGGTTAGGTTGTCATCGTTGTTAATTTCAAGTTGGTCTTAGTCCCATTCCTCTCAATGTCTTAGTAATTTGTTTTCTCCTAAGAGGTTTTGTTAATGGATCCGTTAGGTTTACTATTGACCTTACAAAATTGATTGAGGTCACCCCATTCTTTAGCAGCTGCCTTATAATATTGTGTCTCAATCGAATATGTCTACTTTTACCATTAAATGTTTTATTTTTAGCTGTAGTTATCACAGATTGGCTATCACAATTTAATGACATTAATGATGTCAGCTTGTCACCCAATAGAATATTTGATTAAAAAAATTTTATTCATTCAGCCTCAGTACCAGCTAATTCCAAAGCAATAAACTCAGAATCCCTTGAGGACTTGGTTATAATACTTTTCTTGGCTGATTTCCAAGTAACAATACTACCACCAAAAATAAAGACATAGCTAATAGTGGATTTTGTCTCTTCTGAATCTGAGATCTAGTTAGCATCACTGTATCCTTCTAATATAACAGGAAATCCACTATATTGTATACCATAATTCATGGTACCTCTTAAGTATCTCAATACTCTTATCAGAGCCTCCCAATGTTCATTGCATGGATAATGAGTATATTTGCTCAATCTACATACAACATAAGTTATATTTGGCCTAGTATAATTCATTAAATGCAGCAGACTCCCAATAATCTGTGCATACTTAGATTGAGCAATTAGATCTCCTTTATACTTTTTCAAATGTACACTAGCAGCATAAAGAGTACTCAAAGGAGCTCTATCAAATTGTTCAAACTTCCTTAAAATTTTTTCAACATAATATTCTTAAGAAAATAAGATACCATTCTCATTCCTTGTAATTTTAATATCTAAAATCACTTTTACTTCGCCTAAGTCTTTTTTATCAAAGTTTGAGGCAATAAAGTTCTTTGTTTCAATCAGAATATTCATACTAGTACCAAAAATAAGCATATCATCCACATAAACAAATAATCACACAATCATTATCTACTACTTTTGTGTAAACACATCTTTCTACTTCAACAATAGAAAAACCACCACTTATTAAAATTAAATCTAGTTTTTCATGTCATTTTTTGGGTGCCTGTTTCAAGCTATATAAAGATTTCATTAATTTACACACTTTGCTTTCTTGCCCTAGAATTACACACCCTTTGGGCTATACCATACAAATTTATTCTTCTAAATCATCATTTAAAAGTATCGTTTTATCATCCATTTGATGAATGAAAAGCTTATGTATTGAAGCTAAAATAATAAGAATTCTCATAGATGCAACTCTTGTTACCAAAAAAAAAGTATCAAAATAATCAAATTTTTTTGTGTGTAAAACCTTTAGCAACCAATCGTACTTTATATTTTTCTATAGACCCATCAAGAAAATATTTCTTTTTAAACACCCATTTACAACCAATAAGTTTCGCTCCTAGAGATAATTCTACCAAAACCCATGTTTTATTTTTATTTAAAGAATCTATTTCGACTTGAATTACTTCTTTCCAAAAATAAGCTTCAAAGGAAAAAATAGCTTTATAAAAATTTTTAATATCATCTTGCACTAAAAATGTATAAAAATCATTTCCAAAAGAAGTTTCTTTTCTTTATCTTTTACTTCTTCTCAAGTTTTCAACCAAAACTTTATTTGAATTTTCTTGAGAATTGATATGCCTTATTTTATACATATTTTTCTGATATTAATTGTTTATTTTATGAGCATTTTATGTAATTTTATTCTTAAAATCACCTAAGTTTGTATTATTTTTATTTTCAAGCATTTTATCAAGTCATCATCAGCAAACGGAGTAATTTTTGAGCCTGGACAGCCTTCAGAGCACTCAAAATAGGCCATTTGGGCAAATTTTACTTATTGGGCTTTGGACTAAGCTACTTGGGCCTTGGACCAGGCTGGTAAGAGGAGAAAAAGAGCAGAATTGCACAACACCGAGGGAGAATCGTCGCTGAGGAAGGCCAAGCAGCTACTTAGAGAGGCTCCATGGACGATCCTCCACCATCTTGGCATTTCGCGGTGCCCATTCTCGACGTTCGTAACGCGAGTGGGAGAGAAACCCGCGTGAGGATTCGATTCACAACCCACGCGCAAGTAGCCCAATCCAGCCGTTTCTGCACCATTTGTCGCCATTCTTCTGCACCACGAGCTTGTCCGACTGTCGCTTGTGTTGAATCGCTGCCCAAATTGCCAAATACATGATAGAGGTGACGCGACCCGATACCAACCTGTTTTGCCATTTCATGACCCAGCTCGCGTTTTCCATAGGGTTTCCATCCATTTTTGCCATCTGTATGCTGTCCTCGATGTTCTCCAGCTGTCTACCATCGTCCAACTAACCAGAAGGGTACAGATCTGTCAGGTACTCGAGAAACCAGGATTCGACCCGACCTGACCAGCGAAGCATCATTGGGCAATCCAAAAATTTGATTTTTTTTTTTTTTTTACAATTTTTTGGCGAGATTTTGGTGGTTTTTTGGCAACCATTCTGTACAAAAACCATTGGGCAATTAAGGAGACAAGACTTGCAGAATTTTTACTATTTTTATCTCCTGTATAATTAATTATCTGATGAATTGTCTGACAGATTTGCTGTTAGAATTATTTGCTGTTATAAATATATGTGACTGAATTTGTAATATTCATTAGGGTCCCTGACTGTGTTGGTATTCTATTTAATCTGTATGGATATTGATTTTGATGTTGTGATCTTCTTTGCGGTTATACATGTATTTGTTTAAGTTTTCATTGCGAGAAGTCGTTGTAAATGCTAATTATATTTCTTTTTTAGATCTGGAGATGATAATTGAAATTGAAATCTAAGTGCAGAGAATAGTTAATTTTCACTTAGAGATGATGTTAACTAATTGCTGGATTAAGGAGTAGGTATTCTTAATAGTGGTGAATTAGAACGATAAAGCTGATTTCAAATTAATCATTAGGAAGAGATTTCAGTGATAGATTCTTAGATTTAGAAATTTAATTATCTCGAGAGGGAATTGAATTTAACTTAGAATTCGCTCATAGGTAGCATTATTAGATTTATTAATCCATTATCCTTTGTGTGTTTGCCAACCAGCGTAGACTTTCTGATGGATTTGCATTTCTTGCCTCCATATACTTTTTTCTGTTCCTTGTTGCTGGTAGTTTATTGCACTTAGTTAATTATTAGGATTAATTAGAAACCAATCACTTTGACTTTTAGGCTAGATAACAGAGAACAAGTAGTAACTCTAGGCTTTCCCGTTCTCGAGGAATACGACCTTGATACTCACCATTGTGCTAGACTGCATCGATAGGTTCACTGCCTTAGGTGTAGTTGCTTAGTTAGCATTGGCAGCACACATCAAGAAGAAGAAGAAGTAGAATTTTCAATTTTTCTAAGAATATGCTCAACTTTCAAAGGAAAAATATTTTCAAGAAATTATGTATCTTTTGTTTCAATAATAGTGTTTTTATTCAAAACATCACTTTTCAAAACTAAAAATCGGTAAACAGCACTTTGTTGAGCATAACCAATAAACATACAATCAACTGTTTTAGAACCAATCTTTTTTTTCTTAGGGTTAGGTAATAAAACTTTTGCAAAACATTCCCACACTTTTAAATATTTCAAATTTGGTATAAAATCTTTTCACAACTCATAAGGTGTCTTATTAATTTTCCTATAGGATATTCTATTTTGTAGAAAACAAGCATAAAATAAAGCTTTACCCCATAAATTATCAGGTGTAGCAGAACTTACAAGCAAAACATTCATCATTCCTTTTAAAGTTCTATTTTTCCTTTTTGCAATTTCATTTGACTCAGGTGAGTATGGGGGAGTTACTTCATGAATTATTCCTTCTTTTTTACAAAAATCATTCAATAATAAATATTTTCCTCCTCTATCAGATCTAAGTTATTTAATTTTTTTATTTAATTGATTTTCTACCTCTACCTTATATATAGTAAATTTTTCAAAAACTTCATCCTTATTCCTCAATAAATATACTTTAGTATATCTAAAGAAATCATCAATAAAAATAACATAGTATCTTTTACCACCTCTGGTCTCTATTTGTTTTAAATCTCCTACATCAATATGAATTAAAGATAATAATTTAGTCTTCCTTTGGGTAGAAAAATGTAATTTTTTAGTCAATTTTTTTTCTACACAAACCTCACATTGGTTAGTTTCATTAATTTTAATTTTAGAAATTAATCCAAGATATTGCAACCTTTATATATATATTTTCTATTAATATGCCATAATCTAGCAAGCCATATATCAAAGGAATCAATCAAGTAAGCAAAAGAAGATGCATAATTATTAATATTGTCCACTTAGTACAAATAGACATTGATTACAGTAACCCTTTCCAATAAGTACATTATTTTTTGTCATTACAATCTTATCAAATTCAAATGACACTTTAACCCCAGTCTTTCCTAACAGAGTCACAGAAATTAAATTTGCTTTAACATCGGGCACATACAGAACATCATTAAAAAACAAAGACTTCCTAGATGTAAGTTTCAACGCCACTTTGCCTTTTCTTTGAACCTTAATAGTTCGGGAGTCAGCAAGATAAACTTGATCTTCTCCTTGGTCAAAAGAAGAATACATGTCTTTGTCTGCACAAATGTGCCAGGTAGCTCCTGAGCCTACCACTAATTTTCTCATATCAAAGACGAGGAGGGCTTGAGAAAGCATTGCAATAATGATTTCATCATTATTTTCATCTCCTTTAACCAAATTCACATTTGGCCTAAGAGGATTATCCTCTTTTTGAAAGTTTCCTCTAGCCCTCTTCCTGCATTATGCTACGTTGTTTTATTTTAACCAAATTTTCTTTGGCAACCATTTCCTTTCCTTTTGATATTTGGATTGTTTTTTGATTCGTATGTTCAATGATGATATGAGTGATCAAGTCTATGAGTGATAATTGTTTTTATTTGTACTTCAGTTTCTGTTCATAATCGTTCCATGAATATGTAATTTTTCAATCAAAATCCCAGCAATGACCTCGTCAGGCAAAGTAATCTTTTCAGCCCGAAGCTCTTCAATGAGTTGGTGATATTCATTAATTTGGGATTTGATGTCTTTATCCTCAATCATCTCCCATCTGTAAAAGTTTCTGATTAGAAACTTCTATTTTCCAACATCTTCAACAATATACTTGAGGATCAAGGACTTCCATATCTTGTTGGCTTCTTTGTAGATACTGTAAATATCGAAAAGATCATTAGATAGAGTGCTAATGATAGTATGTTTGCAAACCTTATTAGCATATTTCCAAAATTCTCTATGGGTGTTATCAGCGTCTGGTGAAGGTTCAGCTTCAGTGAATGCACTGACTACCCCATGCATGTCTAAGACAGTATAAATTCATTCCTGCCATCACCTAAAATTGTTTTCATCAAAGACTTCAATTTTGGATGTATCAGGGAATGGTCGGGGAAGAGACATAACTATAGACACATTGGTAGAAGAAACGGCGGCGTTATGATTATCACTGTTTTTTGTTAAATGCGTCCTTTTAGAATTTTATTTAAAAATAATATAATTAAAATAAATTAATAAAATTAATAAAAGTATATTTTATAAAAGAGGTCCAGTATCACATTTATTTCATACGCAGGGGAAAAAATCATCAGTTTTTAATTGTATTTTCTTTCCGATGACCTGTTATTATGTGCGTGAGGTCCACATTTTTCTTAGTCCATCTACTTTCATATTGTCACATTCTATTATTTATACTCTTGTCCCTCTTCTTTCTCAAACAATGTGAGACTTATTTGATACACTACATATTAAAATTCTCAACCATTGTCATTTTCATAAATTAATTATGATCAAGTTTAATCTTTTGGCGGCTTGATTGGGATATTAAATAAGGCCTGCCCTCAACTGTTGGAGTACTCATTAGACCTGACTTTTTATTGGTCATCCTTTTCCATTATTTGGTTATTGATTAGAGTTTTTTGTTCCATGAAACAGATAATGAAAACTGGAGTTGTAACATGGCTTGAAAATGGAAATACATCTTGAATTATGTACTCACTGTCCGACTATGAGTGTTAAAAGTGAGAAAAAGAGAGGTGGGGTGGTAATGGTGGTTCAGGAAATAATTAGGTTAACGACCAATTATAAGGATAGTAGTCATACATGCGAAGTGGTTGATGTGGGAGAACTTGTACCTAACTCTGTCATCAAACATTTGACCTTCGTTCTTTGGTAAAAAACGAAGCAAACAAGCTGGAATTTGTCCTCTCTGGTTGTGGGAGGGGAGAGGATTGCATTTGCATATATTGCATATTCATCTTTTGAATCGCTCTTTCCCATTATACTTAAGCAACTGTAAAACAGTGCCTAAAAGCACCCTTTTTTTTGGGGGCGAGGGGGTCTTCCTCTTAATTGCTAATTAGTAATTACTGAAAAAGGTAGAGCTATTTAAGTATTTTCTATAATCAATGATTCCATTTCCCAATTTTGAAAAATTGCTAATACCAAGTTGATGTACCTTGTTGGTGCACGCTTTTAAGAGTTAGACAGCTTGTGGCTCAACAGTTTCCTAAAAAATTCCGCTTTCGGGCTGGACCTAGAGTGGGCTGTTATTCTTAGCTAAACAACAGTTCCTGTCGTGGACTTCAAAACACATCCACAAGTATTCTCTAATTCTTGACCAAACATATTAGTTAGTTTGTTTCGTTTATAAAGTATGTTATTTTATTGGGAAATTATACTAAGATGCTTAAATTGCATATTCTTCTCTTTTATTTTAAAAATATACATAAAACTTTTCAAAGCTAAAAGAATATCCAAATACTCTTAAAGATAATATTTATTTTTTTTCATAAAAAAATATAGTTTGTGTGTATGTATATTATCTTTTGTTACAAACATACAAAATTGTTACTGGGTAAACAAAAGGAAATTCAAATGGAGCATGAATACATCCTTTAGTTGAGAAAATTTCCATTTAATTAAAAAACAATTCTATAACATTACTAATGATAACAGACGACGTAGAAGAAACTGCGAAGAAATCATTTTCATTATGATATCATATTTATGAAAGAAAGAAACCGCTTTCGATAAATTGAAAATAGGTTTACCGTGTCACTCTGAATTCTCTCTAGCTGAAGAGTATTACCAAATTTTATTGAACAAGTTATTTACGTTGTTGGATTTCAGTTGATAGAATGGCGGAGTACTTACAAGCGCAAATGAAGGAGGGAAAGAAGGAACACGCATTGGATTTCAACAAAATTTTGGGTCAACAAAGATGCCCAGTACAAGACGTTTGTCCTGGTGGACACACTTGCAGTTACATTTATTCCACTACATTGGACTTGACTTTTCTTTTTTAGTGTTCTTCCTCGTCATTGGAAATTGATTTTGACTAACGTTTTTGTGTTTTTGGGTGCTGTGTATTATGATTATCAACGAGGCAAAACTATCCCTGAGAAAAGAATGTGTCTGATATTTGTTACTCCAAATATTCAGATTCATCAAGGTTAATACTTATATGTATATGGGAAGCAAAAGCCATATTATAATCCCAAACTTGTTTAATTTTGCTGAAATTGATCACATGAAAACATGAGAATCAAAAGTAGCAACAATAGTTGATAGAAGTAGAAGAGAGACATTACCTAAGAATGAGAGACACATGAAGGCACATCTCAACTGTGTTTCACTTTCTTGTTGTAATTAGTGCCCAATAGAAAAGCAACATTGTGCTAGAAACGCTTTAGAAAGAGGCAGCCAGAGCCAGACGAATTTCTCTCAATCTTCTTCTCGTTAATGGGATCCAAGCTGGGCTTCCACCCTCTTCCAGACAACTGCCTACTCAAATACTCAGGAGTTCCTTCAATAAATTCTGGCAAAAACTCAGAACACTGGTACCGGTACCTTTCTTCAGTCTCCTCCATATCATGCTTCTTCTGCTTCGCGACTCCGTCCCCAATAGGTGGTTTTTGATGACATATACGGGCAAGCCGAGAAAGAAAGGTTGAAGGAAAGAAGAGAGAGTTGGAATGCAGAGCAGAGTTGAGTAGCAGAAGAATGCGTCGAGTGTCTTGGGCGTTCAATCGAAGTGGCTTTCCTGGCTTCATTGGAAGCATTAGATATACCTTGTTAGTGTCCAGCGTCTTATCAGCAGGCAAGGGAATTGGTCTGTGGTGGTTGTGAGCTGAATGGAATTCCACCACCACCTGCTGCGGGTGCTCCAACATCAGCTCTGCCACCGTCACAGCTTTATCAAATTCTTCAACCCATCCATCCCAGTAAACGATTTTCCCACTCCCTTTTGAGCTAAATGACATACGGTTTCCCATCACACGAGGACGAGGGTAAGGAGGAGGAAGACGGGACTGATGTAGTTATAAGGTGTAACGGCTCACAATGTGAATGAGAATGTAGGTAACAGGCAGAAATTTTTGTTAAACCGCTCCATCTTGTGACGGATATAATGGTGGACTTGCTACATCTTTAATTCTTTATTAAACTTCAGATTTTGACTTAGGAATTGGAGTCCTGGCCCTAGGAATTAGTATGTCGACCCCATTTATTTATTTCTTGAGAATAAACTCCTTATTTATTTATTTAATTAATTAATAGGTTGTTTATGTTTGGCTGGTGACTTATCTAAGAGATGATGACCTAAATTCGTGGTCGCCCCCCGTAGATTGTCTTGCTGGCTCTATTGACCTAAAACCAATATTAATTCCTATTCAAGGAACCGTTCAACTATAACTATATTAACTAATTCCATTCCATTGATAAGCTGATGCAAATTTTTTTTTAAGTATTTGATTTTTCCTGTATTGTTAATAATAATGATTTTTTTTGTCAAAATATTGAATGGGAAACAGAAAATACAAGCATTCACGGCTTGGGCACTTTATATTGCACGTCATAATTAAATCCTGTACGATGAACGACTTTGCTTGTGATGAGTTGTGTCTTACTTCGTCCTTCGCTCCCTGCACATGGCGTTAATAATCATATCAAGCGTAGCATGATGTGCGTGGCAAAATTTGTTAATTCCGGAGGAGTTTTTTTTTTTTCCTTCAAACGTAACTTGTGATGATGATAAGATGGAGAAGCAAACGATTGAAGTAATATTACGTTTTGGTCAAAGAAGTAATATGATTTTGCAAATCAGCTTATGAAAATTGACGACAAATTATTTTGTTAAATCAATGTTTTAAAAATTAAATTGATTATTAAATTAAAAAATTTATTAAGTTACGAATTAATTGATTCAATTAATTTAATTGATTAATATAATAAATATATAAAATAATAATTAAATATTTTTAATATTAATAATATATTCTATATTACAAAAAATTATATTTACACATGAATTTAAAAATAAATAAATAAATTATGTAAATAATTATATTTATAAAAATAAAATAAGTTCAAATCATATAATCAAACATTAGACAAATCCAATTATTTTGGGCTATTGGTTCATCAAATTTTGGTTTTGACCGATTTAAAACTAACAAAACAATTTTTTGACATGAATGATGAATGCTTAGACGATTGCTGTTTGAATTAATGCGATATATTTTCCTTTCTTTTGTTAAGTCCAGAATTTTTTTTTGTATTGTACCAATTAGCAAGTGCAGTCAACAGGCTCCGGCCCCAATGTGTCTCACAAGCTTTGTGTAACATTTTGGGCCAGTGAATACTTCTGCTCGAATTTATTTGAGCTTATCATCAACATTTCCGAAAACAAATCAAATCAAAATAAAATAAACATAAGATTCATTTGGGGTTTGAGTAACATCGCAAGTTATAGCTAAGAGAGTTAAATTAGTGAGAGTAACAATTTGAGAGTTAAATTAGTGAGAGTAATAATTTGAGAGTTTAATTAGTTGCGAAAATTCCGAGGGGATTCGAAAATGGTGTCTAGCACGGGGTTCCAAGGCCTTTGTTTCCCCAAACGTTGAGATTGTAATAATGGGAGAAGCTTGTGCTCATTTTGTGCCTCCTTTATGCCTACAATCTGAATCGGTACAATCCTTGCCTTATTTCCACTTACTCCCTTCTTCTTTTTCTTCTCCGTAATGCCCATCTCGAACTCCGATGCCTTAGAGTGCACCCTATTTGCTGGTACCAGCAGGTAAGCTTTTCCCCCCACAAGCTCCTGGTCAGCCGGCAACGCCGAAATCCGCCGTGTTCTACGGAGTTCGTCCACCGGGGTGATGACGTGTCCGGGTTCTTCGATCATGATCTCCGCTGATTTCACAGGTACCTTGATTTTCCGAATGTTCCCTGAGGTGTCAAAGAGCATCGCTGTCTTAGCACTTGTCTTTGTCAATCCTCTGGATCTGGAGTAACCAAAACATTGAGAAGTAGTGTTACCCATGATGAATAGATTACAAATAAATAATGTATTGCTTGTTGCGTTGCCTTGTTCTGGAGGGTGTGAATTGTGATGAATGAAATGGGATGAGAGAGGAATGTTATATAGCTTTTAGCGGAACAGAGTGGTTGGTCAAAAGATTAGCAGAGTGTTGGACACGGACTGAGACAAACCCCGAGGCCAGAGTACTACGCGCGTGATTGGGACGTAGACCTGGCCTCTTTAAGATAGAGGACTTGCGAGTAGTGTAGTGTCGCGTCAAAAACGCGGATTTTTGCGTTTGTTGCTCGTTTTTATTTTATTTTAAACTCATATCGTTTTGGGAGAGGCTGAGTCATTGGCTAACCCCACTTGGAATGGTCTCCTGCTTTTTCTCTGTGTCTTACCCCACTTGGAATGGTCTCCTGCTTTTTCTCTGTGTCTTACCCCACTTGGAATGGTCTCCTGCTTTTCCTTTGTGTGTGAATGAGGCTTCCACGGGTAAAGATTCTAAATACTGCCAATTTGTGGCGGCTGGCTGTGATTGTGATATGCCAAATTCTTACGTATACTATCACTTCATTTTTTTATATTATTTAATAATATTAAATTATATTTTTTATTTTTATATTAAAAGTTGATATAAATTTAAGTTAATGTAAGAAAGTAAAAGAAATAACTTAATAATAATGCAACACTGGTGCTAAACCATGACTGGCTCTATTGAGCTTCACAGGAGTAGCCACTCCCCTGTTACTTGTTAGGGCTTCATCTCCATGAGGATGAACTACAACTGCCAGAATTTTTCACTACTGGACTTCCGAATCCAGACCTACGCAATTTGGTACTATCTTCTCCTATTTTCTAACAAGTACTAAGAGCTTTAGCTTCACCTCCAAATCTAACAATTCTTTGTCAACACTCGTCAAGTTCATTTTATTATCTTTTTTGTCTTATTAATAAAACCAATCTAATTTTATTATTTCTGCTCCACACTAACTTCTGTTGAACCCAAATTTGAAAGATAAACAAAGCAAGATTCGGAAAATAAATTGGGTCTTCTTCTTTTATGATTTGAAAGATTATTAGGAATTGCAACAACTCAACAACTTTTGTTTTAACAAAAAAACTAGAAAAATACCATTGTTCTAATTAAAATTAAAAGGACTATATTGTTTTTTGAGTAAATTAAAGTAGAAATTAAAAGGACTATAATTGAAGAAGGGAAAATGGGGACGGGGAGATCAATGTTTTTTTTTTTTAATAAGACGGAGATGAATGTTATAAGAATAAAACAAGGGAAAAACAGGATATGGATGTCTAGCCCCTCTGGTCCACCGTCCACTGCGAATCCTGCAAGTTTTGGCACTTAGAGTCTCTGTCTCTAGCCTTGGCAACCCAACCTCTTGGCGTTAGTCATATGACTCATCACTCATGAGTGCTCGGAAGAAATGGTTCTAAGATTGAAACAAAGCGTTAGAAGTGCCACAAAGTGAAAGAACAGGATGTCACTTGTTTTCTAATAATCTCTATTCCAGAGAAATTGCCAATTCTAAGAACTTCACTGATCAATACTCATATACACAGGCTAACAAGATCAACAAATTATGAGTTTGATGTTTTTTTCCAACTTTCTTGTTAATCGGGATTATTAGTGTGAATTATGGGAAGGTAATACAAGTCTATTTATTTGAGATCAGGTATATTTGGAGGTTGTATGAGTTTTCTCTGCTCTATCTCACACGTCAATCAATTCTGCAATGCGAGTATGGAAAGCTCCTGTTGTGCTCACAAGTTGCTTTATTAAAGCGTATTTTCTCTCTTACCTTGGAAAAAGTTTTTAGTTTTATGTATTGTGCAGTAGATGATATTTAATTAATTTTTTTATTTTCTATAGGATGTGAATTTATATAAAATAAAAAAAATTAATTAAATATTATTAATTTATATACAAATAAATTGATACAATGTAGGTGATTCAATATTATTGGCTTCTTCTTTCTCTCCTTCTCTCGCATTTTGGAATGGTTATGATAAAGGGAGGGAATCTAGTCGCTTTCTGTTAATTTCGTTGTGAAAGTGAGTGCTTATCCAGTATCATCAACCCACGCCCCTCCTTTTTTCCCATTTTCAATCAAGAGATCATTTGATGTTTGCTATACTTTGGTCCTCTCTACCTTCCAGCATGCAGTCGGTACATAAGAGGTTTCGCATAGTTAACTGATGAAGAGTTAGTCCTCTCTATTTGGGAGTTTTAGCATTTTCCTTGTTCTAACTAATGCACAATATATCACCAGCAGTATCAGGAACGAAATTTCAATTAAAACGCCAAACATACTGACTTATATCTTTTTCTTCCAACTTTACAATTGTATATGTAAAACTAAAAGGCAAGTTATCCAAGTTTGACAATTGTGTTGGACAGTAAAATTATACATTGGAGCCTGCTTCCTGAGAAAGCATAAAGAAAAAAGGGAAAACAAGTTTGTTATGGACGCTTCACAATTACAACAGGACATTTAGCATGCTTGGCACAATGATCACTGACACTTCCAAGGAGCGCCCTGCAAATTGGGAAGGAGAAAGCTTTTGAGTACTTGAATCCTTAGAATTAAATAATATATATATATATATATATATATATATATATACTGTAAAGGAAAAAATCCCAAGAATAATATTGAGAGGAAAGTACCTCTTAAAGAAGCCATAGCCATGGGTTCCCATGACCAAGGTGTCAGCTTTTAGTTTCTGGACGGCACCGCATATCACATCCTTGGCGTCTCCACTTCCAACTACTCTCTCCATCTTGATCTGCAGACAGCAAGGGAGATTGAGGGACACGCACTTGTTAATTACTTAATTAAGAGGGAAAAAGAAAGCGATTAGAGTTAGAGAGTGGGATGTTAAGGACCAGGAGGCGCACGTACATTGTGGGTGTTGAGGTTCCTGCAAATGGCTTCAGCTCTTTCCATTACCGCAGTGACCAGGTCCTTACCGTACTTTTCCATGGCTGCAACAGCGTCACTAGAAAATATATAGCCTGCAAATATGAAGTCAAAGCGACAGTAGAAATTAGTAATTAGGACAGGATTGCAGAAGAAACAGGGTATAATAATTAATTAATAAATCAAGTAGTTATTGAATAGTTCGAGGGGAAAATTAAAGTGGACAGTAATATAAAACCTGGAGCATCGAGGGAGGAGTAGACAGCAGGAGATGGCTTAACGTAGAGTAGCACGAGTTTGTTACTGGAGGTATCAGAGAAGAGATTGGTGATACACCATGACAACGCATACATGCTCTCCTGGCTCTCATCCACCGCCACCATAATCATTTGCTCTTTCTTTTCCATTATTAATTATGCCTACAATTCAACACCGTCTCTAATTCCTCCCCAAAATTCTATTCCTAACACTAGGGGCTTAACAAATCAAGAGAATTCAAGTCCATTATATACAACCTCCTTCCGGTTTCACCATCTTCTGGTTTCTGGTTTTTAGTCCTGGTTTTCAAATAACAGCTCTCTCGAGTCAAATCAATTACTGTCTTTGTTATAGATGTATTATATTAATAATTTGATATACCTAAAAAAATTAGACTATTACCTAATCGAGTACATTTTTTACTATTTTTAAAAATATTATATTTTTATTTAAATTTATGAAAATATATCATTTTTACTGTTTATTAATACTAATAATAAATTTAATTAAAAAATATGTAAATTTTCTTTTAATAAGAATGAATTTAGGGTCAATTTTTTTTGGTTAAATTTTTCTCATGGTATTGACAAATATAACAAGAAAAATTAGCTATTACTAAAGACGAATTTATTGATCAATTTGTTTTAAATACAAATTTATTTTAAATTTTTTATAATGTATACTTTTTTAAGATGATACAACAAGATATTATTAACATGTTGCGCTAAGATCAAATTTTAATATTTTTTTTAATTTTACAATAAAATTTTTTTATAATATTTATGATACTTTTTTAATTTATATTTGTTAAATTTTTTTATATAAAAAATGTTAAAATTAAATTAAAGAATTTAAGATTAAATTCAAACAAATTTTTGTTTTAAATATATCCAACTTGTGTTATTTTCGTGTATAGAATATACGTCACAATTCTTTAGTCTTGTGTCACTATTGTACTTAGTGACACATTAAAATTAAAAAATTTTACACCAACTATTATGTTTTTCTATGTAGTAAAAAATATTAAGAATAACATGTTACGTCATTCTAAAAAGTGACACATGTTACACAAAATTTAAAATAAATTTTTATATACAAAAAATTGGTTAATAAATTTGCTCATGGTAATATCTAATTTATCTTGCTAAATTTATTAATACTATGAGCGAATTTAACAAAAAAATTTTGATTATAAATTTATTTTTACTAAGATCAAATTTACGTATTTTTTAACTAAATTTGTTATTAGTATTAATGAATTCTCTCTATTATATAAAAAAATGACATATTTTTGTAGATTTAAATAAAAATATGATATTTTTAAAAATAAAAAAAAATGTATATTCTATACAAAAGCCATTCTTTATCTTAAACCTCAGCTCTAAATAAAATTAATGAATATCAATAACTGATGATTAATGGATCATACTGCAAAGAATTGTACACTCTCTACATATATATTACACTTCCATAATCTCATAACTGAAGTCTTTAAATATTGTAGTTCTATAAATTCATATTCTCATAACATGGATCATAGACTAGTGTTATGAGATTTAATCCACCTCAGCTTGCCGTAACGATAGTTGACAGTGTACCACTTGTTAGTTTTGATGGATTTGGGGTTTAAAGATCCATACGAGGCACGTAAGCTTCAGCAATGGTCTCTATAAAAAGAAAAGCAGAAGTCTTTGTCCTTCTCTATATATTGAGGAAAAGCAGGAGATATTTACATTCAATGAATCGATGTATAAGATATTTCATTATCCAGCAACTTAAAAAATCTGTTTGACATTTGTTAAATAACTAATTGACTGATATTTCACCTTTTCTTTCTTCAATAGCGTGGTAACGTAAATGTATAATGACGACTAGGGTCATGGTCACACGTCAATTAAGGAAAGCACCTTTTTGTACTGACAGGACAGGAGGAGGATAAGATTAAGTAAATAATGCATTTTCTCTATGGAGCCTGAAGTCACTTTCAGATTTCAGTGGGAACCTTATTTTCTTATCCATTTAATGAGTATGAGTGGCTACCATCTACACCCATCGAAACAAGATACCTCCTCAGTCCCCCCCGTCTTGTTGCCTTAACAAGTCATCTTTCTCGTAATATAGAAAATGAAGGAAAAATCAGTAATAGCCTAATAGGAATGACTCGTACTCATACCAATTAACATCTACTTTCAATGTAGAGGATACTGAATTAAATTTTTTACTGTTAAGAGATACATGATTGAGCGAACACGACAGACGCGTACCCACTAAGAAATTGTTCTACAAGAATAATATTATTTATTATAAATTTCAAACAATTGATGATTCACAAAGTGAGTGCTTCAGCTTTCCATTCCCATGATTCGGCCTCTTGCATAAAGAGTTGGACCGGTCCAACGATGAGAAATGGGCCTAGAACTAGCCCACTTTCTATATCTTTCTCTTTTTTTGGGTCAAGCTCTTCTGGATCTTTCTAACTTATGCTAATGTAATTGTGGAGTCAAAACAGCCAATGCTGGCCCAAGCATAAATGAACAAACTGAACCTCGATATGGGCCCATCCACTCGTTTAGGAATTGACATTGACTAATATGCTAATCGGTGGTCACCTTCTCCAAAAGCCAAGGATTTTTCCAATGTCTCCTCAATGATGTTCATAAATGAACTTTGAAGCTAAGATATCATTTGGTCCAAAAAAAAAAAAAAACTTAGGTATCAACCTGAGCATAAAAATAAAAAACTAATATATCAACAACTGAGTGGGACACCTTCCATTTTCCACCCCTAATCAAAACATTTGATATTTTTATAGGACGATATTTTTAACGTATGCCTTAGCTTAAACCAAACTCAATAACGACAACACCTTCATCTAACAGAACAAGTTGGTTATCAACTACCACCCAATGCCCTAACTTTGTATGTTTCAATTATTAATTAATACACCAATCGATTTTCTCATTGCTATATTTAATCTTAACTTTTTAAGAAAAAAACGTAATTTATACCGCTTTACTTAATTATCAGTACATAAGTTAACAGTGTTCTGGAAGTAAAAAATAAAAATGTCAGTAAAAACACTTTTGTTTGAATTTGGTAGGGAGATGTGGGTAGCATTATAACCTATTATCAGAGGGATGGTTATAGGTGGCAATTACGAAATTACGGAGACAAAGTTCCTATGTGGGTGTGTCCATGTAAAGCCTATTGTCCCCACAGAAAGAAGTTGAAAAGAGGTTCAAATTCAAGCACCTTCTCTTCTCTTATCTCTCCAACGCTTAAGCTTCCAAATGACGAGGATGGTCGTAATTGTTGGATAAAGCCAACAATTTCAGGCTTCAGGGTGACGATGATAAGAACGAGAAAGGGATAAGCACGTGTGTCAGATTTCTCAAATAAATAACATACCCAAAACCATTACACACTAGAAAAAGATAATTTTGAAATCGATTATTAAACTAAACAAATCGGGGATTTCCAAAGAAAATAATTTTTTTAGTTGGAAAGAAATTGAACTGCGTGGCAACTAGCATGTAAAGATGGGCCCACCGAATTAGTGTTAATCATGCAATTCGGTGAGCGCGTTTGTTACTAATCAATCATACATTCGTACAAATACTATGTGTGTGAGAAAGAGAGAGGGCCCATCCTTTTTTAAATTTCAGTTTCCCTGAACGTTTCTTACCGTTGGTGAAGGATCAGAGGTCCCATATTTGAATCTGGAAAACCACAGTTTTGAACTCTACTTATTCTCCTAAATTTTCATCTTATATTTATACAATTATTTCTAATCTGTCCTGTCCCAGCTATATATTAATAAATGAGAAGATTCACAGGGCATTACCCGTTTTGTCCTTGTCTTGTCTTTTTTTAATAGCTACACAATTTAATTTAAACAATTACTGTAGTATTTCTTTCTTTGTTGGGAATACAGATGGGTACAAAATTAACAATAAAGTCTTTTTATTTTGTTGGTCGGTGACGGTGAGGATTTATTCACGTACAAGAATAAATACGCACCCAACACTACAATCAGTTTGATAATCATTCGCATTATTCTCCAACCTTCTCTTAGATGATTGTTGTTATTGCTAGATCCTTAATTGAATTGCTAATTTGGCAATAGCACCCACAATAATCTAAAACACTTAAATTCCACCCCCTCCACACTCCCAGAATGAAAATAGTTTGTTCAAACTTGAAATAATAACACCATTTAAGAAGAGGATGGTGCATTTTGAACTCTTGGATATTGTCAACCCAAGCAGCTTTGACCATGGAAAAGAAAAGTTTGAAAATAATTGAAGTATTTAGTGAACGTAATACATTCAATTTTCAACTGGAAAAAGAGCTTAACGGGTATGTGGATATGATGGGTACCATACCAATACCATCCATCACAAATATATAAAAAAATGAATACATTAAACATTGTTACCTAAAATTAATTAAATGTAGGATGCTTTTCTTACCAAAAGGGCTACATGAGATGCATTTCTTTCTTTCTCTCTCTCCCTTTCTATTGATTCCTTGCAATTTGACGAAGCCCACGGGGCATGCCATGGCTGCTCTTTTTAAATAAGAATTGTAGAAAGTATATGTTACAATCCTTAATGCATTTATAGCCTTCAAAGGAAGTTTCGTTTGACCTAGCATCACTTGTCTCATTGCCAACTTTTTGGAGTCAGGTCAAAGCCACCATCAACGGTTATTTTTTTTTTCTTCCTATAAAACAAATGTGAAATGACATCAAATTATAGAGAAAAACAAAAATGAATTACATTGATTTTTTATTTAATAAAAAACTTGGAAACAAAAGTACAGGGGTAGTTTTGGAACTCCGGGGTTCTTTCTTCCTTTTTATTTAAAGTCCGGACTCCACAGAGACAGAGAGGGAGAGAGAAAACAGACTAACAGACAGAATTTGAAAACAAAGGAAGAACAAGTTCTAAGAAACAGAGAGAAGCTGGTTTGGTTTGAGAAAAATATGGGAGAGGTAGTATTGTTGGTCGATGATTTGAAATCACTTTCCGGGATTCCTCGCTGCAGAATATGTCACGAAGAAGAATTTGAGAGCTCGGAAAGCTTTGAAGCTCCTTGTGCTTGTTCTGGTACCGTTAAGGTAAACCAGAAATTGTTGAGCTCTTGTTGCTTTATTTTTCTGTTATTATTTCTAAATAGTCCATTCAACAACTGTGTTTTATTCTGCAGTTTGCTCACAGAGATTGTATACAGAAATGGTGCAACGAGAAAGGGAATACAACTTGTGAAATATGTCTCCAGGTATCACTTTCGATCATTTACTTTCTTGTTTCACTCCGTATACTCTGCACAATTTGTGGGCTTTAATTTAATAATTAAGAAAAAAGGATTTGGTTGTTTCCAATTTAAGTGGTTGATGTTGTTATGTAAATTTGGTCGGCTGTCTTTTCTGATTTTAAATTGTAAAAACTAATCCAAGTTTATATACTTTTCTCTGTTTCTCCGTTTCATTTTGAATTTCAGTGCTGCACGTTTCTCCTTTGCTTAATATCTAAGTATCTCCGTTATGCTATAGGCATCTCTTTTTGCTTATCCATAGGATAAACTCTCTGGTTCTTATTCGTTTTAATCCGTATTCCCTTTCTAACATCTTAAGGGTTTTGATTATGAATTATGATGCATTTAAAGAACAGAGTCGTTCGAAGTTCAAGACATGGGTAAATTTGGTGAGGGAAGGTAAACTAACTGAGTTTTGTTTTTGCAGCAATATGAGCCTGGTTATACAGTACCTCCAAAGAAATCTCAAATAATTGATGCAGCAATGACCATTAGGTACCTTCCCGTTCGTAATCGCATATAATCCTCTTATGCTAAATGTATTTTTTAATCTTTCTTTTTTGGTTCTTTCAAGAATTTAAATTTTTTTGCGAAACAGTTAAAAAAATTGGGGTGGGGGGGACTTCGTGTCTAAAATGTACAGATCAATCATATTTAATACGAGGAAATACTTAATTAGAAGTTAGACATTTGAGTTTTATGATGGCCCATGTCTTGTTGTGTCATGCTTCCTAATTTACAACTCGAAGACACTCAACTTAACCGCGTACAACTCAATCAAACTGAACTTTAGTGCCTTCCTACTAACTTTTCAATGTCGAATGATTAAAAAAAAATGCGAACCTTTGACTAAGCTACCGTTTGGCTTCTATCATTAAATTGTTATTATTTTTTATGCCCAAAAAAAAAATTAAGAATATTAAAGTGTGAGCATTGTTGTTTGATTAATTACAGAGATAGCCTGCAAATTCCAAGGGAGCAAGAACCGTTGAATTCAAGAACAGAGGCCATTGTTGAAGGAATTCCAATAGAAAGTGATTACTCTGAATGCACGTCTGCCGCTGATAGAAGTGCATCTTGCTGTCGATCATTGGCTTTGACTGTAAGCATTTTCTCGGCTAATCAAATCTTTTTAATCTTAGTGAATCGTGGCAACTGGCATTGTGGTACATGCTTATTATTGTATAATTTAGTGGTTTTTTATAGTTAGAGACTTAAGCAATTTGTCTTGACTTGGAAATGAACGAGTCAAAGACTCGCAAAAGGTAATATGCCATTATTGCCAACTGGATAACGAGCTGTGTTCAACACAGACTCGAAGAGCTTTTATTGATTCGAAGTTAGATATTTTCTCTCCAAGGAAACAAAATAATTTGTTTGACCAAGTGATTATTTTCCTATGATTCATAAAAAAGTTTCCCCTAGCCAATAAATCATTGGGTGGGCGGGCGGGCGGGCGGATATTGAAGCTACAAAGTTGAGCAGAGTCTAATTTTGTGTTTTATTTGTTTTTCCTGTAAAAAGAATATATATTTCGGTTACCAAAAAAAATCATATTACATGCATATAGAGTTGTCGAAAATTAACTAGTCACTCTAATTTTGCAGTTTACACTTATCTTGCTCGTAAGACATCTTTACGAGGTACTTACTAGTAGAACGGAAGATCACCAATTTACACTTCTTACAGTAAGTACTCAATTCCTCCTTTTCTCAAAGTACCCGTTAACCTTGTTGCCATTATGAACACTGCTTGAACTCATTTTCCCCCTCATCTGTAGGTCTTTATACTCAAAGCTTTCGGAATTATTCTACCAATGTACATAATTATAAGGGCGATCAGAGCCATTCACAGCGGTATTCAGCGCCACTATCAGGTTAGGTTTTTGTTTCCTCTCCTAGTTTCGACGTCTGATTTTTCAAGATTTAAATTTAACTGACGATTCCTTTGCATATCAGGATTCTGACGATGAATCATCAATGTCTTATGAAGACGATGAAGAAAATGAGCCGCCACATTATACGACTTTTGGACATTAACAAGTTGCCTTTTGCTATTATTTGTACACCAGAGCATTGCGCTGATGCTCATGATATCAAATTCCAACATTTTGGGCATAAATTGAAGGCAATGAAATTCAAATTCAAGTGCATCCTCTTTCTGTATTCATCCTGTCTACCACCCACCAACCCACGCAATAATAGGGATTAGAGTATTAAAAGTAGAATGAACAACCGATTTCAACTACATACACTTTAAAAACACGTTAGATAACCTGCCAAATGCGTACAACCTGCCTTCTTTTTGTTAGTTTAAGTTAGAGAACATGACATTATCTATACTATTTACAGGAAGCACCCTACGACTAAATAGAAAGCAACACTGAGCCATAATTCCAGGATTAATTCAACAATGATGGCTTTGAAGTTTTAAAAACTCGTTGCTTTCAAATAATGCATTACTACTTTGATTACAAAACCAACAATGACATTTAATATTTCTGGAAGATGGATAAATTTTTTGTCTCGGACTCTTGGGAATACTTTAATATTGCTGCAGGAGTTCTCTTGCTTCACCCTGAAGTTCAGTTAGGGAGCCACTGCAAATGGTCTCCTGGAAACTCAAATCTGTTGCAGCATTGGTCAATTTTTGTATGATGGCCACCATCTCATTCACCCAACTTTGATTGGAAGAGTCGTTTTCAGAATATGCCTTTCTGTATTTACCATATGTGGCCTCAAATTCTCTGGACTTAGCAGCAGCCTTTTTGAGCACGGAGACAGGAAGTCCTGAATAATGTTCAGTGGCTTTATTACAAAAGCTAGTTAAAATCCAGGTAACGTAACAGAAATCAGGTTTTTGTAGATTCACAGGAAACAGTCTAATCTGCGTGTCATCCACATTTCAAAGTTTTTGAAAGTAACCCAAAAGATTCCGATTGACATGCAACTGTCAACAGATCCATAATTAATTGAATACTCAAGAATGTTAAAATAACACATCAAGAGTCAATGTCTGATGCTAGCCAACAACTTCAATATGTAGAGAAATTAGAACAGAAAAGAATCATACCAGCTATACGGGCAACATTAACACCATAGCTCTTAGGGCATGCACCAAGTGTTAGCCTGTAAAGAAATGTGACTTCATCCACACCTACAGTTCCATTACTGACTTGGCATGCCATATGGCAGAGAGAGACCTTTATAACGAATACATGAAAATATTACACAGAAATATGCTTAAGTTTCTAAAAGACACTGGCCAAATTAGAATTCAAAGCTCAAAGTTGACATCAGTTCATTAGAAAATAAACTTTCAAGGCATTATCTTATAGCAATTAAGTACATGAGCACATTTAATGCTTGAAATTTTCTAGCATGAGTTCAATATACAACTAATTAACTATATAGATAAAATCCTAGTTGTACCTTGGGGTCTTTGTTGAAATCTATAGCTAATCGGTGATAATGAGTAGAAAACAATCCACGACACTGCACCTTTCGCACAAGATGCTCAAGTACAGATTCCCTGCCAAATTTGGAAATATAAAAAGCACAAACTGAGATGGTCTGAAAAGAAAAATGGATAATTAATGATGATAAAATTTGAAACCACAGTCCCATACAAGACACTTACGCAATTGCTTGCCCATCAGAAGTTGAGGTCCCACGTCCAAGCTCATCCAAAGCCACCAATGAATTCGGTGTAGCCGATGACTGTTTACCATTAAATACATATTCAACAGACAAAATCTATATCAGATTGATGTAAATCTACACTGCATAATGAGCCACCTAATGAGCTTCAGAAAGTTTTAGCAATCAACTAATAACACTAACCGAACTAAGGGATAACAGAAAAAGAAGGGCTGTCTTCTAGAATATGTTAGCAGTGGCTTACTGCTATCATCAACGTACAAAGATAATGGCACATGCAGTTCAGTATAACAATGCAGACGGGGAACTATACAATTAAATAAAAGCTGAAAAAAAGGACCAGGAAAAATTTGTTCTTCCTCCATGTGATGTAATTGCTTGTTATGCTCTAGAGAAAAGATGTCACATTAACAGAACAATCCATTTATGATCCACAGAAAATTCGGCTGGTTTATTTTTTTTTATGGTTAATGTTTTGGAACTTACAAGCACCCAAAAAAGTAAATGGACAACAAATAACAGGATCTTAATTCTATTGATCTTTATATGCCTACTTAGCCCTTACTGGACATAGGCATCTCACCAACATTGTTGCAGTTTCCGAAAGTTCAGTTAAAAAGGTACTTTGGCCTGCTATGATATTATCTTTGGCACCCATTCGAACAAAAATTCGGTCCACAGGTGATAAATCAAAACTTACAGCTGGGACATCAGCCCCTACCTGCAGAAGGAATCAATAGACAAAGTAAATGACAGGCTTATTTAACAAAAGCCTGAGAAATCCCGCCCAATGCCCCCCCGCCTCCCCTCCTCCCCCGGAAAAAAAAATGAAAGCTTCACCTGGGCCAAAATCACAGCCAAGCAAACTTGACGAAGAAGAGTTGACTTTCCACCCATATTAGGGCCAGTTAGAAGTATGAAACTGGCCTGATGTGGACCACCAATTGTTATGTCATTGGGTACAAAAGTACCCTTGCCCAAAGAATCACTCCTGAGCACTGGGTGTCCCAAACTTTTAGCAGAGAGGCATGGAGCTTCTTCGGTACATAAAGAGCCTAATATTTTCGGTCGGCATGTTGGTCCTTCATAGTAGTCACTAGCAATAGCTAAACTGATCAAAACATCCAGCTCTGCAACATATGACGTCCAGTTTGAGCCATGTCAAATAAAAGTCTACAGACTTTCATTTAAATGCATGAAAACTCAAGAATTTTGTTATCTCGTAAAAATCTTCAAGGAAACAAAAGAATTGAATCAAGGTAACAGGCCAACAAAAGTGAGAATGATTTCAGTTGAAGAACTGTAGTAAAAAATAGGCTTTCATCATACAAGGGCTTATAAGGGAGCAAGTATTAGAGAGACAAGCACCACACCCAATTATGCTTCTGTTTGGTTGTCCATTAGTCAACTTGTTATTTGTAGAAGACACTTGGTTGAAGTTCACATATATTGATTACCAATCATTGGTGTTTGGGAAATGCATTATTTAAACAACTTGATGTTACTATTTTTTTTACAAAAAATTTGGGTAGTGATGTTACTATATTTTAACTTAAACTTTTCATTGCAGTATGATACACTAAGGAGTAAGGACCTTAAGCACCCATTTTGAACTTTGTTTTAATGGAAGAATGCTAATAAATGCACCGGCAAGTCAAATGGTTAGAATGATAGCAACATGTACCAGCAGTTGCAGATACCAACTGCCTCCACTTAGTTTGATGTTCACAAAAACGGCCCATCAATCTCTGCAATATACTTTTCAATGATGAATCCTTTTCAGATTCAGCCGGGGAGAGCTCACTCAATAACTTTTTGATTTCGGGAGTCCAGTATCTGAAGAAGCCCTGCATTTGTCAGATGGTAATGAAAATAACATTAATTAATCCATTTCAAATTAAAATAAAATTAAGTCAGCAATCTTGAATAAAAATATTTTGGTTGAATGGAATAATTGCTGAAAGAACCAATATGAAGTACTAACCCAATTATGAGGATTAATTTCATAATCACAAATGCAAGAATATCATATCAGCAAACATTTGATGTACAGAAAGAGCCTGTGATGAAAACTATGAAGGACTTTTACAATTAGAAGCCACCAAACAAAATAATATTACTGGAACAGTAGACCCAATCATAGGAATCAAACAGAGCATCCAATATACTTAATGGTCAAGATTATGGTTTCTTACCTTCTTAGAAGATCGCAATTCATAATTTTGAGGAATATTTCGTCTTATACTTTCTGGAACTTCCAACAGGTATGCCTCCTTTCCAACAGAGACATAGGTGATCTGTAACAGACAACTGAAAACATTGAGAAATTGATTGATTATACTACAAATAGATTAAACATCTTTTCCAACAGAGATCTTACCGAGCTGTCTCCCAGTAATTTCCTCTGTTCCTTGAGATGCTTTGACAAACTAGATTCAATCTCCTTAACCGTTTTACAGGCTGAGTCATACTCAATATCAACTCCTTCATGAGGTATTATACGTCCAGAGTTATCAGCTTCCACCCAATCAAATGCATCCTTAAAATGGTTTAGAAGCATAGAGACATCAGGAAGATCTTTGCCTACAGTTGAAAACAGTCAATATATTACACAATAGCTCCACAACAATTTTAAAGCATTTACTCATTGAGTTTGATCATACCAGGTGTTAACAGATGATGAAGTTGTTTGGAGTCAACATCATTTAAAATGGTACCAAGTGAAGCACATGCTTTGGCCAATAGTTCACAGCCACGCAGGGCTGAAATAAACTCTTGCAGTTGTTTCTTTGCTTCATCCTCGTACAGAACCACTTTATAAGCATTCCTTCCATTAGCTTTGCTGCAGTCATCAAAATCAAGGAGGATAAATGCTCGAGAAGGTCTGTATTATTACAGGTAGTTGCAAACTTTTGTTAATGCTGCTAGTTGGAAATTTGTGTTAAAGCCGCTTTTACCTACTAGAGAAGATCCGTGCAAGCAAACGCTCCATGTCTGGTAGCTTTGCTAATGCCTTCCGAAATTCTAGCGCAAACGGTAAATTAATTCCCTAGAAAGAGAATCATATCAGAAAAATCAGGAACATGTTTAAATACTCTACTTTACAAGTTCAACTTAGGAGCCAAGACAAAAGACCATCATTAGTAGATGTCATAAATGTACAACTATGCACCACCATTCTATCTTCACAGATCTGAAAGCAACACCCAATAATTTAGCAAATTAAGATGAGTTAAAGGACAATAAACAGAAAGAGTTAAGCATAAAATGAGCTAAGGAATTAAAACATATTAATGAGAAAAGAAAGTCAAGCAAACTATTAACTCTAGGATCTACATAGAATGGGTAGTGCAGGCCAGTAGGGGGTCCCAATTTAAGATAGAAAGAAACAGAAGGGTAATTCTTTAGTCCATAAACATAAAAACGATGAAGTGCCTTGTTTGGTTATTTCAAAATAAGCAAAATATTCCATGACAGGAGGTAGTTATTGAAGTCCATAAAGAAAAGCAAAGTTGGAAAAAGAAAAAGGACGTCTGAAAGTGGAGGAGGGGAGAATCATACATATGCTGAATAACATTCCAAAAAAGAGCAAAGTAATAAAAAATTGAAACATCTGACAATTTTTGAGGCATGCTTGAAGTACCTAGTGTTATAGCAAACAGTCTCTCACAAGCAATATACAAGGTCACAAAACCCACCTTCAAACCTGCCACAGCTTCTTGCCGTTCCTTGATTGACTCTAAATGACATAAAGGTCTAGCAAGCCATGTCTTTAGCAATCTCTTTCCAAAGGCAGTAACACATTGGTTCAATTGTGCATAGAGCGTGCTAAAAAAGTACATCACTTCAGTCTTCAGTAAAAGATAAAAAAGAAATATTTATATTTCCTAAATAAGAGAAAGTACAGAGTGATCTTTGTTGAATGATAAGCATACCCTGAAGAATCTCCATTTCTGTTATTCTCAAAAATCTCAAGATTCTCCAAAGCTACAGCATCAAGAACCATGTATGGTTTTGAACCAAGATCACTGAAACCAGAACATGGAAGTAACTCAAACCGCGCAAATGCAAGCAGCGTCTCATCTAGGAAAGCTTGTTTCAGATAATAGAGAGCACCACCAAGTGCTGAAAGTGCACTTCTACTATTATCGCCTGCTTTCACCAGCTCCAGCAAAACATCAGGCAGGCCGCCTAACCCATCATTGTCGACAACAGAACCATAAGTAAGCCTGTAAATTCTCTTCACTTCATCGATAGTTTTCTCAGCATTCCAGAACTCCACAACTGGAACTAATTCATTCATGAGAGGATTTCTTGTATGCTTCAGCAGTATTCTTTCTGTTTCAGTGCTGAGCAGTTTAGCAGGTTTCACAATTTCAACTGGCCTGAGCTCAGACAATATAGAGCACAATGCACTGCACTCTGAGTCATCCTTAAACTGCCATACAGAGAAGCACACTCTAGTTTTATAAAAAAATGCATATATAAATATGCAAACAGCAGACTAATCAGGTACATATTTGCTGACATGCATACCTTGCTCACTTAAGGCTCACAATATTTCAGGTTGTACAAATAAAGAAAAAATTATAATAAATCCCTGAAAACCTATTACCCCCCCCCCCCCCACCCTCCCTTCCCCCCACAACAAGGTAGACCCTAGCCCCCTTAATCTTTTCTCTTCATGTCCAAGAGAACTAAAGGGATTGAATACTTCACAGCCTCATGGCAATTGGTGGACCCCATTTTGAAACAAGTTCATATTATAAACAAATTATGCTTGAGAATTAGGGGTGTAAAGGACCCATGCTAAGTAATTAAAAAAGTAGCTTGGGCTCATTCACTTAAGTTAAACGAGCTTAAAATTTAGATCAAGTTTGACTCATTTTGTTAAATGAGAGTTCGAGCTCGACTTGTATAATTCGTGTAAAATTATACAAAAATGAATTAAATGAGTGTAATAAACTATAATTAATTAAAAAATATATAAACTACAAATATATGATTCCAAAATTTAAAAATTAATCATAGAAGATCATTTAATTAAATTGAAATTGATTATATACTAATTATTTTATATATTACACTAATCTATGAATTGCATCTTTTGAAACATTTTACTTGCAAAAGGATATATTTATACAGAAACATAACAAATATAACAAATCCAAAAACAAATATACATAGAAGGGGTGTTTAATTTATATATATAGAAAAAAAATCATTTAAATGTTTATTATACATGTAATATATATAAAAAATATTTTTATATTATTTTTTTCTTAAACTGAGAGAATAATACTAACAAAGGCAAGCACAAGGTGTAGATTACAGAATCCATAAAATCATACCTGTCCAAGAATAACTCTGCCTGTGGCAACATCGACTACACAAACACCATATATGCGCTCTGAAGTTTCATTTGCCTGGTCTTGATGGTCTTCGATCAAGGCCATTAAATATGAAGCTTCAGGGTTTGCCAACAGCAACTCTCCATCAGTTAATGTTCCTTTTGTAACCACTGCACATATTTCACGTCTCACAACCTACAAGAGAAATAAATCAAGATTAGATAGATACAAAATTGTCTGTAAAACAAACAAAATTTACACCTGTATGCAAAGATCCAAAGACAAAGAAAATAAAGTATAATTGTAAAACTTAGATGTATTTTGCATGTAACTCCAAAAAAATATGATGACAATGAAAAGAAGAACAATGACTTCTCAGGGTACTGTAAGATAGAACTGGACCTTATCTTTAGATCCCTTTTCTTTTCGACGAAGCTCCAGTTGTTCAGGCGTTTCAGTTTGCTCTACAACAAGAACTCGATAACCCTGCTCTACCAAGGAAGTTAACTTGTTGGATATGTTCGAGTTCAATACCAGAGAAAAATTAAGAGAAGTCATGGATGTGGTTAACCTTCCTAGCCAGTTTCTCCACATTCATTGAAAAATTCCTCTCCGGAAATCCACAATGAGGTTGTTCTCCCTAAAACAAAGACAAATGTAAAATAATAACTTAACAATGCAACAGTTATAGATTATAGACAAATTTTATGCAGCCCATAAAAAGCCACTGGACATTGTTAATCTTTTTTTCAAAAAAGAATGACCATTGTCTTTATGACAACTTAAATGAATTGCTCACCATAGGTGACTGTTCAAACTTCAAATAATATGAATAATTCAGAATAACCAACTTGGAAACTTCAAGATCCTAAGGAAAGTTAAAACCCTCAAGTACTCATGTCATGCTAACCTTCATGTACTGCAAGTCAAGCTCTTTCACTCCTACATGTGCATCCATTTCAAAAAGTTCATAGAATTTACCCATCTGCTCCAACAATAGAAGAGGTCTCATTAAATTAAAGTACTGGCACCAATAAAACTCAGAACATTAGCCAGCTTAAATCAGATACCTTGAAAAACAGAACTTTGTCCATATTTTTTGACTTAAACTCCCACCACTGTTTCTGTATTCATCATCCAACAGCATTAATAGCATGCAACAAGAAGTGTATTAGAGTCCCATTATATAGTATTTATATTATTAAGTCACTACCTGGCCATCTGACAAACTCTTGAAGAAATCAGGAGGCAAGTATAGAGTTCTTGGATCATAATTTTCATCTCCTGGATGTCTTCTTTTGGCATCCTGGCGATCTCTGTTCCAACACCAATTGTAGAGCACTGTAAAATGGATATGAAAAATCCAACAAATTATATGCCTCAAAGAAAAGGTAATAAAGCAAGCCACAAGCCACAGACTGTTTGTCTTAGTAGTAGCTTATTGTCATTCTGTGTGCTGCTGCTCATGCATAAGTTTTAATTCCAACAATCCATGGTAAAAATTGAGGGACCTTTTGGCATGGAAAGGCTTAACGTTTCTGCAGCACTGCAATCAATACTTACTCTCTAAGGAATCGAAATTTCTGAGCTTCACGGTCAGCAAATCTTTCAGGAGCATTACCAGTTGCTATACCGTCAATGCCATTAGATGCCCGTTTAACTGCAACGAGATAACTTAAATTCAATGCTAAATACATTACAAGCATTACCAGAAAAAGAAAAAAAGAAGTCACTTACCCTCCAAATTACTCGTACGATCTGATGATAAGACCTTAAAACCTCCCTTACCTACTTCCCCTCCACTCTTGCTCTTTTTTGCAGGTCCCATATTCTCTTCCCCTTCTAGTTTCCGCTTCCCGGGCTCAACCTTCCCACTTCTCTTTCCATTAGGCTCCACTGCTATGTCCTCTTCATCCTTCTCTTTCTCTAACTTCATATACTCCTCATCTTCCTCGGCTTCCTCGACTACCTCTTTCTTCCTCCAATCTTCACAAGAATTAGCATCGCCACCACCACGGGTTTCGTCTACCTCGCCGTCCTCATTCTCGGCTCCATCATCGTCCTCAATCACCATCTTCCTTATGGCAGCAAAACTGTGACGTCGTAGCCGCTTAAGTTTCTTCGCAGTCTCTTGAACCCACTCAATCTTCTCCTTGGCAATGTCCAATGTTTCCTCTTCATCATCGTCGTATCGAACCAAATGCTTACCAGTAACCTCGTCAAAAGATTTGACACAACCTTCATACCAGGCTTTATCCAATGGCCAATAGACCTTGATTCTTCTCCCAACCACCTCTTGACCGTTGGGTTGCTTATCTCCAGAGGACGAACAAAACGGAGAGGTGAAAGGAGAGGGAGAAGGAGAGGGCAATGATGAAGCGCCAATGAGAAGGAGGGGTTTGTTGGGTTTATGATTGCTAGGGGAAGGTGTGGCAGGGTTCGGGGTGAGGGTAGGGTCTGGGTCTGAGATGTTTAGCTTTTGATTGGAGTTAGTGGGAGAAGGAGAAGAAGTGAATTTAGAGAAGAAGGAAGTGATTTGGCGCTGTTGATTGACCAGCGGTGATCGACCGTTGCTCTGGCGACGTGAGGGAGCCATTGCTCGTCTGCCCTACCGCCTACAGTTGCCGCATCAGAAACTGAGGAATACGAGAGGGCTTTCCAGAGCCCCTAGAGAGTAGAGAGTAGACTCACCAAAGTGGCGGGAATTTACGGGATATGTTCCCTTATCTCGTGGCGGGAATTCAGTCGTGTGTTGCCATGCTCGGTGAGATTTCTTCTTTCTGGATCCGCATCCTCTAAAATCTAAATCACTAATTTCGCGTGATACTGTCAAAAAAGCTAATTATGTTGAATTGTTATTAGTTGTGACTTGTGAATCTACACAATTTTTTTTCTTTCCCAAATTAATACTTTAGATAATTCAATTACGATTTTTTACCATTAATTCTCGTTTTTTGTTTCAACACAACCGATCCGTGGTCAATGCACTTCGATTAAAAAAAATGAATATTAAATATTTTATTTTTAATATCTTAAATAATCTTAAAACAATGTTCGAAATTGAGAATGATATAAATCAGAAAAGTAATTTGACTGCTATCAAGGCTGAAACTTTGGGAGCTATTAGAAGGCTAAAAAAATGGCGTGGAGGGGGTTGGGTTTTTACTAGTTTAATTATTTGAGAGTGAGTCTGAAGCGCCTTCCATTTTGAATGGAAACGGAGATCAAGGAGCTGAATTACAAAGTATTGTATTTGTCAATTCGTCATTCGTGCTTCCTTGTCTCTTGCATGAACATGCGGCTCCTGCGAATTTAGGAGTGTTACTCCATCCTTGGCCTTGCTGATGCTATGTACGGGGCTTCCTGTGTTCCGAATTATTCTCGTTAGGTCTATTGTTTTGGCCTCTGCCCCTCGTCAAAGAAAACAAAAAAAGATTTTCCATTTGTGGCTTAACTACCAAGTTTTATCATATATCAAATTTGGGAAACTTTTGTTTTCAAACCATGTGCTAATTATTTGATTATAAAAAAGTAAATTTCCAGAAAGTCAAAATAGTAATAAAAAATAAATTTATTTAAAGTCTTGTGGACGGATACTTAAAGTCAATTTTCAACCTCTTTCAGCGAATCAGAGGCAAACTAAAGGCTACCAAAGTGACTTCACTGCCTAGAGAATACCACGTAGTCGCGCAAGTGTCACTCTCACATATATTGCAGGTTTTTTGTTCTCTTTCTCACACTAGTATGTTCTGTATATACTATATAGGTATCCATTGTTTCGTTTTCAATTTTCTCCGGATGAATAAAATCTCCCCTTTTATTTTTTTAAAAAAAATCAAGATTATATCGGTTTTTTCCGACATTCAGAAAGATCATATACAACATTAATTAAAAATCAATGAGGACTTGTGTGTGTGTGTGTGCGTATATATTATTGACTAAGGTTCCTATATAAATTGTGGATTGTTAATTTGTTTGGTGGGTTTTCCTACGTCCACAGTATTGTCTGCAACTGTAGAACTCTGGATCTTCAGAATTGAAGAATCCTTATATTTGCTCCTTTTGCTTTCGATCTCACTCCTTTTATGCATTATTTCTTATGATTTAATACTATTTAATCTCTTAGTCTAAGTTTAATTATATCAATGCTAAATTACATTCATGTTTTAAGTAAGAGAAAAGAAACATAGAGAACGCCAATGCATGCAGGTAATGCATTAAGATTGTAAAAGGGGCTTCAACCAAGGCTTGCAGCAAATAAAGGCACACCAATTTGCCCTAAATAAAATTGAGCAATCTTCAGTATTGGATTCTAAGTTAGTTTGTTATGACTAATTGCTAAAATTTAGAACATCATTAGAAAAGATTTTTTTTTTTTTTGGGTACATATTTTCATTTTCATTTTGACATTGTTACTACACATAGAAATTTCCAGTTATTGTCAGCATGGAAAATATTGTCAAAGAAGGCCAGTTTTCTTGAGACAGATTCTCTCATAATATCCTGATTCATGACTATATATATTTACACCGTTCTGTAGATTTTGTAGCTGTAGATCTTTATTACCATTTTGGAGACCTGTATTTTACCATTTAGTATCTGTATTAATATTATCATTTTATTGAGTTTCCAACGCAGACGACACAACCGTGGTTGATCATATCCATAAACCCAATGAATCTTCGTCTATCAGTGTTCTTCCGCCCTTCATCTGCTATCTTCTTGCTGGTATTATTTTTGGCTTAATCCTTCTGGTTATTATTTGTGCATTTGTTTACATGAATTTTTTTTGTAAATCAATACTTTCCACGTCACCAACCAAATTTGTTTTTTGTTTCTTTTCCACGTACAATGGATTGGTCCTCCTGAAATATTCGAAAGAAATATGAAATTCTATCCTTATGCGAAACATGAGATGGAAAAAAGGTCATGCATCACAGTCCCTTACACTAGTCAAATATTATTTATCTATTAACACACAGCCTTAAACCTTTGATGTAGGCACTTGCTGCGCTCGTAGTTCTCTTATCATTGACGCCGTGCTGGTATTTTATGGTCAGACGTATCGAGCAGCGTGTGAATTCGAACTCACAAAATTTTCTCTCGGAATGGCAATCCCAAATTGACCACTCTGCCAAACTGTTACACCCAATGAACTCATCGTCAACTAATTTAGCACGAATTCTTAGTTCAACCTTCAATGGGACTAATATATCATTATCTGATATTAAGACCGAAGTTAGTTTTTTTTTTTTTTTGGTTTCTTTCATCAGAAGCGAAAAATAGTTATTTTCGGTTTTGACTTTTTTTTTTTTCCTGGGTTGCAGTTGGCTCCAATGTTATTTCAAGCATTTGAGACAATTCCTTATTTAACCGAAATCTCATACATTGGGATGGAAGGTCTCTTTTTCTCATACTACACGGATCATGATCAAGCTCTTGCAATGTACTCTAACTCTTCATTTTCTTCTATCTCGGGTACTTCAGAAAGCGTATACTACGTCCAACTTGTAGATCGTGACACTGGAGGGTTATATGGGGAAGCCACAATATATGAACACTCTGTAAATGCAAGTTGGATTCCGGCAGCAGTTAATAGTTCGTATGGATATGCCTCACTGGGATCCAAGTGGAGTGATAGTCGTGACGTCTTATACCTTAGTTCAGCGAGAATCTCAAGAACAGGAGTTATCTCTTTAGGGTTTTCAGCTACGCCAATTACTGATTTTATCACTCGGATTGGGCGTCAAGGTGCAAACTTGTACTTGGCTACCAAAGATGGAAAAGTGCTTGTACAAGAAATCCAACATACCCATATAGTATTCTCCAACGATATGGCTTTCTTCCAATCAGTGAAACCAAATGGTGATCAATTGAGTTACGAAGGCATTGTCTCATGCAAGGACGAAGCCTCCGCTTCTGTTTTGAGAATTGGAGATACGCAGTATCTGACACGCTGCTCGTCAATTGATATAATGGGAGTAGAATCGGTGCGTTTTGATCTTTCTACATGTTCACTGAATCGTAATATGGAACTATTTTCATTAAAATAAAATAGAAGTAAACTTATATTAACAAAAGAAATATAGAGAGCTGCATTACATTCTCCCTAATACGAGTTACGACATCTGCCATCATCGCTGCAATAAATTGCAGAATACTTGCCTCTTGGGCTTTGAAATTTGATTTTATTACTATTTCAAGGATAACTAGTCCTTAGGTGCATATTATTTATTTTTGACTATATTTTGACAGTAAGATCAAAATGTTTTTGTAAATTTTTTTTGTTTATGTTTCAGGTGTACGTGTTGGTTGTCCCGCAAAATGGATTAATCAGCCTTGTCCACAAGAGCAGAAAAGAAGGGTTGGTGCTATTGAGTGTGATGGTAGTCATGATATTAGTATGTATCTTCAATTTTCTGTTGTCAAATGCTATAGCAGGTCGGCGAGAGATGCATTTATGTGCTTCTCTCATCAAACAAATGGAAGCCACTCAACAAGCAGAGAGGAAGAGTATGAACAAGAGCCTTGCTTTTGCCAATGCCAGCCATGATGTTCGTGCTTCTCTTGCTGGCCTTACTGGTTTGATAGAGATATCCTGTGAAGAAGTTCGCGTTGGTTCAGAATTAGAGGCCAATCTAAAACAAATGGATGCTTGTACAAAAGACTTGCTAGGTAAATAAAATTATTGATTCATATTGTCCAAATTGTACTGAATCGTAAAGAACTTCATACTTCTCGTTCATGGATACGATCAATTCATTTTCATGCACTAACATGTATTGTCCATATACTCGTTTAGGGCTGTTGAATTCTATTCTTGATACAAGCAAAATTGAGGCAGGGAAAATGCAGCTTGAGGAAGTGGAATTTGATCTATCCCAATTTATAGAAGATGCAGTTGACTTATATCATCCTGTAGCTATGAAGAAAGGTGTAGATCTTGTATTGGACCACTGTGATGGTTCTGTTATCAAATATTCGCGCGTGAAAGGTGACAGAGGAAAGCTTAAGCAAGTTTTGTGTAATTTACTGAGTAATGCTGTTAAATTTACTGATGAGGGACACATAACAGTTCGAGCATGGGCTCAGAAGCCCAGTTTTCAGAACTCAATAATTGCTTCTAACAGATACAGTTTTATGAAGCGTTTGTCATACTTATGTTACAAGAAAAATGAAGCAGATATTGATCTAGAAGCTGTGAATTCAGTCCAACAAGATCTGAATTGCTTGGAGTTTGTGTTTGAAGTAGATGATACGGGCAAAGGAATTCCTAAAGAGAAGCAGAAGTCTGTGTTTGAGAATTATGTTCAAGTCAAAGAGACTGCTCTAGGTCTAGGAGGCACTGGCTTGGGACTTGGTATTGTGCAGTCATTGGTAGGCAACAATTTATTTTTCTTCTTATTTTTTTTTTTTTTTAAATAAAGTTAGTATTAAATTGTGAAATATTTGTTGTAGGTACGTTTGATGCATGGGGATATTGGAATTGTGGACAAGGACATTGGAGAAAAAGGAACCTGCTTCAGATTCGGTGTCCTCCTTACAATTTGTGAGAATGTCACTGGTGGTAGTAGCACAAGGGAAGGTAATAATGAATTAGGAGGTGACGGAAATATCAATCAACCTCAGGGACTAGACATTCATACTCCTAGTTCAGGTTCTAGCATTTGTTCCCTCAGTCCCAGATTACCAATTTTGACCTCTAGTAGGCCAGAGGCCTCTCGTGTTGTTCTTTTGATTCAAAACGAGGCGCGTCGAAGGAGTACACAGAAGTTCATGGAGAGCTTAGGGATTAAAGTTAAGGTTGTGAAGCAGTGGGAACATTTGTTTCATACTCTCAAGAAGATGAAGCAAAAGGGGAGCTATTCCAGCCAAAGCTCTAAAGGGACAACGGATTTGAGTTCTCGATCTACATCTCAAAATTCTACTGGCAGAGCCAAAGGGGTTCCTTTGAGTGCTGCAGATGGAAAGGATGAGTATATACCTCCGGTTTTTAACAAGACAGACGAGGGAGGTTCACTGGGTTTCGTTCTGCTAGTGATTGATGCAATTGCAGGACCTTTTTGGGAACTACGAAGAATGGTATCCGAGTTCAGAAGAGGCCTCGGGAATCCTTGTAAGGTTGTCTGGTTAAATAAGCCACTCGTACGTGGTGTCAATTTGAAAGCACTTGATGAGGATGTATTTAATCCAGATGACCTTGTCATGTCCAAACCATTTCATGGTACTCGTTTGTTTGAAGTTATAAGGCTTCTTCCTGAGTATGTTGGTAATTGGCATAGCATATCTGGAAGAGCAAAGAGAGAGATTTTTCATGACAGATTTAGAAAAACTTGCAGAGAAGGATCCCCATTTCAAGATGTACAACAACGAGAGTTTGGCAGTTCATCAAGGACTGAACAATCGTATTCTTATGGTGGGTCCAAGGCAAGAAACTCTTCAGCTGATCACGGAGAAATACAAGAATGTGGTGATTCAAGCAATAACAAACCCTTGGGTGACAAGAAATTTTTGGTTGCTGAGGACACTGAATATTTACGCAGGATAGCTGTGAAGACTCTGATACAGCTTGGCGCAACTACTGTTGAGGAATGCAAGAATGGTGAACAAGCTGTTAAAGTCGTGGAAGAGGGTCTAACTGGGGCCTTTCCCAATCTTCCTTATGATTACATTTTAATGGACTGTGAGGTAATGACTATTGCTTTTGGGTTTATGCTTTATACTTCATACTTGAGACCATGTATCATACATTATCAGTATTTGAACAGATGCCATTAATGGACGGGTTTGAGGCAACAAGGCGAATAAGGGAGATGGAGAAGAGCTATGGTGTTCACATCCCTATCATTGCGTTAACAGCTCATACATCTGGGAGAGAGATAAAAATGACCATGGAGGCTGGAATGGACGTTCATTTAGGCAAGCCACTTAGAAAAGAGCATTTCCTGGAAGCTATCAGATACATACACAGTAAAGAGTGAATTACCTAGTGTATTAGTCTTTTTTATATAGTTTTTCAACATGGAAATATGTGATCTGTGTACGATAGCAACATAGGTTGATATGTAGATCTTTTTTTAAAAAAAAAAAAAATTCATGTGACTGGAATGATTTATTTTGAGTAGACAAATAAAAAGAAAAGAAAAAACTTCATGTTCCGGTTACAGAGGATGGAGAAAAATGCAATGGAAAAGAAATTTTAATTTTGATATTTTTTATTTAAAAGATTTAAATCTAATACTTATTTTTTTCTCTTAAAATATATTTAAATGGAGCAAAACAGAGAAAAAATAAAAAAGTCATCAATTCATATTAATTTTATAAGAATTAATCATTTTATTATTTATAAGGCATTACATTTCATAATAATATCTCATAAATTTTATTCTTACAATTTTGAGACACCATTTTAAAATTTTTTAAGACACCAACAAAAAAAAATGTAATTATAGATGCACTTGTTTGAAATGAACTCTAAACATTATTCTTCAAGTATAACAGAAATTTTAAAAACTTTCACGACTCCCAACCGATTAACCACAGCAAGTCAGCAACAAAAGGAATTTGTGTGCAAGGAACTTTTCATATAGGCTGATGATATTTAAAAAAAGAGTCGGGTCACACAGTTGGATCCGAATCGAAAGGTTTTTTCTTTTTTCCTGATTTTTTTGTCAAAATTGGTCTTTACGTGGCATGGATCACCCATTTATTTGAGATGGGCCGTATGAGCCGAAGACCATTAGAAAGTTTGCCGTTTTCATTTTGCTCCGTAAAGACTTCAAAAAACGAAGTGTTTTCCTTGCTTTTCCAGTTAGCCCTAGCCGACGAATCCAGAGAATACCAACGCTGGTATTATCCATTCACAGTAAGCAATTTTCTCCTCTCTCTACCTCTGTATCCCTTTTGTGAAGTATTACAAAACGAAGCCATTACGATATGCAACTTTCGTTGTGCTTCCCTCTTTTTTTGTTGGAAAAAATTATTATTGTTTTAGTTTATGAATAAAGAGGAAGTTTAGAGCTGAAGGATTTGTATGATTGTCAAAATTTGATTTCAGACCATGAAAGATAATTTACATTCTCAAATACAGCTGAATGCATGTTTCTATTTTGGTTTTAGTTTTACTGCCAAAATACGACCCTAACACTAGTATTTCCTTATAATCGTTGTTTCGTGCAATATTATTTTGTTAAGGATGTCTGTGAAGAAGCTATATGCCAATTTCACTCTTCCTTCGGTTCCCTACTGCCACCATTTATCTGCATATCAAATTGGGTTTAATATCATAATCTTGGCGTTTTATAATTCGTGTGTTCATTCTTCTTGTCATGTTTCAGAATAAATGCAAATCACCAGTTTACTAAATGTTGATCTGGAGTCTCCTCATAATGATAGTTTTATATGGCATTTGAGCCTCTGCCGAAATGCTTGTATTACGGAAACAATTGCATGGGTTCCATTCCACCTAATCCATCCTGGTCACCCAACTATGGGGGGATATTGACTTAGTTTGATTAAGCTTTATGATATCTTGAGACCTGAATATATAGTATTTTCTCGAATTGAGCTTCTAAAATCGAGTTTGTTGTCTTTTGGTTACTTTGTATTTGTGTTGTCTCTGATTAGTATCTTAGCCTCTGTTAAACGAGGCATTTAACATACTTTTTCTTTTAATTGTTCCCAATGCAGAGTGTGGACATGATGGAAGCTGAATCATGTGATGCCGTACCTCCTAAGTCTAAGGTTAAGGCCACACTTCGCCTCGGCACAGAATCATATTCTGTTGTGGCAGACAAAGGTTCTCTCTCAGAGCAATTAGTTTCATTGAAAGAGGAAAGTATGATCATTTTGAAGGATTTTATAACAAAGCATAATGTTCCTCATGATGTCCCTGATGAGTTAGTCGGAACTTCCTCAGAAGAAGATGATGATATTCCTGATAAGCCGTCAATCAAGTCTAAGAAAACTAAATTGACTTAGCTCTCTTTGTACTTTTATCTTTCATCTTTCCTCTGGTGCATATTCCAAACGTATCTTCAAGAAGATGCTTATAAAAATATCTCTGATCTGTCTGATGTATAATGTTCTGAAATGTGGAGTTATTTATGTGTATGATTTAACATGCATTCGCTTTCAGTTTCAAAAAACGTTTTTATAGTGACTGACAGCATCCTACTAGTACTAGTTGTTCGCATTAAAGTCACTTTTCAAAGTTTGATAAACAACGAAAAGTGTATAAATATTGTGAGTATTAAATTATAGTGGTCTTTTAAATTGTTATACTAATATTAGAGATTCTCTAGATCTTCCTCATAACAATCTACATTTTCGTTTGTAGAATAGAAATCAAGCAGACCTAATAATTCTATGTTAAAAAATTAGGTTTGTAAAAAGGAAGTAAGTAAAAGATACTTGAAAGACAAGCAAGTTTCAAGTCACAGATTTGGTGTAAAAATTCGAGTTTGAAATGAATGATAATAATAATAATAACTTCTAAAACTTAAAGAACAAAATATTCATTTGTAATTAGAGTCGACGTCCCATTACCACAGGAAACAAAAAATTAGTGCTATGAGATAAAAAAAAAAAAAACAAAAAGAATCCTTTCTTTGCCATTTTTTATTTTTAAAATTTTTAAATAATAAAAAAGGCTATATATTATTTTCCATTCTACCCCTTTAATTCGTATCCATTCAAATAAATGAGATTTGAGTTTGTAATGTGACTCTTATTCTGTTTAGTAGCACTTCGTGTGTGTTCTTTATGGTTCATTATTAGGCAGTTCAATTGTTGAAAGCTAATGTGCTTAAAGTACTTGATTTATGCAAGATATACGTTATTATACCCCAGTTTGTTTTGACTTATAAGATGGTATTGCCATATATTTTTTAACCATTATGTATCCCCTCTTGAATGTGAAAGCATTTTGATACTTTAGATATTGTGGTATTCAGTCATGAGTCATAGTAAAAATATAAAATGGGGTCTTATTCAATTGTGTATGGCATTTGCTAGAAAAATTGTCATAGAACAAAAAATAAGGACTTCATTGAATCCCAACTTATTAATCATTTGATGAGTCATGAACGGTACGTGCATGTATTTTGAATACAGATGAGGCCTATTCAACTACTGATTTAATCATTCCGCATTCCTAAATGAGACAGCGACCTCAAATGCAATTTTTCTTTAGTAAATAATAAACTGAATGCACCAGTAAGCAGGGACCGAAGTTCACATTCTTTTAAACCATTTCTTACTAAATTCTTACGAACTCCGCATGAGGTGGCATAGACAGAAAGACCAACGCATTTCAAATTCGAAAAAGGGCAAAAATGCCCAACTCTATCATTGCGAAAATACTCAACCATCTTATAAGATGAGTCAATATATACATATGACCACTGATATTTACTACTGCTATAGCCATCTCCATTCTAAGAAACCACTGCCTAAAGACCGATTCCCCAAAATTGGATTAAAAAGAATGGTATAAAATTTAAGACTATGAGACCTGTATTAATCTTTCTATATCCTTGCAAGTTTTCTTCTAAACCAATCTGATATGCGCCTGATCTTGCCCAACAGCGCAGCATTTTTTGTATAGAAATTCTCAGCATTTGACAGCATTACCATTATATCATGCTTAACCCCTTCCACACTCCGGTAATAATCATTTTCCAATCTTGATTGAATCAGTTGAGGATATAATGGAACGGGAAACCTGTGATAGAAATCCAAGGATAACAGAATCATTAAAATTTCAAATTTTCACTCAATTATCTAGTTATAATTATATTTAGTCTGTAATCACTTCTTATCGTTTTCCCCCTTTATGTTGCCTTCTATTCTCTTATTTCTCTTTGCCATTTTTTTTAAGCTTTGCTTGCTATAACTATCTATTAGAAAGCTATATGAAGTCCAGATATTTCCTGAACGGGGCTTACCAAAAATCACACAGGTATATCTGTCCTCTGTTTTTCTGATAAAGCAAGAAATTTGAATTTAATAGTTCTACTTAAGTTGCAAACTAGATTTAGTACCTGTTTAAAAAATCTGACTTCTCAGCTGCTCGGTTCAATGCCTGGATTCCGTCACTATCCTGGATCAAGAACAAAACCAAAGTGAGGTAGACATTCCATTCCTATTTCTTTCATTTTCAAAATGATATATAATTCCTATTTTAGTAAATCAGAGTCAAAATTTCGTGCTTGTTAACAAGCCTAATTTAATGAAAGATATAAAATTAGGAGAAAGGAAATCTTGTCGTCTACTCACTCTGTGGTCTAATCGAGAGAAATAAGACAACAGCTTATCTCTGATCTCATGATCAATGTGGGAGTGCTCCAATTGTATCTCAGAATCATACAGTTCCCATGGACTGTGCAGATGAGTTTCTGTAGGATCAGTCTTGTATTGGATCAGATACCTTTCCCAAGGACTATCCGGGAACTCATTACTTTTGGCCTGTGCTGAAAGAATACGACCTTCCCACCAACTTCCACCTTCCCCACTTGCATTTCTCCACCAGACCATGCATTTATCTCTTGGAGACCAATTTCTCCTCATGGCAGTATCATACCATGTTTTCTCAACAACAAAATCCGGAAAATTTATCAATTCAGGCAGAGTTAATTTAAATGATTTACCACACACATTAGAAGAAGGATCTACAAATTTAAGTTTGAGTTTACAACAGCTATCTCCAGAACCTGCTAGCGTTGCATAAACAAGTTCCTCAACCTTGCAAATTTCAACAGCATTAAGTCCTGTAATTGAATTCCAAGGACCGACTTCATAGGTCTGACAAGACTCTATGTACTCTTGGTGACCCTGCCAATCAAACAAATTACATGAACTAAGTAATAGGTTATAGAACAAACTATTGGAATACCAGAAGCTATAAGGCCAAACAACCATAAAGTACCTGTCTCAAGTATACAACTTCATCACCAAGTTGAGGAATATAACGGTAACCTTCTTCATGCTCTGACAGCATCAGCCATGACAACTTCTTGACAGGGCGGTTTGACATCCTTTGAGTTAAAGCATCAGAGTCATTAACAAAATGTCCACTCCGCCTGTTTCTAGTAGGCCTTGATCTTTGATGAAGTTGATCAGACACTTTAGTGGAAGATTCTACCCAATTTGATGTCCCTCCAGAATTTTGACCCCCTCGGATCTTAATCCTGAGATTTGGCTCCTCTGAAGTTGTCTTTATCCTTATAGATCGTGCTCTACGTATTGGATCACTTACTGCATCATATTGATCATTTCCTAAATCATGATGGTTTCTGGCAATTGAAGTATTTTCTTCCATGTCAGTACCAACATCAGGATTGACCTCACCTTTTAATGATCTGTCTCTTTGTTGGGTGTGATTATAAATTTTCTTGTCAGAATAGGAATGTGATAGCTGCTGAGAACTTATTTTTTCATTGTCATCACCCTCTTCAGGTACTTCCATACCTAAACTAGGCCTCATAAATGAGGAATTTCCAGAGTTTACATCACCTCTATCAACTGTTGAGTCTACCTGAGAGGTAACAAATTTCAGTTTGTAAGGACTTTTAATGTCTGCTGAAATCTGTTTCTTTTTAAGAACTAACTTTGTTGAATTCATAGGTGCTTTCATTTTGAGGTCAGGAGAGTGGCCATGGACAACTTCATTTCTTTCTAGTGAGTCCTCTCGGCATTTGTTTCCACCATTCAATTTACCATTACCAGATGCCAAGGAGTCATCACCATTTGGATGATGGTTGCTGAACAATGAAGACTCAAGTGATGAAGGTTTAAGTGCATTATCAAGATGAGCAAGCTTTGAACGACTCCTGCTACTCATAGTCTCTAATTCACTGGTCACTAAATTTGCTGATCTCCTGCAAAACAAGTTTGGAAAACATTTAATTCTTAGACACAAAAGAGTACCAAAAAAAGAAGAGCCTGTACTACCACAAACATTTTTGCAATTATCCAAAATTTAACATACCCATTGGCATTTTGCTCAAGAAGGTCATCAAATGCAGTATCAGTGGGCACAGCTGATCTTGAAGACTTGGATGTGTCTAACTTCACTTCTTTGCACTGAACTTTGTTCTCCTCCACACACATAGACCCATGCGGATAATTTACAGCATTTTCACTATGCACTTTATCAGTATCTTCACTTCTGTTGTAGCTTTGGGGAAGTGAACTGATCACATCTGTAAAAGATAATGCTGGGTCTATAGATCTTCTGCCTGGCAAAGATTTTTGAGTACTTTCTTGGGATCTGGAAGACTGACATACCATATCAGCCTGAGTGTCATATGCATGTTTCATATCCTCTAAAGGTACATTCTTCTTAGAATCTCTAAGTGAAAACTTAAGAACCAGTCTCCTTCTATTTCCAACATTAGCTTGAGACTCAGAATGTGTAGGAGGCTTGGCTACATTAGCAAACCCATCAAGAAATGGTTGTTTAAGTTCCTCAGACTTATTCTGAATTTTTCGCTCAGGCTCACTTAGAACATCTGAATCTTGCAAACTGTCTGATGAGTCATCTTCAGGAACATCATCTTCCCCATCTGTTGATATTTCATCCATTTGAGATAACATATTACGTGCAATGCGTGCAGCAATCCGCTGGGGTCTTGATGTCTTGGCCTTGGAAGATTTCCTTTTGGACAACTTCCGGCTCCTTTTTGATTTCTTAGTTCTGTTACTTCCAGACGGAGTACTATCACACTCATTCAAATTCCTTTTCCTGACACGCCTTCCAGAAGAAGTCATTGACTCCACCTGAAAGATATTATAGTTAGGTGACAGGTTGTAATTAAAGATTGAATCCAAAATAGTAAAAGACAACACTTACTTCAACATTATGTTTTTTCCTTCTTGACCGACGAAGGTCATCCCAATCATCTCCACTGCACTCTGGATCACTAGAAGAGAATGAACCCACACTCCCTTGCTCTGCTTCACTGGTATTATCCTCATTTACATTGTATTCTGAGTCATTATCATCACTTACAATTTCAATTTCTGGCTCCCACAACATGGCATCTATGAACTCTGGTTGCGGCTCAACCATTCTTTCCAAATCTGCCAAAGGGATCACGTGGTAGTCCTGACCAACACTGAAATCTGGACCAACAGCATACTTTATTGATGAAGGACGCCATTCAATGCCAAGAGCACCAAGCCGACGTTGCTGAAATTGACTCTGATAAGGTTCTGGATATGGCACCATACCTGGTAATGAAAATAAATTTCCATGAGATAATTGCATATCTTAGCAAAAAAGTGCAAGAATTGCAGAAAAGGAGCCAAAGCATACTAGAATCACACAGAGGATCTTGAATGTTTCTTCTGTATGGTGTAAGTTGAGTCTCCTGCATCAAATGTCTCATATTAGCAAATGTCTCGAATAGCCACAAAAACCAAAAATATTTTATTTTTTAATTCAATTATGACGACAGAATCACAAGTACAGATACAATGGCATAATGGATAATAGAGACCTGATCAAGAACATTTCCTTGGGTATCCCGTACAAGGGGCCGATAATCCCCAAGAAAAAACTGCCATAAAAATCAAGAGACAAGACATCATAAATAAACTTGTTAGGGTACTAAGATAACAAAAAGTAGGGGAAGCAATATTGCTATATTTGACCACCTGATCATATTTTGCGTCCTTCTGGGACTCGCCTTGACCTGTATTCAGAAAATATATTTGGCCAACATCATCTGAGAGCACTATTGATGTTCCATCCCTATGTAATGAAAACATATTCATTAGAACAGTATATTAATAAGTTAGAATTTAAGACCGATAGATATCTAACTTAATATCAGAACATATACAATTCTACTTGAAGATATGCTACTGGAGACATGGAAAATTCATCAGATAGGTGGTGTTGTAGTATAAAGTCTACATACATAATTTCCTCACCAGGATACATACAGCAACATAAACCCTTAACTTGACACAATTATTTTTAGCTTATTAGATAAACAAGCTTCAAAATGGAAGCTCAATGCAGATATTAATCTCGAGAATCACTACTGATCAGGTTGAATATGCAGAACATTGAAAAAGCAAACTATGGTCTAGAAAGCATGAGTACTTCTAAATTCAAGCCATAACCATACCAAGTACCACTTTGGCTACTCTGGAGTATTCCAAAATATGAGCATATATATATATATATATTTTTTTTTAAGGAAAAAGGTTTGATCTTGATACATATTGAAAAAATTATAAGTGTGCTTACAAACTTCTAACTTTTAATCTTATAGATTAGAAACTAACTATTATTTTCTCACCAATTATAAGAAAAATAATATATACTTCAAACTCGTATGTTATTACTAGTGGGTTTGGATGCCAATTTTGTTTAATTTAATTTTAAATATAATAAAAAAAGTGAGAAGTTATTTAACTTCTCATTCTCTCATAACTTCCTCTTCCATGACTCTCCACTTTCTTAGATCTTGTATTATATTATATAATTTAGAAGACCAAAGAAACCAAACACCCTAAAGTCATACAATATAGTATAGATGACTAGTATTTAAGTTAAATGAATTTTAAGATCATTTTAAAAAACATATGTTACTATTTTGATTAATTATATATGATTAAAGGTTCATTATATATTTTTAGTATTGTAAAACTTGTCATATATTATAAGATTTTCTTTATTTATTTAGTATATATCATTGTACCCATGCCCTATATTTTTTAAAAAATTTCATATATCATATCAGGACCTGCTCCTATCCATAGGCTAGGATACATGTGATAAGATTCTGAATTATTTAAGATGCATTGAGGTGGAGAGAGGAGGGGATTGCTTTACAATAATCACGTGAAGAGATTAGATAGCTACAAAGAGTTGATCTTTGCCAAAGACAAATTCAATTAGATCAAAGAACATGGGAGATATCCATTACAAAATTACCCATTTACCAAAGTACGGAATAAACCAAAATCTTTGTATAACAAAAATTCATAAACATGAGAAAGGCAATAATTAAATGTATGATAATAAGAAAGCATTAAAATTTCAAATAAAATAAGAATGAAGTAATCTAGATCATTCTATTGACACTTACGGAGAAAATTTCCCGTCAACCAACTTAAAACGTCCAATTTCATATGTTCGAATTGGTATGCCCTCCCATATCTAGAAACAAAATATCCCACAGAATCATCATTTAGTTTGTTATTCATGAAGAATTTACTAACCATAAAAACCTTAAACATTATAAGCTTACATCCCACACAATTGTTTGTCCATCATACCCAGCACTCATAGCTATCCGAGGATTGAAAGGATGAACATCCAAAACGTAAGACTGCCAAACAGTGAAAAGTGAAGCAATTAGTCACCAATGAACTATAAAGTTCAAATTAAGATAAACAACAACAAACAAAATGAATAAAATCAAACTTTCTTATTATTCATGAGCAAACTAGCACTGCATAGAAAAATAGATAGAGGGAGAGACTAGAGAGTAGAGATTACAGATGCAGTATGACCGGTCAAGGAGTGTACTAAGCTGCCATCAACTGCATTCCAAACACATATTCTGCAATCTGCAAAATGAAAAGACAAATAACCAGTAAAGGCATGCAGGAACGTTTTGCCACCATTACATATACTGTACTCTAGCAAATTTTCCACCAAAGAGACAGTGGGGGGAGGTGTTCACAAAGTTGGAATGTATGCAAGGATAAATGCATAAAGATGTTAAACAGTGTATTGAGGATAACATGGTAAAGGTAACAGCAGGAGTTAGTAGTAAACAGAAGATAATGCATCATAGATGCTCTCAGTGCTTTAACTTCAGGGAAAATAGCTTCTGACAAAGTAGTAGCCAAATTCAAACTCTTCAATAATTAATTTAGCCAAATGTAATGAGCTGAATTGGTATAAACTTTCCCAACCCATCAAAGCTCCAGCTTTTAGCTAGCACATTACCCATGATAGCAGCAAGTACAAAGCGATTGTCCAGGCTCCATACAATCATATTGACACCACGTGGAGTAGGTAGAAATCTCTGCCTTGGACCCCCTCGAGGAGGTTGAGGAGGCAAAGGTGGTGGCGGCACTTTTAAATGATATGCACGAGTCCAACGTCCTACTTTTCCCTGAAATAGCATCAGGGAACGTACAAATTACACATATTTTGAACCATTAACACAGAGAAGGGGGGAGGGGGGGAGAAGTAACAGCATGCCACATGGGAATTTATAAATTACCCATTCTTTGCACAACATACCTGGAAGATTAATAAAAAAGGGAAATGCCTTTTAAGGAATAAAAGAGATGACAAAGTTCTGTGACAAACTTATTCAAAGAAACTCACATGGGATCTACGAGATCTAGGAACCCAAATAATTGCACTTCCATCACGTGAGCAGGTAACTATATTATCATGACAAAACCTGAGAATTTGATGCATGACACCAGTGTATAACCATGTTCAGTAAAAAGAGCAGGTTACACTAATTATATAAAATACTATACAAGAAGAGTAACAAACTAATAAGTAAGGGTTAATATAAATATTGACCAGGAATTTCTGAACTTTGGGATATTTTCTTCCTTCAAAGAGTCAGATGTTGAAAATTTTGAAGCCACAGAGCAACCACTGCATATGAAGGTTGCAGAAACAAATGAATTTTTGCACAAAATAAATAAGCAAATAAACGAAGATATAATCATTACTGGCCAACCTAAACTGCACATAATTAACATCATTTTCATGGCCAGCCAATAAATCCATCTCATGTATTGGTTGCTCTGAATCATCTGAGTTAGACTTAAAAGCACTCCAGACCTGAAAGTAATAGTATCCCTGTCAATAGATCTGAGTAGATGTAATATATACACAAGTAAAAGCCAAAAGAACTAGTAAAAGAAAAATAATAACTTATCACAGAAGTCCTACAAAACATACCCTAGCAAAAGTGTCAGAGCTACCAGTGACAAAAACAGTTCCATTTGCATTATATGCACAACAAAGTATGTGATAGCTCTGTTGACCATTACTTGAGGAAGGTAAATTAGTTGGTGGACCATTGTTCTTCCCTGCAATAAACATCACAATTCTTCTCACAATCCTATAATCAATGAAGAATAACCAATATCACGAAAGGCAATTATGGCAGTCAACAGGTCAGACTAATGGTCTGGAATGCCTAAGCGATAAACCATCAACTTGTAAATGTATATCTGAACTTGCATTCAGCTGAAAGATAATAAAGCAGTTCTGATCTGGTCAGAAATTACAATTTTCAGAATTTGGTTAGAATCAGATATGAGAATTACATACATACTTTTAAGAAGTATTATAATTTTAAGATCACATTCAGATATATTAATGTAAAATTAGTTTTTGATATAAAATTTAGATTTTCATAGGATCTAATTGAATCAAATCCAAAATCAGCACCATACCCAATATAGTATGGTAGTTATCCTAACTGATAAACTCAGACCATATCCAGATCTAGACCTGACATATTGACACAGCAATGGAAACAAGGATCTGACCAGTTATAGCATCTGAAGGCCGAGGCTGGTATATCCGTGGATTACACTGTGAATATCTTGCATCCCATATTCGGCAAGTTCCATCATCTGATGACCTACATACCTCATTAAAAGTGGAGTAACTAAATAAGAATCCTCACAATTCCAGATCTTGATTACTTGAAAGGAAACAACATAATCATAACAACCAAAAAAATAAATATTGTTCTGTTACAGAAGGTACACTTAGCAGATTTGGATAAATGTTCAAAAACAAAAGAGACTACACATTATATAAATATAGGTTTCAACCTATGCACAAACTAAAATAGTTTATATAATTTCAAAAAAGGAAATAAATTATACTTTGGTTGAAATGCTTAACTATATTAATGTAATAGTTTAATTTAAGATTTTAAAATGCATATAACTGCCCACAAAATTTGACATTTAAAGGTAACAAATAAAATAATTTAAACATCAGGTACCAACAACATTAATCATAACAATAATAATTGTTGCTATTAATTATTATCATCATCGTGATTATTGTTCTGATGTTAAATTCAAATTATAAGCAGTAACCACAAGATTAAAGCTACTTACAAAAAAAACTACTTCAAAATTTTGTTCATAAAAGACGCAATTATCCAATTCTTAAGATTTGACTAACATGTAGCTAACAAAGACTAGCAATAAGATTTGAAGAGTCATAAAAAATCATAGGGATAAACTATATTAGGTTGGACTCACGATAACAGCTGGTATACTGCACTAGGCCTAGGACTAAATGCGATAGTATTAACAGCCCCAGTATGTCCCCGCAAAACTGATATCGGCATCCCATCTGGTAAGCGCCACTGTTGTAAAGCAAATAGTAATTCAGTCGTCTAAGAAAAACAGGAAGAACACAAAGATTAACATATACTTACAACTCTAATGACAAAATCATTTGAGGCAGATGCCACCAAAGCATTGTTTGAGCTTACAGCCAAGTCGGTAATATCACCCTTCAATCCACATAATGACAGTAAAAATTTATTGACAATGAAGGGCAAAACACACATATCAAAATCCCTTTCATGAATCACACTCTAGACTCACTTCATGTCCTCGGCAGCTGGCTAAACAAAATGCAGTTTCCATAGACCAAATCTTGACAAGACGATCATCTGAACCACTGATAACATATCTCCCTGATCGATCAAATATGGCTGCAAGATAAAAAGTTTTTTACCATCAATTTTTAACCATGTACCATTAATGCCTAATTATCTTCAAATCAACATTCAGTTCCTGCAAAATTACTCAAAATTTTACACGAAGCATTAAAACTAAATCTCACTGATGTCCCACCTAAGTCCCCTCTTTTATGCTACTTTCAGGTGAAACAACTGAAGACAATCTCATAAAACGGCATGCCCATAAAGCCACCATCTAATAGCAAGTTTAGCAAAAGAGTAAGCCATACCACAATAGACAGCCACACGGTGCCCCCTTAACTTCTTTATGTTTTGCATCTTTTGTACCATAGTTAATGGTTTGGCAATTGCATAACATGCAGAGCGAATTGATGGAGCACGATGGTGCTTTGTGAAACCACCTCCAATTTCCCTTAAATGTAGCCCCTGAACTTGATTAACTTGCATGTGTGGCCAACGCAGGTAAACTGGAAGGGGCTTAGCTTGCTTGTCTGCCATTTTCTTATCACCTGTACAAACGCCCAAACAACCAATTGAAGTAGTTAGATATCCATATTCTATGGTTTACCATGCAAATGGGGCCAAATAAATATAGCCAGAACAAGAAATTTGTAAATGCAAAGTTTCAGATACAAGCTTTAGGTCAGTTCTACACTTGCAAAAAGAGGGAAGACCAGGAAGAAATACCAAGCCAAAGACAACTATCTGATAAAGTATTTAAATATTAATAATCCGGGCTTTCCCATTTATACATGCTCAATGAATTATAACCCGCCAAACAATTATTACATTATATATAACCCAGAGTTCTCACTGGAGAAAACCAAAGATAAACTTCCTTAAATCTGCATATTTTAAGAAGCAAACACAATCTTAGAGTGTTCATATGTCAAGCTATTAATTCTTACCAAAGCATCAACTGAAACTAGGTTTGATATATTGAACACAAACCTAGTTATTATTTCTCAACCCTAAGTCCCTAACATATTAATACATCCCTTGGATAATATTCCAAAGGATAAGAATAAAATAACCATTGAAGGGAATCTATAACCACTAATTCACTGTATTACTCTATTGACTATAATACTAGCATAAGAGTCTAATAGCAACTAAACCATTCGCATCCCAGTTTACAGACATTTTGATCAGTGTACCAGAAATTAAAAACTATAAGAACATGTACCAAACGATTGACTAGAGAAAGTAGATTACTATAGGATATCACGTACTATCCAGAAGAGAAAAGGACCCAAATCCAAGTAATGTAGGAACATCAGCAGCATTGGGAGTAGTTCCTTCAAGTTTTCTGTGCAAAGGATGGGTGGCACTCAGCATCAATTGCTTCAGAAGCTTTACCAAATGATCCTTTGCTACGTGAGAATACCTTATGTTTACAAAAATGACCCAATAATCAATGCTCATACAAGTAATATTAAGATGAGACCATTACTAACTTAAAGTGATAGCTTTACAAACTTCTTAAAAACAAGAGATTTCTACCCAGAAAAAGAAAAAAAGTTTTTTTAAAAATATAAAGCATCCCCCATTTCCATAGGTAAATTTGAAGGAAATTGATATCTTTGAAGCAAGCTGTGGCCACCACCAATAGTACATCACTGAAAGTTGTTAACATTGGACCTCTATAAAACAACCTACACAATGTTAAGAATAGAAAAATAAAAGAAGTTCAAAAGATTTGCTGCATTTATGTGCAGGACTTTATAAAAAAAATTCTTTTATAATGCTACAACTCTATTATTTTTAGTACAGCCTAAATAAATTTTACCACCAAATTGTATATAGTTGTGTGTATGTATATAAGAAAAAAAACCAGAATTACCTGTCTACTAATATGTTGTAATTCAAAGGGAAAGAAATGCCATCATCATCATCATTCCCACTGTGCAAGCCACTTCTGGAAAACCAAGCATGATACCTTCTAGGTAGAAGCTGATGCTCTAAAATTTCATTCCAGAATTGTCCCAAAGTCCTCTTGCATGGCCCAGCAGATAAAAAGTGCAAAATCAGAAAGTAAACTTCTCTGATGTCGATATCCACATCAGTCTCCATAGCATCACTAGTAGCTCCTTTTTCCTTACAAGATCGAGCCATCTCATCCACCTGATTTGTAAAACTTAAAGGTCCTACATTAACCAATGATGCACCAGCAGAAGCCATGCACTTCCGTGAATCCATGTTCGGGACAAAAGCCTAAAACAGAGAATAAAGTTCCTATTTCAAAAACAGTCACACTCAGCAAACCTCAATAATATATGCAGACAAGCCTGGTATACACCAAATTAATAACAGATAAGAAACCAAATCAAAGAGGAGGTATAAGCTTGCTAAATTATAGATCTGCAGCCAACCATGGTAATAATAAAAATAACTTCAATCATGTGATGTACTTCAAAAGGTAATTGACAGATTTTTGTTTAGCATGATCATGATAAGCATTAGATTCACCAAGGCTCAATTTGGATCCTAGAATCAGAATAAAACACAAAATCTTAGTTCTAAATTTATTTAAATACCAGTGTCAAAATTGAAATTGGTCACCCACAACATTTGAATGAAGGATTAAATACAAATAGCAATTACTAACTCATTTACAATAATACCATAGTATCCTTTTTGGATGCATACTAGATAGTTTCCAGAAGAAATTACTTTTAAAAATAATAACTAAACCCTTGACAAATTTTCTTTTTTTTTTAGCTAATATGAGATATAATCAACTTTTAGCTTTTGAATTTTTCTTCATGTTTCTTTCCTTTACCTAGGCCTCTATAGATAAAGCAGTTTCTGGTAGACCTAATATGAGAATAGAGGCTTTAACTACTAATGATTTCTGCTAAAACTGGTGATGATGTTGTCCTGAAAGCCTGTGGAACCTTGCCAAATATAAACCAACGATAAGTTGCTGAGGAAGGGATGCCTAACTTATACAATAGCAAGCATAATGCATCAAGTCTGATGATACAGAAACTCCTGAAATTGCTTGACTCAATTTGAGCAGTATGACCTTTCTTCTTTTTACACTTCATAAATGGCTCTCTACTTTTTTCCTTTTTTCTTAGGTATAATATATATATATATATATATGTTATTTTACAGATCTACAGATATAATGGACCCGTAACAGTTCCAGTCCACCATAAAAAAGCTGAAACACATGAATAACATAAATGATTGTTCAAAACTATGTTGAAACTGAAGAAAAGTACTTCAATTCAAGTATGTATTAGCTTTATACGGTATTGCATTTATATCAATTATCAACCATCTAAGTTTATATTACTTCTAGCTCTTCTATTGCATGATAATACAGATCGTGAAACAAATAAAAATTTCTATTAAGTAGGGGTGATAATATTCTTCCCAGGCCACCTCTAAATAGTGCATTACTGCAATACGCCGCACTAAGATTTATGAACACAGGAATGGTAAAATTCTTTTCAATGTCAATTCCATTACATTCATGGCCGTTCAAGAGGGTTTTTCTTTTCCTTTTTCTCCACGGAAAGTGTAATAGTTTTCATAAAACGTAGTCCAAATTTGAATATTTAGTACGAGCACGACTACAAATTAGACTCCCACCGTAAGGAAAAACTGATACATCAATATTGCAATAACTTAATCGATAAATGGAATAAATGTCACTTGCAATGCTTCGGAAGCCAATCAACAAAGAAAACTGATAGAAGGGATTCAGCTGAAGTAATTCAAGTATTTAACACGAATTTTTTAAAAAAAACAATATACAGTACAAAACTAAAGATGAAAAACAGCAGATTGAAACAAAGTGGATGAAAAGACCTCTGAATTACATCAAGATGGTAAAGCAGCTAGGAAGATAAGTTGGACTCTGAAGTCACCCAAGTCCATAACGAAGCCACCTGAAAACTATCACACCACAACGAATCCAAAAGATGTTATTTAAATCTTTGGGCATTTTCAATAAAAGGGGAAGAAATCCAATAATAAAAGCACTTACCACTAAAGCAAATCTAAGAAAGGTAAAAGTATTGATTCGCTTCCTTTCTAGGGCTTTCTTCCTATGATAGACTCGGTTTAAATAAGAAAGAAACAAAGGTTGCACTTGCAGTTGCGGAGAAAATTGAAGCCTGGGACCTTCCAAGTCCTACTCACTTACCCTTCAAAAAAAATATATAAATGATGCCGGAAGCTGAGGATGGTTTGTCCGAAGCAGCCACTTTTATCTTTAATCCTTCATGGGAATGACGCAATGAGGGTTAATCAGGTCGGATTTTAGCGCTCTTTCCTCGGTGTCCGCTGACGCAGCCGCAGGGGACAACGAAATTGGAGTTTACAGGGATTTATATAAAATTCACAGAATGGTTAGATTTTGCGAAAATCCGTCTAAATAATATTACGGGAAAATGTTTATTTTTTTGGGTAAGAAAATGTTAATTATACGCAAAAGACAAGTACTTGTACAAAAATTGCTAAAGTACAAAATTCAGCCGTTTTAGGAAGGCTGGTTAAAAAAAATTGAGTTCGTCAAATCGAGCACTCTGGGACTGGATTGGATTCATTAGGGGTAGACTCCTTGTACATTACTTTTGGGACACAATCTTATTGAACATGTTAAAATTTTCTTTATATTTTTAAAATATTATATAAAATTTATTTTTGTTTTATTTTTTATTTTACATACTATTGGTTATTCAAAATAATTATTATTTTATTATTTTTACTGTTATATTATAAAAAGTGATATGTGTCAACCCCACATAAAAAATTTAAGTGTATTTAATATGATATTAAAAATAAATTACAATCGGTATTTATTATTTTAATAAATATAATTTGAACAAAAGAAAGTTGATATAATTTATTAATAAAAACTATTTGGGACGGATTTTTCTATAAAAAAGGTAAATTAAAAATTGTAATTATTTATTATAAGCTTTTCTATTAAAAATATAATGGGTAAATAAATTTTTTCAAAAAACTTAATTACATAAAGATAAGTTAAACAAAATTTTTGCCTATCATATTTGTATTAAAAAATTTTAAAACAAATATATAAAAATTTGTAGTTGTGTACCTATTATGAGTTGTTAACTAATGCGCATGACATTAATAAAACGTATGACAAGAAATAAATAAAAATAATTATGTTATTACTTTATTGATTTATATTTTTTAAGTATCATCATTTTGTACGCCACACTAAAGTATTAATGTTAATTTTCGGGTGAACTATTGGGAAATTCTCGTTACACCTCTCTTTTGATTACCAAAAAAATGTTAAATGTATTACAGACGAGGCAACAGTACATACACTATCCAGCTGATGGGTCCATTAAGAATCAACCTGAAATTGATGGATTTACTTTTCTGGCCAACAGTTGTACATGGTTGTAGATAGTGTCGCACGGTCGGTTTGGATTGGGTCTAAAATGAAAACGGACCTTGATCCAATTATTTCATGACAAATTAATTTGAGTTGGGTTCAATACAAAATAATGGAGTGACCTAATCTAACTCACTGGCTAATTAAATGGATTGCATTGGGCATTGGTCACTTTTTTTTTATTATTTGTTCTTTTATTTTTTTTAAATTTATTATATTAATTTTAAATTTTTAATAAATTTTAAATTAAATTTTATATACAACATAAAATTATATTAGTTTATTTTTTATTAATATATAAAAATATTTTTTAATTAAAATTTAATAATAAAATATTATATTTATTAATATATATATATATATATATATATAAAGTGACGAGTGGATTAAATAGATCCAGTCTAACAAATTTAAATTTGTTAATCAAACCATTTGAATTATAAACTAAGTTTTTAAATTGAACCAACTCAACTAAATTAACAAGTTTGATCAAATTAAAGAAATTAACATATTAATTCAATCGAATAAACAATGCTGATTATTGATATGACCGCACCACACTCCACGATTTCTTAATCAGCAGCGAGCACTTTGGTGCATTTTGGATTTGCACGCCACTGTATTTTCCACCAAGAATAGTTTTCATAAAATCAAGCTGAGATTAAAATTAACAAAAACAAGTCACATGCATCAGTTCAGATTATCAACAAACAAGCTGAGTCACAAAAAATTTAACTACTGCTTTTATATTTTTATCATTAAATTTTTTAATTATAAATTAATACATATATAATTTATTTATATTATAATTAATTATTTTTAAAAGAATGTCACATTCTCTAGTCTCTTTATTGTTTAGTTGGGACCCAGCTAGGTATGAAGTGCCGGTCTACAAATAGAATTCACACACAGCTGACATCCTGAATCATGACGTTAGTATTCTGGTCCCTGGAACTTCTTTGAATTTGTTTAAGTTAAAAATGAATGAAAAGAGACAAGAAAAGAAAAATAAAAATTTTCTTACGACCTAGAATGAAATTTCACAAATTTTTTATATAAATAATATATGACATAAAAATAATAAAATGTTAAACTTGAAACTAAAAAAAAATGTCAAAAGACAAACCCTTAATGCTTTTAACAACTTAAAACCTAATACGTTACGAAGATTCAATACAGTACGCATCGAATGATTTTTGTTTCTTGTTTCAGATTTTACAATTAGAAGCAACACCATCTGTGCTTCCAATTTTATAGTCCTACTGTAGCAAATATTTAAATATGTAATTCTAACTATCAATGCTACAGGATAAACCAAACGCGATTTCAATGCAATCCAAAGAGTCTTCGTATCCTCTTCGTGAAAACGGTTTGCCTTAATCCCAGTTTTAATGCAACCAAAAAAGGGCATCAAGCATCGATAAATCGGATATCAAAAGTGTGGGGGTGTATCTGCCAAACATTTAATGCTGCATACTCCTCCAAGCACTCTTTTAGTTGCGCTTCGCTGTAACCCTGTCCAAAACCCAAGAGTGCAATTAGAAGATAGCCAAGATAAAGGATATTATTCTTGGCTAAACACAGCTGTAAAAGCATGGCTTCAATCAAAGGATATCACGATTCAACATTAATAGCCAAGAATACTAATGCGCTTAGACAACATCGAACTTTGCATTATCAGTAATTAATAAATTCCATATGGGATTGAAAAACAATCTAGCTCTGCCTGTAGGTGACTAGACATTCAAACCAATACACTGTCCTTTGATTCAATAAAATAAAAGTCCTTCCATTTTATGATTTTTTTTTATGAATTTGTTTGAATAAATTATTATTTTAATTTTTAAAAGATGTAATTTTTCTTAATTTAATTTTAAAATTATAAAAATATTTAATTTAATACTTAAAAAATACATTATATCTTAATTTAATTTTTAAAATCCTATATTATAAAAGACTAAAACAATTATTTATTCTTTGTTTTACTGTTGGGTATGCACAAGTGTTTCAGCAGTCAAGCTTGATTTTAATCCCTTCATAGGTTTGACGTGGAAGTCATTTTCAACAACCACATTAGATGGGGTTCAATTCTAGCTCACCTTCCTAGATATCCAATTGAGTGCGTGGGCATAGCTTACATCCATCCTGTTACTCCTGGCAGCTTCATCTCGCAGTATAGAATAGATATCAGATATGGCATCCAGACCAGATCTTTGACGCTCATCAGAGTACAAAGAGAACTTGGACATCTGCATTAACCTCAGTGCCTCGTCCACGTCACTCTGAGCAACAGTTTCTGAAAACCGGAGCCTTGCTAGTGCCTATTATGTGAATTATATCATAGGTGGTCATTGAACTGATATGTAAAAGTTCTTTAGTAATTTAACTCAGTTTCACAGAGCTCTCCGAATGATATATGATTATGCACATTGTCACCAATAACCAAAAAATCAATGCTGAGGATCTAGACTTCCTTATGCCTGACCATTTCTTTTCTCTTCACCTGTTCTGAACTAGTTGCCCAGTGCTAAAGTAATTCACAGTTACCAACAAGAAAATGAATGAAACAAAGAGCTTACAGCTGATACGCGGAGAATGCTGAGCAAAGTTCTGACAGTTGTATAGGAATGGGGAGTATTAGACTTGGCTTCTTCTTGGCGAATGCTGGAGTATGCACTAGCAATGTACTCTTCTAGTTCCCTTGGGACACTAGGAGATAATCTTCTTGCAGCTGATATATAAGCTCTAGATAAAATCAAAGCATGATTAGTTTGTAATAAACTAATGATAAAAGCAGCCAGAATAATGGTGCAATCAAATAAAAGACAATTCAACAGGAAAATCTGATGAAAATTATTAGAATTTTTAGCAATACTGCTCCGACAGAAAAGCTGAACTCACCGGAGAACAGATGGTTCAAGAGGAGTGAATCCTAGAGCAGGAGATTCTTTATTTTGATGGACATATACAACATGCCTAGCCATTTCAAGATCACTATCCATATCAGCTCGATCAAGTATTAACCACAGCAGATCAAATCTTGATAGCAGCGCAGGAGGAAGATTAATATTTTCAGCTGGAGTTCGTCTTAGATCATATCTTCCCCTTCACATAAAAATGACTGAAGTTAGATTTTGGACATACACAAGTGTCTGTTATATAAGATCTAATCTTGCACTCTATCAAGGGAAAAAAGCAACCAATAAAATGTTAAAAGATGAGAAAAAAAATACAGAAAAGATGTTATTGAAGACCAAAGAGATATACCACGCTGGATTGGCTGCAGCAAGGACAGCAGTCCTTGCATTCAATGATGTAGTGATTCCAGCCTTGGCAATGCTAACAGTTTGCTGTTCCATAACTTCATGTATAGCTGTACGATCCGATTCATCCATCTTATCAAATTCATCAATGGCACAAATGCCCATATCTGCTAGCACCTGTAATTCAGAATGTTTGTCATAATCCCTATATACAACTGAAAACTAGTTTTTCTCAAGCTAAAGAATTTCACGAGTACAATCTGGATTAAAGGAATTGACCAAACAAAAAATCAGCTTGTATTACCAATGCTCCACCTTCCAAAACCATCTCATTTGTCACCGGATCTTTCTGAACAGCAGCAGTTAGACCTACACCACTACTTCCTTTTCCAGTGGTGTACACACCTCTTGGGGCTACATTGATTATGTGTTTAAGAAGCTGACTTTTTGCAACACCAGGATCACCCATCAGACATATATGTAAATCTCCTCTTATCTGCAATTAGATGAAAAATATAACATTAAACCTGATCAAATGTAATATATGCATAACATATCAAGAACATTAGGGAAAAGGAAAATTATTTTATTCTCCAATTTCACTCAAAACTATCATTTTATTATTATAAATGAAGCCAACATGTCTTAATCTGATAGCAATAAGCAACTGCTAACATATTCTAGAAGGAAGCCTATGAAACAGATACTCCAATATTCTAGAAGAAAGCATGTTCCCTCCAGCAAAACCCACGATTCACCTCTTTTGCAGCTAGAGATATTGGGGTTACCTCCACTAGGCTGAATTTAAGACCCACTCAGGCATATTCAATGATTTTAGTAATTCAGTTTATTTTTTCAGCATAATAATGTTTCCTAGTTTGTAGGCATGCTTCCTAATTTATTGCACATGTTCTATACATGTTCTATTTTCTGTTTTAGGCAACTTAGATGGGTATTCTGACTATAAATACCCTGGACTGCTTTCTTTAAAGACATCTGAAGTTATATATTCAATTTATATTGGGTTTAATTCTCCAATGAACTCACTGAGTAGGGATTAAGTGTGTTTAAGATTCTTGCATATTTAATCTGCTGCTATCTTTTCTGTTCTGCTATTCCTAAGTTCGGTTAGTGCTGTTATAATCCCTATGTAATTAATAAGATTTTTTCCTGATAGGAGCAAGCCCCACAGGTGAACATACATAATTCAATTAATACATAGCTCATCATTACCTTCATCCCATCCTTTAACTTCCGGTGGGGTGCACCAACAAGGAGAAGAAGCAGAGCTTTCTTGATATCTTCATGTCCAAAAATTTCAGGAGCCAATGATCGAGCCAATTTATTGTAGATATCACCGTCTTCAGCTAATTTCAAAATCTGCTCTTCATCATCTCCTATAAATTCATACCTGTTACAGAATCCAATGAATATGGCAGCTATCTCGTTTCCACTCAACCAGCTAACAATATTAATCATATGGCAAACTGTTGCCTTCATTCTATGAAAGCAATTTTTTACAACATGAAAGTGGATACACATAGGTAAGCAGCACACAGTAGAAGTCTATCACAACCAGCTTGTCTAATTAATAGCTTAATCTTTTTACAGCCTTAAGGACTAAAAAATGAAGAGAAACTACTCTAACTGAAAGCGGGGTATGAAAAAGTTCCAGCCATTACTAGTTAAGATTGGGAATACAACTTACTCTTCATATCTTTTCTTGAAATGGGTGATGGACATGGCCTCCAAGTAAGTATCAGCAACTAGACCAGCACGCATTGCTCTATAACCAGTGTAAGGTATAGGAAGAAAAATGCCAGATAATTCAACAACATCGCCTGGAGCTACCTGAAGATGTTCAACCAGCAAGGAAATATTTATAAACAGTTACAATATCAGAATAAATATCCAGTGGAAGCTTCAATAAGTACAGTATCCAATTATTTTGGCAATTAACTTGTTTATTTAATAATTATTAAAGACATGCTTGTAAAGGAACTTCAAACATATCTTCTCAAATTTTTTTTAAAAAATGAGTTAGTGTTAACCAGGTTTTACGTATTTATCTATAAACTGTTTAGATTAATGCCAATTGCAGGAAATAATTACCTTTCTTGTGAGCTCTCCTCTAAAATGTACAGTCATTGATCGAGGAATATGGCCTTTTGGAACATGCTCAGCTAATTCTTGAATTTTAGCCTGCAATTTGACAATGTCACGAGTTTCTTATGTTCCATAAATAAGCAATTGTAAGCCACATTATGTAAAAGAAATCAATTTATCATGTATACGTATACAACATGAAAAATTAGATTTCTTCCACTATACATGTTTTGATGATTGAACCAGAAGAAAGTGCGAACCTCCTGAAATTTCAAAAACTTCGATGCTCGTAGTTGAAGGATGAGGTTCCCCTTACTCCGATTCATACTACATCGCTTTGAAGGACACTCAAACAAAGGCATAAAGACTCGAGCAGTTACTTCCTGTTTAAGAGGGTAACAAAACAACAATAGCAAGAACATTTGGTATTTAAATTTCACAGAAGTCCACACAAATCCTAAAAAGAGAATAAAAAAGTTTAATTAATATAGACAAAGTATCTTCACTCAACAGCTTGGTAATTGGATCATAATAGTAGAAGATAAATATTTGAAATTTAAAGGAACTTTTATAAATCATGGCAGGTAAATCTCATGTGGCAATTTATATTATATTCTATTTTCTGGTATTCTTTCTGCATCAAATGTGCATTATATCCAAATAGACCAATTCAAGCATTCCTCTCTTCAAATACCTGATAAATTTCAAAACCACAATCCTCGCATGTATATACAGCAACCTGCATCAATGGTTTAACATCTGAACAACGTGTCACAATACCAGATATCCTTACAAGCTGACCGATGTATGAAGCCTTCACCTCCCTAATAGTAAATGGTCGTCCTTTTGAAGAAGCTCTAATATAAACTTCACTGTAATACATGAGATAAAATTAGCTAACAGCCACTTCTCATGATAATTGCACCATTATCAATGATTTTCAGGGTGAAGAAACGGGTGATTTAGTGGCAGATTACCATTCAGAAAAAAAAAAAAAAAACAGTAGAAATGATAACAAAATATTATTGAGTATCAGAGTGCTGGTACTTAAAGTTTCTAAGAGGGGCACTATGAAGTCACTCCACCCCAATTTAAGCTTATGTAAAATTTCAGTAACTGATTGCAGATGAATTTAGCCTAATAAATAAGTGCAACATATAATTGAATGGGAAGAACAAAGAATCAATAAGAATAATTATTAGATTCAATGTGTAACGGGGAAGAGGGCTTCAAGTCAAACTTACAAGTAGCGCTTAATCTCTGAAGGCATCCTCTGAAGCGGGTCCGAACTATCAGCACCTTCTACTCCTTCGTCAGATCTCTGGGTCATCAATATGTCATGATCCTCATCTGTAAAGGCCTCAGTAGGCTCTGGCATGAGTTCGTCAATTGCATCAGCGAAAATTCCAATATACCTCCGAGTATTTTCAGTTACACGTCTGAGAAATTCTTCGTCTAAATCTTTGTACTGAAATCCCAAAAGGAAAACATAGCAATTGTTTGTGATGATAATGGACAACAATGGTGGAACGGACCATGTCATACAAAACAATGAGAATTTTTTTTTGGGGGGGGGGGTGGGTAAGGAAGAAAGCGTTACATTAATTAAGTCCCCGATATCGATCTGGATTGCTCGAGTTTTGTGGTTTGCAACATCTTGCTGAGACGGCGAAAAACGAATTACGGTTAATCTTCATCATTCTTTCTCTATTCCACAACAGGGGTAGAAAATATGGAGTTTTGGGGGCCAAGCGACAATTTGGGTTTTCCGCCTTGTAATTGTAAGAAGTGAATGGAAGAAATAAAAGTTAAATCAAAATAAAACCCTCACCAAAATGTTCATGTATTTGGCTTCACCATTTGCATCTGCGAAGTTCGAAAGGAACTCCTTGGCCAGATCTAAAAAGGGAAACAACCAATCGATTTAACTGAAGCTGAAAAAAAAGAAACAACCACAACAATAAACTCAGCGAATCGCAGAGAACAAGAAGGAAGGGTTCACCTTTGTCGGCATTGAAGTCCAAGTCCTTCATGACCCAACTCGGCGAAGACAGTAACGTGACTTTCAGGCTGAAAATGTGAGAAAACCGAAAAGGCACAGACAAACTAGATGAGAATAGAGAGTGAGCTTTGGGGATTTTGGGCGCCAAATGATAAACAATGTTATGACTTTTGGCGGGAAAGGAGCAGCGCCGTTGATACACTGAGTGGGCACACTGTAAGGAAAAACTTTTTTTTTTCTTTTTAATTATTAATTAATGAAGACGTAGCAACACAGGTATTGTACTAGAGCCAGTACATACCTAATATCTATTTAGGAAAGCATGTATACAGGCCACTGCTAGTCTGCTACTTATTGGCCCAAAAACAAATTACATCCATCCGTTACCGTTATGTTTCGAATAAAATTGTTTTTTAGGTTTTGCTAGTGATAAACAAATTTTTAATTAGTTCATAAAATATCTAATAATTTAAATTTTATAAAAATAATAATTTTTAATATCTAAAAATTTTATCTTTAGTCACTGTTCTAATGCTATTAGTTTAAAAATGTTTTTTTATTAATTTTCGATTGTATTATCTAGCAATTTTATTTAAGGCAACAGCACGTGAGTATGGAGACTAACCCTTTTCTTATATTACAGGTCCCGATAAAATTATTTGGTCGTCTACAAGCTAAAATTTTATTTTAGTTTATCAATTTTTTTCAATTTAACGTTTAACAGCAATTTATTTTCAATTTAGTTATTTACAAATAAAATCTTTATCAAGTTAGCTCTTCATTATAATAGCTCATTCTTCTTTTTTTTTTTTCTATATCGAAAATAATATCAATCAAGATGCAATTTAAAGAATTACAAATTCTTCTTTTGAAGTTGTGTAATTTAAATGCATCTCATCTCACATTATTCAACACTAAATTACTTTGCATAGTCTATACACAGAAAGCATTAGGATTGTAGTTGCTTTCAATGATAAATTCTAAAGCCAAATGAATTTTATTTCAAATTATCAAAATCATATTAAACTAATTATTAATTTAAACATTATTTTTATTAAATACTAAAATATTTATCCAATTATTTTTGTATACAACTTGAATGATTTAACTGATTTTAGTTACTACATATATAATTGCTTAGAAAATTAAGATAAGTCTAAAATTTTTTACTTGTTATTTGTGTTATAGCATTTTAAAAAAGTAATATAGAACATAGAGAAACTAAGAATTATTAACAAATGGAATGTATTAAGTTAATTTGATAATTTTTTTTTCTAAAGAACCTGATTGAGGAATCCTCTATTTAGGACCAAAATAGTAATTGATTGATTACTCTTAGGATTAGGAAGCGCCAAACAATACGCTAAATTAACAAGTGCCTAACTGATGAAATTATGAACCATCAGATAATCTGACCATTTTAGTGAATTTCCATTTGCTTGTTTAAGCAAGTGCTTCTACGCATGTATCTTTAGAAGTATCAATATTAGCATCATTTAGCTTTAAAAAATATAAATACATCAGACACAAATTAAAAGTATTAATAACTTCAATTGATCAAAAACAAAACATAAACCACTTTATCTTGTATCAAGTCATTGATGGATATAAGTTTCTATGAAGTCAATGTAAACAACCTGACATATATTACAAGTTTACAACTGATATACAGAGACAAAAGGAATCAGGCCTGACCATCAGATTTTAAAAGAGATGATGACTAGCAAAAATCTGAATGCTTAGTGAGTAAATTACTTTAATTGAACCACAAAAAGGATGTCAGCAGAAACTGAAGTAAATACGTACTTCTCTTTAGCTTGACATGCTATAAAACTTAGGATGCATAATCTGTGTAGTAGATATGAAAGGTCAATAGGATCATCGCCTCCACTACCATAATATATCATGGAGAATTTGTACTATGTTCCCTAGTTTTCGCCAACTTCGCTTGTATAAGTTTGTCCAGTATGGGAGGCTCCAGAGGAACTGGGTCAAGACAGCGCTCTGCAGTAGCAACAATCACCTGTGGCCCAAAAACAAAAAATACAAAGATGCAGCAGATGCATAGATAAGACAGGGAAAAGAGATAATTTTACCATCCGTACAGCCATACGAAAATTAAAATCCAGAGTATGACAATAATAATTCCGACCTCATCAAGCAAGAAGTCCATAGCAGCTTCATCTTCAACTGTTTCTCTTAAAGAAGCCCTTAGGAACTGAATATCCAACTGAATTTGCTGGAATCCACTCCGATTAAAAGTCTGGAGTCGAACAAATTCTTGCAAACTTTTTAGGCACAGTTTTACTATGGTTGTAACAACTGACTCCTGCAGTTTGCAAGTAAACACTGATAACTTGATTTGCAGCTTATTTTTGCTTTTGAATCACGAATATAATTATTACTCTATACCTGTGTGTATTCTACTTTTGTGAAAATTTCAACTTTTTGCTTAAACAGTTTCGCTAAATGTGTTTCCAAAAGCTGGCTTCTTGCTCTCTGGGTATTTGACCTACCCAGTTTCTCGTCTCGCAAGGGGTTGCTCCTTGATGAGGCAGTACTCCCATTACTATCAGTCCTGCGGTGCCTGCGCTTACCTTGCGGCAAAATCTGCTTCACCTCATTACCTATTACTTCAAGCTGGAAAATAAAATATGAGAAATTAAAATGTTACTTTATTTAGCTTTATTTAATTTTACCATGCATGTTCATCCAATAACGATGTAAGTTATTTATCCTCTGAATTTTTCAGATAATAAAAATTGAATAAAACTAGTATTCTAGTAGAATCCTCAAACCATTTAATGTCACTTGAAAGACATCAACAATGGAGTTATCCATTAAAAGAAGTACAGGTATACCAACCTCTTGAAAAAATAAATCAACAAACATATGAACTTCTCTTGGCTCCTTATGCTGTGCAGAGAAATAAAAAAATTCAGAATCAAGTTATTTTAATGTTACACACTGTCTAATAAAATTTGAAATGAAATATATATACAACTGACCTTAACCCAATTAGGTGTGTTAAACCTCTTCTTAAGGAGAAGTGATATCCTCTGAGTTTTCATATTTATGTACTGAAAACAAAAAAAGCAAAGTATATGTGAATGCCGCTTAACTTAAAAGAAGGTATATTATAGGAGAGAGGATGAACAGGTACAAGGAAAACGGAGGACAAGATATCCTCCTAAGCAAAAAGGTACAGCAAATCTCCCTCATTGGGCATACTGGTATATGTGTGTGTGTTTGTATGAAATTGACAACTTACCAGGTGCAGGAATTTTTCACCCGCTGACCGAAATTTCCGACAGATCTCTCCAGGAACAAAAGCAGGTCCATATTCATATCCTCTAGCAGTACCACCAGAAAAGGAAGCAGCTATCACCTGAAAAACATAAGTATCTCTCAAAGGCATACCCGGTGGATATGCAAGGAAAACTAACTGCAGGGATAAATTCATATTCAGGAATCTCAGATAAGTCAATCAGTAGGATCCTTGCCTCAGTGATTTTTGGAATGGCAGTTTGTTCAATGAAAGCAGAAAGCTGTGCCAGCACTAGGATGAGACTAGCAAAAGCTTTGTCTCCTTGAGCTCCCTCTGTCACACCATGATCTTGACTGGCTGAAGCAAAATTTCTTCCTGAAAACAAAAGGAACTTATCCTCAAGTTGCCTGAAAAAGTCTTGAAATCCTTCTTGAACCATATCAATGATTATCTCTCTTAGTCTAACAAGCAACCCTGAGTTGTCATCCAGAAGTTTGCGGAAGTCCTGTATTGATCAATAAAAAGCATGATAATATGAAACCTAAATGAAGCAAATGCAGAAATAGTAAGAAAAGCTTAACAGGACATATTATGGATGGACGTACATACATATAATTATATTTACCCATCTGAGTAGGCCAAAGTACTTACCAGCAAGACACTTGTGCTGCCTTGGAGAACTGTTTTTGTGCTAGTATCTAGAGCAACATCCAGAGAGTAATCCTCCACTCCTTCCTTCTTCAGGACTTTTAAGAGGGAATCTACCAAAGAGAAGCTAACTCAGACCACAATTATTAAGCCAGTTCTCCATAAACGTTAATTTCCCACTAGCTCAAATCATGTGTATATATACTAGCCATAAATCTATCCTGATAAGAAAAGAGCCCTTGACCACACAATGTGTTACATTTTGTGTTGTTTCAAATTCGTTTTAAAAAAACAGAGTCACGTTCTCATAAACCTTTGGTCTTAAGATTTTCAGTTTCTTGTTTCTGTGGCAGTGTGGCAGATAAACATTACAAATTTTAGGCTGAAACTAAAAACTAGAAATTTCTGCATAGTCATAGAACTAACCTGATATATCTTGCAGAAGATAACATAATGTACTGCTAACATACAGCTTGACAGTAACCTTGGAAGCCTGGAAATGTTGAGGGTTAATCATAGAAATATATTTTGAAATAAGTGTTATATTTGAAGCAAAAACAAGGAGAAACCAGCCGAAGAGGATGCAGCCCTGGGGGGGAGGGTAGTGAAAAGCTACATCCGCAAGTCAGAATGAAATTTTAGCAATCAATTTTTAAAGGAGGACCTCAAGAGTATGGTCAGAGAGAGCAGCTTCCTGTAAGACATCATCAATCAGGAGCACATCATCCCAAATAACTCCTGTATCCAGATCATGTGTGATAAAAAATTCAAGAAATCATAACCAGGTAAAAAAGCAGAAATTTGATTTAACGGTGAAAAAATAATCCCATAGAAAATATTTACTAAATTGAAGAAAAACAATGGCATTGACACACCCAAACACAGATATAAAATGTAAGAAGAATTATTAAAAGAATAGAGTGTTTCCATATTATCAAATAAGTAGACAAAGTATTACATGTCTTTGAAAATCAGAACTTAGACAAATTGTTGCAATATGTATAAAAGTCGATGTTACACATTAAAAATTTGAAAATATTGCTGGAAAAACTTTGATATCTGTATTATATTATACGGTGCAATGTTTGGATGCATCCTTTTGGTCATGAATATGTCACCCAAAAGACATTATTAGACATCCATTGCATTGCATTAAAAGGCTTCCAGAAACATAACAAAACTAAGTAGATGATTGCAGTCAGAACTTAAGAGGAAGCAAAAAGCAATTTTGTACTTTCACAGAAAGAAAAAAAAAATGTTCCACTCATTCTAGCACATAAGAAAGCAGAAATTATTTTATCAATAGTTAAACAAATCTACAATTTATTTGGCAATAAAACTTTCTTTGATATAAATGTCAAATTAGCTAACCATGGACTGCTAAGAATAATGGATTGGTTTGGAGTTTTGGACCTATTCCCTTGTACTACATGTACAGTAATGTACTATGCATAGGATACTAACAAGTTAAACATGCCTATATTAGTACATAATTATAAATACAGGAGATTGATTAATGTGTGTCAGATTGTTTAGTGCTCCAAAATCTTTCCTTGTCTCCCCCTCTCTGTTTCTCGTCAGGGTATCAAAACCTCTCTTATGACATTAATTCTACTCTCATAAGTCATAACCCTTGTACTACTGTTACTGAAACATAAGATGCATACTAAACTATACTATATGCCAAGCCATTGTACGTAATTATATAGACAAGAGGCTGACTAGTGCGTCACAATGCTTCAAAGAAAATTTCCCAACTCCCTCTGTGTATTTCTCTTTAACAATTAAAAAAAGTGGAAAGAAATCCGTTGTATTTGTTGAAATGAAGAAACTAATTGTAGATTACATCAGAGACTTAGAAGTCAAGGGTCATTCACTCATACAATCAAGGAGACTCAAATAATAGCAGAATACTACTTACGAAGAATCCCAAGTAGATCTGCTGCACAAATTCGCCGCTTTACATATTCCTCAGTAATTACAAAGTGCCTGAGAAAATTTCAAGAAAAAAAGTTGCATATTGTGAAAATTGTAGAGTAGATAAAGATACTTTGTGTGGTAGAATATACAAACTTGGTAACCAAGTCTTGAGCAAGATTGATCAATTGCTTTTCTGAATCAGGAAATATTACTCTAAAAGCATGAACTGCCTCCACAAACTCTCGAACAGCTGCCTATATTAAGAAAGAGAAAAAGACACATGTAATTGCAGATATTAATACTGAACGTAAATATTAGCAGGGAACAATAATGTCCAAGGCCTCAGACACATAGCATGGCACCAGCAATGCTGCATCAAGTGGTCAAAGATGGGGTAAAGAGATATTAAACAACATCTCAAGTGGTCAAAGATGGGGTAAAGAGATATTAGACAACAGATACTACTATGATGCTTCTTACCTCATGAACAGAAGCAAAAGGAGAAGGATCAATTGAAGCATTGTTTATTTCTTCGGGGTTCAGTTGAATGTCTGTAAGAGATTGTTCCAACTTCTCAAGTAGCTTTGCCTTCAAGTTTTCCACCTTCCAGTAATACAAAAATTACCATATATGATCTTAATTTATAAGAATAAATGAATAATGCCTACTATAAAACAACAACAACAACAACAAAAAAGTCTTTTCGCAATAGGTGGGGTTGGCTACATGGATCAAACGACTCTAACATTTTCTATCTTGGTTCATTTCTACAGTTAGATTGTTGATAGTTAGATGAATAATGCCTACTGTAATATACTACTATTTCTGTCCACATAGTTGGTCTTCAAAATTCTCCATAAAATGCAAACAGTAGATGGAGTTTTACATAACAAAAGGCAGCCATCAGCTTTTTTTATAGTAAATTTTCAGATAATAACCAAAGATTTATATATGCCCATCATGTCTTAACAAGTGCTTTGCCTCTAGAGCTCAAAAGACATTAATTGGATTATTTTGGGGGGAGGGGGATCAGACGAGGAGGAAGAATAAGAAGAATAGAAATATGTACTTGGCTAAAAATATCAAATGCAATTTTGAAAAAAAGAAAACCAGTACAAACCGGAAAGTCCAACTGCTTAAGGAGAACTGCAGCCTCAGCTCTTGCTTGCATGGATTCAGAATCTGAAAATAGCTTTCCCTGGTTAGAGAGCAAAATGTCAAATCATTGGTGACAAGCTTCTCAGTTCTCAGAAACAAACTGACCATCAGCTTGTAATTCAGGATGATATCAGAGTTTCTAAGTTCACAGCATTTGTAAGAACTCTTAAACCAATACCAATTACCAAGAAGAAAATGAGGGATGGTTGGTTATGTTAAAGGAAGGAAAAAAATGTATAACAAATATTTAATCTTTGTCTACTAAATCTAATAAAACAAGAAAGAGACCGAAGTCCACCCCAAGATTCTACCACAGATGTCCAGGACATCCCACGTCAATAAAAATCTATTCAGCTTCTAACAGGAGGACTCAACTGTCATCAACAAAATCTCAATACTTAAATACAAAATGGAACATTAGGTATATGGTGTACCAGGATTGCCCAAGTTCTAAAGATCAATTATTCCAAATTATAGCCTAGCCTTATCAAATACAAGAAAATAATTTATTTCAATAAGAATGAGATTCCAAAATTCTTATAGCATTGCTGTGACAATGCATTATTTACATGGGCCAGAAGCCAACAAACAATGAAGACAAATCATGCACTGAAACATGCATGTGTGTTTCATATATATACAGAACTTAAGACCTAGCTGACATGTATATGATATTGCCATCAAATAGTAGAATTAGAAAGAAGTAAAGAATACCAGAGTAATATATTAAAAGAAAAAGAATAGCAAATTGATCATTGAATAATCCCTAATATTTTATTTTACAAAGCAAATGAATGTTGCAACATAAAGCAATAGATGAAAACATTCACAATTGTCTCTTGGCTTATGTTTTAGTCCATGTATAGAAAGCCTGAAAAAGAATGAGATGAAAGAACTATACTTGCAACTTATTTACTATGATAGCTATGGCTTCTTCAGATGCTAGCTTGCAATCTTGGAATGAATGTTGCAACATAAAGCAATAGATGAAAACATTCACAATTGTCTCTTGGCTTATGTTTTAGTCCATGTATAGAAAGCCTGAAAAAGAATGAGATGAAAGAACTATACTTGCAACTTATTTACTATGATAGCTATGGCTTCTTCAGATGCTAGCTTGCAATCTTGGAATGACGAGTCTCCATATGCCTGCCAAAAGGAAAACAAAAAAGAGAGTTATCTCATCAAATGAACAGATTTATTGCACTATGTGAAATATATGGTGATGTTACTTCTACAGAATACACACACACACACACACACACACACATACATGCTAAATGTAAAAGGAAACTCACTAATGGATTGACTTGACAATTAAAAACTATGTCAACCCCACACAACCTTAAAGATGGGCATTGCTCCAATGTAGAACCTGACTGCATCTGCATAGGCCTCAGATTTGATGCACTTTTCTAATCTATCAGGTAGATCATATATGAACTGCTCTTCCACCAAGGTGAAAAGTATGTTAGTCATAGGGCCAAAACATCTGGAATTAAAGTTAACAAGCACAATCCAAATATAGACTTGTTTCTATAAAAAATTTAAACATGCTTTTTGGTTGTTATCTCCATTTAGAAAAAGACTCACAACATCCAACCCTGAATTATATCTAGAAACATAAATTTTGCAGTGAGTAACGATATGTGCTGGTAGAAAGCATGTATCACTGCTTTAATACCTGAACTTTACGAAGAAGATTGCAAGTCCGATGCAGTTTCTCTACATGGTCCCTTTTTTCAAAAAGAGAAGTGTTAACAGTATCACTCCTTGATTGCACAGACATTATCTGCAGTGGAGAAAATTTGGGATTCTATCAAAATTTTATTCTGTTTTAATTTATTAAAAAAAAAGTAGGATTGAAAAATTAATGCTGAGCTTACCTTCTCAAGAAGCTGTTCCATATTCACCTCCATCCCTGAAATGTTACTTTTCATCCTGTGAAGAAATAGAATACATCAAGTTATTGAAAACATAACAGGATATACATTTTTAAAAATTAAGAAAAAAAACGATTTATGATGAGCATTTTAACATAGTCTAAGACAGAGCGAGTTGGAAATCGTATGCCATGATTTAAAAGTTCATAGACAGTGTATAAGGGAGGAATAATATTTACAGGAAAAACAAAAATGCACCTCTTTATTGTATCTGTGGCGCTGATGAACTTATTATAATTCTCGTAGACTAACATTTGCAAGTCAGTGTCAAGATTCTTTATTTCAGCCGCCATTTCAACGTGCCTTTGGAGTAGACCTTCCAAATTCGACTTTTGTACCTTCATAATTTACCAATACATGCATAAGAAAATCAACTCCACTTCGTACTCCAACTTCAAACTCGTAGTCGTACTACCATTAAAAGGACATACATGTCTACTACAGCTTGCAATAATCACATTCACTTTCTTTCTCAATTTCGGTGAGCAATAAAAACAAAAGCTTTGATAGATTCAATTAGAACAAGAATTACCAGGTTATTCATGTAGTGATCAGGATCGAATGAGGTGGAGTTGATGTCATCAAGATTGGGGTAATTGGACAAGCTTGTGCCCGAGTTGGACGACAAAGAAGGGTCTGGAGAGTAGAAACTGGACAGCAGATCTCTCGTTCTCTTGGCTTTGTCGTCCAGTGGTACTTCATCTGTCCCCATTTTCCTCTTTTCTTCGATCTCTTCGGTGTGAGTTCTGCTCCGATCTGTGAACTGAAATGCTTTGGTTAATGGCAAAGCCCGTCTTCCTGGGGAAGGAGCAGAACAAGTTATCGGTTAAATTGAAGGCAGTCAACTCACCTGACGATACAGTAAGAAATGCTATTATTCTTATACGACGACGTTTCTCCCATTTCTTTCGGATGCTATTTTTTCTTCTGAAATAGCATTATAGCAATTACCATCTATTATCTTATTGTCAGACAATTAAATATTTTTTTAGCAAAGACCAATATTTAGGCAACCCCTAAAACTGAGGGATTTTCTACATCTTAGTCAATATCTTATCTAGAATAGTATATTACGCTTTTTTCAAATTTTAAAAGTTAATTTCTATATTATTATCCTCTTAATGAAATAATAAAAGAAAAATTGAAAAATGATCATTTTCAAACTTTTATTTACTTTAAATGACCAAGTCATCTCAATTTCAAGCTACGGTGATTGTGAATTTTGATCCAATTTCATATACTTTATTTGAAATTAAAATCCTTTCATCACTTAATGCAATAAAATATTTAATTGAAAGTTCAGATTTTCAATTTAAAAATTTAAAAATTAATAATATTAATAATAATATGACAAGATATTAATATTAATTATAATTTAATATTTTTATTAAATAAATTAATAATATTATAAAATAATAAAAAATTAATTAATTTTTATTATTTAAGGTTTAAAATAAAATTAATCAAATTTCAATCATTAAAAAAATTAAAATCTAAGTCAAAATTAAAAATATTCAAATTACTTTTATACCTTAACTCTTTTTTAATATCCTCTTGTACCTAATATTTAAAAATTTCGTCCTAATCTAAATTCCGTTGATAATCATCATCCCAATATCTTTTAACAAATTATTCTTCTCTGCTCATAATTTCATAATAACTTAAATTAGGAAAAATATCCGAAAAAATAAACAGAATTATAGAAAGGGTAAAACAGAATCACAGAATCTGTCGTCACCCTATATGGCATATGCCAGCTTAAACGCGGTCACGTAAAAGTTTATTAAAAAAAAAAACAGGGGGAAAATTAGAATTAAAAATTCATTTTCTATAAAACCTACCCTCCCGCACCCCCACCTTCGCAGTGCTTTCCACGTTTTCCTTTTCTATAAAACCAACCCTCCCCACGTTTTCTAATCTTCTTTCCTCAAAATTTTCTCTAAGCTCTCGTTCTGCTCTTTCTCCTTGTTCGAGTCTCTTCCATTCTACAGCTAAGTATTTTCATCTCTCGCCTTCTCTCAATCTCTTTTCGATCATTCTATTTTGATTATTGCCCTTTTCGAAAAATCGTGGCTTTGATAATCTAATCAGGTCTCTAGCAGACCTAGGGTTTTCGGTTGGTTACCATAAGTTGATTGGATTTGATTTGTGAGTTAAGGGCATAGGGCTTTAGCAAATCACCTCAATGTTTACGGAATTTCTATGACCTACGCCAACCCCATGCGTCGAATTCGTCTCCTGCACTCCTTCTCTGTTGTGTTCCTGTACTGGTTCTACGTTTTCTCATAAACTACATTTCAACTCCTTGATCTCTCACCTTTTGTGTTTGATTCCAAATTTTTAGTACTTTGACAATAAGATCTGACAATCCTGTTTCATTAATTTTTAACAATCACCAATTCGAATCCGTTATTCGATCGAGAAACCTTTTGAGTAATTAGGAAATGGCTTCTAATCAGCGTCCAGCAAGTTCGGGATCTGATGCGGGAGACCCCAGATCTGAAATCATGGATGAGCGGAAGAGGAAGAGGATGCTGTCTAACCGTGAATCGGCCAGACGATCAAGGATGAAGAAGCAGAAGCTACTGGAAGATCTGACCAATGAAATCAGTCGATTGCAAGGTGCAAACAGTCAACTACTCCAGAGCATAAGGGAAAAGGAGGAGGCGTACAATGAGATGGAATCTGCCAACAGTATCCTGAGGGCTCAGACTATGGAGTTGTTCGATCGATTGCGTTTTCTGAACTCGATCCTTGAGATCGCTGAAGAGGTCAGCGGGCTCTCTGTTGAGATTCCTGAGATACCAGATCCTCTCCTGAAGCCATGGCAGCTTTCTTACCCAATACAGCCGATCATGGCATCAGCAGACTTCATCCTGCATTGATGATCTCAGGCTTCCATGCTCTTGGAACATTTCCCTTACAAGTCGTTTCTTGGTGTGATGGATTCTAGTTGTTCAGTTGGGTTTGATGAGTCTGTTAGTTTTCCTTAGCCAGTGGTGTTCTAAATAATGCGAGTGCTTTCGTCAGAGACCTCTTCTATGGTTTCTTGGTTGCTTATGAAAGTACCTAGTTTGTGGATTAGGGGCATTTGTCTTGTCTTGTGATATATGCTTTATTAATGTAATTTTCTATGTCTTCTCTTAGTTTGTGGATTAGGGGCGTTGTCTTGTGACATGATTTTTATGTAATTTTCTTTGTCTGCTTAGTTAGTTTGTGGATTAAGGGCTTTGTCTGGGCTTTTGATACATGCTTTGTTATGTGATTTTCTATGTATGCTTAGTGTTTACAGACATAATTAACATATGCGTTGCCGAATTTTGGTGCCTACCATATTGCCTTAAAACATATGAACTCGTCTTCCTCATTAGAATGCTCCAGAGATTTGGGAACTGTGTAGCAATTGCCGCATCATTCAATTGAGGCATGAATTAATATTTGAGCTTGAACAATGAGGTGTTGTGTGGCAGCCCTAGCCAACAAATTCTGCTTCTGTACGAGTCTGAAACTCATTTCTCATTTTCCGAAGGTTCAAATCAGTTCTTGGAGTAAAATTAATCTGAAAAAAAGAGTACATTCATGAAACACCTAATATATTGGACTGAATCATTTTCTTGGTGAAACAAAAGAAGTTTTGTGACGTCTTCTCGTAATTGGAAAATGTAGTTGTGTCATTCTTTGACAAGATCATTAAAAGCAGGGCATTTTCAGTTTTCACGGGAGCATCAGAGACGTAGAGTATTTGGGGTATCATTTTAGCTGATTCCAGTGTTCCGGTCGTCTTTCTCTACGATGCGCTTGGAAGGGAAGGGATTAGCGTTCACGCGTGCTTGTCAGTTGTCAAGGGATTACACATTGGATTAAATTTATATACATTTTTTTATAATATTTTTACTATTAAGATTTTTAATTAAAATAAAATATATAACAAAACCAATTATAAGAAAATAAAATATTTTGTTAACTAATGTTTTAAAGATGTTGGGTAAAGTTTTTTTAATTTATTAATAGAATATTTAATGTTTAAAAATATATAAAAATAATAATTTTTAATATTTAAAAACTAAATCAGTGTTCTATTATTAGTTAGTAAAATTTAAAAATATAAAAATTACATTTAAATTATTTCCTTAAGATTCTGCAAGCCAAAATCTGACGGTTGGGATTCGCCAATCACTACCTTCCAAGTTCCAACATCCAATTCCAAGTGGCGTAAGTTTTCTGCGGAAAAAAAAAAAAAAAAACTCCAAGTGGCATGAGTATATGCTTTAACCATGTGGCTTCTCCTCTCTATTCTGTCTGACCAGACGATTGACGTGTAAGGGTGTTAACCAAAATACCAAATTCATGTTTTTCAAATTGTTGGCGATATTATATGTAAAATGTGCATGAAATTTATGGAATACTTTTTTTTTTTGTATTTAAGAAATTAAGATGATTATAAAATGTCGATAAAAATTAAATTTAAATATCTTAGTGCATTTCTATTTCAAATATTTATTTTTTAATTTTATACAAGTATTTTAAATAAAAAATATCATAATTTTTTTAAATACACTATTTAGTGAAAAAAATTGGCATCACTCTTAATGCAATTAAAAAGCCAATATAAGTATATAATTAATTAGATTAATTTTATTTTTACAATCTGCAAATTTAGCATTATGTAGCACAAATTAATAAAATGTAGCATTGTGATTGTGAATCCCTCTCCTAATAAAGCACATCTAAGCATCACACCTTGGAGCATTAAAATTGAAAAGATTCTTAAGTATATTTATTATATCAATTTATATATATTAGTCAATAATATTTAATTAATTATTTTTATATATTATAAAAAAAATTAATTAAATATAATTGACTAATTATACAAATAAAATGACATAATATATACTTAAAAAAATTTAAATAATTGTTACTTCGTACCGTTGACTTTTAGAGCAAGGCATCCCCCTATTCTCTTGGGGGGCTGTGCTAAGCAGTTTGAGTTTCCTGGAATGTAATATTGTTAGATTTATTTCAATTTTATGTAGATGATAATTTATTACTTATGCCTTTTTTCCAACAAAATTTAACAGTGAAATGGCTGTGTATGAATTGAATTTCTTTACTAATTAATTTTTCCAAAACAAAAAAAAAAATGATAAGGTAAAAGTTACTAAATTATTTGTGCATAATACAATGGATTAGGCTGAAATAAAAAATAATAGCTGTGTGTCCATATGATGTAAGAGAGAGAGCTAAAATTTAATTAACGACAGCTGACAAATTTTATAGGGCTATCAATTATCATAAGTCCGGCATTCGTCGGTCTCCGGATTGTCTTTGCAGTAGCTCTCGAGTGGGTCGGACTCTTTCTTCCTGTCCTTTGCATGGCTAGCCGCGGCGCTTAGCTCCTCCACCTCATCCCACGCTGCAGCGCATTCACCGGAGTCCGCACCACCTGCACATGCCTCCTCCGCATGCTTTATGCTCTCTTCAACCTTCTCTGATATGCTATCTGGTGCTGCACGCAAGGGTCGGACTGATCTCACAATCCGACCCGACCCGATTTTGGCTGGGCTCTTTTGGTTGAGCAACCGTGGGAATTTGATGGTGTGGGACTTTTGTGACGAGTCTGATGCCCTGACCACAAGTCTTGGGCTTGAAAGGCTCACACCAGCTATTGTTGCCATTTTTCTTCCTTCTTTTAAGCTGCTTAGCAACGAAGATGATATTTAATGGGAAAAAGGATCTGAAGATACATATATATAGAAGAGGGTGGTGAGGTTTAATGTACACAAACTTCTTATCGTGTAATAACCAGTTACAACCTTCCACGTCGAAACATGATGAGATATTTTATTGGGTTAGAAAGACGAAAACTATCAGCTCTCGCTCTTCCTTTGGTTTCAAATTTACGATGATCAAAGACAACTTGAATTTAGTCAGTCAGCTAATGATCTGTCGTAGCGAAGTTCTAGAATTGTCGGATGAGGGAGGGAAAAATCATCTTAAGAATCTGGATATTTTTGGTCTTAATTTTTGGTGCCGTTTGTCTGTTAAATCTTTGTTTGGACGTGAAAATATCAACCGTCCATCTACACGCTCTCATAATTTCGACCAACCAGATGTCATAATAGTTGACGTAATATAATACAAACAAATAGGCAAGAATCTAATGACAAAAGATCGAGCTAATAATCTTCCTCTAGACGGTTCAGATCGATGAGTAAATATCAACTCACACGCAGGCTCCAAAATTTTGGTATTCACGGTTTGAGCAGAGTGAAGTCTTACGTTTTGTAATGATGCGACATAATACCACTGGCATTTACAGTATTTAACAAATTAATCGCAGTTCATTTGTTTGTTAATTGCTTTGGGGAGGGATGGCGGGGACTGTCAGGAACGGTTCTAAAAATTAAAAAACACACTCCTAAGTTAGAATTATCAAAATGAACTAAATTTAATAGGTTAATCTGTATAATTTATTAAAATAATTCAGATTGAGTTAGATAATTTTTTATTCGGATAAAAACGAGCCAACCGATTCAGTCTTAAAATCTAAATTAAGTTAAGATCAAATTAATTCTTTTTTTATTTCTTTATGTTTTATATTATTTTAAATATTTATATAATAAATCAATGACATAACTTTACATTTAATTTAAATAATATTATTTTTTTATTTTTTATTTTTTATTTAATTTATATAATTACTTTAATTTATATTTTATTAATATATGTTATTATTTTGAATTATAAATGAAGATAAATATTATAATAAAAAAATTTTTAGTAAAAATTAATATGATAATAATAAAAGATGAATGATAGTAAAAAATAAATAATAAAAATAAAGTTATAATTGTTATTTTATGATATTCATATGTAATAAATTAATGTATTATGTATTTTAATAACTTGTAATCATTAGACTTGATGTAATGTATTATAAGAATGTGTTTAGACAAAATAATTCAATGATAATGTTAGAGATATTTCAATTACCTCATTATAAAATTTATTTTTTTAAAATAAAAATATTAATTTAAAAATTTTATGATAATTTAATCAATATTACATATTTTTTTTTATTTACGTATGTAATAAAAATATTTATATATATTAATGTATGTATGTTAACGTAATACACACAAAGATATATATATTATGTATTTATTTACATACATGCATTTATAAATTATATTTTATATATATATATTTATTAGTTACAACTTACAACAAAAAAAATTATAAGTATTATAATTATTTAAATAAGTAATTTAAAATATAAAGAATTAAAATTGTGAATATTTAAATTCTCCAATTCAAAATATAACCTAATTGTATGTTTTTTCTTGTTTGTTGTAAAAAAATTTAGATATAATTCTTATTAAGATCAATTATTAAGTTATGTAATGACATACTTTGTTAAATTTAAATTTTATGTATTATATTTTAATTATATTTTTTGTTTGTTTTAAGAATATTTTTAAAAAATTAATATAATAAATTATAATTATTATTTATTAAATTAAATTATATTTAAAAAAATTTAAAAGGTAACTTAATTTAACCAATGACTCTAATAAGATTCGACTAAACTAAGTAAACAATAACTTATTTTAAAAATAAATTGACCCAACCCATTATAAATCTAGTTAAAAAGAGCTTGAATCGGGCCAAACTGAGCCAATCCGTTTTACCTGCTCTACCCACAGTATCACTCCCACACTCGAGACAATGTCCCAAGCATCCATTGTACACACGGGCCAACGTTCAATTCTCTAGGCCTTCACACTTTCTCTCAAGTCTCATCTGTATATTTTCTTAAATTCAACCTCTTGCTGTCCAAATTTAATGCTATCTCTACTATACTTGTTAATTTTTTTAAAATTTAAATACACAATTTTAATGTAAATAAAGAAAAAAAAAACTAAAATCTAACTTAATACACACGAAAGCAAGAACACAAAATTTAGAGGTATTCAATTTGATTATTTTTGTTTAAAATATCACTATTTAAAAGTTGAAATTATCATAATAATATTTTTTTTATATATAAGAATTCAAATATGAAAACATTGAACCTTTTAGTTTACGTTTAATCTAAACCTAGAGAATCTTTTTAAGAAATGTTTGAACTAAAAAGAATGAAAGATTAAAACAAAAAAATAAAATTTTAAACTTAACATTTTTTAATTTAAATTTAAACATATTATTTTTAATTCTTAAAATATACTTAAATTGATAAGCATAAATAAAATAAGAAGATAAAAATATTAAGTTTAAATTTAAATTTTTAAAAAATAAAGTAAATATTTCAATTACTTTTATTTCCTCCTCAATTAAGATACTCAGAAAGAAACACTGTCAAGTTTATTTGTTCTACCAATCACCAGAAACAGGATAGACAACCGGGAAAACAAATCTTTTTTTTTTGAAAAAAAAAACTGATTTTCCAGCCCCAGACAGCCAGACTATCACATTGGAAACTTAGAAACACTGATTCAGTAGTAGCTCTTCTCAGACACAAACACAGCCTCATACAAAAGTGCAGATCCTTCGTGATCCTGTGGCCATATTATCAAAATGTTTGGCCAACATATGATCAAGAGGTTACCAATAGTTACTAAGCATAAATGACTCAAACTAGGAACACCCTCTGTTCAATGGCATGCTGCCAACAAACAGTCTAGCAACTTATAAACTGATTACCAGAACTCTCAAATACTGGAAGATTGCCAAAAATAGTTGTGCATTGGCTATAGCCATCATAAGTTAAAGGTTTTTTCCCAGATGCTTTAGACCATGATTGTCCATAACTTTTGCATACTATAGCAAGTTATGATGCTTTAGACCATGATTGTCCATAACTTTTGCATACTATAGCAAGTTATCTAAATGTTTGTCTTACCCAACTATCGCTGGTCAAAACAAACACTTTCATATTGAACTTGATTGACTTGTCCAACTTACTCTAGTCAAAACTAAGTTTAAATATAAGCCAATCACCTTTCTTTTTCTTATTTTGCTTTTAATGACAAACCGCTGTAGGGATGAGCTATGTAAGTTGTAAGCATGAATGCAAAAACCTGTTGGTCAAGCAATTGGATTTTCATATTCCTGACGGAGCTTGTTAAGCAGATGCCTTTTTCCATAGCTCAAATTTATGATTTTACTTTGTGTATGCTTGTCAAGCAATTTTTTAGTTTTAAACAAAAGATACATATTCAAAAAGGGAATTAAACAACAATAAAACATCTATACTTAGGTAACACATGACAACTATTAAGATAACTCGAGCGAGAAAAGAAATAAAACAAAACTTTATCAGTTTCAGCAAGCCAACAATATAGTCCACAATTCAGTGCAAGAAACTTATTCTTTTAAATCTTCAAATAAGTTGGTTCATTGGATATAAAGAGCCGGTCCAAGAGTAGAGAAATGGCTCATGGATGATACAGACTCAAAGCAAGAGGTTTACTCTTCCTCTGCAACAACACTAATCTCACCTTTTTCCAGTAAATCATAAAAGGTCCTGACTTTTCTCTGTTCATTCCAGTGATACATCTTCCAAACACTACCAGCAGCAAGAGCAAGTGCAAAACCAATGCACAACTCCTTCACAACACTTGGACCTTTCAAGGTAGCATGAGCAATCCTAGGTCCAGCCATTGACTTCTGTCTTTATGCTTGCAAATTCTATGAGTAGCAAAGCAGAACCCGTTAGTTTTGTAAATTTCAATAAATATTAAACTGGAGTATCTCAAAACAAGCTATCCACTCCCAATATTCAATCTAAATCTAAATATAGGGATTCACATCGGATTAAACTCATTTTAATATAGTCATTAATTAAGAAGAAACAGTCAAACTAAAAATTTCCGTTTGTTATGGGATGAATTACCAACTCAATCATTATAAATTATTTTGGCCCACTAAAGAAATTATACGTTCTGAGTTATGACAATTTTTTTTCTGAAGAAATACAAATACTGCATCAGCCAAGCATTAGAATCAATCTTATATACAAGTTATCGTCGTCAAAGATATTCAATCAATGTTATAGCTAGGTTCCCAAATGCAAGTTTCATCCTTGATCTACAAATTCTTACAAACCGAAGTATCAGTTCGACAAAGCTGCTTTTGGATAGTAAATATTTCTGCGCAATCAATTGTGCACTACTGAAAATGTGCGTATACAATTTTTTTCTGACAGAAAATAGCAAAGAATTTCTATTTCTATGACTTCTCTCTCGCCGTATTATATTCTAAAAACCACTAATAATTTTTATCTGATGAAATATTTCATGCGCAAAGAGCAGGCTAAGCGATCGACATTTTATACCTAAACTTTCAATCCAGCTCCCAATTTACCATGGTGTCTCCAAGAAATTCTCTAAAATAAAATAGATCAATAGAATAAGTAGTGAATTTTTGTGAACTCGACGATGGCGAAGCTACCTTACAGAGAGTGGAAAAAGTAACCCTAATTAGGAATAAAAAAAATACAAGAAAAAGCACTACTAGATGAATCTGAAGCCGCGAGTGAGTGCTGCAGTGAATTCAAGATCAATTAAAGGGGACTGAGAGCGAGAAGAACTCACCAGCGACGGTGGCTATGGATCTCTTCCTCGCGAGGCAGTCGATGGGGATGCAGATATGAGTCGTCGTAGAGGAGCATATACGGTCTTCAGGAACTTCAACCAGGTCCTGAGGGTCAAATAGGCCGACCCGGCCCAACCGAATACCCTACACAATCCAATTCGTTTTTTTTTTTTTTTTCATTGAACATACATATGCCAATTCTTTTTTTTTTTTTTTATAAAATAAATATATGCCAATTCTACAAAGCTTATTTGACCGAAACAATTTCTAACGAGGCTTTGATTTGACCAAAAAAAATGAAGCTTCCATCCAAAAAGAAAAATAGAAACTGTTGAAGAAGATGAAAAAAATATCAAACCCTCTAAATTTGTAATCTTTATCTCATTTGATATTATTCTTATTAATTATATGTTGTATTTAGCAGTATTATTTTAAAAAAAATTAATTTTTATAAAGTTTTAACTCATTGTTTCTTAATTCCTTAATGTGTGTGTGTGTGTGTATATATATATTACATAGTAACATTACTTCCGATTTCTGAATCTGCGCATCAATTTCATATTTTGAGAAAAAAAAAAAAAAACTAATAACTTGTGCGTATTGCGCAGCGTAAATAGGATATGGGGTCGTGTCTGTCTTAATTCTTTAGTAATGATTTTATAATTTTGAATTTATTAAGATTTTAGTAAAAAATATGGGTACAATTAAAATTAATAATTATAAAAATTAAATTATATTAAATTATTTTTTAAATCATATTATTTTTAATTTTATAAAATTCAAATAAAATTTGACCGGTGATGACGTTATTGTCCTTACTCAAATGCTTTCGTGGTGTGAAACTCCCGCAAACACAGCTAGCGAAACCTAAAAATACTGTGAATCATTGAATTGTATTCTAACCCATCGTTCTCTGTCCTCTAACGGATGACCAGAATCTTCCGCCTACTCCTTCACCGTCAGCTACTGTTAGTATTTCCCATCATCAGAGTATATCTGCATTTTTCTTTAACTCCCAGCTCCATTATTGCCATATATTTTATTAATTTCTCTTCCAATATCATTTCGTGCATGAGCCCACGACACTACCACTTCTCAACTGTCCTTGACTTCTTTTGCAGCCAACTTCATCAATATCATCCATGGCGAGGTTGACAAGTTTCTCCTTCAAACCCTCTAGACTTTTGGTCTTTTCCTTTGCAATCTTTTCCTCTATCATCTTCCTTTCTTCTTCCACAATTTGGGTTATCAAGTCCTCACCTTCAGTTGGTTCTCACAGTACTCATCTTCAGTTTAATACATCTTCTCTCAATGTGGATCTCTTACCTCTTACAGTTCAAGCTTTGACTCGTTTTACTAGAAACTCCACTGTAACTGATAACAAAATTCCTGCTCTGACTGAAAACGATCTTGATAAGCTCCAGATTTCTTCTAAGTCGAAATCTGAAGTTCCTGAAGACGGAGGACGCCAAGGTGTTTCTCCAAGTAGTAATTTCCCCGCAATGCAAGAGAATGATGTCCATGAGACTTCACTTGGGAGAGTTATCAACGAAGAGAGAAAGATAATTGGTGGTTTAGTTGGGAAAACTCTGGTCAGAGACAGCGACAGGAAGGAAGCGAAGACGATAATAGCAACTTTATCTAACAAGAAGGAAGTTCAAATTAGGAAGAAGATTGAGCAGAAGAAAGCAAAAGGATGCGATTTAACCAAAGGCAGTTGGGTTTTTGATGAAAGCTATCCTCTGTACACCAAAGATTCATGTCCTTTCATAGACGAAGGTTTTGATTGCGAGGGGAATGGAAGATTGAATAGAAACTACTCCAAGTGGAGATGGCAACCGCAAGGCTGTGACCTTCCAAGGTACTTCCAATTCGATCTTTTGAACCTTTTAGGCTCAGATTGAAGTTGGGAATTATTGCAATTTATTAACCGAAATCTTTAGAATCTGTGTTTTTTTGTCATAGGTTCAATGCAACAAAAATGCTGGAGCTAATTAGAGGGAAAAGACTGGTTTTTGTCGGTGATTCGATTAATAGAAACGAATGGGAATCAATGCTGTGCATGTTAATGGATGCTATTAGAGATCCGACGAGAGTGTTCGAGACCCATGGTCGTAAAATCACCAAAGAGAAGGGGAATTATAGTTTTAAGTTTCTGGTAGTAGTACTGCATTATTATTATTTTAAATGTCCGTGGCCGGGACTGTAGTATTAAATTTTTTGCCAATCCCACCTCGCAGGATTATAAATGCACAGTTGAATACTACGTCAGTCATTTCTTAGTTCAAGAAAGCAAGACAAGAATTGGGCAGAATCGAAGACAAACCTTGCGAATTGATGCCATTGACCGTGGTTCATCAAGATGGAGAGGAGCTGATATTTTGATTTTCAACACTGCACATTGGTGGTCGCATTACAAAACAAAAGCCGGGTTAGCATGGATACTTTAGATGATGTGTGTACGAGTGTCATTTAATACTTATATATTCTCTTTATATGAAAGACAGGGAGTTTAAGTGTCTAATGCTAAGGAATGGAATCGACCTGACATGTTTTCCAATTATTAAAATTGAATGAACTAAACTTTAAATGGATAAATTGGACTAATAACAAGCAAAGTTCAATATACGGGGTTATAGAATGTTTTAGAATGACCGAAGTTGCAAAATTTGCATGCTGCAAAATCTGAATTTTGCAAAGAAAAAAAAATAATGACAGCTGAATTTGCTATCAGTATTATTTATAAATTATAACATCCCCTAGTTTTATAACAGGATTAATTATTACCAGGAAGGAAGTGTAGTTCATCCGAAGCTAAATGTATCCACAGCTTTCAGGAAAGCTTTGATGACTTGGGCTTCATGGGTTGACAAACACATAAATCCTAGAAGAACCCGCGTTTTCTTTAGAAGTTCATCACCTTCTCATTACAGGTTTGGCTGTATCCACTCTGCAAAAGTTTTTGTATATCTCAACTTCTTAAAGTGAGTTGCTGAATAATAAATTGGATCCTGCGAAACAGGGGAGGTCAATGGAATTCGGGAGGACATTGTAAGGAAGCAACTCATCCTCTCAATGAAACCTTTAGCACTACTTACCCTGAGAAGAATATAATCATGGAGGAGGTCATTAGGCAGATGAGAACTCCTGTTACGTTGTTGAATATGACCAGATTGTCAGAATATAGAATAGACGGCCATCCTTCTATTTATGGAAGAAAAACAGAGAAGAGAGGTCAATCCTCTAGCATTCAAGATTGCAGCCATTGGTGTCTTCCTGGGGTTCCAGATACATGGAATGAGCTGTTATATTTTCATTTGCAAATCAGTTGAGACTGAGAGTCACCAGCTCAAGCTACGGTCCTCTTCCATTTCTTTTTTGGCTGCATGTACATCCAATGTATAGAAAATATTGATATACTTGGACATAATTATCATAACTTTATATCACCAAGATAACTCAAGTGTATAGGAATGGGAAAGAGCAAAGTGTTTTGTTTATCTGAGAAACAAGAATAAGTGTGCAAGACTTTTGTGAGAAAGGCAACCGTTGTTTAGCAGAACACAAAATGAGAGGAGAGTTTATCATTCTTACAAGTTACGGACAAGATCTTAAATTGTGTCCTTAAATCAGGCCTCTCTCACGCTATTTATAAATCAAACACATCAAAGTACAGTATGCCTCATCAATTGTAATTAATTGTAGTAAGATTTGTCAACTTCTACCACTATATTATAGAATCGACTAAATACAAGACAAGCAAATTGAAGGAAACTTAATATTGCAGTTTGCAATTGAATGAAGCTCTCTATCTAGTATGTAGCAAATCCTCAAAGGAACCTCCAAGCTGAAAGGGAATGCATTGGGGTCCCCTTCCACCCAACTATTAGACATTTCCCATTTTTATCCAGAGTGCAAAAATCCCCTCTAGAAAACTCTTTGGCCACCAAGTTAGCTTGGTACAGAGATGACTCACTGAATCCAAGTTCCACCATTCTGTACCTTGCAAAGAACCTCCTCCAAACATTTATCTTCACATTCCTCACTGTTCTCTCTGTGCCTTCCGCAGCAACTATGTTTCGTATCCCTTCTGTCAATATCACTTCCATTGTCATTCTGCTCTCATTCTCCTCTTTTAAGCAGGCTTCAATGCAATCGAAAAATGCCGAGTAGAAGAACAAAGCTTCAATGAAGCGATTCACAAAGGAGGATGCGTTATGATTGGCTTCCACTTCAAGTACAATCATTATAGTTGGTTTGATATTTCTTATTACACCCATCAAGTTTTCCAAGCAGTCAGACCTTGATACCATAGTCCTCAGTATATAAGGAGCGTAGACAGCCACAGCTTCATCATCTTCAATTTCGAAATGTTGTTCCCTAATTTCGATCATGTCTGTAACAAAAACTTGCTTATACGAAAAGGGCAAGTTCAATGACTCAGCGAAACTTGCCAATCTTTTTCCAGTCACTTCTATCTCAGTTTTGCCAGTAATTCCAATAGCAGTTATCTTCAGAAGCACCACTGGCCTTTCATGCCGATCTGCCAGCGCCTGCATCAAACACGTCCACTGTATTCCACGTCTAATTTCGAGATCTATAAAATGGATTTTGGTATATGATGCAACATGCTCCACCATAGCTTGTACACCAGTGAATTGCATCACCTGATTGAAAGGGATTTTCTGATGGCATTTAATAGCAATGTTGGTATCCAACTTTTGAATTAACTCGTTTTCCATGTTCTTATCACATCCCTTTAAAGTGATCCTTCCTGTTTCTTTTTCGATTCTCTCTCTAAGTGCTTGGGCGAAATGGAAGACAACTCTCTCTACTGCGTTTGCAGCAGGAGATGAATTAAATAGACAATGTAGAAGCAATCTGCTTGCACGTTCATATTGCTGGCAACCTACCCTCTCGGCAGCAGCCAGAAGAAACTGAGCTAGTTCAATATCTCTGTTTTCTTCCTCCGACAGAACCCCGACGCCGAACCCATGGTCATACGGATGCATAGGCATACTAAAATTATCGTACCAATGAGCAGAGAATTGAACATACCTTGCTCCTGCGACTCTTATTATCTCTTCAGCCGACAACTTGTGCTGATACAAACGAGCTTCGCTTTTGTTTATGTTGGTTATGTCTTGGATTCTTAGTTTCTTCAACCTGCTTGCGTAATTACTCAGGAGTTCCAAGGATGCTAAAGAAGATGATTGTGGCACTTGCCTCTTATTATGGTATTCATCATCTAGTTCTGAACTGGCCACTCCCTGATCCTTTAGCCCCTTAGTTTCCTGAAACGGCGGTGTCGTTGGCAGAGCAGGGTCGAAGCTGAACTCTTCCAGCATTGGGATATCAAATTTGGGGTCTTCTTGCTGCTGTTGATTTTGATCTCTGAACAAATGGTGTCCTTTCCCATTCGCATTAGAGAGAGAATTAATCTCTCCCTGAAATTCCATCCCAGACAAACTGTGTTTCCCTTGGAGCTCTACTACTTCCTCTTGTAAAGAGATCGCATCGAAATTGAAAGATGTGAGAGTAAAAGGGTCGTTACGCATGTCGAATTATAGCAGAAAGAAAGAAAATTTTAAACCATTTGCCTTCAAGAAATGCGCTTGTCTATTTGAACGCGAGAATGATATATTGAAGAAAATTTCACCGTATGGAAATTAAAAAAAAAAACAAGTAAAACGATAATAATGTAAGGAACAACGCAACCTTGATGGTGATATTTCGATAATTTCATCACAGCCATCAGATAGTAATTATAAAAGCCTTTTGTTTCTATTAAACAATGTAACATTTATAGATTATTAGTTATTGGTTTGTCATTATTGAAACAATTTTAAGGAAGCATACAAACCAACGAACAATATTATATCAGATGAATTTTTCTAAGAAGTTCAGCCCAGCGTGTCGAGACAATTTAAGAAAATAAAAAGCATTTATGTTATAAGAGAGATGAAGGATTAACTGTTTTAATAAATACGGGAGAGTAAAACAAGATCACTCTGATTTTATTTGCACACAAATATAAAGATATTCTACTGCTACAACAAGTAATATGAATGGGAAAAATATATTTTTGTCGCAAAGTTTTTATTACAATTTTTGTCATTCAATTTTGTCGATTGCACTATTTGGTTCAATATTTAATTATTTATCACCTGAACTCAACAAATAGTTTATTTTTATCATTTTTTCTTATTACAAAAATTACGGATAAAATTATGTCATCATTATTGTCAAAAGTATCCATTAAGTTAAATTTATTTTTATATTTATATTTTTTAATAATAATTTAACCACTCATTCAACAAATTAGTTAAGTACATTATTAATTTTATTTTTTCGAATATTTAATTATGATGAAAAATACTTTAAAAATAAAATTGAAAAAAAAATTGTGAATGAAATAGAAAGAGATATTATAAAAAAAACATATCTAAATAGTTGAAAAAGTATATTAAAAGGATGTTGATAAGGGAAGTTAGAGTTCAACCACATCCACATCCTATCTCTCTCTTTTTTTGAGTAAAAAAATTATACAGCATAATATTTTTTTAAAATAAAAAGCATCTGGTCGAAAAGTTCGACCTCTCACCAATATTTTCCTATATTATATTAAAATAAAAAAAGTGCCCATACTGATTCAAGATGAAGATATAAAAGCATCTGGTGGAAGTAACTTTTTTGGCACATGAAGATTTTTATTATTTTGATTTTACCTTTAAATTTTTAATCATTCAAAAACATAAGTAGGCCTCTTATAAAATATGTATTAATATTTAAGAACCTATATTTCAATCTCTTGAAAAAAACGGAAGGGCATGCTCAAATTTTTTTTTTTTTTGACAACGCCCCCTTTAAAAATAATACGGATTAGTCCTGTACACATATAATGCATTGGACTTGTATATTTATGACATCCATTATCCAAGACCACGTATTGAAATTAAAGAATAATATTGACAGATGAGATATATTAAACAAGCAATTATGAACAAGTTGTGGAAGAATAGTTTTTTTTTTAGGTGTGTTATCAGTTATGAATACAATATTGGATACAAGTTTATTACAATTTTTAAAAGAGTATACAATATTGTAATGTTTCTGACTACAAAATGACATTAATAAAAAGAGAAAACTCAATTACAGAATTAGTCAAACTCACACCTTGTCATCGTTCTCAGTGGGCTCGTCCATGGAGATCGTCCCTATCGCCCTTCTCCTGCACAGTGAAATCATGCTCATCCACATTAGACCCTTCACAAACCTAACCATCCCTATTGTGACTGTTAGGTAATACAACCACCACCCAACAAAATCACCCATTTCTACATCCATCAGTTGCTCTGTCTTTGCCTCCGCCATAACCACCAACGTCTCCACCTCCTCCCTCAGTTTCCACCACCACAAGCCGCCTAAGCTGGCCGCCACGGCCACCCTCTCAACCCATCTTTCCTTTCTGGAAATCCCAAACACCGTATCGTCTACCACCGGCTTAACCACCATCCTGAACCACACTTGCGTTGTCTCGTGCAGCCCCAGCAGAAAAATGAGTCTGCTCAAGAAGCTTGTGATCTCAAACCCAAAGCGAGAGTAGTCAGGCTCATAAACTCCCACCGCTACGCTTCCTTCGATGCCAAAGCCAACAGAAATTTGGAAAGTGCAAAGGAGAATCCATGAGGCATAGAGAGGAGGTTTGAGAAGAGAGGAGGGTGAGTGAGTGAAAAGGGTGATTTTGGAGGTGAAGCCCTGGATTAAAGTGGCTACGGTCACAATAGAGAGGAGAAGGTAGAGAATATTGAGGTTGATGCGAATGAGGAGAGAGAGAAGATAGAAAGAGCGAAAGGGGTGGGGGTATTGAAGCCAAGGAAGGGTTTGAAGGTAGTATTGAAAGGCACAGAGTCTGGCTAGGAGAAGAAAGGAGGTGGGAAGGAGGAGGCTGAGGATTGAGAGTGCGACGAGGTGGAACACCTCTAATGGAGACGCAAAATTGAACACACATTCTTTAGCTTTCTGCGCCCATATTCTTATTCTCTGCCAACCCATAATAACTCCACCACACTACACACAACACGACACGAGAACTTCAATTCAACGTTACGCGCTCTCTATATATGTTGCTGCAAAACCAACTCAAAGTGGTTGCCACGTCCATTCTTATATTTATATTATAATTATACCAAATTCATGCTTCCTTGTTCCTTCAACAAGCAATCTTTACCATGGACTCACTATTGACGCTTTTTTCTCTCCATATATTAGGTACTTCAGCAAAAAGGAACAAAAAGGAAAGGACTTGAAAATAAAACAAACTGAAATAACACAAAATTTGTTGACCAAGAGGTAGCTGATCCATTCCAATTGCTGTCGCTGTCCGCGGAGTTTAATCTACCAAAGCTTACTTGTAATATATAATTTTCCTCTATCTTTAATATTTGGATTGACATTTTCTGGCATGGAACATCTAGCAAGTAAACAAATACACTTGAAAAAGGCAAAAGAGAGTGACGCTTTGACCCCTTCCACCACGGATCAATTTTTTTGGGCAAAACTCAGTTTTCCCAGGTATCCTACTCGACTGCTCATGAGATAAGGCCAATTAAATTGAACTTGAGTAATTATGCTCTTTTTAAGAAATATTTAAATTACATCACTTTTTTATTTTAAAAAATACAATGCATTTTTCAAAATTAAAAGATGATCAAAATATCTTTAAAGATAATATTGATTTATTTTATTAAGAATATGATTTATTAAAAAATATATTTCTTAAAAATTTACTTTATTTATTTAACTTTAAAAATCATGAATTTAATTTAGAACAGATTTAAGTATAATTTTTTATATCTTTGTTATATATTTCTAAAATTAAAAAAATCCTATAATATGAACATCGGTTTAAAAAAAGGAATAATTTACCCATAATTTGATTTTCCATCCAAAAATAGATAAAGTTGTTATAGAAGGACATACATTTGATAGGGTTATATCGTTTTGTGTGGACTTGCGCAGGCCCGGAAGTCCACAAAATATGGTCTCTGACTCTACCAAAATGATTCCTTCAAAAATGAATATTTATATTTGTGAAATGCATGTTGAATATTTATTATATTATATAAATGAAAACAGGTTAAGTTTGTAACTTTATGTAATGAAAAGAAAACTAAATATTAAATATAAAAACAAAATTATTTGCACCCACTAAAAACGGAAAAAAGAGTGGTATGCGTGCATCCCAATCCTGTATTCCATATATTTATGTTGTTTGACGGGCTTTGCATCTGAATAACAACACTAAAAACAGCCTATGAAGGGAAATTTGAAAATTTAGACTTACGTTACAGGGATACAACAACTGATACAAAAAAGACGAGACGATGGAGTGTGAATATCAGTAGTAGGTGACTACTGAACACCCCAAGATTGATTTTGATTTTGAAGGAGGGAAGGTGTAAATAATGGAAACGAAGGTGCAATGTCCCTGTTTGGCGGGTTTTCCCATTTCTTTCAATATTTTTTTTTCTTTGTTTCCTTGTTTAGGGCACTTGGGAACTTAGCACTTAGCCCAAATGTAAAACCCACGAAGCCCATTGAACTTTGCAATAATAGTCCCTCAAGCCCAAGAAAGATTCATTATCAAATCCAATGCTACTTGGACCAATCAGTTTTAATCGGTCCATTAAAAAAAAAACCACCAAGCAGCTTCTTGTTGAAGTTGGGCATAGCCGTATAGGTTATTTAGCCTTGGATATCGTGGAAAGCATGGGATTGGGGAAAAGAAAATCTTGGAAAGTAAGAAGGTGACTGGTGAGTGGTTATATATTTTAAGGCCAAAAACGTAAAAGCAAAAGTATCCAAGCTCATTGGAGCTTCATTTTTGGATTCCCCTGTTCAAAATATTCAGTAGACAAGTGACAATTAATCCTTTGTCATGCTAGCTCTAGTGTCTGCATTAATATACAGAAAGTAACGTGTATGAGTAAAGAACTGAAGAGGATACTAAGCATTACTGATTAGTGAATAAAGAATAGATCCATGCATGTGTGACGTGATGATTCTGATATATCTTCAATGTTACAAGTATATAATCACTCTTTCTTCTAAAAAAAAGAATGAAATGGAGTTCACAAACAAACAGCTTAAGCTTGTTCTCATGACATGGTCATCCCACCAAATTCTAACACAAATTAACTGCAAAGCAATTCACCTGAACATTGGGAATTAGAAGTTCCCTATTGTATGTTTCCTCATAGAGGTTCTGTTTGGGTCGAGATTCTCAAAAAGCATGTATCCGCGTGGCATCCATGGACTCTCTGTGCTGACGGAAGGAGCACGGCCAGTAGGTCACCCCTACACTGAATGCAGCCAATACTGAAAATATATATATCTTAATTAATTTATGCAAAGCAAAGGTTGCTTTAAATATAGTTATATTATTATATTGCAAGGTGGGCTAGATAGAGCTGGCGATATCTACTATTATATAACTAATATTAAATGAGTGAAAAAGAAAAGGGGGAGCAACTTGGAGCTTTGTCATTATCTCTTGGCTATCTTTCTTTCTTTATTTCTCTCTCTTATCAATCGGACCTCTCCTCTTGATCCACTTCTTCTTTCACATTTGCAATTCCACCCCATTACAACTCTATATCTCTCAAGCTTACAATGGATGGTACTGCCTCCTCAAAACTTGAATCAGAAGCATCTCCAGAGCTCAAAGTAGAAGAAGCTCAGGCACTCAAAAAACGGTGGGTTATTGCTTGGGAGGGAAAGGGAAGGAAAAGAAAAGCTGCGTTGGATTTTCAACGTCTCTTGTTTTTTATTTTCTGATAATTGATTTGTTAGTTGGCTAAGCAAGTTTTATATGGTGTGCATGTTGCAGGAAAACGGTTCAGAAAACAGTTGTGACAGTGAAAATAGGAGAAAACGTTAGCAAACTGAAGAATGAAGGGCTACCTTCTGATTTGTGGTCTTGGAGGAAATATGGACAAAAGCCTATTAAAGGATCTCCTTATCCAAGGTTTATTTTCTTTCTTCTTTCTCGTAATTCCAAACTTTGTTACAAATCTCACCAGAAGAAATAAATTAAATTGAATTTAGCTCCTCTTTGGTCTTGTCAGTATATTGACAGCATTATAGTCGGGTTGAATTGGGTATATCTTGTTCAACTTGACTCCACACCCAAGAGATTCAAAGAAATGTCTTCTCTTTATAAAAAAAATCCATGGTCTCTCTCATTTTGCAGGGGTTATTACAGGTGCAGCACATCCAAGGGTTGTTCAGCCAAGAAACAAGTAGAGAGATGCAGAACAGATGCTTCCACGCTCATCATTACTTATACCTCTAGTCATAACCATCCAGCTCCAGAAACTCCTTCCACCCCCAATCTAACTCCACAACCAGAAGAATCCCAGAATCAAACCACTGAAGATCTTCCAGCTACCTCCAAGGTGGAGGACCAAGAAAAAGAAGAGGAAGACAATCATAAGCCCGCTAGTACCAGTGATAAATGTGCAGATGAAGAACATTTTTATTACTTAAAATCGCCAATACAGTGCTCTGAGGACATTATTATTGACCAAGAATATCCTTTCGAGTTGAACCCAGAGAAAACCCATGATAGAATAGATCTCCTATTAGAGAAAGAGCCCTTCTGTTATTCTCAGTATAAGAACTTCTCAACACCCAAACCAGAAGACCATGACTTTTTCGATGAGCTTGAAGAGCTACCCATATCTTCACCTTTCTTAAACTCGATGAGGAGCAATTTTTCCGAGGAAAGGATTGCAGTTGCCCCTTTTTGATTCAAGTGGTTTTTTGGTGCCTGCTTTCAGAAGAATGTAACTACAAAGTTCATATGTACTGTATACCCATTTCAGTTAGTTTTTCAATTCGGAATCTTTCTTTTTCCTCGTTCGTTTTAATTTTTTTTTTTTTTTTAAATGTGATTTTGTTGTTGTGGAGAAAGGGTGGTTCTCAGACACGTAAAGTGCATCACTTTGGCATGAGCAGATTAGTGGGCGAACAAAATCCTGGGAGACTGGAAATAAATGCTCTTGGTAGATGGAAAAAATCCTCTATCAATGATCTATCTATCTCTCTCACCTAAACACGCAGGGTTAGTTTGGGTAGTATAAGTGTGAAACCAAGAAGCTAAGTAGTTATCATTTAGTTTAATTAAAAGATTGCACGAGGTTCAGGGGTTAGTGCTCAAATATCTTTACGGGATAAGGTCTTTCTTTTACTTGGGTGCCTCATTTAATGGAAGAGAAAGTGTTGCTTTTTTGGCCGCTATGATAAGCTTTTATGTATTTTTTTTCTTTGGGTTGCTTTCATGACTCTTAAGTGGTTCATTACTTCATTTGGTGGAAGAGCAGCGAAACTTTGTTGGCAGCACTCGTGGATTGATAGGGATATATCATATATGGGCTTCCAACAAGTCTAAGGTTCTCTGCTCCAAACATTGGGAGATTGATTCCATGACACAAGATGCCAAACTAACAAGTTATCCTTTGTGTTGGAGGAGGAATTTCGTCCTCGCTATATTACACGCAAATATGTCTTTATTTTGGGAAGGTCGTTGTGTAAGAAAGCTATGTCCCTCCTACTCCCATGTCTATTACTGGGTTTCGCACCTTTTTTGGGCCTTTCTCGTACTTGATGGATGCTTCCTGAAACTGTTCAACTATAAGAAGAGAGTTTATTATCAACAAGTCATTACGTTTAACGTTTTGGGACAGCGTCAATCAGATTAAGAATACCGTTACATGCGTTAGCCAAGGGGGGAAAACTTAGTAGTTATTTTAGTTGGCAAGAAAAGACTTCATTTTTTTAATAACTTTAATTAATTCTTTTTAGAAAAATTACTTTGAAAACAAAATCTTTAATGAATCACATTAATGTAAAAGAATGCGCTCTAAGACCATCTAGTAAGGAAATTTAGTTCAGAAAAAATCAAAAATACCCCTTGCCATAACCGGAAAAAAAAGGGCAAAAAAATCATTATAACTGAAAACGAACAGAAAAATAATTGATTTCTCACAACTTTTTGGAGCAAGGCTACACTAACAACAAAATACTGTAGGAGTAAACGACCAAAGCGATCGTTCTCATATAAATAACAATACTTGGCCATTGATTGCAGGTGTACAAGTTCAAACACTAGCCAGATCTTTACCCTCTGTTGCAGCCGATGATGGCTGAAGAGCTTTGAGAGGATTGGTAATAATACCATCTATGAGTCCATAATTTTTGGCTTCTTTTGCACTCATGAAGAAATCATGGTCTCTATCCTGATTAATCTTCTCTAGACTTTGGCCAAGGTGATAGGAAAGATATCCATTCAGGTTTGCTTTGTGAATTATGATTCAACATTTCATTTGCCTGAAATGGTTATTACTACTAATTATATTGTTGAATCTAAAATAGGGCGGAACATTGGGCCAATACCTGAATATCTATGTCAGTTTGAGCTCCACTGGTTGATGTATCGTTATCCTTGAATTTGGCAAGCTGTATCTTTTTCCTTTACATGTGAGGGAGGAAGAGATATAAAGTTAGAAAAAAAAATTATTTATTTCTGAGAACAAAGGAAAATGATATTCACCCAAAAGAAAAGGAAGGGAAGTATAGATACACTGATCATTAAAGAAACATTACCTTTGGTCCCTGCGCTAAGCAGGAAAGCGAAAGCGCCCATAATGCTCACAAAAAGATTAACATGTATAAGAACGAATGCTGGGGAAAATCCTGAAAGGCCAAAAATAATAAATGCCAATGTATCTCCCTATTCGTAAGATATCTCTAATAGCAAGAATTGTACCGTGAGAGCAGAAATCTATAGGGTCTCTGATAACTTTTGTTAAGAACAGTTCTAAAGACAGTAAAAGAAGCTCTCGGGTTTTGTGCAGAATAATTCAGTTTCATCTAATTGTCAGATGTCCAATGGTCTATATAACTTTTGCTCTCCTTTCTTTTCTCTAATGTTATTTAGGTGTCAAATTTTGTACAAGAAATGGAGGTTAGTGCATCATATGAAGTTGATTGATATCCAATATAATGAAATAATTTCCACGCTTGTTTCCAAACCCTGAATCATCAACGAACCAACAAATTAAGGGAAACAATCACCACATCCAGATTTCCAATAGGGAAGAAATTCAATACAATCTAAAAGGCCACGGAAAAGACAATCCTCTCTGAATCTGACATAAACATTAAAAAGTTCTTTCTATATCCAAAGAGATCAAGATAGAGCTACGTTATGATATGAGAAAAATACACAAATAAATGTATTAGTGTTCATACATAAAATCAGGACATAAGAATTTTAGGGAAATTGGTTATGCAAATTCTCAGAGTTACATAAAAACAGTTATTACCAGCAGTAACTGATCCTCCTGGAGAATTTTCATTCATGAAAATATCCTGTTGACTTATTGCTTGCATTAAAAAAATCTATCGTATGCTAGAAAAGATCAGGCAATAAAGGTAACAATCATATCAAAAGGAGGAAAAACTCAGATATGAGTATATAATCCCATACTCCAGACAGGTAAAGGCTTATTTTAAATGCACTCAGCCACAAGGAGATAAACCAGATCTTTTGTAACTGAAAATGATTAGCAGACCTTCTGAGGATCAACAGCGTCGAGATAAAGAAGCTGAGCAACTACGATATTTTCCATATCATCCTCATCAACTGCTCCACCACAACGTATTATCCTCTAATTTCCAAGAAACATATAATTAATAGATGAAAGAATGAAGAAGCTGTAATTAAAAGTTTCGAACTTAAGTAACAAGAGTGAAAATTTTCCTACATGTTGGAAAAAGCTGACTTATAACATTCTGGAAACGCTCTTGCACCATGGGAGGCAGCCCTTGTCCTTGGGCATAGGTAGGAAAAAAAGGAGATGACGGGACTTGCAAGTCATCCCTTCAAGAACATGTCAGTACTAGTCAATACATAAGACAAAATTAAAAGCTAAAAAGTAATAATAATAAATAACAATACTCAATACACAATCTACCTTATTGACCAAAGTCCCCAGCGTGAATTTGTCTCAGGTTCCCAGATTTCATTATTGTATACAGCCTTCACAGGAGAGTGTTGAGTATTCTTTCTTTTCCCCACCAACATCCTGTAAATCATTGAATGGCTTCAACCTCTTCGTAGAAATATATATAAGCAGGATAAAAGAAAATATTCGAGTTTTCCTCCATGCTCAATTGCAGATATATAAAGAAAATAAAAGAAGAAAAATGAAAAATAAATTAAAATTAGAACAATCTATGGACTTAGTAATCCCAACAATTTAATTTCGATTGTAAATTTTTAGAAGCCCCGTCTTACAACTGAACAAGAGAGATTTACAAGGTCTATTTGTTTCATCATTTATCTTTCTGCTCGATGTTTAATCCAATATAAGTTGCCATGATCCTTCATTTTTATGCCTGCCATTCGCACAAAAATTTAGCGTCAGTTCCGATGAACGCTTGCCCTGATTTACCTGAAAAACCAAAACCAACACCAAACTAAAAAAGACTGGAACTTGCATATATAACTAAACAGAAGGAAATAAATAAATAAGACATTCAAAATTTATTTTTATAGACGTTTCAGTTTATGCGGTAACAGCCAAGATAATAATAACAATAAGAATAACAATGATCTGATATGCCATTACAGAAACGTAGTCCTATAGGAACGAAGGGCAGAACGTTAGCTGGGACGGAGCTCTGAGGGAAAAGAAAGGTTGTGAGAGTCAGAACTGCGGGTGGAGTAAAGAAGGGAGGTGAATCTAAGAGAGGATGCAAGAGTGGAAATACACGTATCTGCCATTGTTGGGATTGCTTATGAAGCTATGAAGTGGTACTTTTGGTGCAACGACTGACGACATTCGCCTTAAGAACTGGGATGGTAAGAGTCCTTGGCTGGTAGTAACTACGGAATATCAATTTCGCTTCCACTTTCACTGCATGCTCTAGCGTTAGTTACATTATTTTTTACTCAATCTAATTTAATTTCTCTAAGTTAAAATAAGAAAATATTTTAGATACAATTTTTATATTTTTAATATTAAATTTTTTAATAAAAATTAATATGTATATGACTTATACAATTTATATTTTTTAAAATTTTTTTTCACATATTTTATTTTAATTAAAAAATTTAATAATAAAGATATAAACAATTAAATATAAATATAGTGTTTAAAATAAATAAATAAATTGAAGAGCAACATACTAACTAAAATTTTATTCAATTTACTTATTTTTATTATCTTAGAATTTTTTTGGATAGATTACTAGTTACTATATTAAATATTGGTTAGCAATTTTTTAAGATATAATGATAATCGCGAGAAAAATAAAATGATATTTCTACGGGTACTCTGTTTTTCTATCAAACTTTGTAGCATGTATTTAAAATTTATTTTTTTGGACTAAATGATTTTTTTGACTAATTTTTATCATAAGTATTTGCGAAACTGTTCACCTAAATTATTCAAAATTTTCTTTAACGCCCTAATATTTAGAATCATTCGATTTTATAACCTAAACCCAATTCTTACGAATATATACTGAGAACTTAAATGAGCTATACTGATATCAAAATGGAAAGAAAAAATATATATATCCTTTCAACTCTTTTGGTACATAATACATAACAAATACCTAATTGTTTTACCAAAGGAAAAACTGATATCAAATTGATTAAACATTTTTTACTACTTTTTAAATAACACATTATTTATTTATAAAATGTTAAATATACTCGATAAAATGTTAAATATACTACACATTAAAGGCCTTCATGCCCAAGCCCAAATCGAAGCAGATCAGATAAATGGTATGAATACATGTACAAAGATCAAGTCATTATCATACAGCCTTTAGTAGCACCATCCAAAATTGTGCAAAGGGAAAATCTGCGAACTCAACTAGTACTACGGTTGAACAGATAGAAACATTTTTTCCCCGAAAACAAAATTTTTTTTGGAGAAAAAAAGGAGACCGGAACATCAAGATTGCTACATAAATAACTACATAAGCCAAATGATGAAGGACCGTTGGTTACATCAACAGGTAGCTTCAGCTGTCATCGTTGCCTGGACCGCCTTGTAGCACTGCAGACTGCAAAGAGGAAGCTTAGACTTCGAATCCCGATACTTATATGGGTTTGTACAGGATGGACCAGCACACTGCTCACGCGGAGGAGGATAGCTGAAAAGATGACCAAACGATATTATAATTAGCGGATGTGCCCAACAAATTTACATGCACGAGCATCTATCCAACTCCTGACCAATATTTGTTGGCAAAAAACCTTCAGAAATTCTTTTCGAGAAACAATGATCCTTGGTCCCTGTTTTCAGTTTTAAATTCGAAGAAATTCCATGCGTTGATTTCAAAAATCCCATGTTTGGAAAGCCAAATGATAGAGAAAAAAAAAAAAAGGAAAGGAAAGAATAAAATGATCAATTTTCATTCCCCTCATTTTCTTTCATTCTAATATTATTTAACAAAACAAAGTTTCATGGAAGACACTAACAAAAATATACACATAAATTAAATTAGCAAAGTTTTGTACCTAGACGGTATGGAGTTGAATATGCTTGGGAGGCCCATCTCCTCAGGAAAAGTTACAACCGTCCCAGCAGGACTCATCACATATCTAATGGTGTTTGATGCAAGCATCTGGGCGTTAGCTGCCTTCTCCTGCAAAGAATAAATACAATGAAAACTGAAGTTGAATAGAAAATTTAAATAGAGAATGAAATTCATTTGATGCTGCAAAACCTGAGCCAGTTCTTCTTGCCGCTTCTTTATTTTCTCTTCCCGCTTCTTCCTACTGGAGTCTTGACCAAGTATTTTTCTGATCGCTTCAGCCTACAAGATAAATTCAAATGGGCTTTCATATCGTGTGAAATCAAACGTAAATGTGAAAGAAAACAGTAAGTTGGACAGAACAAAAGAAACCTCGGATTCCCTGGCAGCCTTCTCAACTTGCATTCTACGCCTCTGGGCAGCCTCAGCTTTCTTTAGTTGCTGCTCCACTTCAGAAAGCTTTTCCTTTTGCTCTGCAATTAAGAAATAGCAACATATATAAAGCTGCATAATTAAGGACTCCAATATGAAACCAACATAAAAAAATAAAGACGAGACAGATTCTCACTTCTAGACGGGGCAGGTGGTAACCCATTAGGAAACTCAATTAAACTTGCACCAGATGCCGGGGCATCTTTGCTCGATTGAAGAGCCCTTTGGCGTGTTGTGAGAGTCATTTCCCTCTTACCATCCATCAATGCATCAACAGATTCCTTCTTCTGCTTTCTCTTTCTCTTGTCCTCAGGCTCATCATCAGACCTTGACTCCTCATCTTCATCATAATCTGTGTCCTCATACATTTTATCTGATCTAGACCTGTTTTTAACATCCTTGACTGACCTTGATGAGGCGCTAATTTCCATATTAGAGACACTAGATAATTTTCGATGTTTCTTGCTTACTTCTTCATCATCTCTATAGACTGCAGAAAATTTTGAAGTTTTAAGCTTTTCCAAGTAGCGAATCTCATCGTCGTTGTCATCATCATCATCACCAAACTCCCCATGAAGTACACGTCTCTTTGGTACTCGCTTGCTCTTACGAACTGGTTCAGTCTTGTCTCCTTGTTTACCAGATGTGTTTTTTCCTGACATTTTCCGCATCATAGAATCCTCCTTCCCAAGACCAGATCCACCCCTTGAGAAATTCCTCCAAGGAATGCCTTCTGCGCCAAACCTCTTATCGGAAAGAGAATGGTTATCATCTGAATTGCTCTGCAATAAACAGATAAAAAATAAGGACACCAGATACTCTTCCATAGAAAGTAAGATTTAAATACTCCATTGGTAAGTTCACATAGATGGGCCAGATAAGATATGCTTGATAATGTCATGAACTGAATGTTATAGGAAACTTCTGGCCTACTAATGATTAGTTCTGAAGAAGCCAGATAGCCTGTTATTAAAACACATAAAAGGTAGAAATGCTGAGGAGTAGGATACCTGTTGCTTTTGGCGTGGTCGGGAGGCATCTGATAATCGAGAGCTCTTCACAGTGGACCCACTTCCTGATGAACCATTAGATGCAGATTTAGCTTGGATAGTACGTGTCACACCACAAACCTTGAGCTTAACCTTTTTAACCCTGTTTTCATTCCGTGATCCATCCTGAGGAACTCCTGACTGCCCCAAATTCATATCTGCAGAACTCCTTCCACCATAAACATCTGCACTTCTAGATTCTGATTCCAAGCTATCCTTGAATTTGCTAGAGCCTTTCCAATTAGCAGGAGCAAGGACACCCTCACTACAGCGTTTATTATGTAAACCATGACCAGGCTCATTATTATAAAACAGATGGAATTCTCCATCCTCTTTACTCTTCAGATGAGATTTATCATCTTCAACTGCAGCCGTAGAGGAAACTCTGGAGATATAATGATTAAGATTAAATTCTTTTCTCTTAGAATTAGTATCAAAACCAGTATTCTCATCACTAGAGGCCTTGCTGGCATCATCTGAAGGCGTTGATGACAAGGGAGACGGATCTTCAGAAACAGGTTGTGAATCAGGTCGAGGTCGGCGAAAAGTTTGACTCCGCTTCTTCCTTACAGCATTGCCCAGGCCATCAAACCTCATACCACCTATATCTTCCATTTAACAATTGTTATTACAGCACAGGTTTACTGGTACCCTTTCCACCACTGTCAAGAAGACAAATAGGAGATAAAAATCTGATAAAGTGATAATCACTAAAAAAAGTTTTGCAGAAACATAAGTAAATGAAACCATCATTAATCAGATTAGCCATTCTTCACTAGTGACTTAATTAAGGTAATCCCTCAAATTTCATAACAAAAATTCTAGTTAAAATGAAACACTCACAAGGATAATTGGAAGACTAAAGTTAAAATGAACAAAGTGCACCTCAAAGTTTAGCATACAACTACATAGAAAAAGCAACCATTGGATAATCCATACTAACATTAATAGAGATTGTGCAACAGAATACCCCTAAGATAAAAGCCGCAATTGCCTAAATACCCTAGCAGATTAAAAGAAGAGGGGCGCAAATACAAATCTTATTATTTATTAAGATGCAATCAGGATTCTATTCAATGTAAACAGGAAGCATCAATGTTCACAAAAACAAAAGCTAGACCTCAACGAAGTCGTATTCAAAATCATCACAAAACAAAGAGAGAGATTTTTAAAAATTAAATAAAAACCAATTAAGAAAAGTAACCGAATCCAATAATACTGCACCCAGTACAAAAGTATGTCGGCATCATCTTTGCAAACCCAACATTAGGAGGAAAATTAAGAAATCCAACCGAGACGAATCACCAGTCCCCTCAGACGGTGCAAGGTAATCACTCAGCAATCAAAATAAAACGAGCAAAACAGTGTATCAAGCACCCATCGGTAGCGCCATGGTAAACAATCGACATTGATATACCGACGAAGTATAACCTTTCCACAACTGACAAAAGAATAACAGAGAGATCGATTCGATTACCTCAGAAGTCGAAAATTTTTCCAGAAACAGGTTGTTTCCCAAAGAGTCGAAAACCTCGCGAGAAGCAGGAGGACGAAGAAGGAAGGAGGATAGGTTGGGCCGCGTGAGAGAAAATATGATGGATTCTGGTCTGGTAGAGGCGAGATAAAGAAAAGCGAGGTGAGAGATAGAGTTGGAATTGAGGCTTAGGGTTAGAGCAATTTGGTAAGAATGAAGGGAATAAGAGAGAGAGAAAGGAGGTGGTGCTGGTGGTAAAGGAAAGAGAGGACTAATAATCTTCTCGTTCACCATTTTTTGCTAATTCCACACCCAAACCCAAACCCACCTGTGTGTTTTTTTTGTTTGATGCGGTCACCCGACTCGGACTCGCTGATCCCAACTCACTTCCTCTTTCTCTCACTGTCTATCTCTTTCTATTTCTCTCTCTTCCCTCTTTCCCTTTTATTTTCCTTCCTCTTCTACACACGGTTTTGCTGCAAGTGTGTGCGCATGTTAAGCAAGTGCGCATCGTGTCGCGTACGTTAGACATTCTTCTCTTATTTCTCTTCTCTCTCATGACACGTGTCAACTTCACCTTTGTTTGTCTTTGTCATTCGTGCCTCAGCTGTAACTTTCTTCCACAATATTTGAGAAAATCTGCCCAGAATGCCACAAAACTCTCTTCTATTCACCAATTTCTCAAGGAAATAAATAAAACGATGCTACTTCAAATTACGATCACAATTGATAATTAATTAGTAATTTTCTGAAAAAATTCATTTAAATAAAACTCAAGTTCTTTACTAAATTTTGTTTCAAGATAACTCTCATGATTCCCATTTTTTTAACTGCAAATTTAATCATTTAAGAAATTTATTGGGAGTGGACTTTAATTAGAAAAAGGAAAAACTAGTTTTGTAGCGTAAAATTAAAAAAAATAAGACATATACTTAAAGATGAATTAACGCATATTTTAAAAAAGGAAGTGATCATACAATTAAAAGTAAAGAAACATAACTATTAACATAAACGATATTGTATTATATTTGGTCAAAATTACTTCAAATTTTATCCTTTTTTTTTGTGAAGTCTAATTTTTTTAATTTGTAAACTCGGGGGCTTGACAACTTTCTATTTATTTGTTATTAATTTAAAATAGACTGTAATTATGCGAATTCTGATTTTTAATATTTTGATAACAATTTCAATTAATTAATAGCACTAGCTATAGTATTTAAATGTCTAAATACTATATTAATTACCATTTTCTTAAATAACCATGAATATTACACTTGATTCACAATTTTATTCATTTGAATATAAGCGTAAAGTGTTGGTCTAAAAATAAAAAGAAATGATTTTGCAGGGAGTGGTGAAACAAGTAACTAAAGATAAATGTTAGTTAGGAGAACCAAAACTGAAAAAACAAAAATGCGTAAAGGCTGAACTTGGTCACGATTAAATAATTGAGAGTAAAATTATACTTTTATTTATTTTGGAAACCTACGTTTCCTTCCATTAAAAATATTAAAAAAATATAATTTTATTTATTTTAACTAAAATATCTTTAATGCCAATAATTTTTTAAAAAATAATTATAATTTAATATAAAAATAAGAAATTATTTAATTATATAAATAATATATATAAAATGTCAGTGTACAGTATATCAGTAGATGGAATTGTTAACTCGGTAATTTAATATAAACTGTGAGTGTACATTATTGTATTGCGTCACGTGGTGTATAATGTTACATAACAGTGAGTAATTGGAATATGAAAAACCATGCATAAACGTAACAACAATACAACTGAGGTGGATCGTTCATGAATTCCCGCAGTGGTGCACGTACGCTAGCTTTGTATTGAACTAATTAATAGGGTGAAGTTTGACCGGACAAACGCATCAAGATGCCCAAGCAATTGCCGCCCAGTTGGAACAAAGTCTTGGAATCATCAGCGAAGGGGAAGGGCTGGCCTGGACTCTCCTTGAAAGCATCCTCGCATGTGGATTGCCCAGAGATCACAGCTGAAAATGTGGTCCAAGCACCGGACACGTCGTTTTGGCGGATCATCTCCAAACTCTTGTTGATAGTATCTGCGATTAAGTCGTATTGGTCGGCGCATATGTCAAGTGCGTCCATGATGCCTTTAGAAGTTTTGGGGTCTGCCTTCAAGGTTTTGATTATACTAGACACCTTCAACGTCTCGTTCAAGGTGATCCCAATCTCAACTACAACGGCCTTCACGGGGTCAAGGGCGCCTTGGATGGCTGGTGCAATGCTTTCTATACACAAATTTACGTTCTCACCGTCTTTGCACAGATCCCTCAGTTCAGCCAGGTGTGGAAGAGCTTGCTTAACCATGCCTTCGACAAAGCCATGCGCACCGGCTATTTCAAGTGAGGAAGTCGGGGCGGCAGCTGCCGGATGCACTACTTCTAGGATCCTGCTTCGGGTTGTGGGAACGGCATTGATGCCTGATACGAGCAAGCAACAGAGGGAAACGATGAGGACAAGGCTTTTGCTAGATTCCATTGTCTCTATCTCTTTTATTCGCAAACTGTGTTTAAGAGCAGAGACAAAGGTAGAAAGCCCTGATTATTGATGTCGATGGTGATTCAGGACTACTCCCCCTCACTTTTATAACCCTCCGAGTTTCACTTAAAATAGCAACTTTCAAATTTAGCTTTGCTTTTCGTGTAATCCATTATTTTCGTTCTACTCCGTTTCACAATCTCGTCCGAAAAATCATGACTTGAAGTGGTCAAATTAATAAAACAAAATAGCCTATCACGATTTACCTTACGGTTGCTACTTAACCAGGGTTAGTTGCCTAGGCCTGCCGCTTGTGCAAATTTAATTCCTATACAAAATATTGGGTATATACTTTGTAGTATTACATTGTCTCTTGAAAAAAAAAAAGCAGGTTCTAATGCAAGTGAGAGTTGAACAATACAACAGTAGTATTTTTTCAATGTTCTAGAATCTAGAAATAATTTCTGTGTAAAATAGGTATACAATCCTATTTTCATATATATACATTATTGAAAACTAAATCTAGACATGTTTCATAACGATAATTTAAACCATAATTTACCTACAGGGGACTAGCCAACTCCAATTGGCTCGAGTTAATTTAATAAATTTTATATAAGCCCATATTAACAACTCATGATAAAGTGAATTAACACAATTAAAGCAAAGACAAGTGATTAACATATGCACTACAAGATTGATTTTTGTGGATTAACAAAATTTATTTTTCCATAAATGTCCAATATGGTCATATATATATATATATGAACTTATCAAAACCAATTGTCACTGAAATTTTAGAATACATCACATCAACATTTCTTGAGATCTGGAGAATTAATTGTTAATGAAATTAACATTATATACTGTCGGTGTTTAGAGTTTAAATAAAATCATAAATTACTTAAATATTTGTATTATTATAATAAAAATCTCATGTTAAAAATTATATCAATTATTTAACTAAAATTTTATTTTCCTAACATTAAAATCTTTTGGTCGACAGATATTAAAAAATGATTGATGGGATGGTTGACGACCAGACCAACACACCAAACCTAACCCAACACAATTTCAATTTGTGGTACACAATATAGACTGATTGGTCATCCCCTTAACCTAGTCAATTTAATCGATATCGGAGCCCCTTTATCTTGTTACATGTTAAAAACGCTGTTCAATCTTTTTTCTTCTCAACTTAACTCAAACTCACTAGATTAGATATTTTATTTTTTTAATATATATAAAAATTAAAAATATTAATATTAAACATTTTTTATTCTAACCATAAAATATATATTTTAACAATAAAATTGATATTAAATTTATTTTACAATAAATTTAATCATAAAAAAATTAAAATTTATATTTAATATGTCTAATATTTATAGTTAATATATAATATATATAATTGAAACAATTTATTTTTATTATTGACAAAAAAATTATTTGCACACGCAAAAGGCATATAGATGCAGTACTTTTCATTGTTTTAAACTAAATAGGGATTTGAATTTTTTTAAGTGAAAAAATGATAAAAAAAATACAAATAGGTCATATTTTCGCGTTCGAATCCCCTGCCGTCAAGGGAGGTGTGCTGTCTATACTTTTCACCCAATCCCAGCTGTTCGCTGCATTGATGCATCAGGTAATGACATGTGGCACTTCTTTTTTGGCTCTTTGATTGCTTATACACACTGTTTCAAGCGAGGATTGCTTCGTCTTCACGTCTGTTCGCGTACATTGGTTCTTCACACAAATATCGTCAATTCTCTTCCTTGCAGATGGCTTCCTCGGCGAACGACTTCATTGGTAAACAGTGTATCGCAGTCCATGTGGTCGTCGCAGTCCGTGCATACTGAATGCTGTACATATTCCTCGACGGAAACATCTTTTCTTCCTTGCGTGCTTCACCCACCAAGGGACTGTTAACATGACCCACAACCAAATTCCTAACTCCATTATGATCAAAGTGAATCCCAACATCTCCACATAAGTAACCAATAATTGGACAGAACTGAAGCTTATAATCACTTTTAAAGTTCTCAATTTTGAACTAACCACTTAAGGTGTTCTCATAGCCAGTGATTTTCACAGGCTTCCCTTCACACATCCCATTAACAACAGTCCAAGCTAAAGGTGTCTTGGCACATTTTGGTATTGCAACAAAACTTAACCAAAGGGGAAGGCCTTCGTAGATAATTGCAATCATGTATAGAGATTGAAATCTCACAGCCAAGAAAGAGGTACCGTGCTCAAAAAGCAATCAAAAGGATGGGATTGGGCGGACGTATAAGCAATCAAAAAGCCAAAAAAGAAATGCCACATGCCATTACCTGATGTGTCGATGCAGCAAACGGCTGAGATTGAACGGACAGCATAGACAGCACGCCTCCCTCAATAGCAGGGGATCCAAATGCCATATTTTCTTACTTTTTTCTAATTATTTTTTTTCACTTCATCTCGTATTGCAAAGTAACAAATGCCTGGTGGTCAAACAATGTTGCTCAGTTCTCACGACTGAGTGACTGACGCGACTAATGTTTCTTGCTGTTTTTCTAAGTAAAATAGCAATTAGCAAATGGCTGGTTTTGTTAAATGTTTTGTTATCCAAAAACAAATAAGTAGGCCGTTATGGGCCTAGTAAATTTCCTGGCTTAAGCCCAAACCCACCCAAACAGCAATATCTATCTCGTCCTCAAGTCTCAACCCGTCGTCATCGCGTAGCTCCTTCACTAAAGTCGGCCACCGTGTTGCAGAAGAAATTTTCAGCCGTAATCTTCAGCCCTAGTTATAGCTGCCAAGCCCCTTTTTAGCTGAATTGATAGCCCTAAACTCTATAGTTCTTTTATTGATTATTTGTACCATCTTTTTCGGCTTTCCTTAAATTCAGTTAGGTTTTGTTTCTTGCCATCTGTTAGCGCGAGTGGGTATTCTACAAACAAGCGGACATGTCGAAGAGGAAGTTCGGATTCGAGGGCTTTGGAATAAACCGGCAATCAACCTATAATTTTGAGCGATCTCAAGCTCCTCAGAGACTGTATGTTCCTCCTTCGTCGCGTCACGGGCATGACAATTACGAAGATACTGATCTTGACAACATCGATTATGACGATAATGATGCTGCCAAAGACGGGAGCCATAACAATGGCAGCAAGAACGATGATCACAACGACGATATTGATCCTCTAGATGCTTTCATGGAAGGGATTCACGAGGAAATGAAGGCCGCGCCGCCTCCGCAGCCGAGGGAGAAGGTAGAGGACAGGTATAGAGATGATGACGAGGACGACCCGATGGACAGTTTCTTAAGAGCGAAGAAGGACGTAGGTCTGACCCTGGCGTCCGAGGCTCTGCAGGCTGGATATGATTCAGACGAGGAGGTTTATGCAGCTGCGAAGGCCGTAGACGCGGGAATGTTGGAGTATGATTCTGACGACAATCCCATTATTGTCGATAAGAAGAAAATTGAGCCAATACCTGCTCTGGATCACAGTTCCATTGAGTACGAGCCCTTTAACAAGGATTTTTACGAGGAGAAGCCTTCGATATCAGGTAATTGCTGGACACCGTACTCTCAAGTGTCTGAAACGATTTGAACTTAATTCCACAAGTTTGTTCACACATATCGTTCATTCCCCTCCTTCCCCCACCTTTAGTAGAGTTTCTGTTTATCATTTTGTGCTATTGTATTAAAAAGAAACGGTTGAAAATTTCTCCATTTACACATTAGTTGTTAATTATATGGACCATGGAGGGCTTTCTAGTAAATAATAGCTATACTTAAGAACAGTTATTGCTTCGGTAATTTTTTCCTCTCCCGGTTAAATTTAGTTGGGTTGATTGGCATTGGACTTCTAGTGACTATGTTGTCGCCTACTGTAGGTATGAGTGAGCAAGATGTTGCTGAATATCGGAAGAGTTTGGCCATTCGCATATCAGGCTTTGATGTTCCAAAACCAATTAAGAGATTTGAAGACTGTGGTTTCTCTCCACAACTTATGAATGCGATAAAGAAGCAAGGTTATGAAAAGCCAACATCAATACAGTGCCAAGCTCTGCCAGTTGTGCTCTCTGGCCGAGATATAATTGGTATAGCGAAAACTGGTTCTGGTAAAACTGCTGCCTTTGTGCTTCCTATGATTGTGCATATCATGGATCAGCCTGAACTTCAGAAGGAAGAAGGTCCTATAGGAGTAATATGTGCCCCTACTAGAGAACTGGCACATCAGATATACCTGGAGTCCAAGAAATTTGCAAAGTCATATGGGATACGTGTCTCTGCTGTCTATGGTGGGATGTCAAAACTTGATCAATTCAAAGAACTTAAGGCAGGCTGTGAGATAGTTATTGCTACCCCTGGCAGATTGATAGACCTGCTTAAAATGAAGGCACTTTCAATGACAAGAGCAACTTACTTGGTGCTTGATGAGGCTGATCGGATGTTTGACCTTGGATTTGAGCCACAGGTAAGGTCCATTGTTGGTCAGATCAGGCCTGACCGCCAAACTTCACTTTTTTCTGCAACAATGCCCCGTAAAGTTGAGAAGTTGGCCAGGGAAATTCTTACTGATCCTGTTAGGGTAACAGTTGGGGAGGTTGGAATGGCAAATGAAGATATAACTCAAGTTGTTCAAGTAATTCCTTCTGATTTAGAGAAATTGCCATGGCTTCTTGAGAAGCTGCCTGGAATGATTGATGAAGGTGATGTCTTAGTATTTGCTTCCAAAAAGGCTACTGTGGATGAAATTGAATCACTACTGGTTCAAAGAAGCTTTAAAGTGGCAGCACTGCATGGTGATAAAGATCAAGCGTCTCGTATGGATGTCTTGCAGAAGTTTAAATCTGGTGCCTATCATGTGCTCATTGCAACTGATGTTGCTGCTCGTGGTCTTGACATAAAGTCAATTAAGTCTGTGGTGAACTTTGATATTGCAAAAGATATGGATATGCATGTGCATCGTATTGGTAGAACAGGTCGTGCTGGTGACAAAGATGGGATTGCATACACTCTTATAACACAGAAAGAAGCACGGTTTGCTGGTGAGTTGGTTAATAGCTTAATAGCAGCTGGTCAGAATGTGTCTATGGAGTTGATGGATCTAGCTATGAAGGTAATTTTTCCTTAATGTATTTTTTTAAAATTAAATTTGTATCCATTGACATTTATGCAACTGACTCACGCTTGCAGGCTTTCTTGTCCTAATATCTGTTACTGGATCTTGTGTTTGTAGGGTTTGTAGATTCTCCTATCTATCTCTATGTGGTACTCCTGTAGGTTTTGTTTCATTGCAAGTTCACTAATAGCATCGCACATGAGTATCATGTAGTTCCTGTTTTGACTGACCTAATTAGGAGCCAGCTTATGCGGCCCTGTTAGATAATGAGTTATTCCTAATGTTGCTAACTTCTTCATGTGGATATGGTGACTGTATTGGGTTGATCTTGTTGATACTTGTCCAATATGTTTTACGTTCCTTTTCTGAGATGTAAAGAATTTCAAAAGTTCCTTTGGAGCCTTAAGTTGATTATCTGAGCTTCTTCTTCTTCCTCTGGATTAGTGATCGGTTTGCTTGTGTTTGATTGTGATTGAGTAGAGATTGGTTTGCTTGTGTTTTTAGTAGTGGTTGAGTATACAGGTAATGGTCTGCCATTTCTTGTAATTATGATAGCACAACTTGTTTTTCTTCATCTCATTTATGCTGGGTTAGAGATTGGTTTGCTTATTTCTTTTAATCATGGTAACACAAATTCTGTGAACACATATTTTCATGATTGATCTATGCAGTTTACTTGACAATATCCTTGGACTGGAACTAATGCTGGTCTTGAGGAGCCTTTTTAAAGATACCACTACTGTGGTTTAATGTATTAATAGGTCTGTCTCAGTTGAGCCAAGATGATTTTTAATGGTTTTAGATGTAGTTGTTAATTGTAATACTTCTTATTGAATTTGTATATGTATCATGGAAAAATGAAGGATTTTGAGAGGATTAGTGATGTTGTAGACCTCTAGAAATGTTAAATACAATAACAACAAAAAACTAAGCATTTTCCCACTAGGTGGGATTGTACAAATGTTAAATAATTGAACTTTTTAGATAAGGCCACGAAATTTGATAATTGGGAGGAACAGTTTAGTGAGACTAGGGAAGGGTAAAATTGTTGAGTGCATGAAGTCATGAACTATTGATTGAATTTGAGCTGGAAGGAAATAGAGTTTCTTGCAAGAGAATAATATTGAGACAAGTAGTCTTACACTCAGTTCTTCCTCCTTTTTGTGCTCTAGAGGTGTTAATTTAATTACAATTCATGAAATTGAAGTTGGATGCCAATTCTCTGCTCCCTTGGCTTTGTCATTTAAGCAATTCCCATGGTTTTCTTGAATCTGCAAAAGCCTTGAGTTTAGAGTGTTTTATGGGGAATTGTACACACTTAGTTCCCATAAACTTCAAACTTATTTGAAATTCTTGTTTTTACCGTAGAGGATGTATCTTCTTCCAGATGCACACTCATCTCTTCTCTGAATAAAAATTTCTTCTCTTGTGAAAGAAGGAATGAAATCAAAGTGACTGGTAAAGCCATTAGTAACATTTTATCCATATTGTTGTACCCCGTTCATAGGCACGCCAAAGATTTTAATACTGGAACAATTTCTGTCTGGCATTTTTATGTGTTCTTTTAATATCTTTAAGATGCTGCTAAAAGCTTTAGATCTGACTTATGGTCTCGAATTATTTAATGACGTTCATCTTTTCAATCATTAGGATGGGAGATTCAGGTCCAAACGTGATGCAAGAAAAGGAGGTATGATCTATGGCTTGCAGTTATTATGCTTTATAAGATAAAGGCTTGCTCAAGAAAAAATTTCATGTTCCAGTAACCATTCTATGTTGGTTATAAGCTGTATTATCTGGCTCTTTTAAGCCCAAGACAAGAGCGATGGAAATCTTGATTTTGGCAATTTATCAACTGGAGATATGAGTTATTGACATGTCATATGTTGGCCAGGTGGGAGAAAAGGTAGAGGAAGAGGAGGTGGTGGAGGTAGTGGCGGTGGACGAGGTGTGCGTGGAGTGGATTATGGCCTGGGTATTGGATATACTCCAGAGTCCAATAACCCTGCACCTAACACAGCTCCAAGTCGGTCTGCCACTGTAAATTCACTGCGAACTGGAATGATGGCTCAATTTAGGAGTAACTTTGTTGCTGCTTCATCAAACTCTCAACATCAAAGCTTCAGTAACAGTACAAGCATGCCTGCTAATAAGAGGCCAACCCTCCCTGGCTTCGTATCTGGCGGGTCAATTGGTGGGGACATAAACACTAATCGGACTTCTGCTTCATCCAGCCCTGCTACTCCGGCAGTAAATGCCACTAGTCAGAACTCTGGAGCTAATGCCAGCCAGAAGAACGCAGACAGGTTACTTTTCTGATCTGAACTTGCTGTATTTTGGTTATTAGGTAACAAGAATATATTCGAAGGATAATGCGATTGCTGATGAAGTTCTTATTTTGATGCAGCTCCAGACCTAGAGAAAGGAGGAGGCCTTCAGGTTGGGATAGATAGTGTATTCTACCATTCAACGGCACCACCACTATCACACCCACTTGTATGGATGTCTCCGTAGTGTAGGTTGCGACCTTCTTTGATTGTTTGTACTCTGTATTATTATTGATCTAGTTTCTAGTAGTTTATTACGAGTTAATTGTAAAATTTGTGCGAGTAAAAGTAGATAAGGATTTAATTATTAATCACTGTGCTGATATCAAAATTTAAATTACTAGGAAATGAAAATAAATAAATTTATTGGTTAAGATAATATATCCTATTATATGGTCATTATAACAATTAAACCTAAATTAAAAGAAAATTTGAATCAACCGAATTATTGATGCAGACTGAGTTTGTGAAATATTTTCAGGAGCGATAAATGTCTTTATAGCAATGAATCAGACTCTCATTAGTTATGGGTCAGTGGTAGTGATAGTAATTGTAAGGGAAAAAAGAAATGTCTATATAGTGTAAACTTCCTCAACTGCATTTTCTTTCTAGATCGTCCTTATGGGATGATTAGGTTATAGCATTTTGATTGCTTCTCTAAGTAATATTAAAACGTTACTTGATTTAATTCATAAAATGTTCTATCGAGTGACGTAGATGGCGGCTCAAATCGCATTGGAGTTCGACATCTAAATTCAAGTTTTATTTAAACTAACATGGCGAGCATAGACATGCAACATGCAATTTATTCATATGAAATAATGTGGCGATTATTAACCAGTTTTGTTTTCTTTAATTTTTTTTCCGTTGTATACGATAACAATAATTTGATTTGTTATTTTTGGGTCAATGATGTTTTAAGCTAATTGTCTTGAATCAAACTTAGATAATATTAACCCTCGTCGAAATACAAAAGCCAAAATAGTCGTATGGCTGGAGCTGTTGCTGTAGCATAAGTTCCGTCGAGCGAAAATATAAGCATATAAATGATTGGGAAAACTATACTTTATTTCTCCATTTAATTATAATATATTATTTACATAAATTTTAATTTGTAATAATTCACTTTTTAAATTATTTAAATGTTAAAAATTATTATTTTTAAGATTAAATTTAATAATTATGTACTTATCATATAATTTTTTTAATTTAAAGTTTAATTATGTGAAAAAAAGATTAGATAAAAATAAAATAAAACATGTAAATTTTATTAAATATAATTTTAATATTTTAAATAATCTACTTGGTGTTTGCCACGGCAGAAGCCAAGTTTTTAGGTTTTACAAATTTACTCTTAAATGGACGGACAGACTTGCATATTACGTTACTATGTATCACAGTTCACAGATTGACAGTCAAAGGTTTAGGTAACTGATGAGTTGATCCGACCGTCCATTATAGAGTAGACAGATGAGATTGAACAGAATACGGCACGCGGTTAGGATTATAGAATCAGAATCAGAATCAGCATAGTTAGTGCATAGAGAAAGAGCTGCAACTCCAAATATCCAATCCGAGTCAGCTGAGTACTGTAGTTGTTCTATCTCTCTCATTGTTATCTCCGGATTCCATGGCCTACTCAGCTGTTGCATCTGCAATCAAAACCTACCAAATCCTCGCTTGACTCTCTCACCCTCTCTTCTACCCTTTTTCTCATATAATCAATTCACTGATTTAAAAGAGGAGAAGCCGCCGTTGGATGGCTTCCACACCCCCGCAATGCTCCATCACTGCGACGAAACCTTACCAGACCCACCATTATCCTCAGAACAATCACAGCCACTTCAAAAACCAACGCCATGACCGCCACCAAAACAATCGATCCTGGCCCTCAAACAAGGTCTCTCTTACCAAACCTTCACCTTTACCGCGCAATGCGGCAAAATCCAGTCCCACCCCTTCCCCCGTCCCCCAAAACCCTAGTTTTTCATCTCTCTGCCCTCTTCCTTCCCCTAAATCCGAACTTTCCGCTGACTTCTCCGGCCGGCGGTCCACCCGATTCGTCTCCAAAATGCACCACGGACGACCTAAATCCGGTTTAAGCAGCCCCCACACCTCCATAGCTGAGGAGGCCCTTCAGCACATCATCCAATGCGGTAACGATGTATATACTTTTGAAGATATTTTGTTTAATTTTGAACATAAGCTTTGTGGGTGCGATGATTATGCATATTTAATTCGTGAACTTGGGAATAGAGGTGAATGCTGGAAAGCGAATAGGTGTTTTGAATTCGCTGTAAGAAGGGAGAAGAGAAAGTATGAACAGGGGAGACTGACGAGCACGATGATTAGTACCCTTGGTAGGTTAGGGAAGGTTGAGCTTGCAAAGAGGGTCTTTGAAATGGCGAAGAATGAAGGGTACGGAAACACAGTATATGCTTTTTCCGCCTTAATTAGTGCATATGGGCGTAATGGTTACTATATTGAAGCTAGAAGGACCTTTGAGTCCATGAAACACTCTGGTTTGAAACCAAATTTGGTCACATATAATGCAGTAATTGATGCTAGTGGAAAAGGGGGCGTGGAGTTTAAGAGAGTACTGGAGATTTTTCATGAAATGCTGACAAATGGTGTTCAACCTGATCGAATTACTTATAATTCACTTCTTGCAGTTTGCTGTAGAGGGGGGTTGTGGGAGGCGGCTCAGAATTTGTTTAGTGAGATGGTGGAGAGAGGGATTGACCAGGATATTTTCACTTATAATACCCTTCTGGATGCACTCTGTAAAGGTAGACAGATGGATTTGGCTATTGAGATCATGGCAGAGATGCCTGCTAAGAAGATTTTGCCTAATGTGGTGACTTATAGTACTATGGTTGATGGATATGCCAAGGCTGGTAGATTAGAAGAAGCACTAAATTTATTCAATGAAATGAAGTTTCTATCAATTGGTCTTGATAGGGTCTCGTATAATACATTACTTTCAATTTATGCAAAGCTTGGCAGGTTTGAGGAGGCCATGGACATTTGCAAAGAGATGGAGAGTTGTGGGATAAAGAAGGATGTTGTAACTTACAATTCACTTTTAGGTGGGTATGGGAAGCAGGGCAAGTATGATGAAGTTAGGAAAGCATTTCAAGAGATGAAAGATGAAAATGTGATTCCAAATGTGTTAACTTATTCAACACTGATTGATGTGTACTCAAAAGGTGGAATGTATAAGGAGGCAATGGAGGTTCTTAGAGAGTTCAAGCAAGCTGGGCTGAAGGCTGATGTTGTCCTTTATAGTGCACTAATTGATGCTCTTTGCAAGAATGGGTTGGTTAAATCTGCTGTGATGTTGCTTGACGAGATGACAAAGGAGGGTATTAGGCCCAATGTTGTCACTTACAACTCCATAATTGATGCTTTTGGTCGGTCTGCAGCTGTGGAATGTTGTGTTGATTACTTTGTTCGATCTAATGATCATCAAATTGAACCTTTCTCTTCAATGCTTAACAAGAGTTCTGATCAAAATGAGGTGGATGATAAGGAGGGCAACAAAATTATTAAGATGTTTGGGCAACTTGCTGCAGAAAAATCAGGCCTTGCAAATAAAGATAAGGAGAGCAGACAAGACATATCCTACATATTGGGGGTATTTCAGAAAATGCATGAGCTGGAAATTAAGCCAAATGTGGTGACATTCTCAGCCATTTTGAATGCTTGCAGGTACATAATTATTCACGTCTTTCGGCTAATTCTACCATACATCACTTATATAATTACTTATCACTAGGGATGGATATTCCCCCACTAGGGATACACCATTTATATATATATGCAGTACTTCATTTTGCGCCCATTATACATTTTGAGTTGCATTCATTACTACTAATTAGTTAGCAAATTGTGTGACTAAAAATTGGCACCCTTTTTGACATGCCTGCTAAGGAGTTACTTCTCTCATTTGAGCACCATTTCTATTAAGAAATAATCTCACTGCCCTCATAACTCCATTGTTTTTGAAATTTTACTTTACAGTGTACAGAAGTCTTTTTTTTTTTTTTTTTGCTGTAAAACGTAGGTCAATCTAAAACATAATTTTGCTAATATGAATTTTTTAAAAATTATCTTCTGTTTTCACATAGATTTAGTTTCTAATTTGTACTGAAATATGTAATTAGTTCTTTTGCTAGTATTGCAACCTGCCTCCATCAACTGAAATTTCTATATCTTCCACTGCTTATCATTGTAAAGTTGAAGTAAAACTAAAAACTGGATTTCATCAACTTGCAGTGGAAAGTCAAAACTACCCTCTCCAGATTGCTATTCATGTTAAAATTTCAGTGCTAAGCTGATACATGAGCTTTCTGGACAAGTTATCATTGTTGAAGCATATCAACATATGCTTTGCTCTTATTTAGTTTTAATTTCAGTTGTATGTCTTTATTATAAAATTTTGTAGTTTCTTTTTCTTTCTTTTTTGGGCTGACCTTGTGATTTTTGTTAATGTATAAATGTTACTGCTTTTGAGTTGGAGTCTTGATATGTAAAGCTTGATATACTTAGCCCGTTAGCATGCAACCTCTATGAGATAAGGTTTTATGACAATAAGTATTTTTAACAATTACTTCTATTCTTTAATTCTTTTTTTTTAAAAAAAAACTCCTATTCCCCAGTCTATTACCTGATCATGGTTGGCGTGTGTTTTATGCCCTTTTACTGTCTGCCTCCTATTGTATTTTGGTAATACTTACCTGTATATTTAGATGGAAAGTGCATAATTTGGCCCTTTGGGTGCAGCCGTTGCAATTCATTTGAAGATGCTTCAATGTTATTGGAGGAGCTCCGCTTGTTTGATAACCAGGTGTATGGTGTGGCCCATGGACTACTTATGGGTTACAGGGAGAACATATGGGTTCAGGCTCAATCTCTGTTTGATGAAGTAAAGCATATGGACTCTTCAACAGCTTCTGCCTTTTATAATGCCCTTACTGACATGCTCTGGCATTTTGGTCAGGTAAAGTTGAGTAATTACAAATTTACTATTTTTGCATATGGAAACTTGATAATTTTCTATAGCTAAATTGACTTTCTGTTTAATGTTTTAAATATTGAATTGATATCAGAAACGAGGGGCCCAGCTTGTTATGCTGGAAGGGAAACGTCGAAATGTATGGGAGAGTGTCTGGTCTGATTCTTGCTTGGATCTACATCTGATGTCTTGTGGAGCAGCTTGTGCAATGGTCCATTCATGGCTGCTCAATATCCGATCTGTTGTTTACGAAGGCCGTGAACTGCCAAAGTTATTAAGGTATGCATCTTTTTTGCTTATAAGGTTATAATTTGTCAAGGTTTTTGTTTAATTTTAATTTAATGAGGATTAACATGTTAATGTTCTATTATACATGACAGCATTTTGACCGGATGGGGAAAGCATAGCAAAGTTGTTGGTGATGGCACTCTAAGAAAGGCTGTTGAGGCACTTCTAAATGGCATGGGTGCACCCTTTCGGGTTGCCGAGTGTAATTTAGGTCGGTTTGTATCAACAGGATCCGTGGTAGCTGCCTGGTTGAAAGAATCAGGCACACTAAATGTGCTTGTACTTCATGATGACAAAAGTGATCCTGAAGACGCCAAATCAGGTCGAATCTGTGATTTGAGAATGCTCAGCTTGTAGTATTTATTTGTATCACGTCAAATGTATATGTCTGCTTTATGTGTGTGCTTTTTTTTTTTTTTTTCTTTTTTGAAGATGTAAATATATATATACTTTGTTAGAGAAGTGGGGTGTCCCTTGTGCTTACCTCCGCTAACTATTTATATAGTCATCTTCGAACGTACCACTGCAATGTAACCAAAGTTTGTATTATTCGAATGAGGAAAGCAATTTGAAAAGGCTTACAAAACTTATTTCTTCACCAAGTGTCAAAGGTGTCACAAAGTACGAGATTCTGGAAGTAGTATAGAAACTATTTTAAGAGAATTTAATGGTGGAGCATCCAAACTGCAATTGGGGCTTGTGCGGTGCCAATCATAGCCAGGTCTCCACCGAGGGTTGACAACTTGACATAGCTCTTAATATTTTTAATTCCGAGGAAAATAACGAGTGGCTAGGCTTAAAAGTTCAAGCTGTAGTGAAAAAGAGTTTGGGCTTCTCGACCATCTGTGCTGGTGTTATTATTAATCCCTTATAGTCTCAAATGCCACTTGTAAAAACCAGCGTCCTTGGAGGGATCAGAATTTAGGTCGATGAAATGCCAAAGTCTACAACTACGGACTTCGCCTGTGACAGTGTAGGCGGAGGTTAGTGTGTATTAAGCGCACGTTTTATTTAGTCATTTGTCGAAGCATATAATGGAGAATAAATTGTTATAAACGATTGTAGACAACATTACACACTCCACGGCATATTGACACGTCTGTGTGGTGAAAATAACTTCATGCCGGCAGGTGCACTAAATCTGGTCGAGAATATTAGTGCAATTACAGGTAGCATATCCGCGGTCATCAGCAATCCATGTTAAAGCTTATAGAAATTTCGAGCAACCATAATGCTAGTGGACTCATCATAAACACCCATTATAGTCCTTTCCTATAAAATGGGTTCTTTGCCAACCCTAATGTCCCATGGAACGCGAGCCTTTGTCAAAGTATATTCATCATCACATAACCTATTTTACTACTTTCAGTTCTATACAACCATGGATAAAATTTTACAAAATTTCAGGATATTACTTTTCGTGTTATTGATAGTTATGGCATTATGGATAGTAGAAGGGCGAAAACTTCAAAATTGTGGAGGTGCTGGTGCAAGAGGTGACAAAGGAGGAGAGGCTGGAGTTGGAGCAAAAGGAAGTGTCGGAGCTGGTGGAAGTATTGGAGGAGATGTTGGTGCAGGAGGTAGTATAGGTGGAGGTGCTGGTGCAAAAACTAGTGGAGGAGGAGGTGCTGGAGTTAGTGCAGGAGGAGGTACCGGAGCTAGTGGAAGCATAGGTGGAGGTGCTAGTGCAGGAGGCAACATAGGTGGAGGTGCTACTACAGGAGGTAGTCTAGGAGGTAGTATAGGTGGAGGTGTTGGTGCAAAAGGTAGTGGAGGAGGAGGTGCTGGAGTTGGTGCAAGAGGAGGTGTCGGAGCTAGTGGAAGCATAGGTGGAGGTGCTGGTGCAGGAGGCAACATAGGTGGAGGTGCTACTGCAGGAGGTAGTGTAGGTGGAGGTGCTGGTACAGGAGGCAGCATAGGTGGAGGTGCTGGTGCAGGAGGCAGCATAGGTGAAGGTGCTGGTGTAAGAGGTAACATAAGTGGAAGTGCTGGTGCAGGAGGCAACATAGGAGGAGGGGCTGGAGTTGGTGCAGGAGGAGGTGTCAGAGCTGGTGAAAGTATTGGAGGAGGTGTTAGTGCAGGAGGTAGTATAGGTGGAGGTTCTGGTGCAGGAGGTAGCATAGGTGGAGATGCTGGTGCAGGAGGTAACATAGGTGGAGGTGTTGGTGCAGGAGGTAGTATAGGTGTTGGTGCTGATGCTGGTGCAGGAGGTAACATAGGCGAAGGTGCCGGTACAGGAGGCAACATAGGAGGAGGGGCTGGAGTTAGTGTAGGAGGAGGTGTTGGTGGAAGAGGTAGTATAGGTGAAGGTGTTGGTGCAAGAGGTAACGGAGGAAGAGGTGCTGAAGTTGGTGCAGGAGGAGGTGCCGGAGCTGGTGGAAGCATAGTTGGAGGTGTTGGTGTAGGAGGCAGCATAGGTGGAGGTGCTAATGCAGGAGGTAGTGTAGGTGGAGGTGCTGGTGTAGGAGGCAGCGTAAGTGGAGGTGCTAGTGTAAGAGGTAACATAGGTGGAGGTGCTGGTGCAGGAGGCAACACAAGAGGAAGGGCTGGAGTTGGTGCAGGAGATAGTATAGGTGGAGGTATTGGTGCAAGAGGTAGTAGAGGAGGAGGTGCTGGAGTTGGTGCAGGAGGAGGTGCCGGAGCTAATGGAAGCATAGGTGGAGATGTTGGTGCAGAAGGCAGCATAAGTGGAGGTGCTAGTGCAAGAGGTAGTGGAGGAGGAGGTGCTAAAGTTGGTGCAGGAGGAGGTGCCGGAGCTGGTGGAAGCATAGGTGGAGGTGCTGGTGCAGGAGGCAGCATAAGTGAAGGTGCTGGTGCAGGAGGTAACATAGGTGGAGGTGCTAGTGTAAGAGGTAGTGTAGGTGGAGATGCTGGTGCAGGAGGTAGTGTAGGTGGAGGTGGAGGTGCTGGTGCTAAAGCTGGTACAGGAAGTAACATAGGTGGAGGTACTACTACAGGAGGCAATATAGGAGGAGGGGCTGGAGTTGGTGCAGGAGGAGGTGTTGGAGCTGGTGGAAGTATTGGAGGAGGTGTTGGTGCAAGAGGTAGTATAGGTGGAGGTGCTGGTGCAAGAGGTAGCGGAGGAGGAGGTGTCGGAGCTGGTAGAAGTATAGGTGGAGGTGTTAATGCAGGAGACAACATAGGTGGAGGTGCTGGTACAGGAAGCAACATAGGTGGAGGTGTTGGTGCAGGAAGTAATGTAGGTGGAGGTAGAGGTGCTGGTAAAGGAGGTAACATAGGTGGAGGTGCTAGAGGAGGTGTCGGAGCTGGTGGAAGTATTAGAGGAGATGTTGGTGTAGGAGGTAGTATAGACGGAAGTGCTGGTGCAAGAGGTAGCGGAGGAGGAGGTGCAGGAGGAGGTGCCGAAGCTGGTGAAAGCATAGGTGGAGGTGTTAGTGTAGGAGGCAGCATAAGTAGAGGTGCTGGTACAGGAGGCAACATAGGTGGAGGTGTTGATGCAAGAAGTAATGTAGGTGGAAGTGGAGGTGCTGGTGCAGGAGGTAACATAGGTGGAGGTGCTGGAGGAGATGTCAGAGCTAGTGGAAGTATTGGAGGAGGTGTTGGTGCAGGAGATAGTATAGGCGAAGGTGCTGATACAAGAGGTAGCGGAGGAGGAGGTGCTGGAGTTGGTGCAGGAGGAGGTGCCAAGGCTGGTGGAAGCATAAGTGGAGGTGTTAGTGCAAGAGGCAGCATAGGTGGAGGTGCTGGTACAGGAGGCAACATAGGTGGAGGTGTTGGTGCAAGAAGTAATGTAGGTGGAGGTGGAGGTGGAGGTGCTGGTGTAGGAGGTAATATAGGTGGAGGTGCTGGAGGAGGTGTCGAAACTGGTGGAAGTATCGGAGGAGGTGTTGGTGAAGGAGGTAGTATAGGTGGAGGTGCTGGTGTAAGAGGTAGCGGAGGAGGAGGTGCTGGAGTTGGTGCAGGAGGAGGTGCCGGAGCTAATGGAAGCATAGGTAGAGGTGTTGGTACAGGAGGCAACATAAGTGGAGGTACTGGTGCAAGAGGTGACAGAGGAGGAGGGGCTGGAGTTGGTGCAAGAGGAGGTGGAGGTGGAGCTATTGGAGCAGGAGGAGGTATAGGTGGAGGTGCTGAAGTTGATATAAGAGGAGGTGTTAGTGCTGGAGCTGGTGCAAGTGGAGGTACTGGAGTTGGGACAGGGGGAGGTGTAAGTGGAAGTGCCAGAGATAATATGGGTGGAGGTGTTGGAGCTGGTGCAAGCGGTGGTGCTAGAAGTGGTGCAAATGGAGATGGATGTGCTGGAGTTGGTGTAGGTAGAGATATTGGTGTTGATACTGGTGATGGAGTTGGTGCAAGAGCAAATGCTAGTGTTGGTGGAGGTGCTAGTGTCAATGTAGGTACAAGGGGAGGTGGTGGTGGTCGCGTTGGTACAAGAAATAAAGGAGACACTAAAATTGTTGCAAGTAAAAATATTAATAGAGATATGGGAAATAATAAATTTGGTACCTACGAAAAAGATACGAGTGTTGAAAATAACATTCACAGAGGCATAGAAGAAAGAACTTAAAAATAGTGAACCTCGGAGTCTTGGAGGTAGTGATGATTTTAAAGTCTTAAACTTCATATTTTCTGGCTTTTAGTATTGTTGTTGTGATGAAGTGATACTTGTTGTAATTACAATAAAACGTTAATCATAAAACAATGAAATAAATGTGTTTTCCTCCTACATACCGTTTGTACATTTCTTTTTACTTAATTTTTAAGAGTTTTTGTTTCTCGCCAATCAAATTATAAAAATAGATAAAAAAAATTTAACTAGGATTTAGTAGTGGCTTAGTGTTAAAATTAAATTGGTAAAAGTAAATTAGTTTACTGTCAATTGTAAGAGATCAGTTATTTTTGCTAGACCCAAGATTTATTGATCTAAATTGCCTTCAGCTTTACATAGAATAGAAGCACCAAAGTGCATTTATATACTCCATCACGTAGACCAGCACAACTTCAGTAATTATCTCTTATGTTTGGAGAGGAACCACATATTTTGACGAAAACCCACAGTAAATATTTATGTTTCCATTTAAATTTTATTTATTTACGCTTTTAAATTTTACAGTAAATTAATATCTCTAGAATATTATATTTTCTTCAATTAAGTCCTTCCAAGTAATTTGGCCGTCAAAATTTTTTTTCTTAATCAAAATAGTTCATCTTTTAAACAAAAATTTTAAATTAATAAATAAAAGTTCACGTGAGTTAATGATTTAAAATTTAATGATATGATACTATTTTGAAAGAAAGTGCCACCTAAATAAATATCGGTCATAACATGAGTTAGTGATTATATATCGAGAGAAATTTATTTAGTAGAGAGACTATTTGATTGAAAGAAAATCGATTTTTAGATAATAAATTGAGACATTATTTTTAAAAGTCCAAATTGAGCGAAGAATAATATTTTAAAAACTAAATCATTAAAGTTATTTAGCAGACGTAGTAAGAGAGAATTTGCAATTACTATTACTTAAATGAGTAATTAAGTAGTAAAGAATGAGTGGGGTTTAAGGATAACAAAACACAGTTGCTGATGTACATATGTAGCATCTCATATAAAATGGCAATATATATAATTGCCAAAGAAAAGATAAGAGTACTCGAGTATTAGGGAAATTTATTCCTACAGTGGATTCCAATTAAGGAATTGTAAAGCAATTAATTAAGAATCAAGGCGTATGGGAAGGTTGGCAAGCCATCCTTCCTGATCGATGAATCTTATGTTGAGGAATTGTTGAAGCTCTCTTGCATTTAAGTGCTTCATCCAAGGCACACGTTGTGATTTATTCGCCCCTGGTCCTGTGCATCCTTCCTCCACGTACATGAAGTTTCCCCTACAACCATTAAGTTTCATTTTATCTTCAACCCCCATAAATTAATTAAATTACAGTAATTACACTACTAATTAAATTTATATATACATATATGTATCTTACTCGTGGCCAACACCATTCCAAGCATTCCAGCCTCGAGGTGCAACGACGTCGCTTAGAAATGAATTGGCTATGATGACTCTAGAGTAAATTCCGTATGATCTTCCAAGGTAAGTCATTCCTTTTCCATTCCCAGTTATGGTACAACTTTTAAACACAAATCCACCGTTATCTTGAGGTGAATTCCTTTTGTTTGCTGTGATAACTCCACCCCTCTCTGGGGGACCATGTTTTCCATTTGAAAAATTAATAGTACAATCCTGCCATACATGCGTACGTGTGCGTATACAGTTAGTTCATTACAATTTTAATTAAACAAATACAATACTACAGATTCACCGATTTCATGTATATAAATATGTATGAGTTTGATGCATGAACCTCATAGATAGATTGGCCATCCCCGTATATGAAATCAGTTGCACCTTCAATGAAGCACTTTCGAAAGTAATGGCGCCCACTGTGATCAAACAGTGTGTCTTGCACTCCCAAAAAAGCACATAAAGAAAATACAATTTTATCACCCCCTATTCTCGCAGCTTCAGCAGGGATGATTTTATGGATTTCATCGGAGGGGTCGTTGTACGTATTCTGAAAATGAAAATGTTTTATATAAATACAACACCAGATTACCTTGTTAATTAATTAATTTTTCTAAACGTAAACAGGCTAATGAAAGTATATGTCATTAATTTATATATTGTGTTGATTCATTATTTATGGTTGTTACCTTGAAAGTAATGCCCTTTGCCACAAGGTTATTTCCTTTTGCATTGAAAGTAGGGCTATTTAAGTGGCCCGAATGGCCATCCCACTCCAGAACGGTGCTGTTGCTACCAGCTCCTTCTAGATAAATGCAAGTTTTTGAAGAATCAATGTTGACCATCTCTCTGCACACAAAAAAAAAAAAAGAGCTAATAAGTTAACTACAAATGAATTTATAGATGTTAAATTTTTTTTTTTTGGATAAAATGTTAAAGTTAATTCTCAGTAAATAAATGCATACTTAACATACTTATGTATTTATTATTAGTTAATTATAAGTTCAGTCTGTCTATTTTCTATAGATCATATCTAACTTTTTAAGAAAATTATCAAAGCAAAATATATAGCAATTTGCATGCAATACATTCTGTTGAATCATATATACCAAGATTGTTACCTGTAAATGCCATAGGAAATCTGGATTCGAGTCCATTGATCGTTTTGTGAAGGGATACTGTCAATGGCTCCTTGAATGGTATTGAATTGTGCTCGTCTCTTTTGACTAACTGTTATGGTTTTCATAGGATTCTTACAATCTGAGGCATTACCAACTTCAAAATGAAGGATCAGTAATGTAAAGATAAAGGAAAATATTTTTGACCAATTCATCTTATTTTCCTCTACTCGATCTATAACTTGTTGGACCCTTAAAGGAGATTGTAAGATTTATAGAAGAGATCAAATGCTTGTGAGTAAGTACATGATGATGTCAACTTCCATTATTTAATATGAAAATAAATTGATTATTCTCTAAAAAGAAAAAGCATTGAAGGATCAATGAAGTAATTAAATTGCATTAAACCACACAATTAAAACAGTAAAGATTCAGATTATAAAAACGTATAGTGTCTACCAAAACAATTGATATTATAGAAGAGTTAGGATAGGAAACTTTGCCCATATCAGCTTATATAATTATAGATTTTGATTTTGATGAAATGGGGAACTTTTTTTATTAATTTGATCACTAGATCATGAAAAGTAGGTTTTCATTCTTAAAAGAAATAATTATACATTTATTACCCATTATTTTCAAGTCCTCTATTTCATTTTAATATTGCTAGCTTTCTATGAAAAATCATTAATACTATATATATTATTACATTTATTTCTTTCATGCATGTATAATGTATTTTATGCGTTTTTTTTCAAGTTTTGCCTTTAATGGACTTTCATCGTTTTGAACAGAGGTGAATATATATATATATATATAGAGAGAGAGAGAGAGAGGCCGGGGGTAGGGGAAGGGAATGGCATAAATATTTGAAATAAAAGATAAAATTTTAAGGGTCATGTACATTTACTCAATAATTAAATTAAAGTGAATAAACTATAAACACAGTACAAGTATATTTACAGCAAAATGGGTGTGTCTTTATGTTATGCCTGTCACTTTGATAAACAAATTAGAACCAAAGGAAGCAGTTGTTTCGCAGGTTGGACTTCAAACTAAGTTATACTAGAGTTGACCTCAAATATGATAGCTGAGTTGAGCTTGGATTCACTGACATGCAAATTAAATATCATACTTGGGTGCAGAAAGGTTCCGCATTGTGGTTCCATATCCTTTGGATAGCATGGCATGCAAGATGCAAGCTCTGATTAAGAAAATGGGTCTGAACTCTGAAATCTCAAGGATAAATTGCTTTGCCTCTCTGTTTGTGCTTGTCGTTGTGCAAAGAGCAAATGGATGTAGCTAGAATGAAAACTCAAAACACAGAGGCTGTTCTTTTACCCATAGTAAAATTTATAAATTAATATATTTGAATTTAGCATTGATTGACTAGTTCTTTTACCAATTTTTGGATTGATTCACCAATTCTTTTACCACTTTCTGGTTAGTCAGTTCAAGGCTTCATCCATTCCGATAAAAAACTTGGTTGACTATATTTCAGCTTAAATTAGCCAATTTAGTATACTTTTTATAACCATTTTGACGGAAGCCAACAGTAAATTGATATTTCTATTTCTTGAATTTTTCACGTTTTAAAATCCAAGTGTGCAAGCAAGCTTTGAAATTTGGCTAGCTGCATCACATCAATAGATCTAGATTGTGAGAATTTATTACTATCCATGCCATTGATGAAATTTTGAATGTGGTTTTAATTTAGTTAGTATTTATTCTTATCAGTCCAAAACTCTTAAAATTATTGTTGAAATATTTCCTAGAAGTTGAACCCCTAATATATACTAAGAGAGAATTAATTTGCAATATATTAGTAATTAAGTAGAGAATAACTGGAGTTTGTAGATAAATGACAAGGGTAGTGATCGATGATGAATTTAGCATATATATATATATATATATAATATAATATAAAAGGGGATTTGACAAAGAAAGATAGAGAGATGAGTATCCCAATTAAGGAAGTGAAGCAATTAATTAGGAAGGGTGTATGGGAAGTTTGGCAAGCCATCCTTGTTGATCGATGAATGTTGTTACGTTGAGGAATTGTTGAAGCTGCGTTGCATTTAAGTGCTTCATCCAAGGCACACGTTTTGACTTATTTGCCCCTGGTCCCGTGCATCCTTCCTCCACGTACGTTATGTTTCCCCTACAACCATTAAGTTTCATTTTATCTTCAACCCCCATAAATTAATTAAATTAAAGTAATAATTACACTACTAATTAAATTTATATATATCATGTCAATCTTATTACTACTCATCTCAAAACAAATAAATAAAATGCTGAATTAAACTTGCGAAACACTTACTCATGGCCAGCTGCAGTCCAAGCATCCCAACCTTGAGGTGCAACGACGTCGCCTAGGAATGAATTGGCTATGATGACCCTTGAGTATTTTCCGTATCCTCTCCCAAGCCCAACCTTTCCTTTTCCATTCCCAGTTATGGTACAACTTTTTAACACAAACCCACTCTCATCTTCTTCTGAACTCCTTTTGTTTGCAGTGATGACTCCACCCCTCCCTGGAGGACCCTCGTTCGCCATTGAAAACTTTATAATACACTCCTGCAATGTTAATTATATTCTTCATTACAATTTAATTTTAAACAATTTGGTCTGGAGTACTCGAGTGTGAGTTTACTCAATTTAACCTCATACATAGATCGGGCGTCCCCGAATATGAAATCAATTCCACCTTCGATGTAGCACTTATGGAAATAATGGCGTCCACTGTGATCAAACAGTGTATCTTGCACTCCCAGGAAAGCACAATCAAAAAAAGCACATTTATCGCCCTGTACTCTCGCTGCTACAGCTGGTAGGATTTGATGGCTTTCATCTGCCCATACGGCCGGATCGTTATACGTATTCTGAAAATATCATTGTTATTGTATATATTATATACATCACATTCTCTTTATACATAAAGAGGCCAACAAAAGTATATCTTATTTATATATTAACTATAGCTATATGCATTTGTATATGCGTTATTACCTTGAAAGTAATGCCCTTTGCCGCAGTGTTATCTGCTCTTGAATTCAAAGCAGGAGTCGCTAAGTGGTCCATATGGCCATCCCACTCCACAACGGTGAAGTTGCTGCCAGCTCCTTCTAGGACAATGCAATTTTTTGTTTTCATAATTGTGACCATCTCTCTGCATAAAATGATAGATAAATTAAGTTAAAACTATAGATGAATATAAATATATGTTAAATTTTTCATTTGGATAGAATGTTAAATTGATTCTCAGTATAAAATTACATATTTATTATTAGTTAATTTTAAGTCAGTCTATTTTAACAAAAAGTTAAATAAAGAAGAGATACAAGTTACTGTTACCTGTAAATGCCAGGGGCAATCTGGATGCGAGTCCATTGAGAGTTTTGCATAGGGACAGTATCAATAGCACTTTGAATGGTTTTGAATTGTGCTTTGCCTGATTGGCTAACTATTATGGTTTTGAGAGGACCGATACAATCTACGGCATTACCAACTCCAAAAAAATGAAGGATATTTATCAATGTAAAAATGAAGGAAAATAATTCTGACAAATTCATCTTATTTTACTCTACTTGATCTCTAACGATCTCTTTGGACCTATAAGGAGACTATCAGATTCATATAAGAGATCAGATGCTTGTGGATATAGTACAAACTAAATTGGATATATATAGAAATCTTATTTAATACAACACCTTCATTATTCAATTACAATAAGAAATGCATTGATTATATATATAGACTTTATAAGGTAACTTACATTAAAAGGTCCTTAATTAAAACAATAAAGTTTTAGATTATAAACATAATGTCTTACCAAAACAAATTAAGGGAATGACAAAGGTGTTGGGAAAGGAAACTTTGACTTTGAATGTTCATATATAGGATTGTATAATATATATAAATATATATATATATATATAACTTTGTGTATTTTTTTTTCTTTTGGTCTTCAACTATATAATATATATAATATAAAATTAACATATAAAATATGAGTGAGTGATCAGAAGTTATATAAAAGTCAAAATCAAATAACATTTCATCTCTTTTTTTTATTATATTTAAAATTAAATTACAAAAATTAGTATACATTTTAGTGCATATCAAGCTTACTAATATATATTTTTTTAAGTAGTGCTTTTAGTACAATTCATTATTTTTTTTGACCTCGCTCAAAGATAATCCTAAATATGAAAATGGATCCCTCCTTAAATATAGCAGTTACAATGGCAATGACGACCGTCGAAATCATAGAGAGTATGTTGCAAACTTAGGAAATTAGAGTATAGAAAGCACATGCATTTATCGGCATGAATCCTCGCTGTCACTGCTTGAGTGATGGGGTTTTCATCTGCTGTTACCGGGTCACTGTATGTATTCTACAGAAAAATAGGAATGAAGACCTTCTCTGCATTGCAGAAAGCAAATAATACTTAGTGGTATCTATATGCTAACTAGACTCTAAATAAAGGAAACGGCCTACACTTTTTTTTTTTTGGTGAAAATAGTGGAATATAGATTACTGAAATAAAGCGTACATTTAGGAGTTCATAAGTTTAGAAACATAACAAAACAGCAAGATAAAGTTGACACAAAGCGAACAAATACAACATACAAGGATAATTTAGACTAGGCGATAAGCAGCTGACGGAAAAGCAGAATTAGGTAGACCCAATTGTAAAGCCCATAGTTTTGTAAGGAGGGAGTTTCCTGTTCCCACATATTTCGTGAAGCTAGCTATATGTTTTCCTTGATGATTTGTGATGATTCCTCCGAGCCTAGTTGGTTGCAAGCTGATCTTCGTTCATGCCTCTTTACTGGGACGCAAGCTATTTTGTGTGGGTGGCTAGGACGATTACAAAGGTACCAAAATTCTAGAGCTTTTTCGATTGAGGATTTGATTAATTTAAGGGGATTCATGGGAAAATTATTGAACACAAATTGATTTCTATTAAGCCAAATATTTCGGATAAGAAAACTGAATAAAGTGTTCCAGGGGATATTGTAGGTGTCAGTTTTTTTGTTAGAGCCGTTTTGATGGAGCCAGGTGTGGATGTCTGAGTTGAAAAAGGTGTGGTTAACTTGTAAGTTTTGCCAAATGTGGTTTACACATAGTAACAATCTCGAAGGGCATGTATTAATGTTTTTTATTGTGTTTTGCAAATTAGGCAAAAGGAGGAGGCATTACATTTAATTTGAAGGAGTTTGTGTGTTGTAGCAAAACGGCCTACACTTTGATACAACGCCTAGCTCAGTGATAGATACTAAGATAAGAAAATATTTTACTTGTAAACGCTGGAGAAAAGGAACTGCACATCTCTATTTTGTTATTCTCTATTGACTGGTACAAAACTAATTAACCTCGTCATGGGATGGGATCCAATAAAATTATTCAGGGGTTAATGAAATTTTCACAACTAATATTGTTTATCGAGGACGATTATGGACCTTTTTTTTGACAAAGATTATGGACTTTAAATAATATTATAATACATTACCCTCTTATAATAATTACGAATTCACGAGTTATAACAAGGCACTAATATAATTAAAATTAACGAAATTGACAATGTGTAATTATTCAACATAATGATAAAACCGGTATTAGAAATTTATATAAATTACTGCGTTGTATCCTGTACTGTTTTAATTTAATATCATTTCCATCTTTACGAAAAAAATATATAAATTATTGATAATGATATTTTTGCAATGATGGAAGATATTTATTTTATAGGTGAGCTTTAGTATGATTTTACGGTATAAAGACGGGCCGATCAACCAAGCGTCCAAACCCAATAAAATCATTGCCATAAGAAAAGTCTAACCCAATAACTTAACGGAGTATAAACTCAAAGAGTGTTGTGTTGGACTTCTTCGTGAAGTTTAAGATAATCACAATTCATAAATAAAAATGTGGCAAGCAACTATTCCACCGACACCTTTGAGATTTACATTCCATCCAAGTTTAATCTAAATAAATAATTGATAAAGTTTAAGGAATTATTTTTATGTAATTTAAAGCTTAAGGAGTCTCTTCATTTTATTTTTTCAAAAAGCAATTAAATAACAACTTTACTTAATATTATTAATCAATAAAATCATGTCATCAGTAATTTACAAATGGTGTTGAAATAATAATTTGTTTCTTTTTTTTTTTTGTAATTATTGGATAATTCTTTAAAGCAACAAAGAACACAATTGCCTCAATATTTCGTGCAAGAAAAGTTTATCCTTTTGAAGGGAAAGTTTCCAGAGTGATATTCATTTATCCAAATGTGGGTGTGCGTAGGACAGAGGATATGGACGGTGGTAATATAAAATAAAAGTTTAACTAAATGATATAGTTTTACAATTTATATTGGCTAATGCTATTTTTTTGTTTTGCTCGCCTTCTAGAACATGAAACTGGTCGCCCCTCCATTTGGGTCTCTAATAGATAGTGTTAGCTTGGTAATGAAATTGGGCCCATTTGGTGGAATGGCCATGTCGGCCATGTCCAAAATGTTTTTAAAAAACAACATAATTAACAATTTTTTTGCCACAAAAAAAAAGGTAACAACTTTCTTTTCTTTTTACCGTTAAGTTTTGTAATAAAAATGTGATAAGTGAATTTTTTTTTTTTTAGATCAATATAATAGATTTGAGTCGTTGAAAAATTTTTATTCACATGTCATTTTATAAATTGGAAAAGTACATAATAAATGCTTAGAAAACCATTAGGTAAATTTAATCTAAACAAAAATATCCAGAAAATAATTATAATTTCATGGAAATTCTTACATTTTAAACGACGTATTCTCAAACAAAATCATCTAATCAATGTTCAAAAATAGAAAAAAAATCCATCTCGGATTTAGAAAAGATAAATAGGTCTAATAATATTTATATATTTTGAGAAAATAAAAAAATTAATTAAATAGCTGGATGACATTCTACAATTAAAAGATTGTATCACTTTAGGAAATATATAAGGACAGGGTGAAAGATTTTTCGAGATTTCAACAATGCAGAAATAGGACAAAAAATTCAAAGTTGTACCATGTATAAAAGCATCTATTGTACGTCAGACTCTTCTTTTCCCAACTCCCAAGATAATGGGGTAAACATTACTTTGGTCGTTCTATCTATCTTATTTATTTGCACCGTTGCTTCTATCGTACGCCATCTTATTTATGGCGTCAGAGTTTGCCCTTGTGGATCCCATTCTTGTGGGGTCAAAATGTGTATAAGTAAATAAAAACATAAAGATCAAAATAGGGAGTACAGATTGTTGTTAAAGCATAATATCTAAAAGGTAAGGAAATCCGACGTTCAAATTTCTAAAATAATTTTTACAAAAATTGGCAACCTCCACCGATGCCCCTCGTTTTGTTGGCTTGTTTAACTCTATTTTTAATTCAATTGCGACTCAACAGTCTCAGTTTTCCTCTATATATACCCACATAGCCTAGCTTACCGTTGCCAAACTTGCAATCATAAATTTCTTCGATACTCACCAGCCTGCTTTTATTCTTCATAACTAATACCTGCTTTTTTCCGAAAAAGACTGCTTGAATCTCTCCTGAAAACTTTCATCCCGTAAAGAGTATCAATTATTGCATATTCTAATTCTGATTCTGTGAAAACATATATTCTGACATATCTCTGATATTGAATCCTGTTCGTATCGAATCTCGGTCCATTCCTATTTTGTTAATAATTTCCTTTTATTGCGTTGGCATCATTTCTTTTGCTATAAACTTGATCTTCAAGAAATCCAGAGCATCGAACCCTCTACGTCCTCGGTACTACGACAATACTATATAAGCCCACCGGAGTTGAAGGCTTTTGTGTCTCTAGTTTTGAGTCACTACTTATCGGTTCTTCTTCTTCGTCTTCCTGTGTGTTATCCTTGTTCTCTGTTTTCCTCTGCTCATGGCTCTTCCCAACGACCCATTAATTGCTCCATTCAGCTTCCCCCGCTCTGAACCTCTAGAAAAGATTTTTAGCTTATCCCATGGGAAGCTTACAGTGAGAGAGGTGCCATTGCTCACACAAGTCCCTGACAACGTCACTTTCAGTCCCTTCTCTTCTATTTGTCAATCCTCTGATGCTCCTCCTTTCTTGCTCCAGCGTGTGCTTGCTCACTCTCATAAGGGTGGCTTCCTTGGGTTCTCCCAAGAACAGCCATCTGATAGGTTGATGAATTCCTTGGGTGGTTTCAACGGTAGGGACTTCCTCAGTATCTTCAGGTTCAAAACATGGTGGTCTACCCAGTGGGTGGGAAATTCTGGCTCTGATTTACAAATGGAAACCCAATGGGTGATGTTTGATCTTCCTGAAATTAAGTCCTATGCCATAATCATTCCCATCATTGAAGGGAATTTTAGGTCTGCCCTCTATCCCGGCTCTGATGGCCACATCATGATTTGCGCCGAGAGTGGGTCTACTCAGGTGAAAGCATCAAGTTTCAATGCTATTGCTTATATTCACGTGTCTGAAAATCCTTTCAACTTGATGAAAGAGGCATACACTGCTCTCAGGGTTTACCTCAATACTTTCAGGCTCTTGGAAGAAAAAAGCACACCCAATCTGATTGATAAATTTGGATGGTGCACTTGGGATGCATTTTACTTATCTGTCGATCCAATTGGAGTCTGGCACGGGTTGAAGGATTTCACCAATGGTGGGGTGGCTCCTCGGTTTCTCATCATCGATGATGGTTGGCAAAGCATTAATTTGGATGGCGATGACCCCAACAAGGACGCTAAGAACTTAGTTCTAGGTGGTGAACAAATGACTGCAAGGCTTCACAGGCTCGACGAAGGTGATAAGTTCAAAAAGTACAAGGGTGGTCTCTTGTTGGGTCCTGATGCTCCTTCTTTCGACCCAAAGAAGATCAAAGCCCTGATCGATAAGGGAATCGAACATGAGCATTTGCGGAAGGATCGTGATCGTGCTCTACAGTCTGGGAGTGCCAATTTGTCTGAGATTGAATCTAGGATCCAGAAAGTGAAGCAAGAAATTGATGATCTTTTTGGGGGTGAGAAAAATAATTGTTCAAACGGAGAATGTGGAAACATGTATGGCGAAGCAGAGTATGGGATGAAGGCTTTCACAAGGGATTTGAGGACCAAATTCAAAGGTTTGGAGGACATTTACGTTTGGCACGCCCTTTGTGGCGCTTGGGGTGGTGTGAGGCCTGGAACAACACACTTAAATTCCAAGATAGTGCCCTGCAAACTCTCCCCTGGACTTGATGGGACAATGCACGATCTTGCTGTGGTGAAAATTGTGGAAGGTTCCATAGGCCTTGTTCGTCCTGATCAAGCCAATGACTTATATGACTCTATGCACTCCCATCTTGCCAAATCCGGTATTACAGGAGTCAAAGTGGATGTCATTCATGTGGGTTTTTCTTTTTTCTTTTTTGCCAACTTTGATTTTAGCTTCAGTCTTTGTGCATACTTTATATCCAAATATTCATTGTACACTCTGTTCTCCAAGTGCAGACTCTTGAGTATGTGTCGCAAGATTATGGAGGCAGAGTGCAGCTTGCCAAGGCTTACTATGATGGGTTGACTAACTCCATTGTGAAGAATTTCAATGGAAGTGGAATCATCGCTAGCATGCAGCAGTGCAATGACTTTTTCTTCCTCGGAACGAAGCAAATTGCTTTCGCAAGAGCTGGTAAGTAGTTTCCTTACTCTGAATTATCTCAATGTATTTTTGTTTCCACACACAGGGATACCCAAGGAGATTTTTTTTTTTTTTTAAATAATTATACTTTCTTCACAGGGGATGACTTTTGGTTCCAAGATCCAAATGGTGATCCAATGGGAATATTCTGGCTACAAGGGTTACACATGATTCACTGTTCTTACAACAGCTTGTGGATGGGGCAGATGGTTCAACCCGACTGGGACATGTTCCAATCAGACCATGCATGTGCCAAATTCCATGCAGGGTCAAGGGCCATTTGTGGTGGTCCGATTTATTTAAGTGATAGAGTGGGTTCCCATGATTTTGATCTCATCAAGAAGCTTGTATATCCTGATGGCACTGTACCCAAGTGCATCCATTTCCCCCTTCCAACTAGAGACTGCCTTTTCAAGAACCCTTTGTTTGACCAGAAAACCATCCTCAAGATTTGGAACTTGAATAAGGTATCCATCTATTTATTTAGACATCATTTTTCTGTATATATGCAACCATGCACTAAATTTGTTTATGTGCTTTAAACAGTATGGTGGGGCGATAGGTGCATTCAACTGCCAAGGAGCAGGTTGGGACACCGAAACGCACGTATTCAGGGGGTTCCCTGAGTGCTACAAGACAATGAGTGGTAGAGTACATGTGTGTGAGGTTGAATGGGAACAGAATAAAGAAGCAGCTCATATGGGTAAGGCAGAGGAATACATAGTGTACCTCAACCAGGCTGAGGAATTGCATGTGATGACCCCGAAATCTAAACCCTTTCATATTACCATCCAACCTTCTACCTTCGAGCTCTTCAGCTTCGTACCAGTCACAAAGCTAAACGGCAACATCAAATTCGCACCCATTGGGCTAACTGACATGTTCAACAGTGGAGGCACAATTCAAGAATTGGAATACGTAGAGGGTGGAGCTACTGCTGGTGCCAAGCTCAAGGTTAAAGGTGTAGGAACTTTTCTTGCTTACTCATCTGAGTCTCCTAACAAGTGTCTTTTAAATGGTGCTGACGTGACGTTTGAGTGGCTGCCTGGTGCCAAATTGAGGCTCAACGTTGTGTGGAATGAAGAGGCTGGAGGGGTCTCTGATTTAGCAATTTTCTACTAGGATTGACGTGTTTTTTCTGTGGTTTCCACGCTGGACGTTTTCAATGCAATAGATGCAATTTAATGATTATGTTTCTTTTTTCCCTGAATTGGGATTGATTCAATGTATAATCATCCTCTTACAAATGCTAATATATGGTTGATCGTTTATAGTATATCCACTTATTAACTATATGTCTATACCTGCATCTTTGACAAAGTTTTTACCCCTTTCCTACTGTCTCAAAGTTTGGCATTTGCAAGGGAAATTTATTCCTCCTTGCTTCTTTTGATTAACTAGTACTATAAAATTTTCCGGGCTCAAGCCGAAAGGGAAGAAATTCATAGATCTCATTTTTGTCTGGGGGAGATGTCAATTGTGGTATTCATTGTGTACATGATTTGGGTTTATTTAAAATAAAATAAAATACTCAAGCGATTGAGCGATAGTTACTGGAAAGAACCATTTGAAAACTTGCATATTCAAAACTTCGTTAGCACTAAATTTGGGATCAGTAGATATGACACCATTTTCGTAGCCGGACCCCACTCTTTCAAGCTGCGAAGATGATTCTGGTATCAGCAACGACACTGTGAGAACATTATTAACAAGGATTACTCGTAACATATCATTTATTATCTACAAGAATAAGTACATTAAATATCTTTTGCCATGAAAATTTTAAAAAATTTGTTAATTTATTTAAAATATTTTAAAAATATTTTATAATATTTTATGTTATCAAAATATAAAATTTATCATACTAATTGTTATTCACTATTTTTTAATCTAATTTTTTATTATTTGATCATTTTAATGTATATAATTAATATTAATAAAATTATTTAATAAAGTTCTTATATTAATAGTTATAACTCTAACAAACTTAAATTTTTATTTTTTTATATTTTTTATTTTAAAATTAGAGTATTTAAAAATTATATCAAAGAGAATTAATTTTTGTTAGATATGTAATCAAATATTAAAATAATTTTTTTTTAATACTTAGAATTTGTATTTATATCTTTTTTTTACTTTTTAATTTGATTCAAATTGATTTATCTAATCAAACTTACTTAATTTATCAAATATTTTGTATTCCAATCATATTGATCTAAATTAAATTTGGTCAATTTAAATTAAATAAACTTGTTAATTTTTTAAAAAAATTTTGAAAAATTTTAAATTTTAACAGTACTTTTTTTAAATTTCAATCATAATAAATATAAATTTTAAACAATAAAATTAATATTAAAAATAAATTTAAAATAAATTAAATTATAAATAAACTATAATAAGATATAGTTAAATTTTTTTAAAAATAATTTAATAATTTTATTAATATAAAAATATTTTTATATTATGAAAATATAATATTTTTATTTTGTTATATAAAAATAAAAATTTATAAAATTATGAGAATATTTTATTTTTAAAAATATATTTTTTATTTTTTTAAAATCGTGTAAGAAACGCTTTCTTACTATTTAAAATATAATTTCCAGGTACATGGAGAAAGCACAAGAGAAAAATATTGCGACCAACCAATAATCGGCGGGACATAGAAATATGATACACAGAAGGAGCGAGACGAGTTGTTTTGTACTATTACGAAAAGATGAAGAAAAAGATAAAGTGGAAGTGAGTGACTTGTTTTGCTTAACCAATAATTAAAAGAAGTGGGGCATGGCACAACGATGTCACAATGTCGCTTCCACATTGGGCCCTCAACGTCCCAGTGCTCAACTACTTTGCTCCTATCTATGACATACGTGGCACTACGGGAAATTTCCATCCAACTTTCAATAACTGTCACTTATAGAATGGCCGTTAATCTTCAACTAACGGTCTTTCCTTCTTCGTTACCTATTTATAGTTTATGTTATCCATCCCCACTGATATCACGTCATCATCCCTTAAAATATTAATAACTGCAATTTTAGTTTCGGTTAATTCGTAATTTAAAACATTTTTTAGCAAGAAAGGGAGAGAGAGAGATAGGACATGCCAGACTTACATTTGTTATGACTGTGATTACTTTTATGATGGAAATTTGACTTATTAAATCATAAACTTTGATCCCATCAGTCATCACTTCATGTATCTTTTCTTTCTCTTTATTCACACTTCCTTATGTCAACCTGAGAGGAGAGGAGAAGAGAGGACCCATTACATCTAGGGGTGACGACACTTTATAATTGGTTGGCATCCAGCTGTCAGATAGAGGTGCCGCACTAATATTAGATCAATGTAGGCTACGTGTTAGGAAAAATCTCGAATATAAGAAAATCATCATTAAATCAAGATTAATCACATTAAACTATTGAAAAAAATAATTTTAATACAGAAGAATATCTGCATGCGTAATATTTTAAAAAATATATTCTTGCAGTTAATGATAATAATCTAAATTAGTACTTAAGTATTTTTAAAAAAATAGTCTTTTTTTTCTCATAATATAATTTCATAAAAATATTATACATATAATTTAGGAATCATAATCTTTATATAATTGTATATATATATTTAATTTTTAATTTAATTTATCATAACATTAAAATATATACATATATATATATAAATTCATATTTTATAATAATATATAATATGATACAAGTGTTGTCTCTCGAAAAAACTGAGCTGAAATTGTCACAACGAAAATGCCCTCCACCATATCTTATCCAAAACCCAGTAAACAAAAGAATTTAAATGGTTGTTCAAGTTTAAACTATTTGGTTTATCAAAATTGAAAATTCTCCCCAACCAAACCAGGAAAACGTGAAAACATGATGTGGGTGCTAATTTTTTGTTTTTCGATAACACTAGGATTATTGATGTCGGTGCTTGCATCCCTTCGATATTTCTGAGGAAACAAACAGAACAATGACCTCACGTTCATCCACCTAATAGTAAGATTTCAATATTCAAAGTAACAAAGTGATATTTGAGAGTATAATGTCTCATTTCCTAAGACCCTTTCAAGCATTCTTCTTTTTCTTTATGCATTTATGTGTTCAAAGAAATGAATTATCCGAATCTTTGGTCGGTCCGATAAAAGTTTTATTCTGGTTTGGTTTGCAGTCCCACAAGCTAGAAGATAAGATTTAGACAAGCGAGGCTTGTAGGTTAGTTAGACCACCTACTTTATATTTAAATAACTTATAACTTTACGGGGACCTTCGATAAAACTAACTTAACTAATCTAATCCTCAATTTAGGCTTTGAACGAGACCAGCCTTTTCTGACTTTTGGGAAGGGTCCTATCAAAAACTGAAAATTATGCTTTTCTAATCAAATATGATGTTGTTTTTCGTTCTAATTGCGAAAACAAAATAAAAAATGTCATCATACGTGATTTATGGATGCATCATGAAAATATATTAGATGAAAATTACTGCATGTTTCACTAAATTATTATTGTATTGACTATTATTTATTTTTAACCAAAAAATTATTATTTCATTTGAAAAGAAAATTAGTCATATCTATACCAGGCTATATATTATAGCCCAAGATGCCAGGATAAACCTGGACTACCCGTAATTTCTTCGTATAGAAGAGCCCATGACTGACCCAAAAAGACAAACGCAGAAAAAGCAGCCGAAAATATTCCGCTCAAAGATCTACTGTTACTGAAGCCCAGAAGGACTTTCAGACAAAAAGCTCAATTGGATTTGTGTAGCAAGTTATTATTTGGAAATTAAATTTACTTATTTACCAAAAAGAAAAAAAATTAAAATTACTTTAGACCACACAAAAATTTTTAAAAAATCACTTTAAGATAAAATGCTTTTTTCCCAAAAAACAAAAACAAAAAGATATTAGTTGAGTTACAGTATAAGTGTTCCCCATTTTTATAATTTTGAGTTTTACATATTAAACTTTTATGATCAATATTTTTAAATTAATTATACATTTCAATTTTTGACACAAGAAGTATTTTAATATTAGATATGATGAATATTCAAATATCTTAACTATGACTTCAAGGGACTTGCAATGAAAGAATTGAAGAGAGTGAATGAATTTATTGACGAAACGTCTAATGATCAAGTCAGTTCATAAAAAATTAATATATATATTAAATAATTTAATGAATCATTCATTAAAAAAAAAGGTTATTTATAGGTGAATCATCTTGGAGACCACACAAGAAGTATTTTAACATTAGATATGATGAATATTCAAATATCTTAACTTTAACTTCAAGGGACTAGCAATGAGAGAATTTGAGAAGGTGAATGAATTCATTGACAAAGCCTCTAGCGATAAAGTCAGTTCATAAAAAATTAACGTATATATTAAACAATTTAATGAATCATTCATAAAAAAAGAGAAGTTATTTATAGATAAATCATTCGATAATTAGAGACCATACGAGATAGTTAAGAATTATAGTAAAAAAAACAGGTAACACGTGTGTAATAACAGTTTGACATGAAATAAATTAATAATCAACAAAATGAATGATAGTAAAATAGACAACTAACAAAAATTTTTCATCAAAGTAGGTGCAAAATCATTCGACTCGCTCACTCAATCGTTGGAGGTGGGTATTATCAAGATAATTCAAGATATGAAATCAAGACCATAATTGAGTATCATATACTTGTTATTTCACACTTAAGTTAAGCGATCAACAAAATTATAGAAGTCTGGATTCTCAATCCCTCCCTTATTCCGCCTCAGCTCTCATTTTGTTAATTTTTTATATGCTATGGCTAGCTGTTTGTGTTATTGAATAATTAAAAATTAATCTAAATTTTGAAAATAGAGCATCTCTGTTTTAAATGAATAAAGCAGTTAATTGAAGTGATAAACTAAATAAATACAACAAGCAAGTTGTGTAAAATTTCAGTCAAATGCTTTAATGAACTTCCAATTTGTTGACATTTGATTAATTGTTGAAATGAATCAATATACGTTTGATCACAGAAAAAACTTAGCTAACGCAAAATACAAAATTCGATGCTGCATATGTTCAAATCCTGATACTGAGTCTAATGAGTTACACACAACTAGACGCCAATTACAAATGCTGCCAGTATGTGATCTCTAAAGTCAGACGCAATGACGCATTTTGGAACATTATAGTTTCTCATATGTTTGTTTAATTCAAGGTCATTTTCTCCAAAACAGCCAGCCATAACTAATAAGCTCATGGAAAGACTTTATATGGTCCTTTTTGTGCTAAAAAAAATCAATTTATGTAAAGTGATTAATTAGGTTGATACGCAAACAAAATAACTCAATATTTACTGGTTTAGGAATGTTTTAGAAGTCAATTTGTTTCAAGATTTTTTTTGGTCAATTATTTTACCTCTTAACATAGAGTAAACTAATAATTTTTAACTTCATATATAGATCAATTCAACTTTAGTTCTCAAAATCAGTGAATGCATAACTCAAATTTTAATACTAGCAAGGTTGTTACAAATTAACTTTTTGAACACCCTTAAGCCATTTAATAAAAAACCTACAAGTAATTAATTTAATATTGTAGATGCACTTATTTTTTGAGATTAAAATAAATGAATCATAGACAAACTTGGAGTTTTGGAAGTAAAATTCAATTGTAATTTTTAAAGAACAAACTTCTAATATATTGTTGATTAATATCTTACTAAAAATTATCTACCAATCACCTATGTTTACACTATTTTCTAGAGTAACCAATGACAATAATGAGAGTAGCACCGTATAAAAATGCAAACCTTCTAATCAACGCAGCTCATCATTTTATTAATTGAAACCCTCTAACGGTAACCAATGACAATAATGAGAGTATCACCGTATAAAAAAACAAGAAATTTAGATTTGAAAAAAAAAATTAAAATATAATTTTTATATTTTTATTATTAAAATTTTTATTTAGAGACTGACTGACATATGTATAATTTATATAATTCGTTTATCTGATAATTAATTTTTTAAAAATTTTATGTATTTCTTTTTATTAAAAAACCTGATATCAAAGTTGATATAATAGTATGAAGAAAAATAGACACAATGTTTGAATTTGATAGTAAACAAGGGACACAACAACTAAATTGGTTGGCAAAGTAAAATACAAATTGGAGTAGTATTGAGTCTACCAACTAAACTTGCAATTATCTATTGTTAGTACCGACATGTCATCAGAATAAGGGGCTACTGGCTTTATTACATCACGGTAATGCCTATGTTTAACCTAATTCAAAAGCTAATAGTCACGAACCAAATCTATTTCTTGGCAACATACGCTTGCTCTCTCACAGACTACCCAAGAATTCAAGTATCTAACTTCAAAACAAGAAAAATGCAATCATCTTCAATTCTTTAACTAAAAATTCATGAAGAGGGGAAAATGGCATACCGTAACAGACGGAAACGATGAAGGAAATAAAAATTGCTATGAGCTAAGGCATCATGTTTGTGAAGAAAGCGAACTCCGTTAAATCCAAGAAATTAATTAAAAGTTAGTTTTTGGTGGAAAATAGTAAATCTGGGAATAGGAAAGAGAAGACATATTACAAATTTGTGCGTGAATCTAACAGGAAACGGTTAATCGAATAAAGAAAATGAAAGGAATGAAAGGCTTTTCATTAGATTCACGCACAAACCTGCAATCTGGCTCTCCTCCTTGCTTGTTTCCCTTCTCAAAAAGTCCAAGATGAGATAAATAGAGATGATATTGGTAGGACTGGGGCAAGCAGGCCCAATGATTAATTATTATAAAAAAATCTTAAATATATTTAACATTTAATGGAAAAAGAGATCGAGAGAGGTTATGCCGCAACGCGACACACAGTTTTCAACCGGATCTCCTGCCGTTGGCTGACCTTCACCCATGTTTTGTTTACACAGAATTGGGCTATTGGGTTCAATTTTCAAGGGCACTCCAACTTATGGCACTGGGTTGGGCCGAATAAGCCCAATCACATCCCTTTGTAGTGCAGCAACTAGCATTGCAGTATTGGACTAGTATTCACTAAAGAGTTAAGACAAAGGGCAATCGCCGCAATCCATTGAAAATGATTGACGCATGAGAGTGCAAAGCGAAATAAGAATAATAGCAGCAACTGGTAAACAGTCGAAGCATTGAACCCGAAGGCACACAATGTTGAATGAGATGCCATTTGGTAAAAAGTAAAAGCCATTATTTCATAACAAAATAATGGCAAACACTCTGGCTTCACTTGCAATCATGATAGTACTATAAATTAGCATCATGATGACATGTCAATAGGGAAAAATCATTATATGCATGTGACCACGTCAGCCAGCACATGGACACTTGGATAACACAACTTGTCCTTTTCTGCCACGTCAGCGACCAGCATTGTCCACTTGACCCCTTTGCTTTGTAAAGTGCCCTACCAACTCACTACACACAGCCAAACTCCCTAATGACCATAAATTATATTCGCTTACACCTTAATAATGTATTAGGAAAAGCTTATTATTAGTGTTTCTTAGCACATGGAGAACATGACTCCTTCGTTGGTTCGTAGAATTCAAATCCAAGCTGTGTTGGGTGTGCGTGCCTATGATGGGCCACAAGGCCCACAACAAATAATAGGGGCTTCACATTTTTCCTTCTTGTTTTGTGCCACGCGGCAGTGGCCCATTAACATTTTCTTCTTGCACTCAAATTAGTCAATCAATAATCAAGGTTGAAGTGATTGATAGTGTAATTTATATATTAAATTATATATAGCGGTGCAACGCTTTATGTGGCGATTTTTGAACCATTTGTTTAAATTTTAATTAGTATGATAGAGTAATAGAAAGCTTTCCATTTGAGGACCGTGACAGCGAGGACGGAAGAGTTAAGGAAGCAACGGAGGATGAGTAATGCTTATCATCACGTTTATTTGTGCACGGGGTCTACATATGAAAAGGACACTTGAGGATAGAAGGGTGGAAATTAATACATATATATGACAGGATTTGTTTGGTTGGTAAACCAAATATAAACGTACATGTGTTGTTGAATAAAACAATGAAAAGTCAAGAAGACAAAGGAGAAAAATAACAGAAAAATGGGACAATAATGGAGGCCATGTATAGTACTGGAGTAGGTCCCCAGTATTCATGTGCCTCGGCCGTCTTTCAAAGTTTGCATATGAATTTATCTCAGCTGAACCAATAATATCGACATATATATATATATATATATATATATATATATGTGACATAATTGATCCCATAACAAAATTAACAAGTGAATTGAAGGCCAGTAGAAAAGACATCCTACCTAGATTTCTAGCTACCCACATAATGCACAGGCATCTTCAATTTAATTATTTCGTCACAGAAAATAACGGAGGGGTAATTACGGTTATTTTTAAGCTAGCTCGATCTGTAAACATGGCCATTATTGGTGATCTCCTGTTGTAAAGGCACGAGCACTCAATTTGGTTGGCATTGACATATATACTTCTGCTTATCTCAAGTCCAAATCTTCAATTTGGATAGATGGGGGCTAGAGAGGGATATACCATGTATCATCTTTAAACCCCGTATGCTTCATATTCACTACAACTGCATGTGCATGCATGTTCTTCATTATAACTCAAGCTCTTGCAAAAGAAGGTTTGGGTGAAAAAGCTATCTACGCACATAAAAAAAGAATATATATATATACTTCAAAAAATTAAGAATGACTTTTGCTTATGCCCAACTCAGGGCAGAGGCAAAATGTTAGTTAAGTTGAATTATTAATTAATTTAATTTGTGAGGAAAAAATAAAATGAAATAGATAGCTAGAATGCTAATGCAAAAGAGAAAAAAATTTAAAACAGCTACATATATTTCGGCCGCTTTCTCTTGAAGCAAGTAAAGCAAAAAGATTCTGGTTTATTTCTAAAAACCTCAGATCCACACCGTAGTTTCAGTGACAAAAGATGAGATGCATGCATCATCTTTGTCTAGAAAAACTATATTGTACGGGGGTCAGCTCATCGGCGCCGTAGGAATGAAAGCAGACACGTAGCTAGGAAGATGTTTTTTCTTTAAAAAAACTCTATTATCAGTTGAAGAAAGAAAATGTGGTTCATGAATGTCAGAAGAAAATCTTCCTTATTCCAACAATAGGATCAGAATTGTCCACTTTTTGCTTGCATAAGTATTGACAAGCAACCATTTGCTGGTACTTAATTTTTTGTAGACTCCTATACCTAGGTTTCCCATCAAGAAACATGGGCTAACTACCATGAACGTACAAGTTTATAGTATAGTTATACTATATATATATAGGTAGAATGGCATGTTTATTGAGCTGGGTGAAGGAGGAAGGACCCCAATTCACAGTGTAAATGCATTGAACTTAGAAAGTGAGGGAGGAATAATCCAGGGTGGTCTTACAAGATGGAGGTGTTTGTGATGAGATGAAAGGTGGTGGTTTGGAGGGGGGTTGAGTGCGGTGAAGAAGAATCATGTGGACGCATGTGCTTTTGAGTTGGAGAACATGCTCAAAGCAACAATCAACACACACACCTACACTTGTCTCTTTCCTATTCATTTATCCCATTCCCTTGGAGCCCCAGCTCCTTCCTTTGAAATTGCCATGTGGTCCCCACCTCTTAATCCTTTCTCCATAAATATTAAATTATTTATATATTATTCTGAAATTATCCTTAATGCCTACCAGCCCATGTCATATCAGAGATATACTCCATATATAAATGCACTCTTTGTGCGTCATTTCTGATATAGCTAAAGCCAGCAGAAATTGCAGACTCCCGGCCTTTGAGTTGTAAACTTCTATTTAGTTGAAGTAATTAATCATGGGAGTTTCTTCACAACCTTTCCTTGTTTCCCTTTCTTTGAAGGATCTGCTTCAGGTTCAGGAGACTGAAGAAAACAAGAATTCATCATCATCATCATATGGGTATTTTCGGAGAAAAGTGATGGCAGCCCAATCACCCAAGTACCAGAAAAAGAAGGTGAGCAAGAAAAATGTCAAGAGCAGAAGGCAAGGAAGGATTCTAATGAAGAGGAGGGCACGTTTGATGGAAGGTTCTAGAAGACGAACCAACATTATAGACAGAAAAGTGAGGACTTTGAAGAGGCTCGTACCCAACGGTGAGTCCATGGGATTGGATGGACTCTTCAGAGAGACAGCTGATTACATTTTGTCGTTACAAATGAGAGTACGAGTGATGCAGATTATGGTTAAGGTATTGACGGGTTCTGATGATTGATTTGATCGATACATATATCTGTAAAGACTAATAATTAGGTTTTTATTGGTTCCTTTACGGTTTATATATATAGTTATAGAAGATTGGTTTTTTTTTATTTTTTATGTTGTCTAGATTTAGAGGAGCTTGGTGTTCATTTCAATATTGTGTCATGAGACAATGAACCAAAACCAGTACTGCTGTATTACGATTATATTCTTTCTGTTATTTTACATTTCAATTAATTAGTTGTACGTCACTCAGCTGGAGCCTGAATTGAAGGTACTTCTCTACTTTATAGTTAATTTGTTGGAATATATGTTAAGCTTGTTATGTTTATGATGTTTTGCGATGAAGGTGATGGTGAGAGCTTAAAATTGTTTCCTGATTATTACCATAAATCTAAATGGACGAGGTGATAAACTCTGAAAAGTATTACCCAATGACGTACCAATTGGCCAAAACAAAAATTTCTCCCAACTCATTGTAATATATTTTCCATTAGTTAACTTAATAGTTCTCAACCCTCGCAATATTCCAGAACTAAATTTACAAATACAAGGAAATAGAATCTGCGCGGGTAAGAGCACTCTTAATATTCTAATAAGAGATATCAGGGAAAATATATGTTCCTTTAATTTATTTATTTTTTCTTTATTATTTAGAGCACATATATAGGTGCATTCTCTTAAGGAAATGGAAGTTTGCTGTTAGTTGGTATTTGTTTGTTAGATTATAAATAAATAATTATGTTGATGTTTTATGTCAAAATTTTATAAAATTCCAATTAATTATAAATATAAATATATAGAATCAAATATTTATTAAATTCTTATATTTGAAATGCATTTTCTGTTAACTTTTACATGTATTAATGAGACATTGTTAATAACTTTAGATTAGTCAAATTTTGTAATAATCATATTTATGATAAAAACTTTTAATTAATTCAACGGTAAACATGACAAAAAATTCTTATAATAAGATATTAAATGGCGTAAAAATATTAAATATTATACTAATATTAATTGATTCTTCCAACTTATTGTGTACATAGTGGTTTTTTGGGGCATAAGGCAGCTAACGATGGAACACCCACAAAGAACATAAGGAAGCTAGCGTTTTTATGTATAAGTTAGCGAGATTCGAGAGATAATTAGGCAGTATGTTAGTATACTATAACCGCAAGAGTAAGTAAATAGAAAAAGGAACCTTTTCATGAGTGATTGTAATAAACAGAGTCGTTAGTAACATGCTAGTTATTCATGTCTGAAAGAAAGTTAAAGAAAGAAGATGAAACAGAGTTTGAACGTAATGTTTTTTTTATATATTTTCATACTTTAGTGGATACATATATAGTATATAGAGTGAGACCTCCAGCTGATGTAACTGATGGAGATTGGTTCAACTGACTAATTAACATTAACTAACATTTAACTGACTTAATTACATTTACAATTATAACCTTTTACTCTAACATACCCCTTTCAAACACAGTGTGAGGATCAACAGTCACAAATGATGAGTTTGGTTCACAATTCAAAAAATCTTCAGAAGGACAGCGATTTAGTAAGAATGTCTGTAATTTGTTGATCTGAGGCAATATAGGTAATCGTTAAGTGATTCTGTAAAACTTTTTCCCTGACAAAGAAAATATCAAGTTTCATATGCTTGGTCCTATTATGCAAGACTAGATTATGAGATAACAAGATTGTGTTCAAGTTGTCACAGTAGACAATTGGTTTAAGTATGTTAGAAATACCAAGTTCAGTTAGCAAAGATTGGACCTACACCAATTCTGCAAGAAGGTTGACCAAACTACTGTATTCTGCTTCAGTGCTTGATTGAGCTACCAATGTCTGTTTCTTTACAGACCATGAAATCAGATTTCCACTTAAGAATAAGCATAAACTAGAAACATACCTTTTATCATCCACATCACTTCCCTAATCTACATCACTATAACCAACAAGATTTAACTGAGAAGTGGATTTAATCACCATGCCATAATTTGCAGTTAGCTTAAGATACCTAAGTATTCTCTTAATAGCTTTCCAGTGACTATAGAGTGGCTTGTGCATAAACAGACAGATCTTATTAACACTGAAAGATATTTTAGGCCTGGTGATGGTTGCATACTGAAGAGCTCCCACAATGGACCTATATAGTTATGGATCATGCATCTCATCAAGACTAAATTTGGATAACTTTTCATTGGTAACCATTGGGGTGGTGATTCCTTTAGCAGTAGACATATTGGCTCTTTTTGACAAATCAATAATATATTTGGTTTGGTTTAACCGCAAACTTCCATTTGGCAAGTGAGAAACTTGAATTCCTATAAAGTAATTCAAAGTGCCTAAGTCTTTTAAGACAAACTTGGTGTGCAAGTAGTGTACTAAACATGAGACAGCACTTGGATTATTACTTGTAATGATAATATCATCAACATACACCAAAACATACATTTTGTCAAAGGTGTTATTTCGAATGAAGAGTGAAGGATCATGCCTACTGCCTTTAAAACTAAACTGATACAGAGTGGAAGCTAACTTTTCAAACTATGCACATGGAGCCTGTTTGAGACCATATAAGCCTTTGTTAAGTTTTCAAAATAGGTTCTTGTTTAGAGTTTCTAAGCCAGGTAACAGTATCATATAAACTTCTTCCTTTATATAGCTATTTAGAAAGGCATTTTTGACATCAAGTTGAAGAATCTCTCACTTGGAAGCAACAGCTAGCATGAGAACAATTTTACTAGTTGTAGGTTTTACAACAGGTGAGAAAGTTTAATTAAAATCAAATCCTTGCTGCTGTGAAAATCCTTTAGTCACAAGCCTTGTTTTATACTTTTAAACTGTACCATCAAGTTTTCTTTGATGCAAAAGACCCATTTACATCCTATGGATTTCCTGTTACATGGTAGATTGACCAATGTCCAAGTGTGATTTCGTTAAAGAGCAGTGAATTCTTCTTCCATAGCTTTCTTCCATTCACTACTTTGTAAAGCATCACAGACAAAATTGTATTCTTTGACAGTAGTCATGACCTTGGACTTGACAATGCCATTTTTGCTTCTAGTGATCATAGGGTGAGTTTTATTATTGAGTGGATAGGGTTGTAAAGATGTTGAACTTGATTCAGTGGTGTCATAGTTCTCAGCAAATGGAACCTATACTAGCGATGGCAGATCAGTGGAGGCACTATATAGGCTAGTAATTATAGGACCTGTAGCAGTTTCACTATAAAATAGACTGTCATCAAAGTTATACTTATTAGATTGTGAGGCATTATAGCAGGTTAAGTCCCTAGTAAGCACAATAGCCAAAATGACACTAGTGGAAGGGGAAAAAGATAGATTTGGAGTTACTAGTTGAGATTTTGTTTGAAATGGAAATATGTTTTCATTGAACCTAACATCTATAGAGATGTAAGTTCGACCAGAGGAGGATAAACATTTGTAGCTTTTGTGTAAATCACTGTAACCAAGGAAGGTGCATTCTTCAGTGTGACAAGATAGCTTGTGTCTGTTATATGGTGTTAGTAGAGGATAGCAAGCACACCCAAATTTTTTAGAAAATGGTAATTTGGTTTTTGATGCAAAAGAGTTTCATAAGGTGAAGAGTGAAGAAGTTTAGGTGTGGGAAGTTTGTTGATAAGAAAGCTTGCTGTTTGGAATGCTTCCCCCCAGAAAGATATTGGCATGTGAGCACGAGCAAGGAGGGATAGGCCAGTTTCTACAACATGTCTATTTTTTCTCTCAACAACAACATTTTGTTGATGAGTATAAGGACAGATGAGTCTATGAAGGATTCCATTTTTGTTTAAGTAAGATGAAAACACCTGGAATTCTCCTCCTTAATCAGATTAAATTCTTTTAATTTTGGACTAAAATTGATTTTCAACTAGGCTTTTAAACTGAAGGAAAACAAGAAATGCATCTAACTTATTTTTGAGAAGATATAACTAGGTGTACCGAGAATAGGCATAAACAAAGGCTATATAATATCTATGGCCCAAGGTGGAAATAGTAGGAGCAGGTCCCCAAAGATCATTGAATATCAGTTGTAATGGTGCAGTGTACTACGTTTGTGAGTGAGTATATGGCAATATGTGTGATTTCCCATGAAGATAAGAAGAAAAGAATAGAGAATTATTTTTATTGGAAGTTGAATATTACATAATGAGAAGACGTGGTTTGCAATTATAGTATGAGGATGACCAAGTCTATTATGCTAAAGAGAATAGACTTTAATACAAAAGGCTAAAGTATTACAGGCTAGTTTTTGGTGTTCAAGATGACAAGATTTATTTGAAACTTCATCTTAAGTGAAGGACTTTGAAACTGATATGGAGTTAGGCAGATGTTTGAGATTGAAATGTTCAAAGGAGTATAGTCCATCTCTTCTAATAGCTCCTTGAAGAAGTACCTCCTTGGTGACCTGAGATTCGACACAGCAGAAGTGAGAATGAAACTCAAAAAAGCAATTGTTATCTTTAGCAAACTTAGAAATACTAACTAAATTTTTGGTAATTACATGAACATGTAATAGATCTCTAAGGTGCAAAGAAATATGTGAATTGTAAGGTGATGGTAAAAAAGACTGCCTAATATGTTTAATGTTTAAACCTGTTCCATTACTAACATGAATTTTATCTGTACCAGTGTAATCTGAGCTGTCCATTAAGTTGTGTCCATCTACAGTAAAGTGATTTGTGGATCTGAGTCAGGGTACCAAGCAAGATCGTATATGGTTTTTGGAGTTGCATACATAGCAGTCATTTTTGTATTTTTGTAATTGTTCTGAGTTGGAGAAGAGGATTGATTCTGGCCTTGAAATGTAGGATCAAACCTATGATAGTAAGACATACTGAGTGCCTAGGCTTGTTGTAGAGTTGACAGAGAATATATGGCTTTCCATTTTGAAATCCTCCCTGAAAACCACCTCGGCCATTCCTTCCTCTTCCTTTATTATTCCTCCCACCTCCTTTGCCTTTGAAACCAAAATTGTTGTTCTGAGACTTATGAGTATTGGTATTTACCTTATCTTTTGCTTCAGTAGTAGTTATATTTGCATACAGTGTTTCACTTGTAGTTTCCTTCACATATTTCTCAATTCTGGCTTTTTAAGCCAGTAGTAAGCTCTCAATTTCACAAATGGAGTAGTGTTCTCTTCTATTATATACAAAAGTAATAAATGCATCATATTCAGCTGGTAGCCTTCTAAAATTACTTGAATATGTTCAATTTCAGAAATAGGATTGCCTATTGCATTGAGTGAATCAACTATAGCTTTGATTCTCAGTAATTATTCCTTCATTCTCTCTATTATTCCTCCCACCTCCTCTGCCTTTGAAACCAGAATTGTTGTCCTGAGACTTGCGAGTATTGGTATTTGCCTTGTCTTTTGCTTCGGTATAGTTATATTTGCAGACAGTGTTTCACTTGTAGTTTCCTTCATAAATTTCTCAATTTTGGCTTCTTAAGCTAGTAGTAAGCTCTCAATTTCACAAATGGAGTAGTGTTCTCTTCTATTATATACAAAAGTAATAAATGCATCATATTCAGCTGGTAGACCTTCTAAAATTACTTGAATATGTTCAATTTCAGAAATAAGATTGCCTATTGCATTGAGTGAATCAACTATAGCTTTGATTCTCAGTAAGTATTCCTTCATTGTTCTTGAACCTTTCTTGGTGTTTCTAAGCTCTATTTTAAATTGATGTATCTTTGCACGTGACTGAGATGCAAAGGATTGAGTGATACAGCTCTATACCTGGAATGAGTAGTGACAACCTACCACTTTTGTTAGGATACTTTCTGTCATTGATGATATAAGCCAAGAGAGGAGAAGCTTGTCTTGCTTTCTCCATGCAAGATATTCTAGATTTTCTTTCTCAAGTTCCTGATCCTCTTGATGCAGGTACTGTTACAGATGAGGCTTATCATTGTAGATGAAGCTAAGCAAATTATAACCTTCAATGGCTGTTAAAACTTGTTGTTGCCATAGGAGAAAATTGTTGTCATCAAGCTTGACAGAAATCGTATGGTTGAAGACTACAAGAGCTGTTTTGCTCACTATGTTGATGGAGACAAATGACGCTAAAAGAGTGGGTTCCATGGATGCAAGCTTGATACCATGAAAGAAAGTTAAAGAAAGAAGATGAAACAGAGTTTGAACTTAATTTTTTATATATATTTTCATACTTCTGTGGATACAAATATAGTGTACAGAGTGAGACCTCCAGTTGATGTAATCGAGAGAGATTGGTTCAATTGACTAACTAACATTAACTAGCACTTAATTGACTTAATTACATTTACAATTATAACCCTTTACTCTAACAATATCCTGTCACATTTTTATTGATAGAAATATTGTTTAAGCCTTTATACAAGTGCTTGATAAATTAGCTTGCGCCCAAAATATGATTTTATATTATGCAACTTCTATTCATTTTCTTTCCTTATCAATAATTTCATAAAACTTACTAAAGTATAGTTTGGGGTAAATTGGCTGCGATCAATTTTTGTTTCTTTGCACTGATCATGACCATATTATGGTCCTTATCTAAATTATCTTGACGTGTGACAAATGCAAAGGTGTGAGGCTATTTTTAAACAAAACAGATTTTTTGGATTTCACAGAAGAATAAATCTGAATCCACCAAAGTTTTTACCAGTGACTTTCTATTAGTAATTATTCACATACTTCACTCTTTAAAGTGCACTACATACTTTAAATAATAAAGAGTTTAATCCCTCCCAATAACACTAAAAAATATATATTTTTTTGTAAAAAAACTAAAATATATATCTCAAAATCAGAGTATGTAAAACAAACTTAGATAATAGATAGAAAACAAACAAAACCCAACATAACGCGAACTGGGCCGATGGGCAATGGCCAATTGTTCTAACTTGAACCATCTATTCCATGCGAAACTGGGCTGAATCAGTGCCCTTGACCCAAACAAAAAATAGATGATTGTGTATGTTAAACAAAAGTTGATTGTGTATGTTATTTAACAAACAGAATTAAGAAATAGTTTAGCAGGAAAAGGTACGCATGTGGTAATAGGTTTGATAGAGTAGATTATTTAGTTATGATTTGGAAAAGCAAAGCACAGCATTTCTGGTAAGAAATGGTAGGTCCAGAGCTCCACGCAAAAGTGCATCTTCCAAAACGGAAAATTAATAGAATAGTGATGTTACTACATGGCGTAATATCATATCAATATATCATATAACTTAAAATATTGAAGAGAGTACTGTTGGTGTAGTCAGAAGAACGAAACCAAATGTAGGTTGTTGACACGATCACATGATCACTATTTCTCACTAAAATCCATAGATTTGGAACATTTCCAAGACTAATTTGTATCTCAAGTGGGACACCATCCATTATGATATCTTTAATGCCCAATCGTAAGTCAAACCAATCGAATAGCTTCCTAGGATACACCTACAATATTGCTGCTATACATGTATTACGCTTTAACCCGAAGGAAGGAGCAAACAAGAAAATGGAAAAGGAAAAAAGATGATTTCTCTATAAAACTTGGATCACGGAATGAAATGACATGCCAGTTCATTGATGATGATGGAACTGGGATATGTCGATTGATTGAGGGACTATCCGTATATGTATATTTAATTATATACGATTAACTAAAAAGTTAAATTTACAAACTTTGTTTTTTTCAATAAGATGTGATAAGAGCATGGTGTGTGAATGGATGACATCTGGATTTACCAAATTTCTGGTGATAATATAAGGTGTCGGCAGTCACCAACCATTGTACACGTGTCAGCTCATCCGGCATGCTTCGCCAAGTTATGGGCTTACCATTTTTTCCAGGCCCTTTTTTAATATAAATTTGTGAATAATTAATGCATTTTGCATACGATGTTACGATAGTTATCTGTTCTGGGGCGGTAAAGGACAAGGAAAGATAATGGTGGGGTTGTGTTTATTGGATTCCAGATATAATGAAGAAAAGGAGGTTGGTGGATACATATACAATACTTTGTATTTTTGTCCCTCTCTATTTGACCCCCTCCTCCAGGATTCACTCTTGCATATTAAACAAATATCTTGGTTGAGGTATGTATGTGTGTGGGTTGAAGTTGAACACATATATAAATGGTTTTTTATTTTTGACTTGACCTCGTCCCATGTGCCTTAGGGATTGAAATGCCAACGTACATGAGACGATCATTCACGACAAGGATAAATGAGTCTAAAAGTTAAAAGATATAATTTGTTTTAATTTAATTTTTATTTATAAAATTATTTAATTTAATTTTTGAAAAATATTATATATATATATAAATAAATTAAAACAGTAATGTATTCAAAATAAATCGAACGGCGAGTTACTGAGGGTCTCGCGCCAGAATTGGATATTTCACTAAAGCTGGACCTTCTATAACTTTTGCCTTAAATTATGCCTCGCTTCTAGAAGGTCTGCCCATTCTATATCATAGAAAGCGAGAAAGAGAATCATAAAGATTTTGCTAAATTATTTTTTATAATTATTGGGTCACGAAAAGGATAAGTTCACCACTCCAAGTGGGTCATTTGTAATCAAAAGCGACAAGGGTTAGGTGGAGTAAGATATGTGTGTATTCCTATTATCTAAGTATACTATACATGCATCATGATTCATCACGAATTAATATTCAGCCTTAGCTACCTACATTTTATTTTTTGCTTATGACCCGGCAGTGATGGAGGCGTTTATATTCTATATTATTTTTTTAATTCATTTAAATAAAATAAAATTGAAAGAGAGATCAGATTAATGGTGGAGATGATGATCGGTAACAAAAGAGGAGACTTCAGTTGTTAATGCTAATTAGTTGTCTGCTAGTGATTGGAAGGCTCGATTCCAATGATCCAGTGCGCATCTCATACAAATTGAAGCAAGAATTTAAAAAGTAGCGGCTAACACTGGGATGCATTGAAGTTATTGTTTAATTAGAGAAATGAAGGAATCTTGTGCATTTTTCAAATGAAATTAAGGAAATAAGATTAGGTTTGTTTCACAGTACATTGAAGTTATTTGAAAGTAATTATTGAGGGAGAAATAAATGTAAAGAAATAATTTGGCGAGGTAAGATTAAGATTTAAGAAAATAAAATGGAGAATATTAAAAAATAATTGAGCCAGTACATAAGGGGCATAAATAGGGGCTCAGTGGCGTGGACTGGTGACTGTGGTCAATTGTTGAGCACTGGGACCCGTGCCCTAATGGAAGACGGTGACGTTTCGCAACAGGACAAACTAGTTTGTATTTTGTTTCTGTATAATTTTGTCCTTCTCTTGAGCTCCCCAAACGTATCCGAGAAGCAACCTCGGTCAACAGTCGCAATTCCAATTTAATATTTGTTTCAATTATTTTATTATATTTTGTAAAAATAAAAAAATAAGCCCCGTAAAATTGAAAATATAGAAACAGATCCCCCAAACACAAGGTGGAATAAAACGAATCTTTTTTAATTGAAAGGCAACGCGGCATCAATCATGTTGACAAAACTAACTTAGTTCCGGATATTCTAAAACCGCGTAACATGTTGTTTTTTTCGGTGCTCCTGGCGTGCTTGTGTTTTAAATTGTACTCTTTTAGGAACTCACAATTTTGAAGACATTTATGTTCTTATTTTTTTGCAATAATTATGCATCATATACTTTTAAAAATATGGGAGCCTCCTCGGATCTTATGGTGAGTGATTGATCTAGTTGCCTTATAAAATAATAAATAAATAGTATATTCTCATTTTATAATTATTTTTTCTGCATAATATTGTTATGTTTTTCTCTCATGTAAAGAAAACTAATGCTTTTATTAAAAAACTAGAATACCAGATGAAAATGTTGGTTGGAGTATTAGATGGGCGTGGAAACCTAGAAATAGAATAGAAGGGACCCAAAATTGGCGCCAAAAATGGTTAAAGAAGAAGAAAAGGAAAAGAGAAAAAGTACGGTGTGGTGAGTTGCGAGGTGAGGTAGAAGTAGAAGGAAAGTTGGGACATTTATTGGGAGGCGAGTATACGGTGTGGGGTATAGGCATGAGGAATCCCCCACGTGTGCGATGGGAAGGGCGACCTCTCAACGGTTGCTCATGGAAGAGCCCACGATCATATCAAATACCAAGTCCATGGGAGATGGCCGATTTTGGGGCCCATCTCCCTCTCTCCTCATTTTGCTTAATCACTTGCTATTATCGCTCCTTCCTTCTAATTTTATTTTATTTTTTCTTTGTATTTTCCAATCTTAATCCAATTTTCGGATTCATTTACTATCTACGCCTATACTTTTCTAACTTCAATTTAATAATGTATAATTAATAATAATATAACGCATCCTTGTTGATTCCCAAAAATCATTACATTGTTTGACTTCTCATATATGAATGAAATTTATTAGTTTATACTGTTTTTAATGACGCCTGAATCTAATAATAACATTATTTGTATATTAAGTCAGGAGTATATCATAAATTTTGATGCCAAAAGTTTAATTTGAAAATTCTACATATGTGCATATATAGCGCTTTAACATATATATTCATATTTGAAGCCTACAACTACATGGGGTCCCATCATGTGTTGAGAATTTGAAACAGCTCAGGACCAAAAATATAGCTACGTCAGGTCAGGTTCCACACCGAAAAGAAACCTATGCATTTAAAGAGGAAAGCCTTTAGATTGCTTGTGGACAACTCCAAACACATGAATTGATACAAAAAGATTTGGAACACCCTCTAAAGTACAGACTACTCAACGAGGGATCCATGGTAAAAGAGAGAAAAAAAAAGTTTTACACTAAACATGCTTACGTTAATTATTTGACGAAATGATGTCCTATAAATAACTAGCTATATATATATATATCCCTTGTTTTGGTTCATTGTTTTCCAATTTCTAAACATCTACATGATCATGATTCATCAAGCAATTATAAAGGTGTGCGAAATGGATGTATATCATTAAAACTAAGAGTAAATGAGAAATAGATATAATATTATACCTACCCTAAAATGAAATACTGAGCAGTGAGCAAAGACGGTGATTGATTATTTACTGGAAAAAGAAAGGGAACAGAATAATTGAAGCATGCCTAGGTGCCAAGTACTTGCACGAAAATTACGTCAGCGTGCGTCTCGTGGCTCACTTCAAACCACACGTGCATGAACTTTCCCCCCAAATCCCAATCCTTCTTGGCTTCTTCTCACCAGTCACCACAAGATAATTGCGGACACAGCTTTCATCTTCAACTTTTCATTCCCTTCATACTTTTTATTATCCCCTTTACTCACTCTTTTTTTTTTTTTGGGATATTGTTTATTTATTCCCTACAGATATATATATATATATATACATACATACTCATTCGCTAAATCTTTCTTTCTTTCATATTAATTAATTTCTTGCTTGTGTGTGAAAATAAGACTTACGGGCCGGGAGTTTTTATTTTGATAGAAAAGAAAAAGAGAAGAGAGCGCAGGTGAATACTCATCGGTTATGGTTCCGACTTCCGAATCTTTCAACACAAAGGCCTAATCCAATATTCTCTTGCTCACGGGACGTTATAATCTCATTTTAATGTGAACCCTTCCGTCGGTATAATTCCCAGTTTAAGCCAAAAAGAATCACTCCTTCATGTTCATGTATGATGGTAAATATTCTCCGCTTTTTAAATAGATCATCACTCACTCACCAGGTGGGTCCAATTCTTTTATCTATTTTGTATTAAAACAAAAAAATCATTGATAAACTTATTTGTCGATGAAGGAGAGGGGTCCTCGATGTAATTATTTTATGATGTTAAAAAGTGTTTTCCATGTGTCACTATGCATGCCTCTTATTTTTTATTTATCCACAAAATTTTCATGTTTTTGTCCTTATAAGTGCAAGGCCGAGTTGGGCGAATACTAAAAGATTATATACGTGCCGCTAAAGTAATTGGCAGGAAGATAAATGATGGAAACTCAAAATTCAAAAAAGCGTAAAGAAAAGGTACTGTAAATTAACGTGGTGGTTCACATGCACACGAGTGAAGACAAATGCATATGCAACTTACAATTTTCAATTTTGTAAATATAGATTTTGAACGCCGTTAGAATCCAAAACGTGGAGTGTTGAGCGGAAACCCGTTCACACTAACCATCCCAGTTCCCACCCACGAACCGGTTAAGTGGTCAAACTCTACGTATGAAAGAGTCGACCAAGTTATGAGCCTCATGCATTGAATGACACCGGCTCAGTGTTGTCCGTACCCGTTCATGACCTACAATTGCCGGTCAACTCTTGTTCTTGCTTCACAAGCCAACCCCTTCCCTTCAATAGTACCCATCCCCATTCCCACACACAGCTTTCACTTTCTTGCTAACCAAAAACCACACAAACTCTCACTCCTATCTCTCTTTCTCTCTCTTCCGCCTATAAACCAGATCAACCCTACCTTTCTACATTTCTAACTCTGTCAAAGTGAGAAATGAAGGAGATCCAGTTGGGTTTAACCTGTTGAGAGTGAGACGGTATAGGTAGGCACGCAGTGGTATAGATGGAGAAGAAAGAGATGGGTGTAAAGACAGAGGAAGCAATTGGATCCTCTTCATTTTCAGGTTACAACAGTTATCCATTTTCGACGGTTTTTGATTTCTGTGAAGTGGAAAAGAGCTCGCTAGGGTTTATGGAGTTACTGGGTGTGCAGGATTATAGTCCTCTGCTTGATTTGCCGTTGCCGCATCCGCATGTATCTCCAATTCCTGGCTCTCCTCTCAAAGATCCATCTGACACTGGGAAAGAGTGTTCCGAGGTGTTGAATCAACAGCCTGCGACTCCCAACTCTTCATCAATCTCCTCCACCTCCAGTGAAGCTGTCAATGATGAACACAATAAAACTGTGGACCAAGCACAAGAACACTCCAAGACCAAGAAACAGTGGGTTTTCTATCCATTTCTCTTTTGCCCCCTTCCTTTTTTGGTTTTTGTGCTCAAACCCATTTTTCGAGGGAACCAAACCATAGTGATGATGCGTTATATGTTTGTATTTTATGCAATTATTTATTTGGTACCTAATTACGCCTCAATCTTTGGGGCCTGGTCGGGTTATTTTCTTTCAAGTTGATTTGATGAGTGACTATGCATGGTTTTGGTTGGTTTAGAATGTTAAGTACATGTATGTGTTGTTTTCTGCTTTTGTGTTGATGTTGCAGGGATTATTATTTCTCAATCTAATTAGGAAATAAGAGTGGGTGCTTTTTCTAATATGTACTACAATATTAATGTTACGAACGAACATTCTAATATGTGATGGTTTGTGGAATCTGGCATTTTTATTGGGTTTTAGGTTGAAACCCAAGAAGACAAATCAGAAGAGACAGAGAGAGCCGAGATTCGCTTTCATGACGAAAAGCGAGGTCGATCATTTGGAAGATGGGTACAGATGGAGAAAGTACGGTCAAAAAGCTGTGAAAAACAGCCCCTTTCCCAGGTAGCTCTCGATTCTTAAATTCTTAACCCATCTGCTAACATTAAATTTTATATATTAATAAAAACTAAAAATGGTCTTGCTGACATCATAGGAGCTATTATCGTTGCACCAGCGCTTCATGTAATGTGAAGAAGCGAGTGGAGCGATCATTTACTGATCCAAGCGTTGTAGTGACAACCTATGAAGGCCAACACACCCATATAAGCCCAGTCATGCCTCGCTCAGCTCTCGCTGGAGTGGGAGCTTCGCTACCTGCAGGTATCCCCGCCGGATGTGCCTCTTCCTTTGGTTCACTAATGGCAGCTGGAAGCCTGCTCTCCCAGTATCATCAGCCTCAACAACAGCAACTCCTTGTTAACAATACATTATCGTCTATGGGCTTTCCTACCAATAATAGTATTGATTCAACTCCAAAGATCGCAGCTTTATCTTTTGCTCAAGACAGAAGGGCCACTGCTGCTTTTCTAAGCGACCATGGGCTTCTTCAGGACATTCTTCCTTCCCATATGTTGAAACAAGAGTAGATATAACTGGAGTACTGCTTATATATGTAATTTCTATTTAGCTGACTTCGGTAGCTAGGAGACGTTATAGAGGGGAACTCCATTACTGGCATGTAATTTTTCTTGCTCCAGGTGGTCTTCACTGGTGATCATCATACTTTTGTAAAATACCCCTTTTATCTTTTTGCACATAGAGCCCACTTTAACATGGATTTTCATCCAATGCGGGGACTAGCTAGTTTCATTCTGACTCTGAGTTAGCTCTTCTTGGTATTCTTCTATATATCTTTTTCTTTTTTGGGGTTAGCGTGTTGGGCCGTAAGGGAACGAAGCAAAGAAATATATATTCAATAATCTGCTCTCTTTCCTGTTTCAATCTTCTCACCGCTCGTTTGTCTTGTATTTACACTTCTTTTTGTTGAAGGAAAGTGCTTTGATTTCACTGAGGTACAGCAGGAAAGAGTTTTCACAGAGGAACAATTGGTAAGGAAGCTTTCCTGCTTTACGTTGTGCGGGAATCCACAGATAACATTCTAGGAATGTTTTAAATTCGAAGGATCTTGCGGTGAAAATTCTGTCCCGACATGGCCACCTTGTTATAAATAGGAAGTGTAATCCAACCACTTCCTATCCACTTTAAGCTACTTGAGTAAATGCCCTTTTTTAATCCTTCACGCTATGTACGCAATACTAAATTATGGATTCGATTCATTGAACAGACGTAGTTTATATGAAACACTTCAAGGAAAAAAAGAAACTTACGACTAGCATAGTGTATGATGGCGAAGGGTGATTCCATATCTATGATGGGATAGATACTGATATGGACACTTTTTAGCTTTCTTTATTAGACACCAGAAAAGCTCGAGTCATGATCTTTCTAAAGTTTCGGTTCTCTGTAGACGGGGAGACTGTCAGGTGTCAGCGTAAGAGAATAATTGGAGCTACACTGATAGGATACCACACTCTTGAAAGGTTACAAACGATACGCGACCTTGAGGACGCTTGCTTCTATTAACAGCAATTCATGGCATCGAATTAAAATTGTTCAATTGTTCGGCATAAAGCATGGAATAATTACCAAGTTCCATTCTCTTCTTCCACTTAACTGATCAGCCCCCCCAGTAGATGCCAAAACCATCTTAAATACTAAGCTTTTCTTCTTTTATTCTAAAAAATTTCGGTGCCAGGATCACCATCCCAATGACTCCATTAACAAAGCCAGGCATCAAACTTTGATCAAACAAAATATATAGCACCTATTTCCTTTAAGATTCTATCTTCTAGATAGTCCGCAACAACCTCAGCAATAAAACAGCATCGTAAGTAACACTTTGCCCACCAGCCTTCTTTACTTATTTGTATAATCTAAAATTTTAAATTTATAACATATCGAAAATAAAAGTACACCCTCTATTACATATCGAAAATAAAAGTACACCTTCTTTATCGCATATCGGAAGTGCTTTGATTTTTTTTTTTTTTTTTGTAAAAAGAAGCCCGAGAGTTGGTTAATGTCATACCAGACATCGAAATTTAACTGCAGTGTTATCCCTCCATTGCAACTACAACACGCCATCAGAATGTGAAGGAAATCCAATTGAAACATCCAAACAAAGAAAAAATACCACATAATGCTGCTCAATACAAGATAGACTACTAGGATTATGACAACTAAACCTAATAAAAATTAAATGGGACAGGACAACATCTTAGAAAATGATAATGAACAGCAGAAAGCAGGTAAAAGTTGTTGAGGTTGTGGATGTGAGGGTTGCATTAAGAATGAACCTGTAGTCTTCCAGCAACTTGTTGAGAAGAAAGAAACAACAATGCTGAGCTAATGAAGACAGCCATGACCCCCCTGCACTTATTATCATTGAAGAGATACTCGTTTAGGCTTCTCCCAACTTTCAGATCTACCATCACATGAGAGTTCAAGAAATTCAAAACAGACAGAAAGAACATGATCAAAAGAGAGAAACACTACTCAGCTTTCACAAGCAACACAACTCTAGTCGTATTTGTAAGTTATCACCATCAAGGCACGCCTACTAACTCTGGTCATGGAGAAGCTTCTGCTTGGGGACTTCCAGAGACATATCTGGTGATGTACTGCCAGCAACTTCATTAAGATTGCTTCGAGTTGGGGGAGAATGCAGGGAAAAACATTAAGCACGGAATGCTATGCAGAATGGCTAAGTCAATATACCAAACAGTATCTTTAATTCATTCAAACACCATCAGCAGTCAGAAACAAAGATAAACCTTCAGCAATAATCTCCTAGAAAGAAAGGCTAGTAAGCAATTATTAATGCCAGATGCAACTATCTCTGCACCTCAATAACAACTGGTTGAGAAGACAACTTTGAAGGCTTAATCAACAACATCAAACCAAAGGCATTAAGGCCAATACTGAATGTGCTTGTTGGGAGGGAAACGCTAATTGCACCACTACACCAGCAGAATCCCAGTTTTGCAAAGGAGATCAACTTAAGGGTGTGCAATTGTGGAATGCTGTTGTACCATAGACAGAACAGAATACTCCATTACTCCAATTTGGTGCTGGCCTGTGACAAGTCATTAAGCAGGGATTTATTCAGGTTGTACGTAGCAAATAGTAAACAAAGTACGAAAATGAAGAGAAGAAAACAAAACAAAAGCAGCTGCTGGTTCTGGAGAACAGGAACCAAATTTTGTTAAATCCCCAGACAGTAGACACAGATGATAAGAACTCAAATCCAATTCTTACATTTTTTTTTCTATTTACTAGATTACTAACTGATATTCTTTAACTAAAATTGTGCACCTGTAAGCCTTTGGGTTTCAGAGAATGTATTGCATACAAGGAAATCAAGTCATTAGTTATCGTGGCAGGACAAATTAGACAATATGAATGCAATATTTTAATTCAGCATTCTCAGATAAAGAAAGATTCAGGATCCGCAAAACAAACATTTTCAGCTAAATGTCGGCTACAAGACATCTTAACCAGGTTCACATGAATGTCAGTCTTTAACATCCAGAATGGTTGTTTAAGAACAATTTGGATGACAACATTTTTATTTCTGACATCTGGTTATAGAAGCCACTTGGGTTCCCATCAGCAACTCCTCAGTCAATTCAAACCCTCGAAGAAAACTGCAAAAGCATGGGCATTTAAAATGCACTAATGCAATGTTTCAGGGGAAGGGCAGAATGTATATAGCGATTTGATGGATATGAATTGAGAAAATTCATTTCCTTTTCAAGCTTCTATGGAAAGGAAGCCAACAAACATTTTGTTCAGACATCCAAGAAAAATATAGTAATGAAGATAAATAAAGTTAAGCAAGCATGAGCAAAACTACAGCATAGAGAAAACAAATACAAAAGTAAATATGACAATTATGCCTAAAACTAATATCCAAAATACCATATATGTAAGGAGATCATCACCATGGCTATAGGCCGTGGGCTATCTAGGGAAAAAGATAAGAAGCTTGCCTTCCAAAGAATCTTTCTGTTGCAAGTTTTGGTAGAACCATTGAACACGTACCAAAAGCATAAACAAGCATCACATAAATAATACACAAAGGAACAATAGGCTTTTAATTAATTGTTATGAGCTGAGGAAAGGATACTATTTTCTATGATAGGTTGATAATCAATGTAATATATTCTTTTCTTTTGAAGAAAGACGTGTGATAATAATTCCCATTATGAGTGTTATCAATAAAACTAAATAAGTTTGAGCATTTTGGGATGAACCCTTCAATGTTTGTGTCTGTCTACATTCCCTATTAATTATCAGATATCAAGTGTTTGTGGTGCCACTAAAATTATAATCTTTTTCATTACAATAGGTAAAGCTCATACATGCACAAGTTGTTCTCAGAGGGTAAAGAGATTCGTCATAATCAATTATCATAGATGAAAATTTCAACGTAGTTAACAAGGATCTCCTTGACAGTGGTCTCGAAGATAGGTTACGCAGGATTTGAGCCACTGAAAATAGAAGATTTAAGAGAGATGGACATTAAGAGTAAGATAAGGAAAAAAAATTAAACAAGTATCGAGGTTCACTGACAAAGAAAAGACTCATATCAGATCAAAATGAGTCTAGATAAAAATAATTGAAGGTAGAATTAAGAGATGAGCAAGGACAATAAGAGGGCCTTGAAGGCAAAAATACAATTCTTGTAACAATAACAATGTAAACAAAAATTTCTGGACGTCAATATGTCACAATTACAAAAACCATTATGATCGAAATGCAATTCAAATCAACAAACGATGCCCGGGTTTCGTACCTGCGGAAGTTCCTCGGTTAGAGTGATGGCAACCAAATAATTGTTTGAATCGCCGTACATGTGGCGATGGTGAAAAGAATTGGCATGGTTAACGAAGCCATATTCTTATAGTGACTTGGGTTACCAGATCGGTGGCTATTCTGGCCGTTCGACTGGCGATGGTTTCCCTGATTTAATTTCTGTTCATGAGTTTGAGGGCTTCTCAGCAGACTTTGATGACAGCGCCCGACGGCGACTCCGAAAAATTCACCATTTTTACCTCTGCCTGCCAGGCTGCTACAAACAGAAGGTTCCAGCTTAGTAGTTGAGAATTGAGATTTTTTTTTTTTTTGCTATAGTATAGACAATTACTTTTAGAATTTTAAATTAAATTTTTTTTATTTTTATTTTTTACTGAGAAAAGGGGGTCGGGCTTCGGGTAGTTTGTCTGGATAGCCCCCGGCCCAACCAACCCTAGCTAGAAAATGCACACCAGGATGCAATCGTCTATTTCCATCGGCGTTGGCCGTGCGGGAAGATCGTCGTCTCCACAGCCGTAAGTATCCCTCTCTCCCCAAATGCCCTTATCCTTTGATTTTAAGCTTTTGCTTTTACAACTCTATGTTTCTCCTAATACCCTATTTTCTGATTCATCCTTCCTACCTTTTTTTCTTTTTATCTTTTTTAGGGCTAGTGATTCTGAATTATCTACTTTAATTCTGCGCTTGTCGCAGTTTACTTGTTTGATTTTATGAATTTTAAACTGCTTCATCCTGCCTAGTTTAGGATAGGGATATATATACGCTAATGGCTGTATGGTCTTGCATGCTATTATATGGATGTGCTTGGATATGTGTCTAGCCTACATTTTCCAGCTCAGCTATGTCGTATTTCTATACCAATTTATACCGTTGAATTCATATGTTACAATTTACAAGCTTTAATGCCTTGGAGTAGATACGCATGACTAATGACACGCGGATTGTGGAAATAATTCCTGTTAATAATATTCTCCCCTTTCTGTCGTCTCTTAATGGATTTCAGTATTGTTACATCATTCGGGGGTTCTATTAAGAGAGGATCATTTTATGGCAAATAGACCTGATCCTGATATTGACGACGATTTTAGTGAGCTTTACAAGGAGTACACCGGTCCTCCAGGAACGGCTACTAATAATACTCAAGAAAAGGCAAAGTCAAACAAGAGGTCTCATGCAGGTTCAGAAGAGGAGGAGGAAACTCGTGACCCCAATGCTGTCCCAACTGATTTTACGAGCCGAGAAGCTAAGGTTTGGGAGGCTAAGTCAAAGGCTACTGAGAGGAATTGGAAGAAAAGGAAAGAAGAAGAAATGATATGCAAAATCTGTGGTGAATTAGGGCATTTCACTCAGGTATTACAGGATGGGTTTTTCTAGCTCCGTTCATCATATGTTGCAGAAAATCATAGGCGTAAAACTTTTTATGTTTACCAGTCAGTCTATACTCCTTACTTATATGTTAGATCTTGATAGAATCACATGTTTCAACTCGATGAGATCATTCTTTCTATGCTTTTTAGCTGGTTTTAGTGTCAGCATACCTCTAAATTGGTTTAGCTCCTGTGGATTCTGTATGAATTTAGATAGCGTACAAACTCATTTTTTTCTTTACAGGGTGAGGGTGAAGAATCTAGACATCTGTAAATTTTTGCATGAGGTTCTCTCTCTTTGAAGTCCATGCAATAGTGTGCTTGTGATTATTTAATAGTGTTGTTAGCCAACTATGGTCTAAGAGAATGTGATTGTTGTCGTTTTGATCATTTTGGTTCAATGCTATTTTATTTGTAACAATAGGGTTGTCCATCCACCCTAGGAGCTAATCGCAAGTCTCAAGATTTCTTTGAAAGGATTCCAGCAAGAGACAAACATTTAAGAGCACTTTTTACAGAGAAAGTTTTAAGCAAGATTGAAAGGGATATTGGCTGCAAAATAAAGATGGATGAGAAATTTATTATTGTCAGCGGTAAGGATAGACTGATTTTGGCAAAAGGTGTTGATGCTGTGCACAGGATTAGAGAGGAGGGTAATCAAAGGGGGTCTTCAAGTTCTCACTTGGCCAGATCTAGGTCACCTGAGAGAAGTCCTGTTGGTTCACGGTTTCAACACTCTGAGCCACAAAGGTCTCATTCTGGTCCTCGAAATACTTCCCATTTTCAACAAAGGTTTGGTAGGCAAGAGAGAGTTATTGAAGACCGTGTGAGAGAGGAGTTTCAAAAATTTCCAAGAGGTTCTCCACAAGGTAGGGACAGCATAGGATTTGTTTACGACATCCTTAGAAAGCTGGTAATCCCATGTTCATAGCATTTTAGGTTTGTGTATACTTTTTCTGGGGTGAAAGTTTCCTTTGTTATCTTGCATTTTAATAATTTGCTCTTCCTCATAATTTGCTTGCAGCAAGAGGTAAGTTCTTAGCCTTCAAGCATTATCTCCGTCTTGAAGTAACTTTCATAAGTGGGTCTGAATTGAAGGGTTGCTTCCATTACGAACTTGTTTACTGAAAGGATTGGCTCCCATGGTTTCACTTTGCGAATATAGAGATAGATTTTGATTTAAAGCTACCATCTTTGTCAGCATCTTGAATCAAGTGCTAATTTGTTGAATTAAAGAAAACCATCTATGTTGGCATCCTGAATCAAGTGCTTAACATACTCTTCATTTCATGAAGCTTTTGGAAATAGTGGAGCCCGAGGCCGTTCAAGCCATTCAAGATCTCCAAGACAGGCGCCTTATACAGGCAACTCATATAATTCATATGATGCTCGTAATCAAAATATGGGCCCATATAGAAACAATGGGTGGGATTCTCATGGGAGAGAATCTGATATTCAGTCTGGTCAGCAATTTGATTACAATGCCTTCCCACAGACCTTAGATGAATTAGAGATGGAGTATAAGAGGGAAGCCACAGAGCTTGTGAAAATCCGTGACAGAGAAGAAGATGAAGAAAATATCAAGCATCGTGAGGTATGATTTCTGTATTCATATTACTTGGCCTTGAGCTATAATTGTCATCCTTCATTCTTTTACTGTTTTACATACTAAAATCATTGGGTAGATATTGCATCTTGCTAAAAAAAAAAATGCTAATCCTTTATCTGCTGAATTTCAAATATGAGGGTCTAAACCATTTGGATCATGAATTTGTGGATGGTGGTATTATTGGGAACTAACTGACTGCAAAAGTAGATATCTTTCCTGTTTAATTAATTAATTCCAGTGATGTCAATTACATCTTACAGTCTAATATTAAATTGGCTGCTAATGCCTCGGGAAAATGGAGTTCTGTGCTGTATTTAATAATGCTAATCCTTTGTTTGAGACTGATTAATGGTAAGAGTTTCTGGTTACCGATAAGCTAGGATACTCCCACACTTTCTTTCAACTAAGCTTGTATTAGAAGTTTCTTCTGAAGATTAATAATATATGGGCTTTGCAAGTGAGGAAAAGTAACATGGATATAGTCTGATATTTTGCTTTATTGATTAAAGGCTATTAGAGATATGAGGGAGAACTACATGAACAAAGTTGCTATGCTGAGGGCTGCACATGCCGAACAGTGGGAAGAATTTCTTCAACTTGATGCCCAGAGGCGTCAACAGCAGGCTATCCAACAAATGCCTACTTCAGCTTTTGGGGGTTATAAACAGCAGAACTTTTCTGAATACGACGGGTCCACTGCCAATCCTCACTATACTGGGGCTAACTTACCCTTGGAATTGAGGAACAGATTCTCTGACACCATGGAAAACTACCCTACGAGGCGTCACGATAATTTTGGTGAATTTCAAAGGCGTGGAGAGTTTGCAAAAGCTTACAACAGATATTAAAATTCTGTGTATGTATAAAGTGGTGAGTTATTCTACTGACTCCTTCAAACCAACTAAAAGGATATAATTCTCTAGGTTAGATCTTTTGGTTCTGCCCTGCATTTTGTACACTCGGTCAACTCCTCGTGTCATAGTTTTGGTAAAGCCTACTCATTGGATGTGGATCTTGGCCTGGGTTGGATTCCAATTCTTTGTAACGATTTAGCAGTATAATAGTATTTAGGACCGACTCTCAGCTATTTTAACTGCTGTCAGAGAGGGTATGTCAACGATAGAAGCTTTAATTTTACTCGGAAAATATTTTCAGGGTCCAGATTGATGGATTGGCGTGAGGCACGGGCACCCATAAGGTAGGTATATTGATCACGGTATTAGAATTGGGAAGCCACTTACTTTCCTGTTGATGGTATCATTTTCCTTAGGAAACTCGTCAGCGCAGCCATGTTGAGAACTTTGTTGTAAGTTGTGATCTGTGTTTTTTTGGCTTAGTACTTCAGTGAACGTTGTAGTTGCTATTTTAATCAAGATTGCGTAATAGCGAAAACCTTTAAAACACGGGTTGATTTTAGCAGAATGAATTCTATAGTTGCCGCTATGTTCCAGCAGCTCTTTGGGACGTGTGCGAGAAACCAAATTGCATAAGTACAGTCTTCAGTCTTGGTTTAATCTATTCGGGGGCAAAGGATACTTTTTCATCTGCTGTGCCAAAAACTAAGCCAAATCGGTTATGTTCTTATGTTCCACCCTCAAGCATGTATCATGGATCAACCTAATCGAGTTATTGCGATTGACTTGTGGCGAAGTACCTAAATCTGCGTTTCTACACCCAAGACTGGAAACAAGACGGCACCATAACCATATGATGAGGGAGAATAAGTTGCGACTTGCGAGCGTTCTCTCCTTTCAAGCTAAAATAGCCATGAAAATGTTCTAAATTGTGGTTTTATAGAGATGCAGAAATGGGCGATTTATTGCGTCGCAAGTGATTGATGCAACCGCTTATTTGTTTTGATCACACTGTTGATTTGTTGAAAATATCAGGAAGAATGTTAAAAATCTGGTTAGGCAAATTTTAACGAGACAAATTTTTTATAAATGTCTAAGATTTCACCATGCATTGTCTGCAGTAACAGGAACCCTCCGTGCATTGCTATGCAATAACACCGGCCATGTGTTCCAGCCACACCCATAGCCACACAAGGACGAAGTATGAAACAAAAACGAAGTGTTTTGACTCAAAATTTTGGAATGCTGATGTGAACTTCTCCCAGTAAATTTCCGCTATGAATTTAAGGAGTCCGGATCCGTTAGTTTTCAGCTTCTCTTCTTAGAGTCATGTTTAATAATAAAGTACAGTTTGTAATGAATTTCAAGATAACCAGATGGCTGAAAATTCCAGGAGATATATTTCAATGATTAGCGCAAGCAGTAGCCTTTAATTGAATTCACGTCCGGATGTAATGGTCCAGGACAGCGTATGTTATCAGTGTTCTCTGTATCCGGTAAACCCGCCGTCAATTCTGCTGATTCAGAAATTTTCATTTCCAAGGGAATTGACCCGAAGACTCCTTGGTATAAGTGTTACGAAATTAACGTTCTATATGAACTTGGGCGGCAAAGGGTTGTATATATGTGATCTAAGCTTTTGCGATTATACAAAGACACTATCAGTGTGGCCAAAAGAGAAAATTAAAAAATGAAAAAATAACAGTTAGGGATGGAAACATTCATAGTAGACGTGAATGGTGTAAAAGTAAAGACAACTGTGGCGAACACAATGTCTTTCGTGGACAGTTTCGTCAGTGAACTAGTACTTTCTTGCAACTATAGAACTCTAACCCGTCCCATCATCGGCTTCAATGTGGAGTTCAACAGGACTAATGATGGCGCCAATTGCAAGCCTGGGACGTTGCAATTATGCTCTGGGTCTCGTTGCATAATAGAACAACTTTGCATGAGTGTTATTCCTCAGTCATTATTGGACTTACTTTCAGCTCCTGTGTTTTGTCTTGTGGGTTTGGACGTTAACGAAAAGCTCTCAGCTTTAAGAAGGGAATATGGAATTGAGTGCACAAACATATTTGACTTGAAACCTCTTGTGGTCATTGCTGCGTCTACTGGCTGCTTGAAAGTGGAACCCAAGCCTTTGAATATTGTGATGGCTAACTGGGGAGCACAAAACCTTAGCATGGATCAAATTGAGAGTGTTGTTACTGATGCATACGCTTTCTGCGAGTTGGGGAAGCTGTTCTTCCGTTAAGCTCAGATGATGTCTTCACATTAAGGACCCTTCATGTTTAGGCTCTAGTGAGAAGTTGTTTGTATGCCTATTTCCTTGGATTTGTTACCGCAGTAATATGAATATCAACTTACAAATAGATGTTGATAAAATTTTTATTCTCTCAAATTTTTATTTTTGCTAAGGTTCTCTATTTTGTAAATTAAATTGGACAACATTTAGATTTAGTGCTTATTCAATAAAGGACTACGCTAAGTAAAACACGATTAGTAAATAGAATTGTTATTTAATAAAGGACGTCATCTGATGTCTTAAAATTGGTTATTAATTTAATAATTTTATCTAAAGGGGTTGATTTTACTAAATTTAAGTTTATCTAAACGCACTTGTCACCACTCACTATTTGAAACGTCAGGAAAGCCACTGTTGGCGTTGAGACAGCCTCTGGTTTTTCTAGTTTCCACTTTCAACCATGCTTAATTAATTAATATATACATATATATATATATATAATATAATATAATATATACACACACACACAAAAACAAAAAAAAGCATTCCAAATGCCAATGCCCAATGGTTTAAAACTAAAAGGCAGAAATTATTGTATTATTTTTTAAATATATTTATTTTTAAAATATGGTGTCTGTGTATGCGTTCCTGCTGCCGTCGACAGATTCCAAGTTGGGAATGTTTCAAACAAACCGTCGATTCTAGGGTTCTCCCTTCGCCCAAGGTGCCTTTGACTTTCTTCTCTTTCGTTTTCGGTCTCTATGTTCTTTCTTTGCAATTGCAGTAATAGATTGCTCTCCAGTTATTTGATCAAGCTGTTAATACTTGCCAATCGCACTTCGGCGTCATTGAGGGCTGGCTTTTTTGTAACTCGTGAAAAATGTAAGATTTTGAACTTCCCATTTAGGCTACTCCAATTGTTTCATCAGGTCTTTCAATCTGTTCCAAGTTGCAAAAATTTGTTAGAGCTGCATTATGGGAATCGATGGGTTAGTTGTTTAGTTTATGTTAAATGGCTTAATAATCTGTTTGTGATAATTGCTTAATCGTTTCGTTATTTTCCGTTACAAGTATTCAACTAAAAAAAAAAAAATTGTTTTTCATTCTATCTAGTGCCTCATCTCTAACCGTATATCTGTTTATTATGGTTCTGCAAACGTAGATTCTTTACTCGAGCCTGGAGGCTTCTATAACATTATTATTTATAATTGGCTGTGACAAACTATCTGGGTTATTTATAATTATAGGTCTGAATAATTTGGCTTTGTGCTTAGCTTTCCCCGAAATATGACAACTACTGCAAGGATTTATTCCTCCCCGCAAATTGCTATGCTCCAAGTTTGAATAGTCTCTAAGAAACACATGATGATGATGCCTTGTATGTTTATTACTTCCTAACCTGAGTTGAGGACTGTTCATCTCAGACTCAAAGATATGCTAGTTTTGTAAAGTATTCCTTCTTTATTACCCTTCTTTTTGGTGAAATTGAATTACATCAGATGGATCAAACTATTTCAAGAGACAAAGACTTTGAATTTGATCTCGAAAGTGGTGGGAATACTAGTGAAGAGGATGTATGCAGAGACCTTGATTCCAGTGAAAGAGAGTCGAAGAGTTCATTTAGTCAGGCATGGAATAGGCTTCTGAACTTTGATGGATCAAAACAGCATGAAACTGGGGTTGAAATATGTTGCTGTTCATCAAAATCAGGCTGTGTTGTAGATGATAATGTAAAATTGTTGGTAGACACGTATTTGGAAGATGTCCAAAAGCAACTGTCTCATGTAAAGAGTAATAATAATGTCAAAGAAAAGAAAAAGAAGACTATCTCTAAGCCTCCAAAGCCACCACGACCTCCTAAAGGTCCATCACTGGATGCTGCTGATCAGAAGCTTGTAAAGGAAATTTCTGAGGTTGCCTCGAGGAAGCGCGAAAGGATTAAGAAAATCAAAGCTGTAAGGAAGATGAAAGCAAGAAAGGCATCATCATCATATACTGGTCTTTCTGCCTTGGTCATCACTATTTTCTTTCTCACTGTCATTATACTCCAAGGTAATTAAAAGTTGTTTTTTGGGGATTGTCTTCCTTACGCTGCTACCTAAGCTTACATCTCAATTTGTTTTTGTGCCAAATATGTCAATATTTAAACAGAATAGCCAAAAGTGTTTCTCTATAAATGCTGAATTATGATTTTCTTGGTTACATAAATAGGATTTATTTGTCATTTTCACATGAATCTGAAGCATGGAGCTTGCTCCTACGCTATATTTTATTGGGCTCATTTGCGTTGCAACTATGACTAAATTATGTTTCTATCAATGGCCAAAAGTGAATTTAATTTTCTTGCCACTTGTGTTTTACATTGCGCTTTTCTTGTCTTTATCCCTCTGGGTAAGTTTCAATGTGTCTCTATATATTATGCTATTAGTAGTGAGTTCCTATTATTAATAACGTAAATTCTGCAGGCCTGGCCATTTTTACTGACCCTTTCCACTAAAAATCTATTTGTTTTAAGTGATAAAATATTGCTAAAATTGAGTTTATTTTGTTACTTACACATAACCTAAACATAGGACATGCTAAGGGTCTGGTTTACTTTTGTTGTTGGCCTTTTGTTTATACCTTAACACCTCTTGCATGATGGAAGCTAACAAGCTCAAATCTGAAAAATCTAACTATACCAATTGGACCAATTGAAGAGATTTAAACTCCCATTCTGCTCAGATCCTTCCATAATTGTTTTCACTTTTCATAATAGTAAACTATAATAGCATAATGGCTTTGAGAGTGTACCATGTTGGTCTAATCCTAAGTTGTCATGTTACATCCAACATGAAACCAGATACATTAAACAGAATATGGATATTTGCTATAGTTTGAGGATGTAATTTGATTTACATTCTTGTATATTGATCAAACATCCCGAGAAATTGAAAGCATACTTTCAGAAAATTCTCCACTTTTTTATTACCTGCTGCTCAGGCTTCTGCCATTCTGCCTTGGAAGGGCCTAACATTCACCGCATAAAATATTACTAGGCTATGCTTTTATATTTTTTTGAGTTTCATTTGAAACAACTATACAGGTATAAAGACATTTAGTTGGCAGTCCCCAGTCATTGAATAGACATTTTAAGCTTTTGCCTTATCATTTAAAACCTATCTTACTTCCCTAATTTGGTCGTGCTTTCTGCATAATGTTTCAGGCACAACCTAAAGCTTCAAAAGTATCTGGTCTCTATAGAAAATTTTATTAAACTTGGATGCACCTCTAGTGGAAGAAGAGTTATGTTCATGAAATAGTTTTCAATAGACCCTATATGCGCATAAGATGTTCTGCATGTTTATTATATACTCATCTTGCTGTGAATTTTCCTGCAGGAATAAAATCTGGGAGTAGCGCTGTTGTTGGGTTTATGGCTTCCCCTGAGCCAGCCGTAGCAGCTGATGAAGGTTTAATTTCAGTTCATTTTCCCAAAAGCTTCTCCAATGAAGGTGATGCACCTGGTTCTCAATATTCAACTGTAAATTCTTTTTCCACAAATTTGTCGTACAAGAAGTTTTGATTATCCTTTTGTGCCACATAATTTTAAAGTATCGAATTAAAATTGCTGCAGTTTGATTGTTTTCCAACTTTCGTATGTTAATGCAGTTCCTGCAGGATAGATGACAGAGAAAGATACTATGAAGATTATTTTTTCTTTCGACTAGATTTAGGCTATTCCTAAGTAGTTTGGATCGTGTAGGTTTTCTTGTACAGCTACTTGATTTTGTCTAAGTTTGCTTGTACTCTGACATCAGCATAATTCATTCTGTTAACATGAGTTATGCTAGAGGTTAACTTGGTTTCTGCTGAATTAGTTTGTAGCATAGGAGTCAGGAGACAAATTTCTGTTCTTGGTGGTGTTTGCTCAAGTTCCATCGGTGATGATGATATTTCACTGAGCTAATGCCAAAAACTCTGGTTTGATTGCTGATTCCTAGAATCCTACTAACCTCTTTCTCTTTTCCTCTCACTCTTGGTTCTTCTATCGATTGTGAAAGTTGGCTGGGCTCAGTGATCATATTGAAAGAAACCTCGGTTGAAAAAGTTGAAAGGAATACAAGTGCTGCTGAATTGGTCAAGCCATAATCTAATAGAAACCTGTTACCTTTTTTTTTTTGTGGATCGAAGAAACCTGATACTACACTGCTGCTTTTTAGAGTCTGAATGGGCCAGTGAGTTCATAATTCACATGCCACCATCGTTAACATTTAATCAATTGTATGAGACTGTTAGAATCACAAATCAAAATTGTTTTGTAATTCGCACTATTTGTCAGAAGCTTGATTTGTTATAACACCTTAATAAATAAAGATATACTGTCAGCTTACAAAATAGTAGTTCGCCATTGCAAAAGTAAAACAAAACATTTTTTTTATTAGGATTAAGTAATGTCAATATATTTTATTTTGATTTATTTTTGTTATTAAATTGTTTATAATTAAATTTATTTTAATAATTTTTATTTTTTTTATTTTTAGTTATTGAATTATCTTTTATTTCATCAATTCTTCTTTTAGAGTTTTTAATAATTTTTTTTTGTATATGATCAAATTATTTAAATTACATTTTTACTAATAAAAATATTTTTAATTTTATTTTTTTTAGGATACTCATTCATTCAATGTAACATTTTTATTTTTGTGATGTTGAATATTTTTGTTTTGATTTTTTATCATTTAACATTCAGTGCTACATAATAATATAAATTTTATATAAAAATATTTAAAATTTAATTTTAAGGGATAAAATTAAAAATATAAAAAGTTAAGGAAAGTATAAGATAAATAAAATGAGGTAAATAGTTAAGGTAAGAGCACTTTTTTCGTTGTTTAAATTTGGAGTCAATATATCAATTAGATCTTGTAAAAAAAATTGTCAATATTTTATTAATGGAATTAGCTACTTGTTGAACATATCATCAAATAATCATTAAACGACATTATAAAGATGAATTTTATTAAATAAATACTTATTTCGGTTGTTAATGGTGGCGCAACTTCATCTGTTGTAGTATAATTTTTAGGAAGAAAAAAACATTTGGAACAATTAAAAATTACCTCAAATTTAAGGGATAAAAAAATTTGTCAATATTTAATTATGATCCAACCAAAATTAAACTTTGAAAAAAATGTGAGAAACATAAAATTAAAAATAAAAGCTTATAATGTTATAAATTGCAAGATTAGTTTTTTTTTTCTCTCTAAAAACTATACAAACAAAATGGAAATACTATGTATATGTACACAAAACTTAAAGAAAAAAAAAATTCCTTAAACTTTGAGTCACCGAGAAATAGCTCCATAAATTTTAAAATTTGTAATTAGTCCCCTAAACTTTTACATTTTAACACATAAGCTCTTATGTTTAATTTTATCCTAATAACATTGATTTGTTTACCACTTTAAACTTCTTATAATATTAAAATGAATATCTTTATATTACAATTTTTAGATGTCTCTTAACTGAGATGAAAAGTTTGATGTAGGTTTATGTATTAATCTTTGGATTGAACTTTCCAACATCTCACTGGCATCATGTCTAATAGTATTAGGATATTTTCTCTTACTATCATTTCATATATATATATATATATATATATATATATATTGATGTATTAAATGAATTGTCATAATTAATAACACTATTAAATGTACTGTTGTTAAATGGGTTAGACTAAGCCAAACTGATTATTAAATGATACAGTTTTTGAAAGTCTATACCATTACCAACATAACTTAGCTCGCAGTAAGAGGGGTCTACCCATGGGCCACTTTTATAATTTTGTTTGTTCTATATTTTTATTATTTATTATATATTATTAAATAAATTAAAGATATCAATTTAGAACAATAATATGGCAATACATAAATCAGTTAACATTAAATATAAAAATACCATTATAACAAATAATTTATTTTATATAAATTTTTAGTACTTTAATCATTCTTTTTTATTACCTACATTTTTTTTTATTTCTTATATATTAAAGGCTTGTATCAATTTTTTAATATATAAATTAATTCAGAATCAATTGGCATTTCGTTTGAAAGGCTATTATTTATTTATTTAACTTTAGGATAAATGGGTTGCCCGTTTATATCTATTTTTAAACAAATTAATCTTTTTTCAGTTAAAGTATGTATTTACAGGCAAAACATGCTAGCCACGATTCCAAAACCCATTTTGAACGTCCTAGTACATACAACGTAGTTAAGAGAGAAAATTTAGATAAAATAGTATATTTGTTAAAATCTTGAAGTTTACGGATTGCTAGTTTTGAAATTTTATGGAGCTATTTGGAGGTGACCCAAAGTTCAAGGAGTACTGTTTTTGCATTTTTCTCAAATTTTAATATTTTATGCTCTCCTTTGTGTTTCTAATATCCATTATCCACATAGGGAGAAAAGTTATTTTACATTTTCTTAATTTTTTTTGTTTTAATTTTCTTGTTTCTATTCATTTGTGCGCATATTAATTAACCTGCTTGAAAGTTTTAAAAATAGCGTTATGAAACAAATAAAATGAAAAAGAAAAACAAAACAAATTTTGGGTGCGTATATTAATTTTTATTTACATGATTTTAATATTTAAAAGATAAATTTATTATTATTATTATTATTATTTAAAAAAAGAAGAAGGTGCAGTTGAGTTGTGCAGTATGTTGCGTATTATGAAGCTGATATGGTAGTGTTGTGACTCGTGATGCATAAGAAAAGAAAGCAAGGAGCATAGCACCCGGAGAAGGCGGAGATCTATAGAATAGCACAGAATGAAATGAATTCATTTAATTTCTGGTGGTGACTGCTGATAGATAAAGCCATCACTCTCATTCATGGCCAGTTTGTGTACGAACAATGTCGAAGATGAAGACGACTTTGGATTTGATTAAATTATGGTAACATGCATGCATCATATTCATATGCATCTATCTATGAATGCATGATCCTTGTACCATTCACGAAACCACCGCAAGTTGAAAAGCGAGCCGACCATGAGTGATATCAATTGTGATTGAGCCCATTGGATTGGATTTTGCTGTATTTAACGTTATGGGAATATGGTCCAAATGTAGGCATTCCCATATCTCCCATAATGAAAGCTCATCATCGCTGCATCCAAGCCACACGACGATGACTACTCGGCATTTATAATGCTATTAATAATAATAAAACTATATGTATATATATTTAAGCATTTCAGTCAGAAACTCTAATTTCCCTGTTTTCACTCGTAATTCTTAATCTTTATTAACATGTAAAAGCTTAAATTCCTTCCAAATTCTTCATCATTCATGAAATAATCCAAGACCTAGCTAGCTACCTATAACATAATTTCTTCCCCAGCCTATATATTAGATCTGCCCCATCCAGCTTCCTCCACATCATGTCTTAAGGGCCACCAATATTTGCGACTCAGTAAACAGTGGGGGTTCAAGTTGATGAAAACATTTCACACGCATTTAGCTAGATGAAATAGGTGAGTAGGGGTTTGTCACTAATATGAAGCATATTTGGAATATTAAGACTTTAATTTGATTATATATTAAAGTGTCGATGGAGCAAAATTATAAGTAAAAATAAGATGATGAACCCAATAATGATTACTAATTAATAATTTGACATGCATTAAAATTGCATATCAGTTTTAATTTTTTTAAAATTGTAATGATTATTTTTTATTCTTAAAAATTATAAAAAGTAGTAAAAATTATATATTGAATTTTTTTAATGTTCTGTATTATATATATATATATATATATATATATATATTAACGAGAAATTTTGAGATGAAAAGAAACTAAAATTAAAGGTCTAAAATCATATTTTTATTGTAGCTAGAGAAAATAAAGGGTCCCAAATGGAGTTGGATTTGATTGCATCACAGTTGTAATAATATTGTAGAAGCCCATCCTGCGGATGAATGTAGAGGATGTTAGGATAATCTTTGGAATGCTAATATTGCAATAAAAAGAGGCATGGCCTTATTATAAGTAGTCAGTTATTCATCATCAACAACTTTTTCAACATCTCGATTAATCGTTTTCCTTTGCCATCCACGAGCATGCATCCTTTTGCTGTAATCACCACACATGCTTGTGAATTGCATTCTTAGCTAGGGATACGCGATACGTCAAACCGTGGTCGGCTACCTCTCAAATCTCAATCCCTCTGACTCCTTGACATGCTCATATTCATCTATATATATATATGAGATGCCAACAACATGCGTGGGACACCCCTTCCACTTTATGTTCTTAATTTATTATCCATTACTCACTACCTATTCATGCATGCAAATATATATATATATATATATATGCATGCAATGGTTTCCAATTCAATGTACTGCAGATCCCAACTCCTGCTTGCTCCACCAAATGATACAAGATTATTTGCGTGTTTATTTCACTGCCCTTTAGATTAGGAAAGAAAAAAAAAAGTAGTTCTAGTTTTGCCCGCAAGCTTTGCTGACAATTTCAGACCAAGCACCTTAAACATAAATATCATAAATTCAACTTCAATTATAATTATTTAAATTATAAATGTCCCCTCGCGCGTACGGGAATTCATTAATGATAAATTTCGTGTATATTGACAACCGTTTATTTTGATTTGGATATGCGATAATCTTGATGTTACAATGTAACCAATAGTTATGATACGGGTCACTGTACTCCCCCATTCTCGCACATAAATGTGCAGGACATATATGTATATCCATTTAAACATTAAACCCAATGGGTCAATGACGCATCTTAATCCATCAGATGTCGTGTATATTTTTTTAATCAATGGCCACGCTTGATCATTATATATAATGCCTATCTATCTACTTCTTTTAATTTTCTTTGGATATTGACGATTACGGGGGTTTTAATTAGTACTGCTTCCATCGCCATTTCTCTTGTTCTTATTGTTGATATCGACAGAGTAGTTGGCGGCTATGAAAATGTCAAAAAACTGAAGACCGTGCTGAAGAACATTGTGTTTGTGTGTGTGTGTATAAATATTTTTGTTGTACTTAGTTGTGGATATTGAATTAGTTATTTAACCCAAAAGAACGATATGGAACCCCAAAAGTCATTTCTATCACTGGAAGGAACAGACATCAAGGACAGGACGTTGGCAAAAAGGTATAGATGCCGAAGAAACCAAATACTCCGGCCATCTTAACTCTTAATTAAAGAGAAAGACAAGTCCTATATAAAAAGTCGTAAACCATTTATGTGAGTGTACTACTTCACATGGAAATTAACAAAGCGTAATATATACAATAACCAATATACGGATGATATATATATCAATATTGTTGAATTTTCATGAGTTCTCCTTCTCCCTCGATGCGAGGAAATTAAAGGGACGACATTGACAATCTTGACCCACGAAGCATTCACATGATCTGCCTCATTACCCTTCCTAAGATACCAGGTCCTACTCAGGCTGTAGAAATTCTATTCTTTTTTTTTTTTTGAAGAACAAAAATATGTTACATATTAGTATTACCAATTACAGTAGGGATCTCCATGTGCACGACGGAACAGCAGCAGTAGGTGTAAGCCATAATGAGCAATGACCCCTCGGATTTATTTATTTTTGTCCCTTTTTTTTAATTTTAATTTTATTTTTAATCGTTACAATGACCTGCAGCCTGGTTTTAATGAGTGTGTGAGGACCAAAAACTAGCTTTATTGTGTACTGTTTCTCAAAATCCACATCGTGCTAGCTCTATATCGGCTCCATCACATTTACGCCTGCCTCTCTCCCTCTCTCCTCTCTTCCCTAAATCTCCTCTCTTCCCTAAATATCTTCAATATGTTCATGAGATCTACTATTGTCCATAAAATATCTTCTAATTGAGAGAGAGAGATCAGAGGCCATCAGTAATGCCTATATTCTTTGCTTATTCCACTCATATCCACGTTCAGTTTTTTTTTTTTAAATTATTATTCAATATATACTTAATTAATATGATGTCAGAGAAGAAGGCATGGACAAATTTGTCATTCACCCATTCATGAAAGTATGAGGATGTGAAAAATGACAATAACATGTAACAACATGATTGTACGTGCAAATTAAGAAATTACTAGTAATATACATATAGAAGGAAAATAACACAAATTTTGGATTGGGGAGGTTGCTATTGTTTGTGGGACTGCCACCTCTGTTGACAGCAACCCTACCCTTGTTTCGTCTTTTTTATCCTGTGCGACTTATCATAAATGAGGTATATATAAATTAAATTTATGATTTTTATTAATTAGTAGATAGTTGAAGACTTGACGATAATCTGCTAATTAAGGCTCTCCGCATCTGATTTTTCACGGAGTTCAAGCTTCAAGGTTAAGGGATTTTTCAACTAGCTAGAGTGAGGAATAATGTTGAGTCGTATAAATCCTTGAGAGTCTTTAATTTTCCGTGTAGACAAGTTCCAATTTCATTAAGTCTCCTTTCCTATGGTATCTCAGTAAATTGTTAACAACATATATTCCGGGTTGTAAGCAAAAAAATATAACTAAATCTATGATGGAAAACATAATATTGCAAACACATCACATTGTCATAAATAATATTTAAATGTCCTTTCTATTTAAAGAAAACATGACGTATTAATTTTTTTAAAAATCTGATAAAATAACGATTATTTCATAATTTTAAAGTTTGAGATGATTTCTTCAACAGGTTTTAATATTTAAAAACACAAATATATTTATATTAGTAACATCTTTGTAACATGTTAGTTAATAATATAATTTTAAAATGTTAATATTATTTTTCTAATATACTATAACTAATTAGTTAAATTTTAAGCATTATTAAGTTTTAATAAGTCAGTACTTGCTAATAATTTTCTTACTCATTATCAATTTATCATTTAGTTATAGAAAGTCATTATTACTTTTAGAATATGTTATTGAGTTTTGTTAATGAGTATTTTAAAGATTTTTTAATTAACTAATAAATTATTTAATAATTTATATCTTTTAAGAAATTTAATAAAATAATGATATTTAATATCTTAAAATTTTATTAATTAATTAAATAAAATTTTAATCAGTAAGCAGTGTATAAAACCCTATGTTATTAGTACACTTATTCCAATTTAGGTGCTGCAATTCATCATCTAGGCACCGACATACATAGCTAAATAGCTTTCATTGGACTCCGGGCGGGCGCCAATAGTATTATTATAAAAATCCAAGTCAACGAGATACGGGAGCATGTAGTGTTTTACGGTTTTGCCCGCCAAAAAAGAAAACGACAAAGGCAAAGTTCAAGTAATCATCTTGGAATTTGGAAAATCATTAGTCAACAAAGAAATAGATAATCTTGGCAAAAAAAAAAAAAAAAAAAAAGGGGTTGAAGTTGGCATTGTGGTAATAATAGTGAATACTAAGGGTGTTGATGTTTGAGTAATTCTATATATAGTAATACATTTGTTATATGTAGGCTCCATAGAACTCAGCATAAGTACCCAATAGCCGTGTTCCCCGATGGCCAAGATGTTCAGACCATTTTTCTTCAAGTCCCTTTTCTTTTGGTACCGTTTTCTTCTCAGACAACTTAAGAGCCTAGTAGGATTTCCCAGAACTGTTAGCAATACCTTATCCACCCAGTTCAAATTCCAAAAGTATCCCTATTTAGCTCATAGGTCAGACCTCCATGACCATACTCTAGTGTTTGATGTAGAAGCAGCTTTGCTGAAATCTTCTTCTCTGTTTCCATACTTCGCGCTTGTGGCTTTCGAAGCTGGAGGGCTGTTTAGAGCCATTGTTCTGGTTCTGCTACACCCTTTAATTCGTTTGGTGGGAGATGAAATGGGGATAAAAATAATGGTGATGATATGCTTCTTTGGGATCAAAGCAAAGAACTTCAGAGTGGGAAGGGCTGTTCTGCCCAAGTTCTTCTTGGAGAATGTTGGGTCGGAAATGTTCGAGGTGCTGAGAAGAGGTGGCAAGAAAGTGGGTGTGAGTAAATTACCTCAAGTCATGGTGGAAAGTTTCTTAAAAGAGTATCTAGAGATCGATTTTGTAGTGGGCAGAGAGCTCAAAGTGTTGAGCGGTTACTACCTGGGCTTGATGGAGCACAGAAATACTAAGCACGCTCTGGAGCAAGTTCAAGAAGGGAAAGGATGTTTTCATACAATTGGTATCACAAGCTTCAATACGATTACTCTTGACCATGACTTGTTCTCTCTTTGCAAGGTTTTTTTTCCAGCTACTCTTAATTAATTAAACCTTATATATATATATATATATATATATAATTTTTACTTTGATTCCCTCCAGTCAGAAGTATTCGAATATTCGGTCGAAACTCACAGTTTTTTGGTCGTTTTTGTGTGAGACAAACAGGAAATTTACCTGGTAACGGAATCTGACAAGAGAAGCTGGCAAAAGGTAGAGAGGGAAAAGTACCCAAAAGCGCTGATTTTTCATGACGGTAGATTGGCAGTAGGACCCACGCCAGTTGAGGCCGTAGCAATGTTAATTTGGGTTCCATTTGCTATAATCCTGGCGATTGTTAGGATCTCCCTTACTTTGTCACTACCATATAACATCTCAACTCCTCTACTATCACTCACTGGGCTGAGTCTCACGGTTTCGGGCTCAATACCCAACTCCCCCAACAGCAAAGGCCATCTTTACGTGTGCAACCACAAAACTCTTCTGGATCCTCTCTACTTGTCTTTTGCATTACAAAAGGACTTAATCGCAGTTACATACAGCTTGAGTAGACTGTCTGAGATTCTGGCACCCATCAGAACCGTCCGATTAACAAGGAATCGTGATGTGGATGCGGGAATGATGAAGAAGTTGCTAAAAGAAGGAGACCTGGTGGTGTGCCCAGAGGGGACCACTTGCAGAGAGCCGTATTTATTGAGATTCAGCCCTCTGTTCTCTGAAATGTGTGATGAAATAACACCAGTGGCTATGAATAGTCACGTCAGTATGTTCCACGGTACAACCGCAGGAGGATTCAAGTGGCTGGACCCGGTTTTCTTTCTGATGAACCCGTCCCCCATTTACCGTGTTCAATTGCTGGACAAGGCGTGCCGTTCATGTTTTGGGTATTGCCAAGTTAACGATGAGAGTTTGAGATTCCGAGTGGCTAATCACGTCCAAATGCAGATTGGGAAGGCTCTGGGATTTGAGTGCACTACACTGACCCGAAAAGACAAGTACTTAATGCTGGCGGGCAATGAAGGCATAGTTTCTAGTACCGGCCCCGGCGCTAAAAATGACAGAAAGACAGCGTCCTTATCATGAATTGAAGACATAAATGCCTGCCTTTGGGATTGAGGAAACCACAGAAAGACAGTCTCTATCTATCTTGACGTCTTCTCTCTTCACCTTTGATTTGTTCACCTAACCACCTTATCTGCCGTACTGGGGGGGCAGGCCAAACCCCAGCTCTCAAACTGCATATTCCTTTCTTTCTATTTTCCTTTCTATTATTATCATTATTTTTCCGCCATTTTGTCTTCCTTCCTCTGTCTTGTAATATGAACCAGGATTGTATCTTGTTCACTTTTTCATGTTTTTATTTCTTATAGTGGATTACTTGCTTCTGGTATATTCATATAATTTAGACCGTTGATCCAAGGGTTTCCTCTTTAGTCTTAACTATGCATTCATTACTTCTCTATTTACAGCGGAGGTGGTGCCATCATATGATATCTCCATAATCCATTGAAAGAGATTAGGGGCATCATATGTGCAATGTGCTCAACTTTTCTGCCTTCTCGTCACAGACTGTTTAAAATTAAGTCGCCAATCCAGTTCCCTGTTCATGCTCATCACTCATAAAACGAATTTTTAACAACTTTACCGAAAAAAATAAAATAAAAGTAAAAGTAAATTACATTTTCACGCAATTGATGTATACAAGAAATATACAATAAACTGATCACTTTCTTCAACCTTCATACATACAATTAATTTTAGTTATAAAATTTTGGACGTGACGACAGTTCGGGAACTACATTTCTAAAACTCAGTTAAAACAGAGAATTTGGCAAATACTAATCATGAAGGCTGTTTTTTCAATGAAATTTGATTATACATTAATCAGATAAATTAATCGCTTATCTTTTGTCAGACAAAATACTTAATCACGTATTTTCTGCGTTAACCACTTATCATGATAGTTTAAAGTCTAAACTTAATATACGACTCGGTTTAATAAGTTAATTTGGATGTGAGTTGAGAATGTTTATAAAGGATCGTCGTCCTGTCACTTTCTTAGTATTGCCGCCAACAATAATTCTTCCACCAATCGACTTTGTACTAAATTACTAATGATAACAGTACGCGCCAACTATAACCTTTAACGTAATTATCTTCCCACATCGTGGAAACCTCTCTATGTCCACACATAAATATCCTTTTTGAACAAAATTGAAGAATAATTTTAATTTTTTTTAATAAAAATTGACATATATAATTTATATAATTTATTTTTTAAAAATTTTTTTTATACTTTATTTTTATTAAATAATTTAATAATAAAAATATAAAAAATTATATATAAATTTAATTTATTATCATTCACTGTGTCTCTTTGATATATCAACATATGGTTGCTTTGCTTATCGAAGAACAAATTGACTTAGCATTGGCGACTTCCACCAAATGTTGTTAGAATCAAATTAGATTGAATAGTTTAACCAATTTAATAGATTAATAGTTAATTTTATGGTTGTATTTACTTTTAAGAATCGAATGACTAATTAAACTACTTTGATTTGGATAAAATAAAAAAAATAAAAAAAATAAAAATTTAAATAAATTTTTATTAAACTGATCAAGCATTTATTTATTTACTTTTATGTTTTTGATATTTGAGTTTAAAATTTTAAATTAAATTATATATATTGTGAATCTTAAAATTTTAAATGTTATATGATTATAGAACAATTTATAAAATATATAAATAATATAAATACTTAAATTATCATGATTTTAATTTATATTATTTTTATACATATAATTTACTTGTATAAATTATTTATTATATTTTAAAATTATAAGTAAAAATATAATTATATAATATAAGATATATTATTAATATTAAAAATATTTAATTATTATTTTTATATTTATGATATTATTTAATTCAACTATCGTTAAATTAATCAATTCATAATTTAAAAAAATTTTAATTTAATAATTAATTTAATTTTTAAAACACTGCTTCCACCCTCAAAACTTTGCATCGATACTTAATACTTGTAGTATTGCTCATCAAATAAAATAAAAAATATAATGAAATCGTTAGTTTACTCCAAAATAAATATGACGACATTTTTTCATAAACTTCTCTTTTTCTAAAGGGTTTTGTCACATATATCGATAACATAATAAAATTAAAACTATAAACATAAACAGATTTTAATATATTTACATGAACCGCATTATTGACCCCTTTTTATTAAAAGAAAAAACTTTGCTAGTATTTGTTGGTTTTATTTTTTGTTTGCGCGCCTCTTAAATATTGTGTTGTCCACAGTCCACTTGGTATTCATAAAAAAAATAGTGGGTGGGGGTGGGGGGTGGGGGGTGGGGGGTTGGATCTTCTTCCCGACAATGCAGCCTCGTCGTGTAGAGTTGACAGAGTTAACGATTTGAGGAATCCGATTGGGCAGAGTTGATAAATATGGTGTGAGTGTGAGGGCCTTGAATAAATTTGTTGGGAGAGGGACAAGTTTTTTTTAATATGCGACATCAAATATTTGGATCCTTAATAAAGGGCATGCACATGTTATGTCATGTTCGCCGTACCACAGTCACAAGCGCAAGCAAAGGTATATCTATATATGAAAACCCCGTTGCTCTCTTACTTTAGACGGACCTAGTAAAAGAGTTTGTGCCACTCATTTTAATCATTTCCATCTCAACTGAAGATGCTCCTTCCTCCACTTGCCATGGAAATTCAACCCAGATCCATAACTTGTGCCTTCACCTCCAACTAATTACTCATGCCACAAGTGGGTTGGCTTGGAAATTTCATCTAGCGCGTACACACACATACGCTGCATCCTCATTAATGACACATTTCATATTTTTCTTCGTTTCTTGTTGTTTTAGACTTTTCCAGTGGATCTGCGTTAGGCAATGCCCACTTTTCCCTGTTGATAGCAGCTAGTAAGGATTAGTAGTCCACATATATTTGGTTTTGGAATTCTCTAACCGACACAAGTTTTTGTCCACGTTGTTTGTTTATCCACCAACCACCGATTATAATTATACCAATCACAAACAAATCAATACATATTCCTTAACATTTCATTTTCATCTTAATAACGACTAATAACCAAATGCTATACACATGATTTTGGATTCATACAGTACATCCCCATTTCACAAGTGGCATTTTTTTATACGTGTATTTTATTGAAACAAACGTCCTATTAATAAAGTCATGATTTTTTGCACCCGAATTTATTATAAACTGTAATTATAATATAATGAATTATTAAATATAGAAGAGTAAATTTTTGAGAGATTTTAAAATTATATTTAATAATTCATTATATTATAATTACACTCCCCTAATTAATAAAGTAATTGGTAGTTTTTTTATAAAAATTTAGAGAATTAATTGACTTCTTTTATCTTTTGCAATTATTTTATTAACAACATGCTATAACTTAACTTTTTAAACTTATTTATTTAGATAAATAATCAAATTCAAATTCAAATATATTCAAAAAATGAGAAAAAGTCTATTACATTACAAAGCTCCTTACATATGATATATTTAATAATTCATTATATTATTAAATATTTATATGATATAAACATCACCATAATTACTTGTTAACAATTTTACAAAAAAATATTAGTTAATAAAATATTAATAACAATAATTATAAAGATTAATACAATATTAATAATAATTAATAAAATTTTAATTTATCAATATAATAAAAATTATAAACATGGACAAAATCTTAATAATAAAAAATAAAAAAAAGAAATTAATGTAGACAAGTGAAGTAACGGTACGTGTGTTGGTTTTAATTTGACAAGGTAAAAGTGTGTTGTTTCAAATTAAAGCCACGATTTCAAATGGACAATTTGGTTACAAGAAAAAAGTTGCAAAGCGTTAATTTGGATGGATAGTTTAATGGTAAGTGAACTTTGAATTAAAATATAAAATATTTTGTGTTAAGGGAAGAAAATGTAAATTTTTAATGGAGAAAGAAGGATAGTGTAATTTCAGAATTTTTTAGAAGAGGATAATGTAATTTATTTAATATAAAAAATATTTTATTAAATTTATATATTATTATAATTAAACCTTTGTAATCAGTTTTATAAATATAATTGATAACTGTGATTATAGTAATAAATATCTAATTAACAGAACATATGCATCCAAAGAACATATGATAGCAACTCATGAACCTGGTATCTCCATTCCAAATCATCGAATTTTATCCACTTAAGCTAATATAATTTTAAGTTATATTTTTCTTTTTGATATAGAATTTTAAGCTTTTTTTTTTTTTGACAGAAAAAAGTGACTTTGTTACCAAACATGGAAACATCAGATACAAGCCATCACATAGTAGCAAAAGCAACACAGAACATATAGTAGTAATTAACGTACTCCAACTCTACTTCCTACATTATCAAACTCCAGTATCTCGGCCAATGAGGATGGGGGCAATGAAACCCAACTCGGAGGGCACATCCTACTAAAGGCTGATTTGGCTAGCTAGTCAGCTGCCTTGTTTGCACTGCGATGAGCATGAAGTATTACAGGTTTATCTAAGCACTTCCACATAGCCAAGATGTCTTCCATAATTGCAGAACTTTCCCAGTCCCAATTCACACCACCCTTCTTCACTGCATTCACTAGTGCCAAGCAATCAGATTCAAATTCCACCTTTCCACAGCCAAAATCTGACAAATCATCATTGCTTCCCTGAGAGCAAATGATTATGCCATTTGGGGGGTGCCAGATTTCACTTTTAAACATTTACCTTCAACCACCTTCCCTTCACAGTCGCAAATAATAATGCCTATACCTGCTTCCAGCTTTCTTCTACTGAAAGATGCATCTCAATTCACCTTTAGAACCCCATCATTAGGAGCCTTCCATTTACACTCTTTTTTCAACTGTCAATACAGAACTGGAACACTCTAGATCTGCTAGCTTCCCAAAATTCCTTAACAGCACCTTATGATAGTAGCAACACTGTTAACCTCCTCCTCTTGGAATACCATCATACATCTCTCCTTCCAAATATACCAGCACATGTATGCAATCTGAGAAACATTTCATTCAGAAAACTCAGGTGACTTTACTAGTAATTCATACCACCATTCATCTAATCTTTTCGCCTTACTCCTATTCCACTTCACACTTAACATACTTCCAAACCATGCCCTCTCAGCCCACTCACAAAACAATATCATATGCTCTAATGATTCAACACCATTGTTGCATATAGGACAAACTGGACTTGCTGTACATCTTCTCTTAAAAATATTCTCCTTAGGGGGGACAGAGTTCGTACACAATCTCCATACAAAGTGTTTCACCTTATCTGCTGCCTTGATCTTTGATACACATGGGAAATACAAATGGCAGTACAAAAGGAGGAATAAGGAGTTAGTAGGTAAGGATGGACGTGAGGAAATTCCTTTTAAGGTATATTCTAAAAGGAATAAGGACAACAGGGCAGAGGTTGATCTGGCAAGAGAGGAGAATGGGGTGTAACGGCCTTGTAACCATTTTGGCAGCTTTAGGCAAGGTGGGGACCAGCTGGTAGAGGCATAAGGCAGGCAGGTTGTCGAAGGGAGGAAGGAAGGAAGAATTTGGGAAATCAGTGAGGAGAGAACTAGCCTCTCGAAAGCTAGTGGTTCTATCTTCTTTTTTTTCCTTTTCATTTGCTACTGCTTTAGAAGTAATATACTGTGATTGATTCTGGTTGTGTATTCTGTTCTAATACTCAATAGAACTCCCGGAATATTTCAGGTACTCTGTTTATTTTCCTTAGGATTCTATACTGGCACTAGGGCCCTAACAATCTTCCAAATAGCATTATTGATTCTACTGGTTTTTTCCTGCTATCCCTTGCCAAGTGGTAACCAGACTTAACAGAATAATCTCCTCTCTTTGAGTGTACCCCTATTCTCCTGTCACTAATTGCTCTAGAAGGAATCGGTATAGCTTCAATTTCCTGGATCTCCTCCAGCAGCAGCAATTGACGAATGCCATCTAACTTCTACTTTCTATCATCAATAATATCCTCCACTTTCCAGTTTGCTCTCTAATCATCAGGCATCCTTGAAATAATCATCCTATCAGGCAGAGTAGGAATCCATTTCTCACCCCAAGTTTTCACAGACCGGCCATTCCCCACCCTCCAACATAGACCCTTCATCAAGAGCTCTCTTCCTTAAGTATACTTGACCAACCCCATGATGCTCTAGACCCCTTCCCAGCCTTCATAAAATTTGAATTAGGACAGTAAATTCCTTTTAAGATTCTAGCTCACAATTCATTTGGATTCTCCAAAAGCCTCCATGCTTGCTTAGCTAAAAGAGCAACATTAAAACTTTCAAATTCCATGAACCGAAGCCCTCCAACAGCCATTGCCTTTGTTATTTTATTCCAAGCCTGCCAGTGAATTCTTACTTCTCCATGCCCTTGACCCCACCAGAATTTAGCCACAGCAGTATCTAATTCCCTGCAAAAACTCCTAGGGAATTTAAACACCACCAGAGGAAAAGTCGGGACAGCACAAGCTACAGCCTTAATCAACACCTCCCTGCCTGCTTGAGATAACAAATTCTGCTTCCATCCTTGCATTTTCCTAGTCATCCCTTTTACACAAGCCAAGGAAACCCTCTAAGACCTCTCCCACAAGGTAGGTAATCCTAGATAAACACCTGGATTATCAGTACTCCTAATTCCCAAAGCTTCACATATTTCATCTCTTACTATCCCTGGGGTGTTTCTAGAAAAGAACAAACATGACTTGTCTAGATTTGTTGCCTGACCCAATGTTGTACAGTATTAATTTATTTGTCATTTTAAATTTTTTACATATAACATTTAGAAAAGATACTTTTAAATTATAATTTTTATGGTAAGATCTGTTACTGTTAGCTGATATATGCATAACTTGAAGTAGCAAATAACCTGAAGTTTAAAGGTTTTCTTGTATTTTTCAACGTTTTGGTTTAGTATACTGTGTTTATATAGAAGACTGTATCGTTCTCACACTTAATTTCACATATTTACTATTGATTTTGCGGTAAGTGTAGTCGGTCTCAAAATAATCGTTTCTCCACCTGGATTGCCCACTTCTAGGCTTGAGTTTGTTTCAGCTGTAATAATGTAACAAGTTCAGTACTGAATTTTCTGCTTTTATGCAGAAACTATTTAAGATGCACAGTCATGTGATACATGACAGTTTTCAGGAAATTTTTTTAAACTATGAAATTATAATTTTAATCACTAGGTTGAATTTACTGCAAGAGGGGACTCAACCCAGCTAATTGCCCTCTGCTTCCTAACTTGTCTTTCCTTCATCGTGTCCCTCAGTTCTTTGACACTGCTCCATATTCCCTTCTCACCTTGGATCTTTGAAAGCATCGTGTAAGATGCAGGATGATTCTTGTGCAGTTCCAGCATCTTTTTTGCAGCAAATTCTCCGAGTTCTATATTGGAATGCAGGCCACAGGCTGAAAGTAATGCACCCCACATTACCACATCTGGCTCGAACGGCATATTCTTGACGATTTGTTCTGCTTTATCTAACTGACCCGCTCTTCCATACAGGTCCACCATACAAGTGTAGTGCTCCATCTCCGTTCGGATGCCATTCTTCCTTTGCATAGCAACGAAGTGCTTTTCACCTTCTTCAACCAAGCCTGCGTGTACACATGCTGATAATACATTCACATATGTAATTTCATCAGGAGTAAAACCAGTCTTTTCCATCCTATTGAACTCCTCGAGTGCTCGGTTTGCAAGTCCATGCCTCGCATAGCCGCCTATTATTGAATTCCATGACACCAAATTCTTATTCAGGATGGACTCAAAAACACAAAATGCAGCATCCATATCCCCACATTTTGCATACATATCAACGAGTGAGGTTAATGAGATGACATCCTCTGGTATGCCAGATTTGATGATACTCTGGTGAACTTGCTGGCCCATGAGAAGAGAGGAACAGCCTGCACATGCGTCTAACACACTTGAAAAAGTGAAATGATTGGGGCGAGTCCCTGTCTTGAACATCAAAACAAACAGCTTCAATGCATCCACAAATCTGAAATTTTGCACATACCCACTAATCATGGCCGTCCACGAGACCACATTTCTCTCTCTCATTTCATCGAATACAAATCGCGCTTTGTCAATTTGCTTGTTCCAGATATAGCCATTTACCAAAGTAGTCCAAGAAACAATATTTTTTTCAGGCATCAAATCAAAAGTTCTTTGAGCATCAGCCACTTTTCCCAGTTCCATGTACCCCGAAACTAAAGCGTTCCAACATGTAACATTTTTCAACAATATCTCATCGAACACTTGGCCAAAAGCCTTCTTCCCTAGACTAGCATACCCTGTAATTAAAGCAGATCCAACAAATTCATTTAAGTGCAGTGCCATATGAACAGCTCGAGCGTGAATCTGCTGGATCAAAACATCGAAATTGGTACCTACAACTGCTCTGAGCAATGTGGATATAGTATAGTCATTTGGTGCTACACCAACTCTTCCCATTTGCAAGAAACATTGGTATAACCCACCAGTGCTTCTGGTTCTCCGGAATCCAGATAACATGATATTCCACGAAACGATGTCTCTCACGGGCATTTCATCGAACAGGTCCTTGGCACGCTGAATTTGATCGTGTTGAATGTAGCCACTCATCATTATATTCCAAGAAACACGACTGCGCGATGTGGGATTTTCGTCGAACAGTTTTCGGGCCTCGTGAATGTTATTGTTTTGCAGGCAAGTATCAATCATGGAGTTGAGTTGAGCCGCCGAAACAGTACAGATTTCGCGAGAAGCTGTGGACAGGAAGAAGAATCTAGTCAACGCCCGGATCTCTTTCATACGTTCTTGTGAAGTATCGTCCTTCGATGCTCCAAGGGTCAAACCATTATACACAGACACAGTAATACAGAAGACTGGCTTTTTACATTTCTAAATTTTTGTCTTGTTCTGTATTTCGTGCTTTGCTTCTCTTTCTCATGCGTGAAGCCATAGTCAAGCAGGTGAGCTCTCTGACTACCCGCGCCTTCTTACTTCCTAGTTCATACTTCTTGTCCTCCATTATTTTTAAACTGTATTATGTTGCTTTCATTTTTACCTTTGTCTTGGCTTTGAGTCTTTGAGAAGTTGTCATTTATTTTTCTTGTTTAGAATAAAAGGAACATATATATGGGGGAGTTTGCTATCGAGTTTTAAAGTGAAAACATAATAATGCGTAGAAGAATTTTCTTACCGATATAAATATAATGTTGTAATGTTGAATTTTAAAGAATTCTCATTTATCTATCATGTTTTATTTTAAAATTTAATAATAAACACTCAAAAATTGCAAATTAGTATTTCTATTTTCTCAAATGCAATGTTTATTTACTGAATGGGAAATGGAATATTGTGACTCATACACTCAAAACATTAAGCAACTAGTTTTTAGCAGTCAAGTTACTACACCATGAACTATGTGATAAGCGGACATTAGGGGATGGAGACTATAATTGATGTAAAGGAAAGGACCGTGTCTATATTAAACTTTGGTATAGTTCATCCGGCTTGGCCTGGAATCCTCAAAAATAAGATTTACGGCTTACGCTTATCTCCTGTCCAACTTTGGTATAATTCATCTATTTCCACCTGTTCCATTTGATAATTCATCAACGCCACTGTCTTTAACTAACTAAACACAATGCTTAAAGAGTGAGAGACAAAAAGGGATTTGGTTAATTTACCTGATAATATTTAAGCATGTTATTCCTTCTTTTCTTCATTGTTGCAGTCACCAAGTCTCTTTCCATGTCAAATGGACGGGGCTCTAGTATTACTCCTTTGATGTGTTCAAATCCCTTCAGCTACTTCCATCAAACACAAAAATCAAAAACAAAGGACGACAATGGAAGGACTTGTAGTCCGTTCATCTTGTTATGTTGCCAGTTTCAGTATTAGAAAATGTCACCTTGTTTCTTTCAGCAGTAGCCTTGAGCTCAGATAACACATATTTCTTCAATTGATCAAGACAACAGAGTTCTGAGAAAGGAGCCGTGTGACCATTTGAATATGCCCACTTCTTGGTAATTTCTTCATTTGGAACCACTACCGCAACCAGAACTGACTTGAAGCTATTTCCATAAACCCAGATCTTACACAGAAAAACAAAGAAAATAATCATACACATACACTTACCAAGAGCCTAAGGACTGAGGATTAAAACAAAAAGACGCATCTATAATAGCAAACAGTGATGAACTCATGAACATGCTTACATCTTCAACAATCGGAGTAATTCCATAAACATTTTCCAAATGCTCTAGTGCAATATACTCCCCTTGAGAGAGTTTTATCAGGTTCTTCTTCCTGTCAATAACCTTGAGAACACCATTGGGAAGCATTTCTCCTATGTCCCCTGCAGATACCAGAGAATCACAAATCCAATTACGTAAAATTCAATCCTAATTCAGTTTGAGGAAAGGAATTGAATGGGTGACTAAGTTCAACCTGTGTGAAACCACCCATCACTGAAGGCTTCTCTTGTTAACAAAGGATTTTTATGGTAGCCTGTGAAAACAGATTTCCCCCTCACACATATCTCACCACATGAAGGACTCTCAAGAGGATTGTAGTCCATCTCTGGAACCTGCTCTAGCCGCACTTCATTGTACACACATACAGCACCAACAGTGCCAGTCATGCACATCTCATCAGGATAGCAAAGAGTAGTTGCCCCACAAGTCTCAGTCAAGCCTGAATTATTAACCACTGTCACTGTTTCATTCAGTTGCAATATGCCCTAACATATTACTGTTAAACTTCTGTAATTAATAGCAGTGAACAGGTCATGGTTGCTTCACAAATACAAGTATCAACTATGTTTATTATAAGCACTAAGCACTATTATAGTAGTGTTATTTACCATAGCCTTGACATACAAAGGTACAACAGGCAACACGCAAGAATTCTTCCACCTCAGAGCTCAAGGGTGCTCCTCCAGATATTATTAGTCGAACACGCCCACCTAGACTAGCTTTGACCTAACCAAAATGTTTAAAGCTCAAATATTTCAGATTTGACAAAGACAAATAAATAATGGCAAGGATTGGGAAGATTGGCCTTTTTTGGTAGATTTAGTGGATGATTTCATTGCTATAACCTACTATAAACACAATATGAATAGTATGACTAATTTAATTTAATGGTGATTCTGACCAGATTATTTGTTTCAGAAGACAGACATTAAAGCAGAGATACAACCTTCCTGAAGGCTAAAAGATCTGCCAAAGGTGATGCATTTCTCATCTTATATCCTTTATTCATCCATGAGAGTTTGCTGTATAGTGTAAATGAAAATTACCAAAATTATATCAGCCCACGAATTATGAATCTAACCAGTGAATAAATTCTGTTTTTCTTTCTTTCCAAAAATGTGAAAAATAAATTGAAAACCAACTTACTAATTGTAAAGCATGCCAAAAACTTTTCTCCTCACTGGATTGAGTTCTTCAACCGCTTTCTTGATACCTGAAACAAAGATTAGCTTGACTAAGTTTTATTGAACCGAAACAAAAGAAACGGTGGATTTTCCGATGACATGCATAATCTTGCCTTCATGCACTTTTTCAAAAACTCGTGGGACCCCAGCGAAGAGTGTTGGCTTCAGCTCCATTAAATCATCTCTCAAAGCATTTAGATCCTGCATTACTCTTAATTCATTTACCACACACACACACACACACACACATATATATATCAAGAAAGAAACTTATTACTCTCTCTCAACAGCAGAGAGAAGTTGTTGCTAATTGCTATTCGCTTTTAACATCTTCCAGGTGTCTGCACTCATACTATCAATAACCAAGAAATTCACAAGTTAAGGGTCTGTTTGGGGGAGAAGAATGGAGGAGAAGGGAAGGAAAGGAAAGGAAATTTAGTAATATTTTTTATATTTAATTTTTTAAATTTTGAAAAGAAAAAAAATTAAAAGATTTTATATTAACTTTTATTAACTTTCTTCTTTTGTTAATTTTAATTACTTCAAATTAAAAGAATTTAGAAGATCTAATAACCTTTCTTTCCCTCCCCTTCTCTTTCCCTTTAATTTCTTCCCTTCCCTTTTCCTCCTCATTCCCAAACACACCCAGGAAAGTAACAAATAATTCCCAGCTGCACATACCCCATGATAGTAGCCGACAGATGCACCTTTATGGAAGAAGTACTCCTCAATTGTGCGATCAAGGATATGAGCCAAGGGGAGGAAGGATAAATACACATCTTCCACAGTCATCTATGCAAAGTAAATTACATCCGTGAGAAAAGCTAGAGAGGAAGGTCTAAGAATTTAATGCAAATTAATTTAACTGCAGAAGACTATCCTAATAGAGGTATTCTCTAAAATTATACTCGTAAATGATAACAGAGTTCAGCACCAACTTCTATGGAAGTGTTTCTGCCATACCAACAACCTATCGAGAAGTTAATCCATTATAACTGTAATGATTTATGCAATGATGGCAGAGTTTTTGTTGGTGGGAAAAGAAGAAAAATGAAACATAAATTTACTGCGGAAAGTGACTCAGAAGTCAAGACATGCAAAGGAGTCCAATATGCTCAAAAAAGAAAACTGTGTATAAGATATCTATATTGCACATCACATGAAATTTGCAAGACTTAACAAATCGTTATGGTGTCGCTCTGAGTCATGAGTAAAGAAATTACGCCATCATAACAATAAGCTGATGGCTCAAGCATCAGATTTACCTTATCTTCATGTTGTTCCATGAAAAGATCCATTCCTCTTACAAAAGCTGCTATGTTTTCATGTGTTAAAACAACACCCTTAGGGTCTCCACTGGTCCCACTTGTATACATTATTGTGCAGATGCTATGAGCCTGAGGTTCTAAAATGCTTGATGGGTTTTCCTTTCCCTGTAAGATATATTTATTAAAAAAAAGAAGTTTAGATTAACCAGAATAGAGATCGGAACGTGAAGAATTCACAACAATGGGCTAAACAGAACAGCAGTAAGTTGCACAAGGTTAATTATTCCATAATTGGTGACAGCATAAATCAATTCCTGAAATATTTAATGACAGAAAGTACAGAACAGAAGATGCTTTTCTATTCAATGCACGAAGGATGATATATATGTAGGTATATAATGACAAATTCCTTGCAGACCAACCATATGCAAGAACTCCTCCCACGAATATGGCTTGATTCTAATGGAGGCTGCCTTATCTTTCTCTTCCTTTGTCAAGGAAGTGAAGCACACCATCGCTGTAACCACAACGAAACTACTTTAAATGCGTTCTGTTAGCTGTAGCAGAGAATTATTGAAGTAACTTCTTTTACCTTTGAGCCGCTGGGCAGATTTACAGTCAGGATTCAAAAGCTACAAACAAGAATATAAATACGTATACAGTCAGAACTTCTAATTGCCTCTCAAATATGAATTCATCTGGAACAGAGCACCTCAAGAAACTGATTCTTACCTCTTTAACTTTCTTATCTTGAACAAAAACAAAATCAACTTCTGCATGATCTATAATAAAGTTTACAGCACCAGGCCCTGCATTTGATGTTTAGATTGTTTCAAGTCAATAAATATTTGAAATTTGACAAAGAAAATAAATAAATACATAAATTGCTGCAGCCAATTTAAGGATAGAAAGGATGATAATTCAAAAGAAGTTTACCAAGGGTGTCATACAGAGGCACACAAACCAAACTGTGGGCGCAACAAGCCTACATCCATGTAAACATGTTCATGACAGCATCATAAAATGAACAAGAGCGAAAACTATGAGCAGACAATGCTTAGGGGAGTGCCAAACCTCCATTGCCACAATCCATTGAGGGCAATTAGATCCATAAACTCCAACTCGAGAGCCCTACCACAGAATTAGCATAAGAGATATTGAGAATATATGTTTAGAATACATACTACTAGTAATGTACTGTATTTAGATATGTTAAGAGAAAGCCCCGAGTAAGTTATACAGGTTCAGCCCCTGACGCTCGTAAAGCAGAACCAACAAGCAGAACTTCATCATAAACTTCCTTATATGTCTTCCAGACGTATGGCCCTACCTATATAAAATTAAGTCAAATTCAATTACCATATCTTGTTGGCATAGGCATAAGAAAATGCTTTCCCTTAAAAATACCTTTCCATCAACAAGTTCACGCCATCCCAGCATTCGGTTTTGAGGATGCTTTTTGACAGAAACACTGCAATCATCAAATAAATGCACAATTTAAGGCACATAACACAAGTCAGTGTTCACATATCTAACACCTAACATATCTTACCTGAAAATTTCCCAAGCAGTAGTTAAATCAGGATCCATCGGTGGAAAACTATTTTTGGATAGCAGACTACGGTATACCGGACCAACCGATGGCTTCCCATTTTCACCTTCCCTTGCTTCCTCGACCTTAGCTGCAAAAATCTTCATTCTCCGTGTTTATAAGACCTGAACAAGACAAACACACAGTAATGAATGAATGACCATCTACCAGAGTACTTTATAACATGCAAGCTAATTTTTTCTTGAAAAGTTAATGTTTGTCAGATTCTCTGTTAGTGTTGCGATTAAACAATTGAGAGAAAATCTCAAAGCATATCTAGTAATGAGACTAGAATCATCCTTTTTTTAAATATGAAAGTGACAAAATTACAGTATGAACTGACCCATGGGCGTTGATGTAACATTATATGCCTTGTATGTTAAATAAAAAGTAAGTACGGAAAACAGGGTTCTTCACTCTGAGCCCCCGGATGGAAGGACAAACATACAGCAGTTGGTAGCCAATAGCAGAAACGCTAGAAGCACAAATAATAATAGAATAAGAGAAAAGCCCACAGAAAATCCAAGAGCCAGGAAAGAAATTATCAAGTTGAGCAAGTGGGGCAGAAGTGGAAGCTATGAATCGATAATCATCATTCATCAGAGATATGTACGAACAACATACCGTCAAAACAACGTTCCACCTAGATAGATACATGGTTGACACCAGCACAAATCAAAATTCATCTTCATTGATGACAGGCATCGACATGCATACAGACACAAATGTGAGTGTTGGTGCACTTCCCCTCTGTAAGAAGTGAAGACATATATTCTGGGTAGTGGGTATACGATACCTGCCTTTGCACAGAAGGATTGGAGATCAATCGGACGACGGGTGGAAGGAAGACATGTAACAACAAGAGCGTGGCAGAACTGATTAAAGAATTTCATTTTATAGAACACACCATGATGCTAATAGTAGAAAACTGTAGTATATTGTAAATGAGGTAGTTGCAACTTGAAACCGGTGATGATGCAACGTGTCTTCGTGTTATCTCGCATTGCTAAGTTTTCCTAGTGAAAAGTTTCTTTCCTAGTTCAACAAACGAGCACCAAAACTGACAACTTACATTTCGTGTTCACCGTCACTTTTTCCTTATCCATCTTTTTTTTTTTTTCTTTATTTCAAGATTTATCAAATTAAAACTTATCGCACCACTATAATAATTACTCCTTAATCAACAACTACGGTAACAATTATTTAAATTTAAAGTAATTTCACCCAAGAAACTTTAAACCCATTTTCCAGAAATACACAGAATATTGGATCATGCTCTTGTTCTCGTTGTTTTTCTTGTTTTTTCTTTGTTCTAACAACTAATGGCCCCTAGTTTACATAAATTGTATTTATATTATCACATCAATCGCTTTCTCCACATTAAGTCCTGTATTTTCAGCCAACGGTACCAAAGCAATTTTTACGTACCAGAATGAGGACAAGCCTTCAGGTGCAAGTCCCCAGTTTGAGAAAACTTTTCACTATTTTGTTTTTTTTAAAGAAAATGATTAGAGTGATGGCAAGCCTTTCATATTAAGAATAAAAAAACCGTTGGTAGCTCAACAGACAACTTCTAAATTTATTAGAGGCAATAGTAACCATATGGAGTTGTGATTGTAACTTGTAAGTAGAAGAAACATATTACATCCATAAACCATGCCAATTTATTATTTGAGTCTTTTTGTATTCAAGGGGAAGTGGTTCAGTTAAAGGGTAAGTAATTACCTACCAGAGCTCTCCAGAAGTTGTTTGTTCAGGAATCAGGGAAGAATGGTCTGACACTCTGACCAGACAGAAAAACTAAAATTTACAAATTTATTTGAGTTAAACCAAGAAAATGTTTACTTTTAATATCAAGAGCACCACGGTAGAAAAACATGCCTCTAGCACATGATTTAAAAAAAAAAATTTTAAAAATAAAAAATTTAGAATATTATATTTTTACATTTGATACACAACTAAAAAAATATTATATTCTTGAAAATAATTTTTATACTTTTACATATTTTTATTCTTATCTAAGGAATGAGAATCTTATATTTTCATAGTATGAAAATATTTTTGTATTAATAAAATTATTAAATTGTTATACTAAAATTTAACCATACCTTATTATAATTTATTTATTTTAAATTTATATTTAATTGATATTAATATTAATTTTATTGTTAAAAATTTATATTTATGATAGTTCAAATTCAAAAAAAATAAATATTGTTAAAATTTAAAATTACAACATTTTTTTTTAAAAGTTAACAATTTAATTTAATTTATATTGACCAGAGTTAATTTAGATTAGTTCGATTGAGACAAAAAATGTTTAATAAATTAAATAATTTTAATTAGATAAATAAATTTGAATAAGATCAACTCGTAGAAAAAAGATATAAATACAAATTTTAAATATTAAAAAAATTTTATCTTATTATCTAACTATATATCTAAAAAATTAATTTACTTTCGATATAATTTTGAGATACTTTAATTCTAAAACAAAAATATTATAAAAAAATTAAAAATTTAAACTTGTCAAAATTGTAGTTATTAATATAAAATTTTCATAAAATAATTTTATTAATATTAATTACATAACATTAAAATGATTCAATAATAAAAACTTAAACTTAAAAAATAATAAATAACAATCAACATGCCATATTTAATATTCACACGACATGTAATAAATTAAATAAAATTTTTAAAATTTTTACAAATCATATTCACAAGAATAATATTCTCATAAATATAATTTTTAAGAATAAAAAATTTATTTATATATCAAACGCCCTTCAAAAGAAATAAATAAATTTTTTATTAATAGAATATAAATAAATATATAAAAATAATATTAACATAAATTTTTAAAATTAATTTTATATAATAAACATTTAAAAAAAAAAGAATCTGATAGAACCTTATCTTTTGCAAATCAATAGTCACAACTCACAACTACCAATAATACCAATTAGTGCGAGAATGACGTAAAGTGGTTTACGGTAGTCTACCCACCACGCTCGGTAGCAGAAGAATTAACAGGAATCATGATATGGATAATCAATCACACAATTCTGGTTTGCGTTTCATTTAATGAAGCGTACCCTTATTTATTTATAACCTATAATAACCACACAATTCTGGTTCTAGAATATTTCCCCCAGAGTCCGAGTGGGCCATGGTGGGTGTAACTCAAAAATTCAAAACTCTGCAGAATCAATTATATGAAAATATAAATTAGACTTAGCTATCATTTTTTATATTTTTATTTTTTAACATTTTAATAAAAACAAATATATAAAAAAATTTAAAATATCATAAAACAATGAATTATAAAAATCATATACATATAATGCTTTAATTAAGAAACCTAAAATTAAATATATTAAAAAATATATTTATTTTCTAAAATAGTTTAAATCAGTACTCAAAATGTATTTATTTATTTAACTTTTTTAATCAAAAAAATTCCTCATAATTTAAAATTAGATTTTGTGAGTGTATTAAAATATGAATTAAATTATATGTTAAAATATTATTAACAAAATATAATACTAAATGTTCGATATTCATGTAGTACTGAACGAGCTGAAATTTAGGCTTACCCAACTTAAGAACCTAGGAAATTAAAGAGGAAAACCTCATAATTTTAATACTTGTAAAAAAAAGAGTACAATTTATGTAATTATAAAAATCTCAAGTGAGGAGATTGATATTAAGAAAGACCCAACGGAATTTAGGGTAACCCAACTCAACTTCTGAAATGGGCCTATCTAGTTGGGTAGCACACATAAGATCCAAATATCGCGTGGGCTGGACACAGCTCTACACTCTACACAAACGCAACACTCAGCAGCTTGCTTCTTTTTTTTTTTTGAACTTTTTTTTAATATTATATTATGAGTATATGACTGCGTTGTGTATAATAACACCCCTTTGTGCTTGGTGCGTTGTGCGTACCACTTCCACTCCTCAATTCTGTGGCTTCCACGATGGCGACTCTTACAGCTTCAGGATTTCCGAAAACCCCAACTTGTTCCATTATCAGAGCTCAGTCCCATGAATTCCCGGTTCTTGTATCCCCTCCACACTACAAACTCTTCCCACACACACGATTACTTCAAAAGAAAATCACAATTCCATTCGTGTCCAACCAATCCTCTTCCCCTGGATTGTACTCTGCCCAGAAATTCGATCTCACCGCTTCAAACGTCGACCTTGTTCTCGAGGATGTTCGCCCTTACCTCATCGCTGACGGCGGAAACGTCGATGTTGTCTCCGTTGAAGATGGCGTTATATCTCTCAGGCTCCAAGGTCCCTTCTTCGCTTCTTTCTCTCCAACTTCCCTTTTTCCCTCCTTTGTCTACTGTTTTGCTGTATGTTTTTATTTTTTTCATGTTTAGATCAGAAGGGAACCGATGAAAAGATTTTGTGTCTTCTTTTGGTTAAATAAGAAATTCTTGATTTCTTGTATTTGTTTCCTGACTAATAAATCATTGAAGTCTATTTCGTATATGAACTAAGAATATATGAAATGATCAGGACATGGAGACTAGGGATACTTAATTGATACTGATAGCAGCAAACATGCAAGTAACCAAATGACCAGATTTTGTTGTTCACTACTCCCATTGAGGAGAAAATGACTAGGAGGAAATATTACTACTTTTGGATGCAATCAAATTTAGCAAAAATAATAAAACTAGAAAAACAAAAGCACAAGGTTCTGGCAGATAAAATTAGTTGGTTCCACCCGACTTGCTGCATGAGTAGCATCAGTTACTGTTAAAGATACACAAGTAGTATTAATGAGATTTTGGCTGCATCTAAAATGTTGAACAGGAGCGTGTGAAAGTTGTCCTAGCTCAACGACAACAATGAAGATGGGGATTGAACGTGTACTTAAGGAAAAATTTGGAGATGCAGTGAAGGATATACGGCAAATATATGATGAAGAAAAAAGGGAGACAACTGTTGAGGTAAGTTTCTCCTTCTCCTGTCACCAGTCGATACTAATGAATCGAGTTAATAAAAACAATTTTGATGGTTGTGATACGTTTTACAATTTTAGGCTGTGAATAACCATCTTGATATCTTGAGACCGGCCATTAAGAATTATGGAGGCAGTGTGGACGTATTATCTGTTGAAGCAGGGGATTGCCGTGTGAAGTATGTGGGGCCCGACTCCATTGGTTCAGGAATCAAAGCAGCAATAAAGGAGAAGTTTCCAGACATTGTGAATGTTGTTTTCTCCAGCTAGGTTGGCTCATTGTTTCATCCTGTTCCATAAATAGTGTTTTAATTCCACTTTTTGGGATGTCATTTTGTAACATCGAAGTACAGAGGCCAGTATATAAAGTTGCTGTTATGTGCAGTTAAGAGTAAAACGTGGAGAGAAGCGATCAGCATCATCGCGGCTAGAGATAAATCACGCTAGCTGATTCAGCTGAGGATAGTGTTGAAAAATTAAGGCCATGCCATGATTAGGAAATCTTGTTAGTGAGAATGATTCAGAAATGGTTAATGTATCAGGTTCAGTGTTCCAGTCCAACAGCCAGAGCTGATTTACAAAAATACTATTGCCTTCATTTCTTGATGATGTTTTCACTGCCCGTTCCTATCATTAGACCTGAATTTCCATGATACATTACTTTTATTGGGTAAACAAGATTTGTCCTTTGATTGACAATTGCCTAGTTCTCTTGCATACAGTTAGGTACCCATCCTAGTTGCTCTCGGTTACTTTGAATGCCTATACTGTGTGGTTCAAAAAAGGCTGCAATTTGGCTGCCCGAATAGATTGATCATGGTAAACAAAACATACAGTTGCATTTTATTTCTAGGCTGACTTATCTATTTTGGCAGTATAAACTGTTCTGAACCATCGCGATAAATTGATTAAGAAAGGCGTATACACGAAGTAGCAAGTGATCGTCCATGTAACTAGTCCCTGCATCAAATAAACAATACAAAACCTCTGTTACAACTTCAAATTTATATATCGATGAATGATAATGTCAAGGTAGTACTGAAATGGTTTGTGACGACCCAATATTTAACCCGCGGAGTTATATAAGTCATTATCAAAATATCCAAGAAAGTCGATGACGTGCTTTTAAAGAAGAGGATGAACTATACCTGGCCAAAGACTTCGATATTGGCATGTGGATAGTACCAAAGATTGAAAAGCCTAAAAGAAGCAAAGAATAGATATTCGTTAAAAAGCTCCTCCTAATAGTTTACAACGGATCATAAGATCTAATGGGAAGGAAAAAAAAGCTTTACTTCATCAAGGGAATCTCGGCGAGTGGACAGGCAAGACCTACAATGCATGCTAGGGTGAAACCAGGCCATGTCCTGTCCAACAAAAACCATATAAACTCTGCTGCGGCAAATAGTACGTAGGCCTCAATGTTGTCTGCTATCCCGGCTTTGTAAATTTCAGCACTCAATTCAATAAAGAATGCCAGCAATCTACCACAGATAAGAGGGTGTGTATATATATGTAATATGAGCTTTACGGTGCAAACACACCTTAAAAAAATTGCAAATAGCAATAGCATAGTATTTAACTATTTAAAGACAATGTAGTGTATTCTTACATGAGTGAGGCAGTTGTTTTTGCTAAACTTCCGTGTTGAACCTTGTTGAAGACCCTTTCATCCAGATAGAGCTGGAACAGCCCAACCACGCAGTAAAACAACCCCAGCAAGAAGGGAACCTGGTAAGATCAATTTGGAGTGGAGATCAGATATCATTTAAGAAAGAGGGAAGAAGAAGAGAAGAGAAATGAAGAGGGAACTGAACCCACCCAGACGTTAGTGTGAAGGGGACCTATGTCAATTGACCCTGAATTGTACTCCTGGAGATGGACTCTTGAATGGAGTCCGTCGAGAAGGGGGCCCAGGAAGAAGCCTGTACCAAAAAGTGAAAGTGACACGGAAGGCCATGAAGTTGTAAGGCTTGTTGTGCTTTGTTGTCTCTGAGCAGAGTGAGGCTTAAGCAGATAAGATCGGGGTATTTTGTGGAGGGGATGACTGTGAAGGAAGGAGAAGCCCGAAGCAAGCAGGGATTGCATATTCTTCTTATCCGGGTAAGTATTAAGGGAAATTATTATCTTGGACTTTTTCTCTCCTTTTCTTTATACGATTCTTACTAGTTACTATGGAGGGCGAGCCGAGATAAGTTGAAAGTTGAAAGTATGTATGCCTGGAGAGGGGGGAAGAAGGAAAATGGAGGGCGAAAGGAGAAGAAATAAATAAAGATTGGTTATTGTCGTTTTATGATCATATACTCTGGAATTCACTGACTGCTTCTACAAGGTATGTTAACATAACATGTAGAGGAGGTAACGCTCAGGCAGTCGTGAATCAAAGTTACCTTAGATTACCTATCCATTCACAGTTTCTCCGAAATTCGAATATCAGCTTTCGATTAATTGATAGATCAGATGAAAATGGGGGTGCCAGTTATTATTCTTTTTATTATCATTATTGTAAAGTGAATACTTTTCAGCTGGAAATTTACGATTACTTGAGACCTTAACTGCAGAGATCCATTTCAGTGCTGTACCCAGTAACATACGTCAGTGGAATGGAACGAGTGCGGATCCACTAAATGCAAATTTTGATAAAATAATGAAGTACAAAAACAATATAAATAAACTTAATTTATTCATAATAAATTTTTATTTTACCAAAATTTATAGTCCATTAAAATTTATGAAAGTGTATCAACCAACATCGCAGTCAGTCAGTGAGAGGCTTTTACCACCAAAACCATACCTCATGTTCTGTTCCTGTAATACGCCTTTTTTCCCCTTTATTTTAAGCGTTTATTCGCTACAGACCAAATTTAACTCGGGAATTTTCGATTATTTAATCTGCGAGAAGCTTTACATGGAACCTTTACTGATCTCAATATTTGCATTAGTATTATTCCATTATACCAAGTCAAGAGGTTTTTATTCCCAGACCCCTAAGATTGGTTTGCAAGTATAAATTCTCGTGGTGGTATTGGCAGTCGTATTTTATTTAAAAATAAAAAATATTATTAGATACATATATTTGTCCATTTGCTATCAAAGATCAATATCCCAACGTCCCGAGAAATTCCTTAAAATAGCAGAGACTAAAAGGAAACAACGTGGTTAAAGAAATCCCGAGCTATCTGGGATCTTAGTTTTTCCTCAGGTATTTAGTGGGACATTCCATCACCTGTGAAAGATGCAAGATAATATGTTAGTTGATCAAAAAACACCCTACCACTGAGCGACATTTGCTTGCGATCCAAATTTCATAATCTAGCCTACATTAAACGTCCTATTAATTCTGACTTCTCATCCATAGTTTAAGGCTGATGACAATAAAGAAAAAACAAGAAAAATGTTTGAGGCTCAAACACTTGTTTGAAAAGGCACCATTTGCTCAAATTATTCCCACTCTGACATAAAAATTCCTAATGACGAGCTTGTTTGGTCAGAAACACCTAACAACCGCACAAAGCTTTACCAGCACAAAAATAACAGTTGAGCTCCTAGGGTGCAGTGTCGTAATACACATAAAAAGGTTCAAGATGCCAGTCCCCCGTCATTTATTATGCTCGGTTTTAAACTACACACTGACACTGGCAGCAATTAGTATAAATTGTAAGCAGAAGGAAACATAGAACTTCAGTTAGATAATCAGAATTTCTGGACGATGAGTTCACTGCTGCTTTCCAACCAATCCCTCATTAGTCATTCCCGTTAACAGAATTCTACAACTCAATATATTCTCTCACTACACCTGACAGTGAACATGCAAAACAAAACTTAGCATATACAATGAAATAGCAAGCTTTTCTATGCTGATTCTTACAAAGATTAACCCTCATGTATTTGTTTTTTAATAAATCTTCCTTACCACTGGACTATAGATCTGAGGCCTTTAATTTTCTAGGTCTTTTAGACTGAGCTGGTGATGATGGCGCCTCTGATATTCGTCCAGGTGCCTATATAAAAAAATAAAAACAGTTGCAAGTATCAACAATACTGTGTTGTGCACTTGTGTAAATGATCCAGAAAGAAGAAAAATGAAGAAAATAGGAATAAGATAAAAATGACTAAGCACCTTGCGTTTCTGGTCCCTTTTACCAACCCTTTCTCCTGAAATCACATTTATAAACATGGCTTCAACAATATGTAACTAAAGCCTTCATCAGTTAAAGAAAACTAGGTAGAAGGTGGCCACAAAATTTATATTACCTCCAAAACTCATAGAGTCTGGAATAAATGCCCTATCCTGATCCCCAAGATGATGTAAACGCTGTCAGTATATTCAGAATCACAAACTAGGTTTGGGAACTAGAAGAGTGTGCTTGGACAATCACAAACTCAATACAATTGAACCAATAAAGGGGAGGAATGAATCCCCCAAAAAAAATGTTTCCTAACCTTTGGTGTGCCAGGTGTTTCAGCGTAAGAACCATCACGAAGAGATGAACCTTCTGCCTCCTTATACTGCAGCTGAAACACATAGCTTACAAATAATTAAATGAAAGAAATCAATAATTCATTATGAAAGCAAGCAATTGTTGACACTAGTTAAGTTTTTAATTGAAAAGGCATTTTCAACTCCATTGGCATTCTGAGTAGAGAATGCCTATCTGCATAAAATAATAAGGCAATGATAAGTTGCAAATGGCAATTTGATCACAGAAAAACAAATACCTGTTTCTGCAGATTCAGCAGAGTTATTATTTCTTTTCTTAGTTCAAGATGCTCTGCACAAACAGCTTTGGTTGGAACCCTTGGTTTTAAATTAACCTGAAATCACAGGCGAAATTAATAAACAGCTACTTAATTGAGGATGTTCTGCACTTCACTACCAACAATAAACAGCTACTTAATGATTAAGATGGTCTTAGAAAGCTTATTATAAAAATCCACTCTAGTGTAAAACCCCAAAAAATGCCTTAGCTATGCAACAATTATAACATCTTAATCCAAGGGAAAGAAAAAACAAAACACACACATAAACATATCTGACAACCACTGTTGAAAAAATGAATACACAAATTTAGATAGAATTGAAAATCATAAATAACACAAGCAGGGAGTTTGATGCAAAGGAGGACAAGTAGATAAAAGACAATCAGGAAGAGGATCCAACTACAACTTGTCAAATTCACAATTATTAATCAGCGGCTTATACATGAACATGAGTGCACAAGGGATTAAATAGATGTATCTAAGCTGTGTTCAGGAAGTGTAAACAGACCCCAAGTTCTTGCAGTGTTTGCTCCACCCGTTTGATAGTTCGTAGTCCAGCAGATGAGCTTGCAGCTTGCACCATTTGCTCAAGTGCATATGTTCTCAGATACACACGAAGCTGAAATAATTCAGAGTCAGACTATGTTTTCAAGTATAGAAATTAACAGAATGTTGAAATTTGCCTCTATCATAGAATAAGTTACTTAAAATATAGTGATCAGTGATAGTAGATGCATTATCTTACTATGCGGAGGGATGCAAGAGTAGATGCATTATCTGCTGTTGATGTGGAAGGAACAACTGGTGATGGAATCTGAGCACTTGATGGAGTATCACCAGGGATAGCCCTCTCTGTAGCTTCTGCACCAGAATTTGATGCCGGTGCAACCTCAGACTCCTCGGCAACCTAAAACATGTAGAAAATCAAGCACATGATATCATCTACCACACACTTAAATGCGCGTAAAAATCATATATATAGATTCGTATATCCAATGAGTTTCATTCCCAAATTTGATAATAATAACCCCACAAATGTTGGTTCAATGCCCGCCCGTTTTTACATAATTTTTATCATCAGTAAAGATGAATAAATTATCAAGACATATTAGAACACAACTGTGTGTAACTTACCTCAGTGCAAACCATAAAGTGGTTACCAGTAAAATTTTATGACATGCATAAATACAAGAATTAGAAACATTCCTCAATTTTTCAGTTCAAGGGAATGACAAGAATTAACCAATAAATCATAATTGGTTAATATGAAACATGAGCTTGATAACAAGTCCTTCTCTTCATTTATAACTCAGAATTTTTTTAAAAAAATTGAAACATGCATCAATACCTTGGCAGGCATGCGTGACTCAGTTATTCTTTTTGCTTCAGCAAGTACCTACATAAAATTAACCACAGTAGTACACAGCAAAACAGAATGAATAGTTAACAAGAGAATGGAAAAGTTAAAACCTCCTGATCTTTTCGCTCTTGTTGCTTTGTTTGAGAGAGGTACATGGACAGTGCTCGTTTCCGCTCTACCTCTTGTGAAACATTATATGGTTCCTACAATGAGGCAAATGGACAGAAACTGAAACCTTGTGGTGTCATGATATTCAACTTTCATTTTACACCAAAGAGTCGTCCCAGAAAGAAGATAGAAGGACTTGAAAAAAAACACATAATAACTCCATAGGGGTATTATATTAAGTTTAATGCACCTTAACCAAAGGATGCGCCGCAACATCACCAGGAGATGGAGCTCTAGCAATTAATATAGCCCGAGATACTACATAATGGCACAATAGTCATCAAGAAATTTAAATATTAATAACTATGTTCCACTTATATAGCCTATAAACAGCTAGTTAAACCATAAAACCCAAACTATGAAATGGACGTGAAAATTAAATTTAGTGGAGACCAGAAAAATATAGATCAGTAAATAAATAGACAAGTACCACTATAGTATCGGTCTTTCAGTTCCTCTATAGTTCGAGATGACAGAAACCTGTCAGCTATCACAACGAACCGGAGATCAAACCTCTCACACAAGTCAAACAGTTGATCTGTCTCTTCCTTGGTCCACATCTACATGATTGAAATATAACAGAAGAACGTAATGTGCTTTATTCATCATAAAAGAAAAGGATATAGGATACATTGTTAGAATGTTAATATCTGTCAACTCTCAAAAATTAAAAAAAAAAATTTACACAGGTGAAATTATGGATAACAAAATATGTAATTGCAAAGTCAAGATCTGTCCAGATACAATCCCCATCAATTAACATCAAATTTGCCACACTCATTCACCACTTATCATCATCTCCTCCTGGTCTACAAATCACATACCAATGCTACGAAAATTAGAGACAAATCTCAGTTCCAATCCTTGAAAGCTGAAAGGAAGTTGAACTATGATGGATATGAACAGCTATCCCAGGTCAACAATCATTTTAAATAGAAGTTATAAAACTACAAACAATACCCAAAAATTTAAAAGGCTTCATCTCAACAATTTTCAATAACTTTACTCAGAATTATTCCACCAATATCAGGTAATTAGCATCAGAAAAAGCAAAATAAGCATTTGACAAAGATTTTACCATAACAAACCAATCCTACAAAAATGCTAAAAGGTCCTTTGCCCTCTGACATCCAATTCTCTAATTTATAAAATTTTGAAAATTTGTAGTATTGCCATTGGAGCAATCCCAAAGATAAAATTATTTAGAATTTGCACTACAGTATGATTCTTACAGGATCTGTCAGATACTTTTCGTACTCCTCATCTGTGTATTTGATAATGTCTACAGACTGCACCACAGCATTAGAAATAACATTCAATGATAAGAAGAAACGTTGCTGATTCATGCTGACCTCAAAAATAGGAATGACTTATAATGAAAATCACACATGATATAACCATGCACTTGCATTTACCTTGTTATATTTGGCAAAAGAATAGTCCCCAGTTGGTGGAACACCATTTACAACTCGGACCTGAAACACAAGGCACACATAATGATAATTTCAGTGCTCACAGCTGCCATAAATTTACACAGAAATTAAGAAACAGAACTTACCCAATGATAAAGTTGAAGATTATCTTTGCGAGCAGAGTTTGTGAAAGGAAGCCACTGCCAAGTAATCTGAAGGAAGTATCCAAAGCATGTCATAAGTAGCAATGACATCATAAATTAACATTTCCAGTCAACAAAAACATTTTCTAAGTTATGAAAACTGTATCGGAGCCTGGAAAAAACATAAAATGATTCATTATAGCATGCAACAAGACAAAGTTTTTAAAGGCAGAACAACATTAAGTATTTGGCATCCTTTTTCTCTAAATGGTTTGACAGCATTATCTAATAGGCATAGAAACTAAAAATGCAGAAATAAAACAAAGACTGAGACCTACTGTATAAAAAGTAAAAGGAAAAAAAAATCTCAACTAGTGTAAAACTCCTCAGTGCATTCATTTATCAGCATAATTAAGCATGCAAAGCTTTCTTACATGTTCCTCTAGCATAGCTCCTTCAGTTGTAAAAATTAAGCATTAAAGGCGTAACCACCTGAAAGCATAGACTACATTTGCGTGCTTCACTCCTAAATCATGGTCACAATATATAAATTAGAAGCCAAGTTGAACTAGTTATGTATATTGCCATGACTCCAATGAAAATAAGAAAGCTGCTTTTTCAGATCTCAGTTTTGTTAATACTATACGAGTGAACAACTCAAAAGTGCCAACAAACAAGTAAGGAAAAAAGGATAGCAAATGACACGGCTAAAAAAGGGGGGGAAAAAAAAGACAAACAAACGAGAGAACCTTCTCATCTGATGGAGGCCTCTTCTTCAATTGAGACGAATCAATTGCAGGCATAAGAGGTGCCAAACCACCTGTAAGCGCATACACCTACAGAGACCCGAACAAGACTAGGTCAAATTCACTAAACTCCAAAGATATGAACATGAATTATTTATAAAAATAAAGGAAGGGGGGATTAGATACCTCCCGTGAAATGCCATCTGGTTTTCTCTGTGAATCTTTCTGGGGTCGAGACTTTTTCTCTTGAATTGGCAAAGAAGTTTTGGGCAAACCTAGGATGTCCTTGGCATCCATAAGAGATTCCTGGGAAATGTAGTGCTACAATACTTCAACTTCTTCGATTAAAAAATGTTAAAATTCATAATTCACAACTCAGAATGTCCAATTAGGGTTTCTAATTTGACCCAAAATTTCGTTCTCCCAACATAATTGATTTGAGGTTCCCTTTTCCTTTTCCCGAGCGCAAAAGCTTTGATCACGAGGAATCAACGTCTTCCAAAAATTTCAATTTTCAGCTGCAGGTGAAGCAAATAGAAGATGAGGAGTTTAGTACTTCAGATGCAATGCTGTGTTCATACTACAGACTTCAGATAGCCACGACGCTGTAAGAACTACGATTGTACGAACCGTTCTCCCTCCAGATTTAACTTGTTTTGTGGGGTACCTTCAGTGTGCCAGTAAAACGACGTAGTTGTTTAATCACAGGCTTCAAGACCTCTATATATATATATATATATATATATATATACAATTATTAATTTATTCAAATTTTAAAAATAAATAATTTTTATTAATATATACAATTACATATCCTCAATCAATATAAGCTAAATAAATTATTCTTTCACAAACATTAAATTTCAGTTGGGGACCTATTGACTATTGTTGCCTTTAATATATTTTTAAAAGTTAATTTTTTTAAAAAATAAAGTCTTTTAAAAGATTTTTCTTTCATCAAAATAATTTATTTTTTGGAAGAGCGTTGAATTTAATCCCTATATAACACACTTATAAGGAGATGTAAGGAGTCTTAACTGTAACTAAACTCTGAATAAAGTATAAATACTAATGGTGCAAACAAAAAAATAAATAAATTTTCTCAAAGTAACATAAAAGAGTCCAAGTAACTGTTAACTTATTATCTAAATTATTTTAAGAGATATTTTCTCGTAAAACATAGTCATTTGCATTTAGAAGAATTGTTAAAATAACCATATTTTAAATGAGAAGTGTTTAAATTGTGTTGTTTAAAGGAAAAATGTTATCTGTACAAGTTTATGTCATAAATTAATAATTATATAAAAATGGTTAAAAGAATAAATTAAGATAATTTATTTTTAAATATTAAAAAATTTATATATAATATATTCTCTCTTTTTTTATATAAAAAATAAAATATAGTATAATTTATTTCAAAAATAATATATTAAATTTCATCAATTTTTATATTAAAAAATTTTCATATATATTTTTAAATTTAAACTAAAAAAAATAAAGTTAAAATGAATAAAATTAATTCAAATTTAGGTCTTGTACATATAAAAAATGACTTAAAATCTCTTAAATATAATTTGTGCAAGAAACTCTAATTTATTATATTTTTTATTAAAAAACAACTACCCTTAAGTAAAATACATAAAACCTCTCTAAATTTTAGTTACTATCCAAAATATTCTTAACAATTTTTGACCATATGTAAACAAATTTTTAAATTTCTAGTCTTGTACAAAAACAAAATACAACTTCAACTTATTTGACATATGTATTATCTATTAAAATTTTAGATGAAAAAATTAACACAAAATTTCTTGCATAAAATTTGAAATTTGAGAAATTTTAGGTTGAAATTTATAATTAAGTCATCTACGTATCACATATAGTTTATGGGAAGTATGTGTATTTCAGAAAAAAAAACAAATACTTTTCTTTGGATTTTTGTTAAAAATCCATAAACTTATCTCTTTTTTTTTTTGAAAATTAAAAACTTACCTAAGTTTGATCGGCGACGTCTGATACGTGGTTAAAGGCAGGAAAGGGGATTCGTGAGACAGTGGAAGAAGGAAAGAAGAGTGACAAAATATGGAGAGCTCTATTTGGACGAAAGATTATGAATTGGCATGAAGAAACGTGGCAACCACAGGAAGTAGTTAGCATGAGTAGTTAAAGTCACGTGGGAGTAGTTGGATGGTTAGACAAAGGCAGTTTTACGTTACGCTTTTACATTGCATGTATAAATAAGCTGAAGTAGAATTTGTGTAGGGATATATGTTGATTGTGTAGTCTAATGACCAGGAGTTGCCTTCACTCGAAGAAGGATTTCTATCTGTATATTTTCCAACTTCTATTTGGAATCTGATACAGTTCTTCCACCTACTTCATTTCTGTCTTCTCCATTTTTCTCTCCTTTCTTTCGGTTTGGAATAACATGTAACATTGGTGCTCTCGATACCTCCATGTTATCATAATTGCTTTGCAGTACAGAGTCTCTAAATACTTGCAACTTCTTTTTCAAGTTCTTGCTAGCTGTAAGTGTTAAGAAACCAATAACATGATCTAGCTCACCACAATGAATTTGAACTTGAGTTATAGCTTGGGCATTGTCAATATGATACGAAGAATAAACCCCATAAGTAACTACAATAGCATTTTCTGATGTAGAAAGATTAAGTGGCCTATCATTCAAGATAAGAACAACTAAATCATTGTCTAAAACATGCTTAGGTAGCAATGTTTTGTTACTAGCTACATCATATCCTCTTTGGCATTCAAAACCATCATCCATTCCTTTGTTAATCTGATTCAGGCCAAACCTAGGAATGCAACAACTCTTGAGTCTTCCTAGCTGATGCTGACTCTCCTTTCTTTCATTTTCATTCTTCAACTCATTCCTTGTATTTAAATCCTCCTCATTTGCATCTTCTTGGAAGTCTTCAAACTCCGTCATGCTCACTGCAACACTATTGTAAGCATGATCTTTTTTAGATGCCATAGCCAACCCAACCTCAGCTACACTGGTATTTTCCTCATTTGCATCTTCTTGGAAGACTTCAAACTCAGTAGGTGCTTCAACGTCCTGAATTTGTACTTCCATTACTGACTTTTGAGATTTAGTCTTGTAATTTTCTTCCATTACGCACAATAAGTCGCTGCCACAGACTTCAAACTCAGTAGGCATTGATTTAACCTCATCCCATTCTTGACCATACATTTAGTTCAACCTTGAGGACAAGGTTGTTTTCAAAGGGGATGGTATTGATACGTGGTTAAAGGCAGGAAAGGGGATTCGTGAGACAGTGGAAGAAGGAAAGAAGAGTGACATAATATGGAGAGCTCTATTTGGACGAAAGATTATGAATTGGCATGAAGAAACGTGGCAACCACAGGAAGTAGTTAGCATGAGTAGTTAAAGTCACGTGGGAGTAGTTGGATGGTTAGACAAAGGCAGTTTTACGTTACGCTTTTACATTGCATGTATAAATAAGCTGAAGTAGAATTTGTGTAGGGATATATGTTGATTGTGTAGTCTAATGACCAGGAGTTGCCTTCACTCGAAGAAGGATTTCTATCTGTATATTTTCCAGCTTCTATTTGGAATCTGATACAGTTCTTCCACCTACTTCATTTCTGTCTTCTCCATTTTTCTCTCCTTTCTTTCGGTTTGGAATAACATGTAACAACGTCCCTTTGCCTTGAAGACGTTTAGGGCTTAAGGCCCATTGGTCTCAACCAACAAAGAAAAATAGGACCCGGAAAAGACATGGGGCCGAGAGTTCATCAGGATTCTAGTGGTGTAGTTCACTGTACACACTTTTTTGTTGTTTTTGCTTTTTCCTTTTCGGTCCTGCTGGTGTAAACCGTAAAATTCATAGTATTTCTTATTAAATTTGTTTATAAAGAAGTAAAAATTTAAAAAAAATTCTAAATGGACAATTATTATTATTCATTTTTTTGTGTAAAACTATTAATATTTAGAAATGTATTAAATTATGAGTAATATAACTCAAATAATTAGTTGAGGTCCGTAAATATAACTCATATATATATATTTAGATCACCTAAGCTACATGTAGCAAATAGACTATGACTTGGAATGATAAGATCAAGTAATCTACTCTTGTTTGGGCGGGAGCAAGCAGTGATGTTTTCGGGAGTCAAGTACTCAAAAACATTACGATAAAGAGAAAAGGACAAAATTATATGTGACATAGATATATATTATCAAAACTTTGTAACAAAAACACAATATGAAAGATTGTTTTTAAAAAGAGACGTCGACATATATTATATAATTATTAAAAAAATACAAATACATATATACATTTGAAATAAAAGAGTGTATAAAGTGAACACAATGGAAGTTGGGATGATCAGGAGCGTATTTTGTGGAAAACCCTTTTGTGATTTGTCATTAGGCAGTTGGACTTTTTTTGTTCTTGGGAAGGGATTATATGTGTGTGTGTGTGTGTGTGTGTGTATGATTTGCGAATGGCATTAAGTGACATTGGTTATTAATGTTCAGATACGTCCATTTGGTAAACGCCATACACATGGAGGGTGGTTCACACACTTGACACCGTACGTACACCTTCACAAGTAATATAGAGTTATAAAAATCACCAATTGCACCAAAAAGCTCATAATGAAAGGAGCAAATAAAAGTCAAAGCTAAACTCCACAAACTGTGGGCCTCGTATATATATGTCCTAAAGTTTGATATATAATATCTGCAGCGGCAAGCTAGCGTTGCTTGCTGACTGGAGTCCACTTCATAAGCCACAAACAGCAACACTCCAAATATCAGCTTCACGCCATTCATTAATTCATCATTCATCTTCAATGTTTTGGAACTCTTCCAGGTACACCTCCACTTCACTTTGTCTCATTTTGATTTTTTTTTCCTCCATGCTCTATATTTTTTCTTCAATCTCTTTCCAACTTAATGAGGGAAAATATGATCTCTAATTTTTATACTTAATTATTAGACGTCAAGTTCTTGCATATCTTATATCTAATTACGTACCGTTTATATATCATTTTGCTGTTTTATTTTTGCTTGAAACCAAAAACTCATTCATTTATAATAATCTATTTAATTATATATTCTCATTTGTCGATAAGTAAATGGCTGAATCTGTTGTTATTCTTCATTCAAAATTTGGGACAATGTCGGCACGGAGAGAAAACATAAGAATAATTCAATAAAATGATTGTTAAAACATATATATATATATATTGACGTTGTATTTAATTTTAAACTACAATTTTTATCTCTTGTTGTTCATTAAGGTAATGAATCAAACTGTTACTACGACTAGTGAGATGATTCACAAAAGGTAGAGAGTTTTAGTAAAGAAAGTAACACGTAAAGCATTAATTGGGCGAGACAATAATGGCCCTTTCTACGTCCACAGAGGGAGTAAACGAAATGTGAATCTATTAGTACGTCTTAGGATTGTTATTTGGTTGCTAATGGTGTTATGTTGAGGCCTTTTGGAATTCTAAACAACTCTAACAAGCAGCTATGTACATTTCAGAAAAAAAACAAAAAGACGCTGGCTAAATTAATCTTAGACTTAAATATAAGCAAATTAAAATAAATCTAAACCTAAATAAAATATTTTATTCAAAATCTGAATTATTAAACATTCAAAATTATAAATAAATTACAAATTACTCTAATTATAAACAAAAATTACAAGCTCTAACATCTAAATAATAATAATAATAATACGGGTCCAGAATTTCTAAATTTTAGAAATTATATATTTTAGTGTGAGTTTTTTATTTTTTAAACTTTAAAAAAATTTATTATTTTTCGTATTTAAAAAATTCAAAATCATTAAAATCTTAATGTAAGTATGAGAGGTCCATTTTGAAATTATTTGATCCAAATAAAATTGGAAGCCCAACCCAAACAAATAGAAAAAAGACAAATTAAAAATAGGTGAAATTTTGGAGGCATTGAAGAAGCATTGTTAGCTAGTATTTGTCGAAATTGAAAAGGGAATAAATTCAAGAAGTGAGAGCCCCATAACCATTAAGGAGAGTGATAAATGATATGACCTAATGCAAAGCAAAAATCAGGAAAAGGAGCAAGGAAGGATAGCACATTTTTTTACAACATTATTATATATATATATATAAAAATGTGATACCAAATCCCAAATTCCCAATGTACTTTTGTAAGCTGTCTTTGTCAAAGGGGAAGGTGGTGCAGAGTGCAGATGGCTCACTGTCGTTCTCAGTAGAATACAAATACACCAAAAGGAAGAGTCAATTTTGTTGGACGGCGGATTGCAGAAATGAGAATCCATTTGCCAATCGGACTTCTCGAGTTCTCTGCACAGCAGCTACACTTATATATATATATATATATATATGTATGTATGTGTATGTATATGTATATGTATATTTATTTATTTATATTTAGATTTATATAATATACAGAGTAGCGGTGGACTCCACTTGCTTGCGACTTGCTAGCCTAGAGAACTATATTATATATAAGATTGAAGAGGAAAAGAGCGTTTTTGTCTCAATTTGTTACAAAATATTATATTATTGCATGCATATATATATATATATATGTATAATCAGGATCCTTATAAGCCAATATATATATAATATTAGCAAGTAGGGAAGTGATTTACGTCAAAAACATGGAGCATATTCCGTTGGTGATGAGTTAATTGGTAATTGGTGAGCTCGCAGTTTTGGAGTGGGGGGAAGAGGGGCAGGTGTAGGACATGGGGTCCCAACAATTAAGTATTCAGTATTCATCCTCCATTATTGCTCTGTCTCATTCAACCACTGATTCACATGCCTAACTCCCTTCCTTCCTTCCTTCCTTCCTATTCTTATTAACCATTTCCATATTCAACTTTTCAACATTATTTTCTTTATTTTAGTTTCGAGGGTAGTGAATTTATGTGTATGACGACATAAAATATCACAAGTGAGTTGAGTATCAACAGTGTTGCTTCAATTATCATTGACCGTGGGATTAATTCTGAGGTGAAATTATAAGACAAAAGAAATTAAAGTGGACCCCTGAAAAAGGTTTATTCTTTTTTCAATCATCTACGCAATCATTCAATCCATGAAAATTTTAAATTAAAAAGAAATTAACCAATTAAAATAGGACAGGTCTTAAGAAATTTAAAAAGCAAAAGGTCGGTTCATAAAATCATTTATTTAATGAATATAATATTGCAGTAATTAATTGGTGTTGTATTGGTGTGCATGTTTAGTATTTAGTGTTGAGGCCGACGCCCATGCCGGCCTTCCCCATTAAGATATGGGTCCTGCTTACGCGACAGTGAGCCCTCAATTTTAGGCAACGACCGCTGTCTCAGCACCATTAGTCAATAGATTCTTTTTTTCTATTTCTTCAATATACTAATCATAATTCATAATAATAATAATAATAATAATAATAATAATACTAATTTCCTCTTTCTTCCTGGCATCAACTTCCTACATTTATTTTTATTTTCACAAAAATACACAAATTTTCATTTTTTTTCCTATTTATATCTTCTCCTTAACTTTTTATCCTCTTCACTCTATATTCTCCCTACACTCTATTTCTCAATCTTTGCTAAGTAATACTAGGTGAAAATAATGTTATAATATATCATGATTAATTTTGGAAACTCAAATCATTCACAAACTCCAATTATATATTATCCATTAATTTATGTCGACCGTATGCAGAAGTGAACGTGAGATTTGGATAAGAGATACATGCATGTCGTCTCTTCAATATTATTCGGCCGCAACTCGAAGGAAAATGGACATCAAACCACTTAGTTTTATATTTATTGATCAGTGTGTCCACTAAAAATTGAATAGCAACTAGCGTTGTAACCAGGATCTTGTTTGTACCCTTATCCACTCAAATTCATTAGAAAAGTGCTAGTGCCATTTTTACTAATTAAATTGAAAAATTAATATTTATTTTTGTTCCACTAATTAGTTGTTTGGAAATGTAGAAAAAAGGTACAAAAATCCAGGGAAGAGAAGAAAAATGAAAAAATAGTTCCTTTCATGCAATCTAATTAATTTATAATTGAACTTAGGTGTTGGGTTTGCAGTCATAGACCATGGAGTTTTACTAATGCAGGTAAAAGTGAGGTTAAGGTACGCGCGCAGATCCTCAAGCAAATTAAACATATAGATTCCTTCCACGTACAAAACACATCCATATCCCAAATTACTTTGCTGAACAAGTCACACATATAATGTCAAACTATAGAAAGGAACACAACGAGATTGAAGCTTTATTAATGTATTACATCTCCATCCATCATCACCATTCCTTTTCATTAGTCTTTTTTCTAAATAAAGCAAAAGCAACCCTTTGCCTATACCTTGAATTTAATTATTTACCATTTCTTCAATTTATTCCGCAATTTGTTTTTCCTTGTTTTCCCAGATTGATGAGTAATTGAAGTTAATTTTAGTAGAGAGAAGAATAAAATTAATGTGCATTGTCATTTGGATATGACAGGCAAGTGTGGTCTGGTTGACAGGGAAAGGGGTAAGAAAGATGCATGACTCAATCAAGATTGGGAGAAAGTAGTTGGTTGAATCACATCAATGATGTATTTTCGGTAAGCACAAGACTATAAGTGATTAATTATAAATGATCAGTGGCAACTAAATCCTGTGAATAGGTTTAATTTCTTCATTCATTCTCTTACTGTTGCTTAATTTCTTTTATTTTGAGCCAAAATTAATAAGCTACATCTCGGCAGTATGAATAAAAGGACGAAAAAGATTTTTGTTTTTCAAAAAAAAAAAAAAAGTTCTGCGTAATATTTGGTGGTGAGACACATGAGGGGATTGGAATAACGTGGTCCAAATTAAAGCAGACAAGCCACCCCCCAAATTAATAATAAATTCAATAAAACATATTGGCACTGCCACGCCCAACAGTTGCCACGCAATGGCTGCTAAATGTCCACATAAAAGGAATAATTAATGTTTTATGAAATGAATGAAAGTAATTGCATGTATTAATTGAGTTATATAAGACATGTGAGTAATTAATGAAGGGATTGAATTACATATATAGGAACATGTCTCAACAAAAACCGCCTGAGAAACAAAAAGGAAATCCGACAATCTCTTCTGCAAATATCATAAAGAGTAGATTCCTAGTTTTCTAGTTTGCGAACACATACCCAACATCATCCGTGCTCACTTTGACCTTGTACATTAATTGCTACTCAATACCCCCATAGAATACCTGTTTACATATATTGAAAAAAAAAAACAAAAAAGAAATGAAACAGCTAGCAGAGGCAAATTAAAATTGAATGAAAGGCAACAAATAGCTAGGCTATGACCATTTTTACACCAAATGTAAATGCAGTGTCCTCTCAGTTGCCTCCAATATCACATCTACAGTTGTGTGGTTGTTGAGTCCTTCTTGTCCTTTATGTAATTACAATACCGTATTTATTTTCCCCCACTTTTTTGCTGCACCGGGTGTGTGTGTGTGTATTTCCCTTCCGACTTGACTTGGGATTAATTCCTTCTAGGCTTCTATTTCTATCTATCAATTCAAAAGGCTTCCTTTTTCATCTCATTTTACCCATCTTGGATTGAATCATCCAAAAGTCCACGCCTGCTTCATTGAACATCCTCAACTAAATCAATTCCTTAATTATTATATTCACTAATTAATTAACCATACACACCCATCTTTGTCTATCCTATTATTTAATTTCATCATAACTCTGTCACTGTCTCTCTCTCTCTCTCTCCTCCTCCTCCAATTCTTCCTCCCCCTCCCTTATATATATATATATACAATGCCACCTTGTCCAACCGTAACTATCCCTATTCCCTCCTCAGTTGTTTTCCGTATATATACCAATTTGGTTTGTGTGGCTATATAGCAATGGTTGTGCCTTCTTCAACATGCATGATGATGAGAAGCAAGAAAACAAATGCTGTGGGAATTCCGACGATCGACCTTTCCATGGAAAGGTCAGAGTTATCGGAATTGGTGGTGAGAGCCTGCGAACAATACGGTTTCTTCAAGGTGGTGAACCACGGTGTGCCAAAGGAGGTCATATCCAGACTGGAAATGGAAGGAATTGAGTTCTTTTCCAAATCCAGCTCAGAGAAGAGACAAGCCGGTCCAGCTACTCCTTTTGGCTATGGCTGCAGAAACATTGGCCCCAACGGCGATATGGGTGACCTCGAGTATCTTCTTCTTCATACAAATCCTCTCTCCATCTCTGATACTTCTAAAACAATCTCCAACAACCCTACCCAGTTCAGGTACTACTACTGCTTCATTCATTCATTCTTCAAACCAACTTTTAATTCACTGTCGTACTACTCTTGTAATATTCATTGTTAATTAATTAATAGAATAATACAGACATATATTTATAAGTTATTTAATTAATTAAAATGAATTGAATTGAATAGACATGTATTTATATATAGAGAATTGGGGTGGGGGACAAGCCATTCTGTTTGTGTTTCTTATATGCCAAGCAGGATGGCGGGGTCTGTGCTGAGTCTCTGCTGAGTATGACAAAATTAAATTTTCCTTTTATTCATCATGGTAACGTTTGAACCAATTTGAAAATGTGAATCATTCTGGGGTTACTGACAGTTGGCCTGTAAACTGGAGACTTTATATTAACTCATCACGCTTTCTAATCCTATCCTTGCTAGACAAGGACAGATACCTTCAATTTTCTCCAAAAGGAAATAATACAGCTTCACACTTCATTTAATAATTAAGTTGAATAGTGCCATACCTTACTATTTTTGAATTAATTTATACTATATATAGTATACTTGATTCCATGTTGCTGAATCGTTTACGTGATCCCGACTTCTATTAATTAAATACTTTAATTTTGGGGTCCTCCGTCTAGGTTTTCGCTGACCAACTTGATGATCTCTTCTATTTATAATTAATTATTTGATTGACTCCGTCTACCCTCTTGATTCCTTTCAGTATGAACCTTACATACGCCTCTATTTTTTAATCAATTAAATAACAATGTAGAGTTGAAAAGGTTTGTAGTAACACGTGCACTGACTACCAAGGAAATGGGCTGCTTGTTTCATTCAATCTTTCATTAATAGCATGAATTTTAGTTCTAAAGTAAAAATCAAATCAAATTGCATATATATATTTTTGCATCCTTTATATATATACGAAGCAGTAATATTTAAGTATGTGTAGTACATAATTAATTTATGACACATGAAACAATTATGAGTTTTGAAACATATATATTAATGGATCATGACGTTATAATAAATTAAAGAAAGAAATGGAAGGAATCTGCAATAATTCTTGATTTCATTTGACCTGTAAACTTAAGGGCTTTGATATCAAAGGAGAAACACTAGATATTCTGTTTAGTGTAAAGTTTAGAGGGGGAGTATGAGAAGAGACAAAATAACTAAAACAGATTCAGTGCTGTTTAAATATTGGTGTTGTCCGTGCTATCTGTTATAATTTTTTTATTTACATCAAAATGATGTTTTGCTCTTAAATTACCAGAAAGAAAATTTAAAGAGACAGCATGGATAGCACTGGATTTGATTTGCAAAATAACCTGGGATTTTTTTTTGTGGGGAAGTGAGAATAGCAGTAATAGTGTGGTCTGAATTACATGACAAGGAGAGATATAGTTAATTGTTTTTGGGAGAAGAGGTCCACCGACACAAGGCATAAAAAAAAAAACAAATAAATTGCACGAAAAGCATATAGCACATCTTGGGGGTTGCTACACGCATTGCTTTTTGAAGTCATTGGTGTTGGCGACCACAATGTAAGTAGTACTGTAGTGATATTCTTCAAGAAAATGATATACAAATCACAACCATTACTCTTGGCCTTTTGTTTCTAAATCATGTGAATTATGTAATTAATGTCTGCATTGTTGAATAATTTAATGGAATGTGGTAATTAAGAGTTTGGCATAAGACAAGAAAATGTAAATGATAAAGGTGGGGACAGAAAAGGGGAAAAATACATTGGGTTATTTAATTAATTAAGGAGGACACAAGTACAAGTTGGGAAACACTTCGGGTGTTTGCGTTGCGTAGCTAGCATGCAGATGCAGTGGACCCCTGTTTAATTTGTAGAATGGTGAATTGTACTACTTTTCCTAGAATTCCGGTGGCGCAAGCGAGCATAGCATAATTTTGCTTTGAGAAAATGGAAGAAATGAGTGAGAAAGGAATCGATAAGATGAGGATGAAATAAAAAAAAATGGGGCACGTATGTTTTCCCGGTATTATTGAAGATAACAAAGTAGAGTCCATGTCGACGTCAGCTGTTTGAGTATGTGCTGAATTTGTTTGGTATTGTGAAATGCAGCTGTGCAGTGAATGATTACATAGAAGCAACGAGGGGAGTAGCATGTGAGATTGTTGATCTAGTGGCGGAGGGACTGTGGGTCCCGGATAAGGTCGCCCTGAGCAGCCTCATCAGAGACGTCCACAACGACTCAGTGCTAAGAATCAATCACTACCCTCCTACTCCCACCAATAGCAACAACAATTGGGACATTAATAGCAGCACCATCGGGTTTGGGGAGCATTCTGACCCTCAGATCTTGACAATCCTACGCTCCAACGACGTCGGGGGGCTTCAGATCTGTACCCACGACGGCTTGTGGATCCCTGTCCCTCCAGACCCCAATCATTTCTTTGTCATGGTTGGTGATGCCCTACAGGTTGGTCCTGTTCCTTAATCATATTATCCGAGAAATTAAATTAAATGAAATGAAATTAAATTAATTTTAATGAAGGTGATGACAAATGGGAGGCTGAAAAGCGTGAGGCACAGAGTATTGACAAACACACGGAAGCCAAGATTGTCAATGATGTACTTCGCAGCACCGCCTCTGAGCTCATGGATCACTCCCCTCCCCAACATGGTCTCACCCCACAATCCTTCTCTATATAAGCCCTTCACTTGGGCTCATTACAAGCAAGCCGCCTATTCTCTCCGACTCGGTCACTCCAGACTTGACCTCTTCAAGGCTAAACACACTGACACTCATCTCCTATCTCCTTCTCCTCAACACTTCCATTATTCTTTTTCCAATATTTCTAATTCCCACCCCACCACTAATTAATTTCTTACACAAGCACATATAGTTTCATACCCCGCCCCCCTCCTTTTTCTTTTTTATTTGTTTTTGTAATTTCCCCTCTTTAGGTGTAGAATAGTTTTTAGTGTTAAATCATCCCTTCTAGGTATATATTTTTTGTAATTACTATATTTCTTAGCAAAAAGAAGGTCCACTTAATTAGTTGCTTCTCGCTACTGTGTCCCACTGTTGTTATAGACAGGCAACAATTGAAGACATTCAAGGCATCTATCATGGAAATACAACAGTTAACTTATCCTATACATTATGAAATGATGGCAATGAAAATGATTAAAATTTCATTTGGACCCCTTGAACCAATCTATTATTGGATAATTCAATAATTGAAACCTAATTTAATTAACCCATATGGAGATGGTCAAGAAGGTTTCATCTTAAAAAAATCACAAAAATTAAGCGGATCCCTGTCTTTCCTCATCAAATGCATTGTGGCAAGATTCCGTTTTAGATCAGTTATTCAAGTACGCATGCAGCAATTGTTGACACGCCTTGATTACTTTAATGATTTGATTAGGTATACCTAGGAAAATAACATTTTACCAACTTGTCATCCTTTAAGGCTCGTACACTTATGAGAAAGGGTTTTTGTGTCATCGCCATTTGACCATTATTTGTTGGAGAGTTAAATAATAAATAGCAGTGATGCAGACATTTCCCCCCAATAAGAAGAAAGAGAAACAGAGATATGTCATATGTATAACTACATCCAATCAGGTAACGAAAGCCCTCCTTACTAGAATGTGAAGTTGAGTTTTGCTTGTTCAATCTCGGTCTTACCAACTCTGACAAAACAAAATAATATCAAGTGGCACTTGTTCTATCAACCAATTGAGGTGCATTAATCTGTGTGAGTTAGCCCAAATGGTAGGTTTAACCACACAGTGACCCCAAGCACTGCTTTTTTCCCCAATTGCATTCTTGGTGGACAGTAGCCTTCCTTTTTTTTTCCCCTGTCGTAAAAATTCTACTATAAAAGAAAAGCAAAAATTGTTTCAACTCTCAACACCCCGCACAGATTCCATCATGGTCAACTGAATATCATTTTTTTATTTATATATTTTTTTAATTTTAAAGTTAGTTAAACTGCATTTTCATGATTATTTCTGCGCAGGAGATGGAGATGGATGAAATCTATGCCAAATTCTCTCAAGAGTCCAACAAGGTCAAGCTACATGATTGTCCACAAGTAAAAGTTTTATTCTTTGTCTTGAGGTTGTCCAACGCTCTTTGACTTTACCTAGACATGGGCCTATATGGCCTACTCTTTACAACAACTTGCAAGGTAAGATTTGCATGTAGTAGTTTCAACTTACAAGCTCATAATATTCGTTAAGGCACTCATACTTGCTTAATAAGGCATCTACTTTTCAATCTTAGTCAAAATTTGACAAGAAGTTGTTGTTTTACAAGCAATTTAGAATGTGCCATCACGAGAAGAAATATTGTGCTTTTGGTTTCGATGATATATAGAAATATAAAGAGGGGGGATCGAAGAGCAGAGTTGGACATGTGAGATCATCAACATTATCTCCATTGTGTAGCCAAATCTTGAAAGCATATGTCCAATCGCTCCTACCATGGCTTCTATTTTGCTATTACTGGAAGCCTTCATAAGATGTAGTCATGATGAAGTAGTTGTGCCGAAGAAGGAGAGCTGGAAAGAGAAGACAAAGGAAGAGATGGGAGTCATCATGAAAGCAAATAAACAGAGGAAAACAGGGAGCAGCGTGGACGAACTTGACGGCTTCTGGAGTTGTAACGAGGAGACCAAAGCCTGGAAAATAGCAGAGTGTGACATTTGGCCTTAAAGTATAACCACCGTATGAAATGATGTTCTTCTGTTCTCCATATGCATTAATTATGTTGTCATTTTTTATCTCAACCTTTCAGTTGTTTTGCATGTAGTTTGATAGCTAGGCATCAAAGTAGCTAGCCTAGCCTGTGTTGTGCATGTTGTTCCATGTCCATTTTCTATCATGCATAGTACTACTATAGTCGAAAATATATGGTAATAAATTAAGAAGGGGAGATAATAAATTATTGATTGAGTGTGTAATTTGTGAAATTTCAGTTACTGTCCTTTGATTTTTCTTATATTGGTGGATGTGTAACAACAGAATGAAATTTGCTAGGGGGGCTAATTCCAATATGAATGGGCGTAGAGTCCCAATAAAAAGGGTTAGCATTAGGGTGACGTTATAGAGAATTTTATTTTTTAAGAAAATTGAATTGAGATTCTTTTTTATCAATTAAACAAAATAGAACAGAAATTTTAAAGTAAATGTAATAATGAGAAACTTTAACATCTTGTTGAGTAAAACTTTATAGAATTATCCATAGTTTTATATTCTTGCCATTTGCAAATTGAGGTCTTTTGGACCTTGCCCAACAGCCCTATTAAGAGCCACGTCTTTATTAATCAAGTCCATTTAGGAGAAACTAGGCTGTAAAAAGCCCATATATGATATTTTAAATTGGCCTGAGCAGTGGGCATTCTTGTGTAATGACTATGCCATAAAAACTTGTGTCTTAATTTTGTGGAGGCCACTGATTAGACCCTGCAGTTGATAGGAGGGGTAAGAGACTAAAGACCTGATCCTGTTAGAGGAATCTTCCGAAGCGAAAGAGTGAAATGAACGAAGGCCAGAATGAAGAATTTCTTTTCTTTTCTTGACATAGATCAATAATAAGTAAAATAATGTTTAGGAACATACATTAATTTCGGATTATATATGTAGATGAAAAATTAATAATGAATTCTTTTTCATGCATGATTTTATGTATAACTTGTGTTTTGAGACGCCCTTTTTTGTAATCTGTCGTATAGAACGCAATCCCACAAGGCACAAATGAGTATTTGTGTTGGTAGTTTAAGAATATGGAATCAGAAACAGAATCTTTTAGTGTGCACTCTGCACATAGGAAAAACACTTGAAAGCCAAGAAATGTGTGCTGATCTCAATGACATATAATATACCCACGTTGAAGTGAAGCGAACTTAAAATCAGGGCTTGAAAGCGAAAGCGAAAGCAATAAATGTTTAAAGTGAAAGTAGTTAGTTTTAATGTTAATGCAAGCATGATTTCATCAAAATGTATCAAGGAAAAGAAAGGTTCACAGATGTGTCATCTTGTACTAGGAATTAGGATTGATTGAATTTATGAGGTGCGTGAAAAGACGGCAACACAATTCCAATTGTTAAAACTGCCAAGTTCAACAGAATATGGCAGCTGCCATAATTGGTGTGTATTAGTAGTCTTCACGTACTAATAATATTGGACTGAAACGAAGTGTTGAAATTTTGGGGAGTAATAGTAGCAAGTAACTGTGACTGCTGATTTTTTCGGGTCTTGTAATTATATCTCCCACTCCGGACTCCCAATTTTTCAACCCCATTCTCTCCGACTCCGACCCGGTCTCCCCACTACGGTCTACTTTTCATTCCAAACACGAGACGTATTTGTCTCTCATTTGGACTAGAAACTAGTTCCAACTTATGTATTAAATTCAAGGAACGTAATATATATCCGTTTCTTTCTAGCGCAAGTAAAAACAAGAAATGGAGGGACAATTTGTAATTTGGCGTCATAGGTGGGCTCCAGTAGTTTCGAGCTAGCTAATACCAGATTATATATTCAACGTTGATTGCAGATCTTTCTCATGGGAGAGGAAAGAAAGAAAGAAGAAAACAGAGTTGACTGCCTAATTACGTGTGAAAGAGGACTAAAATATTACAGAAAAGTATTGAATTGATGGATGGTTTCAAAGCTTGCGGCTCCCTGCTAATTAGTGGCTCACTTCTAGAAAGCCATTGATTTATTTTTCAAACCCTACCGTGCTGCTTGCTCCCACTGTTTACTCATTCATTCATATCAAAGCAGCTAGCTACCCTCATCCATGTCTTTTCTTATTCTTCTGCCTGTACACCATTTTAATAATCAACAACGCCGGAATAAACACAACAAAAGTCAACTCACGTGCAACATCTCCTTATCAAAATTCAGAATTCTTAACCCTTTAGTTTTCATAGAAGCAAACCTAACTCCTTATCTCTCAAGTAATCTGAATCATAAAAAAAATTAAGCGGCTAACTCTTATTTCTTAATGTCTCTTATTTCAAGTCTGAAACACACTAACAATCAATGAGTTGCTTCATTATATATGTGCCCCAGTCAACTTAATTAGAAAATGTTATGTAAACACTGATGCATGCCTTTGAACTTATTACAGAGTAATGCTTCAGTTATTAATTAAAGAAAACATGATCAAACCTCATCAGATAGTTGTTGTTGCAAGAACCATATATTTTCATCTGTCCACATATCGGCAACACCTAAACCATTGCTTGGATCAAATGCTTGTATCCCCGAAGATTCCACTTGCCCTTGTTCTGTAACAGTAACAACATCACCCCTTGCAAAATTGTAACACATGCTGGAGTCGGAGAGAGAAGGATCTTGGGCATCAACTAAGAGTGGTGCAGACTGAGAATAAGGCACCGACATGGTCGTCATGAGACAAATGTCGTCACTGTGGGCTTGGCTTTGGGCCTGAACCGGGAAAGAAGCAGAGCCCGGAGATGAGGCCCGGATCCGCTCGAGCAGGCGAGGCATCCACTCGAAACGCAAGGCGTCTCTGAACTGTTTGCTATTGACGTCACATCTGAGTCGCTTAGCCTGCTTCACAACTCTGGTTCTCCAATAGTTTTTGATCTCATTGTCTGTTCTGCCTGGCAAGTGTTGAGCTATTTTCGACCACCTTCAAATTCCAATAAAGTGAATCAAGTTTAATCTCAACCAAATGGTAAAATTAATTATGATTAATCTGTCAATATTGTTAATTGCTATAAATATATATACCGATTGCCCCAGCGGAAATGGAGTTGGAGAATCAAGAGCTGTTCTTGGAGGGTGATGTTCCCACGCCGAACATTTGGACGCAAGTAGTTTAACCATCTTAATCTGCAGCTTTTACCCGTTCGCTTTAGACCTGTTAGTGTCCCAATTCCCAAGTTTCATATCGATCATTATGAAAGCAAATATATATATATATATATACACACACAGAGTCAAGATGAGTGCTTGCCTGCACAACGAGCAACGGAGTTCCAGTGACCTTCTCCGTGCAGGGTGACGTAGTTGATCAGAACGGAATCCTCTTCCTCCGCCCATGGACCTTTCTTTATGGTTGCTGTCTCTTCTTCACTACCATTCGTCGTTGATGACCAACAGTCTGAAGAACTTGTCGTCATGGGAACACCCTCACCCTCACCCTCGTACTCCATGTTACAATCACTCTTTTATCTGTCTTTCTTGCTCTCGTTAGTTACTACATGCTATTGCCAGAAAAGGAGAATATATAGACACCACACCACACCCATGAGCTGAAGCCAGTAATGGATTTAGGACTAATGTACTTTATAATTGAATAATTGGCCTAATTGACTTGTGACACTAATTATTCTTTAGATTTTATAACCAAATAAACAGTGATTTTTGAGTCCTTCAACACAATTAATCAAATTTATGGGTGGGTCCTTTCATATAATTCTCCTTGTTTTCAAAACCAAAAAGTTCAACTAGTGGGGAGGCGGGGTAGCTGAATGGATAGTGGCATACATGGCAGAATTGTAAATTAATCCAACTATACTAGATTAATTAGTTTTACTCGTGAATTTTGGTTTCTTGGATTTTGACCTTGCTAATTTGGGTTGACCTTATCACTTCTCTTACGCGTATAGAAGAACACTAGTGTAGAATCAAAGTGGTAATATTTCAAGTTATATACAGTCAAATAGTGGGTTTGCTGTAGTATTCAGTCAAACTTGTGACATCAAAAGCGAAATGATTCTTTGTATTAGATCTGTTCCAACTTTGATTCAACCAAGAGAATTGATTCTGCTCACTGCTCAACCCTTCTTCTGTGCTTTGTTTGATTCTGATCACTCTCAGTTATCCTAAACAATGAATTTAGCATCCAAAGAAGAGACCTCAAATTATTTCACGTCTGCAAATTTTATTACCTTCATGTTTATATGGGTATGAATGAGGAAGTGATTTTATTTACAAGGATTTCACAATGCTCCTCTTTGGTCAATTATTTGCCAGATCAACATCGCTTTGCGTTATCAATGCTACTGGTGGCAAACGCATAAAGATTGAAATATATATATATATATACACTGACACACATAATTTAAACTTTTTAATCATTTTTTTATCTCAAAAATATACATTAACATATAAATAATATAAAATGTAAAATGTAAAATGCAAAATGCAAAATACATTTTCCTTCTAATGTTTAAAAAAATTACATTATGCTAAAATACATTTATTTATTAGTTATATATTATAATAAAAATTAAATATATATTTGACTAATATAGAATATAGATACATTTTGAATATTTAAAAGGGTAAAATACAAATATCTCTCTTAAATTTAGGCTCCTTTACAAAAAATCCCTTAAACTATCAACTTTGATCAATAACCCCCTCACCTTTCATTTTAGTATAAAAACCCCCTATGTTATAATTATTATCTCCAAAAAATTAATTTTCTTGGCACATAAAAAAATGAGTACATATTAGTGGAGACATTTTCGTCATTACTCATGGCCTAAACTTTTCCTGTCAGCCATTGAGAGAGATTGGAGAAGACGAGATGTAGCGTCCTTGCTGGGTATTGACTAATTTGTCAGTTGGAGTCTTACAACAATCCTCCTATGCGTCAATGTTTGATGTGTTTGATAAAATCTTACTGTTTTGAGATGGCCTTGTGATTGGATTCTTTTGGGAATGCTGATGATTGCGAAATGAAGAGGACGAATGTTTGGCTTCATATTCATTATTCACATATTGCTTATACTACGCAATGCAGCCTAGAATTTAATGAATTTTCACTAATATTATAAATTAATTAGTTACATTGAATGATAGTAGATATTTTTACAATTCCAAGTGGTTTAACATGAAAGGACATTCGAGTTTAAACTCTATTTTGAACTAATGTTGAGTTAGTTTGTTGTTAAGCCAGTAGTCTTGACCTTCTTAAAATACGACTACCCTTTCCCTTACACCACTAGCCACACCTTAACTCCGATGCTCGTTCATCGTGCCTGTACCTAATGCATGTTTCTTGAATCTTCTTCTTGTTCCTGTCTATTGTGCATATCGTGAGTGTTTGATAAGAGAGGGTTTAGAAATTTAATTTGTATAATGACATAAACATCTCCACTGATGTATTTTTTTGTTTGATATGATAATAAAATTAATTTTTTTGAATGATAATTATAGAATGAGACTTTTTGTACTAAAATAAAAGCTTGGAGTGATATTAGTCAAAATTTATAGTTTAGAAACATTTTACCCTTAAAATAAAATAAATTTATTAGTTTCTTTTTACTATTTTAAAATTTAGTAATAGATAATATCCCACTTATCTTTCCGAAATTCTCCATTCTTGAATGCTTTCATTTCCTTGAATATTTTCTCCTCTTTCTTCTGATTGAAACAGTTGAAACTTGGAACAGTCATAAAGTTTTCTAGGAGATTCTTCGATATTTCTTACTGAACAAAAACGTTAATCTGGGATATTAATCCGTTTCCAATGCCTGCGCCACCACGACGACTTCTTTTTGGTCATTTGTGCCAACATGATTACACTGGAGAGAATTGCCGACCTATGAATATATCACTTCCTTACAATAATCGTATCTCGAAATTAATTAAAATCCGTTTCCACGGCATATTTCACAAGTTTATTAATAGATCATCCAACTAATAAAAAAACTTAAAGAATTCATCTCGACAGTAAGGCAACATCGACTATTTATTCAGAATTTTGTAAGTTCCTAGCGAAATGAGGAACTTGTCTGTCCTAGTGAATTAGAAATTCCATCTCTCTATTAAACAGATCTGGTTCTGTGCAAATCTTTTCAAGAAAAAAGGAAAGAAATAACCAAACATCTAAGGAGGCCTCAGACTCTTGGAGACATCATAATCTAAAACAAGATCATCAGCCAATGTAGGCAATTTAATTCATCACTGACCTCTCCCATCAAATATAATCTAGGATATGATAGCGATAAAAGAACCCTAGAACAAGTCGTCCAAGAAATTAAAAGTTTTAAGAGATATAGATAGAGCGACTATGGGTGAAGTAAGCGAGGGGACCAGAGGCAAAAATATAGAGGGGAAAGAGATCACTCAGTGGTGGCTATGGAGTTTAAGGTTCGATTCTGCCAGCAATCTTCCTCAACTTGAAATATCAGAAGAGGGAGCTTTCGCATCCTCATTGTGAATGCTCTTTCCCCAATAATCAAAACAGGAAACGTAAATCGATTTGAAATTAAACAGAAAAGATGAAATCAGGATATATAAAAGAGACGAAAAATAAGAATGGAAGAGATCACTCAGGTCAGCGGGGTGGTCGACACGCAAAGTAACATCTCTAAATAGAGAGAACCCTGCATTCCGGTCTGTTGAGCTTGAATTTCATGGAGTCATCACTGTGATCTCTTCCCAAAACACAAAAGAATCAAGACTAGAAGAAGAAATCATTAAATCGGGGCAGAAACTTACAGGATCCTAAGGGCCGCGTCCATGGCGGCTGCTCAAGGAAAACGAGCACAGCTTCTGAATTTATAGGAAGTAAACATTTTAGGGTTTCACAGAGAAGCCAGCAATCGAGAATACTTCTACCAAAACAAACGCCGCCAGTTTAAAACGCACCGTTTTTAATCCCTCGGGTCTCATGCTCAGCCCATATTCTTGTAATCCTCTGCATTTATTCAAAAAACAAAAGAATCGAGATTTTTTTTTCTTGTAAAACTACACTAATTTTTAATTGCACACCAAAAAGATAAATGAAAATTTAGTTTGCAATTTTTTTGAAAAATAAAAAATTATTTTTCTTTTAAAATAATATTTATCATTTTATTAGTCAATTTACATGCACTAAGATTTAGATATCAATTGAATGAAAGTTCTTCAACATTCTATTAATTTTTTTAGAATCAAAAAGTCCACATAATTTTAAAATAAAAGCAAATAATTTTACTTTTCTATCCATTGAACTTAATTTACATTAATAAAATTTTAAGTGGCGAAAAGGTAGAAATTGTTTTCAAATATCATTTGAAAAACATGTTTAACTTCGCAAAATGTAAACCTACGATCTTTTAAATGGTCAATTGAAAGATTAAAATCAATTTCTTTCTATTTTCTTGTTACATTTACATTTTTTGAGTAAATTACTTTTCTTTCTCGTGATAAATACTCAAATTATATAATCATCTTCTTTATTTGAAAAACTGCACTTTCTTCTGTTAAAATTGAAAATGTATTACATTGAATTTCTTGTAATAAAAAATAAATTATAATTTCTTCTATTTCAATCAAATTTTTTTATATTTATTACTTATATAATCAATATGTATTTAATATACATAAAATAATATTTTATTTTTTAAATAAAACAAAATTAGAATTTTTCGTGAAAAATAAAGAATGTTGAAAGAAATACTTTTTCAATAAAAAATTAATATTATCTTATAAAATATTTTGATTATCTTTTAATTTAAAAAAAGTTGTGAATAATTAAAAAAAAGACTGTTTAATTGATTTGAATATGTCTTCTCTTAGAAGAGTATAGTTATTACTTATAAAAGTGGCTCAAATAGACACAAAAATTTCATGAATTTTCCTAATAGGAATTTTTCAATACACAATACTTGAATTTGGTAGTCGTACAAAATTTTAATTGGGTTGAAGAAGCTGTGGAAAGAAAGAATCTGTCATCTTGGTTGGTTTCTGCTATCATGAATCCTAGAAAGGAGAAACTATGTTTGAAGGCGAAAGCTTGAAGGTTTAACCTCATAAGACCCAATTTTGGTTATGGTTCACCTGCAATGTCTATCTTTCTTGGTTTTTGTATTGTATTCGTCGGACTGTTGAGCAATCAGCATCTCCAATTTGAGGATCTGGCCTCTGCTGTTCCTAGTCCGTCGTAAATGTTGTTTAGCTGGCAGAGTCCTGTTTCCGGAAAATAACTCCGTTAAAATATTAATCTCAATTGTAAGAGGTTAAAGTTACAAGATTTAATCTCCCAAGAAGTTGAAGATCTATCTATTCTGGAGGAAAGAAAAAGCTTTCATTTAGATTAGAAATATTTCAATAAGATTACGGTATTTTCAGATGTGAAAAGGCATCGATCAGAATCTATACTAGTGTCAACTTAAGCGTACTTGAGAACGTGTTTGATGTTGCAGGCTACCACTAATTCATTTGTAGCTTAAGAGCACGATAACAATGTGGAAGAATAAAGAAAAAGTCGAGCTTTCCCATGGAACCCAAATATTTGGTTTTCTTTTGTTTTTGAGGGATGGAATACATTACTGCCTTTACTTTCCACATATGTGCTTTAACAAGCGTAGAAGCAATCCCATCCATTCCGGTCACAACGCATACAAGTTTGCCTTTATTGGTTTAAACTTAAAAAGGAAAAGACACAGCGCATGCATATTTTTATTAACATCACTATGAATATTCTTCATCTTTTCCATTTTGCTAACTAAGAATATCTAATTTTGAACACTATCGCCGTGGAGCGCCTTGATGCGTCACGAAACCATACTGTGTTTTTATTTAGAGCTCATCGCAAAGTTGTTGCCGTAAAAACCATATATTCTCATCGTTCCATACATTCTCCAATGAGACTGAGAGTGTGACGGAGTCCCCACCACCCACGGAATTCCCCTGCTCTAACATTTGGCTAACCCACCCGTTTCCTATTGGATGACCCGATGTTTCAGAACATTCGCTCACGTCCGAATTTGAACGAAGCTGGAGCTCCGAAGTGGTGGTGGAATAATTTCGGTTTAAGCTTACGCACTCTGTTCCTCCTGAAGCAGTTGCAGAAGCCTGTGGGTAGAGCTGTTTCTGATGTTTCCGGGTCGGGTTGAGTTCGGATGAGGCCCGAATCTGTTCCAGTAGGCGGGGCATCCAGACGTAACGCATGGCATCTCTGAATCGTTTGCTGTTGACGTCACACTTGAGTTGCTTGGCCTGCTTTATTACTCTGGTTCTCCAGTAATTTTTTATCTCATTGTCTGTTCTTCCTGGCAAGTACTGTGCAATTTTAGACCACCTAATATACACATCCACAAAGCCCCCAAAAAGAATTTATTAACAAAGACTCCAATAAAAGATTCAATATCCAATTCTATGTGACTAAGCAAAGAATAAATCATAAATCAAACTCACAGATATCAATTCGAATATGATACCTATTTCCCCAGCGAGAATGGAGGTCCAGAATCACTATCTGTTCTTGGAGTGTGATATTTCCCCGCCGAACATCCGGACGCAAGTAGTTTAGCCATCTTAATCTGCAACTCTTGCCCGTTCTCTTCAGACCTGAAATGATGATGACATTCAACACCCTGTTATTATAAACTATAAACTATGTTAGAGTGGTATGGTAGTGAAGGTGATGATGGTTTAAACCATGACAGATATGTGTATTTTGTACAGTAAAAAAGAGTACTTGCCTGCACAGCGTGCGACGGAATTCCAGCGACCCTCACCATGGGTGGCTATGTAATTGGCGAGAAAGGTATCCTCTTGAGCAGTCCATGGACCTTTCCTGATGCCCATGTTGTTTTCACTTGGATTTTGTGCAGATACTCCTTTCATCTTACCATCCATTGATTGCTCTGTTTCTCCAAACTATGAAACAGAGGAAGTGAGAGTATTAGGTGGAGTGAATAAGTAGGAAGGGACAAGGGTGGGAAGGGGAAGAAAGACGTGTGTTTTGGGGTTTGTTAGTTTTAATTGTTGTTGGGGGTATGGAATTATATATAGAACAAGATAAGGTTAAAACTCACTGGAAATTCTATAGAAGAAAAAGATGCAGATTGGCCAATGGCGGAGTGAGCCCCCAAGAAGAAAGCAGCGCACACAATTTAATTACTTAATTAATATGGTGATTATCATTAGAAAACAGAGACTGTGAGGATTAGAGAGGTATGTGGGATTTGAATCATTGACTTCTTCTTTATGGGTTTATCCTTGCTACGACACGCGCAAAGAAAGGTTTGTACATTCACCGCCACCTGTCTTTTATTTAATCGCTAAATTGTTGCATTATTAATTTTCTATTTATGTAGCATGTTAATCGGGGATTGTTAAGTCATAAGTGTATTAACTGCGATGTAGGATGTGAAGATGGTGAAACTAAAGAGTAAAGACCACGATTTGCACACGCTAAAGCACTTTTTTCTGACACCGACCACTGTGTCATGTTTCTTGTGCTCTCTAAGTCTAAATGGACTATTGATTATGATTGGTTGAGAAGCATAGAAAATTCCGTCACAGGGTCCATGGGTTTCTTCCACTGAAGAAGAAAGGCATTGACCGTCGAATGGGAAGCAAAACTTCACATTATCTATTCTATACACGTATCAAATATCAATCTGCTGCTGTCATGGTTCAATGTTGTGTTAGGTGACTGATACTGTAAGTGTGCTCAGAAATGCTGTGCATAAAAAGGCTGATAAGTCAATTGGAGGGTTGAAGAATTAGACGGAGACAAGATTGAAAGGGACTAAATATATATAATTATTGACATTTGCTCATTCCTCATTGAACATTTAGGCTTATAACAGCCATCGAATTGGGAATTTTTGTTTAACTCTTGAAGATTCAGTGAATTAAACCAATTACACGGGTGGGTTTGGTTTAAACTGAATAAGGAAATTTTTTCCTGCAAAAATTTTCATCCCATTCAATCATAATTCATGTAGAATTTGAATTTCAATGGTAGATTCTTGATAATAGAACATGACAAGGAGAATCTTGTGGTTCACCGTTTTTCATTTATTCCCCATGTAATTGAACAAGTCTGACACGTTAGCAACTACCGTATTCTATCCAAATCAATGAAAAACGTGCTCTTATTGGGTATGACAAAGCGAGACCAGAAATGATTCAAACTTTAAGACGGTGACTGATGACCTTAATCAATCTTAATCTTTGCATTATATCTAATAATCAGGCCAACAAAGCTAAAGGTGAAACCGTGAACAGATTTGGTCAATTTTTATTAGTGAGCCTCAGCCAATGTTTATTCATTCGCTACTAAAGTTGTAAAAGTTACAAATGTAGTAGAAAAGTAATAATATTATGAATAATGATTCGGGTTCGAATTCCTTGTGCATGGAAAAGGGCATATTTTGAGGTGCTAGTGCTACCCCCCAAAACGGGGACTATAACTAGAGAAGGAAGAAAACCCAACATTCATTTACTCACTGTCACTGGGTTCTGTTTCGTCACTCCTTTAGAAATGCATTCCTTTTCCCTAACTTTGCATTTGTTCTTCCTTTCCTTCCGCCAAATTGCTTTCCAGTTTCCTCATTCCAACTTTATTTTAATATCAATTAGAGTAGTCCATCATCTGTACCAATATTCCATTTCACTTATTTTCAGTTGAATTCATATTCAATATTTCTAGGATAAAATATTTGGTTCTCAATTATGAAGACACAAAGCACAGAATCCAAATTCCACCATTGATATGTTATTTGAAAACAATTGTTTGTGTTTACAAAATATATGCTTGCTAGACTTGGATTTTGTGGTCCTTTATTAATGCAAAGCACCACTTGTCCAAATACTGAACTGGAGGCAAGGAATCCTCACATAAAATAATAATGATGATATATATATGACTAATGGTGGCCTACTATACATAGCTTTACGTCTTAAATTATATAAAAAATATGTAAAGTCTGCTTACTTTACCTAGTCAACATGACTACTTCACCTTTGCGTATTTGGAAAATTGTTGGTTTGTTCAAAGTATGAGGAATGCGTTTTCAAGTTTATAATATTAATTAAAAAGCATGCTTTCATAATTAAAAGACGGAAGGAAGGTCGAGGGGAACACTAATTTCTTCCTTTAATTATTATTAGTTGGGATTAAGGATTCCTCCTTGTTAAGCTTACATAGCATCATTATCGTTTTTGCATATACAGGTACTTCTCATATCCAAATGAAATTGCATACAAAATTTTTCTTGGCAAAAGTTCGAGTCATAAATCATTAAATTGTTAATTAGCAGAGGATGAGGCAGAAGCTTTTAGACTAGAGAATAAAGGTCATCAATTAAGTAAGTTGTTCCAAATAAATACCATAATAAATGGTGGGTTAGTAATCCTAATATTCTGTTCCAGTCAAAAGTGGTCCAAGAAAGTTTTCCTTGTGGGGATCATGATCACTACAATCTCTAATTCCTTATGAATGGATACGACATCCTATCGGTTGTTCCTGTAATTCTGAAATTAAATTGGAAAAGATTTCCATTGATGTAATGATCATTAATCACTCGTCTATTTATGTCTATGTATTCCATATCTCTTATTTTTATTTCAATTGCCGTGAAGTTCTATGAATCGAAAGTAGTAGTAAAATGATCTATAATATTTTGGACAAATACAGATTATACTATGTTAAAGGAATTTCTTTTGTGATAGGATAAAATAGATTATATAGTGGATGCCAAATTGCCAATCAATTTATTCTGCAATTTTTAACCAAAACAAAAAAAGCCAGTGAAAATGGATGGTAGGAGAGGGGGTTGTACTATGGTGAGAGATGGCAATTACGAATTTGGTATAAAAAATCCTAATCAGACTCTACTATTAATCTTTCCATTGCTGTTCAATTCACTCCTATATTGCCTTAGATGCTCAGACTTTTTTTTCCTTTCCATACAATATATATTCCCACTATCTTAGTTGGCCAATCCATACCTATGGAATGTTTTACATTACTCATATATAGGATGGCAAATGTTCCCTAAGCATAAGATCCTTTGGATTGTCTGTGAATTGTAATCTCTTTTTTCTACATGGAAAAGGCAAAATATCATACTAATTTAAATGTTATATAGCACTAACTGATCAGTTAATGTGAAGCATTACTGAGTGGGAAATTGAGTTCATTGAGATTTATGGAAATGTTAATTGGTATATTTGGAACAAGAAGCAGGGAATTCTACTTATGAATCAAATTTTAAAAATAAATGATATCATATAATTAGCCAGTTTACGGAAAGGGAGGTATTATGTTATACATTTTGTAGAACAAAAGAGGATAGTGTAGGTGCGTAGACGTAATAGCGATGATGTCATAGAGGGTTCGTGTTGCACTCAAAATGGAACCTTCTACAAAAATTTTTAACCGCATGTTGTTTTATTTATGTATTAATTAATTATGTTTAATTAATTTTTTTGTTTTTTTATAATATATGAATTCATTAATATAAAATAATAGTAATTGATTAAATATTATTAATTAATATATAAATATAAATAATACAATATATATGTAAGAATCTTTCTTCATGTCAATCCATTTCAACTTTGAAGCCACAATAGCCGTCCAGTGCACAAAAAACAGTTGTCTTACCTATTATTATATGTTTCTAAGAACCCCACTTATGACATTAACGTCTCCTTCCCTATTATTATATATCCTAATTCTACAACATCCATCAATTTTATTTAATAAACTTGTCCCATGTCATCTTTAGCCAAAGACAATGCGTCAATCTTTCGTTTTTGTCTTCTTTTTTAATTTAATATGCACGAGAATCATTTTTTCTTTGGGCTTTTCATCCCAATGTCATTAGCATTGTGCGTCCAAAGTACTACTAAGTATTCATGACCAACCATTAGCTCAAAGCCTCCTCCTTCAAGGCCCATAACTCCAGCCTATCACTCACCTAAAACCCATTCTTTTTAAAAAAAAAACGAAAAAAAAGGTTTGAGGTTTGAATCCTTGCTGTCCAAAAAACAAAGGCTTGAATGAAGAATGCAAATGGGACGAAGGCGAGAGAGTAGAGTCTTTCCTTTATCCTGTGTTCGATTAATGAGGAAAAATTCTGATTCTCCCTGTTTTCCTTCCCGCGAGCACGCAGGGACCACGAATGTCAGAAACAAAAATATATTTCAAAAAACTAAATATCAGTAATTTATCAAATAGAAAATTTAATTGATCAAATTGTTTTGTCTCAAGCAAACAAACTGAAAATGCATGGGAATTGGGAGCAAACAAATAGCAAACAAACTGTCTCAAGTAGTTGGCCTCACCATGCTTAAATTTTTGGCATTCCTATTATTTCCTTTAGGGGAAAAAAGAAATGAAGAAATGAAGCACGTGAAACTGAAAATGCATGGGAATTGGGAGTAATACTAATATAATTTTTGGCATACGATTTAAAAAAATTATTGAGAATACAAAATTTAAAATATTATATTCTTATATTTAATATAAAAATTAAAAATATTTTTTAAAATATTATATTTTTAAAAATAAAATATTTTTATATTTTTATAAATTTTTATTTTCACCTAAAAGATTGAGAATCTTATATTCTTATAACATACGAATATTTTTAAAATAATAAAATAATTAAATTATCTTTATAAAATTTAAACAAATATTTTATATAAATTTTGTAATAAATATATATGTGTATAATCAATTTAATAATAATATAAATTTAATAATAAATGTATTTAATTTTAATAATAATAAAAATAATAATAAATGCATTAAATAATAATAAAATTTATAATAAATATTTTTGTTAAATTTTTGTACCAAACACATTTAATAATAAATTTTTATGGTATTTTATTTTAATTTATATTTTTTAAAATTACTTATGTATAAATATATAAAAATTATTTGTGTATTAATACATTTACGCACAAATTAATATATGCTATCCTAGCACATTTATATTAAAAACATTATTTTTTAAATTATAAAATATTACAGAGTATTATAAATTATTATTTTTATTTTTATTTTTTAAAATTAATTATATAATTTCTGTTACCCAAACAAAAAGTCATTAAGCTGTTTGTCCTAAGATATATAAAATTAATCTTACTTTACATAAATAATAATATTGTTAATATTATTTTAAAATTATAATTTTGATAAACTTGATGATTTTTTATCAATCATAGAAATATAATATAAATTTTATTTTTTAAAACAATATATGTATGTATAATTATATATATATTATTTAAGTGTTATTAATTAGTAGCATATGTATAAATGTTATTCATATAATATAAGTAGTTTTAAAAAAATAATTAGTTATAATTTAATATATATTTAAAAAAATTATCAATAAAATATTTAAAAAAGTAATAAATATTATAAAAATATATTAACATTGAACTAAGTGTAAAAATTTAATATTCTTAAAAATATTTTGAATAATTTTTTTTAAAATTTTAAAAATCACATTCTCAAAATTGTAATTTTTGAAAATAAAAAATTTGCAGGGTATACAGAGGGTGCGTTATAATAGCGTAATTTGGTGGCGATGGAGGTAGGTGTCCAAAAATTAGCAGGTCAACCAAAGTTGTTGACAAGCTGCTATTTAACTTTGGATCATATTTATATAGATTTATTTATATTTATATTATTAATTTTTGAATTAAAATAAAATTTATAATATTTTTAAAAAATTAATAATAAAAAAATAAATTATATAAATATTAATTTTTTATTAAAAATTTTGATAACAAAAATATAAAATAATACTTATATTTTTTTCCTTTAACTATTAATGTCTCTTTCCCATTCCCCTATCATAATTGTCATACTTCTCTTTCTTCTTTCTTGCGATCTCGTGCAATTGTTTAAGCTAATCTTTACCCTCAAAACTGAAAGCCTTATTCGACCTAAAGCCGACTCTTATGACACACACACACACACGCACACATATATATTATGCAAGATTGAAAGTACAACCTCAAATTGTTTCTCAAATTACCAAAAGTCAAATCAAGACTTTCTTATGTTAAATTAAATTAGTGTCAATATGTTTGGTTGCCCTCCCATATATGGGCTTGTCGTTCATGTCCCTTTTAGTTTTAAAGTATTAGTCTGATTTTTTGTCCTAATGAAAATATGCTTGTCGATTAAAAATATGTATAAATTTGTCCTGTTAGACAACAATAAATTATATTCTTTTTTGGATTCTGATTTTATAATTTCTTTATTCGAAATTAACGTTGATAAAGATTACAGGGAAAAAGTTCATTAATTATTTAAATAATATCCGAATGAATTAATTGCATTTGTAAAGTATCTTACATTAATGTGAAGAATTTACTCTTGGGGTGCCATTTGTTTAATAAGAAATTATCAATTCAACACACAATTAAAGACAAGAAAGTGGACGGATTAGTTGATAATTTAGCACAAACTCGAAGGTCCTAGACATGCTTAATCCTAAAATATTGATGCCGAATTGCGCCCCATTATCTTTTCATTAATTTAACACTCAGTGGCATGAAAATTACATAAATGTTTAGTTAAAGGATGACTTGAGGATTAAGAAAAGAATGCATATACGTAACATAGAGTAAGGGTGTCATAGTCAAAGGTTGGATCAGTTGGAATTAAAAAGATTTTTTTTCAACTTAAAATGTATGATACAACTTAAATCAACCTAATTTTATTTAAGAAGAATATATAAATTATTAAAATAAAAAAATATTTCTCATCTAAAAAACCCTTATAAAAAGACATGCTAAATGGAAAAGATAATTTGAATTAGTGAAGATTTGTGAATATATTAAATTAGAAATTTATGCTTGAGTAGAAGGGAGAGGAAGCAAGTGGTGAGTTGCGGGACATTTGTCAGTGAGGTAAGATTAAAGTAAATCCCAAATAATGTTAATTTAGAGGATGGCAAATCACAAATGAATGGCGAAAAAAGTGCGAGGTATCTAGTCATGGAAGCGGAAAGGCGAGGAAAGTGATGAAAATAAAAAGAGTGAAGAATGAGAAGACTGAAGAGTGGGTTAGAAAGTTCAAGAGCAATAATAGTCAATAGAGCATGGACCAGGCTACACGACAAGGCCTAGCTGGACTGACCCACACCCTCAAAACACCAAGTGGCGCAACCTTACCCGCGAAGCCTCATATAACTTGATGACATGGCACACTTGCCTTGCCACTTTCAACATCGGCCACCAATTAGATACTACTCTTACCCTTTGGATTCTTGTAGAATTACTTGTCCCTCCACTCTCCATTCTTCTATAACCATCTAACACCTATGCTCAACTAAACATTCATTCATTATTTTATTTCTAACTAAACTCTAATTTTATCTTTTTTTACTTCCTATTTTATTTTTTTCTAAAATAAATGATTAAGTCAACATCCACATTACTAAAATTTCACACCATCTTCGTCGTTAAATTAAATTGGCGTGCTTGAAAATTTTTAGGTACATATCTTTTAAATTTTAAAAATAGTATATTTTTATATTTAAAAAAGTATGAAAAAAAATTTAATCGGTTGATTTCTTATTAATGTAAATTTTTTTTTAACTTTAAAAAAATATATCAAATTCTCAAAGAATCTAAAATTAAATTTCTTTAATCAATAAATTTCGATCTGAATTCTGATCATGCGAACAAGTCGAAAAAATATGACCATCACCATGATGTATGTAAATGTAATGTCGTCGTAGAATCACGGGATGACTACCCCAACCCCGTGGAAATCTTATTAGTAAATATAAGCTGTTCTAGTTCTAGACTTCTAGTCTGTTCCATGCGGCTATTCCCAGGTCGCCCTTTTCCAGAACCATCCCTCAAGGACTCCCTCGCCGTTGGATTCTCTCCCGGGTACACGTGGTACTAACACAGCCTTAGATCACCTAAAAAGTATGAGGATATGCAGCCCACCATTTGGTAAAATCCCATTCTCATCTCTGCACGATAAATATACCTCCACCTCTTCATTCCCACCAACAAGAAGGAAGTAGCAGAAGCAAACATTTCAGCATCTTGTTCTCTCTCCTATTCTTTCACTCCTCCTCCTTGGAACCCACATTCCAATCAATCCTTCTCCTTCCCTCCAACTCCAACCTCTTTCTCTCAAACAAAACACACTACTACTCTTAATATACTTGTTTCTTCATATTTGTTCAACACGAGTATGGCTCCTGATATCGTTCCAACCGTAGTGAAATCCGGTGGGTTCATTAGACCGGCGACCCTGCCCACCCGAGCTTATGTCACCTTTCTGGCTGGCAACGGCGACTACGTCAAAGGCGTGGTTGGTCTGGCCAAGGGGTTGAGGAAGGTGAAGGCGGCGTACCCACTGGTGGTTGCCGTCCTCCCTGACGTGCCAGAGGAGCACCGTCAGATCCTGGAATCTCAGGGCTGTATCGTCCGTGAGATCGAACCCGTATATCCACCCGAGAACCAGACTCAATTTGCCATGGCCTATTACGTCATCAACTACTCCAAGCTCCGCATGTGGGAGGTACATGCTGCTTTCCCTTTTTTTAGGGGTTTTTTTGTCGTCGTAACGTTCCACGTAGATTTTTTGGGTGGTTCCTTATTTCACACGTGGGACCACTTTGGGCCTGGACACCATGTCAACGGAGGTCCAACAGTTTCTATTTGTCGGTGGTGCTAATGTTCAATCTTAAAATGATAAATCCCCTTGGGAGGGTTATTTAATTAAGTGTAAAGGTCAATTTATGTGTGTGTGGAATGTTTTATGTGATTAATTGAAATGAGGAATGGTTGATTGATTTGCAGTTCGTGGAATATAGCAAGATGATATATTTGGACGGAGACATTCAGGTGTTTGATAACATAGACCACCTGTTTGATCTGCCGGATGGGCACTTTTACGCAGTAATGGACTGCTTCTGCGAGAAGACATGGAGCCACACCCCACAATACAAGATCGGGTACTGCCAGCAATGCCCGGAGAAGGTGAAATGGCCGGCGGAGTTGGGTGAACCCCCTGCCCTGTATTTCAACGCCGGCATGTTCGTGTTCGAGCCCAGCATGGAGACCTACCACGATCTCTTGAAAACCCTCCAAATCACACCTCCCACCCCTTTTGCAGAGCAAGACTTCCTCAACATGTACTTCGGCCCCATCTACAAACCCATTCCCTTGATCTACAACCTCGTCCTTGCCATGCTGTGGCGCCACCCCGACAATGTCGACCTCGATCAGGTCAAAGTTGTCCACTACTGTGCTGCTGTACGTATTTAATTTACTTATTTCCTAATTAATTTATTATTAGAATTACATTTCGTGGCCTTCAAGGAAGGCAATGATATATATAATTAATATGAAATGTTGATGAACTATATATACAGGGATCAAAGCCTTGGAGGTATACAGGGAAGGAAGAGAATATGGATAGAGAGGACGTGAAGATGCTGGTGAAGAAATGGTGGGACATCTACAATGACGAATCCTTGGATTACAAGAAGGCGACGAGTAATTCAGTGGAAGGGAATGCGGAATCAGTAGACTTGGGTCCATTCATAGCGGCTTTATCTGAAGCTGGTCAACTTCGTTATGTCACCGCTCCCTCTGCAGCTTAAGTTAATCCCCCATTGCGTGTGGGACGCTTCCCTTCTGTCTGAGAATGTATACAACTTCACAGAAAACAAAAAAAAAAATGAAAAAAAAAAAAGTAGAATGTGAAGGAGCTTTGATGTCAGAAGAAGAAGATGAAAGCTTCCTTTTTTGCTTGTAGGGTGGGGGAAGGGTCGGTGCTTAAGGGAAGAGAGCTCCGGCTTCTCATTTTGCATGATTTTGGTTAATCTTGTTCTTCCTTTTGTACTGGTAGTAATTTAGCTGTCTGTCCTATTGTTGTGCTTTCAACACCAGGGGGCTTGGTGCGTCTGTACTGATCTTTTAGTTTTTCTCCGTCTGTTAATGAATGCAAATATATATATATATATATATATGTATATATAGGATTATATATTTTCTGTGATATTTTTGGCTTTAGATTCTGTGGTGTTCTTGATTTCTAGAGTCTGTTCCCATGATATATGTGAGAGGAAATCAGAGCACTTTACAATATGCATATAATGAAAGACCTCATCGTATCAAATTAATCCTACCCTTCGGGATTTATATTTTAATTAAAATACAATGTTAATTTTTTTAAAAAAAATTATGATAAGAATGAGTTGTATATGATTGAAAATTTTGATAACAACACAATATTTTTCCTTTGATTATAAGTATGATTGTAACTTTGACTTATATTTTACAACCAATAAATGTAGTTAAATAAATTCGTCAATGATTACACTAATTATAAACATCATTTGCAAAAAGGAGGACAAACATTGCTGAGGGTGACCTTCCCTCTCTCTGAAGAAGTGGTCTCTATAGAGTACTGATCGGTCAATTTTGTTAGATGACTAAGTTGCCTTTGAAGCATTGCTATATATGTTCTTTCACCTATATCGATCCTATTTTAATTTTTGCCAGAAAGGTGAATTGAATGGACTATGAAATGACGCTCCATCGGTCTTCATTCTTACAACCATGCTTTCACCTACCCAATATTTCCATTGACTTCACCAAGACACACTAAAATTTAATGTAATGTTTAGCCAACTTCAGGTACTGCGAGTTGAGAAGACTATAGGTGCGGCATAGATACATATCAAGTTCCTGTGTATTAATTATTGATATTTATTTAATTTTTATTTTAAATTAATAAAAATTCACATAACAAATACATTTTTATTCGTTATAATTAAAAAATTTTCTTATGAACTAATCATGTTCTTTTGCATTTTAACGGTTGAAAACTAGGTGGTGAATGGTGACAAGGCATAAATATATACGAGGGACTTATATGAGGGAATGCACTTATCCATTAGTCATGCAGTTGTCACTAAACAACTTTCTTCGCTAATTAACGCCACTATATATCACTGCATTAATTAGTTTCGTATAAAATTGTTATCTACTCGTATCAAATGTTCCTTTCTTCATGATATCTCTTCTACAAAAAACGATCATTGTGCCTTCAAAGATCCCTCTATAAATACCATCCACCATTAGGTATGGCTCATGCACTCTTTTAGTAAATATTGTTACTACGTTTTTTTAACAGTGATTTGGTCGTTGAAGGTTGTCAGAGGACTTCTCCCCCTAACCCTTCTTTGCAGGTATTCTTTTGGACAAAAGATTCTCTTATCTAAAAGATTAATGAGGTGGCAAGTGAATTTGTCACATGTATGTGAAAAAAAAAAAACAAACGAGATGATTATAAGAAATATAACATCCGAACCAAATATTGAAAGATGTGGTAAATTGAAGATGATAGGAAATTAGGAATCCAAATCAAAGGTGACGAAGTTCAATGGGAATAGTGTGGTCTAAAGCGGCTAGTAGGAGATTAAGCCATTCAAGCCCTTTTGAATTCTAAAAGTCATGATTATATATATCTTTTGATAGTCTTGTTTTTTGTTTTTTGGTTAGAAAGAAACAAAGGGCCAGGCCTAAAAGCAAAAAAAAAAAAAAAAAAACCAAAAATCACCCAAAGACAAACTACACCCTATCCCTACGAGTAAACGATCTCCCCAGAACATCTTCCCTTAGAGCCTTAGCACGGACCAACGGCGACGAGTCCATCTCCAAGACACCTAGTGGAAGATCATAAGACATGCCAACCAGAAGATCAGCCACCCTGTTTGCCTCCCTAAACACATGTCGAACCTCAACTCTCTACTCCCTACTCAACAACTCTCTAATCTTAGCAACCAAAGGCGCACAAGAATGGAAAGGGTGTCAATGTCTTCCACAACCATTTTAACTGCAACCTGGGAATTAGCCTCCAAATGCACCTTCTTAAACCCATACCTCCAAGCCAAAGTGAAACCATGTAAAATGCCCCAAAGTTTAGCGTCAAGGATACAATGGTCACCAAGATTCAAGCTGAAACCTTTAATCCATAAACTAGAGCCATCTCTAGCAACTCTACCACAACCTGATGAATTCCAATCTCCCAAGAAAGATCCATCAACATTAATTTTGATCTAGTCCATATCCAGAGGAACCCTTCTGATTAATATTTCTTCCTTCCTTCCAACACTCAAAAGACTTTCCTCCACCTCATTTCCCCACACAGAAGTGATTTCCCTTTACTTGCACAAAATATCCCAATAAAGTTGCCCTCTTTCACCCTTAATACCATCAAAGACAAGCTTATTCCCTTGCCACCACAACTTCCAGGCAGCAACCACAAAGGTAAGTCTTCATTCCCCAAATTCATCCCTTCTCAAATTTTTACTCAAATTCACTATGACCTACTCTTTCATAGGTGCCCTGAAGAACTCTTCCAAGAAATAAGGTTTTACAAGCACCATCCTAACTTCCTTCATATCCTCACAATCCCTAATAGCGTGTAGAGCAGATTCAGAGTGGACTTTACACCTAGGGCGTAACAAATAATCATAAATCCTCCTCTCAAATCTCATCAAGTTAGTAAACAATTTTCCTTTACTTAGCAACCATAGAAAGGATTTTAATCTCTGAGGCCCAAGCCATTTCCACACTTTTTTTTCCCCAAAAATTAGCTTCTAGATTTCTAGAATTATCTCTGTTCATATGGTATGCTGATGAGACTAAAAATTTACCACTAGAGTTTGGGCACCACATAATCTTGTCCTGCCCCTAGCCCATTTCTATAAACGAGAATAACATCAATATTCTTTACTATATCCTCCTCCAATACCCTTCTAAGTTTGCTCAAATCCCAATTTCCATCCCTTACAAAAACAAAAATCGAGGCCTCTTTCTCCTCCTCTTCAACTTGAGTTAAAGCAACTTTGTATAAAGGAGGGAGATCAGCCACCCATCTGTACTTCCAAAACCTTATTCTACACCCATCTCCCAAATTCCATTTTAGGTAATCTTCAACTTTATTCCAGAATCTACTAAACCCTTTCCAACCTTTAGATCCGTCCTGCCTCTTTTTAACAGTAGGAATAACACATGACGCACACTTGGTCTTTGATATGACAACTCTAACCCACATTTATCCTTCTTCTCAATAAGCTTCCATTCTAGTTTCATCGTCATTGCATTGTTCATCCCCTTTGTCAATTTAAAATTCAAACCTCCTTCCTTCTTAGGTTTAATAGGTTTCCATTTCTTAACCCCAATAGTATAGTCAATAATATGACCTAACATCTCCATACATAGAACAAATAGGTAAGGATAAAGAGGGTTTTCTTTCCTCTAGAAGCCTTAAATTCCTCCGTGACTCCACCATTTCAAAGAATCCTAAAAGTTCTGGTACAAATACACTTCATTGTAAGATTCACAAATCCTTCACCGAAGCCAATATCCCTCAAAGTATCTTCCAAGAACTCCCAGTTAAGTCTATCGTACGTCTTTTCAAGATTTATCTTCATAAGCATACTTCCTTTCTTCCCTTTTCTCTCCCTCATACAATCTAACACTTCTTGCACAATCACAATATTATCAGAGCTGTGTCTCCCTGGAACAAAACTACACTGACTTAGGGCCATAATATCCTTCATAATCTCTTTCGTCCGGTTCGCAATCACCACCTTATAGACCACATTACAAAGGCTAATGGGTCTAAAGTGCTTGATATGTTTAGGCTTTTCCATTTTAGCAATCAGAACAATGAATGCTTGGTTTATTTCTTCCACTTTAACAGGATCTTCAAACATCTTCTTGACTAGCTGACAAACACTATCACCCACAACGAAATAATATAGCTTGAAATACATCCGGCCCTAGAGCTTTATATGCACCCATGGCTAAACACAACATTTTTTATTTCCTCTTTAGTGACCTGACTTTGAATGAAATTCAGATTCTCCTCTTCTATAATTAGGAATTAGTTCTCCAACAGAATCTTATGATACACCTTTTCATCATTCTTAAACAGATTTTTATAGAACATAACAACAATCTCCTTATCCTTTAGCATCTCTATTATATTCTTTCTCCTTCGAATCACGGTTGATACGTGAAAAATATTTGTGTTCTTATCACCATGCGTAAGTCAATTAATTCTCGACTTTTGAAACCACAACATCTCCTCCTTCGCAATAGTCTCCTCATACCTCCCCCATAACTCTCTCTGTAAACTTCTTAAATGGTGTCTTTCCCTTCTAGCCAAAACCTTTTCAATTCCCTCAATTATCGTGCTTAACTGCTTTTTCTCTTTAAAAATGTTGCCAAAAACTTCTTTATTCCATCTCAGAACATCTTCTGTGAAGTCCTCTACAGCTTGCTTCCAGCTGACCTTATCCAACCAAGCCTTTTTAACAACCTCTTCAAATCTATCATCTATAAGCCAAGAAGCAATAAATCTGAAAGGCCTTTTCTTTTTGTCTCTTTTCCTTCCCTGGTCACATCTTAGGACAATTGGTCTATGATCTGACTTCCTTGAGAAGAGATGATACACGCTTCATGGTTTTTAATCCTTCACACACTACTAGAAAAAAAATCTATCTAATCTTTCCTTCAGCTCATTCCTCTCGAACTTAAATCTGCAGCCATTAAAGCCAAGGTCCTCCCACCCATCTTCATTAATACATTCTCCAAACTTCTCCATACTCTTCCTATTCCAGCCTTTACCCTATCTTCTCCCTTTTTGACACACAGGCATTAAAATCCCCTCCAACAACCCAAGGATCCTTATATCTCTCCCAATGCACTTTAACTTCTCCCAAGCCTCCTCCCTTCTGCTACTATCAGGACTGCAATAAACAACAGTAAAGAAAAATATTAATCCATTTTAAGCTTGACTTTAACATGGATAAACTGCGAATCCAACTGAATAATTTCAAAATCCATTTTCATGTCATCCCACAATAGCCAAATCCCTTCTTTATACCCATTTGGATAGACTCTACAATTACCTTTCAGCTCTAGTCTTTTAATAACAGATTCAGCCTTCTGGCCACTTTTTTTCGTTTCAACAATCGCATTAATATCAGATTGATTCTCCTCATTTAGATCATTCATCATTGAGGGAAAGGTTTTGCCACCAGTCCCTCAATTTGTTTGACTTGCATAGATATTTAAAATCAACTGCAAAGAGGTAATATATTTCTTTTATGTTTAAAGATATATGTGTAGCTTTGATGTTTTAATTTTAATAATATCCGAATAAATCATTAAATTATACTATTCCTTTTTATAAATTTAAACCAAATCAAATATATATAGTTTAGAAATTAATAAATGGCAAATTTATGTTTTCAAGAATTAATTACATATTACTAAAATTTAAGAACTAAATGACGGAGATACATTTCTCTTTAAAACTATTTTTTAAAATTTTAACGGTTATCTATATTGTACATGCCCACAACACATAATTTATAGGTTAAATTATTCTTGAAATTATATAATTTTACTTAATTTTTAATTAAATCTTTATAGTATAAAATTTTGTAACAAAGTCTTTATAATATTAGAAATTTTGAATTTAATCACTGTCCTTAAATTTGTATTAATATTTTGTTAAATTTTGTTGATGTACTAATAGCATAGTATTTTAATATTATGAATATATATAATTTAACTCAATTAATTCAAATTTTTTAACATAAATTATATTTTATATAATGTGCATAAATTATTTTTATATTATTATTTATTTTTAATATAAATTATATACATTTAGAGTCTTAAAATGATATATATACATTTATAACATTTATAAAATTTAATAAAATTTTAACAAGGTTTAACAATAAAGATTAAACTAAAAATTTATAAAAAAATATTTAATTATAAATATTTAATTTTTAAATATTTAATTAAAAATTAAGTAAAATTATAAAAATAAGAAGAATAATTTGAATTAATCCATGAGAGATGGGGAGTGTGTGACAGACTGACACTATGAGTGTTCGGAAATACGTCGTCGTTTCACAGCTACGAGAGATACTGGGAAGAATGAAGGGCGAGGTACTAGGGAATAGAAGGTTGGGGATGGTGTGATTGCCTTCAACTCACATTGCTTCGCATTGAAAGAATCTCAGAGATGTTGCTGAGGCATCTCTCGTATTCATCACCGTCCAGGTATTTTCTTTCATTCTCAATCCAATATACCCGCTTTTTCTCCGCAAACCCTCATTTAAATGACGACGTTGAAACAGTTTTCCGCATAATTTCTTCCTCTCCCTCTTCTGTCGACCTTAAGCAATCTTTGAAATCAACTGGAGTCTTCCTCTCTAACGACTTGATCGATGCTGTTTTCAAAAGGGCCAGATTTAGCCATTCCAATCCCTTGCAAACTTTGGAGTTTTTCTATTTCACTGGCAAAAGACGAGGGTTTTTTCACACTGCATTTTCCTTGGATACTATGCTTTATATTTTAGGAAGAAGCCGTATGTTCGGCCACATCTGGAACCTTTTGCTTCAAGTACGACGGAAAGATTCATCCATAATAACCCCACGCACCGTCATGGTTGTCTTAGCTAGAATAGCTAAAGTATGTTCTGTGAGGGAGACTGTGGAATCATTTAGGAGGTTTAAGAAGTTAGTTCCAGAATTCGATACGACTTGTTTCAATGCTTTGTTGAGAACCTTGTGCCAAGAGAAGAGTATGGCAGATGCAAGAAATGTCTATCATAGTTTAAAGCATAATTTTCGACCAAATTTACAAACTTTTAATATTCTTTTGTCCGGGTGGAAAGCCACAGAGGAGGCTGAGGGATTCTTTAAGGAAATGAGAGAAATGGGGGTGAAACCTGATATTGTATCTTATAATAGTTTGATTGATGTCTACTGCAAAGGCAAGGAAATGGCAAAGGCCTATAAGGTGATTGATGAAATGCAAAGCGAGGATATAGTGCCTGATGTAATCACATATACTTCTATCATTGGTGGATTGGGGTTGATTGGTCAACCAGATAAAGCTAGAGATGTTTTGAAAGAAATGAAGGAGTATGGGTGTTATCCTGATGTTGCAGCATATAATGCTGCCATAAGAAATTTCTGCATTGCAAAGAGGCTTCGTGATGCTTACAGCTTGATGGATGAGATGGCAAATAAAGGTTTAAGTCCAAATGCAACTACTTACAATTTATTCTTTAGGGTTTATTACTGGTCAAATGATTTGAAGAATTCCTGGAATTTGTACACAAGGATGATCAGCACTGGATGCTTGCCAAAAACACAATCATGCATGTTCTTAATAAGGTTGTTTAGGAAACATGAAAAGGTAGAGATGGCACTGCAGTTATGGAGCGACATGGTGGAGAGGGGTTTTGGGTCCTATACCCTGGTTTCTGATGTACTATTTGACTTGCTTTGTGATATGGGGAAGTTGGTGGAAGCGGAGAAATGTTTCCTGGAGATGGTTGACAAAGGGCACAAGCCAAGTAATGTTTCTTTTAAAAGAATTAAGGTTCTAATGGAGCTAGCAAATAGACATGAGGCTCTTCAGAACTTGTCACAGAAAATGGCCTTGTTTGTGCGGCCAGTTCAAGTTAATGAAAGTACAGGGAGCCAGCTGAGACTTCAGACTTACAGTGGCAAAAGGGAAGATGTTTAGACCTAGAGGTGTTAATGTTGTTACCTAAGTTACAGGAAACATAATTCAAAATGACTAATTATGCCATTTGCAAATGTAGGAAGGTTTAAGAAAAATATCTCTGATTAGTTGAAAGTTGTTTGGTGTAGTAGGTCGGTTTCATGAGAAGGACAGCAGCTACCTGAAGATCAAACCAGAAAATAGAGATTTTGAAGTTGAGCCAATGTATCAGGATCTTATTATTTATGTAAATGGTACTTTACTGGCACTCACGAGATTGTAATCAATTTTGGCTGTCTTCATGACAAGCAAGATACAGGTTTAAAGTAGAGCCAAAGCCAATAGCTGGGCAGTAAGAAAGCAGGCTTTCTGCTTAAAACAGGTGTGCTTCGGATTTCAGAGGCTCTACTTTATACCTGCATCTTGTTATATTCTGAAATTTCCTGTTGGCCATTTTGGCATAACTTTTCTGCTTATAATGTTTTAGGTCTTCAAAGGGTTCCAATGTATTTAAGCATCAAGCCTCACCCGAAAAAAGTGAAGATCCGAAGATCCTGTCATATGGATTAAGCTGTAAAGAATGTTCCAAAGGCCTTTCAGATGAACATCAAAATTGCTGTAAATCTCATACTTCATATCTAGCTCTTTACTGGATTAATGGCTGCTTTCGGTCTATCTAGTTTAATCAAGTCTCTTATATGCTTCTAGGCTCACTTCAAATTAATGTATTTTGACTTATGGTTATTGTTGCCTTGAGGAAACCTCTTATCAACATCTCATAAGTTTGTAGAACGGAGCCATGCAATAGTATGTTCGTGCCTTTGTATTCTTGCGGTTCTAGACTCCAGTCAGATAGTGTTTGAGTCGTTAATAATGCATATAAAGGCCGAATGGTAAAGGTGCTGTTTTCACTACCCAAATTTTCACCACCCAAATTTTCACCTTTTATGGGACCTGTGCTATGCAAATTTATACTTTTTTCCCCCCTTTTCTTTTCTTATTTCTGCTGAACGTATATCCATATGTGCTCCGTCTACTTGAGAAACGGAGTTTCTCTTGTGGTTCCTTTTGAATTGCTTCTCGAAATATCTTTAGAACGCACAGAATGGGATTGTGTTACGCAGGACTTTTTGAAGGTAAAAAACAAATAATTGATAGCCCAGAACATCCCTACGAATGTGAAACGTTAATCCAAATTTTCATTCATTCAACAAAAGGACGATCAAGTGGTAAAAACAAATGCTGGAGGTTGTGGAGTTCAGGCTTAGCTCAGCTAACGGATGAAAAATACAATGCCAGGCATTACCAATTCGAAAGTAGAGGAAGGGGTTCCAATTAGATTAGCGCCGGCAATAATTCAGCGTGCAATGGCATTATTGAGTAGTTACTGCAGTTGTTCTTTAATTTCAAGTTTGGGTCAGTGGGTGTATAACATAAATGTACAAAGTTTCTATTCAATTGACTTCACAAGTCAATGGGCTAAACAATGCTACTGGATTATACACGGAGGAAATTTGCAAATTATTCTGAAACTATAGATAATAGGCGCATGTTCTTTTGCCAATAGAATACATGGGAGAGCGGGAAAAATGTGAACAGAATAAAATCAGGCATCTTAGGAAAATGTTGCTACGTAAACTACAGTCTTCTCGTAACCCGTAGCTAATAAACCTCTATCCCTGCAATCAACAACTAATACTTTCTAACTCTATAAAGCTAATGTTAAATGCTGTCTGTAACTATAGTTACGTTAAGTGTTAACCTTGTTCGCAATGTTGTTTGAGAGCCAGTGAAGTCCTTCATAAAGCCCTTCACCAGATGTGGCACATGTGCTTTGGATATACCTGCATGTATCGAAGCTTATAGATACGAATGCGAAGAGAAAAGGGATGAAGAAGGGAGACAAGACATTATGGACAGGCGTAATGTGGTGAGCAATATTTAATTTACCAGTGACGCTGACGGAGAGAGTGAAGACCAAGCTTATCAGTTATCTCAGCAGCATTCATGGCATTAGGAAGATCTTGTTTGTTTGCGAAAACTAGAAGTACAGCATCCCTCAACTCATCCTGCGTAGTTATGAATATAATCACCCAGAAACTCACAGAATGAAGTTAGGAACCCGAGTCATCTAAAACAATGAACTCCTTTTCCTCAATCTGGATCTATTTCATTACCTCATTCAACATTCTGTTCAACTCATCTCTGGCTTAAACTACACGGTCCCGATCATTGCTATCAACCACAAAGATAAGTCCTTGTGTATTTTGGAAGTAATGTCTCCACAAGGGGCGGATCTAGAAAATACATATGAAAGTTCACTGACAATTACTTCCCGAATAATTAAAAGAAATCTAACATAATAACGAGGTCAAAGAGGAGAGATAATGTTTGAGCCAATGATCATGTTGAAAAATAAATATAAGCATAAAAAAATGCTTTAGTATTCTGATGTAGGAAAAAGAGAATACCTTGTGCTGGCCACCAATATCCCAGACAGTGAAGCTGATGTTCTCGTATTCCACTGTTTCCACATTGAACCCTACAACAAACGATATATTAATTGCTTGATCGATTCATGGTACTTATGACATAATGCGTTGGCTAACAAGTCAACAACCACTAACATAGCAAAGAACCAGGATGAATAAGGAATGAAAGGGAAAGGAAGGGAAAGGAAGGGGCGGTACCACTTCTTCATCCAAATTGACAAGAAATCACCCTTCTATTTTCCATTCCATTATGAGTTGTAATAAAACCACAATAAAACTAAATAAATGAATTACTAAATAATCTATCAGTTGACGGAACTTACCGATGGTGGGAATGGTGGTGACTATCTCTCCAAGCTTGAGCTTGTACAGAATGGTGGTCTTACCGCAGCATCAAGGCCCACCATAAGGATACGCATCTCTTAGCAAAAAGCCGGCAGAAAAGCTTGGTGAAAGACAGCCCCATTTTCAAGTATTCTGAAATTAAAAAATTCAGCACAATTGCGTTAGTCAATTTGGCCAAACGTACCTTCCAACGTACGTTGTACTATATATATGCCGCCCTCTTTCTTTCAGAAAGAAGAGATGGAACAAAAACATGAGTAACATTCAAAGGAGCACAATATAATCGGTAATTGAGATTAGAACCAATTACAAATAATTCCAATGAGTAAAAGGGAGATCAATAATTCAGAGGAAATATGTTGTTTCGAGATCTCTGGAAATACAATAGGGATTGAGCAACAACAGAACCTAAATCGTAAGTTTGAATTCATAACAGATAAAAGGAAATCCTACGTAACAGAAATTCAACCAAAGTGGAAGAAGAAAAGAAAACCGAAACAGAAATGGAGGAAAAAGGAAATGAAAATGCAGATTGGGACATCTAAACAAGATGATGACGAAAGAAAAACAGAAGAGGAATGAGAGAGTGACTTGCCTTGAAGAGGAGGATGATTTGGGTGAAAAACAGATCAGTTTTGGTAGCGTGAATAAGGCTCCCGCGAATTTGCAGAACACGGAGACAGATCCAATTTCGCATGTGAAAAGTGATAAGATTGTTAATTTGGTTTTTCCTTTCCTTTTTAAATCTTCGGCTTATTAATTAGGATGCCGATTGTCAATTCCCGTTATGAGTTATGGCGACAGCTTGCAAAGCGTTTATAATTATAGCCATTGTTTGGGTTATTAAGAGCTGCCATTGGTATTCCTGTCTGTCAGGAATAGAGGAGACACAAAAAAATAGATAAATAAAGTTGACGTTCAAAGAAGCTACAACTTTAATTACACTTGCTGTTGATCCAAACATTTCTGAATAGTTAATTAGTTAATTCCTCTTTTACATTTTGAAGTTCTCCCCAGCAGTGTTATTTATATAAATTTTCATCAGATATTTTTATAAAACATGCATCTTAGTAATATGTAAGCTGCTTTTTGTTCTTACAAATATTACTCACTTGGAAGCGAATGAAAAGGAAAATTTAAATTTAAGAATAAAAGAACGTAAAAAGACAGAGATAGAAAATAGTATTTTAATCAATTTGCTAAAAAAATTAAATTTGCATTTATAATTTTTTTCTATGATCCGTTTTTCCAAGAAACGTTCAGATATGAGGGTATTCTAAAAAGTAATTGGAGAAAATTTACCAAAAGATGTTTTTCATTTTGTGGTTAACTAAACATTACTTTCCCCATATTACTACCTTTTCAACCTTCTCATTCCCCATTTTGTAGTTAATCATTGCTTCACATTGTTCTTCGCTACATATGACAGGTACGTTGTCAATACTGTTATTAACGCAAAACACACTTTAATAGCCCCAGTAATGAAAACTCTGAAAAGAGGAGAATGTTTGCCCCTATGTGAAAAAAAAAACAAAAAAGAGAAGGGTGGAAAGAATGCGAGATGTTATTAAGAGTGCCAGACGCCTCTGGTTCGAAAAGTCATACAGCTGAAGCTGCTCCACCAGTCATCCACTCTGCCATTTCCCCACGCTCACCTGAAAGAAAAATTCATATCAAGGAATTAAGAGTTTGAGTAGATATGAAGACAAAACAAATGTATAATTTTCATGCTGACAAATCGGACAAAAATTATGGTGGTTACCTGTGCGAACTCTTACACAACATCTGAGACAGGTATCACTGCACAATCAAGAATCGATAATTCTATTAAAGCTACGATTCCAAGTTAAGAACATTCAATTTAATTATTTTTTTAATCTAGAAATCGTAGCTTTATTCTTTCTCTATCTTCAAAACATTCCATTATCAGAATCTAGGCGAGTCAGTATACATGATCCCAGACACAGCAAATGTGCACATCCTGTCATCCCGATAATTCTTTAAACATCACATCAAACTTTCGACCTTCTATTAAGTCTAGTTATTAATGTATGCACATATGGATGTAAAACATATAATTACAGAAAATACGCGTATAAAACAGACAATACAGATGAACATGTAAGCAACGATCTCAACTCTGGAGTCCCCGTGAAAATATTCTCAGAGGCTTGAAATACGAGCTTCCAACTCAGCTAACATATGGACAACGTCGAAAAATGAAGTATACATTAAATTCAATGTGCTATGTTATGAAAAAGGTCCACAAGATGAGGAAACCAACCATCTTCCAGCATATGAACTCACAAGTATACTTTGGATTAGGTTGTGTTTAACTGGTTATTACAATCGTAAGAAGCATAAAGAGAGCATGGTCAAAATCATTCAACAATATGTCAAACTGCTTAATTTATTTTTTTGTAGAAAAAAAATAATAATTTTGTCCTTAAAACCCAATTTAGTTATTGAAAAATAAAGTGTCTTAATTTGGATCTTAAAAATCAATCCTTAATCAATTTAATCATTTGATTAATGGGATGGATGAAAAGTTAATTAATTAAAATTAGTATTAATAGATACTAACTTAATTATTAAATAATATATTAAATTCTATTCAACAATAAAAGATTAGAACACGTTAAATTTACAAACTACACATAGTGAAAATGCATCATTTGTAATTTATTTTGTATAATTTGTAAATTTGATGCATTTTATTTTATTTATTATTGTTAAAAATTTAATTTATCATTTAACAGTCAAATTAGTGTTCATTAATATCAAGTCAACATGTATTAATTAAATTTTTATTCATTCTATTAATTGAAGAACCAAATTGATTAAGCATTAATTTTTAAAAGACTAAATTGAGATATTTTATCTTTTAAAAATTAAATTAAGAGAACATATATTTTTCAATAATCAATTCATTAATTTACTCTAAAAAAAACTTTATTATTCATCTCTTGTTGGGATACAGAAAATTAATTACTAGCCAAACAGGATATTAACTAAGCTCCAAGTAGAATCATATCTAAATGAGGAATACACATGATAAAATTAAAACAACGCATTGATATCCCTGGAATAACAATACATAACGATCATCCACACAAAATAAGTAAAACTACAAACGTTACACTCTCTACATATCACTACTAGACAAAGAATATTAAAGCCTTACGGAAAATTTTGCCGTCACCAATCTCCCCCGTCCATGATACCTCGATAATCTTGGCTATTACTGCTTCAACCTAATGAAAACGTAATATTGAATCAGAAATACTGCAGAAATGAACATTTTTCTTAACCTTATAAGTTATAAATATTCATTCTTGAAGTGTCAACTCACAACCAGTAGCAGATCTCAACAGACTAGGATTCTCTCATGTACGTGACCAGTTCAAGTTGATTCAGAAAAACATTCATATAAACGTATATACATATCCTGATATACTAGAGGCTTTTCATACACAAAAAGTGTACAGTAATTTTTTTTAATTTTTAAAATATAATATAAAAAAATAAATATTCTATTTTAAAATAATAAATTAAATAATAAAAAAATTATCTCATGCCTTTGTTATAATTTTTTATCTTTATTTTCTCTCCCTCATATTCTCATACCACATATTTTATTTTATATAATATATAATTATAAAAATTAAACTCAAAGTCATTTATAATATATATATATGTATATATGTATTTATGTATAAATACATATAAAGTACTAGTTGAATTCAAAGCATAGAGACAATAAGGGAGAATTCTCTGTCTCTTCCCCTCTACAAAATTATTTACATTTAACAACGGAAGTACATAATCAATTTTAATGCAGAATGCCACTGAAATTACCACAAAATCTCCACGTATACCTGATTCTTGCTCACTACTATTTCCATCTTAACTTTGGCACCAAAATTGTCTTCGGAAAATTCAGAGCCTGTGGAGAAAATCAATAATAAAACAATGATGTAACTCATATGATCATATGCTTACATACAGAACTATGCATAAAGTAAAACGGAACAAAAGGTGATAGGCCAAAGGTCTAAATGTGTGTATTATGGTTAAATATTATGCGGAACAGTATGCCTTTTCTTTTTTCTATTGATAAAAGGAACATTAAAGTTACACAATATTCAACTCTTTCAACCTGACTAACCTAATAAATGAAATTGTTATAAATGCATTGTAGACATGTAGGAATAGGATGACATTTCTTCAGTTGTAGTCCGAAACAACTTACCTCCCCGCCCCTCTTCTGCACCAGCATGAGACCCAAAGCCCCTGGCATCAGATAGTGTGACCCCACGGATTCCCATTTTCAACAAAGCCTTCATTTAAGAAAAACATAAATGAGTACTGACAGTATAAGTCACTAAGCTGTCAGTTCATAAAATTGCACAACCCACCCACATGAACAGTCATAAGCAATATTAGCCAAGCAATCGTTTGAAGTTAGTGGAGGAATATGTTGTGACTAGACACTAGCAGTTCCAGTATAAAAAATAAGAAGTGATAGTTAGGGCATGGGAGACTTCCCTAACAAGGAAGTCCAAACCATGTGTTCTCAAGGTTTTGTGAACTTTGAATTTGCCTACAGCATTGACCTCGGTATAAATATTAGCAGGAACACATAACCTGAACTTATACTAAATGCTAAAAATATTCTGTCTACTATCAGTTTAAAGTTTAAAAACTTTGTATGTGTATCTACGAGGAGAAATGATGGGAAATTGAATCCAATATAGCGGTATGATAGAGCGATAGCATGGAGGCCAAGTAAGCTTTAGATAAGCCAATGGAAATTGTCGACTAAAGGAGGGGGCTTGGCGAGGACTTGGAATTTACGAAAATGACGTTTGACAAGAGCTTACGGAACTAAAACAGAAACCTTCATTTGGCCCAAAAGAAAAAGAAAACAATATAGTGATGTCAGTATGAGGATTTTGAAAGGTGAAATGAGAATCCATATGATGAATCAGCCATGCCAGCATTCTCTAAGTGTCACTTGAAGTTATATTAGTGACCAAATCTTCAGGTTTCCCTTTCCCGCTTAAAGAAATTACCACCATGTTTAAAAAATAAAGAAAAGAAAATTAGACCTATTTTAAATGCACATAATATTGATGAATGCAAAGGTTAATTAGCCCTTACCGAAGAAACCTGAGGAATTCGCCAAGGCCTACACCACATAACAAAACCAACAGGAGATTATGAGTGAAAATAGTTAGCCGACTCGCAAAACTCATTTCACCTAAGTACATTGACGTTGTAAACAACGCTAAACGCTCCCACACGCCAAGCCAACGAAAAAAAAAGGAGTAAGAAAACTTCAAAAACCTGAGAATGGCTTCCACTTTGTAAAACTTGGAATCCGGAACATAATCTGCCAGTGTATACAACCAACGATATTCAACAAAAGCATTCAATTGAGAAACAGAATAAAAAGAATATGAACAATGAAGGACATAGTAGGCATTCGGACCAGGAAGATTCTGGGCTCTGATTTTGGGAAGAATCGCGGCATTGCCTATGTGTCTTAGAGCGAGCAGAGAAAATTGCGGAACACGGAAACTCTTAGGAGTCGATCTGGAATCTTCAAAAGGAAGTTTGAGTTGTTTGAGATGAGAATATGGAAGAGTAAACAAGTGCGGTGTGGCCATGGTACAAGTCATATTTCCCCTGAAGCAGCAAATGCAGAGCTCCTCAGAGTGAAAGCTTCACTTGTGCTTCCACCGGGAAGGACTGTAACTCTGTAACTGACAATGTCTATACGGACCAAGAAATGACGATACGTGGTGCTTGGCTTGCAATAGCATCGCATGACCAAATTGCTGGGCTTCAGCTTGCAAACACAGGCCCAATACCGAATAATTGATTACGGATTTACGGGATTCTTTCTTAGGAATGAAGAAATATAATCTAAAATAAATTAAAAATAGGCAATAGCGCCAGTAGGCGGGGATAGCTCAGTTGGGAGAGCGTCAGACTGAAGATCTGAAGGTCGCGTGTTCGATCCACGCTCACCGCATTCTCCTTTTCGACACATTATACATATATAATATAGCTATTCCACCTTTGCAGTAAAGATCCTTTTTACACAGAAGCATGGAATTAACGGGGTCGTTACATTTAATTCGTTCACGACCTCTCTTTTTCCAGTTAACTAGCCAATCTGCAGGAATTTCAGTGTCTAATTACCACCATTTATTCCATTGTGGCCATGTGACCTCTTCCTTCTGGTTCAACGCATTTGTTTAATGAATGAATATATATATATATATGCTCATAGCATTTCCGTAAATACCTTTCTTTACAACGAAGGGTGTAGAGTTCACATGGTGTCATGGAATAGATGTAGATCTCTGAAATAGTGTATTATTAGTTTATTACTTATTAGACATGTGACCATAAATAGATGGCATGTGTAACCGCATATATAACAAGTCAAAGTAAGCTCATCAAAACGGACAGGATAACACAGTGATTAGGGCTATTACTCAATGAATAATCTTGCATCTTGATTGTGAGGTGGGAGAGATCATAGGCATCGATCGTAGGAACTGGGACTTGATCTATAATAAAGCTAATTTGTGCTTGGCTCAAAGAGCTAACCAGGTAGTGGAGTATATCACGGCATTACCTTTTTCCATGGCAGGAATATTTGTCCGAGGCAATGCATTGCTTCTGATTGACTTGTTATGTGAGTTTACTTTCCCTTACTTCATCATTTATGTGGACCCTTTTCTTTAGTTTAAGTGCAATTTAAGCCACATACATATAATCTTGCCCTTGATTGCTTTCCTCTCATAATGATTACGGGTTTTACCACATTCTGAGGACCAACTCCCTTCAGACTGGGTTTCTGGCGGAAACATTGTTAGCCAGTCTTATCTAGTCATCAACATGATAAAAAGCTAAAACGTAAGGCACCTTCTCACTCATTAAACCTTGAATTTTAGTCAACATCCATATCTTATTTTCTACACCCATTCAAATTAAGGTTTAGAATATCCATATGCCAAGATATATAGTGCATGGGTTTTGGTTTGGATTAAAACATCAAATGACGGCTAAATTAAATTGGAAAAGGACCCATTTATCTATACTTGGGCATGCAACACTCCCTTAGTTTCTGCCTTTTGCTCTTGGCACTTTCTTTCTCGTGGAATATTAATGTCCTAATAATAATACATACATCTCCAGACCCAGTGATGGAAAAATTTTAATTCAAGAACTAGCATTACATCCTCAAAATGCCACTGATGCTTGAATTCTGTAAGCAAGTTCGAAAAAAGCCTTTAATGAATGATTAGCAATATCTCTAGCATAAGAGAAATATGAGAGCACTATTATTCTTTTGGAGGCAAGAGGCCAATTTCGACGTGTTTATTAATTTGATATGTCATGATGATATGAGTGCTTTCAATTAGGGGAAAGGGGGGCCTCCATGCATATATATATATATATATAATTACAATGTTAAAGCAACCATCGGCCAGCCTGGTTCTGCAACATCATATATATATATATAGTCACTAGTCAGATTTAAAGTGTGTATGGAATGGAATTCATTAACTGAAGATGCCATGAGTTTGGTGACAAAATATTTTTTTATCAGTAACTACTTTTCCTCTACTTAACCACCTGCATTTGGGTTTGCTTTATTACTGAGAACTATATTTGGAGAAACATATCTGCCTCAAGCTTTTGCTATGATTTATCCGTAAACTATAACCAGCAGTTCTGTATAGGAAAAAACAGACGTAGCTAGTTCATAGCGCAGGTTTATGAATTTCTATACATGGTCTCCTCAGTTCTGAATAATGCACTCAGGCAGACATCTTACTTTGACGACAAAATAAAATTCAGGGGGGTCCCGCAGAGTACTTAATTACAAATTATATTATAAGCTTCGCTTGAAACAAATATAGTGATTTTATTAAGAAAAAAAAAAAAAGCAATTTAATTAAGAACTCATAAATCATTTAACTCCTTTTCTCCACTTCAGGCGACGAAAGAAAAAGTTGGAAGAGGAAGTAGCTTCTTAGTATAATGTCAAGTGTTATCCCAAAAAGACATAGAGAAGCCATCACACCCATGGGCCTACCACAATTTGCTTTTATTTACTAATCGTTACTTATTCGCCTCAGATTTCTTCAATAATATTGAGAGAGAATAAATTGTTGTGCTCGACAAAATCATTTCAAAGCCTTATTATAATGGAGGAAAACTATTTTGGAGAGCGAGTTTTTGCGTCCAAGTAAACCTTCCCCAAACATCCCTTCCTCTGCTATACCCTTTTAATTACGTCTAAGCAATAACAACATGCAATTGATTTTCTTTAATCAACCATACAAGCTTCAAAGTTTGAGGAACATTAATTTTAACACAAATTACTAATAATGGAGGAAGCTTCCACATTATCAATAATACATTTCTTGTTTTGTTATGTCTTACTTGATGTCTATAATTGATTGTACATATTTCTACTACTGGGCCAGCTTGGTGCATATGAAAACAAAATTCGTGGAGACTATCTAAAGTCTAGACCATAATGCGCAAGTCTTTTCAAGAAAAGAAACAATAAATAAGAATTGCGAAAGTGAGCTATGAGATAGTGCGATATAAGCTTTGAAATTTTTTTTGATAATTAAGTATCTGACATATGAAACTTTGAATCAATGCATTATCCCATGTCCTCTCAAGTCACAACACATCAAATGATAAAACATGAAAGTTTCTTTTTATTAAATCTGAAAAAAAAAAAAGTGAAGGAAAATGATTAACAGAATATTTTATTATAAAGGAAATTAGAGCAGAAATAAAGAAGAGCTAGGATTATTGGACGGTGCATACCAACCGATACAACCTAGTGGAGCTAGGACGTTAGGTTGACCAAACTCGTGTCCATGATAATTTGATGTAGGAGCCACTAAGATTTTTCACTTGATTTTTAACATGTGAATATCATATACATATTACGTTTTGTTTTTTGCACAACTAATAGTAGTACTTGAATTAAAATACGTTTTGTATTAAAATACGCACATTCCTGCTTCTAAAGGCTGGAGCTGTAGAGCACATGGAATATTTCTTTTAGAACGATAAAAATGGTTAGTTTCTTTTTTAGATGATTTGTCCTTGGCCCAATACTTGAATTACAACTTTGTTTGCTCTACCTAGGGTTCAGACAACAAGAAAAAATACCTTGCGTTCACAGATTCACGAGTTGGGGTTAAAAATGTTGTTTATAATTTAAGAAAAATATATGAATCACAGAAATAAAAAAATAATTATTTGTTCCTTATCAATACTATAATAAATTAATGTTAGAGTCACAATACCTAATTTGTATATATTTTTAAAATTATGATATGTTTAATTTATCTTATTCATTCTTCTTTTACATTGCACAAAGAAGTAGCTAAATAATGTTAATTAATAAAAGTGAAAAATTGAAAAAGGCACAAAATAAAAGTTTAATATACATTTTTTTTTTCAATAAAATAATTCAATATTTTGTGTTAGACTGATTGATTTAAGTTATTTTTTGTCAATTTACAACTCCAATCAGAGCAATCCAATTATATGTTGACTAGTTTAAATTTACCAAGTTAACAAATTAACTCAATCCAATAAAGACTACTCATAACCTAATCGATGAAAGCATACTATTCACCTTGAAGCTTACTTGAAAGAAATAACATGCACAAGGGTTTACAAGTGAAATAAGTGTTGAGGCAAACTAATTAAAACAGAGAAGCGATGCAGTTAGTTGAAACATAAACAGTAGGAGTAGCACTAAAAGTGAGATGCCATTTTTATATTATTAGGATTTGGGCATTGAACAGAGAGTTTACAATTAGCAAGTTGCTAGTTATTTAGGCAATGGGCAGCGAATCTTTCTTTAGAACTGAATTTCAGACCCCAAAGCACACCGTGGATCGTCAGCATAAAAAGGCATCCAGTTTGGCTTTGACAGGCTAAAGCAACAAAAGCAAATTGCAGAGGCAGAGAATCCACGGGCTAAGCAATCTTGCTCAATGCTCAACGATCATGCACCACCACCTAATTAATATATGCTAATGCTACTGTTCGTAATATGTTTAAAACTTAACATACCATCCCATCTTATCCATATTTGTTTCAAAGTTTTTTTTTTAATACATGGTGTGAATAACATTATCGACTAGTTGTCGATGGTCTAAAGGATCCAAATTTTTCTGATTTTCTATAAATTATTAAAGGATCCCATAGTATTTGGTGGGTCCAGATGATTGGTGATACTGAGTTTTGGCAAAGCAAATGGAAATTGCAAGGGACATTGATTAAGGGGAAAGCATTCGACTTCTCCCCGTATACAGACAATGACACTGAGATTCACTTTCCATACCATACTGGTAGCACTTAATCTACCTTTTTTTCCTTTTTTCTTTCTTGCTTTATTAAAGCTTATAAATACTCTGCCTCCACGTTGTTACGAGGAAGCACTTCTGAAGAATACTAGTGAGTTGTGATTCCTTGGTTGGTGCTTATCAAAACCAGCAGCTATTTCAAGTTCATAACTCCTGCTTTTTAGTGACACAGCTAGCTTCCTAGCATATTCACGGCATTGAATCTATTTGCCACTCCCATATGACTCTTCATCCCTGACTGCATCATTCAGGCTGCCTTATCGTTTAATTTGTCTGCATTTTCGTCTATCCTCTTTCATCCTTCAACTCTTGTTGACATATATTCAAAACCAAGTGAGAACTAGAAAATCATGTAAATTATTTGGTTGCTTTCTGATTTCCAGTTGTTCAAATGGCAGCCAAGTAACTCCCCACCCCAGGCACAAGAAAAACTATACTGGCTGATATCCATGCCCTTGAGCTTTTAGTCATCCTCTATAAGTCATTCAAAAAAGAGCGAGCATACAGATAGTTAGGCTTTTTGGTAGGAAAAAGCGATGGAAGAAACTTTTGTACCTTTTCAAGGCATCAAGAATGATCTCAGAGGAAGGCTAATGTGCTACAAGCAAGATTGGACTGGTGGAATCAGAGCAGGCTTAAGGTATGTGCTTAAAGTCCGTAGTTAACTGTCATCAATATACTAGGATTGTGCTGTTTCTAGGCTTCAACCAGTAGTAAATGATAGAACACTCACCACAATTGGTGTTCTCTTTACAGGATTTTGGCCCCCACCACATATATATTTTTTGCCTCCGCAATACCTGTCATTTCATTTGGTGAACAACTGGAGCGTAATACTGGTATTGAATATCCTTCTAACTTCAACTTATTCTTATATTTTGCCCATGAAATGGGCTAAAAACATAGTTCTTAAAGAATCACACTCTTTATGTTCCTTTACAACTATCAAAGCCTGATGCAAGATACCTGTTGGTTGCAGATGGAGTTCTAACAGCAGTTCAAACCTTGGCATCCACTTCAATTTGTGGCATTATACACTCGCTCCTTGGGGGTCAACCTCTACTGATTTTAGGAGTTGCAGAGCCTACCGTGATCATGTACACGTTCATGTTCAATTTTGCTAAAGAGAGACCAGAGTTGGGTCGGAATCTATTTTTAGCATGGACTGGATGGTGAATAAATTATTTTATTTCTCTCAGTCTTTTCCCAAAAGGACACTGATGTTGTGTATTGGGCTGTGTATTGTCTACCTTGATGTGTCATATCATTTTCCATTTTTTTATTTATTTGTACTTTGGTTTTGCAGGGTATGTGTCTGGACTGCATTGTTGCTATTCCTAATGGCCATCTTAGGAGCTTGCTCCATAATCAACAGATTTACCCGTCTTGCAGGAGAGTTGTTTGGCCTCCTCATTGCAATTCTCTTCATGCAGCAAGCGATCAAAGTAAGAATAGTCTTCAAAATTGACCATTTCCAACTACCCTTCACATTCTATAAATTAATTTTACTTATACACATGATATGTTGTGATCTGAGTAATTCTGATACGAGTGTCTAGGGACTTGTGGATGAGTTTCGCATACCAAAGCGAGAAAATCCAAACTCAGTTGAGTTCATACCGTCATGGAGGTTTGCTAATGGGATGTTTGCTTTAGTCCTGTCGTTTGGCCTTCTCCTTACTGCACTAAGAAGCAGAAAGGCCAGATCATGGCGTTATGGGACTGGTAAGAGTTTGCTTTTTTAATTAAAAAGCAATAAGATAGAGATGTCATGTCCCTTTCCATACATAGTCTAACAATGGCAACTTTGGTCCCTCATAATTTGACTTGTGACACAGGTTGGCTTCGCAGCCTAATAGCAGACTATGGTGTGCCACTTATGGTCCTAGTTTGGACAGCTGTGTCCTACTTACCATCTGAAAGTGTTCCACATGGCATCCCTAGACGCCTCTTCAGCCCAAATCCATGGTCACCTGGTGCATACGAGAATTGGACTGTTATTAAGGCATGTAAAAATTTACAAGTTTTCTGAATGTCCATAATTCATTAGCATGGCATTCTCTAAGAAAATATATGTTCTGACAGGATATGGTACATGTTCCTATTTCCTATATAATGGGAGCTTTTGTTCCAGCAACCATGATTGCTGTGCTATATTACTTTGATCACAGTGTCGCATCCCAACTTGCCCAACAGAAAGATTTCAATTTGAGAAAGCCATCTTCTTACCATTACGATTTGCTGCTGTTGGGGTTTTTGGTATGAATGTTCTTGCTCCTTCACAGCTTCAAAATTTTCCATTAAACTTATTTCTTTTACTAAGTACCTTGTTTCTTTTTTAATGGTAAATTTCATCCTCCTGGATGGTAGACTTTAATGTGTGGCCTCATTGGAATCCCTCCCGCAAATGGAGTCATACCACAGTCACCCATGCATACAAAAAGCTTGGCAACTCTTAAACACCAGGTAAACATCAGTTATGGTAGAAAATTTAAGATTAGGTGACTCTTATCTCATTATTATCACAGTTTTCTTAAATTAATTTCTGTTGGTTTGTAATTTGAACATGTATCACTAAAAATGAGCAATTCTGGTACAGTTGCTTCGTAACAGACTAGTGGTAACAGCACGAAAAAGCATTAATAAAAATGCCAGTTTAGGACAGTTATATGGCAATATGCAAGAAGCCTACTATCAAATGCAAACACCTCTAACATACCAGGACCCCTCTGCTCGAGTAAGTACTCTCCACCCAAGGTGGATATTATGTTATTTGCTATCAAAATATGACATTTTCCAATATGTCTGATAATAATAATAATAATAATAATAATATCAGGCACAAGGACTAAAAGAATTAAAAGAATCAACCATTCAAGTAGCTGCCGGCATGGGAATCATGGATGCACCAGTAGATGAGACTATATTTGATGTGGAGAAGGATATAGACGACCTTTTGCCTGTGGAGGTGAAGGAACAGCGTCTAAGTAACTTGCTTCAAGCAGCAATGGTGGGAGGATGCGTTGCAGCCATGCCTTTCCTCAAGAAGATCCCAACCTCAGTCCTCTGGGGCTACTTTGCCTTCATGGCCATTGAGAGTTTGCCTGGTAACCAATTCTGGGAAAGGATCCTGTTACTCTTCACTGCACCCAGCAGAAGATACAAGTAAACTGATATCTTATATTTCTTTTGACTACCTAATATTTGTATGCTTTTAAAATAATAAACAAAAATTCTGCTTGTTGCAGGGTGCTTGAGGATTACCATGCTACTTTTGTGGAAACAGTCCCTTTCAAGACAATTGCAACATTCACTATTTTTCAAACTGTTTATCTGCTTGTATGCTTTGGACTAACTTGGATACCTATTGCTGGGCTCATGTTTCCTTTGATGATCATGCTCTTAGTTCCAGTAAGACAGTACTTCCTCCCCAAATTTTTCAAAGGGGCACACCTTCAAGACTTGGATGCAGCAGAGTACGAAGAGCAACCTGCCTTATCATACAACCTTGCAACGGTAAGCTTTCTCATTCAACCATTGATGCCAATCAAATTTGAATCATTGTTATATGTCTGTACTTGATTATAATTTTGTGTGGTGTCCTAGCAGCAATCCGAGTTTGGTGCTGTAGCTTCACAAGTGAGAGAAGGAGAGATCATGGATGAAGTAATTACTAGAAGCCGTGGAGAGATTAGGCATACTAGTAGTCCAAAGATTACAAGCTCCACTCCAACATCAGCAAATGATACCAAAAGCCATCAGAGTCCACGTCTCTCATTCAGTTCTCGCATGGGTGAGCTTACAACTGAGCAAAGTCCCAAGTATGGTGCAAGAGGCACCTATAGTCCAAAGACCAGAGAAGTAAGGTTGTCAAATCTGGGAAGAAGTCCTCTTAACCCAGATTTGAAGAAGCAGGACAAGAAATGAAGGGGAAAAGGTTGCAGTATATGTATAATCCCATGAGAGGGTTTTAAGATGCTTATTTTCTGCTTCATTTCCATTTCAGTTTGTTGTTTTGCTTGGCATGCGTGGTTGTAACTTGTAAAGTCTTTTCCATATCTCTCCCATTTATTAATTTGAGGAGAAATGTGGCGCTTTCTTGTGATTATTATATATATATCAATGAAGGTTATTCTGTTTGTGAAATTGTATTTCAGCGATAGATTTTTTGTTTTTGTTGTCTCGTTTTAGCTTGAAATAGCGTTCCACTCTACATTGAGACAATACTCCTCTCAACTCCTAGCTTATTTAAGTCATCCCTCATCAAATTCTCAAAGCATCTGAAACTGCCGTGAAAAATAGGTATCGATAATGTTTTTGTGAACTGTCCTGAGATATATCCATTACGATTCTAATGGATTTGTATTATGTATGTTCTAGTCCTAACATGTATAGCATCCAATAGAACTAGTGTTGGTTTCAAAAGACTTTAAAATTTAATTAGAAAAAATTAAAAATAAATGAAAATAAAATAGATTATTTATATATTTTATTTAATTTAAATTAATAATTTTTTTTATTTTTATACTCATAATTTAGACAGATATAATTTATTTAAAATAATTTAAAAATTAAATAAATTAAAAATAGAATAAATAATGCTAACTAACAAAATATTAAAAAATATTTAAATTTTAAACTAAAATATCAATACTTCAACACTCCTCCTTGGCATTTTTGTGACAAGTATGGATCTTCTCTTTAACTATTTATTTTGCTAATGTCTTTTTTAGCAAATAAGCAAGTCGATATTTTGATGTATGATAAACTAAGAGAACTTCATTAGATTGTTGAACTTTATGAATTTTATTTTTATTGATAATCTCAATCTCCTTCTGCATTACTTTTTTTTAAACTGATATATCCTTTACATTAAAAAAGTTATCAATTTTTGAGACATTTTAAACAAGATCTTATCTTTCAATGTTGGTTTGAATCTCTTTATGCTATAGATTTAAATTCTTCAAGTCGCTATCTGCATAAATTGTCAAAATATTTATTTCAATTATACTTTTACTTTTCACATCCACCAAGTCTCCATTTCTTATTTTCACTTTGGAATTGAAACTTTTATCAAGATTTTTAAATACTGTAGCATTATATGACATATAATTTGTGCATTCCTATCAATAAGTCAATTATTTTGTGTTTATATTTTGAAAACATGAGGCAACAAAGAATTGGTCCTCTTAAATCTCAAACTCAACTACTTGTGCTTGTTGAGTTTGGTTTTTAAGTTTATATACCTTTATAATATGCCTTTATAATATGGCCTATTTGCTTGCAATTTCTACATATCTCATCTGGTCTCCACCAACAATATCTCTCTATATGTGTGAATTTTTTTGCAATGCTAACAGGGTGAATACTTTTTTTTAATCATTGTTGTCTTTAATTTTGACTTTATTCTTTTTGCCTTTGTCACATTTTTGTGCAAAAAAGGCGCCTTCAATGACTTTATCTTACCTAGAGGTTCTTCTTTGCTCTTGTGCTTGAAGAGCATTCATTAGTTCACCTAATGAGATTTGGCATAAGTCCTTTAACTCTTTAAAAAAAAAAATTTTGGATTCAAACTTTTCAAGAAAAGTTACAAAAACTTTCTTTACAATCCTTTGATCTGAAAATTCTTCACTAAGTATTCCAATATTATTAATAATTAGAGAGATTCAATCAACATACTTACTAATTGTTTTATCCTCTTGCATATTTAGAGACTCAAATTCTTTTTTCAAATTTAAGACTTGCATTTGACATATTCTATCACTACCTTGATATTTTTCTTTCAATCTATCCCAAACCTCATTTACTGTACTACAAGCCATAATTCTGTAAAACACATAATCTGCTACTGAATTTTGAATAAGTGATTTGGCTTTAGATCTCTTTGCTTTTTCTTCTCTATGGGATTTGATTTGGGCCAAGGTAGGAATTTTTGGTAGATGAGGTATTGGTGTATCATCAGTAACAGTTTCTCAAAGGTCATAAGCTTCCAAGTAGCTTTGCATTTTTACTTATCAAATTTAAAAGTTTTCACCAGTGAAAGTTTGTGAAACTAACAAAAAAAGATGATTATTGGCTGATATTTTAGATTAAGAAGTATAAGACTTATCTTTATTTTTGAATTTTTTTTCACAGATCCTCTAAGATCAATTGAGGCTCTGATATCACTATTAATTTTAAAAGGATTTGAAATTTGAGTAAGAAAAATTGAGAGCAAATGAAAATAGAATAGATTACTTATATATTTTATTTAACTTAAATTAATAATTTATACAAAGAAGCTAAAATCTTTTTTTTTTATTTTTATGTCCACAATTTAAACAAATACAATTTATTTAAAATAATTTAAAAATTAAATAAATTTAAAATAGAACAAATAATACTAATTGACAAAATATTCAAAATTATTTAAATTTTAAACTAAAATGCCAATACTTCAATAACTAGGCCAATTAAGTGGGAGAGTCCTGCTAACAACAAGCTGATTCTGTGCATGTAGTTATGAAATATGCGGAAATGGAGGTTTTGATGCACCTTTTATTGGAGGTCAACATTGTGAATTGTAGAGGCATGAAGACAAGACCGCACTTGGCAATAGAAAGAAGTGAAAAAGAAAGGATGAACACAAAACAGGCTTTGGTTTCCCACCACAAATTCAAATGAACAAGGAGTGGGTGGGTTCCCACGTCCTCAATCGCATTTGCTACCAGGTAGTAAACGTGGGTGAGGAAGTAGTGGTATGGTTTTGCTGCCATGGTGGGGTTGCTTCGCATTGTTTAGAACTTATAATTAAAGATTTAAAGAGCTTACATCTCTGTCTAATGATTCCAAGATCTGTGTGTTTTGAGTATATGAAGTCAGTGGATCAGGTTTCGATTAAGTCCAAAGAAGACAAAAAAAGTGGCTTTACAACTAGACTAGATGATTCAAGATTTGACCCTTTAGTTGACCTGTCCTGTCCATATGCACCACAAGCATAAGCGGCTCTGTGTGGAATGCGAACAATCATATGGTAGTAACCTTGTCAAAATTCATGGCCACACGATGAGGGTTGATATAATTACCTTGCTACAAAAATGAACAAAGCCCTCATCATTCACACTGTAAAAGCAGAGTTACAGAAAATCAAGTCCACGATGGATAATCGATGAAAGGTTGACAGATGACAGATGCTCGATTATCGAAAAAGAAAATCAGAATTAAAAGAGAACCACACATCATCAATTTCACATCCATCCTCATAGATTTGATTATATTTTATATTTGGATGCGTCTTGCCGTCAGATGAGAAGCCTAATCAAACCAAATGATCTCCTGTTTTTTTCTTCGTTGATGCTGTTGCGTCGGTCTTCTGTTTTTCAGTAAGAGAAAGTTATTGAAGTGTCAAGAGCTTTATCATGTGTCTTATATTGACGATGGTCCCAGACTGTTTAAAAATAGAAACGTTATGCTTTTTGGACCATTTTGAATATTGAGAAAAATTGATAGCAATGTATCACTACTGCTAGTATTAGTGCCCCACTCCACTTTGAATTTGGACGTTTGTACAGCTCAATTTATAAGATACCATACCGGCATATTCCATATTTCATTTGACGACACATACGCTCTTATCAACAACATAACAGAAAACTCAATAATTAGGATTGGAAAAGACTTGAAAGTTGAAACCATATATATATTTTCTTTCTGGGGCCATGAACATTTGTCATATAAAAGATCTAAAATAGAATCACGTCACAATCACGAAGAGCACGAGTGAGAGTGTTTGAGTGTTGACCTAGTCTACTCAGGGTTTAGTACTTCCAATTTTGGACAGTCTTGGACTTGGTAGTGTGAAATGAATGTTAATACTTAGTTGTCTTTGGAAATGAGTTGATTAGGGAAGAGAGAAGGAAAGAATTAAAGGGAATGGAAGAAAAAGAGAGAGAAAAAAAATTTTGATGTTTTTTTTTTAATTTTTTTGAATACTTTAAAATTTTTTGATTTAAAATAATCAAAATTAAGTAAAGCTAATATAAAATAAAAAGTTATTTTATTCTTTCTCTTTTAAAATTTTAAGAACTAAATAAATAGAAGGTTACTAAAATCTTGTTTCAATATAATTTTTAAAAATTACTTTTAATTTTTAAAAATAAAAAAATCTATTTGAATAATTATTTTTGATAGAAAATAAAAAAATAAAATACTTTTTAAGAAAAAAATATAAAATAATTAAAAATTATTTTAAACTTGAGTTTTTAAAAATAAAAAATATAAAAAAATAAGTTTTTAATTAATAGCATGTATGAAAATAATACTAATATAAATTTTTAAAACTAATTTTACAAAAAAAATTAAAAATAAATAAAATAACATCTAAGCAAGCTCTAAATTTTCTTTCCCCTTATTTTTTCCTCCCAAATAAATCTTAAATTTTTATGTGTATGTATTATATTATGTTGTTTATAAATTGATGAATAATATTTATTTAATTTTTTATTTTTAAATTAAAATTTTTATATAATAAATAAAATAAAAATAAATAATTAAATTTTATTAATTAATATACATAATAAATACACTTAAAAAATTTTCATGTATGATATTACAATTTGTGCTCTACTAAAGTTTCCAAGTGGTGGGCCGCAAATCACGTCACTTTTGATTCCTTCTGTCCCTCCCACTTTCACTTTTCTTATCCTTCTCACTCCCATCTTTCTCACTTTCACTTTTCTCCTCCTTTTCTTTTCTTTTCTTTTTAACCTTACGCTAACCTCAACCTCAACTACATTTTGATTGGGAATTTTCAAAGAGTGGGAGCCACATACTATATAGAGTGAAATACGACACAAAATTTAGTTTATTAATAAATAGTTTAAATAATGTCACATTTCTTATTGATTTAATGTTAAATCCTATCAATTGGATAAATTAAAATAATAAAACTTATAATATTATATTATTTTTTAATTTAGATCATTTAAAAATAAAAAAATTTTAAGTATAATTTTTATATTTTTGTTCTTAAATTTTCTTATTAAAAGCATCAAATAATTTATAATAGGTTTAAAACTATTTTAACTTATCACATAACAATTTCAAGCATTTAATTAATTTTTAATATATTCGAACCGTTCTAACTTACCACATAGTTAAATACTGCTGGCCGCCCTGTTTTTAAAATAAAATATTAAAATGCATCCATATTTAGTTTCTTATCTACAACTCTAAGAATATTCCTTTATTTATTTATTTATTTTTTTTTAAAAGTTCCAAACTCTGAACTTTAAAGAATAGGAATGGTGGAAAACAAACTCTTTCAATTTGCGTGTTGTGAGTGGAAAAAGGAAATCAAAGAGCAATATGATAAAGAAATCTTCCAGTTTTTTTTTTAAAAAAGAACTTATTCCCTCTTTTTGGTAAAATAAAAAAGGAACCATGTAGCTGAATAGAAAGCACTATTTGATTTCCCATCAGTCCCCAACAGAAAACATATAATAATACATAAATCTAGGTTTTTTGTCTTTAATTATTTCAACAGCTGAATTTGAATGGAGCTGGGGATATGGGTCTCAACAGAAATGGGCTTTAATAAATGGGCCCAAGTTGCATATTAATATGGACCCATCACTAATAGTTGTCGCGTGACTTGTGAATATGATAGGCCCACCATAGAATATTCCACTTGTATTAAAAGGCGCATCAAATTATCTAGTGCATCTATTATACTCCACATTGTCGAGGCTTATATTTTATCCAAATATGGTGTTGTTGAAAAACTAAATCCATTCATTGAGTTTTCTTCCCCGGAGAAAGATTTCAACTAAATAACAATAAAAGGTTCATACATCAGTTAAGAGCAAACCATAGTAAAAACAACAAAAATAACTCACTGTACAAACACAATAGAACCTCTGATTTTTCTCTAGAAAGTAAAATAAATTCAAACAAAATTAACGGTCTTCCCCAAACTTCACAAGATATTTTCTAAGAAAAAAAATAATAAGGGAAACTTAACTGCTGGGCTTTAGCTAAAGACACTATTAAATTCATGTCGGTGAAAATATGGAAAAGTGAAATCCAAAATCTCATTAGCATATTGACACACACACGAAGAAAAAAACACATATATTCTTTTACTTGTCGCCAATTATGAATCTTAGATATATAGTTTCATCCAATTAGTTAAATGCAAGTATGGAAAATTAAAGAGTGTGTAAGGCAACGTTTGAATGCATTGAATGAAACATTATCAGTTTATTTTTTAATTGATTGAAACTGAAATATTGTTTTCATTGATAATTAATTGAAGAAATTGTTTTTTTCTAAATTATGTAGTATTGAATATTTAGTATTATATTTATTAATATGTTAATACATAATCTTATTTATTGGTAAAAGTTTTTTTAGTGTTACAATAAATATTTCCTTAACTGAGTCGATAATGTGCAAGGATTAAGTTGTGCATAGCTAACTAATTCCACTCCCGTCCAAGAAATTTTTGTCGCATATAGTCAAGTTACGAAATTGTTCGTTGCATTATTCTTAATTTGTTTTAATTATTAGCGGAATCTTATTGCATATAGAAAATAAGAGTTGTTGGACATTGAAGTTTTGAATTAGATTATTTCGAAATTTATGCCAAAAGTAACATTTCATTCCCTTTCTTTTTTTCCTTCCCCACCCTTTGATCATTCTCGTTGATTGACTTGCCCATGCATGTAGCCTTCGCGGTTACACAGTTACTATTTAACAACATGGATGATTTGATACATCCAAGTTATAAAAAATATATATATATATAAAGTAATGAGTTTTTATAATTTTGTTATTAAATTGTATAATTAAAAATTAAAACGTGTGTAATTTATATAACTTAATTTTTTATGGATAAATTTTTTAAAGAAAGTTAACATATTTTACTTTTGATTAAAAAAATTGATAAAATAAGTGTATATAAGTGTGAATCATAAAACAATTGTGCCATGCATGCTTTGGTATTTTTAACGTGTTTACTAATCTAAAATTGTATTATCAAGTCACCTGGCTAACAGTGTAAAAATTTAAACATTGTCAATTATCAAGGGCTCGGTGTGAAAAAAATGTAAGGCAAGTGCAAGTTAAAAAAGAAATTGCATTGGAAGACATGATAAAAATGGAAGAAGTGGAATGAGATAAATAAAAGGAGAAGGTAGGAGGATTAAAAAAAGGACGAAATGGGGGATATATATGATTAGAGAGAAAGGCTGAGGTCGAGGGGATGATCTTGTTGTTGAGAAGGCGACGATGGAATGGGATTGGGATAAGGCAGAGGCGGCTTTCTGAAATGTATCTCTGTGGTAAAGTCCTCCCATTCAAAACGCGGTACCCAGCTGCTGCGGCTCTCCCTCTTCCTCTTTTTCTTGTTCATTATCTCATCCTTTCTCTCTTTCTCTTCCTCCAATTCCTTCCTCCGTCGATCCCTTGCTTCTCGGAACCTCCTCAACTGCCTGTAAAACTCTTCCTCCATCTTCTTCATTTCTTCCTCTTCATCATCATCGTTATCTTTCTTCCTCTTCTCATCATCCCTCATTCCTTCATCACATCTAGTTCCACCCTCCATGGCCATCGCCTCCCTTTCAATCTACTTATATATAAGCCCCAACAATCACTTCATTCTTCTATTTCACTTTATTTCTAATCATCACACTGTTAATCTTTACATCCCTGATTTAACCCTTTAACAACTCGATTCATTCATTAACTGCCACCGACCTCCACACAAACCACGTTCTTCTGTGTCCCGGAATTACCATTTCACCTTTCTTATTTGTTGCCTTCTGTCTAGATTCCTAGGGCTATATCAGTCAATTCCAGATTCATCGGGTAGTTGGTGGTCAAGCTCACATTCCCCGTCTGATCATGAATCATGACATCACGTAAATGATGCTGGAATCTTCAAATTTCTAATCACCGATTACTGATTAGACTGCAGCGCCAATCAAAGTGATTCATGGCGCAACCTATGACGTCACTCCTCTCTCCTACCGCTCCATGCGTAAGTTGACGCCACTCATTCCTCGTCATCACTCACTAGTGTTTTTTGGACCACGTCATTTTCTTCCACATCGCACTTTTGTTTTTCAATGTTTTCGGCCATAAAAAATAATTAAAGGTGTTTACAAATTTTATATTTTTACTATCAATTCTTTTAATTACACCATAATAAATTAATATTTTTTATAATATCATTAATTTATAATTATATTTTTATTAAAAATTTTATGATAAATATATATAAAAAATTCATCTAAGTGTTCATACAAAATTAAGGCTAATATTTAAAGAGAATTTATTTGAAATTGATTAATGTCAATTAATAGATTGTTTAACTATATTATTCACCCCATTAATTTGATCTAAACAATTTCTTTCATCCTAATTGAGGTAATGAAGTTACAGTAATTTATATCCGATGTTAACTTAAAAGCGCATTTAACTGTTATATGAATGAATCAATGAACTTTTTCTTTTGCAGTGGTCGAGGCCGTAATGAAGTCTGATTCTGAAATTGAACACAGCCAAAGGTAGGAGCTCACGGATACCTTATTCTTTTATCTTGTTCATATTTCTTTCCCCATCAAGAAAAGAGAAGAATTTCAACATTAATTTATATGTATATATATATTAAATAAAAAGGTGATATATTAGACATAAAATCCCCTGAGCACAAATTGAGGATCGGGTGTTATTCTTATTCCAAGATTTAAGTTACTAAATGTCTAAGGTGCTTCATTGTCTTGTCGTCCCTCCAACATTAATGGCATACTGTTCGGGTGCATATATCCCCTGCCAATTTTTCAGTTTTTAATATCCCTACGTAAATAAATTATGTTGATGTGATACATAAATATCTTTGCATTAACTATAACCTTTATTATAAAAAATGTAAAAACAAGACTTTGTCATTCCTTATTTACGTTTTTAATTCGCCACATTGCACCCTGCAGTATCTTAAATTCTTAATATATATTGAAAATTGTTGTGATGATTATTAGTGCTTAAAAAAAAGTAGTCTTTTACATTTGTTGAGGTATGTTTGAGAATTAAAAGAGAAACAAAAATAAATAAATTAAAAAAAAGAATGAGAGTGAAAGAAAAGTTAAATAAGAATTTTTTATTTTTTTACTTACATCTGTTAAATTTTTAAAATTTGAGATAATTAAAATTAATAAACAAATTTAATATAAAATTATTTAATTTTTTTTCTTTTAAAATTTTAAAAAAATAAACAAACAAATATTAATAAATTTCCTTTTTTTTATTTTTTCTTTCAAAATCTCTCGTAAACACACATAGAGCAACAATTCAAGGGGAGTAAAACTCGAGAATCAATTTTTGTTACACAAGAAGAAATATATAAAAGGATATTTGAATATGTAAATCGCATCTTAATGGCCTAAAGGGCTTCTTATTATGCATAGTGGAGCTTCATATGTCAAACTCTGATTGGGTTCATGAATCAGATCTAGTTGACGTTATATGTAAGCTATTTATTCATTTTAAGTGATTCTGTATTCGCAAATTAGATGGTGGAGACGAGATGGTTTCAGATTCGGATCATTATATAAATTAAACATTAGTATTAGTTGCACAGTTAAGCTCTCTTGTACGTACAGGGAACATAACCAAACAAGAAGTGGACTGCCTTTTTCCAATTTCACCCTCACAATATGTATCTCGTTTTTTGTTTTCCTTTTACAATTAGTTTCGAAGGTGCATGTAACGTCTTAATGTTATAATTATATATTAAACTTGACGTACTTTTAAAGAGGTAAACACTTATAATATAATAAAAACTTTTTTACGAAAAGCAGTGCCGTAAAAAGAAGTAATATTTGCCTTACAGATTAAGCATCTGTCAATAATATCAAACACAGTTTGGCTTTGATTAGACGTATTAGCTTTTTTAAAATTGGACGGTGGACACGCTATCACACAGTGAATGAGAGCTTTAGCTGTTTATTGCAACACAATGCGTCGCTCCAATCATTTTTTTATATATATTTATTCTATTAAAAATAATTTTATTTTAAATATTAAATATAAATATTTCTTTGATAAAAAAATTAATTTAAAATAAGTTAATACTGTATAATTGTTAGAATTTAGAACAAATCAAAGATTAGAAAAACAAATTAATTAATTAATAAAAAAATTGAAATTTCAATCAGAATACAAGATTCATTTATATATAGACTTTAAAATTATTGTAATATAATAAATATTTTAAATCAACAATAAAATTAAAGAAAATACTTTCTATTATGAGATATTAATTAACTTAAATGCTTTTTTTATTAGTTTCATAAAAATGTTGATTTGATCAATCTAATTAGAAAATAAATAATGGTGACGTAGGGTTTGTGAGTAAGCATGACGCACAAGAATCGTAATCTCCGTCATCACACACGTCTCACTATGACCTTGACGTTACTACATTACGTGTCAATCATATGTTTTTCCATCCTTCACCCTCTAACCGCTCACCATCCTCTTATTTACCCTTCTAACGCAACCTAATTACCATTTCAGTTCCTTCCCTCAGATTTTTTCATATTTCATTAAATTTATATTTTTATGTTTTTTATTTTAAAAAAATTATACTCAATTTTTTAATTTTATTTTTGATAAAAATAAATTTTTTCGTAATATAACAATATATTTTTCATTAAATATAATAATAAAAACAATTTATAAATTAATATTAAATATTTTTTGTTAAATTTAAATTGTGACATCTCATTATAGACCACGTGCTAACTAAATTTGCAAAACAATTTCAAATTGTTTGAAAGTTATTTTAGTTTTTTATTCTTTAAAATTATTTTATAAATTTATTTCTAAAAAGTTATACTAAAATTATTTTTATTTATTTATAAACATATTATTAATAAAAGTATTTTAAATATTAAAATTTAGAACATTTTTATTTGCTTTGTAATTTTTATTTTCAAAATACATATTTTATTTTTTTAAATTTTTTGTTAAAAATAATAATTGAAACAAATTTTTTTATTTTTAAAAACTAAAAAATAATTTTTAAAAACTACACTTCAAACGTACCTTAAATTATATATTCCTCCCTTCTAACTCAGATCTCCGTATTTGAAATCTCTCTCCTTTCATGGATCCTAATTTCATACCCAAGTCAAAGTGTAAAATTAAAATCTCAAAATTTGGAAAACTTTCACAATTTGTATCTATAATTAAAATCACAATTGCTAAACTTCTAGAATGATCGAAACCCATTTTTATTTTTTTTATTCACAGTAACGAATTAACACCAATACTTTACCGTAACAATGGACATCCATGAGCTTCGTCAAAACCATTTCTTTTTATTTTTTTTTTCTATTTTTCTACTCTTCTTGATGATTTACTTGCAAGTGTGGTCGTGGAACTCATGATCCATAGGATTTCGATATTCAAGTTCTAGTGACTCAAAAAAAATTATGAAATTTTGATTTCAAATATTAAATGAGGGTTAAAATTAGGATATCTGGGAGATCATGGGAAATTTCTATTTAGGGGGTATGAGATATGGGAAAGGGTATTTATATGTGATCATTTAAGATTGTCTGGCAACTTTAACGTGTACACGCATGCATCATACATGGAACTTTAAAAATTAAAAATAATATAAATATCTTCGGGTTGGAGTTATCAATATAGGGCAAAGAGATTAAATAATAAATTATAATTTTATTTAAACAAAAAATTAAGTACAATTTTTTTATTTTTTATTATTAAAATTTTTAATTAAAGAACTATCGTATATATATAATTTATATAATTTATTATTTTTATAATTAATTTTTTAAAAATATTTTATTTTTATTGAATATCCTGATAAATAAATATAAAAAAATGAACACAATCCTTGTTTTAAACGGAAAAAATAAAAATATTAGACACAGTTTTTTTAAAAAGGTTAAATTAATTTTTATTTTTAATAAATTATTATTTTAATTCTTAAAAGTGAGACATACTTTATCTTAATTTAATTTATCAATGATTAAAATTCTTAATGTTGTCCTTCAAAAAACAACTCTCCAATTAATTATATATATATTTTATTAAAAATATTATAGTAACTACTTTGGATTTTTATAATTAATACTGTTTGATTATACTACTTGTTACTTTGTCTTACTGTATTATTATTTAGACATCTATGTAACTAAGAGAGAGACTAAATTGTTTAAAAAATATTATTTAAAAAATTAAATTAAAGATTTTAATATTTCAAGAATTGAATTAAAATAAAATATATATTTTAGATACTACAAAAAAGAATTTACTCTTTTACTTTTTAAAATAAAAAAAGTTTAAATTTAAAAAAATAAAATTAAATTAAAAAATAATTAGTTAGAGTGATAAATATTTATTTATTTTAAATAAAATCTTAAATTTAACTTTTGTTCATGAAAAATTTTTCGTTAAAATAATTTTATAAATTTTGCCGTCTAAACCAAATTAGGTGGGGCTCAATGATCTTTTGAATAAAAAAATAGATGATAGGTACATACTGTATGCTATTTCTGTGCCCCCATGACAAGTCGTCCGCTCAGCATTTAGACGTAGAATTTCCATTGAACCATTCAAAAGGATACTTCCTCTCTGCCATCAAGACGACCCATGGACTAATTCTTTTTAGAAACAAATTCTTTCAATTAACAAGGTAATTAAAAATTGTACCCCTACACGTTAATAGTAATCACGTACGAGTAACAAATGAATTGAAGGGACGTAGATAAGAAATTAACATTCGTATCTCTATTAATTTAAAAAAAAATTTTGTCTCCTTCATTCTTCCTGTTTGGTACTAAATAAAAGTAAAGAGATAAATTATAAAAATGAGAGAACATTTTGGGCAGTAAAAAATAGAGATATAAAAATGAGTCTGACGTGTTTAAAAAAAGTAAGATTGAGTTAACAAAATTTTAACCCATTTAAAAATAAACTAATTTGACTCAATCATTTAAAAATAAGAGCTAAATTAGGTTAAAGTGGAATTCAACTGATCTAGTTATTTAATTTTTTTTAATAATATTTTTAAAATATTTTATTAATTTTTTTTAAAGAATGAATAATAAAGTTAAAGTATTGATGGTAAATGTTTAATTTTAATTTTTATGTTTATAATATGTATTATGTAATAATTAATTATTATTTATTTTATAGTTTGTAATATTTAAATTTTATGTAATGTATTTTAATTATATTTTATTTATTTATTTTAAGACTACTAAAAAATTAATATATATGATAAATTATAATTATTATTTTATAAATATTATTTATTAATTTAAGTTATTATATTAAAAAAAATAAATTAGCCCAACCTAGTCCAGGCTCATGAAATCGTCAAAGTGTAGGGTTAATCTGCAAAAGCCAAGGGTTGAATTCCCAAGAGTAAGACCAGGCTAATGAGTCTAACTTCTAAATATTGAGTAATGTAATTAAGTTTGTAACATATATATATTTATATATATATATATATATATATAAGTAAAGGCTGCAAATTTGACGTGCAGAAGGAAGGAAGTACTTAAATTATTGGCCAAGCAACTCTTGTACTATGCTATCATATTTGTGATTGCTTTGTGTTCCAGAAATTAATTAAAGTGAAGGAAAATTAAAAGGCAGAAGAAAACAGTAAAACGAAAGCCATCAACAATTAATTAATAATGAACTACATAATACTACAGTAGAATGATGCTATATAGTGGATAATTGATTCATGAAGTGCAGGCATCTACGTACATAGATATAAAACAGGTAGAGACAGCCATAGTTTGAAGATAGAATAGAGGGCATGCCATAGAAAGGCTCCAAAACACAAGGCTGTTAGAATTCAAAGCGAGAGCGAGAGTGAGAGGGTGAGGTCCATGCCTTTTTGGCCTTCCTTATCCTCATCACCAACTCCTCCTAATTTCTTTTCAGAATTAGCACTTGCTTGAACTAAGATCAAAGGAAGCTGATTTTGTCTCCCATCACGAGCTTCCTCTTCCACGAAATCTTCCAGTTGAAACTCAGGCTTCCATATTCCCACTTTATTTTCTTCCTTCTCCTTAACCCTTTTCTTCCCATACGTATCTGACCCCGAATTCATCAACCTTTCACGACTTTCTCGAATGCTTTTAACCAGAGCGAAAAACTTCTCCATTTTTGCTTCTTCGTCTTCTTCTTCATAGCAGTTCTTCCTTTTCTTCGTGTTGCCAGCAGTACTCTCCATGTTCAAAGTTTTAATTAAAAAAAAAAAACCCAAATGAGTGAATGATGAAAACGAGCAGTGGGAGGAAATTTCCAAGGAAAAGAGACAGCAGAGCTAGAGAGAAGGACCAGCTAGCTATCGCATGCAGTTTCTAGGTTGCTTCCAGGGGACTATAATGAGGACGGAAATTCCCAGCTACTAATTAAAGGAATCTAATAGACCAAAATGCCATGACAAGTACTACAGAATTATTGTCGTCATAAATATATTAACTGACTCCAACAAAGTATTCTATGTTATATGAACAAATCACTCCAATATTGGAAAAGATTAAATGAATTTAATCAGTAAGCATGTGAAGTGGTAGCCTTGAGAGAGGATTTGCGAAGCAAATTAAACAATAGACTAGTAATACCCCTTGCGTTACTATGTATGTCATGTGTTTGTTCTCTTCCTTACTAACCACATGATGAGTATGTCACTTTCCAACCAAAAAAAAAAGGAACAAGAAAAGCACAAAAGGTTTTGGCGCTAGTCTTGCTAATTGCATCATTGTGTTGGGAGTATAATATGAGTTGGGGGTTCTTTGGTAAAAACAATAAGTTAGTTAGTGTTAATTATATATATTAAAAATAGAGAGGGTAGGGAGAAAGCAATGCACTTGGAATCCCAATACCAATAAGTAATAGTAGTTGCAATCCAAGCTAAGGAGGTGACGTCACTTCCTCTACATCACCTCCGCCAATACGAGCTTCCTTTTTCTTAATTTCTCCGATTTAAAAATGACCCGACTCAAAATTTTAATCAAGTCAACAGAATTAAAATATAAAAAGATATGATTAATTTAAAATGATATACACATGTGAGGTTGTGTACCTATATAAAGTTTTTAAATACGTAGAGTATATTATGGTCAAATTCAAGAAATATTATTAATAATTTTGAAAACTATTCTACAATGTATATTTATTCATTAAAATTACTTGCAATTAAATCAACTTCGATCTGAAAAGAATTGCATGTCTGTTGCTTAAATAATGCACATTTGTGCAAAACCTCTGTTACATACTTTATTTTCGAATATATTTAAAGGTCTAATTTAAGGAAGAAAAAAATTAAAGTATAATTTTTATATTTTTATCATTAAATTTTTTAATAAAAAATTAATAACTCATCTCTTTTATAAATAATTTTTTTAAAAAAATTAATATAATTTATTTTAATTAAAAAAATTTAATAATAAAAATATAAATAATTATATATAAATACAATGTTTTAAGAATATTTGATCTTATTGGTGAACTCCAAAAATATGAAATTGCGATCAGAAACAGAAGGCGGAAACTGAAACCAGGGCATCAACTAGCTTAAACTGTCCATGTCCATGTCCATGTCCATGGTAGGCCCACGGCAGCCCAATCCATGTCTTCCAATGATACCTCCCTTAGTCCTTCTTTAGTCTTTTAACCTATAACTGCACAAGAATGAGAAAATGAAAAAGACCCCTAATCCCCCATAGCTATAACCCCGAAAAGAAAACAAAATTCAAAATTTTAAACCTAATTTAATACTTCCGGGATAGAATAATTCTGTCAATTTTCATTTTGGAACTATAAAAATCAAAGCTAAACTAGCAAACACACGATCTACACTCTACAACCACCCTCGACTTAACCTAAGATTGTGAACGATTCACGCGAAAGTCATATTTCCGGAACATTGTACTGAAAAAACAAAAAACTATTAATTAAATTGAGAGAGACATAGATGTGTAGTGTAGTAGGTGATGAGATGCCCATATAGTGAGTGATCCTTTGATTCCTTTCTTTCTTTTGTCCAACTTCAGACAGAACCTCCCCGTTGCCCATATTCATGCGACGTTGTCACTTGATAATTTAGCAGTACAATGCCTACAACCTCTTCACTTTTTCTGACGCTCCCAATAAAAGGCATTACCTACCCTCCTACAATATCACCAATCTTTCACTTTGCTTTCATTTTTTTTTCAGCAAGACCTTTGGCAATATATATGGTTGCACATTACACATAGCTGAGTTATACTTAGGTAATTTTTGTGACTTGTGAAGGCCCTTGGTCCCTGAATATGGATTCTGTAGATCTTGGAAATATGCGAGGTACACATTTTTTTTTTTTTCTTTGAAGCGAAATGAACTGGAAGAAACTTCTGCTATTATTCGAGCAAAGAAGTACATTAGAAGAAGAAGAAACAGAAAAGCAAACTGGAAGGGACAGGATGCTTGTTTTTTTTTTCAAGCATTTGAAAAAGGGCAGATACATTATAGCATTGATGCATAGCATGGCTTTTATAAATATATATAATACTCTTGGATTGCATACTATGGTCGTAACAATAATGACATATTGAAAGTTTGGAAAAAGGTGCGTTTGGTGGGTTGCAGTTGTAATTGTATTTAGCCCCAGCACTGACTCTCAATGAAGGAAACTCTAGTCTCTACTTTCCTTCTTTGCTTATAAAGAATAATCTGGCCCATCATTACAGTGCCCACTACGCGTGCCATGTTTGCCCTTTCACTTCACCATTCCTCTTCGACTCATGAGGTTATAACTCCTCTTGATATCACTCATGCTTACTAATTATAATGTAATTATCCTACTCCTTTTTGCTTTGAATTTCGTTCTCCACATTTATTTGTTTTCTAACATTCTCTTCTCCATCTTCACCTTGCTCCCACACACGCATGGCAATAGAATTTTGGAATCTTCTAGTTTCTAGTTTGAATTGGCAACTAGTTCATCCAAAGCCAAATTTATAAATATCCTCTCTCTCATCGGAGAGAGACAAAAGTTCTGTATTTAATTTCTGCTAAGCATCAAGTTCATTAAAAAGAAGGACAAACTCTGCAATATCAGACTTACTTGGTTAAAAATAACCTACGATCATATTCTTAAATTATTCGAACCTGAACAATTATAAACATAGTTAACAATTGGGGAGGAGCATAAAAAACATAACTCCTGGGTACGCAGGAATTTATGTACATTCACACACTAGCTTTACTCAGCAATGATCTAAGTCATTTTGTAACAAGGACTGAGGAATGCCCTCCAGCAAGCAAGAGACAGGTGGAATAGTAAGTGTCTGCAAATCTCCATAAGCATTCCAACAGAAAGGATCAAGCATTAAATCTCCTTGAGCAGGAAGAAGCTCAATATCTGAGAGTGTCAAGTTGGTGCAGGGGACAGAGTCACTGCAGGCAAAACGCATAGGTGGGCTCCTTACATCGTAGCTTCCCTTTATGTTAGTGTACATTATGTCTGATACCAACACTGCTGAGGTTTGGTTGGCGCAATCCTTGGTGAGGCAGTAGAACTGATCTATTATGATGGGATTCCTTACACTCTCCATCTTAATATTACTGAATGTCACTCCTGTTACTGATCCTGATCCACCTTGCCACGTCTTTATCCTAACCCCATTATCTGATACCTTTATCACTGACTCCCTCACTGTAATGTTTCTAACACAAGCTCGCGAGTTGTGATTCCCCAAACTACCGATGCTGAATGAAGAAAAAAAAATAACAAAATTAGCTAGCTTAACAAAATATATATATTCCCATCTATTACTTCTATTGAAAGTAAAAGAGTTACCTTATCCCATGACCAGGTCCACATGTGATGTTCTTTATATCCACATCGTAGCAACCGGTTCCGATGGACACACAGTCATCACCTGTTTGTGTGTGAACGTTCATCAAATTAACCAATTGTGAATTCCTTTTGATGTGCAATAGATGAAGAGAATCAGAGGGCTTTTCTTGTTTTTTTGGTAGTTTATAATAACTAACCATTAGAAATCACAGAATTGTATATTTTCACGTCGTTGGTATTTTCAATGTGAATTCCATCTGTATTGGGACTTAGTGCAGGAGCTGTTATGTAGATTGACTCGATATGGACGTTTTTGCAGCCATCAAATCTGAAATGGAACTGGGGGCTGTTCTTGATCCTCAGTCCTTCCACAGTTAAATTGGAACTCATAAAGAACCTTATGGCCTGAATCACAAATATATTAAAGCGTTATACGTGTTCACTTATAATGGAAATAGGAAATGTATATAAAGTTGGGTGTCCAAAACTTACAATTGGGCTATCACAAGGTCCAGGCAATGTTGTTCCATGAGGTCCCTGCACCATTCATTGATATGGGGATCAGCATTCAGCGGCTGTTTGAAGCACCCAAGTTTTTAAATATTATATAAAATTATCAATACCTTATGAGGCTTACAGGGAAGGTCCCACCATTTTTCTCCCCTCCCATCTATTAGGCCTCCTCCTTCAAGTGACATGCCGTTGATTCTGTAGAAGACAAGCCATTGGTGCCTACTGTTGTTCTTAGGCCACGATTCAGGTGCCTCAGGTGGCATAAGAGTGCCATCAACCTACAAAAAGTGCATTACTCAGCTTTACTTTGCTCCTTAAAGCATATAACAATCAAATGGTGGAAACTACAATTTTACCTTTAATACCAAGTGACCTTGACAAGGACCTGTGAAGATAGTTGACTGAATGATGAATGAGAAACCAAGGGGAACATATATAACATTCTGTGCTGATTCACTTTGGCAGGCGGTGTCCCACGCCATTTTGAATGCCTCCGTATCATCTGTTATTCCATCCCCACTGGCCCCAAAAGTTCGTACATCAAAGTAACCAGTGAGGTTATAGGTATTGTCATCAGGAGCTGGAGCTGGAGCTGGAGCTGGAGGTAGTGAAATTTCAAATGGTTTGTGAGAATGTGAGTGCTTGTGTTTTGTATGGGAATGATGTCTAGCTTGGGTGAACAAAAACAAGCTAAAAAATATACATAATGCCAGTAGTGAAACATGCGAATGCTCCATGTTGAGCATTTTCTAGTGATTGCCTGTCACGGTCAACAACAAGAGGAGAAGCTACTCCCAAATTAAAGAGCACAAGTTGAACTGAGTTTGGAGAACTTTAAGTGCATGCAGGAACACAAAGGCTAAGTCACTATATATAATAACAAGTCATAGTGGAAGGTCCGCTAAAGGTTTATCTGCACGTTACCATTATTTTAATGCCTTTAGAATTGGAAACCGACAAATACATTATAGGCATCGGCCTTTCTTTAAAGAGTGTGGACTCTGCATATATACATACACATATGAGTGTTTCTGAAAAAGAGCGAAACGGAATAAAGAGAAATAGGAGATTACTGGACAGTCCATAAGCCTTCCATATTCTTCCCATAACTCTCATTTTCTTTTGGTCTCACACTCGGTTTTTCCAGCATATATAGAGATACACTAAAACGGCCTATCATGAAGAGTGATATATATATATAATAATGGACAGTCAAACATTAAATTCCCAATGAAGATTTTGAGGATTGCTTTACAAGCAGCATAAAAAAGAATTCCATGCGCTTAATTATGTTGTACGTATATATCATTTTGTGTCTGGTCTCTCATGATGATGATGTTACAAACCGATGTTTATGCCAAATCCGTGACAAGTGATTGTGCCCATAATGGTGAAATGAAAGATGCCTAAGTAATACCCCAATGGTTAAGTAGTAATACTTCAATTCCAAGTGACTAAATTCAAAGCCTTAGAAGTGAGAGGTTTATACAAATTATATTATATGAACTATGAAGTGATGGAATATCCCAGTAAATATTATAGATTTATTTAGTAGCATCGGTGCATGGGAGTGGGATTTCCTTTCTCAGCCATCAAATAATTAAAGAATATATGAAGGAAATTCTTAAAATAGATAGTTAGGTTTAGTCTTTAAATTGATTAAAATATTGATTTGGCATGTAAAACAAATTTTTAGTTAATTATCTGTAACCGCCCATCCACTCCGAAGTGAGAATTCTTGCTTCTTGTTTCGTAGCGCTTACTTTCGCCGTCCAAGTAAAAGCCACTATTTCTGGTCATGCTTTCTCCCTTCACTCTGTTTCTGTTAGTGGTAGCCAATGGTGGTGATTCAATATTCAATATTCAAACTTCAAAGCTTAAGCCTTTTCCCCTTTATCTTCAGTCGAAGCAGCAGCTAGGTTTGTGCAATTCCTATTAATTGTTAAATTACTTTTTTAAATTCATTAATCATTAATGGATGGATTTAAATATCAGCATAAAAAGCGAAACTCATGCCACAGCCAGGTTTATTTTTAAAAAAACGACGCAAATTTTAACAACATTTTGTATAAGTTAAATTATCATGATTGTGTAATTTAGAGTTACACGAAGTTGAAATATAAGTTCAAATGAAAAATTAGTAGAAAACATCTTTAAAAATCGGAAACGTCATTTAGGATGCGGTTGCTGAAATTCAGTCCAACAACTACTTGACGGCAATACATTAACCTCCTACTATTTTTTTAAAATTACATTTATATCCTTTTTAATTTTAAAAATTATATTTAACTTTCCTTTAATTATTTTTTATTAATATGAATTTTTTTTTTTTTACATAAAACTGTGATTTTCTTTTTAATATAACAATATAAGTAGTTAATTTGACATCTTTTTATTATTTTAAAAGGAACATATGTTCTATAACCAATGTCTAGACAACTGAGTATAATTTCTGAAACAAGACATATTCTATATAATTTAATAAAATTTTTACTAAAGATACTGATTAAAGTTTTATTTAGGTAGTTAATAAAATATTAAATAATATAAATTTTGTAAAAGATGAACAAAAATAATAATTTTTAATATAAAAATTTTTATTAATCAGTCAGATAAAACATATGTTAAGGCACATATTAGCAAAACTTTTTAATAAAATCTTTTAAAAAAATTTTAATTTAATCGAAAATATATTATGGTGAAATAACGTAGCTTTATTGTTGCCTGTTGTCATTTGTAAATGAAAATGGGGAGCGGAAGGAATTGGGATTTGGGGAACATCCTCAGGCGGAAAATGCAGACCGATTTTAAATTAGAGGTGACTACGAATTAAGTTCAAAATTAAAATAACAAGAAGTTAGCAATATAACATAGTTAATAATATTTAAAATATAAATCAGCATACAATCGACGCAAGACTTGAGTCTTGGGTTGGAATGGCTGGCGTATTTCCAATTTCAAGAAAGGAATTTCAAACTTTTTGTAGTGTTATCTTCAACAAAAGTTTAGGTGCACGTCTGAAGAACATTTAGCTTGTACTGATTTATCTGCCGATTTCAATTCTCTTAAGGATTTCTAGTTTTATTAGTTCATTCTTGTTTCTTCATATATTTCTTTCTTGATAACAAGAAAAATTACTTTGGTATCTCACTTCAAGTTGTGAAAAGTAGTTGCGTTAATGCTTGCCATTATTCATTGACAACCTCGTTGGTAGTAGCCAAATACCTTTCAGCTCCTACCACCAAGTACCAACCACCCACAATGAAGTTAGTTTATTGATAAGTAGTCACCAAAGCGTGTTTTAATAACATTATTCACCGACAACATGGAAAATTAGAAGGAAATAACAAGTCCTTGAAAGCAACAACATCCTACACTGCAAAATTTCCCATGATTGAGGGAAAAATACAATACTCGACGAGCTTTTAAATACCCCCGCCCCCAAAGTTCCAGATCACAATGTGATACTGATAGTGATCAATTATATTTAAGTAACCAACGTTTCTAATTGATACAACCTGTTGAGACTTTGAGGGTTAGTAAACCCATGAAATCCTATAAAGATATATGGAGCTGCAGCTTTTTCAAAAGCTTTCTTTCTACAGACATGCAGAAGAATACAAATAAATAAATAAACAGAACAAACGAAACAATTGTGTTTGTTTGAGCACCTGAGCAGACTTAGTTACACTTCTACAGGCAGGGAGTAGAGTTTAAACTAGGGAAGGCCGCATCATGATTCACGATTCATGATGAAAAAAACAAAGCACACTGCTTTCTTGCATGAGGTGGAATTAGCTTCACCAGCATCTCAGCAGGCACTCCCTTAAGCTCTGCATCACATCAGCAGCAACACTTGTATTATTATTTATTGAACATTTCAATACTAAAGAATAAAGATAAATAATCATTCACTAATATTCATCTGCAAATAGATCTTTACCATTGGCCTTGAAGTTAAATAGTGGAGGAAGGAAGCGCCCATTTGGCAACCGAGTATTTGGATCACGTAGCTCATCAAAGAATGGATGAACAAGAGCATCCAACTACATTGCACAAAGCACCAAACTACATTCAGATTGGATACAGTATATGCAAAGCACTCAAGGAGATTTTTAAATTTAAGCACACCAAATTATAGCAAGAAATCAAACACATTTTGTAGTAAAACTAGTCTCAAGACAAGATCTAGAGCTTCAAATATAAGACACAACACTTATATTTGAAAAAATAGATACTCACAGCTGTGCTTCGAAGATTTGGAGAGTATTGCAGTAGTCTTGAGACAAGATCCACAGCTTCAGGTGGCATACGCTTGTGAAAGATCTGTAGATGAAAGCCACATATATAAATCAACCTACTTACACAGTAATCTCCATAAATGGACAGGTAAAAGAGCATAACACTACCTTGTGCCATGGATGGGCTTTAATCTGTGGAAATTTAAACTCTGTGTAATTAGGATTCATGCATTTAATTTCTTCTCTTGTTGGGGTACCCAAAACCTGCAAGTGAATGACATAGATCTTCAGAAGTAAGGACCAGAATTAAGAGGCACAAGATAAGAACTATCAGAATGCCCAGAAAGAAAGTCACATCATCTCATGCAAAAATTTTGATATCTATTATTTTTTATAACATATCTTACCTTGATAATTTCAACAAGCTGATCTACGCCACTCTCACCAGGAAAGAGAGGCTGGAAGCAATAGAATATCATTCTTAGTTTCCATAAAGCTATAATACGTCAATAAACCAGAATCAACCATATATAAAGAAGCTAGATACCTGTCCAAGCAATAGTTCACCGAGTACACAACCAGCAGACCAGATGTCAATGGCTGTGCTGTATTCAGTCGCACCAAATATAAGCTCGGGAGCTCTATAGTACCTAGAACAGATGTAAGATATGTTTGGTTCCCCTTTTACCTGTTGAATCCAACAAAATCCAGTCATGAAAAAATATAATAGTCAATGAAAACAGACTTAACAGATTTCCAAGTTAATATACGAACCAAAACTTTAGCACTTCCAAAGTCACATAGCTTCAGCTGGTGGGTGTGAGGGTTGACCTGTTACAAGGAACCAAAACACGAGACATAAATGAATAACTTTTATCAGATAAAAAAGTGAAATTAACTTCCAGAATAAAGCAAAAACCTGCAGGAAAACAACTAGCAACATAAAGAATAAAGCCTATTTGTAAATTGTGATCTTGATTTCTTCAACAATAATATGCTAATATGACAATTATGCATCCTCACATTTCAGAATATTTTCCACTGACATGTTACATAGTGCAGAACGGTCAATATCAACACAACAAATACGGACAAGAATAATATAGGAACACTAATATATTGTACAGCATATAGTAATACATAGGGAAGAGGGAAATTCAAGAGCCAAGTTTCCCTGTGAACATACCAGTAAATTTTGAGGTTTTATGTCTCTATGACACACTCCAATGCTGTTGTGAATGTAAGCAAGTGCTCTCAATATCTATAAATTAAAGTAGAAAAGAATCATGAGAATCAACAAAATGATATTCAGAAACTAGTTAAAGGTAGAACAAAATAAATTTCAAGACAGTCTCATATAATGTACAGAAACATACTTGGTAGAAATAAAGCTTCACATATATCAATGGCATCCTTTGGTTCATTTTGTTGTAGTGTCTGATCACCCGATGGACAGTCTCAGGAACATACTCAAGTACCAAGTTAAGATAAAGCTCATCCTTTTCAGTTGTTGAAAAGAAGCAGTGCTTCAGCGCTACAACATTTGGGTGGTCAAGAAGACGCATAGTTTGCAGTTCTCTGTTCTTGTACCTCTTGTCTTGAAGCACCTTCTTTATAGCCACACTTTCACCCGTCTCCAAGCACTTGGCCTGCATAAGGCAGAACAGCATATAATAATCAGTATATTGCAAAGTTTCAAAAGTACCCAGTTAAACGCTGGCTATAAAGAATAAAGGACTGACCTGGAAAACTACACCAAAAGAACCCTGTCCAACAATACGCTCAGCCATGTAGCTTATAGTCTGCAATCATGAAGAGATAAAAATATACCACAGTGCATAAGCAACCAAGTACATTCTCTTCTAGTAAAAGAAAAGTAGAAAGAAACTACATAGCTGTCCAAAAGAACACACAAGAATTCAGAAATATACCTGCTTTGGCTGGCCGTTTTTACCACCAATGGTAGTCACAATTATATGTCCTGTTTCGGTCCCATTTCCATCTACCACAGTTGCTTCCATTTCCTGTATTTTGCTCAACAAATTTTGACATAAATAGACTGAATACGTACCAAGGGAGTGTTCAATGGGGATGCAAAGAGAAATGCAGAAAGAAGAAGATCAAAGAGGTTTATTTTTTACCTTGTCGTCCTTAATTTTCATGTCATTCATCTCTTCGGGCAACTTGTCAACGCCAACTGTATTCGCATTTACATCTCTTAATCCAGAAGCAGGTGCTACACCCGCCGATGCCATGAAAAGGGAGATCAGGAAGTTTATCTTGCAGATTCAAACCCGTCAAAGTATAGGTAATACAGACCCTATAGAGGATGAATGACCTCTAAAGAGCAACCTAAAGATTCAACAGCAAAATTTGATTTTTCAAGTCGTCCAAAAGAACCAATTGTTGACCTGTAACACAGAAACTTTGTCGGTAAAATCCAAAGAAAATGAAATCAATTATGTATTTCTTAAAATTAGATGAAGTGCCAAGCGCGCACACACAGATAAAGATCCAAATAAACTAGCTTTCTTACTAAGCATCCCAAGTTTCTAATGCAAAACCAATGAAAGAAAATAAACTTGAAACCACAAAAAGATTTCCTTCATTTTAGGAGGGGAATATATTTTGCACAAAATGTCACAATGAAAAACTTGTGCATCTAACAGAACACTGAAGACCTTAAAAAAAAAATGCTCATGTAATTAATAACCAAGTATAAAAACATCATACGATCTGAACAGAACACCCCATCTTGTGTGGCGCCAGAAGTGTAGCAGTTGTATATTATATCACTGAGATAAAATTCTAACAAAATACCGAATAACTTGGCATCTAAAACTCAAGCCATAAAATATCTCACCGTCTAACGCACTTTCCAGGAAACTAAACAGAATTTCTCCACAAACGACCCAAATAAATTAGAGATCAAAACTAAAACCCAAAGCTGCGAAGGATGTAAACCAGAGATCAGCCTATAATAAAGCATCTTAGTGGTATTTAGCTGAATCCCAAGGAAAATACTACAATTATAGACTAACTCCATCAAGATGTAAATTGAAAAACTTAAAAGCACAAAAAGAGAAAGCAATCAAATTGAAGCCCTCGGTGTTGAGAAACTCACTGATCCAGAGAAAATATTGAGTGGTGGAGGAGAAGAATTGTCTGAGTGAGAATGTTTAGAGTAGGGGGCAAAGGGATCTGCGGCTTGGTCTGTGCCCCTTGGATTCGCAAGGGAAGAGACAAGAGAGAAAGAGATGAGGGAGAGGTGGGAGATGAGGACAGGGTGCAAATAATTGACAATGTTGGGTGTCTTTTGCTTTCATTGCTTTTTATTGCTTTGTTTGGTGGCGGTGTCGGATCACAGTCAACAATAGTGCCCAAACATCTACGTCTTCTTCTTCTCTCTCTCTCTCTCTCCCCCTTTCACTTTTCTACAGTCTCTTCTTTTTGACCCTTCAACGTTCAACCTATCCTGTTTCTATCCACTCCTGGCCCCACGCTTCCTCCTTTAAATTCCTTTATTCACTTCACAGAATCACAATCACATCCCTTCTGGCCTTATTTTTTATTTTAGATTTCCTGCATTTTCTTTGTAGTTCTTTATGGTAGAAAAGGTAAAAATAAAAGATTGGTATTAATAGAGATTTATAATAAATAGATGAAAATTTAATTTTTTTATTATAAAAATATACTAACTTTTAACTGTAAAAAATCTAAACACATGAGCAACCTTTGGTTCAAGGATCACAATTTTGTAATGAAAAGAAACGTAGGACTCTATTATTTTTTATTTTATTGAATTAATTCGCTTAAAAAATTATTGCTTATAAATATTTTAGGAATAACCTCTCTTTCAATGCAAGTTTCATCTCACGTCTTCCCATAAAAAAGGAGTTGATTAAGCAAACTCAGCAGGGGGCACCGTCCCTGAGCGGCTAAAGCCTATACTACTGCGTCTTGGCATTGATTTTCAGACATTTACAAATTTTTTTATTAAAAATTACAATATTTAATACCTAAATATTCTATGTGAAACTCAAGTCCATGTAATTTCTAATTTGAGCAGAAGACTAGAGAATGACTCGTTCGTCTTCCAGACTTGGAAAAAGTATGATTAATCAGTTATTAATTAATGGTTATCTTGTTATGGTCTCTCAAGTCTCCCCTTTTTTTTTTAAAAAAAAATGTTTAATATTAATGCCCACCAACCGTCGACATTTCTTTCTTCTTATAACACGACTATTGATCACAACGTCAACTTTTTACCATTCGTCTTTTACAATGGTTACAGAGAATAATTTTATAATACCATATATATGCTTATCATACTAGTTTAATTTCTTTCTTAGTTATTTACTCCAATATGAGCGATATAAGAATTTAATAAAATTTAACTCCTTATTTTATCCAATACTTGGTCGAGTATTCGACAAATCAAAAATATATCAGATTCACAAGCAATAGCTTAGTAAAATATCACCTTGATTCCACCAATTAAATTATCCCATATACAGGATCAAACTCTGACTTGGCAGAAAGATACTCCAATTTTTTAAAATTGAAAATGGATTAGTTGAATTGACACCCCCACTCCAAAACAAAAAAAACCAACATTTTATTTCTTAATTCTTATAGTAAAATAAATAAAAATCAAATGCCCAAAATTTCCAAGTTCCAACCACGACTCTCCTTCTAAGGGTTGAAGTTTGAACACAGCTTCGTTTGTTTTGCTATGTTTTTTCCATTCACTTGACCCTACAAATTTAAAATGTTCATTTTTTTGGGTTAAGTATTTTGACCCAGAAGACGTCAAACTTGCCGTTAGGAATGGCAATTGCTAATACTCGATAATGGATATTTTATATTCTCTACTCAACAAATTTATTCTATATCAACTTAATATAAAAATATTAACGGTTATTTTGTAATAAAAAATTATATAATTATTATAAACTATAATTAAAAGAAATAATTTCAATAATACATTAATTAAAAATATAAAATTTTATTTAATAATATATATTATTTATATATTAAATATCAAATATCTTATATATCAAATAAATATAAAATATTTAAAAGTAATATTTACACTCTTCTAAAAACCAAAATTTATGTCAAATACTTTAAATGGATGAATACTATTTGATATCTAAAATGTCTATACTCATTATCATCCATACTTCTTGTGAATAGGATAAAATTGAAAAAAAAAAAAAAAAACTCTGCTGTTGCAAAATACATAGAAATGGAAATGAAGTTCGAAAGTAGTTAATTCTTAGGTCGTGAGAATGTGATTTGTTGTTGAGTTTTGTAGGATTTGAAATTTCATTCATGGAACACAAAGCAGGGACCTAGGTTTCCATGCACTCTTCTTACGATTATGTGACGAAAACACATTATTAAATGAACCATTGGTATTCTATGTTGGTAAATTTTGGTGAATGCCATTGAGATTCATACGTGACCTTCGGTAATCACTGACTGAGCTTGCCACATTGTCTAATATTTGAATACACAAAAGAAAAAGTTGGGCCTGGGCAAGTAGGTATGCACTAAATTATATAGGCCACACTTTTTCGCCCTTACATATCTTGTTGCAAAACATAAACAAAACACAAAAACTAGAGGATACTGGTATCCTAAGCAATGGGGGAGAGTCTTAAAATTATAAATCTTTATACAGTTCAGCATAATTATTTAATAAATATCATGTTTTCCAAAAAAATTTTACAGTCAGATTATTAAAATATATATATACACACAGAGAAATGACTTTAGAATTAGTATCAATTGAATAGATGAATAATTTAATTAAAATAAACCTTATTTGATTAAAATATATAATAAAGTAATGGTATTATGAAGAAAATAGAGGTTGAAGCATGGTGCCTGCCCCAGTCATTCATAATTCAACAAATAAGTTATTGTCATTTAAAATTTAAAATTCAATTTCGTTATAATATAAACAAACTCGTGATTTTGGAAACGTAATTCAAGCACACGCACAAAAATTTGGAATTGTGATACGCGTGGTTCCCCCGATTGCATAAACTATAGGATTCACATATACTTTTGGTCAATGATCAGATAAAAACGTTACTCAAAAGTTATTTCTATACGGGGTAGAAGACAAACAGAAGGGAAGTAAAAATTAATTCAATTTTACATTTTTAAATAAATCCCATTAAAGAAAAACAAAACCCCCTACGCACGCACACGATCACAAAAATAAACTAAATGCCAAAAGAAAATAACTATGTGAAATTTTTATATTTTTATTATTAAAATTTTAATTACAAATTTATATGTGTATAATTTAGATAATTTATTTTTCTTATAATTAGTTTTTAAAATTTGTTAGAAATAAGTCTAATTAAAAGTAAAAGCTATTTAAATATCGTTGTTTCATTGTATCAGCAAAAGTAGCTGATAATCAAGACGTTTGATTGGTTTGATCAATACTAAAACAGTCATGGATAAGTGCGTTGGCTAGTTGGATTCCTCTCCGGTGACCAACTAGATAACTTCAATGGATATTTGTTAAAATCTTACGTCTCCCTTCTATTAACTAATAAATCAGATTTTTTTATATTTGTTAACAATTTAAATATAAAGGATAATTTTTTAGCATCTTTTATTTCAATAATAAAACGCATATAGGAAATGACAACGCCTCTTCATATCTGCATCTATCTCTCGAACATTAAATTTATTTAAAAGGATAGCCAAAACAATATTGTTTTAGTATTAAAAAGAAATTAATCAAATAATTAATTTTCATTAATTTTATCAATTCTTGATGGTTCAACCGATTCTTTTGATCACTAATTTTATAATTTTTTTAAACTAAACAAAGGATTAATTTATCAATTTTTTGATTGATTTTAAAATTATGATACGAGTCTATGGTTTGGACAATCACGGACAAAATGTAGATAAGATCACTGTAAAATGTGTTCCACGTTGAACAATATTAAAAAGAAAAAAAAAAAGATGTGTAGGTCCTGACGTGGAGAGTAACGGATAAGGATAAGAGAAAATTTTCTCGATGTACGTACTTGTTATGACATTTGATTAATTAGATTTAATAAAAATTTAATTATATATATAATATTAATTTTTTAATTTAAAATAAAAATTAAATAAAAATTATTAATCAATATATAAATAAAAAATACTATTTATACTCTCAACGCAACCAAATTTTACTATCGCAAATTTGCAATTGAGAAGTTCTAGTTTTATTATATTTATATATTAATTAATAATATTTAATTAATTAATTTTATTTAAAATAAAAATTTTTCATAATAAATAAAATTATTAATTTTATTAATTAATATCTAAATAAGGCGACACATTAAAAAATGTTGACCAGAGTTTCCATTATTGAGCCCTTTGGCATACGCGTGGCCTTCATGTCAGACTCCACGTAGCCACATACGGAAAGGGCATGAATAGGTGGACTCTTGCTTCACATTTTTCCATTATTTCTTCGTTATTATAATTCAACTCTCTGACTCTCAACTTTTTGAAAGTTGTTATAATTTTTTTAAGTGTTTAAAAAAACTCTCACGTGAAATTCCATAATCCGGATGTATCTTTAAAACTGATTTAAATTGATAAAATAAAATAAAATAAAATTGATTAAAAATTAAATAAAATAAACAAATTTATTTAGTTTGATTTTCAAAATAAAAAATTAAATTATTTAATTCAGTTATCTACTTATAATTTGTTTGTTCTGTGACCAAACTGAATTATATATATATTAATATTTTATTTTTTAATAATAAAAATTAGAACATCTTTTATAATTTTATTATGTAGTTATTATTTATTATTTATTTTTTAAAATAATTATAAATATATTAATACTTTGAAATATAAAAATATTTAATATGATTTTATTAGATAATACAATTAATTTGTTATAATATTTTTATTACTTATTAATACTGTTAAAACATTAATTAAAAATTAAAAATTAATTATTTAATATAATATTATAATTTTAATTTCAAACTTCTTAAAATTACTTTTTAAAATTATTATTTTAAACTTTATAAATATATAAAATATATAAATCAGTTAAAAAATTTTAATATATTTTAAAATAAAAATATTAAATTAATATAAATTAAATTAATTTTAAAATTAAATTAATTCGATTAAAAACAAAATTTTTAAAAATTAATTTTATTAATCCAATTTAATTTTGAAACAAAACTAATAAAACCATTGAATAATCTTGCTACCTTCAGTTCTGGTTGAGACTTGGGAGACTTCGCAAGGGTACTTTTGTCCATAATTTGGGTTAACGGCTTCCGTAAGCAATGCTTCGGAAGCACGCGTCAGCAGCACGTATAAACACCCCACTCTAAAAACTCAGTTAAAATACTCGGGTAAGCCATAAGTCAACTTCCCATGCTACCCCTGACTAACTGTACCCTTATCGACGAAAAAACTGGAAAGTGGAAGTGACAAGTGACAACTCATACAGGGAAGCCACATTAGGGGTGTTTGCGTCCTTCAATGGTCACGTGTCGGTCAAGCAAAGCCTTAAACGCGCGTGGAAGGAACACTCTCCGTAAACGTGTGGTGGGTGGAAGTGCACTTGTCCGTAAACCGAATAAGTTTACCGGTTCACCCCGCTGCACTACCTCTCACCCATTATATGGCGGTTCAACCCTATCCATAAAAAAAATTTTGATCACTTTGTGCACGACCATAAATCAGAAGAAAGTGCGAGAAAATTCCCAAGAAAGAATAAGAGAAAAACAAGAATATCATCACATCACTTTGTTATAATTCACAGCAGCATTTAGCTTCTACAATCTCTGTAATAAGTTCAATCGCTGGGAGAATTTATGGTGGCGGAAGCTGACCTTGTTCGACAACAGAGCATCCCTCTGTTGGATGTACACTATCTTCCTAAAGCAAGCAGTATTCACGATATCGAAGATGCACCTGCCATCTCGCCCTCAGTCACGCCTACGAGTTCTGACCGAGTTCGTCCTTCTGAGCTAGCCACCACCGAGTTACTGAGTTCACAAGAAGTGAGAGTTTTCTTCTTCTTCAGCACGCTTTCTCTCGGATTTTTGTTTCCTTGCTCTCTTTCTTTCATGACATAGACGATATTGAATGATGGCTGTGTATTACCTTTTTTTTTTTCTCCTGCGAATCGATGTAGGGCGTCGAATAGGTAAAGCTTTCCTTTCTTCTCCCTCCCCCAACTCCATGATCAGGAATTTGCTCCTATTATGAGCTCAGGTGAAGATACCTGAATTCTCCGAAGTTCATCTAGATTACTACCTGTTTGTTGTAGGAATAGCAACCCTCCTTCCACTCGCTCCTCCAGATATGCTTGAGCGACTTGCCGACTTGTACAATGTAGTAACCGGTATTCGATTTTACTGCTTGTTTCTTACTTTCTATTGATTTCAAGTTATTGTACTGTATGCCACAATCAATGAAATTTCATCCATTTGAATATATTTGTTGAGAGATGTGACTAAAAATTGTGGTGAATCTACGATACGGTCTCGGCCCCTTCCCTAGTGTTTTGCCAACAGAAATAGATTTTATAGCAGTTGGTACCAAGAAAGATAATTATTGCTCATGAATGAACTTTGCTAAACAAGTATTGCATGAATACTTTAAAGTGTTCATGATTTGGCAATCTATTAAGAATATCAGGCTTATATTTTCGAAATTGAGAATATTTAACTGTGACTAAAGAACTGAAGGACCTTTTTGTCAAGCTTTATGGTTTGTAGAGCTGGTTCTGTGTGATACGAAACTCATGCAAATTGTTACATTAATTCCTTCTATATACTGAGTTACATTTTCTGATTTGCATTTAACTATCCTTGTGCAGGATGTAATACCTGCAGACGGAATTCTGGATGCTGCTCTTGCCTCTGCTGTATTGCAATTTGTACCCAGCATCCATTCTGGTAGTTTTGCTGACATTGGTCCACGGAGCTACATGGAAGATGAACATATAAGGATAGATGATTTGTCTTCCCATCTGGGATCGCTATACAAGTTTCCTAAACCTAGTGCCTTCTATGGGGTAATCAACTTTTCAGTCTTCTGCTTCCATATTCTTTAGATTTTGTATGATGTTATTTTAAATCTAATTGGGGATTAACAAATTATTAAGGTTTTTGACGGTCATGGAGGACCTGAAGCTGCAGTTTATATCCGGAAAAATGTGATGAGATTTATTTTCGAAGATGTTAGCTTCCCCCAGTCATCTGAAGTTGATAATGATTTCTTGCAAGAATTAGAAAACTCACTCAGGAAGGCATTTCTTTTGGCTGACTCAGCTCTTGCTGATGATTGTAGTATAAGCAGCTCGTCAGGGACTACGGCACTTACAGCTTTAATATTTGGAAGGTATATCCGTGCATTAAATTACATCCTTAATAGTTCCCTGTTGAAGGCTCCAAATTATTTTTATCTACTATAATTGATCTAGTGTGCAATTCTTTTTGCATCAAATCCTTGAGCATAGTCTGTAATAGTTTACCATTATAGTTGAGCTAGCTGATATTCGACCACTTCCGCACTCCAAAATTTTCAGTGATAACTTGTGAGAGCATAGCCGTATGGCCATCTGCGTTATATACTCGGTGTTTGCGTCGCTGATTTGTGTTGAAATTATTGCAGGCTTCTGATGGTGACCAATGCCGGTGATTGCCGAGCAGTTCTCTGCCATAAAGGCGAGGCAATTGACATGTCTCAAGACCACAGGCCTATCTATCCATCGGAACGGAGGCGAGTTGAAGAACTGGGTGGTTACATAGATGACGATTATCTTAATGGGGTATTATCAGTTACACGAGCTCTAGGGGACTGGGATTTGAAACTCCCTCGGGGTTCTCCCTCACCTCTGATTGCAGAGCCCGAGTTCCGGCAAGTGGTTCTAACAGAGGATGATGAATTCCTCATCATTGGATGTGATGGGATTTGGGATGTGATGTCAAGTCAGCACGCAGTGAGCCTCGTCCGGAGAAGCCTGAGGCGGCACGATGACCCAGAGCAGTGCGCCAGAGATCTAGTTATGGAGGCGTTGCGCCTGAACGCTTTTGATAATCTCACAGCGATTGTTGTGTGCTTCGCATCCTCTGATCACAGGGAGCCATCCCCTCCTAGGAAATTGAGATGTTGTAGCCTTTCTGTGGAGGCACTTTGTAGCCTGAGGAGCTTGTTGGAAGGCGGTGCCAGCAATTGAATGAATATACAGTTTATCGAATTCTGTGTTATGTTCGAGATTGTATCAGTAAGTGCCGTTTTTGTCGGCTTCAGTTTAGATGGCGGTAGAAGCGGCAACCAGTTTTTGTCGGGTGGTTGAGCGGTGTGGAGTAGATATCTACACTGATGATTATCACTGTAATAATCCATTCTTGGGTAAATTTTCTATAAAATTGTTACTGAATATATATTTTTTTCTTAAAAATATAATCCATTCTTGTGTTACTTCTGAAGCGTTAAGCTAGAACAAGAGATTTATTCTTCTCCAGTAACCTTGTAGCAAATAAAACAAGTCACCCTTCCAAATATCTCAATAATAGAGAACAAGCATATATACGACCTTTCACTCGCCATTCATTTATTCGGAATCCAGCCTAAATGTTGATGTACGCTGAGCTAGAGGCATGGAGTAAAAAGTAAGATTAATATAAGCTCCCAGCCGCCCATTAGATTCTGTAACTCGTGTAGAATTGCATTCGCCTTGAATGAATAAATTATTTAAAACGTCCCTCATTTTTCATATTTAAGCAGGAATGGGGAAACGTCAGAGTATGTCTTTGTTCAAACTTTCTAAAACTAGGAACAGAGAGAGATAGATGGCTTCATGCTTTCAACTCAAGTTAATCTTTTAAATGGTCCGATAATTAGACGGGAATTTCCAACAATATTATTAAGAAACAAATGCTAAAACAATGGGAATAACCATGTATACAACCAAAATTGGCTTGTCAACTATAACCGATTTTCATGGAACAATGTATAGAACAGAATCAGGTGACGGTTCAAAAAAACAATTACAATTTTGGAAGTGTATTCCCATTCTTAAAAAAATTAAGACGATCATAATAAGACAGTACGGTTACCGATTCAGATAGTCAGAAATGGCAGGCCAGGTGCTTTAGTAGCTTTTGGCGAATTTCGCAAATCGTTCCAAACCACGTTGAAGCAAACCCTCAAGAAAAGGTTGCAGCGCCTGCAAAAGATATAATGGCGGGAAGGGGAAGTCAGATATCAAAAACTCCAAGAATATTCATGTCAAACCGCTGCTTTCACCATAATTTTAGTTCATGACATGGTAAAAATCTGAGGAAAAAGAAAAGACTTCGACAGCGTCGACAGTTTTCTCTGACTATTTTCCAATCCCAAATTCTCCTAGCAACCAAAGACATCTAAATTTTCTTTAATAATTTTTGTCAACATCTTCTTAACTTCCTTTGTTATGTCAGATTACTTACCGTTGCCACTGGAGCTAAAAGTTGAGGAACTTCATATGATACCGTCAGCTGTAAAGAATAAATGCAGCAGTAAGTGCTTGAACGACGCTTGGACAATTGAGATGGAAAAGAAATAGAGAAACTTTTTGTCCATTAACCTTTAGTAGTAGTCCAAATAATTAGGAGCTGATAATAAAGGAAACATGTTGATGGGACCATAACCATATACAGGAAAATATTTTCAGGAAATAATCTATGATATATCTATTACTTCCTACACCGCGCAAATGGCCTACAAGGAGTACCATAACGCTAGAAGATTAGACGTATGGAATCAAGTACAAGGATCTGCATATGCCCATATTAGCAAATTGGCAAAAAAAATTTCCGAGTTAAGCTAGAGACATTAGATTGGGATTGTAAAAAACCAAGCAAAATATTGTCTAAGATGCCTTACTTCTACTACACATGATGCAGGACCTTTCGGATAAAATCGAACAGCACCTCTGCCATGTGAAAAAACCAAGCAATTAAAATTGTCAATAAGTACTACATAATGCTTCAGTGCTAGATTGTGTCAATAATAGCAACATTTAGACTGCAGTTTTCATTAGCCATGACAGAAATGAAATTTTAACAAATAAACCAGTGTTAATCATGGTTATCCACCAGGACACTTCAATACAGGAGCATTGCATAAAAGTATGAAAGTTGGCTACCGGACTACCAGCCCAGGCACAAGCGACCAAGTTAACACCAGGACACTTCAATATCAAGATATCGAGGAAAATAAAGATCTATGCAATTGAAATTTTCTTTACAGTCTTAAAATGCCCACTGTCCTTCATTTTGTAATGTCTTAATAGATACATCCTACAAATTTCAACAAAAGGTAATTAATCAAGTAGTTACTTCAAGGCCAAAATAACGCTCTTGTAAACTACCTGTTTGGAAGACCTTCCAGAGATCGCCAGTGGATTTTCTGATTTGGAATAGGCTGCAGGAAGGTGATATAACATGAATAAAAATTACCAATCGAAAATAATTTATAAAATTATTAACAGGTTAGAGATCTTTTCCTGCATATTACGGGCAAGCCAAGAGAACTCGATATCACGACCAAATGCTTTATACTTCAAGGACCATCGAGACAGATCAGGTTTTTCTGGCAATATCTGTGAAATGGATCAAACATTTAGGCAGGATAAAAATTCAAATCAAACATTTAACTTTGTACTTTTGTGGCCATTTCAATGAAGATGGCAGTGTTTCAATATTCATGCTGTAGCATTTGGACCAAAAACAAGATTGGGTAGAGATGCTTTGGCAACAGGGCAGAGAAGGAAAGGTTTCAAACTAATTAACTGTTTCTGTGATGATAAGAATCCCTTAAAAGTTATTAGCTTTCAAAATATATGGTAATATTTTTTGGCTGAAGAAAAATAGTACAAGCTGTAGTTCAGGTGATATGCACTATTTTGTAATTAATAATCACTAATTTGATACGAGATCAGTATTTATCAGTTAATTGTTATAGCAGATTGCTTCCGTGACTGACTTTAGAGAGATGATGAGAGCCGCATTGAGATTTGGTCTTGCGCACCTTAACAGAGGAAATAAAGGGCATCCAACGAGGGATGGCTTCACGATCAGAATAACAAGTATAGGCGACTGAGACAGGCACATCAACCTCCATCTTAACACTGCAATTAGCAACATTCTTTCATTGTGCCATCATTCGGGAAACAAAAATAAGGGTAAAGGAACTGAGATTAATGAAATTTCCAATGAATCTAAGACCTAATACTCACTAACTGTGCTTCCTATCATTTTCTTTCCCTCCAAATTAATGTGAAATAACAAAGAAATGCAAAAAATTAATGTGAAATAACCTTGTCCTCCATAAGGAACATGGCAAAACCGCCTAAAAAAACTAGAATCTCAACGAAGACGTACGATTAGAATTCTTGGGAGCGAGATAGGATTTCTGAATTAATGTCCCCCATATCCTCTCGTCATTAATTAACAAGCCGATAACTATATTAAGTGATGAAAATCACCACAGTAGTGATCCATCCGAGTTGAGGGTATGAGTCATGACGGACCAAAATCTCAATTTATGAAATTATCCTAAATAAATAGTAGGAAATGTCATTTCCTAACAAAATAGAGGAACAAGATTTTGACTCCATCTGACTTCTAACTAGTTTAAATATACTATCCAGTTTCCTGTTTCACAACTCCGACCAAATAAATTTGTTTTCCATTTTGATGAAACGTGGAATTAGTTGAAGAATGTAAGCATTAATACAAAGGAGAAGAAGAAATTTGGGGGGAAGGAGTTAAATACGTGCAATCCTGCCATTCCATGACAGGGGAAGAGCGCTTGAAGCCATGGAAGGTTGAGGTCTTCTTAAATGACCAGGATGTTCGTCTGAAGAAGAGGTAAGTGAGAGATTGTTGAGTTGAAGAGACGGGTCTGCAAGTAGGATTGGCGCCAAACAGAAAGAGAGTATTGCTTCTAGTTCTAGTTGTCGAGGACAAGTGGTTGAGACACGGAGAGCCTGGGCTTGTGAATACAGTTGCAGCAGACATGGTCAATGAATGCCTCAGAAATGTAACACCGATGCAACCACAAGCCGCGTCACAGATTTCCCCGGCCGTGCCTGCTTCAGACTTCACACTCATCAATCACTGTGCCATGTTAATCACACGCTCGTATGCCTAATTCTACGTGACTGTCATGGAGTCCGTATCACCGACCAATTACGTGTCGCCTAATCTGCAAGACTAACCATTAGTCCTTTTTTTGTCAGAAACCATTAGTCCATTGGACCATTACCACTGGTCTGGTATGCACCAGCATCCAGCCGATCTAATCCCAAATCTTTTCTTAACTTCATGGGCTTCCTAAGATGATTTTGGCCCAAACATTTTAGCCTCATTCGTCAGAGACACCGGTGTTTTTGAAGTTATTATTTGATCCACTAACAACGTAGATTGTATAGGCATAGGCAGTCTTAGTCCATTACTATTTGTAAACGAGTAAGAATTAATATTAGAGTGTTAGGCATGTTAATGCCCTTAGTTTGATAATATGAATTAGAATTTCAGTCAATAGGAAGCCTAGAATTTATGAATATTTATATTAAAACTTTATTTGAAAGTTAAGTAAAGAAAAGGAAGAAGAATTAAAATTTCAGGCATTTACGGTACAGTGGTGTCTTACGGTTATAAATAATTGAAACTACTCGAAATCCCTGCTTCCCCTTCGTTCAACACAGCAAGCACGAAACCTGATATGAAGTATAGAAAACGTAACGTTCCAATGCAGTATTATTTCACTTTTTGCTTTCTCAACGTCATTTTGTTATCAGCTACATCAGACTAAACTTTAACGTCATCCATTTAATAATAATTAAAAAAAAGACGAAAATGATTAGACTTACATCTTAATATCTTTTGAAAATTAAATTATTAAATTATTTTTTATTTTAACTGCTCTCTTGTTTTCTTTTATTATTTTTTTCATCATCAACTTTTTTTGGCAATAATGGTCCAGACATCCATATAGAATATTCATGTTAATAAGATACAATATGTTAGGCTCTTTAACTATTAAATACCGTTGCTAAAATACAGTCGAGAGAAAAATTTTTGTTTTGAATAAACCAAATGTACCTTTTTTTTTTAAGGAAATGAGAGAAGGAGAAAGAAAAAAACGGAGAGAATGGGAGATTGAGGGAAAAAAAAAAAAAAAAGACATAGAAAGAACTAAAAGTTGAGCTTAACTTATTCTTAAAATCTCAACATCAACTTTTATTAATTAAATTAAAATTTAAAAATTGAAATTTTATTTATTAAATTAATAAAATTGAAAAAATAAAATAAATTTTAAATTTAATTTTTTAAAATTTAAAAAATAAAATAACATTTTAAATTTAATTTTTTAATTTAATTAATTAAAATTAATCTTAAAAGTTAATCTTAACATACTTTTTGTATTTATAAAAGTTGATCTTAACCTCTTTTTACATTTTTGAAAGTTGATTTTAACTTATTTTTATAAAGTTGATTTTAACTGGTTTTTTTAAAAAAAATTTAAATATCAATTTTTATTAATTAAATTTAAAATATTATAATTACATTAAATTAATAAAATTGGATAATTGAAAGAATAATTTAAATTTAAAATTTCTAATTTCTAAGTTAACTAATAACAGTTGCTCTTAAATTTTTTTAGTTTATTAAATAAATTTAAAAATTGAAATTTTATTAATAAAATTAATATAATTAAAAATTGAAATAAAAATTTTAATTTATAATTAATAAAAATTCATCTTAAAAATTGATTTTAACTTATTTTTTATTATTAAGATAAAATTTTATTAATTAAATTATAAAATTAAAATATTATTTATTAAATTAATAAAATTAAAAACTTCGAAACAAAAATTTAGATTTAAATTTTTTTCTTCATCGTCAACTTTTTTGGCAATAATGGTAAGAGGACAGAAGAAGAGTTAAAATATTTAGGTACACCTTTCATTGGATCACTCTCCCTACTCTAATTTTCAACAAGTGAAAGGAGGATAGAAAAGAATGGTCGCTCACATCAACCTACTAAATGTTAATGGAGAGAAATATTTTTATTTTAATAGTTTTTTAGTAAAAGAGTTTCTATAATGAAAACAAAAAATAAATTTACTCACACACAAAATTTTATTTACTCTCCGTACTCTAATTTTCTACAAGTGATAGAAGAGAATGTAGAAGAGAATGATGGTTCACGAGTCATAACTATCAACTAAGCTTCGAACATGATAAAAAGGATGTCTATATTTAATGCTTTATAAGTTTTTAACGGAGTTATTTTAATAAAAGAATATGAAAAAAAAAATTTATCTACACACTCGAAAAAAAAAATCACTCACTATATATTCATGTTTCCTTTCGGTTTGAAATGGTGCATTAGACTTTGGATAACTCTTAAGTGAAGGGAACAGGCGAATCCAAGAACCAAATTTTCAGAATTGGGGGGTAGGTCATCAAGAAGGTATCGATGTCGAAGCAAAGGTTCGAGTTTTCATTTAATTAAGTATCTATTAATAAATTGTAAAATGTATGAGTGTGCGTTGAAGGAACAAGATTATTCAGAATATGTGCTGTGATTTTCAGGTTGGTGGGGAAGGTAGCTGTTGTGACGGGGGCAGCCAGTGGAATAGGAGCAGAAGCAGCGAAATTATTCGCTGAAAATGGGGCTTGCGTGGTTGTAACAGACGTTCAAGACGAAGAGGGTCACCAACTTGTAGCTTCAATAGGCTCACATCAAGTTAGTTACTACCACTGTGATGTAAGAGACGAGAAACAAGTTGAGGAATCAGTAGCTTTTGCTATAGACAAATACGGCCGCCTCGATATCATGTTCAGCAACGCCGCAATCATAGGCTCCAGGTCTGGCATACTGGACCTGGATCTTGACGCATTTAACAACACCATGGCTGTAAATGTTCGCGGTGTGGCTGCAACCATCAAGCATGCGGCTCGTGCCATGGTGGCTAGAGAGATTCGGGGATCCATAATTTGCTCGGCAAGCGTGGCTGCTTCTGTCGGTGGATGTGGGGCCCATGTTTATACCGCATCCAAGCATGCTGTGTTGGGGCTCATGCGCACTGCTTGTAGCGAGCTTGGAGCTTATGGGATTAGAGTTAATTGCGTGTCGCCATTTATGGTGGCCACACCTCTTACATGCAAAGCTCTGAACCTAGGAGCGGATGAAATTGAAGCCACTGGCTATGCTTCTGCCAATTTGAAGGGTATTACATTGAAAGCTACTCATGTTGCTGAAGCTGCCCTGTTTCTTGCTTCTGATGAATCTCTTTATGTCAGTGGACTCGATTTGTTGGTGGATGGAGGCTTCACCGCCGTCAATCGAGGCCTTCCCAAGGACTTATAAATCATCGTCTCTCCCATTTTTCCCCATCTTCTTTTAGACGCTACAACTGTTTGTATGGTTCATTTTAATAATGTTTCTGTCTGAAATCTGAATTTTAATTTTATTTTATCACTCAAGCCTTATCAAAAACATCTTCATCATATTTTCCACACCTCAATTCCAGGGTCTAATGATAAAACCACACCGGACTTGGCCAAAGCTCAATTACTATTAGGTGGTGAGTATAAAAAGATCGAAACTGAACACCCCCAAAAAAAAAAAAGAAATAACGAAGCGAAAACAGAAAAATCAAAGGGAAAAAAGTACGTGACAAGTGACTAATGAAAACATGCCAAATAATGTACGTGACCATCGGACAAATATTTTATGTGTATCACTAGCTTGTAGGAATTTGCTATTTTTCTACTATCAAATTAGCTTCGTCACTGACGAAAACTTAAAGCGTCAACATTTGTTTGTCCTGTTGGAGCAAACATGTGTGAAACTAACCTCATAGTTCCAATACCTGAAAGTCCAAACTACCAGTCCCCTGTTCAAACTCAAAACCCACTACCACTAGTATAACACAAGCAACTTCCAGAGCTTAGTCTTGTGCAATCCTCGAGAAGCCTAAAACAAGATCATAAACTAAAATGGCATTAGAGGTTGAGTGGTACGATTTTGTGTGTTTCGGCATTGTCGGAGTGGCTTTGATCGGATCCTTGTGGGTGCTGTGGATGAACGAAATGGTTTCTCGAAGCGACTATTACACCATGTATGAGAGCCTCCTAGTGGCTCGACCTGATAATGAAGTAGTCGTCAATTTATTACCCAAAGGCCATGTGAGTACCTCCCAGCTATGGACCAGCTGTTGGCGAGGCCTGCACCCTTTGTGGCTCTTCGCTACGCGTTTCACTTCCTTTCTCATCATGGCCGTCCTCTTGATTTGGGATGTTGTCAAGTATGATGCATCCACCTTCTATTACTACACAGAGTACGTTCTTCTTTGGATGTCCAACTTGCCGATATTAATTACTTATTTTCTTAAAGAAAATAAATGGATTGGTCTATTGCTTAAGTTAAATTCTACTAGAATGAGAGGTCAAGCTTTATGAGTATTGGACCTCACTGAATTGCTGCGGGAACATGAAACAAGAAAGAGATCTGACAGCACCAGTTTGTCATCCTTTATTTGATTGGGTCTCCCGGAACTTTTTATTGGGATAGACTTTTTTTTTTCCTAGTACCTTTAATTTGCTACGAAATCTTAGAATCGTGTTGGAGAAAAATCTACGTTCTTGAATACTAAACTGTTGTTTTTGAATATTAATCAAGTTCAACTGTGTTTCCGCTGGCGAAAAACTTTCATGCCCGCCCCTCAAATCACAATCCCACCTCTTGAAGTCTCTTTATCCCTTTGTCACTTTCCTATGAAATTTTGGATATCTGATCCAAGGCTTGGACATGGTTTGGAAAGGTCGGATTCTGAAGATATTCAGGGCTACGGGTACGGGCTTCCATGGCAAGTACCTACCTGTGCTTTTATCCTTATTGTGTCAGTTATGATCACTCTATTTCATATTATAAAGACCAAAGCAGAGCCCTTGAGTTACAATGCATTTATGGATTCCACTCTAGAGAAATCTCAATCTTATGTGGCTTCTCTTATACAGAGTTTTCGCATTCCTTTTCTTGGCTCGAACTCATTTTGAAATCGTTGCCTTGGATGGAGCTTTCCCTTTCTATTTTTATATTCAGTAAGACGAACTTTTCTTTTCCTTTCTCTTGTTTGCTTGCAAGGAAAACTTTGGAGAACAGAACTTACCGGATTGATAACATATCAGCTAATTACATCATGCAATCTAAACATGCATGGCAGTAAATCAGACCCTGCACGATTCTTGTTACGTTGAACATGGACGTCATTTAATTAATGATATTGCACATATCTGCAGGTGGACTTGGACATTAGTTATGATTTACTTTGCGGTAAGTGAACCACCACAGCTTCATTTGATTTAGTGGAAGTAAAACTTATAGGAATACACGACAGTCACGTTCTCTAGGAAATTGATTCGGAGTTATGCACAACAGAGTAGTATATGTAAAGCAGTTGTTTATTCTTATTTTTTCCAATTAAGAATCTGTATTGTTATTTCAATCTAGCTGGGGAGCTTAGTATCTGCACATGGATGCTCGTACTACTTAAAACCTAGTCAAAATGGGGCAGAAGCTGAGCTTCACGAAAGAGATTTAGAAGAGAGTACGTCCACGAGCTCTACTACATATAAGGAGAAAGAAACCACGGGTTCCATCAAGTTGCGGAGCCGCTGTGCGGAAGAGGAATTTCAACAAAGAGCAGGATTTTTGGGTTACCTCATGCAAATCACATATCAGGTTCGTCTCAAATATGACTTCTATGCAATCTCTATCTACGGTCATGGATGGAAGATTTATTGAATGTTCACCAAAAGTTGGTTTAAACTAATATTCTGCATTGAACAGATTTGTGCAGGGGCTGTGGTCCTCACAGACATCGTATTTTGGTGTGTTATTGTACCATTCATGAAAATTGCTCATTTAAACCTAAACCCGGTTCGTACAATCCTTTTTTGTTGACTTCCTTTCTATGGAAAGGAGTGGTCGAATCGACTCGATCCTAAGACTAAGTTGTACATATCATAACTCTTTATTGCATATTTCATCACCAATAAAATTAGTATTTACTAATGACTAATGATTATTTATTGACAATTGTTGATGTGTAATTGACAGTTGATGGATTGCATGCATACCTTGAATGCAGTTTTCCTGCTTGCGGATACAGCTTTAAATAATCTAGTAAGCATCTCACTCCATGAAATGAGTTCAACCACTGATTAATACCATTCCGCACAGTTCAATGATTGGATAATGCCATTGTCTTCCCCCAGCCATTTCCCTGGTTTAGGATCGCATACTTCGTGCTGTGGAGCTGTGTCTACATTATTTTCCTGTGGATCAGTCATGCCTGTGGTCTTTCATGGTAAATGACTATTGTATTTTCCTCGGTAAATGACTAGGCTAAATTTAAAACTTTCAAAACTATAAAGATTTAATTGAAAATTTTTAAACTATAAAAATGAAATTAAACTTTTTTTAAAAAATAAGAATTAAAAAGAGTAATTTTAACCTTCTTTCTTTCACCTCTAACACAAATAAAATCAATCTTACTCCAACAGGTGGCCTTATCCATTCCTCGTGCTTAACTCCCCATGGGCTCCCGTATGGTAAATCTCTATCTTTCCGGTCTTGTTCAACTTATTGTTTCCATTCATAAAAAGATGATTTAGTGTTTGATGTACGCCACAGGTATTTATGCTTGGCTGTAGTTCACATCCTCCTCTACGGGTTGTATGCACTCATAGTGATAGCAAAAGATAAGATTTTTGGCATATTGTTCCCTCAGGCATTTTTGAGTCCATACTAGTTTCGTTCTTGTAGTATCAAGAAACCTAACTATCATAGGTTTCTTCTTAATTTTCATTTCGCAAAATAGGAGAAATATTTTTTTTTTGGTCAACAATTTTATTGATTCAGAAGGCACTGAGACCTATTACATTGTACATACACTAAAAGTTAGGCAATGCAGGGCACACATAGTACAGATGGTCAGGGTTCCATATCTGATGCAAATTAAAAAAAAAATTATGTTTAAAATTGGACAACTAGCCCTTACAAATATTGAATGCTACATCCGCTTTCCACAACTTCAGTTCACATAAGTTCTATTCCGGATACTAGATTCTTAATTTTGCTAAAAATAAGAAGATTTTTTTTTAATTTGATTTTCAACCAGATTTACATAAAAGTTGCTTGAGTTAGTTTTACCAACCTCTTTAGAGAGCTTCATCACATGTTTTATTGTCGATACAAGACTTCTACTTTTTGCCAAAAATAACTATTCTCTAAATTTGATTTTCAACCAGATTTACATAGAAGTTGCTTAAGTTAGCGATACCAACCTAAACCACCAAATATATACTGAAAAAGTAGTAGTGTATCCCTTGATCACAACGCAAGTAACTGTAACCTGTATCTAGTACTACCATATTTTTTTGCCAACTGAATTAAATATCACTAAGCATATCGATATTCTAATTTGCTGAACTGATCCGTGATATCAAAAAAAGCAATATCTTAAGCAGAATTGACACATAATTACAAAGCACTATTCAATTTCTACATACCAATCATGTATGCCTTATTGGCCAAAGAAAAAAAATCATATATGCCTTTTCCAATCAACTGAACTGTAAATCCCATCACCCACAATGCACATTGGGAGTCATTACCGCAATTTCAAACCACAACCAAACCCAAATCCCCACCCCATCCTTCTAAAGGCTTATTGAAAACAAACAGACTAAATGACGATTAACAATAGGCTAAAACAACTTATGCTTATTTCCTTATGAATGAGAAAACACAGCGAGCAACACCATTGTATAAATAACCACCAAGTTGAATGTATCAAAATCAAACAAACTTGGTAATCATTAAAGCACTTGATGGTACTAGGAAATATTATAAATTATAAAACAGTTGCATCATTAACGAACCTTAGCACCAAATGGAATGATCGATTCTACGTAGCTGGCATATCTCTCAAACAAATATAGATTGAATTCAACATTTGATAAATCAATCTCATGGGCTATAGTAATAAAAGCAACTGATGAGGGAAAAAAGAACGATTTTAAAAACACAACGTTACGAATGCAATGCCATCTTACTGATATCCCCGTCACAAACCTCATGCAACTTAAACGTTCCTTGTGAAATTGGCTGGTAAAATATCGAGAAAGACAGAATTTCTTCAAATACAGCAGCTTAAACATCCAATTGCCAATTGTTAGTCGCACCAATAACTTAAGAAATGAATTCGTTGTATGGAAAGAAGTGTTAAGAGCCTCCGCCCCTCCCCACAGAAAAATAAAAAGGGGGAAAAAAGGGGGAGCTTACCAGGGAACTTAGAAATTTTAACATAAGTTACAGAACTAAAAGCTAACTTGACTATTAAGATACATATATAAGATTGAAAGCAAGAAATACTAAAAGTTGCATAGTGTAGAACACAATTTGACCATTCGATTTAGTTCTGACACCAGATAAGTCTTAAGCTAGATTATTAATCAAAATCTAAATCCATATCTCAAATGCAACTAATAACACGAAAAGAAATATAAGAGATGACATGATTGGCTTCAGCAATTCCAGTCAGATTACTGGTTCAGTCCCCACCGGCTTTCTGATAAACATAGGTGAGGCCACACTTACCACAATAGTGCCTGTCAAAGTGATTGGCCATGAAAGTGCCAGCGCCACACTCAGCATTGGGGCACTCCTTCCTCAACCTCTGGACCTTCCCAGAATCATCGACCTTGTAGAACTGTAGAACAGCGAGCTTCACCTTCTTCTTCTTGTGCTTGATCTTCTTGGGCTTTGTGTAAGTCTTCTTCTTACGCTTCTTGGCGCCGCCACGAAGACGAAGAACGAGGTGGAGGGTGGACTCCTTCTGGATGTTGTAATCAGCAAGGGTTCGGCCATCTTCGAGCTGCTTGCCGGCGAAGATGAGGCGTTGTTGATCAGGAGGGATGCCTTCCTTGTCTTGAATCTTGGCCTTCACATTGTCGACTGTATCCGACGATTCAACCTCTAAGGTTATCGTCTTCCCCGTCAGGGTTTTCACGAAGATCTGCATCTTCCGATGCAGAGGAAGGACGAATTACCTCTCTTAAGGAGTTATGCTACTCTTCGCCTTTCTCGGGGCTTCGGCTAATACCTATTGGTGTAGGGTTTCATACTTTCACGAGATCTGTCGCGGATTCTGTTGGTAAAATTACGAAATAGTCCCCCAGCCTTGTGCGTTACCTAGTTAAATACTTACCTAATTCACTGCGTAGTGCCGTACTAGTTAAATTCCATGGATCTCTCCTGTGCTTGATTCTGCATCAGTATCCAATATATCGGTCCCAGTAATATTTCTACCCCTACCAGTACAGTGGTACTATTACTACTGACTAGTGACTAAGATATCCGAGATTTGTATCATCCAAGAATGGAGAGTGTTATGCAGAGGTCAAAATTTTTAAGCTCGATTTCTGATTAATGCTGCCTATTAGAAAAAGTAAATTTATCATATCTTTAAAATTTTATCTTTCTCTTAAATAAAAGAGGGATAGAATGAACAGAAATTGACCCCTCTAAATTATGAGTATCACCCTTCAAGAAATTGCCTAGGGACCGGAACTCAACACTGGAACGGGTTTTACTGAATTATAGGACAATGAATACGATAACCAAGCTTCCAAATATATTATACATGATTTAGTTGAATTCTATACATCTTTTTTTAATATTAGAATATTAAAAAAAAATTACCTGGCTCTTTTTTTTAGTCTTAACTTTTTTAGGATTACGTGAAAAGTAAAAAATTTGACATAATTTTTTAGTATTATATAATTTTTATAAATGACAATCAATGAAAAAGTCCAATAGATAAGTTTGGTAAAATATATATTTATTGTTTGACTACTTTTTGTTTGTGGACTGTCCTTTTTCTCTTTATTGACGAGAAGGAAATGTTTGATTTTTTTGCTTTAGTATGGTAGGTTTCTATTTTACAAAAATAAGATAAGAAGTCTCCAATCCTATTTGGTTATGATAAGTTAATATAAATTTTATTAGTCCTCGTAGTCGCCAATCATAAGATCAGTTAGAAAAGAATATAAAAATAAAAAAAAAGTGAAAAATAAAGGACTAAGAATAAGAAAAGGAGAGAGAAAGAATGAAAGTGGGAGGAGAGAAAGAATGAGAGTGGGAGAAAAGTTGAGGAAAAAAGAAAGAAAGAAGATGAAACATAGAGAGAGAGAGGGAGGAAAAAGAAAAAAAACTTAATACAAGTGAAAATTGAAGTAACTAAGAAGGAGAATGTGAGGAGGGAAGAGGGTGAGGGAGAGAAAAAGAATAGGAAGAGAAGAGAGAGAAAGTAATAATAAAGAAGAAAGAATGGATAATGGAAGAAACTGTAATAAAGTAAAACTAGGAGTTACGCGGGCTTCAATAAGATTTGAGAGTTGGGCATAATTAAAATAATAATAATATTATATATTTTTTAAAATGTTAATAAATTTTATTAAAGGTTAGAATTTGAGAATTGTGCTAGTTGAATGAGAATAATATGAAGAAGAAATTAAGATTAAAAAAATTTAAAATATTTTTAACAAAATTAAAATTTATTAAATATTACATCATCTTTTTATTTAATATTATATTTAAAAATATTTTTTGTTTAATCTTAATTTCTTTAAATATATAAAAAATAAAAGGAGCTATATCATAGGAGTGAAATATTAAAATATTTTATTAAAAAGATAATATAATAGTTAATAAAAATTTTAGTTTTATTCAAAAATATTTTAAAGTTTTGTTTTAATCTTAACTTCATTGTTACTCTCATTAAACGTGCACAACATTTCAGGCCAAAAAAAAACTTGCGCAACACTGACGTTCTATACCTTAATAATATTTATTAATATTTTTTAAAATATAATAATATTATTATTATTTTAATTATGCCCGATTCCGAAGTTTCATTAAAGTTTGTGTAACCCTTTTTTTTAGTTTTGGAGATAAAATTTGTTTTTCTTATTTCTCAAAATATAAAAAAAAATATCATTTTTAAAATTTAGATAATCTAAACTGTGTTTTATTATTAAGATCTTTCATTATTATTTTTTCATCTCCATTATTACTCTTTTCCTCTCTCTCTCTCACCGTCTCTTTCTTGGTCATTTCCTTTTTCCATTTATTTTCTTTTTCTTTTTCTTCTCTCTCTCTCTCCATTCCATCTTCTGTCTTTTTCTTTTTTTTCCTCTTCTCTCCAATTTCTCTCTCACTCTCCTTCTTTCTCTCTAATTTTCTTACTACTCCCCCATCTTTCACATTTTTGTATTTCTTTTATTTTCCTTTTGCCATTGTGGGCTTGTGGCTGGAGGCCGCCAATAAAAAATTTAAGAAAATGCTACAGCACATGCTAGGATAAAAAATGAGCGTGAATTTGGTAAAGTCAATTACGAAATAGTCTCTCAGCTATGTTTTTTCCGTGAAAAATATGTACCTAAACTACTACCTAAATTCCATGGATCTTTTCTGTCCTTGATTTTGCGGCAATATCCAATATCTCCTTCCAGTAATCATTCTACGCCTAATAGTACAGTAGTACTATATTCCTGTGATATTCGAGACTTGTATAGGGTGGTAGATGTTTGCAACCTACGGATTAATAATAAAGTAAAATTCAGGAAATTGCCTACACAAAAATGTTTTTTGGCGAAGAAGATTTAGTAAAGGTAAGAAGGCCATGGATAACAACACGTAACTTTTACGTGCTAGTAATCTGCTTGGTTAAAAAGCCACCCTACCAATTTTCATCTTCAATTGGACTATGGACTACGGACTTCGGTGGGTCGAAGAGGACAAGTCTAGATAATATATATATATATATATATATATATATATATATATATATAATGTTCAAATTGTTGCGTCATTACTTGCGCACCAGACCCCAATTCAAGCGTTACCTGGATAATCATCGTTTATCATTTGACTCGCACCTTCACACTTTCCTCAAACACTCAATTCACTCCTATGCAATCTCTGATTCCATCCAACCACATGACATGAATCCTCCAAAAGGTACCATCGTCTACACTTCTGTTGGAAGGCCGCACTACGGTTTTGACGTATTCTCCGTCAGCCTCCTCCAACCTCTAAATCAGGTTAACGCCGATCACCGCCTCACCGACGGCATCTCCATCAATTTCAACGCTCAGTTCGTGGAAGACCACCGCACTCTCGTCTTTGTCTCCGAACGAACCGGGTGTTCTCGAATTTATCTGCTCCGACCCGAATCACTCAAGCCGCAAGCTTTACCATCTGCGCCTGGTAGCTTCTTTCATGATCGCCCAATCATAAAAAATGGAAGAATCCACTTCACCTCAGCTCACGAGCAACCCGATTGTCATTTGAAGAGCTTTTCTGCCATTTACTCCACAGGCCTCCATGGAGGGGAAATTACTAGGCTGACTCCCTATGGTGAGGTCGATTACAGTCCTGCAGTATCTCAAACCGGCAAATTTATAGCTGTGGCATCCTACGGATCTCGTCCGTGGGGTGGCGATTTTCACGAGCTCAAAACTCATATAATTGTTTTCAGCGAGTGCAACCCCGAAAAGCGCCTTGTGGTGAGCGAGAGAGGTGGATGGCCCACTTGGTGTGGAGACTCAACCATCTATTTTCACAGACCAGCTGATGACGGATGGTGGAGCATTTTCCGGGTAGATTTGTCCGATTCCAAACTTTCCGGGTCTCCAAAACCACCGGTTCGAGTCACCCCGTCAGGGATGCACTGCTTCACCCCTGCGGCTATGCATGACGGCAAGCGAATTGCCGTCGCAACTCGACGGCGCGGCACGAAGTTTAGACATATTGAGATATTTGATCTTGAGACCAAGACATTCCACCCAATTACCGAATTAATCAACCCCAACATCCACCACTACAATCCCTTCGTGTCTCCGAATTCGGACTACCTTGGTTACCACCGATTCCGCGGTGAGTCAACCCAGGAGGGGGACTCCATAATCCCCAATCTTGAGTCAATCCAGTCTCCGGTTGAAGGCATACGACTGCTGAGACTCAACGGTTATTTTGCGACCTTCTCACCGGACGGTGATTTCATTGCCTTCAATCACAACTTTGTTAGGAGCCCTGGAGTGAATATCATCAAATCGGACGGTTCTAAACGTTGGACATTATTTGAAGGCCGAATGTCATTCAGCAGCTCGTGGAGTCCCGTTGAGAAGCACGTGATCTACACCTCCATTGGTCCACTCTTTGAGGCACCTAAAACAACGGTCCAAATCGCTCGGATCACATTTAATCCCACAACCCTCACCAATGATCGCGAACATACTCCCTGCGATATAAAGATTCTGACCAGTGACAACACAGGCAATAACGCGTTCCCCTCATGCTCCCCGGACGGCAAATCCGTTGTGTTCCGATCAGGCAGATCCGGCCACAAGAACCTGTACATCATTGACGCCGTTGAGGGCGAGTTTAACGGCAGTATACGTCAATTAACGGATGGACCATGGATCGATACGATGCCGTGTTGGTCACCGAAAGGGGACTTGATAGCATTCTCGTCGAATAGACATAATCCAAAAAACACGGAGGCATTTAGCATCTACGTGGTGAAGCCTGATGGGTGTGGTCTGCGCAGAATCTACATTGCTGGGAAGGAAGGTTCGGAAGAGGTAGACAGGGAGAGGATAAACCACGTGTGCTTCAGTGAGGACGGAGAGTGGTTGTCGTTCACGGCCAACTTGGGGAGCGTGACGGCAGAGCCAGTATCGTGGCCCAATCAGTTTCAGCCATATGGAGACTTGCACGTGGTGAAGCTGGATGGAAGTGGGCTGAGGAGGCTGACCTTTGATGCGTATGAGAATGGGACGCCGACGTGGCACTCGGGGAACGAGGTGGACATGGGGCAATTGTGTTTAGGAGATGGAGTTGGAGACAAGGTGAAGGGTGAGTTTGATGAACCAAATTGGATCTCCTGTGACATTTGAGTTTATCACCGTAAAACGTATACGTATTTGCATTTACTTGTGATGACATTCATTGTATATGCGTGGAAAAAGTTTGCTGTCGTGTTTTTTTTTTTTTTTTTTAAACTGAGGAATGCATTAAAGAGAAAACAGAGTCTACAACAAGCTGATCAGCGACATAAACGAGAAATCCCAAAAAATTATTCTACGGAGAAGCATATTCCCAGACATAAACTCGTGTTGAGTATACGCAACTTCTCTTGTGCTATCGTGCTTCTCGTTATGGTTATTACTTATCCACTTCCAAGGAAACAAGTTGGCTTGATTGAAATTCTAAATCAATTCCTCTGTTGATTCTATATTCAACTTGTAACTTTGTGATTATTCTTCAAGGAATTAAAAATTAAATAAGTTAGGCGTGTTAATCGCCCTCTTGGTTGATAGATACAGTCTGTATCCAGTTCATCGAGAACAATCTAACGAATATGCCAACTGTATAAATATAAAAGTTGTCAAGGTTTAAATCTTTTATTATACTTAAAAAATCGAATATTAAGTATAATAAATGAAAAGGCAAAATGATATATATTTTTTAATATAAACAGAAAAGGAGAGATCTAAATTATATTTGCAAATTGCAACTAAATAATGTTCAAGATTATTTCAGATACAAGCCTTATGTCTGTTTATTTATCAAGACTTGAATAAATGTTTGTTCAAATATTATTTTGTTCATTTTGTTCAATACAAACATATTCCTACTTATGAAAAAACTAAATTTAATATTTTTTAAAAAATAAAATTCGTAAATTGAAGTTTCTATTCTCTTTCATTCTTTCCCAGTCATTCATTCATTTATACTACTTAGAAACTTTCTCCATATATTTAGATAAACAATTTTTTTAAATATTAAATTTGGAATTTAAGCAGCTGGTGATATAATATTTTAAAATTTATTTTTGAAGAAGAATTGACCAAAGGGTATCTGAAAAATAAATTTTTTGTTTAATTATAGATAAAAATAATGTCTGAGTTTAAGAATGTATCTAAAATAAATATGGATTTATTTGATTGTAAATTATAATTCAGACATTTATTTTATATTTATTAACATATTTTTTCATCCTTCTCAAGCCTCATATATTTTATAAAAATATTAAATTTCAAGAAATAAAATATATAAATTTGAATTGATGGAGTTATGTCTATAATAAATTTTTTATTGTTTATAATTAATATATATTACATATTATTTCATTTATCTATAAAAAAACGAATTATTAGGTTGATTATAAATGTCTGGGTTTAAGTTTTCTTTATTCCATTGTTAATTTTGTTTTACAAGAGTAATAAAATAGCTAGTAAGATAAGAACAACTAAGTGAGGTAGACTTGGTATATTTAAATTCTCTCTTGTATTATAATATTAGATGAGAAAATAAATAAACATATAGGGTAGGAATGATCTAAACAGTAAACTTCATTTAAATGAGAAATCCCTTTTTTTTTTTTCTGGACAAAGAACTCTCTCCATAATCATTTGAATGATAAATCTTAAAAAAGTGTATAATATATATACATGCACATGGCCCTATCATATAACTCACTCCATAATTTTTTTTTTTTTGGTTAAAGGACCCACTCCATAATCAAAATTTAAGGGGGCGTTTATTTTTACTGTTTTCTGTTTTTATCTTTATTGTAAATGAGAGGCGTGACAGAAAATGTGTTTAGTATAATTTAATAAAAAAGGTTTTTAACAAAATATTATAAAAAATAGATTGATCTTAAAGTAATCTCTTAATTTATAGGGCTCGGCCCAATTTGCAAATTGGTATTGACTGTAGATTGTTTTCCTTTAGCCCGTTTTGTTTCCCGGATATTGCTATGGTCTTTTGTGTGCTTTCTTGTATTCTGTCAGAATATATATATATATATATTAAAATAAATTAATGATTGAGAACTAAAAAAATTGTCTTTTTTACTATTTTGAAACAAAGTTCTATGTAAAAAATTTTAATTATCAATTTATGGCTATATAAACATCTATTTTCTAAATCAATAAGATTTATTTTAAAAAATCAAGAATATTAATATTTGTTTGGACTAAATTATCAACTTATTATAAATACTATTACTTTGACAACAAAATAAATATTATTATTTGCAGCTCTTTCAGTGTCCTATCATCTATATAGAGTTAGTGTTTTGGGATATTCGGATTTAATTATATAAACTGATGTCAGAGTTCAGAGCACATTCAAGACTTGAGCTTGAATGTACCCGAGCCACACACAAAGCAAGAATTAAGAAACACGAGAAAAATGAGTTTTTGATTGTGTCTCTTATATGAGAGCTTGTGAACTTAAAATGTCGATACAAACTATTGATAACAAATATTGGAACATTTGCTTGTGTCCATATTAAAAGTTTAGAAAAAATATTTTATATTTCATCCTCTTTTTTCTAAGAAAAAATGAATTAGATAACTCTAACTTTATAATTTTCAAGTAACATAAAAAATTATTCTTTTCTGGAGAAAAAAAAAATAGAAGTCGAATATATACCAAACTTCAAAACTCGTGGCTGACTATAATTTAATATAATAATAATGAAAGAAAATAAAAGAAGACCAATCGTTTTTTCACAGTTACGGTAGGAAATAAATAACCAACAGTTTTAGCTGTTGGGGTTTGGTACTTTGGTGAAGCGAGGCTTGTGGTCTGGTTGCCAATTTCGATCTGGAGCCTTCGGCGTAGGAGTCACTGCCAACTTCACAAAATTTCTGATCCTTCTCCGAACTCTCAATCCTTTGTTCTCATTTTCCTAATCGATTGCTTTTGCAGCACGGACGTTGGATTAATATAATTTGAATCTTTCTTACTCTTCATCACAACCGCTATTAAATTATTACAGCCGACAATATTAAACCCTAGATTTGTCTCCTGTGATTTGGGCATTCGAATTAGGGTTCTTGTCGAAAGAAGATATGGACGACTGCTGTGCGGTTTGCGCCGAACCTTTGGAATGGGTTGCCTACGGTTCCTGTATGCATCGGGAGGTTTGCTCAACCTGCGTAGCTCGTCTCCGTTTTATATGCGACGATCGCCGTTGCTGCATCTGCAAGACCCATTGCAACCTTGTTTTCGTCACCAAGGTAGGTCAATAGGTTATTACTTTTAATTCAAATACGTGCTGAGCTTTCCAGGAAAATTATATTTTTAGGGCAATTTTTGGTTGGATTTATAGTTACAGCCATCCTAGATACTTAACCACGTAATTGAGAAGTCTGTTCTCTTGTCCATGGATATCCCAGTGAACCAAGTATATAAGATCTTAACACTTTTGACTGACTGATTTGATGTAGGATGGTTCTTCTATCTGCCATTCTGAAACAGTTGCCTATAATCTCGGTGCATATGTAACTCAATTGCCTTGAATGCTTGTGATGAAACTAGGATTCTTGCTACTTAAACTTCAAACTTAATTCGGGTTATTGTTGGATAGGATGAATTTGACAGGCTAAATCGAAAGTCTTTTTGGGCGAAAATAAGCATCCTAAGAGAGGAGTCTACTTGTTTTCTTTTTGTCATCAGTAACAAATAAGGAAATGGTCAGAGAGAGGTTTGGTAAAATATATTTATTGTTTGCTACTTTTTGCTTGTGGACTGTCCTTTCGCTCTTTGGTTGCTTGTAAACAAAAATGAGTGAGAATCTTAGTGAAGTCAATTTCCTTACAAGAGAGTAAACTTCCATTTTTGGAATCTGCCCATGGAACTTAACTGTATATTTCAAATTTCAGATTGTTGGGTGTCATGAGCTATGGAAGTGTAAATTTCAAATGTCTACTTGTTCTTTCTTTCTTCCTCTGTGGAGTTTAATATAACTATGTCCTTATTAATACAATCATGCCCATTGATGGTAAAATAATCTCACAGCCATGAAATATTTCAGCACTTGACTATGAGTTTTCCACCACCTTGATATTGTTTTTGTTGCTGTCTTTACCATGCTTTTATTGTAGTTCTGTGTGGAATGAGAAAAAAGAATTTGACAGCTGGAAACACTCTTGTCAAGATGATTGGATGGACAATTATACAAGGCTTGGTATTTTGGTTAATGTCTTGGTGATGTAATTATTGGAGGTTGAAGATTGCAGCTCTGAGCAAACCTGTAGTCATCGATTTTCTTGTTAAATCTGTGATTAATAGATGACTTTGATAATTTATTTTCAAGGTTCATCAGTCCATAGCTTTCAGGCTCCAAAGTGACGGATATTGTCTATTGTGATTTTGAGATTCATTTTACTAAGATTTGGTACACTTTGTTAGGAATGCACCTATTGGTTATTAATATCCTGTCACATGTATATTCCTCTGTAAGAGAATATTCTCTAACAACCCAAAAGGCAATTTTCCCAACCATATAAACTTAAGGCTAGAGAAAGGCGCTTATTCCCCATCAACGTGATTCATTCCCATTCTTGGTAATTCTTTCTAACAGCTCCATCTCTCCATCTGGGAATTACCCCTTCTTGCAAAAAGATTCATTCTTTATTTTATGAATCAAGTACCATTCAAAGAGCGCAGTGCCTTTTTGAATGAGGAAGAGAAGGGCTTTGTATAAACACCCTCGAGTCATGTTCATTGCTCTAAGCTCATTTATTTCATTTCATTCTATTTGTTGGATTTTGATACTAGGCCTGTTTTTTAATTTTTTTTATTTTAACTGTGCTGCATTTAAAATTTCATTGAAACCCATTGATGCTTCCATGCTTGCAGGCTCTAGGAGATTATACAAGAATGATTAATGACTTTTCAGCCCTGCCATCTGATGTTAGGGAGGGTCAGATGGGTTCTTACTGGTACCATGAAGATACAAACGCTTTTTTTGATGATGTGGACCACTACAAGATGATCAAGGCTATGTGCAAGCTTTCCTGTAGTGTATGTGACAAGATGGAGGATCAATCACATGATGTCTCAAAGCGTCGAGCTAGGTTTAGGAATATAGATCAGCTAAAGGGTCATTTGTTTCACCGTCACAGGTTGCTTATGTGTAGTTTATGTTTGGAGGGAAGGAAGGTAATACTTATATATGTTTTACATCTGATATGAATTTTGGATGTTGGTTTCCTTAATCTTTGTTTCCCTTTTGAGATTGAGATTGAGGATTTGTAACCATAATTTTTATAATACAGATATTCATATGTGAACAAAAGCTATATACTAGAGCACAATTAAATCAGCACATAAGCACAGGTGATTCTGAGGTGGATGGAAGTGAGAGTGAGAGAGGTGGTTTTATGGGGCATCCTGTGTGTGAATTCTGCAGAACCCCATTTTATGGGGACAATGAATTATACACTCATATGTCAACAGAACATTTTACTTGTCATATATGCCAAAGGTAACAGTGAAGCTAATCATCTACTTTATTATATACTGTGTTAGCATGCCGGGTTTAAATGTTGAAATGTAAGTTTCTTGAAATTTTTACTTTTTAATGCAGGCAGCATCCAGGACACTATGAATACTATAAGAATTATGATGACCTAGAGGCAAGGCATATATGCTTCGCTTTTCCCTTCACTGTCTTTCTAAATAGATGTCTGAGTGTCTTTTTTATACTTGTTTGAACTGAACAAATGTCTTTGGTACAGACCCACTTCCGTCAAGAGCACTTTTTATGTGAAGATGAGGCTTGCCTTGCTAAAAAATTTATTGTGTTTCAATCTGAAGCAGAGATGAAGGTGATTCTGTGGATATTTTGTTTTCCTCCCTTCTTTTTGGGTTAAGTTATTTGATTGGTGTGTTTTTGTCTGTTGTACATGCATAAGCTTATGGTAGTTGAGTCCTACCGCTTTCGCAATTCTGTGCTTATTGTGTAAATCTTATATTGTGGATTTATATGAATTGTGGTTTTGTTGCGGGATTACCATTTCCTATTTTCCTTCATTGTTTAACCACATTTCTGTCTTTGTCTATTGCTTAGAGGCATAATGCTATTGAACATGGAGGGCGTATGTCACGTTCGAAACGTAATGCAGCTCTTCAGGCATGTGCAATGAATTATCATTTTTCCTGATTGATTCTTGTTTATCTTGTTTCTCATTCCACTGGTCTTACTAGTTTGCAATGTTGAATAATTTGATTTTTTAACCCTTCTCATTCTTGTCCCTGCAGATACCAACTAGCTTTCGGTACAGACATGGTAATCAACAAGACCAACGCCGTGGAAGAGGTCGAACATTTCGTCGGGATCCTTCTGAAAGTGAACTTTCTATGGCCATTCAAGCCAGTTTTGAAACAGCTAATGCTGAGAGCACAATTCGTGATCCAGCAACATCAAGCAGTGGACAAGTTGCACCAGATTATGGGAATGTTGATGATGATCCAGTCATCCAGCCATCATCTGAATCTTTAGCTACATCAAGTTCTGAATTGTCTTCAAGATACCTTCAAGCCTTGGGGCAAAACTCAAGGAATTCACCATTGGAAGATTCCTCCTTTCCTCCACTCCCCATAGCATTGATCAATGGCCAACTGAAGGCCAAAAATGAGTCAGAAGGTTCGTCAAGTAACACTATGGCAGCACATTTGCGTCGGCATAGCAACAGAAATGTATCTGTTCTTAATTCTGCTCATGGTTGGCCAGTGGCAAGTCGTGGATCTGTGCAATCATTAAGTAATCCTACACAATCTAGAAAACCAACAAATGTTGCTTCTGGAGTGTCAGGCAATTCTAGTCAGACAAGGACTGTTATTAGTAGTGGACCTGTACCATCAACCTATGCTAGTTCTATCCAGGCTACACAGAGAACTGCTCATGGACATTTATCTCCTGGCTCTTCAAGGGAAACACCTGACAATGGTAGAATTGTTCATTCTTTATCTGCTCCAAATCTCGTTGAAAGTGGTCCTTTAGAACCTTCAATCTCTGATTTTCCTCCTGTGTCTGCTGCACAAGTGAGCAAGCAGCCTACAAGCAGCCAGCCTTTGCCAAATGCGGAGGATGTTCATACTGCTAACAAGTCCTTGGTTGAAAAGATTCGTAGTGCTCTTGATTTTGATCAAGATAGATACAGTATTTTTAAAGAAATATCTGCACAATATCGCCAAGGAATAATTGATACTGCTACATATCTGGATTACGTACAGATGTTTGGCTTGTCCCATCTTGTACTTGAGTTGGCTAGATTATGCCCTGATCCACAGAAGCAGAAAGAACTTATTGATTCTTACAATGCTAGTTTGCAAAGAAATGCTTTACAAGAAAATGGTTGGGGGCATCGCAAAGATGACATTGTCTCCAAGAAAGGTAAAGGTAAAGGTAAAGGTAAAGGCAAGTCTATGGATACTGAAGTGAAGAACTCCAAAGAGAAATTAGAGGATAGCTTTTTAAGCACTGTACGCCAATTGCAGTTGAATTACAAGCCTTTAGATGAGAATGAAGAGGTACTACCAAAGGGTGATTACCGCAGCACTAAAGGCAAATCAAAAGTTTTGGTTGATGAACAGCTGACTGGTACAAATGCTGGTAGTCAACCCAATACAAAGCCTGCTGCGCAGAGTGAAGCATCAGTTGGTAGTTTATCTAACCAAAATAAGGATGAAGTGGCTGGTGGAAGCAAGCAACGAAAGAAAACTTCTAAATTCCTCAGAGTCCGCCTTGGTGATGGTCCTGCAGAAGCATTGCTTGATCATAAAATTTCAAATACCAACTCAGATTCTGGATCAACAAAGAACTTGGAAGGTAACAAAAATGATTCTGGAGGGCTGCCTGTGCGGGGTGTCTGGCGGAATGGGGGAGGTCATAAACTCTTTCCCTAGCTGTGTTTCTCTTGGGTTTCAGAATGTGATGGATTTGATATAGTTGAACTGGCTGGAAAAGAAACTGAATTGCAATAAACAGAAAGGATCCACTTTTGGCTCTGGAAAATTAACTTGCATCCAAGCTGTGTTGGGTTTTTGATTTAGCAAGTTGAGATGAGTTTCTCGCGATGTTGAAGGCTTAGTGCCATTGCCTGAATGGTATAATATTGCATGGTTTGAGGTATATTTTGATCAAGTGTTCATACTTCATATACACTATCTACACATGAAAGCATATTGATTAGCGCATTCCGTTTTATACAGTTACTTTGACTGTTGCTTCTCTTCTTTGTCACGTATTTTACTCATCTACGGATATTTGATGTCCTTTAGCTGCTGGGTGGTTAAGTAAATTGAGGTTGTTCTTGGGTCCCCGAATACATATGGGAAAAGAAATGAATTGATAATCGAGAACAAACAAGTATACTACTGAAGGACAAGTTAAACTTTCAGGACAGTATCCCTATTGTGTTTCTCTGTCGTAATTTACGAGTTTGTCGTTTAGATGTAAAGCATGAAATAACCTTCTACCTGAAACGACGTACAAGCTTATAGGTTATAGCTTTTTGCATATGAAATTGTGTCAGCTTTTTACGGCAGAAATATTTGCGTTGCGCCTCACAATCAACTGTATCAGCCATCTGAATTTGTGGACGAGGCCGTACCTGGAGAGCAATCCAATAAATAACTAAAATGAATTATTCATTAGTGTTTGACAGTGCACTGCACCGGAATGATAAGTCACATCTATTCCAGTAATTAGGTCCAATCAAAATTTTGTGGTTCAAAGCAAAAGATAATTATAATACAAATGAAAGACCGAAAAGCGGCTACCGATCAATCAATGGGGTTCACGATTACATGAAAATAGAGAAATTGAAAAACTTGCGTGAACACTCAGATCTGCATTGCTCCCTCTTGATCATAGGCATTTAGTAAGGTTTTTGACGAATAAAAACTTTTACGGGGTTCAGATATAAAAAGCAATTGACAACGCGAGCGTTGAATACGACGATGAACAGCATATGCTAGAGTTTAATTACATTATCTACTCATTTCTGAACCAAAGATTCTCTTTACGCTAACTCCACTTTCTCTTCACATTTGAATGATGCCCAATTGGTTGTCAAAGTTTGATGCACAAAAGAAATTGTAACTAGTGTTCCACCAATTATGATGAGTTAATTTTCACGAAATATGGCTAAACTTTGTCCTTGAATGGTCATCGCAAGCTCTGTTATTGTGTTGTAAGTTGTAATCAACATGCACGTTTTCACATTTATATGCTGTGCTTTCATCCTGGACACCGTTTTCTCTTCTACCTTGCAATGAGACAAGAAACCCTACACATAAGATTTGCCAGTTGTACAATGGGATGTTTCAGGGCGGCGATCTTATCTTTTAAGCAGATTGTGAAGTCAGCTCCTAAGTTCCTAACCCCTTCTTGGCTTTTTTTTATTTATTTATTTTTCTTTGTCACAAATTAAAAAAAGAGCAACAAATACAATCCCTCATGAAGCACGCAGCGTCCCAGTACCTTTCGTTTCTTTTTTCTTTTGCTTTTTTAAAATCGTTTTGATAAATTATGCAAATGGTATTCTATCGAGCAATGAGAAAATAGAATACGATGGTGGACGTGTAAAAGGCTAAAGGGCGGGGCATCTTAGTTGTGTGTGCTTTTTTGGGATATGGTTTGTTATTCAGAAGTTGATGTAAAGAACAAAATATTATTTTAATTTTTTATAAATGATAATTTTTTTAATTTAATCTCTCATATAAATATTTTTAATTTAATTTATTTAGTATTAATTTAATTTTTATGTTTGAATGCTGTATAGATAAATAAAAATTTTGATTATTTAAGTATTTAGTAGTAATTAAATAATATTAAAAATTAACTATAATTTAATTTTTTTATTAGATAATGTTTGATATTAACTAAACAACTCTTAATATTGGTGATTAGATGTGATTTTTGACCAATTAAAAAAATAAAAAATATTATATCATAGTTAACTTTTAAAATTATTCAATTAATATCTATTATTTAAATTATTTAAATTATTATTTATTTAAATAATATTTAGATTAAATGACCAAACAAATAACAAATTAAATTACAATGAGTCAAATAAAAAAGAAAATAGACAGTAAACTAAATTGATAAAATCACATTTATGAAAGATCAAACATTATTTTAACTGTTGATATAAATAATATTTAAACACCGTCAAATGTCAATTACTCATTTGTATTAAACAGTTGATTGGAATGTCACAAAACTGGTTCAGCTGACCAACTATTTAGTCACTGTCCATATAATACAGGAGAAAAATAATAAAATATTAATCATGTAGGACAAACGTGCATCATACAATTAAATATCGAAGGCTCTAGTTTGAGTGCTTCACTACTAACTACATAACAAGTGTGCATTCCATCAAAGTTCTTGGGTATTCATTTAATTTGAAAAAACTATTGTCAATATTTTTAAATTTTTTTTATTTTTTTCTATTAAAAATTTAATTATAAAATTAGAAAGATAATAATAATGGGAGAAGACACATAAATCTTGACGGTCACAGCCCCAACTCTCACGAACTGGTTACGACCGGTACGTGGCAGTACGCCCAAGGTTTTGGGAATTCACTGACAACAAGGCTACGGCTCCTACAAATTAAGAGATAGCCTTAAGTCTCGTGCGATTCTCTTCCTTCTATCTTTTTTGGAATAGATGAGGTCGATCTTTATATATATATATACACATAAGTCAATTAAAATAAAAAAGAGAGAGAATAATATGAATGATGCTCCACTTCTTTAATTCCCACCCCATTGTTCCTATATTATAATTATGCCATTTGCATGTTATGTCACTCTCTACCTTTATAACTTCTTAGTTGTTGCCACGTCAAATTCTAACATCCTTAATTTCTCAACATAAAAACATGATTGTATTGCATGAAATAATTAATAATACGATAAAAAGTCAATAATTTTTCTTATATAATTTATATTTTAAAAATATATATAGATGTAGATATAATATAATAATAATATAAATTTTATTACATAATTTTATTTTTTCAAAAAATATAATTAAAATAAAACTAAAAAAAAAGTGTGTACAGGCAAGACTCCCACCATATATTTCTCACACTTGTGTCTCTATCTCTCTTAAAAATTCGATAGTAATAATAGAGAGAATCTAGATTATAATATAAAGTATATTATAATTTAAAAAATAAAGAAATAGTCGTATAAGTTGACTACTTGGTAAAGCTGGCGTGATTTATCTTAAATTTGTTGCATATATATGCCGTGGCTTGACTGCAGTTTCGGCTGGTTTAAGCCATTAATTTCTGGGTTGGTAAATTAAATGAACATTTCGCCTAAAATGTTATTGCATCATTTGGGGACTGCCCCTGGTGGCTAGTGCTGGTCAGCCACCAACCTTAATACCACACGTTTCAAACGACAATCACAAAGTGCGAATTCTCTATTCAGTAATGTCACGCTTAATGTTAGGTTGGGTTTTGGCTTATGCGTTTCCTAGTGAACCACGTAATTCACTAATTGGTCATGCAGTACTATATCACTCATCATATTCAAAAGGTACTAAGAGAGCCATTGCTTCCGATTTCATTTATTGAAAATTTTACGAGCTTCCCTTCATAAAAGGTGGACTATTTCTATAATATGAAAACACATGAAAAACACTCATAAATAGTAGCTGCTATATATATATATATATTATTCCAACTAAACACTATTATTAGATCAACTCAATATATGCTATTATTCATCATCTACAATGAACTCTGCATAAACGTTGAGTGTACTCTTCACCAACTTAATCTATTATTAGATCAAAACGGAAAGAACTGGAGTATACGTTTTTTTCCTCTTGCTTTCTTATAATATACACATAATTGGTACGAGTTCGACCATTTTCAGTGAATCGATTTTTAATATTATTATTTTAAAATTCCATGCCCATATGACATATCTGAGAGGGCAATTCATAATACATAGAGCAAGAAAGAAAAGTATTCAACCAAGCCGAAATAGTTAGTTAAAGGAGTCAAAGGATGGAAATCAAACCGAACCATAAAAACTTATCTTACGACAGCAATTACATAATTTCTATTTGCTGATGTACGCGATGAATGATTGTTGAAATATTCAGACAGTGAATTGTATTGGTAGTATCAATAAGCAAAGTTAGACACTAGCAAATTTAAAAAATTAAAGGAAAACTAATAAAGTGAAAATTCGCTGTAAGAAGATCCTTTTATATTTCTCATGATATTTATATGTCGCCCGCATTTGAAAATTAATCTAAGCATTACATTTATATGTAGATAACTGAAAATTAATTTAAATGAACCATTTTTTATAACAAATTCCATGTATTTATGAAATGAAAAGAGAGAGAGAGAGTAGAAAAAAGATTAGTGGTAAATATAAGCTAGAAATATTCTTAACATAAAAAGAGAAATTTATAAACATTCAAGTGTGATTCTAACTAATTGGCACAAAAAAGTAAAAGAAATTGTGATTCCAAGTTCCAACAGGAAAAAAGGGACACTCCCACGCGCTTGCGTTTGATTCCGTTAAATTTTACATAAACCGGTGGCCTTGCCTTAACCGACGTCACGCTACTCTAGCAGCCAACCAACGACGACCGGTCAGGGTTGGTGAACAACCGGCATTCTCCGGTTATACTTAAGGTCTCTTACCACACCAACCCCGACAAATCTCACCCCTTCATTTGGCCCTCCAATCCAACGGCCACAGACCCGTCAGACCATAGAATCCCTTTCATCAGTTTCATGTCCTTCTGAAAGGAGTCCGCCACCGACCGTTCCGGTACCCGGTTATGTGGGCCGTTAATTACTATAAATAGGGCGACTCTGGTTGAGGGACAATGTCCTTCCCTCTTCCAGTCAGTCGGAGTATTGCTAGTGTAGGCGAGGTCTGGTTCGAGCGAGTGTAACGCCCAATTTTCGTTCCAGATCTATTGGCACCCTACTCGCTCCAGGTTAGCCTTCTGCTCTTATCTTTTTCTTACTTTTCTTATCTTACATGTCTTCTTCATGCTTTCGCTCTCATCTATTTTGGTGGATTTCTCTTTAGTTTTTACTGTTGGGCACTGTATTGGATGTTTATGGCATTTAATGGGATAAACCGTTTTCGTCTTGTCCATGTTGGACCATCTCGGACACAGATCTGAATGTTTCTTTTCTGATGGCTGCATGCTGGTTAAAGTTCACTTTTACTCTCTCATGCTATCGTTTGTGATTATGGTCTAGGGAATGCCTTTTTTATCCGTTCTTGAAAGGGAATCTTAAATCTGTTTAGAGTAGGAGCTTGCAAGTTTAATTCTCAAATCATTGTCTGATGTTGTTTTGGTACTGAAGAAACGCTGTGGTCTTTTGTGTTATAGATCTGATACGATTCTCTTCCAGGAAAACTCTGTTCATACTGTTCATTTCCATCGATTTAGTTTTCTGGTTGTTAATATCGGTTCTGATGTTTTCTACTGGTGTCCGTTCTGATGGAGTGATTTACATTTCTTGTTTACCGGACTGTATTAGCTGTAGCACTATGTCAGTTTATTTTGATCATTTTTATGAGATCAACATTTATCCTGTTGCCCTGCACTAATTCCACAGAGCAAATCGTCTTTTTGTTTTTGTTTTTCATTTCCATTCATTTATCAACTAGAAAGCAGAAGTGCAACACGTTAATCTTTCATTCGTATTAAAGGATAGTTTTTAAATTGCAACGAAATAGTTTTGAGACAAGTTGTTTGTTGAAGTTTGATGTTTAATTGAAGTTGCTAATTCTGCACTACTAGATATCTGATGCACGAGGAATCTTTTGCATTTTCTTTTTGTTACATTGGTCGGAAGATAAACTTTTAAATAGCAAGGATAAAATATTTTAGCCTATTTTCTGTATTTCAATTATGATAGCATAGAGCATAGGCTATTCAAGCTTTTGTGCTTTATTAGTCTAAAATTTTGTTTTCTTCCGTTTGTGTAGCTTGATCAATGGAGACCTTTCTATTCACTTCTGAATCTGTCAACGAGGGTCACCCTGACAAGCTGTGCGACCAGATCTCTGATGCAGTGCTCGATGCCTGCCTTGAACAGGATCCTGACAGCAAGGTTGCCTGTGAGACGTGCACCAAGACTAACATGGTCATGGTCTTTGGTGAGATCACAACCAAGGCCAACGTAGATTATGAGAAGATTGTCCGGGACACATGCCGCAGCATTGGATTTATCTCAGATGAGGTGGGTCTTGATGCTGATAAATGCAAGGTCTTGGTCAACATTGAGCAGCAGAGCCCTGATATTGCCCAGGGCGTCCATGGCCACTTCACCAAGCGCCCAGAGGAGGTTGGTGCTGGTGACCAGGGTCACATGTTTGGGTATGCCACTGATGAAACTCCCGAGTACATGCCACTGAGCCATGTCCTTGCAACCAAGCTAGGAGCTCGCCTTACTGAGGTTAGGAAGAATGGTACCTGCGCTTGGCTGAGGCCAGATGGTAAGACACAAGTAACAGTTGAGTACTACAATGACAATGGTGCTAGGGTTCCAGTTCGCGTGCACACTGTTCTCATTTCTACCCAGCATGATGAGACTGTCACGAATGAACAAATTGCTGCTGATCTTAAGGAGCATGTCATTAAGCCTGTCATCCCTGAGAAGTACCTAGATGACAAGACTGTCTTCCATCTCAACCCTTCTGGCCGCTTTGTCATTGGAGGACCTCATGGTGATGCTGGTCTCACCGGAAGAAAGATTATCATTGATACTTATGGTGGTTGGGGTGCTCATGGTGGTGGGGCTTTCTCTGGAAAGGACCCTACAAAGGTTGACAGAAGTGGTGCCTATGTTGCCAGGCAGGCAGCGAAGAGTATTGTGGCAAATGGGCTTGCCCGCAGGTGTATTGTGCAAGTTTCTTATGCAATTGGCGTGCCTGAGCCGTTGTCAGTTTTTATTGACACTCATGGAACTGGAAAGATTCCTGACAAGGAAATTCTTCAACTTGTGAAGGAGAATTTTGACTTTAGGCCTGGAATGATTACCATTAACTTGGACCTTAAGAGGGGTGGCCATAGGTTTCTCAAGACTGCTGCTTATGGACACTTCGGAAGGGAAGACCCAGACTTCACTTGGGAAGTTGTGAAGCCACTCAAGTGGGAAAAGCCTCAAGCTTAAGAGTTGTGAATAGTAAGCCTACCCAGTGGTGGTCTTACTAGTTGTGGATGAATAATTCTGGTTAGTTGCCCTGTTCCATCCCTAGGTTTAATGCAACATGTGCCCATCTCATACCTAATATGCTTTTTTTTTTTTTCGCCCACGATTTAATTATTGTTTTATGTAATGTTACCAGTGTTGGCTCAATGAACACCTATTAGAATTTTGTCCCAATATATGGCAATGGAAATGGTTAGAAAAACAGTCTTGACTGCATGCATCTCCGTAAAATTGCTTTAATTCCGGAATATATTTTTGGCAAAATTGACTTGTCTTTTAGTTCTTAAAAGCAAACTGAGTGAGCAGTACTTCTATGTCAGTATTGTCATTGTCAACTAAAAAATGGAAGTTACTTGTATGTCAGTTTAAATCGTCCCTTCTGAATAGTAGACATGTCTTCGATATGAGGGATACTAATTACGAAAGACTCTGTTTGATTCCAACTATATAATAAAGTGGATAAGCGTTGATAACTAAAGCAGAAGCACCCAAATAAGAGCTCACCCAGCCTACCATCCATTTCTTGACTTCATTTCTTATGGCAGGTCAATAATCAAGAAATCTTTTCATGGATCCACTGGCTTATACTTGGACAGATTAACACTACCTTCTGTCAAAAAGTCAGTAAATAATTTGGAGGAATAGTCAAATTGTATGAATGATAAATTTGCTTAAATCGATTTTTCATTTAGCATTTATTCCATTGGAGTCATTTAAAGTATGCTTGCTTAGAGAAAGTTTCCTACGTGATGTCTATACAATGAGCAATAGCCTATGATTTGAATCTGAAATTTTAGTGGTCGAATATGTAGACCTTTTACCATATATTAATTTGAAATCGATTCTGCAGTGCCCAGTTGTTACACGAGAATTCGAATATGTAGAACTTTTTTTTTTTTAAAAAAAGTTATTTTTATCTATTTTATTCCTTTACAAGACTTGCAATAACATTCTTTCTATAGGGTGCTCAGGCTTCAAAACTTGCAGTCTTCTAGAAGCAAACTAAACTCTTTAATCCTGCTTCGATGGGAACTTATCTATATTATTAATATACGTAACATAATTCTCGTCTTTTTTTTTCGTTAATACGAGGAAAAACTATTGCGATTTATGAAATTGGCACCACCAAAGATAGAAGAGTGCCCTAAAACACACTTGTACGAGTCACAGAATATGAGAATAATATGATGCTTTCACTTATACCACTGTAATTCTGTCCAAAAGAGAACTTATATACCTGTTTAATTAAGAACTAAAGGGCAACGTTTCTGGGCAAAGGAGTGCGGACATTGCTTTTATATGCAATCATTAAGCAACATATAATTTTCTCATAGAGGTATTACAATCAGTAGAATTAAGGATTTTACTAAATAGAGATTGAAACGAAAAATGCAGCATCCACATGACTTGATTGAGGTATATTAATGGATCATAATATAATGAAAATAACATTGCACAATTTAGTCAATACAAAGCACAAGTCCTACAGGAAATCTCGGTCACACAGTCTACGAACGCATCCTAATACATCACATGTAGAAATTACAAGTTAATGAATCTCAACTTGTTCCGAAATCCAATGATTCCCACCTGAAGGGTTGGAACACATAGAGAACCTCAGGCGAGCTTTTAAATAGAAGGGCCACGCAGACACAGACTGCTGCTACGGCCACCATTGAGAGCATGGCAGGTTTGTATACCAAAGACCTTCCAACTGCAGTTCTACAAGACAATTTATGATCACAAAGTTTGCAGTGCCCTTGCACACGGCTTCCTTCAACCTTTCCAATCTCAAAGCTAGCAGATGATTCGGTTTGCTTCTGGTTTGTACTGCAGTCAATCAGATTGCTGGGGATATCTACCAACACATGAGCTGCTGCTGCTTGTCTCTTGTTGATTTTCTTCTGCACCAGGTGAATGTAAGCATAATGGCCACGTAGGCGTGCATAATCTTCAGGTGTGGAGCCTGTGCTGTCACGGGAACTCTTCCATGCTTCAATTCCCACCTGCATTAGAAACCCCATGTAATCATGTCCAAAAATGTATTATCCAAACTGAACACAAACAAGGAATGATTTTGATGCTGAAATAAATGTGTCTGCAATAATCACTGCTTTTTGTTATATCTTTAATTCCCTTAGGGGGAAGGTGAGAAAACTGGGTTCACCATACAGGTCATTCCAACAGCACCTAGTACTAAATAAAAAATTATGGTCAGACAAGATACAGGCAGTGAGATAGATACTTTGGTGGACCAGACAGCTAAACACTTGAATTGTCTCTTAATAAAGGGTTAATTGGACCATGAAAATGATTTGATTAAAGGATTATACAAGGTTGAGAAGAATTCAAATAATGATGGCAGTCAACTCCCAATGCAGTATTCAAAATATGATGGCACACAATATGCAAAAGAATTAAAAGCAGAGATGAAGCTCAAAAATTCTAAATAAACCCTTGAAGAAAATATCACACCTATAACCTATTAAAAAACAATATTCTCACATCAATGTAGTTTAAGCTAGTAGAAATTTTACCATGCAAGGATCATTAGTTAAAGCATCCAATATATCCTCGGAACCATCTTTCCCAGCTGCAATGTGCAGTGGCGTCAAGCCTGCGGGACCAACAATGTCAGGTCTAAACAAGAAGCTCTGGTTCCCAACGTCAACCAGTGCCTTGTTTTCAGGTCCTAGTTTATCAGAAGCATTCTCAGGGACATATCTCAAAAGCAACTCCACCAACTGCCTGCTATTTCTCCTTACAGCTCTATGGAGGAGACCCATCTCAGAAAGTGCAAAATACAGCGAAGGGTGATCTCCAGCATCCACAGTTCCATCAAGTAGTAGGTTCAATAGTTTCTTCACCACTGCACACCAATCATGGTCCATTGAGTACTCCATAAGCCACTTGAACCGTTTTAATGGAAAAAGATCCACACTAGAGTTTAGGAGAACCATCTTAGATTTCAATTGGCTTCGGTGGAGAAGCCAACCCATTTCATGAACAAAATCCATGGCTTGACTTCTTGCTATAATTTTTCCAGATCCTCCAATATCAGAATCAGCTTTGCCTGATTCTAGTAGAGGCTCAAGTGCACAGATTTCTGAGCAAACATCTTCCTCCGTAACTATGAATGGAAAAAAGCTGCTGCTCAGGCCCTGGTCCTCAATCTGAAAAATTCAAGTAGAAAACACAAAGCTCAGCTAAGTGAAGTGGCACATAGCAGTAGGATCAAGTAAAAGCATGAAAGAATCTAATTATCTAGTTTCCCAACCAATTAGCAACAATTTTGTATTTTTGGGTCGGATTTTTCTTTTTATAATAAATCATAATGGTTTAATAATAAAATTTAATGATCTTATACAGAAAAGATCAAAAGGGACCAAATTCAAATTTGGAAGTGATTAAAATTCATGATGGTTTTAAAGGTGGTAGTTCATTTATTTGTATAAGCTATGATATAATAATATAATTACACATATATGATGCTGACTCCCTTTCCACCTTAAGGAACACATGGGATATCCTTGCTCATACGTGAAATCACTACCTAGAATATAGTACGGTCTTGTTCTTTTGCTGCATATAAGAATCTAAACTGACAACAAATTCGTCTATTAACCGTAGCATCAAGAATACTGTTCAAACTTCAAACCACCAATCTGAGATGGCACTCTGCCCAAAATAAAACATGGCTAGTAGTTTATTATACTTACCATATGATACTGAACAGAATGTAACAAGTGTCTGTTCTTTTAATAGGGGTATAAGAATGTGGGAGTCTAGAATTTATCTACTATTGTTGTTAGATATTGATAATGCAAACTCCATTGTTGGCACTGCACTTGAACAGGAATTAATGGTAGTGTAGCAGCAATGCTTGTGACAGGTTTCCATGATGATGTTACTTTGATTGGATTTCTAAGGCACTAGTATTGATGATAGTTCATAGATGATGGTGAAGGGGCGCACAAAATGAGCACATCAGAATACTATATATTAGGACCTTGAATTCAATGATAATTGCAAATTTAAGTTCATAGGACTAAGGGAAACTATAATTTGAAGAGTTATCAGAAATCAATATTCAAGATTTTAATCTACAATGATGTATTACAAAACGTCCTCTCCCATTATCTTGTTCTAGGATAATATTTAAATTGACTATACATCCCTAAAAGCAAGATGTAAAATTGAACAATAAAAGACAAACTAAGGTAAAGAGAGGGATTTGCTTATCCACTTTACTGAGTATCAACTAGCCCATGTTCCTACTTTTTGTTTTATTTAAATTTGAGATATTAACGAAAAACCACCTCAATAAATCCTCTTCCATTCATTTCAGGGACAGAACATGAAAATTGGACGCACTGGAGCTCATCAAGCTCTTTGGAGGACTGCTCCATTGGCTCACAAGCATCTTCACAGACCAGATATCTCCCTTCTAGAGCACATAATAACCTGAAAAAGTAGGTTCAAGGTCATACGTACTATTCAAACAAAAATGCAAATGTTTGAACAAATCTATGGAACTTGAAGAATTGTTGTTGAAGGCACTTCAACTTTGTATTTACTTTCGAATTAAGTATTTACATTTTACAGATCAACAATTACATACCTAGTGGCTGGGCGATTCAGATTAATACCCTTGACAGAAAATTGAGTTCTTTTGAACGCTGGTATAGCAATTGGACTAACACTCAAAATCTTACTATAATTATTACTTCTGAAAGGTAAGGATGTATCTATGACAACCTGACCTGCAGCAGGAAAATTTCAGTAAGATGGCTTGTCATGTAAGGAAATACTATTACTCCTCAAAGATATAATTATAAGTCAAGCATAAAAATAATAACACCAATAATGAAAATACCATAGACAACATCAGCAGTTCGTCAGAAAGGCATCAATGCTCAATTAAGTCCATCAACTTAAAGTTGTACAGGTAGCAAAGTCTTAAGTTGGGTGTGGTTACAAGAGCATGAGACAACTTGTCACAAAAAACTTGAGTTTTACTTGATTGTACAAATAATTGATAGACTTAACAGAACACAGATAAAATTCTGACTCCTATTATCTAGATCCATAATAACAACAATAATGGAAACATGGAAAGAGACCATTGAAAATGAAGGCTATCTGATGTTGCACCCTTGTGTAAACCCATCCAGTACTCCAGAAAGCACCATCTGAGACATCCAGAAGCCTATTCAAACTTGAAGTCAGGTCATAGCAAAGCTGCAACAAAGCAGCCAAGTTTTGTAAGGTCAGGTGTGGCCACTCATAACAAAAACAACCACTCACTAACACATGCTAGTAGTTCTAGAATGACAAAGCTTACTTCCTCCCACACAGCCTCAGGCTGATGCAGATAAATAGTCAAAACAATACATCCAGGCCGTATGTAGCTCTCAATGTCTGTAGGACTGTGGGATAACCAGTCAAGAATCTGGAATTCCAAACCATTAGCATGATAAAAATTCAAAGGAAAGAAATGGAAACAACTAAAACTTGTTTGCTTTGGAATCTTAAGTACCTGTGCTCTGAGTTCAAGAGGAAAATCATTTGGTTCTTTACCAAAGAGTTTAAAAACAATTCGATCTGTGCGGCTCTGAAATGGTGGAAACAAATAGCTTATTGTCAGGTTCTTAGGTGACTGCTACTTCATAATATTACATATTTGGCATAAATTAATTACCAACTTTAAATTATTCTTATTTTTGTTATAGATCCAAAGATAGGGGGGACAAGGGAGTCGAATTAAACAAATAGTTATTGGGAAGAGCCAATAACATAATGCAACTTCACACATTACATGAAGGCATGAAGTAAGAAATTGTAAGACAAAATACTCTGCAAGCTAATCAAGCAGCATCAATTTGACAAAGGCATATCTAGACATGCTATTCAAACCACAACTTGTACAATAGAAACTAAGCATAGTCTTGAAGTAGCATTGCCATTGGCACTTTGAAGTGTTATGAATTAAAAACTAGGTCAATTAAACACTCATTTTCTTCCTTGAGTAAATTCTTTTATTATTAGTTTTACCACCTCATCAGAGAATCCTTGGAAATCATTCAAATCAGCTAAACAAGAGTGATTGAATTCTGTTACTTCTTGCTGAGAATGACTGAATGAATTAGTTTATTGTTGACTGCCATAAAACAACCTCGTGTGGCATTTTAAGCCAGCAACAAATAAGTCCAAGAAGTAAACATTCCCTTAACACACAATAGAGATTCTGTGCTGATTTCTGCAAAACATCCTCAACTTGTATAGAAAGTCATATAATCATAAGCACGGAGAGGGCATGCATGCAAATATAAGGGCTGCACAAATAAAATAAGCACAAGTAGAATAGCCAATCTGCATATTCTGCAACACATGCATACCTGAGCTTCTCCGCTTGAACTAGAAGGGGACTGAGCAGATGCAGAATCTGAATTTCCACTTGTTTGAGGTGGGCTTGACTGATGAGAGTCTTGTGCCCATGGATAATCAAGAGAACTAACCCCAAAGTTTGCAGAGACAGTCAATCTTTCTATATCTTCTAAGCCATCATCTGAGTCAACATATATGTCATTCAAATCAAAATTATTCATCTTGACCTGTCCAGCTATACCGTCTCTGGCTTCTGAGTAAGCTGGAGGACTGTTTGAAAGGCTAGGTTTAGGAGAAGACATGGTTTGTTGATCAGCAACCCTAGCACCATGCATTCCTTGTTGTTGAATTTCAGTTATAGATATTGTTGGTGGTTGTCTTATGACTGTTGGAGAGCCTTCAGAACCATTTGAGAATAAAGTATAAAGCATTTCTGATTTGCCAGGAGAACTGCCTTCTTTCAACAAATTCTCTGGTTCCCGCAAAAGGTTAGACAAGTTCTTGCTCCCGTGTTCACCATTTTGACTAGCTAGGCTCCTTAGAAGATGAGATAGCAGATCCTGATCTGTGTTCTGATTTGACCTGTTAGCTGTTCATGAAAGATGTCGTTACTCATTAACTATTCCCCAAAAACTTAGACATGGGAGAAATACCATATAGAGAATCAGATATGAAAAGATTCTCAGTAAGGAAATTTTATTTGACATATTAATATTGAAGGCCCCAAGTGTTGTTCTCAACATGCTTAAATTAATAAGAGCTTTAGTGCTCATAATGCAACACTAGATTGACACTGACAGATGCACATAAGAACTTATTTTCCAATTTTCTTATCTAACAATTGCATGCAAAAACATGCTTATGTTCCAACAGAACAAACAGATTACTATAGAGCCTTATGCATTTTGAAATTTCAATATAACAACCAATGAATACTTGAAGCCCCACATCCCCAATTCCTCATGTGGTGGCCAACCTTGAGGATATTATGCATCTTAGTTCTAGCAAATTCTCATAATAAGAAAGATTGCTCAAGTTCAATTTATTATATTGATTCCATAAAATTCATATATCATGCATAAATGGCAAGCAGATTTGCACGGAAACAAACTCCTGTGGTTATAAAGATTAAAAAAAATAAAGAAATACTTACAATGCATATTTGAAAGTATCTTCAATAAACTAATCAACAGGTAACTACTAGTCTGATCATCATTTAGTGGATTTCCATTAGGAACAGCATCATTATTTGTTTTCCTCCTTCTTTTATTATGGCCTGCCAAGCGTCTTCGACAACTTCTCTTTCCTTCATCAAACTCCTGAAGGATGTGAAACCTACCAATGGAGTAAAGGAATGTAAAACAGTTACTTCTGCTTTAAATGCTTGCATAAAGGAAGTAATCAAACTTCAATTAATAATAGATTCTGTAAAGGGAACAAAGCCTCCACAACTTGATAGAAGCCTGAAATTGTGTGCAGGTATAGCTAAAGCATCTAATTTGACATTCTGCAGAATTCAGATATAATTCTGGAACTATGTCTTATATTATGGTATTGTGATTTGATAATTTCATCTGTTCCCTTTTTCTTTCTACATAGATAAAATAAATCTCTAGCTGATTTACTGCATCTAAAATTTAAAGCAGCGGAACTCACCTACTACATTGCTGACAGAACCGCTGCATCACATTCCCCACAAGTGCCCTACTGGCCTTTGAGTGCAACTCACAAACTTTATGACGTCTGTGATAATCCTTAGCACTGCTCAGATCTGCACCGCAGTCCTCAACCTGACAAACAGCTCGATTCGAAGTACCTCCGGCTAATCTGGTTTTCTTCCCATTAGTTCCTTCCCAACTTACTATCTCCCTATTAGCAGCTGGAGAATCATGTCCCCCGAGCTTTAAGCTAAGGTTACCTGCTTCCTCATTCAAACTGTCATCCTCGACCACAATAACCCTCCTTTTCCTCTCTCCTTCCTTCTTCCTCTTGTCAGTCTCAAGATTCAATTCATCGGAGCATGAGGAAGAACTGTTGGAGGACCCACCGGCCATGGGGATCCCAGACCCAAGAGGGAAAAATTGTCGGCCTAAACTATCTGCTGGCACTGGATTCAACGGGCTAGCTATAAAAAGATCGCCATCCCATTTCCAATCGTTCAAATCCCATTCCATGGACCTCTTTCCCACGGCCCGCAAATCCGAGGAACCCATACCATACAAGTGAAAAGCTTCTGTGCCAAATCTAGCTTCCATGATCACAACCTAATGCCCCAATCTACCAACGAATCCAAAAATTTAATATGAAAACCCCAGCCGCGAAATTAGGATGCAGTTTCAAATTAGCAGCATAGAATTCGACTTAATCAGCTTCACTTCTTCCCCAAAAGTCCAGAAACAGTACACACGCACAACCATGATTCCAATTAAGGGCAACCCACATAGCCAATAAGGAGCAACTAACCACCAACCCTTCCAAAGTCAACTACAAAAACCAAGCTGAGTTGAAGTACTGAGAAGTTCCAGCTAATAAAACCATAGAAGAAAAGAAGCGGAAAATTAAAATTCAACAACCACCTGAAAAAGTGAAGCTAAACACCGTCGGCCAGCTGTGGAGTTGAAGCAAGGAAGATCGACAGCAAGTAGATAGCGACGACTGAATGTCGGAAAGTGAGCAGAGTACGAGGAAGAAATGGAAGGATAGGTTCGGAGGACGGAAACGGTCGTGACGATGATGGTGAGTTGTGAATCTGATTGGGCTTTCTTTTGCAAGAATGGAGTGTATGGTATGGTAAGAAATTGGTACACTCCCAAAAATAAAAAATAAAAAAGCTTAATCTGCAAGAAGGTGGTGGTGGAAAGTGGGAACAGTATGCCCACCCCAAAGTGGTGGGACCCCTTGCACACCCTGCGTGTCTCTCGCCCTTACGTTAGAAAAGAAAACACATCAAAAAAGATGCCTCACCCTCACTTTCCTCCTCACTTCTGTGCTAATCTTCTGTACATGGGTTACTGGACTCCCCTGTCCTCCGCGTTTCGTTAAGTAAACGTCACATTCTTTGGCTTCTCCATAACAGCTTCTTTCGGAGGCCAGCTCATGCACGATGCACCACCATCACGTGTAATTGTAACCCTAACATTAAACTTACTGATATAAATTACCAACACTCCCTTCATTAACTCGCTCACTAGTATTAAACTACTTCGTTACCCACAAAAGGTGTTCTCATGGTGAAAAGATATGTCAACATTGTTTCTTAATAAATTTAAGAATAAGAATAAAGGAACTTATTCAAAAACTGTTATCGAGTATTATTTACCGATATAAAAATGATTAATTTCAATTTTTGATATATTCATAATATTCTAAACGAGTTATCAATTTGAGGTACATTTATACAGTTGTAATGCTGGGACAAATGCAAATGTATTGGACATCGCTTTCACCCTAGTCCATGTTAAGATTTCTTTTCATCAATGTCGTAGAATACACAACTTTTTTCTTTTCCGTATAAAAACATAATCTTTTTAGGATGAAAGGGCAAATGTTTTCCACCTCAAGTCAGATGTGATTCATTCTATTACAAAAACTTTCAATTAAGTACGTAGTTAAAGATAATATTCGATATTTATCTTTCTAATAATAGAGTAACAACCCGTGTTTCTTAATTATTCATATTTAACCGAACAAAGCTTCTTCATTGTGATTTGCGAATGTGAAAGAAGCTCAGGGGCAATTAAGTCAAATGATGCGACCATAAAACCACGATCTTGTAATAAGCGCTCTTTGCGACATGTGTCTATTAACAATTAGTCGTTTGTATGCCTACTACGATAAACTGGAACTACTCCTATATCCTGTATTATGATACAAAGAGTTCGACCAAGAAAAAGTGTTAATTTTAATTCGAGATTATATAAATTATATATAAATTTGTTATATATTAAAAGTTTAGTGAATATATATGTGTGTGTGTGTGTTAGCAAAATTAGTAATTTTGACAGTATGTTCACTATTCTTAAAAAGATATGCTCCCACTGATTGTAATGGCAAATTTCTTTTAAAATTTCACAAATTTGAATCAATAGTAATTAGAAAGACAATAATATTTCAAAATTATATTTTTTGATCCTCCAAAAAAAATAAAAAACTGAATTTGATTTTTTAATTCAATGTCTAAGTGTTTATCTTTGACTAATATTAATTAGATAGCTATATGTGAACTTTAGAATTTTCTTTTCAAAATTTTTTCAACTTATTTATATTAAATAATTTATTAATTAATTATATATTATTACTTTCACTCTTCGTCATTTTTTTTTTTAACAAAGAAAGACGGTCAAAAACTTAAAGCAACTTTCACTCTTCATTTATTTGATGTAAAATTTTGTTAATCACTAACTATTCTAACAATATATATATGTATAATTAAAATTAATAATTATAAAAAATTAAATTATTTTCTAAATTTTATTATTTTTTATTTTTCCTACGTGTTGATATATAAAAGATTTATATCAAATTTAATCAACTTTAGTGAAAATATTTAAAGAACAAAATAAAGGGATATAATAGAATTTCCCTTCGGTGAAAAATACGAACATGGTAATGCAAAATAAAATAATAACCCACCCCAATGCTAGCTATCAAATCAACTATTAAAAAAATACAAAAGATGTATTCATGAAGTGGATATCACAATTTGCCCGTAGTAAAATAGAGCTTGTCTCGAGAATAATTTGTATAGTGAAGACATAGTTTGTTTAAAAAGACTCTCTCTTCAAGAATGGAAGAACAAGCTCTGATGAGGTGCGCATCAAACCCGAAGTACTTGGTAGTTACTCAACAGATCATCCTGCTATAATGGTGAAGCAATCGCATGACATCTCGATAATCTTTGGATTTTTGTCCCCAATTATCATACCTTCTCCTCCCACAGATATCCAAAAATTCGAGCCCTCCAATGCTATTCCAGATACTCCATCAATAAATCTCTCTGATAAGAAAAAGGCCGATATTTGTACTCCATGGAACAAATCCGTCATAATTTGCCTACGCGGTTTTCTGCTTGATCCGCCAGTAATGTGCTCCAAACTCATGCGCATTTGGAAACTCTCAGCCGAACCACACATACTGAAGCTTAACCAAGGGTTCATGTTACTTTCCTTTAACCTCGAAGGAGATAGATGGAAGGCCACACTTCATGCATGCCTCATTCAAGGCCACCCTTTATACATTAGGAATTGGATCCCTAAGTTCAAGCCAGAAGCAAATCTTTGATCTTTTTTCAATCCTGTATGGATTCGTTTAGAGGAGCTATCGACAGAATTCTACGATTATCGCCTACTAATTCGCTTAGGGAACACCTTAAGCCAATTTATTGGATTGGACGGCAGATATGCACACTTCTGCATCATAACGAACATGTCTAAGCAACTCTTTAAACAACTTGTAATTGATGGCTTGCCACAATCGATTATATTTGAATCTCTTCTGGAAAACTACTCCTTGTGTGGGGCTTGGGACCACACCTCTCCTGCATGCAAGCCATTGAAGCAAAACTAGTGTGCACAAACGGTGTCAAAAATGATCATTAGAAGAACCACCATTAGAAGACAGTCATTGGCAGAAAGGAGGCCAAACTACCGTAGAAGACATGCTCCAACAAATTGGCCCAAGTCCCTTGAAGATTCAAGAGACAAAATTCAAATTCAAAATCACTTAGATAACGAGGGTGGCTTATATCACTTAGTCAACCATAACCCCCTTCTACACAACATCGGAACCTCTCGCAAGACTTCTTCTGAGGACCTTATAGACCATGACCTTGCCTTTGAAATGCCTTGACCATTTTATATCTCAGCCCAACCCACCTCTCTCACGTAATCCAAAAGCTTAACCAAAGCACCAAATAGGAAACACCCAACCTTTCTCCTCACCCCCTAATACCTCGGGAAAATCTTTCCTTCTTCATGTTACCTTGAGCCACTTAGCTCAATTCTTTCACGAAACCCAAAACCCTTACCACAACCCCAAATTGATAATATACAAGTTTGTACCTCTACCTCTGAGCCACCTATTATCAAGAAAAAACCATTCCTTTTCTATGAAAATTTAGCTCTACCTTGCCTTAGCAGAATAACACTACAAGAGATTTCTCTTCAATCGGTGACTATCTCTCAAACATCCCTACAAACAGAGGCTAAAACTTCAACTAAATCTTTTCCTTCTTATGAAAGCCCTAAACCTTAAAAAACCTCACCCATACCCACTACCTCTCTCTCTTGTTCCAATGGTAGAAACCTCACCTATAAAAATAATCATAACCTCTCCAAACCAAAAATTACCATTCACACTAAGAGAGATTGTTTATCGGGAGAGATTCAGCAGCACCACAAAAATCCCAATGATCATGCCTTACAGGGGATACTTCTCTAGAGTATTTCGACAAATGCCCCAATTAACTCAACTCAACTAGGACCAATTTCCATCTTCGGACCATCTTCTCAACAATGTTAGAGCATTTTACCCAATAAGGGTTTGAGAAAGCTTAATTTTTGCAATTTCAACCCAGCAAGAATAGCTCCTAAACTGGGTATTTCTCATTTTAGAGGCATAGTTCTACTTGATCTCCAACCAAGAAGTCTGAGGTTTGATTAGCCTTCTCAAACAGAACAGGCTTGCTCTAGTATTCCTACTTCATGCAATCAAAAACACTCATCCCCAACCATCAATCAATGAGATCCTCTTCCAAATAGGTCAACTGACTTCACTAATATCAATCAGGATTACCAGAGTGTCCACCATCTTGAAAGGACACCAATTCATAGGAACACTGTTCTTAGCATCGGAAGCAGTATGAGCTATAGATGTATGCATGACTTACTATCTACAACTCACATAGGGAATACTTGACTACCGAATTGACTATAATCTGTGGATCTAGTGGTCAAGGACAAAACCTGACTCTTCTTCCTCAGACTCTAACTATGGCCTGGTAGGCCAGAACTTATTTCATAATGATATTGTCATAGGTCTTCTCAACTTTTTGGCATGAAATGTCCACAAGGTGGCAACCTCTGCATTTCCTCCAATCTTCAATGACCTGATGACTAGATATAGACCAAACGTGGTCCTTTTATGTAAGACTTGTGTTTTTAGAGAAAAGGCTAACTAAATCATCAACTCGTTGGGATTTAGTAAGTTTTTCAAAATGGATCCTATGGGATTTTCAAGAGGGCTCTAGTTGCTTTAGGATGACAATCACATTGAACTCACATTCCATGGTGAGACCTTCTAGGAAATCCATGCCACAACAGAGGTAAATGGATTACCACCCTTTCTCATTTCCTTTATTTATGCTAGTCCTGATAGGGATAGAGTTAAATATCTTTGGAAAAATTTGATTAATCTTGCTGAAATTAATCCCCTATCATGGTTGGCCTGTGAGTTTTAATGATATTGTTGTGAATTTCAATATGTAGTGTATCAAATAAGTCTCACATTGCTTAGGAAAGAAGAGGGATAAGAGTATCAAATAGAAGCTACAGATGCGTTCAGAGGCCTTACCTGTTTATATACAGATAGTCAACATCAAAAGTCACATTCGCTTTGTTACTGAAATAACTGGGTTCTTCTGACTTTTACTTTTTGTCTGTTCTGTTTCCTTGCAAATGTAAAAAGAATTCATTTTATCTTAGAGAGTGTTGCCTCCTAATAAATTAAGGGATTGCGGAATATCTCTTTAGATCAGTGTCTTCTTGACACGACTCAAATCTCTGAGTGCTATCAATCCATTTTAACTACAATTCTATTTATTGATAAGAAGTGGGGAGAGAACTTGTAATATCCTTAATTCTATGATATCAGGTATGTCTTAGAATCCTATACTCAATATTTTATGCATGAAAAATAGTCCAAAAATTATTTTATATTACCTTAAACAAAGGAAGGACTAAACTGAAAGGAAATGATTAGGGACTAAAATGAAAAAAAAATTGTTTCACAAAATATCCTGATAGTAAGCACGCAAATTGAGGTACATTTATGGCGTACATTTATGAGGTTTAAAAATGGCTCCAATGTCATGAATGCTGCAAGAAAAATATTTAGAGGCAAAACGGTCAAAATTTTATTTGAAAATAAGAATAAAATATTTATTTATCAAATAAAATGGCTAATTTTTATCTGAAAAATTATGAAATTGCCTCTAGAACTTTTTCCAAAATTTTTCAAAAAAAAAAAAAATTTGGTTCGGCACTTAAGAGGGATAAAATGATCATTTTACCATAAAGGGCAAAATGGTCATTTTGACACCAAGGGTAAAAAGGTAATTTCATCACAAGGACATAAGGGGAATTTTACCTAAAGAAAAACTTTAAAATTTCTAAAATACCCTTACATGTCAAGGTTTTAAGAAGAAAAAAGTGAAGGGTATTTTGGTCATTTTGCCACCAAGGGCAAAATGGTCATATTAGTCATTTTAAATAAGTCACACTACTTCTTCTTCTCCTCCTTAGCAAAGGCGACGTGAAGGCTTTTGGAAGGGAGAAATACCATAGGCTTCATAAGGGAGAAAAGGGAGAAAAAGCAAGGAAACTTCAAGGTTTATCCACCAAAAATTGTAAATCAAGGTAGCTTAGCCTTCTTCCATCACTTATTTCATGTTTTAATGGATTTTTCCAAGCTTTTGAAATTTTCATGGCTGAATGAACAGTACATGAATAGTGATATTCTTAAGTTTACATTATTAAATTCTCAAAATTTCTATGGATTAATGCTTAGAGAGTAGTATGGAGTTGTTTGTGATGGTTAATTTCAATTATGAAAGTGTTTATGTTCATTTCCCAATTTTGTTTCATTTGCCCTAAAACCCCCAAATTCATGAATGTCATGCCAAATTGTTTGTTTTGCCATGATTGTTATGGATAAATAGTGATTGGTGGTTTATAGATGATGAAAATGGGATTAAAGGAATGATTATATGAAAAATGATGATTTTGCACAAAACTCCTCTTTAGGCCATGACTAGAAAAATGAGATTTGGAAAATTGTTTGAAAAATTTCAAAGTAGCTTATTGGTAATTCAAGTTATGGCCAATGGAGGATAGAATAGATGTCAATTGGTTGAAAGGCCCAATTTTGCCTAAAAATCCCATCTTGACCAAGAGTATACATGTTTTTGGTGAAGGAAGTGTGCTGAAATTTTTATGTGTATGTCTTGGTTGAAGCAAGATTAATTAGAAATTATTTTTATGCAAAATTATCCCATTAAATTCCATATAACCTACTTGACCAATTTTAGGACATGGAAATATTTATGGAAAATTGTTGTACACAAATGTAATGAAATTGGTCAAAGTATACAAAGGAAATAATATGACGTTGCAATTAAATTTTAATGAATATTTTGTGCAATCTTGGCAATTCTAGCAATTTGTGTGCATGCTTAAGTGTGGGGAGATAATGATTATACACACCTTGGGTATGTATAATTAGGTGAGAAAGGGAGAAAATGGAATAATAAGTAGGAAATGAAAAAGGTTCAACTTTGAAACCCTTTAAATGCAATAAAATGTGAAAAAGGGAATTTAGTGTAAATGGGAAAGAAAAGTAAATTTATTTTTCTTATTACATGGCAAGAGTGACAAATAGAAATTTTTAAGTATGAAAATCTTAAATTTCTTAAGGATTTCTCTTGACCAAGAATGAACCTTCCTTTTTATACAAATTCAAGAATGGAATTGTTATTGAGATTTAAAGGTTTTCTTTTTTAGAAAGTGAGAATGATAGTATCATCATAGATGAGGAAAGAAAAGGATTCATTTATGACATAGATAAGGAAAAATATAGCATGGTATTGGAAAACATTGAATGGAAGGAAAATATTTGAATGTTCAATAAAGAGAAACATAAAGGAAGTAATTCCAATATATGTTCTAGGGTAGATAGGCTTATAACCGAGTGACTAATTGTCGGTATGGGACGGCCGTTAGACATTCCACGGTTGTATCAAAAATTTGGATGTTGAAACATCCTCTCCGAATGAAAGAATTTCGAAAACAATGTGATGATTGTGAATTCTAAGTTAGTGTAACCTAAATGACCAATTGAATAGGGGACATTTACTTAGAATTTGGCAAAATTATAGGCTTAAGCCTAATCATCCTAGTTGATATATATAGGAAATAGCATACTAGAAAATGATCCATAATGTAGGTTGTGGTGATCTATGGCATCATGAACCGCCCATAAAGCAGGGAGAAGATGATCTTTGTGAATAACAGTGATTCCATGAACTTAGTTTGACTGAATCCTGGGAGAAATTCCCACTTAGATCTGTCTTTATGACATGATCATTAAATGTGAATTGGTACTTGGATCCACTGAGGGACGCCTCAGATATACCAGTGGCAGAATTGTCACACACTTGATAGAGCGGCTATCTCATTCATGCACACTATAGTATGTGGAGTAATTTATACTTCTGATACTCTTGTGTCTCTCTAAATTGAAAATATGACTTTTAGCCAAATATGAATGTTCATTTTCCTTATAAATAATACAATTTTCCACGAATGGTAAATGTTGTTTCTCCAAAATTATCTATGACTGAATGAAAATTTAATGAATGTACTTTCCTGATTATGGTACTAAACGGTATGTGGTGAACTATGATTGTGACTGAAATTGATACTGTTTTTATTTTATAATTGATATATTACTGATATACCTCATAAACTTCATCCTATACATCTGACTGGTTTATTTATAGCATTTTCTATAAATGATGAAATTTAAGAATAAGGAATATAAATTGTTTTTCGTACCCATACGGTGGTATATACCATAGCTCAGAAATGAAATGTGGAATGCGTAGCTACTGAGAAATTATTTTCTCATTATTTTTTAGTATGTATCAGATGACTGGGACCATTATGTTATTACAAGACAGAAGGGATTAGCTATCCATCCCAAGAAATGGAATAATATATATTATGCTAGAAATACATATAAGTATATGGATATGTAAGGCATACATACCAGGTTTATGAAAAATAGTCAAAAAGGGTGTGAGTGGCAAGTTTATTGTCTCCTTACTCTATGAAAACAAGAAAACTACGTATATCCTGCAGTATATGTAACAACGTTGTAAAGTTGAACTGGATGTAAATGTATGTAAAGGAAAAAGTTTAAATTTATCCTGAATTTTCATGGATTATGGTGTATGATTATTAGACTTTTGCTGTATTGATAATTGATATGATACCTGAGTAAGGATCCGAACCTAATGAAATGTATACTATAAATGGATATTTAAAGAACTCAGGTAAGAAATAAAGGATATAAGTGTAAATAACACACCAGTTTCTTAAGTAAAGGATTTTTCAATAAATAATATTTTAAATATGTCTATGAAATTGGAGGTGTTATAGAACCCCCTTATTCTTCTAGAATAAATGACTTTCGTAACTGTTCAGATAGAAGTGGTATTATTGACATTTAAAATGGCATTTTTAAATGGTGATCTAGAAGAAGAAATTTATATGGTACAGCTTGAAGGGTGTGTAATTCCTGGGCAAAAAAGCAAAGTGTGTAAATTAGTAAAATCTTTATATGGCTTGAAATAAGTAACCAAACAATGGCATGAAAAACTATATTTAATTTTGATAAGTGGTGATTTTTCTACTGTTGAAGTAGAAAGATGTGTTTACACAAAAATAGTAGATAATGACTGTGTGATTATTTGTTTATATGTGGATGATATACTTATTTTTGGTACTAGTATGAGTATTGTGATTGAAACAAAGAACTTTCTTGCCTCAAACTTTGATATGAAAGACTTAGGTGAAGTAAAAGTGATTTTGGGTATTAAAATTACAAGGAATGAGAATGGTATCTTAAGTTCTCAAGAACATTTTGTTGAGAAAATTTTGAGAAAGTTTGAACAGTTTGATAAAGCTCATTTGAGTACTCCTTATAATGCTAGTGTACATTTGAAAAAACATAAAGGAGATCTAATTGCTCAATCTAAGTATGCATAGATTATTGGGAGCCTATTGCATTTAATGAATTATACCAGGCCAAATATAGCTTATGTTGTATGTAGATTGAGCAGATATACTCATTGTCCAGGCAATGAATATTGGGAGGCTTAGATAAGAGTATTGAGATAATTGAGAGATACCATGAATTATGGTATACAATATAATGGATTTTTCACTATATTAGAAGGATATAGTGATGCTAACTGGATCTTATATTTAAAAGAGACAAAATCCACTAATGGCTATGTCTTTATTTTTTGTGGTGGTGTTGTCACTTGGGAATCAACCAAGCAAAGTATTATAACCAAGTCTTCAAAGGACTCTGAATTTGTTGCTTTGGAATTGGCTGGTACTAAGGCTAAATGGATAAAAAAAATTTTATCAAATATCCCATTGGGTGACAAGCCGACATCATCAGTGTCATTAAATTGTGATAGCCAATCTGTAATAGCTACAGCTAAAAATAAAACCTTTAATGGTAAAACTAGACATATTAGGTTAAGACACAATATTATAAGGCAACTGCTAAAGAATGAGGTGATCTCAATCAATTTCATAAGGTCAAAAATGAACCTAGCGGATTCGTTAACAAAACCTCTTAGGAGGAAACAAATTGCTGAGACATCGAGGGGAATGGGACTAAGACCAGCTTGAAATTAACAATAATGGCAACCCAACCTTTGTGATTAATAATGTCACGAATAAGGTTCAATGGGTAATAACAAGTTGTTAGTTAATTCTGCTAGCACTAAAATCCTTTTGTCCTTTTCTTGTGATGTATGAGAAAGTGCTAGAATGCAAATTAGTGAGGTTGAGCGAAAGCTCTTAATGATTTCATAATCTTATGAGATGGTGCATTAATTACATGTACACTTAAATGAAATCACTTCTACGAATGTGGAGTGGGGCTGCTCCTATAAGATTGTGGTAAAATCTTTAGAGCATTCGTTATGCACCAGGCACGCGCAGGACTGTTATAATGCGCAAAATCGTAGTTAATAGCAGAAATGTGGAGGTATGATTTGACTTGTAACACCTCTAGTACACACAAAGATTTGTTGGTTTATAGAAGCAGGATTCACTAACATCTCAGTGTATTAAGTGTTATTAGTATAGGTCTAGTTCATAGTCAGAAAGACACTAGATACAATGATTATATCCATACATGTAACTCAGTGAAATAGTTCTTTATTTGATACATGTAGGGAATTGTTGTAAATTTCAATATGTAGTGTATCAAATAAGTCCTACATTGCTTGGAAAAGAAGAGAGACAAAAGTATAAATAATAAAATATGATAATATGGAAGTAAATAGGACAAGGGGAAGGTGGGCCTCGCGCACACAACGACGGGCCACTGAAAGGGAAACGCAGTTGAAAACTAACGATTTATCCCCTGCACATGAAATAAACACGGTACTGGGCCTATTTAACAAACTATACTTTTATTAATTTTATTTCTATTTTTAATTATATTATTTTTAAATAAAATTCTAATAGGGCGCGTCTAACGAAAATAGAAGCTGCAAACGCGTCCAGAGGCCTTACCTATTTATATACGAATAGTCAACATCAAAAGTCACATTTGCCACATTCGCTCTATTCCTGAAATAACTGGGTTCCTCTGACTTCTACTTTCTATTTGTTCCGTTCCCTTGCAAACACAAGAAGGATTCGTTTTATTCTAGGGAGTGCCGCTTCCTGATAAATTGAGGAGTTGTGAAATATCTGTTTAGGTCAGTGTCCTCTTGACACGACTTGAATCTCTAAGTGCTATCAATCCATTTTATACTACAATTCTATCTGTTGATGAGAAGTGGGGAGGGAACCCCCCTGTCTCTCTAGAATAAATGACTTTTGTAACTGTTTAGATAGAAGTGGTATCACTGACATTGGGTATGTGGGATCAAAATTCACTTGGTGGAATAAGAGACCTTATGGTAATTTGATCTATCAAGTACTAGATTGTCCCCTAGCAAATTGCGACCTAGATTCATCTGTTTTCTTATCAAGTTGTCAATTACCATCTCCCAAGACTTAAATCTAACCGTAATCCCCTTCTAATTAATCCCCTTCTAATTAGATATAGACCTTTCTCCTCAAATAATTTGAAAAGACCCTTTAGGTGTGAAAGAATTTGAATGAATCAACCTAGCTTCATTGACATTTCCAAAAAGGTTTGATCCTCTTGTAATTCGGTTTTTGAAGTTTTGCCCTCCTTCACTAGTAAAATTGTTGAATGGAACAAAAAGGATTTTGGTAATATTTTATAGAAAAAAAAAATTCCCTCCTTAAAAGGCTAGAAGGGATTCATAGAATTATTAATCCAAACCAATTCCTATGTAATCTTGAAAAAAAACTCTCTCTTAATTATCAAAAAATCCTCTTAGTTAAAGAAGAATTTCGGGCTTCAAAGGCAAGTTTGGACTGGCTCTATTTGAGAGACGCCAATAATTCTTTTTTCCATTCCTCAGTTATAGGTCGTAGAAGAGCAAACCTGATCACATCCCTGAAAGACTATATGGGAAATTGGATTCTAGAACCTCAACAAATAGTAGACCATATCCTAAGCCAAAAATAATGCCACTAAATTCCACTTTCTAGCAACTGCGAATCAACCTACTGCTACCAACAGAATTATTGACATCAAATGGAATCCTTCTCCCTTTGGTTGGATTAAACTTAACACTGATGGTTCTAGGGGATCCTGGATCTCTTGCTGTAGGAGGCATTCTTCATGACCACAATGGAACTTGGATTACAGGCCTTTCCAAGTTTTTAAGGGTGGGAAATAGCCTCATGGCTGAGTTATGGGCAATTGTCATTGGTCTTGAAGTAGCAAATAATATAAATTGCAACTTTCTGTTTCTGGAATCTGACTCTTTATCTGCTATTAACTTGATTAAAAATGATGACACTCCTGCCACTCACCTTTTCTTTTCCTTGATTACAAGCTGCAGGTTAAGCTTGCAAGCCTTTAATCAAGTCCAATTGAATCATGTCCATCGTGAAGCCAATTCGTGTGCTGACTATCTGGCCAAGGAAGTTGTTGGATCCAGATCTGATTTCCAGCTTTTTGATACCTTGCCTTCTTTCTTTTCTTGTATTTTTCGTAGAGTAGGAATTGGCTAACATATTTTGTTTTCTCTTCTTTAGACCTTGTGTACTTGTTTTATGTTTAATCAATCATAAGTTCACGAACAAAAATAGAGCTTGTCTCATTGGGAAACAAGGAAAAGATTTTTTTTTTTGAAGAAGCTAGATCAATTTGATTTCAACATGTTTACAATTTTTTTAAAGTAACGTGGAAGCTGCAGTTTCTACTGTTGCTTTGTCATCTTAATCCTGTAAGTTTTTTTTTTCTTCCTTTCTCTATCGATTTATTTGTTAATTTTTCAACAAAAAAAAGCCCACATACATTATGCGTTTAAATATATGGTAATCTATCACTCATTGATTTTTAAAGTATGTATAAATAGATAAATGTCAAAATAATTGAAATATATATTTAAAATATAAATAATATGTTTTTAAATATGCGTTCGAAAATGTATCAAAACCTACATTTTCACGATGATATAAATAAATTAGCCGGAAGGCAGCTTGCTTACAAACCGACCGAAAGTTAATTATAAAGTATTGGTAAGACTAATTAAAATGGCGTATTGCTATATACATAAATTTATGGAGCTTTTTATTGAAACCCTCTCGCCTATCGGTCTCATTGTAATTCCTCATTGTGAGACTATATACACTAGTATTGACTATTGAAGGATGAATCATGGGCATCTCAAAATTTTTGTGGAGCTCTAGTTTCTCCCTCCCTTCTCATGTGATTTGTATATAGTAGGCAGATATAAATCATCATCATTAATATTATTCTTAATCACTATAATAAATAAATTTAGATCATCTCATGTAAAAAATAATATTATAATATTATATAAAAAAATAGATATAAAATTGATTAAGTGATAAACTGATAATTGAGACTATAAATAAATTATATATTTGTTTAAGATTATTTTTTATACAAGAAGATCTTAATCTATATAGAACATAGTAATTTTATTTTTTGAGTCTCAAACTATAAATTAAGGACACTTGTGATAAATTAAAATATTTTTTAAAAATTATGAGTTCAAAAATATTGCGAAGTGTGAATAACATTGTTAAAAAAATGATTGAGAAATGAAAAAGGAAAAAAAATAAGGAAAGTAATTGCAACCCTAAATATTTTCAGTGTAAATTTACAAAATCAAATATACAAGTATATATAACAAAATAACTTTTGAGAAAATAATTGGTATGGAATGATTTTAATTCTCACCTATGATAATAGTTTTTTACTTTGACCAGTCTAAAAGAAACAAGAAGCCAATCGTAGTGAGGTCAAGCAATCAGCAATCTGCATGAATAAATGGGGCCCGGATCCAATAGTCGATCTATGGAATTATAATTTTTAAAATCCGACGCCATACGCTATGTATTTGTTTATTGATTATTTTATTTCATTTTGAATAACAAAAAAATATAAAAAGTAAATAAATAATTGATTATTATACTTAAGACAACGGTTATAAAATTGAATTAATAAACAAAACAAAACAGGTGCAGAAACACTAACAAAAAAAACTTTATAAAACACCTTTTTTTTTGGTATTTCAGAGGGAAAGCAGAAAAAAAAAAGTTCTACCAATACATAAATAAATGTGCCTAAAAAGAAATGGTGCTTTTTTTTTTGTGGTATACGAAAAGTATTCAATATATTAGATACTTCACATAACAAAAATGCATGTTAATTTTTTAATTTTGAAAATATAATATAAAAATAATTATTATAATTTAAAATAATAAATTAAATAATAAAAAATTACATTCTTTTGTTACAATTTTTTATTATTTTTTTATATTATCAGGTCACATATATTATATATAATATATAATTATTAATAACCCAAAACACTGATAACTATTGTAATATAAACTTTGGACCGTTTTTATCTAAGAAGTAACAAGTAACAGTTAACGGCAGCTTAAAATACAACATAAAATTTTGAAGTGTTTAATTATATATTACTATAATAAGTGTGTCTTCCATCCTATTCTCTAACCTGTCAATAACTAGCGGCATATGCTGTGCCGATACTCGCTCACATGACATGAACCCACAAATCCAACCAAAGCCGCGTAAATATTCTCCATTGTTTCCTTTAGAGATGCAGTCAACGAGATGCTTACTCTACATAAAACACACCATAGTTAGAGAGCAAAGAAGCTGACGAAAAAACCAAACACAAAAACTCTCCTTCCCCAGAGACATCATACATCTACAATTTCTGTTCTTTTGTTGTGTATTCTTATTTAATTAAAACAATAATACAGTTCCAATGGAAGTGTAAGGTGATTGCTTATGCGAATAACCTCCCAACATGGCACCCTTTGTTTTATATGTTGGGGTTAACACGAATGGGGCAGCAGGATTTTTTGTTTCTCCACATGTTGTCTGACGCTATGAATTGGCAGCTTAATTCGTGCTGTTTCATGCAACAAGAAGCTCATTCATGGTCAATAAGTCGAATGCTTAATTACCTCATTCTTAGTAACAAAGCTTTCACCGTATTGCCTTATAGAATATTGAAGCCAATGATTGCTAACTTAAAAGGAGTTTTCATACGAAGCACCATGATCGATTCACAACATCTAATTTCTTAATTCATTTACTTTCCCTGTATATGATCTAAGTCTCATTTGCATTAGCTTGTTTCAATTTCTATTCATCAGAATTTTTTTTTATTGTTCTTTCTTAATAATCCTCGTTTGGCGTTTGTCAATGATCCAGTGACATATGTGAAAGATCATCAAAGCCTCATTTAAACCAGCTGTGATGATCCTAAATCAATCTTCCTGTTTTGCTACGCAATGGCCTATGAAGAATTATATTCGATAAAAGAAAAAAAAATCCTTGAACCTCTTCTATTTAATGTTGCATATGGTTTGAGATATCTTATATTTGGTAGCTGGATCTATTGTAGTTTTTTCTATCTTTAATGCTTTAGCAGTGCCGGTTACTAGTGAATTAGCCTTTCCTTTACATTGCTTAATAATTCCTTGTGATGGGAATGATGGAAGGTCAACGAAACGCAAACCCCTCTAAAGCAATTGCGAATCTAGTAGGACCAATAGATTTTCACCAAAATGCTTGAGTGGTTCAATGCTAAAAGAAAAAGACTTATGACTTATTTTCTTTATGCGACTCAGAAAAATTGGCTTAAATACATTTTTAGTCATTCTAATTTTATAATTTGATCTACCTAATTTAAAAATAGATAATTTAATTCTCCTCATTTATAAAGAAAAAAATTAATGTCTCTTTGTCACATTTTATCCAAAATGTAATGTCAAATTTAATAGTTGACTAAATTAAATGTTAAATTTGAATTTGAATTAATAATTTTTCTATATAAATAACAATTTAATCAATAAATTGTCATAATATTAAATTTTGAATCAATTATATAACAAAATTGAATCATTTTATAAAATAAAAAATCGTCTATTTCTAAATTAAGAAAACTAAATTAAAATTTTTATAAAACTGGATCAAAATTACATTTAAGCAAAATAAATATAAAAATATCTAAGGAGTAATAGAAAAAGTTATAAAAGAATGAAAAATTATTTAATTTTTTATTTATACTTAAAATTAAATTTAAAAGAAATTTAATATCAAGTAACCATAGAATAAATTTAAAAATATTCCAGTATTACAATCAAAGTGTTGGCAGCCACGGCGAAACACACCAAAGGATTCATTTATTAAATTAAGGAAACAATTATGGGTTATTACATACGATTATTGCTTGTTGGACAAAATTCTCTGCATTACTAGTGACTATTACCAGTTTCGATTCAAAGCGAGTCTTTGTCCCTGTATTACTACAATCAATTCCAATTCAAATCAAGTCTTTATCCTACGCACCCTCTCTGTTTATCCTGCGCAACTTTCTGAGCCGCGAGTTCAACTACGCCTACACTCCAATTCGTTCGTGGCCCTCAGACTTCTCAACTGCGGTATATCGGTATTTGATTTCAGGTTTCCTTCGATCTATGACGCTCTTAAATGTCAGTTCTTTGTTTTTATCCTCCGTTGTTTTAAGTTCATAAATATGAGCATTTTCGAGCAAAATTTGATTGATCTGCTTTTGAGCTATGATGAATTAATATACCAGTCAATGTTATCGGATAATTGACGCTAACAAGTTCGTTGTTATTCTTATTGTTTTTTAATTGTTGGTTTTTAATTTGGAATTATTGAAGTTTGCATTAATCGTTGTATTCTATCTTGTGAATTTTCCATCGCAATGATAATCTCGATGGAAGTACTGATGTTTGCTCGTTATTTTGTGAATGCTTCATAGCCAAACTTAAATTTCTTATTTTTTTACTAAGAACTGATGTCCTTATGATTTATTTTCGGGGAAAGGAATCATGAGCTGTTTCAGCTGTTGCGAAGAGGATGACCTCCACAAAGCTGCTGAGAGTGGAGGACCATATGTGGCAAAAAATTCAGCCGGTAAATTGGCTCATATTACCTTGAGGAGTGCATGAAGGATAATATATATAGTCTACAGCAAACAGGCATATGCAACTTTAAGTGCCATTTCCATTTCAATTATGTTGAATTAGTCTAATGGAATTCAGATACTGGATTGCAATATTTCATTATTTTAACTTGTTTGATTTTACATTAATTTAATTGAATTTAATGAAATTACTGTAATAATTAACGTGCAGTAAATGATGGGAATTATCATGCTCCAGAAACTGCAAGGCAGGGTGCTCAGTCTGTTAAAAACCAGCCCATAGAAGTTCCTGCTATATCAGTGGAAGAACTAAAAGAAATTACAGATAACTTTGGTACAAATTCTCTGATTGGAGAGGGATCCTATGGAAAAGTATATTACGGCGTTCTTAAAAGTGAGCAAGCTGCAGCAATCAAGAAGTTAGATGCCAGTAAACAATCTGACGAGGAATTTTTAGTCCAGGCATGTTTGACAACCTTGGGTTACTAAATTTGTCACGTCATTCATGTAGTTCAGATCTCATAAGTCACTCAACTTTTCAACTTTCAGGTTTCAATGGTATCAAGGCTGAAGCATGAAAACTTCGTTCAGTTGCTTGGTTATTGTATTGATGGAAATTCCCGAGTTCTTGCTTATGAGTTTGCATCTAATGGGTCTCTTCATGATATCTTACATGGTATATGATTTTCTATTTCAATTGTTTGAAATAGAAAACCACTGACCTCTTTGTCTAAGATCATTCCAACTCAAAATCTTAGACTTTAAAGTAGAGGCCCTATAAGTCTTTAACATGCAAAGCATAGGTTTACCTTAAAGGCTTTGATATCATGTCAAGATCTAAATCAACTCAAAAGTTTAAGCTGTTAAGTGAAGTACATGATTGATTTTTATTAACATTTCCACCAGGCTCCCTCACAGGAAGGGCAAAAGTTTCACAGCACCTTGGGCTGAAACTTAATTTTAATTAGGAAAATGGGAGGATTGAACTCTTGACCACTTGGTCATGGAAGCTTTAATACTATGTTGATTATCATTTCAACTCACAAGCTCAAGTTGTAAAGTGAAAGATCATGAATAGTTTTATTATAATTTTTAACAGCTCAAATGAAAGCTCATTGAGTTTAAAGTGTGAACAAAGCATTATGCTGAAATTCAATTTCAATTAAGAGAATGAGGGACGGGAAGGATCAAACATTTAACTGTTTGGTTGTAAAGGTTTTGATAAATTATCAGAGAATATTTCAATTCTAAAGCATAAGTTGCTAAACAAAGTTACTTTAATAATTTTTTTAAAGTATCTGACATGTCCCCTTACACTAAGGTTGTTTGAACTTGAAATGTGGACAAAGCACATGCCCACCTTCCTTGCGGTCTTGACAATTGACTTTGAATTTTCTTTACCTATACCAGAGGAAGTGAGAAGATTATGTACTTTTAAAAATTTAATTTCTTTTTTTTGCCATGACTACAATTTGAAAAATATATTAGTTTCTATCTTTTCTTAAAAAACAAAATAGAACTAACGTTCTTTTCATTGCCTTTTTTACATTCAGGTAGAAAAGGTGTTAAAGGAGCACAGCCTGGTCCAGTTCTGTCATGGCCACAAAGAGTAAAAATTGCTGTAGGGGCTGCAAAAGGGCTTGAATACTTGCACGAGAAAGTTAATCTCCACATTATCCATCGGGACATCAAGTCAAGCAATGTTCTAATCTTTGATGATGATGTTGCTAAAATTGCAGATTTTGATTTGTCAAATCAGGCTCCTGATATGGCTGCGCGTCTTCATTCTACTCGTGTCCTTGGAACCTTTGGCTATCATGCACCTGAGTAAGATTTACATATAAAATTTTCATCTTACATATTGTATCACATGCCTCATTTTATCCTGTTGGTGTGATGCACCTTTTAGTTTTTAGCTTGATCACAGTAGACTTGTTGGAAAATTTGTTTCCTGCAAATTTTCCTGCCATAGTTGACTAGAAAATAATTGCCAGTTCCTAATTTGAACTGGGAATCAGCTTCAACAAATAGAATCGTCCTTTTATATTAAGTGTCCGTAAGAGGATTTGCTTTGATTTCTGTACAATTATCTGTCTGGTTTTGTGGATGCAGATATGCAATGACTGGACAATTGAATGCTAAGAGTGACGTATACAGCTTTGGTATTGTCCTTCTGGAACTTTTGACAGGAAGAAAGCCCGTTGATCATACACTGCCACGTGGACAACAAAGTCTGGTTACTTGGGTATATATTCATCTCTTCTCCCCTGCTCCCTCCTTACCCCCAAAAAATATATATCCAAACCTTTTCATTGTCATCTGTTATCCTCTTGTCAGGAACTACTAGAATATAGGTAATCTAGCTGATTACAGCAATTGGTATTTGTTTCAGGCTACACCAAAACTCAGCGAGGATAAAGTCAGGCAATGTGTTGATGCAAGACTAGGGGGAGATTACCCACCCAAAGCTGTTGCTAAGGTGTTTCCTGCGTTTTCAGTATACTTTCTATTCAAATTCTACGTGATTATGCCATTTTCTTTGCTGGGCTGATGAGGTTGCTTATGGAAGTGTGTTAAAGCATAATATGAACTTATATAATTTGTTGAAATATATGCTCATGAAATTGCTAACTGTGCAAAAGTAGCTTACAAGAGATAAGTAGAGAATTTTTTTTTCATTTTCTTTAGCAAGTAGATTTTATGCAAGAGGCCAAAATGTAAGTGTAAAACTTTGTTTTATGTCATTTCCTTAAGGGGAAGTAGTTGCTGAATATGTCAGTAAGTCAGTGGGCCAAAATTGGAAGGCAATGGTACTATCTCCGTAATTTATTTTCTTGGTTTCAATTTAAGAGCCATTAACAGGTTTCGTTGCATGAGAGGAAAAAGTGAAAATAATAGTAGCCTGTGAGCTTCATATATACTTCTCTGTTGTGGAGCATGCATTAAGCTTATACTTTTCTGTGTAACACAACCTTCTTTAGGAACCTTAGGCACCCAAGGGAGGTACCCATGGAGACATTCTTTTACGTAATTAACAATATAGATAATAGATATATAACAATATGACTCTTGGTTAATTACAGATGGCTGCTGTTGCTGCATTATGTGTGCAATATGAAGCTGATTTCAGACCGAACATGAGCATTGTAGTCAATGCTCTTCAACCTTTGTTGAATACACGGCCTGGACCTGCTGGTGAAACACTGAATTAATCTTTCTCTATATCTCTTTCTTTCTGTATCTGTGAGTATATGCACAAGACTGCAGGCAAAATATAAGAAAGAGACTGCTTTGGAAAATGGCTGTAAATTGTTTGAGCATGGTTATTAAATCTCTTTGTTATGGTGCGATACTGCGATGTCATAATCCACGAGGTTCTTCGACGCTCCCCTGCTCTTTTTTTTCTATTATTACATATTTGCTCTTTGTTCCTTTCCTTCTATGCCTCTGCTGGATGATTGTCATCTTGAACTTGTTAGGGAAATATGCCACAAAACGAAATGATCCTACTACGAGTAAAGAGCGTGATAGTGGACAGCTATTTATTAGAGACAAGGTTAGAATGACTGGAGTCTTTTCCTTACTTGATTTATCTCTTTGATTCGTCACTGCAACTTTTTCTTGTAAATTATTTAATGTTTGTCAAGATGAGCGATACAGTTGCCGCATCTTAACTTTCATACATTCAGCATCTCGCAGTGTGATAATATAATAATGTACGAATTTATTGAGAGGAATTCAATATTTAACATGGCAGTACGGCGCAAGTCCTGTCATTGGGAATAACAATATATGATTATTTTTTTGTTTTAAATATAACACTTACTATTTTAGCTTAAATTAAGTTTAGATATGTAACTAATATTACACAATTATTATCAGCTGGATCATGTGACTTTGGATCAACAAATCATATAGTCTATGTTGTTTCCAAATTATGTTATGCTGCAGTCTATTTTGCGTAATCTAATACACTTTTGCGGGAACATTCACTGACAATCCAAATGGCTTTTGCTGATGCAGTGGCATTTCTACTTATTCGTGTTCTGAAGGCACGAGTCTGTTGGAGTTTGTGCAGTCATCAGTTTTTCAAAGATGATTTTGCTCTGTTCTTTTGTACTCTGTTCATTGTTCAGTACTTTATTCACTCTTTTAATATTCATTTGCTCTTGATTAATTTTATAGTCAATGCAAAAGAAAGATCAATGGCTCAAGCGTGAGTTTTTCAACCGTTAAACGTGTTTCAGTCATTTGTTGAGATGTGTCAAACTAAATTATTAGAAGTAGGTCCATGCAGCGGCCTGGGAACTCGAGGGCAAGCTTACTTCAGCTTTTCCTTAATTTTATTGGAGTTAATCACAAACTTTTTTACTTGACCTTTTCAAAGTGTTTAATGGCTTTTAAATTGTATGTATTTAAGGCAAGATTTAGACCCTCTCCAATGTTTTTACAAAGTTCAATAGGAGAGAGAAAAAGATAAAGTAAATTAATAAGTTAATTTTTGAAAGATACATAATTTTTTTAAAATTTTGATTCTTAATAAATAAAATGTCTTAATTTAATTTAAACAATAAATTGCTAAAATATATTGTTGATTATTTACTTCTCATATATGCAATGATGAATTGTGTTCAAGTAAACACGCCTTTGGGCCTTCTTAATTAGTTTTGTAAACGTAGTATTGAAATTTGGATTCACCCATCCGTCGAACAGATAATTTGGTTATTAAATCGATTTAAATCAATTATTTATATTATTTTATAATTAATCTGACTATAACTTGGATTGACTCGTTATATTTTTAATTAACTTGATCTATTTTTTAAAAAAAATTATTTATTTTAATAACTTATGATTTATTCTTATATGATATTAAATTTATAACTTATTTCTAATATACATTAAATAATCTTAAAATTAGTTTATTACTTGTAGTACTTAATTTCTATTAATTTTTATGATTTTGTTATTCATTGTTTTTGCAAATGAGAAATAACTAAATATTATAATTTTTAGAAACTCTAATACTTGTTTATATATTCAATATTTAATTTTAAATAATAAAAAGGGGTAATAAATAAAATCAAGGTTAACTTTAAGTTTGTTTTTATTTATATCATTATAACTTAGAGTATATTAAACTTATAATTTGATATTTTTATTTAATTGTGCATATAATTTTAAAATAACAAAAAATAATTTTATTATTTATTTACTAATTCAATTAAATTTTTAGTGATTCAACAGTTGGATCAATAATCTAATGGCCTGAACTTCTCATTGAATCAATGACCGGTCTAAGTTCAAAAACCATAGTTGTGGGAAAGTAGAAGTGGAACAAGAAGGGAAAAATGTGAAAGAAAATGTACAAAGGTATTCTTTGCCATTTTAGATGCTACTTAGGTGTAATTTTAAAGTTTTTGTCATTAATTTTTTTAATAAGAAATTCATATGTATAAAATTTATTTATTTTATAATTAATTTTTAAATTTTTTTATATATTTTATTTTAATTGAATAACCTAATAAAAAATATATAAGAACTACATATAAGTGTAATTCTTTTTATTTTTAAGATTAAATTACATTTTCTTTCTTTGAAATGTCCCAAAATTATACTACATTTTTGTTTTGAAAAAATTATTACACTTTTCCTCTCTGAGAAATAATAAAAATTAATATATTTACTAATTTTGACTAAAATACATTTATATTTATTATTTATATAATTAAATACTAAGACTTCATATTATCCAAAATACATGTTATTTTTTTACTTTTAAAATAATAAATTAAATAATATGAAATTATTTAACTTCTCACTCTATTGTAAATTCTTATTATATTTATTTTATCTTTATTCTCTTTTCACATTACATATTTATTTTACATTATATAATATATAATTTTTGAGACCAGTGATCAGAATATTCTAAAATCATTATAACATAAATGTATTTGATTAATATAAAAATATATTTTTAAAATTTAAAATAAAATGAATTTATTATTTTTAACTCAAAATAAATAATAATAAAATAATAATTTTTAAAATATATTTTTAATAAATTATAACTTTTTTAAATATAATAATGACATAAAAGGTATTATAGTCAAAATTAATAAAATTATAAATTTTTAATTTTTTAAAAGAATGAGTGTAAGTTTTTAAAATAAAGAAAATAAGAGTATAATTATGTAATTTTTCAAAAAATCAAAGGTGTAAAAATTATCAAATTACTCGTACCCAACAATACCCACAAATTTTATCCATTGATATTAAAGAAATAGGTCTAAGACTGATTATAAAAATTTTAATAAGTATATTTAAGAGTCTAGAAACATATAGTGGAGTATTCACTTTGTACCCGTTTTATTTAATATATATTAAAATATTATAAATATATTATATATACATTTGTATTAATTATTTTATTTTATTTTTAAGCTTTACCCTTTATTTTATTTTAGTATTCTCTATAATTTTATTGAATCATTTTAATGAAAATGTGTAGTTATTATACTTATATATAAATTAAGATAAATTTGTTAAACAAGATTTGATTGTGTTTTAAAATATAAATATTATGATTGTGATTTATTTATTTTATTTTATAATTTTATATAAATGAATTTTATGTAAACAAATCTTAGATCGTAAAAAAAATCATTTTAAAAATTTTTGGATAATGTAAGTTTGAGTATTTGGAAATGTTTTGAATTTTGAATATTATATTTAATTATTTATCACATAAATTTAAAACCGCGATCACTTTTAAATATTCAATTACATATCTTCTTTCCCGGGCTGCTTTGGCCTTCGTCAGTTTACCTTTGTCACAACTCACAAGGCTTGCCCTAGTTGTTCGTTTGAAGGTTCAAGACTGCAAGCGTCAGGGCAGTACTAAACCGTAGGCCAGATATTCAATTCCTAAACCCGTCAAATCCAAGTATTGCCTTATGATTTTACCCCAACTTCATCAGTCCTGCAATTTAGCAGTTGCAGAGTTCAGAAATTAGTGCCTTCATTGCATAGATGTTATCGAGAGCGTGATCAAGCCCACGTCGGCGGGCCAATGGCTGGAGATGTGAGCGAAACCAACTACAATGTCACCGTTTCTGCGCCGGTGGCGGACAGTGGCGGAAGAGCGGAGCCGCTATACGCTTCAGCGAAGATCTCGGTGTGGTGGGACATAGAGAACTCCCAGGTTCCCAAGGGTTGCGACCCACATGCCATCGCCCAGAATATTAGTTCCGCACTCGTCAAGATGAACTATTGTGGCCCCATCTCCATCTCCGCCTACGGTGACACCAATCGCATCCCATCATCTGTTCAGAAAGCACTTTCTAGTACCGGAATTTCCCTCAACCACGTTCCTGCCGGTATTGATTTCCTTCAATACCCAACTTTTCGTTTTTTGCGCCCTTTTTCCCTCCCGCTCAAAGGATGCATTTAATCACTGTATAGCTTTTGACGAAACCCTTTTCTATCTTGCGGTGGATTTTGGTTCCATTTCCATTTCCTTTTTTTTCCCACCCGAGTAAATGTAAATAAGTCTGGCTCGATGATTAATCTTGCGGTGTTAGTGCTTTTTCCTTTTGTCTGTTCTTTCCCCTTTTATGCTTGAGTCTGAATAGATCGCTCTTAGTGTGAATCGCTTAGGCTTGTGGTGGCTGTGAAAACGTTCGTTTTGCAGATTACAAAGGAGTGTAATGTTCCTGTTACTTGTGCTATGTAGATTCATTATCTGCGCAAAATGGTACTCATCTCATGGTTAATAAGAGCACTGGTTTGGTCAGAGTGACGTAGGGTGAGGAGATAATTATTGTAATATTGTCCTTTATATAATTATGAATTTGTAGTTAAAAGATAATTTAGGGTTAGTATTCTGTATTCATATATTTGTGTCTTAGTAAGGTTAGGATTTCTTATTGTTATCAATTTTAATAGTTTCTTTAGAAGTCCTATTTACATAGAAGTCTTGTTTACTAATAAGTTTTGTTTATTTAGGAGTTTTATTAAGAGGTCTATAAATAGAAGCTGTTATTCTCTTTATGAAAAAAAATGAAGAATAAGATTATACAAATTTCTCTCAAATTGAGTGCTTAAGTTTCTATGATTGAAACTTGCTATCTTTCACTCTAGCTTGCTGCGTGAATTTTAAATTAAGTGTTGTTCTGGTATGGTCATTCATGGTAATAACTTTTCAAATATGAACACAATCACTTTAGTATGATGAAGATTGCGAAATAGTTTCGTGCCTTTTCTGTGTTAATTTGACTTTGTGAATTTCTTGCCAGGTGTGAAAGATGCTAGTGATAAGAAAATTCTAGTTGATATGTTGTTCTGGGCAGTAGACAACCCTGCTCCTGCAAATTATTTGATGATTTCTGGAGACAGGGATTTCTCAAATGCTCTACATCAGTTGAGCATGAGAAGATACACCATTCTTCTAGCACAACCACTAAAAGCATCATCTCCCCTAGTTGCAGCAGCAAAAAGTGTATGGCTCTGGATGAGCCTTTCATCTGGTGGGGCCCCTCTATCAAGTGGTGAATCATCACACCTTGCGTGTGGTAACCATGTCTTTAATTTTGAGAGGATTCAAAACCCTGTTTCTGAGCCAAATCGATTAAATCAGCTAATGGTTTTCAATTCTGAAGACCTTGCTATGGGCTGTCAAAATACCAATACTACGGGAAGGGTGGGTGATTTGAAATACAAAAAAAAATATGTTTTGAAAATTGAAAACCAGCCCAACATATCAAGATCTTCAAGCTCTGCAGTTACAGTATCGGAGCATAAGAACGATAATCCACTTAAACCTGCACAATCACAGATGAAGCTGTTTCGAAAAGCTCCACATGAATTCTTCTGTAGCAGTGAGCCCATAGTTTCAACTAGTAGGTCTACTCCTGATCTTCCAAGCAACCAAAAAATCTTAGGAAGTTACAGTTGCAACTCTAATGAAATTCCTCAGGATCTTTATCATAGTCCTTCGAGGTCAAGCAACCTCCATATGCAATCTATGTCTGGACCGAATATTATATGTCAGGCAATACCTTCTTATTTCAATGGATCTAAGTTTTCTTCAGTTCCAAATTCCATTCACGATATACATAAAAGACATATTTCTCAATATCCAACCAATGTCAAAAGTACTCATGTTTGCCATCAGAAAATCACCAATAGAGAAGATTCTAACCCAAGTACTACTCAGTCTCGTAATCTAGGTAGCTTATATGCATCATCAATAGGCCATAACCCACATGGTGGCCAAGCTTCTCACGATAAGAATTTGAACCAGAGGCATCCTCGTGGTTCTGAACATATTATTTCTTCGACCTCCACTGGAATTGTCAATACCAGTTCTAATGACGTCTGGGGAGTTCAGGGATGTCCACCACCTTCTCAGTATGCGCTAGGCCTTACTGGTGTTCTGCTAGCCTTGAACACTCTGAAGGTAGAGAAGATTATACCTACTGAAGCAAATATAACTGATTGCATTTCCTATGGAGATCCCGGATTTCGGACTACCAATGTCAAGAAGGCTTTAGATTGTGCAATCAAGCGACGTATGGTATCAAAGCAAAGTCTTGGAGCATTACAGTTTTATGTTGGTAGAAACGAGAAATTATGGAAGTGTGTGAACATTATAGGTGGTAATCTTAATCAGTACCCAAAAGCAACATGGGATGGAATACAAAAATTCCTTATTTCATCATCTGGACGATCAGCAATTTTGGCTTCCCAGTGCAGGTAGCTTTTGGTAAATTCCTTTGGTTCTTAAGCTTCTTGGATCTTTACTGCTGATCTATTGACGTTTCTTTTTTACTGTTTTTATTAGACATGAAGCATCTCTAATTCTAAGGAAAGAATGCCTGAAAGAGCTTATGTTAGGTGATGTACTTCAGATCTTGAATATGATCATCACTGTCAAGAAATGGATTCTTCATCATCAATCTGGATGGCAGCCAATTACTATTACGCTTACGGAGACTAGAGATGATACAGTTAAAGGTTCTGGTGTAAAAAAGCTTGCGTTTGACTGAACTATATTAATTTTCAGTTGGATCTTAAGGTGAGGAATAGTAAATAGTAAAAAGGGATATGTAGAAAATTATGGTGGACGACAAATCTCTAAATCGTGGATGACAAGGTTTTATCCATTATGCACATTTCTATCTGCTTGCTGGAGAACTATTTTGGCCGAATAAAGATGGGTAGCTTCTGTTATATATGTTAATTGCTCTCTGCATTGTGTCTGTTTCCCGGAGAGTCTGTTGTCTGAGGCTTTTTTCTGAATTTGTTCATCTCATCTCTATGGTATATTTTGGCGCGCAAGATCAAAATCAGGCAGCTTGGAACCCTGTACATGGTATATGGTAGATAGGGAAAAAATCGAAGATGCGGAGCCGGCATGTTAACTCCGATTATATGTATGCCTTGAGAGTTTGGTCGAACTGTCCATTTTTGAGGTGGACCGACTTGCTTTTACTTTTTTTTTTTGGTCAAAGACTTGCTTCTACTTAAGCTAGTTAGGAATTGAATCAGGTCCCAAGATTGAAGGCTTGACAAAAAAAAGAAGGCCGGATATGAGGTTTGAAGAAATCCGCTGAAGTGTAAGTTCAATTGAAGTCTTGTATATGAACAAAAACTTGTTTGGTCATTGAGCTTCGTTTGTGGACTTCAAAATTTTTTGAAAGCAATACTTTATTTCATTTCCCCTTAAATTTGAAGCTTTTACAATGATTCATAATATTTTGGAGTAAATTTTTAGTCTTTAAAATTGATTTTTCTCTCAATTTAATTTTAAAGATAAAACATTTTAATTTTATTTTTCAAAGCTTTGGTTCCAATTAAAGGCATTCATTGTTAGAGTTATTAACCCAAGTTAAGGGAATTGTTAACGTGGTCATTAAGTGCTTATATGATTCAACCGATGTGGCATGTAGCATCAAAATGTAGCGTTCAATAACAAAAATGAAAGAAGTTGCGGTCGTGGAGCCCTAGCTCTAGTTGTTCCCCTTAAGATCAACTAAGTTAATCAAAATCGTCTCCTTTAGAGCACTGTCTCAGCCATCCTTCGGAGAGATCTTAGATGTACAGCTATGTGATATCTTTGCCTAGTGTAAGGCTCTTTGTCACAAGGCCAAGACAATCATGTTTTAGTCTTTTAAATATTTTACAGTCTTTGACGTTTAGTGTTAATGTAATTGTTATTATGTGTTTGGATTGAAGAGTACTGAGAGAAAGGGAAGAGAGAAAATTTTTAAAACTTTTTCCTAATTTAGATTTTTAAATTTAAAAAAAATTAAAGAATTTTTTATTAATTCTTAACTATTTTTTTCATTATTTTTAATTATTTTAAATTAAAAATTTTTAAAAATTCAAATAAAAAAAATTATTATTAAACTTTTTCTTTTTTCGCCTTTTTTTTTCCTCTAATTCCTTCTCTTTCTCTACTCATTCCTAAACAAATCCTTAATGATAAATCTTTTATTTGGACAATAAAATATTTTACCCTCCATCTTTCAAGAAATATAACAGTGTTGATCTAAAAAAATTACGCCAAGATTTTTGCAAGGAAGTAATGCTCTTGGAATAGATCTGGGACAAGCTAAATGATGTTGCGGCAAAATTGGGAATATTTCAAAAGTTGTTCATATCTTACTTCTTTGGGAATAGTCTTGAGAAGCAGTTTAGTAAGATTAAAGTAAGTAACTTTTTGTTAAGACATAACTCTAAATAAATTAAATAATGGTTTAGTGTTGACTACTCCTTTAGGAGTTAGCACTACTCTACTAAGACACATCACCACTAAATAACACCGAAGTTCACATCTACGTAACTTCTACATGCATAATTACCTATGAATTCTCACTTTTTATATTGTAAACCACTACTTATTTTCACTACCCATGTATTGAATGTGCATAGTTATTCACATTTTTAGACATACCACTTAATCAATAACTAACTATTTCTATCTCTCACTAAGATTTAAAGAAACACAAATTAGAAACTTAGACACATCGGAGAGACACATAGACACATACAAAACACACAGACTAGTTGAATTCGTGTATGCTCTTGAACTCTTAAAACTCCCCAGTGCTCTCTAAGATTTTCTAAGTTTTCTAAAGCTAAATGCGCTTTTATTTATCAATATTTTAAAATTTCGTCTTACTTTTCTACACAAAATGTTTCACTTCTATTATTAAGATCAACTACAGAAGCACCAAGCTACCTGAGCATGTTAGTGTGTTCGGTAAAACCAGAGAAACCAATTATCCAACCGTCAACCAACCCATCCTACCTCTCCCCGGATTATATAATAGGACTTAACAGACTTGATCCTCAACGTGCCACATATGGGTTTACTCCGTTAAACGTACTATTCAGGGTTCGCCAAAACTAGGGTTGTTGGTAGACATAATCTTGCTAGTATCCACAACGATCAAGCCACCCATCCTGAGAGTAGTGTTGTTTCTTGGCTTCCAACACCACCGGGTATACATATGAAGAAAATGTCAATGTTTGGCCTAATATGGTTAAACTTTGTCACCAACAGCGTTGTCGTGAACCCATTGCAAGAGATCAGCGTTGATCAAGTTAGGATTAGTGGTGAAGTCCAACAAGCTTCACACTTCACGAGTTCACGAGAATATTCTGGTCGAATTATTGTAATAACTGGCAGGGGCAGATGATCCAGACCACAGGAACACAATGGCCCCAACAAATGAGCATGTGCTATGTGTGAAAATACAATTCCAAAGAAGTTTCAATTTCCCAATATAAACTAATACGCATACAACTAATCAGATACTCGATGAGCTGCAAGCCCAGAATATGTTGCAAAGCCTAGAATTTAGACGAGAGACTAACAAAGCTGCTGACTTTCTAAATGTAAAGGACAAACCATAAATTGCGCAGGGGACCAACCCACAGTGCAGAACATGTGAGCCAATGTACTGTGTAAGAAGGGCGAGATAGTCTTTTTGGAAACTCTGTTAGAGGGGACGGTTAATCTGTTATAAACAGGAGAAGAGAATAGAGATATTAAGTGAATAATTGAAGTTTAGACTTTCTGGAGTTTCTTGGATCTCTGAAATAGGAATACCATTGGTTAGTGAATCAAAAGTGTCTCAAATATAATTCTGCTACATTCTAAGAATCCAACATTTTTTTTTGTAGTTAATTTTAGAATCCAACATATATTATCATTCTTAAAAATTACAACAAAATATTATTTCAAGAAAAATAAGATTAATTTACTGGCTCTATTCAACTTTGGAGTTTGTCGTCAAGGAAGAAATGGGTTGTGCGAAGGGTATTCCTCCTTTTGCTTTTTGTAAGCCCTGCAGAACAGAGACCATAAATCAGCATTTTGTATAGTCCAATACTCCGTTTGTATATGAAAACGAAATGAGAAATAACCAGCTGCAAGGTTGAGATTATTAATCACCTGGCAGCATTTAAACCTCCAAGTGCGATTGTTCCCAGAATAATTAAAACGAAGGGCACTTTAATCAAAGCATGATTTTTCCTGCCTGCATGAACCCTCGGGACTCCAGTTCTCACAACTCTTGAATATTCAACTAAACAGCAATTATGTTGCATTTAAAATATAAGCCAAATAAAAAATAAAAATGAACTGAAACAACAGTAAACCACCAGAAGGAATTACAAAAGAAATTTACCGGAACTAAGAACTTCTCCTCTCCCATCTGTAATAGGAATTGTATTCAGCACTTTCATTGGAACAAATATTAGTATAGTATAGATATATGTATAAATATATAGTTCTTATTGTTGCCAAACCCTTTCAGCAGTAGGATTGATTAGGAATGCACAGAGGTCCTTTCAAAAGGGCAATTAGCATTCCTATTATTCCATCTGTCAGAGAAATGGTCATGCCTATTCCTATAAACTCAATATCATTTTCCAAACTTCCTGACATCCATAAGGGAAGCTTGTCTAGCTTCGTAACTTAAGGACCCTTGTTGTTGCCCTAGGCAACTCATCGCCTGGTCACCAACACCAGCAGCTAACGAGATAAAAGGAAAAGAATGGTAAAAAGTATCTATTATACCACAGAGTACTAGAACAACAACAGGGAAGATTTTAAATTATGTAAGAAAGTCTGGACAATGGCAAACTAATGAAATATATTAAAATATGCATATTTCTAATTTCTTAATGGTCAGTTCCAGTTCCTGCAATTTGATCATATTTATGATTCGAATTCAAGCACGAAAATGCCTAGAAATGCTGATCCGTCCTCGAATATCAAGGACACAAGTATATAAAGTGGCACTGTCACACTGACAATACAAAGGCAAAGACCTTTGTTTATAATCTTTATCTACTCAAACAAAGAATTCATTTAGAACATGGGTCACCTTTTGGAAAAGACAGAATAGTTTTCTTATTCCAAGGCATGGTGGGGTTATGAAGAGTTCAGACATTGATTACCATTTCATACTGAAATCAGAAAAGTAACAGTCTAGTGATTTATAAAAACTATGCATTAACCGATCCACATTAAGTCTCTTCAGTAATATCTGTAGCCCCTTTAGGAATTTGAAGACTATGACATCTAGTAATACTTTATACAAGGGGTCAGGGGAATTACCAGACAACAGGCATGTGTAAGCTTCTGAAATCTGCAACAGAACATAACATTTAGTTACTCCTTCCAAGGATGAGTAAATATCATATGCTTTGTGAGTCAATTAGCAGCTGACAAGGATAAAGTCCCATTATTGTTTTAAGTGTGTAACACTTACGAATGGAAGATAATATACAGCTCCTCACTAAGGAAATGCCTTCCCCTCTTCAGGGGAACCAACTCTTACACCAAAATAGCACAAATTAAAATCAAGGCCAAGGAAAGGATAAGTAGGGGAAGAAAAGGAAGGCCAAGCAGAGGTTAAGTTATTTTAATTAATGAGAATTAGTTTCCATAATTGAAGAATCATATCATACTGCGTTTACTGCCTCATTATAAACATCAAATCAGATATGGGATTGTTGTCGTCATTCATAACATGGTTCGAGAAAAGACATTGTCAAGAAATATGTCTCTCCAAAATCAAACAGACAAACAGTCATGTAAGTAGTCAATAATGAGTATTTTATAAAGATAAATGATTTACTGCCATAAGCCGGCCTTAAGTGTCCCCTTCCAATTCCAACTCTATCACCCACCCAACTATTGATTCGCATAATCTAATATTAGAGCCAGCACGGGACAATATCACTATACCGGGATGATATATGAAAGGAAAAGCTCATATATGAATGTGCCACGACATGAATTATGTTAATAAACTAAATAGCTACCAGTTTGAATCTGGATTCTGCATGAGGCTTTTCATGGGCTGGAAATAGGTCAGGATGAGACTCCCATATCTTCTTTCTGTAAGCTGCTTTAACCTAAACAATAAATAGAGTCAAAATTAGAACGCCAGCAGCAACCGGCTAAGTATCTGTTGATAATCCAAATGCAAGACTAGGCCGTAACACTTACGAGCTACGATAAGTAGTGGCAATTTTTTCAAAAATTGTAAGTCCTCAATTTGAATCAGCCCTATAGGAAAACGAAGCTCAGAGCTAATGAGCAAGGCAACTTGGACAAAACTTCAAATGAAAATCGGATTGAACATAAAACTTGAAATTGAGTTCATAAACGAGTCAATTTGATTCGGCAGTCGCATTAAAAGAACCCAAACCCCTAATGTTCTATGAATCACACAATCATAACCCGGCAGCAGTGAAATCGTTGGATAAAAAGAGATTCGAAGAAGAGGTATACGAATTTCAAGTACCTCAGAGGGCGTGGGACGTGAATTTGGCGCGAAACCCAGCAACAGCCTGGCTTCATCGCCCTCCATTTCTCAACTCATCCAAGGATTTGGGTTATCTTCCTCGAATGATCTGACTTGCTCCTGACTTCTACGTAAAATATTATGATTATATTTTTAATATAATAATAATATAATTAAATTTATATTAAAATTTAATCTAACAGTGAAAATAAATAAATAGTTTTATTATTTTAAAATAAATATATATTATATAAAATATTAATTTCATTAATAAAAATTAATTAAATTGTGTAATATTATATCAAATAAATTAAAGAAACTAGCTAATATGTATTTGTTAGTATTGGTTTAATGAATTTAATATTATTTTAGAAATTGTATTTCATAAGATACTCTTACAATTTAATAAATACTTAATTAACTACAGTTTCTTTTTTATTAAACATTTTTGGAGTAAGCCTTAGTTACTGATCTAATTATTCAAATGAAATAAAAATTTTAGCTTTTGTATGAATATATCAATTTTTTATATTTTTAAAATTATTTATTTTCTAACTCAATCTACATATTTATACCACTTTTTTTGTATAACTAACAATTCGCTAATACTGCACAGAATTCATGAACAAATCGATATTGACAATTCGCTGTTAGTGATATCGATATTGTCATACATTATAGTTATTTTGTTTTTTTCATTCTGTTACATGTTAAATATATATTGCGTGGGTTCAAGTTAGAAAATACAAAATAAATACACTAAAATATAATAATAACATGTTAAATAATTTTTTTTAATATTAATATTATTATTAAATTATCATAATTTAGTTATCTTCTAAGGATAATTTAAATTATCATTAAAATATAACAATAATTAATAATAGTCATATTAACGATAATTTAATAATAATATATAGTCACATTAACAAAATTGATTTAACATGCTATTGTTATATTTTTAGTGTATTTTATTTTGTCTTTTTAATTTAAACCCACACAATATATAACTAACAGGTAAAAGATTAAAAAAAAAACTATACTGTAAATGACAATATTACTATTTGCAAATTATTAGCTAGTCAAAAATGTAAATTGCTAACTGATCAAGTTATTTTTAGAAGAGAACTAAATTATGATTTAATAATAATAGTCTCATTAATGAAATTGATTTAACATGTTATTATTATATTTTAGTGTATTTTGTTCTTTCTTCCTAACTTGAACCCACACAATATATATTCAATATATAAAAGAATAAAACAAATAATGTATGACAATATGTCATATTACTAATAGTTAGTTGCTAGCCGATCAAAATTTTGACCAACAAATAATTTGCTATTGTTAATAGTAAATTACTCATTTATTTGCACAATTCGCTAATAATTTTAGCCAATTGTTAGTTCCACAAAAAAAAAAAGTAATATAAATTTATAGATTGAGTTAGGAAAGAGACAATTTTAAAAATATTAAAAACAATATTGATGTATCCCTACAAAAGCCTAAAAATATTGATATTATCAATTACCTCTAACTATTCTTACCTGCTAATTTGATAGTGAAAAAATAAGTGCTTTTAATATATTTTTTAAATACAATAATATTAGTAAAATTACTTATTAAATGGTTTTTTTAAAAAAATTACTTTTCTATTAGAGTGCCTCTTACGAAACTAATTTAAAAAAAATTTATAAAATAAGCAAAAATGAGTGATAATTTCAGATAAACTTTAAATCTCATTAATTGCCTATAATATTTATTTTTACCTACCCTATTAAATTTATACTATTAGTCATTTGATTAAAAAAAAGTACTTTCACATATTTATGAAACACAATATAAATTAATTACTTATCAAAAATTCAAAATTCTGCCCCATAATTGAAATCATTAATTCCCTCTAATTTTTTATCTACTCTCTTAAATATATTCTATTAATAATTTGATAACAAAAAATATTTGTTTAATTATTTTTCAAACAGGATAATATATGTTGATTACTTATTAATTGATTTTGTCAAATAATTGCTTATCTCTTAGAGCGTCTCTTATGAAACTAATATTTAAAAAACAAAATTGTTTCACGATAAGTAAAAAATTGACAATAATTCTAAGCAAGCTTTAAATATAATTAATTACCTTCTCCTTTTTTCACTATATTATATATATTTTCTATAAATATTAGAGGTTTTCATATATATTTCTGAACACTTTGAAAGACAAGATGAGAGTAGGGCCTATTTAACAAAATATGCATTTGTTTAACTTTAACGCGTACATATAACTGATACATATTATTGTTGATTGTTGCAACATTCATTATCATATACATAATAAATACATATGTTAATTATATATATATATATATATATATATATATATAAATATCATAAACTTATCTACCTACTCATTTGAAACTGCATCCATGGTGGCGTTACCATGCTGTTACTAGGTTTAGGGAATCCTCCACCACATGTCCTCTTGATTCTAAAACTCTACTGCACCATTTTTCCTTCTCTCAAACAATAAGAACATGATAGATGCAACTTTGATGCTATATGTATATATATATATATATATATATATGTATGTATGTATATATTTTCAAAACATACGTTCTTTGTATTTTTTTTATCTGTATAATTTTGTACCAAAATACAAAAAAAAAGTGTTAAAACGCAGCAACACATTCTATCAACGTTTTACAGAAGCCAAAATTTTGGAGTAAAAACATAGCGTTTTCAATAAATAAAATGGTATGTTTTAAATCTCTTTCCAAGACGTGACACATGGATTCACGTTAAATCAACAAATCGTGCAGATTAAAAGAAATTCAACAAACTAGGAACTTCAAAGTATTTTTTGAGTATTGTGACTTTTATTTAATTTCTAAACTATATAATACTTTCTAATCGTATATTGTGACTTTTATTTAATTTGAGTATTTTTTTCAAATTTACATTTTTTAAAATCTTTCCAAAATTATCGCGCATTTGTGCAAAAATTAAAGGCGTAACGTGGCTTTTTCATTTTTGCAGGTACCGTGGTCTGCTGAGTTGGAGGGGTAGAAGTTAATAGACTAGAAGTCAAAACATGAGAGAGCACGCAATTTATAAGGCACCCCTTCAGTGCACACTCATTAGGTTCATTCAATTTCTTCACGTTTAAGGCAAAAAGATTTTGAATATTCTGTATTTATTTTTTATAATTAGATTAGAGATAAAAAAATAAAAAATTAATTTTTAATAAATTATAGATTATATTTTTGTATCTCTCTCATATTATATAAAAATATACTAATTTTTAATTAATGATCCATTCGAAAAGAAAAATCAGTTGGGTTCTATAAGAAGTTGAGTTGGCATTAATCGAAAATTTATATATATACGACAATAAATTATTTTACGGAAATCTAACAAATTCATAATTAAAGAGTCAATCAAAATAGGAGTCAAATGTTATTGCCAAGAACAACAGGAGTCATACGGGTCATTACCAAGAAAAAATAAAAATAACAGGCATAGGGATCTTTTTTTTTTAATATATTTTTTTCTTTGGCCAAAAAATTATCTATTTACATTTTTTTTTAGGAATATGCACCCTACAAAATATATTTTTTAATAAAAGTTTTTCTTCCAATTCCTAAAATATATACCCAACTTCTAGGCTCTAATTCTTTCATTTGGAAAATAAATAAATAAATATTATAAATTAACACTCATTTACAGAAATTAATATACTTTGTATATATATATAGTTACAACAAATAATAAAATATTTAAAAAAATATTTATATAATTTACAGCATATAAACTTTTTTGCGCGACTTTGTTTTTTTAATTCTTTAAATTGATTGATATACCGACACATTATGGGTTGGGGTATTTGCTATACTATCCAAATTCAATCTACCCTATTGCAGCTTTTGGTATTATTTTTTTAAATATTTATTTTGAAAAAAGCGTGCTTGTCCAAATTTATTTAAAAATTAGGTTTTTTAGTATTAGCAAAAGCTACTTTTCAAGAAAGAAGTAAAAAACTTAGAAGCAATTGTAATCCCAATACAAATTATTAATTATCATAATTATTTTTAACTTTTTAAACTACATTTTTTTTTGTAATTTAACAATAAAATACACATTTAAAAAAATTTGTTAAACTCAAGTTGTTTCTTTGGCAATAAGAAAAGTACTTGTTAAATAATTTTGCAAAATACAAATTTATTGGATCTTATGTTATTTTTCTTAACATTTCATTTGTAAAAAAAAGTATTTAAAGGTAAATAAAACTCTACAACTTATGAAGTGGCTTGTTCGGCTAAACTTCTAAAATTTACTTATTTTGTAATGACTTATTTTTAAAGAGGGTTTTAAAAAAAATATTGTGAGAGAAAATCAATTTTTGTTTTGTGAATTCAATTAAAAACACTTTAATCAATATTTGAAAAAAATTTCTGTTTGATCAATTTGTATACTTCTAACTCTTAGATTACTAAAAAAGACAAATTTTTTAAGATAATATATATATATATATGTGCGTATTTTTAATTTATTAGGAAATTTTGGATAGTTTGTTGTTTGAGCCATGTGATTAATTAGAGAAATAGAGTAATTTTGTAAGAAATAGAATTTGACCTTTATAAATTTCAAAATAAATAAAATTAACTAGTGATGCTAGCAAGCTTAACTTATAAAAGTTATTAATCTAATATCAACAACGTTTTTTTAATGTAAATTAAAAACGATATAAAAATGAGCAATCGATCTCAAATATATAATTAATTAAATATAAAATGAAAAAATATATTATATTAGTGTGGTGTGTACTGCCGGGAGTTGCAAGTTTTCATTTCATTTCATTTTTTCATTAGTTCCAACTTTTTGCCTACAGTAAACTCATCCGCGTAAGATTTTGGTGACTTGACTACAATCCCTTCTCCAAGCATTAATACACCGAGAAAACGAATTAAAAAAGAAATGAACTAGTTAAGGAATTTGCAATATCACAGGAGGTGTTCTAAAAAGTAGGGGTTGAAATTCAATAATGTTGCGTCTTTAAGCTTTGGTAAAGCTAGGGTCGAAAGGAATGCCCGAGTTAACTAGCCATGGCTCAGCTTTATGATTAAGTAATTGATCAGCAGTGAAACGAGCAGCGGATGCCTTGTTAAGCAAGCCACGACCCCACTTGACCCTCTTATCAGCAATAGCCCCAGGTCCAGCGTTGGCAAACTCAGCAAAGTAACATGTTTTAAGGTTTTCCTCCAAATTCCAAGGAAGCCAGCCATCTGGGTGAATGAAATCACCAATATTATTTTCCATGAAGATGGCAAGTGAATACTCCTTCCATGGCCTAGCCAAGTAGGACGGAAAGATATTCTTGTCAAGGCCAGGCTCTGCCACGATGTCACAATTCTGAATCACAATTCCAGTTCCTGCAGTCGGCACTTTTGTGCCATCTGCAGCTATTATGTTCTTCTGATTAGGACCGGGCTTCCTCACAACGATCTTGGATTTCTGGATCAAACACCTAGACGCGCCAAAAATGAAGTCCACTGTGCCACTGATTTCACACTCGCGATACAAATGCATGCCTGAGTGGGCGTACAAGGTGTCTTGGTAACCATGCATGGCACACTGGAAGACGACTGCATGAGGTGATTGCAGACGAAGTGCCACAGCTTGATGTCCTTCAGGACCAGCGGTGTTCTCGAATGCCATTGACTTGGCAATGAAGTTGTCACCAAGAGCGGCTGCACACAAAATACACACACACACACACATATATATAATTAGTTTCTTTCTTTCTGACTTTGTAATGTTAATTTGAAATTAATTATATTATACTTATACATAAACACACACACACACATATACATATATATAAGAACAAACTACATATATACGTACCAAAGGTGGCAGTATCCACGGTCTTCACGGGGAAGTGCTTATTTCCAGTGACAATGGTTTTTGTAGGGCCATCACCGTATATAAGAACATTATTCTTCTTGCTATCAATGAGAACTTGCTCCCTATAAATGCCAGCTTTGACGTATATGATGAATCTGCCTTGATGATTCTTTGGGTAGGAATTAACAGCTTCAGTAATGGTTTTGAATTGGCCACTGCCATCTTGGGCAACCACAGCATTGGGTTTAGGCGCTGGGTTAGCCAAGAGCTTGCGATCAGCTTGGGACAACCAAGTAGGATAGCCATCTTGATCCACTTCTTGCAGCAAGCGGCGAGACGAAGCTTGTTTTGCAGTCAACTCCAAGTTGAAGGCAGAAAGCAGTTGGTCCATTTTGGCCACAACATCAAGTGCCACAGCAGTCATTTTCAGCACTTCGTCCAACTCACCATCTGTTTGCAGCGTCTCTCGCACCTTTTTCTCACTATCTGTCTCAAACCCGTCATAACATGTTTGTTGGAACGCCACCACCATGGCCAACCAATTTCGGACTTCTTCAATTCTGTCATCGATCTCTCTAATGCCTTTTTCTCTGATCATGGCAGTCGAGGCCTCTAATGAGTGAATGGAAGACTGCATCATGTCTTTACAGTCATCGATTGCCATCTTCAGGCCTTCGTCATCACTCTTGCTATGTTCCACCGCTAACTTGTCGCTCATGTTGAAGGTCTTTATCACCAATCCCATCGCTTTTTCCACAGTTGCCTTCATGTATTCCTTTGGGTCGTCGCTTTTGATGGACCCTAGAGTGTCTTCACAATACTTTTGCTGGTCTGAGCCTTGGCATATGACCGTCGCTGCCTTATTGTGGGTGCTCAACTCACTACCACTATCATCACTTTTATGTCTCACCACTAGAATAGTTCCCACCGCACAACCCACCACCAGAATGAGTGCAACTGCAGGCACAAGTACCTTATTCATTTTTTTTTATTATTTTTTTATTTTTTATTTTTATTTTTGCCTCTTTTCCCCTTCTTTTTATCTTCTTCTCCGATGTCAACGATTTGAATGATCAAAGCCAATCGGAGAGAAAATAATAAAGGGGATGGTAGGTTTGCTTCCCAGGTACTGTGTTAGGATGGAGGGAGAGAGTAGTGATGAATTATGAGTGCCTGCATAACGCTTTTTATACACGGTTCATGTTTCTAAATTAAGGCGCTTTTACATTTTCGGTCCAATCTTGATTTGTGGCTTTCCTAAGCTATGCTTTAAATCCGCCGCTATTTAATCGCTTCCTTCAATTTTCACGTACATTTGCAGTCAACTTTACTAATCTCTTTCTGTCTTTGAATGTTAAACATAGCAAATATTTATAGGGTCCAACTATTTAGTTGTATATTCATAATTATCTATTTTTAAGAAATTTTTAAAAATGTTAAAATAATAATTATTTCTAATCAACCCGAGATCAATAACAAATTAATTAACTATATATGTTTTAAAATAAAATACTAAAATGTGTAAAAATGTTAGCTTTTGTTGGGAGTTATATGTTAATTTGTTACCTTTTTAAACTAAGTTATTTTTTTTAAATCAATACACACTAAGAGGTTTGGACAAAAAAATCCATAATAAGGTTATGAGGAGCACACCGCCATCGCATGAGAAATATTTCTTTTACGTACTTTTTTCCGTACAGAAGTAGGGTTACTCCTAGAAACAACCTCGTGAGAAATATTTCCTGTACTAGTATGAATTGTTATCTTTCTAAAATATATACATTTATTTCAAAATATATATATAATATATTTATTTAGCTTTGGATGAAAAATAATTTTGCGAGCTAACAAGAGCAGTTAATAAATAAAAAGTATATATAAACCTCCAACACAATAAATTTATTATTTAGTCTAAAAATTATATAGACTTTTCAAAAATTAAAATTACAATTTTAAATAAAAAATTTATATAAATTTTCGACTAAATAATAAATTTATTTTATTAGAGGTTTATATACACTTTATCTATTAAATATAAATTAATTCTAATAAAACAAAAACAAAATGAAACACACGGTAATACATCTCTAGATACTAATATCTAATTTAGTTATTTAGTTTCAATTTTAAGGTGCTAATTAAAAAGAAAGGTGCTGGTGCGCTCTCTCCTTCCCTCATGTTCCTCGTTCTAGCCTTGCCTTTGATACTTTATTGGCAAATCTTTTAGTGTTGATGTATTGATATAAATTTTAAATAAAGAACATCTAGCAAAATTTCAATTAATAATTATTTATTAATTTTACTTATCTGGCAATTGCTCAAACTCTGCATGCATCACACGGCATAAAAATAATATTAGGAGTTGTTTATTTTCTCTTTTTGAAATTATATTTTTGGTCATTATTTTAAATCAGTTGACACATTAATTATCTTTAGTTATATATATATATATATATATATAATAGAATAGACTCTTACTCAATATGTGTTTATAAGAAATCTAGGATATTCTTCAAGAGTTAGGTAAGCTTTCTTCATCAAAATGTAATTAGTACTTTAAGTATTTAATAGTCGGTCTAAATATATAGCAGTAAAATATATAAGAAACAGTGATAATATTTCAAAATACTAGGTTTTGTTTTTGTATACATATATATTTTTAGGATCAGAGTTATGTAAATTATTATATTTGCAAATCTTAATTTTTCAATGGTGTATATTCTTTTTTTTCATGTCCAAATAAAAATATTTCCTTTTAGTTAATATATTTTTATGACAAAAGCACATATTATTTCTTTAAATTTTGTATCGATTTTCAATTTAGTTCATAAAATCTTAAATTACAATCGATTTTATCTTATAATCTAACATCATCTAAATTACTAGCAAAAAATAATAATGTAACATTTGATAATAAATCTTAAGAGTATAAATAATATTTTGACAATATTTAAACATTAAACAATAATATATATTCTCAAAATTATAGTATTTTCACTTTCATTCAATCATTATTTATCGTTAAGATTAAATTTTTGAATGGATAATTTATATATGACTTGAATAATTTTATTAAATTTTTAATATTTTCTTTTAAATATAATATAATATTATTATTTTTTTGTTATTAGTGCTTTAGACGACGTTAAGTTATGAAATAAAATATATTGCAATTCAAAATTTTAAGAACAAAATTAATTGTAAAAGAATTTTAAGAATGAAACTAAAATTGATATAAAATTTAAAGACAAAAAATATATTTTTACTAATTTTTATTTGTCTAACAAAGACTTTTTTTATATATTTATACATTTTGCACAAAACAATTAAAATTATATAGAACACGCATATGCGGCGCACAAGTGTGTGTGTTTATATATATACATATATATGTATATATATATATATATATGTAAATGATAATAAATAAAAAAACAATTATTACATCATAAATTAATAGTCTAAATTGATTGATTTTACCCAAAAAAAAACAATTTATTCATAGTGTGTGTAAACATTTATGTAGAGTGGATTTCATTGATTAATTTTTTTTCTTGTTTTTAATATATATATATATATATATATATATATATATATATATATATATACCAGTACACTGGGAGAGGAGATTTTGAAGGCGTCTGAATTTTCTGTTTGAAGATTTTTGCAAAATAGTTTTAATATTATTGTAACAAATATTATTATTGTTATAATTTTTATTTAAATAATTAATTTAAAATAATAATAATAATAATATTTATTAAATAACAACAAAAAAAATTATCGTTAAAAAGCTAAATAAAAGCCAAACAAAAAACTCTAAACGGAAAATCCGGATGCAGAGTTTGTAGTTTAAACCGTTGGTACTCCTCTATCCTCTGTCCTGTACTAATTACCTAAATTAACACCAAATGGTTAATAGTATTATTTTCAAAGTACAAAATTATAATTTAAAAAGCATATAAAATATGTGTGACATTGTTTTTATTTTCTTATTACATTAAATTGATTAATATACGGACACATTATGGGTTTGGGTATGTATTATACATTTATACTATCCAAATTCAATTTGGATCCCTTAAAATATCTACCCTACTGCAGCTTTTCATATTAACACAATATATAAATTATGAAGACCAAATATATAATTCATTAATTAAAAAAAAAATAAAACAAACATTTTTATTATAAGTGAGGTGTGCTGCGAGTTCCACCTTTGTCCTATACATGTACACTCTAATTAATGGATGCAAAATTTTGGTGACTTGACTACAATATGCCTTCTTCCAATACACCGACAAAAGAAGAATGAAATGAACTAGTTAATGAATTTACATCACCGACGTTGTTCTAAAGAGCAAGGGTTCAATGCCTCCCTAAGCTTTGGTAAAGCTAGGGTCAAAAGGAATGCCCCAACTATTTAACCATGGCTCAGATTTTTGTATAAGTAAGTTTTCAACAGTGAAACGAGCAGCAGTTTCCTTGTTAAGCAAGCCACGACCCCAATTAGCTCTCTTATCAACAATAGCACCAGGTCCAGTGTTAGCAAACTCAGCAAAATAACAGGTTTTAAGGTTTTGCTCGCCATTCCAAGGAAGCCAGCCATCTGGGTGAATGAAGTCACCGATATTATTTTCCATGAAGATGCTCAATGATAACTCCTTCCATGGCCTAGCCAAGTAGGACGGAAAAGCATTCTTGTCAAGGTCAGGCTCTGCCACGATATCACAATTTTGAATCACAATTCCAGTACCCATAGTTTTTGCTGTTGTGCCATCTGCAGCTATTATGTTCTTTTGATTAGGACCGGGCTTCCTCACAACGATCTTGGATTTCTGGATCAAACACCTAGACGCGCCAAAAATGAAGTCCACTGTGCCACTGATTTCACACTCGCGATACAAATGCTTGCCTCCTTGGGCGTACAAGGTGTCTTGATAACCATGCATGGCACACTGGAAGAAGGCCGCACGATCTGACTGCACACGAAGTGCCACAGCTTGATGTCCTTCAGGACCAGCGGTGTTCTCGAATGCCATTGACTTGGCAATGAAGCCGTCACCAACAGCGGCTGCAAGCACATATATATATAATTAAATAATTAATTAATTAGTTTTTTTGTAATGTTAATTTGAGATAATTATACATATATATAACAACAAACTATCTATATATATATATACACGTACCAAAGGTGGCAGTATTCATTGTCTTCGTAGGGAAGTGCTTATTCCCAGTGACAATGGTTTTTGTAGGCCCATCACCGTACATAAGAACATTAATCTTCTTGGCGTCAACGGTAACATACTCATTATAAATGCCAGCTTTGACGTAGATAATGAATCTTCCTTGATGATCCTTTGGGTATGAATTAACAGCTTCAGTAATGGTTTTGAATTGACCACTACCATCCTGGGCAACCACAGCATTAGGATTAGGTGCTGGTTCAGCTAAGAGATTGTGATCTGCTTCAGACAACCAAGTAGGATAGCCATCTTGATCCACTTCTTGCAGCAAGAGTCGAGACGAAGCTGGTTTCGTAATCAACTCCAAGTTGAAGGCAGAAAGCAGTTTGTCCATTTTCACCACAACATCAAGTGCCACTGCAGTCATCTTTTTTACGTTGTCCAACCCGCCTTCTGCTTGTAGCTTCTCTCGCACCTTCTTCTCATTGTCTGTCACAAACCCATCATAGCATGTTTGTTGGAAAGATATTACCATGGCCAACCAGTTCCTAATGTCTTCGATTCTTGCATCAATCTCTTTAATACGATTGTCTCTAATCATAGCAACAGACGACTCTAGTTTGTGAATGGAGAGTTGCATCAATTCTTTGCAGTCCTCAATGGCCATTTTTATGCCTTCTTCATTACAGTTGCTATGTTCCATTGCCAACTTATCGCTCATGTTGAAGGCCTTTATCACCACTGCCATTGATTTTTTCACCGCCGTCCCGATGTATTCCTTTGGTTCGTCGCTTTTAATGGATCCTAGAGTGTCTTCACAGTCCTCCTGTTGGTACGAGTCTTGGCATATGGCCGTCATTGCCTTATTGTGGGAGCTCAACCCACTACCACTGTCATCACTTTTATGTGTCACCGTGAGAATAGTTCCCACGGCACAACCTACCACCAAAATGAGTGCAACTGCAGACACAAGTATTTTATTCATTTTTTTCTTTACCTCTTTTTCACTTTTTTTCCCTTTCTTTTTATCTTCTCCGACCAGCGTCAACAATGGAAAATGATCGAAGCCAATCGGAGTGAAAATGATAAAGGAGATGGTAGGTTTCCTTCCCAAGTATTGTATTAAGATGGAGGGAGAGACAAGTGGTGAACTATGAATGCATGCATTATAACCCGCGCCTTTTATACATGATTCGTGTAATCGTGTTTCTAAAATAAGGCGCTTTGACATTTTCTATCCGATCTTGATTTGTGGCTTTACTGAGCTATGCAATAAATGCACATTATTTAATGCATGGCTGCTTTTTCACATTCATTTGGAATCAACTTTACTAATCTCTTCTCTCTTTGAATGTTAAAGATAGCAAATATCTATAGGTTCCCCTCCCTCCTTGTCCCTCCAGGACATCCGATGCATGGTCCCTTCCAAAAACTCTTAATTTCGGACACGTTTTTTTTTATTTTTTTTGTCTTAATTACACAAATTATTTGACAAAATTTACTTCTGGAGTAAAGTTTTTATCATAAATATAAACTTGGAAATTAACATAAATTTATTCAATAATGCCCTATTTAATATATATCTAAATATATTTTAAAACCATTGTGGGTGGCCATTGGAACCAAGATTCCTCTATTTCTACCTCATTGGAAATGCTAAAAGAAATGCTAAAAGAAAAGCTAAAAGAGTGGAACAAAAAAGAATTTGGAGACATCTTCCATAGGAAAAACGCTTTAGTCAAGAGACTCCCAAGGTATTTCCAACGCCTTGTCTGACCACCCCAATCCCTTCCTCATTAACCTCGAAAACCAACTTTCCAAAGAGCTTTTAGAAGTCCTTTCCCAAGAAAAGGACTCAAAAGCCAGACTTGATTGGTTGAAACTAGGAGACTCAAACACCCATTTCTTCCACTCCTCGATTGTAAATAGAAGAAGGTTTAACGAGATTTTCGGATTGAAGGATAATGCTGGTAACTGGTACTTCCAACCAGATCAAGTCACCTCCATCATCCTGAATCATTTTAGGAAACTCTTCCAGAGCCATCAAGTGAACCCCATACCTAGCACAATTTTTCTTCCAGATGTTTAGATTCTTTCCCAAGTTTCTCTGGAGTCCCCCGCGAGATGTGAAGAAATTCATAATGCTCTTCACAGCTTATCTCCATATAAGGCCGCAGGAATAGATGGTTTTCAACCGGCCTTTTTTCAAAAACTATGGCAAGTGATAAGAGACTCGGGTAAAAAGGAAATATTCAACTGCTTCTCTACCTCAGAAATCCCTGAGTACGAACAAAACAATGATTTGCCTCATTCCAAAACTCCCTAGCCCCTCTGATATTGCCAACTTCAGACCAATTAGCCTATGCACAACAATGTATAAGATTGTCTCAAAAATTATTGTAAGTAGGCTAAAACCTCTTATCCCAAAAATTATTTCTTACAATCAGTGAGCTTTTGCGCCAGGAAGGAAAACAACAGATAATGTTATCATAGCTCAGGAGATCTTCTCCTCCCTAAGCAAAAGAAGGAAAGGTAAATACGGCTGGATGGCAATCAGGCTAGATCTGGAAAAAGCTTACGACAAATTAGACCGTGAATTCATCAGATCCTTACTGCTTAGATTTAATTTCCCAGGTCCTCTAATTAACCTGATTTGGAGTAGCTTATCAACTGTCACTTACAGCATCCTAATTAATGGAGGTATCTCTGATCAAATCAAACTTACTAGAGGAATTAGACAAGGAGATCCTTTGTCTTCTTTCCTTTTCATTCTTGCTGCCATGGAAATCCTAACCCAAAATCATAAACTCTGAAGTAGAGGGAAACAATTGGAAGACTGTGCGTATCAGGAACCAATGAATTTCCCATCTCCTGTTTGCAGATGATGTACTTCTTTTCTCAAGGACAGACCAGGAAAGCGTGGAGTCACTTAAAAAGTGGTTCAAATCTTTTCCTGACCACCTCGAGCTTAAACATTAAGAACCAAAAATCTGCTATCTGGTTCTCTCCAAACACCTAGAACCAAACAAAGAATTCTATTGCAGATTTCTTGGATTTCAAGGTAGTTAAGAATTTAGGAAACTACTTAGGTTTTCCCATTCAAGTATCCTATAAGAAGAAGGGCTTTAAAAATATAGTTGATAAAATGGCATCTATAATTGAACCATGGAAAGCTAAATACTTCTCTCCGATGGGAAAAACTATTCTAATAAACTTAGTCACCTTATCTATTACTACATGCAATTCCTCCTCATCCCCAAAGGAATTTGCAAGGAAATTGATAGATTAAATAATAATTTCCTTTGGGGCTCATGCTCCCCTTTGAAAAGATTACATCTCATTGGCTGGGGGAAAATATGAAATAAATATTACCCAGTTAGGAAAATTATACTTAAGAGCTTGCCAATAGGATGGGATGTGGGCCTTAATTTGCAAACCTCTCCTCCTAAAGAACCCCATCAGAGGATCTCACATTGCTCGGTGCCTACAAGTTGGGAAGGAAGTAGCTAACCAGTCCACGTGCTTCATCATCAACTAGAGGAAAACAGCAAAACTGTGGACAGATGATATCGGCCTTTTAGGTAAATTTAAAGCTTTTATCCAGGGTCCCTTCCAAAGACACGAAGAAACCATGACAATAAAAACACTAACTGATGAGAATGGTTGGTGCCTGAATGGAGATGGGATCGTTTCTCTTTTGTACTCCCTGAATCAGCCCCAAATAAGATTCTTGCTCTCCCTCTCAATGTAAACTCTCCTGCTGATGATAAGCTAGCATGGAAAGGAAATATAAATGGAACCTTTAATTCCAAACATGTTTATCTGAACATCTGCCAAAACAAATTCTATGATTGGAATGTGAAGGAAAACTGGAACTGGGTTTGGCGATTGACATGTCACAAAGGACTTAAATTCTTCTTATGAAACCTTCTGCATAATTGTTAACACTCAACCAGCGTTAACGTCACTCCAACTCAAGCTTACGATATGCCAATGCAGAAAACAATAAAATAGATAGCAAGCTACTGTTACTATAGATCACAGTAGCGTTTACAGAGAGTAATGATAAGACGAAAATGCAAAACGAAACCAGAAAACATTTCCTCCTCTTCGAGTCAGAGGGATGACTCCCAATGGCCCCACCCTTCACAATTCACCGTACCCCATCCTCTCTCCCGTCCACTCTTTTTATTCCTTTCATTCCCGTACTACTTCTCCTTAACTAACTTGCGCTACTGTTCTAGAAGCTGGACACCTCATCGTGGCTGCGTTGCCTGGCTCGCTCTTCACGTGCAATCCTTTCTCCTTGGTTTATGGGCTTTGAGTATTCTTGCATGCCGCCCATGACATAATCGTCAGCCCATCTCGGTTGTTTCCTACTTCGATTGCCACGGCCCAACGTTTGTTCTGGACATCCTGTTTGTGCATGGCTTCTATCGTCCATGTCCTTCATTGCTTCCTCCTCTTCTCTTGCTTCGCCCTGGCCTTGTTTGGTTCGTATCAATAATGGCATCCAATCGAGGAAAATTTTGCTAGATAGAGGGATCAACATCGATCCAAACTGCCCAATTTGTAGTAATGGAAAAGAGGATAGAGAACATCTGTTTGTTTTCTGTGATGAAGCAAAGAAAGTCTGGAATAAAGCAAACATTCCTTCGAATTTCAGTAGTTGTTGAAATTTTCAAGATTGGGTTCGCACAAACGCCCAAAGCTCTCTGCCTTCATCTTGATATCCCCCAAGGGACCCTTTTCATCTACCTCATCTGGCACATTTGGCTCACCTGAAACAAGAAGGTTTTTGAAGATATTAATTTCTGCCCAACTTCCACCTTCTCTGCAGCTAAGACGAGCATTTGAATACACCTATATAGCAACAGAACCCTCTGCTCACAGTAGTACCAGAACTTAGAAAATTCGATGGGAGCCTCCACAACCCCACTGGTACAAGCTTAACACCGACGGATCATGTTTGGAAGCTGAAGACAATGCAGGTCCTGATGGCTATATTGCTATTGGAGGAGTCATTAGGGACTCAAATAGAAAATGGATAAAGGGTTTTTCTAAATTCATGGGAATGGGTTCCATTTTACTAGCTGAACTTTGGGCCATTGCCAAAGGGCTAAAAATGGCTGTTGACTTAAATTGCTCCCATATTTTGGCTGACCTGATGGGTATTGAGTCCTACAGGAAATCTGGAATAGGCTAATTAACTCAGCAAATTGGCCCTTGCTGCTAGCTCTTGCTGTATCGTATACTTCTTTTTTGTACTGCATCTGTACTAAACCTTTATTTATTTAATGAATCTCTATTTACGAAAAAATATATTTTAACATATAATATATAAATTTTTTCATTTTGAATGATATGTCCAAGGAATCCTTAGTCTGTTTCGTTTTGTCTCTCGTTTGTTGTCCTTTTCTTTTCCCATGCAATCACCAAAAACAAAAAAAAGTTGAAACCCGTCCAAAATCCTGCATAAGGCTTACATTTGTTTAAAAATATTAATATTATTTCACATATATTTTAGTATTATATGTAGATTAATTGTTAAATAATACATAATTACTAATTACATATAAGTGTAAAAACTGACATATTACTCTTGAATAAATTTTAGATTTAATTTCTTATGGAAAAATCTTGAATAAAAGACTTTTTAAAAAATGTAAAACTAAAATTAATAATGTCAAATCTAAAAATTTATTCAAGAGTAATATGTCAGTTTTTCACCTAAAATTAATAAGTTTTTTACATGCCAAAAATTTTGTCTTTAAAATTTTAAATTACAATTTATTTTATCTTATAACTTAACATCGTCTAAAATATTAAAAAAAAATAATAATATAATATTATGTTTAAAAGAAAATGCTAAAACTCTAAATAAATTGTTCAAGTCATATACGAATTATCTATTCAAAAATTTAATCTTCACTTCAAATAATGATTGAGTGAGAGTGAAAATGCTAAAATTTTAAGAATATATATTATTGTTTAATGTTTAAATGTTGTCAAAATATTATTTATACTCTTAAGATTTATTATCAAATGTTATATAATTATTTTTTGTTAGTAATTTAAATAATGTTAGATCATAAGACAAAATCGATTACAATTTAAGATTTTATGAACTAAATTGAAAATCGATACAAAATTTAAAGACATAATATGTGCTTTTGTCATAAAAATATTTTAACTAAAAGGGAATATTTTTATTTGGACATGAAAAAAAAGAATATACACCATTGAAAAATTAAGATTTGCAAATATAATAATTTACATAACTCTGATCCTAAAAATATATATGTATACAAAAACAAAACCTAGTATTTTGAAATATTATCATTGTTTCTTATATATGTTAGTGCTATATATGTAGATTGACTATTAAATACTTAAAGTACTAATTACATTTTGATGAAGAAAGCTTACCTAACTCTTGAAGAATATCCTAGATTTCTTATAAACACATATTGAGTAAGAGTCTATTCTATTATATATATATATATATAACTAAAGATAATTAATGTGTCAACTGATTTAAAATAATGACCAAAAATATAATTTCAAAAAGAGAAAATAAACAACTCCTAATATTATTTTTATGCCGTGTGATGCATGCAGAGTTTGAGCAATTGCCAGATAAGTAAAATTAATAAATAATTATTAATTAAAATTTTGCTAGATGTTCTTTATTTAAAATTTATATCAATACATCAACACTAAAAGATTTGCCAATAAAGTATCAAAGGCAAGGCTAGAACGAGGAACATGAGGGAAGGAGAGAGCGCACCAGCACCTTTCTTTTTAATTAGCACCTTAAAATTGAAACTAAATAACTAAATTAGATATTAGTATCTAGAGATGTATTACCGTGTGTTTCATTTTGTTTTTGTTTTATTAGAATTAATTTATATTTAATAGATAAAGTGTATATAAACCTCTAATAAAATAAATTTATTATTTAGTCGAAAATTTATATAAATTTTTTATTTAAAATTGTAATTTTAATTTTTGAAAAGTCTATATAATTTTTAGACTAAATAATAAATTTATTGTGTTGGAGGTTTATATATACTTTTTATTTATTAACTGCTCTTGTTAGCTCGCAAAATTATTTTTCATCCAAAGCTAAATAAATATATTATATATATATTTTGAAATAAATGTATATATTTTAGAAAGATAACAATTCATACTAGTACAGGAAATATTTCTCACGAGGTTGTTTCTAGGAGTAACCCTACTTCTGTACGGAAAAAAGTACGTAAAAGAAATATTTCTCATGTGATGGCGGTGTGCTCCTCATAACCTTATTATGGATTTTTTTGTCCAAACCTCTTAGTGTGTATTGATTTAAAAAAAATAACTTTTTTTAAAAAGGTAACAAATTAACATATAACTCCCAACAAAAGCTAACATTTTTACACATTTTAGTATTTTATTTTAAAACATATATAGTTAATTAATTTGTTATTGATCTCGGGTTGATTAGAAATAATTATTATTTTAACATTTTTAAAAATTTCTTAAAAATAGATAATTATGAATATACAACTAAATAGTTGGACCCTATAAATATTTGCTATGTTTAACATTCAAAGACAGAAAGAGATTAGTAAAGTTGACTGCAAATGTACGTGAAAATTGAAGGAAGCGATTAAATAGCGGCGGATTTAAAGCATAGCTTAGGAAAGCCACAAATCAAGATTGGACCGAAAATGTAAAAGCGCCTTAATTTAGAAACATGAACCGTGTATAAAAAGCGTTATGCAGGCACTCATAATTCATCACTACTCTCTCCCTCCATCCTAACACAGTACCTGGGAAGCAAACCTACCATCCCCTTTATTATTTTCTCTCCGATTGGCTTTGATCATTCAAATCGTTGACATCGGAGAAGAAGATAAAAAGAAGGGGAAAAGAGGCAAAAATAAAAATAAAAAATAAAAAAATAATAAAAAAAAATGAATAAGGTACTTGTGCCTGCAGTTGCACTCATTCTGGTGGTGGGTTGTGCGGTGGGAACTATTCTAGTGGTGAGACATAAAAGTGATGATAGTGGTAGTGAGTTGAGCACCCACAATAAGGCAGCGACGGTCATATGCCAAGGCTCAGACCAGCAAAAGTATTGTGAAGACACTCTAGGGTCCATCAAAAGCGACGACCCAAAGGAATACATGAAGGCAACTGTGGAAAAAGCGATGGGATTGGTGATAAAGACCTTCAACATGAGCGACAAGTTAGCGGTGGAACATAGCAAGAGTGATGACGAAGGCCTGAAGATGGCAATCGATGACTGTAAAGACATGATGCAGTCTTCCATTCACTCATTAGAGGCCTCGACTGCCATGATCAGAGAAAAAGGCATTAGAGAGATCGATGACAGAATTGAAGAAGTCCGAAATTGGTTGGCCATGGTGGTGGCGTTCCAACAAACATGTTATGACGGGTTTGAGACAGATAGTGAGAAAAAGGTGCGAGAGACGCTGCAAACAGATGGTGAGTTGGACGAAGTGCTGAAAATGACTGCTGTGGCACTTGATGTTGTGGCCAAAATGGACCAACTGCTTTCTGCCTTCAACTTGGAGTTGACTGCAAAACAAGCTTCGTCTCGCCGCTTGCTGCAAGAAGTGGATCAAGATGGCTATCCTACTTGGTTGTCCCAAGCTGATCGCAAGCTCTTGGCTAACCCAGCGCCTAAACCCAATGCTGTGGTTGCCCAAGATGGCAGTGGCCAATTCAAAACCATTACTGAAGCTGTTAATTCCTACCCAAAGAATCATCAAGGCAGATTCATCATATACGTCAAAGCTGGCATTTATAGGGAGCAAGTTCTCATTGATAGCAAGAAGAATAATGTTCTTATATACGGTGATGGCCCTACAAAAACCATTGTCACTGGAAATAAGCACTTCCCCGTGAAGACCGTGGATACTGCCACCTTTGGTACGTATATATGTAGTTTGTTCTTATATATATGTATATGTGTGTGTGTGTGTTTATGTATAAGTATAATATAATTAATTTCAAATTAACATTACAAAGTCAGAAAGAAAGAAACTAATTATATATATGTGTGTGTGTGTGTGTATTTTGTGTGCAGCCGCTCTTGGTGACAACTTCATTGCCAAGTCAATGGCATTCGAGAACACCGCTGGTCCTGAAGGACATCAAGCTGTGGCACTTCGTCTGCAATCACCTCATGCAGTCGTCTTCCAGTGTGCCATGCATGGTTACCAAGACACCTTGTACGCCCACTCAGGCATGCATTTGTATCGCGAGTGTGAAATCAGTGGCACAGTGGACTTCATTTTTGGCGCGTCTAGGTGTTTGATCCAGAAATCCAAGATCGTTGTGAGGAAGCCCGGTCCTAATCAGAAGAACATAATAGCTGCAGATGGCACAAAAGTGCCGACTGCAGGAACTGGAATTGTGATTCAGAATTGTGACATCGTGGCAGAGCCTGGCCTTGACAAGAATATCTTTCCGTCCTACTTGGCTAGGCCATGGAAGGAGTATTCACTTGCCATCTTCATGGAAAATAATATTGGTGATTTCATTCACCCAGATGGCTGGCTTCCTTGGAATTTGGAGGAAAACCTTAAAACATGTTACTTTGCTGAGTTTGCCAACGCTGGACCTGGGGCTATTGCTGATAAGAGGGTCAAGTGGGGTCGTGGCTTGCTTAACAAGGCATCCGCTGCTCGTTTCACTGCTGATCAATTACTTAATCATAAAGCTGAGCCATGGCTAGTTAACTCGGGCATTCCTTTCGACCCTAGCTTTACCAAAGCTTAAAGACGCAACATTATTGAATTTCAACCCCTACTTTTTAGAACACCTCCTGTGATATTGCAAATTCCTTAACTAGTTCATTTCTTTTTTAATTCGTTTTCTCGGTGTATTAATGCTTGGAGAAGGGATTGTAGTCAAGTCACCAAAATCTTACGCGGATGAGTTTACTGTAGGCAAAAAGTTGGAACTAATGAAAAAATGAAATGAAATGAAAACTTGCAACTCCCGGCAGTACACACCACACTAATATAATATATTTTTTCATTTTATATTTAATTAATTATATATTTGAGATCGATTGCTCATTTTTATATCGTTTTTAATTTACATTAAAAAAACGTTGTTGATATTAGATTAATAACTTTTATAAGTTAAGCTTGCTAGCATCACTAGTTAATTTTATTTATTTTGAAATTTATAAAGGTCAAATTCTATTTCTTACAAAATTACTCTATTTCTCTAATTAATCACATGGCTCAAACAACAAACTATCCAAAATTTCCTAATAAATTAAAAATACGCACATATATATATATATATATTATCTTAAAAAATTTGTCTTTTTTAGTAATCTAAGAGTTAGAAGTATACAAATTGATCAAACAGAAATTTTTTTCAAATATTGATTAAAGTGTTTTTTAATTGAATTCACAAAACAAAAATTGATTTTCTCTCACAATATTTTTTTTAAAACCCTCTTTAAAAATAAGTCATTACAAAATAAGTAAATTTTAGAAGTTTAGCCGAACAAGCCACTTCATAAGTTGTAGAGTTTTATTTACCTTTAAATACTTTTTTTTACAAATGAAATGTTAAGAAAAATAACATAAGATCCAATAAATTTGTATTTTGCAAAATTATTTAACAAGTACTTTTCTTATTGCCAAAGAAACAACTTGAGTTTAACAAATTTTTTTAAATGTGTATTTTATTGTTAAATTACAAAAAAAAATGTAGTTTAAAAAGTTAAAAATAATTATGATAATTAATAATTTGTATTGGGATTACAATTGCTTCTAAGTTTTTTACTTCTTTCTTGAAAAGTAGCTTTTGCTAATACTAAAAAACCTAATTTTTAAATAAATTTGGACAAGCACGCTTTTTTCAAAATAAATATTTAAAAAAATAATACCAAAAGCTGCAATAGGGTAGATTGAATTTGGATAGTATAACAAATACCCCAACCCATAATGTGTCGGTATATCAATCAATTTAAAGAATTAAAAAAACAAAGTCGCGCAAAAAAGTTTATATGCTGTAAATTATATAAATATTTTTTAAAATATTTTATTATTTGTTGTAACTATATATATACAAAGTATATTAATTTCTGTAAATGAGTGTTAATTTATAATATTTATTTATTTATTTTCCAAATGAAAGAATTAGAGCCTAGAAGTTGGGTATATATTTTAGGAATTGGAAGAAAAACTTTTATTAAAAAATATATTTTGTAGGGTGCATATTCCTAAAAAAAAATGTAAATAGATAATTTTTTGGCCAAAGAAAAAAATATATTAAAAAAAAAAGATCCCTATGCCTGTTATTTTTATTTTTTCTTGGTAATGACCCGTATGACTCCTGTTGTTCTTGGCAATAACATTTGACTCCTATTTTGATTGACTCTTTAATTATGAATTTGTTAGATTTCCGTAAAATAATTTATTGTCGTATATATATAAATTTTCGATTAATGCCAACTCAACTTCTTATAGAACCCAACTGATTTTTCTTTTCGAATGGATCATTAATTAAAAATTAGTATATTTTTATATAATATGAGAGAGATACAAAAATATAATCTATAATTTATTAAAAATTAATTTTTTATTTTTTTTATCTCTAATCTAATTATAAAAAATAAATACAGAATATTCAAAATCTTTTTGCCTTAAACGTGAAGAAATTGAATGAACCTAATGAGTGTGCACTGAAGGGGTGCCTTATAAATTGCGTGCTCTCTCATGTTTTGACTTCTAGTCTATTAACTTCTACCCCTCCAACTCAGCAGACCACGGTACCTGCAAAAATGAAAAAGCCACGTTACGCCTTTAATTTTTGCACAAATGCGCGATAATTTTGGAAAGATTTTAAAAAATGTAAATTTGAAAAAAATACTCAAATTAAATAAAAGTCACAATATACGATTAGAAAGTATTATATAGTTTAGAAATTAAATAAAAGTCACAATACTCAAAAAATACTTTGAAGTTCCTAGTTTGTTGAATTTCTTTTAATCTGCACGATTTGTTGATTTAACGTGAATCCATGTGTCACGTCTTGGAAAGAGATTTGAAAATACCATTTTATTTATTGAAAACGCTATGTTTTTACTCCAAAATTTTGGCTTCTGTAAAACGTTGATAGAATGTGTTGCTGCGTTTTAACACTTTTTTTTTTGTATTTTTTGTACAAAATTATACAGATAAAAAAAATACAAAGAACGTATGTTTTGAAAATATATACATACATACATATATATATATATATATATATATACATATAGCATCAAAGTTGCATCTATCATGTTCTTATTGTTTGAGAGAAGGAAAAATGGTGCAGTAGAGTTTTAGAATCAAGAGGACATGTGGTGGAGGATTCCCTAAACCTAGTAACAGCGTTAAAGTTAATTAATCCTCTCATCTTGTTAAATATGTATAAATAAGTAATTAGTTATATGTATCAGTTATATGTACGCGTTAAAGTTAAACAAATGCATATTTTGTTAAATAGGCCCTACTCTCATCTTGTCTTTCAAAGTGTTCAGAAATATATATGAAAACCTCTCATATTTATAGAAAATATATATAATATAGTGAAAAAAGGAGAAGGTAATTAATTATATTTAAAGCTTGCTTAGAATTATTGTCAATTTTTTACTTATCGTGAAACAATTTTGTTTTTTAAATATTAGTTTCATAAGAGACGCTCTAAGAGATAAGCAATTATTTGACAAAATCAATTAATAAGTAATCAACATATATTATCCTGTTTGAAAAATAATTAAACAAATATTTTTTGTTATCAAATTATTAATAGAATATATTTAAGAGAGTAGATAAAAAATTAGAGGGAATTAATGATTTCAATTATGGGGCAGAATTTTGAATTTTTGATAAGTAATTAATTTATATTGTGTTTCATAAATATGTGAAAGTACTTTTTTTTTAATCAAATGACTAATAGTATAAATTTAATAGGGTAGGTAAAAATAAATATTATAGGCAATTAATGAGATTTAAAGTTTATCTGAAATTATCACTCATTTTTGCTTATTTTATAAATTTTTTTTAAATTAGTTTCGTAAGAGGCACTCTAATAGAAAAGTAATTTTTTTAAAAAAACCATTTAATAAGTAATTTTACTAATATTATTGTATTTAAACAATATATTAAAAGCACTTATTTTTTCACTATCAAATTAGCAGGTAAGAATAGTTAGAGGTAATTGATAATATCAATATTTTTAGGCTTTTGTAGGGATACATCAATATTGTTTTTAATATTTTTAAAATTGTCTCTTTCCTAACTCAATCTATAAATTTATATTACTTTTTTTTTTTTGTGGAACTAACAATTGGCTAAAATTATTAGCGAATTGTGCAAATAAATGAGTAATTTACTATTAACAATAGCAAATTATTTGTTGGTCAAAATTTTGATCGGCTAGCAACTAACTATTAGTAATATGACATATTGTCATACATTATTTTTTTTATTCTTTTATATATTGAATATATATTGTGTGGGTTCAAGTTAGGAAGAAAGAACAAAATACACTAAAATATAATAATAACATGTTAAATCAATTTCATTAATGAGACTATTATTATTAAATCATAATTTAGTTCTCTTCTAAAAATAACTTGATCAGTTAGCAATTTACATTTTTGACTAGCTAATAATTTGCAAATAGTAATATTGTCATTTACAGTATAGTTTTTTTTTTTAATCTTTTACCTGTTAGTTATATATTGTGTGGGTTTAAATTAAAAAGACAAAATAAAATACACTAAAAATATAACAATAGCATGTTAAATCAATTTTGTTAATGTGACTATATATTATTATTAAATTATCGTTAATATGACTATTATTAATTATTGTTATATTTTAATGATAATTTAAATTATCCTTAGAAGATAACTAAATTATGATAATTTAATAATAATATTCATATTAAAAAAAATTATTTAACATTTATTATTATATTTTAGTGTATTTATTTTGTATTTTCTAACTTGAACCCACGCAATATATATTTAACATGTAACAGAATGAAAAAAACAAAATAACTATAATGTATGACAATATCGATATCACTAACAGCGAATTGTCAATATCGATTTGTTCATGAATTCTGTGCAGTATTAGCGAATTGTTAGTTATACAAAAAAAGTGGTATAAATATGTAGATTGAGTTAGAAAATAAATAATTTTAAAAATATAAAAAATTGATATATTCATACAAAAGCTAAAATTTTTATTTCATTTGAATAATTAGATCAGTAACTAAGGCTTACTCCAAAAATGTTTAATAAAAAAGAAACTGTAGTTAATTAAGTATTTATTAAATTGTAAGAGTATCTTATGAAATACAATTTCTAAAATAATATTAAATTCATTAAACCAATACTAACAAATACATATTAGCTAGTTTCTTTAATTTATTTGATATAATATTACACAATTTAATTAATTTTTATTAATGAAATTAATATTTTATATAATATATATTTATTTTAAAATAGTAAAACTATTTATTTATTTTCACTGTTAGATTAAATTTTAATATAAATTTAATCATATTATTATTATATTAAAAATATAATCATAATATTTTACGTAGAAGTCAGGAGCAAGTCAGATCATTCGAGGAAGATAACCCAAATCCTTGGATGAGTTGAGAAATGGAGGGCGATGAAGCCAGGCTGTTGCTGGGTTTCGCGCCAAATTCACGTCCCACGCCCTCTGAGGTACTTAAAATTCGTATACCTCTTCTTCGAATCTCTTTTTATCCAACGATTTCACTGCTGCCGGGTTATGATTGTGTGATTCATAGAACATTAGGGGTTTGGGTTCTTTTAATGCGACTGCCGAATCAAATTGACTCGTTTATGAACTCAATTTCAAGTTTTATGTTCAATCCGATTTTCATTTGAAGTTTTGTCCAAGTTGCCTTGCTCATTAGCTCTGAGCTTCGTTTTCCTATAGGGCTGATTCAAATTGAGGACTTACAATTTTTGAAAAAATTGCCACTACTTATCGTAGCTCGTAAGTGTTACGGCCTAGTCTTGCATTTGGATTATCAACAGATACTTAGCCGGTTGCTGCTGGCGTTCTAATTTTGACTCTATTTATTGTTTAGGTTAAAGCAGCTTACAGAAAGAAGATATGGGAGTCTCATCCTGACCTATTTCCAGCCCATGAAAAGCCTCATGCAGAATCCAGATTCAAACTGGTAGCTATTTAGTTTATTAACATAATTCATGTCGTGGCACATTCATATATGAGCTTTTCCTTTCATATATCATCCCGGTATAGTGATATTGTCCCGTGCTGGCTCTAATATTAGATTATGCGAATCAATAGTTGGGTGGGTGATAGAGTTGGAATTGGAAGGGGACACTTAAGGCCGGCTTATGGCAGTAAATCATTTATCTTTATAAAATACTCATTATTGACTACTTACATGACTGTTTGTCTGTTTGATTTTGGAGAGACATATTTCTTGACAATGTCTTTTCTCGAACCATGTTATGAATGACGACAACAATCCCATATCTGATTTGATGTTTATAATGAGGCAGTAAACGCAGTATGATATGATTCTTCAATTATGGAAACTAATTCTCATTAATTAAAATAACTTAACCTCTGCTTGGCCTTCCTTTTCTTCCCCTACTTATCCTTTCCTTGGCCTTGATTTTAATTTGTGCTATTTTGGTGTAAGAGTTGGTTCCCCTGAAGAGGGGAAGGCATTTCCTTAGTGAGGAGCTGTATATTATCTTCCATTCGTAAGTGTTGCACACTTAAAAAACAATAATGGGACTTTATCCTTGTCAGCTGCTGATTGACTCACAAAGCATATGATATTTACTCATCCTTGGAAGGAGTAACTAAATTTTATGTTCTGTTGCAGATTTCAGAAGCTTACACATGCCTGTTGTCTGGTAATTCCCCTGACCCTTTGTATAAAGTATTACTAGATGTCATAGTCTTCAAATTCCTAAAGGGGCTACAGATATTACTGAAGAGACTTAATGTGGATCGGTTAATGCATAGTTTTTATAAATCACTAGACTGTTACTTTTCTGATTTCGGTATGAAATGTTAATCAATGTCTGAACTCTTCATCACCCCACCATGCCTTGGAATAAGAAAACTATTCTATCTTTTCCAAAAGGTGACCCATGTTCTAAATGAATTCTCTGTTTGAGTAGATAAAGATTATAAACAAAGGTCTTTGCCTTTGTATTGTCAGTGTGACAGTGCCACTTTATATACTTGTGTCCTTGATATTCGAGGACGGATCAGCATTTCTAGGCATTTTCATGCTTGAATTCGAATCATAAATATGATCAAATTGCAGGAACTGGAACTGACCATTAAGAAATTAGAAATATGCATATTTTAATATATTTCATGAGTTTGCCATTGTCCAGACTTTCTTACATAATTTAAATCTTCCCTGTTGTTGTTCTAGTACTCTGTGGTATAATAGACACTTTTTACCATTCTTTTCCTTTTATCTCGTTAGCTGCTGGTGTTGGTGACCAGGCGATGAGTTGCCTACGGCAACAAGAAGGGTCCTTAAGTTACGAAGTTAGACAAGCTTCCCTTACAGATGTCAGGAAGTTTGGAAGATGATATTGAGTTTATAGGAATAGGCATGACCATTTCTCTGACAGATGGAATAATAGGAATGCTCATTGCCCTTTTGAAAGGACCTCTGTGCATTCCTAATCAATCCTACTGCTAAAAGGGTTTGGCAACAATAAGAACTATATATTTATACATATATCTATACTATACTAATATTTGTTCCAATGAAAGTGCTGAATACAATTCCTATTACAGATGGGAGAGGAGAAGTTCTTAGTTCCGGTAAATTTCTTTTGTAATTCCTTCTGGTGGTTTACTATTGTTTCAGTTCATTTTTTTTTTATTTGGCTTATATTTTAAATGCAACATAATTGCTGTTTAGTTGAATATTCAAGAGTTGTGAGAACTGGAGTCCCGAGGGTTCATGCAGGCAGGAAAAATCATGCTTTCATTAAAGTGCCCTTCGTTTTAATTATTCTGGGAACAATCGCACTTGGAGGTTTAAATGCTGCAAGGTGATTAATAATCTCAACCTTGCAGCTGGTTATTTCTCATTTTGTTTTCATATACAAACGGAGTATTGGACTATACAAAATGCTGATTTATAGTCTCTGTTCTGCAGGGCTTACAAAAAGCAAAAGGAGGAATACCCTTCGCACAACCCATTTCTTCCTTGACGACAAACTCCAAAGTTGAATAGAGCCAGTAAATTAATCTTATTTTTCTTGAAATAATATTTTGTTGTAATTTTTAAGAATGATAATATATGTTGGATTCTAAAATTAACTACAAAAAAAAAAAATGTTGGATTCTCAGAATGTAGCAGAATTATATTTGAGACACTTTTATTCACTAACCAATGGTATTCCTATTTCAGAGATCCAAGAAACTCCAGAAAGTCTAAACTTCAATTATTCACTTAATATCTCTATTCTCTTCTTCTGTTTATAACAGATTAACCGTCCCCTCTAACAGAATTTCCAAAAAGACTATCTCGCCCTTCTTATACAGTACATTGGCTCACATGTTCTGCACTGTGGGTTGGTCCCCTGCGCAATTTATGGTTTGTCCTTTACATTTAGAAAGTCAGCAGCTTTGTTAGTCTCTCGTCTAAATTCTAGGCTTTGCAACATATTCTGGGCTTGCAGCTCATCGAGTATCTCATTAGTTGTATGCGTAGTAGTATATATCGGGAAATTGAAACTTCTTTGGAATTGTATTTTCACGCATAGCACATGCTCATTTGTTGGGGCCATTGTGTTCCTGTGGTCTGGATGATCTGCCCCTGCCAGTTATTACAATAATTCGACCAGAATATTCTCGTGAACTCGTGAAGTGTGAAGCTTGTTGGACTTCACCACTAATCCTAACTTGATCAACGCTGACTCTTGCAATGGGTTCACGACAACGCTGTTTGTGACAAAGTTTAACCATATTAGGCCAAACATTGACATTTTCTTCATATGTATACTCGGTGGTGTTGGAAGCCGAGAAACAACACTACTCTCAGGATGGGTGGCTTGATCGTTGTGGATACTAGCAAGATTATGTCTACCAACAACCCTAGTTTTGGTGAACCCTGAATAGTACGTTTAACGGAGCAAACCCATATGTGGCACGTTGAGGATCAAGTCTGTTAAGTCCTATTATATAATCCGGGGCGAGGTAGGATGGGTTGGTTGATCTGGTTTTACCGAACACACTAACATGCTCAGCTAGCTTGGTGCTTCTGTAGTTGATCTTAATAATAGAAGTGAAACATTTTGTGTAGAAAAGTAAGGCGAAATTTTAAAATATTGATAAATAAAAGCGCATTGAGCTTTAGAAAACTTAGAAAATCTTAGAGAGCACTGGGGAGTTTTAAGAGTTCAAGAGCATACACGAATTCAACTAGTCTGTGTGTTTTGTATGTGTCTATGTCTCTCTCCGATGTGTCTCTAAGCTTCTAATTTGTGTTTCTTTAAATCTTAGTGAGAGATAGAAATAGTTAGTTATTGATTAAGTGGATTATGTCTAAAAATGTGAATAACTATGCACATTCAATACATGGGTAGTGAAAATAAGTAGTGGTTTACAATACAAAAAGTGAGAATTCATAGGTAATTATGCATGTAGAAGTTACGTAGATGTGAACTTTGGTGTTATTTAGTGGTGATGTGTCTTAGTGGAGTAGTGCTAGCTCCAAGGAGTAGTCAAAACTAAACCATTATTTAATTTATTTAGAGTTATGTTTAGAAAATCTTAGAGAGCACTGGGGAGTTTTAAGAGTTCAAGAGCATACACGAATTCAACTAGTCTGTGTGTTTTGTATGTGTCTATGTCTCTCTCCGATGTGTCTCTAAGCTTCTAATTTGTGTTTCTTTAAATCTTAGTGAGAGATAGAAATAGTTAGTTATTGATTAAGTGGATTATGTCTAAAAATGTGAATAACTATGCACATTCAATACATGGGTAGTGAAAATAAGTAGTGGTTTACAATACAAAAAGTGAGAATTCATAGGTAATTATGCATGTAGAAGTTACGTAGATGTGAACTTTGGTGTTATTTAGTGGTGATGTGTCTTAGTGGAGTTGTGCTAGCTCCAAGGAGTAGTCAAAACTAAACCATTATTTAATTTATTTAGAGTTATGTCTTAACAAGAAGTTACTTACTTTAATCTTACTAAATTGCTTCTCAAGACTATTCCCAAAGAATTAAGATAAGAACAACTTTTGAAATATTCCCAATTTTTCCGCAACATCATTTAGCTTGTCCCAGATCTATTCCAAGAGCATTACTTCCTTGCAAAAATCTTTGCGTAATTTTTTTTAGATCAGCACTATGTTATATTTCTTGAAAGATGTAGGGTAAAATACTTCATTGTCCAAATGATAGATTTATTAGGATTCTTGTTTATTAAGAGATTTATTATTAAAGATTTGTTTAAGAATGAGAAGTGAAAGAGAAGGAATTAGAGAAAAAGGAAAGGCAAAAAAAAGAAAAAGTTTAATAATAATTTATTTTTTTATTATTTGAATTTTTTAAAATTTTTAATTTAAAATAAATAAAAAATAGTTAAGGATTAATAAAAAATTCTTTAATTTTTTTTAATTTAAAAATCTAAATAAGGAAAAGGTTTTAAAATTTTTCTCTCTTCCCTTTCTCTCAGTACTCTTCAATCCAAACACATAATAACAATTACATTAACACTACACGTCAAAGACTGTAAAATATTAAAAAGACTAAAACATGATTGTCTTGGCCTTGTGACAAAGAGCCTTACACTAGGCAAAGATATCACATAGCTGTACATCTAAGATCTCTCCGAAGGATCGGCTTAGATAGTGCTCTAAAGGAGACAATTTCGATTATCTTAGTTGATCTTAAGGGGAACAACTAGAGCTAGGGCTCCACGATCGCAACTTCTTTCATTTTTGTTATTGAACGCTACATTTTGATGCTATATGCCACATCGGTTGAATCATATAAGCACTTAATGACCACGTTAACAATTGCCTTAACTTGGGTTAATAACTCTAACAATGAATGGCTTTAATTGGAACCAAATCTCTGAAAAATAAAATTAAAATGCTTTATCTTTAAAATTAAATTGAGAGAAAAATCCACTTTTAAAGACTACAAATTTACTCCAAAATATTATGAATTATTGTAAAAACTTCAAATTTAAGGGAAAATGAAATAAAGTATTGTTTTCAAAAAATTTTGAAGTCCACAAACGAAGCTCAATGACCAAACAAGTCTTTGTTCATATACAAGACTTCAATCTTCATTGAACTTATACTTCAGCGGATTTCTTCAATCCTCATATCCGGCCTTTTTTTTTTGTCAAGCCTTCAATCTTGGGTCCTGATTCAATTCCTAACTAGGTTAAGTAGAAGCAAGTCGGTCCACCTCAAAAATGGACAGTTCGACCAAACTCTCAAGGCATACATATAATCGGAGTTAACTAGGGTAGATTGAATTTGGATGGTATAACACGTACCCCAACCCATAATGTGTCGGTATATTAATCAATTTAAAGAATTACAAAAATAAAGTCGGGCAAAAAAGTTTATATGCTATAAATTATATAAATATTTTTTTATTTGTTGTAACGCATATAAAGACTAAAGATCTTAGGTTAAAATTCAAATAGTTTATTTTTATTCAAGGTATGGCTTACTATAACAAACCCTCTTTTAGGGTATTAAAGCGGTCAAAGCTTTGCTATGAAATAGAATATTTTGTTTGAATTTAGCTTTGTCCCAAGCAATCAATATATACATATTAGCATACTTAAGAAGGATCATAGAGACTAATATTTTTTGATAAACCTTTGTTTTCTTTTTCTTCTTAAAACAATTCTTTGCAAAGTGTCCCTTTTTTTCACAAATATAGCATTTATCAGAAGACTTCTTTCTGGATGATTTTCTTCTGAAGAATCTATTATGGGATCTTTAGTATACTGCCTTGGATATTTGAAATAGTATTTTTTCTTTCTCAGATACTTTGGAGAGCATTGGCAGTCTTTTTTCCTGCACTTAATCTACAAATAGGATTTGTTGCAAACCTTGCTGAGTTTTGGATTTTGTTTCATCAATTGGAACAAAAATCTGTGTTGTTCACAAAGCTTATCTATTGTCGATAAGGCCAACTAATAGATTTCTCAAAGAGTTATCTGAGAGAGTTCTCTGTTGAGGGCATTGAGTGTTCTTTGAAGCTCAGGCTGTATCTCATTAAGAAGAGAAGCAATGAATGCTTGCTTTAGACTTGGCTAATCATGTCCCCCTAACATATAGAATTTTTTGTTCATTTGTTCATAATGCTTTTCGAAGTCTTTCTTTTTTAAAGAGCAACACTTCATTTGGAAGTATTCTTGTCTGGCTTGTTTCTTAACTTGTTGATAATCTCTTAAAAAAGTTTGATGAAGGAAACCAAGGTATTCAGCTGGACTAGGAAGCTAGATAAGTTGCAGTTGTCTGTATTCTCCAAGTCTGAGGAACCATTCTCTCAAAGTTCCTGTTAATCTGGAGAAAAATTCTCTTAATATACTACTTAATTCAGCATGATCTTTAATGAGCTGCAAGTCTAGCCATGCCTTAAACTCAAGAAATCTGTCTCTTTATTTTTCTGAAGGGATATCATCAATGGTAAACCATATACCATTAATAGGTTTTGAAAAATGGATATGCTGCGTTGGCTGGCTATGAGATGTCTCAGCTTCTTCTTCATCAGGGTCATCTACCTTAGGTTCTTCTGAGTATTCGGTTCTTTCTTCAGGATTCATCATAAGAATTGCAGTGATATCAGCAGTCTGATCATAAGACATGAGACTTTCTGAAGAACCTGTGACAGACTCATCAAGAGATTGTATAATGGAAGCATCAGATTCAATATTATTTGAAGGACAGGATTGAAGAAAGTTGATGGCTGGTTGTTTATCTTTTTGGTCTTTAGTAGATTTTTCAGAAGGGGATGGTCTTTCTGGTGATTGAAATTGGATTTCAAGTGAGGAGACAGGAGGTAGTAAAGATTTTGGAATAAAGGATGAGGGAATAAAAGAAGAGGGGTTCCCATAAAGTGGTCTTTGTGGAGGTCTAAGTTTTCTTTGAAGGGGTTGAGCAGAGGTTCTGGGTTGAATTTTTTTGAAAATATCAGAGGTCATTTGGTAGTATTTGGAGTAGTCTGTAAGGGAAGGGTAGGAGTATCTGGGTTGAGAAGGATAAGGTAGAGATAAGATGGATGAAGGCAAATAGCTTCCATAGATCGTCTCATTTTCTTGTTTCTTAACCATGTCTGTTTCAATCTACTGAACTTGGCTTTTTAATTGTTTGAGTTCCATTTCTTTGTTAATAAAGGCTGGATTATAAAAATCAGTTGCAGAGAACTGTCTCAACTCAGAATCAAGCTTGTAAATCTTACTTTTAAGATAATCATATAACTGATGGATCTGGGCAGAACATTCATCTACTTTAGAGTGTAGATGCTGAGTTGATGTGGATAGATGGTCAAGCTTTGTATATATCCTATTTAAAACATTGTTTTGTGCTCTGGCATTTTGGCTTTGCCAATTGAGAACCTCCTTGGTAGGATTCAACGTTATAGATCCAGTAGGTGAAACCTCTGTTGTAGAGACAAAAGGTTGGGCAGGAATCCTTCCCATAGAATCTACTTTCCTTTGGGAGTAAAGAATTTTTCTCTTTGAATTTCTGCCTTCAAAGTATGGATCTTTGTTTCATGTTTTAATCTTTGTGCTCAAAGTAACTCATCAGCTTTTACTATTTTTGTACTAGCTTTTAAGCGGGCAGAGATCGGAGCGGTCTTCCATTTCTCAATAAAAGAACAAGAAGAACAAAAGGAGTCTTGATCTAGGTCATCTTTACGAGGCTGATGATGAGAACAACATCCTTTCCTTGTTAGCCTTTCAGTAGACTGGGAGAGCTATGGTTCTGTATCCATAAAGCAGTCACGATCTTCAGTACACATAGAGGGATCAACATCCCAAACAAAGTTTCCATTTACATGAGACACATAAGAAATAGAAGCATTAGGATAGATCAAGTGAATTGGCAGTTTTTCTCTTCTGTGCTTTCTTTTCATTTCATTAGTAACCATAATAACCTAAGAGTCAGGATTATGGATAGGCTTCATTATGTTGATTATGGAAGAGAAAACAGAACTTATAGATGATGAGAATGGTGATTCTACTGAAATAGTCGAGTCAAAAGGTATTGATCTTTTGAAGACTGTCTTAACACTTCCATTTGATTGGGTAAATAAGACAGAGGCAGTAGCTGCAAATCACAAGCATAATCTTGTAGTCTATAGATCATTTGGTGATAAAGTGTTGTAACTATAGCTCTAGGCTTTTGTTTATGGTCCTTGATCTGGATCTGGACTTGTAATCTGTTTGGCAAATATGGATCAGCCAAACTAACAACAAAATCTGGAAAAATGGTAAACATGGTAGTTCCTGCATTCATAGAGGTAATCATAACTCCAAAAAGAGCTTTGGAGTACTCAATGTAGTTGGTATCAACAATCCCAACTTTTGCAATAATAGGATTTCCTTTTCTGCCATGATAGGTTAAAGCAAGACGGATGGCATCATAATGAAAATGGGTATAACCTTTCTTTTGCCAAAGGCAAATAAGATCTGGAGAGATGTGCAAGGGATAGTAAAGTTCTTCTTCCGTAGCTAGAATAGAACTCTGGTTTAACTTAGTGCCTTGTACATATTCTCGAATAGGAAGAGAAGGTCCAGAAATGATGGATCAGATTCTTTGAGAAGTGGCTACAGGAGGACGATGATAATATCCATAAGGATTAAGGATGAAAGGAATTTCTCAAATGTTTAGAGGATCTTCTAGATGGATAATTTTTATAAGGTTATCTATATGATTAGAAAGGGTAAATTTATAAGATTCAAGAATTGAGAAAGAATCTAGGGATGAGAAAGAAAAAGATCGTTGAACAATATCATTTTGAGATTCCATGGTTAAAGAAGGTTTCTTCCTTACTCTCAAACTTTAATAAGATAGATAACTACTTCTTTCATTAAAGCATGTAAGGCTCTGATACGATTCTAGGGCTAGCGAAACACATATAAAGACTAAAGATCTTAGGCTAAAATTCAAATAACCTATTTATGTTTAAGATATGATCGATCATAACAAATCCTTTTTTAGGGTATCGAAGCGGTTAAGACCCTACTATAAAATAAAATATTTTGCTTGAATTTAATTTTGTCTCAAGCAATTAATATATGCATCTATATATATTTTTGGAATTGGAAAAAAAACCTTTATTAAAAGGATATGTTTTGTAGGGTGCATATTCCTAAAAAAAATATGTAAATAGATAAATTTTTGGCCAAAGAAATAAATATATTAAAAAACAAAGATCCCTATGCCTGTTCCATTTGACTCCTATTTTGATTGACACTTTAATTATGAATTTGTTAGATTTTCGTAAAATAATTTATTGTCGTATATATATAAATTTTCAAGTAATGCCAGCTCAACGTCTTAAAGAACCCACCCTATTTTTCTTTTGGAATGGATCATTAATTAAAAATTAGTATATTTTTATGTAATATTAGAAAGATAAAAAATATAGTTTATAATTTATTAAAAATTAATTTTTTTATTTTTATATCTATTCTAGTTATAAAAAATAAATACAGGATATTCAAAATCTTTTTGTCTTAAACGAGAAGAAATTGAATGAACCTAATGAGTGTGCACTGAAAGGGTGCCTTAAATTGCGTGCTCTCTCATGGTTTGACTTCTAGTCTATTAACTTCTCTCCCTCCAACTCAACAGACAAGGGTACCTGCAAAAATGAAAAAGCTACGTTGCACCTTTAATTTATGCACAAATGCGCGCAAATTTTGGTAAGATTTTAAAAAATGTAAATTTGAAAAAAATACTCAAATTAAATAAAAGTCACAATATAAGATTAGAAAGTATTATATAGATTATAAATTAAATAAAAGTCACAAAACTCAAAAAATACTTTGAAGTTCCTAGTTTGTTGAATTTCTTTTAATATGCACGATTTGTTGATTTAACGTGAATCCATGTGTCACGTTTTGTAAAAAAATTTAAAACATACCATTTTATTTGTTGAAAACGTTATGTTTTTACTCTAAAATTTTGGCTTCTGTAAAATGTTGATAGAATGTGTTGCTACGTTTTAACACTTTTTTTGTATTTTTTGTACAAAATTATACAGATAAAAAAATATATAAAGAAAGTATGTTTTGAAAAAATATATATATATATAGCATCAAAGTTGCATCTATCATGTTCTTATTGTTTGAGAGAATGAAAAATGGTGCAGTAGAGTTTTAGAATCAAGAGGACATGCGGTGGAGGATTCCCTAAACCTAGTAACAACATGGTAACGCCACCATGGATGCAGTTTCATATGAGTAGGTAGATAAGTTTATGTATGTATTTATTATGTATATGATAATGAGTGTTGCAACAATCAACAATAATATGTATCAGTTATATGTACGCGTTAAAGTTAAACAAATGCATATTTTGTTAAATAGGCTTTACTCTCATCTTGTCTTTCAAAGTGTTCAGAAATATATATGAAAACCTCTCATATTTATAGAAAATATATATAATATAGTGAAAAAAGGAGAAGGTAATTAATTATGTTTAACGCTTGCTTAGAATTATTGTCAATTTTTTACTTATCGTCAAACAATTTTTTTAAAATATTAGTTTCATAAGAGACACTCCAAGAGATAAGCAATTATTTGACAAAATCAATTAATAAGTAATCAACATATATTATCCTGTTTGGAAAATAATTAAACAAATATTTTTTGTTATCAAATTATTAATAGCATATATTTAAGAGAGTAGATAAAAAATTAGAGGGAATTAATGATTTTCAATTGGGGCAGAATTTTGAATTTTTGATAAGTAATTAAAAGAAAGGGAAAAGCTGTAATGCCCTTTTCTTTATCTATAATGCCTTTTTCTTTAATCTAATTACATGCTTTCACGAAAAAAAAAAAAAAAGAGAGAGGAAAAACTGTGGAATTGTTGGCCGCAAAATGCATTTCCATCAGCGTTTTGCAGAAGTCCAAATTTTAGGGTCAAAACGCAGCGTTTTCAATAAATAAAATAGTATATTTTAAATTTTTTTACAAGACGTGACATGAATTCGCGTTTAAGCAATAAACGAAGCAAATTAAAGAAACCTCAATAAACTTGACGGTTACAGAAATTTCAGAAGATTGGCCCTCCTCTTCCTCCAACTCATAAGACAACGGTACATGCAAAAATGAAAAAGCTACATTACGCCTTTAACTTATGCACAAACGCGCAATAATTTTGGTAGGATTTTAAAAAATGTAAATTTGAAAAAAAAAAAACTCAAATTAAATAAAAGTCACAATATAAGATTAGAAAGTATTATATAGAATAAAATAAAATTTGACTGTAAGATTTTTATATAATACTGTACTTTAAGATAATACCATATAACATTTAGAATCGTATAATATAATCTAATTACAAATAATAATTCTTTTTTGTAAATTACTCTTTCATCTTTTAAAAGATATTAAAATTGCGCAGTCGTTCTTTTATTTTGAAAATATTCATGAACCCTCTTGAAGTTAAAAAAAATCTTAGTATCATATAAATTATTTTTAAGAGCCCCAAATTCTAAAGTATTTATATAGAAGGTAATAATGGTCACCGACAAACAAACTATGTTAATAAAACAACCCTTCCCGAGACTAGACTTCGTGATATCAACTTTGGATATCAATCACTATTATTATATACGCCAAATCTCAAGATGCAGAATTTCAACCATTTTGAACTAATAGAAATCCAACAGATCACTGTGCTTCCAATTAATTATACAAACTAATTCAAAAGGTCAAGTTGTACCAACGGCCGTCAGGCATGGAAAAGAATGGAGAACCAACAAAAATAAATACAAAAAATATTGACATCTGGATCAAAAAAACGAAAATTAGAGGTTTTTTCGTTCTTCTATTATTGCTCTTTTTTCACGGTTGTCCAGTGATAGAAGTATCTTTTCGCAATCTTTTTTGGTTGTCTAAGAGATTAAAGATCATTAATTTTGGAATTTAGAGTATGTGTGAATTGAAAAAAATAAAAAAAAAATAAAAATTTAATATTTTTAATTTAGATTTAAGTTTTCTTTCTTTTTTCTTTTAAAATATATCTGAATTCATGAAAAATAAAATGATAACAATAAAAAATATTAAATCTAAAATCTAAAATAAAAAATTTCCTCTTCATCTCTTCCATTGTGACGATTCCAGATTCCAAACATTACCAATAGTGAATTGTTTGTTTAGTGCTACCGAGTACGTTGAATACTTGAATTCGGGAATTTGACTACAGAGCCGTATCGTCTGTATATGGATACCACTTTTCTTTTATAATCTGTTAAAATAAAAAAGGAAGTGCACTCTAATGAAAGGTTGAAAAGGCATTTTGACTAATTATTTAATCTTAAATTTTTATGACATATAATTTAGTTTCTAAATATCCTTAAAAATTAACTTATTAGTCTTTGACTATTAATCTTTAATGGCATAGTTAACATAATATGTCAATGTTAAAAATAGCACACAAATAAATTCCTAAAATAATGATAATTAATATTAATTATTATTGTATTTAATTTGATTTTTTTTATTTTTATATATACAATTAATAAAAATTTACATCCAAATTTATAATGACATGTACTCAAATAAACTTAAATCGGATAATTTATTCACAACGTAGGAAAATTTTAATTCTAATGATATTAAAATTTTAAAATAAATTAGATGATCAGTATTTCTATTTTGTATAGTATCTTTTTTGCGTGAAAATTTTGTGCTAAAAGAAAAAAAAAAGTCAAATGTATTAACTAGTTGATACTAACTACAATTTCTTCATTGACTAACCTGTCTAACTGTAAAATATTAACTTATCATCTTAACAATTATATTAAGAATAAATAATCAACAACAAATTAACTTTCATAAATATTAAAAAAATTTAAATATTAAATCATGAATGAAAATATCCTTTACAAACTACAGAAAATAGTTTACCAAGTTGATCGGCAATCGGCCAATCGACCGAAGAACATAAATAGTGTGAGAACAGGATGCGCCGCAGAACAGAGGATTTTGGATCCTCTGCTGTAATTCTCTGCTTGGCACCTGGGCCTTTTTAGCGGCGGTTTTTTTCGTTGTTAAAGTGTGTTTTAATATTATTGCAACGAATTTTGTTGCTGCTATAACTTTGTTTAAATAATTAATTTATTGTGGCAATAATATTTGTTGCAAGAAAATTTAGCAACGGAAAAAATCGCCGCTAAAAAGTAGGCGCCAGCCAAGCAGAGGTTCCGGACGCAGAACAGAGTGAGAAACGCCTTCCCATCGATTTTCTTCTGTCTTCACTCTTGATAGCGAATTATTGATACTTCTTTGTCTCCCATATGCCACATCCTTTATGTCACTTCCGTCCCTACCTCCTCTTTTGACTCATTTATACACTAATTCCTCTATCTTTCTTCCCCGTTCACACTTATTTCTCTTCTCATACTTTTCTTTGAGATTACTCAACTAAGAGCAATTTAACTTTTCTTTTTCTTTTATAAATTTCACACGTGATCCACCTCTCCTCAATCATTTAAAAAACTTGATACTTTCAAAATATCTTAATAACTGTACATTAGACATTCCATCAAACAACTTATTATTACTTTAAACAAATAAAATATCGCTAATTTAACGGGTTACGATATGATCTTTATAGTTTGACTTTATAAAAAAATAAAGGAAAAATAAAACGGAACCTGCATTACGGGTCGTGAATCGTGGTTACTATTTTGGTTAATTGGTTTGACATTTCCTCATTTTAACTTCGAAATTAAGTTAGAGTTACAAGAGGTATGGATAGAGATTGCGAGTGACCACCTGCACGATTTAAAACTTAAATTTAAAATTTTTTTTTAAAATTAAAACAAACCAATCCAACGAATATATTACATATTTCAAATTACTTTAATATTGTAATATAAATTGTTAAAATATTTATATTTTACAAATATTTATAGAGTTTATCTATCACGTTTAAGTCTAGATATTACAGAAATAAGTTTAGATCCAAATCTGTGAAAGTCTGAAAGGGTGATACTTAATTTAAACTCATATTCATTATATAGATTATATAAATTATTTAAATATTATTTTTATACTATAAATAAATATATTTAATTTATTTTATTAAAAAAATATATAAATAATGTTATTTACTTTAATTTTTTTAATAAGATAATGTATCTTTAGTATGAATTTATAAATTATTATATTTAATAATTTTGTATGAATATATTTATTAAAAATTTATATTAATAATATATTTAAAATTTATATAATATAATTGATGTAATTTGTATATTTTTTATTAATTTATATATAAATAAATTATAATTTAAAAATTAATATTTTATATTTTTTTTGAAAATAAACAGATTAAGTTTGAAAATTCGAAAATTTCAGAAATTTCAAGAAACAAATTTATCTGAAATATGAATGTGAGGGACTACCCTACTTATAATAATTCCTATAGCAGAGCCATATTAGTGAGTAACGACTAAAATTTAAAAAATACAGCTTCAGATTAATTGATGACTCCTCATTTCACGAGCACCACCTGGTGGACTGGTGGAGCTTGCAAAAAGTTCAATCCTAAAACCTAACTTTTCTTCTTTGGCCAAATATTTCGCAGTTATTTCCTATGAATAGACTCTCAACCAAGAAACGTGCATATGTTTGAATTTTATATCCGCTACAATTCAAACCGTAAGTTTGAATAATCAATTTAAAAGTTACATAATTTAAATTTAAATTAAAGTTTAATTTAAATCAAAATTTATTTATTTATAATAATAATAATAAAAGTAAAATTTGTAATACTTACAAAAATATTATAAAAATTCCCCTACCCATCTGACACAAGTTTTTGGGTCTAAAGCATGAGTAACCTTTATAATGGACTTTGAAAAAAATCATTTTATTCAATAAGTATTCAGAGCCGAAGACAAAGTCTCAAATTTAAGCGTTCTTCAAAACTTCATTATGGATATTAAAATAAATGTAGATAAATTAGTATTATGACCAGAAAAAAAAAAGTAGCTAGATTGGTCTATAAATTTATTTACATATTTTCATAAAATACGATGGATGCTCTTTTTTTTTTGTATAACGAAAACAAAAAATACAAACACTAACTACTTTTTTACAAAAAAAATTAAGTATAATTTGTATATCTTTATTATTAAATTTTTTAATAAAAAATTAACATATATATTATTTATATAATTTATTTTGTTATAATTAATTTTTTTAAAATATTTTTATATATTTTATTTTAATTAAAGAATTAAATAACAAAAATATAAATTATGTATAAGTCAAATCCTTCGTACAACACCGTATAGATATAGTTAACAGGAAAGAGCAAAATAATCTCAAAAGGATCTTTTCAGATGCAGACTTTTCATTTTAGTTAACTCATTCGCTCACAAATTTATTTCTCTCAAAGAATGGACAATTCTAAATATTGAAGTATGATGCTGATTTGAAAAGGAAGCAAAATACAAATTATTGATTTTTTTTTCTACTTATTTATTTTTTGATATCATGCCATGTCACATGAGCATGAAAAGAAAATTGATTCCATTTTTTTTTTTGACTTGACTTTATCCTTTCATTTCTTGCCGGAGAAGGGAAACGGTGGTAGGTAAAACTTGAAGGCTGCGTTCAACGAATCCACCTTGAAGTTGCCCTTTGATTCGTCATTACGTCGCTACCGTCTACGAATTAAATTATTATTATTTTTAATAAAAAAAGAAATAGATCAATAGAAAAGAAAAAATAATTGAGAATTTCTTTGACCAAAGGTAAAGGGTCGGCTCTGCTAGTGTCCAATTCTCATGACACTGTTTAACTTTATATAAAATATTAGCATTCAATCCTTTGGAAAGACACTGCTTGCACTCCAAGCAATATAAAATTGCCACATCCAATATAAAGTGTGTGGGAACTGATTCACAGATCCAGAGTATGAGCCAGGCTTAGTTAAACGAAGAAACGTGAGACTTAAGCTCAGAATACGGTGATTCCGGAACAGTGGTAGCTTCAGTCTTTCAGGTTCCCTTTTCAGCACTTTCTGACTCTCATTTTTCTTGGTTGAATAACTCCACACCTTTGTCTCCCTCTCTCTTCTCCGTTCTCATTAATTCATTTCTGGGTTCTAGCACGTGGGATTGTTCAGATTGATGGCCTTACTCATGTCATCTTCTTTGTTATTTTAATGTTAATTTATAATATTTTTTGGAAGAAATTCTTACATTTTGATGGATTCCACCAACTTAATGGCTTTTAAATCTGTCAAAAACACATAATTTAATCTTCCTCTCTTTTGACCCTTGGTGTTAATAAGCAGCATTTTTCTTCCTTGCCAGAGTTTGTCACCTTAATAATTAGTTAATTACCAAAAAAGAAATTTATCACCTTAATAATACACAAGAGATAAGCATTCCTTTTCCTGCTCTGGTGGTTGGCAATAAAACGAAAATAATTGTCATCCCTGACTTTTTGCATCCTTTAGAGACTAGAAATGTTTCGTCTGTTTGAGTATATTTCTGTTTATATTCCTTGCTCTGTTTCCAAACCTGTGGGATAAAATCTAGTGGCATGAAAGCAATCCTGCCTCTTCGCTTCATATAAGGATCAAGTTCGAGAAAGAATTCGCTTATAAGAAACTTGCCGGAAAATCCACCTCGTGTTCCTGTTTGCTTTTTGAGTTTCACATTGAATTAATGTGTTGAATCTATAAGTATACTATTAATTAGCTGGTTCTAGAAATTTGCTGTTCTTCAAAACAAATTTTTCCTATCTTCTTTGTGGATTCGAATTAGGTTCCCTTCCTTTCAAGAACAATAATTCTACTACATCTTTTCCCGAGGTGGTTAGTCATGTTTCAACCGCACCCTGATCCTGGATCTATTAATTGTAACTTGACTAATTTTGTGAATCGAATTTGTTGTTTAGGTGGAATATAGAAGGCGGCGATCTGAAATGGTGACCGAGAATGGCCAGAATGAGGCAAGTACATCAAAGAATGAAGCAGAATCAAGCACAAATGGAGAAACCGGTGAAAAGAACCAGCAAAAGGAAAAGTTGGAAACAGTTCCATTTCACAAGTTGTTCACCTTTGCTGATTCTACTGATATCATGTTGATGATCTTTGGCACCATTGGAGCTATTGGAAATGGTATGGGTTTGCCTATCATGACGTTGCTATTCGGCGAAATGATTAACTCCTTCGGAACTAACCAGAATAGCTCTGACATCGTCGATCAAATTTCCAAGGTAAAACTATGACGAGACTAATCTCAATCTTTATTACTCTAGAGTGATATATGGCTGAAAGTTTGGCTTTAATTTTATATTTGACCCTTTTGCCGCTATGAAACTGCAGGTGTCTCTGAAGTTTGTGTATTTGGCGGTGGGATCTGGCGTAGCAGCTTTCCTCCGTAAGAACACACTAATTTCGCTTAACTGCTACAAAAATGATTTTTTCTTAATTTTTTAAAATTATAATTTAACTCAAATTTTAATCATTATAATTAGCTCCATTTTTTTTTAACAAAAAATTGTTTCAAAATAAGAGGAAATCCCCCAAAAAAAAAAAAAACCAAACTGGCTCTAAAATTGCTTTAATTTTTTAAACTCGCGAAGAAAATATACTAAACTTGAAAAATTGTTCGTAAATTTTCAGAGGTGGCTTGCTGGATGGTCACAGGAGAGAGACAGGCTGCGCGAATAAGGGGTTTGTATTTGAAAACAATACTAAGACAAGACGTGGGCTTCTTTGATAAGGAAACAAACACTGGAGAGGTGGTAGCAAGAATGTCAGGAGACACTGTTCTTATACAAGATGCCATGGGTGAGAAGGTACTATTTGCTGGGATAATGACATCCAAAATCTATTTCTTGAAATAGTGTCCAACCCATTTACTGAACACTTGTTTGAACTCTGAACAGGTTGGGAAATTTCTTCAGCTAGTATCAACATTTATAGGCGGTTTTATAATAGCATTTGTGAAGGGGTGGCTTCTTAGCCTTGTCATGTTATCCACTCTTCCTCTTCTTGTGATGTCTGGCGCGGCTATGGCCATTGTTATAGGAAGAATGGCATCGCAAGGTCAAACCGCCTACGGAAAAGCTGCAAATATAGTTGAACAGACAATTGGTGCTATTAGAACGGTACGCTGCCTGTTATTAGAACTTAGAAATAAATACATGTCTAGGAACTTCTAACAATGTCTTTGCGAATGAGCTATAACATTCAATATTTCAGGTTGCATCCTTCACAGGAGAAAAGCAAGCTGTATCTAGTTACAGCAGATTTCTTGTAGATGCATACAAAGCAGGAGTTCGTGAGGGTTTTGTAGCTGGCATGGGTCTTGGCACGGTGTTTTTTTTTATTTTCTGCGGCTATGCTTTGGCTATATGGTACGGTTCGAAGTTGATACTAAATAAAGGATATAATGGGGGTATAGTGATGAATGTGATCTTCGCCATCTTAACTTCTTCCATGTAAGATGCTAACTAATTAGTTTACAAGTTCCTTTCTTCTTCATTGAGTCATTCTTTCTTATTTGTAAACTTTTTTTTCTTCAAATGGATACCTTCATTAGGTCTCTGGGCCAGGCAGCCCCCAGCATGGGTGCCTTTGCTGCAGGTCAAGCTGCAGCTTATAAAATGTTTAAGACTATTGAGAGGATACCAGAGATAGATGCTTATGATCCGAAAGGGAAAACATTAGAGGATATACATGGAGAAATAGAGTTAAGGGAAGTTTATTTCAGCTATCCAGCCAGACCTCAGGAGCTGATATTCAATGGGTTCTCTATTAAAATACCTAGTGGCACAACTGCAGCTTTGGTTGGACAAAGTGGAAGTGGAAAGTCTACTGTCATCAGTTTAATAGAAAGATTCTATGATCCTCAGGCAGGTGAAGTTCTGATAGACGGCATTAACCTGAAAGAATTTCAACTTAGATGGATCAGAGGAAAAATTGGGCTCGTCAGCCAGGAGCCTGTGCTTTTTGCATCTAGCATTAAGGATAACATTGCTTATGGAAAGGAAGGAGCAACAACTGAAGAGATAAGAGATGCTGCAGAACTTGCAAATGCTGCTAAATTTATTGATAAACTGCCACAGGTACTAAGTTTTGGCTAGTTCGCTACAATTTGGAAAACTAATATTCGGATTCACAATCCTAAAACTTGTAATGTAACCTTGAGTTTTTTTTTTTTTTTTTTTACTCATTGCATTCAGGGATTGGACACAATGGTTGGTGAGCATGGAACCCAGATGTCCGGTGGACAAAAGCAGCGTATTGCCATTGCAAGAGCAATTTTGAAAAATCCAAGAATTTTACTTCTAGACGAAGCTACTAGTGCACTTGATGCAGAGTCTGAAAGGATAGTGCAAGAGGCTCTAGACAGAATCATGGTCAACCGAACTACTGTTATTGTAGCGCATCGCTTGAGCACAGTGAAAAATGCTGACATGATTGCTGTGATTCATAGAGGGAAGATGGTTGAGAAAGGTATCACACAAGTAGAAAGTAGAAACTAAAATTTACTTTTAGATTGTCACAATTTTGTTTGTGGTTCTTACCATAACCTTGCGTACCTATATATTGATCAGGAACACATTCAGAATTACTCAAGGATCCTCAGGGAGCATACTCTCAACTTATACGCTTGCAAGAAGTAAACAAAGAGTCAGAAGACACTGAAGATCATCCAAACAAAAATGAACATTCCTCAGCATCCTTAAGGCATTCTAGTCAAAAAAGGTCTCTAAGAAGATCCTTAAGCCGAGGATCATCTTTAGGAAGCAGCGGCCGCCACTCATTTTCAGTTTCATTTGGCTTGCCCACCGGTGTTAATGTTGCTGATCCTGAACTCGAAACATCAGAACCAAAAGAAAAATCACCAAAGGTTCCCCTCCGCCGTCTTGCTTACCTCAACAAGCCAGAAATCCCAGTGCTTCTGATTGGATCTGTGGCTGCCATTATAAATGGTACCATCTTTCCAATATTTGGTATTCTACTTTCCAGTGCAATCAAAACTTTCTATGAGCCACCTAATGAGATGACGAAGGATGCGAAGTTCTGGGCATTAATGTTTATGACACTTGGTTTTGCGTCTCTGCTGGCAATTCCAGCACGAGGATACTTTTTCGCTACGGCCGGTTGTAAGTTAATCCAACGCATTAGGCTTATGTGCTTTGAAAAGTTAGTGAACATGGAGGTAGGTTGGTTTGATGATCCCGAGCATTCAAGTGGTGTAATTGGAGCAAGGCTTTCAGCAGATGCAGCAAGTGTGCGTGCCCTTGTTGGGGATGCTCTTGGACTATTGGTTGAGAATCTGGCTTCGGTATTGACGGGTGTGATAATTGCTTTCATTGCTAGCTGGCAGTTGGCGTTTATTGTTCTTGTATTGATCCCCATGATTGGAGTAAACGGATATGTTCAAATGAAATTCATGAAGGGATTTAGTGCAGACGCAAAGGTGAGCTCTTCTTTTCCGTTTACTTATATGATATATCCAAACTGCATTATTCACATTATTCTAAAAAATTCTCAATCGGATGCAAATGGGTACAGATGATGTACGAGGAAGCAAGTCAAGTTGCTAATGATGCGGTCGGAAGCATAAGAACAGTAGCTTCTTTCTGTGCTGAAGAGAAGGTGATGGAACTATACAGGAAGAAATGTGAAGGCCCTATGCAAGCAGGGATACGACAGGGCTTAATCAGTGGGACAGGATTCGGGGTGTCGTTCTTCCTACTCTTCAGTGTCTACGCGACCAGTTTCTACGCGGGAGCAAAACTTGTGGACGCTGGCAAAGCAACATTCTCAGATGTTTTTCGGGTATGAACTCATTTATCCCGTTCAACTTTAAGTTCTTAAGATCATTCATTTTTTTTTTCTTGAAAACATAAGATATTTTCATGGTTTGCAGGTTTTCTTTGCTTTAACCATGGCAGCTTTCGCTGTTTCCCAATCAAGCTCCTTGGCTCCTGATTCTGGCAAAGCCAAGGTAGCTGCTGCCTCCATATTTGGAATCATTGACACGAAATCGATGATAGATCCAAGTGACGATTCTGGTACCACATTGGATGAAGTGAAGGGAGAAATTGAGCTTCGTCATATAAGCTTCAAGTATCCATCTAGGCCAGATATACAGATTTTCCGAGACCTTAGCTTGGCTATCCACTCTGGCAAGGTAAAGTTTGTTTATCTTTTGTTTCAATTATTTCTTCAGCTCCATTTTAAAATGACATATACCAATTCTATTTGTTATGAACAGACGGTGGCCCTTGTTGGTGAAAGTGGAAGTGGGAAATCCACAGTGGTTGCATTACTACAAAGATTTTATGATCCCGATTCAGGTGTAATTACACTTGATGGAATAGAGATTCAGAGGTTAAAGCTCAAGTGGTTAAGGCAACAGATGGGTCTTGTAAGCCAAGAACCAATGTTGTTCAATGACACCATTCGTGCCAATATTGCCTATGGAAAAGAAGGCAATGCAACTGAAGCAGAAATCATAGCTGCAACCGAACTGGCCAATGCCCATAAGTTCATTAGTGGCTTGCAACAGGTTTAAAAAGAAAAAAAAATCTTTAAAGATTTTCCCTTTGCATAGCATAAACCATTCCATAAGTCAAATGTACTTACTTTCACATTTAATTTTTCCTACAACAGGGTTATGATACAGTTGTGGGAGAGAGAGGAATCCAATTATCTGGTGGCCAGAAGCAAAGGGTAGCCATTGCACGTGCGATAATTAAGAGTCCAAAGATTTTGCTTCTGGATGAGGCCACAAGTGCATTAGACGCCGAGTCAGAGAGGGTGGTTCAAGATGCATTGGATAGAGTGATGGTGAATAGAACCACCGTGGTTGTGGCTCATCGTCTATCTACAATAAAGAATGCAGATGTCATAGCGGTGGTTAAAAATGGAGTTATAGTTGAGAAAGGACGGCATGAGACCTTGATTAACATCAGGGATGGATTTTATGCTTCTTTAGTCCAACTTCATACAAGTGCGTCCACAGCTTGAGTTTCTTTTATTATATTCTCTTTTTTTTTCTCTTAATTTTGTGAAGATCAATAGAAGGGAAATGTTAGTTATTCTATTGATATAAAGAAAATTCACTCATTTTTCTTAGATGGATTTATAAGAAGCCTAATGATATAATTTTTACAATCTTCTCGTCCTCGGCTTAAACATTTCAATTCCCACCTACTTGTCTGTCCGACGGAAAAAGCAAATTGCTAGACGAAGTTAAATAATTAAAAAGATAATAATAAATTATTATTTTAGTTAAAAGACTAAACTTTAGTTTTATCTTGTAATTTATCAAATAATGTAATTCTTGTATTAATTATATTGATGTTTTATTGAATATATTGATTGTTATTTGTAATATTATATGGACTAAATTAGTTATAAAATAGTTTTATAAAAATGAAATTAAAGATCAAAAGTCAAATTTTCTAACAAGATTATTGATCCTCTGCCCCAAGTCAGATTGAGCTATCAGATATCCCATGCTTCAATAAATATATGTGATTTATTATATGGGATGGTGACTATTGACCAGAGACAGAAACGTACAACCATAAATTAATGACTATTGACTACAGACAGAAACATACAACTATAAATTAATGTAAATTATAAAACCTGCAAAAAATTATAATCAAGATTTGATACAATCTCTTCAACAGGCCACCGGCGTGTCATATAATTCTTGGATCAATTATGTGGCCAAGATGAGTTGAAGCATGTGATGCCTGGGTTAATTAACCTAACGGAATTTGGTGTGCGTCGCTTGCTAGCTAAGTATGCAAATTCTAGAAGACAAAGACATGTAAAGCTGTTTGACGCGAACAAATGAAAAGACATGTACAACTGAGTATTGGAGAGTAAACTAGTTTCTCACTTAAATAAAAACATGGATAGGGAAAGCCCACGTACTGATGAACACCTCACTCATTTAGCTTGCTTCGACAATGACGCCACTGTGACGTTTTGGCTTGTGTTTGCACTGAGGACGAAGAAAGACAAGGATTTTTTTGGATAATTTTTTAATTGAAATTTAAATATAATATTTTTTATATAATTTATATATTCTTATCAATTTAAATATATTTTAAAGATTTAAAATGTTATATTTAAATTAAAAATAAAAATATTAAATATTAAATATATATTATTTTTCTTCTATTTTTTTAATTCTCCTCAATTCAACACATTATTAAAGTTAAAATTAATCGAACAGATAATTATTACTTATTAGTAGAATTTACAGGCCAAGATAAATGAAAAAAATGCTTTCTTATTCTATGTAGTTATTTATTTCACACTTTATTCAAAAAGAGAAAATAAATGAGGAGGCAACTTACACCTTCAGTCTTTAATTAGAAAATTATAAAAGAAGTAAAAGATATTAATTTTTTTATTTCTTACAAGTATATTTTTATTAAAAGTAATATTATTTAAGTTATTGTTAGATATTAAATATAAATATTTTTTAATAAAAATTTAAATTTATTTTCATCATGTTACAAAAAATTAATTTTTTATTAAATTTAATTTTTATTGATAAAAAATAAAATATCAATGAATATAAAACATATTACACGTTGCCTCAGGAAGAGGGGTTTCCAACTTCAAAAGTAAACTAGAGCAATTAAAGAGGACTAATTACTTGGAAGGATCTTTTAGTATAGGAGAAGTGAATTATTCTAAAAAAAATACAAGGGTTAAAATACGAGAGCTTAAAATGTTTATAAATGGAAGAGTATTTTTATTATTGAGATTAAAAAAGTAGGAAAGTGCTTAAATTTGCAAAGAGCATTAGAAAATTCAAGAATTCTAAAAGCATATCCTACTATTTGCCAATCTCTCTTTGTGTCTCTCAGCATGTAAAATGTGTCTATTGATAGTGAAATATGTGCATATAGTTAGTTACTAACTATACATTCATTGATAATAGAAATAATAAAATTGGGTAACGAGATGATTATAAGAAATGAACATGGGTATTAATTACAAGTAATGTATCTCAGTAGAATAAGTTGAAAAATAATTAACATTAAGATGCTCATGCTTTAAGAAAGCTAAGGTAGTTATGGAAAATAATAAAAAGTTATGCTTTACCACTCTGATAAAAAAAGATTTAATTAATTAAGACAAATTTCTTGGTTTAAAGATTTAAATTGCACTTTTTCTATCTTTCTGAAATTATTACATAATTAATTAATGATTGGCCATTCCATTTTTTAAATTGCAGTTATTGTTTTTTCTTTTTTCTGTATCTAATCACTGCTCAAGTGTTTTGTTAAATCTCGAAGCAGTACGAGGCAACTCAAAAAAGAAAAAAAACAGCGAGATTAATCCCAATTCCCAATCTATGATCTGTCGTGTGACTATAAAAGAAAATAAATATATAAAACATGTGATCTGTGCATGGGTGTAATGCTGTGAATTGCGTGAGAATCATAAAGACGAAGATGTCATGCATGACGCTTGACGAAGTTGCATATTGAAAAGGACAAAGGCGAAGACATGTAAAACTGAGTGTGGAATTATCTAGTTTCTCACTTAAATAAATAAACAGTTAATGAAATTGCGAATGGGAAAACCCCCACGTAGTCATGATTGACCAAAACATTACTAATTTAGCTTTTTTCTAGAGCGGCGTCCTGCTTATGAGTCTCAAAATAAAGATGAAGTGTGTTCGAACGATTATTTTTAATTCGGACGTTTTTAAAAATTGAGACATAAAATGATTTTTTGTTTCCAACCAGATCATCCAAACTGACTCCACTTTTTCTAACATCTAATAAAAAAAATTAAAATATTTATCTCAGTTTCCAGACTATCCTCCTCTCAAACTAAGAACGTGAGCAGTTGCTGAAAGCCCAAAAACAATCGAGCTGGAAATTGTGGGCCGAGAAATATAGCAACATGGGCTACGACGTTCTGACGAGGCTGAAATGGATCACGAAGCCCAGAAAGGGAGAAGGAGAAGACCTCTGAGCTGGACAAAAGAATGCCACATGGCAAATTGAGTTGGCAAGAGGATCAATAGCACGTGACAGAACACAGAAGAGAAGATTGCTTTAAGTTAATTAAGCATAATAAAACTGCAATCTTTATCAGACATACATACCTCAATATCAGAATTCTTCATTTCCTTTAAAATTTAAGACTGGAATTATAAAACAAGAGAAGAATGCTTCAGATCAAAGATCTACCACGACAAACCTAGAACAAAAGGGGCATATCGGAGATAAAGCAGTTAGAAGAGAAAATAATACCTTTGATGTGTTAGATAAAACTCCATGAAGCTCAGTGCTGGAATATTGGTTGAAAGAGCAAGAGGCTTGAAAGCGAAGGGTTCGCTGGAAACCGAGATTGGCGTAGGACATATGCCCTTAGAGAGCTCTAACTCAGACGAGTTGTCCTACAGAGGGATCCCAATGGGAAACCCCATTCTTTAAAGTGTGCTGCTGATTATTTAATTTGTTGCTAATTTGAGAGTCATTTTCATTTCTTAAACTTACTCAAAACGTGAGAGCTAATTAAAAGTGGAAAAATTGAGAGAGATGGAAACCTTGGCCAAGTTAACATAAGTTTGCCCGACGTGCCTACTTCCTTGTTACATCTGACCTTTGCGTTTTTCTCAAATATATTATATTTAAGTTAAATGGATTAAATTATCTGATCAAATAAAATAGAAGGGCTTACAATATAATCTTAAAAAATGTCGGAACATGTTACATTTAATTATTTTTTGATTAATAAAAAATTATTTTCATGTAGTAGGCTTACCTTTTCAAAATCCAAATATGCCCATTCTTTGAAAATGTTGAAAATATAAAAAGGCTAGATCCAAAGTTTTTCTGGTCAATTTTAATATATTCAATCTTTCTAAGATATTAAACTCACATTAAAGGCCCATGTTTTTAAAGTTCAAGAAAAGCTCACATTTTTTAAGTTCACAGAGTCCATCAGATAAAAGAAAGCCTCCTATAAATTTTAAAAGTTTTGGCACTAAAATAAACATTTTTTGGAACAAATACTCTAAGTCTGTAATATTAGGTAGCTTTCATATACATTGGATAGGTGTCAGAAGATAACAGGCTAAAGTAATAGCCTCCACCATAGTGCAGCAGTGCAAGAGCACAAAAAGCAAAACAATAAGATAGCTTCAGATGGTACAATGTATTTTTAAAGACGAAAAGGGGATGAAATACTTCTTAATGTCAAAAATCAGCTGAGTCTAGTGTCTTTTTTAGAAAAGTCCCAAGTTTAACGAACACAAAGAAAAAACAATTGTTGGCCTTCCTATATTAACCTCGGTTGTCTCAAGAAGCTGCGAAGATGAAGCAAAACATTAAATAAAGACTGTAATTCATTTATGATCAAATGAGCGTTCATGGCTAACATAATTCATGGTATTTATTGGTGCATTTAATGAAGGTCTCAACAACTAGTTTTAAAGATTATAAAATAGAGTTGAGTGGGGAGCATTGTGAGTACGAGAATTGATGTTAAGTTGAGCATTAAATTTTATTCTTTGAGACATTAAATGTTCTCTCCTTCTTCCTTGTGCGTGTTAGAAAATATTAATTGCTCTTAGTGAATTATTGCTTATTAATTTTTGATTGTATTATGAGTTAAAATCCTCTTTATTCCTTTTGTCTGAGAATTTGGTTGAAAATTTAAAAAAAATTAGTGAGGTGGATGTTTGCTTAAGTCAGTAGATTACTGATTAAATTGTTTGAAGTTTTGGGTTAATTGAGGGTTAATACTAAGAAGCAAGTATGCTGAGTTTTTCTTGGATTATCAGGTGATATCAAAGTTGGTGTATGCTGAGCCTAAGTGTAAGAAAGTTTCTTGAATATATTTTTGGTAATTACTCTATCAGTGAAATATTCTTATTGTATGTTTGGAGAGAGGATGCAGGATTAATATTATCTTGAGTTTGAACCTTTATAAATTAATTGTGATTTTTTTCTTTGTTATCTTTATTATTAACCATATTCCATGTTAAAAAATTTGAGTTAAAATGTTTTGACTTGGGTTACTTTAAAAAGTTAGCTAAAATATCAATATATACCTAAAAGATTTAAAAAAAAATTATAATTAAATGAACTAATTCAACCCTCCTTCTTAGTTTATTATCTGACTAATAAAAAAATTACAAAGATTAATAAAAGAAAAAAATGAATTTTGGATCAATTAGAATGGTTCATTGTAATAACACTGCAATTTTGGCTCTAACAATTTGATTGGGTCAAATAGTCATTTTGACTCTAATAGGGATCATAACAAGTTGGGTACAATTCTTTATATTAATTATAATTTTTCAAAAATTTAATTTATAAAAAACGAAATTATTTTTACATTTTATTTCAATTTAATTAAAAAAGTTAAAATGATCAATTTTATCATCTGAGTAATGTTTCTTAAATAGTTTAAATATCAAATATGATGTCTAATTTGCTTAAAAAATCAATTTAAACAATATTAAAAAAACATATTTGTTTTATCTTGTGAATTGTGATAAAATCCCCCACTTTATCTTTCCTCATAACTTCTTCTCATAATTTTGTTTAATATTTTGAAATCGCAATAGCTTTATTATAACATAATAAGAATAATTGACATTTTTTAACAATTAATTCGATATAAGTGTTTCCTTAAATATCATGTCATTGGCATTAGCATATACTAAATTAATTATGATTATTTCTTTGAAAGATCAAATAAGATGACCAAAATAATAATTTATACTAAAATTTTCAAAGAGCTCAAATTTGGATGCCAACATCACAAACCAAAATGTTTTCACTCTGAATTAATAAGACCAATATATATTAGTTCAAATATCCTAATTTATATTTAGTTTTCTTACATTGTCCGTAAGTATTTAAGAAATGAGAAATAAACATGGGAGGAAGTAAGAATGAAACATGAAAACGGCAAGTTAATATCAATTTTAAAATAATAAGAAAATTTATAGTAAAAAAATAGATTCATTTAAAAATTTTAAACTCAAAATTTAATTAAAAAAATATAAAACAGAATGAAAAATAGTTTGTCAAACAAATTTTTATTTTTAAAAATAGGTGTGGAAGAAACATGGCCGAGGTTTCAATTGCGTAGGCGCTGTTGATTTTCCAAGTAAAAATAGAGAGGCCAGATTGTGTTACATAACACAGAGTTTCCATGTACTATATGACTCGGGAACAATGAGGACGCAGAAGAGTCAACATTTCGGATACTTGGTCTTTCATGCTCCTTTCTTTTTCTTCCTTTAAGAATTCCCCTGCTGAACAGTTTCTCGTCCCTCTCAGGTTCGTAAATACCATTTATTTGTTCTTTTTCATATCAATACAATTCTAGGTAAATCTCGATCCGCCGCAAAAACCCTAGATTATTTATGTGAATGTAGTAATTCATTAATGAGGATTGTGGTTTACTTTGACTTGGTTGCTGGATTACTATCTGCAGAGGGAATCTCTGAGAAGCTTCAATTGTGAAGAGATAGAGGTCTAATGATTGGGTTTTTGCCAAATCCAAGAATGTACTGACCTAATTTTGTTCTGGGAAGGTTCAGATTCTGGGTTTCCTTATTCTTTTTTTTTTTAATTATATATATATTGATTGAATATCTGAGCTTGCTGGGCTTCTTGAAGTGGATTAAGCGAAATTTTGTCGGCGTTCGTTATTTCCTTTGGGGTTTTAGATCGTCGGAAGGTTTTAAATGTTCTTTTGTTCATTTTCTTTTGCAAATTCAGAGGAGTAAAATAAGATCTTTGATGATGGTGTGCATCTTTTCTTGGTAGTCTTGACTCTTATCATTCCCCCAATTTAGTTCTGCCGCAATTGGACATTCTGATAAAGTTTGCTTCTTGATACTGGGTTTCGAAGTGTTTTTGCATTTCTGGCCACTTTGAATTCCGATGGCTAACCCAACACAACCAGATGTTGGGTCCTCCCTCACTATCTCCCCTTCAAACCCCGACAGACAGAGCCCTTACCCTGATAAAAGTCCAATTCTCCCTCCTCCTTCTGGTTTTGCAGCAGCTCCTAGGTTTCCTCCACCAAAATTACAAGAAGATCAGGCTTCTTCTCCTTCCATCAAAACTCCAAACGTTTTATCACCAGCCAATGGTATTAAAACTGGCAATTCTGTTCCTCATTTGAGCACCCCTCCTGGACCTCCTGTTTTTACCTCACCTGTTCGTCCAGCTGCTGTCCCTTTTCGTACATCGCCTGCATCGCCTCAGCCAGTTGCTTTATCTTCAGGTTCATCTCTACCAACATCATCACCACCCCAATTTTCAAACGGGTCATTTGAGTTGCAGCACCAAGTTTCTTCCGGTGCAGAAGACCAAGTTCCTGTTGGGGAGTCGTCTTTTGTTCTTTTCTCAGCTCATAAGGTATGTTTTTGTATATTATAGTTTTCAATCAAGGAGTGGATTTTAATGTTGAAGTATATCTGTTTCTAAGGCACCTGAATTTGGTGTAATTACTGCAATTTAATTTGTCATGAAGAATAATTTGTATATTCTGTTTTACAATTATGTATTTGCTGCTATCAGTAAAAATATGGGCATTATTCATGTGACATTCTTCCTATTTAAAATTTTTAAGACAATTTATATTTTGACCTTTGCCTTTATTTTATTAAGTAGGTATTGAAACAGAAGAAACTAGCAAATGTACCCAGTTTGGGTTTTGGGGCACTAGTCTCTCCTGGTAAGGAGGTCTCATCAGGCCCTCAAGTAATTCAGCGTGATCCCCATCGTTGCCAAAGCTGTGGAGCTTATGCAAACATCTATTGCAATATATTACTTGGTTCAGGTCAATGGCAGTGTGTAATATGTCGGAAACTGAATGGAAGTGATGGAGAGTACATTGCTCTCAGCAAGGAAGACCTGTGCAGGTTTCCAGAACTATCATCGCCCATGGTTGATTATATTCAAACAGGGAATAAGAGACCTGGTTTTGTTCCGGTTTCAGATTCAAGAATGTCTGCACCAATTGTTCTTGTAATAGACGGATGTTTAGATGAACCTCACCTACATCATCTACAGAGCTCATTACATGCTTTTGTTGATTCGCTTCCCCCTACGACAAGAATAGGCATTATACTATATGGCCGTACTGTATCTGTTTATGACTTTTCAGAGGAGTCAGTGGCATCTGCCGATGTGCTTCCTGGGGACAAATCACCAACTCAAGAATCCTTGAAAGCATTGATCTATGGTACTGGTATATACCTGTCACCAATGCATGCCTCACTTCCTGTAGCACATGCCATATTTTCATCGCTGAGGCCATACAAGTTGAACATGCCTGAAGCTTCCAGAGATCGGTGTCTAGGTACTGCTGTTGAGGTTGCTCTTGCTATAATTCAGGGACCTTCTGCAGAACTGTCCCGAGGGGTAGTCAAAAGGTCAGGGGGCAATAGCAGGATTATTGTCTGTGCTGGTGGACCCAACACCTATGGCCCTGGATCTGTTCCTCATTCTTTTAGTCACCCTAATTATCCTCATATGGAAAAGACAGCATTGAAATGGATGGAGAATCTAGGTCGTGAGGCCCATCGTCACAATACTGTGGTTGACATTTTATGTGCGGGAACATGCCCTGTCAGAGTTCCTATTTTGCAGCCTCTTGCAAAAGCATCAGGTGGCGTTTTGGTTCTCCATGATGATTTCGGGGAAGCCTTTGGTGTTAATTTGCAAAGGGCATCTGCCAGAGCAGCAGGTTCTCATGGTTTGTTAGAATTACGCATGTCAGATGATATTCTCATTACTCAAGTTGTGGGTCCTGGTGAAGAGGCACATGTGGATACCCATGAATCTTTTAAAAATGATACTGCTCTTTATATTCAAATTCTGAGTGTCGAAGAAACTCAGAGCTTCTCTCTCTCCATGGAAAATAAAGGAGATATTAAAAGTGATAGTGTATTTTTCCAGTTTGCAATTCAGTATTCAAATGTTTATCAAGCTGATGTATCGAGGGTTATCACTGTTAGACTGCAAACTGTAGATAGTATTTCAGGATATCTTGAAAGTGTTCAAGATGAAGTGGCAGCTGTCCTCATTGCAAAGAGGACACTGTTACGAGCCAAAAACATTTCTGATGCAGTTGACATGCGAGCCACTGTGGATGAAAGAATCAATGATATTGCTCTGAAATTTGGCTCCCCATTACCCAAGTCAAAATTTCGCCGATTCCCCAAGGAGTTGTCTTTCTTACCCGAGCTCCTTTTCCATCTTAAAAGAGGACCACTATTGGGAAGCATTATTGGCCATGAAGATGAGAGGTCTGTGCTGCGGGAGCTGTTTCTAAATGCATCCTTTGATTTATCGCTCCGAATGGTTGCTCCTCGATGTTTAATGCACAGGGAGGGGGGAACTTTTGAGGAGCTACCAGCTTATGATCTTGCTATGCAGTCTGATGCTGCTGTTGTTCTTGATCATGGCACTGATGTCTTCATTTGGTTGGTATGCCACCTAGCATTCTCTTTCTATATAACATGACATTTTGGTAGGACTACAGTATAGCAGATACTTTATCTTTTCTTTTTCTGGTCTTTCTGTTGTGGGGGGATTGTTATGGTGCTAACGTTATTTGATTTTAGTGTATACTTGGTCTCTTGCTTTTTAGAAATTATGCTAGCAAATGATCCTGTCACATTTGGTTCTTTCTGAAGTTCCATATGGCATTTTGAAATTAGCCTCCTGCAACTTGCATCAAATTATAGATCCAGAATTTTAGATGTTAATGAACATGAAAGATCATTTGATAATGGATTTTGGAGTCCAGAAAACATTTTGGGTCTGCTGGGGTGCCCTTTGTCCTCCTATATAGTATACGTGAAGGTTTGAGTTATCCTTGTTTTGTTTTACCATGAGAAACGAGGGTAGTAGAAAGCAGGGTCTGTATTTCCTCCCTTATTTGTGGGCGGGAAAGGGCTGTTGAAACGCACTGTATGTTCTCAGGCCTGACCACAAATCCTCAATCCTCAATCCTCAATTGATCATTTGAGCATTTATAAAAATAGTATCTTATGTCTTCTAGCTCGTATGACACTTTTAGAGAATTCCAACTATGATTGTTGAGAGCCAACATGAATTATGGATTCATACTGTCAGATTTTTTATTTTTCCCATTTTATCTTAAGAATCTTTTTTTTTAGTTCAACTAAGAATCTATAATTATCTTAAATTATTTTTTTCGATTTGTTGATCTTAGGGTGCTGAACTTGCAGCTGATGAAGGAAGAAGTGCTGCTGCTTTAGCTGCTTGCCGGACTTTGGCCGAGGAGCTTACTGAATTGCGTTTTCCAGCTCCTCGAATCCTTGCATTTAAGGTTTCTTTTCTTCTTGGTTCACTTATTTCACATTTCACATGTAACTCTGCATATCTTCTTTTTCTGTCTCTTGCTTGGAAGGTAAATTGTGACATATGATTTACATTTGTAACAGGAGGGTAGCTCACAGGCCCGTTATTTTGTTTCTCGTCTCATACCAGCACACAAGGATCCTCCTTATGAGCAGGTAAGTGTCATTTATTCGTTCTTCGCTAGAAAATGTCTCCCTTGTTTCAGTGACTTCTCTGCTCTGGTAGGTTCTCTGTGTATATATTATATCTTGAGGGCTGATCCAAATTAAACTAGTTGAAGTTGTCCTCACCTCTGAGGCTTACATGTGAGATGATTTAACTTTTCTCAGGAGGCAAGATTCCCGCAACTTAGATCATTGACATCAGAGCAGCGGACCAAGCTAAAAAGCAGTTTTATTCATTTTGATGATCCTAGTTTCTGCGAGTGGATGAAAAGTTTGAAAGTGGTACCTCCAGAACTGAGCTGATCAATCTGCTTCGCGGGTCTATGGTGGTTAATTTACCCATCCCTTCTATGGGTCTTGGGAGCTGCATCTTCTGGTCAGCGTGGTATTCGTTTTCTAGTCTTTCTTTTTGCTGATGAAGAAGCATTGTTTGGATGATTTGTGAAATGCAATGTTGATCTTATATATTCCATGTCACCTGAACCATCGCTTCGTGCCTCCCAATGATTTTGTTCATCTCCGAGAAACACCTATCCAATTGTAACCCAAGCTTTTTGAATGACTTGAGACTCGGATTGAAAGAGTTGTTTCTTTTTCTTGTAGTTACATGCCGTCAATTTTTATCATAGAGCAATAAAGGACTTGAGTTAATTTATATTTATAGCATTATGGATGGCTGATGGTTTTTATTTAATTACTTCATATCATATATGGTATCTTATGTGCAGAGATAAAATTATATTCCTTCTATATTAAACATTTATACAGAAGAGATAAAAAAATTTATAATTTTATTTTTTATTAAAATATTTTTGTGTCTATTCTTTATATAATTATATATGCATTTGACCAAAATAAAAAATTATTTTCTAAATTTTATTGTTTTGAAAAGGTATTGTATTTTTTTATTAAAAGGATTTTGTGATTTGTTAAATTTAGAAGATTAATCATCTTATAATGGATTATTTGAATTATTATACTTAGAAACTAGCTTAGAACGCTTAAACTTCTTGAATCATGTAAAGACTCCTTGGTTAAGTTGTGAATTCAAAATTCTAACAGCACACATTGATGTTAGGTAAAGTGAATATTTTATGTCAAATTTAATAATTAAGAAAATTTTTTTGCACAACATATGAAGTTTAGGAAAAATTTAAAATTATTAATTTATCTGACAAATCACCAGCATGTTAAAATTTTAGATAAAAAATTTAAGAGATGTCTTTTTTTTTTTTTACCATAATTAACAATTTTTTTTTATCTTTTGGGCTTTTTTTTTTACTGTGAAACACGTTGCCAAGAAAAATACTCCATATCTTATTTTTGAATATAAATTTTTTAAAGTATAAATTTTAGAGAATTAATGAAGTGCAAAAAAAAAAAAACACAAATAGATCTTAATCATATTTAATTAATTAATTAATTTTTTTCTTTTTCTCCCTAGGCTTCATCAAAATCTTTTACACTTTAACGATCCATTGTCCTTGATTTCATGGTTACCATCAGCTTGACAGTTTTATTTTGTTTTTAATTTAATACACATTGGCAGCGGCAACAACCGCTGCTGTATATTAAAAACTGCTACCTACACCTTAATATATTCTTCTTTATTTTTGCATTCTTTGTCAACTAATAAATAATTTCTTAAAAAATTACTTACTATAAAATTATTTATTTTTATTTTTTAATTAAATAATATAAATATAAAATTTATAATGTAATATTAGTAACAACAAATTAATATTATTATAAAATTTACTTGCACATTGAATTTGAATTTATATTGAGTCAATTTAAATAGAAACATTAATCCAAATATTTTATTTTGATGCAAATAATAATTTTTTAAGCTAAAAGAATTTAGTTTCAAAATGAACATTATATTCAAACCAAATATGAATTTCCAAAATTAAATCATAATCTTAGGTTTATGCTACATAAATTATTCTGTATGCATAATTATATTGTTCATTTCAATATTTTTCTACATTAAAAATAAAAATTATGTCTAAAAATAGTTTGGTATAGTTTAATATATATATATATTAAAATGGTATAAAAATAAGTTGAAAAATAAGAAATCTCTAATAAAAAATTTCAATATTTTTGAAAAATAATTAATAGTATGTTTTTGAATTTAACTAATGTTTAACTGATGATATTATAAATATACTATTTTTTATCATTATGAAATACATGCAAAAAATAAAAATGATTTATTTTTTGAACCATTTAAAAAAATAGTTTATTTTAAATATTTTATTCAAAAATAAAGAATTTTTAAAAATACTTTGGTTTAATTTAAAATAAAATATTGTTTATAAACTATTTAAAAAATAAGTAGAAAATAAAAAAAAATCTAAGAAATAGTTTTCATTTTTTCAAAAAATAACTAATAGCACGTTTTTAAATCTAATCATGTTTAGATAATGCTACTATTTTATTACATATATACTATAAATTGTTTTGAAAAAATATATTGCTTTGAGGTTTATTTTTTATACCATTTTTAAAAATTATTATATTTTAAATTATACCAAAGTATTTTTAGACATGAATTTTATTTTTAATGTAGAAAGATATAAAAATAGTAGAATTAAGCATACACTAAATTTTATCTAGCATAAATATAATTATGATTATGATTTTTTTAAATTCATGTTTGATTTAAAAAATAAAATATGATTATGATAAAAATTAAAAAATAAATTTATCTAGAATAACCTAAGATTATGATTTATTTTTTAAAATTTATGTTTGATTTAAAATATAATGTTTATTTTGAAATGAAATTATTCTAACTTAAAAAATTATTATTTGCCTCAAAATAAAATATTTAAATCAATCTTTCGATTTAAATTGACTCAATATAAATTCAAATTCAATGCACAACTAAATTTTATAACAATATTAATTTATTATTACTAATATTACATTACAAATTAGATATTTATACTATTCAATTAAAAATAAAAATAAATAATTTTATACTATATTAAGTTACTTTTTAAGAAAATATTTATTATTTAAATATTTATTAGTTGACAAAAATGAAGAAAAATACATTAAGTTGTAGGTAATTTTTTTTACATATAGCAGCGGTTCTTTCCGCTGCCAATGTGTATTAAATTAAAACAAAATAGAAAGCTGACCTGATTAGCCATGGAAAGAAGATATGGTATATTTTGGACAATGATCAGAGGTGTACACCGTTCCTAAGATATTGGGAACGGTGTTTTACGGTTAAAAAAGCCTTGCATTTTGGCCTAATAATAATGATGGAAATGGGAGAAAACACGTCATTGTCAGCGAAAAGAGAAGGGGAATCGGAGGTAGGACAGAGTAACCGAACTGAGCGCTAACAGGGTGTCACTATTAAAATAAAAATTTAAAGCAAAATGAAGGAGCGTGTTGATTCTCAAAACCTAGCCGCCGAATTCCAAAAGCCAATAACTTAGTGGTCGTGGCACTGACACCACAATTGCTGTCGCATACACTCGTTTCCTCGGCCACCATCTGCTTCCCCTTCGGCACATTTGTAATAGGTAACTGATATAGTGGTTGCATTTCGGTTCAGATGCTCATCTTGGAGAGAATTGGTAGTGGTAAATTTGATCTGCATTTGTCCGTTCTTTTAGGTGGAGTTTCAGGATGGCCGGGGGTGGAGCTGGCAAGCCTTCTGGAAAACAATCTGGCGGTTAGTGTTTGTACCTTTTGCCCTTTCTGATTTCGCATATTAGTCTTCAAAAGTGAATTTTCGTGCTTCCTATGATTGTCTTCACAGGTGGGAAGAAGAAGGAGGTGAAGAAAGAGACAGGTTTAGGGCTTTCAAATCGAAAGGCAGAGAACTTTGGGGAGTGGTACTCTGAGGTACTAGTTTCAAATTATCATCAATTATATCTTCTGGTTATGCCTGTGATTACGTATGAAGGCTGAATTGCTCATCCTGGTCTGATGTTATCTTTGTGTCAATTTGTAAGCTTAGTGAATAATGACAATTTAAATAGTAGTATATGCGTGAGAGTTTGAATAGGTCAGATGACTAATGCCGTGGTTGAATCTGAGCAAAAAGACTACACTATTTGTTGTTTATGTCGTTTGACTTTGGCTTTTCGATGTAAAATCTGATGACTGGATTTTTTTTCAGGCTTTTCTGGTTAAATTTTCATATGGTGTGATGTAACAGGTAGTTGTCAATGGGGAAATGATTGAGTACTATGATATTTCTGGATGCTATATTCTCAGGCCATGGGCAATGTCAATCTGGGAGGTCATGCAAGTGAGTTTTAAATTCTCTGCATGTCCATTGTTGCACCTAATGTTAGTTAAACATATGATTTAAAGATTATTCCAGATAAAATGGTAAATGCACTGGTGTATACTAATTTATTGAAACTTCCTTCAATAAGCTGTAGTGTCTATAGACATATTTCATTCCGTCCCACTATTAGTAGGTGTAGCTTCTGAAGAAACTCCGGTTCCTCAAACATGGAAATGGATTTTTTCTAGACGGTCTTCTTCTTAGCTTTCCATAATTCAGATTGCTTTTCTACTGTTTCAACCTTCAAAAACAATGTGCAGGCCTTTTTTGATGCAGAGATAAAGAAAATGAAGATCAAGAATTGCTACTTCCCTTTATTTGTGTCTCCGGGCGTTTTGCAAAAGGAAAAGGATCATGTTGAGGGCTTTGCTCCAGAGGTGAAATTTTATTTTGTAGATAATGTTTAAGGTCTATTTACTTGGATTAAAATTGGGTATCCTTAAGTTATATATTGGAAGGAATCTGCCTTAATATCTTGTAGATTGGTCTACTTGTGAAAATGGAAGATTATTTTGCATGTTTTAATGCTTGTTTACTCATTGATTTTTGGTAATATAGTAACATTTATGTTCTATATATGCTGAAATTTGATTGCTTTCTGGAGTACAGGTTGGTTTCTGAAACATTATTATTATACAAGTAATGTCTTGGGCTCTTGCCAGGTTGCTTGGGTGACAAAGTCTGGGGAATCTGATTTAGATATTCCCATAGCTATTCGTCCGACTAGTGAGACTGTCATGTATCCCTACTACTCTAAGTGGATAAGGGGACACCGTGATTTGCCTTTGAAACTTAATCAGTGGTGCAACGTTGTTAGATGGGAGTTCAGTAATCCCACACCATTCATCAGGTATTACATATAACTTTTCTCTTCCCATTGTTTACCTATTTTCCATGATACATCCTAATGTGCTGGCAATTTCAAACTTAAAAAAAGTAATGATCACTTTCAAACTTAAATAAGATGTCCCAAACATTGAAATTTCCAGCCTTTAGTGTTTTGTGTGTAGTGCCTTGTAATCGTGATCCATTGATCCTTTCCTTTTTAGTGGAAGTTCCATTAATAGTGAATTGGTCATAGTGAAGCCCTTTTGCAAAACATAGTTGTTGATTTTTTGAATCTTAAACTTTGTAAGAAGTATTAAACATCATTGCATTAATTTACTTTCAGAAACATTTGCTATCATACAAATCAATTTGTACTGATTCTTTGAGTCATTGAAGATTGTTGGTAGTCTTTTATTTGGTCTTAATGCATGTTTTGATCGCAGGAGCCGTGAGTTTCTTTGGCAGGAAGGGCATACTGCTTTTTCAACAAAGGAAGAGGCAGATGCCGAGGTATGGTGCTTTTATTACATTAATGGATTTGAATTCAATATCAAATTGTTGTTTTGGTCTCATTTTTATAACCTGAATTATTTTTATCATTTGTTTTGTATCTGCATTATTAAAGAGGTGTTAAGTCCTGATTTTTTAATTCTCTCATCTCGGGCTTTTCTGGTCTTTTTTGCCACCATAATTTTTTGTGTCTGGGACCATTAAGAGTATTGGCAGGGCAATTTGTGTGTATAATGTAGTTCATATTAGTAAGGCTGGTTGGTTAAAACTTAAAAGGCAACTGGAGTTGTTTTGTTCATTTTTTTTAAAGTTCTTTTGCACTTTGAAGATAATATAAACATTGTAATATTGCCATATGACTTACCAGTTAATGTGGTACTGAATGTTGGATTAAGAAATTGTACATCCATTGAATGAGTGTAGCAGGTTTATGATTGATAAGGTTGCAAGCAATATATATGGGAACGCTAACATGAATAAAGAGAATATGTGTAATTGAGGACAAGGCATGTTTACAGTCTGATTATGTACTAGTAGAACTGCAAGTGCATGGGGAAGTCAATTGTTAGATGTCTCAAGTAGAATAATCAAATTGAAATATGCACTAATGAGGTTCTGGAATTACCTAAATATTACGGAAGATTATGATTGCAAGTGATGGTGCATAAATGATATTTTTTTTATAAGATTGATATGGTTTGGATTAATTGGATATGAACTCATTTTAGTTGACTTCTTCAAGTAATTTGGATAAGAGCTAATTTTAGTTTAATTAATTACATGGAATAAAAAATGCTACTAAGTTTTGGACATGAGAGCTTTTAACCTACTTCAGTATTCTCTTTTCAAAGAAAAAAATTTTTTTTTTTAAATTTTTTGTTTGTTTGTTTGTTTTTTCTTTTGCTCTTGTTTGTTTGTTTATTTATTTTTATGGTAATGCTCACATACGTTGATGCATGAATATTTTTATTTCATAAGCACCATTGCTTTTACATTTCTGTTTTTGATAAAAAAAGTTTTTAAAATATTTTAAAATGCTCTTATTTCAGGTCCTTGAGATATTGGAATTGTATAGGCGCATATATGAAGAATATTTGGCAATTCCTGTTGTAAAGGGTAAGAAAAGTGAGCTTGAAAAGTTTGCTGGTGGACTTTACACCACTAGTGTTGAGGTACATATCTGATGCTTGCATGAGGATTGATCTGTTGCTTAAATGACAATTATGTTTATTAATTGCAATGTACTATATGTTAGGCATTTATTCCAAACACTGGTCGTGGTATTCAAGGTGCTACTTCTCATTGTCTTGGCCAAAATTTTGCTAAAATGTTTGAGATAAACTTTGAAAATGAGAAAGGAGAGAAAGCAATGGTCTGGCAGAACTCATGGGCCTACAGTACTCGAACTGTAAGCTTTGGTTGCAGAATATAATTGTATTTGAGAATTCCTATATATCAGAAAGTCTGTATATTTCTTGTCTTTTTATACAGATTGGGGTGATGGTGATGGTTCATGGGGATGACAAGGGGCTGGTGCTGCCACCTAAAGTAGCATCAATTCAAGTCATTGTGATTCCTGTGCCTTATAAAGATGCTGATACTCAAGGTATTTTTGATGCCTGTTCTGCAACTGTGAATACTCTGTGTGAAGCAGGTATTCGTGCTGAGTCAGACTTTAGAGATAACTATTCTCCTGGTTGGAAGTATTCACACTGGGAAATGAAGGGTGTTCCTCTAAGGATTGAAATTGGGCCAAAGGACTTAGCAAATAAGCAGGTCACCAACCTTTTCCTATTGCTAAATTGACTCTCAGATGTGTCATCTTTCTTCTATGCTGTCAGCTTGTCAATGGACAGCTAAATATTCAGGTAATGCACAGGTGCGCGCTGTTCGACGTGATAATTCAGCAAAAATAGACATACCTAGGGATGATTTGGTTGAGCAAGTCAAAGAGTTGCTGCATAGTATTCAACAGAACCTGTTTGATGTTGCAAAACAAAAACAAGATGCTTGCATTAAGGTTGTACATACTTGGGATGAATTTTTGGAAGCATTGAACCAACGGAAAATGATCTTAGCTCCTTGGTGTGATGAGGAGGTATGAATTGTATGAAAGTAGTTATAACTTTTAGTTCCAGATGTCTTGATGATGAAGCTTTCCATGATTTGCGTTTTACCGGAATTATTTAGTAGTCTAAATTTGTCTGAAAGTGATCAATCATGAATTAGTTAGCAATGATGCTTTTATTATAGGACCTGATTAACTTACACAGGAAAAATATTAAAGCTATTCTTGCACATCAGAAAGTATATAGCCATAAACTATTTTGAAACTAACCTTTTATTGGTGTCTGTAGAAGATCTGCCCTTGTTAGCAGCAGTTTGATGAATAATAGAGCAGTAGATCAGATTAGATGCTTGAATAATTGCCATTGCTTTATTTGCTTCCATGTTATACTTTATCAGTTCTGAATGGGTGGCATAAATTTCATGTAAATATTTATGTGCCCTTTCTTTGAAACACCTAGTCCTAATTAGCAAGTCTTCTATCTTGAAATTTTTTTTTTGATATTGGTATAGGGAAAACCTGTTGTCTAGTAAAAAGTTTTCTCCCTTGGACATTTCATTAGCTGTCTGATGCAGAAGGTTTTGAAGTTAATCTATTAGCTGTCTGATGCAGAAGGTTTTGAAGTTAATCTATTACCTGTCGTTACAGAGTCTTTAAAATCAAATATTTGGGCTTGGTTGAGTTGATGATGCAATAAGTGTGATGATGGAGTAAATATAATAATATAGTATCATTGCCTGTCTCCACAAAGCTTCCAAATGAGAATGCATTGTCATGTAGTGTGATGGTTAATCTATTTTGCAATAGCTACAGTTGGCATAAGTATTCTCTAAGAAATTTGTAATTGATTGGGTGATAGAGATTTAGGGATCCAGTATTCTATATTAGAATTGAGTCATAACAATGCTTTTACCTAAATGGTGTGAGAGTTGCTCGATGTAAGAAATTAGATGTTGTCCTGTTGAGCCTTAGCAGGAAAGGAAATATAATGACTTTGATCTTTTCTCTGGGTTGAGTGAGGCAGAGGAAATATGGATTTTGTTTTTTTGAGAAGTAATGATAGTTAAATCTCACATGCTATATAGCTTGTATGTTCTGATCTTGTTACTGAATGAGTCCTGTTATATTATTTTGGTATTTCTTATCAATACCTAAGTATGAAAGGTTGATTTTGTTTTGAATTTTGAAAATATTTTCCCTCTCATCTGGACACGTATCTGAATTTGTTTATATCTTGCTGTTGTGGTTTTATGCTATTTTTTATAAGTTATCCATTGTTCTTATCTTAGCTTTAAATTTTGTATATAAGTTATAGTATGTGAAGGTGTTATTTCTGGCCATTGCATCTCTATATAAGGGGTTTTCTTTTCCTTGCTAACCTTTTTTTCATCTGCAATGCTTCAGCCGGTGGAAGTAGATGTGAAAGCAAGGACAAAGGGTGAGATGGGAGCAGCTAAGACGCTTTGTAGTCCCTTTGATCAGCCTGAACTACCAGAAGGTAATATTCCGTTCAGTCCTGTCTGTATGTTAATATTGTTGAAATGAAATGATGAAATTCATATATCTAATTTTTTGTGTATGTGTTAGAATTAATGTTGCTGTAATTTTCTTTTCCTTGATAACCCATTGCCTGTATCATCCCTTTATATTTCTCCTCCTCGATTTTCCTTCCTTTCCCTAACACAGCACGACAAAGACTAAAATTAAGATCTGTTTCCTTTTGTTCTACTAAAGACTGAACACAGGTAGGACTCTTATATTTTTCTTGTAAAATAGATGGCTGTGGATCAGTCTAAAGTAAACTAAGAATTTCATCCTAGGCACTGTAATGCATTTTCTTAGAAAATATTGGAAATAGAACTAGAAAAATGGGGGCTTTTTGGGATATGTTGCATCAGGTCAGGTGCAAACCTTTTGGGACTAAAAGCCTCTTCCACTATTTGACTCCCAGTATTTTGGTCATGACTTGCGGCAATTGCCAATTCTCGCATGGTTTTAAGGAAAAAAAAAGGTCTGCAGAGTCCCAGAAACAAATCAAATCTAAATGCAATATTTGAATTGTAATTTGTACAATTCTGATAATCATGTGTATGCATAAAATATCATGTAGTTAATCTACAGCCATGCACACGTGAGACACTGTAATATGCAATCAAAATTGAAGTTTAAAAATATTTTATTTAAAATTAAATTCTAGAGAAAAAAATAGGGTTCAATGTACTGAAATAATGCACAAAATAAATATTGGTGTAATCATTTCAAATGTTACCATAATCTATTTTTATAAAAATAAGGTAATTGATGCTATTAACAGACCTTGAATAGAGTATGGTGAATTAAAGAGTTTATTTAACGATAAATTACTTAATGGTAATTGTCATACTTGTACATGATATAATTATTTGTAGTTTGCGTATGGGTTTTAAGCTTAGTAAGTTGTCAAGCCTACTTTATTTGAATTTTAATGTAATTTTAATTTTGTTACTAAATTTCTCCAGTTGAACCATGATTACAACCTTCACATTTTTCTAATAACTGTTTATGTTGACTTTGCCCTCTGCTTAAATATGGATATTTAATCTTACTCCTTGCTGCAAATACTGCAATATTGTTGCATATGTTGGATATTGAGTAATGAGGAGTATTGTAATTGTTGCTGGTTTCCCTGTACGTTACATGGTAATGCCTTTCTTTTTTATGCACAGTTTTTGAATTGACGATTAAATTGTCAATACATATTGGAGAGACTCTTGGAGCTACCTTTATTTTGGTGCCTTTGTATTTGCTTGCCGCCAAAAAGAATGTGATTCAGCTAATTGGCTGTCATTGTTGTGCAACTATATTTGCAATTTGAGCACCAGTATACATAACATGCAATCAATTTCTGTTGATATTGCTTATTAAAACATTTTGTGGTTATTTTTGTTTAGGTACCAAGTGCTTTGCATCAGGAAAGCCTGCTAAGAAATGGACATACTGGGGCAGAAGTTACTAGATTACTAGCTCCTGGTGCCTCTTCTGGATCTGTGGTCCACACGAAAATGATAGTTACTTTTGCATGTGAACATTATATTTATTATACAGTCGATATGTCATAAGCAATTCTATTGGTGTAGTGGTTAGAATTTACATGTGAATTTATATTCTAGACTAATTTAAGTTCTTGCTGATTGTTAAGCTTATAAACATTCTTAGAATTAAAAACTCTTTGGATGGTCTTCTCTTATGACTTAAATTAGAAAGGATAATACTTGTATTTTGTTTTTTTTTTTGGGTTAAAGTTTTCTGTCCGCCAAATTGAAAGAATGTGGAACAATAATTTTCTTTTGATTTTCTGTATGTATATTTTTATTAAATATAATTTTATTCAAAATAGTTAAATACTAAATATAGTCATCTCTTTATATGAGAATTTGAACAATAATTTTATTTTAATTTAATTAGCAAAGATATGAATGATCTTTTTCACTTAAGAGATCTGACAAATAGGATTGATCTCATTCTATTTTATTCATTATATGGATATATATTTTTTGTTTATTAAAGCTAAATATACGGATGTAATAAAGTAGAAAACGATTCAATTTCCGAAGATATATATATATTCCATTTTTATTCTCATTTTCAGTTAGATAATTTGCAAAACCGATTTCCTGCATTGAACGTTGTTATCTAAATGTAAGAACAGGATAAATTAGTAATAGTACTTACGAAAGATGATTTAATTATCGCCCGTATTTCTATCCTGATACATTTTTCATGTTTAAGAAATTGGCTCTGTGGACGTGAAACATATTAACGAGTGCATCTTTTCTTGGATGGACTGGGCCTAAGGACAAACAGTAAAGCCTGCACTTGCTGGATCCTTTTTCAGTAGCTGTGACCTGATATGCGGGTACTAATCCAGTAATTCGTAGCGTCGTTCTCGTATTTAATTGTATTAGTGTCCTGTCCAAAAATGAAAGAGTCAGTAAATGGATTTCTAGTGCATGTGCATGTTTCGGTATAGACCTGCATGCAGAGGAGCCGCACCTTACCTTATCCCGTCTTAGTTGCAAACTTTATATCCTAGACTATGAGAAGGAGAGGAGTGGCCTCGTTCGCTGTGTTACTGTACTAACCATCGGAGCATGAACATACACGAGAACGTAAAATTGGGAGCTTCCGAATCGAGAGATTTCACTATAATTCCTCGAGATTCTTTCTTTTCGGAAATCTTACATTCAACTTAACGCTCTTAGTTTGTGCTAAGCATGGCAGCGTCACTCTGTAATTCGCCTTTGGCCAAGCATTGCCTCACCATACCTTCTGCTTCCAGAACCTCGAATCAACATAAATGCTATAACCAGAAAACCCTAGCAGATTCCTCTTTTCTTGGTATAGAACACCTTCAAATGTTGGTTTCCAGATCCAAAGCATCGACTAATGGAAGCAATAACAAAAGGACACGGCCTATGCGTGCGGTAGCTTCGCTGGGAGGTTTATTAGGCGGGCTTTTTAAAGGCACCGATAACGGAGAGTCGACTAGGCAGCAGTATGCTGCAACTGTTGACGTCATCAATGGATTGGAAGCGGAGATGTCTGCATTGTCGGATTCGGAACTGAGGGAGAAGACCTTCATGCTGAGAGAACGGGCACAACAGGGCCAAACTTTGGATTCTCTTCTACCTGTAAGTAGAATCGTTATTCTCTGAATTCTTTTTTACTGTTTCTCTTGACGTTTATGGACACTCAGATTTGCCTCTCTGCTACTCTAGGAATAGGATTGTATACAGATTCTTTTTTAAGAGAGAGAGAGAATTGGCAGTTGCAGTTGGAAATTTTATGTTTTGTTTTTTTCGGTAGACGAATTTGATATGTTTATATTTGCAAGGGGAAATGGATATTGCATATGGTATAAAATTTGTTAAACTTCTACTCCCTGCCTTTCACCAATACCTGGAAACGGTAGACGTATATAATGGAATAATCAAATCCTAAATCGATAGTTCGCGGGTAGCAGACTAGCAGTTATTCAGATTCTCAGTTGTTATATAGCCAATAATACAGATGATGTTGCTTTTGAATGTAACCTAAGAAATAAGACTACTGCAGGAGGCATTTGCTGTCGTAAGAGAGGCTTCAAAGAGGGTTCTGGGCCTTCGTCCATTTGACGTTCAACTGATAGGTAAATTTTTCTTGTGTATTTTATAGCAAATTTACACCTCATTACAACTCAGTGTAGCTCATGCTCAAATTTGAGTTCTCACTTTGAACGCAATTCAGAGTGTTCTCAGAAGTACTTGAAAATTAACTTATACAATCACAAATCAAGGTTGACAACAGGAGTTCAACAGATGCAAAGAGAGCAGCCTATATAGAAATATTTTTCAAGAGAAAAAAAAAAGTTCAACCGGAAAAAGAATGCAAGCATACAAAATTAAATTACAATATACATGAAAAACGCACTCCAAATGGGAGCGGAACATTATTGACTAACAAAAAAAAAAAAAAAAAACCATTGTTACAGCGAGATTATCATAACTAACCCAATGAGGTCAGAGAAATACAAGCACGTACCTCTTTCTGTCAAACTAGATCTTGCCCCAAAAAATTTGTGTCTAAGAAAATTTTGACACGTGTTATTCACTGCATTTACCACAATAAATCCTCAGGGTTGTAACACAAAATTTTCTTAAAATGGAAAACTGTGATTTTGTGCTAATACTGAAATTTTCTGTATTATGTTGTTTAATATTTGGTTAATCTGTCTTGGTCCAAGTTTTCTACCCTCTTTTGGACCTCTTTCATGAGGTTTCTTTCTCTCCTTCTCTCGTTTAAACCTCCATGTGGCTGCATGGTTGCCCTTCCTCAGACATTTATTGGGTTGAACTTATCAATGTCTCTCGTACCAAGTTTCACCCAATACTTAAACCCATGGAAGTGTTAACTTAAAATTGCTCTCATCTTTAAATTAATCTATTAATTTTTGGAGAGAAGGGGAAGGTAAGCATATCTATCATCTCTTTCAAGTGCAACTTTTACCTCACTGCATATTATAAATCAAATTTTAAGTCATGGTACGGATAAAATGTGTTTTTCTTTGTTTAATATGCATCCATGAAAGGAAATTCTGTTGCTTTGATTAATTCTGGTCATTTAGGTGGCATGGTTCTTCATAAGGGAGAAATAGCTGAAATGAGAACTGGAGAAGGGAAGACCTTGGTTGCCATTTTGCCAGCTTATTTAAATGCGTTGAGTGGGAATGGTGTCCATGTTGTTACTGTCAATGACTATCTGGCCCGGCGGGATTGTGAGTGGGTTGGTCAAGTTCCCCGCTTTCTTGGATTGAAGGTTGGCCTCATCCAACGTATGTCTCATTCTTCTTTTCCCCCATTTATCTTGAATTGCATACCCTTTAAAATCTAATTTATTGATTTTCGGTTAGTTGGAGGTTGGTTATTTTAAATATTCTGTCTCCTTTGTCATTAGAGATTGATTGTGTTGCCTGGCTCTGCTTTCAGATCTCAATAAAAGTCCATTCATCCTTGATGTAACTTGGCCTTGGTTTTTATTTGGGCCTTTTTCGTTTTCCTTTTTTTTCCACTCTCTAATAGTGATAATTGAGTTTCATTATTATGGATCATGTTTTGAGCCTAGATTTCTTTTGCAGTATGACATAGCATTGTTTATTCTTGGGCAGAGAACATGACAAGCGAGCAGAGGAAGGGAAACTACTTATGTGATATAACTTATGTGACCAACAGCGAGCTTGGTTTTGATTATTTAAGAGACAATCTTGCCACGGAAAGTTATTTTTCCTTTACAGATTGCTTACAGTTAGTATATACTTTGTAAGAGTTCATTTCTCCCCATTCAATATCACACTGAAATTTAGTTTGTGAAATATGCAGAATGTTGAGGAGCTTGTCTTAAGGGGCTTTAATTACTGTATCATTGATGAGGTTGATTCTATTCTTATTGATGAAGCTAGAACTCCTCTAATTATATCAGGACCAGCAGAGAAACCCAGTGATCGGTATTACAAGGCTGCAAAAATAGCAGCAGCATTTGAACTAGATATACATTACACTGTAAGGCTGCTAAATCATTCTTATATTTAGCAGCTTATTCTGTCCATAGTTAACATCATGAAGGTTTATCATGTTAGTTATTGTTATACTTTTGTTTCTCTTTCTGTACGTTGCTCTGCTCACTTTTTGCTGGATGTGTCCACTGATAAAGTTTGATTTGATCTGTCGTAGGTCTGCTAGTGCTAAAAACCAAATGTCTTAAATTGGTTATATCTCTTTCTTAAACTGAGATTATTTTTATGATAGTTGAGGATGAAAAATTTCTGTCAGATGCAAATTTTATCCCCTCACACCATCTACGGTCTGACCTATAATTCATAGAAATCTATAAAATGAGACCACTTTTTCACTTATCTAAATTTTTCTGCTTCATGAGAATATGGTAATAGGAAGTGATGTTCTATGATTTAGGATATCTAGAGGGATAGACTTGAGAAGAAGAGATGACTATTTACAAGGCTTGTAGATCAGCTGAGGTTTTGACTTAACAATTCATGGCTAGTGTGGAAGGAAAATAAAGTGGGTAACTTGATGGAATGAGGCACTAAGTAATTAAGGGAGAGATGAAAAAGGTTTTCAGAATAGGCTTTATAAATATCATGTGGAATGGAGTGCTTATTTGAGGTCAACAGCCAATCTGATCTATACTTAGTTTCTATATCCTGATTTCATTGTCTGCCTTTGTGATGCTAATGAATTTTCGCTGCTTACTATTGAGACTGGTGGCAGGGTGGTTCATGTATAATTTCATATATGGATGGAGTACAAAGATGTGATTCTGATAGGTGTAGAATAAAGACAAAAAGCATGTTATATAATTTTTTTTTTTAAAAAAAAAATAACCAAGAAAATTTATTTATTTTTTCTGTTTAATTGGTGGACAAATTAAAATCAAGTATTAAGTTAATTTTTTTTTTCATGGCTATAATTTGTTTTGTTTTTGCTAAATAGAGTAGATGCTTATTTTGTTACAAGAGGATATCTGTAATCACGATTTTCTTTTAATTATTTTGTCATTGCAGGTGGATGAAAAACAAAAAACGGTTTTACTCACTGAACAGGGTTATGAAGATGCTGAAGAAATTTTGGATGTCAAAGATTTATATGATCCCCGAGAACAGTGGGCTTCATATGTCCTAAATGCAATAAAAGCCAAAGAACTGTTTCTTCGAGATGTAAACTACATAATTCGTGGAAAAGAGGTCCTAATTGTGGATGAGTTTACTGGTCGAGTTATGCAGGTATTTTTTAAATGATTGAAACTGTGCCTCAGCTAGTATTTTTCTCTGGTAGTTTGGGTATGATTGAATCTTATTGATAAGGTTTAGATTTTCTGCGCAGGCTTAATCATTTATGTGATAATAAGCAGTGATACTTGATAATTTCTTCTTTATCCTGGTGTTACATAATTAACTTTCTTTTGAAAGAGTTGTTGCTTACTGTTGCCTTAAATTTTGACAAGGATTTCATTTAGAGAATGTTTGGATTGAGTAGAATGGATGAGAAGTCAAATTTTTATTTTGACATTTTCTTTGCTTTAGATTTAAATCTAACATCTTTTTTCCTTCTCATGTCTTTTACTCTCTCATCAATCCAAACATACTTTAAAGGAAACAACTGTTCGATTTAGGTATAAACTAAAAAAATGTCAAATCTAAAATTTCACTTCCCTTCCTTTCACCTCCCTTCTTCTCAATCCAAACATAACATTAGAGATTCCACTCAACTTTTTCCAGGGAACAAATTATCAAATATCTGGTAAAGGAAGGTCAATAAAAATAGTAGTCAAAGCAACTATAGCATTCTCTTGGGCAGCATTTATTTTATCTTTCATTGTACCTGTGTAGTCTTGGTCTTTAATCAGAAATCTAGTCATATAAAGACAATGCTACTGCAGATTATGACTGAACAACAAAAGAATATAAAGTTTTGTCTTAATACAACCTCTACTGCCTAAGCTGTAACAAATTTCTTGTTATGGTAATCATTATAACCTTAATTATTAAATATTGATATATGCCCAGAAAAGCTTTGATTGAATTGTTCTAACAAATCAACATAAACTGGCATTTTAATACTGTCAGATTAGTTTTAAACGAAAATTCACCAGATATGGGTTGATGGTTCAGTGAACAAACTATATGTCAATGGTGATTCCAGCCTTGTGCTACTTGTTACATGCTGACTTATCTTTAACAAGCAAGTGGTGAGCATATAAGTGGATTTTAAAACTAGTTCTTTCTTTTGAACTAAAGAAACTAAGATAATAAAGGAATATCTCGTGTGTTCAAATATTTGAGAGAGGAGAAAAATTTTGTTGATCTCTCAAGGCTCAAGTAATTTTACTTTACTTGACTGGTAGGGGAGAAGGTGGAGTGATGGACTTCACCAAGCAGTTGAAGCAAAGGAAGGGCTGCCCATTCAAAATGAAACTGTAACACTGGCTTCAATTAGTTACCAGAATTTCTTTCTTCAGGTTAGAAATGGTTTTATCCTAATCAATTACACCAATAATCATTTCATAATTTATTTGCCTTAGCTACTATCTTGATGCTTGTAGATCTTCATTTTTACAGTTCCCAAAACTCTGTGGAATGACTGGTACTGCAGCAACAGAAAGCACAGAATTTGAAAGCATTTACAAGCTTAAAGTTAGAATTGTGCCAACAAATAAACCTATGATAAGAAAGGTTTCTTCTTGCATGTCATTTATATACAGCACTTTCATGAATGACCGGTTACTCATAGGAAGAATATTTAATAAATTTATGGAGTTGCTAGACTTATATAAAGTGAGGTAAGGGTGAATTGGTACATTTTTATAAGGGATGAGGAGTGGACTACTTCCCCGAAAAGTAACCCATTTCCAATTTTTGGTAGCACTGCAGCTCATCTTCATAGATTTGGTGCATGTTAACAAAATTTTTCTTAAATTATTTGATTTTATAGTTTCTGATGATATCTTTAATTTCTTTCACAGGATGAATCTGATGTAGTTTTCAGGGCAACAACTGGGAAATGGCGAGCAGTTGTAGTGGAAATTTCTAGAATGCACAAAACTGGTCGCCCTGTGCTTGTTGGCACTACTAGTGTTGAACAGAGTGATTCTTTATCTGAGCAACTGAAAGAAGCTGGAATTCCACATGAGGTGAGGTCCCTTGTGTCTATATTGGAATTAGACAAAACAAGAGGATAAGTTATTTTCCTAATGGAAATTGTTTTAACTACAATTTTCTGAATAAGTTAGCCATTTCATATTACTCTTTCTCTACTGAATTGTAACCCTAATGTTGCTAATATAGACGATAAATCTTAATCCTACAATATTTTTGGGGTATGAATTTAATGAAATATTTATTGTTTAAAGGTTCTCAATGCAAAACCAGAAAATGTTGAGAGAGAAGCAGAAATTGTAGCACAGAGTGGTCGTGTTGGGGCTGTTACAATTGCTACCAATATGGCTGGTCGTGGGACAGATATAATTCTTGGTGGTAATGCTGAATTTATGGCAAGATTGAAACTTCAAGAGATACTAATGCCTAGGTAATTTTGTACGAGAGGCTTCCTTGTTCAATTGTTCCATATGCTTGTTAGCTGGCTTTAAGTATGATCAAAGATTGTTATAGTTGTATTCCTCAAGCAGCCACCTAGAAAGTTTGATGTTTATAATAGACTTGTAGCTCCAAGCTTCCTGATATAGGTAATTTTCAATTTATTATAACTATCTTATCGTGGAATGTTCATTACATTCTGAAACCCTATTATTGTTGTAGAGTTGTTAAGCCAGCTGAAGGAGTCTTTGTATCAGTAAAGAAACCTCCTCCCACAAAGACATGGAAGGTATGGAATTTGATTTTCTTCTGGTTATAAGTGCTATTAATTCAACTAAATAATTTTTACAGTTAGGAGGCTATAATTTTAAAATTTCAACTCTGCTACTTGACATATATCATTTTCTAGGTGAACGAGAAGTTGTTTCCATGCAAACTATCAGATAAAAATGCCAAGTTGGCTGAGGAAGCTGTGCAACTAGCTGTTAAAACATGGGGTCAGAGATCATTAACTGAGCTCGATGCAGAGGAGCGCCTATCCTATTCTTGTGAGAAGGTGAAAATATCTGATGATGATACATTTTTTTGCCAAATTAATATTGGAAATTAGAAAGGCTTGAATGGTAATAATGTTTATTGGTTAGATAAGTGATGCTACCTTCTTTGTTAATTCAAATTTCTGGGAGTTTTCCATCCTGTTTAACCAAAATGCCATCACTATATGTATCTTTATGCAGGGTCCTGCACAGGATGAAGTCATTGCTAAGTTGCGAAGTGCATTTCTGGAAATTGTTCGAGAATACAAGGTCTACACTGAGGAAGAGCGGAAGAAGGTCAACTTGTTCCTTAACATATAATTTACTTGATTTATTGTTGTTGATGCATTTCTAATTATAATAGTGGCTGCAGGCTGTGGCAGCTGGTGGACTGCATGTGGTGGGCACTGAGCGCCATGAATCACGGCGAATTGATAATCAGGTTTATTATTTCATCTTTTACTTTCTTCTCCTGGGCCAAGGACCGGGGAGGACAATTGGTTCAGCTTGCCTATCCTATATCTCTTTCTGTGTGTGTGTGTGTGTGTGTGTATATATATATATTTCTCAGCCATCCTCAATTCTTAATCCCTCTCCATCAACTCCTTTTACAAAAAACATTGTTTTGAAGGAAATATCTTTATCTGAAATTTCAATTTGTATCCATAAAGCTGCGAGGTCGAAGTGGCAGACAAGGGGATCCAGGAAGCTCACGTTTCTTCCTGAGTCTTGAAGATAACATTTTTCGGATCTTTGGGGGAGACCGAATTCAGGTATTGTGGTAGCTGTTTTTGGTGTTGCTGCTACCTTGAATTTGATTACTAATAAATCTTAAATATTGTGATTTTGTAGGGTTTAATGCGAGCTTTCAGAGTTGAAGACCTACCTATCGAATCCAAGATGCTGACCAAAGCATTAGATGAAGCTCAAAGGAAAGTGGAGAACTATTTCTTTGATATTCGGAAGCAATTATTTGAGTATGATGAGGTCCTTAACAGTCAAAGAGACCGTGTTTATACAGAGAGAAGAAGAGCCCTTGAATCTGACAATCTCCAGTCTCTTCTTATTGAATATGCTGAATTGACAATGGATGACATTTTAGAGGTATGTTGTGCCATACCTTGGTTCTTATTGTACCACTCTTCGTTGTGTAAAATTACTACGCACAACATCTGGAATAGTTCTAAGATATGCAGTCTCGTGATGAATCAGGCCAACATTGGTTCTGATGCTCCAGAGGACAGCTGGGATCTTGAAAAACTTATTGCCAAAATTCAGCAGTAAGTGGAACCTTTCGCTACATTTGTTTGATTCTGTTCCTATTGGTGTTCACATTGCGATCTAAATATTCTTTCTTATCTCCATCGCTGTATCTTGGTTTAGTCTTGCACTAATCTTAGCTAACAAGATAAAATATACCCTTCAGATATTGCTACCTGTTGAATGATCTGAGCCCTGATTTGCTGCGGAGCAAGTGTTCAGATTATGAGGAATTGCGGAATTATCTCCGTCTTCGTGGACGTGAAGCCTATTTGCAGAAAAGGGTTAGTTAATCATTTGACAATCAAACTAATTTATTATAGTTGAGCTGAGACTTCGTGCTTCAACTATGGCATCTGTCGTGTGCCCTAGATTCTTGTGCAAAGAATCACTCTTGAGAAATATTTAATCATTGATTGCTGTGTATTAACTATATAGTCGTTAGTATATGAAATTTATATTTCAATTACTTCATTTCGTCTTTCGTTACTGTTAAATACTGCCAACAGGATGTTGTAGAGGAACAAGCACCGGGTTTGATGAAAGAAGCTGAGCGGTTCCTAATTTTGAGCAATATTGATCGCTTGTGGAAGGAACATTTGCAAGCACTTAAATTTGTTCAGCAAGCTGTAGGTTTACGCGGATATGCGCAACGGGATCCACTTATTGAGTATAAACTTGAAGGCTATAACCTTTTCTTAGAGATGATGGCACAGATAAGACGGAATGTTATCTATTCTATATATCAGGTTTGAATGAATTTTTAGATAATTGTTTTAAGGACCTGAATTTGCCGCCTTAACTGCGTTGCACGGTTACATCCTATTAACAGTTATTTTTTCCTTTTATTTTTATTTTGGCAGTTCCAACCGGTGCTGGTAAAGCAAGATCAGGAAAAAATGGAGAATCAGAAATTTGGAAAACTTAAAGCACGTGGTCAGGGTAATACTAACCCTGATCCAGTTGGCACTGTGGAGCCTTCAACATCGAGTGCCAATACCTAGGCGAGTGCATGATGCTGATTAGCATTCAAACTCCAGATTTAAATCAAGATTTCCAAGGTACAGGAACAATTTGTAAAGCTCCAGTTTGTTCTACGTCCTTGTAACTATTTACAGCGTAGTTGACCTCTAACGCTGAGGCCGTGTAAATTTTGAATAAAGTTAGCAACTCATAAGGCTCACCAATGGGATACCAGCACATCAAAAGATTATAAAAGGCTTAAAATGGGATCCTACATGTAGCTAATATCGATACACAAAACCGAGCTATTTTCTTCTAGATCGGCTCGTTTAATATATAGCTCTCCAGTAAGGCTACAGTTGGATCTTGCAATCAACTAAGAAACTCGAGACAGAAAAACCTAACAAAATTTGGTTGTCTGCATCTATGGCTGTATGTCCACTTTTACGTCAGGCTCTTGAATGCCACTTCGCACATCGGATATCCCAGCTGAAGTTGGCCAATCAGGTCCAGCTTCAACTTTATCTTCTTGAAGGATTTTTTCTAAGAGCTTGTTAATGGTGTTTCCTCTAGCCTGCGATTATTGTTAGAGAAAAAACTATAACCCAATAAATAATATCATATGAACAGAAAACTACTTTATACAGTATGAGGCAAGGACAACACCTTAACTCCAACAGCAATAGCAGTTTTCAATTTTAAAAATTCGCCTAATCTCAAAGAGCCTTCTTTATTATCTCTAACAAAGATAAGAGGCACCCTCCTTGATGAAGCCAAGCTTGGCAAATGCTTAATCAGCCATCGTGGGTTACAGTCAGAAGCCACAAGCACAACCTGCATTTCAGGCTTCTCTAAAAGTCACATAAAAAGAATACACAATATTTTAACAGAACAAAGGTTACATATGGTTGAGCGCTAAAGACTAATATTAATGTGTCACACGTGCTTAGGAAGGAAGAATTAGTAAGGGTTAAAACGTGAGAAATAAACAAAGAAGACAGCAGACGAAACGCAGATACTAGACAGTTAAGTAAATAACCACCAAATAGAATAATCATAAATGGTAAATAGAGGAGACCGACCTGAAATTTAACTGAAGATGCTTTATTGTTGTTGCCGATTAAAGGAGAGAGATGAGCAGTGCTTACCAATTGAGCGCACGGGGTCATGCGCTCAAGGACACGAGTCACATCATTCACCCCCACAGAAAATTGTTGCTGCAAGAAATCACACAAGGTTATACTTTATAGAACTATGAACTTTTCTTAAACTGTTCATAAATTTCTGCAGTTCAAATACACCAAGTAGAAGTTAGACCTTTAACCATATTTTCTCGGGTAAGGAACTTCCATCTAAGGATCTTGCTAATTCGATCTCCCTGTTCACCAAAATCTTCTATTTAAAAAGCAATTGAAAAGCATGTAAACTTGTGAGTTGATATTTTGAACAACTGAGAGGTAGTCCAGACATTAAAATGATGATTCTTCATTCAGATTTACAGAACAACATTATCAAGCAGATCATGGTTGGAATCAGTATATGAAACAACGAATTTGGAAAAATATGTTACCTCTGAATGGACTGTAACATATTAGTGAGACGTTCTCCTTCATAGAAGCTGTAAATTGTAACAAAGACTTTAATTGATGAAAATGATGATAAGAATAATATAGGAGGATGGCAACAGAAAAAACAACAAAACAATGAATAAAAAGTCAGAAACCATTCAGAATTTTGGTTAACTGCATGTATAATTATATAATAGGAAATTAATATAAAAAGTGACAGCATACTTTTTTTCCTGAAAAACAAAGCTTGCGTTGTAGTCATTGTCATTCTTCTTTGGAGCTCTGCCACTAGACTTACGAGGCATGGTCTACTGTCCACGTTCCTATGTTCAGCAGAAGACCTAAGCACATCAGACCCATTGAGTGACTTGGAGAAGGGACGAGGTCACAGGTTAGAGGTCTGACCATGGTTGGACCATGAGATCAGCACAACATCACTAGTTCAATAATTATTTCAATAATATTAGAAATTTATCATTTCTTAGAAGACAGAAAAAATTAGAATTCAACAATCTGCTAAAAATCATCTCCCAGCAATATGTTGTCCTCTTAGCTCGTTAAGGTTGTATTACATTCAACCTTGTCAACACTGACCCAAAAAAAACAAATTTCCTATAAGATGAGTTAATAATTCATCAAATAGTCTCTGAATTACTAATCATAAATCAATTAATCAAAGAGTCTGTTCAATCTTCCTACAAGAGTCAAATCCATATGGAGTCAAATTTTTGCCAATACAATGTCACCGAATCAATGTCCACAACTCTATCTTGTTACTGTTACTTTAACTAAGTAACTGAGCAAGGCACGTCTTGCTAAAATTCTTTCAGCTTCATCATCGAAAACTCAATTATAGCATGACACCGTTAAGTCGATGAATCAAATACATATAATGCTTCAAGAATATCAAAGAATCACACATAGAGGGTTTATAGAATAGACAACCAAAGAAAATTTAAAAAAGAAAAAAACACAGCCAAAAATAATTCATACAAACAAATCGAAACATCGATTTTCCACGGAGGTATTGATAACTAAGAAAACAGTGAGTCTATGAAGAAAAACAAGCATATAGAGCCACCACAGACGTAAAGAGAGAAAGAGAATATCAGAGACTGAGAGAGGAAGTTGAATCGACGCTTCTGAATCTGATTTGATTACAGGTTGAACGGTGAATTGTAAGAGAAGGCAACATCACTGCAAGAAAACGATTCAGAACTAAAGAAACAGTAAATTTACTCACAAAAGCTACTTCATGATACAACGATGTTACTCGAAATCACAATTTTCAGTATTAGAAACAATCAAGGAACTAGTGATCCACAAATCGGAGGAAAAGAGCGGAGTATTACCTGAGAGCACACGGCTGTGCCGGATGGAATCTAGGTGTCTTGGACTTCGTGCTGCTCTTTGAATATGGAGGGAACGGACGCTGAATGTTCTGATTGCGTTACAGCTTAGCGCGCTAGGGCAGGCTTTTATTTTCACACACTGAAACGGAAGCTGGACGTTCGTCTCTTGATTTGCCAGAGGAAGAAGTGGTACGCACCGTATCCATACATCGTATCGTCATGACGAGAATGTAAAGCCGCTAATCTTTTTTTAATAATATTTTTCTAGAATTTCGATTTTGGACACCTACATTTTTTTACGTAAATTAGTTTTTATTTATAAATTTTTAATAGTTAAAAAATATATTTTATATATAATATTAATTTTTTTTATCTTCTTATTTATATCAAATTGATTTAGATGACTATGAATTTTATCTGATATTAAAGCATTGAAAATATTTAGTTGTCTTAAGTGTTTTTTTACTTTTAATCTATTTCAAAATATTTTTTTCTTAAATAAAAAATAAAAATAAGTAACAACCAAATCAAACAATTACACATACTTAACTTTTGGGTACATTAAAACTTAACAATTATTATTTTATGAAAAAAGACACTATTATTATATTTTCTATTTTTTATATTATAGCATTGAGTATTTTTATTCAATAATGTATATTTTTGTATTTAATAAATAATAGTCTCTGACTAAAAAGAAAAATTAACGGAAACACACAACAAAAGTTTCAACTCTTGTAACAACACCGAACGAGAGAAGAGAAACAGTAAGAGGTATGGTGGGAGAAAAGTAGATCCTCCAAAATAAGATAGGGGTAAAGTTGTTAAAGTGTTAGAAGAATAAGAAAAAAATATTTTAAATAAATAAATAAAATACTTACTTTAAATGAGTTAAAATATAATTTTTTTTATCTCTCTTATATTTTATAAATTTTACCCTCTCTTTTATATTTTAGAAGATCTAATTTTATGGCAGAGAAACACATAAATATAATTTTTTTATCTTTTGATTGACTAGTAGATTTTACAGCATGTAATATTTTTTATTTTGGATCTTTTATATTTTGTTTTTTTTTTAAGTAAAAAAGAGATAAAAATAAAAATAAATGAAATATCCATATCAATAGGGATTTATCTTGAATGGAGTAGGGACCAATTTTTTTTTTCTTTTCATCTATCTCCTGCTAAAATTATAAGATATGAAATTAGGAGAAATTTATTAAGCAGAGATTGAGGTTGAATACACGAATTACAAAAAACTATTTTAATTTCAAGTCAAGAAGGTCAATCATAGAAATGATATATTTATTGAAAATTTTGATAGAGAGATATCATAGATATTACAAGAACTTATATATGATCCTTATTAATTTAGAAAATGACTATGATATAGTACTGAGAGAGGTGTTATGGAAGATTTAAGAAAAGAAAGGAATGAGAGTGACTCATATTCAAACAATCAAAGGCATATATGATGAAGTCACAACTTGTATGAGAACACAAAATGGAGCCATGAAAGATTTTTCTATAACTATAAGATTATATTAAGGTTCAGCCTTGAACATTTACCTTTTAAACTTATTATTGAATGTGTTCATTGAACATATTTAAGAATCGTGTATGTTTTTTATTTATAATATAGTTATTGTTGAAAATTGTAAAGAAGTAAACGAAAAATTAAAAAGATGAAGACAAGTTTTAGAGACATACTGATTATGTATAAGTTGTAACAAAACAAATTATATGAAATATAATTTCAGTAAAATAGATACTAATTTTAGGGTAAATGTGAAGTTTAGAGATTATTTCATACAAAAAGTCATAAGTTTTAAATATTTGAAAACGATAATTCAAAATAATAAAAAAATAGATGAAGACGTAAATCATAAGATTCAAAATAGGTGGATGAAATAGAATAAGATTTTAAATGTTATTTGTAATATAAAAATACTACTCAAGTTTAAGAAAAAATTTTATCGTTGCATTATTGTATGATACTAAATATTGGGTGATAAAATATTAATATGAGCAAAAAGTCAACATTGCATAAATGAGAATATTGCATTAGATGAGTGATCACACTAGAAATGATAGTTAGAATAACACCTATAATAGATAAGTTAAAAAAAACACATTTTAAATAGTTTAGTTATGTACATATAAAATTGTTAGAGATTTTTGTAAATAGAGTTGACTAGATAATAGATAATATAATAATTAAAGATAAAAGAAGATAAAAAATAATAATAAAAAAATTATTATAATAAATTTAAATATTAATAACTTAATTGTAAAAATAAAATATATTAACATCACTTAATTAATACAGTCAACTTATTCCACTTAATAGAAAATGATTTAATTTATTGTTTATCTCTCTCCTCCTAAAAATATAGAGAGGCTGAAACATAGAAGATTTGCTCCCAATATTTTTCCGGTATAAAGTTTGGGGAAAAAAAAAAGACAGTAAAAGGAGTCCAATAGAAGCAAGCAGGGTTTTATTTTGTCAAGTAGTTGTTCCTCAACATTAACGTTTTTTTAACTTCTAATCCTCCTTTATAATTCTTTACAGAATCGCAATGATTTCACTTGTTGGTAACACCCCACAAGTTATCTATGAGGATTATTATGTTTCTATGGAAATTAATTTCAAACGCTCTTTCACTGACAGATTTTGGAAAAACATCATTCAAGGATTCAGCAACTTTGTCCCTTGTGTAATAATTAGAAACCAGAAACAACTAATCATCTTTTCATATACATAGTCATTTTGCAAGAGTCATGTGGTTTGGATCAGCCTTTTCATTGACTGACTCAATAAAACCTCCAAAACTAATTGATTGATTGACTGTCTGGTTTAAGATGACATTTAACAATGAAGAGGAAGAGAATTGTCATGCTACAATACTCATTACTCTACTTTTCTAATGTGATTTGCAGACCGGAAATGCAGTTATTTTTCAACGACAAAAACCTTAAACCTTGCCCTGCATATATATGAATGAAGAATCAGAATAGTGCAGCATATGCATCATAAGTATTGTGAAGTTTGGGGACAAATTAAGAACTTGGATCGTCAAATGAAATAATGGAAGACACTAGAAGAACCTTGTCTTTTACATAATCGATCAGCAGGGGAATATATATGTAGGAGGAGGATGCATCACATCATAAGCATATTGTTGAAGAATACAAACTGAAACAAGGTTTCTTTGAGAAGTGTGAGGCTGGATATTCAAAGATTGACTCGATCCTTCAATGCTTTTCATACAACATTACTGCAAATGAATGGTTGAAGCTGTATGCTAGACTAACTAAATTTGTCTGGTGTGAGTTTCTATGTACATATGATAAGGTTGTATCAGGAAAAAAAAAAAAAGTTCAAGTTGAGAGATTGGGCAAAATATTAAAAATCTTCATCTACAGATATCCTAAGTTCATGCCTATTGTATCCGGACTAAAATGGTTTAAGTTTGGGTCCAGGTTCAGGCGAGTAGTATTCACCATGAATCTTGACTCATTGTATATATTGTATTCAAATAAAAGAGTTTGGATTTGAGGATTCAAAAATTTAGTGAATTTGATGATGGAAAAAAATATTTTTCTCTGAATTTAAATATAGAGACTATAGTATTTTATTCAGATCTTATCTACAATTAATCCTAACTAAAATACAGTAACACCTGAAAATGGTGTAACGTGTAATAGCTAGCAAAATAATTACATGGAAGTAGTATGCATGTGCCAAATTTAAAATAAGTGTATAAACCCTTTTCACTCGAGCCTTTGGGATTAAGCTACACTAATAACGTCAAACCAAGTCTTACCGTAAAGCATGGATATTCACCTCTTGGTATTTACATGAAGAGCAAATATCTTTGATAACGCAATAAATCTTGAAAGGAAAATTTAAATTTGAAATAATAAAGGATGATAATAGAATATATTATACTTTTTAAAAGATAAAAATGCCCACTCATAGTTGAAATTTATGTCGCTTCCTTTTACCCTTAATTTATGAATGAATAAAAACTAGTATTATAAAGCGGAAGGAATGAAAATAATTTTCCTTTTTTTTTTTCATTTCGTTCTTTTGTTTTTAAAATTTATTAATATTATAAGAATGTACATATTTATATCAAATGGATTCAATTTGTAAAACATATAATTTGGTTGAGGGTGTGCATCGTCCAGATAATGTTTGTTCAGCTTGTAAGATGAGTTAGCAAAATGGTAATTAATTAATGCCAATGGTGCTGTGCTCGGTGATATGTTAATTTGAAAAATAAAGCGGGCGTATCTCTCTGGGAAAGGTACTAAGTGGTCACGATATAAGAATTTCTCGTGTCAAAGCAAAATATGGTTCAAATGAAAATCAGTGGATCATATCGCTTTCAGACTCTCTAGTTGAAGGTAGTTCAAAATTTAAATGCAAAGTTAAATCTCAATCATTGATTACATATTTTTTCAGTACTACATTTATTTCCAGTATTTACGCTTCGTAACAAACCATGTGCAATAAGTTCAGTATATGAAATCTTTCTACAGTGAATTTAACCCACTATGTTAAATAAAGATGATTAACATTCTCTAACTACTAGTTTAAAATTCTGAAAATTAATCTGATTCATAATACTTAAATCTAATATCTAAAAAACCTCAATTTTTACCAATTACTGAAATACCAATTAATGCATATTGCTTATATATATATATATATATTAAAAAAAACTAGGAATTTTGTACATCACAGTCATGAACTACGTGCAGCACCATTAATTGCATAAGTCCATGCCTTTAACGCCATCTCACCATATTATACAAGCAAAGTGGGTTGCTGTTAATGAAATGTCATTTTTTATAATATAATCACAGAACAAAACTTGCGGGGAAAAAAGACAGAATGAGATTGGGGTTAGTTATAATCCTTTATTTTGTCAACTATATGATTCAGATCACAAAACCGATCGAGGCCTTGTTAAATGATAATGACATTTAAAAAAAAATTTGATTATTGCTTATGCACAAGAATCATCATTGTAAATAATGTATTAAACTAAAAAATTAGAAGAGCTTACAATTTTTTTTTTTTAAAAAAAATCGATAGAATTAGGTGGCATTATGATTGTTCTGATCCAAAGTCCTCATTAATGTAAAAGTGGCAACTATTCAATACCAAGTCAACTGTTGAAATGGCAGATTGCGACTAATTGATGAACAAGAGACCATAAATTCTTGGCGTACATACAATTAATGAGGGTTGTTGAGTTGTGCATAAAAATAAAACGATATGTCGCATTAGCCATGAATTAAATAGGGTTTGAACGTTGAAATGCTGTTTTGCGGTACTCAACATACATAGTTAAGTTAGTGTTTGGTTTATTATTGCACATAGGATACCTGACTTTGAAACCTTAACTTTACCTTCTCGCACATGCCAGAGAATGGGATTATGACTTAGCTTTGTGTCTCTGATATTGTCTGTTCTTGGGCCTTGTCCCCTTCTTTGTAGACATTTTTTTTCTTAACAATTGATTATTAGTACTATTAGTTGGTGAAATATTTCACACCAAAATCAAACATAATCCTTCATTTTCTAACGCTAAAGCAATTTGACTGCCTTTCTTCTGGTCCTTAATTAATCCATACACACTGCATTCCACTTGGTCGAAGCATAATCTTAGGACTTGTCTTTAATTTAAGCTTTTCTCCCTTTTCTTTTACTTTTTTGCCTTTGTCAATTTTAGTGTTGCCTTATGCTTATTATCGAGTTTTTTCTTTTACTAAGGTCTCGAAATATATTGATTTATTTAATAGAAAGAAACTCTCTTAATCTTTTTTTTTTTCTGTTACTAACAAAAATGGTATTTAAGTTTGATACGCTCATGATCATGAAGAAGAAATTATTTTGGCAAATGCTAATATGTTATGTATGCAAAATAACAATGTTGAATGGTAAAAGTCAATGTAATTTGGAAGTGCTATTACAAGAAACTCGAAGGCGTAAGACGAGGATGGGTGAGATAGATCATGATTCGATTTATGAACTGGAAAATGCGTTAGAGAACTTTGTATAAAAAATCTGAGGATGAAGACAGTGAATAAATGACGAATCTGAATGTCATTTCTTATTTAATGGTTGGTCAATAATATGCGACGAAATTTATTTCGGTCCAACCACGTAAAACAAAACCCCAGCTTTATAATCGGAGCAAAACAGCGAGCTTTTTTATTGCCAAGATAATTTTAGCACTCGTCAGAGTCAGAGACTCCATAGCTAGACGACGACGTTTTATTGTTCTAGCCTTGTGAACCGTGAGTTCCCTGACATCACTTCCCCGTATTCAGAAACCGGTTTTGCTTTTGATGGTTTAGTTTTGTCTCTGTCCCATTGTTCCACCTCCTTGCAGCTTCTGATCCTTTGGTGTGCTTGTTTGTGTTAAAATTTACAGAGAGTGAAAAATAATTCACCTCCCATATAATTATTTTTGGGGAGAAAATAAAAATGAATTGTTTAATCCGAGTAGGATAAAGAGAGACACAAACACAGGGGGCAAATGATTAGCAGTGAAAGTGTGTAAAGTTATACGAATATGAGCTTTGACGGAAGTTACGAACTAGGAATTGAGATAAAAAAATTGTGACCAGGGACATAGAGACACAGGTGCTCCATGCAAAGCTAAATTCAGTGTGAACCTTTTTACCTTACAAAATCTGAAATTGTCTGTCTGTATTGGAAGTCAGTGTCAGTGCTTTAGCATCAGCAATAGGAAAATCGGTGACAAACGCAAATCAAACGATTCCTCTGGTCACGAGTTCATATCTTAACAAATCCCATCTTGAAAATCATTGAGCTGCCCTGCCCTTTTCTTTGAGGCTTGGAGGCTTTCTGGGTTTCTTTCAATTTGGGTGACAAAGGCATAAGGAAGAAGATAGCGGAAGACAGAGAGAGAGAGAGAGAAAAAGAGAGAGAAAGACATAGTGAAGGTGTTTAGAAGCAAAGGGGGGGTCCTACTGCTAGATTTTTGGCGGGCAGGAACAGTGACCTTCAATGATTTTACTTGGGTGGTGGTGGTGGCTCTCTCAATGACCCATCCTATCACACTTGCATATTGCTGCCTTCCTGGGGAATTCGATCACAAACTATCCCTCCTCCTCCTATTCTTCTTCTTCTCCTGCTTTACTCTTCCTTTCTCGCTTTCTTTTGCATCTGCGCCTTTTTCAGGAGGAGGTTTTGGAGGTCGCTGAAAAAGGCTCTTGCAAGGTTTTTGAGGCAGAAAGGAAAGCCGGATCTCAGTCATATGAGGAGACCTTCAACAGTAAGTTCTTTCATAATGGATTGCTCTCTCTTTCATTCTCCGCCTCTTTCTACATTCTCCGTCTAGAGTTCCCAATGCTATCTCTTCCTGCAAAGCCTATCAGTGCAGTAAGATCTGAAGCAGTTTTTTCACAACGCACTCATATTCTGTAAAGATCTGAGTTAGCATAGTGGAAAACTAGTTGGTGATTAGTACTCTATTCTTGTTCCTTTTGTGATGTTTTAACCCCTCCTTGCTTTATTAACTCTTTTGGCCAAATGTAGCTGATCGCTTTAGATTTTCATCTCCTCAATTTGAGATACTGCATGAATCGTGTGACAGTTGTTTATAATTCTATTATCTAGGTCGGATTGTAGAGCTGCAATTTCATAACAATGCCATATACTTCTTTTCATTTCGGCATTGTAGTGTCCAAAATCTAAATTACTTTTAATTATCTTCTCTGCATCAACTGATGGTGAAACGTTTGTGTTTCAGCTGGCGAATGTGCTTCTGGTACTTGCTTTGTTTAGTTGTAGCCCATGGACAGTGTGGAGCAGCTCACGTTGCAAGCACACAAACTCAGAGGAAGTTCGACCTCACAGTGTCAGTATTACTGAATTTGGGGCGGTTGGAGATGGGATCACTCTCAATACCAAAGCATTCCAGAATGCCATCTTCTACCTAAATTCATTTGCAGACAAAGGTGGAGCCAAGCTCTTTGTCCCCACCGGCCAGTGGTTGACCGGAAGTTTTGATCTCATCAGTCATCTAACTTTGTGGTTGGACAAGGATGCTGTCATTCTCGGATCAACGGTAAGCCACTCCTGGTAAATAACATGATGTATTGTCAGACTTCACTGGCTAATCTACAGTTAATTTAAAGTAGAAGTTGATTCATTTTATACTAATATTAATCAATTGGCAAATGGCAAGTTATTTAGTATGTTACACACGAACTGAATGGCATATCCTGCTTATTACAGAACTCCAATGATTGGCCAGTTGTTGATCCTTTACCATCATATGGCCGAGGAAGAGAGTTACCAGGTGGAAGGCATAGAAGCCTCATCTATGGACGCAATTTGACTGATGTTATCATAACAGGTTGGTATTTTGGTAATGGTAATAGAAAAGATATATCCTCCTTATATATGATGTTTTGGTTTTTTTTATGCCATTGTTGTCTCAATGAAGGTAATAATGGAACTATTGATGGTCAAGGCGGTCCATGGTGGAGCAGGTTTAGGAACAAAACCCTGGACTATACACGTCCTCATTTGGTGGAGTTGATGAATTCAACTGGGGTTCTTATATCTAATTTAACCTTCTTGAATTCACCATTTTGGACAATTCACCCTGTATATTGCAGGTTTGTCCCCTATAGAAGGACTGAGTTTATGTTCCCTTTATAATTTGCTAAACTTTTTAGTGCTTTCTCTAGCTTTTTAAAATTGTGCATTAGTGAAGCTTTCATGATTAGGGGGAGATTTGAGACTGTTTTTCTGGATGAACAGCCAAGTTACAGTTCAGAATGTCACAATCCTTGCCCCACTTGATTCACCAAACACAGATGGGATTGATCCAGGTCAGTTTTCTGCCGAGCATTATGGCTAAGAACATCCTAGTTGAAGTATTTTAATCCATTGTTCATATATAATATGATTAAAATCAAGGTAAAATGTTCTGTAAGTACAAGATTCTTGTTAAAAGAAAGAATAAATCACAGGATTCTTACACATAACTTTTTGAATGGTGTCCAGACTCTTCTGACCATGTATGCATTGAAGACTGTTATATAAGCACTGGTGATGATCTGATTGCCATCAAAAGCGGGTGGGATGAGTATGGCATTTCATTTGGCCGTCCCAGTACAAATATTATCATTCACAGGCTTGTCGGAAAAACTCAAACAAGTGCAGGAATTGCTATAGGAAGTGAGATGTCTGGAGGTGTATCAGATGTTCATGCAGAAAACATTCACTTTTTCAGTTCATATACTGCAATCAGAATAAAGACATCTCCTGGAAGGGGTGGTTATGTTAGAAACGTGTATATCTCTAACATGACCTTGTCTAATGTAGATATCGCAATCAGATTCACTGGTTTGTATGGAGATCACCCAGACGACTCTTTTGACCCAAATGCTTTACCTGTAATAGAAAGGATCACTATCAAGGACGTGACAGGAGAAAACATTGTACGTGCTGGGTTAATAGAGGGCATAAAAGAAGACAACTTTCTGAACATCTGCTTATTCAACATTACCCTCAATGTGAGGTCGAGCTATCCATGGAACTGCTCTTACGTCAAAGGATATTCTGACTTGGTTTCCCCAGAAACATGTGAGCCTCTCAAGGAGAGAATATTCCCTGAGCATTGTTCAGACTGTTATGATTTATCAAGTCACTTGCAAGGCACCAGTAATGAACACAGAGGTGCTTGGTTGATGTCTTGGTAATATTAAGGAAATTTATAGCACTTGCTATGAAAGTTCACTTACAGCTAAAATTTGATTGGTGCCTTTTTTCAACAGGAAAAATATCACCTGACATGAGTTGATTGGAGTTGCTGATCTGTGGTTGGTTGTGGATCTGCGGAATGATACTGAGAGAGATTATTGTTTCTTAACTTGTGTGCAGTAACAAATAATTGAGTGATTTATCAGAAATAGGAAGTTGAATGATTTCATGTTTTGTTTTTCTAGCTACATATGGCTTTCCGGGAAAAAAAAAATGAAAATTGTATGTTTCATTGATCCAAAAGCAATTTCAAGTTACTCTGATTTTGTTTAGCTTTGTCAATGATATTGGAGAATTTGCAACAGAAGACTGAGGCAGGTGATTCTTGGTTCTTTTTTTTTGTGCAGTAATTATTGTTCGTTCATTTGGTTGCCTTCACACGGTAATATATAGATCAAACGGATCATACTTACAGGTGCATTGAGCACAATATCCCATGTATAAATAAATTATAAGACATCAATTTAACATACAGATGAATGTGAAGAATAGACTTGTCAGTGAATCTTTCTCAAAGCCTGAGAATCTATTTTTTTTTTTTTTTTCAAAATACACTGTTTATATAGAAGATGGTTCGCTTCCATCCTTGCTTATAACTGAGCATAGAACCTGCTTTGAAATATGTGTTTCAAGCTCCCTTGATATACCCGTTAACTTCAAATCAAAACTGCTCCTGTATTTGTGTTGTGGAGATGGCAGAATGTTGGCGAACACTGTTGGTGAGCCAGAAAGTCTCCTTCTTGGGCTTGAAAACCTTACTGGGGATCCTGGAAGCCTCCCTTGTGATGCGAAAGGTGTAAAGCTAGATTCCATGTTGCCCATATTCCTATTTGTGTTCATTGATGGTCCATATTTTGTTTCCAGTGGAAGAGGTCTCAATGGATTCTGTTCCCCCAATGGCTTTTCCTTCGCAAGCCTCGCTCTAGCCTTCTCAGCTGCTAGTAGAGCTTTCTCTCTGGTCAATTTTATGAGTTTCCATGGGTTAATGCTGACATGGAAACTTGGTTTAGTTTCAGTTTCTCCTTCAATTCTAATGGACAACCTACGTGAGCTCTGAAATTCAACATAAACTATCCTGTAAGGTGGAGTTAGGGTTACAGCATAAAAATGATGCAAAAATAATGCAGGCTTGGGTAATTTTTTACCTGATTTATCCTCTGCCCTTTACATAGAAATCTTGACACCATTGTTGGTTTTTCAGGTGAATCAAAATCAATGCTCTCATCTGAAGAGAAATCAGAGTCATCTAATGATTCAAGTTCCATGGCTTGGTTCTCTTCTTTCATGGCCAAGATATAGTCATACGTTCTCATTCCCTGCCGTATAAAACTCTGAACAAGTCAGTAGGAAGAACATTCTATTAGAGAATAAAACGATAAGGAAGACAGTTTAACCTTGAATGAAGAGGGACCTTTGGATTCGTGACACTAAATAGAATTAGAATAGTCTAGTGGTTCTTAGCTATAGGATCACTTGTCAATTTTTCAATAAAAGCAGATGATTCAGTATGTGATAGTGTCAAAGAACGATAGAAGACAACCTTTCGTATCAGAACCACATGAAAGAAGAAAAGCTGTCCCAACGCTGCTGAACTATAAGCTGTCAGTAAAATGAGCAAAACCTGTAGCGTTTCAAGAAGTTCAAATCAAATTAAATCCAAAATGGAACTCTAGCACAAAATACAGAAAATAACCAAAATTCAGATAACTCTTACACATATAGTGGCAAGAATTCCTCTTGGAAACTTGACATAAAGTTTTTTCTCAAGTTCCTTTTCTATTCCATGTTTATCTGCAAAACACCTAATAAATATAGCAATTGCGCTCCCTCCTTCGATGATCAACTGTGAATGTGACAGACAGTGATTAAATGACTTATTAACATGATTGAAACACAATATTATTTGGTCTGAAACAGAAACAGATTGTATTATTTTACCACTAACACTAACCATTAAGAGGACGAAAATCATTAGAAGAAAGAATGCTGTGTAGTTCCTTTTCCCAACACAGTTATTCAACCACTGGAACAACAAACAAACAAACCAACCAATTATATCTCAACAATCGAAGGCACAAACAGCCCTTCCTACTAAAAAGTTGCGGATGCACAAGCCAGAACAAAGAAGATTGCTTCTAATACTCACTCTGCAGTGATGGTCAAAACCTTCAACGCAGCGGTTGCATGTTCTGCAGTGCTTACTGTGCTTTTTTACCTGATTCACAAAGATCAAAAGAGTTTTATTTGGTGTAATGCTCTGAATGAAAATTTTCTGACTCGTGGAAAGTTTTTGAAAATACACAAGATTAAGTTATTGAGAAACCTCAAAATCACAGAGGGGGCAGAATGAGATATCATCCTCTTTTAGATTGGGTGCAATGGCATCATCATTCATGACAAGTGGAAATGGGAGCAAAGGATCCATTTGGCTACTAGTCTTCCATGGATCTAGGTACTTCCTCTTGATGAATGTCCTAAGCAGCTTCCTCTCTACCCTTCTGAAAAACCTCATGATAATCTGCCCCAGTATAAACCCATAATTTAGCTTGGAAATTCCATTGGACTTTACTTTTTTCTTCTTCCTGAAGCTGGTTTTGTCTGTTGGGTCAATAGCCGTACACCTAATGTATAGAAGCATAACGCAGGTTGCCTGGGCAAAATAGGAGGGAAGAAAACAGTTGGTGAATCTATTATAAATTCTAACAAAGTGGAGATTAGATTGAAGGCCAATTTTGAAATTTGATTCAGTAAATTACCACACAGGAAAATGTCACGGTCACAACAATCTCAGCAGTTCTGTTTCCAAAGAAAAGCCCCAGGAAAGTATAGAAGGCCACGACTAGAAAACTGTAAATTGCCATCCCCACAAACTGCCAGATTTCAGATCACAAATGTTAACTCAAATTAACGATTTCTCACTGTCGGAACACTTGGTCAAGATAAGATAATTCAATCAAAATGGTTAAAGAAATTTTCAAAAAAAAAAAAAAAGAAGGAAAGGAAAAGACTTCATAAGCACTTGCAGTGTAGATTGAGAAAGCTCTAAAAGTGTGTATAAGAAATCACAGGTACTGAATTGACATTCTATAAAGTAAAATACAAGTTTGAAGCCTCAAATTTAGACCAAAAGAGCAAAGAATCAATGGAATGGGATACCTGTAGAGGGTGTAGAGGACGTTGCCAGCCATGGCGTCTCATGGTCAACGAAATCTAAAGGGATGAATTAGATCCAAAACCGGATTGTAGCAAAAAAGCTTAGCTACTTCATTCAGCTTCTGGATAAGTTGACCTTCAAAGTTCAAACTTCAAAGTAATAATGCCTTCAAGGCTCAAGCTCAACGGTCGACAAACTTAGTTTTTCGAAATTGAACGGCGCTCGATTGCAATAGAGGGTTAGCTGATCCAACGGATATGAGCATCCCTAGATTTGATTACTAAAGACAAAAACTGTGGGACCCATTCCAAGAATGAGTTCTCTCTGACGCACGACCTAGACTGCTTTGATGGACTAGTGCCAAAATATATGGGCCTATGACTTAACGAGCTCTGTATTAGAGATGGCCCAGAAGTGTTCTAAGAGTATTAGGAACACAAATTTGGACAAAAGGTACTTAGCTATTAGATATTTCTTGTTTGAACAACAAAAAAAATAGATATTTCTTGCAACCAAAAACTTTATTGTTTATCAGTTCTTTTGATAAGAATATGATGTGTTAGATATTTTTTTCACAGTTAATATATGTAATTAGATCTTTTCAAAAGGTCTTTTTATATTAATATTAAAATTTATAGATGAAGTTCTCACTAAACTCATAAAATTAATGTACGAGCTTCTTATATATAATTTTATATGTTTATTAGGAATGTAATAATTTAAATTCAAAATTTTGTTTTATTTTTTGAGTTTAGATAATGAAAAATGCTTTTTAACCAATTTTTTAGTAGAGAAAACTTTAACTACTGTGTTTCATTAATTAGAAAAAAAAGACTTAAAATAAGTGTAAAAATTGTGTTTACTAATTTTACTAAGAGTTGTTGAATTTAGTATGATGCAATTTACGCATTTTTTAATTTAACTAGGAGTTAATCAATTGTACTTGCATATACATGAATTAACTCTTGAGTTTAACAACAGTGATGTACACCGATCATATTTATAAAATTAATTCAACTTGTATGAAATTAATAAATATAATTAATCTAACAAAATAGAAAAATATAGTAATTTTTATATTATAAATAGAATTAATGATAAAGTCCAATTCATAACTGGCTCATTCATAAACAGGCCGGATAATGTAACGTTTATATATATAAATATATGTACAAACATTAAACAATATAAATCAAGTCAAAGATAAGGTCAACGTAAAATATTGAATATATATCCATGTTGTCTTATTAATTTGTCATAGCATATTGGTATTATTCCCAGATCTTTCTATACAAATTCCCAAAGCTTCTTCCACCTTGTTCTCTATATATGTCTTCTCCGTGACTTGAACATGAGCTTGAAACAACTGTTTGTAGATTGTGCGAACCCCGTCTACTGCAACAATTCCCATTACACAGAAAACTTTATCGAAATAAAAATTGGGCCGGCCATATAAATAATAATATACTCTTTCTTAGAGAATAATGTTGTACAGAGTGCATGCAGAATAATTGACATACTAGTTGGTGGAGAATGTAGTGCAGGACTGAGGAAGCTGTGGCGAGCCGGGCGATACAGATGTCCCGTTAAAGGGAATAGCATTTGCATTTCCAAGTCCATTATTTCCAATACCAATTCCAATTTCACCATTGCTATTTATATTAATATTACTCCCAAAGATTGACGAAATTGCTGCTGCCAGGGCTGCAGTGAAATTGGGATCAGAAGCAATAGCTGCACTCACCGTGTCAACCATAGACGACGAAGAAGGCGGCTGTCGTTGCCCTAGCTGATTAACTACTGCCACTGCCTGTGGCTTCTGGGGGAAGAACATGGGGTGCCCTATTAGTTGCGGACAACCATGCAATGGCAGAGGAAATGTGACCCCAGGGGAGGGCACTCGATGAAGCTGAGGGTTGTTGGGAGTCTGAGTCAAGTCGAGAGTAATGGTGGGGAATGGTGCGGAGGCTGATAGGGTAGCCATTGAGGCGTAGGGCATACAAGATAAGTACCCTCCACCTCCAGAGTTTGCTGACCCTTCATTCCTCGTTGTTGAACTCGAGCCTGATAGGAGCATCGCCGCCGCTGCCGACGTCGTATTCGCCATCGCAGTGGCTGCCGGTGGGAGAGGGTGGTTGTGATTCCCTTCGTATGTTGTTATCAGCACTGTCTTGTCCTCAGCACATCTTTGCACCTGTTTAATATATATATATATATATATATATATATATATAACCATATTAAAAGAGGGAAAAAAAATATAACAAGGGTCTAGAAACAAAGAAAGAATTAATCAATTAACATTATAACTTTTAAACCATTTACCTGCTTTCGAACGGGGCATCCTACAGCCATCGTGCAACGATAGTATGCGCGAGGACAAGGGTTTCCCTTGGCCATTTTTTGACCATATTTCCTCCATTGACAACCATCGCTAATCTGAAATACACGAGTAGAAACCGTACGTTCATTATATGTTAGTTAAAAGAATTGGATTGGTATACAGAAAGAAACACTGAAACAGAAACAGAATATATAATAAATAGTACGTATATATGATATTGATACGTACCAGAGGAGCTTCGGATCTTGCTCTCACGGAAACCCTGGCTTTTCTGAAAGGGATATCCGATTGTTGTTGTTGGTCTTGGCTTTTGGAATCTTGTAGCCTGGGGCTTTTGGATGATTCCCAACTCTGAGAGGAACGGTCCAGATCGGCATCTTCGGGACAAGATGCTTGCTTTCCGAGAATTTTACCCAAATGAGGATGCTGGTGGTGGTCACGTTGCTTTGACATAACCTCTCTATTCTTTGATGTGGGAGAAACTGAAAGCTCTTCAGTCTTATCCTCTGAAACCGACACTTCATTCACCTCTAAATACGTAGACGGTCCTGGGTCCAATAGCTGTTGCCCCGACGTAGTCCCATTTGCTTCTACCTTCTGTTCAATTTACACCCGCTAGCTGTATTAATTAATTAGTTTTTCGTTTCTTGTAATATTAATTCTTATTTCTTTTATTAATTATGTTTCACGCAAATCCCAATACCTATGCCTTGCTTTAATTTGCGTGTAATTGTAATTGTAATGTACGAAATTAACAAAACTGCTATCTGCTAGAAATTAACTACTTAATTAGACCACACACTCTCGTTCGTATCTACCGCTACCAACTTTCACTCCCTCTTCTGTGTGCTGTATATCGACTAAAACGTGAGGGCCGGGCCCAAGTCAATCTTGTGTCATGTCATGTGTCTTATTTTCTCAGTTTAAGTCGATGTTTCATAATCTCAACGCGGATTTCTAGAAGAAAATAGTAAACTGATGAGATGATTTGTTTGAAAGTGTATTCATGTACAGTAATCAGAGTTTGAAACTTGTAAGTTGTAAGAAGATACATATTGAGAATAAAAATATGCTGAGCACGCTTTCCAATTTAAGTGAGTCACGTTACCATTTCTTTACTAAAAGAGAGAGAAAAGAGCAAAGAGACACCAAGAAACAAATAATGCTTTCGTTGTTAAAGCATAAGCAATGATCTAAATCTATTTTAGATTTAGATGCAAAAAGATATGCTTCTAAAAATTGATAACCTTGCGATCGAGAATATCAAGACAAAACAATAAAGGATTAATAATAAGGCAAATTCAACAAATTCACCTGTGAATTTTGTTTATGCAAAGCAATAAACAGCTGAGCTTGCAGTTGGCTATAGCTTTTGGTGATCTGATCCAGCGTACTTTTCAACTTCCGGTTCTCTTCATGCAGCCTCCGCAATTCACCTTGAAGTGAATTCAGCTGGGCGAAAAAAAAAAAGACATATCAAGAATGATTCAGAAACTCATAAAACATAATCAGAGAATTTTGATGGGTCTATCAATATGGAATATATATATTGAATATATATGCACTTACTTTAGCTTCGAGCTTTTCGTCACTAGCCGATCTTGGCATTCCAGAACTTACACACGTGAGATTCAGCCCGGTCTGTGAACACGGAAGACATCACAAAAGATGTTCAATTCTCGATTAACTTTTGGTGCAGATTCAATATATTGAGATAAATAATTTACAAAATAGAGAGAGAATCAAAAGGTTGAAATGGACAATGAATCATCCATATATGATATATAATAGATCAAAAAGCTTACGTTGACTGGACGATCAGATAGGGGAGTTGATGATCCATCATTGATAATGATCCTGCCATCATGAGGATCTTGAGGCTGATGATTTGCAGTTTGATGAGATTTATTAGGTGAAGCGGAGAAGAAATCCATCTCTTTGATGATAGGCCGGTCGCTGGAGTTGTGATTTGTTCGATCTAGATTGTGGCTGAGAAAGTCGCCGGAGCTCGTGAAGGTCAATTCATGGCGGTGTTGATGTTGGTTTTCCATTTCTAGTGATGACTGATGAGAAGAAGAGTAGCAGCAAAGTAGAGGTTCGATTGATTACCCTTTTCCAACACAATGAAAAGGTTTAAATGTGCCACGCCACCCCTCACTCCTCTATTTTAAAATCCAAAAATAAAATAAAAAGTAAAATAATTAAAGACCCTCAGCTCACGAAGAAGGAAGGACCAGCCGTTTTTTTATTCTCGCGGGAAAATTGACGTCATCATTAGGCCAGAGAGGGCTGGTGTGATCATAACTAGGGACAATTCTTATAATAAATTTTACTATAAAAATTTAATTTTAACCTCCATGTAATACGCAATAAAAAAAATATTGATTGCTAGAAGAAAGGGAGTATGTTTCATTTGGGATCGCCGTTAAAAATAACGTATTTCTCGACTGACTATTGACTAATTCAGTGATCCTAGGCGCAGACCAGGCAGGACAGGAGCATTGCATTAGGTTGAGGTCAAACTCAAACCAGTTGACGGCACGGCTCTATGAGACGGTGCTTAGAGTCAGTGGGGCCCATCAGATTGGAAAACCTAATCCCACTGACTTCGAAGCCCAAGACGACGTCATTGGGATCATCCGTCCACGTCACCCAAGGAGTCTTGAAGACCGCATTGCCATTGCCTTACCCTCTACACTCTGATTATGAAGCAAAACCAATTGGAACAGATATTATATATGCAGTTATGCACCTTCTTTTAATTTGGATTTCCAATAAAAATAATAATAATAACACAATTTAAGATTTCTGAAACGTTAGACAGTATGTTAACTTGTCCATCCTAGTTCGGAAAACTTTCCAACAGAGTCATAACAGTACACGTTTATTATCAGTCCTCGTTAATCCTCACAGATATCCTCTCAAAATATATAAAACAAGAATATCATTATACAGTAACTCATTTATCAGTCTTCATATAATCAGTTTTCGATATGATTCTCTTTATATATGTACCAATTTTTTTTTTTTTGAGATGACATATATGAATAATCTAAATCCTACCACGTAATATGTCAATTCACATCAATTTGTTGCAGTAACCGCCAGGTTTCTCTACAATTAATATAGTTGATTTCAATTACTACTTAAACGAAGATATAAATTTACAAATAACTCAATTTAATTAGCAGAAATTATTGACCTCCACCCTAATGAACATGACTACTTTTGAAATGCATCACCTTTAATTAATTGAAGAAAAGTATTAGTATTATCTTATTTTTTTAATAATTATTGTACGTGATCAGTATTATATATCCGATTGCTTTTGCAAATAACGTTTCCTCCTTCTTTCAAAGTTTGAGTATGATTTTCACCCGTCTTAAAAAGACAAAATTCAGATTGTGTGATTGTTAGAAGTTAATATTTTGTAGTTTTTTTTCTCCATTTTAATTAATTTTTACTAATTTTAGTAAAAAGTGAATGGCCTTTACTATATGTTTTAATCCTAATTTGATTCCCTAAGTCTATTTTAGTTTTGAGTGTTTTTGTGCATATTTTTAAATGGAGTTGAAATAAGACGTGTTCATGCCTTAATTTATAGATTTAATACAGAATTTATTTTCGCAGCTCAGCTTTCTCATTTTAAACTCCATGTGCTTCTTTTCAAGGTAAAAAACGATGTGTTTTAAGCAAAGGAGAAGAAGGTTCCAGAGCATCACATGGAGGAGAGAGGGACCCAGGGTAGTTATAAGAGCGGGTCATCATCGTCATTGGAGGCATTTTTGGGTTGATTCTCGTTTTTTTTCATTTTTGGTTTTTTCTCCATTACCAATATTGATATGTGAGATTAGGGATTTTAGATTTATATTTCTTTATCTTCTTCTCCACTGTATTCTTTAGTTTCATATCTAAATTTTCAGAACTTTCTTTATGTATAAATGACTTGGCTATTCATGTATGTAAATTTGAGCTTATTGAATTTAATGTTTTGCATTGATATTTTCTCCATGTTCTTAATGCTGTTAGTTGAAATGATTTAGGAACGTTTTTTATATCCTAAACTAATTAGAGTTGATTAATGAATTTTTTAATCTATTATTTAAGGGAAAATTATAGTGATTGATAGATGTAATTTAATTATTATAACCAATATATTGTTATAAGATATGATTAATTAAATTAATGAGTAATTTAATACGGTTCTAAATAATAGAGACCCTAATTAAAATTGTATTACTAGTTTATAAGGTGTGCCTACACCTTATTTCTTTACTAAATTCATTTCGCTAATTATACATTTGAATTTAGTTCATTATAGTTAATCTCAAAATCCCCCCTCCCTTTATTTTGTTATTTTCAGTTGGTCCTTTACTTCGTATTTTTGTTCATTTAAAATAAATTAAATTATCATTTTTTGTAAAATTGATTTTACTCACACTGTACACAAATTTGTTTAATGATAATAAAAAATTTTTATTTGTTGATTTCCACCGCCAATAATGATCATGCCCAGCAAGAAAACACATCATTTATAGAGGATTTTTGGAAAAGAAAACCGAGCTCAATCAGTAAGATTTTTAACAAACCACAGCCATATGTTGACTACATTGTTGTAGTTCTCTGTTATTTCTTTTGCTGAATCATTTTAATTATTAATTACATTGTTTTTTAAGATTTCGTATGACAACTAACTAGTAGCATGGTATATATATATATATATATATATATACATATATTTGTGTGTCAGTTTTTAGGTAATTCTACCCATAGTATTTAATTATTTTTTTAAATGTATTGCAGGGATATATATATATATATATATATATATATATATATATATATATATATATATATATATATAACATCTATATTATATATATTTGAATTGGTAAGATGCTATGTCTAGTATCAGCTGACAGCAACAAGTTCAAATATTATCTAGCCATAATTATCACATCTTTTAATTAGGATCCTTGTGTATCCCTATATTTCCCACCTTGAAAGAAACCTTCTCTCTTCTTGCTTTCACTTAAATTTCATAAAAATACACAAACAAAAGAATTGAGAATATACTTAATTATAATATCTAACTTAATATTTTCTATTGAGAGGTCCACGCGAAGATAAGTAAAAAAGAAAGTATTCACGAATTAAATCATATTCAAACCATCAAAACTCACTTTAGTTTTATCCTCAATTTATTTATTCCCCAAACTGGTTGGAAAGAGGCGAGGCGACAAGTAAATCATGCCGCGTTACTAGACGACGGGGAATCTAAAAAATCGTTTCTATTGAGACAATATTATTAGACGCATATATTAGGAGTAGACTTAAACTTAATTAAAGATGCTTATATTTTTATAATTATCTGCAGATTCTTTTATAAAAAAATATTTTAAAAAATAAAAAATCCAATTATAAATTAATAATTTGTAAACATATACACATACTATTTTTAAATTTTAAAAAATTGATAACAAAAATATAAAAAATATTTTAGTTTTTTCTTATATATTGATGTGGGTGTGGAAAATAAGGTTAATGATGTTGGATGGGCCACTTCACATATATACATACATACATATATATATTTATTTATAAAATCACAAGTCTGATATCCAGCTGGCTTTTCCACGGAGTCTTCTCCCTTGTGGTACAGTATTAATATGTATAGTGCAAGCATGTTATGCAAGATATAGCAGAGAATCATATATATTATGTATCAACTACCTTATTAATGAACCTTACCTCACTTGAGAAATCAGCCTCAGATCTGACGTTTCCATGTGATCAGGCGCATATAAATTAAGCACATATATATCCTCAAGTCAATGCCAAGTTATATCAGTCTCTTTTATATTCTTCCTTCCTTTTGTGTAGTCCATACTCTATAGTCCATACCTTGACAAGGACATCAATCCAATTCCATAGACTAAAAGTATTCAACTCCTCGATCATTTTCAGTCCTGATCGATCCCCTGCCTCATTTCTTCTAATATGCTTAAGTTAATTATACCACATAATATTGTTACGCCCGTTTTTTCCTATTCAATTCGATCAGTGACAGCAACGAATGAGTTATACGACATAACTAATTAATTGATATTGCTGAACGAATAAGGAAGGCAGAAATTGGTTGTGATTTTTGCAGCCACGTATCCTAGAAAGTCTTAAAGGATATGTATGGGTACTAGTGTAGGTGCAATGAACAAATGAATACAAATTAAAATAAATAAATGTAATGTAACCCTTTTAATAGTTGAAAAAGGCCTTTAATTATGAAGCGAGTAAATTTTGGGAATATCGGTCATCACATGCAAAAGTTGTTAGTTTTAGTAACGAGAGTCAAAAAGAGAGCAGGGACGACGTGAAGAACGAGAAGTCTAGAGAAAAGGGTGAAGCCAAAGTAAACGAATGCGGCCATATAGATATATATGGGAGAGCAGGACTTAGACATAGTCACATAAGGGCTCACGGGAGACCCCACATATAAAGCTATATATATAAATTATAAATTAAATGCCCCCACCTTCAATCCAAACATTTTCCCATTCTAACTATTTAACTTCAATCTTATTCCTTCTCCCCTAAGACTTGGATGGATCGACGCCTCCTCATATTCCTGCTTATACCTAAGACTTGGAGAGGATATGACATTTGTTATATAAAAAATAACAAGACTCTATAAGAGAAATGTATTTATAAAAGATTCACTAATAGATTTATCTCAGGTTGTTGAATGACGTGGGTGGATGAAGAAGTTAAGAGAAGCACACAATTCATTGATACCTACAGCAAGAAAAAAAATGGAAATGAAAAATAAAGAAATGAAGTTTTATTCCAAAATGATTTTTCAATATTCAATGTTATACTTGATAATTTTTATAATCTTTTATCGTCGCATTTGGATAGATAAATACAATGGTCATGTTTGAAAATGGGTCACAAAAATTAGCAAAAATAGACACGTACGTGCGAGTGGTGTAATCTGATTTCGTGTTAAAACTGAAAACCATATATAGCCATGGTCATGCTCATGGATGGAAACCGACAAAGGGATGCTTTTCATTGTCCATTTGAAAATAATAAAACTTGTAATAAAAAATTCAAAGAAATATTCAATCAATTTTCTACCTATTCTTTTTCTTATCTTTGGTATTAGTTTGCATAGCCAATAGAGCGTCGACTTTTAACCCAAAAGTCACGTTTTGCAGTGGACCAAGTAAGTGGGCGTCACCCCAACACCATCAACTTTAAGAAATTGGAAAACGAAGCGACCCATATATACATATATATATGTGCTCCAACCCCAGTGAGAAAGAGAAAGCTCAGAGGGTAATGCCCATAATTCAACCTTATGCAAGACTTTTCCTTCCCCTTTGAATGCAACTTTGTCTTCTTGCAATATTGCATGCAAGCAGTAACTTGAAGAAAAGAAAGTATATAAAGTCTATCAGTGACTAAAAATTAAGAACCCCAACTATATACATCATGCGCCAATTCAACCTTTTTTATTATTGTATACTGTACGTTTAGTTGGGTGCCTTGCTGGTCTATACTTGGTTTTTATTATGACTTGACTGTTTAGCATGCAACTTTTCCTTCCTTGCTATACCTTAATTAGTGTCAATATCTAGTAATTAAGGAGCTACCTAGCTATTAGTAATTTCAACTATATATATATATATATATACACATTCATTTATAGGAATATAGTTTTGTTTCAATTAGATGGATTGAGCTAGAACGCACAATATGGCACGTTTTATATATGTTCTCATACCCACTTGAAAATATTGATTTATTGTAAATTGTATTGCCACCCACATAGAAATTCAAATGTCATAAATACTAATTAATATTATACCTGTTAATTAGGAGTTGTTCTTTAATATATTTGAGAGTGAAAAATTAACCAATCCTATGTGTGTCTTAGATTTAGTTATTTTTGAAATGCATAATATTGTTATAAACTTATAATTAGTAATATTTGTAGGTAAAAGCTGGTGACGCCTCAAATTAATATCTAAGAATTATAATAATTATTCTTCCATATATTTCCTATTACATAAATTATTTAATCTTACAAACTCTTTGACAGTGATAAAATTATATATATATTATTTTTTAAAATTAAAAATACTAGTATTCAAAAATTTATTGAATTATAACTAATTTTATTTGAATTAATTGAGATTAGATTATAAAATTAAAGTTTTTCTTATAAAGATATTTTCGTATCTACTTAATAATACAAAGTTTTCCTTATAATACAAAGGAAGGAGTAATTAAACACGAAACGCCGCGTGTGAAGGCACCAAAAGACTACAAGTTGAGGTTACTTAATTGGGATATTTGGAACGACCATGAGAAGGAGAACGTAGTAACCCTTGATATAGGGTTTGGTTGAAAATTAAAGTGGTTCACTTTTTTAGTCTTTAAATGTGGAAATAAAGGGAGATAGTTAGGTTAGTCTTCTAAAAATGGAGCTAAAGGAAGAGAGATAGTTAGTTAGTCTTCTAGAAATGGAGATAAAGCGAACAATCTTCTAGAAGGACAGATTTTATTATTAAGTTAAATAGATGTTTTTCTAATAATTTAATAGACCTTTATCTAATTATACTCATTTTACCTTTACTTTTAACTTCAAAGTTGGGTGATGTGTTGATAAATGATAACTCGATGAGAGCAGAATATTGTGCGTGTGTGTATATATATAGAGGGGTTTGTGGCAGTTTTCTACGGGACGGGATAGATTGATTGGGCCGTTTTCTCTTCTTTTGGGTATAATTGGGCCCATTCTGTCTTTAAATTCTCATTTTATTTGACTTACGAAGCCAAAATACTCGAGTCTTGATTCTGACCCAAAAGAAAACCAACAATTGAATCATTGATCATGACATCTCACTCTCTCCTCCTTTTTTCGTGAACATTTCAAGAATCCTTGAGGTGGGTGCCTAGTTTTGACTTATATCTTGGATTAATTTTTTTGGTCCCTCTTTGATTTACTTTGATGTGTTATTTGGATTTTGCTTAGTATTATACTTTCCCTGGTGCTTTTGGAAGAAGAAACTTGCACCGGTAAATATCATAATCTGATGTTGTTAGGTAAGTTTCGTTTCATCCATTGCTCTTTTATTATGCATTGGGCGTGGGGGTCGTAATAAAGGAATCCCATTAATACCTTCAATCCAAAAGGCTCATACTTGAGTTGTAAGGCCTATTCTTAATCGTGGTTGCATCATACATGACCCACTCCATTTTCTGCACGAATATTTGGTGGAGACATTTTTATTAGTCTTTTGGACTATGTCCCAATCGTTTGAGTTCTTAAAAATATGCTTAGAAAAATATTATATGGGTAACGTTAGTCATGGATTTTTAATTTAAAAATTTTAATTTTAGGTTTTATGATAAATTTTTTATTATAAAATTTGAAAGAATGTGAGGTTGAGCACTTAAGCTTTTATGTTATCAAAGTAAAAGTATAAACATTCATCGAAATTCTTATCTTCATGTTATGTATACTTAGGTTGACTGAGTTGTTAATGTTGGATGCCCTTTCTCTCCAACACAAAGGATACAAAATATGAAAAATTCTAAACTACATATATTGTGTAATCTCATTTATACATTAATAAATAATATTTAATTAATTATTTTTTTTATTTTTTCATTATATATGAGCTCATCAATATAAAATTATTAAAAAAATTAATTAAATATTATTAGTTAATGTACAAATAAAAATATATAATATATGTACCTAACAATCTCAATATGTATATTATACTCACCCAACAACATTAGTGATATGAGAGGGATCACCAAAAAATGCAATGAATGATTATTGTGCATTATTACTTGATGTATTGAGCGTGGAGGATATTTTATTACCATGAATTATTTGAACCTAAAGCTTATAAATGCATGCCTTGTGGATTGTGGGCAAGGGCAAATTAAAGGCGTGGGATCAAACAAGAAAAGTCAATTAAATTTGGAGTCTGTGCATGCATTTTTGTGCTGTATCCTGCACATGAAGTTAGTAGTGCGTTGCTCAAGTCAAGTCAATCCAATCCCATGTTTAATGCTTTTCTCATTTGGTGGTCACTAACCCAAATCGCCCTTACTCTTATGTGATTGTTAAGTCATCTCCCTACTCTTCAAAACTCATTCTCACAGCCATGTATTTTCTTACTGTATATTCTCTTGTTTTTCTTTCATCTTATCACGCCCCTATGATCACAATTCAGAAACCCCTCAAAATAGCTATACTTTCCCATTTCTAATCATATACATATTTACGGGAGAAAGCATATCAAATAACAATTAACTAAGAGCCAACATATATAGTATTTAAATCACCTAATAATTCAATAAAGTTTTGAGATATTTGATTTCGTAAGATACAAAATTAAATAGCAAATGGTACATGTGAAATGGCACCTTCTCTTAAGCCTTTTTCAATGCATCTTATTCCCTATTGTTGGCCATATTCTCTCTGTCTTCTGTAAGATACTTAAATAAATGAATAAAATACACAAGTCTTTGATATATACTAGTTGCTATACAAATAAGAATCACGAGCAATGGGGTTAAACATATAGAATGAGTTGTTTATAATTAATTTCACTCCGCTCTATCTTATGTTTATAGAGTAATAATACTCTATAGGGAGAAAAACTTGACCATTTCCTTCAATGCCACTCGTGTCCAATAACCCTGCAGGCCGATACTCATATCTAATTCATGTGCTCTTGTCAATATTCCACTTTAACAATTGCTTCAATAACTGCCCCGACCAAGTCAACTAGCATTTAATTATTAATTAATTATTATTATTAATGTTAATTCATCAAGAAGAAGGACCATACGCATTCGTTTTTTATGTAAGGAGAACCAAAAGGCTTAATCTTTGACTTTGACCTTCATTCCCTCCTCATTTTTTAATATACGAAATTCAAACTCTTGTGGCTATAAAACCCTTCTGGCTTATTCTCCTTCCAACACAAGACGAATCCTTTACGTTTTCAGTTTTCACCTCGTTGACCAAATGGCACCCTCCTTCTTGATCTCTAGCTTCTTCCTTTGCTACACATATTTTGCATTGTTGGGAGCAGAGGCAAGAGGCTCACGCTCACCCTTCATACCCATATCTTCTCTCATCAACAAAAAGCTTTTCAATACCATTTTCCTTCACAAAGACGACACTGCATGCCCTGCCAAAGACTTCTACACGTACGACTCTTTCATTCACGCAACAAGATGCTTCCCTGCATTTGGTACCACAGGAAGCTTAAGCACACGAAAGCGTGAGATTGCTGCATTTCTCGCTCAAATCTCCCATGAAACCTCTGGTGGCTGGTCTACTGCACCAGATGGACCCTTCGCCTGGGGCCTATGCTTCAAGGAAGAAATTAATCCTCAAACTGATTACTGTGACTCCACCAACACACAATGGCCTTGCTACCCTGGAAAAAGATACTATGGCAGAGGACCCATTCAACTTTCTTGGTATATATATATATATAGACTTGTACATTCATCCATTTTTTATATTTTGTTTTCATGATTAAGAATTAATTAACATCTGATTTTATTTTTTGATATATAGGAATTTCAACTATGGTCCAGCTGGGAAGGCTCTGGGATTTGATGGTTTGAAGAATCCTGAAATTGTGGCAAACAACTCTGTGATTGCATTCAAAACAGCTCTGTGGTTTTGGATGACAGAACGAAAGCCCAAACCTTCTTGCCACGATGTGATGGTTGGGAAATATGTGCCAACACAAGCTGACATAGCAGCAAATCGGACGGCTGGTTTTGGGTTGGTCACAAACATAATTAATGGCGGATTGGAGTGTGGGATTCCTGGTGATGCAAGAGTGAATGATAGGATTGGATTCTTTCAAAAATATGCAAAATTGTTCGACGTAGATACAGCACCTAACTTAGATTGTGCATATCAGAAATCCTTCTGAGTTCTCAATTCTCATATCCTTTTCTTCTTGTTTTCTTCTTCACTTTCCAACCTCTTAAGTCTTAAATAATATGTATTGGAAATGGAAGCATATATATGATAAATGATATGCCTAGAAGCCTAGTTCATGGAATATTCTGCTTGGAACTAAATATAGAGAAAGTTTAATAGTGCTCTGGTCCTAATCAACTATCGTTGTCGAAGGATACTCCAAGGGTTTAGCCCTTGAACAATTTGAATCCACAAGAATGATGTCATTCTACATTAATTGTCTATGTTTTCTCTAAAGTCTTATTATCCGCTATATTTGGATCTTTGTTATCATCCTTTTTGCAACACCAAAAACAAGTAAATAAATAAGACCTGTGAGTACCGTGGTAGACGGCGGGTTGTCATTAATAAATAAATAAATTTTGTTTGTCTCAAACCTTTGTCTCAGAAAAATGAGAATGAAAACGACAAGGGCAATATAATATAAGAAAACAACTTATTATTTAAATGCTATATAACTGAGAAAAAAAAAGTCAAATTACATTTTTTTATGTAGATTAATTTTATTAATGATTATTTAAAGTTTGCTTTCACGTTCAATCCATATTTCAATGGAATTTATTTTAATTAGTCTCTTCATCCTCTTTTTTCATCGTCCTTTTTTAAGAAAAAGAAAAAGGCAATCTAGCTTTTAATTTTTCATTTAAAATCTTCACAGGCCAAATGAACGACCACCGTACTACCTTCTAATCTTTCTTTTTGTTTCCATTGTGTTATGTTCTTCCGTAACAAAATTTAACTCAACAATTTCATCTTTCCATTTTTGTAATTTCAAATTCCTCTGAAGTTATTCTTATAAGTCTTATTTGATACTGCTTTTTTTTTTTTTTTAAAAAAAAGGCTTGTCATGTATGTCTTATTTTTAATTTTTTTTTCAAAAGATAATGTAGTGAAGGCTTGAACCACTGAATACTTGGTCAACATTTTTTTTATGTTTTGGGTCTTAAACTTGCTAACTTTCTCTGTTTGGATACGCTTTTTAAAAAAGAATTTTTTTAAAGAAGTTTTTAAAATAGAATTTTTATAAAAAGTAAAAGTTATTTTATATTTAGATATAATAATAAAAAGTATTTAATATTAAAAAAATTTGTTTGTATGTAACACATATAAAGTATTTGTTATGAAAAAAATTATCAATGAGGACATACATACAAATGTTATATTTAAAAAAAATTAGGATAAATTACGTTTTATTCTTTGAGATATATGAAAATTAGGTTAATTTCTCTCCTTTCAATTTTAAAAAATTACACCAATTTCCTTTGAGAGATAAGAATAATTTTACTCATTTTGATTAAAATACTATTTTATTATTTATATAATTAAATAAAGTCAATTATGCCAACCTCTCTTAAGGATTGATAAAATTATACTTACCACCCTTTTAATTTTAAAAATTATACTTGACGTCCCTAAGATTTGATATAATGTTATACAAATATTTTTTTTGTCAATGAAGTTAATATTTGACATAATATGTGTTTATTCCAAAATAATAAAATTACTTAATTTTCTTATTGTAATATTAACAATCTTATGTTTTAGTATAAATTTAATTGCATTTAATGTTATATTAAAAATAAAATTATAGTCTTACTCTATATAAAAAAATATCTTTATTGACAATAAATAAATAAGAAAAGAGGTTAGTGTAACTTTTGAAATGTGAAAGGTGATAACTGTAATTTAGCTAAATCTTTAAAAAAAGATATAATTTACTTAATTAAATATGTATTTAACCAATATAAAAAGTTAATTTTTAAAATTAAATTTATGATGTTTAACTCATAATAAATAATATTAAAATAATAATTCTTAAAATATATATTTCTAATAAATTATAATTTTAATAAAAAATATTAATATTATTATTGAAAAAATTTTAGTTAAAACAAATAAAATTATAAATTTTTTTATATCTATTAAGGAAAAAATTATAATTTTTTAAAATTAAAAAGAGTATAATTTTTATATCTAAAATATAAAATTTACCTTTATAATAATTGATAAAAAATAATTTTATCTAAAATTATTTTAGAATGCATTTTTGACTTTTTTTAATGGTTTGCTTTTTTAGAGACATCCAAACGCTAGACCACCATCTAATGGAGTGGCTATGTTTAAACTTTAAGGTGCGTTTAACGTTTTGAATTTAATTTTTTGGGCTACATAACAACTTTTGGATCAGAAAATCCGGGTTTGACATTTAAGTAATCCTTCTCAATTGGGTTAACTACTGGTCCTTGATGAGGCAAGTCTTGGCCTGGTCAGTGCCAATCTTTCAAGTCCAACGACAATTCTAATGTCCAGTCTTAACAAATGAGGATTAAAAAAAGGCATTTGTTCAAAATTGGATTACAATAAGAAAATAAAGTTAAGGACTGTAATGTAAAGCAATGACATGTATGTACAAAACCATTCTTTTCCCGTTTCCTTTATTAAAGAAAAGGACAAAGTTTGAGCTGTGCATATACATCTACAGCTTTCAGCAGATTTGCCTAATTAACACTACTCTCTTCCTCATCATATCATCTGCTCACTCATCACTACCACTATACGACAAAATTGGAAGCCACCAAAGCAGAAGAGCCTGCACTCTCATACTCCTATCTGCATTTAGCACCCAAATGCGTCTACCCTGGTTATCTTCAATCTCTTCACAGTCGACAGGAACATCCTACGCAAACAAAAACAAAAACATCATCAATGCCCAACTATGGAACACAATGTGTCATACATGTCATGTCAGAAAATTAAGAATGAACTCACTCCCAAGGAACATCTCCAACCATGATCAAGTCCCCTTCTTCGTCTTCGTAGGTTAGCACATGGCATCTCTCTGGTTGCACTCCGTCCATTCCAGTACCCCCTGTTCAAAGTTCAAACCATATACATATATATTCCATTAATTGGTGTTATTTTTCTGGGGAAAGAAATTAAAATGATAGAGATGCAGGAAAGGGAGTTTACAGAGAATGGTAGTGTCAAACATGTGTTCAAGAGTCTTCACTAACTCGTGGTAACCATCATGAGCCACCAGATTCAGTTTTCTGCCAATTGGGATGCCTTCCATGTACACCTTCACAAACAAGCTGCTATGATCGCCATACTCATTTACTTCTGTAGCTTGAGAACGCTGGATTGCTGTCCAATCCGAAGGCTGCCCCCTAATATAAATCAGAATCTAATTATTTTCTCTTTCAAAAAAAAAAGAAAACCCAGAGATGGCATATATGAGGCAATATATGAGGCATATATATGACAAAGATTTGTTTGATTGATACCTTGACATAGAAGAGCCAACATGTTGAGTGGCCGAAATGCTCAAACCAAGTCTAAGATCTGTAGGAAGGTCAGGGTTAAGGTGTGTGAGAGATGATGCAGTTGAAATAAGAGGGTGGTTGCTGCTGCTGATAGAGGATGAAGAGGAGCTTGAGCCTTTGCCCATTGTGGAACGATGTGACCCAACTAGCCGCCACCTTAACCCTTTAAATAAACAGAATCAGCTTGCGAGAGAGAGAGAAACAATTTATTTAAAAGAAAAAAAAAACAAAAAAGAGAAGAGAGATCTATCATCTATGAACAAGAATTTCTTACTCAACAGCCGCGTTCCCAGCCTCCCTCTTTATCTTCCTTCCATGTAATTGGTAGACCTAAAATGTCGTCATGGTAGCCGACAACTACACGTGTCAAGTAAAAAACAATCTGGTATCCAAGACATATGCTTTTTCCTTTAATTACGTATGTATCTCATTGAATTAAATTTCCAATTAGATCCATCATCCTAGTTGGGGTTACACATGGGTTTTCGAATGTGACTTAAAAGTAGAAAAATTTTGATATTAACAACACTTAATTAGTGAAAATAATGTAGAGACAGATGTGAGACAAGGCGTGTAGGTTGTAATACTGAGTGTGTGGGAGAGGGAATGAATGTAGACTGTGGACAATGGATGAAGGGAAATTCAGGTGGACAAAAGAACATTGATATCTGAAACCTTGTACACAGGTAATCTATGAATCAATGTTCAATGGATATAATCATCGTGTTGCGCATGGGGGGCCTTGGGTGCAGATACTTCAATATATTAAAAAAGGCATTGGTACTGGTGACGCTATGCATACTGCTCTATACCAACAAACATCATTGATGTACTACTTCCGTCAACGTTCAAACCCTCTGTGAACAACTACAAAACCATCAAAAACATACTTATGAATCCGAGTTGTATCAATTCATTACATTATACCAACTTCAGTGAATCAAATTCGCTAACTGACAAGTGTCCCGTTTCAAGAATCAACCAGACAAAGCTAGTTGCCATCATTTTCATTTTCTTTTTCTTTTTGATTGTGCATGAAATGAGTAATCTTTTATTTTTTATTTTTTGGTGGTGTAGGAATAATCAAAAGCAGTTTAATTATTCACAATAAACAAAGAACAAAAAGGCGTAATCTCAATCGTTGAACAACGTGATAAGTGTGAATCTGGGAATGACTTTATTTAATGGTAAAAAAATACTAAAGTGATACCCAAGCTCCTGCCTTAGGAACAGCCAATCAATTCTATTTGGTAAATTATACAAAGAAAAGACACAAAGTGGTTAATATTATATTCCTCATGTCTTCTCCATTCAACATGTTGCCCCCACGTGTACAAATTCACGTGCGGAATGTGAGTTTCTTCGCCCTACTTGACAATCAGAGGGCAGAAATGAATTTCCACGGTGATTCACAAGTTGAAGAGGGAACAAGGAGGTATTTGCTTGGATCTAAAGGGATGGTAAATGGTGGAGAAGAACATCTGAGAATATAATTTTCAAAGGAGGGAGAAAAAGAAAAAAGCAAAATGTTCCCCACCACCCCAACCATAAGGTTGCTTGGGGTAGCCATCAATTTGTCATTTGGTCCCCAACACAGTCTTAGTGTTGAAACTTAGAAAAGCAGAGGGAAACCCACAACCGCTTTTTCGTCAATAGCCCAGTAGCTGTGTCTCGCTATTTTAAGACCAAATCCTCTAATTTCTTTGTCATCTCCCTGTTTTACCAGCTGGTATTTTCATTGCTTCCCATCTCCGTCATCATTGCCTTTGCCCCTTGATTTTTGAATTTCATTCATTAGTCAAACTTTCTAGATACACACTTTTGAATCTCCCATGTATGAATGTTCCCACAACTCCAATGCTTCAACTTCCCTCCTTACTTCTCATTTTCTTCAACAATTATTCCAAACAAACCTGTGTCCTCTTCATGCCAAGAGATTTTCTTTTGTTTACCCTGTGACCAGACAGGCAGACATCGAGCCACCTTAATAGCTAAATATCAATTACAGTTCCACTTTACAGCTAATGTGACACAATCTGAAGGAATGAAAGCACTGTACAACTTATAGAACGAGGATACAACCGCTATATGCAAAGAAAGGCAGAAGCCTTTTAAGTCATTCAACTCGCGCAATTATTTAGTTTCAGCCTTGATTTACATAACATAATATTACAGGTTGAAGTCTACAGTTCCTAATAAGGCAGCAGAAAAAGTGGCAAAGTGATAAGCTTTATTAATTACAACTGAAACAGATAACGACAATAATGTGAAGAGTATCAATATCTATCTGCAACTGAGGCCACCAAAAATCTGAAGTGACTAGTCTGCGAAACATTAGCATTACAATGCAATGAACTTCGAGAATAACCAATTTCCAAGAACTGAACAACATTTGCTACTATTTGTACACTCTCTGTGACAGAAAATCATTTACTTCGGCTGCTACCTCGTAAGCTCCCTCGACACACCGTCCCAAGGCAACACCAGACACATAGTTGCCCCCAAGAAACAGCCCCTCATGCCCAGTATTTTTCAGGGCAGCATTAGCAGCATCTAGGAGATCCAAATGGCCAACTAAGAATTGTGGAATAGCTTGAGGCCACAATCTCACACCTAATACAAGTGGGTCCTTGGCATTTGGATTTAAAAGGATTTTTCTTAAATCTCGATCCACCGCTTCGACAAGTTCACTATCCGTCTGAAAGTAAATAAGATGTTTTATGAGCAAGCAGAAGGAAAAAGTAACAAATCTCTTAATCACAGAATTACACACAATACTCCACATAAAGTCAAATCACAGAGATTATGTCTAAAACTCAGAAGTGCAAGTGATCCCGGCATGAAATTGAAACAACACTGTGGCAATCACCCAATTTGCCACCATAATAGCTCAACCAATTGCATCTATGTCAACAAATAATCAGGTTTCTTCTAAGAGTTGTCCAACCTTTGATAAGATTCCCGGATTTGTGGCCCCTCCAATGTAATTCAAAAGTAGAATCCTTCCAGGTGGAGCCCGGTTAGGGAAAAGTGATGAGCTGTATATAGTTCCTGACAAACCCAGAACTGTGTTATTACCTCATTATTGAACTTTGCAAGACAGTATAACACATCCACCATAATACGGTTCCCATATCAAACTTGCATAGTAACCAAGAATTCAAGAAGCATATTAAAATCCTTAAGTTAGAATTATAAGACTGTGCTTTTCCTATCTAGTAGTATATATTTACCTAATGTTTCCACTCCTTGGGTACGTGGATGCAATTGACCAAACCCCTTTAGCTCACCATCAATTAAACAATCCGTTCGAATAGCTTCTTTTGGATAAGATATGGACACTGCAGCAACTGGAGGGTAATAAAACTTTGACAGTGCATCTGCAGCGGCAGTCTGCATGAGAGGTTAAAACTTGTTAGGAAGAACGCGGATGCAATAATAGTAATATACATAAACCTATATAAACGTGTACATATATATATATATATATATATATATATAAACCCACATAAATTAGAGACTCCTTTCTGGTTCTATCTTTTCTAGCTCAATCTTTCACACTTGGACACAGACAGAAAAGAAACTTTGATACTAGGCCTCATTGACAGAAAGATGTTTTGCTGCTACGCACAACACGTGTGCTACCTTATATATGTTCTAGTTTAAATCTAAAATATATTCATCAGACATGCTTTTTTGGCCAATTATTCATCAGACATATTTGACCAACTTAGAATTTGCAAATTATTGAAAATAATTCAAAACTATCTGTATATGTTAAATTAGAAATGAAGAAATTTTCTATGATGTCAATATCATACAAATCATGGATTAGAAAAAAAAAAAAAAAAAAAAGAAGCTGGCCTTTCTTTACAGATTGTATTTCCACACAAAAATTGATATAGAAGCTGTTCAATAAATGAACCACAAATAAATGAACCACATTTTAACTATATTCAGATAATGATAAGGCACACAAGCACATAGGCATACAAGTGTACACAGTACGCATCCACAAAATAGAAAAAGTTTTAAAGCCATGCGGGTACGCACATCAAAGCAAGAAAACATAAGCCCCACTAACATGCAATCTTGTGCACTCATGCACCTACACCCATCCATACACAAATACACAAATAATTTCAAAGAGTCATATGGCTTCAGTTTTAAGATTCCGCCAACAAAACAGTTTATAATAATCAATTTAAACCTTGTTTAAGAAAGTGACATACAGATAATGGACGAAGGAGTGAACTAGCAACATGAGAAGGAATGGTCATGACAACAGTTTTGCTTTGCACAGAAACCACTCCTTCTGGTGTTTCATATGTCAAACTGTACTCTCCACTATTCAGTTTACTAATACTTGAAAGCTTCCAAGATAACTTCACTTTGTTACCAAGCCTGCCAAAAGAAATACAATTCACTATGATCATCAATGCTGAGTATAGTGGTAATCCAGCGAAAATGTTAATTAAGTCAACAGAGTACCTAGCAGAAATTGCTTCGGGCAACATGGTAAGTCCCTTCCGAAAAGACCCAACAGTTTGACCCTTTGGTTTCGGCAGGCGTCTGCATAATTACAGAAATCAGGAAACCAGTCATAAAGTAATGGACAATTTGACAAGCTCTAGAGCAAATATATCATTACGGATCTCGAGGTGGTTTTGAAGTTTTATTTCTCTCCTGTAATGCTTTGAAAGTGCCACCGATTATGCTACCGCCATTTTGCTCCAGCCTCCAAACTTTACCAAATGCTGCTTTCATACTTAATTTTGAAGGATCACCTGCATAGACACCTGTTTACGATAACACTCGTAAGCAATAGCATTTACAAATAAAACAATAGAATTTCATAACAGGAGAGAAGTTAGGTAAAGTGAGCTTATCACTAATTAAGCACAAAAAAGGGTCAAGGATGCAGGCAAGTTTCAGTATTGAAAAATTTGAGTGATAGACATACTTGAAAAGAAGTGATTGTTTGATGAGAAATATATCTCCCAAACCCCCAGCCCCAACAAACTCATGTAAACAAGAAAATCATGTATGAAGTTCAATTTCACAAGGCGGCTCAAAGGATCACTGCAAAAAGACCAGACTGATAAATGAACAGCACAGAACCAAGCCACTTTATTTTTTTAGTACTATATGAATATGGAAGCATGCCCAGAAATTAAGAAAACAAATTTCCCAAAATAAAATTATCAACTGTGAAATTCTTCTATCTTGACAAGGGTGAGATGATGGGTCTACAAAAAATCTGTTAAAGAGTCTACTAAACTCCTTATCTGGAAAACCAAAAGACCAGAAAGCATAATAGAGTATTTAGATGGATAAAACACTGGATATCATCCAAAAGAATGTATAAACTCTATCAACACAACATATTTGGAGATCCGTGAAAATGGTGACATGAAGAATGCAAAAAGAGATAAAAATCACTTAATTATAAACAATCGTAGAGTTGGCTTTTACCTGAACAAAAAGGCTCTATCAAGCGTTCAAAAACCTCATCACCAAGGTTACGGCGCACAAATTCTTCAACTGATTCCTCATGACCCTGTCACCTTCGTCAATATTATGATATATATGAGAAACTCAATTTTAAATCTGTCTTTCATCCTTCAGTATAATTAAACCAAGAAAGAGTTCAAGGGACAAACTGGTGGAGGAGGACGAAGGCCTAGTGCACCAAAGCCAGCCCTAAGTTTGCCACCAATGCTCATCAAGTCAAAGAAAGGCAAATCAGTTGGCCTTGATGGTACTGGCCTCAATTTCCCATTCCATAATACAAATCGAGGAGCATTAGGATCACCGAGAACTAGATCATCCTTCAAACCACTGTCCACCTGCCAAATGCAACAAGATAGAATCAAGTCAATCTACAATACAAACAGCGACATGGAACGGCACCAAATCATAGCGACATTGTCCATAAATTTCAATACACTCGATAATAATAATTAAGACACCAAATGTATATTAAAGGAATTCATTCTTCAGCGAAATTACATTGTCGTTCAAAAGCTACCGGACTGATATTAATAAGGTTCTTCACAGTATATTAATCTTACAACACAACTACACAGCTCACTAACGAAACCCAAATCTAAGAGAGTAGAATAACAAAGATGGGGAAGAAAACCTTTCAGCAAAGTTTGACAAGGTACATACCACCATGGTGAGCATAGGATCAGAGGGCTGAAAACTATTAGGACCCTCTTCCCAAAGATAGCCATCCCTCTCAATAGTCGTGATATTACCACCAACGCGGTATCTGGCCTCAGTGACAATCACATTTGCAGCGGCATTGGCATGCCTGGTGGAAAGGGCCTGCGCGATACAGAGGCCACTAATACCGCCGCCAACGACCACGCAATCCACATAGGTAGGGTCTTTTCCAGCGGAATTTGTTTGACCGCTAGTTTTTGCTGGAGATACCGTGGACTCCTCGGCAATTGAGCACCGCACATTAGAGCGACTGCAAGCAATTCTCCGATTTGGTTGAGAACGCGAAGGGAAAGGGATGATTGGGCAGACGAATTGAGAACTAATGAGCGACGTAGTCGAATGGAGAAGGGTTTGAGTTGGTGATAATGAAGGCAGGTGGGTTAGGGAAGCCATGGCTATGGCAGACATCCAATAGAGATTGACGACCCACTGCGTTATCTTCAAGCAGAAATGTCCAAAGGACGATCCTCTTTTTTTCCGGCTAGATTGCTCAGGTGTGAATTTTTTTTTTGGTTTATTTTAAAATGACGTTTTTATAAATAGACTAATAGAGTTTTTTTCTTTTTTACGAGAAAATAGATTAATAGAGTTTGAGAAAAGAAATTTATGACTGATTAAATCATTTGATAACATATTTTTATTAAAAAATGTTTTTAATTGTTAAATTATCAAAAAATATGTAAACATTTATTTGATAATTAATATTATTTCAATAAATAAAATAATTATTATAATTTAAAATTCATGAATTATAAATTATGTACAGATAAATTTTTAATTATAAAAATTAATTTAAAATTTTTTTAATTTTATAATTTATGAAAATAATCATTCTTATTATGTTTTAATTCAAAACTTTAATGAAGTAACGATACATCACTAAAATTTAATTATACTAAAATATAAAAATTTTTCATAAATTTCAAATCTTTGGCAAAAAAAATTTTCTCAAAGACATATCTACCTTTTGTTATGATTTTAAAAGAAAAGTTTAACAAATAAAATTTTTTTACAAATTACAAAGTTAAAGTTTTAAATCAATTTTTATAATTAAATATAATTATTTATATATAACTTATAATTAAAGAAAATTATTTGTATTTTAATAATAATTTATTATAACTTTTTTTACTATCTATATTTTTTTTCTTATCTCTATTATATGATTTTTGATTTTTTTTTTGTTTCAAAATTATATAACATATAATAAATTTATCAAAAATAAAGGAAAAAAATAAAAAAAAGTATGAGAAAGTAAAAAATTACTTAACTTAATATTTATATATAAAAAATTTTAAAACTAAACTAGTATATATTTGTCAAAATGCATCATTAGCTCGGCGCAGGAGATTTCAATAGTAAAGCAACAATTTTCTTTTGGATCATTTACTATTTGTAGTACCAATCCAAATGCTAATAAATTACTAAAAAAAGAAAGAGAATAATTTATAAACAAATAGAATAGTTAAGATAAATTGTAATTTTGAATAAGAGTATTTTTGTCATAAAATTATATTTTAAAAAGAATTGGTCAAACACATATCTTTCAAAAATAAATATTTTTGTCATATGTTCTTTCTTCCCCTAAAACATTTTGGCATGGTCCTTGATTTGGTTGCACTTGCAACTACCCTACACTTTACAGACATAAAAGAATATTTTGATGAAAAATAAAACAATTTTTAATTATTAAAACACATTTAAAATATTTTTATATTAAAAACTGTATAACGGTTGTATTTGAATTTTTAATTAAAAAATTGTAATAGATGAAATATATTTCTAAAAACAACTATTTAATAATTAATTCCTAAAAATACATCATTCAATTTCTTAAAACTTTTAATTCATTCTTTGTTATCCGTGAATATAGATTGTCTTGTATTTACTTGTAAATGCAGGGGTATCATCTTCCACACAACGAGAAATTCATGCGTAATGCGCTCCTATATATCATACTATGGTTAAAGCTTAAAAGTTAGAAGTCATCAACAAATGATTTTCCCGCGTTTTTTTTTTCTTTACTAATAACATTGTAGCAAACGGTTGTCGATCACCGAAAGTATATGCATTCGATAGTACTCCCTCTCTCACACTATCCAAATTTCGAAAGTGGAGGTTTCCAACGATCGGCCCCGAGTAAAGCTGTGAGTAATTTTCCCGTGAAATTTTGTCATCATTCTTGCCCTTTCAATTGGCATTTTCTCTTATTATGAAGTTTGAAATCAAATTTAGATTGTAGTCCAGCATTATTTCGTGATGTTGAAATGTAATCTACGTCCGTGTAAACTGCCCAACGTCGTTTCTGAATTTTGAATTCCTCATTCTCAAGGATTTGATTTCAGGTGATTGATATTTCGGTCTTCAAGTTAATTCTGAAAACTTGTTTTGATTTTCATGTTCGCGAATTTCTGCTATTGATTTTCTCGAACATCGATGGGAGCACATTTTTATATCTAAATTGTTAGATTATAATTTAGTCCGTTTGGTTGTTGAGAAAGGTAAGATGAGAAGAAACTTCAGAGTCTATCTACTGGATTGTTGCTCTGCCGACAATTCTGCTTCATTAATGCACTGGGTTAAACGACTACAATCTGCTGATTTCAGTGGAGGCCCTGCTCCTTTGGGTCATGAGTTATGAATTTTCTTATCTTCTTGGTAACCAAACTAAGCTCATGCGGATTTGTTTTACTTCCTAAACTGATTGTTTCAGGTCGTTAATGGTTGCCCGTGCTTGAACCTCATCATAGCCGAAGCTGCAACAATGGACGTTGAAGCACATCAAAATTTACATGTAAGAGAAGTGACAATCTTCCTTACTCTTTATTTTTTTTTTCGAAGATGGTTAAGAATAAGTCTGGTCATTATAAATGTGTTGGTGTACTTAAAATCTCATTTATAATCTGAAAATTTTAAGTGATCAACTTTATTGATCGGTCTGAACACTGTTTCTCTTGTAAACCTTTTTGGGATTCTGATTAAAGTGCAACTTCATTGAGGCAAAGTAATGAGATTGAAAAAGTTTTTTGTTTCCCAAGGCTCTCCTTTAATATTATAGGGTATAGGTAATGATCAATTTCTTGTTTGAGCTTTAGTATTCTAATTTCTTGAGAGAAGCAAATCCATTCACTCATGGATTTGAACTATATATTCAGGAGCGAACAAGTGATTGTCGGAGTTTTGGCAGCAACATTTATCCATCTAGCCAATCAAGGAAAGTCTCCATTGGAGTTATGGTAGATTCACTAGCTAACACAAGATATGGAGCCATGAAAGGAAATGGAGTCAATATGCCGAATACAGAAAGAGTAATCTCTAATGTGGGAAATTTTACTGGGGAAAAAAGCAAAGTTGAAGGAGTGATGGCCTCCTTTAGTATGCAGCAAATTGGTGCAGAAGAAGTGAAGTGTTCTCGGATCACTAAATCCTCTTACCAAAGAACACCTTCTGAGACCATTCTTGAAGCAAACCAAACCTCTAATTTACTAGTGTCTACTAGTAGGCAGGACAAACCTGATGGATTAGAGTGTGAACCAGCCAAATATTCAGTTCAGCTTTTCTCAAATCAGACTTCAATTTTTCATTCTAGTGGTTTTAACCAGAAGCTTGATGAGAGCACCGGCAAAAGAAAGGGAAGGAAGGAAGGAACCGCTGCAAGGGTAGAGGACAAGTTTACATTCACCGCTGCACAGGGAGTTTTCAAGTCTGATAAAACCATACCAGAGAACAAGAGAAATAAAACAGAAAACAGAACCGAAAATTTGAAGAAGAAGCTTTGGGAAATATTGGCAACCACTTCTTCCCTTAAGACTGGGTATTTGGGTTCTCAGACTTGTAACATGAATGAGGAGAGCGTGCTTCCTGAGCAACGTATTGACCAGAAGGATGATAAATTTGTTAAGACCAGACAGAATTCGGATACAATAGAAACCGATTCTGAAAATCCCGATCTTACTAATAAGAGGCCTGTAACACGTTCTTGGAGCCGGAAGAGGGCCTCAGCTAAAATGCAACGGACAAAAAATAAAAGTGGCCTGTCTTCAAGAGACAAAAAGGGACCTCAAGGAAAAGATATTTTCTGTCTCAAAGAAAAATGGACAGGGAAGAAAAATGTTTTTCTAGATGGGGGTCCCTCAACGTTTTTGAGTAAAAAGAGTAAAAAGATCTGCTTCTATGAAAATGATACAGCAGACAAACTTTGCCGAGAAACTTCAAAGACTGAAATACAACCGTGTGAAGGGGAAACATTTCCACTTGGGAAAGAAATGGGAGGATTTCATGATTGCTTACCTGATCATCACAAAGAGTACTCTCAGACTCAGAAAATAATCCAAGGGAAAGAGTTCCACCAGTCACCATCAATAAACAAGACAGATAGAGATGGAGGACTTGAGGGATCAGCAAATGCAAACAAACAGAATGATAAAAGTAATCCAGTAACAGAGGATGATGTTGCTATTTCTGAACCACTAGATAATTTTCGAAGTCCTACTTTAGGAATTAGGACACCTACTTTAAGTTCTTCGCCAGGCTCAACTCCGAAAAGGGACGTAAAGGTAAATGGTGTTAGCAGTCCAACATCGATGGAGAGGATATTTTCTCTAGGAATTATTCGTAATTTAAGGACTTTCCAGACTTCGGAGCCAGACTGTAACGGACAAGTGGCAGAGAAGCAATCTTCTGTATCCTTCTCACTGAGGGTTTCAATTTGATAATATTATGTCTTCTGATCTTGGAGCTGTTGTATCGTGTTTATTCCTTTTTCGGTTCCTTATTAAACTTCAGGACATGAATGAGATCGAGAATTCTCTTCCCAGAAAAGCAGCATCTTTTTTGAAGGAGAAAGATGCACTGGCTGGCCTGTCTGATTCATCTTCTGAAGAGAGGAAATCTCAGGGTTCTCAAAAAGGTTTGCCTTTCTTCATATACATTAACTTGTGAACTATTAATTAATTTTGCACTGATTAGTAATGGGAATTGATAAACAATGTGGCTTTCCTAGTAGTGATTCTTCTCCCATTTCTTCGGTTTCCATGTCAATTGTGAATTACTTACTAATAAATGTGTGTTTCATAAGTAAAATTCCAAAGAAAAGCACTGTACCAGCTTCTACCAGTTCTCACCTATTATGAAGTCATTTTATAAGGTCGGATACTCGGTTCTTTATGTAATGCATTCTTGGAAATCACTCCCTTGGTAGAGGATTGTATGTTTTCAGCGATTGCCAGTTTGCCACATTGTCACGTAGATGAATATAGTTCCTCATAATATCTGAATCTGAGATTTATAGATATCTGTGTCAAGACTAGTTATGGGTGTGACTGGTGCTTAGAGAAACTTAAGTAGACCTACTGAATGTGTCCACTGGCCGCTTTTGGTTACTTCATTAGTTCAATTTCTTATTTTGAAAGGACCATATTCAAAATAAAATTAATGGAAGGAAGGAAAGTTCCACACTGGTACAGATAATTGCATGTACGAAAAGAAATACTCCCTTTCTATTACCACCAGTCTTATCTTGATGCAACTATGGTGAAGCTCCTCCTGTCCTCCTGTAGATTGTTTACAGTTGTGATGGATGAAACATTCACCACGGAACCTGGAAGCCCAGGAAATTTCCGAAAATTCATCCTGTATAAATTTATTACGTTAGAAGTAGCGGATATATGACGCAGCATGCTCTGCCAAATGACCTGTGTAGGCTGTGTTAGTTACATGAAGCTTTTGATGATTTGATGGTTCTAATTTAGCTGCAGTATCTGTATCATCAGATGTTATATTGTTTCTTTTCTTCTATTGCTTTCTTTCAAGTCAGAGCAACTTTCTGAGTATCTAATTTTGTCATTTTAGGTTTAAGAATCAGACATACTGATGAGCAGGAAACTTACATGTTTCACTCAATTAAAAGGCTGCGTAGTCTCGAAGGCATTAAATTCAACGACAGTAGTCCTCCTTCACTCTCTTCTAAAGGTATGATGTCACTTTCTACATGATTTTTTTTTTTTCCAAATTAAATATGTTATTCTGATGTCTGCAATCTTTATCATGCAACTTATCCTCATTTCCATACAAATGAACAGGGGCAGGAGAAAGTGATTGGTTCCATGAAGCTTCTGAGCTGACTCAAGATGGATTTGTAAGGTGTTTTCCCTCTTTCTCCACTATGAATTGATTGATGAACCATCTGAAGTAAAAACACAACTCATTAACACAATGTTTAATTGGTATGATTCTTGACAATTTTTTAGGGCCGTTGAACTGTTTTCCTTGGAGTTAGGAAAGCTAAAGAGCAAACTTAAGTCAGTGGCAAGTAAGAAATCCTCAGAAATTCTGATGACTGTTGCTGAAGAGATACATTTGCAGCTGAAGAATGTCCATTCTCAGATTCAAGAAGACATGTAAGTATGCAAGAGCGATGGAGTTTTTTTTTTTTTTGGGTTGGGGGGGAGGGGGGAGGGGGGGTGGTGTTGTTGTTAAAGAGCGATGGAGTTTTAAGATATTACAAGTTTTTAACGTTTTTTCTTTAAATGTTTCAGAGGGAAACTTACAGGTCTCAGTGAATCAAAAAGAAAACGGTTAGAAACAAGATTTGAAGGTAACAAAATTTCTAGCTGGTTGTTTACTTGATTTGTAATCATGTTTACATTCTACTATCTAGTTGCTGGATATATATATATTTATATATATATATATATATATATATATATATCTTTCTGCATTACACTTTGGCTTTCTAAATTCAAAGTCTTCTGTTCGGAGTAAACATTATAATCATCGTCTGGCAGTAATGTTTATCACTTCCTAAATCATTTTTTCCTTCAACATTCTTTCTTTTTAATGTTCTCTTTGATTTCATGCAAAATGTCAGCATCCAAAAATTAGTAGTTGCAAACCTTTTTCCCGTACATATTTTAACTTTAGTGTTCGTCCTTATTTTTCAAGAGAATTATAATGTAGAAGTTGATTGACAACAAATTGTTATTAAAAGTTGTGGTAAATCAAATAAATCTGTCTTGATATGAAATAGTTAGTTTCTATAAAACATGCAAGTTATTTTGGCTGTAAAGATATATATAAGTACTGCCATACAGGCAGGGTATGTTGCATACCCTATATTGGGTCTGAACAACTGCATTTCATATGTAGCGTTGTTCCCTTATTTTACTTTTTTGGTGGCTCTTTTCTTGTCATGTATGATTATTATTAGTAGTTCATGACGTCAACAAAAATAAAGAGATACTTCCCATTATTTTAAGTTTTGACCAAGAAGATTTTTTTTTCCTCCCCTAAAATATGTAGATCAGCAGAAACAGTTGAGGTTGATTCACGAAAAATTCAAGGGAGAGATTAATCTGCATATACAGGATTGCAGAAGCGCTATTGAAGGTTTGGAGGCAGAACGGATAGAGATCAAGGGAGCGTTGGAAAAGCGAAGTATGGGAACTCCTATGTCTTTTGGATGCATATCTTTAAATGTCAGTTCATTAGTTATTCGGTTTATTTAGGTTTTACGGAATTTTGGGAGAATCTTTCTTGAATCCTCTTATGAATAATTATTTGGGAGGAAAACCTGAATAATCGGTAGAAGTTTGAATTCGTTGGTTTTGTAATTTCTGTTCGGCTTAAATTGGGTGGATAAAATTTCGGGTTTCGGGTTGTGGGACAGGGATCAATTAAGAGAGCAGTGTTGGGTAGAGTTCTTAGGTTTAATTTCTTAATGAAAACAAAGAAAATGTAAGCACTCCATTGGGATTATGTAAATCTTTTGGGTAGGTTATGGTCACTTTTTGACTATATCTTGCATAACAGGAGCATTACATAGGAAGCTTTTATCGCAAGTTGAAGAAGGAGTGGAGATCCAACTCAATGATGCTCAAAGGAAAATCACAGCCATCCAGGAGGCAAGTTTTCTTTTGTAACGTACATTTTTCACTGCTTTTTCATGCTTTTTATCTGAATGAATTGGCACTTAATCGATAATAATTTGCCTGATTCGGTACACTGTAACATCAGTGGCGGATAGCCAGTCATGAAACACTTACCGTTGCTAAGACCTCGTTAACTTCACACTGTGGCCTTGCATGACAGATCTCGGCACTAAACAATAATGATGTAAATTTAAGCTATCTTTTTTATTCCCTTTTGTTATTCATTGAATGTAGGATTTAACATCTTGATTCTTGCCAGTCTAAGCTGCCCAGTTGTCGTTCTTTTTCCTTGTTTTTGATTTTTGGGGGACGAGGTGTTAAAATTGTTGGTCATTTCTTCACGAAATTGATATAGATGGAGGCAAAAATAATATACCTGTATAACTGATTTTATTCTACCTGTTTAATCGCAGTTGGCCAGGAAAAAATTGCTCCAACTGAAGCACGTTATAGCGACCTGCTTGAAAGATGGTATTCTAAATTGATGATTACTGCTGAAACCTCTCAAGTTATAAACTATTTCCAGAAATAAGCGGGGCCTTGAGAGACATCATTAGATTTTTAGGATTAATATTGTTAGTGTAGCCATCTGCTTAAAATTTTATTATTGAATTTTCTGTATTTTAAATTTAAATTTGGACTTCCTAAAGTGGTCTATGATTTGGATCATTTGTGAAAATGTGATTTGTGATGAAAAAGCTGTTCTATCCACTTTTTTATTGTTTGCCAACAATTTTTTTTTTGTGCTTCATTATTCAATTTTTTTCCTGATTCTTTTTAGGATTGTTGAACTCTTAATTAGGTTTTGGCCAAAAGAGAAAAGATCTTAATTGGGTGGGGCCAATATTCTGTTTTCCAGCACAACACAATTCAATAAAGAATGGTAGGTTGAATCTATATTTTGGAATTGAACGGCTGTGTTGATTCTGATTGTATGACTACTTGAATTATAAGGTAAATTTTATATCATATAAAAAGTATATATAAACATTCACTATGGTTGATTTAATGTCTCAATATTTATATAAAAATGGTGTAATTAGATAAAGAATAAAATGTGCAAATGCGAGCGCGATTATTTTCCCGCAAGTTACCATGCTGCCCCTCATGCCATCATTATCATCATTCTAGCGCCAGTGCTAACCACTAAACCGAGGCCAAAAAAAAAAAGTCAAATATAATTTTTCTATTTATGTTTTTTAATTAGAAATTAATATGTATATAATTATTTTTAAAAAAAATTATATATTTTATTTTAATTATAGAATAACAAACTGCTTATTAGTTTAACAAAAAAAACTCCTATTATCAGCGGGAAAAGGGGATGCCTATTTGAGCTGTCAAGTGCCAAATATATATGCAATTGGCAATTCCATTATAAAAGAATTTCATGTTACATTAGGACTGGGCATATATATCCTTCATCTTTCATCTCCAACAATAAGCTCTCTAGAGTTTCTTTAATCTCGCCAAATGCAGGATGAAATGTACTTGTAGCACGGAAAATAAAAATTTGGTGACCTACCTGAATCCAGCTATTTCCAGGTTTTTTCTCCAACCCTTTATATTTCATCATGTTTCTGACTTTTGACATGTCTTCCCATCTTTTATTAGAGGCATATAAATTTGAAAGAAGGACGTAATGCCCTGCATCTTCAGGATTTAACTCGAGAATGTTTGTTGCAAGTTGCTCAGCAGGCTCCACTTTATTGTGAACTCGACAAGCACCAAGTAAGCTTGCCAAAACATCAGCATCTGGGATCAATGGCATCCTTTTAATGAACTTGTAAGCACCTCCAAGATCTCCTGCTCTACCAAGAAGATCCACCATGCATGAGTAGTGTTCCATATTGGGTTCAATACCATAATCAATTAGCATAGAATTATACAACAGCCAGCCTCTTTCAACCAGACCTGCATGACTACAGGCTGACAATAGTGCTGTGAAAGTAACTTTATTGGGTCTAATTCCTTCCATCTTCATTTGCTCATAAAAATTCAAGCCCTGTTCTCCCAGACCATGGATTCCACAAGCAGAGATTATAGTGTTATATGTTATGATATTCTTCATCATCATTTGGTTGAAGGATTTCAGTCCTATATCTAGGTATCCGCATTTACTGTACATATCTATCAGAGAATTTCCGACAGAAGCAATTAATCCCAGCCCACTTTTAATTGCATAACCATGGATTTCCTTTCCCTGCCTAATAGCTCCCAATTTGGTGCATATGGGAAGAACACTCACTAGGGTGATAAAATTTGGCCTACGTTCAGTATCCCAGATTCTTCGGAAGGTAAAAAATGCGGACTCAAAATCACCCACTAAATTATACCCTACAATCAGTGAATTCCATAACATAGTATCCTTATCCGACATATTCTCAAACACAGATTCTGCTTCTCTAATTGATCCACAATGAGCATACATATCTATCAATGCACTCCCTACAACCACATCTAATAAGAGTCCGTGCTTAAGTACATAGTTGTGCATCTCCTTCCCCAGTTTTAACAATTTTAGTTTGCCCAATGCTGGAAGAACGCTCGTCACAATAATTGCATTTGTTGTTAAACCCATATTGATCATTCTGACATACAGTTCAAAACTCTCTTGAAATAGGCAGTTTTGTGAGTAGCCAGCAATCAGGGTACTCCAAGAAACTATATCTTTGTAAGACATGTGAAAGAGTATACGATGGGCATCATGTGGATCACAGCATTTACAGTACATATCTATGAGAGCGTTAGAAACATACAAATCACTGTCCAAGCCACTCCTCACCGCACTTCCTTGCAGTGACTTTCCCAACTGCACAGCCTCCAATCTGCCACATATGGGTAAGATTGCTGCTATAATCACAGAGTCAGGCCTTATACCTTCTGATCTCATCCTTCTGAACAGTGAGAGTGCTTCAAGCCACTCACTATTCCACATGGTTCCACAAATCATCGCAGTCCAGGAAGCCAAATCTTTCGTTGGCATTTCTTCAAACAGCTTCCGTGCATCTCTTAAGCTGCCACACTTAGCGAACATATCTATCATAGCACAGAGAACATAAACATTTGGCTTTATTCTATGGTGCACCTCATGGTATAGGATGGTCTCTTGGACCCTTCTTCCTTCTTCAAGTACATACGAGCTAGAACAAGCCTTCAGGACAAGTGGGTATGTGTAATTGTCAGGGATTACCCCTTGTTTGAGCATCAAGTGATAGAACTCAATTGCTTCCGTAAACTGACCAGCATAAACCAGACCTCTGAGCATGGCATTCCAAGCAACATTGGTTTTCTGGGGTAATTTAGAAAAGGCAAGAAATGCATCATGGAAGCAGTCAAAGTTGACATAAACACTGACGAGCTGTGACCCAAGAGATTTATCTGTGCATGCGGGTTGAAAGAAGCCATGGACGATAAGAAGGGCATGCAATTTTCTGGCTTCAAAAAGATGGGATGACGACTTGAGTTGATTGAACAACGTGGTATATAAGTGGCTATAATGATCAACTCGTTGTGAGAATGTGGCTTCGTAGCAGCATTGGCTGAAGAGAATGAACTGCTTGATTTGGTGTATGGTGTGGGGAAGGAAGTGTTTAGGGTGTGTGAGAAGGATGGCATTCCCATTAATTGACGCTCGTAGTGGCAGCCTAATCCGAAACAGCATGCTACACCCTCACTCTTTAGGATCCTAAAGCTCCTACTCAATTTCAAATTGCCGCCTCCCACAATGTTATATTCATTTTTTACTTTGAAAATTCATATTGTCATTTAGAACAAAAAAAAAAAAACAAATCGTTTACTTCGCTTAATTTTTTTTCGTCAATAATCAAGTTCTAAATTTTAAATCATGAAATAGTGATGCATAGCCTGTTAAATAATTAGTCACAATCTTAGTAGCCAAAAATATTTTATTTTCTTAATGTAATAATGAGTAAAGCTAACATAACACTAACAAAATTAACGTATCAAGTTCATTTCCTATTTCAATTAGAAAAAAAAAATAATGAAAGAGGAAAACTGGAGTTTTTATCTGCTATACTCTTATGATATTTCATAGTTTCTACGACGACGCCCATGGACGACAAAAGATGAGAGGAAGTCCAATACGGCAATAGTTCCTGACGTTCTAGTCATGGAATATCATCAGCCGCTATGGACGACGTCGTTGAACGGCTAGTTCCAAAATCCAAACCAATTGTAAAGGTTGGCACTAAGAGGATAATAATAAAATATTCTAGTATTACATTCATCAATAATTTGATACATAATTTAATTTATTTTTTAATATAAATTATATAATTTAATTTTAAATAAAAATTATTTATTTTATTAAAATATGAATGATAATAATATGAAATTTTTTTAATATTTCTTGAGTTGACTGGATAATCGTAAAGTGACTTTTGAACTCCCCTTCCTAATTATTGGTGCTACAGTGTTCATTACTGACTCTTAAAAATATTATCTCAAAGATTTGGTAAATCACTTTGATTTTCTTGAAGATGCCGCCTGCCTTGAGTCATCAACCATTCCTGCATTAATTGATTTTATTGCTGATAATCAAAGAACAAGTTGAGGAAACAGTTTCTTCCTTCTCTGTTTTTGGCTCATCAGCCCACATAGAAATGGACGATCTTATAGTTGGTGCCACTGTGGCCTTGTTCACTGTCTTACTTATCTCAAAAATTTGGAAAATCTGTGTGATATTCTTATGGAGGCCATACGCTTTGACTAGCTACTTCCATAAGCAAGGAATCAAGGGGCCATCTCGCTTCCTTGTTTCAGGTTCTGTTGATGAAATGAGAAAATTGCAGAGAGATGCAAGACAAAAGCTTATGGATACTTGCTCACACGATGTTACTCCCAGGGTTCTCCCTTACTACCACACATGGTCCTCACTATATGGTTATTTACTTCTCCTGCTCTTGTTAAATATTCATTATGCATGTTTTACTACATATAGCCACAATATATATATATATATCTGTTTGCTATGCTGGCAATTGCAGGGGATACCTTTCTGTATTGGTATGGAACAGAGCCAAGAATTTGCATTTCTGACCCTGAGTTGGCCAAACAGATTCTATCTTCCAAATTTGGTTTCTTTCCCAAACCCAAGTTTAGGCCTTCCTTGCAAACTCTGATAGGGAAAGGCTTAGTACTCATCAACGGACTTGACTGGGTTAAACACAGAAGGATACTCACTCCTGCCTTCTCCATGGATAAACTCAAGGTCTCTTATATTTTCCGATTTTTACCATAAAATTTCCACTAGTCCATTAAAAAATTTTAGGTATATTCAATGCCTTTCCCATTGATGAGTTTTAATGGACTTAAAAACTTTCTAGCTTCAATTCAATGGCCATGGCTGCCTTTTGGATGCGATGTGACAGGTTATGACTGAAAGAATGGCAGCATGTACTATTTCCATGCTTGATGAGTGGAAAGCTCAGGCCATTGAAGCAGAGGACAAGTCCAAGACTATAGAGATGAGTGAAGAATTTCAGAAGCTTACAGCAGATATAATTACCCACACTTCCTTTGGAAGTAGCTTTGTCCAAGGAAGAGAGGTCTTTAATTCCCAAAGAGAGCTCCAACAACACTGCGTAGCATCAACTACTAGTGCTTTTCTTCCTGGCAGCCAGTAATTTGGCTTACTCCAAACCTTGCCTAAATTTTCATTACTTTTCTTTTTTTCAGCCATGGAATTTGAACAAGTGCTTAGATTGTATCTGGTTTTGTATGCAGATATCTGCCTACGCCAACAAATCTTCAGATATGGAAGCTTGACAGGAAAATAAAGAAATCTCTTAAGTGCATTATAGAAAGTAGATTACATTCTGAATCTTATGGAGATGATCTGCTAGGTGTAATGGTGGAAGCAGCAGCAACAAACAGCGGTTCTGGTCCTAAGTTGAACATGAAGGAAATCATAGAAGAATGCAAATCTTTCTTCTTTGGTGGACATGAAACCACTTCAAACTTGCTGACTTGGACATCATTCTTGTTAAGTTCACATAAAGAATGGCAAGAGAAACTAAGGGACGAGGTCCTGCAGAACTGTGGTATGGAAATTGCTGATGTAGATACGCTATCAAAGATGAAAATGGTGAGATTTTAGGAAACTTCAATGAATCAATTCTACCTTTTAAGTAATCTTATAAAAGTTTCTGACTTGATGGGAAAATTTATAACTAGGTGAATATGGTATTGCTGGAATCCTCAAGATTGTACAGCCCAATAATATTGATAGCGAGGAAAGCATCAAAAGACATGAAACTGGGAAATTTGTTGATCCCAAAAGATACATGTCTCACAATTCCAATTGTGAAAATACATAGCAGCAAAGAATACTGGGGTGAGGATGCGAATGAGTTCAATCCAATGAGATTTGTTAATGGAGTTTCCAAAGCTGCAAGACACCCAAATGCTTTTCTTGCCTTTGGATTCGGTCCAAGGACATGCATTGGACAGAATTTTGCTATGCTGGAAGCTAAAATGGCCTTGGCTTTGATTCTTCAAAGGTTTTCTTTGTCTCTCTCCCCTCACTACAAACATGCACCAGCAAACAACATTACTTTGCAGCCACAACATGGGCTTCCCATCATTGTAAAACTTCTGGACATGTGATTCTTATTTTCATCCTCTAAGCAAATATTAATCACATAAAAGATGAAGAAGATTCATGCATGATCAAAGAAAAAGCAGAAGTTGGGCTGTAAAATAAGGATATTTCTTTCTGTTTTGTTTTTATCTCGTTACAGTGACAGCTCCTTGTAGTGTATATAATTTAAGTAACAGAGTTCTTTTTTCTTCCTTTGTCTTTTCTTGGGTAAACAAGTTAGGACAAAAGTCAATTACTTTTAAGGGATGAGAAAGTGAAGAATGTGATTACCTTGGGTATTGACTATAATATATGTATATATATATTCGGGAGTTTTCAATTTTTTGGGAAATCGCAAAAGAAAAGGAAGAGATGAAGTAAGAAATACAATTGTTATGCGCTGCTAACTGATTGCTTGGTTGAGAGACGTGTCGTGGTGAAAGACATTGAAACTTGAAAGTCTAGAGCTTTGATTTTACTGAGAAAGAAAGCGCAACATATACCAATTCTGCTGGCTTAAATGCTAGTTACAGTTTCACAGCTTACTTAATGTGTTGCATAAGAATGTGGGCCTAAGGGCCTGCTTTAGGTTCGAGAATAGAGTTACAGGCTAAGGAAGACTAGACACAACAACTTATGGAATACTATTATAGATTTATAGTAAGATCATGAGATAATAGGACTATGGCAAATATATTGATGTTATTTGATGACAGTTTTTGTTTTGTATTTTTTAAAATTAGTTTGAAAATTATTTTTAAAAACAAGTTTTGGAAGAACAAAAATAAAAAACTTGTTTGATTAATTTGTTTTAAAAACAGTTTTGATAATAAAATAATAAAACAATTTGTTTGATAAAACAATTCTGAAAACAAGTTTTAAAAACAAGAGAGGGAGAGAGAGAAAGGATGCAAGAGAGTTCACTTTATGTTTTGAAGATGAAGGGAAGAAGAAGATGGAGCCGGCAAGAGGACGTTGAAGTTGAAGATGGAGAAGATGAATAGAGTTTACATCTTGAAGTTGTTAAAATTACATAAATGCCATTAATAAAAACAAGCTGTTTTTTCTGTCAATTCTAAAAAACGATACTTTAGAACACTTTTTATACGTACTAGTTTTTTAACTTTTTAAAACAGCAAATTGTTTTTCAGTTTTTAAAAACACTTAAAGAAAACAAATTCTCAAACAAGTTTTCATTTATTTTTAAAAATGGTTGTCAAACAGCCCATTATCTCTTGTCATTTCATATTATCCTAGTTGACGTTGGTTCTCTAGGAAGATATAAATTAATAAATTTCCCAATCCCTGTAGATTAAACTTAATTGGTGACATGCCAATTAAAGAACTTGGTAACCTTTGTAGGTTTGCGTATTTGGGCTTCCCATGAAAAGCCCAATAAATTCCTTTCAAGTTTTGGCAAGATAGTTGGATTTGGGCTTATTTAATTTTTTACTAATGTCCCACGCCCTACTTCTTTTTCATCCTTCTTTTGGGCTTTAAATCAGGTAAACTAATCAAACACAATTGCCAAAAAAAATCTCAAGTAACTATTTAAATGGGTCAGTTTAGTTATTAGGAAAGAATAGTTAGTTCACTAATTATAATAATGATGATGATTTTATAGTGATGAGAGAAGTAATTTAGGCGATGGAAGGTCTGAGAGAAACAAGAAAATGCGTGAAGATTGGAAGAGGCAATGAGATGGGGACACACAACGCAATTAGGCGCTAGAATGATGAGTGATGAAGTGATGGGACTTAAACCTCAAAGGAGGAAGCGAAATTAAAGTTGAAGCCTTTAATTTGAAAGTCATGAAGGGACCAATAATTTGTTAAAGCTGAGGTCAATGATGTAATGCGTGATGAATATTTGACTATATATGATCATTCAGTCTACACTGCACAGCGCACACACTACAAGTGAAAGCAAATTCATTTTTACTCAAACTTATGGGCAGAAAGGATGTGCATTTTTACTTCACAAACCCATTCATTAATCAACTGCTGATTTGACTCAAATATTCTTGATGGGAACAAAGATGCATAATCCCCTTCTTTCTCTTTTGTAGTCAACAGTATACACCTTTCTTCCTTGCAACTAAAGTCAATTTGTAATTATTACTGTTTATTCTTGTACCCTTATTTTTTCAAATTTAAAATAAAATAAATAAATAAATTGCATCCAACTTGACAAGATACAACACACTCATGAAAATTGAAAAAGTGTCATGCCTTTTTCTCCTTCAAAAGTTCAACATTCCCCCTTCTCTCTAACATCATGCACTGTACTAAATCACAGTCACATTGTATTGAATCATGATAACGATCGAAAAGCAATGGTCACAATTTCAGAGTAATTACTTTGGTAATTAATTGATGAGCTACCTAATTTCATAAGTGTTAGAAAAACTCTGAGAGGAATATGCATGTGGTTATTAATTATTTAGTACGTAATATCAAGAGAAATGCGGTGTACTTGAGAGAATTTTATTTATTTTATTTTTCTTTTTTTAAGAAAAAAAGAAATAGAAGATGATATTTTGGAAGGTTAACATCATGAAGGAGAAAGCATATTAGAGAGTAGGAGATGTAATATGTCCAATAAGGCAAAAACATAAAAGGAAATTATTAGGAGGAATTAATGAGAGCTTAGCACAACGTCTAATCCCATTATCCCAAAGAAAGGTGTGATGGTTGATCTTTCGTGTCAATTGGTTGTCATCCTTTGGGAAAGATGATATGTGTGTGTTCAAGGACACATCAATTATGCCTCCATTTTGATTTCAATTAATATAATATAACCCTTTTCTTTGTTCTTTTTTTTTATCTTTTTATCATAGTCATACATACATAATTTCATTCTCAATCCCAATATCGTTATCTATGTGACTTTCACTTTCTTTTACTTGTAACCCGTCCCATCAGGCTCTTCATTTATCTTTTCTAGCTCTCTTTGTTTTTGCAATCAGTAATCATACCATTAACAATAATACAATCAACAAAACCCTAATCACTCACTCACCAGCTGCCTCAACCCAAACTACAAGTTTAAATTATTGCATGCTCACAATAATATATGTATATATATATATAATGACTGAATTAGCAGTTATAATGATTGATGTTGAAATTTTCTTGTATTTGGGACAGATGCCTGTGGTGATTGAATTAATTAAGATGCATATTGCTCAACGTGAGCTTACTCGAGATTTAAGTTGGTTTTGTAGGTTGAACGTTTGGCGAAACATCATTTATAAAATTAGGAAAACTTCTATGACCTGTTTTGGAAAAAATGCTATTTGTTGTATAGAAAGAAAGAAAGAAGTAATGCAAATGGATTATTCTAATATTATATATCAGTTGTAGTATTAGTGGCGTGCATATATATATATATATATATATATGGTCAAATTTCTTTATCGTCTGAAAAAGAATGACTACTAGCTAATTGATACTAGATGAAAAATTAAGTTAATTGATATTAAAAATTAATTTAATTTCAATCGCAAATTCAAATTAAATATTGGAGAACATGAGACTAATACTAATTTTTTTTAAAAAGAAAAAGCGGAATATTAAAAGCAAGCGAAGTGGACAAACTTTGATCCGTATATGAAAATGGGCTAGATGAGTTGTGTTTTAAAATTACGGAAGGAGGTTGTGTACATTTGAAGCTATATTTAGTTTTATTTTTATAGAGTTGGAATTTGGTGATAGAAAATTAAAAAAAAAATGCAGTTGGGCTGATGGAGGCCCAGGAGGGATGTTAGGGTGTGGAAGCGTGTTGTGTTGAGTGATGATGGTTAAATCAAGTTGCATCCACTCATCATATTTTAGTTAATCCATGCCACACACATCTTTCTCTCTCACGTGGGCTTGTGGGCCCCCAATCCTCCTTTGGGACATTTTTTCCTACCTCAACAAATTTCTCATGACCATGATAACAAATAAATTTTTTTTATTATGAGACATTAATTATATGAATTAAGTAATACTGAAGAATTTTATTTTATTTATTTTTATAATTAAGTTATTAATATTTAAATTTATTAAATAAATTTCTTTATGCTTCTTATAATTTATTATATATTTGGCCCTCAAAAATTTTGATAAGTTATTAGGGTTATTGCTAAAATAATTTATTTTCTTAAAATATTAGACTAATTAAATTAAAGTCTAAATTGATGTTCGTAATTAGTATATTTTAGTCACCAAAATACCAGTTTATATTCTTCTTAAATTGCACGCACGCATGATACTGGTTTATGTTCTTTGGGTGAGATTAGTTAACTGTGTCAATTAATTAAGATTATGAGGCGAAATATATATAATCATTGTAGACTGAAGTCTGTAGTCATTTTTGTGGTGCGTAAGTAAACATGGGCTTTTACCGTTTACGACTATGAGAGCATGCACCGATTAAAGAATCATTAATGCATGCATTGACTTTTAATTGTTATATATAATGCATTAATTTACAAGCTAGCTAGCTAGTTAGAGAAACATACAAATATAAATTACGTTTAAACATTTATTGTTGTTATTTTTAAATTAAGACGGAATTTGGCTAACGAATTAATATGGCAATAGCCACTGGTTGTATTATGTATATATTGGGTACGTTTCAAAATTATACGTAACTACAAGTGTAGGTTTCTGTTGATGAGCTGATAAAACAGTTGAAGCAGTCATAAATACTAAATACTAATATGCTTGAAAAGTTGGGGGATTTGGCGCTACCATTACTTCACGTGCTTTGCACTAGTTTTAGAGATCATATATAACAGTGCGCAGCAATATTCTAATTAACTGTTGGATTAGGCATTATGATAATAATGGCAGACACACACAGTGCAAATCCTTCCCCCAAGGAAATTATAAAATAATATATATATATATTAGAGAGAGAGAGAGAGAGAGAGTGTGTGTGTGTGTATATATATGGTCTTATCTTGCATCAAATGTTCACTGACATTATAAATAATAAAACAAAAAGGTTAAAAAGGGGTTTGCCGACAATCACTGTTGTAATCATGCGGCATCAACGGCATTAACCCCATTTCACACATCAACTTAAATTAAAAAGAAAAGTAAAGTAAGAAAATACGTTGTAGAAAATAATTATGATCATCACTAGCGAGCTATGAGGTGACTTTAATTTGACTTGATCACATTATAATATAAATATTCTAGTATTGGAGAGGCATGAGATGAGATGAGAGATTCTCACAGAAAAGAAGAGGTTACAAAAAAGTGTGAGAAAATATATTATATATTTGATATTTGAGAGTGTGCATGAATGAACAATGATAGAAAAGGGGATTGTGTTGGAAATAATATAATTGAAGGGCGATGATGGGTATGGCTGTGATTAGTTGTAAGATCTAATCCTTTGGGTACTTACTCATTGAAGAGGGTCCCATTGGGTGTGGACACCCTTGTGATTGTGTGTGCTTCAAGAACTTTTACAATGAATTAATTACAAGGGTCCCTGTATGACCTAAGCTATGTCCCGCCCAATCCCCAATAATTGAATTTCAATTCCCTCAAATGCTCGCCTCCCCCTCTTGTTCTTGTAATACTTAAGAAATTAAATTAAATTTATATTATTTTTTTAATTATTGGAAAAGAAATTAAAACTGATAAGACTTATATCCATCCATGATCCATCGATCCACCATAACCAATAATACCCTAATTTTGTGTGTTGAGAAAACGGAAGGAGATGGTAGCGGGCTTCGCACATGTAGATACGTGAATCAACTGTATGTGCGTGTGGTCTATGTCGTCCTGAAGATTGTGACAGTACCTTGGATTGCCTGTTTCTCCCACTTACGTATTTTTAACCTCTTCAGGAGAAGGCTTCAATATATATACATATAGGTCCCCCTCCCCCCACTTAGGAAAAGGATTTGCACTTTGCATATAAGTACAAAGTACAATCCGTCAAATACGCACAAGCATAACAACTTGGAATTAGTTCCTTGTTTCACATGTAATTAAACCAATTAATTACTAGTGATGAGTAAGTGATAACTCAGTATAATGCTATAGTGATCCTGCTGCTTTATTTATACTATATATGCACTATTACGAGACAAAGGTAGCGGAACCCTACAGAGAGTGAAACGTGCAGTTCCAAGTTGGAAGTTTAAAAGGTATATACGATGATGAGGCTGTCCCCTTCATTAATTCAGTGACTACATATCCTTGAATTGACACCCCTTGCACTAGTTACCACTTGCAAGTTTTTGGGGGTATCAACTTTCAACTTCAACCCATGTTTCGCTTCACCAAAATGGTGCCTCTCTTTAATTTTTGGCATCATATTCTCGGGCAATCCAATGATTTAAGGCAAAACTACCCTATTCATATAGGGTCATTGGCCACATTTCTCTATTTTATAGAATAGGACGGACACCACAGTCATGTGGGACAACAAATAATTCATAAAATCTCATGACAGTGTTTGACGCTGCTGCAACCAAATTATGTTTGCTATTCGTACGTCCAGAGAAAGAGCCTATTTAATTTCCTACAGAATATATACAGTTTGTTCATTTTTTTTTACCAAATAAAATTTGAAAGAGTGCAATTTGTTTAGTGATGAACAGAAGCAATTATTATAAAGTTTCAGCAGATTGTTTCAATGGTTTTCGGTATTAATTAATTCCCTACACATAACAAGGAATTCAAGACGTTAATTCAATTGAATTAGAGGGATACAAGAAGAAGCTAGGTGTGCGAATATTATTGTTGTGATGGTGTTGCTATTATAGGAATGTAGGATCCAGGAGCTTTGGGTGGAGAAAGGGACAAAGGTCACAAAACGAGTACGTACCGAATACCTGAATGATCTAGAATTGATTGGCGGAGACTGGAGAGTGATGATGCAGAAGCACGCTTGTGTGATGTGATTTGTTAAAATAAGCAATGAACGTAGACATTATTGAAATGTGATGCTGCCACATCCATATACGTCTCATCTAAACCCTCACATCATATTTTTGGCATATATATTCAATTTAATTTCCTATTCACCCTTCTCTTATATATATATATATATATATAGACTTCTTTTCTTATTAATTCCACTTCTTGCATGCGTTCTCATTCTGATTTCCATTTTCACACCATTTTGATTAATTATAACCCACCCTACTTCATGTGACAAAAAACCAATGAAATCAAAGCTGACTAATGCATAGTACAATATCATTTACAACCTATCATGTTCTATTTAATGCAACTTTAAATGGTTGGGTTGCAATGTAAATTTATTTTCCTAATTTTGACTTGCCCAGCTATGTCATTCAAGTATTAAAAATAACAATAGAAAATTAAAGATTTATTAACAATTTATGTATAATTTTACTAATCTCTTTTTATTTTCTTTCATTCTTATATAGCTATAAACTGAACACAAGTCAACTAACAATGCCCTTCAAAGGCAGGTCTGTACGCCCATTGATAATTCAGTGCTTAACAGCATTTGCAGTATTATATATATAATTGAAATTCAAACTGTTTGAAGTTACAGAGAGAAATTACGAAAAAAAAAAACTCCTTTTTGCTTTTGGTGTTATTATTATTATTAGTTATTACTATTACTAATGAATTAACTAGTAGTTGTTGGCAAAACCGTCGACTAGAATCTAGATAAAGGTTGACTTAAAGGAAACAGCTCATGTGCACACATATGATAAGCTTCCCAAGTCACCATGGTATGTGAAGAGATTTAGAAGTATCTTTTTGCAATTGTTGGCCTCTTTCTTTTGGGGATCATATATATAAAAATCTGTTAAGTTATTCAATAAAAATTATTCGTATCATTACAAATGTCAAGCGAACGTCGCTAAGGTCAAGGGGGTATCATAATTGTGCTGAAAACAGACAAGTTAATATAATACACAAAGGAAAAGACTCACTGATCATCCTATTCTTGCTTTCATTTAGAGGGGGCACTTCCAAAAAGCTCTCTGGGTTTATTTATTTATTGTACTTCAAGTTTAAACAGTTTTTGTTTTTAAAACTTCGAGATAAAGAAAGATCATATTGAATTGAAGATGCTTTTGGCTGTCTCTGATTGTAAGTATAAGCACTGTGGAATATTTGCTTCTCCTCCGCATGCCACAAAAGAATTACTCTTCGTTTTATATTTCGCTCCCCGTCAGCTTCAACTTAATTGTTCAATTAAATTTCCTCATATTTAGATATTTTGTGTGACCACTGACTGTGAAATGTGAATCACTTTTATTATTTATAACAAGGTCAAAAATCAAATTTTATATAAATTTTTAATTTTATTTTAAAATTTTTTGTTGTTAATTTTATTTTTAAAATTTTAAATTATAATTAATTTTATTATATAATTTAATATTACTTAAATTATTAACAAAAAATAATAACATAACATCTAATATTATATTTTTAAAAATTAGTATAAATTAATATTTTATTTTTTATTTAACATTTTCATAATACATCAAATATCACATAATTATTTTTTTACTAATTTAGATGATATAAAATCATAAAATGAAATTAATTGTAATTTAAAATTTTAAAAATAAAATTAACTAACAAAATTTAAAAAGAAAATTAAAAAATAATCAAATTTAAAAGAATAAAAATACTTTTACCTTATAATAATAAGTTTGGTGAGCTGAAAATTAAAAATCACAATCTTTGGTCGCTTTCATTCCATAAAGAGAAAAATTAGTTAAAATAATGGAATTTGAGGATGTGCCGCCGCACTGCTCTTCCTGCGGCTGAAGGAGAAGAAAACCACTCCGAACTATGATTAAATTTTTAAACCAAATTAATTGAAGTTGAATAAATTTTTTAATACTGATAATTATATTAAAAAAATAAAAAATGCATTGCTTGGTTTATAAGCAGCACATCCATCATAGTGTGGACTCATGGGTTTATTATATACATATTGTCAAACTTTAAATAATCCATATTTTAGAACTGCCCGCGGGCAGCGATTATTTTTAGTGTTTACTGTATGGAGATGCAATGACAAGGATAGCCTTGGATAAATTTTGCAAACGGGAGTGAAAGGCTTTATGGCCAAACAGATGGGCGTGCACATTAATTAATCCTTACGTGGACAACAGAAGAGAACAGACCATAGCACATGTTACATGTACACAACACATTGTGTGGTGTGCATTCTCGGTGGATCCACTCATAAATTTAGACAATTTCGCAACGCAAACAAATTTAATTAATTAACAAATAAAACTGAATTTTCATGTTAATATAATCATGATATATATAAAATATTATATGTTTGTGAGAATAAGAATTGTTTTCTATATATTCAATTCAAGTTTCAAACAAAAAAAAATTATATATCAAATATATATTTAGGTAAAAATTTTAACCAAACGAAGTAGCTTAGATTTTGGTAGCGTCAATACGATTCGTATCAGTTAATTAGCACTTAATTATCACCATGTTCATGTATTATAAAGTCGTCACGTACGCTGTATTTTTGGTTTTTTTTTAAGGTAGTAGAGCATTTTCCAAGCCCAAATTACAGAGCATGTAAAAAATAATAAAAAATAAATAAAACTAATTGATAAGGGGAAGTGCATGGAGGAGATTGATCCATGTCACTTAAACCTATAAACTATTACTAATCCCTAATTTGCCTAAAGCATTAATGATTAGAATTGATATATAAAATTCCATATATAAGAGACTGAATGTGTGATGGATATATGTTAAGTTTATTATTCCACTTATGATAGTTTCAAAATTTTTTATGGTGCTTCCTAAAGGTTCTACAGTTCCATGCGGGCCACAGCCTCGACAGCTAATGATATGCAATAATTCATAGAATATCATTTTTGTGTTTAGTCTCTCCCTGTGTGTGCATTTATATATAGATATATGCATACTTTTATTATCATCTTCTGCGAATATGTATATAAAATATGTTGTTCATTCTGCATTGTTGGTTAGGTAATTACACTCTCCTTGATTTTCTCCTCTTTTAGTTCTATGTCGGTTTGAGGAATATTCTTTCTATTGTATGTATAAGTTTATGTATATATGATAGATTATTGATTGGTTCTTATCTGGCTTGGATTTTTTTATAAAAGGTCATAAAAAAAATACAGAAACCAAACCATAATATAAGAAAATCTTAACCTATGAAGAAAAAGTAGAAAAAGAAGAGAGAGACGAAAGAGGGTTGCGCCACAAGGTCCACAAACTGCTATTTGAGCTTTAACTCTATAAAAAAATAAATATGGACTTATTTATCGTTAATTATGCATGTACGTATATGCAAAGATGGCATGAATAACTTTTTTATTATTATTGAAAAGATAACATGAATAACTTGAAGAATAACGCTTTCTTCTTTCTCTTTACTTTTTCTCTTTTTTGGCTTTTTGATAATTGAAAATAATAAATTGAGTTATTTTTAAACATTATCTTTTTCATCTATTTAGTTGGCAACTGGCAGAGCCATTTAGGCTATACGAGAAGGTTTTCTTGCAATGAAATTGTCGTACGAAATCAGCGAACATTTTGCACACGTCATGGGTAAATTAAAAAAGAAAAAAAAAAGGCTAATTATTCAATAGCAAGTTTTCTAATTAAAGAATGAAGCAAAACAGAACTTTGATTTGTAAAAGAAAAAATGCACATGTGATGACCATACATGCCGGTGGGATGGTTGTGGAGTTAATGAAAATTTAATAAAACCATTACCAAATAATTATTAAGTGAATCAATATTATGGCGCCCAATAGTTAGTTGTACATAATTAAAGCTTTTGCTTAAAAGTGGTAGCTTCATTATTGAGAAAAAAGATACTTTGTTATTTATAGATATAACCCTATAATGTTTAATACGGTTAAGATTAGATGCTAATGAATAGAATACCTTTTTCCAAATTTCTGTGTTATTAATAGCTATTATATATGCGTCTACGTGACCATCATCTCTATAATTTAAACCTTTGAGTTTTATTCTGACCTCGTAGGGTAAGTGTCTATATTTTAAAAGCGTACAGACAAAAGTGGAACTGAGACAATTTTATCCTTCAAAACGGAAAATACGGTCACAAAGAGTTAATTAGCAGCCTTCAGTGGATTTCAACACATATGGGATAACATGCATCATTTTTTAACCCTCCCCCCCAAAAAAAAGCCTGATAGAATTGTTCTTTCCACGTAATGATGGAACTTTTCAAACAAATCATGACATGTATGAATTGCCCAAGTTTTATTTTTTATTTTTGTTGTCAGACACAGGTTTCCAGAAGTAGCAACGTTTTTCAGAGACAGAGATGTGCATGACAATGAAATCTGCTATGTACGCCTTTTAATTAAGGATCTATATATGATAATATAATTTAATTTGAATAATGGGTAATAGGAAGTAGACTAAGTTCAAGTGCAGAGTGAAAATGAAATAGTCTCTGCCATATTTGGTTTGTTAGTTTGTGTTAACAATTAAAAGTATCAAATTTTAAGACTTGTGTTAGAAGCATTGGATCTTTTCAGATAATGTTTTTTCTTCTTCAATATAATATCAGTGAAAATGCCCCACCATTCCTGCAAGAGACATCAAAACTCACATCTCTGATAAGACATATGCTAGCTATACTGTTATTAACCCCATTTCCTCTCCTAGCTAAAATGAACCTTCCTTCCTCCCCTCAACCCATACCAATATTATAAAAAAAGAAAAAAAAGAAAAAAGGAGGCAATGGAAAAAACCTTATTTTTATTGACTATGACTTCTCTCTCATGGGACCTTGCTCTTATATTAATTCAACTCCTTTTCTCAGCTGCTAACTTCATTTTCTAGCCTTCATATCATATCTATCTATCTATCTGTCTCTCATATATGCTCTCTATCACAGTGCTTCCTACAGCTTTGGTTGTTCAGTGCCAACTCTGCTGACATTTCTCCTAGAAATTATCAACAAACTTTCTGTAATTGGAAAGAGTTATCCCCCTCATTGTAGGGGTGGGGCTATATACAAAATGGGGAGGCACTCCTGCTGCTACAAGCAGAAGCTTCGCAAGGGCCTCTGGTCCCCTGAAGAGGATGAGAAACTCTTGAGGCATATTACTAAGTATGGCCATGGCTGCTGGAGCTCTGTTCCTAAGCAAGCAGGTACTTTTCCTCCTTTATCTTGTTTATCACAACACAAGCACAATCCTTCTTCATCTTTCCCATCATCATATGTATATTGGCAGGCTTGCAGAGATGTGGAAAGAGCTGTAGGCTCAGGTGGATCAACTACTTAAGGCCTGATTTGAAGAGAGGCACATTCTCACAAGAAGAGGAAAACCTCATCATTGAGCTTCATGCAGTGTTAGGGAATAGGTAATTTACACACACACACACACACATACATATTTCCCGTCTTGGCTTCTCATTCTTGTAGTTGGGTTATCATAAATTTCTGGGTTAACTTCAATTTTTCTTTCTCATCAGATGGTCTCAAATTGCAGCACAGCTGCCTGGGAGAACGGACAATGAAATAAAGAATCTGTGGAATTCATGCTTGAAGAAGAAGCTGAGGCAAAGAGGGATAGACCCTGTGACCCATAAGCCACTGTGTGAGGTTGAAAATGGAGAGGACAAAGATGGAGAGAAAGTGGCAGCAGTGAATTCCAATGCATTGAACCTCCTCAAATCAGAAAGCTCCAAGTCTGATGGAGCGTCGTACGAGCACAAACCATGTTCAGTTGCCCCTAAAGCATATACACCTGATATGGAAGGTTCTTCCACCTCCAAGGTTACCACCAGAAGCAACACCAGTTTCACGGTCGATTGTTCAAGCAAAGATTTCTTCCTAGACAAGTTCATGACCAACCACCAAGAAAGTTACAACACTTCAGATTTGATGGGGAATTTCCCACTTCACATGACTTATAATCCATCCACTGACTCTTCTCGTTGGTTCACCCAAACTCAAACTGGAGCAATTCCATTCGATATCAACTCTGAATTCAATACTTCCAATGCCATGTCCACTATCCTTCCAGTTTCAACCACTTCATCGGTCCCCACTTCCATCTCCTACAAGCCTCCATTCACAGTCCGCTCTGATGATCTCTGTACGGCCTCCTTTGCTATGAATGGATCTCAGTATTGGGAAGCCACTGCCTCCAACCACAGCAGTAGCACCAATAGAAACAACCCTTTAAACTTGCACAACACTATCCTCTCATGGGGATTGACGGATTCTGCTAAAGAGCCTCATCAAATTCATATGATGGACAGCCACACAGAAGAAGCGAAGTGGGCTGACTATCTTCATAATAACCCAATTTTAATGCTGGCTGCTGTACAGAATCAAACCCCAGAATCCTTATGCAACGAGATTAAGCCAACCTCACATTTGGTACCTGATACTTTAGGAGCTATTTTGCCTCATAACAAGCAGCAAGAACCTTCACAAGCTTCTAGTATATTTTCCAAGGACATCCAGAAGCTCACAGCAGCTTTTGGACATATATAGAGCAGGCTTTGTTATACAGAGAAGATTTGAAAGGGCTTCTAAAGGATTGATTGATGTTCTTCTTAATTAGTACAGGTGTGTGTCACAGATTTTGCTCCTTGTATATAGGTCTGATACAAACATTTCTTTCACCCCTCTTCATTTTGGTAATATTTGTGAGCCAAACCATTTGTCTTTACCTTTTTTCTTTTCTTCTTCTCGGGTGTGGGGTACGTAGAATTGCAGAATAATTAAGGATTGATCTGCTCATGCTGTCTGTCTTCTTTCTCGTTTCTACTCTTTCCTTTGCAAACACTGTAAGTGCATTTCAATGGTAGTGCATTTTCTATATCTAAGCCATCACAAATGTTCATTGAGGGACGAAAATCTTCATATTTTTTTTCTTTTCAATGTCAGGGTTATTTTACTTTACCTACAATTTCCCGAATCTGCTTTTACACATGGTGTTGTTTCTTCTCTTCCTAGTCCCCACCACCACCTTTCACACTATATTCAAAATAAAACTAAACTTGTATAGGAAGCACTTTATCCAACCCAAGATTCTAATGGTTTGTCTGTCATTTTCACTTCCATAATAGCCTTGACACTTTCCCTTCCTTGGAACTTTTAATTTCACTTGCAATATGAGGCGGTTGGTGTGTACCTCCTAAAGCCAACCGCTATTTCTGACTGACGCCATTTTTTTTCTTTTTTACCAGGAAAGGTATACCAGTACTCAATTTTGAAAAATAAATATAGAAAAATGAAAAATACCATTTTCTCCTAGTTAGATGCATTTGGAAAAATCTTTGACATTTCAAACTTTGTGCTTACTTCATATACAAGAATCAAAACTTATTTCTCTATCTCTCTCTCTCTGAGTCATAGCCATTGAGTCATTGACACACTGTAAGACTAAGACGGTCATGTGTTCAAGTGGTACCACTTGATCCCACTGTTGAATATCAAAGTTAATCACTTACGATCCGTACAATGAGACAGTGACTCCCAAGCAAATAAGGGCCATATGTGTGTGTGTTCGTGACATGTCTTATAGCTCCTTTAAGACAACTTTCAACATTATCCTCAACAACGCATCTGAAGCAAGAAACTTCCAATCCCATTAAAATATTGCATAGTAATTTCTGAAACTCCTTTTTGCCCAAATCCACACCATACACCTGGTCCATCCTAATTCCTTAAGCTTATATTAATGCCACGAAACGCATATCATCAACTCTCCCAATAATAAAATGTGCAATTCAAGTTTTAAAATTATAGCAACATACAAATGTGAGGCTGTAATTGGCATGTCCCAGATTGTCTTTACTACGAACTTGGCCATGAATTAATGTCTATTCTGGAAGAAGATGATGGTGAGAATTAACCACAGGTCAGAATTCAAACTTTACGTTACAGAGTTTAAGTCTAATGCTTTAAAATTAAACAGAAATCTATGATGAACACGAGTGACGATTTTTGAGAAATGAACAGACATAGAAAATAGTGGAGAATTAAGAAACCACCGATTATTCCTGTTAGAGTGAGTCACACTCATTAGGCATTTTCAACAGAGACAAATGTACACTGACTACTGATACTGCAAGGAATAGGATACATGAAAAACAGTACCAGGTCATAATACTTGGTTTGTCCGCTTTGCTTGCAAGTTTTCTAAAACATTGGACAAATGTAAGGTAAAGTTTTTTTTAAAAAAAATAGGTACACATTTTTTTTAGCTTTCTTTGCATTATATAAGTACAGGATTAGTACCACAAAAATTGCACCTTTCCTGCAGGAAGTACAGCACCATAGTGACGATATATATCTCACCAATCACATTTTCAAGAGATAATTACAAGAATCAATAATGAAGAGCACCTTGTATTCAAAGGTAAAGAAAAATAGATTGAAATTAAGTACCTAACTAGTTGGTGATTGAATGGCATGTGATTATGCACTGGAGGCAACTCAGAGTATAAATAATGTTGATGCTTACTATGATACTTGACAATTTACAATTTCAAATCGGCGTTGACCATGAAAGATAGACACTGCAATTCATGGCCTAAATTATTTTATAGGTACGTAAGCAGTTATGCAAAATAAAAAGAAGCCCAAAGTCACATACCTTAAGATAACTAGCCCCATCCATTTTTCTTCTAGGCCTGCTTCACACATGAAAAGTTCCAGCCCAGTAAAGTACAGACCTGTCATTACATAGAACACTTATCATTTAATTCAATTTTCGCCCAACGAATCCTAAGATTTATTTTATCTAATTGAAATAAACCTTTGGTTCATCTTTTGTCCAAATAAATAAATAAATAAATAAAACCCTTGAAATTTGCAACAGTATTCATAAAATAGATTTTAGATTATTTATATTTAAAAAATTATATTTTTTATATTTAGAAATAAATAAAAAAACAAGAGAATTAAAGTAATAGAGACTCATCTTAATTAAATTATAAATTAAATATTTTTTATTTTTTTAAATATAAAAAATATATATTTTTTAAATTTAAAAAATTTAGATCCCATAAAATGACACCCAACGAATAAAAATGAAATGATAAGGATTCCATCAAATCCCCATTCATCTGCACGCGAGAGTTTTGGTGATCAATGTACGTCGCCTTAGTTAAATGAAGATTGGTACTTGGAAACTAGGAATTGCAAGGATTAATCGAAAATTGATGAAAATTTGTTGCACTTAAAGAAACAAAAATCATATCATTTTCTTAATTCTAATTAAGATTTCGAATATTCTTTCAGTCCTTTTTCAGAAAAATAAAAAGGGGGATGATATGGAGCCATCAACCGCCTCCTACTCTCTCTCATCAATTGAAAAAAAAAAAGTGGAGGGGTTGGCCAATGAGCTCACAACCCCAAATAAAAATCACTTAATATCATATTGTAAAAAGTATTTACTTATTATATTTACATTAAAATGACAGTAATAAACACTGAAAATTTCTACCTTACCATTTACGAAAAAACTAAATAGACAAAAATGTGTGCTACTATTGAGGAACAGAGCAAAGTTGTGTCCACTCCTAGTAGAAATTGTAGTGACGCTTTCGAATCTTGTAGCTAATAGCTGAAAATAGGATATAATTGGCTTATAGCCACCAATTTTTAATCCGTGCCTGCCGACAAATAAAATAGTTCGTCGCTGGTTTTGTGACAAGAAACTGATGAAACGAAAGACACCAGATGCTTCTTATAATATATTTATATCTGTTTTCAACATTGTCTTTTTTATCCGAAAATAAATTCTTATTGTTACTTTTCGCTTTACATTAGCACACAAAAGCAATTGATTTAGATTCGTGGAATGGTGAAAATAAGACAAAATTAGAAGAAAGACTTGGTCTCCTGGATTGAAAATTTTTCCAAGAAAGGGGACACGAGGACGCTCGTGATTTTTGCAAAAATGCCTTAAGTGTCAATGTCACCATTCACCAGTGCCGCTACCATTCTGTTCGCTTATTATATTTCCTTTGATGACGATTCTCCTCTGATTTTCTGGGTCGCATCGCATAACCATATGCCCTGCACTTCCCTTCACCGTCCTCAAACATTTTTTTATTTCGCTTTATCTATCAAAGTCCAAAAGCCTAAAACTTTGGGTTTCTTTTTATTGGATGAATGTGAAAGGCTCTTTTCTTTTTATTCTCGCTTGGAGTTAGTTTTAGTTTACTAATGAAATCAATTTTAACTTTTAATTCATGGTAAAGAAAATTATTAATTTCAATCTGCTTTTGTACATGGTATATTCATACTTGAGTTGAATTTTAGTTCTCTCGCATGCAATTTCATTACGATTTGAAACAGAGATTTCAGTAAAAGTGACAAGACTGATGAATGATGATGACAAATTATGTGTGAACAAGTATCCATGACTAGGTCCCATATGATGTGGTGAAGGTAGCAACACAATTCCCAAATCTCAGCAATAAACTTATGTGGTGTCTTTGCTAAGGGTAGCCCAACCCAAGTGCGATCTAGACAAGGACTTGGACCGCTCTAATTCTAATGCCGAGTTAGGTGGACCCACCACTCTCCAATGCCACACGAATTTCTGGAACCTCCCTTCACCACATATTTTTGAAAAAATTATTAGTTTAGTTGCACCATTTCATATTAATCATTAATATTCAATTAAACTTTAAAAATTTAATAAATATTATTATTTTGAATCGTATTGATGATTGAAATTTAATTTGGAGAAACTGAAACTAGTAAGAAAAGAGGAATGCAACTTTATTTTGTTTTAACCAGTTTCGTAGATAAGGACCATAGACGAATTCATATAACAGGAGGTTTTGAGCAAAAATTGAAAAATAATTTGGCGAAGGTGAAACTAATTATTGATTGATGTTATCATAATTCACAAACATGTAAAATGGGTGGCTAAAATAAATTAACAAAATATCAGACGACGAGTGGCCCGAGACTCTGCAACTGTACAAGGAGAGTAAATGATTGGGACCCACTCCTCCCTCCCATGATCCCATCACTCACATCACCACTCCTCCCAGATTGAGAAAAAATCACAATTATTGTGCATTGGGTGCCCACGATGGTAGCCACGTGGCATTTTTTGTACATGAAGCGAACAGAGTTAGCTACTGTGTGGTTTCTTAACTCTTAAGTGTTGCTGTTAACGTTGTTTTCTTCGTTTTCCATGATCCTTTTCAGCTTCTTCTATCCGATTTTCTTGTCATTTTTTAAAATACCAAAAGGTATAAAAACGCGGACACGTGTCGTAAATTTTTTGAAACAGTGAGAAATCATGTATCAGCTGAATCGCACGTGGAACAAGCAGCTTTCTGGTAAGGATCATTGGGTCCAAACCCCAAAAGAACCAAAATTCTTAAAATATAAAACAAAATCAACTTTTGCTGTTTGGATAATTATATTTGCAGCCGAAACCCAAACGGAATAGTCTGACCAATTCGTCACTATTCATTCTTATCGTCTTCTTATTTGGCCAATCTCTTATTCTATTTTATTTAGTTATACTATATTTTTCAGTTTTTCCTCAGGTCTGGGGATACGTGGCCTCTTTGCCACAGTGTATTAACACACAAGATTAAAAAAATGGTCTTTAATTGTCGGTTTCATCTCTAATCCCGCGTGAAGTGCGCGTTTCTTCAAAGTAAAATAATAATAATTATTTATTTTATGCTCATAATCGTGGATAATTTTACAGATAAGTAATGTTTAATTTAACAAATATGTAACCAGTGGAATCACTCAGAATTGATGCTCGGAACTTGTTACTTTTACCAAACCCTTGACCGACTGTTAATGAGGTGGTCAATTTTGATCTTTTTCTTGTAACTAACCCCACCGTCTTCTTCACTTCATTTCGTTTCTCTCTCCGTCTCTTCAAATAATTGTTGGCTGTTACTGAATTATCAATTATCTGAGAGACAAGAAGGATTTCAATTCCGCAACAAAAATAAAAAAATGAAAAGAAAAAGGGAAAAAGTATCAAGTTTTTGAATAAATAGGGTGGGCAATGGAAGGGGCTTCTCTACTCCCTTTTAGTCTTCTCTCCACTTTAGTACCTTAAAATGAAATGAGAAACGTGTGATACACAATTGAACGCCGTTCTATTCTATTGACTCTCTTCTCTTTTGCAGCACAAACACTGCCTCACTCACTCACTCACTCACTCACTCAGCTTCTGTGTTTTGAAAAAGTAGCAAGTGGGGATACTGTTACAGATGGCCTCCGATGAGAGCATGACGTTTCAGTGTTGTTCGCAAGAAGAAGACTTGGATGATGATATGGATGATGGGTATGAGCATCCCCATCCCCATAACATGTCCAGACTCTCTGTCTGTACCAGTAGTACCTTGTGTGGTATTGATGATGATGAGGAGCGGGATGACGATGACGCCTTAACCATGTACGTATCCCACTTGTCCATAGAAAGTTTGGAGGAATTCCCCGACGGCAAAGAGGCACCCACTGGGTTGTTCTCCGACTCCGAAACCGACTTGGGTAACTTCTATTCGTTGCCGGCCACACCCTCTGAAGGAAGAAATGGGGCGAAAGTCATGGGTGAAGTGAAGTACTATTCCAGTGACAATGAGACTGACAAGCGTGAGTCAATGGGGAAAAGTGATAGTCCACGGAGAAGAAGGAGGAGTGGAAGAATAAAAAGCGAGGATAGTGAAAAAATGAGGAATAATAAGAAGGAAGAGGAGGAGGGTGGAGGTGGAGGAGGGAGAGGGTTGATGGTGATAACGAAGCCCAAAGGAGGGAGAAGGTCACTGTGCATGGACATGGAGGAAGTGAAAGCATGTAAAGAACTTGGGTTCGAGTTGGAGCACCAGCGCATGATGGAGGTTCAGGTCCCCTCTTCGCTCTCTCTTGACTATAATAGCAGTGGTGCTAATTCTCCCATCTCTAATTGGCGCATCTCTAGCCCTGGTAACTCCCTCTCTCACACCTTTACTTCTGTTTCTGATACATGATTCATAACTAATGCTCCTCTCATTCTGCGTCTCACTAAATCTAGATTTAGTAAATACAATTTTTCAATTTTCTCATTATTTGGTTCCTAAATTTAGGTGACGATCCACGAGATGTCAAGGCTCGGCTCAAGATGTGGGCACAGGCGGTGGCTATGGCGTCTGCTTCAAAATACGCCAATTGACTGCTAATTTTCTTCTAACTCATCATACATATCCCGTTTACCTTTTTTGGGATACACACATCATTATAATATATGTGCCTTCTTTTATTTTCTTCTTTACACCCGAATGGTTATAGTTTTCTTGCCCTTTTAAGACAATTTTTTGTTCCTTTTTCAGTGTGTGGGACTTTGGTCCCCTCTTCTGAGTGTGCCTCGCTTTCCCTGTGTACATGTCCAAGTCCATGATGTTACTGTGTATACAAAATGTTTCGAAGATGAAGCCATATGTATGAGTATCATAGAAAACAACAGTGTATATAGATCAATAGTAATAGTGTGTTTGAAAGATTGGCATACATGTATGTAGCTACTGTATTGATTTGAATGTTTACTATATTTCATATTTTGAGATTTTCGTGTCCTCGCTTCTGCTTGTTCCTAGTAACATTAGATTGGGATTTTTCTGAGTAATTTAGTATGTGTGTGACGCTACGTCCAATTTTCTATGGGTGCGTCAGAATACCCATGTAGTGTCTTCAGCAAATTGAACCTGAGACAAATGAACTCACGAATGAATCTGAGTTGGTAAAATAATACCCACTAAAAACGAATTCGACATGCGGGCGTGAATTTAGTGCGTATTAAAGGAGTTTAGCGACAAATCTATCGACCAGTACAATAAACGTAGGTTCATTAATCTTATGTCATCATTTCATATACGTTGATGTTACATGTCGATGATCTTGTCTCCATGAGTCATATTAGTCACTTTACTTCTCTGTATAGAGTAGTTAAACCTCACTTTGCATATTGAGCTAAGCAATTAGAGGTTTTTTAGAAGTTTGCAAGTGATTAATCACCATAACCTTTGCACATACAGGGTTCACCCCATTAAAAAGTGAGGTTAGACGCTAAGTTTTGTTCATTCTATTTCTCGTCCTTCTGTCCCGCCTTTTTCTTCTTTCTCTCCACATACACATGAAACCCTCTGTTAAAGATTACTGTTGGAGTGAACATTATTTATTGAAGACTTACAAAAAGGACTTGTCAATAAAATGGGCAATACATATAATGAGGTTGCATCCTCAGCTAAGAATGACCTTTCCATAATGAATATTACAATACACAAATGGCAATCAAAAGGATGAAAAGCATGTGCAAGTAAATTATGAATCACTTGAAGACCAGATTATGGCAAGTGTTGTCACAGGGGTAAGCACAATCAATACCTTTAAAAACATCTCGATCAAAATACCAGTCTCCAACAGCAATTGCAATTGGCTGCACAATAAAATATATTATAAGATCAAATGTGATATCCCACAAAGAGCATAGGAATCTAAATGGGGCATACCTTGTCCATAAGAAGGGGAGAATCATCGGAAAACCATAATTCCTGTCTCTCCGATTGGCAGTGAGAAAAGCAAGAGTTTATGAACAATCCAGTTTGAGCTGACCTCGAGAAATCTTGCACCGCACGAAGCATTTGATTCCTGAAGTCTGCTTCACAGAATAGATATTATAAATCAGATAATTGTATATTTACAATGAATGTTCTCATTCACATTAGTAGGGATTAGAATGACCTTGGAGGAACTGGATTTGAGATGAGTTACAATTTGCATGGTTTGATTTGCAGTCATTCCAAGAGCCAGCTGGATCAGCTGAAGATGGTATTAAACTGGCTTGGACCTGATGATAACAATTGCAATAATTTTATTTAAGAAAATAATAGTACTTATAACAATCGTGATTCCTGGTGAAATAATGCATTATATAATGTTACCTGCCATGAATCATAGGCAGCATTGAGTACAAACAATGGAGTCTGTACGTGATCCACCAAATTCTGAGGAAAGAAGCACTGAAGAAAGAGAATTCACAATTTTAATTTTGCACGTCCTGATAATATTAAGGTACAAATAGTACGACAATCAGATTATGGGAATTACCGAAGTTGGATCTAGTTGGTTGAGACAACTTTCTGGGAGATTCTTTTTCACATCCTACATTCTCAAGAAATTAGTGACATGATATATTCGTATGCATTTTCTGAATCATACACTAAAGATGTGAAACTACTAATGGAAGAGTTTATCCATGAGAACAGGAATCTATAAATATGCATATAATTTTACCAAATAAAAACCTACCTGTAATTGAACTACACCTGCAAACAGATTCCTCAAAGTGAACCCCCCAGATACATCAGCTCTACATGATTGAACAAGTTGTGCATGATGTCAAAGTTTGTAGGCAAAGAGTAAATTTTGAAGTCATATAAAGAAACATGTACAACTTACGCATCAAGAAAAAACCCAGCGTCACTCAAACATTTCACTCTGGTAGAGTTTGGAAACAATGCCCGGAATTCATCACAATGTATTATGGATGCCAGACCACCAGCAGAGCATCCAGAAAGGAGGGCCTGAAATTCTTTCATGAATTAGAATCCATAAGTACCAAGACTCCAAACCACGATATGAAGGGACATGTCAAACCTGGTCGGTGTTCTGCATTCCCTTGGACATTAACTCCTCCATAGCAGCAAGCCATATTTTTTGTCCTCGAAACTGAAGCTGTGCAGCCTGAAAGGAGAACCAAATACGTGTATCAATACAGAGGAAAGATATGTCCTCTTTACAAGAAAATAATGGCAAAAGAAAATAGATTAGGGAAATTCTTGTTCCAATGCTTCTAGAGAACAGCAGAGTATGTTTTGATGAAATTGGAAAATTTTGCTTGTGCCATTTCTATGGTAAGAGTTGCAGGCTTGCACAGATGATACAGATTGATTGAATGTAAATGGACTGCATCTATGTATTCTTCACCGACCTTGTTCTCATTATCTCCGTTGAAAGATGCTCCATCACAGTACCGTAATTTGACTCGGTTCCAGTTGAAAAAATCTGCACACAAAAGGTTATGTCTAGACATCATACATACTCGAGTATTTAAATGCAGCAATGTCCAGGAGTGCAGAGTTGAAGTGAAAGGAAAAACCAGGGTTTTCTTCAGGTTTGTTGCTCAATATTCCTGTGAATGGTATTTGCTTTTCCATGTAGTTGGAGGAGCCACGACGAGTAGTTTTTCTATAAACGCAATTCCTGATGTTATTACACCACCCTCCACCCTGCATCAACAAAGTACATAATAGATCCATGATCAAGAGTTAGGATAATTACATGAGGGTTTCCAATAAATAAGATTCTTTGGGTAATAGTAATAGTAATATTTAAAGGGAGATTCATGATGAATAATTTGGCCATTGTTTCACATACCTCCAATTGAATGAGCCAACTATTTGCACCAGATCCAAATCCAGGATCCAAATGGTAAGCAGGTGGTGTTCCGTCCAAACACACTGTACACGAGACACTAATCAATCAACTCTCATACTCAAAAGTCTCAAGAGGTGGAAAGGAGGCATTTTAGACAACCAATGTAAAACTCAAAAGTTAGTTTACCCTACAATTGACATGCAAAACAATACCCTAAATCACTACATTTTGGGGTTCATTGAGGGAAAACAGTGTGATTCTAACTACGATGTGTCTCATGGGTGAAGCCAACATACGAATCACTACATGCATGTTGGGTTAATTTTTTCTTTTTTTTTTTTAAACCAAAAAAAAAAGCAGAAAATTTGAAGGGGAGGGAAAGAGAAATACCGGCCCCTTTAGCAGCAGCTCCTTCAATAAGAGTGAGGTTGACCATGAGAGATTGGAGGGAGGGAGCCTTTGCCGCAATGACATCGTTTTCAATGTAAGAAAACACAGAGTCTCTCTCAGATCCATCGAGTACGAACCCAGAAACAGAGGAAACGCAAACGAGACCAAAGAATATCAGAGTCAGCTTCATTTTCATGTTTCTTGTTATTTTTCGCAAAATTATGGATTCTATTCCTGCTGGAAAACAATAGAGCTCAAAATTCAGGCTCAAAACTAGGAGCTAAGTCACGCTAGTTAACACTGTAAAACTAGTCTAATATATTAGTATGATGGCCAAAAAGAGGAGAGGATGTAGTTTTGTGTTGTGAGGATAGAAGAACAAAAACCCTTGTCCTTGTATTTGGTTTATTGTTTGTCCAGTACTGTAGTGTAAAGCCTAGTCTCTATCTTTTTATCCTTTTTTGATGGTAGGCTATCAGACTCTGTTTGGGGACTATGATTGATTCCCTTTCAATTGTTAGTTATAAAAAATCAACACATGTTTCCTTCATCAATTACTCCCGACACTTACGGTCCCCACAAATTTTCACTTTGCTTCCGTTCTTACTTCACCATCATAGCTCGTAAGGCATAAGGCATCTCCTTTTTTTCTTTCTTTCGCTCTCATCCTCCTTTAACATTTCTCTCTACCTCTCTTCATGAGCCAAAGAATCACAATTCCTCGACATATATATAATTTAATTTTAATTAGGAACTTTTTATACTAAAATTGTCAAAAGCTCTGTTTTCTGTTGGTATTAAAAAAAAAAAAAGGCGTTCCACATCTTCGAATCCTAAGTCCATTGATTGCGGCGTTGATTCTTTGCTTTAGTTGCATCCTACCAAACTCATAGCAATTTGGATCGTTTAAAATAAAAAATAGATGTAAAATTAGGGAAATAAGAGGAATAAAAAAAATTCTAATTTATTTAAAAATTATTTATTTATTTATTTATTTACTTCTCTTTTATTTCAACAACCTCACTCTATAAATATTTTTTTATTAAAATCACTTGTTTGTTGAGTTAAAAAAAATACCCCTCTAATCTTTCACAAAAAAATTTGATATACAATAAATGTACTATATTAAATATATATTATTCAATAATATTAAGTAACATTTTTTATTTTTCTATATCAATTTAAGTCTACGTAAGCTTTTAGTAAAAAAAGTAAAAAATATAATTTAATATTATTAAGTAATATATAAATGATATAATAAGCTTTACATGGAAGAATATTTTGTCTTCCGCTAGCATCAAGCTCTCGTCATCTTTTTCAGTGTGATAAAGCAACGCTGGTCATTTGAGGTCACTGATTTCCCATAACAAAAGGATGATTTCAGCTAATCCATCTGCCTCATCGCCCATATCAAGGACGATTTGGAGAAAAAATGAAACTAACTATTTTAAAGAATCAAAATGACCTTTCAACTGAATTTTATCAATGCAGAACTCTACAAGCAATTTTGGTAACAGATCGAGAAACAAAATGCTATTGCTCATGCCTAATTTGCATCCTCTCGATTCTCAAATCTCAATGGGCTTAACTAAGTGCTGACTGTCATGCCCAATGGGTTTGTCCACAATCTTTAGGCCCAATAGTGTAAATGATTGGTCCAACTGAGGCCTACCGTGGCGGATATGGGAAAAGAATCTAAAGATCGCCTTCCTTGATATGGGCTTCATTCATTATAACACAGATTTTTATGTTTCGTTGTATTTTTAATTTCTCAATAAAAGAAAGCAACTTAGACTTTTGGCATTGAAGTTGCCAAATCAAGGTAGCTTGAGGAACACAATAGTTGAAGTCGATTTTTGTCAAATCTATACTTTACCCTAAATGACAAGGAAACCGTCCATTTAGAAGTTTAAAGAGTTAGGCGAAAGTTTGAAAAAAAGAACTTGGATTTGATGCATTCACGATCCTCAAAATTTGAAACAATAGAGCCAATTAAACTAATAATGAAAATAGTTATTCACCCTGTAATACTAATGCAGTGTGTTTGTGGAGGAACTTTATTCTTTACACGCTTTAATTTGTCATATAAATTGAGCACTGCGTCATATATTAGCACGCGTGTAGCTAAAAGGCTTGATTGATTGAGGCAATGACAGTGTGATAATGGATATTTACCCAACGAATAAAGCGTCTTGTTCCTTGAGAACGAATATTTGGCAGTATTAGTGTTAGTGTGCTTTTAATTTATGAGAGATACCGATTATTGTTTGGCGTGGCAGTATAAACCAGCATCCTTAGTGGATGATTATTCGACTTCTACTAGTTAGCAGAGTATTTATAGTTTTAGACAAAAATGGTATCTATCTGAATCGTAAAAGACAAGCATTTGGAGAGCCACATGCTCTATTATAATCCTAGATAGTAGCGATGATGCTGGAATAATTAAATAATATCCCATTATACAAAAAAAGAAATAAAAGAATAAACCTCATCTTTCAAATTCCATCTCTAGATTATGCCTCCCTTTCCCTTGGTACACCAATATTCCACGTTCCAACCCAGTTTAAAACTGCTCGCCTTTCCTTGACATACAAATTTTATATCAAACAAACCAGTCATTTTTACAAAGTATCTGTTCATAGTATTCTCTAAAAAATATATATATTTGAATCCTCTAAAATTAAAAAAATAATAAAAATTGAAGTATATAAAAAATTAATTAACAATTTATTTTATATAAATTAAGATTTATCTATATTTTTTTTTTCTTTCGAGGAGATCATCAGTATCTAACAGAATAGAGTAATAATTTTTCATTTACAAGACTTATCTCTAAACAAAGAATAAAGTCCGAATAAAATATTTTATTAAATAATAAAATTCCAACTCCTAATTAGTCAGAGAGGGCTTGATATAATTAAATAATACATAGAAGGAAGAAAAGAGGGCAATAATGGGAGAGAAAATGACCGGTTGCGAAAAACTTGAAGAGTGACGACGAATCAAAGCAATTGAAAATAACAATGCTCTCGCCACCTCAAAAATTTTCAAGCGTCATTTCGCACATTCACCTTAGTGGCGGGTCCTCCTGCAGTTTCATATACACGTATAAATAGATGCTGTGAGGCACTACCAACTCCTTCATCATCCAAGGTTTTACGTTCATTCAAGCACTTCAATTTGTGCAGGTATCTCCGTTCTGTGCTCAATATGTATATTTTTATAACATTTTATTTATGGCCCACGTCTATCGGCATGCTTCATGCATTGATATTCATCATAACCCATCAAATTACAGAACGCTTACACGTCTCTTCGTTTTTTGAAATCAGGCACAAGTCAGATCAGAGTACTTCTTTGATCTTCTTCACGGTTCTTAAGGTTGAAGGTTTGTTTTTCTTTTGTAAATTCCTTTGTAGTAGTAATTTCGAAAAGTATATCTCAGAAAACGAAGGGTATTTCTATTTCTTCTTCAAGTGGTCAAACTGCAAATGAGGAAAGTAAACTTGCAATCGAGTTTTCTAGGCATGATGTTTGTAAGAAGGCGAAGTAGAGAAAATAATACAAACGTATGGTTTAATTGAACAGACATATTTAGAAATGGTAATCAAAATCACCATTTTGTTTTGAAATTTTTTTGCAGATTGAATATTCTGCAAGATGGATACTGCTCGCGGGACCGGTGAAGCCAAGTACGAGTGCCTGCTTTTCGGTATGCTCAACGCAACGCAACTCAATTAATATTCTCTTTTATGTTTAATCAGAGTGGATGCTGCAATTTTGTTCAAATTCTCTACCCCTTGCTCAAATTACACATTGGTTTGATTAGTTTCTTTGCTGTACAAATATTTTATGGGTTTTGATCAACACCTAAAACACTTCAATTTGGCTCACCTTTGTATTACTTTAAGACTTCATGAATTTAAAGTGAAAGGAGGGCGAATGGAAACTGGAGGGAAGTGAGGGAAGAGAGAGAGTAAAGAGTTAAAAATTATTAACCCTTGTTTTCCTTTTATTTGAAAGAAAATTATAACCTCTTGACTGTTTCATGTTCTCCCAAGACCCTTTGAGTTTGAAGAACTGAGAAAAAGAAAAGAGTAGGAATTGAGTGGTTTTGGGTTCTAGTTGTAACAATCACCTTCCATTCATCTCCATCCAAAAACAATATGTAGATGAATTTTTTGTTACTTTGCGTTCAGAGAAATAAAGGGTGGCGTTAGTAATTTACGGCTTCAATTTTTTCCACAGATATGGATGACACTCTCTACCCATTGAGCTCAGGTCTCAATTTGGCATGTCGAAAGAACATACAAGGTACAAATTAATATAAACCCTGAGCACCACAAAGAAAAATCATGGTTATAGTGCTCTTGTTTTATGCAAGACAACTACTGTAATTAACCAATCTTGATTACAGAGTACATGTTGGAACACTTGCATATTGAAGAACGTCAAGTTCCTAAGATGTGCTTGGATTTGTATAAAGAATACGGGACGACTATGGCTGGACTAAAGGTATATAAAATTGGCTTCAGAGATTGAATCAATCATGTATTCATTACCCGTTCCACTGATAAATAGCAATGATTTCTCAAGTTTCTGCCTTCTTTTGTCTCAGGTCCTTGATTATGAATTCGACAATGATGAATTCCATGCTTACGTGCATGGAAGATTACCATATGACAAACTGAAGCCCGACCCTGTGTTAAGGAATCTTCTGCTTTCTATGCCACAGCGTAAAATCGTATGTCCTGAATTGTTCAATGTCTTCAAATTGCTGAGTTCTGCGAAGAGCATTATATGTAATTAGTTCTGAAGAGTTCAAAATGGGCTTCGCAGATTTTCACTAATGCAGATCAAGCTCATGCTGTTGAAGTTCTCAAAAGATTGTGCTTGGATGATTGTTTCGAGGGCATTATATGCTTTGAAACACTCAATCCTCCTAAACAATTTAACAATGATAGTGACGAGACAGAGAATGGAGGTTTCAGCTCCCAGTCACGAATCCTCTGCAAGCCCTCTGTGGAAGCCATTGAAGCTGCAATTCGTATTGCTGATGTCGATCCAAAGAAAACAGTAAGATTGAATAATTACTACAATGCAACACTGGGATTATTCTTCATATATTTTGCTCCAATTTCCATGAACTAGGTAATATTTCATGGAGTTTTATCTCCTGCAGATCTTCTTTGATGACAGTGCTAGAAACATTGCAAGTGGAAAAGTAGCTGGACTTCACACAGTTATCGTAAGCTATAGTTTGCTTTGAGTTCTTGGAGGAGAAAGCTTATCCAAGAAATTAAACTACACCATTAAATATATTATTCATATCTAATTCACGTTAATGTACTGCTTGCAGGTGGGGAGTTCAGATTTGGTGCCAGGTGCAGACTATGCCCTGAGAAGCATTCACAATATCAAAGAAGCATTACCAGAAATATGGGAGGCAGAAGAATGCGATGGACAGCAAGTGATCCAATTCCCAGCAGTTGAAACCATGGTCCAAGCATAGGTTTCACTTCCATCAAATATATTGGCAAACTTACCAAGCAAAATTAATACACTACAGGTCACCAGACTTTTGTCCTTCAAAATTTACAACACCTTCATGTAATTGGTCTCATGAAATGGATGGGTAGTTGTAATTGAAAATAGCAGGATCCGTAACAGGATAAGTACTTTAACTATATTTATAAGAGTCTGAGTTATGTGCATACAAAATAAGATTGTTGTATTACTCCTGACAGCAGTTCACTCAATACATGCCACCTTTAGCACCGTGTCACTTAAATGACATTAGATTATTTCCCCTAAAGCAGAAAGCAAGCTCCACAAAAGTTGTAGAAGACTAAAAATTGTAAAGGAAAACGGGAAAGATTAGTGCACTTAGGCAGAAGGATCAGGCATCTAGAGGCAATTCTCCACAATTAACAATTCTGCATGGTTTCCGAGGGCCATCTAACCTGCTTGTCTCCTGGGATTCAAGTGTCTCCACGACGTCCATTCCATCAATGACTTGTCCAAACACAACATGGCGATTGTCCAGCCATGGAGTCTACATCATGAAATCAAGTCATTAACAAAGTATTAAAGCCAACAACTAAACCAACTTCAACTGATGAGATTTTATGATTGCAGAAATACAAAAGAAGATGCTAGTGTAGTTAAATAACAGAGCATCAAAACATGAAATCAGATGGAATTGCCAACAATGTGTTATAGTCTATAATCATACCAATCAAAGACGACCAGGTAGAACTAATAATATTGTTAAATAAATGACCCGTCCATTGTTAATAATTAGGTCAGTAGGTGGAGGCAGTTAAGAAAATGGCATCTATAATTATCCAATTGTTTGAAAAGTAGATAAGCAAAAAAACCAGCAAAAAGATAGGGCCACAAACTTTTGTTTCGGCTATGTCAATGTTTAAAGATGAACCACACACGCTTTGACTAGGTGACTTCTGCATGGAACTAAAACAGATACAAATATGATCTACTTTTACTGTTTTAAACAGACTCCAGTAATGTCACTATGGCAAACTCCTTGTTCGTCAGGCTCTTCAAGTAAAAAGAATGCTCTAAAATTAGTCACTTAATAAAAGAAAGGCAGTGTAGATATCTCACTCACCTTTACAGTACAAATGAAAAATTGACTACCGTTGGTATTAGGACCTGCATTCGCCATGCTCAAAACTCCAGGACCAATATGCTTCACTGCAAGGAAGGGCTATGCTATATTAGTAAGACACTAAAACCAATTTTCCACAAAAAGATCGATCTTAAGGAGAAAGACTAAATTATTTTCAAGAGGAAATACAACAAAAGCATGACTATATTACTTGTCTCTATAAAATGTTTATAACTCAATATTAATATTCAGACACTAGATGGGACATACAGGCAAAGCTCTCATCTTCAAAACTAGAGCCATAGATACTGATTCCTCCAGTTCCCTGCAACCAATAATAGCATTTTGTTTTTAGTGAAAGAAACACTCAGTTTCTTAACCTTAGCACTGTGCATATGCATGACAATGTGATAGTATACACACCACTAGCTTATAAACAAGACATAAACAAATAAAATAGAGCTCACATCTCCTTCAGTGAAGTCCCCTCCCTGAATCATGAAATCTTTGATTATACGGTGGAAGGAGGATCCTTTGTAACCATATCCTTTCTCCCCTGCACAAAAATCATTCAGCTTGATCTGTAAAATTTCATTTCACAGTAATAATGACAAATACAAGGACAGCACTGCTATAGTGAAATATTATGGCTTGCCTGTGCACAGTGCACGGAAATTTTCAACAGTTTTTGGTACCACCTCTCCGAATAGGCCCAGAACAATCCTGCCTACAGAGTCACCCCCGATTTCAACATCAAAGAAACATTTATTTGTCACTTTGGCTTGCAGCTCTAAAACCTAAAAGTAAAAGAACCTTGTGTAAGATAAAAAGCAAACATCTTAGTCATAGCAAATTGAGGATTGGCAAGAATTATCCTGTAAGAGCAATTAATATGACACCATACATGGGAACAGAACAACGCAAATACTACTGATTCTAAATGATTCAACAAGTTTTAATCCTTAGATCAAAAAAAGGTTCAAATTCCAGTAATTGCTTATAGCATTACGTAGAATATTAGACGCTTACCCTTTTGATGCCCAAATGAGCAGAAACAACACAAAAGTAAAAGTTAGAGATCCTAAAGGTATTATCTTACTTTGGCTTCGTAATCTTCTCTAAACCAATTATGAAACCAAAATGTTCGAATGATACACTTACATTTTCCGTAGCGTTGATACATGTCATTCTCTTGTACGAGATTGATTTTACTCCAGATTGTTCTGCGACGGACAAACTTGAGGCATAACGAGATTTTGATGCCAAAGCATTGGAGTTGCCAAGCTGCGACCTGGAACTGCTACAGATAGTATGTGACATTCGAACCTTCGACACATCTTGGCCATAATTACCCTGAGAAAAAACCAACTACAACATGTTGGCTCTTATAATGTAAATAATATTCAGCTTAGCAGAACGTTTTATGGTCAGCTAATTTTGATATGTTAATGCAATCACCATTAGAGAATGCTTAAGGACCCTATTTTGATATTTTCCTCATGAGATATGCAACACAAGTGAGAAATTCTATTAATAGTTGACAAATAAGGCTAATGACTAGGGTTGTTGTAATATTCAAACAGTGCGCCAAAACAGACCTCGAATTTGTTGTCAAAACTAGCATTTTTTAAAACACATTCCATTTCCACACCTTGTCGAGACCAAGAAGATTAGCATGACGAATAAGTAAGTTGTAGAGAAGGACGGGGTTTCAGAAGAAAAGAAAGATGAAATAGAAAATAGTAACCTGGAAGTGACAGATACGTGGAAATAGTTTGTGAGTTTGCACCAAATGCGTTGAGAATGAAGAAGCCATGGCCGACTATGCGATAGGAAAAAGAAAGGTGTGTTTGAGGGCCAAAGCAAGCAATCACACTCAAAAATCTGAATGAATGAGTAAAGCCTTAGGTTTGGTGCCCCCTACGGCTACAGCTGAAGGCGTTGAGTGGTGGATAAACCGATAAAGGCTCACACCGGTCCATTTATTTTATTTTTCTATTATTTTATTTTCCCTTTATTGGTGATTAGACTCAATGAATAACACTAACCCACATCGATTTCTCAGTCACGGCCACTAGAATTTTGTTTGCCCTTCTCCTGCCCACAACCAGAAAACAATGAATGTGATCAACATTGTTTCCCTGTCTCTCTCATGATTTCGTTTTTTCACTTGCCACTAGAAACTTATATCTAATTCCTATTGAAATTATTTCTCGTTTTTCTGAAAATAAGATTTCATCCACAATGTTAAGACAATGTAAGAAAGGAAAAACTATTGACAGGTTGTCAAAGAAATAAGGAATTGAATTAAACTTATATACAATTATGTATATTATAAAATTTATAAAAAAAATTTTAAAATATAAATTATATAAGCACGTGTCATTAAAATTTTTTAATTATAAATTATATTAAAAATTTTAATAATAAATTATATTAAAAAGTATAATAATAAAATATAAAAATAACACTTAAATAAAAAAATATATGTGTTTATTTCATTAAATTTTTTTATTTTTTTCGATATGAATTTGGTAGTTATAATAGAGGCCCGTTAAACTATACAAAAAACCAGACATGTTAAAAGGTCCAACAAAATTCTGTGAATCCCACACACCAAAAACAGATCACTACATCATAGTTCATACTTCATAGACGACTCCAAATTAACTTTTTTACCAAATGTACTGCTTCAATGTATATATATTATAACGATATAATCTATCGATATGATTATTAATGCAAGATACATAATTGGTCTTACGTGGTATTAAAATTTTTTTTATTTTTTATTTAAAGAGTAATAAGTCTTAATTTTTTTATTCTTTTTAGATTCATCACATAAATAACGAATTTTATATGTCAATATATCAATTAAAACTGACAAATTGACATTTTAAAAAAATAAATTTGTCACCTTATATGATGAGTTTACTTTACAGAATAACTAGTTTAACTGTCCACCCGTGACTCATCCCTTTCATTTTTCTCTCTCTTTAAATCTCTTCCTCTATTTTTTTTTCACACATTTTTTTTTTATTTTTATCTACTTTTAATATCACTGGTTTATTGTCATTATAAATGATTTCATTCTTATTTGAAAACACTACAATTCTCATAGTCATTTAACTACATATTTTAATTTTATTTGAACAAAATTACACTAAAAATATTATTCTATCAAAATTTATTAATAGTTAAAACATCTCCATCATTAAATAATATTAAAATACATAAATATTTAAATAAATACAAAAATTTATTTAAAAAATAAAATATTCTAGCATAATATTAAAAAGGCTTAAAATTATTTCAAAAAATTATAAAATATTATAAATTTATAGTTAATACATGTCTAATAAGAGCAGAATAAATTTTATCATATTCAACATAAGTATACTAACAAAAAAAATATTATTATTCAAGTCAAAACATATCCAATAATAACAACTAAATATATTTTTTTTCCATAAACTATACATCTAGTAAAAACATAAATATTCAAATGTGAGAATCTACTAAATTTTTTTTTTTAAATGCACTTATCTAATATGTTTTATTTCATACTGTTAGAAAAAATATTTTAAATATTAGTCATTTCATTCCAATATAATATTAAAAAGACATAAAATCATCTTATTAAAAAAATATTTTTTAAAAATGTATCTTAATCTTTAAAAAAATGCAAAAAACTAATAAGTTAATATAAGCCTAATAACAATAAAAAAATGGAATAAACTATTATTATTATTTCTACACATGTTTTATTTCTGTTACCAAATAAATTTATATTTTAAAAAAGTCTAGTAACACCAAAATATTAAAAAAATTATTTTACTTACTCAAGCTTTATTTCTCTAACAAAATAAATCTATATTTAAGACAAACTTAATAATAATAAAAAATTTACCATATTCAACACATGTCTAATAACAACATAAATTTTATTAAAGTCAAAACATATATGATAATAATTAAATACTGTTTCTTAGGCAACACAATTCTAAAAAGATTTCAATATTTAAATGTGAGAACTTACTAAAAAAATATTAAACTAATAATTTTAGAAAAGACTTCTAATATTATTTTGAATTAAAAAAAATAGAAAAATATTTTAGATTAATAAACTACAAAATCACCACCATGAAAATTAATGACTCAACAAAGCAATGCAACCAAATATTATAAGATAAAGCAACAAAATAAGGGAGAAGTGTGAAAATATAAAAAATGAAAAAAAAAATGACCTGAAGATGAAAGGAAAAAAACAAAGGTTTAAAGATGAAAAATAACAAAGTGTGTGAATAAGAAATAAATGAGAAGATTTAAAAAGAAAGAAGAGTGGAAAGGGCCATGAGTACTCAGTCAAACTTACCAACCTAAAAAATAAGTTACTGTTTTAAAATATCAACGTGTCAGTTACTGACTGACACAGCAGCCCAATGAGTCTCAACAAAAATTAACAAAAAATTGACATCCTCTAAAATTTTTAGGAGATAGCGTGACGAGTTTCCAAAAAAAAATTGGTATCCTCTCGAACACGAGAAAATTGGCCCCAGAAACTGAAGACGACAAAAATGATAAAACTTCGGCTCTGCTTATTGCCACTCTTAGGCCTTAGCGTCCACTCGTGGAGGGAGAAATGAAAATGCGCGTCTTTCCAGTGTGCTCAGAATCATATTCGGCCTTACTATTCCTTCAAGCATCACCTTCTAATTCTATTAACCATTCTCTACTATTTTCTGAACCCTCTAAGTCGATTGCCCCACCCTCCTTTATTTCTAGTTCTACTACCCCTTCTCCCAAATTACGGTCCTTCAAATTAAGTCCTCTCTTGTATTGCACTTCAAACACTGATTCCCCCATTTTGGATGATGATGCTTCCGGTGTTGAAGACTCTCAATTTATTGCTGAGGATGGTGTGTACATAGAGGTGAAGAAGCTGGAGAAGAACTCTCGCAGAATTCAATCCAGGATTCCCATTGACGCACCCCTAGCCACTGTTTGGAACATCTTGACTGATTATGAGAGATTGGCCGATTTTATTCCTGGTCTTGCCGTTAACCAATTGCTTGAAAAAGGAGATAATTATGCTCGTCTCTTTCAGGTTGGTCACTATAATTATGCCGCTCATTCATCATTCACCTCTTTCTCCTCTTTCTTATCAAATTCTTTTGTCAGAGCTTGAGCATCTTTAGCTTTTGCCATTTTGCGAAATTGGGTGCATGTTTTTTGCAAAATGTAAATCGTGCCTCATAATGCATTTTGCTGAGTTGAATTCAATATGTTGTTGGGGTCGTCTCCAGTTCAGGTATTAGTATATTACTATTACTAATACCCGTCCATTTCGAATCTTAATATCTTAACCTTGGAAATGTGATTATAACATACTCGTTTCAGTGACTACCGAACTAAAATGGGGGAATATGCTGTTATTTTTCTAACATCCTGGCTTATAATAAATTGTGGATCTAAAACATTCTTGAATGCCGTTGATGACACTGTGTTGTGTTCTACTTCAATAAGATCAATATCGGTGCATGAAGGGAGCTGTTCAAACATCAAATCATGTTGACGAAGGATAGCGAATGGGTGATGTTACTAAAGAAGATGCCATCTTAATAGAGTTATTGGTCTGTCTAAAATATATTGGGCTGTTTAGTTAAGATATCTGAATGAATGCTAATAGACAGAAATATTATGTTGGCTTCAGAGAACCCCGATTCTATTTTGTCTTCAGCACATGCTTTTTGTGCTGCTAACAAACTGAATAGGACTAGATACATCATACATGAGACACTATTGGAAAGAGTGTATAATGGCAAATACAGCAATCCCTTATCCAAAAACGTTGTAAAGACTTGGTTGGTAACTTTTTAAAGTGTACTCTGTACCTGTACGGTGAGAACTGATTCAATCAATAAATCTTTGAAGCTTGGAGTTTTCCTTGCAATACTACAGTATTTTGTCCGTTAGAGAAAATTTTCCAACCTAAGAATCCTGACCAGTTAGTGATCAAGATTATGTTAGCAAGAATTAGTTCTGTGAAGGTGTTTAAGTGCAGAACTGCAGATCGATGACTTAATCTATATGAAGCACACTATTTCATGATATATAAGCATGTTTCAATCAGTGCTGTTTGTCTTTGACAGATGACATGATGTAGAACCAAAACAAGAAACACACAAAATACTCCAAAGCACAACTAAAAATATCATTATCAATGAGAAGGTAACAAACATAACTGATTAGTGGTCTATATAGGCAAAAGTAGGCTAATAATGATATAACCTTAGGCCCAATATAAAAAAAGAAACTCTAAGCCTGCAAGGCTTCATTCAAATCCCTAAATTTAACCCTAATTCCTAAATTAAAAACCCTATTTAGCAACATCACATTGAAATATAGTTATCAAAAAAGCATCTGCATCATGACATAAAAGTCATTTCAGCATCAATTCTTGGGGAGAATCGTACATCATGTTATTAAAGAATATGTTATGCACACCTTAGCTAGTGTTGCATTTTACTTTCAGAAAGGAGAGAAATTATTATGATTTTATTGCAATACTAAAGTAAATTCTTTTTTCTTGTGATCTGAACTAGAGACTTCGTCTTATGTGGACTTTTCCTCTTTCATGCATTTTGCTTGGAATATACTTACTGCTGTTGATACATTATCTGGATAGGTCGGACAGCAGAACTTAGCATTTGGGCTAAAATTTAATGCTAAAGGAATTGTAGATTGTTATGAGAAAGAATTGGAGAGTCTTCCTTATGGTATGAAGCGTGATATTGAATTCAAGATGGCCGAAGGAGATTTTCAACTCTTTGAAGGAAAATGGTCTATTTTGCAGGTAGGATTTAGTTGTTGCAACGTTGAAATTTTACTTGGTTCTGCAATATATGTCAATACTCAATGTTTGTTAGTTTTCAAAGTCAACATTTTTAACTTCTGAATAAATTATGGCTAGCCTTTATTGGCACCAACTAGCAGTGAACTGTGTAATACCCGAGAAACTTGAATCCATGTGGTCAGGGTTTTGGGCCTATGACTTCTGAGTTCTGAGAATCTTGACTAACTATACTTTCATGTCTTTTTTATTTATTTTAAAACCTTTTGATCTGACTATCTTCACATAGACTGCATTTTCAATTTTTTGAATATGCTCATGGGTTTTGATTAGAATGATGCTAAACAGATTGAAAAACTAGAAAATCTTCTTGATGTTGAAACCATATAAGCAACAGGAGTAGAATTACGTGGTTAACTTGCATTGCTTACATCTCCTACAATGATGGGTTTTGCAGTCCAAGGATGGAAGTTTTGAAGAGTGGGAAGGCCGAGAAACGAAGACAACCCTTTCATATATTGTTGATGTGAAGCCAAAACTGTGGCTGCCCGTTCGTCTTATAGAAGGTAGACTTTGCAATGAGATAAAAACGAACCTTGTATCCATCAGGGATGAAGCTCAAAAAGCTACCTACAGCGCTGTTGATGCACAATAACTTAATTGAGCTTGCTTGTTCTAATCATAGATACATAGGAAAATGAATCCAAGTAAAGCAATTTTATTAAAATCATCTGGGTTTTAGTTACTTGTCAGTTTCAGCATCGTAAAGTTACAAGCTTGGGGTAAATCAGGACATGATTTCTTCAAGGTGGGGACGATCATGCTGTTCAACCGAAAATATAACTTTGTTTCACTATTTATCAATGAAGGACATCAACACCCAAGTTTAGACCGCCGCAATTGAAGGCAAATTACACCATTCATTGGTTTTTGTGTTTTGTTTCTTTGGTAATTGGTACCTAATGTTGGAAAATATCTATGTTGTTTGTAAATAAACCACATGTAATGGTTGTTTATGCCTATGATATTGATTTACAAGAAAAATGAGGGTGTTATCTGAAAATGAACAATCATGAGAACTTTCGAATACAATCAATATTTCAAGATTCAACTAATCAGATTTCACTATTTTTGGGTGAATATCATATTTCGCTTTCATTATAAGGTAACGATAGCTTATTGTTGAAAAGGTGATAGAAAGTTTTGGTTGATAAACAACGTTAATTAAGTACCATTTGAAAATTATAATGAAATCGGAAATTAAGTGTTAAAAAATAAGAGAACGTCCATGTCGTTGTCTAATAATAATACACAGCGTCGGTTGATTTTTCTTTTTTTGAAAAAAAAAAAAAAACTAAAGATGGAAAGGTGAAACCTGAAGCACCGAGTTGGTTTCATCCGACGCCATAAATCTATATGATTTATGTAATTTTTTTTTTTTTTGGGCCAGAGATATGATTCATGTACTTTAGCTGCGTGTCGTTTATCTTCTAGTTGAATACAAAATAAAATTAGACTAATTTAAACTCATTCCATTCGCAACGTCAATATTTTTTTCTTTTTTCTTTTTTTTTCATCTTTACAATATCGCCCCCACTTAAAATTGAAAGGTGAAAACCACTGTTTATTAACTTATTGTGACTGCTGTCTTTTCCATTATTATTTGTTTCCCGTTTTACTTTTGGCTTGAATATTATTAGTTGCATTTTATTGTAAATATGATGATATCCCAAAAATCACATCATTTTTTTCAGAAAAAAAGTAGATTTAATTTATAGCAAATTCTATATAGAGTTGATGTTGCTTTATGCATACATTATATAATTGCTTTTGTAACATGATGACCTCTTTTCGTTAATCATGGAATGGATATATGTGTTGGGGATTGCCATTCATTGAATGTGACGAATTATGAATATAATAAGGGAGTGACCTCATACATAATTAGAGTTTATTATCATCATCAAAACCAACTAAGCCACAATACCTATGAACTTTTGGCAAGTAATGTCCAACTAACACAAAAATGAGAAAACAAAAAATGTAAACTAAAACACCATTATATATTAATTATTAGATGACATGTGGCCATTTAACATACGATTATTTTAGAGCTGTAAAAAAGTATACCCAAAAATACGAATCTTGAGAGTGTCAGTATCTTATTACTTAATTAGTGAGTGGTGTAGGAAGATTATATATGGATATCACCATATATATATATATATATATTGTATATATTTTAGGATAAACTCCATTTTATAATAATTATTTAAATTTCTCATAGCATATGATTTTGTTTCACATGGAGGGGTTCCTTTGCCTTATTGTCGTGTTGTGTGTCATGCCCTAATTATTTAACATTTTGTGAGCGAAGACTTTTGCCTAAGATGCCCACTTCAACTGCCTGTGGAGTATTTATTATTCCCTACACAAATCTTAACAAAACTTACGAACTACAAAATACAATATACGTACCTCAACGCAAGCCTTTTAGTTTATTTTATTTTTCTCTCACTTCAAAAATAATGGCGTTGAAAAAAACAACAAATGGGGCCACTTAGCTTGCCTCATCGTCGTTATTAAGTGGTTTGGTTAGTCAACATTCGTAGAGGAGTTGGTACCTCTCTGGTTTTTTTTCTTTTTTCTTTTTACTCTTTTGTTCATGTCATAGTAGATAGTACTTTGGTGTTGCATTCGATTTTTCATTAATTAATTAATATTACTTTTATTTTTGTTTCTTTCTTCTTTGAAAAAAAAAAGAGATGAGTTCTATATTTTAGGAACTCGAGCTTCTCTTATCATCATCCTTTCGAATATTAGATATATTTAACTTTTTTTAAAAAAAAATAAGCATTGAACTATTTCATGTTTATGATAATATCTTTTTCAGCTATAAGTATATTATATTATACTTGTTTATTCGTCATTTATTTTAGAGAACAAGAAAACTTTTGTATCGAAGAAAATAAACAGATAAATGAAATTAACGTGTGTTTGATTAAATTGGAGAGCCACTCAATATATATATATATATATTAAAAGTAATATAATTAAGCAGACATAAAAGTATCTATTCCCCATCAGAAACTTAATATATTAAGATGGACTGAGAAAGTTTTGTTCAGAAAATGAATAAAAATAAATTATATTACACCTGCATGCTCCAAAAGGTCAAAAGTGTAATTTAGGCCCAAAAAATCCTTAGACTTGTCAGAAAAACGGAGAAATTTGGTAAGGCGAACAGAGGAGTGGGAAAGGCAAAGGAGAGATAATCAGTGAGTTAAGAGTAATAAATAAAATATGAATTTTGCTAGTGAACATGCTTAAAAAAATAATTAATTAAATATTTAATTGATTAATAAAAAATTTAATTAATAAAATCATACAATTTTCTTAAACCTAAAGTTATGAAATATTTTATGAACTAATTATATATTTGCTTAATGAAATCGAAAAATATTAAAACATTTGTTAACGAGACCAATGAAACATTAATGAGAAGGGAAGTAGTAACCATAATAATTACAAGTAGGAATGGTTGATGAGCACAAAGATGACCTCGTAGCCGTAGGCATTCATTATCCATAACATGATTGCACCTTCCAACTCTCAAGTCAAACATGAAACGCCAATAATAATTGTATTTTCTTTGTTTTTTGGCTATAATGTCAACGATTACTCCCTCTCTCTATCTTCTTGTATAACATTACTTGAGATTGACTAATTGTCTTTTTTATTTTCGTTTATTCAAATTTTTTAGGATTATTCAATCAAGTTAGTCAAATTATCTGAAATTTTATCAATAGATGTTGAGAATAGTAAAATAAATTTATTTATTATAATCTAATAAATTAATATTTAAATTTTTATTAAAAATATGTATATTTAGTGTCAACCTCAAACATAATTATCTTTCATAAAAGATTAATCTAAAAAACTAAAAAAATTATGCCAAACCCATTACTGTTGTTAAGCACATTTTATTTTCCTTATATTATGTTCATCAAAATAGATTGATGCCTTGTGAGTTATAAGTTTTTTTATTATTATAAAATAATTTGCAAAAAAATGTAAAAGATCTCATAATATAACTTTTAGAGTAAATTATATTTTATTTTCATAATATCAAAAGAAATACTCAATAGTTTTTTTAGTAATAAAAAATATTTAATATGCATTTGATGAATATAAAATAAAAATAATTATTTTTAAAATTTTAAAAATAAATTAATTTGATTTTTTTAATAAGTTATACTTTTAATAAAATAAATTAATATTGTTTTATAGCATAACTTATATCGATGGAATTAGAAAAATAATTTTGAGTCTTTTATATTTATTTTTTACAGTAAGAGAAAGATAAAAAAAATATTAATATATATTTATTTTAAATAAATTAGAGTCAAGATTATTTTTTAAAATATTTTTTATGATATAAAATATAATATTTTTCAAGTGTCCAGCCAAAGAAAGACTGTATTTTATTCTAATGAAAGTGAAATTTGTTAATATATTGCAGGAAATCAGTGGCATTCAATGCTACAGTACACTATGCTGTTTACAAATGATCAACTTTTTTTTTATAGTAGTTTATATATATTTACAAGACTGAATGTACTCTAGTCCCGACATAGGGGGCCGAATATTAATGACAAAGACTTTGAGAAGTCAATGTATTCCTAAAGAATTTGGAAATTTTGGGATGTAATAATCAAAATGAAAATGGTTCGTTGAAACAAGCCTTTTAATCAAATCAATACAAAATATTACCATGATAGATTCTATTTTGAGTTCATTTAGCTCTCTCTTTTTTGTTTCCTTGATTATGTAATCGCTCCAAGGGAAAACTAGATGGAGAAAATAATAGTATGACTATATTTTCTTCCTATTCTATTTGTATTGTCCATTGATTCCTTTCTTGAGGACCATAATCTGGGAACTATTCTTTCAAAGTGTATTTATGAATATTTTTATGCTTCAAGGTTGATATAAATTTGAGATGCATTGCTTCCCACTGCATCCCCACCATTGAATTTCATTGATGAGAATGATAATGGGGTAGCGCTAATTTATTGACTTCAACAGCACCAACGCACCACCAATCATTCACTGGAAAAATCATATAAACAAAGAAGAAAAAGGACCAAACCCATATACAATAGTCCCATTCTCTACTTTTCAACGTAATTATTTTATTTTTCTTTTTAATTTTAAAGTTTTTACCCTCCCAAACCATTTGAAAACCCCAAGAAAGAGACCCTCCTTGATGAACTAAACTTTGATTCTTCATCGTCTGACCAAATCTCTAATATTTTAGTATTGGCAACCCAAAACCCACATTTCCCCTTCTTTCTTCTCTATTTTAGTCAAACACACACTCCTCACACTAGTCCATTTTACCTCTCTTCTCAATTTTGTTCACAGAAAATTTTTCTGCGTCTCTACTCTTATTCCTTTTAATCACTGATGCTTTGAGGGTTTCCAAGGGCTGGCCATGTCTGAGTAATTCAATGATATGGGTCGAATCGGTTGGGGCTTGGTTATCTCTCAGTTTATTCGTCAGATTCCGCGAAGAAGAAAATATAAATCCTAAAATGGGTTTCTGTCTTTGTTTCTGATGTGCTCCATTCACTGTCTTTGGCGCTCATAGATCTGTTTGTGGGGGTGCTCGATCCACCGCTTCATTCGTGTATTAAGCAGTACCCACAAGGTCAGATCATAACATTTCTACAAATTGTAGTTGTTGCTTTATGTATTTTATGCTGTGTGGAATATTTATTCGGGGGACAATTTCGGTGTGATTCACACCCACTGCATAAAGTGTGGTAGCTTCTTTTAAGTTAGTTTCACTGAGAACACTATATGGGTTGCAACGCCTTCAGCCTGGGAATATGATGATGATGCCTGGTTACTTGAGTAATCATGGGCTGGTTGATGGATTTATGGGATTTTCGCAGTATTGGCTTTCTTGTTCATATCTGTGTTTGTTGATGGTGCTCAACCATTTAACATATCAGTATCAGGGGCATTTGCAATAATGGGTAACGGCACTTCTCGTGTTGTTGGCTGTTTAGTGCCATTTAACGGGAAAAGCGGAGTTGATTTGGAGTTTCTAGAGCCATTAGACGAAGGACTAGGCCATTCTTTCTGTTATGTGAGGCCATCAATTTTTGAATCTCCTGCCATTACCCCATCGAACTCTGAGAGGTTTACGGTTGATTCGAGTACCCTTGATTCTGAAACCTTAAGCGGATCGTTTAGGCATGACGGTATAGAAGATTCCTCTGGCATACACAAACCAGGCAAGTGCTTCCCGGAAACCACATTCAAAACAATTTCAGGGGCTTCAGTCAGTGCCAATGTCTCAACTGCACGGACTGGTAACCAGAGTGCATTGTTTGCTAGTGATGTCCAAGAGCCAGCTGCATCATTTGAAGGAACCTCCTCATTTGCTGCAATCCCTTTGCAGCCCATTCCCCGTGGTTCTGGACCTTTGAATGGGTTCATGTCTGGACCTCTTGAGAGAGGTTTTGCTTCAGGTCCATTGGAAAGGGGTTCTGGTTTCATGTCTGGGCCAATAGAGAAGGGAGTCATGTCAGGTCCTCTTGATGCAACTGACAAATCCAACTTTTCTGCACCACTTGCACGTGGTCGTCGAAGGCCACGCCTCCAACACCTCATGAGAAGTGTGAGTGGACCAATGAAAAACACTTTTTCTCGGACCTTCTCTAAGCATTCTATGGGTCCCAGTTGGATGCAGCGAATGTTCTTTCACCCAGTAACCCAATTGGCCTGGCATTCCAAAGACGCAAAGTTTCGACAAGAAGTCTCTAGAAACTGTATTGAAGTTGGATCATCTGAAGGGGAGTATAGACATACACACAATTTACAGTGGGCTCATGGCAAGGCTGGTGAAGATAGGGTTCATGTGGTACTTTCTGAAGAACAAGGATGGTTATTTATTGGGATATATGATGGTTTTAGTGGACCAGATGCTCCTGATTTCTTGATGAGCCATCTTTATAGATTTGTAGACAAGGAACTGGAAGGATTGCTTTGGGATTATGAAGATAATCCTGTACCTGAAGTCCCTAACACCGGAAATGCCGTGGTTGCTCCAGAGTGCAGGAGGGAGGAACTGTCAGATCATACTAATTCCAATCAAGAAAGCTCATGTTGTTTGGAAGCCTCTTTGGGTCTAGAAAATGCCAAGAATCAATCATCTAACACTGAGATAGTTGAGATTGGGGGAAATGCTGAAGACCAAATACCTAATTCTGGAGGTCCCAGTAATTTAGGCACTGCTCCTTCTGTTCATCTCGGACAGTTAACTGGTCAAGGAAGAAAAAGTGTGCGGCTTTATGAGCTACTTCAGATGGAAACTTGGGATGAACAAGGATCCTTGTCAATCTCAGAGCAAGGTAAGGATTCTTCTATTCCTAGGGAATTGAAACAAGCAGGGTGGATGAGATCCTGTTCATCTAATGCAAAAGATAGTTCTAGACATCAGGATGAAGGTCCCACTACATCAGGAGAAAATGAAGGGGTTGGGTTTGAATCGATTAATCATGAGTCTGTAGCTGCTTTTTCTGTTTCAGGACAAAGGCAAAATACCAGAAAGTCATTTCTTGGTACTAAAATTAGACAAATGTATAGGAAGCAGAAGTCCTTGCGTAAAAAACTTTTTCCTTGGAGTTATGATTGGCATAGGGAGGAAACCTGTGTCGATGAGAAAATATTAGAAGCTTCTGGACCCATTAGAAAATGCAAATCTGGAGTAGTTGATCATGAAGCAGTTTTAAGAGCAATGGCTCGAGCTCTTGACAAAACAGAAGAGGCATACATGGAAATGGTGGAAAATAATCTGGAAAAAAATCCAGAGCTTGCATTAATGGGATCATGCGTTTTAGTTATGCTGATGAAGGATCAAGATGTTTATGTCATGAACCTTGGAGATAGTCGTGTAATTTTGGCTCAGGAAAGACCAAATGATCGTCATCCTAATCTATGTTTTGTTAAGGATGATGTGAGGCATAGAAATCGATCAAGAGAGTCATTAGTGCGTATGGAGCTGGATAGAATCTCAGAGGAGTCCCCAATTCACAGTCAAAACAGTCATGTTAACAAGATGAACAAAAATAGAGAGATATCCATTTGTAGATTAAAAATGAGAGCTGTTCAGCTTTCCACAGATCACAGCACAAGTATTGAAGAGGTGTGTTTCCCCCTTTTTTCTAGTTTGACAAATGTAAATTGCTTGTGATATCTGTTTAGTTCTAGTTCTACAAATGGGTGACATGAATTATGGTCAAACCTTCTAGTTTTATAATGTGATCAGCTAGCTGATATGAAATATTGAATTTTGTTCTGCTGCTTTGTGCTTGCACGTGTTTTTGATGCACTTTTGTCTCTGCATGTATGTTGTTAACTGCATTGCTCATTCATTTCTATATACCTGTTAATGTTTAAATTTGAATTTCACCATTCTGGAGATGACTTTTATTCTATTTGTTCACGCATGTGAACATATAGATTTAACACATTTTCCATGACATAAATCTTATGCTCTTGTATTGCCTTTCCAATAGCAAAAATGTTTTCTTGCACAATAAGTTGTATAGGTGTGATAATGGGCAAAACCAACAATATTGTGTCCTTGTGGTGTTACTTTGATACATTTCTATGAAGACTCCAGTTATGTACCATGGCAGTTGTTGACTATTTTCTAAGATAGTACGTTCAGTGTATTGAACAAAATTTGAAGCAGAATGTGGTTCCAAAATGATTGAAATCTATGTCTAGGTGCAGTACTCTGGATTGAGCCAGATTTGTTGGCCATTTTGCATGAGGGTTTCTCTCATATGCTATGGACAGTTATATTCACTAACAAATTCAGATAAGATTTTATTAAACTTTTTTTGAACAGGAACCATTTACCTTAAAAAGAAAAGTTGATGATATGTGAGAATTTACAAAATATTTTGCTATTTTACTTGTCTGCAGGAAGTTTCTAGAATAAGGTTGGAACACCCTGAAGATAATCAATCCATATTAAATGATCGAGTGAAAGGACAATTAAAAGTCACCAGAGCATTTGGCGCTGGATTCCTGAAGAGGGTCAGTTGATCTTCTGACTTTGAGCTATCTGAAATTTAGTTTGCTGCAGTCCTTTTGTCTATAGTTTATAGGTAGGGATCCTATTTGCTTCCATACTTATTTCATTTTTACATATGAAGAAAGTAAGGATAATGGTAATTAAGTTGCAAAGTGTCTTGATTTCAATTTCAGACTTCAAATCTATTAGTCCACTTTTACAATCTAATTGTCTCTCCTTATTCGTGCGTGCGTGTGGGTGGGTAATGATAGAAGACATAGCGAATGGTCATTTAATTTCATTTTGACCTGTTTGGTGTAGTCTAGTTTAAAGGGAAAGAGGGCCAGGGAAGGATGGAACATTCAGTTAGCTCTTAGCAGGCTGTATTTTGCCAGTAAAGTTCTCATTTTTTATAGGAGAAGCTAATGCAGGTTGTAGGTTTTGCTTATATAATGCATTAGACACATTTTTTAACTGACCGTTATTTGTCTTCAATTGTTTGGCTTTCTATTTTTTTCCCTCTACAAAGATGAGAAGTTTGAGAGGATGAAAATGTGGTTTAAAGCTTCAGGGCAATCCTTTCACACATTCTGTAATTATGTTGATGCATTGATTTACTATGAACTTAAATTTGCTTCATAATGTTTTGCCTATGACTGGATTTGAATAATTCTCTCATAAGATAATTCGATTCATTCCAGTATTATAAAAGTCATTAACTTTTCCCCCTAGTGACGTCTACCCCTATTAGTAAGTGTCATTGTTAACTCTGACAAGTCCAACTATTCAGTTATTATTATTTAAAAAAAAAAACTAAAATCACACACGAAGTTTAGTAAAATTTTTCAGTGAGAAATGAGAAGTTGAATTCATGTTTATTTGCGTTTAGAAATTAATATAGGATTTCATTTTGACTAGTGCATGTGTGTGTATTTGTCTGAAAATAAAACTAGTATTTATTACAAGTTTTATTGAATAAAATCTAAAGCCAGCAACAACATACTGAAAGTTAGAAGCTAATCAATGGAAGCTAAATATGCTGCTTCTGGGCTGTTCTATTGACTATTTGGTTTGGAGCAGTAAAAAGCTTAAAAATGATGCAATACAAATTAAACCTAGCAAAAGCAAGTGAGGCATGTTGCGACTTATTCACCAAACTAGCCTTTACCAATAAACCCCTTACAAAAACTGGAACGATCCATTCCAACTCAGGTCCGCTCCTTTCCTTAACCTGAATAAAGATTAGGAAAGAGCTGCTTGCCTAAACAAGGTAGTTTTGAGTGGTATCCAATTGAAGTGCCTCCAAGCTCAAAGCTTGAGAGAAATGTGCTCTTGGATCCCCAGGAATTCTGAAGGGGCATGTGAAGCAGCAACCAAAGCATTGGACCTTAATTCAATACATCTGGTAGTCACAAGAGGCTACTTTTCCCAATTAGCACTCGTTTCCAGACTATTTAATTTTATCATCTTTACTTTAAAATGGATAATAGCCAACCCCACCTAGTGGGAAAAAGTTTTGGTTGTTGTTGTACTTTAGAATGGATAATATTTTCATTCACATGTATGAAGTCTGGGTAAGTGTATCTCTCCAGCGTGAAGCTTTTAAGAGTTGGCATATTTTTTTCTTGGGTAATTTGTATTACATTTTTTATCCTTTTGATAACTGCAACAATAACATTATCTAAATTTTTTTCATCTGTCTAATTTGGAATGGTTCAGAACACTAGTAATTTCATTTATTTGGTGTAGGCATCTTTTAATGAAGCTCTACTGGAAATGTTCCGAGTTGATTATGTGGGCACAACTACTTATCTAAGTTGCACTCCTTCAGTTCTTCATCACCGACTTTCTTCCAGTGATCGGTTCTTGGTACTCTCCTCCGATGGGCTTTACCAATACTTCAGCAACGAAGAGGTAGTTGCCCATGTCACTTGGTTCATGGAAAATGTCCCTGAAGGTGATCCTGCACAGTACCTGATTGCAGAGCTTCTCTTCCGTGCTGCCAAAAAGAATGGTTAGTTGCTTCACCTTGTCACTCTGACGTCATTATGGCTGTTGAGGATAATTTTAGGTGGGAAGAATACCTGCAATTATAAGAAGAGAAAAATAGACAAAATAGAAGGGTTGAGTTTAAGTTGGGGGAACTTTGATGGTAGCGTGGGAGTTGAAGAGAGATCTTAGTTTCCAAAGAAATTAGTTCAGTTAGTAAAGAGGAGATAGAATCTCTCATTAGCAACCTGAGTTCAATTATTCTAGGTTGATGTTGATCATAGTCGTTAAAATAGATCTTAGTTATTCAGAGGAATTAGTTCAGTTAGAAAGAGGAGATAGAGTCTCATTAGGAACTTGAGTTCAATTATTCTAGGGAGTATTCTTAGAGTAAAAACTTTAAAATCATTTGAGGAAGGGATTTCATCTGGGAATACACTTGACTACAACAACAAAGAAAGCTGAGAGGACAGTTGACTATTTTTTTTTTTCTAGAAAAAAAAGATTATAGTTGTGCACTTGCCCTACTTGGTTTCCGTTTGAAGTTTTTAAGCAAGTCCTTCAAATACAAACATCTATTTTAACAGAGTTAAGTTATTTACTCTGGTGGTCCTATAATATTGATGATTATATGTGCATAGCAAGATGGCTGCTATACCTAGTCTGTCATAGTGTTGTGTTCTTGGCTTCTTGCTATGAGGAGTGAGAATTAGATCCTACAACAGATATTTTCTGTATCATGACAAGTGACAACGCATGCCTTGATTCTTAGGTTAGTCCTAAACCATTCAAATTCTTCAGAGGAGAGGATTTCATTGTTATATATGTTAAATCCTGAGAATACAGTCTTGGCTCAGGATGTGGTCAAAGGCCCAGAAAAGATAATTTTTCTCATTTTGTTTGTTGCGTAAGATATAAATGGGTTGATGGTTATGGAAATTCTGTCTCCATATTATATATTTTATTATTTACTTTTTTTTCCCGTTGTTATTGCAGGAATGGATTTTCATGAATTGCTTGATATTCCTCATGGAGATCGACGTAAATATCATGATGATGTTTCTGTTATGGTGGTTTCCCTGGAGGGAAGGATTTGGAGATCATCTGGATAATTCTTTTTATTAAAATGCTTGATATTTAAATTTTGGGTTGGTGCCACCTTCATATTTGCTTGTTGTTGCCTTGATAATGTAACAATTTTGAGGAAGCAGTAAAATGATTTTAGAAGTCAAATAATCTTCTGAAATGAAACCTTTCTTTTCTTTCTCTAATTACACATCCAGATAATTATATACCAAACTCCGTATCCTACACCAAACATATCACAAACTGGAATTGGATTACGCCGGAAAATTCTAGTATAATCATTTTTTCCCCTTACAAGTGGGTGGTTGACATAATAAAAATATAAAAATTAACGCCTTATTTTTTCAAGTGGTAAAGGGGTCAAGAAGAAGGAATCCGTTTTGAAACTACAAACTGAAGAGGTAATAAAGGTGTCGCATCCCAACCATAGGGCCCAATCCTTTCTCGAAGCTTTTGTTCAGATTTGGTACTTGTATTTGATGACTATATAATTCAGTCTTCTTTTTTTTTTTTTTTTCTCACTTCACAAGTCCTATATCCCAATAATAATAATAATAATAATAAGTGATATTTTTAAAAAAATTAAAGTGAAATTTATTCAGTTCGGTGCTTGAGTTAAAATTTCTAATCGACCCTATGATTGGATGAAATTTGTCTGCTTATATGACCTTACATCCGACTCCTACCACCTTACCGAACTCTCATTGCTCTCCCACTAACAAAGCAACACGTGTGTCCAACCTCTTTCCCATGAAAACTTTATTTGCTTTACCAGTAAAAGCTTAAAAAGCATGCAAACAAGCCCTGTTATCTCTATTGCTTTGAATTTAAGCTGAAGGACTTTGCTTATGCTTTAGCATCACAATAGTCCCCATCCCATCTACCCTGCCTTCCATTCCATAATTCATTTTCCCTTTACAATATACATTAAAGGAAGCCACAGACTTTTCTCACCATCAAAACCAAAACTTTCCTCTCTTCACATTCATCATTCCAACACTTTCACTTTTTCTCTTCAATTCAACCATGTCGCCCACTCATCTTTTTGCAATGTTGTTCATCTTCATCAATTCCATCTCCTTTGCCTTCGCTTCTGATCCTGACACGCTTCAAGACCTTTGCGTTGCTCTTCCCTCTTCAGGTACAACTAATTAATAATTTAATCAAATAATTACCAACTCATCCATGTATATAATAGTTTATATGAAATGCGCAGATGTGAAGGTGAATGGGTTTGCGTGCAAAAAAGAGGCAAACGTAACAGCAGATGATTTCTTCTTTGCTGGGATAGCAAAGCCCGGAGTTATAAACAACACGGTAGGATCAGTTGTAACTGCAGCGAACGTGGAGAAAATCCCTGGGCTTAACACGCTGGGTCTTTCTTTTTCAAGGATAGACTTCAAGCCCGGTGGGCTTAACCCACCACACACCCACCCACGGGCCACGGAGATTGTGTTCGTGTTGGAAGGAGAATTGTACGTGGGCTTTTTGACGACTGCCAACAAGCTCTTCTCCAAGAGCATAAAGAAAGGTGAAGTGTTCGTGTTCCCAAAAGGCTTGCTTCACTTCCAGAAGAACAATGGAGATAAGCCCGCCGCTGTGCTTTCTGGCTTTAACAGCCAACTACCTGGTACCTTGTCCATCGCTGCGGCTCTCTTCACGGCGACGCCAACTGTGCCTGATGATGTGCTCGCCCAAACCTTCCAGATTGGTACTAAGGAGGTTGATGAAATCAAGGCCAAGCTTGCTCCTAAGAAAAGTTAATTATATATATAAATATTAATGTACCTGATTTTTCTTTTTTAAGTATATGTTGGAGGGTTATATATATGGTTTCTTTTACGAATTTTTTATTATCACGTTTTACCCTTTGGTATCAATATGATTAGCATTTATAAAATAAATGTACGGAAGAAATATCTAAGCATTTTGTATACACACGTTATGTGGAGTGTACGTGCATGAATATGTGTACATTGTACCATTCTTCAGTTGTTGAGGTTTGCCTATATGTCAACATGAATATGAATACAGAGCAACATGTATATGAAGTCAAAATCCATTTCCTCAATCTCTCTCACGTAGGTAACTAGTTAATCAATATGGTAAGATGGACATGTCCTGAAAATTAAATTTGAAAATAAATATTATTCTCTCTTTAATTAATGTCATATGATAGCTTTCATTATTATATTAATATACCAAACCGTACTTGGATCATTTAATATATGTCTAATAAAATTTCAAAAGCTTGTTAATGTTGATATTTCAGCGGTGGCAGAAAGAAGGCTAATATCATAGCGAAATGTTGGTACATTCGACACTGTTCATTAGTTTAAATATTTTTTAACAAATGAAAAATAATTAAACATTAAAATGCTTCGTAGCGTGGTTATGTGATTTTTTAAACTTGTATAGCAAAAGATCGCACCAGCATAGCGACGAAACGATTCGTTTAGGATTTAGACACAGCGACAAAACGGTGCGTTTTTGGGGGGCAAGTACGATATCAATATGATATGTTAGCCTTTTTACCGCTCGGAACTTGAAAATGGAAGAGACGAAACAAGAGCAACAGCGAAAGAAGAAAAACTATAGAAAGAGAAGTGCTTCAGTCGAAGAGTTAGAAGACAAAGAACGAGAGCCGCTAAAAAACGAAGAATCCGATGACGAAAGAGAAAGAAGGTCTGTATTTTATTTGTTTTGAGTTTCCTCGTAAAAGTTCTCTTTTGGGTCCATTTTTAGAAGTTACAAAGAAAATCGAATTTGTCAATTCTAATAAATTGTTCAAATTTATATTAGCGTTTCGTATTATTGATTCAATTATACTGAAAAACAATGACTATGGCAAAATAGAATGGCGTTGGAAGAGATTAAACTGCTCCAGAAGCAGAGGGAGAGAAAATCTGGTATTCCTGCAAACCCTAGTTTGCCAACGCAGAGTGGAACTGGCGGAAGTTTAGCTGCTAAAGCCGCTGACAAGAACGACGGAGATGCTGGCGATAAGGACGAGCTTGTTCTTCAGGATACCTTCGCTCAAGAGACTGCTGTCATGGTGGAAGACCCCAATATGTATGACCATTTCTTTCTTTTTTCCTGCATCTCATTCTTATTCTGTCTACGCTTGCACTCGGATAGACCTAACATGAGCTTAAATGGTATATGATCTTCCGGTTCCCTTCGTAAAGAAGTTTTTTCTTGAATTGTAGTCGATGTTTTGTAGGGTTCCACTGCTTTTATATGTATTGTCTACATTGTTATTTCTGAGGCACCCCCAGATCCTCGTTTAGGATAAGGATTTCTATTACAGTTCATATGGTTCCTAGTGATTTTCTAGCTCGCTGCTCTCTTCGTCTTCTGCTGAAATTTACTGCATAATCTTCACTTGAACTACTACCTGAAATCTGAATGGCATTCTGTTCACGATAATACGATGATATTCAAATGGAATTGTACAAGATCAACGAATGTTCCAATTTTTGTTATTTGCTTTATTTGGTATATTTTGTGTATCTTTAGTTAAACTTATCTTGTTACTACATGTATAGGATTAATTATGTTGAACAAGAATTAGCAAAGAAGAGGGGCAGGAAGATTGACACAACAGATCAAGTTGAGAGTGAGTTGAAACGTGCTGAAGATGAACTATATAAAATCCCTGAGCATCTTAAAGTGAGTAGCTGGCTTTTCTTCTTTATTTACTCTATACCATCTTGGCATCCCCTTATTTTGTTTTTCTTTATTAACTATATACCAGCTGTTACTATCAAGAAGAAACTATGTGAGCTAAAACCAACTCCTCATGAATGGAAATTGGAAAGTCATCTAGTTATTGTATGATATTGTAGCTCCATCTTACACTTTTGATATGCTTTTTTTTCCTTTTTGTGAGGTTTATTAATTTTGTTTATAATACCTGTTCTTTCAGGTGAAAAGGCGGAACTCAGAAGAAAGCTCTACACAGTGGACCACTGGTATTGCTGAGGTTCAGCTTCCAATTGAGTATGCTTTCTCCAAACCCAATGGAATATATTTCTAATTTGGACCATTGGTTAAGTATTAAGTATATAATTATGTTGCAATTGTTGCACGCTTTTCTTTCAATTCAAATTTTAGCTTGAAGAGTGATTAATCTGGGTTAAAATTTTGATATTTATGTCCAGTATATTTAGTCCTGTTCAAGGTTATCAAATCGCGATTCAAATCGTGAATTGGGAAGACAATTTTTGAATTGTAAATCATATCAAATTGTACGAATCATGAACACGACAAAAATTAACTTGAGATATATCATATCAATGACTTGTATATCTATATCATAAGTAAAATGCTCAATATAAAAAATTTAAACTAACAATTGATAAGTAACAATCTGAATTTAAGCACATCGGCTTTTATCTGAAAATTTATTTTCCATTGACTAGATAGTTTTGATGATTCATATTCTCTGTTGGGGTTTTTTTTAACTCTACTGTTCCCTGTCCCTCTTATATGTTGCTTGTGGCAGATCTCTGTCTTCATCGTGTTTATTTTTATGTTTGCAGATATAAATTAAGAAACATTGAAGAAACAGAGGCTGCCAAAAAACTTATACAGGAAAAGAGGCTCATGGGTCGGACAAAATCAGAGTTCAGCATCCCTTCAAGTTATAGTGCTGATTATTTCCAGCGTGGCAGGGATTATGCTGAAAAACTAAGAAGAGGTTACATTCCTTTGATTAAGTACTTTTAGAGTACGAAATGTGTTTGCTTGTGTTGTTAGGTTGCTTTGTGAACCTTGAGTCTAACCCAAATAAATTTGTCTTGCAATTTATTAGCTTACTTTAAATCATTCTAGCCACTGATAAAAGATGAGTAATTTGCAGAACATCCGGAGCTGTACAAAGACAGAAGCTCACAGGATGATGGTGCTGGATCCAAACAAAATAATCATAGCGCTGATGCAGCGGGGCAGAGGCAGGCTGCAACTGATGAATTCATGCTAGAGCGCTTCCGGAAGCGAGAACGCCACAGAGTAATGCGGAGATAACATGCATGTGATCTAGTGGCATGTTGAACAGAACTCTATGTCAACAAAATTAGCAGTCTAATCCAACCAATGTTGAATAACATGCCATATATGCTCTATCACTTCCAGCCTTCCTGGCTGTTCCAATCTTCTCAAGATTGTACTGCTTCTGACGTTTTAAACTTTCAAGTTTTCCATTTCTTAAAGAAAAACTGTGAAGGGACAACAGAAACAACAATGTATCAGTGCATCCACGGTCTGCATGATGTAGCTGAGATCCATTTGACATATGTTTAAGTGGTTGATCAGCAATAACTTGCTGTAAGATATACGATATAAGATTTTGGCAATGATGAGGTAGGTGACGGTGCTAAATGGTCGATTTACTTTGTTACCAGTTATGAGATTATTTAGTCTTTGTTAGGCGATCTCAATGTAGTGCGCTTGTGTTTTAAATAATTGATTTCCATGAAATGGACTAATTTCCTAGACCTCCATCTACATCTTGGCCCTTGATTTTCAGTTTTTACGCGCTTGAACTGCTGGTTTCTTCTGACGTGCGAATGACAGTATGTAAGGAGAATGTTCAGCTTCGGTGAAATCTTCACCCTTTTATATGTATAATATGATACCATATCCAAGCATGTGCAAGCCGCAAATCTTTCAGAGGTGCGGCTTACATTAACATTACAAATATTAATAGTAGCCAACATGGTGGACTTCATCGCAAAATGCTAAAATTGATGAGCCACAACCACCTTGGAAGTCTCACATTTCTGACAAACAGTTTAGTAGATGAGTAACAAGACATGGAGACAAATGGAAGAACACACCCATATAATATTTACATTCTTGGATTCAGAACTGAACATTGCTTACGAAGGACTGGCCAAATCTCCAGTTGGAGGGTGCCACATTATAGGCAGTGACAATCTTTCCGTTGCTGGATTGGACTCTGAATGATAAGGTCTGACCATTAAGATAGCTTAGGCTTTGCCAGTTTGCACCCCAATTCCTTGACATGGATTCCCAGTTATTCATTTTGGAGCCTTTCACCCAAACTTGGGAGATTTCTCCAGCTCCACCTACGTTGCTTATAAGCACTAGTTCAAAATAGTCTCTCCCATTAACGGTAAATCTGATGCCTCCGGTTCTCTTGCACCCAACCCTGCACATATTGGTTAAATATATATATTCAATATTTATTAAATTATACAAATAATAAATATAAAAACATTTTGGTCAACATAAATAAATTTGTAACCTTTCTTTTATTATAAAGACGAGTGTAATGCATTTTTTTTATTATAAAGGAAAGAAATGTAATTTATTTAAAAAAATAAAGGAAAAGTGAAGAAAGAGAAGGACATATATACTTTCTGTAGAAAATTGGTACAATTCCAGCCTTGTACTTGGCTATAGTCTGAAAAGCAGGCTGAGACATGTCAAAATGAGGTCTTGGAGGATTGCACCAACCGCCATTGTCACTAGGGAGTGCGTAATTTGGGGGACAGAAGTTTGTGGCAGTAATGGTGATGTGAGTTCCTTTGAGGCACCATTGTGGCACTTGGGTAGCGTCACATATTATCTGATAGCATCCACCGCATGACTTTCCGTCATTAAACAGGGCAGTGCTCAAGGCTGCTGTTTTTGTGCCATAACCATCAGTGTTTAGATTTCCATAACCACATGCACCCCCTACCAATTTAAACACAACTTCCTCATCACCATTGCTATATATGTAATGTGTATTGCTCTTTATATATGTAAAAATAGAAGAGTGAATACATATATATATGTGTGTGTGTGTGTTTGTGTGTGTGTGTGCAATATTTACGTACCCATTGTTCCTGAAGCATCACTTCCCCCATAGAAAGTTGCATGAGCTCGAAGCCAACCGGCAGCAGATGCTACTCTAAGTTCTGTGGTGGATAACCCCACAAACAATATTATCACAATACTCAACACTAGCTTTTCCATCCCTTCTCTCTTTCTCTCTCTCAAATATCTGAGTCTGAACAAGAAGTTGCTTGATTTGCAGCTGAGGATAGCAGACTCCTTAGGGTATTTATAACTACAGTTAAGGGCGGTTCACAAATTATCAAAAATAAAAATAAAAATAAAAAAAAGGCAAAGGCGTTGACATAGAAGTTCTTCTTCTTTCGAGAAAAAAATAATACGAGACTCGGGTTATAAAGAAATATATAGCCAGTTGAGAATGTGACTCATTCAAATTACTTTTACAACCATGTTAGGTTGATATCAATTTAAGGCATCTTGAAACTAATAAAGCATTAATATCAGTCTTCTGAAGTTTTTTGAGCTGATTAGGAATATAATTTCATCACACGTTTAATGATTATTAAGAACACAAAGTCTCTATAAAACTAAAAACAAATAATATCAGGCTAAATTATTCATATGATCCCTTTAATTTTATTTTATTTTTAATTAAGTCTTTATAATTTAATAAAATTTTTAATCTATCCCTAAGTTTAATTTTTTGTCAAAATTTTGTTAAATTTTTATAATACGTTAATTATATATAATCTTAACATAATAAATTTATTTAATTTAAGACAATCTACTCATATTATTAAATATAAATTCTATTTTGTCATATATGTATATTATTTTTATATTATTATTTATTTATTTTATTTATTAACATAAATTATACATATTTAAAGTACTAAGATACTATACGTTAATAACATTAATAAAATTTTAACAAAAATTTAATAATAAAAACTAATTTAAAAATTTATTAAATTATAAAGACTTAATTAAAAAATTTTAAATTATAAAAATCTAATTAAAAATTAAATAAAATTATAACAACTTCAAAAATAATTTAACTCAAATTAAAAACTTGGTAAGAGCTATCAAGTTGATCCACCAAATTATATATATAATATAGTAACATAAACAGATGAGAAACCAGTTAAAACAGTTTCTTCTCTCAATTCCTTCACTTTCAAAAATCCTTATTACACGCTTTGTCAGTTATAGGATCCGTGGTACGTAATTGGTACAAACTCATAATTCAATTCACACAGCACCCCCAACATGGAGTAAACTATAAAATAATAATAAACTATGTATGTTAGTTGTGAGAAAAATACTAACCATATACTATATTTGATTAAGATGCTAAAACCAGGAACAGATAGAAGATTCAACTGCGAGTATTATATATCAGAAAAGTCAATTCTTACACGCAAGAGAATAGAAGAAATTGTATGTTTAATGTATAAATAGGGTTTTCAATGATAGCAGTAACATGCAGTACCTTAGTATATGCAATGGCCGTGGCTTGTTTATCAAGAAATGGATATTTAATGAGGGCAACTATGAAAGAAGAGGATTAAGTTACGCTAATGAGTCAGACTTAAAAATGTTGAAGCTGAAAATTGTCATGGCTCATGAGTAGATGCCATGTATTCTGCCATGTCTCATGGAACTACCATTCATATGCCACATGGCTGATGGCATCCCTGGCCTTGTCCAACCAACTACTCATTTACACATGGGGCCACATTGTTGAATTAATGACCACTACAGATTTTCTTATATATGTATTTATTTAAAAATTATTAAAATCGTTTTCTAGTAGCTAGGAGGGATCTAAATTTTCCAAGGATATAGATAAAGAGAAACTGTTATATTAGAATGGTATGAATGAAATCAAACTTCAAAAAGGTTCAAGAATAACTGATTGTGTTTTTTGAGTTGGAATCTGAATCAGATACAACTGAGATTAATTTAAATTTTAAAAAGGGTTAAAATTCCAAAATATTTATTAACAATTAAAATCATTATAATAATTTTTTTCCTATAGAATATAAGCTGTTGGAAGCATTATATATTAGTATCAAATAAATACTTCAAAAATAGACACTAGGACGAGCACAGAATCGAAGTCAACATTTGAGCCAAAAGCATTTATATTAATACAAGTAAACTGTCTCGTCCACTAAAAGAAGTTTCACTCTTGATATATTTAAAATTTTTTTTTTGGTTTAATTACTAAATTTCTTCTAGTTCAAATAATGGGACATGCAACGTGCCAATTAAATCGAGTTTTTTCAAAACTTAACAACATGCCTCCTTCTCATTTCCCATTTAAATATCTTCGATAAATGAGATATAACTGCCTCAACCAACTACCTTAATTAAGATATTAAAAAGTCTAACTAATGAAAATTCCCAGGGATCATATTTTATGTATGCAAGATGTCCTAATCACTAAGTGGATTTTAACTTGTAAATAACCACATACTCAAGTAAAGACAAAACCAAGGTTGTTGGTGATTCTAAGGGATTTGTTCTTCACTTACGCAACAGCAATCTGAAACTGGTGTTTGATGCTAAAATATAACCTCAACCCAAATTAATTTGGAAGTAGTATCCCGAAAAAGCACAAAATAAATGAACATTACTTTTGTTCTCCCCCTTAAAAAAAAGTGAAGGTGTTGCCTTGTTGATGCTCTTCCGTGTAAAATGAAATTTCTCCAGTGGCCGTTTTAATCTAACTATTTAAGATGACAGACAGTGAGTCTATATACAGAACGGCCTGCATAAAAATACACATCTAACCTTATTTCCATATAGGATACGCTGTCTACCTTATGGTTATCCACCACTAACAATACAACTCCGATGGTTGAATGAGAGGTGAATTAGAATGTCAAAAGATCAAATCTTCAACATCCCAAGAGTTGCCTACTTCGAATTTAAGTTTTCAACCTAGTCACTATCTTGGTGAAAATATGAGAGCTATTACTCTAAAGAATTGTGCACAAGGTTAATGCTGCCAACGATATTCATATTTACTTCAGAAATTCGGTAATTTTCTGCAAGACGAAAGTCAACACTGCAAGACTGAATGAAAATTCAAATTTTAGCATCGGAGCATAAGAAAAATTAAAATCATAACATACAGGGAGACCAACCAGCATGCTGTCAAGTCACATTCTCTTTAGCTATAGTTGAACACCTCTTATGATTATAGAACAATCTACTTTGGTACCAATTCAAAATGATAAACATAAAATATTCCAAAATGATGTAAAATTATTTTTACCATCATTTTTTCATTTTGGTCACCACTCCAAAGTAACTGATAATACAGCCAAATAATTTTTCCAGCAAAATAGAAGGCATTGAACATTAGGGATCCTGCAAAGTGATGACTGAATTAAGTTGCCTCTAGAACATTTGGTATTGATGTGTGCATCAGATACAATTGTAGGAGAGTGGAGACAATGCTAGATTGTTAATTGAATTAGAATAATAGTCATACTCATTCTAGGATCTTGACTATTAAGCCCAGGTCAGGCTTGACTTTTTAACTTCTGAGAAGCAGAAAAAGAAAAATATCCGTTTTTGGCATTTAAATGAAGTTTTAACTTTTAACAGGGAGAGGCATATTATGGGCATATTTCATTCGCAGAAATCCGTGAAGTATAAGAGTCAGAAGATCCGAGCGTCTATCTAATGTATATCTAATATGATGATTCCAGTAGTAACCATAAAATGTTTTTTCTTTCATCACTTGCACCCAATCAAAGCAACACTAAATTGATTAGGCTATCTGACCAAAGTTATTTTTTACCAAAAAAATTCGTAAAGAACGTACTTCAAAGTTCTAATCATGAACAGATTGGTTCCAGAAAAAGAGAAATAAACATTCTAAACCTTGGATATATTTACTTAATCCGCTGACAATGATGAAATCCGGACTAATTATTAGCAAAACCGCATGTCATCATCTCAATAACAACCCTTCCAACAATGTTAGGCTTTAGCAATGCCGAAATAATCAGCAACAAATTGATCAAGGCAGGCTGAATTCGAGCCAATATTACTTTAAAGCTGAAATGCATAAAAAAAAATATTTACCAAGCAAATCTTTTCATGGACATGTGTGTATACAGTACGGGTAAGTAATTTATGTTAATAAATGTAAACAGCGAAAATCACCTACCTTCACTACCTTCACTAATCAATACGAGTGTGCTGAAGTAGACATCGAGCATTATGCAGAAGAGCATTGGCTTCCTCATTTGAGGCATCAAGTGCACGCATTTCTTTTATCTCTTCCTGCCATTTCTCAATTTGCTCCTTATGAATCCTGCAGATGAGACAATTAAAGGATTTATTTATTTATTTTTTCTTTGGAGGTAACTGGTGGCGGCAAGAATCCTCATCAGTTTTAAATCTTTAACGGTAACTTTATACATAATCAGTCTCTCTTCAAATTCATTGCTTAGTTCCTTAAACATCGTTTTCCCTGCTTCCAGAAGCTCTGACACCTACATGAATCATTATTCAGCTCGTCAAATAGTTCACATAGCAATAAATTGTGGCAATACAAATCATGACTCCAATTTAATTTGGTCATTACAATCTCAATCCCCATCAGATTTGTCTAGTCTTGTAAAATGGGACATGTCCCATACGTAAATTGTGAAAATGATCTTACATAGAGGAAATTTTCAATCTGTACTCAGTGCATAACTACTATAGATACCTTCTCCGTGAAATTTTCAATCTTCTCAAAAATATGAGAGATATTCATGTCCATCTCTTCAGATCCAGCATAATTTGTCTCAGATTCTTCCTTTTCTACAATCTGTGCTTCTGCTTCGTCTCCCTTCTTCTCTTCCACCTACTTATTGTAAAACAACAGCAACAAGACGAAATTGTACATGAAATAGCAAAGGAAAAGATCACGATACGGAAGATTGAAAGACAGAAATAAAATACATCTGGTTTCATGCGTTTTCTTGCAGCTTCGCTCTCCGAGATTTCCATTTGAAATGATGTAGGTTAAAACTACAGGTAGGTTGTCCAACAAGTGTTAGCAAGATAGGAACCATAGCATGGACTGCCTATTAACAACAATTTTCTATATATTAAACGGGGATGAACTTAGAAAATTCTTCCAAAATAAAAAACGAAAGCATAAAATAATCATCATCTAGAAAATTTAATTGCTAACAATTAATGCGAACCCTAGTAACATCAACGGGTCTTTATGTCAAGCTAAGCACGTTTACTGTAACTTTGCAATTGCGATATTCATCAAAGAAGGTGAAAATGCCATTCATCCATTGTTTAGGTATTGCAAATTTATTTATAACACAACAGACATTATTTATTTATCATCTAAACTTAAAATCACAAATTATCCTGGCGATGACTACAAAAGGAGAACGTCTTAAAACAAACATGAATTGAATGAAACGCACTCCTAACAAAAAAAAAAGTCAGGCTGAAATCACAGAAATGAAAGGACACTGTGATTTTTACATGGTACCGAGGAAAATAATATCACAAAAAGGAAAAAGATCATGGAATAAGAAATGCTGATCGATTAGCATTACAATTCTATAATTGATGAAGAACAAACACAAATAGAAATGATTTTACGTTTTACCAATCACTTGGTCCGATTGATCTTTTTGGTGCGCTTGGATGAATCGCTTTGCTTGTTTGCACTGTGAGAGAAGACAGAAGAGTGTTAAATTCCTATTTCGCTAAAGACAATCACAACTCAATTTAAAAAGAATTATGCGCGCCATGCGCGTTTTCTCAGGAGAGAAGATACCGGAAATGGGGCCTTAGATAATGGATCCAATTAGGCTAGTTAAATGGGCTCGCGGTACATACGGCCCAATTAGCTGATATCGCGTGCTAAAGCAGATAGAGATATACGGCATTTGCCAATAAGAATATTATTATTATTATTATTACATATGTAAAAATTATTATAATTTATTAATAATAAAAAATATTTTTAAAAATGAAAAAAAATGAGGTGCAATTAATCCATGTTAAGCCACTAATATGTTGTATATTTCTACTATTAGTAAATAATTCAATCATAACATTTTTTCAAAAAGCCTCTAGCTAGGTTGTAAGGCATACTTGTGTTCATTATAATCACTCTTGTGAGCGAGTTTGGGAAGTGATCCCTATGAGTGCAGGTGATAGCTTTTTAGACAGATCAAGATCCATGGAAGAGAGGCAAACTGAATCAAGCAAATTAACAAACGTTGAGTTGGGTATAATTTTTTTTGGTTGAGAAAAATACTTTAAAATACTATTAATCAAGTAACACTTTCACAAGATAGTAAATACGATAAAATAGGTTGTTATCCAACCAAACATAAGTATCATATATTGTGTCATCATAATGAGTTAGAATATTTGTTATTTTATTTATTGTCTTAAGCGTCTATTAAAAAAATCACGTTTCTAAACTCTTCTTTGACTATTCTAATATCTTCAACAAGTATATGTACAGTTAATAAATTGTGGTAGGATCTTAGTATTAAATTCATAATTTTCTTCAAGTTACCTTTTATTAGAACATCAAGATAGCTGAGATTATTAATAAACTTAAGACTCAGAATGATAATTATTGTTTTAAGAAAATCTATATTATCAATATGTCGAATCCTCTTTGCCATGGCTGCTAGGCATATTCCTTTTTCATCTCTCACAATGCAACCTAGACCTCCTGTCCCTGCCTCATTTAAACTGGCATCCACATTGACCTTGAAGAAAGGGCAGGATGATGTTGTCCAGCGAGCAAAAGAACTAGGTGGACTACGTCCAATACTTTTTGATTTCGAATTATTAGACTCCAATCGTGCCATATTTCTTTGGCTGAATCCTATATTATGTCTAGAGGTTTTATTGTCTCGCCCACTCTGATCTTATTACATCTGTGCCACATTTTGTATACTTTTATTATGTAGAGCTCAAAATCTTTTGCTTGGATGCAATTGACTTTGACCAGTCTGTGAAAAAGGAATTAGCTTATTGGTTTTCCTCACAATTTAATTCAGTATCTAAAAAGCTAATTAGTAGTCCTATCTCAAATTTTAAAAAAAAGTATAATTAGCAGTTCATAATTTGGCAAAAGTGTACATATATATATATAAAAAAAAAAAAACTAGCTGGAGAATTATTGGATCAGAAGAGAGCTTATATACACGAAAACAATTCTTCTTAAGAACACTACGCATCCATATAAATGTAGTCCATAACCTAGCTAGCCTTGCTTTTGTTGTTTAGTGGTTTAGGTAGATAGGTATACTTATGGAAGGGTATAGGAAACAGTAGTTGAAAGGTTAGTTTCACAATTTAAATTAAGTAAATTAGTGAACAATCAGTAGAAACAATGAGATAGATAGAAATTACATCAAACTCAGCAAGTTATATTAGCAAGCCTATCACCTGGAGGACCCATATATGCGTAATAGAACTCGGATCTTTCCAAACAACAAATAAGCCTTTGGAGAAGAAAACAATCTATCCAATTCGAATATTTATGGTGGAAGCCCGTAAGATGCCTTATTCCCTAATATAGTATATCTTGTCAAGCCAATGAAATGATGCATTACATATATATACATATGCTAGATGCTACAATATTGCGCAAACCAAACTGCAGAAATAGAATGCATGTGAGGCTTTATTATTAATTAATTAATTAATATTCGAAAGTGTGGGGTCCAGTAAAAGAAATCGATGCTTTTTGAATCTTGTGGTGGTGGTGGGGACCCCCTGCATGGCATGAACCACAGTTGTCAGAAGTTAGAAGTTAGAGAACACTGTCGGTTTTTCTCCTCCCATTCATTATGTTTGTGTCTATATATAAACTTGTCCACAGTTGGCTTTTTCTCACAGAACACAACCTGGTTTATTGGTTCCTCTTCTTTGTACTTGGTGCCTGCATTTCATAAGCATTTTTTAATTACATGTACAGTTTTGTTTCTGTGGTATTTATTTATTTTTTTGGTATAGGAATAAGGACATGAGGTTGCAAGAGTTGGTATTGAGGGCTTTTATGGTGAGCTTGGTTGTTCAACATGGGAATTGCAAGAGTAGTGATGGTTTTGTTAAGAGAAATGGAACCCATTTTATTTTGAAAGGGAAGGAACACTACTTGAACGGATTCAATGCGTACTGGTTAATGTTCATGGCATCAGACCCATCCACGAGGTCCAAGGTTACTACAACTTTCAAACAAGCTTCCTACTATGTTTTAAACGTAGCCAGAATTTGGGCTTTCGGTGACGCAGGTTATAGAGGCCTTCAAGTCTACCCTGGTTCCTATGACCACCACGTCTTCCAGGTTACGTAAAATCTTCTTACTTCCAAGAAAAAATACATTAATTTTACATACCTCTTCAACTTGAATGTAATTATAGAATTGGCTTATGAATTTTAAAATGTAATAAAATGATTTCTTAAGCTTTTTTCTTCTTCTTCAATCTTCATGTGTGATCAGCTCTTTCTATATTAAGTAGTTTGTATTTTCATCTCAATTACTATGAAAAAATTATTGAAGTAAGGCAACAAAAATTTGTAATTAATTTCAGTTGGGTTATATATAAAATTCATGTGTATTAATTTTATAATTAATATTTAATTTACGGAGATAAAATGTTGTTTTCCTAATTTCCTTAGATTTATTTAACAAAACAAAAGAAGTTACATATCCAAAGAGATATGACTGACTGTTGAATTTTGAAGTTTTGGGGGTACGTGTAGGGGCTTGATTTTGTGATATCGGAAGCTGGAAAAAATGGGGTACGACTGATATTGAGTTTGGTGAACAACTGGAAAGATTTTGGCGGCAAAAATCAGTATGTGCAATGGGCAAGGGAACGTGGCCACTACGCCAGCAATGAAGATGACTTCTTTACGCTTTTGGATCCCCTGCAGGGCTTTTTAGCGGCGGTTTAATTCGTCACTAAAGTGTGTTTTAATATTATTGCAACAAATATTATTGCTGTTATAATTTTTGTTTAAATAATTAATTTAAGAAAAGTTATAGTGACAATAATATTTGTTGCAAAAAACTTTAGCAACGGAAAAAACCGCTGCTAAAACGCCCAACAGCGCCCACTAGAAAAACGCCCAGCAAAAAATCCGAACACCTTCTTTACACACCCCTTTATTAAGCAATATTACAAAGACCATATAAAGGTATAATAATAACACAGTTAACTTTGAGCATATAATATATATATATATATATGTAGGTACACACTACGGGAAAACATGAGAGTTTCCTTTCTCTGTTCAACATTTTCAATGTATAATAATGCTTGCAATTCAGGCTGTGCTTACTAGGAAGAACACCATAACTGGGGTGGTGTACAAGGATGATCCAACTATTTTTGCATGGGAACTTATGAATGAGCCTCGTTCTCAACATGATAACTCTGGCAAAATTATTCAGGTGACTTTCTGACTTCTATCATGTACGTACACACTCACAGAATATATGTATCTTATTATTTTAGAAGTTATTATTATTTATGCATAATTATTGATTGGTTTTCTATTTCCAATGGAACGCGTAATTAATAACTGCCATATACGTATCCCTCACTATTCAGGACACGTAAAATAATGGAACCCTGGATTTATATTAAAGGCAACATAGCGACTGAGATTTTGACATTGATGGAGACGTAAGAATTATCTGCTTAATGCTTATATAATAGAAAAAAACCAATTTTGTTGTTACAGAGTTGGGTGAAGGAGATGGCTGTCTACGTCAAGACCATTGATAAGAATCATTTACTGGAAGTAGGTCTTGAAGGGTTCTATGGTGAAACAATGCCAGAAAGGAAGCATGTCAATCCTGGATACCAAGTTGGAACTGATTTCATTTCGAACAATCAAATCCCTGAAATTGATTTTGCCACCATTCATCTTTACCCGGAACAATGGTACGAATTCATAGTCCTCTATGTATGTATATTTAACTTCACTTCATTAAAATTATCACCAACAAATCAGTGGATGCAGGATATCAAGCTCTGATGAAGCAGCTCAATATGCTTTTGTTGACAAATGGGTGCAATCCCATATTGAGGACGCTAACAACGTTCTTCAAAAGCCCATTATGATAAGCAAGTTTGGAAAATCATCAAAGTCAGTGGGATATACTGTAGAAAAAAGGGACAGATATTTTGACAAGTTGTACAACATAATATACAAGAGTGCAAGCAGTGGAGGACCATGTGGGGGTGGTCCTTTTTGGCAGCTCTTGGCTCAAGGATTGGATGGCTTACGAGATGGCTACGAAGTTATTTTCGTAGACAGCCCTTCAACCACTAATCTCATCGCTCAACAATCACACAAGTTATCCAATATTGCTCTCAAATAATTTACTTCTTTATTATAACAAGTAACAAGGAGAAGGTAAACTATAAAAATGAAACAATGCAACATTTACCTTCTAATGTCTTTTTCAATTCTTGTTTCTTGTACATTTGAAGACAGCCAAAGAGGCATATACTTCGGCCTGCACGTGTCAGCATCTCTATAGCAAGTTTTTTAATAACCATCACAAGCTCGTCCAACAACAGGCATAGTATAACAGTTATAATAGTATTATAAAACAAGAAAATGGAATTTTTATTTAATGAATTTTTTTAACAGTTGGGTTAAACAAATAGTTAAGCTTTTTATTCTCCTAGGGGACCGCCTATATATGAATACTTATTCAAATATAAATATTCAATTATACAAATATCGCAACCACCACGAGGGTGGGAACACAGCAATACAATTAACAATATGAAATGAAATTGATTGCCTGCACATTAGTCAAATCAATGTGCGGATCTTCAAACTTTGATGAGTGAAAGACTCAAAACTTGATCTTGGAGAGTTGATCATAGATAAAGCTTATTCTGAGTAAAAGTTTGAAGCGAGTAGATACGCTCGTGTATGTGTCTTTGATGCTCTGTTAGGCCATCACTTGTCAATGACCATCCAACATTAAATGATTGTACCATTGCCTATCACAGAGTTTTTCAACACCACTGTGATTCCAGATCGAATATAGAAGCCCTCAAAAGGTCTGTCTGCCTCCTGCACATTCTGTACTTCAACAAAATTAGTATTCATGAATTAACCTAAGGCCACAATGCATATAGTGTAATTCAAGTGCAGTCAAAATAATGAAATATGAAGATATACTTCTGCCACAATATCATTACCGAAGTATGTAAATTGTAACGTCTGCTAACATCATCACGAATTTGTTCTGCAATCGTATTTTTATCTTTAAGAATGGCAAGAAAATATAAAAACTTCGAGACAACTCACATCTTTGTTGGCAATGACCACATTTTTTCCAATTCTCGCATTTTTATCAATTATACAATTCCTGCAGAACAGAAACATATATTTGTAAAAAAAAAAGAAAAAACTAGTACCTACCATTAACCTTATAAAAGATTAACAAAAACAACAGAAGCTTTTGTAACAATTCTTGTGATGAATATTATATGCATTGCATTTTTTCTTTAGAAGAATAATTCTGGCAACAATAACTAAGGTCTAGTTAAAATTGTTACAGAATTGGATTGGACTCCCCTAATTCAAAGCCAACATCAGAGATAAATTTTGAAAACCTAGTGTTTAACATCTAACGTAAACGAGAACTGCCCAAGGGTTGCTTTCACCATTTTATGTTTATATATATGCATGTGTTGGTGTGCACATTGTGTGAATTTGCTTGTGCATAGTGCTGTAAAATGACTACATTCAGATAATTCAGGATCCTTACACAATTTTGGTGTCCTTCCCAATGCCTATTGGAATATTTCCCCTTGCCAGTAGAGCTGCTATTTCATCCTCTGTTTGGTAATAGTCAGCACCCATCATCATGGTGTCCTGTATAATGAATGTGAATGCAACTAATATTTCTTCAATACAAGCACTCCACAAATGAAGTACTGAAGTAGCTATCAGGAAATTACCTTCAGCTGTACTCCAGAATCCAGTCTTGAGCGAACTCCCACAATTGAATGTTCGATACTGCTCTCTCTTAAAAAGCAACCATCTGAAATCAAAGAATTCATTACCTACATTGGAAGTTATTGCACAAACCCATCAGGTTCCGTCAGAATCATCACATATCAGCTATCTGAACCAAATTTTACAGTCATACCTGACAATTCTCCATTTTAGTTGGTGGTAAGAATCGAGGAAATGAAAAGATTGGCTTTGACTGGTCATACAACTGAAACTTCGGGGCCTTCAACATGCCAGCAAAGTAGATTGCAACTTGTATAAATTATATCAGACAAGGGCCACTGACTGATTATATTTGTAGCTTTAAAATATTATAAACCTACCTGATCCATAAGGGCCATGTTTGCATCAAAGAAAGATTTTATAGTCCCAATATCTTCCCAGTATCCACTGAAAAGATATGCCTGCCAAGAAAACCTTGTAATTTTACAGTAAAACCAGAATATGATAATAACATTCACCTAAAACTACGTTGACATAATGTATTTGGCTTTACTATATATGCCATGGTTAAAGATTTATACGTTGTAAGTTACGAAAACTAGGATAATCCTTAAGTTTTTTCTCCTCCCTTAGTAAGTACCTGGACATTAAAATCTTTTGCAGCCATTGGAATGACCTCAGATCCAAAATCATTTGCAGTTGGATAGCAGTTCCTAGAATTTGGCATTTAAAAAAATGAAAATCACATCATATTTCTGTCACTAAATAGTAACACCAATCCTATGTCCATAGAAAGCTTGATCTTTGACAGTATTATTTAGAACAATGAGCTATGCACCATTGATCAATAAAAAAAGCATTGTCCAGAAATTACTAAAACGCATGTAAAGAAGTAAAACGGAATTGATTATGTTACCTGCACAGATAATTCAACAATCGAGGTGAAGGTTAACAATGTAGCATATCACTGTTGACCTACTATTATTTCTGAATATATATTTTCATCTTAGTTTTTTATTTTTTTCTTTAACATCACATCTTTATTTTTTGTATCTTGAAGTGTAGGAATATAATCAACAAAATTTATGTATTAACATTCACTTCTAACGTTGTATATCATAAAAGAAAAACATTATTTTAATTAACAATTTTACAAATTCTGCTTGTTAAATGTGGTGGTAACAGGGCTTCATGCTTTGAATATCATATTCAATCCATCTCCGTGGTGTCCCATAAAGAAAAGGTTTTTAGTTGCCAGCTGATATTGCTACTAAAGATCAAGAGTAAGAAACACTAAAGGAAGAAGTTCATACAGCGCAAAGAAACTAAATTACCTGAGGAGGTTTAGCAGAACATCGATCTTAAACAAATATATGCCCATAGATGCAATGTATGGGAAATTCCTTGCTTCTTGAGTAGATAGACCAAGAACAGATGTATCTACATGCTATGAGAACAAGTACTTTCTATCAGAGACAATTGATATGAGGCTGACAACTAAAGTTAAAGATATTGTCATTCAATCTTTTAAGAGGAAATTGGAAGAGTGACAACCATAGACCTCAACAGTGCTCCCTTAGGTTTTTCCAGGAACTGGCGAATCTGTCCTGATTCATCAACCTTTACTAATCCAAAATCAGAGGCACGACTATATAAGAGAAAAGAAAATATAAATATTAGAAAACTTAGATAATGGAAATTGAAATGTCTGAGAAGGAACTTCACTCAGAATACCTATCATCAACTGGGAGACATGATACTGATATATCAGCACCTGAACTAATGTGCTTCTGCAGATGAGGAAAGATCAGTTATCATGTCTTGGACACACGTTATAAACATGGTGAAAGTGAATCAGTAAAAAATAACCAGCTAATACCAACCTGCAGAAAGTCCATGTAATCCATTCGATACAGCTGATCACCACACAATATCAAAATGTTCTCTACGTTTCTATGTTCAGCATCCTATTCAAGATCCAGAAACTCAATCAGTGCTATGAATATGAGAACCATGTAATCTGCTTCTTGATGAAAGGACTATTCTGCCAAAGTTACAACTTCACAACGCTATAGTGGCCCTTGGCTCAATGGCCATTGCTATGCCATTAGGCTCTGGGTACTGCAGGTCTTGTGATAAAATCATACCAGGACCTGCTATATGATTTTTCCATATACCTCATGGAGAGATCCCTATTTGCTTATTCCCCTTCCCAAGTCAAAGGCCTCCTACTGTAATTAAAAAGAAAAACTACAATTTTATGAACCAGAACCAGAGCTGAGAAAATTATGGCATTACCTCAAACAACCAGAGAAATTGTCTTACAGCATCTGCAGTACCCTGAAACCACTTCTTTCCTGATTCACCAGGGGTTTGAGTTGCTGCCAATACCTACCACAACAAACTCAGTCTAAGTACTCCATATCAACAAGTGACATGAGAGACATCACTCAGAGAGTGACCAAAAAAAATATTTAAATAAACAAAAAAAGTAAAAATGCATACCTCAACAAAACCACCCCCAAAGTTGATGCCACTTCCCAAATTATAAGTTTGAGCAATGTGACGGTTGAGGGACTGGGAATTAAATTGAGTAAGGATGTAAATTTTATTAATGCCACTGTTAATGCAATTACTCATTGGTATATCTACCAGCCTATAACTTCCTCCAATTGGTACCTGAGTTCACCATGAAGAACATAAAAAGACACACACGTCAGTGAATCCAAACTTAGCCTGTTATAGTGGAAGAGAGTTATCTTTAAATCAAAAAGCTTACAGCAGGCTTAGCTCTTCTTTGAGTGAGGGGGAAAAGACGAGTTCCAGCTCCACCACCTAATATGATGGAAACAACAGTCTTTGGGTCCACCTCTACTTGTCCAAGTATTGGTGATTGAAAGGCCTGAAATGCAATTTCATCTTGTTATACATTGTTAGCAACGGTAATGCTGAACAAAAGCTCACTAAACCTGTAAAGTTTAAAATGTACTATTATCTGGGATCTGGGCCAATTCTACTCAGGATTGAAGTCCTCCCATACTGGGGGAGAAAAAAACTATCAAGTAACTTTCTGCTATTACTTGCTATACGTAAGAACTGTAATCAATGATCAAGTTCAAGAAAGATAAAAATGATAAGCATAAATAAGTCAAAACATTCATGGGAGCCCAACGTGTTTACAAAAACAGTATATCATGATTATACAGACTAAGACATCTTTAAGAAGCAGAGACGAGGTTAAGTTACCATAAAATCATTAGCAACATCTGCAAGAGTAGAAGTAGCCAAAAATCTTTTGGTGGTTTTTTTCTGGGTTACAGTGATGAATTTTCTATCTGCAAAATCAGATGCTGCATTGTTCGAATACATCAAATTCACTCTGCTACTAGAGAATGAAGACAGAAGCCTAGGACCATTGTCATAGTGGGATTGTGGCATCTTTGAACTCAGAAGCATAGGAAATCCAAGTAATTCTCTTGCCATACCCTAGGACTACTATCTTATTGAGCTGAAAATTGACCCTCAATAAGACAAATTAAGTTTACAAAGAAGCTCTTTGCTCAAGCTGTTCAATAAACAGGTTATACATTGTAATGCTTTCCACTTTCTAACTAAATAATCATCCATAAAATCTTAGAATAAGTTTTTAGAGGAAAATAAAGGGGAAAAACATCTTGTTAGGCAATAATCATCCACTTTCCGCATAAGTTGGGTTGTCCAAGTTGTGTTACATGATTTTTTGAAGAATAAAGCAGGTAATGAGGCTTACCTCAAACGGGAGCAAGGAATGGTTTAATAGCAGAAAACCAACATGTAAGCCCACCGACTGTCATCGTTTTTTTCCTTTTTCATTAAAATCTGCAAATCTCTTAAACAAAGTGAGCTACGTTAGTACTACTCTTAGCAGCTTACAGATTAAGCCGCATCCTGAACAAGGCTTGTCGACATATGCGCTGGTTTCCACCTTTTTCGAGGTTCTCTTGGTCAAGCAATTGATACATTTCGAATCAATTAGTATTTTCTTATGCCAACTAGCTTTCAACTTCGAAGAAGCCATCTGGTTGTCGGGAATATCGTGATTTTCGGAACACAGAATAAACGTCAACGTTGTGTAGGTATTATCCGTATCCTCTACAATTCTATTTTGTCGATTCCGCATTACCATTGCGAGACTTACAATACGGCATTCAAATGCATTGGTGCATCGTATTAGGGAAGACTGTCACCACTTCTCAAGAAGCCCTTCCCGAAGAAATTCTATTGTCTGCCTCGCAAAGAAGGATGTCAGAAATCAGAATGATCTCGTAAAGTATATTTCGTAACCCAGCTAATACCAAGACCAATTGAAAAAGGTTCGCTTCTGCAAGTTTGCCTTCTGAAATTAATCCCTAATAATTTCTTTCCTTCATAATGGTGTGATGGTGTCCACTAGACGATTTAAATTCTAAAAAAAGAAAAATCTTCGTAATGTTTAAACCTGATCGCAAAGGCATTTTTCCTCAGATCAAGTTCCTTGGCGAAGTTGTAGCCCAGAAACACAGCATCTCTCGTTTGGATACAGCTTTGACCCCAAAAAAAAAAAAAAAAGAAATCTCAGTAATGAAGTTTACATTAATAACATTATCAAAGAATGAACCAAAAAAATAGTCTAGTTGTTTTACAGACTCATGGACTTAAAACTAGCAAGTTGTATCCAAAGATAGCGAATTCTTCGCCTAGAGACCCCACTAGTAACCGATTAAAATAAAGAACTAACCCTAGAGATCATAGAATAAAATCTTACTGAGAATAGGAATACAATCTATAAAGAGAAATATATGATCTCTTCTACTGCGAATGCCTACTGGGTCTCCGGTGAACACTTTTTCCTTGTCCGCCATACCCTCGTTTAGAGGCGAATCTTCTCACTTTAGCGATCAGAATTTAGAAATTACTTCTTTGAGCAATTTCAGATCCAGCTTCTCATAAAATACCGCACAAGGTTGAATTAGGCTGATAACAAGATGCTGTTGTTCGAACTTCCAACCGTGAGAGTTGGCAAACTGGCAAGTGCCTACTACATTCACGGCCTTCATGGGCCAAAAATTGATCACGGATGTAGGTGGTGAAACTGTTAACAACTATGCATTAATACATATTTATAAGCTTTGCAGCATTACTTATCAATTCTGAGATTGCTACATAGATGACCAAGTTCAGGTCTTGCATCCATCCATGCAGCAAATTCCTTCCTAGCAAGAGAGGTGCAGTAAAGATAGGATCTGAAGGTGATAAGGAAAAAATAACGCCTGCAGACGTGGGGGGAAAAGAGAAGCAGTTACATAACAAAACAAACTTTTTCTACAAAACCCGTAACCAATGTAAATGCCACAAACATCCATGACTATGATCCATTCTCCATGTAAGTTTATTAAAACAAATTATTAGTAAGAGAGCAGATTAGAAAAATAATATCTATATAAATGTTAAGTTATAAAAGGTTTCTTCTTCAAAAGAAGCCATATTACTGGGTATTGAAGATTTTGGCTCATTCAAAAACAGGTCTAAATTGGCCAACCCATTTAATTCAGTGAGATATAGATGGCCCGCAAATTTTGCAAGTGAAAATTGTATTGAAATTCAAAATTTAAAGTTTATTTTATAGGTTAAAATACAAAAAACTCTCTTGAACTATAAGTCATATACACATAACTCCCTCAACTATAAAAATTAACCTAAAACTCTCTCAAACTTTACAACTTATACAAGATGCCTCTCTTTTTAACTTTTCCATCCAAAATTTTAATGAATCAGTAACATATCAGCAAAATCAAGTTATACCAAAATGTAGAAAATTCTTTGAACTTTAGGCTTTACGTAAAAAACCCTTCTGTTAAAGTTTTGGATGAAAAAATTTACAGATAGAAGTTTTTTGCACAAATTACAAAGTTTAAAAAAGTTTAATGTTAATTTTTATAGTTGAAGAGTGTTATCTACACATGACTTATAGGTTAGGGAGCTATGTGTATTTTAATTTTCTTTTAAATGTTTTATCATATACACTATAGTATTTATATTTCTTTTATGATAAGTCTATCAATATTTAATCCAAGTGTATTTTTTCAATGAAAAAAAAAATCAAATTGGGTTGTCTAACCTATTTAACAGCAAGCTCGCGCTGTTTAACTTATAGCGCAATGACTATATGAGTGGGTATACATTCCCATTCTTCGCCCATTTATGAACAGCCTATGGTGGGCTGTCCCCACACATTTGACTGTGCAAGGAAGAGGACAATTTGGGTAAACACAAAAGCATCTCAGTTGGTAGTAAGTAGGTTTACCTCAAAGCCTTAATACCCATGTCCATAAGATAAGCACGTTCCTCATCATCACCATCAGTAAACTTCTCAAATTCTTTCCTATAATAAAGAATATCATCCCTTAGATGTCCTGCCCCTGCACACCTATTCAACAGAGTCGACAATTAAGGACTCAGTCTAAGTTGCCAGATTAAATTCCTCTAAAGGTAAAATGATGCAAAAGCTATATATTTTAGATCTACTATTAATGAAGGCAAAACATAAGAGCAGATGTGGAAATGTTTCAGTGAAACTCCCCCTTCATCCCTAGTAAAATGGAAATGACATAAAACAATATACTAATAACGTACATTCCTCTATATCGCTCAAAACTATATCCATTTTGAAGTTGAGCATAATTTTTTGAAGGTAAATATCATAAAGCAAGCGAACTTCTCAAACTTCGGCTGATATACCTTTCAATAATAGCATCAACATCTGCTTTGCTTTGGGGACCGTATATAAGGACCCTTGTAAGGCTTAATATGTCACGGTAGTCACCCATCCTAAGTGCCTCTTCATTAGAAGCTCGAGAGGGCATGTTCTCTTCCACCACCGGAGATATGTGAGGACCAAACAACAGTTGTGGGGCTTTAGATGCCAAGTTTGTCACTGCTCCTAGTTTAATACAGATTATTGCCATTGCATATGCAACTCCACCAAAACCTGTGTGCGATAGGAAAAGGTAACTGCCTGCAGAGCTATAACAAAGCAAGAGAGTCTTGAGAAAATATTCTTGTTCTAAATGAGGGAGAATATGAAAAGATTTAAATATTGATAATATTGTTTCTAGACACCGCAGACACACAACATTCAGACAGAATCATGTATGACCGACAAGTGATCAGTCAAACCATTCAAGAAATTGTTAATTGCATTTTGGGGACACGGGAAAGCCCCCATGGTAAATGCTCTACTTAGTGAATATAAGCAGGCTACTGGCTATATATTACAAATTGGCACAGCCAGTGCAAGAACGAAAGTCTTAGATAATTAGGGGACACATAGATATCCTGCTAAGTATGGTTACTTACTCATCTTCACAGTACTGAATTGCATCTATATCAGAGGCCAAGGCATCTCTCTCTCTTGTTAATGGAATCCTCTGATAGACAATATCATATCCCTCATTTTTTAGAGATGAATAAACTTCTGCAGGTGTCTTGACATCATCTGGCGAAATGTTTTCCCAGTATCCAACAACACCAGACTGATTTGTTGAGGGGTTATACTCTTCACGATGTAATAGCATTCGCCCACCAGATTGTCTAATCTCAGCTATTATATCTTCTTTTAGCCGTGCCTCCATATGCTCTACCTACATTACGGTTACCATGAGTTGTACAGAAAGTGAATTTTTGTGTAATGTTCCGATAGACACATTATTGTACAAGATGACGCACCACAGGACCAGTGATTCCCACATGCTTGAGTGCATCAACAGGTTTGTTTAACTCCCGCCAGACAAAGGGATTACCATCAATATAAACAATTGCTTCCTCTCTCAGATCAGTCAATATAACTTTTCGAGCAACTGAGGCTTCTGAAGCTCCTACTTTATGCTTAGTGCCTAAATATGTTAGCATCTCCTTTGCACCAGAGATGGTTGGAGTTGCCATGCTATACACAGGGTATGCATCAACCTGAAGGAATCAAGTTTTAGGCATAATGACATTTTCCAAACCACACTATAATATATTTTTAGACAATAACACAAAAGAGCTCTTCGCGTATTAAAAATAAGAGGGCACACACACGCACACAACATTACAGAATTGAATAATAAAATTTGTTCTGCAAGCCCTTCACTGTCAAAGACTCAAGAACATAAGGCGATGACTCAGTATATATACTTTAAGTAAGCATAAAATAATTAGATTTTCTCATGTGGCTTCTTTGTTGAATCTTTTAGCCATCACACTTTATGAATAAAATTTTCTGATTGCGTGAAGGTAAAGCTAAGTTCACTGAAAAAAGAGATTCAGATTTAGAAGCCTATATGTCCATATGTTAAAATTCTAACATATTACAACAATAATAAGACTTACATGCTTTCAGGGAAACTCTACTACTGACTAACAATTTATGTCAGTACCCTATAATCGGAAACAATACTTGACACTAAAGCAACATCTATGTGACAGATAAGAAAATGAAGGGTAAGTTGAATGAAAATTGTCCAACTACAAGATAAGAAACAGCCAAATCAAATATGCAATGCTAGCTGTGCGGAAAACATTTTTCACCAAATAAATTTATGCCAGTAAAGCATATTAGAGATGCTAATTCTACCTACACTTGGATGATCCTGTAGGTCCCCACTGGACGTGTAGCCTTATTCTCTGGCATCACAAATTTGATGATAGTTAGTTTCTCTAGCAGTATATGTAATGTAAGCATACCTTGTATACATGTGGTGCACCATGTATTTGTATGTGGCTGGAAGTTCTCTGACCAGGAAAGAAATACATTTTTAGAATGGAGCCTTTCCCCAAAACAGAACCATTCCGGCCCTTGACAATTGCCTCCATTACTGCATCTCCATGCTGAGACTCTTGTGGTGCTCTCAATCCTTCCTACACATTAGATTGACATTAGGGAAGCAATTCTACTGAGTTAGTGGAAAGTAATAACTAAAAATGAACAATTAGAAAAGAATTTACTGGGACTGAGAAAAATCGCCCTGGTCTCAATCTTATGCTCCATTTCATAGCCTGCACTTCTGGCCTCTGATGCAACCAATTCTTAAATGTCATTTTGGATTGTCCTTGTCCACAAAAACCATCAAATGCTTCACTTCCAAGATATGCTGCAAAAGCAATTAGACGAAAGTATCTCTCCAAGTACTCAGCACCTCGATTCAATGCTACCCTCCTTAGTCTAGGCTCAACATGCTGTTGATTGAATACTCTTCTGTATCGCAGAACAGCTTGGCGTATGTTTTGAAGTGCAGAACATCTATTAACAATGGCATCTAAGGCCCGCCGGCACTCCACCCCATTATTAAATAATGTCGTTATCTTCCATAACAAAAGAATGTCATTTATGCCAAAAGCACGATTTTGTTTTTCCTCCATTTTTATAAGCGAAGTATCAGAGGTTAATGCATTAACGTTATCCCTAGTTTCATCTTCACTTGAAGAACCACCATTTACTTCTTCATGTTTCACATCATCAACCAAAATTTTGATGGGCCTTCCATAATCAATTCGAAGTTTAACAAGGCAAGCTATGACAGTACCAGTAGTTGTCCTACCCCTTCCCATCTGTATATGTATGAAATATTAGTAGTAAGGAAAAAAAAAAAAAAAAGAGAAAAGAACAAGATTAATTTAGATTGACGGAACCACAGAATGAACATGTCCATAAAAGAGTACATCACAAAAGATAAGGACCAAAGGTTACCTGACAATTGAAAACAAAAGCAGTGTCCTTTGGAGAAGATGCAATATTAACTGCCATAGTGTCGAAGTCAGAACTTTTAGGAGCTTTACCATCAGTAATGGGCACACGTGCATACTTAATGGGAAAACCATCGGCCTCCAGGCTTTTAAAAACTTCAAGTGGCGTTTGAACCGCATGAGAGGTGACATGCTCCCAAGCATCAAATATTTGTCCATCGTCTGTTTCATGACTAACCAATACAGAACTGCCATAGTGTTTAGCTTCGCGTAAGATATCTTCTTTTAACCGAGCTTCCATTTTCTCCACTCTTTCACGATCAATTCCCTGAAAGAAGAAATCGCCATTTCCAATTCACCAGCAATTGGGTGTGATATGTATGTGGGGTAAAATTTTTTATACTACCGTAAAGGAATTCAAAGGGACATTTAATGGCATCTTAATTTGAGCATATTAGATATGCTCCACGCTATGTCTTCTTCAGCCTTTGTATGATCATGTACAATTTCTAAGGTGCCCACTGCCACGCACCAAACCAAAATGAGGTGGCTTGTCCCCAGTCAATTTGGCCTAACTTTATAGGCTTAAATAGTATTCAACCTCAGTATTCACTACAACTGAAACTGCGCTATGAAGGTTTTGTTTGCGTCTTCGAATTTCAAGTTTCAGGGAAACCACATACCAGAGCCACAAATTTCCTGTTTTGTAGCCTTAACTCACATAATATAATCCTCAGAATGAACCTGACCTGACCTGCCTTTACTAACAGGAATAGAAGCGGAAGAGACACTATAATAACGACGTAGTCACGACTTTGGGAAAGAATTTAAAGACGGTATTTTAAACACACGAACACCATGTCTGCAGCATTTCGGACAAAAATTGCACAAAATTCCAACAATACTAATTTACTCACACCATTCATACTAATACTAGAAAAGTTGGCATGCACATTTTTAAAATTTTATTATTGAATATATTGCTGCTACAATGATTTTTAAATTTTAAAAATAATAAAAAGATAAAAATGGAAAGTTATATAAATTTTATATTTTTATATTCACGCTCTCATATTTCACATGCCTTAATTTTTTTTCCTTACATTATCTATATCTATGTCTATATCTATATTATACTACATAATTTGGGTCTTTCATCTCTTTGATCTGTCAACATATAATATATTGAGTAAATATATTTAAAAAAATGAAAAGTTATAGAAAATGAAATTATGAGAGTAGGAAATCTCACTTATATTTAACAATTTTTTTAAAAAAATATAGTGCATGTCAAATCCAATAGTTTAATAATATGATTTTGGGAGCAATGGTTAGAAGGTAACCGTAACAACTAGAATTGTTATATAGACATCTTTTGACATACTAGGAGTGTTCTAGTATGAGGAGAAATTCCAACTCTAATATAGCAAAATAGAAAATCTGGGGTCATTAGATTTCAAAGCAGATGAAAAGCAAAATTTTCTGACATCAAAGTCAAGTCTGCGTCAGAATTAATGCTTCTTCAACTCAAAAGTTTATTGAAATTATATGTCAAAAATAATGTTTACCGTGTACTCCAGCATGTTTTTGTATGGTCTTTCAACTTCACGGAGGACAAATGGTTTCCCGTTAATGTAAATAACAGGTTCTTCTCTCATATTATGCCACAGTACCGGGCGTCCCCCTTTTGAGTTGCCAATCCTACGAATGACAGATCGAATACCATCAATGGTTGGGTTTGCCACCCCATAAACTGGAAACCCAGGAACTTCTCTGAAATTAGGTGCCCCCTCTACTCTCTCGGGTAGACTAGGGTTTTGACAACCGGGACAGTGATCACTTTTTAGAACAGTTTGACTACCAAGAACTTCACCATTTCTCAAGGCAACAACCACACCCATCTCAGAAGGGCGGCCATCAGTAGATTCAGCTATCTTCTTAAGAGATGGATTCAATAGGGAATATCCAAGTGCACCCATTGGATCTCTCCGAAGCAACCTGCAATGCTCGAAAGTGGTAAGAAATAAATGTTATACATGTCAAATACCAACATTGATAAAATCAAGCAAGTTATCAAATCAGATCACAAACAGAAATCCAATTGGCATATAGTTGTCCACTTTATATAATGAAAAATTTTTAAGAAAATTATGATGATGTGGCTAGGTTCAATACTAATTAGGCTTAAACCGTACAGTAAACAAAATCTATATCTGACAGCTCAGGGCAATAGGGTAGAATAAAATCAACACATAATGTACAAATCAAATTTTTTTTTTTATGCGAGCCAACTTAACATGAGAGACAATTAAGAAGCTTCTTGACTTACCCAAGTATAATCGGAATTCAAAGTAGGGATCTTTAAAGAAGCTAATGGGAATCTGACAACCACAGTAGCTCATAGTAGACCTTATTGATTGATTAAATTTGAACCTAAAAGCAATATTAATACCAAGGATCCCTTCACTGCCTGAACCAAGATGCAGGGTTGGGTCCCCTGCCTAATGGAGGAAAAGTAAAAACAAAACATAGACTTTACACAATAATTAACATTCTTACCTGCGGATAATACTGTACAGTTCTGGCCTAGCTCTCATCCAGTCAGCAAAACTGCTGGGACTGACAAAATTAGAACGGAGTGCAGCCCTTTCTGAATGAATGTATACAGCAAAACATATTAAAAAGTAGTATCTCTCCAAGTACTCCACGAAAAAAGTAAGTGATGACTCCCTTTTCTTCTCATCCGGTTGTCGCAGAATGCTGTTGCGATAGGTGGCAATTGCTTCACGCAAATTCTGAAGTACAATCAGGTCAAAGATAAAATGAGGCATTTTAAGCTGAAATATAAAATCAAACCCTACAAATGCAAGGAAAAGAAAATCGTAGCATCGAAGAAGTACAAACAACCAACTTAGTAACACAGGATAAGAGTTGCATATAGGTACCTGCATTGAGGCACACTTATCAATAACTTTGTCCACTTGTCTTTTCCCCTCAACACCGCCCTGGAAGCATGTCATGTTATTAGGCCTAATAAAACTTGTGCTGTATCTTCCAAAAGAAACACAAAATTGATATTAAAACCTTACCTCTAATACCCGAATCAAGCTTCTTATGACTGCATATTCTCCCCTGCGAACTGCCTCCTCTGAATTAGGCATGTGGTCAGCAACATTACTGGCACACTGAGAAATTTTACCAACTGAATTGCTTCTAGGAATACCTATAAGGTATTATGATAATATTTTTGTTAAAAGGTCTTTCAACTGTTACATCCAATGATCAAAACTAAACAAAAAAAAAAAAGGAGCAAGAATAAATTAAAGTTAACAATTAAAGAAATTCAATAATGTTGAGCAATTGTCCAACTTTTGTTACAAGCAGTGTCCCCACCACAAATTAAAACAAGGCTTAACTAGTATATATAGTCCCACATTTTAAAAAAAATAAATAAATAAGCAAGCTCCTACGTATGTATGCATGTCTTGTAAGACAGGTGTATTTTAATGAGAACTGAAAGAAGCTCATAATTTAGGCCATCCGTCTATGATCCAATGAATGTATGGAGCTTCTCGCAAACACACTTTAGATCGATGCTCTAAGGGTAGATCCACTCATACATCCATACCCATACTTATATAAGCAACATCCTTATCATCTTATGGTCATTAGCTAGACTCAGGTCCTGTAACCTAGCAGTTATGGACAAAAATGCAACCTTTAGAGAAGAACTAACGAACTATATTTCCATATAAAAGAATTTCTTCAATAGCTGGCTGAATTATATTGCAAGAGCCCCCAAACAACAAGATCTCAAGAATGACTTAACATGACTTGAAAAATGAAAATTGCCACACAAATTGAAAGGAATATAGACGTGTTGTCTTGTGTTAACTAAATACTAGATAGCAAGATAGTGCATCTTTTAAAAAAATGAAAGAATTCTTATTTTCATTCAACAGCAAAATAAACAGCTTAACATCAATGGCAGAATATGCAAGATGTCACTTTCTAGCATTCAAATTTCTCTACAAAATAAATAAAATAGAATAAGCAATAAATTCAGATAAGTTTACTATAGGAAGAAAAAGGGAATACCTGAAGCTCCAATTCGGTTTAGGTAAATTAAAGTTGCAATGACCATTCCCGTTGTAGTTCGTCCACGCCCCATTTGACAATTAAAAATTATGTCTGTATTTACATCAACTTGAGAAATCTTATGAACCTAAATCACAATGAGAAGTGGCCAGGTGAAAACATAGGTTTCAGGAAACTGAGAATGAATTTTCTATGCTAACAACTGTTGTATTGTACCAAATAGAAGACTCTGGACAACTAAACATTATTCATAAGCAGTTTAGACCAGACAATAAAGAAGAAAATTTGACCACTCAACACTGACTTTACCAAAATACATTTCCAGAAAATGACATCAAACTTGGCAGACTATGACAGAAAAAGTGAAAGCAAGATAATTCATAATTTCCTTGCTAACAAAATTTGTGCAGAGGTCTTCACCGAAAGAAATTGTTAAAGCTCAGAAACCAAGAAAAAAAGAAATAGTTAAAGCTCACCAAAAAATCAAAATCCAGTTCTTTAGGCGCTTTTTCATCAGTTATAGGAACACGTTCATAATCAACAAGGTATCCCTCTGCTTGCAATTCCTCATACACCTATAGCAAATAAAACAACTTTGACGCATATTTTATCAGAAAATTGAGAGAGTTAGCATCACACTCCCATTGTAAATAAAATTTTCCTGTACCTCAAGTGGTGTTTTCACTGAATTACATGACACTGGTTCCCACTGGTCCACCATCTGACCATCTGGCAGTTCATCAGTCACAAGGATCTTATTCCCATATCTGTTAGATTAATGTGCAGATAAGATTTGTTATCGTGCAATGCAGGATTCTATTATAGTAAAGAGGGTATTGATTGCATGTGACAGATAAGATGGAACCATAAAAGTACCTTGCTGCTTCCATCAGGATATCTTCTTTCAATCGAGCTTCCATTTGTTCGACCCTTTCCCTATTAATTCCCTGATTAAGTACAAGATGCCACAATAGTAAAAAGCCAAAATATATTAGCTATAACTTCAGCATGCTCAATTCAACTAAAAAACTTTAATCTCAAGATATTCACAATGAACATACTGTATACTCAAGGTTGGAAAATGGTCTTTCCACATCACGCAAAACAAACGGACGTCCATTGATGTACACAACCTGATTTCAACAAGGGAATAATGAAGTGGAAATTTATAAAAGATCATTTGGAGAATATTACAAGAAAAATAGTCATCAGAAGTTAAAATAAGATTTCAGGGTGTCAAGTATCAACCAAAAAATGATTCCATAAGACATAGCCTCATATACTGATTATCAACTAGAGCATTTCACTGCATTCCAGTTATTTCACGTTTACACTGAAAAAGATCTGAGCACAAAAAACATCTAGCTTGTATATGTTTAATACACAATATTTAAAGCTGAAATTCACAGAATGACAGGGCAATGATACAAAAGGTCATCATAGACTCATTGGTGGGAGAAGATACGGTATTCATAAAAACACTACTAAATCATATTTGTAAGCTAAGGAACTGTTATGGTCACTAGAAAAGAAATATACTGGTTCCTCACGAAGGTTAATCCAAAGAACTTGTGCTCTTTTCCCTTCTTTTTGAGCACCAATATGCTTGAGAACATTTCGGATTCCATCAGATGTTGGGATTGCAACACCATGAACATGTAATGAGTCAGCCTGCCAACAGTAATCATTAAAACAAACAAAAAAGACAGTAAACACAAAAAGGTAAGGAAATGCAATGCAATATAAGTAAGACAATGTAAAGCAGTAATTCATAGGTTCAGGAGCGCCAATGACATATAAACCCCACAAAGGATATGGTGCTTCTTTAGGAGGTATTTCGAAAGCCTAGAAGATGCTATAAACTCCATTTACAATGCCGTTCAAAATAGGGTACCAAATGACTTTAAAAGAGAGGTGAAGAGTAGAAGACAAGTCTGAAACAAGCCAAAAGCAGATGAGATAGTGTCTAATTAAATTTCATACCATAAACAAATGTTTAATTGCAGTCCCAGTAACTTTCAAAAACTAAACCCAAAGGCACTATTGAGTGATGACTCCAGTTGAGACCAATCCAAAAATATGCAACAAGCAGCAAAACCAATACCCAGGGAAAAAAAAAAAAAAAAAAAGGAAAGAGAAAATAATATTAAGACCTGACGATAGTTGGGAGCGCCTTCGATCTGAGGAGACAAGCGTTTATTCTGGCAACCAGGGAAATGGTCGCTCTTCAGAATGGTCTTCTTTCCTAGCACCGATCCTCCTCTCAACTTCATCACTTGCTCCGGCTCTTTGGCTATCGACATCTTCTCCTTTTCAGAACTTGCACTACTCTTGACTCCACCAGTACTCACTCACAAACACAAATAACAGAACACAAACAGGCACACTCGTATTCACCTCGATTCGAATTGTGCCTCTCTCTTCTACAATTTACCTTGGTGTGTGACCCATGAGCTAATATTTATAAGCTTAAAACAACGGTAATGCAGAATGCGAGGACAAATTATCCCTTCCAAATATACAAGAGTTATGATTGAGGTGTCTCGGAAAGAAACTTGACGAGGCAGAAAGAAAATCTGAGAAATAAACAAAGATGACTTCTTATCACTTCACACCAACGTATGGTGATTATCAGTTGTCAACTTCGCACAAATTTAGAATTAGCAGGATAATTCCCTTCTTTTGCCTTTATAGATTTTCCAGGAAAACTCTGATTGATGCTTATATTTTACGGACAAGAGAACAAAGAAATTATTTTTATGCGCGAGCAGATTGGTAATATTCGAATCTTTAATCGGTTTATAAAAATGAGTTCGCACACTTTTTTTAATTAGATTGCCCTAAGTTCGGAGCGCGTAACGCTGTGAATATTCTTCCTGCCACGGTAGCTGTGTGCGAAAGATGCCCAACCGCCCATCAACAGTCGCCACCTATCCTTAGCTTATAGGAGGATTATCCTTCTTACACGGTTCGGTCCCAAAGAGAATGCTCACCACAAAAAATAGATAGGAATAAACAAATAATTCATTTAATTTTTATTACTTGAGAAATTTTTACATTCACTACATGTGTCATATTATTTTTATATTAAAAATTAATATGAATCTAAATTAATATAAAAAAATATAACTAATATTATTAGATAATGTACAAATAATGTTACATATAATGCATGAAAGAATTTTTCTGCTCGCAGAGGGCAAGGAAGAAAAAGGAGGCAGTAAAAACTGAAAGAGACTCAGTGGACTGAAGATGGTAGAGAAAAACAAAACAGACAAAAGGAGGAAAAACAAACGTGCAAGATATGACACTTGGATTGGTGAAACTAGGACGTGAGTGTATTGATTGGTCACTTTCTGGGGCCCAAACAAAAGTCAAAAGTGGTGATGCCAAGATTACCACAAAAAATATTTTATGGATTGGTACACAAAGCTTAAATTATTATTTTTCAAATATGTATATATTATAAATATTTTTGAATAACTTATATTTTTCTTTTTTTAAGAGATATCTAAATTATTAGAACGCTTTATTATTATATTTTAAATAATTATATATCTTTTTCTAAAATTAAAAGTCTTATCATACTAATAGTTTTGTTTAATAACGTGTATCTAATTGATATAAAATATTTATTTTTTAAAACTTTAAAATAAATTAAATTTATGATTTTTTATACAAACTAAATAGTATTAAAATCAAAATATTACAAATATATGTTTTAAAATTTATTTTTAGCATCAAATAAATAAGAGGAAAATTCTATTTTAGTTTTTAACAAATATGATAATTTTTAATTTGATTCTTTACATATTATTTTTGTTAATTTAATCACTCAAAAATAAAAATTTTTTTAATGTTATCCTTCTATTAAAAATTTGTATATAATTTTTTACTTAATACAATATTGAAGTGTAATTTAATTAATGACATAGTTATCTCATATATCATACATTAATCTATATAATATAAAATATCGAAATATAAATTAAAAGTTTTTATTTGTATATATACATGAAAATTTTTGACTAATTATTTATTTGACAAAAATTTGAAACTTGTAGTTGATTTGGATAATTGTATACATGTATTTTTTTAATATGATGTTAATTATCTATTACGTATAACTTTTATGTTAGAAAAAAAATTTAATCAATATTTTGTTATGTAAGATGTTAATATATAAATATAATTTAAATAAAAAAAATAATATTAAAAATATTTTTATTTTTGAAAAATTAAATTAATAAAAATAATTTATAAATAATTAAATTAAATATTATTAGGATCAAGTTAAGTTTTTTTCTCAATAAATAACACTATAGTAAAACTTAAAAAACATTTTTTTATAATAATATTTTTTAATAAATTATTAATTTAAATAAATTGGTGTATATCTTTAACAAATAAGTGTGAAATGTTAATTCTATGCCACCCAAATTAATGTATATCTTTAAAATCATTATCATTCTGTAGCTTACGAAATTAATATTTTCAAACAAATTATTAAAAGAATATCACAAACAAAAAAAATAGAAATACTTTCACTTTCTCTTTCACTCTTACAAGATGCGACATGCGATGTTAATTCTTCTATCTATGCCGCCCAAGTCAACGTTCATATCTTGGACGGACTCTGGATTTACATTATTGGAGGAATCTCTTCAAATATATCAAATATCCCACGTTTTCCCATAGGAACCTTAAAGTTGAAGTCTCACATTCAATTTTAGCATCATCATAAACAGAATTAACAACGCATCACGATGCATTCGAACTTCGAAGTGTTATGCTAATTACAGCGGTTATTCTTACAGTCCTTCAATATCATAATTTAGATAATTTTGCTTAAGTTCTCCCTAAAATAATGGTACAGCATCTAGTGCAGATCATTTTTATTTAAATAATACTAATACACGAGGAGGGTCAAATTCGAGAAATGCGTTTCTTTACTTAAATTCCCACCCTCCGAACCACGAGTTAGTCTCACGTGGCATTTAGTGCAGGGCGTTTAATTCAGAATCTGCATTCAGAATGAAGCAGCAGCTGCAGCATCAGCGTCCGCATCTGCTAACTCTACTGCGAGATTTTTGGTAGAAGGCAAACCAGCAACTACTTCTTCTTCAATACCACATTCGTTAGTCCCTCTTCTGATCATGAAGTAACCATCCTAACATTTCAGATTATATTAGATTAGATCATTAGTAGAAGATATTTAGCTATAAGAAATTCAAACAGAGGAATGACTGATAAAACATACGTCACCCCAACTTCTATTCCACTGATTTGCCAGAAGCTGAACAGTGAAAAGTACACAAATCAATGTAAAAGTATATACATATATGAAGCTAAAAAAAAAACAAAGAAAGCAACTGAAGGTCAAAAATCAAGAACTTATCAATTTACCCAATAGTTCTCTCCATCATCAGTGGTTCCCCACCCAATTAGCTTTACAGCATGGCCTCCCATTACGTAACCCGTGATGTGTTTGTAAACTCCTGATTTGTAGTGAGCAAAATCCTGTGGAAAGGTCAAACGAGAGAAGGGTATTAACATTTTATAAATTAAAAAGAGAAACATGCATTCGTACTACTCCACACACAAGAAAACAAGAAGGTGCAATATTAATGAAAACATTTCATTTGATGCCCTGAAATGACATGCAAAAATTGTGGAGAATGGTTCCCAATATTTTTGTTAATTGAAATGTCACCGGAAAACAAGAATAAGAAGCGGGGGCAATTCTCAGAGCTTAAAAAGGCAGGATGCATATATTATTCAGAGAAAGTATACGTCTTGCTTACATGACGTGGACGTAAAAGTAACCACGAAAGTTGCCCATATCAGCCTTTTACATCCTATAAGAGACCCAAGCCAAAAAAAAAAAAACTGACTCTAACTTTCGTGCTTTCTCTAAAAATAATTCAACGACTAAGGTTCTGCTGTAGTTGCTTTAAATGTTGGATTGTGACCCATCGAGCACATAGTAAGACTAGGTTATATCGTAAAGTCTTCTTATTCTTTAAGTATTGGATTATGTCCAAACTTAAAGGAGATTAACTTAACTTACCAGTTAACAGATGTTTTTATTACCAAAACCAAACCTTTTGCGACTATTGTCCACTATTGGACATCTAATGACTCTTCTTTACTTGAAAACCATCAATACTTAATCATTAATTTAGTAGTACTAAAATCAACATCAGCAACAAGCTCGTATCTGCAGCAATATTAGCCTTATCAGAGAAAACAAGGATTTCCATGTATTTGCAGGTTTAAAGAGCAGCAAACACTGTGACAGGCAAGCCAAAATAAGCATTCTAAATTTTTTTCTTAAAAAAAAATCCATTAAGACTTAAAAAGCCTATCACAAGGACAGAACCCAACCCAAGTGAAAGGAATAAATAAAAAGCACTAGATGGAGCATATATAACACTGACCGGAAATGTGTGAAGAGAGATTACCTATCTATTGATGCATGACTCAAGGAAAGGAACAACGTTTTTAAGAACAAAAGACTTGTGATTAAGTGCCGATGACCCAAAAATTGTGCATAAAGTAAAGAAACAGAAGTGGAAAGTGAGCAATAGCCGCTAGGAAATTAGAGAAGAGAAGCACAACTGAATTAATGAACACAAACACATAACATTACTCAACATCTACTTATTAGTTTTGAATGAAAACTTAAATACTAGCAATTTCCTCACTTATATCCACCTTGAATATTCCTGGTTGTATATCTCACTATCACTTCTTCAGTTTCAGTTATCTCATCTTTATCCCTTTCTCCTCTTCAATTATTCCTAATAGTACTCTTAAAATTCCCAACCATCATTGTCAATTTTGGCATTGCTACCTTGGAATGAATATCCTCATTTCATATCCCACGGTTCCTAGCGTACAACATAGACATCCACACATTTTGATTCTTGCGATCACAATCCCAACGTTCCATATGACAGGACAAGGTCCTTTGAGATAACAAAATAAACTCCACCTTCTTCAACAATCTATAGTTAGACACTTTCTAAATCATTAACCTAACCCTGGGGCAGTGCCTCTAACCCCTAAATGTCCTTTTCCATATTTCCCATACAGCTTTATCAAACCATTCTTCATTTTCCATCTTTCAACAATACTTCATATATAAGGTATTAATATGAACTAGAAAGGGTGCTATTCTCTTTTATGGAAGATACTCTACAATCTTATCATGTGCTTTTCCAAACCACCACTCTTTCTTACACTCTTGTAAGTTTTACTTTGATTCTTTGGTAGCTGAATAAGCACTCTTTCATATAGTGTAAAGTAACTTAGAAAGCATTCTTATTATGATAACCTCACAAGCTTTTTAAGTATCTTAAAGTGCACATTTTACTTGACTTGATAATCATAAAAAAACCATCAATATTTAAAAAAAAAAAAAGATTTTTTTTTAAGTAGATGCTTCTCCCTGAATTCTAATTATATACACGTCCAGTAAAATAAGAAAATCAAAGTTTATAAAATAAGTTCAAGTAAGTTGCAGCACACTCAAAAATAAAAGAATGATTAAGCTTTCACATACCTCATAAACCGTGAAGGAGACCTCAACTGGCCCATTCTTATAAACTTCTGCCATGATATCATGGGGATCAGCGTTGACCCTATATGCACTAACACTATAGTGTTTTGACTCCCTCCAAAGCTGGTTACCATTGACACACTTTCTAACGCAAGTGGGAGTTGGATATAATGGCTCACAACCAGGGTGAGAACAACCAATCTCATCAAAGTATGGGTCACACTGCCAAATTTAAACATGTCTGATTGTAACAGAGTGCAAAAACAGGAATACAAGGCCAAATTGGGCAAGAAAAGTTTTCTACAAAACGTTAGCCTCAATAAGAAGGAAGATGAGATCCAAGTGAGATGAATCCTACGGTTTTCATTCATAATATTTTTAAATAAATTCGTGCCAAGAGGGACTATAAAGGCAAAAACTTGTTACCTCTTCAGTGACAACACCATTGTGGACAAAGTATTGCCATGCATTGAGGGTATAACCCCCATTACAGCCAGATCCACACAAAAATCCACAGCATGCGAGGAGGTCATTAACAGAGAGTGATACATTCTGCCAAATGAACGTACAGGCTATCAATTTCTCTTTCAAGCCCCTCATCTCGGTACAAGGAGAGAGGAAGTATACAACAGATTTGAGGAGAATCATAAACAGACAGATGCATAATAAGCAAATTAAAGTTCAATGTTTTCTTTAGTAAGTTTTAGTTACCAAGCCAAAATGAATGCAAAAACGGTCTGATAATGCTTCAACAGCGCCAAATGCCCAACAAGAACCACAGTGACCCTGAATGATCAGCATACAGATCTGATAAGAATTTTTTGAACCTTTAATATGTGAAAAGCTGTTACTGCAAGAAAAGTAGATACATACCTGATCTTTAATTAGCAAATTATTTTGCCATTCCAAGTGTTTATCAAGAAGAAGAAGAGTCAATGGTTTCTTCCATATGAGTCAGTTAGTTAGGAAAAACAAGGAGGAGGAGCAAGTAGGTAACCTAGAATTCTTCCAATTGTGCTACACTGCCACCAAGCTGTTCTAGCATCAAACTTATTTGGCAATTTTAATGATCTTGGATGAGTTTTCACAGAAGTACTTCTCAGTTCCTTTTTAGGTGTTTGCTTGACTCCTAGAAGGCGCTTAAATTGTCCAACCTGTGCATCAAAACCACAATCTTGGAATCTCAGAGCACAATATATAATTTAAACATGTGAATGTAAAAGTACATGAGACGATAAAAAAAAAATAAGGAAGTAGTAGTGCAGATTAAGGGCTAAGTGACTAACTGTGTAATTAGAGAAACGAGGACTCATGACAGCTTCCCATCCTGCCTTTGGGTTTCCATTAATCTGTTTAACAATAGACTCCTGCATGGCGATGTTTAACAATTCAACAATTGGCTTGAATAAAAAATTCGAATATACATATTGCAATTTGAATGTAGAACTATAACAAAGTGATAAAATTCAAGGCTATCATACTGCACGCTCTTCTCTCTCTTGATTATAATGGTAACAATATCGCACTTCAACAAATAATCCTAGTATCACAAACACAGAACAAAAGTGAATCTATAAGTGCATGGGATGATATCACCTGAAGAATTTGAGAATTAAGCTTGAGACTAGGAAGTTGGTCTGTTTCTGCCTCAATAATCTGTCGCCAAATAAAATATCTGTTAAGAAAACGATTTCAAATCTTAACCTGAAAAAATAACAATAAATAAAGCTTCAATGTGAGATAAATTGCTATGAAGGATATTTATGGTATCTGCGCTTTTATCTTCTGAAAATGAAGTATTGAGTGTTAATTCAATTACGCACGCAAAAAGCCCAATGACCACAAACAAAGTAGATAAAGCTCCGTTGGGTCAAATTTAACATCTCTCTTTCCACTCTTCCAAATATCACAATAAAACTGTTCGACTAAGAAAATACATGGAGCAGTTCCTCTAGATCTCTTCCACGTATAAACATGGCCACCATACACCGAATTCGCAGAGCACGGAACATTTTCAACTCAAAAACCCAAAAGAATAAATAATCAAATAAACTCGAATTAAGAACATTGAAAACCATTCCAAATAAACAACAAAAAAACAACGGAAAGCTTAATCTCTCCAACTAAGCAACTAATAAGAACTAGACACAAGGAGAAAGCAAAACCGCAGAAGTTCTTTATAATAGCAGACAATGATAATAAGATATATATTACAATTAGAAACGAAGATGTGAAAAATATACCTGCAAAGAATAAGTGGAGAAAGTTAAAAACAAAGTAAACAAAGTAATCAGAGGCAGCAGAGTTGAAGCCAGCAGAGTTGAAGCCATTTCCTGCCTCTCCTTCGTGATCAATATCAAGAGTCCAAAGGCTTTGAGCAAATGATTATAGATATACTAACTCAATCATGACTTGTCACGCCAATTGGGTTAGAATGCGCGAAAGGGACAGGCCAGGAAAATTAATTTCTTACAAACATTAAATACTAAAAGTAAATAAGTAAAAGTTTTGCTAATTAATCTCTTTCTATTGATTAATAAAATATTTAATGACTTATAAATTATAAAAAAATAAAAAATATTAATATTAAAAAAATTCACCAACTAATTAAATAAAATATCCACTAACACTCTAAAATAGTGATCAACCAAAAACAATAAATAACGGGGAAATGGGACTAAAGCTAAAACCTAAAGGCTTGGTGATGGTGTTGGTGTGCGTGGACTGGAACAGTACGTGATACGTCGGTACTCGTATGCCGTGTGATTTTGTATAATTAAATTGCAACACTTTGAATTTTCCTTTTCTTCCTTTGGATTTTTCTCGCTTGATTTCTTAATTCATGTGCTCGATTGGATGCTTTTCTGATGAAGTATGAGCCCCCTGCGTCATCCACACAGTTCCCAGAGAAAATTGAATCCTATCTTATGTCAGCGTTTTGTTTATAAATCCTATACTTAGATTTCTCTTTTTTTTTTTTTAATTTATGTAAAATATTATTTGATCGCATACATAGATATTGAAATAATATAATAACAAAAATAGTATCATTCTAATTTAAAAATAAATCTTGATAATCATATCCTTCAAAGCACCAAATAGAAAATATTTAATTGATTAATAAAATATTTAATAAACATAAATAAAAAAATTTTAATTGTTTTGAAGAGGAGATTTTTTGTTATGATTTGGAAACAATTATCTTGTGGTAAAAATTCAAATAGGGAAAATTATATAAATAATTATCAAAATAACTCAAAATTGAAATATTATTTGCTTAAACGATTTCATTTTGAGATAATGTGTTACTTAGATAAGTTTCAATTATAAATTAATAGTTCTATAGCCCTTTCATGTATTAATTAGAACAAATTTGACTAATATAATAAGAGTTTTATTAACGAGTTTCTTTAAAATATTAATTAATTTTTTTATTTAATTGATTGATAAGATTTTTAAATAATAAAAATTATTATTTTTATCAATTCTTTATATATTTTGAGTTATTAAATATTTTATTAACTAATAAAATTTTTTTAATTAGTATCATAAAGATATTAGTTAACAAAACTCATATAATAATTGTTTTGATTTGAAAAAAATAGAAATTAAAATTTGAGATTATTATGTGATGCTTTACGTTGACATATAGTTAAAAGAAAAAGATAAAAATATAATGTATTATGTAATAATTAGATACCTTCTAAATATTTTAATTTAAATTTATATACAATGTTTTCAAATTTTATAATAATTTAAATGACTCAAATGGTACATTTTAAAATTTGTATATCAAAATTATAATTAAATTAATGCTTGATAGTGTTGAAAAAGAATCATCTAAAATATTTTACAAGATAAAATTTTTAAAATAAATAAATAAAATAAATAAAAGACTACGTTATCAGATATGGTCAGCGGCACATGAAAATGTCATAAACAGACAAAGATTTGGAGATTAAATTTATACATTTGGGAACACCAACCAAGTCTTCCAGTCTAGAATGTCTCTGTGGCCATGGGCTGCATATTTGATAACGTGGATCCTAAATGATAAGAGGGCTCGAATTAACCCACCTAGCTCACAGCTTGGAGAAGCCCAAAGCCCAATCCATGAAATGCGTTCAAACGACGCGACCCGCGTCCGCGTATTTGCTTTTTCCAAATTCCACGCACCCCACCTGCTCGGTTCACTACATTACATTTACACCAAAGCCATAAAATGCTTGTCCGATGAAAATAGTTGTTACATTACCCGATAAAAGATTAAGAATTTTATTACAGAAAGAAAAGGCGAAAACAAAAAAAAAAAGAAAACGAAGGGGCGTTTCGGAATTCGGAGCAATACAAAAAAATACTAGCACAAGGCGATTGAATCGCCACAGAAGCTCACGGACACTACGACTTTGAATTGAACTCATGTCTTAAATTTCTGAAATCTTGAACCTGTCTGATTATTTCGTCGCTTCAAATCCTTTACCGCGGAGCGAGGTTTAACCAAGCGTTCACACACGTCTGGTCACTGGGAAAATAAAAGCGAAGAGAGGAAAAGGACATGATTGGTGACGGGGGAAGAAATTTTTAACTTAAGTTATTGATGTGCGTTCATCTTCAGTGAACGCACATTTCTCAAATCTTTATGGAAGATTTGAATTTCGGGAAGATTTGAACTAAATCTGCTTGGTCGAGTCAGATCTTTACGACTTCTGCGAGGAATTTCCTTCTTCATCGCTTCTTAGTAGTTTCAAATATACTCGGCTAATAAAAGTGAACAAGATGCTGCGTTTGAAAGCATTCCGGCCGACCAATGATAAAATCGTTAAGATCCAACTGCATCCGACGCATCCATGGATGGTCACAGCCGATGCATCAGATCGGGTCTCTGTTTGGAACTGGGAACATCGCCAGGTACAATGTTGTATTGCATATGTTCAGTTTTGCCTAAAATCTGTATAACTCCTTTTCATGTCTTGTTCGTATTTGACTCTGCTATTCCGCCCTTTCTTATTCTGTTTTAATCAAACCCTCCCTTTAGGTGATATACGAGCTAAAAGCTGGTGGAGTTGATGAACGGCGTTTGGTTGGTGCCAAGTTGGAGAAGCTAGCAGAGGGAGAGACAGGTACAACACTTTTGGTGTAACTTGAACTGTACCACTGAATGTATTGGCTGCTTTCATATATTTGTTTTAATGTAGAACTGCATTTGATGAATATGAGAGCGTACATCTCATTGTCGGTAAACTGCACTGGTCTACTGGTCCTGCCTAACCATAGATGTCAGATTGGGCAGCCTCGCAGCCATTACTTCCCCTAGTTATCGTAAATTAGAAGCCGACATCTTAGTCTAAGTTCGTTCCTTTTTTCCGGCACTAACAACTTGTTCATTTCTTAGCTCTCTGGTCCAAACTTTAACAAGTTCCAAAATGAATTTCTTTAATGTGTTGAGTTATAGTTAACTCGTATATCAGATGTCACTATAAGATCCTAAATTTTGAGGTATCAACTGAGTTTTCTTGGTTGCCAAATTCTATTGTTCTCAATAGTGTAATATCTTCAATCAGTCAATCAGATACATTTGCCTCATGAGCATGTCCGCTATAATAATCAAAAATTTCCGGCATATCTACCTTTTGGCTTATTTTGTCTACAGTGCAACATCTGTGAGAGTTTTATACTATGATGGCTAGAATTGCTTGAATTTCTCTTAATTTCACTACTTAGTTTTGCAACATATATCTATCTAGTGTTATTGAATTTATTACTAATTGGTTATAGATCTTGGAAATTGTAATGTGTTAATATCACTTTATGCAAGCAAACTGTCATTCAAACTGCTCTGGTAACATATTATATTGGTATCTTATTCTTGGTAGATTCCAAAGGGAAACCCACAGAAGCCATTCGTGGAGGGAGGTAATATACCCTTACTTTATGTTGTTAGTATCCTTTTCTGGCTTTTGTTATGTTTCATTTATTTATCATGATTCTACCCTTGCCTTAAAGTGTTATGCAGGTGAATTTTTATGATGATGATGTACGCTACTGGCAACTTTGGCACAATCGCTTTGCAGCTGCAGAGGCTCCATCATCTGTACATCATCTCACATCAACTTTTAGTTCTCCCGCCCCATCAACAAAAGGAAGGCACTTTCTTGTCATATGTTGTTTGAACAAAGCTATATTTTTGGACTTGGTGACAATGCGCGGCCGTGATGTACCAAAGCAGGAGCTTGATAACAAGTCTCTCCTCTGGTAAATCATTATTACAGTGATAATTTTTGTTGTCACTGATCTCAAAATTGTTTCACACAATCTATTTAAGACTGTATGTTAATTACCTGATAGTCACCTGGACTTTTGTGGCTAGGCCTATTCAGATAATTGTTTTTCTAGTTTCTTTCACTGGTAGACACCCATCAGTACATATATATATACACACAATGGAGGGATGGGAATTTGCATATTTAAGTTGCTGAACTTTTAATCTAGATTTCACTCTAGGCAATCATTTGTTTACCTCCTACATTGCTGCTGTTCTAATTATTTTTGGACAAATCAAATTCTTGGTGGTGGTTTGAAAGTCATCCTCCTATTTTTCACTTGAATATATTGAACTTCAGCTTTATCCTTCATCCTGATGAATAAATTTCAGCATCACATATAATTATTTCTTTATGCTGCATATATCATAATTTTATATTCCAATTATATATAAGTTACCAAGCACATATAAGGTTGTTTGTTATTTTGAAATTTTCTTTTGCAATTGTTGTGTATACTTTTATCCTATTCACTCTTATTTGCGGTGGCAGCATGGAGTTCCTTTATAGATCTGGTGGAGGTGATGGCCCTCTTGTTGCTTTTGGTGGATCTGATGGCGTCATTAGGGTTCTCTCAATGATGACCTGGAAGGTGGATGCATAAGAACTCGACCCCCCCGCCCCCCCAAACTCCTTTTTTTTTTTTCAATTTTTATATTGAAGGTTAAATATGATGCTTTTGTTCCTTACAGCTTGTGCGAAGATACACTGGAGGCCACAAGGGATCAATCTCTTGCTTGATGTCCTTCATGGCTGCTTCTGGTGAGGTAAATATTGATTTCCCATGGAATTAAGTCATGCTAGTTTATGTTGATTATTATATTTTAATGGCTTTATTGTTATAAACCTGTTGCAATTATCATCTATGCTTTGGTGAATTCAGATTTTATGTATCGACTTGTCATTGTTTATTTTGTCAAAGCTTGATCTTATAATAAAATTATATGTGGGCCTACACTTAATAGATTAAACTTCTAGGTTGAAGTGGTCCTTGACATGGTAGTAGAGCTTCCGTCACTAAGTGGTCAGAAGTTCAGCTGCCCTATTCTCTTAGACTTGTGCTTTATCCACATCTCAAAGCACAAAAGGGCTTTTGCATCAGCAGAGGCGTTAATGTTTCTAATAAAACTATTAATATGCTTTCACTTATCGGCTCTAGCTCACAAATTGAAGTGGTCCTTGAGACTTGAAAATTTAGCATTTAATTCTATTCTCTCTTGGCATTGACAGTTGAGACTACTTTTCTTGGAACATAGTACAAAATGTTATTGGTTTTTCTGATTAAAGAATTATGCATTACAAAAGGAGTACAATGCAGGACAGGAGTATTAAAAGGGCACCAAAATGGATGAGGAAGCTACAAATAAGGAGAAACATTAGGTCAAGAGAATAATTTTCTTCCTTTGCGTATCATATGAGGAAACTCTTTTAAGAAATACATGGCCTGAACACAAAGAGGCTAAGAAAACAAGGCTTTCCTGCAAAATATTGAGAATAAGAGATCTCTAGCTATAGATTATTACATTTTGCTTCAACCAAATGGATTCTGCTCCAAAAGAGGACAACTTTGAAGCACCTTATTCTCCTATCTACTCCCAAAACCTCGAAAATGGATAGAAAATTCCCATAAGTTAGGTGTACATATTCAGTGTTCTCCAAATAGCCCAAATAAATTACTCTGCAACAGCCAATCTATCTGACAATTTGAGAAGAGATGATTTAGTTTGAGTTTTTACACACTAGTAACAAATCATTAACCTTTTTTTTGTGTTAAATCAGAAACAGAAAAAAAAAAAAGAATTTCAATTAAACGATCCTGAATGGTCCATAAAATTAATGTTTCTAGAAAATGCCAGCAGACCAAAGACCTGAGATTATTGGCAACTTCTTGTTTATATTGTGATTGTAGACTTCAAGACAAAGGCTTTGAGGTGGCTGGTTCTGCAATATGCTAATGGATTATTGGATGTTACTTCCACCTACTTGTGAACAACTCTTTTATAAGCCTGTTCTAATTTGTTTCTATTATGTATGTCTAATTGTACACTAACGCATGTAATAGTCCCAACTCCAAAGATCATATGTAGAAACACGTATTTTTACACTAGCAGTATGTTCAACAGGAGAGTCTACTGGCAAACTATTATTCCTGATAAAACCTGTTGACTATATTTGCAGGTTTTGCTTGCCTGTGTACATACATATATGTTGCTTTTGTACTTACTTTCATTTTCTATTGTTATGTTTGACTATTAGGCTCTTCTGGTTTCGGGTGCTAGTGATGGATTGCTCGTACTATGGAGTGCAGACCATATACAAGATTCACGAGAACTTGTTCCGAAGCTAAGTTTAAAAGTATCATTATTTACCTTTGGCAATGCTCCATTTCTTTTCGCAATACTTGGTTAAATATGTATCTAACTGTTGCATAGTATGGCTACCCAACAGGAATATTGTTATCATTAGTAGTGGCTTCTTTGGCATTAAAAAAAAAAAATTAAAAGAATTTATGAAGACAAAGAAGGGAAGTACACAAAGGACAACAAGAGATCCTCTCGTTGACATTGTTATTTCCTCTCTGGCTATGATTGTGTAGATAATTGGATATTTGGTTGACTTTAATATTGATATCAGATGCACAACATGATGCTTTATTTATTCTTATTTTTTATCAAAACTTAAAACCCAGTTACAAGATCCACTGTAGCCAAAGCAAGAACAGGCTAAATGCAGATTTTTTCCTTTGGTTGCTTTCACCTTGTTTTTCTTTTTATTTTTAACCCAATTAAACTTTTCTGTATGTTTGTACTAATGGTATATGGGCAATTTATTGGTTTATGAAAAAACTTGATGCATCTAGGCACATGATGGTGGAGTTGTGGGAGTTGAGCTCTCTAGGGTGATTGGAGGTGCTCCTCAGCTTATTACAATTGGTGCAGACAAGACATTAGCTATATGGGACACGGTCTCCTTTAAGGTGTGGTATTGGTCTTAACACTTGAAAATATTTAAATCTATTAAAATATTTGTAGAGACTAGAAAGATCTGGCATTGTATTGTTTAAATTTATTCTTGTCTGCTTTTACTTCTCAGGAACTACGACGTATAAAGCCAGTTCCAAAGTTGGCTTGCCACAGTGTGGCATCTTGGTGCCACCCTCGAGCTCCAAACCTTGATATTCTTACTTGTGTAAAAGACTCACATATATGGTATGTGTTAACTCTCCTGTGGCTGGGTTTAAGTTTCCAAATTGTTAGTCAATTGTGTTTTTGCTAAATAATTCTTCTGTAGTTAGAGTGTTAGACTACTTTGTAGGGATTGATTAACTGTAGCCCAAATATATTGATGTTACATTTGAAGAAATTCTTTTTTGAACTATTGTCAGGGCAATTGAACATCCCACTTATTCTGCTCTTACAAGACCATTGTGTGAATTAACCTCTGTTATTCCTCCTCAAGCTCTTGCACCTAATAAGAAGCTCAGGGTATGTGACTGTTTAGAATTTCTTCTTAATCTCTAGCTTGTCTATCATGTCTTTTTGTGCTCCACTGCTCATATAACTTTTTGCTGAAGCAATGCAAACAAGAATGATATGAATAGAGTTTAGTGCATCTAAATAGTCAAAGAATAATCATTTTGAAGAGAGGAGAGGGTACTTCAATTAAAGAGTAACATTGTCTTTGGAGACATTTTGTCCAATATTGCCATGAAATACTATTTGTCATTGAATATAACATTTTCATCAAAGGACAAAGCAGCTGTATTTTCTGTAAATCTCAATATTTGTAGTAAGTATTTATCACAGAACATCTTTTTGGAAGACACCAAAGTTTTCAATAGTTCTTTCAAATATGCATCGTCTCTACACTTTCTTTGTGGTTTTGCTATGCAAGTAAAGGATAAGTTTCCCAACAGTATATAGGGAATTAGTTGAAATTTGTTACATATGGTATGCAGAGTATAGAAATTATATTTTCATGGAGATAGTAAAAAAAAACTTTTCAATATATATTTCTTTTTTCATCCATTTGTTGATAAAAACCTGGTTCAAAAGTGTTTGTCATACCACTGATTTTGTGTTGCAGGTGTATTGTATGGTTGCTCATACTCTGCAGCCACATCTTGTTGCTACTGGAACCAATATTGGTGTTATAGTCTGTGAGTTTGATGCTAGATCTCTTCCAGCTGTAGCTCCCTTGCCAACACCATTAGATAGCCGGGAGCATTCTGCTGTATATGTAGTTGAAAGGGAACTAAAGCTACTAAGTTTTCAGTTAAACAATGCAGCAAATCCATCTCTTGGAAATAACAGTGCCTTGTCAGAAACAGGAAGATCTAGGGGCGATTTTTTGGAACCATTACCTATCAAGCAAGGGAAGAAACAAATTAATACGCCCGTTCCACATGATTCATATTCGGTTCTTTCTGTGAGCAGTTCAGGAAAGTAAGTTGCCTGACATTTGCCTCAGCTTTATATATGTTACTTTTTTTTTTTCCAGTGGCAACTCTGTGACTCAAAAGGAACTAAACCCTTTTTTTCAAATAATTTTTAATAAATTTTGTTTTTCACCAAGGAATGTACAAAGAATAAAACTCAATTTCTGTCTTCTGCATATAAGAGCCATAAGAGCTTGATAGAACCCAGAACACAACAGCCAAAAGAAAAGAGATCATGCTGAATAGATACTAGTATTCCTTCCTTAAGGCTAATAGCTCCTCCTTAAGGGTATGCAAAACATATATAGGAAATTAACACACCAGAAAGTATTCAACACAGAGCATACTCAGAACAGCCAAGCACAAAGAAGAAAAGAAAATAAAATAGACTCTAGCTTTTGAGAGGCTAGTACTCTCCCAAACTCTCTCCAAAACCTTGCCTCCCCCTCTCCCCTCTGCCCAGCCACAAAATACCTTTTCCTCAAATCCCCCGGGCCCCACCTGCACACACACCTGCTCAATTAGTTAGGAATATTCTCTCTCTCTCTTCTGCCACATCATTCCCTTTATTCCTGTTAGAATAAACCTTCACAGTAGCTGTTGAGCCTCCTTTTTTGTGACCTTCCTTTCTCTTGTAATACTTTTGAACTTGGAGTTTATCAGAGCTTCATCATATTTAGTACCTTGCCTATGCTGACTTTCTAACTGAATCATATAATTGCAGGTATCTTGCAATTGTTTGGCCAGATATTCCTTATTTCTCTGTGTACAAGGTTAGTGACTGGTCAATTGTTGATTCCGGCAGCGCAAGGCTTCTTGCTTGGGATACATGTCGTGACAGATTTGCTATATTAGAATCATCATTACCTCCTAGAATTCCAATAATTCCTAAGGGTGGCTCATCAAGAAAAGCAAAAGAGGCTGCTGCAGCTGCAGCACAAGCGGCAGCAGCTGCTGCTTCTGCTGCCTCCATGGCATCTGTTCAAGTCCGCATCTTGTTAGATGATGGAACATCTAATATATTAATGAGGTCTGTTGGTGCACGCAGTGAACCAGTAAGACTCTTTCTCAGTATATAGTTTTCTTATAAAAATTCATTGAAATGCCAGAGTTTGATTATTTACGGCTTTCCTGGTGGCAATGCTTTCTCTGTTCTAACGAACAGAACTCGTGAAAATATTTTTAAATGACAATATTTAAGATATCATTTATCTCACCTTGCCTCTGTTCTTGCTGATGGCTACTATGAATGCAGCTGTTTGTTTTGCTTTTATAGAAATTGTATAATTTATTAAAAAATAATAAATAAAAAAGAAGAGGACTCAAGGTACTTTGTATAGATTAATGTAATTTGTTCCCGCTTCATTAATAATTAGTGCAAACTAATTGATTAATGAATTGTACAAGACTGTCCATGGGAATGACATTTTACCACTTCCATGCAATTGAGAATTTGATGCCACAGAAACGAATTTATCAGCTGATTCACTGGTGGGGGAATTTTGTATTTACTCTTTGAAGCAAAATCTCACTGAAAGTTTTCTATAAAATTAGCTTATGAAATTTTTAGATGTAATGAACAGATCTAAGATTTTAACTTCCTTAATAAATCCACTTCCGTGTTATTAATAGTGAGAAGGGCTTGTGCTCTTCTATATAATAAAGTTATTTCCTGCTGTGCAAGTTATCCTTCAATGGGCATTGGGCAGTCATTCACTACAGGAACAAATAGCTGAATGTCAAGTTACCTTTCTAACTCACGTATCTCTTTTAGGTCATTGGTTTACATGGAGGGGCACTACTTGGTGTTGCCTATCGAACATCTAGGAGAGTCAGTGCAGTAACTGCTACAGCTATTTCAACAATTCAGTCCATGCCCTTATCAGGTTATGGAAGCAGTGGTCTTTCTTCTTTTACTACATTCGAGGATGGATTTTCCTCAAATAGATCACCAGCTGAGGCAGCACCTCAAAATTTCCAGCTATACAGGTAAATGTTATATTATAATAATTGTTGTTGAACGTAATCTGAAGTTTTCTTACAGGTTCACTTCTTTCATCTCTTGAAGTTATTGATTGTTACTAACAAAAAAAAGTGCCTCAAATACCTAAACCATCCTATTTGGAGGGTGGGATGCTCTGGGAAGCAAATGAAAGTATGCCATGTGGTAATTTCTGCAGCTAGCAAGTTTTGGAATAGGCTTTTAAGCATTTTTATGAGCACTGGATTTGTTCATCTTTGTTAAATTCTTTTTGTTTTATTTTTGGTTTTTTATGGGGGTTTTCTTATCCCCCTTTTTTGTACTTCTCTTATTTGTCTTAATAAATAATCCTTTTATCCCAAAAAGAGAAAATGAAATACTGCAGACTTTTGGTGCCCATATGGTCTGTGACTGAGTATGTGACTTCTAATTTACTTCATACATGAAATGAATTATGGTACCAGTATAAGTGTATCGATGTTTAGCTATAAGTATGCACTTAAGTATTTTATTAGATTAATAATGACTCATATCATCTAGGAAGCAAATGAACTGAGTTATGGAACCCAAGTGACTTGGGAATCCTCCCTCAAGAGCTAGCTATTGAAGGAGAAGAACCAAGACATTTAAGTACCCAATCGAGCATCTCATTCTACTTAATGTGAGACTTGGGTAGCCCATACTATCTTAAGGACATCCCATACTATCCCCATTTCCATCATAGCACCACCCCTAATGAGCTGACATCCCGGCAGCTGCACTCTGTGACACTTCACTCGGTGTTGTTTCACTCTACTGTGGTCAGCCTCTCTGTAAGTCAGAACCCTCCACTGGTAGCCCTCTCCATGCCGTCGGCAAACCAAGCTTTGATACCAAATGATGGAATTCAAGTGATTTGGGGAACCCTCCCTCAAAAGCTATCTATTGAAGGGGAAGAACCAAGTCACTTAAATACCCAATCGAACATTCCATTCTACTTAATGTGGGACTTGGGCAGTCCATACTATCCTAGGGACATCCCATACTATCCCTGTCCCCATCATCATCTGATAATTTTGTTTACTGTTAGAGCAAATTGGAATTTTCTGTTGAGTCATGGGTGTCATCGTGAGTATGTTGGAAATTCTTGTCAGTAAGTCTTCCAAACTAGAATTATATATAATTTCACAAACCAAAATCTTAAATACAAATGCCCATATAAATCTGGTATGGCCTTTGGGGTAAGGTATCATGAAATCAGACAAAGTTTGTTGATCTGAGTCCATGTACACGCTTAAATTTGAATACATGGGTTAAGTTTAGATTAACCTTTTTCAATGAGCTTTTTTCTTGGTTAACGCTCAAGTATTATGCTTATTTGATGTCTCATCCTCAAATACCAATAATTTAGGATTTTATCTAAATCATGTAACTGAAAATTCTGCTATGTTCATCGGGATCCTATTTGACCTGTAAACTCCTTCACATCTGGTTTATAAAGTTGAGAATGCCAAAGAAGCTTATCATACCTATATATTGCTATACTCTATTGGTTTTTCTGATGAGACAAATTTTCAGGTTTCTTTGGATTAATGGTGCTTTTTTTACTTTTGTACCTTATTCAGCTGGGAGACTTTCCAGCCCGTGGGTGATTTACTTCCTCAGCCAGAATGGACTGCCTGGGACCAAACTGTTGAGTACTGTGCATTTGCCTATCAGCATTACATAGTCATATCTTGTTTGCGCCCACAGTATAGATACCTGGGAGATGTTGCAATTCCATATGCTACTAGTGCTGTTTGGCACCGAAGGCAACTGTTTGTGGCTACACCAACTACTATAGAGTAAGCTATGTGATTGATCTACAATTTAAATAACTATTATACAACATATACTGACCTTTCTAAAATTTTTAATATATTGAACCATCTTTCTTTCATGTGTTTGTGTCAGTTGTTTAGAATTTGAAAATGAAAACTACACCCTACATCTTCAATACCTTGTCAATCTGCTAAAAGGTCAAAAATATTATCTAGTCATCTATATGTTTTTGTCTATCTATCAATCTGTGTATGCGTCATGCAATAGTGCACTATCATTGATTGCATAAGGAATTGATACCCCTGTTCTTATGTGTGTTACTCAAAGTTTTAGCATAGAAACATGTTATGCATGATATTGCCGTCTTCATTTACTGCCTATGTTTCAGGAGCTAAACTGATAATTATTGATAGTTTTGTATACTCTTGTGACATGCTTTGTTTTCAGAATTGTTTTTGTGGATGCTGGGCTTGCACAAATTGACATAGAAACCAAGAAGATGAAGGAAGAGCAAAAAAGGAAAGAAGCACAAGTAAGAGCAGTAGCTGAGCATGGAGAGTTAGCACTAATTACAGTGGATGGTCCTCAAGCTACTACAGAAGAAAGAATATCATTGAGGCCACCAATGCTACAGGTTAGAAAAGCTCTTAGATTTTATCATGTATGGAGCATACATTCAGTGTGGTAAGAGTTTCCTATTTTAACCAGTGGTTTTGAAAAGTCCAATATCTTCATTTCCATGAACAAGCTGAAGGCACTGCTAGATCTCTCACTTTATTGTTTGTTGTTTATCCTTTTTAAGCCTTGGGTATCTCAAAACTTGTATTACTTTGTTATCTCAATGATTAAGATATTTCTTTTTCACTCTGCAGGTGGTGCGATTGGCTTCATTTCAGCATGCTCCTTCTGTGCCACCTTTCATAACATTGCCGAAACATTCTAAATTTGATGGTGATGACTCTGGGATGATCGAAGAACGAAAGGCCAGCGAAGTAGCTGTTGGTGGTGGGGGAGTGTCTGTTGCTGTTACTCGTTTTCCTATGGAGCAGAAACGTCCAGTTGGGCCTCTGGTTGTGGTAGGTGTCAGAGATGGAGTTCTTTGGCTAATTGACAGGTAATAGGATGACTTGTTTCAATAATATGCATAATCTGTTAAAGCCTGTACATGTGTGCATTTAATGCTGTTTTAGTTTTTTCACCGCCAAAAAGCTGGATTTCTGTGTTGTGTACTATTTCCTTCCTTTCAATGCATAAACATGATGCACAAAAGTGTAATGTTTTTTGTCCATCTTATCTTTTATGCTTCTAGGTGTATTGTATATTTGTGATTCACAGCATAGTTTTTCCATTCAAGTTTGTCGGAGTCTGCACACCTTTGTTTAAACTCGGGGTTTTGTTTAGAGTATAGGTGATAAACTATATTGGATTAGTAAGTGACTTACTTCCTTGGGTGTTAGAGATTGTTTCAACAAGAGAAGAGAATGATCAGATTTGCTTTTATGCTCCCATATTGATTGGTCAGTGCATTCAATTGAGTTTCAACTTTATCATGTTAGCTCTGGTCCTATTCACTTGTAAAGTTCACATAGCCATGTCTTGTATATGGTTGGAACTTCGAAGTCAAATTTGTGGTCCTTTAGTCTTTTGTGGTGATGCTAATAATGCCTGAATTGTGGTAGGTACATGTCTGCACATGCTTTATCCCTGAGTCATCCTGGTATCCGTTGTCGATGTCTTGCTGCTTATGGTGATGCTGTTAGTGCCATAAAATGGTATTGATTTTCTTCCTTTGTTTTTCGCTCCTCACTGATTCAGCAGTATATCTGTATATCTAACATCATTCTTTCAAACAGGGCAAGTAGGCTTGGGAGAGAACACCACGATGATTTAGCACAATTTATGCTGGGAATGGGCTATGCTACTGAAGCACTTCATTTGCCAGGAATATCAAAGAGGTATGATGCATGCTTATGTACGAGATCATGATCAGTGTCTAAATTTAATAATTCTGTGTTGACTTCTTACGGCATTGACTGTGAAGTGTAATTATTATGTTAGCATGTTAAATCAAAATTTTCTTTTGAGTTGAATGAGTATTAAAATATTTATGTAAATGTATGGTTGAACGTTTTGCTCTTGTATGTTCTGCAGGTTGGAGTTTGATCTGGCAATGAAAAGCAAAGATTTGAAAAGGGCTCTCCAGTGTCTTTTGACCATGAGTAATAGCAGGGGCATAGGACAGGATAACACTGGGCTTGGTTTGACTGACATTCTTAATTTAACAGATAAAAAAGAAGATATTATTGAAGCTGTTCAGGGTATAGTGAAATTCGCAAAAGAGTTCTTGGATCTTATTGATGCTGCAGATGCTACTGCACAAGGTGAAATTGCTCGTGAGGCTCTCAAGAGGCTAGCTGCTGCTGGTTCAGTGAAAGGTGCTTTGCAAGGTCATGAGTTAAGGGGATTAGCATTACGCCTTGCAAATCATGGAGAGTTGACGCGGCTAACCGTATGCAGTCTTACTTTATCCTGTTTTTCCAACCCACTAGTTTAAATATAACAATTAAATCTTGTATGTAATTCATTATGTCTATCTCTGATAGAAAAAAGCTTACCTTGCACTGCAGGGTTTGGTAAACAATTTGGTAACTCTTGGCTTGGGACGGGAAGCTGCATTTGCTGCTGCAGTTTTGGGAGACAACGCTCTAATGGAAAAGGCGTGGCAGGATACCGGGATGCTGGCAGAAGCTGTGCTTCATGCTCATGTATGATCTGTTTTGGACATGACTACTTGACGCCCTATTAAAGTATTTTTTGTCTGACCCAAATATTTTCAGGCACATGGACGTCCAACTTTGAAGAACTTGGTTCAGGCCTGGAACCAAATGCTTCAAAGAGAGATTGAGCCTGCCACATCACAGAAGACAGATGCTACATCTGCATTTCTTGCTTCTCTTGAAGAGCCTAAGCTTACAAGTTTGGCAGAGGCAGGGAAGAAACCGCCAATTGAAATTCTACCTCCGGGGATGATGTCTCTTTCTGCTCCTATCTCCATCCAGAAAAAACCAGCATCTGCTGATCAGAATGTGCAACAGCCTCCAGGCAAGCCATTGGCATTGGAAGCACCTCCTGTAGCCAAAGCAGAACTACCAAATGCTGCGCCTCAGCAGCAATCTGAATCTACACCCACACCAGTTACTGATCCACTTCCATCACAGTCTACTGCAGACTCCACATCAGATTCAACGGCTGCACCATCTCAACCAGAATCTGGTGAAACCGTTGTAGATAAAAAAGAAGCTCCTACCTCTGCATCATCAAGTGATGCTGATCAAATTGCAAGTGGGGAAACTGTTCAAGCAGCCTATACAAGCAATCCAGCATCAGCACCGACACTGGCACCAACACTAACAGAGGTCCCACCCCAAGTAGCTGAGATTCAGCAGACTAATGTTCCCACTACGGCATCTTTTAGTGACTTCCTCGCGTGATTAGCATTCTTACCATGTGTTTTTGTCAACATCAGGAAAATATTCTTATGATTCATTTTTCGCTTCCTTTTGTAAAGATAGCCAATCTAGTAAATTAGTTTGCAAAATTTTACCGAGATTAAGTGTTTTTCTTTTTGTATTGTCGTGATGTATTATATGACCTAAATTTTGGCATTTTAAAAGTTGTACAAGTAATTTGCGGTTTTATGAATTTATGTTTTCCATGTTCCTTTATATTTAATCTAAACCAGATATTCAAATTTAGCCGTTCAAATATCTTGAAGACTTACTCACGTCACGGCATACAACTTGTTACACATAATGGATTTAACTGACACCATTTAAACAAGGCATTTAGAAGAGCAAAATCAGCTAGATCACTGAAATTATCGTTAGTCGTACTCTTACGGCAACAAAACGGTTAGCACTGACCTGTATATTACGCTGTTACTGCATCTGATGGGTCTGTGTCAACAATTTTTAGCTGCATAACAAGTTGAACCAATGAAAAACCAAACTTGGTAAAAGTTCAAAATGTATGGTTGGAATAAAATCAGGCATGGTACAAATTACAGTTTCTAATACAGACTTTGTTCTAGAGAAAAGAAGTGTCTAGTACAATAACAAAAAGCACTATTTATGTAACTATTCATTTGCATCTTCTAAAATATTTTATCCCGTAAAATTGAAGGGAGAAACAAATAAAATTTAGTTAGTCAACTTTTTTATATTTAACTTTTTTTAATTTTATCATATAAAGTTTTTTTAAAGAATTTTAAAAGGTCTCAATTTTAGAGGAATGGAATCTTTAAAATATTTTAAATGAAAAATTTAGAGAGAAATAGATACTAAAAATTTAAATAGAACTCGTTAAAATGATTAAGACCTCTCCCCTTGAATAGTTTATAGGTATTACTTTTTGTATCTATTTTTATTTTTTTTCAACTTTATCATGTAGACTTCTTCTGTGTGGCTATGGTGCAAGATCACGCCAAGCATCCACCTTGTTGAGTCTCTTGATCTGAGCATTGGCAAAGGAGACAACCTCTTCAATGAAAGACTCATCACTTATTGTTTACTAATAAAAACGTGGAGTTACTTCCACAATAAAAAGGCAATCATGAAACAAGTTAAAGAGATTTAACAATTCAAAAAATTTTACTAATTTATGAACAGAAATGACGAAACATATTATGATATTATCCACAGATTATCACTTAAACATACTCGAGTCCTCGGTGTCGTCGGTCTGAACAACCAGTATCGTCTGTAAGGCATATAAATATCAATCTGAAGAGACTTCAGGGAAGACAACATTTATTATGAATTTGCAGGAAGGGGAGGGCAGAATACACAAAAACAACCATCATCAGGGACTGTGTCTCTCATTCACTCCTCATCACATCAACAATATCAATGAGAATACCCAAGCTTTGTTCTGCCACGTTTGACCTTTTCCACAGCCATTTTTTCAGTTAGATTCCCAAGAAGGAATGAATAAAAAAAGTAATGAATTAACTCGTTAATATTAACATAAGCATTCTAATTGTTCCAAGTAATAATTATAATATGAATGCAAATAATTTCTACGTTCCGGAATATCGGCAAATATTAGCTGATAAAAACAGTATCTGTATACAAATAGAAAATGGAATTTTAAACTTCTTATGCAATGCCATTTGTGGCTGTGTCAATCATGAGATAAATAATTTTTTTCATAAAAATAAACTATTAAAACAGACTATTCTTAATATATTTCTCTCTAAGCCTTCGTTCTTAATATCTCGTCATTCTATATACTTACCCATCAAGGGTCTCTATTCCTATTTCCATTTGTCTTTTTTTTTTTAAATAATAAAAACAGCTAACTCCGATTTCTTCCTCTTCACATTCACAGTGATTTTTTAATTTATTGTGCTTAAAAAAATTTACTCAAAAGCATCATTCTAATCTTTAAAATGTTAGTATCATTAAGAAGTAGGAGCTGCTGCCTATTCATTTTTTGGTTCTATTTGTGGGAGCCGGACAGCATGCTTATACGCAAAAGAAAGGACGCCATCGAATAAAACACCTTCATGAATCATAGTCTAACAAAGTTAAAAATAACGTCAGACACGGTTTAATGCAATTGCAAGACAAAATAATAGAGATGTTCATCGACTTCGACACATTTTAGGTTTACGGCAACAATATGAAACTTTCAAGGCCAAAATACATAATTTCATTTAACACTTGAAATGAATTATGAATACGCTGCTTGGCAATTCGTTCATTTTACTGCAAGATATATATCAAAATTCCAATGGCGACCGTCAGTCACAGAAGCTTAAAAGTGGCAGAGCTGAGAACCTGAGAGAAGCGAGAGCATATTACCGTCGTGGATGATAATGGCGGCTGGCGAAGCTTCAATTTGAGGCTCACGAAGGATTTGGAATGAATCGTCTCTCGTGAAATGAAAGATCTGTCATGTGAGGATTGACATCAACACAACACAGAATATACGTATGTGATTTATTTAAAGTGTTGAGTACACGTTGAATGTTGAACCGAGTGTATAACTATAAGGTTCCAAATGATACACTTGAATGATTATGGAACCCTAACCTAAGAAACGGGATTGGCGAAGCCGCAGATATGACCTTAAAACGGAGGTTTCAATTGTTAAAATGATCTTCTGTGTTCTAAGCTAAACTCACTCTCAAACCAAAAAGGCGATGATTAAATTTTATTTACTTTTCTATCAAGTAATTAGTCAGAGTAACATGTATGTTATTTTTTAAAATAAAATTTTAACCTCAAATATTGTGTATAAAAAAATATATATTAAAAAATTATTTTATTTTATTGTAAGACTTTCACTGAATAAATTAATCAGTATAAAATTTTTATACATATTTTATTTTGATAATAAAAATAAAAATAATTATATATAAATTTAATTCTTTTTAATTGTACATGATAAATAAGAAAAATAAAAAACCTGGCGGATAGGAATCTTCTAGAATTAGCATGATCTCGAGTCAATAGTAAATTTGTAATGTAATCCATCCATGAAATAAAAAATAGAAATTTAACCAGCTAACCAACTGAAGAGAAAGTAGCAAAAATAGCGCATAGTTCATATTAGAAACCATGCAACCACAGTCATTTAATAGCCAAATAAGTCCAACAAGGATGAATATCATATAAGCAAAAACTATATCTAAGCAATTCAGAGAAATTATTTAAACTGAAGAAAACTACAGTGCAATTTTTAATCCTTTGCATACTGCTCATCAAGTATAAATTATTGCCTAAAGAAACATTATCCACAAACAATATGGGGAAACAAAAATCTCAGCTGCTGGAAAGCAACCAGATTTCAAGGAAAGCATAAATGCATTATTTACTCAAAAGAAAAGTGGCAGTTAGATAAACTTATGAAATTTCAACTTCAACTGGAAATATACACTTTAGTAACTATTTGGATGAACTCTACTGAGTGTAGCAACTATTTGCTGGGCAGATGATTCCATGACCTCTTCTACATCGGGTGGACTAATAAATTCAAATTTGCATCGTACACCATGTTGGAGGGATCTAACTGTTTTTCTTTGATTACCAGTGTACATCATAATAGAAGGTGAGTTTTTCACTTAGAAAATAATTTCTCTACTTACAAAAATAAAATTATATATTTGACTTTCTTTAAATCTCACTTAATAACAACCTATGCATTAGACCAAAATGACAGTACCTTCTTTACGTCCATGTCCAGTATGAACAGAGTGATGTACTGACGTCTCAAAGATCATTGGGAAGTTCATAGTGAATAACTTGTAGACAAGGTAAAAGCATAACAAGATCTTAAGTGTATTGGGATATGACAACAGTTTACCAGATCATATCTTGCCTGCCTAGTGGTACACAGAATTAAATTTGAGGAGTATTTACAAGATAAAATTAAGATTAAGACGCATGAACGTGTAGACTTAGACACACAATCAAATATGAATTCTCGACTCAGAAATAATAGATAGAAACAAAAAGTGAAAATAGTCTCTTTTAAAAATAAATAATATCTTCTTTTTTTTTGGAGTTCACACTAGATTTTAACTTAACAAATTATTATTTTAATTTTTAAAAAATATAATTTATCTAAATCATAAAAAATACTTAATATAATTATTAAAAAATATATTATGTCTCAATTTAGTCTCTATGTATAAAAAATTTATGTCTCAATTTAGAGTTTTAAAAATTAAATTAAAACAAAATATATTTTTAAATATTAAATTAAATATTTTTATAATTTAAAAATTAATTGAGACAAGTTATATTTTTTAAGAAATAAAATAATAATTTACTCTTTTAACTTTTATTTCTTGTCTCTTTTAATTTATACAATTCTTTTTAACTAAACATTATTTCTATATATCACTTATAATTATACATATAATCAATGTAAAATTCTTTTTGTTACAACATGATTAAGCTAATAAAAAATTTAAATAAAACTAAAATAGTACATTAAATTAAATTAATTATGAATTCCAAAAAAAGTATGAAATTGCTCAAACCAAAGTCACATTTAAATTTGACTTTAATAGACATATTTACTTCAGGAAAACTTTAAATTGAAAATAATACTTTAAATGTTTATTTAATTTATCAATGAAAATTGACTTTAATTAAAAGAGTCAGTCTCTTATAAATTTTTATTTCAGTAAATATTATATTTAATATCTTAATCGAAATTGTTATATATTAAAAAAATGTTTGTTTAATTTTTTAAATAAAAATATATTATGAGTTTTTCTTTAATTACCAAAAAAACTGTAAATTTTATCCCAATTTTAAAACAATGTTTGAAATTTAAGCGTCACATGAGAATGAATGCAATTTACGAAAATTTCAGCCTTGAATGTACGTACGCTTGGCTAGTTCGTGTAGAGTTTAGTAAAAGGCGTAGTTTTCATGAGTATCAGGCATCGTCCTCATTTCCTTCACAGCAAACCCAACAGCCGCCATTATTGGTGCCAGTAAAGCGTTCGTCTTTTCCATTTTGGAATTATTCGCTTCGTGGTAATCGAACATTTCCATACGATCCACGGATCTGCTCCCTTCCTCAATTTTTTCCTTGCGCTGGTTTTAAAGAATTGATCTCCGATCGGGTCTAGGGTTTTCACTTTCTGCTGCGGTGTATATCGTCGCCCTCTGTGCGAATTTGTCTGTATGCGAGTCTGTAAATGCGGTTTTAACGACTTACTAATTGCTGTTGGAAGATGGGGGAATTGGTTCCAATTTACTATAGCATTATCGCTTTCTTTTGCACATGTGGAGCCATTGCTTTGGCCGTTCTGCACATTTACAAGCACCTCCTCAATTACACAGAGCCAACTTATCAGCGATTCATTGTTCGTATAATCTTTATGGTCCCGGTGAGTGGTTCAATGGCAATATTTTTCTATGCCTTTGATTATTAGCCTTATCAATTTTTATTGTGCGAAAAACAAATTGCTGTCATTGTAACTTTGTTGTTCAGAATAAGGTTTTCCCCTGTTCTCTTTCCTTTACGTTGAGCTTAGAAGAGGAATTTTTTTGGAGTCCCCTGACCGAATAACATAAGCATTAAATCTGCTCATCTGCTATATTTGATGCGCGAGGGCAGTATTTTTTAGGTGTTGGTTCAGCACAATCACTATCACATGTCTTGTGTTAGTGTGTTATCCAATGGTACTCTTGTTTGGTCTACAGATCCTTCCTGTCCATCATTTTCTTTTTCATTTCTTAGTCCACCCTAAAAGTTACCTTGGGGCTAATATTGATTTGCATTTTGTGCATTTGTCTTTTTTATTCAATATTAATAGGTTTACTTTTCCCTGACAGGTTTATGCATTGATGTCTTTCTTGTCCCTTGTTCTACCTGACAGTTCAATCTATTTTAATTCCATTCGGGAAGTGTAAGTTCATCTATATTTCTTCATTACCTTGTTTGCATCTGTATCCTGTAATGAAATCCAAACACTTTATCGGATGATTATTTTTACATGGTTGGGATATGTGCTTGTCTGTTCTTGTTTGTTTGACCTGGGACTAAATTGTGTGGGTATGTGAATTATGTTCTATTATTCTACTTAAGTCTTGAAGTAACTATGACTCAGACGCAGTTATAGATATCACGTTATACGGACATCCATTTAAGTTGCTACATTGGATTTGCTGGTTTGGTATTCTACTTCAGATAGTGTCCAAAATTTTGAACAAAATTTCATTTATAGTCTTTTTCATAAATAGTGGGTTTATCTATGAGGCATATCTGAAGACATTTTGGTGGGGCGTGTAGATTTTCCTTTGTTACACGGTAATTTCCAAACAGTACTTTTCTAAGAAAGATAATATTATTTCCAATTATGTGACCTGAGTAGTCAAGGTGAATGCTGCTGCACCAGTAATAGACATATACATTCGCAACAGTGGAAAGGCACTGCATTTTCTTCCTGTTTAGTGTGTTCATACCTTATCAACTTGTGGTTCTTTAATCTAAGTTCACCCTGCCAACTGTTTATTTTTCATATCTAATGGTTTATTCAAATGGATTATACTGATCTATGTTTATTAACTAATTCTATGAGTATTTCAAAAAGGAAAAAAAAAGTCTATGAGCAGTTAATTACTAATTTCTTTTCTACTGTTTCAGCTATGAAGCTTGGGTAATCTATAACTTCTTGTCATTGTGTTTGGAGTGGGTTGGTGGTCCTGGAGCAGTGGTCCTAAGTTTGAGTGGTCGGGTTCTGAAGCCATCGTGGTATCTGATGACTTGTTGTTTACCTCCTGTACCACTAGATGGGTGGGTTTCCATCTTCCTGATGTTACTTTTTTTTTCTGGATCTTAAAGCTTCTGCACTTGAAATTATTTATGTAAATTTCCTGAAAAGTGAAAATTCCTCCGAGGAATTCTACATGGAGATTTTGAGTTACCTAATTTTGTAATTTGCTAGGATGATGTAGCACATTATATATAATGGCTTTTTTGGGAAATGTAAACCAAGGCATTACAAAGAAGCAAGGTAGTTCGAGACAGATAACAGACATGTAATATGGTATCTTAATTGTTGCTCCTCTCTCATTTCTGGAACATTTGTTTCAGGCGTTTTATACGTAAGTGCAAGCAGGGATGTTTGCAGTTTGTGATTTTGAAGCCAATTTTAGTTGCTGTTACACTTATACTTTATGCAAAGGGGAAATACAAAGATGGAAATTTCAGCCCAAAGCAATCATACTTGTATCTCACGATTATATATACAATCTCATACACAACAGCCCTCTATGCCCTTGTTTTGTTTTATGTGGCATGCAAGGATCTGCTTCAGCCCTTCAATCCAGTTCCGAAGTTTATCATAATAAAATCTGTTGTATTTCTGACTTATTGGCAGGTACTTCTTGTTTTAGTGTTTCGTTTTTTTTTTTTCTCTGAAAAATCCTCAACTTTGTCTTTGTGCTTATGTAGGGAGAGCAAAAGGGGGGTGGCTGTCTTTATTTGGGGTGACCATAAGAAAGGATGTGAATTTTATGTAAGAAGAATAATCTTAATGAAGAGGGATGACTTATCTGATCTCGAGACGATCCTTAATATGTTTGGGGCAAGAATTTTCTAGTTTCCTAAAAAGGGAAAATCAACAGTTTTCCCACATAAATTTTGGATAGGAATGGATATTCTTTCTTTATAGAAGAGGCTCTTGTTTTGTGATCTTTAAAATTGAGGAGGCAAAGATTGTAGAATGTAGATAATACCTATGCTAATATGTGTATGTAGTTGGGCTTGGTATGGTGCAATTGGTTTCCTTGCAGACATCACATAGTTTTAAATTTTAGAAATTTATTTTATGGTGAAAGTTTTCAGTTAGTTGCTGGTAGTTTTAAATTTATCTTCTTTTCTATCTTCCCTCTTTTTCAGACACTTATTCTTTTCCTTATTTTACTTCAAAATTCAAAACTTATTAAATTCATAACTGTATACCTCTGAATGAATGAATGATAATAAACAAAAAATAAAAATAAAAGCACAAGGAGTCAAGGACACTTAAAAATGTGCATGTCAAGATACCAGGTTGCTATAGTTGTTAAAAATTTATTTTTAGCTTTATCTGTATGACTTTTGGTAATTGCACAGGGGTTGCTGTCTTATTTGTTCCATTTTAGAATTTGAAGATGTCTCTTTGTCAATGGAGTATTTCTTGGTACTTTTACTGTTTTTATATTCTGGAGGTTTTAAGCAGGCTGACCCTTCCTTTTTTTTTTTTTTTGGCCACACCCTAGGGTGTTTTGGTTTTCCTTGCTGCAAAGTCAGGTTTTATTGAGAATGCAGATGAAGCTGCCCTACTTCAGAATTTTATCATCTGTGTTGAAATGCTTGTTGCTGCTCTGGGGCATTTCTATGCATTTCCGTACAAAGAATACGCTGGTGCTAACATAGGTGAATCACGTGGTCTGAGAGCTAGTATTGCGCATGCTCTAATGATAAATGACTTTTATCACGATACAGTCCACCAGGTGAGTCCCATTTTTTATATGCCGCACATGGGTTTTGACATTAATAGCTATGGTTGTTCATCAAGCTAAATGCCTAGCTTAGCAATAGTTGAGTTGGAATCTTCTCTCCATGAGCTGTTGTTGGCAATTCAGCCCCCCCTTTTGTTTGTCTTATCTGTGCTGATACTAAATTCAACTTTTGGCAGTTTGCACCAACTTATCATGATTATGTTCTATATAACCACGGTGAAGGCGAAGAGGGAACAAGAAAGTATAGGTCAAGGACTTTTGTTCCAATTGGCCCAGAGATGGACACTGTGAGAAGAAATAAGCATATGCTTGGAAACAAGTTAGATGACATACAGCTATCGAGTGTCTCTTCTTCGAATACTAGCACTCCCTCGTATTCTGGCAATGTGTCTGATACAATGAAATCTTCCTTGCTTGTGGATATTTCAAATTCTGCATCTACGCCATATGACATGACACTTATTGATCTGGATGAATACCCTGCGAAGGTTCCTCCAGCTGATAAACCTGGCACTAGGTGATTCAAGTAGATGCTAGCATGGTTGGGAAAATGTTGTAACTAGATACAGAAGAGAAAATTGGGATTTGCTTTAGACATTGTTTTTGTATAGGTAGAAATATGAGCCGAGTGTTTTTTTTTTTTAATATTCCAGGAAAAAATTTGAGCGGATGTCACCGTACCTTGAGAGCCTTCAGTCAGTCTCATAGTTGAGCAAAACCGTCCCTGATATTGGGTATCACGCTGTAATTGTCTCCCTATGATTTTTTTCTCCGTGAAAACTGTAGATACAGAACTTCATATGCTTCAAACACGACAGGTATTGAGCAAGTTAGAATTAGAATTATTTGATTGATTTTTTTTGCTTGCACATTGAGGATATTGATTCATCTTGATCTTCAAATATGACTAATGCTATGATACTAAAATGGCATCGCGTTGTAGAGATTGTCGAACGGTTGATTATCAGATAAATGCCAATAAGATAGTTCTTTGTGAATGATATGGTTGTGTTGGTTGTATTATTATTTATGGAATGGCCTCGTTCCTGACTGCCATTTACGTCCCTAATGCATCTCGTAATACTTGTAGAGATCACTCAGAGAGAGATCGTTGATGAAGAAAATAGACACTTGTGTGTTAGTGACATTATGTGATTACCAACTTATTCATGCCCGTCATATTTTTTGCAGGTATTGTACAGATATAAGTTATTCTCATTTAAGTACTAACGTGTAATTTTGATATTTAAACTATAAAAAAAATTAAATATGTCAATAGAGATGACAACTTAAACTTATTATTAATCTCTACTTAGTATTTTTTGGCACTTTCTTGAATTGGTGAGAGGTTAAAATAAACAATACTGAATAAATTTGGTCTCTGTTGTCAGATTACAGGGTGCAGATAACAAATACAAAAGTCAACAACCATATCTGTTACATGGTTCTTATCAAAAGTGATTAACGACTATTATTCTATTGCTTTCGAATTATACATTCTAGTTTTGTTCCATATTCAAAGGACTGGTTTCCTGTTTTCTAATATCTTTATCCTATTCTACTTCCGGTGAAGTATGCAATGTACTAAAATAAATCAATTGGAGAAAATGGTGCTTTCTGAATTCAGAAGAAAGTGTAGAATATAGACCCACGTATGAATGTTTATACTTGCACTTAATGAAGGACTCTAAAATTAAGAGTTGGTTGCACCAATCCAAGTAATCTCCATGCTTGATTGGTAAGAATCCAGAAGAACTGAGTTACAAATTGTTTATCTAACTCTTTGGACAAGCACAACACAGCTACCCTCAGCCGTCAGTCCCAATTGCTTATAATGCTTAACTTGTTCAATACTTGCAGTTTACAAAACCCATAATTTTCTTTGTTTGGATTGGAAAACCCCAAAATTATGATGTTTATCGCGTGACTCATGGTCATGGTAGTCATCGAAATTGCTTTATTTTGTTGCCGTTTATTGGATTTTTCATTTTTGTCTGGTGCTGTTGACGCTAATGTGCAAGTGCAGCCATACATGTCAGACAAACAAGTTTACGTGACGAAGGCATTTTGGCCCCCAGTGTGTTGGGAAACGAGATGCTTAATCTGTCCTCTTTCTCCACATTTGGAAAGGGACGGCTCTGATTTAACCTTACTAAACCAACCACGGAGCCCACAATAACACAAGTTTTTTTTATGACATTTAAATGAGACTATCCACGTGTGAAAGTAGTTAAAATAATATTTTAGACAATTTATAAGAGAAGAAGACGAAGAAGACGTTGTGTTTAGCTACTGCGGCGGCGCACAGGTCGGCTGGCAGAGCAAGCAAGGTAAAGCAACGCAAATTCAGGTTCATATGATTTCCACAGTTGAGAGTTCAGACCCCCCATCCCTTCCTTCTCTTTTTTTCTTTCTCACCTTTACTTCCACGAAACCTTTGCTTCTCCTACTTAATGCTTCTCAGTTCTCACTCTCTCAAGAAACATGTACTAATTAATCATTCCTCGTCTTCAATTTTTCTCTTCAGTTTCAGGCACCCTTTCATTCTCTCTCTGGTGCCTGCCTACTACTGCTAGTCTGCTACCATACCAATGATTCTGATACATAACAATACTGAGAATCAAGGCATGGGTCTCAACCCAATATTCAGAAGCGAATCGTTTGGGTATTACTGCCCTGATTACACCCACACCAACACCATGATGGAAAAGAGGCAGCTTTTTCTCAGAAGCTATCAATTCTCTCGCAAGAAGAGTGTCACTGACAGAATCAAAGGTTGTCTGGTGCGTGTCAAGAAAGTTGTATGGCTAAAGCTTCGATCTGCTTGTAGACTCAGGAGGTTGGTCTGTTCGAGGCTCAAATGCGCCTTCTATTACCGCAGGAGAAGGTTCTTCCGCCTTTTTAATTAACTCCCACAACAGAAAAACTGACTCTTCCTCTTCATGCTTCTGGTACAACACTAGCTAGATTACACGCTTCCTCTCTCCCTTACTTCTTCTCTGTTCTCAATATATATATTTATTGAATTGTGATCACTGTTTCTAATAAATACTATTTGTTAATTTCGTATTAGTAGTGGAGGTGGAAGATAGATGCTTGAGACCTGTTTGTTTTCTTCTGGGGTTAGCAGAAACATAGTCAATTCAGAATTTTGATCTCATTTAACTTTGGCATATGAGTTTTAGAGTTTTACTTGTTTAAATCAGTCTTTGCTTCCCATAAATTACTGAGAAACGAAGTTCCCAAGGCCGGAACAGAAGAAACAAGAAAGATTCATCGATTTCATTTCATATATATATATATAATGAATAGCGCGGGGATGGTAACTAATTTGTATGTATTGGATGACTGGGAAATGCGAGGGCTAAGGGCTTAAGGGGCTTGTGGGGGAGTCTGGTTTGTTAAAGAGGGTAAGTGTGAATGGAATTTGATGCAAAGTGAAGTCAAAAGTTGGAATTTCTCAAGATGGGAACGAAGAACGATGTACAGAGCAGGGTCAAATGTTTAAAAGTTGTAGGTTTTAATAAAGAGATTCAGATTATTTCCACTTTCGCGGCTGCGTGGAATGGATTTGCCATTTGCCATTCAATGTGATAGCACGACGGACTTTTTTTTACCAAATAGTATTATTGCTTTTTCAAGTTTTGATCATCTAGTGAAATTCAAAATTTTTTTTTAAAAAAAAACATGTTTAGTTTAAAAAGTTAAATTAAAAGTGAAGAAAAATTATTTATTTAAAATTGAATTTAAAAATATCTAAATAAAAATTTTATATCTCTTTCCTTCCTTTTTCTCCATACATATCAAGAGGATTAAATAATTTCTAATCATTCATCCCTCATATTTGATTCAAAAAAAATTTTAAGTGAAAAGTAATGTGATACAATTATGCTTTTAAAAATATTTCTTGATAGATAGTAAAATGGGAAGGACATCTATTATTTTTGTAGAACAATGTTTATTAAATTGAATAACGATTTCATGAGTTGTGCCATTTTCTCTCATAATGATACCTTATGAAGCATGAACATGCTTATGTTTAAGTATATTACTAATTTAACCAACGTGCTATAACATATAGTAAACTTACGTTTTAGATATGATATCATCTGTTGTAGAACTTTGTTTATTGAATTGCTAATTACTATTTCTTTAATTATACCACTAAATTAATATAATAAGCAAAATATTGTTACGTACATAACAACATATGTCACGTGTCACATGGGGCATCTTAAAACTCTGACTAGTCGTCGCAGGCTCGCGGCCACAAGTCTATTACAAGGGTAGAAAAAAATGAAAAGGGATAGTGCTCAGAAAAATGTTGAAATTCTTGATCCACTTTAATTAATGTGCAAAACAATATGAAATAACAGCCTTAAATATCTTTTTCGTCGTCAGCTATTCCTGTTTCTTTTCAAATCAACATTTAGCTCCGAGCTTAAAAATAATTAAACATATCTTGTTTTATGGGGTAATGACGTCTCACGTCTGAGAAAATTACATCACACTTCAATATTATTTTTTAGTGGTAAATAGAACAAGTTTTAGTCAACCGTATAACTTGAGAAATGCTAATTCATTTAATTATGATAAAAAAATTATTTTTAATCCTTTAATTTTGATTTAAGTTTTAATTTTATACTTTAAATATGATCAATTTTATTTTAGTTCTTTGACTCTAAAAAATAATTAAATTTTTTTTTAATTTTTAACACTATTAATTTATTTAATAGAAACTGTTAAGTTTGAACTAATTTTAATATTTTTATGATATATTATTATTAATTTATTAATTTTACATATAAAAAATAATAAATTTAAAAATAGCTAACATTATATTTAGATTAAAATTGATTCCAACTCAATATTTGAAAGAAGTTAGGGTTACATTATTAGTATATTTAAGATTAATATATTAAAAGTATTGATATTAATATGATATAAAAATATTAAAATTGACTTTAACTTAGTATTTTTCGTTAAGTGAATTATCAATGTTAAGAATTAAGAAAAAAATGATTGATTTTTTGAAGTTAAAGGATTAAAATAAAATTAATTAAACTTAAAAAATAAAATTAAAACTTGAATCAAAATTAAGAGACGAAAAATATACTTTTTTCTTTAATTATTTAACAATTCTTGCTTCTTTGGGCAAGCCTAATTGGTATCTTGTAGATTGGATTTGGATCAAAACAATTTCAAGGTATATATATTTTCGTACTTTATTTATATATTAATTAATAAATTTTAATTTTTTATGTTATGTGTATCATTAAATATAAGCCTAAAAATTTTTTAATATCCAAGCTCTACCTCAATCTCGTTGGTCAATTATTTGATCATGAAAGTGACGTACCTCCTTAGAAAACGGATCTTCCATTGCACTGCAAAATCCATGCCATAAAACTCCAGAGAAAACTAGTTAAAATATATACATTTTTTAATGTATACAGCTCACGAAGTTATCACTAAGTTGACAATAAGAAGCAAAGCTTCTAGTAGAAGAAAATAAATGGTGGCGGAGGATTTGGCTGATGAAAGGCAAAAACAGAAGTAGATATGAAAGCCAATGTGGGATCTTCACTGTTCGTTGCTTAGATCAATATTCGAAAGTCAACAATTATTGCATTAATTCTCCAACGGTAACATACATGCCAAGCAAAGGCAACGCAATTTATTTCATTACTATACTTCTATTTAAAAACTAGTCAATAACAGGCAAACATTGATTTCAATGGTGACCTGACCTCAAGAGTCGATAAAATTTTAATATTACAAGAGTATTGAATTTATTTATTTATTATTATTCATTTGTCAATAAAATAAAAGATACACACTTATAAAAATTTATTTAAAATTAATTAGAAATTAAATGTTAACTAACAAATATTGATAAATGATGAATAATATATAAATTGAGTACTAAAAATTAAATATACTAATAGATTTCTACTCAAGAATAGAGAATTTTAGTTGTTATCAAAATTACAAAAAAAACCCTTTTTTTATGACGTACTTAAAGAAAGTCACATGTCTTTATGAATAAATTTGGGTATTTATGTGAAGATATATCCTTTTAAGATTTTAATCTTTGAATTTATTTTGTTATATGAATTACTTTCTTCAAATTTGTAACTTCTTTTATGTTAACTTTTCTGTTAGAATAAATTATATATTAATTATATTTTGAAGAATTTACTCAATATATGCAAACTATGAAAGACTAATTTATAATAGAAATGAATTAAAAGATTAAAGGGCAAAAAATATATTATTCAAAGATTAAATTGTATCTTTCTCTAATCATGCTCATACTAAGGTGTTTGGGCCGAGGATAAAATTTAGGGTCCAAGGCCCAAAAGGCAGGACTAGTTAGTAGTTACTCATGGGGTCAAGCATTACGCATGGACTTAAAAAAAAAAAAAAACTGAACGATTGGTAGGTAGTGCCTATCTACGTGTCATGGCCAAGTTCACAGAATCTATAAAATATAAATAAATAAATATTAAAAAGTAAATGAAAAGAAAAGGCTAGGGAAGCCATTCAAATTTCAAACAAGAAGAGATGGACCTCAGACTAAACTAGTAGCAGATACTATATTTGGTGCTGTAAAAGGACAAATTATACCAACGATTCATACGCTTGATTTTCTGCCAATTCCTATCAAACTAATAAAGAAATGAGCATATTTTCCTTTTCAGTTAAAGATCACAACCACATACATTCCACAGTTAAGTAAATGATTGGCTTTTGGTTTATAATTTTAACATGCACATCAATCATTGCACATGCATCCAATATTCCCTTCCTCACCAACTAATTTGTACTGTCACATTTAACTCAATACACAAATGAGAGTTTCATTGCACATCAATTCATTGCATTGCAGAACCCAGAAACAGAACAAGAGTCGTAGTTTCTTTTTCTTCTCTCTATCTCTCTCTCTCTCACTTAGCCTTCAATTCTGAAGATGGGTTTCCAATATTTTGGCCACAGAAGCATGAGATGTGGCTATGATAGGCTAACAAGTTGGGATCAAAAGTCGACAAAAACAAGGCGTTGGGTGAAGTCTGTGAATGGAAGATTAAGAGGTGTTAGGTTATCAAAGTGTAAGAAGCTTTCTGTCAAGGCATTTTCTGCAGTTTTGATGTCAAGCAGAATTGTGAGAATGTACACTCATATTGTGAACCGAATGAACCTGGAAAGCGAGTATCCGTCAATTGTTCTCCCAACTCAATGGGGTCTTCCTGTTTTATCTCATCCCTCTGTAATATGCAGAAATAGTGTCATCCCTGTTGGCAGAAGAGTGAACTGCTATTACTAGTAGTTTTTTCCCCTCTTCTTATTCTTTTTCTGCACTGTAATAGGCAAACTTTTGTTACGCTTCCTTGCTGTTGTCTCTACAACTTGATTCTAGCTTTATTCATAACCTAGTCACAGATGTAATAGCCTCCACTGTTCCCTCAAGTTTCATTCAATCAAAAGTCATATATAATTAATTCACATATGGGTTAATTCTTACTAGTCGAAGGTTAATTGACTCCAGGCTAGTGATTTGAGTGGAAAAGTAAGCTGTAAGCATGTTCAGAATGCAGAACATGAAAGTCATCTTTTTCTGAATAAGAAATAAGAATCATCTAAAAGGGATATGGCATAAGATTTACATTGCAAGTAGGAAATAGACTGTACATAGAGTGGATTAGGATTACTGAACATGTCACATCATACATTAAAATTGACCCGCAGTACTATCACTTTCTCTTGGCTTCCCCAAGAAAGATCCATTTGTGTTTTTATTAGAACTTAGAAGAGGCTCAAATTGAGGTTAGTACTGAAGAAAACCACCAAAGGTACCTTTGGAGGCAAACCCAGTGATAAACAGAACATAAGACTGCTTCAGGTTGACAAGGGGTAATTCTAAACAGCCTCCTGTCTTGTTACCTTTTGCTTGAATCTTCTTCTTTCCCAGCTTCTTAGTTATCCACTTATACCTTGGTGGTGTTGGTTTCTCTTCACACAATTCTGTCTCTTCCTTTATAGTTGAAAGCTTAGTCCTCAGTATTTCCTCCATATCCTTCATAGAATCAGTTGGCAGATTTTTCCTTCTTGTGCAAGGCACCGAACCCAGTATTTTCCTGCATGCCCTCCTCATTTTTCTTGTCTTCTCAAGTTACCTCCTCTGTTCCAATATGCACATTCAAACAAGGTACAATCTCTTAGCTTTGAATCTTCTGCTTATATACTGATAATAGAGGAGAGGCGTAAGATCAAGGAAATTGCAGAGTTTGAATGTTTGGAGTAGTTGGAAAGCTAGGAGCTTTTGAAAGGGGCCATAAAAAGCAGTGAGACTAGTGAGTACCTAGAAAAGCTGTTGTTGTGTAGTCCTTTACAGCGATGGTTATATTATAATGAACTCATAATTATTGCCAACCAAGCAAGCATTTAACAGAAATCATGCATGGGATTAAGTCGTGTTTCCCATATATACATAATCTTTTAGATTTGGTACTACGTCGAATTATCAATAACCCTTTTTCTGTTCGAGTTCCAATCACAAATTTTCAGAATGTAAACTCATTAAATAAAGCATAACTTGTCTGCCATTAAACAAATGTCTCAGAGTTGTTTGATGGTGGCTTTCTACATTTTCGTGCTTTCATTCTTTGTGATGATTTTGTCAGATTTTGTCACTATAGAATCTATAGCCAGAGATCTATTGTCCACTTTGGCTAAGAGGAACTAAACATATCCTGAAAAGTTTGCCAGGCAATCTCAGCATTGACTCTCTGAATCATCAACTCCTAACATTAGTGTGTTCACTGCATTTCTAGAACAATAATTTCTCAACATAAAGCACAGAGCATAAGCAAGAAGACACCTCAAGTTTCTGTAGGTCTTTATCTAGTTAATTAATTATCATCAATTGAATTTGAGAAAAAAACATGCACAAGCTTCATGAAAATTAAGTGAATTTCGACCAACCTTCTTTATGTGTTCATAAGCTTTTTTTTTTTTTTAACTTAAACAATCATATATAGAAATAATTTTGAATAAATCGCGAACAACCTTTGAAGTTTGAACTTAACATGAATTATTTTATTGTTAGTAGATATCTGTTTAATTATTGTACTTATGAATTATATCTATAACCAAATCGAATCCATAATAAAATTATAATTTAAATGTATTTTGTAACAGAGCTTATTTAAAATTAAAAAAAAAAGACAGATCTCCCACTTTATCAAAACCGGATCCCTTGCTGTCCAAGGCCGCTGCAATCCATCAGATCAATATTTGAAATCTTACAAACTTACACACTTGTCCTCCCACAATACTAAAGCAGGCTTACATTGTGAGAAGCACAAAATATATTATTTCGTTTGTTTGATTTTGTTCTTATTTTTACTTTTAAAATGATTTATAAAATTAATTTTAAGAATATTATATTAATATTGTTTTTATATTTTTGTAAAGACTAGTAATAAAAATATATATATATATATTTTAAAAAAAATTATAATTTAGAATATCTTTCAAATGTTTAAATTTTTTAAAATTATATATTGTATTTTTAAAAATAAAATAAACCATATCCTTTAGTTTTTACTCTGCCAAGGACAAAACAAGTGAAGTAAAAAGGGTAAAATGGAAAAAGAAGATGAAGTTGAAGAGTGAGTTTCCAATTTCCAAACTAACTCTTCTGCAATCTCACTTTTCACCTTCAGTATTTATATCACTATCTTCATCACGACACACATATGGAGTTGGACATGAAATCAATAATGGAGAGCAAAGGATTCACACACCACTTTATCATATACGAACCTCACGGTGAAAAAACGGTGGCACAAACATCGGCAACGTAGTAGAAAGTAGAAACATATCACGAAAGATATTTTACCCAAATTTACGGAAAAAAAAAAAAACTCACAACAGATATCTTTACCCAAGAAATTTAAAAAAAAAAAATTGCAAACAATTGAAAGCGTTGGAGACATTGTTCTCGGACAAGCCCTAAACCCTGCGTCTCTGGTAGTCTCATCACCGCATGGTGGCCGTTTAACGACGCCGCTGTCTTCTCCTCAGACGTATGCCCATCACATTACTCTTCTTTCCCTCTCAATCTCATTCTGTTTCTGTTCTCTCAGGTTTTCTTAACCAAGTCAGATTCCAAGGTTATTTCAGCTTTTATCTTGCTTGTTTGTTTCTAGAAGGAACTCACTCTTCTCATTTTCCAGTGAATCCATTTGGCTTAGTGTGGCTTCCTACTGTTACGTGCCTGTTGATTTGTCTTAGATTTTTTGTAGAGCTGCTTAGCACCCAACCAACCTCTTGCTTCAGGTATTGATTTTCGTTTCCTTTTTATGATGTGGTTTTTTGGTGAATTTGGCCTTTACAACGCACGCTCGTCAAATTTTTGAATTGACAAATTAGGTTTTTAGAGTCCTTCTCTGCTCCCTGCTAATTAGCAACAATAGATTTGCGATAACTAATCGCATATAGAAACGGTGAAAATTGCATCGAAATTAAGCGTATCGAATATTTTTTCTTTGCCATTCTTATGTTGTTGATTAACTGGGCATTGTTTTGGCCCACTTTAATGACTCCTTTTGCGTGCTGCTACTCCAGAGGCGAGGCACAGCTTCCATTCTCGCTATAAAAGATAATCTTTCTGCCTCTGCAGTAATGTTGACATATTGAAAAGAAACTAAAGGAATCCACCGTTAATAAGCTGTTGACTAGTTTCATCATTTTCTTTGTCTGTTGTTTTGCATATAATTTCCATATCACCAAATTTTGCAGACTTTATATACTTATGAATGGCGTGGAGGGAGCTTGGAAGAAAGGTCAGTTGACATTTATTACCCTTTAGTTTTTTCCCCATAGTTTTGGCTCCAAGCTGACACATTGGCATTTTTCTTCCATAGCGTGTAATATAATTTACTGTAAAGTAAGGTTGGGCACTGCATCTGGGTGCTTTTTTTTTTGTCATGGGAAGGGAAATGTTGACTGAGAAATGCATTTATCTTAAATGTTGAAATTTAAAAAAAAAAAAAAAAGAGAGAGGGCAAAGGTGGGGGTTGAGGGAGAGGTTGTCACCAAAAGTTAAAGGAAAAACATCACAAGAAGCATTCTATGCTTCTGACATATCTCGTTGGTTGAGTTCCAATTACTGATAATGTCCTAATTTTTATGCAAATGCAGAGAATATATACTAACTTAACTAGAGCTTTGGCTGCAATACCATCGAGGCATGTTGTAAGGTCATGTTCTTCATCTACATTGGCTGCAAAATTTGATTATGCATCAGCAAGATGCTTGCCTGGTAATTGACATGTTTATGATTTTAACACTGTGTTTCCCTCATCTCTATGCTGTCACTCACAAATTCTTTAAACTTTATGATGCAGAATTCATCAGCCACTCATCTACTGGAGCAGCTGTTTTTTGCAATGGAGCAAAAGAACATGGGTTACAGTGCCGGTGAGATAGCACTGTTTACCTTAATTCTAATTTCACATTAATTTTCGTGCATATCCTGTTGTGTGAGGCAACAGTATTATACTCCTACTGTGGGTCTGTGTCCATAAATGTGTTGGATTAAGGGAGTGTCTTCCATATTTGATACATACTATATTGATTGGAGCTATCCATGCAATTTACAAGGGCCCCTTATTGCTTTTAGATGCTCTCATGGTTAGTGCCTGAAGAGATTCTGGCACTTATGGTGTCACTTTGTCAAACCATGTGTCAGTAAGTAGTACTTGGACCAAATTACAGGTGGTAAAATGGTTTGTTACCCAATTTGATCCTATGCGTGATCATACATGGAAGAAAGAATGGGCATTTTTTCAAGATTAACCACTTGAAAAGTTAAAAGATTGTATGTTTGTATTACTGCATGACTTGTACGGAATGTGTTGCTTAACTGAAAAATAAAAGATGATTGAAGTCATGGGATTCTTTTATATTGGTAGGTGCTTCCATGCTAGTCCAAAACTCTGGGCAAGAAGGAATGAAGAGGTATTTGGTTTGAAGATCCCAAAGAAGGATAAGCGTGTGAGAAGGGACAACAAAAATCAACCCCCTGTTGAAGCGCCATATGTTCCTCGCAACGTGGTCAAATCTATCAAATCCAATCCTGATAAAACAATTGAAATATTTGAAGGCATGACCCTTGTTGAGCTGGCAAAGCGTACTGGAAAGTCTGTATCTTCTCTGCAGGATATTCTCATCAATGTTGGGGAAAAGGTTGAATCAGATTTTGAGCCTCTCAGTATTGATATTGCAGAGCTTGTTGCAATGGTATTTCCTCTTCCTAGTCACTAATAATATTGAAGTGGTGAATGATAGAAACTAGTATTATCCTTCCTCTGATACCTTCCTTTCATTCTGGGGTCATTGCCTCTAAGGCTTTAACCTTCTTTTTTTTTTTAAATAATTTTTTGGAGTTTTCTAATTGATACATTATTTGCTTATGTTTCTTGATAGTTTTTACTTAATCAATTTATTGCTTCTGCAGGAAGTTGGTGTTAATGTCAGGAGGCTACATTCTTCTGAAGGTGAAGAAATTTTACCGCGCCCTGCAGTTGTTACAGTTATGGGTCATGTTGATCATGGTAAAACTTCTCTTCTTGATGCTTTGCGCCAAACGTCAGTGGCAGCCAAGGAGGCTGGAGGCATAACTCAGCATCTAGGTGCCTTTGTGGTGGCCATGCCATCAGGAGCTTCAATCACATTTCTTGACACCCCTGGTCATGCTGCATTTAGTGCAATGCGCGCAAGAGGTGCAGCAGTCACAGATGTAGTAGTGCTTGTTGTTGCTGCAGATGATGGAGTGATGCCTCAAACGCTTGAAGCCGTATCCCATGCAAAAGCAGCTAATGTACCAATTGTTGTTGCTATAAATAAATGTGATAAACCAGGTGCAAATCCTGAAAGAGTAAAATTGCAACTTGCATCAGAGGGCTTGTTGCTGGAGGAGATGGGTGGAGATGTTCAGGTGGTAGAAGTTTCAGCGACCATGAAAACTGGACTGGATATCTTGGAAGAAGCTTTGCTCCTTCAAGCCGAAATGATGGACCTGAAAGCACGAATTGATGGGCCTGCTCAAGCTTATGTGGTGGAAGCAAGACTTGACAAGGGACGAGGTCCATTGGCCACTGCAATAGTGAAGGCAGGCACTCTAGTTTGTGGTCAGAATGTGGTTGTAGGCTCAGAGTGGGGAAGAATAAGAGCTATTAGAGAAGTGACGGGGAAGTTGACTGACAGAGCAACACCTGCAATGCCTGTTGAGATTGAAGGGCTTCGGGGGACACCAATGGCTGGTGATGATGTTATTGTTGTTCATTCTGAGGAGCGAGCTCGACTTCTTAGTGCTGGTAGGAAAAGGAAATATGAGAAGGATAGGCTTAGGAGAATGATCCAGGATAAGGAAGATTCTTTGGAATTGTCTGAGGATGCTCCTCAGAGGGTTGAAATGCCAATAATAGTAAAATCAGATGTTCAGGGCACTGTTCAAGCTGTCACAGATGCATTGAGAACTTTAAATAGTCCTCAGGTATGTCAAAATATCTCTATAAGTCTGCTCAATTAAGTTAAGAAGCAACCGTTCATGAGCCTGTAGGTCCTACGCCTAACAGCTTAAACTTTTAGGTAAAATGGTTACTTGACAACAAGAAACCATCAATTATTTTATCTTCAGATGCTATCATGTAAATATCATTATTCCTGTGGCTTGGTGAAAGTGCCACATGGAATGTTATAGGATTGCATAAAACTCACAAGCTTGATATCAGTGCTATGCTAGTTGTTCATAACCATATATCTTATTCCTTTTGTTGTGTATCAGACTGTCATGTGTTAGTTATCTTATGTGAGACCCAATATGTTAGAATTATTACGACCATTCAATACAGGGTGTTGCTTTCATAATATTTACAATTTGTTGCTTAACATCCTTTGTATTTATTTTTAGGTTTTTGTGAACGTTGTCCATGTTGGTGTAGGGCCTATTTCTCAATCTGATGTGGACCTAGCACAGGCTTGTGGTGCTTGCATAGTTGGATTCAATGTGAAGATTCCACCTAGTTCTGTTAGCCAGGCAGCAAGCTGTGCCAATATAAAGGTAATGAGTAATAAGCATTTGTTCTTATCTAATCATGTTGTGATAGGTATTTCATGTTAAGAGATACGGAAATGTTGATTTGGTTCTGTGGATGATTGTTGTAGATAGTGCAGCACCGAGTAATTTACCACCTTTTGGAAGAGATTGGCAATATGATAATAGAGAAGGCCCCGGGAACTTTTGAAACCCAGGTAGCCGGTGAGGCAGAGGTGCTAAATATCTTTGAGCTTAAAGGGAGGAGCAAGTCAATGGGACCTGATGTGAAGATAGCCGGTTGTCGGGTTGTTGATGGTTTTGTGACCAAATCAGGAACCATGAGGCTTCTGAGGAGTGGGGAAGTGGTGTTTGAAGGAAACTGTGCATCTCTGAGGAGGGAGACGCAGGATGTGGAGACAGTGAAGAAGGGAAATGAGTGTGGAATGGTAATAAGTGATTGGCACGATTTCCGGGTTGGAGATGTCATACAATGCTTGGAACAAGTAGTGAGGAAGCCCAAGTTCATCAAGTCACAGAGTGGTGCTGTTCGAATTGAGTGTTGATTCTTTCTACACAATTTTGATGATATAGTTAACTTACACCTTTTAATTTTTCTATAGAAGTAAAGAATCCTAGTCAGATCTTGAAACTGTTCGAACGTACGTTTTAATTCTGAAACTGCATCATTGATGCTCATATGCCTCTGGCTCTAAGGCGGCCAATTATATATTTCAGTTTTGATGGGTGCTAGTTACACGTAGAGGAATCTTGTATTTGGTAATTGATAGGAATTTTTTTCTTTTTGTAAGATTAAAGAATTCACTGTTGATTACTCCGATGTGGAGAAAATTTAATTGCCAGTTATTTCAAAATAATATTTTTATTGATAATCAATTTGTAATTTAAACCTTCGCCATTATCCTTCTCTTTTCATTTCATTTTTTGAGTTTTTCCTGACATAGTTTACATTCTCCACTGACTAAAGATGACAGCTAATGTTAAATAAAAGATTTTATTATTTTGTGATAGTCTTATATAGTGGGTAGTGGTTGCTGCAGTTGTTCGAAAATGATATAGAAATAGACCAACCTGCCATCTTAAGTTCCTAAAATTGAAACACGTGGCCCCTAATTACTGTATCATTCTTAAAGTAAACTCAACATATAAAGACGGATTTTAAATGTATATGACGTGGTGGTTCCCGTTTGCTTCGAGCAATAGAAATTGTGGATGCCGAATGCTGTGGCGAATTTCGCGACGATTTCCAACTTCTTCCTTTCTCCCTCTCTCCACTGTTCATCTGCAAAACTGTAATTGATTTGTCATCCTTAATTGGGACTATCTCTTCGGTCCCACCCTCCATGAAATTGAACCCCTCCCTCCAATTATAGTATTCGTAACATCATCTAATACGGAATAAATAAATTTTGATGTCTGCTTTTGATGAGGAGATCTCGAATGTTGGTAGTAGTGATCGTCGTGGTTGCCAAGGTGGTGACGGTAACGGTGATGGAGATGATGATGGGAACCCTGCGGGGGATGAAGATGGAAAGAATAGGCATACAACTCATGGGTTTAGAAAGGATATAGGAAAGGCAAAGCAGGTGGTCCTGCAGCAGTTCACAAAGGCCAAGAAACAACTCCACAATAGAAGGCACAGAAAGGCTCTTCGTGCTTCTTCTGGGTCAGGAGCTGCTATTGCAACCAGAGCTTCAGGTAAGACGATTCGTGGTGGTTCTGTTACAGGAGGATGCTACTTTTGTTTTACGCATCCGCAAGTGGTGGAATCTCCTAATGGATCTCCGTCAAGCGACCCTAATGATCCAACTTTCACTTATGCGATGTTGAAAACTTTGATAGAGAATAATGATTTCTATTCCAAACAATGCAATCCCCACCTATATTAGTTTTGCAAGTCTTCACACAATGCAGTTACACATTCCGTGTGTTCAGTTACTCTTCCAACATGCTGTTGATTTTTGTGGTGTTTGCTTGAGGATGATCTTAATCTCCTTGTTTGCTCCTGAAAACCTGGAATAAAATGAGGCCGAATAGGGTTTTTCCTGAAAATCATAGTTTGCTTTTCTTTCCCTTAGAGTGGATACGCAAATTGATGACATTTTGGGGCAATGATAGATCATGGATGTTCAATACAAGTATGAGAAGTACGTGGTAGAGGCGAGACACCTATAATAAAAGGCTGATTTCTTTGCTACTGTCATCATATTTCTATTCATTCAGTACTATGGTCGGACAAGTTTTAGACAAAGCACTAGGAAATTCTGGGACCTCTACTTTTCTTCAACCAGAAAAGCTGTGTATATAGTAATACTGAAGCTTTTGAACCCTGTTCTTTTCGTAGTTTCTTTCTTTTCTGTTAGGACTTAGGACCTTTGTTTCGTTTTTTCATGTATATGCATTTTTTCCCCATCACTTGTGAAAGATTTTAATGGTGACTATTGTCATTGTCAATTTACTGTATTTCAAAATAGCAACTTATACACAAATTTTTCTTATCACCATTTGGACTTTTACTAACATAATATGATTTTCTTTTCTTTTGAATATTGTAATGATCTTTATCTATGCCGTCCGGATTTGTGTCTGCATTCTAATGGATACGTATAGAGAACACAGTAACTAAAATCTAAAGGTCATATTCTCACTGCGACGCCTTGCAGAATTCATTGGATAATAGAGCAAAGTATAACCGGATGGAGTATAGTTTGTGGATAACTTACAAGGACACTCTCATCCTCAAGAATATAAAAATACATGAAAAAAATATTTCCATTTTACCGTTGTTTCAAATGATTTCAAGTGGCCTTTGCTATAAATAAAATTGTACAGTTTTTGTACCTTATTTTAAAAAAGAAAAAATTGTCCCTCACCTTTGAAATTCATTCCATTCAGATACTCTTAAAACAGATTAATTTGCATTTTGCATCAAAGAGGATATGATGTTTCCCCTCCTTTTGATTGTGTAGTTAGTCAAATGGATTTGAACTCTGTTATTGGCAGTAATGCCGTTAGCATGTTGATGAATATAACTTAAAAGTCCTACCGACTTTATTTGTGAAGGTCTGTAAGGCCTGGTGCTATGGTCTCGTGGCCTTTGTAAGAATTCTGATGTTTCATCATTGTTCATAATATCACTTAGTCAAGCAGTTGAATTATCCAGTCGTTAGGAATGCGATTGACTTATTGTTTCCTTGATTGAAAGTTTTATTACTAACTAATTGCAAAGTTTGTGTTTTTAATATAGATTTGACAAGATTTTGTTCAATGATTATCACTTTGAAAGCATGAGATGCTGCCCTTTATGATTATGTTGTCAAAAGATAATCTTAATCTCTTATGTTCTTAAGTTTTTTTCTCCTGTACTGAAGTTGATGTGCTTGCGAACTTTGTACCCCATAATTTTGAAAGCAGGCTAATCGTCATTATGTTTTTGGCCAGATTGCTTTTTTCTGTAGCCTGTTGTGCCCTTTATTTTACGCAGTGAAGTGCATTCTAGTGAAGAGAGAAGAAAAGAGAACCAGGGAAAAAAAGTTAATGAATAAGATGGTTTCTTTTGCTAATATTTAGAGCTACTTCCTACTAGAGAAAAGATATATTCAGGGAATAGTCACTGAAAGTGGTTTATCTACTTATCTTTGGTTTCTGGCAGATTCAAGATTCTCATCATAGTGATTTAGAGGTTTGCATTTATATACTCTAGATTTTATTTTTGGTGTGGTCATTTTCTTTATTATCGTCTCTTATTTATATCTGTTCAAAATATATTATTAAGTTATGTTTTTTTATTATAAATAATGTATTAGATGCAAGAAAACGTGTAGGCTATCCAGCAAAAAGGTTGAAAAATGGTAGGTTGTCAAACGTAGGAGGTTTCTTACCCTTATTTGGAAATATTTGTTATCCAACTAGGTTGAAGACGGTAGTTTTTTTCATTGTTAAAGTTTCTTGCAACACATATTATTGCCACTATAAATTAATTATTTAAACAAAAATTATAACAATAATAGTATTTATTACAATAATATTAAAATACACTTTAGTAACAAATAAAATTATTGTTAAAAATGCCAAGCAGTCACCAAACAAAAAATTACGACAGAGATCAAAAATACTTGTAATTCTTTAATAAGAAGTTGGTGTTCTTGGTATGAAGAATTAATGTGGGGATGATTTACATGTTGGGTTGCTCTGGTGTAGAACTTTAAAGTAAAACTATCCTTGTGCATTGACTTTTATCATCGAGACCATATATTTTGTGTTTCTTAAAAGATACATGTTTTAATTATTTAGTTTGTAAAAATCTTGGAAATATACAATTTAATCTCTTTATAATTGTTAGAGTATGTTTATGAATATGAGTGAGAATCATCTCAATGCCTCAATCGATCTTATACTGAGAAACTATCTATCTCTTGGCCTGGTAAAGGAAAGCAGTTATCAGAATAATTCTTGGCCAAAACTTCCAGGTTTGGAAAAAAGATATTCCCATCCCGAGAAAATTTATAATGCTTTCTACACCTTTGTTTACAAAGCTTTTTCCTAATTACCTGAAGAAATAGAAGAATACCAAAAACTTTTGGACTATAATTATTAATTACATTGGGCAGGAGAAGAGGCTCAAGTTTTTCCTTTTTCCTTTTTGAAAGGGAACACAATATTTTAATTACATGTACATAATTAGCATAGCAAGGGAATATTTTGTTTTCTTTACTCTTCGTTGTGACTCGTTAATGTTTTAAAATAGTCCTTATTAATTTTTTTTCCATTCTTATCTTGAGATATTTTTATAATTACATACAAATGTGTCATTGCCCCTTTCAGGCTGATATATGCCCTTGATCATATCAGGTTCAAACTGTTTTACTTGTTATTCAAATACTGACCTCTAAGACAAAGGAAGGGGAAAATTGGAAAAATGAGAATAGAAGTAAAAGGAAAGAAATTAAAGAAAAACTTAAAAGGAGAATTACCCGTTAAAATGATAATTATTTTATTTAATTTTTTCTAAAAATGTCTCAAATTAAAAGGATTAGAAGTAGTAAGAAAAAGGATTATGAAAGATTAATATAACTTCCAAAGATAAAAGTATATTTTTGGAAATTTGAATTTTTGTCAATTTCATTCCTAATTCTTTTCGTTAATTGTATCTTTAAACTTTTAAATTATAATTAATTTTATCTCAAATTTTAACACATCCAATTTACTAACAAAACTTATATATGAGGCAATCCACCTAAGCTTAATAACAAAATTGATAGAAATTTCAAACTTTGAAAATCAAAAAGATATTTTTGCTTATTTTTTAAAATATTCTTTCCCAAACTTGAATCTGCAACTCCATTTGTTTTCAAGCCATTTCTGACGACAGTTACATCTTCTCCAATTATTTTGATATCCTTAAATCCCTCTTGCAGTTTACTTTCGAGATTGGAAAAGTCTTTGGCCTTCTCGGAAGTTTACTTTTGATGAATTCTCCACTTCTGCAATCCTTCTCATTAACTCTGTTCAGCCCAATCGACTACGGTGTCAAGCGTTTCGTTGTTTAAAGCCTCGGCAGGTTATGGTGTCCAATGCCTTTGTGAGGTTCTATCGACTTCTACCACCGTTAATAATAAGGAAAAATTCAAGTATTTTGAAGATGTCAATGTTGTCACTATAATCATTGTTGTTTATTTGTAGGCTTTCGATTTTATACCGAACTCGAGCAAATTACTATCTCAAGTCTTTTTTGGTCGTTTACTCATTCTAGTGATCCGAACGTGAATGTTTGTGTACTCTTACTTTAAAAAATAGTGCTCAAACCTAATCAAATTGAACTCAAATATTAAGGAATCATTGCTTGGAAGTGAGGGCAAGAACGAAAATGAAACAGCAAAAAACCTAAGTGCAACAATGGTAGTAAGAAAGAAGGGATAGCAAAAGTATCGTTTGGTTCTCGAAGTTTGAGGTTTCTATCAATTTTATTTCTAAACTTACATCTGAGTGAGTTGCCATTTGTTATGTTAGTAAAGAGTTAGAGGAGAATTGCTACCTATGCAAGTTTTATTAATAAATTGAACGACATTTAAATTTATGATAAAATTAATTACAATTAAAAAGTTATGAACACACTTGATAACAAAAAAAATTAAAGATAAAATTGATAAAAAATTCAAACTTTAAAGACTGAAAAAAAAATTTCATCACTTCTAAAATGAAAAGAAAAATTTAATGAAACATTCTCTCTTCCCCTTCTTTTGTTGTTTATTATCTTTTATTTAAATATACATTAAATAAAAGGGCTTTGAAATCAACAAGAACTCTTGATCACAAAGCATTGTAAGTCTACGTAATCCTTCATGAGATTCAAAATCAAAGGGACAATCCGTCGCAGTTTTAGTCTTTTCATAATTAAAAAGGTTGACCAGAAAGTTGGGGTACCTTTATCCTTGAAGCTCCTTAAGAACTGACCTATTTGACACAATGCACATGGTACTATCAACGGGTTTTGGTACGAGGAGCCGGAATTCTTCAACACATTTTGATTAAGGTTTTTTCTTTTTTTTTTTTTGTCTTTACCTCTTCATATTAAGCAATTAAGTGCAATTATATTAACAATTTCTTATTTTACTGAACACTGAAAAAAGTAATGTGTGTGAAAATACGTCTAATTAAGCATTCACATTATTTGAGTATTAAGTGTTTTTTTCGTATTGAATAAAAAATATTTTATGCATGTATTAATCTCATTAGAATTATTTTATATACTTTATTTTAAAAAAATTAATACTAAAAGAACTGAACCTCTAGCATTATCCATATTATTAATGTATAAAAACAATGTTTCATTATCTTTTAAAAAATTGCAATAATTAAGATTGGCTAATTAAATAGTTTGCAGGACTATGATGTTCCAAATCATCCAAGAAGCGTACTTTCAATTAGCAATAGATGGAAAAGTGGGGTGTTCAAAGTTCAAACTATTTGAAACTGATGCTCTTTACTGTTAAACCAATTGAATTGTTCCATGTATGCATGACCCTACCGTACAGATTACACTACACTCCTAGAATCTTCATTGAGTGAGTGTACACTAGAGACTAGAGTATGGGGTTAACGGGGAATGGGGATGGTTCGTGTCAGTTATCATCACGGTTGAGATCGAAAATCTGATCCTGAGACATGAATGAGGATGATATGGCAAGTTGTTTGATCCTCTGGTTAAAATACACCCGCTGTTTCCAAGCCGCAAGACACTGGTTTGAGGCTTGCACGTGACCCCCATAACTCACTCTCTTGTTCTTATTATTATTCTATCTCAAACTCCAAGGCATGGGCGGCTATCCAATCACACACAAAAGCTTCCTTCTTTTTTCTTGCTTTCTTTTAAATAAATAAATAAACCATCCACTTGCAGGATTTTTAATTATATTTTGATACTCAGATGAGATGATTGGGATTTAGGTGATATGGGTTGGGATTTTATTTCATTTTTTAAATACAGAACTCGCATCGTTCTGATCCAAAATAGAAAGTCAGTTACGCATGAGATGACCTATTGCTATGAATGGCAGTCAGATTGATCAACTGTCATTATTGTCGACGTTAGGAACCAAAGCAAAGGCGCCCTCACACTCACACTCGCTTTCCCAGAATGGTTCATTCTGTCCTTTCTTTAATAATTCTATAATACAGATTAGTAACAGAGATATGAAATATGAGTGTTAGATAATTAAAGTACTATGTGGTATATAATAAGAGTATTAAGAACAGTAATATAATAAGATATAAAAAATCCATCCAAGTTAAACTCGTTGATGATTATTCCCACTGAGTAAGTATTATTTTTATTATTATATATTTATGGCGGTCCCTCCCTCCTAACTCGTTACTGCTGGCAGTGGCATTTCCCACACAAACAGACAAGCGCCGTGAACGAGATTCAGCTTGTTTTTCTTCCATGTGATGGATGCTGGCTATGGCGGGCTCAGCTAGGATTTTTAATCCCTAGCTTCTCTTCGAGGTTTTCTCCTCATTGGTTGGGCGAGCCTGAACCTGGTCTCTGCTACCTCTAGCTCTTCCAGGTTAGTCTTTTTCTGCATTTCTTCTTCCTTTCAACACTTTTCTCTCTGAATCAAACCTGATTTTCTTGGTCTGGCTGGGTTATCAATATCAACTATGATTTCTAGTTTCTTCTCTGTGAATTTGGTTCTTTCAAGTTTGAACCTTAGTTTGGCATATATCTGTTTTTGGAAATTTTTGTGTGCCGTACTCCTGATTTTGTTTCTTTCGTATCCGATGTCATCATTCTTCATTGGCTTCACGTACCCATGATTCTTCTTGGCAATTAAGAAAAGAACAATTTAATTTTGTACTATGCTGAAGCATCTGTAGTTGCGTGCCTTTGAATTCCTCTGCGTTCCGTTAAAAGGGGATTATGTCACCCTTATTCAGAATTTACCACCTGCTTAGAATTTGCTTTGGATAAGCTAAGGGGGGTTATGTTGCTTCTCTTTGAACGGCTTCTAAATTATCAATACTTACTCAACTCCTCCAAAATCTGTCATCTTATAAAAGATTGTAATATCCTTTCTCTATTTAAGAAATATTATAATGAACGGGATAACAAAGCTTGGCATCTGAATAAGTCAATAACAGTTCTATAGTAAAACGGATTTGCTTGTTCCTTGTAAGAGGATTTTATGATCATCCTGATCACTTTAGTCATTTTATTTTATCTTTCCAGGTGTAATTAGGTAAAAATGTCTTCCTCAAGACCTAGCCAGTCATCCAGCACCTCAGGAAGGTCAAGGCATAGTGCTAGAGTTATTGCTCAGACCACTGTAGATGCAAAACTCCATGCAAATTTTGAGGAGTCGGGTAGCTCCTTTGACTACTCAAGTTCAGTGCGTGTCTCTGGTACAGTGAATGGAGAGCATCAACCAAGATCTGACAGAGTAACAACAGCTTACCTCCATCACATACAGAAAGGCAAGCTGATCCAGCCTTTCGGGTGCTTGGTAGCCTTAGATGAGAAAACTTGTAAGGTCATTGCATACAGTGAGAATGCTCCTGAAATGTTGACCATGGTTAGTCATGCTGTCCCTAGCGTGGGTGACCACCCTGCCCTTGGAATTGGGACAGACGTAAGAACTATTTTCACTGCTCCAAGTGCTTCTGCATTGCAGAAGGCATTAGGATTTGGGGAAGTTTCACTTCTGAACCCCATTCTAGTCCACTGCAAGACCTCTGGGAAGCCCTTTTATGCAATTATCCATCGTGTTACTGGGAGTTTGATCATTGACTTTGAGCCAGTCAAGCCTTATGAAGTTCCCATGACTGCAGCAGGTGCCCTTCAATCTTACAAGCTTGCAGCCAAAGCAATCACCAGATTGCAATCTTTGCCTAGTGGGAGCATGGAAAGGCTATGTGATACAATGGTTCAAGAGGTTTTTGAGCTGACAGGTTATGACAGGGTGATGGCTTATAAATTCCATGAGGATGATCATGGGGAAGTAATTGCTGAGATCACAAAGCCAGGTTTAGAGCCATATCTGGGCTTACATTACCCAGCCACTGATATTCCACAGGCTGCACGTTTTTTATTTATGAAGAACAAGGTCCGTATGATAGTTGATTGCGGTGCAAAACATGTGAAGGTGCTTCAAGATGAAAAGCTTCCACTTGAGTTAACCTTGTGTGGTTCAACCTTAAGGGCCCCCCATAGTTGCCATTTACAATATATGGAGAATATGAATTCTATTGCTTCCCTGGTTATGGCAATTGTGGTCAATGACAGCGATGAAGATGGGGACAGCTCTGATTCTGTCCAGCCTCAGAAGAGAAAGAGACTTTGGGGTTTAGTAGTTTGCCATAACACTACACCTAGGTTTGTTCCATTTCCTCTTCGGTATGCTTGTGAGTTTCTGGCTCAAGTATTTGCCATCCATGTGAACAAAGAGTTAGAGTTGGAATACCAGATTGTTGAGAAAAACATCCTGCGCACCCAGACACTCTTGTGTGATATGCTGATGCGAGATGCCCCCCTAGGTATTGTATCACAGAGCCCAAATATAATGGATCTTGTGAAATGTGATGGGGCTTCCCTCTTGTATAAAAACAAGGTATGGAGATTAGGAGTAACGCCAAGTGAATCCCAGATTCGAGAGATATCTATATGGCTCTTTGAGAACCATATGGATTCGACAGGTTTGAGTACAGATAGCTTGTCAGATGCAGGATTCCCGGGTGCTCTTGCTCTTGGTGATGTAGTGTGTGGAATGGCGGCCGTGAGAATATCTTCCAAAGACTTGGTTTTCTGGTTTCGGTCGCATACTGCTGCAGAAATCCGATGGGGTGGTGCTAAGCATGAACCTGGTGAACAGGATGATGGCAGGAGGATGCATCCAAGATCTTCATTTAAAGCTTTCCTTGAAGTAGTGAAGTCGAGGAGCTTACCATGGAAGGACTATGAAATGGATGCTATCCATTCATTGCAGTTAATCCTGAGAAATGCGTTCAAAGATACAGATACTATGGATATAACCACCAGTGCAATTAACACAAGATTAAGCGATTTGAAGATTGAGGGGATGCAAGAATTGGAGGCAGTGACAAGTGAGATGGTTCGGTTAATTGAAACTGCAACGGTGCCAATTTTGGCAGTCGATGTTGATGGACTGGTCAATGGATGGAATACAAAAATTGCTGAGTTGACAGGTCTTCCGGTTGATGAAGCAATTGGAAAGCACTTACTCACACTCGTTGAGGATTCTTCAATTGCTAGGGTCAAGAAAATGTTGGACATGGCATTGCAAGGTATGCCCTTTTTCCCCCACTTTCTTTTTTCCCTTTTCTAAGCTCATTACTATCTTAATTTTTCATTTTTTAGTATTGGCCTTTATAAGTAAGGACTTAAAAAGAGTGAGTATATATATCCATGAGTATTGATCAAAGAGCATATCATCATCCCTAAATGTCATCATTGCATAATGCATATTGCATTTTTGAAGACCTATGAGAGGTATGTCTTGCTTCCCAAATTCAATCATACGCCTCAGCAGTCGGTTGGTCTGAAACATCTCAGAAAAAATCAAACACTAATTCATTTCATTTGTTTTTGGCATTGTTGGAAAGAAACTGTGTATTTGATCTGAAACAGTGGGATCATATACACTTATTTCACCCTCTTCCCATATTTATCACTAATTGATTTGTCTTACTACTAAAATAGGTGAAGAGGAGAAGAACGTCCAATTTGAGATCAAAACACATGCGTCAAAGATTGATTCTGGTCCTATCAGCTTGGTTGTTAATGCTTGTGCAAGCAGGGACCTTCGAGATAATGTTGTGGGGGTTTGTTTTGTGGCCCAAGATATAACTGCTCAGAAGACAGTTATGGACAAATTCACCCGAATTGAAGGTGATTACAAGGCAATTGTGCAGAGCCCGAACCCATTGATTCCCCCAATATTTGGTACAGATGAATTTGGATGGTGTTGTGAGTGGAATCCAGCAATGATGAAGCTAACTGGATGGAAGCGAGAGGAGGTGATGGATAAAATGCTTTTAGGGGAGGTTTTTGGGACCCATATGGCTTGCTGTCGTCTAAAGAATCAAGAAGCTTTTGTTAACTTTGGCATTATACTCAATAAAGCCATGACAGGTTTGGAAACTGAGAAGGTTGCTTTTGGCTTCTTTTCTCGGAATGGACAGTATGTAGAATGCCTACTTTCTGTGAGTAAGAAGCTGGACGTAGAGGGTGCAGTTACAGGGGTGTTCTGCTTCTTGCAGCTAGCTAGCCCGGAGCTGCAACAAGCATTACATATTCAGCGCCTGTCTGAGCAAACTGCCTTGAAGAGACTGAAAGCTTTAACTTACATGAAAAGGCAGATACGCAACCCTTTATGTGGGATTGTGTTCTCTCGGAAGATGTTGGAGGGTACTGAGTTGGGAACGGAACAAAAACAACTTTTGTGCACTAGTGCCCAGTGCCAGCGCCAGCTCAGCAAAATTCTTGACGACTCTGATCTTGACAGCATCATTGATGGGTACGATATGATATCTGTGTTTATTGTGTTGAGCATTTATCTAGAGCTCCTATTAAATCGTGCTTTGGGGCAATGATTATATCATGAAGAAAAAAGACAGTATTTTGATTCTTAACCCTGCTCTCTAAATGGTTAGCTTGCATCGAAAGTCTGTGTTGACTTGCCATATAGTTTCTTTTTAGCTGGTGGGTAGTTGCAATTTACCAACTTCACGTGTTCTATACAGGAAGTTTTCGTGACAGTCTTGCCTTTGGTTATTATTATGTAGTTTCTGGATTATGCTATCGCTTGGGTAGTAATACCAATAAACAACGCCAAGAAAACACGGATGTCAACTTTTCATTTATATATAGAGTGCTTCTAAAGGCAGAGTTTAATGTGAGGCAATTGGAGCATGTGAAATGTTACTTTTCATGTTGTCTTTCTTGTGTAATAATTGTAGTATTCATTTTTGTCTTGTATGTTCAACAGTTACTTGGATCTTGAGATGGTTGAATTCACTCTGCATGAGGTATTGGTTGCCTCCCTCAGTCAAGTAATGACAAAGAGCAACGCAAAGGGTATCCGAATAGTGAATGATGTTGCAGAGCAGATCATGACAGAAACCTTATATGGTGATAGCCTTAGGCTTCAACAGATCTTAGCGGACTTCTTATTGATATCCATCACCTTTACACCTTCTGGAGGTAAGGTTGTTGTAGCAGCCTCTTTAACCAAAGATCAGTTAGGACAATCTGTCCATCTTGCCAATTTGGAGCTCAGGTAACTAATCCACACCTGAAACTGTATTCTTATTTACCCATCTGCTTCTGCACACACACACACACATAAAAAACAATGACGATTTTTGTTTGTATTGGTGAATCAGCATAACACATGCTGGTAGTGGGATTCCAGAAGCATTGCTGAACCAGATGTTTGGAAATAATGGACAAGAATGTGAGGAGGGGATTAGCCTGCTCATCAGTAGAAAGCTGCTGAAGCTGATGAATGGAGATGTACGTTATCTAAGGGAAGCTGGCAAATCATCCTTTATCTTAACTGTTGAACTCGCTGCAGCCCATAAGTCAGCTTAAATTTTGAAAGAAAGATCATACAACCTGTTTTGTAGATCAGAAGGTGTCGGAGCAAGGAATTGCATTGCTTCTTCTGTGTAACTTTAATTTCTTTAACGTTTTTCTGCTGGGCATTTCTGTAACTTTATTGTAACAGTACGCTGTAGATATAATGTGTATTAATTAATTTTCTTCACAACCCTTCACGTATTCTCGTTGATGTTCTTTATTTTCTGTTTACTTCCTGCCAAAAAGCTGCTTAGATGGATCATTTGCTGCAAAATGCCTAACATTGGAACATGTTTAATGTCATTGATTTCTACGTTTCTTCCTTAGTTTTCCTGTCTTACCCTTTTGCTCAAGAAACTCGTGGTGTGCATTGGTCCCCCCATGAAGGGTGCACTAAGTTTTATTCATAGATAGCAAAATGGATTATATCATAAAAAATTGACAGGATGAGTCAAATTGCATAATAATTTCAATTCAGAGATTCACATTTAAAATGAATTTCGATTAAGAGCTTTATTTAGAGTATTCAGAAACCAATCGCAGTCACAAGTCACAATGCCTATTATTAATGTCTGCAATAATTAAATAAAGAAATGCTTTCTAAAAATTTTCTCCATACTTATATATAATTCTTTATTTTTTTATTATTTTCAATTACAACAAAATATTTTAAAATTTTTTAAAAAAGACTCAACAATAAAACTAAACCTAAATTTTTTCTTAATTACAAGGCATGCAAAATTGTTTTGAAATTCAACACTATTTTCGAATATTGACTGAACACTTAATATAAAGAGTGAATGAAGACATATATATTTTTATTTAAAATTTTTAACCTAATAATTAATTTTTTTATGGTAATTAATTGTTCTTATGTACCTTTTAATTAATTAATTTAGATATTTATCTTCATGTACAGTACATCTTACAAAAAATGGTCTTTTTTCTAACACATAATTATTTTTCTTTTGGGTCTATAACACAGCATAAGTATTAAATCAAAAGCTCGGTGTGTAGAAATGGCCCAAGCCTTCAAAAGATTTAGACTCATGGGCTTCCATTAAAGGAACGAAGCCTGAAATAAAAAGCAAGAAAAATATAAAAAAAGAAAAAGAAAGCAATAATAAATATAATTAACTAATTTGCCTTACCCTAGTAGATTAGTCAGCCTCCCTTCTGTGTGTAGTTGTTCTTTCGTTCACTTCTGCGTTGTTGCTGACCGGCGTTCTCGTTCGAGCTCTTTGCTGTTTATATCCGTTGCATGATAGCATGGATATCAAAAAGTTCTCATTCTCTGCAGCTACTCCACCGTTATCGGTGATCGTGGCTGCGAAGCTCGCTGGAATTTCTCTCCCGATTGATGCGTCGTTGCCCCCTGATTCTGCTCCCACATTTCTGTTCTCCAATGGGTAAGATGGAATTCTCTTCGATCTTTTTTTTATATAATCAGTTCTTGACTGAAAAACTGAGTTTTTTCAATTTCTTCTTCCGAAGTTCATCTATCGGGGTAGATGCAGATGATTAGATACGTCAAAAGAGATAAGAGCTGATGAGATTTGTTATGTTATAGCTGCATTGAAGTTCGGTTTTAACGATATGAGTGTGAAATGTGAATGCTTGATTTTTTCTTCAGTGATGTGATACTTCAATTTTTTTCTAATTCTTTTGAATGAAACCTTTACGCGCTATACTTCCCTTTTTCATTATATCACATTGTTCTAAACTTGAGAATTGAGCAAGGAAATGGGTCAATTGAGTCTAGGATTTGGTGGAACTTGATTTAACAATTTCGCTTCTAAATGAGATTTCTCTCTATTTTGTGACTTTAGAGCAATTGCATTCTAATTATGCTTAATCAGTTTCATGTCCAATTTTGAGCGTTGTAGTGTTTCCTAAAGAAAAAAGGACACAGAAAATTATGTTTATTAGCTTCATCTTATATGCTCTACAATCTACGTCTGAGTGACTTCTTCTCTTTTCTCCTGTACTATGCAAAAATATATTTTATATTATGCAGGTTAAACTTGCATGGAGCTTATGTTCTTCTACGTTATGTTGGGAGAGTTGCTAGCACGCCCAATTTCTACGGGCAAAATGCATTAGAATCTGGCCAGGTGATTTTTAGATTATTCCTTGTGCCAAATAATGTTTGTTTACCCCCTGAAAGATGTATAACAACTTTAAAGTAAAATTAAATACTGGGAGATTTCAGCACAAAGATATAATTTGTCTGTCATCAAAATACATTGCTATAGTTTGGTTGCTTAAGAATGAAGTTTTTATTTTCTTTCCACTTGTTCTTTTATTTTTTTCTATTCGGTTCTAACTTCTTATTCTTGCTAACATCTCAGATTGATCAATGGTTGGAGTATGCTCCTGTTCTTTCATCTGGCTCTGCTTTTGAGAGTGCATGCAAATATATTGACGAGTACTTGGAGAAACGTACCTTTTTGGTTGGCCATTCTTTATCTGTGGCAGATATAGCAATCTGGTCAGGTCTTGCTGGTAAATATTGCTTATAATACATACTACAGTTTACTTTGACACCATTTAGCTTCTTTTAATCTACCTGCTTGTGTAAGGACAAGAACTTGATGATTAAGTCATTACTTATTGGCTCATGGCTGTATGCATTCTATGTGTGCTTTGCTTTTGCAGGAACTGGACAGAGGTGGGAAAGCCTGAGAAAGTCGAAGAAATATCTGAATCTAGTACGATGGTTCAATTCAATATTGACAGAACATGGTGATGCCTTGAATGAAGTCACAGCAACATATGTTGGCAAAAGAGGATTGGGAAAGCCAGCAGCAACTAAGTCGAAAGACCAGCCAGTTCCCACTGATCTTGGAAAAAATGTGAATGGGGATGTGTCTGAGAAGGTAAAAGCAGGAAGTAGGCCTTCAGTGGAAGTAGATCTTCCAGATGCTGAAGTTGGAAATGTTCGCCTGCGGTTTGCACCTGAACCCAGTGGCTATCTTCATATTGGACACTCAAAAGCAGCACTGCTGAACAAATATTTTGCCGAGAGATATCAAGGCCAAATTATTGTGAGATTTGATGATACAAATCCTGCTAAAGAAAGCAATGAATTTGTGGACAACCTGCTGATAGATATTGATACATTAGGTATCAAATATGAAACTATAACATATACATCAGATTACTTTCCTGAGTTAATGGAAATGGCTGAAAAATTAATTTGCGAGGGTAAAGCATATGTTGATGACACTCCCCGTGAACAAATGCAAAAAGAGAGAATGGATGGTATAGAATCAAAATGCAGAAACAACAGCGAAGAGGAGAATTTGAAATTATGGAAGGAAATGATTGCAGGATCAGAGAGAGGCTTGCAGTGCTGTGTCCGTGGCAAGTTGGATATGCAGGATTTAAACAAATCACTTCGTGATCCGGTTTATTATCGTTGCAATCCAATTCCTCATCATAGGATTGGATCAAAGTATAAAGTTTATCCAACTTATGATTTTGCTTGTCCATATGTTGATGCTAGAGAAGGTATTACACATGCCCTCCGATCTAGTGAATACCATGACCGCAATGCTCAGTACTACCGCATTCAAGAAGACATGGGATTGAGAAAAGTTAACATATATGAGTTCAGCCGTTTAAATATGGTTTATACTCTTCTCAGCAAACGCAAGCTTCTGTGGTTTGTTCAAAATGGAAAAGTTGATGGATGGGATGATCCGCGATTTCCAACAGTGCAAGGAATTGTGCGTAGAGGCTTGAAAATAGAAGCTCTTGTACAGTTTATTGTTGAGCAGGTATATAAACCAGTATGCTTTCATATATATATATATATATATATTAACAGAAAAAGCAGCATACTCTCTCATTACTGCATTCTTGTTGTGTATTTCTTATATCCTTAGAATGTTGATGGATCTTTTATGACACTTGGTTGTAGGGGGCATCAAAAAATCTCAATCTCATGGAATGGGACAAGCTCTGGACTATTAATAAGAAAATTATTGACCCCGTCTGTCCCAGACATACTGCTGTCATTGCAGAGCGACGTGTGTTGTTGACCCTGACTGATGGTCCTGAGAAACCTTTTGTCCGCATCATACCCAGGCACAAGAAGTATGAAGGTGCTGGAGAAAAAGCTACAACATATACTAATAGGATATGGATAGACCATGCTGATGCAGTTTCTATATCAGTGGGTGAGGAAGTGACTTTAATGGATTGGGGAAATGCCATAGTGAAGGAAATAGAGAAGGACCAAGAGGGTAATGTCACCCGGTTGAGTGGTGTTTTGCATCTTGAAGGATCTGTGAAGACCACAAAACTAAAACTTACTTGGCTTCCTGAGATAGATGAACTAATTAACCTCACATTGGTGGACTTTGATTATCTAATTACGAAGAAAAAGGTACGTGCTTTTCAACTGTAATAATTGTTTTTATTTCTTAAGTTGAAACCTATGCAGGGGTAAGATGATCTATAATAATTGCTGTATAAAATTTTTCAATGAAAGGAATTCTTGATTTTATTGCTTTTGGGAAAGTGTCGGAGTCTGTCATATGCATCTTCAAATTACGAGAACCCTTGTTCAAGTATCTTTGAATTTGATGATTAGTATTTGTAAACATTTGTTGCTTTGTTGCAGCTTGACGAAGGGGAGGATTTTCTTGATGTTGTTAACCCTTGTACGAAAAAGGAGACTGCAGCATATGGAGACTCTAACATGCGAAATTTAAAGCGTGGAGAGATATTGCAGTTGGAGAGGAAGGGATATTTCAGGTGTGATGTACCCTTCTTGCGTCCGTCGAAACCTATCGTGCTATTTGCAATCCCTGATGGCAGGCAGCAGACAAGTTTAAAGTAATCATTTGGGTTTTTCTCTTTGTAGCCTCTTGAAAAAATGACTTATATTTAAAAATACCTCCCGTGGTAACACAACAGTTAATTGGGGATCTTAAGGATGTAAAATTATGTCAATGTGAAGCTTGTTTGGGCTCGGTTTCTGCGTGTAAGTCGTAGCTGATCTTGAAATGATCTCTTAAATTGTTGAAGCTGTGCCCAAAAATACAATTGTTGTTGCCATCTTTGTCATCACCGTATTTGTCTATTAGTTAACATTAGTGTTTTTAAAATATTTGCTCACGCTGAACGCTTTGAAATAACATATTAATTTGCGTTTGCAGTCTTGCCATCGTTATTTTATTTTATCTCTGTAGTTTGTACTATTTGAGAAGGATGTAGAAAGCCACCATGATTGGCCGATACTTGGGTACCAGCATTCTTGATTTTTAAAGATTACTAAAAAGGTTTAATCATCAACGAATCTTTAGCCTTTGTTGAACCGTACATTATCGGCAAAATAATTCATAACACTTTCCAGGTGGCAGTATGTCATTGATATTTCTTGAGAATGAGGTGAAATCACATAATGTAATAGATTAAAAAATTAACAGCTTGATGATATAATTAAGAAGGGAAATATACTTGGATTTTTAAATGGGATGAGTACGGTACGTTGATTGTAAGAAATCATCTTGTTGGAGAGGAGAAATTTTTATGTATATAGATTGTACAATTTTATTTATATATTGACTAATACAATTTATTAATTTATTTTAAATCAGAGAACCGGCATCATAAATAAATTAATATTTTGTTAAATTTGATTGTTCAATATACAAGTAAAATAGCTTGAAAATTTTAGTTGGAGAGAGTAACAGTAGTATATTATTGGTTTGTGTAAATCAATTTATTCATCTACAGATTGAAGCAAAAAGGAGCTATGATTACACCGACTAAAAAGTTCCCCACCACCATCCTCCACATATGGGATGTTGCATTGTACGAAACCTATTGCAAATCGGATCGAGAAACAAAAATAAAAAACCTATTACAAATATTATAATTTCTTCTAACCAACGAATATAATTGACCCAAAGATCCAATTTTGTCTTCCTTTTATTTTCCCCTTTTAGGTCAAAAATCAAAATGGTGAGGAAGTGCTGCGGTAACTGGCAACTGTCTTGCTATTCCTTCACAAAGAACAACTACGTCGTCGTATATATGATATTCAAAGGATAAAAGAGCCAGCCGAAGCACTGAGAGTACATTTAATTAACAAACAAACATACAAGAATATTTCAAATTTAAATCATCCACTCTCATTATTCTACACGAATTGCGAAATCACAAAGAATAAAGGTGGAACACAGCAGAGAAAAACAGAACAGAACATGCCTCTTATTTCTTGGGTGCAAGCCTAGACTTGATTTTCTCAACCTCCTTTGTACCCACCTGGAATGCCTTGGTCAAAACATTGTCCGGCACCGGCGGCGTGGCGGCGAACAAGGTGGTGGCGATAGACTGTGTGCCAGGCAACTGACTATTGAAGCCTGCAATTACAGAAGCACCCTCTTTCCCATTGTTCTTTTGGAAGTGAACCAACCCTTTTGGGAACACAAAAATTTCACCCTTCTTAATATGCTTGGATATGAGCTGATTGGATGTGGTTATGAATCCCACATCAAGTTCACCTTCCAGCACAAAAATGACCTCGGTGGCGCGTGGGTGCGTGTGGGGTGGGTTGAGGCCACCGGGCGCGTAGTCAATGCGTGAGAGGGAGACGCCGAGGGTGTTGAGTCCGGGAATTTTCTCAACGTTGGCTCCGGTGACCAATGAGCCAAAGGTGTTATTAGTGGCTCCTGGTTTGGCTAGTAAGTCCGAGAAGAAGTCTGACGCATTGACCTTTGAAGCGTCCTTGCAGGTAAACCCATTCACTTTTATCTCTGTTTTGAACAGTTATTCAAGTATTAGAATTGCCATAAAGAAAAGTTAGATACCAAAGGCAAAGAATTCCCTTTACCAATCATGCTAGCAATATATGCAATGATTTCTTGGCCTTCCCAAAGTTTACATTAAATCATTTTTGTGGGAACAGAACACTACTCTAAAACGTGATTAGATAATGGAGTCAAGAAAAAGCAAATTGAAGTGGTTGGGATTCTTGGAGTGAGTTGGAGTTAACGTAGCTTAAAGAAAATTAAACAAGAAGGATGAAATCAATCTAAAAGATACGAGAAAAATTAAATAATAATAACAATAATAAATTTTAACAAGAAAGTTAGCATCATATTCATACTGTAGTCAAAGCAAAATTAAAGAAAAAGAGAGTAGAGATACCGGAGGTAAGATCAGCGACACAGATGTCTTGAAGAGGGTCGGGATCTGCTGCAGCAGCGGTGGATAACAGCAGAGGAAGAGTGAGCAGAAGCAAGGAGAGTGAGAGCTTCATATTAAGCTGCTTAAAATGCAGAGAGGTAGGAAAGCGGATAGAGAGGAGAGACTTTTCAAGTCTTCAGAGTTGACACTGCACAAAAACAAGAAGAGAATATTTCTTGGGATTTGTAAGAATAGGTGTGGGGTTTTAGTGTATTTATAAAGGTGAAAGAAAGAAATGAAGGGAGAAGAAGAAGACGACTTTGAACCAATTTTTTTTTGGACGGAGAGTGAAGGAATAAATGCAGCGACCTGTAACACGCGGGCTCTTGAACCAAAATAAAAGGCTTAGGAATGCCCAGCGTGGCGTATCAACCTTCTGTTTTGGGCCTTCTTTTGGGGGTTTTTTAAAACCTACCATTCGCCTCCACCACATCCTTAATCTCTGATTATTATATATGAATTTCTTAAAAAAATAGATAAAATTTTGACTAAATCAATAATTTAGTAGGGAAAGAACATTATTGTGGTGTGTCTAGCCACGAGAGAAGAATTTGATTTTGTATATATAAGATTTTAGATTTTTTAAATTTATTTTTTATAATAGTAATTTTTTTATAGTAAGAGAAATATAATAAATAAATAAATTATTTACACAAAAATTCATCTTAAATGAATTAGAGATTAAATTTTTTATTTTTTATTTTTTTATTACTGTAAAGAAATATACTAATTTTTAAATGCAGAAAATTTAGATCCATAATATAGTGGTGAAAGTTGGCACTTGGCACAATTAAACACAATTAGTTTTTCTATTATACACCTTTTGTAAATTTGTTTTAAAAAGAAAATAACGTGTCCGTAATTTGATTAAAGACATGAGTAAAATTATGAAAATTCATATTAAGTAGCCTAATAGAGAGCTTATCTGTATTACTCCAGTTCGTGTGTTATACGACGTGAGCGTATTCCAGTCGTCAATAATATAGGGTTGGTATTTTACTATCTGTTCTAGAACGTTGAAGGCATGGTTATCTTCTTGTTGGTGACGTTGATCTTGTTCCACATATAAAATATTTGGTTGATTGATTTAGGGACCCCTTCCCTTTTATAATTAGAAAAATAATTGGCATCATCAAAATGGTTTTTCCGAAGTGCTTATCCCAAGTGCAAAAGAATCTTAAGTCGTCCTTGCACAAAGAGCTGATGAATAGGCTAAACTGTTGCTGCTGACTTCAAATTAAATAGGAAAGTATGTAGTTGGCGGAATATTTCAAGTGTGATATAGGCGACGAAAGCAAAAACCAACTTCAAATTTAATTTGCTTTGGCTTTCCCCTTGTAATGATGGTTGCTTTAGGAAGGCCATGTTAAACATTATTCATATTGATGCCTACACTTGTGAACCGTGCGTCATTGCTCAAGATGGGAGCATCTATCACTGTTTCAAATACCTGCATAATCACAAACCGGAATATGACATTTTAACTTAACTGCAGATTGTATTAAATCCTTAGGCTTCAAAATGTTAATGTACTACATGCTGTATTCAGGACCTCAATCTTGGTTCGATTCATTTTATAACCACTTACTGAGGTTTGACAATTTAATTCTACTGCTGACGTTTTTCTCTTTCAAAAAAAATATAGAGTAAAGGAGCTTACACCTGCCATCGTTATCTCCAAACCAAATAACGAATTACATTGATACTAATTCAAAATGAGAGACATTAAGCAGCACGTAGCCTAGAAAACGTAGTGCAAACCCTCTAGAAGATTGAAATTGTTGTTCAATGGTGAATTAATTACAGTATCGTATACGACTTGATGGTAACTACGTTTGACATTTCAGCCATTGTCTACAACTGGGTGAAAAAGATTGTTGAGCTATGACAGCGATCCTCCTATTTTTTGGGAGATATTCAAAATCTTATATGACTTCTCATTCACGTTAAGCCTAACGAGTTTCAACCTTCACAATCACAATGTATGGCTCCCTCACGTCAAATATATATATATATATATATATCATATTTATTTTTTAGAAAGATGCATCCAAATGATTCATGACGGGGCTGGACTACAAATTTGGGCTTGGAACCTTGACAGGTAGTATTGGACTTGGCTACAAGTGCTAAAGTGGTAGTGGGCCAACTTCAACCAATGCAAAACCGAATTCGCCAGTGACACTATACTATCCAGTTAGAGTTGCACGCATAAATTAATTTGTGTGTGTGTGTGTCCAGGACGAGGAGAGAGAAGAGATTAAAATGGCCACGAAAAGGCGGGAAAATAAAACTCACCAGCAATAAAATTAGTCCAATGGTTGATATAAATGAACCAAAATAAAGTACCGCATTTCAAATTGTCATTGGATGACAGAATCACGAGCCAGAATAGCTAAGTCGAAATCCACAAACTACATCACATTCTTGCACTACATATATTTTACAATTTGGAAGATTGCACTTCACTACTGCAAATTGATTCTCCCCCGCGCAAACTGAAAGAAATTATGCCAACCAATTAACCATATCAACGTTAAGCTAATACATGTTGTAATTCAACCTAATTAGTAACTAACATGAAACACAATCGAATAACAAAATCTAATCATACATTTCATACTCAGTTCAGGTTTTGGGGCCTTTAACCTGATTTTATATTCACTTGAAAATAGAGTTCAACAGAGTATTACTGAGTAGCTTCCGATTCTAATACCAACAGAATGAAATTAAGGATGTGTTCAGTATAAGTCAAATTGACAAGGTAGAAATTGAATCAATAAAAATAATTGATGCATCAAGACTTGTCTAGTGTCCAAATACTTTGGGCAATTTTTCACTCCTCCAATATCCACATTGCCATTTCAATCCTACTAAGAACAGCCTAAAAAACTGCTGCTCATAGGAAAACATAGAACTAATTCATTCCACTCTTTCTTCTTAATTGTCATGCTGGAGAAACCCTCCCCAGGCTTCAACACTGCTAAACAGGTCATTCAGAACCACCTCAATCTTCTTTCATTTTTTCTTGGGGTAATATATGAGAAGGCATTCATTCAATCTTCTGATATTTGTTGTGCCAAACAATCACCAGGTTGGTTTTCAATTTCTAGCGTTGCACAGAAACAGGGTGAGAATGACTTTACTACCCAAAATTCATTGTCCTACCATATGTTAATGCATGGTAAGGTAGAATCACAATAATAGAAGACAGACGAACAGACGGCACCAAAACTGGAAGATACACAGATTGAGAGAAATTCTAACCTGATCTCAATGCAAAATGACTTCATCATTTTTTTTGAGTCACAAAGCCAACTATTTCTTCTTCTTGCCACTGCCACCCTTGGTCTTTTTGTTAGTCTCCTTAGCAGTATTCACTGGTGTTTCCTGTTAAAGAAAAAAGAGAAAGCACTTATCAAGACACGTATCACTTATTATGGAGTACTTACAAAAATGTACAACATGCGGAAGCACATATTGACTTTGAAGGTTCATCAATGTTATTCAGCTTCAGGCAGATAAGCAGATGGCCCAGGATAACAGCACGAAGAGCTCAGAACCCCGATTATATATTGACCAGATCAAGGTGCCAAAGACCATAGACCTTAACAAGAAAGTTGCAGAGAAACCATCTTATAATTAATTGCTGGTTTGAAAATTTTAAGCATGCATTTGCTTTCTTGTCATTAAGTGTAGCCAAAAAATTTTCTAGCAAATCAGCTTTTGGATTTCTAGTAAATAGGAGGGAATTTATGACATAATACAGTATCTACTACCCATATAACCCAAAAAACATCGTAACTAATTTTCCATTTAAATATTTTGGCATCGTATTTTCCAGGCATTTTTCAATTCATCCTAGACAGAAATGGTGGTAATGATAGACTTAGTGGAAACACACCTTCCGTTTAATGGGTGCAGATGGATTCACTACGGGCTTAAAAAAGGATTCCAACCTGTTTGACACAGAAAGAGGGAGAGAGAAGGAATTAGGTACTACTGGCCCAAGTGAAGAAAAAGGTTTTAAATTCATGCCATTGAAATAGAAGCAACTTACCGGCCTTGCGAGGACTTGTTCTTTGCTGCTTTAATCTTTTCAATTGCCTAAAATAGATATAGAAATCATAAAAAACACGAATTCTGAAGTAGACTGAAATGCTATTTGAACAAGCCACAATAATATTTTTAAGGCTACACACCTTTGTTACCCTATCAGCATTGAAACCATTCTCATTTACCAGAAATGTAATTAACCCCTGTAAGGAAGGCAACATAAGACAATCTAGTTATACAGATAGGAATAAAAATATCTACATGAATAGAATAGCCATATCTAAGAATGCATATATATAAATAAATAAATAAATATATATATACATATATATTATTTCCATGTATATTTGAAAGCATATTTAACTTCTCAACTAAAATAGCTATTACTTCTTCATCTGGAGCACTCCACTTAAGATCAAGTTGATCTTCTTCAGTTAAGACTAGTGGTTCTTTAAAAAGTTTCCGAGCCTCCTTATATGGCCAATCATCTGGTATCTGGTACCTGAATGAATGTACAGTATGTATTACTAAGGATGAAAGATGAAGGGTATAATATCATGAATCTAGCATATTTGAGGAGAGAACATCTAGGAGTTTGTAACCTACAATAAGCTTCTCCAAGTAATAATAGACAGCATTTATCAAATATAAACCACTAAACTGGGCAGAAAGACTTTGTAGATAAAGGAGCCAAATGCCTAACACCTCTAAGGAATACATTAAAAAGGCAAGAAAATGGGTTGTAAGTGAAGTCATACAAGTGAACTCATCAGCAAACTAGAAAGGCCAAAACATCTAAGTCGAGGTGTCTGATCTGTGAGGGTATATATCATATATTTAACAAAGAGAATTAGAGAAATATGTGGCCCTATTTACATGCTTTTATCATGTGACTAGTAATAATTCCCAGCATACAATAAACAAGTATATTATAGATGGTAAATTTTTGTAATGAAGAATCAGAAAAACCTCTCTTTGTTTATGTTCTCTAGTATATTCTCAATAGAGCCATGTTGACGTATGAGTTTCAAGGCAGTCTGTCCCCCAATCCCTGCAGTACATGATCATATGGCAATCATAAATATAATCCTGAACCCTAGCATCAAACAGATATAAGTGCAACAAAATCACCTCGAATGCTATCGCAATAATCACACCCAGAAAGAATGCATAAGTCAATGAATTGATCCATGGTGAGATTTAGCTCCTCCAAAATCTAAAGCAAGAGAAATGTCAGAATGAGCAGATCAAAAAGTAAAAATCTTGTAAGTGTTAAAAGCTGTCAAGACCTTTGCAACTTCAAATTCCATGACTGGGACTTTCTTTGAGCTGGGATCCATTAAATGACGAAGAAATTTAGGAGCTCCAAACGTTAACGAATCCATGTCTTCAGAAGCTACAGCATAGACCTATAGTGTATAAAAGTTCAAAATGAATTCTATATAAGGTTTTCCCAAGTAAATGTTCCTAGTTATATCTAGTAATATTTGAATGATGAATACAATAATTGATATAATGCAACACAAGATTAGGATTATTAGATAGCAAATATATATATATATATATAAAGCAGTCTTTACTAATAATTTTGTTTTCACAAAATCTATTTTATAAAAATGAATGACATAATTCTTTTCCTCGTAGTTATTAAGAAGCCTGCTCAGGAAAATATAGTGGCACGCATCAGATAAACACCTGCCTTTTCTGACTTGCAAAGTGCAGCACACTGTGCCTCAGCTTCTGAGGGAGCCTGTGGAAACCAAAGCCTCAGCAAGATGGTACAATTAATAACAAATATATGCACATTGTTTAATAAATACTTGAGTAGAATAATATCACCTCAATCACAGGCACTCCCATGAGTCTTAAAAGTCTTTTGCAGTCTTCATTATGCTGTTTTGTCACCTGCAGGAGTCAGGAAGCTAGGGTCTCAACAGCTGAAAAAATGACATGCTTCTGTCCATGCTTTCCTGAATTTATTGCATTGAAAAGCATGGTCTTTGGAACAGGCCTAGGAAAATAGAGCCAAATTTTGTGACGATGACAAATTTCAAAGGGAAAATGTATTAAAGAAGACCCACCTTTACAGTTCGTTTACTAAATTTTTCAATGTCTTCCTTATTGCCAGTCTAATAAGACAAGAGAAAGCAGCCATGTAAATGCGTAATACATGTTTGAATAATAAAAGGAATTACACAAAAAAAGAACAAACCCAAGGTCAATAAAAAATTAAGCACATACCTCCATGGCTTCAGACAAATCCTCAGTAGCATCAGCCCTCCTCGAGTAACTATTATCAAGTTTAGTATGGAGAGCATATTATTAAGAAAATCACATTTTTTTAATATTTTGATTAATAAAACCGGACTGTTAGAACTTAGACCTCAAAAACGTCCACAAAAATTACCGTTTAGCCAGCTCTTGTTTCTTCAAATCTGGTGGCTGCCCATCAAAAACATATCTGGTTTCAAGCATATAAAATTAGCAAAGGCACACAAGTTAAAGAACAAAATGAAGGTTCCAACGAAAAGAAGGTAAAGCAATTTACTAACACTGGCTTCATTCCGGCTTCTAGAAGTCTGATTGTCCGTGAAAACATGCCTTGCAAATGACTGTAAAATCAAAAGAGATAAAATCCAATGCCAATATTCATAAAGCAGATTTACACAGAAAAACTAAATTATATTCATCATCGTTAGAACTGGCTTTTTCATTCAGAAGAACTTTTAAAGGTAACCTAGTAACTTCACCAGCCTCGTTAGTGAGCATCTCAGTCCCACTTCTTCCCACAACAATCTACACCAAATCAGAGACACCCATTATACAGGCTTTACTTTATCCTTGAAACGTCTTAAAAAATAATTGTAACATGAGGGGTAAAGGAGAAGAATACGGACTAGGAACTGGTAGATACTCATACTGGTGTCAATGGCAATTTTGCGGCCAAAGTAGCTCTCAAATTTATGCTCCTTCATGGCTTTTGGGGCATTATCCGCTAAAAGCTTTGTTAAACCCTAAAACAAAACCTCAACCAAAATTTGCATCAGTTGAATTAATTTCAAAACGGGTTAGAAATTGTACACCTTAAGAACACGATGATGACGAAAAATTTTATACCTTTATACCCATTTTCTTTGTATTGCAGAGGAAACTGCGAAACTCAGAAAGTGATTTTAGGAGAAGAGAAATGGAATGCCTTTAAGGAGGGAACAAACTGCTTCCCGCCCACTCAGGAGAAGCGTATAATGTAGAAATACATGCAAGTAATTTGTATTGTGTACAAAATACACCCCGAGTGCTTGGAAAGAGAAGTAACCTAAATACATTTTTGCAATATTAAAGACGAAAATGAAGGTATTTCATTTTAATATAGACCGAGGACAAAATTTGATCAACAAAATAATTATGAAAAATAATTTTTCTTTTTTTTTTACTGTTTTTATTTCTTATATTTATTGTTTTAGTTAAAAATTGGCATAAAGAGAAAAAGGCCATCTTAAGATTGTAAAACCAACAAAAATTAGAGTTGTTATCTAATAGCTATAGTGGGCTGGCATTATCATTCAAATGGTTTGGACGTATTCGATCTTCGTGGATTACCCTCAAGGCCCAACAAAGCCCAAGTGTTGTCACTTCATCAATCATCAGGATCCTGTAGTCCGACGGTGGGTGACTGCTTCACTAGCTGCATAATTAATATCTCAAACAGAAATGCATGGCCCCCAAAAGGACGTGTGGAGGAAAATAAGGTGCACGTGCACGTATTACACAAGGGGCTGTCAACACGTTAGATTAATTAATTAATCATTAAATTAATTTAATTTATTTGTGAATAATATTAATTAAATAATAATATATTTATTATAATTATAATTATAATTTAAGATAAAATATTTAGATTATATTTTATTAAAAATTATTTAAAAATTATTATTATCATATGTAAAATTTTAATCTGATATTATTTTTATAATTTATTGTTAAAAATTTTTTTAATATCTCTCTAATCTCTATTATTCTCTTTAAAAATATAAGTATATTTGTGACTGCAGATTATTTCACCACTCTTTAATTTTATAACATCAATAAGTATGTATCATAATTTTTTTTATAATTAATTAATATTTTTAAATGTAAGTCTAAATTCTTTTCTCACTAAATTTAGATTTAGATCTTTAATTCTTGCACAACACTCAACAGTAGTGCAGGTACTCTTTATGTGATAAGCCATGGATTTATTATCAAGCAGGACAAATAAGTGAGAAAGGTAGCAGGTTCGGCTTCTGGGTTTCGAAGCAGAATTGGGTTTAATGCTACTTATTTTACTGATGAATCTTCATAGTTGAGCAAGCAAACAACAATCTCCTTTCATTTGTGTTTCTTCCCCAAGATAGTTCGCAGAGATTATGTTCCGTTCTTCAAATATCACAGGCTCGGTGTTTCTCAATATGGCCATAAAGTAGGCGACGAAATGAATTTTACCTTTTCTCATCTATCAAGTATCAATCTTCGCCCACTAACATTTGAGGGCTTGGATTGTACATTGCTATCTTACATTGTAAATTTGAGTTTTTCTTGACGAATTCTCAGTATCAATCTTCTACTAGACTGTGTATTTAGAATTTTTTATAACATAATAATTCCATGCGAAGGAAATCAGTTAGACGCATGCAAAGTTTCTTACATACGCAGCTTTGGAAGTCCCATATCGGTGAGATGTACGATTAGAAAGTAGAGCACTGCATATAAAAGATAAGTAAGGCCTGCAATTTCAACATACTTACCTGGACGGGGTCAATGGGTGATCATGAAGGCCCATGGCCTAGGCTGGTGACTTCCATTGCACTTGGGAAGGGTGCCAGTCTAAGGTCTGCCCAAGTGGCAGAGCCTACGTCATAATTTGTGATAGGGGGGGCCTGCGTTCGCGCGGCCCCTGTTCAAGTCAGTTCAAAGTAATATTGAGCGGCCCAATTTTTTCTTAGAGTCAAGGGTGTAGTGCAACGCTGAGTGCTTTTAAGTTTTAGTTGTTTTGTCTAAATGTAAAGATTTCGAAAATCACCAAGCTACAAAGATCAGTTATTGATAAAATGGAATTCTGTAATTGTTCCTTAGTTATTCATGCTATAATATATAAACAAAATATGAAAAATGATTTTGCTTTTACTAGTTTTTATTTCTTTTAATTATTGTTTAGTAACAATTGGCAGCAAGAGAAAAAGGCCACTTTTGCAACGTTAGCCCAACAGATATTATTGTTATTATTATCTAATAGCTGCAGTTGGCCGACATTATTTTCATTATTACGACGAATTCAATCTTCCTTGATTACTTCTAAGGCCCAACTTCCTTTACTACCTCGAAGGCCCAAGGGTTGTCATCTTCATGTCACCGTTTCCTTCAACTCAAGTTGACTTCACTTCAAATAATGGAGGTTCTACAGAAAGGAGGTACTCATGTGATGTTAAATAATGTACAACTCGTTTATTATTAGATATCACTTAGCTATTTTGTGCGTTTATGTTAGAAACATAACAATTATTCTTTGGATTTTTTTTTTTCATTTTGTTAACTTAAACTTATTGTTTCTTTCTTTGATTGATGGAATGCATTGTTTATCTCTTAAATTGTTAGGATAAAAATGGCATATTAACACACAAGAATAACGCATTAATCAAGTCAGAAAATAATGGCATATGTCGTAGACAACAAGAAATGACAAGAATTGGACTGTAAAGGTTGAAAACAACTGGGTACACGGTGTATATCTAGAATGAGCAAGAAGATTTGAAACTTTTTAAGAAAAAAAAAAAAAAGAAGGAAAAGAAACAGAGGGACAGCCATAAGAGATTGAGAGAATGCAATCACTCAACCACTTTCGAAAAGCATTGACAAAAATTCGTGGGGAGTGATAAGAATTGTTGTGATGGAAAAGGGCATGGAGCATGGAAGGTGGGGAAAGACATTGATCGAACTCAATCACTGAGGCACTTTGATAAATCACACTTTAGGAAAAACATTTTATAAAATTATGGACCATAACATGTTGTTTCTTTTAAGATAGAGAAGCATCATACATGCATGCATACCCAAATTGATGATAGCTCAAATTTTCCAAGATTACAGACGCCAATAAACTCCTTTTCTTTATAGCTGCGTCCGCTAATTGTGGAAACTTGAAAGCCACCTCAGATTCATCTATATTTATTTATCTTTCTTGTTAATTGTGTGTGACTTTGATTAAATTGAAATTCAAATCCTTAGCTTTTGAACATAATTTCATTACTGTTGAGTCATAATTCATACATATGAGGTGAAAGGTAAGGGTACACTTTGAGGGCAAAGGTATGAACCGTGAATGTCATACACATACACATACACATACATACATACATAAATACATAGTGATGGATAGCTACTTGGAAAGATACCAACACATAAATGTTTGCCTTGCCCACCAATGAAACAGGATGGAACAATCGAAGGTGTTTTCAATTGACAGTGATTCTCAACCAAAAAAAGATTTTAGCATGATTGAGATTGAGATACTAGCTACAAGTTAGACTGCTATTTTGAAAGAGACATTTCAAATGAGAAATGGACTTTTATCAGGAGAATGAGATCACAAGCCCAAAGCAAACGCTAAACTCAGAATGCCCACTCCCTCTGTTTCAGTGAGATGATAAAAGGAGGAAGGAAAGTGACATCCATGGACTTTTATCAAATAGGTGATGCTGTCAAAGACATCAAGGACACTCTCTGAGCTGTATCATGTGACCCATGGTTTCAAATTTGAATATTTCACCTGGATTTTTTTTCTTTTTCTTTTCTACAGTTTTTTCACAACCTGGAGGAATGAATGAGAAATGAGGATACAAGGTTGGTTCTTGGTTGGTTTTGAGTTTTTTTTTGACGAAGAAGGGCGTCATGTTACATTTTTCGTCTGGCAAATTTCAACCTTCCTCGGAACCGTGCAAGTCATAAATAATCTAAAACTTTTGACTTTAACAAGAAAAGAGTTTCACATTCTCAACTTTTTTTCTTAGATTACCCACTATTCATTATTCAAAGTGATTACACCGAAATAAATTAAGAGCAAAATGATTAGGGAACCACGTGATGCAAGGGTGATTCAGTTTTAAATTTCATAATTAGTTGATAGAATGTGATATGACTACTTAATCACATGCTATGTATCAAGTAGAAAAAGGCGTTGCCAAAAGCCAATATCTGTAATCAATCATTTTCTTTCATTTTGACCCATGAGCTGAGCTTTGCCCAAAGCTTGTAGTTTAGGAAAGCGCTGCGAGGGTAGCGACGGATTATTGAACCAAGACAAGTATATATATCAAGTTGTGTGGGGCTTATGTGTTGCATTGATTAATAGAGTGATTAATCTTTAATCCACAATTAGCACCCTTAAACTTCCACTGTTGCCATAATTTTATTTCTTTTATTTTTGAATTGAAAGCAAGAGTAAGAATTTAAGAGAGATTGGGTAGAAGCAAGGCAGGCAATTAAACAATACAATACCTTTCTTGTGTTTGCGCATTCTAATTTATGCTTCAAAGCTGCTGTTTTCACAATCCTTGTCTCAAGTCTGAACTATATAGCTTTTCTTGAAAGCTTCCCTTTTGGGCTATATGTTCACTAACCCACTCTGCTCCATTTACTCTGAACTGCCCATTATTGCCTAACACTCTGCATATCTCGAGAATGGTGAGCCTTAGTCATTCAAGCTTTCAACTCATCCCCCTCTTCTCCTCTCTCTGTATCTGTACGTAGTTGATAAGTTTCACATCTCACTCTGATCACATTGCAGGCAGGCAAAGAGGTAACCCAATCCCAATGGAAGAAACCAAAAGGTGGATTCAGAGCTTCCATGTTCATCTTCGGTAAGCAGTAAGCTCGGTACTCTTAATTGTTCTATTCAACGAGTAGACTCATCTTAATTTTTCTTTTCTCTGCTAGTCTTGTCGTCATTGGACAATATGGGCTATGTGGCAAACATGGTGAGCTTAGTCCTATACTTCTATGGGGTGATGCACTTTGATCTGTCTAACTCAGCCAACACTCTCACAAACTTCATGGGCTCAAGTTACTTGCTTTCCCTCGTTGGTGGCTTCATCTCAGATACGTACTTAAACAGGCTCACCACCTGTTTGCTGTTTGGCTCCTTAGAAGTTATGGTAACTTTGAAAAATCTCAGACTGAAACTCAATTGATTCTAAGAAAAATGTTTCAAGTTTTTGTAATTAATTCAAGAGTAACACCTGTAGGCTTTGGTTCTGGTGACGGTTCAAGCAGCTTCAAATAATTTACACCCAGATGCGTGTGGGAAGTCAAGCTGTGTGAAAGGAGGGATAGCAGTGATGTTTTACACATCGCTGTACTTGTTGGCATTGGGTACAGGAGGAGTTAGAGGATGTATGACTGCATTTGGAGCTGATCAATTTGATGAGAAGGATCCCATTGAAGCAAAAGCTCTTGCAAGCTTTTTCAATTGGCTTTTACTTAGTTCAACAGTAGGAGCAATTGTAGGGGTTACAGGTGTTGTGTGGGTTAGCACACAAAGAGCTTGGCATTGGGGGTTTTTCATTATATCCGTAGCTTCTTTTGTTGGCTTTCTCACTCTTGCTCTTGGTAAGCCTTTCTATCGCATCAGAACCCCTGGAGATAGCCCCATTCTCAGAATTGTTCAGGTCTGTGCACACTTCTCTATTTGGAGTAAATTTCAAGTGTTGTTTTATGCTTATTTAACAATTTCTCGAATTAGTTTAAGTTATTCTGCAAATTAAACCTCAACTACAGGTTATAGTTGTGGCCTTTAAAAACCGGAAGCTACCATTGCCAGAGCCTCATCAACAACTGTATGAGACTAGTGATAAAGATGCTACGGTAGACAAGATTGCACACACCAATCAGTTGAGGTGATTCATGATTGATTCTTCAATTCATGCTCTAATTTTTTTACTTAACAGCTTGCATTAGCCATGGGCGACTAATAATTTTCTGCAAACGGGTTTGGTACACAAACAAGAAAACAAAAAAAAGGGTCCAGCAAATTGGCATGCTAGGATTCTTTTTCTTTGTGTACTACATAGTAGGTAAGGCCAAGCATCCTGGGCCTACTGTTACCTCTCCACGGTTAGGAGATGCAGAAATATGGAGAATGATCATAAAAAGCATATCTTTGCCGTGTGAAAAACATAAGTATCCTGACAAAACTATTGGAAAAAGGTCTTTAATGCTACAGTACTAGTTGCAGTCGATTTTCCATTTTCTGTATTATCACTACACTCAGAGGGTAACTAGTACTGTTGGGGTAATCAGGGTAAAAAATTCCATGCTCAATGATTTTCACTTTTTGTTTCCCCATGCACAATAATTGAAAAAATAATTGATGATGCACGAGATCTGTTTCTCCATAGTCCATACCCACACATGTGAAAAAATTGGGAGTTTTTTAATCAGGTTTCTAGACAAAGCGGCGATTCTTGAAGAAGGCTCAAAACCAGAGGCATGGAAGGTGTGCACAGTGACACAAGTTGAAGAAGTGAAGATCCTGACCAGAATGCTACCAATATTAGGCAGCACCATTATAATGAACACATGCTTAGCACAGCTTCAAACATTCTCAGTCCAGCAAGGGAATGTGATGAACCTTAAACTGGGTTCTTTTACAGTCCCTGCACCTTCCATTCCTGTCATCCCCTTGCTTTTCATGTCCATCCTCATTCCCATGTACGAATTCTTCTTCGTCCCATTTGCTCGAAAGCTCACTCACCACCCTTCAGGCATAACACAGCTTCAACGAGTGGGGATGGGTCTAGCTCTCTCTGCTATCTCAATGGCAGTGGCTGGGCTTGTTGAAGTGAAGAGAAGGGAGCAAGCAAGAAAAGACCCACTTAAGCCTATAAGTCTGTTTTGGCTTTCCTTCCAATATGGGTTATTTGGGGTAGCAGACATGTTCACTCTTGTAGGACTCTTGGAGTTTTATTACAGAGAATCGCCCGTCAGCATGAAATCGCTCTCAACTTCCTTCACATGGTTATCCATGTCTCTGGGTTATTTCTTGAGCACTGTGTTTGTGAATGTCATAAACGCTGTGACTGAACAGATCACTCCAAGCAAACAAGGGTGGTTGCATGGGTTGGACTTGAATCAAAGCAATCTCAACCTCTTCTATTGGTTCTTAGCCATACTGAGCTGCCTTAATTTTTTCAACTATCTTTACTGGGCCTCCTGCTACAAGTACAAATCTGAAGACCCCAATTCAAAGCCGAACTTGAAGGCTCTCATATTGGTCGAAACCACACAGGAAAGGGAAGCTCACACTAATGGAAGTACCCATTCCCAAGACTAAACAAGAAGAAGCTAAATTGTGAGATTGAGATAAATGATCAAAGCATGAGTAATTAAATGAAATGCTAGGGGACTGAATATGAAATCCCTCTTACTGAACTTGGTGTGATTATAAATACAATTTGTATCGATAGCTCTAGGACGAGCTCTGTATCATTGTGTGTGCAGACTGCGGAGTTAACAAGTTTTCTTCTTCTTCTTTTTTGGGTTGGATTTTCCTAAGATGATTGACCTGAACTTGTAATTGAATGTTTAAAAATTTAAATTAAAAATGAAAGAACATTAAAGTTTGCGTGTAATATTTGATCGACAATGATAGGGGCAGAAAATAATATCAACACTTGATTAACTAGTAGACAAAAAAAAAGTGACACTTGAATAATGACATTCAATTATCTAGGGCCAGAATAATCTATCCGTCGCTTAAATTTTCAATCATATTTATATGAATTGAAATGCCAGATACTTTTTTTAACCATGCGGATGATATAAACATTAAAAGAGGAAGCAAAGGAAAAGACCAAAAAGACGTGGGGTGTGCAGTGAGTCGGTGACAAGGCCTTAAACCTACCCAAGGCGGAAAGGTCCATTGATATAATCTTGAGAATCCAATTGGACCCCATCTTTGAATTTTACCCATCAGTCATTTTCCTTGTAAGATATTTTCTGTGAATGTCTGTCTTCAATCTTCATTGTATTTAAATCTAATTAAAATAAATAAATCGTTATGTGTAGTTGGAGCCTTTGGGCTAATTGGGCTCAAAAAGTTTGAAAGAGAAGACGATATAGTTGGAGACCATTAGGGTAGGAAGAGGAGGGGACAGTGTGAGGCCCAATAAGAAAAGACGTCAACATTATAGGATTCAAAGATGAGCTGAAAATGGAAAAAGGTCCTCAAAACTTATACTCTGCTTTTATAACTGTCAAACATATGCCCTTTGTCATCTATCCTAAAATATGCTGCATTCAAGTATGTCATTATGGAACACGCACCACTCCATTTCTTCTTCTCTTTATAATTTTATATACATATTTATATCAGGCTGCGCGATCAATGATTCGGGACCATGAAATTTGTTTTCACCATTAATCTGCGTGTCCATGCCATGTGATCGCAGACAGCATAATGCTATACAATTTGACCACAAATTGAAATGAGACATTATCTGGGGCTACATTTTAATGAATACTTTAGCTATTATTGTATATAACATTAAAATTAATTAAGGATATGTAGAAGGAAAAAGATGAATAATAGTTGAAACTCATATGGTTTTCGTGGGTCCAGATGCAAACGGATGGAGTCATAAATGCACAAGGATGTATAAATGTATGTTGATTAAGGTGTATTTATATTTTATACTATTTAGGGAAGGAGGTAGCACATAGCCACATACAGCTTGACCTAGCCCAGCGTCAGCTGCACAAACCAACAACTTGCGTAAACGAAACGCAACGCAGACGCTAACTAAGCCTTGTCGTTTTTCAGCTTGCGAGTTTAAAAAATAAATAATTTTATTCTAATTCCTTACAGATTCTAAACTGAACAAACTTCGTTTGCATTTTGACGATGATAATACATTTAGTTTCTATTTTTTCAGATTTTGTCACTTCCAATGATCAAAAGAAATAAAAAAAAAACATTTTTGCGCAGGCCAAACAAATTTCAAACTAAACGTAAACCACAAGCATTGGCAATTAACAAAAGAGCTAAAGGAGCGTATAAATAACAGTGCGTAACCGCTCACCATTCAGTGAAACAAGAATGTATAATGTGCAACTTTTTAAGCAGTATTATTAGGTTCTATGATTTGATTGTTGTCCCAAAACCTATGGAATTTTTTTTATCTACAAAATTTTTATATAAATTTTTAGGGTTAATTATCAGATTAATTTATAAAATATATTAGGCATTTATTTTTTTTTACAGTTTAACACTATATTACAAAATATTTAAAAAGTTTATGTTCACATTATTATATAACAATTAAAAAATGTCATAACAAATACATATAAAATAATATATGGTTTATTTATGTTTTATGGTGTTAATAGCTTTAGAATGTGAAGTTATTTATTAAGAAAACCTTAAGAAATTTTTTTAGCAAAGTTCCTTAAAGAAAAACCTTTTTTCAAATGGTAATGAAAAATACTTTTTTTGCTTTGAGGATGAAGCAGAAAAATAAAGCTTTTTTTTTTTTAAAAAAAAAAAAGTAGAAGCAAAAATAAAAAATTATTTTTAAAAAATATATATATATCCTTATCAAAATCATTAATTATAATTAGAGGTTTTACATGTATGTTTATTTTAATTTTTTAAAAGTTTTTAAATATAATATAAAAATTATTATATTTTAAAATAGTAAATTAAATAATAAAAAATTATTTAAATTTTCATTCTTCTATTATAATTTTTTTCTAATATTTTTATTTATTTTCTTCTATCTCCTTACCTCACATATTGTATTTGATATTTTATATTATAATCATTATGATATATTATATTTTATATTATGATATAGATATTTTAGAGACTAATAACTATGAGACCTTATAATGATTATGATATAGATAATTATTTTGATTTTTTTAACTTACCCTATTAAATGTACTTCTCCCTAATTTAACATTTAAAAGATACTTTTTTAAAAGCTTTATTAAAAAAATTGTACTTCTCAAAATTTACTTTAGTAAAAGTACTTATAAAATAATTTTATTTAAATAAATTGCTTCTTTCTTACAATATAGTTTTGAAATATTATATAATATAAATCATTTTAAAATAAAAAAATTACAATTCAGCCTATAATAACTTTAGTGAAAAGATAAAAGTAATAAATAGTAAAAGTCATTTTTTTGTTACAATAAGGAATTAAAAAATTGGTGTAATCGAGCTGTTTATCTCATCGTCCTTTTAAACCAAATAGAAAGAAAAAAAAGAGCTGGACTTATGTGAAGCTCATGCCACTATGGCCTATGGGGGCGTTTGTCATCTGTAAATTTGTTAGAGAGATGAATAAAATACAAGTCGTCTTAAATCTTAAAAGTTGTTGGGATTCCAAACGTGCCCGCTGTAATGAAAGCTTGAAAAGGCCGGCAAAGGCTGATTCCGTGATTCGCCCCGCCTCCCTTCCATACTTGACCTCTTCAATCCAACTCCTAATCAGATTCTCTTCCATATTTACCTCTCATATTCAAGAGGGTATTCTATACTTTGAATAAATGTATTTTCATTGCCAAAAATAACACATTTAGATTTTGTCTGGCATTGTTTTGTTGGGTCCATAACCCAAGTTTGGAGCACTGTGTTGTTTCTTTCCAGTGGCTGAGTCATTTCGGCATAAAAAAGCTATGGTGAACCTTCTGTGGGTCGGCATTGTAATAGGACTTGCTTTTAACAAGTGGGTTAATGGCTTCCTACACGCAGAGTATCACCTGAATGAAACAGAGCTGTCTTTGTTGGAGGCTCATCAAGCATCCTTGGTTGGGCCGAATGCTCTGCTGGTAGGATTGACTCTCATTCAAGATGCTGATGCTAAAGGAGCAGGTACTGTTAACTTTCTTTTTGTTTTGTTCCCTTCCTCTAATTTTTCATTTGGGTTCTAAGTGGAAATTGGATTTTCATTTCCTTTTAAATTAAATTCTTAAATGTTTTGCTTCTGATAATGTTATAAGCAGTCACATTTTCTTCTTTCCTTGGATGTAAGTATTGTACGGTTTTTGAAGCAAATTCGTTATTCTTTATAGTAATCTTGTTTTCTGGTTGGGGAAGTGACGTTGCTTTATTTAGCATATTGGATTTGGACCTATTGTAACTGTTTTACCTTAACTTCTTCTATTTTATATCAAATCAGTCTCTGTCTCTTTCCTGCTGCAGACTCGTTTGGGCGTGATAGCCTAATGTATGGCTGTGTGTTAATCAGCTCTTGATAAACTTAAAACATGGGCGTCTGTACGAAATAGAAACTAAGACATATTATACAATTTTCCCTTGGAGTTTTGGTTTTTTACATTAATTTAATTTTTTTAATTGGTTTTTAATTTGCCAAATACTTCTTTCTTTGGCTTTGGCAGTCTGTTTGGATGGAACATTACCTGGTTATCATTTGCATCGGGGATATGGATCAGGAGCAAACAGCTGGCTCATAAATTTAGAGGTTTTTGTTTTACTTTATCATTCTAATTGATCTATAATTTTTCTTGCAACATCAAAGAACAAAACATTAGGTGGCAAGTATTTGTTTTTGGAACTTCAGAAGAAATATTTCTTTTGATTGCGTAGTTGCCTTATTGGAATCTATTTTTTTTTTTTTTTTGGTTTAGTATACTGAAACTATTCACAGTCATGTTCCTATTTAAAGTACTAGTTACTGATCAAACTATTTTCCAGCTATGCTGTAAAAATTTGTATTGATATTCAAGAGAAAAGTCTTGTGGCAGGGAGGTGGATGGTGTAATGACGTCAGAGCATGTGTTTACCGCAAGACAACAAGGCGTGGATCATCAACATTCATGGAAAAGGAAATACCTTTTACAGGAATATTAAGTAATAATGCTGAAGAAAATCCAGGTTTCCATTCTATCAACTAGCTGGATAATCAAATTCTGCTCCTGGTTTCCTCCTTAAAGACTCTAACTACCATGATCATGTTATTCTTCCTCATGTTTTTAGATTTTTTCAACTGGAACAGAGTGAAACTTCGTTACTGTGATGGTGCCTCTTTTACTGGAGATAGTGAAGACGAGGTTGAATTTGATTTCTTGCTGTTGACTGCTTCTATTGAAATGTTTTTTTATCCAGTGTTTGCTTAGCTGCAGATACTCACAATCATAAAATTGGCAACTCTATGAAAGAAGCATGAATGGTTCTGATTAATTAACACTGATGACATTCATCTGATCAAATGCGGTTATTCAAGAGACTTACTTGTGTAATTGTCTGTTTGAGATAGACTGCACAACTGCAATTCAGAGGACAACGTATTTGGTTGGCTGCAATGGAAGATTTGATGTCGAAGGGAATGCATCATGCCAAGCAGGTTGTACACTCACTCATGGATAAAATACTAACTGAATCACCATTCTCCTTATTGCAACATTTTGTTCTCCAGGCTCTTCTTTCTGGATGCTCAGCTGGTGGTCTGGCTACTATTATACATTGTGATGAATTCCGTGCTCTATTTCCATGGACTACCAAAGTGAAGTGTCTGAGTGATGCTGGGCTATTTCTTGATGTGTACGCTACTAATTGCATTACTTCATGTTTCCAATGCCTTTTCTGCCATTACAGTAGGATTTAGTTCCATTCCATAAATTAGTTGTTAATGGTTTCTTTGGTATTATAGGGCTGATGTTTCTGGTGGCCGTACCCTCAGGAATCTATACAGTGGTGTTGTAGGGTTGCAGGTACTCATTGGTTGTGAAACTACTAGTTTATTGAAGTATGAAAGAAAACTAAAGTGTTCTTAATGTATTATTAAAACACTTGTTCATATTTCATGGTCATCTTCGCAATTGGCAAATTGACTAGTAGTGTGTAGCTCAGCAACTTCTGAACCAAAAATGTGAAATCAAGTCAATTTTACTCCAATATCATGATGGTCATGAACCTTTTACTTGGTTTTTCACTTAGCCTCAGCCATACCAAATATTTTGTATGGTTGATGAATTGGTCATTTGAGATTGCTCTAAGGCATGCTGACTAATATTTTGTCTGAACATTGGAGGGGGTGAAGAAGAATCTGCCACGCATTTGTACCAACCACCTTGATCCCACATCAGTAATCTCTGATTTTTTATCCTGGAAATGAATACTGCAACATTGTCACATACTCCTAGTCTTAACTTTGATTAATGTTTTTTATTTTGCACTTTCAGTGCTTCTTCCCTCAGAACTTGATCGCCAATGTTAGAACCCCATTGTTCATCCTTAATGCTGCTTATGATTCATGGCAGGTAAGTTGCCTGATTTGATCATCAATCAGCCTTAGCTATCCTGATACAGTATATTGCTATGATTTTGGCATTAAATACATTATTGACAAATTTGTGTAGCTAATTATATTTCCCTGCTTGCATCAGATCCAATCAAGCATAGCTCCTCCATCAGCAGATCCCCATGGCTATTGGCATTATTGCAGATTAGACCGTGCTAAATGTACTGGACCACAAATCGAACTTCTTCAAGGTGAATTATAATGAGAAAGTTTTCGTTTGAGTTACAATATTACACAGAAATCTTCATTAAATTAGCAAGTGTTCAAAGACACTTAACTGTTTATTCAATACAGGATTCAGGTTTCAAATGCTGAATGCCATTAAAGGCTTCTCAAGATCAAATGAGAATGGATTGTTTATAAATTCATGTTTCTCTCACTGCCAAAGTGAAAGGCAGGATACATGGTTTGCTGATAATTCTCCAGTCATTGGGAACAAGGTGAGTCTGATTCTGATATAAGAAATTTTACTAAAGCAGTTTTAGTCTTGCATGCCAACTATTTTTTGCCAAAAGACAATTGTAGTTTCACCTTGAGAAAAATTGTAAGAAATTTAAATCCTATTCTTTGATTGTGTGTCTTGACATTAAGATGTTTATGTTCATAATGTGCAGGCAATTGCTTTAGCTGTTGGAGATTGGTATTTCGAGCGAGCAGGTGTTAAGGTCATAGACTGTCCGTACCCTTGCGATAAGACGTGTCATCATCTGGTTTTCAAATGAGCCTACTTTCTCCTTTCAATTTCACTCTTCTCATAAGCTCATTACTCATTATTAGTTTAGGCTTTAGGCCTCTTCTCTTTTGTCTTCTGCCATTGAGACCCACGGTTATGCCATTCATTCAAAGTATACAACACAACAAAATTAAAGGTACTTCTCAATATTATTTCAGAGTGGAGGAGAGTTATAGGTACATTTACTGTATTAAACTTACTATAGCCTTGGATGTGACATCTTGTCTTGTGATTGTCCCATATTTTCTTTTAGCAGCAATCAAAAGGTAATCACATTATTTGTTCAGATTTTATTTTATTCTGGATCCTGGTATATTTATATTATTTAATGGTGAATTTAAAATTTAGATGAGAATCCAATAATAAAAACAAATTCATGAGTAATGCTAGAAAAGAAAAAACGAGTACATAATGCAGGTCTTGGTGAATGGCGACTATGTAACTGAGGACTTTGCATTCAGGAATCAATCAGGGATGGTCGTTGCATTGGTAACATACTCATTTGATTTTCTTTTATTAAAATCTTTAAAATCTCCAAGCACAATTCTATTCACCTAAAATGTTTTTAAAATAGATATATAATTTCAAAATTAAAACTTGTCGATATAAAATTGTTTATTTAAAATAATCAATAGTAAAATATCTCAAATAATTATTTATAATTTAAAGCTCCTACAATATGTTTTGGACTTTTTTTACTTTTTCTTAATATATCTAAATTTTTCTCATCCTGTTTACAAGGGTGGAAAATGTGTACTAGAAGAAAAAAAAAAGCAAAGAAAAAAAAAAGGGTCAGCAGTTTAGCTGAAAATCCAAATAATACTTAAATAAAAGAAGATTTTTAAAAAAAAAATTACAGAAGATCATAACTCCAGATACAACATTTTCTGATTTTTTTTAAATGTAATATGCTATTAAACTGAAATATAAACTCGTTGGTACAGCAAGTTCAGTTCCTCAATTTTTTCTTGTGGGATGACTATCCGTTCGAGAAGCTTATTGGGAAGTTAAAAAAACATTAGCTAACATTATTTGTCTATTTCTTAATAAAACATGCTATTGACCAAGAGACATTTGTTGCTAATAGTCTACCGATTTAAATTAAACAATGAAATAGCATAATATAACTACAATTCATCTGAATTAAGTCTTTTCTACATCTAATGAGTGGCAATCAATAATTTATGAAGAAAAATTATGTCTGGTCACTCCGCAAAAGTCAATTATTAGGAAAAAAATTTAAATTAAAAACATTTATATGACACGATGCTTATAATTATACAATAAAAATTAGAAAAAATACCAAATAAATTTTTAAAAAGATTTTTGAATAATTCAAAAACAATGTGAAGGAAAAATAATTGAGGAAATTAATAATTTGATAACTAAAAAATATAGTTTCATTTAATTTAATTTTTAAAAGATTAATTTTTAATAATAAATTGAGTCTTATTAAATAATAAAAAATAAAATATATCAAATTTATAAATTAAATATTATTAAAATACACAATTTATATTTTTTATGTATAATTTATAAATAAAATACATTTAATTTTATAAATTATATATTTTTAAAATATATTATTTATATTTTTATTAAATAAAATTTAATTTATTATTTAACAGTTAGTTATTTAGTGTAATGATAACTTTTTATCATTTGTTAAAGAAGTTTGATGATGAAATTGCTGTATATTTTTTGGACTTGCTTTCAGTTATTCAAATTGGACAAATCACAAATCTCGTACACTGTGGCTGTGTCCACAGTTATTATGTACTATGTCTTATGTACCAGCATGAAGAGCTTCATTATCATAGGTCAATTCTTTGAACTGTAATGCAACAACAGTATTGTAACTTGGTATGATTATTTTTGGACCGTTTAGAATAAACACATGGAAAAAACAAATTTATTTTTTTTAATATAAAACTGAAATTTAATTTAACGGTCTAGAAATTCAGAACCAATCAAGCAGCACTTTTAGCGATATGCTTCGACGGTGCAAACACGCACTGGCCGTCTTTGTCAATAACAGATACTATTATTTTAACACTAATTTCTTAAGATACGATGAACTCTTGGAGCCTTCACCAGCAATAATCAGTTTAGGATAATGCCATTCCTTTAATTCGTAGTCATAGTCATCAATTATTGACCAGCGTGTGGTGTGGATTTGGCATTTGCAGCTTAAGGAAATATCAACATCTGGGGTGATATTTCTCTGGTAATATCTCTTGTTTCTAATGGTAATTGCAAATACCCTAATCCTGTGTTGTGTTCCTTGGGTTCCTATTCACAAATATAGTTTAACTGTACATTCAGTTTGTGCCTGATTTTGGTTTGCCCTTACTTTACTAAAAACAATGCATAAATTATCTGTCACCCAGAACAAATCTTCTGATAACGCTATTTTTATATACCTTCATCAACACCGTCATTATCAGCTCAATCATAATCATTATCATCACATTAAGAAATTTGTTTATTATTTCCGTGCCTGTGCCCTTATATTATATTGGCATAAGATATATATTTTGTACCCTCTTACAAATTATATGAATACAAAGAATTCAGAACAAACAACTTTCTCAGAGGTTTAACTACTATATTAATATTTTATGGGGATCAAACTTGGGGTTTCATAGCCACCACCCCATTATCCCTCTCGGGATTTTTGTTCTGTTCCTGTACACTGATGATTGTAGGGCCCCAAAAGAAGAACCCAATAATTTGCTTCACATGCATGAAGATTTTATACATACAATCACTATCGCCTGCATATTAAAGAATGAATAAGCCTGGAAATTATTTATGACAGAGTAGACTTCTTGAATGTGTGCACATGGACAATGAACAAGGGTACAAGCAGATGGTGAGAGAAGGAAGTGAAAAGAATGACATAGTACTTATGGCTCCGGAATTTTGTCCTTATGTATGTGTTACAAATCCTAATGCTTAAACTATTCAATTTTCTTCATAATAGCGACATCTCTGATTAATATCACATTTGAAATGATTAAATTCCTTCCTATTTGGAAGATATGAAGCGGAGTGATATGCTCATTTTTACTTTGACACCAGTTTTCACCTTGCTGGGCTTGGAACGGTGAAATATTAACCTTTTAAGCTGTGTTATAGCTAGTTCTCCTCTTTCTGGGTTTCCCAGCACGTAAAGTTGTTTAACTACTTTGAAAGCAGCAATAATCTTTAGGACCCTATCTAAGCCACTAAAGGACATGGGGAAAAGAAAAACTTGTCTCTGCTGTGGGGATGATGCTTCTTCAGAACAAGTTCACCAGGGGAGGCTTTCTTTCATTTTCATAATTTTCTCTCGGTCATTTCTGTCACGTCTGTGAAAACACCCTAACCCCCTTCTTTGATGTTGCCATTTCATCATCAGTAGATGCCCACTGGGGGACCCCATTTTCTGGCGCAAAGGTTGTAGAGGCTAAGGCCCACGGTAATGGCGTTTCACACATAATCCTGTTGTTTTATAGATGGTACAAATCGCGTCACCTCCTAATGCACTGTACACTAAAATATCCTCTTCTCTGACAATAAACCCATTTTATTTTTCTATTAATTTTCGATCTACTGCGTCCTTGAGATAATGTTAATTGACTTAATTCAATTATAGAAGTTCTTTTTTGTGGCCTTTATTGAATTAAAAGCTATTTCTCTATTTCTTAACTAGCCGCTGGTTTGCCATAAATTTTCTGGGTGTTTTTTTGCCTCTCTTTTCTACACTTGTTTACCTGGAAATTATACTTATGCCAGCCAGCAGGTTTTAATAGTGGAAATCATCGGATAGCCTTTTGAAAGAGAGCAGGGAATCCAAACTTTTCTTCCTTTAAGACATGGTCTTAGCCATTGAGGGGGAGGGGAAGTCAGCTCTGGGTGCCGAAAAAGTGAAAACCATCTCAATCTGTAGGAGACAGTGATAGACACCCATTTAATACATGGTCCCTTGAGGTTTGAAAAGGAAAACAAAATGGGAATTCACTGGATTTTCAATTTGAAAAGGCTAAAGCGAAAAGCTTAACCGTGTTTAGGATTTTAGTAACTATTGAGATACATCCTCCATGAATTTAATGGCATCTGTTACTTTTTAGGTTCTAAACACTTATTGAAAGTGACAAATGTAAAAAAAATGCTGTCTATTGTATACAGATAAAGTTTACAAGTTACAGATCCATTATAATCGAAAAATGTAACAAGAGAAGACCTGGAACAAGCCTTATTCTGCAGTAATTCTTCTGTGTTTAATGAACAAAATGAGAAGAAGCTTAAATCAATCACAAATATTATACTGTAACAGAATGCTGGGAGGTTTCTGTATCAGACACATTTACATAAACGAAAGAAATTTTTATAGCACACACCTGTGGTCAGAACTCAGGAGATTTTTTCTGACCCAGTTCATATGGGAAATGTCGGCATCTCTTTCTTCAGTCGAATTAAAGTTTGCACATGTTAAACACAGACTAAAGGGTTTGTCCAAAAGCCACTGAGAATCTTTGCAGATCCTTGGTGTAGATATCTGAAGCTTGAAAAACAGGTGGGTGCTGGCTATGGTGCCAACTAGTACTTGATTCATCTGTTATGAAGCCTGTTTCCGGTTTAACCTCACTGTAGATAGACTGAGAGGTTTGATTATGAACTGTGTTTCCCAGAAAAAATGGAGTGTTTAGATACTCAGACCATTTAATGTCTTCTTGTTCTGCTTGCAAGGGAACCTGAGCATCTTTATCAGCCTTCACAGACTCCGCCAATCCCCATGCTAAAGTGTTGTTCTCTAGGAAGTTATTGATGCTTTGTAATTGGATACTCCCACTACTTCCATTGCTCTTGCTTCCGTTGTTACTGAAGGTACTGGCTTCCCAGTTCTGAACCCCATCAATATCCCCAGAGGATATGGAAGGATTATTAGACTGGAGACTAACAGTGGTATTTACATGTGTTGGAGTTGGGAAGATAGAGCTTGACACAGAATTGAGCATAGCAGGAGTCATACTAGAATTAAGCTCTGGCATCACCTGAGAAGAACTGGAACCTGACATGAAACAAAGAGAGGCGTTGGGATTGGTGGGGAGCCCAACATTTGGCCCATAGTTTAACTGCTGGAAAGAGAAGTAACCCATCATATCTGAAGGTCTGCAACTGTTCATGGAGCTATCCAGAAACAAGTCCTGGGTGGGCTGGTTGCTTGTCAAATTGCTGCTGCTGCTACTGCTGTTGTTGATCTTTGAGCTGGAACAAACTTCAAGTGGGTATCGCTCCGCAGGCATTGCAGGTGGCTTTGGTTTTGCGGGCTCAGCAACACTCAATTCATTGGATCTCACTGAGGCTTTCTGATTGCTCTTGTCGGCTGTGGCTGGCTTGTCCTTGTCGTTCTCAACCTCTGAGAGTGGTTTGTGGGTATTCGGGTCAATGCCTCTTTGCCTGAGCTTCTTCTTGAGGCAGGAATTCCATAGATTCTTTATCTCATTGTCAGTTCTTCCCGGTAACTGAGCTGCAATCTGTGACCACCTGATGAAGCAGCAGGAACATATATGTAAGTATCCATAGAACGAGAACAATAATACCAATGGCTAAAAGCCACAAAGTACATGTTTAAAATAAATAAATGAAAGCCTTATGAATAGTTCTGTTCCTCTCTACCTGTTGCCTAGAACTGCATGGAGTTCAATTATCAAATTCTCTTCCTGCTGTGAGAATGCTCCTCTTTTCAAATCAGGCCTAAGGTAATTTATCCACCTCAACCTGCAGCTCTTACCACATCTCTGCAAACCTGTGCCATGTAAAACACAGAGAGAAAGCAAGAAGGAAAGGTTAAAATGACTCCTGCCGTTCATTATGTATACACGATGCAATATGGAAACAGAAAGTGATGAAACAAAAGAAGTAAATTACCAGCAAGTTTGGGGACAGAGCTCCAACATCCATGGCCATGCTTGGTGATGTAATTCAGAAGCTTCTCGTCTTCCTCAGGAGACCAGAGGCCTTTCCTTAGTTTCTGCTTGTAACAGCAAGAGTGTCTTCCCATGTGCACTTGACTTCCCCCACCTTGGATGCTTGCTTTGAAATTGAGCAGTCTGTATATAGAAGTAGGAAACTGGTGTGTGGAAACAGACCTACGTGGATTGTCAGGAAGAAGACAGGAGGAGGAGGTTTGAATTGATATGAATTCTAGGAAACAAGAGAGAGTTGGAGAGATGTTGTGAAGAGGCTTTTGAAAAGGAAGTTGGGAAAATAAAATGGCAGCTTGATGGGGATACCAATAAATAAATAGTAGGGGCCTTTAAGAAAGCGTTGCGATTTTTTAATTGAATTTTTACGTGACTGACTTTCCTCAACTGGGCTCCTCTCCCTTCACGGGACTATCCTCATAAGAGGCTGTGAGTCCCTAATGTGGGTCATCTCATTGGTTTGGACGGTCCTGATGGAATTGTTCCCATCCATCAGATGGATACCATAGGACCACAAAAACATCATATGGTTGACTTCTCAATTAACCATTACCCAACCAGCCAAACACATCAAATAAAATATTTATGATATTTTTCTCTCAATAAATGTTATTTCTTTTTTAATTATATAATATTTTTCAATCATATATTAATCAAGAATATTTTTCAACATGTAATTTGACCATAAAAAACTAATCAAACTAAGACTTGCATAAAAAATTTATCACATGGGGTAAAGAAGATTATGAGGTAAGGATCAACTTGAAGACATCAAAGTGACATATCAATTTTAACAATTTTATTTCAAAATGATTCTTTTTATCAAATATAAATAATATTGAATCTTAAATCATCACCCTTACGAGTGGGCATTTCGAAAATTTGAACCAAGTGTAACAGAAAGTTACTATTCTCATACATTGGAGTTTGAAGCAGTGGACTAGAGCTGAGCTGAGCCAACATTTGAGAAGTGCAAATTTTTAGTACACAAAGAAAAGTCCGATACTGGCAAGCTACACAAACAAAGTATTCAACATTAAATTCACGATAACAGAACTTTTTCTACCTTCTATAGTTTCCTTACTTGTTAATAGTAGAAATTTTGAAAACTCTGTGGTTCTTTTCTTTATTTGACTCACTTTTCTGTTACATACTTCTTGTTTTTTAGGTGAGCTTTCTCTCTTTCTCTTTTTTTTTAAAAAAAACTTTTTTCTTTGGGCTTTTTGGGATGATTTTTAAAATTCATGAATTGGGTACAATTTTATACAGAAATAACTTTGACATCTCTGCAAGTTGAGGTCATATTTCTGTTCTTAGAAAATACCGGAAACTCTACCAAGTCTCTGAAGTATTCATGCTTTTTGCAATTTGAAAACCCCATAACCTTTTAATTAAATGTTGGTTTCTTTAATTTCAGTTTTCTGACTTCATACGAGTTCTGTGATTGTGTGGAAAGATATTGAAGCCATAGTTAATAATAGAATTAAACGACTCTACTTCTCTATATATAAATACGACAATCACAATAATGCAATTGCCCCTTTGTTTATTGCAGCCTGCAATCCTTGAAATGTGAAAGCAGACAAATTTTAATCATCAATTATTACAAATTGCAGGCATACTTAAGTTAACAAAACTTTAATTGCAGTCTGCGATTGATCAATCATCAATGCGTGAAGTCTTGTTTGAATAGTTATCTGAAAAATATATTCACTTCTTTCTTACTTGGCTTTAGCATCATTTTAGAAAAGAAAAAAAAAACTGTTCATCAAAATGCAACAGTAATTGTTTCATATCAGAAACTCAAGTAGAAGTCAAATGATAGTTTATAACCTTATAATTAAACGTGGAAAATAACTGTATAATGGTTGGCCCAAACCAAAAAATGACTGAAAATGTACCAAATGGTCATGGGACAAAGAGAGAAGAATCTGTGTTTCGGCAGAAAAGTGTCATCGGTCAACAACGATTTTGGTCTAACGTTCCCTTTTGCTTCTCTATGTAATTTATTTTAAAAAAAAAAAAATTACAAAGGAATTAAATTCATGAACATCAACATCCTTGACATTTATTTTCAAAGAAAAAGGTCACTTACATCAAGGCTGTTAAACAAGTTTACGTAAACTCAATTTTTATAATAATATCTCAAAGGCCACTATGCTCAGCCTTCTGACTTTCATTGTTTCAGATAAAGTCATTTTATATGGTTTTTCCTTGAAAACCAATAAGATTGGTGTCATCAATAGAAGATTCCTCAATGTGTAATAGTAATGGGGTTGAAGTTTAGCAAATATATATAAGAGAGAATTCTTAAAACTTGAGTCATAAACTCATCATCGTCTTTGAGTTTTGCTGCTATTATATATGCAATCCAAAAACTAAAAGAAAATAAAATAAGTTCTACCCAGTTTGGTTTATTAATGCACGCTTACAGGAAGAAATCTTCATCAAATAGTAAAATAATCAATTCTTGGAAATAATTAACCTGCAAATCATTTCAAAACACTAAAACTAGCATGTGTATAAAGTAATGCAAATAAATTAAAATTAGATTAAAAAGGTGAATCTTTTTCTTATTTTTTTAGAGAAAGAATAATTACATTTCTTGGAATAAAAGTAATCAAAATATACTAATATATTATTATTAACCATTTCCTTTGTCCTTCTTAGATGGCACAAATTGCACAATTAATATTCTCTGCAAGTTATTCATGTCACACAAACATCCAAACCAGTAATTTGTCTGTTAGTACTTAATCTTCCATGATGATCATGTTGTGAACCTCAAATAAAAAATATCTTATTTCTTAACCTCTCTCATCCTCAATAATCAAAGACATATATAAATTAGTGAAATTAATATTGATTTCTCTCTGTGATAGCCTGTCTCTTTGTTCTGACATTGTGAAACTTCCATACCCTATAAGCAGTGTCCTAATTCAGACATCCAATTGGGTTTTTTAATTTTAAAAAGAAGAGATATGAATGAGAAGATGCTTGTAATCTCCATACCTCATCATGCACTTCTAGGCTTATCTTAAACTTCCCATATGAGCTGTTCACCCAAGTCAAACTTCAACCTTTGTAAAATCTTTTATTTTTTGCATTGCTCTTTACGTTAATAATTTATGTCGGCTTCGTTGTCTTCTGGATATTCACTGCAAAATAATCTAATTGGTTCATTTAATTAGTGACCAATTTGGGATTGGTCAGCTTATAGCTATATTATTGAACCTCTGTTTTCTAGTCTTCTTATTCCTTTCTTTTTTTTTTTCCCTCTTCAAATCATATATTCATGTCTATGTTTCTGGGAATCAATCTCTAACATGCAAATGATTGGAACAATATGAAAAAGTAATATTATAACCCAATTCTTTTTTTTAAAAAAAGTAAACTTGCTTGCTTATGATCATCGTTTAGTCTGTATGAGCAAATATTCGCTGCAAGGTGGCAATTTAATTCTTATTTGAGTAGGTCTGTTCCTGAAACACGCACGTTGATGTTATTTAATTATTTAACAATTTAATTTATTATTATTTTGGAAAAATCAGAGATAGTAATTGTCATTAGGCATAAAAATTTCTGTGGGAGACAATGGTTGGGACAAATCTAATCCAAAATCAGTGGTACAATTTGCTGTGTATTTGTGTCACAAGTTGATGAGCTGGGATTCCTTTGGGAAGGTTGAAAATATGTATGAAAATTTTAGTAAATGGAGCCCCTGGCCCCTCAGTTTTTCTGCACCAAGCAAAAAACTGCATAATAAAAGTATTAATGTGTAGCATTATTGTGAATGAGAATATTTGACGTTAATCTTGGTAGGCCCATAACTAAAATTAAGCTTATAATTTATAGGTCCAATGCATTTTGCCACAAATGCAGATATTAAAGAAGGACTAAAGTCCCTTCTTTCTTTCTTTTTTCTTCATTTTTTTTTCTTTTTTGCTTCAAAGTTGTACAAAAATAATTGATTACTTAGGTTGAACTAAAACAGAAATCTTGTCCTTTGCTAGCTAGAGCTCTCCTTAAATCAACGCGGTTCAAGTTTTTTTTTTTAAATAAACCCCCCTTTAATTGGTTATATTCAAAGCTACCTGCTGATTTTATAGTTAAAGTTTGTCCAAAAAACCTCTTATATCTTTGAAAATTCAGAAGTTCATTATACAGCCAATAGTCTTGAAGAAAAGACGCAGTTTATGAGCTGAAAAATGAAATCTTTATTTATTTTTCTTTATTGACAAAATTATATAATTTGAATCATAATTTGGTTTTATACAAATATCTTATTGGTGGCTACTTTAATTCCTGGAGCTGCTGCCTACTTGAGGCATTTATTCTGTAAAGTTTATCTTATCATGTAGAAAGTTTTTATAACAATTAGTGCTGCTAACTATTTTCGTCATTCTAAAATATAAACAATGGCATTAAAGTAAAGTAAAGGGTATAATTTGAAAAGCTAAAGGGTTATATAACCATAATGTTGATGGGAAGTTTTTGAAGAGAAATTCATGAAGAGAAAGATTTGAAAGGTCATAATCAAAAAGCTAATTAAATCGTACATATGCCTTTGCATTATCCTTATTTTCTCAGACTAATTCTATAACGGATTATGGACAAGAAATTAAAGCAATTGTTATTTTTCATTATGACATAACCTTTTTTATATATGCTTAGCGTAACTGCAATAGTTATAACTACCACCAATTAACTTTAACTTCAAATTTTGGCCTGTCTCAAATATTCTATTTTAACTATTCTTTCCTTCTTTTTCTTTTTGACAGTGAAATATTTTTTTTAACTTAACTAATGAGCTCATGATTTACATAGCACCTGATGAATCTTTAACTTCCTACATAACCATAGATAGTGACTTTGTTGATTGAGGAAGGCTCCATGGAAGCAGGAGATAAGGTATTATTATTATTAGCATTGCAGCTTAAACAGAAGAGATATATATAAATAATGTATGTCAATGTTTACAGACTAAAAGTAGAAGTTGAATTTGATGTGTATAGTTTTGTGTGGTTGTGGATTGAGATTAAGAGTAGAATATGTAAATGGAGATTTGATATGAATTAATGGAAGTGAGAATAGTACAAATATGATGGAACAGGAAAGGCAGGTTCCACATTGAAATGTTGGATGAGTGAAAGGAGTAGTAATAAGGTTGGTTGAGGTTCACAAAAGTTGCAATCTTGAGAAGACCCCTTAAGTTATCCTACTCAATTGGCCCATTAAGGCTGATTGGAAACATAAGCACATGCATATATATGTATTTCATAAGTTCTAGTTAACAACAACTTAATTATCTTTTGTCTTGTCAAAGCAACCAGTGATGATGACACAAACATGATAATGCTTCTCTCACCAAGTTGCTTTCTATATCTGGAAGATTAACATCCAACTAATCATCATTATTAAGTTAAAAACCTTACTATTCATTCCCCATTGTATAATTATTACTACTCACAAGTCACAACCCTGCTTAATTTCTTATTTTATTCAGTTTAGAGCATGTAAGCCCATATATAAGGCATCAATTATCAAAAGCTTTGTCTGGTTGAAATGTTCTCCATCCATGAAAATAATTACATGTTTTGCTTTTGCTTTCCAGTGGGGAAAGGGAAATGATAGTCAACTTTATTGACACATTAACATGATTGCTTTCAAATTTGGGACAGAGCTTGTGCCTGTAAATGAACTATTACAGATTCTAAAACACAATTGCCCCGAGACTTCAGTCTTCTCAATCAATTTGGTTTCACTACTTGTCGAGCTCTCATTGAAAAACCCTCTCTTCTATATAAAATATATACACTTTTCATTTAAAAAACAGGTCTAATCAAATTTCAGAACATACAACTTTCAAAAAAATTATAGCAAGCGAGAGCAACGTTAGTCCACGCACGTGAGTGTGACACCCCAATATTTAATTCTAATCCAATCCATAATTTTTATGTCCTCAATAATGTTATCGTCTTCTTCTTCACACTGACTACTACTTTTCAAACTGAATAAGAGTGAAGAGATTTTTAAAGGATATATCGTACCATTTTTTAATCTTATTAGATATAAAGCTAATTTAAGATTTAGGTGTATTAATTTGGATGAATTTCACTGATATGGGGGTTAAGGGAAAATGAACTAATAATGAAACTTGAAGCTGAAGTGAGCATTTTTTGGGCCAAACAGGTTCTCAAGTGTCCACCTATTGAGTTCAAATTAAGGGTCTACACAGCCGAGTTTATACAAACTTGAGACCCGACTCAGTTTTAATGAGACATAGTATGTGATTGAGTCTAATCACACTGGGTTGGGCCAGTTTGGGCCAGCTATAATATTTTAAAAATATATGAAATATAAATATTAATTAAGATTATATTCATTCAGGCCCAAATTGACCAAGTAACTGTGGTGTCAGTACACCCTTAGTTCAAACGGATTGCTTTACTTTTTAGCTAACAAGAGATGGATGGTACTGAAATTGGGGACATCAAATTTAGCATGAAACATCAACAAAATTATTACTTCTAATTCAATTTTGAATTAATGAAAACCAATTTTTAAATAAAATAGGGTAAAAAAGTCAAATGTTAGATTGACTTCAAATTCAATTGATCCCTCACTAAATATGTTAAATAATTTGGAAATTATTTTTTTCATTTACGTCAACTTAAATTTTTTTAAAAGTTGTTTTCAAGTACGTTGGGAATTAAAACAGCCACCTGCCACCTAACTTTCAAGGGAGAGCAAGGCGAATACGAACTATATCAAAGTGTATTTCTTGCCTCGATCTGCAAAAAAATAGACTTTAATTTTTTTTAATTAATATGAAAGAAAAGAAAATCTAACAAAGAAAAAGAAGACAACTAAAAAAATGAAAGAATAAAAAAAATATGTGATATTGTAGTAATTTATTACACAGAAATTAGAATAATATAGAAAATTATTTATTTTTTTCAATTTCACAAACAAGATTTAAGTATAAGATTTTTTTTATTGTTTATGTTTAAAATATTTTTTTTATTTGATTTCTTACCAATATATTCTTTTAGTCAGTACTTGTTATATTCTCTAGTCAATCCAATCTGTTAAATTATTGTTCATATTGAATGAATTGAAATTGATAAGAAGTTGATCAATGATTTTAAAATTTTTATATTTAAAAATTAATGTATTTTTTTATCATAAAAAAGAGATAAAAAAATTTGATTCTTAATTCATTTAGAATAAGTCACTATTAGTATAAGTTTTTTTTATCTCTCTTCTATTATAAAAAATTAATACAGAGAAGAAATATAGATAATTTAAAATCTAAATATTTCAGAAAAAGATGGGTCTATTGGGCTTCTAATCTAGGCCTCTTAAGCTTCAATGTTGAAGTCCATATATTTGGGTTTATGTTATCGTAACTGTGAGTTATGGATCAGACCCATAGAGTCCGTCATCGTCTGGGATTCTACATAAATGGGCCCTTTCGGGTTCTTGTGAAAAGCCCAATAGGAAACCCAATAAAGGGAGCTTGCCCTAATGTTCGAGTCCATAAAGTTTTACTCTTGATAATGTTATACAACTTCAATTTTTTTTTTTTTCACACATTTGACATATTGCTATTTTAAAATTCCATTGGTCACACATGAAAAAGAAAAAAACACAGGTAAAAAAATGAACGGTGTGTTTGAATTTTGGAGTGACATGACGCGGTATCATTTTCATTAAAGCAAATTGGAAGACCCTATCGTGGATTGGAACAAACGCTACCAACTAAATGTAAATTAAACGAAGCGATCTAATTTACTTGCCTGTAATTTTCTTTGACATTGTATGCATAATAGAATCTAGATACTCACTCCATACGGCTACGGGAACATACTAGGCTGTTGACAGAAGAGATATCTTCAACTTTTTCACAAGTTTTAATAATGATAATCATGGCTTTAGTGAACAGAACCTTATTTTAATTATGCCATTTTTGGACTCATTGGTCGCAACAAGTAATAATGACGTCATGTACAGATTAAGTGAAAACAAGTTGATAAATAATACTTTTTTTGGTGTGTTTTTGGATGCAAGTAGAATAATTAGTATTTATTTGATGGGTAACATAAATTAGGTTTAATGATGTGTGGAATCCTATAAACTAGTTGTATAGTTGGATATTAAGATTGAGATTGAGATGGGGGCCAAATATTTTGGACCGATTAAGTGAGGAGTCTATTGTTGCTTATCTGGTCCCCAACTTCTCCAATAAAGCTTGTCACTTTGCCACAACTATATGGTCAGCTTTTTAATTTTAATTTTAATTTTAATGTTCATATAATAATAATTATAATGGGGAAAACTTTGTTGGCAGATTTATCCTCCTAAATCATTGAGACCATACTAGCTCATGTGGTACAGTCTGTCAGACATCTCTGTTTCTGCTTTTTTTTCTATGAACAATACTACAACTACTACTTCTTCTTCTTCCTAAAGTTGTATTGCCTTTCCTTCTTTTTTCTTGTGGTTGTTGCCAACCTTATTATTCCTCTCACTTTTCTTTTGTTTCTCCTCCACAACCCTCTTTACAACTACAACACTCTCACCTTCACTTTGCTCTTGGATTTCTTACCATGGCTTCTCAATCTGTTGCTGCTGATCATACTTCTTCTGCTACTGATGAGGTTTGATGTTTGTTCCTTTTTCAAGTTTCAGAGCTCATTCCATATGATCCTTAAGTTGTTCATAAATTATCTGTTTCACCCTTTTCAAGTTTCAGAGCTCATTCCATATGATCCTTAAACTTGTTCATAAATTATCTGTTTCTTCCTTTTCAAGTTTTAGAGCTCATATGATATGATCATCAACTTCTTCTAATAGTATCTGTGCTCAAGTTTAAGAGTTTTAAGCATAAGCATAAGCATAAGTTACTTTGATCAAGATTCCATTTTACTCGCTGTATAGTAGATAACCATGAATAAATTCTGCTGGTTTCTTGTCTTTTTTTCTTTTTTGGGCCAAGACACAGACACACAGTTGGACATATAGTTTTTTAAGATAGAGATACCCAGTTTGATAAGAAGATAAAACTAAAAATGATCCGTTTGAAACGTTGGGTTTGAAAGATTACTTCAACAAGCATATGTTGTGAAAGAGTAAGCTGTGTTGTGTCGTATAGATTTGGATTTGAAGCAGAATCAAGGAGGGAAAAACCAAAAAAGAAAATTCTACGACACTGTCATTGATATCCTTCTTCTGAATCAGATTCTTATGGCACCAAAGTATCAGATAAGTTAGAATAATTCAGTACGAAATGTTTCCCACCATATTTTTGTTGTAGAGACTATCTGTACAAAATGGGTAAATGATGAACAAATTAGAGTTACAGTAGAAATTCACTAACAAGTTTTGTCCTTTATTTGAACTGTGTTAGTGACTTTAAGTAGACGACAAATTCTGATTTCTGTGGCTTATTGATTAGTCTACTCTAATCATACTTGTTCAATTCTCGACAAATTTTCACCAACATTTTCCTTGTTCATAATATTCATGTTGAAGTACAATGATCATTGCTTTTTCTATCCTATAGCAAGTAGAGAAGAAGGAGAACGAAGAAGGCATTGGAGAGAAGATCGTTTCTGTACCAAACGAAAATGAAGAGAAGCATGACAAGGCAGAAGATGCAGCTCCTCCTTTGTCCAAGACAGAAGAAGAGAAGGCTGAGCCTGCTACAGTGGAGGAGGTTGAAAAGACTGAAGATTCTGTGGCCTCAAAGGATTCTGTTGCAGATGACCTCAAGGAGGACGAAAAGGAACTTATTCCTGATGTTACCACAGGCAACCCAGAAGAGCCTCCATCCACAGAGCCTATTGTGAAGGAAACACCAGAGAAGGCAGACATAGAGGAAGAGAAGGAAGTGTCAGATGATGTAAAGCAAAATGACAAGGAAGTTATTCCTCCCTCAGAATCAGAGCCTACCAGTGTCACACAACCACAAGCAGATGCTACCACAAGCAACCCAGAAGGGCCTCCATCTACAGAACCTATTGTGAAGGACACACCAGGGAAGCCAGAACTAGAAGAAGAGAACGTAGTAAAGGAAGTTTCTGATGATGTGAAGGAAGATGACGAGGAAGTTATTCCTCATTTAGAATCAGAGCTTACCAGTGTCACACAACTACAAGCAGATGCTGCCACAGGCAACCCAGAAGAGCCTCCATCCACAGAATCAAGTATGAAGGAAACACCAGAGAAGCCAGAAATGGAGGAAGAGAAGGAAGTAAAGGAAGTGTCAGATGATGTGAAGCAGGACGACAAGGAACTTATTCATCATTCTGAATCAGAGGCTATTAGTGTCACACAACCACAAGCAGATGCTGCCACAGGCAACCCAGAAGAGGCTACGCTCACAGAATCTTCTGAGAAGGAAACGCCACAGAAGCCAAAAGTGGAGTCTGAAAAAGCAGGGGAAGAAAAGCAAGTAAAGGAAGTAGACATTCCTCAAGTGCCAGCAGTTGAAACCATAGAGAAATCAAGCGACCCTGTTGATGTTAATCCTCCAGAAGACTCAGAAAGAGAGGAAGTGAAGGAGACTGAGAATTCAGAAACAAAACAAGTAGAGGGAATTGAGCCTGTGGCAACAGAAGTGCAGGAAAAATCAGAAGAAGCAGAAAAAGAAGAAAAGATAGTCACAATTCCCGAAACCAGTGAAGAAAAAGCAAGAGAAGTAGAATCTGAAGCTGACGCAGAGGTAGTGAAAGAGAAAGCAGGGCCCACAGATACAGAGAAACCAGAACTAGTGGATACTAAAGTTGACGATCACCCAAGTGAACCGGAAAAGCAATCCTCAGAGAAAGAGCAAGAGACAGTGATCCCTGAAATAGCAGCTGTGACCGCAGAGAAAGACGGTGATGTAGCAGCTGAAAGCGCAGAGAAAGAAGGTGATGCAGCAGCTGGAAGCACAGAGAAAGAAGGTGATGCGGTTGAGGTGCACCTTCCTAAAGAGTCAGACACTGAGGTATTGAAAGAGACTGTGGGAACCGAGAAACAAGAACTTGTGTCTACAGAAGTGGAGGAAAAGGAAAAAGAACACCGAGAAGTAGAGGACAAAGATAAGGATGTGCAGAGTGAACAGGAACTTGTGTCTGCTGAAGTAGAGGAAAAGCCAAAAGAACAATTACAAATTGACGAAAAAAGTAAGGACATGGAGATTAATCAAGAAGTTGTGGGTGAGACTGCCAAAACTGAAGAAACCATAGTGAAGGGAGAGAAGCAGGAGAAAGAGGAGAAAATAGCACAAGTTACATCTAAAGAGGAAACTGAAGCAGTAGCCCCTGAAAATGGGGTGGAATCGTCTCCTCTAACTAAACAAGAAGAGGGAAAGAAAGAGGATGAGGTTGAAGGGGTGCAAAAACAAGTGTCTGACGTTTCAGAAAATCCCCAGCACACTGACATTTCTGTTAAACAGGAAGCTGAAACACACCTCAAAAAAGAAAAGCAGGATTTTGCTCCTCCCATTGTGGAAGAAAAGAAGGAAATAAACACACCTGATGCTGATCGTAATGGTGTTGAAGAATCGTCAAGAGAAGTAGAGGTGAATATAAACAAGGTTGAGGAAAAAGGGAATGAAGCAGTAAAGGCAACTACAATCGAAGAAGGAACGGTGGAGACTGTAAAAGACGATCAACAACCTGCAGTCGTTAACGCAGAGAATAAGGTAGATGAAGTAGCTACAGTTGCAAGAGAAACCTTGGCATCTAAATTTGAGGAAAAAGAAGAGGAATCTGGTGTCAAAACTGAGGTTCCAATTCCAGAGGAAACCACCAAGGGAAGCGATGCCACAAAAACAGCAAAGGATCTTCCAAAAGAAACTGCTGGAAAGCAATCTCAGAAGCAATCAAATAACATAATATCAAAGGTCAAACAATCACTAGTGAAGGCAAAGAAGGCTCTAACTGGGAAATCCCCAAGCTCCAAAAATCTTGCCTCTGAAGCCAAAGGCGATATTAAAGTCAAATAATGGTATGTAATATATGGAGTAAGCAAGTTTGCAGAATTTACAGAAACGCTATATCTTTCCCAGTGTCGTGGTGCATAGCATTTTGTTGCTTTCTCTTGGTTTTGTTTGGAATTGAATGCAAAGGAGTGTGCTGAGTGCAGTGTACATAGAACATTAGGCCATGTTTTAGGCAATTGTTTTGTTCTGCTTTATTCATTTTGGGTATATGATTGTTTGTGTTCTTGATTGTTCTTTAATAAATTATGGCATCAAAACTTTGGTTGTGTAAAGCTGTGAGCATATACCTTCTAATTAGACACTAGAGTGTGTTAGTATTATGAACTTTTAAGCGATTTTCTTTTTCTTTCAAATTAGACATGAGACCTAAGCGTGTTCGTTGCCATTTGCAGTGCCAGTGCTTAGCCGTCTAGGTGATACGACTATAATTTAGAGTTAGGCACCCGCTTCTGTTTTTGTATAACTTGAGGAGCCAAATCTCTTCATACATGCAACAATTTACAATTTAAATTTGGGTCATTGCACGTATGTACAATATGTGTATAAAGTTATTGCTCTCTCGGTGGCGTATCAGTATCCGGGAATAAAACGAACAAAGCAAGCAGTCAATACATTTCTTTTCTTTTCTTTTCTTTTTTCAAAAAGAAGAGTAAGCAATCTTCTTAAACCCTCTACAGTTGAACCACTTTTTTCTCTCTATATCTATAGGGTATGGCGTAAAAGAGATTGCCGTTGTCAATGATGAAGTTATTTCATAATCCAAAGAATCGGTGAACTGAATCAGGCATTTGAATCCGTACTTCTAAGGATTTTTGACACCAGATAATTGGAAGGTCGAGAGAATGTACAAAATGAGTGTCGTCTCCCATGATACCAAAATCTGCGATTTCTTTTTTTTCACTATCATAGAGTCCAGTAATTAGGATTTTGATAATAATGGTGAAGGGTCAACCCCACTGATTTGAGGTATTCTCTGTGGTTACACGTGCAGAGATGAGAATGAAGCAAAAAAAAAAAAAAAAATGCAATAGCCCAAGCTGAGTATCAGTCATGGCCTGCAGGTAAAACAGAACAGTAAGTTCTTCCATTGTGTCACTCATTAACTTGTAATATCAATGTCAAAAGCTGAAAACTTGGATGGGTTGTGTCAGTGTGAATGTGTTTTCAGTGATACTTACAAGATTTATCTATCAAATGCTTATCTTCTTTGCCAGGATTAGCAGCTCCACTATCATTAACATTAGAGGCATGCCCGCCATTTTGCACCAATGCCGACTCATCAATTCCAGCATTTGTTGCTTCACACTAGCATTACAGTTGGGAGAAAAACATGAACATCAACAAGATCGTGTAAACAATATGTTGAACAGTAGATGTTAGGCAATCGAAAAAAACATGAAGAAGAAGATAATTTAGTGGTAGGGTCGGAATTAGCACAATTATCATCAACTTTATGAGACAACTCTCGTCTTTCAACATGATGACATTTTGTGAATAATAAAATATAGAAATCTGAACCTTCATACTAGTAGGTAATGAATGATCCTGCATATATATATTGATAGAACAATTTTAAGCATCTTTCTATGTCCTAACTTTCCTTTCTTTACAGTTCTTGTATCTTTTTTCTCAGCCTCTAAAATCACAATTAACAAGTGCCCATTATAAGCATAAACTGAAAACTATCCCTACAAAGTCAATTTTGTGAGATTCTACTTGTAGATTGTGTAACCTCTGAGGCATCTCCTTCAGAAGTGAAAGATAATTACGATCACATGAATACCAAAAATCAGTCACTTTCACTCTTTGTTAGGGAAGGTATGAAATGACTAACAAATAAGTATACTTTATGTTAAACGTATATTCCAAAAGCGTTTTCTTTAAAATAACAATATCAAGAAATTTGTCAGTACCTGCGTAGACATCTGGCTTGTGGAGTTATTACCACCCGTGGTTCGCATAATTAGTGAGTTCACATTTGACAATGGATCCTTTAAGCTAGAGGTTGAAGCCGAATCCACAGTTTCCACAAGTCCTGCAGCTCCACATGCATTTGATCCCGAAGTTGATGGGTTCATAAGAGGCCCTCCTGACAAAGAGACTGCACGAGCATGCGGCATTGGCATGGGAAGTCCATGACCTGGAAACCCAAACACTTGAGCATTTGATCTTGCCATCCCATGTAAAGCAGTGGGTCCAGTCATAGGTAAAACAGGGAAATCAGTTCCTTGCATTTGGGGCACCTGAAGCATTGGAAATCTTGATGATCCACTATTCATGTCAGACATATTCATCCCATAACCCATTCCTAACCCCATTTGCATGCCAACTCCCATCGGTGAGAATGGAGCCATATGTAGTGCATGCATGTGCTGCATTCCAGGGTGTAACACCGTTGGAGGCATATATAAACCAGCTCCCATTGACATAATCTGCATAAAAAGAAAGGAAATGACCCCATGCTATTACTGGATTGTTCAAAATATTAAAAAATAAAACTAGAAGATAGTAGAAAAAGACAGAGAGATCACTTGAACTTGGAGCTGAAGCGTTTTAAGATACTCAATCGCCTCATCCAGCATTGAAGCTTTGTCCACCTAATAGTATATGGAGTCAGCAAAACCAAAATAAATAAAGAATCAAGTAAACTAATATAATAGATATAAACGTGTAAGGAACTTAAGTCTTTTGTTCAACATACTAAATTTCTGTTCTATCCATTAAGAATTAACTTGACGAAAGATTGTGTTTTGATATGTAGCAAGTTGGGGTGGAAACCATGCCAACAACAGCTGGGCTTCAATTTTGACATCTATTGATTTGATGATTTCATAAACTTCTACGAGAACAAACATAGTAATCCTCTGATATAAGTTTAAACCCTGAGTGATAAGCAAGATCATTTCATTATCATATAAAGTTTCCCAGGTGAAGCTAGCAGAAGAGAAAAGAAAACAAACACGCCTTATTGCAATTTGGTATAAGTTCTTGTAATGCACGCATCTTCTCATTGATCCTGTCTCTTCGCCTCTGTATATACAAATCCACAACAATACCATATTAATCATATAAAACAGAAACAACAGAACATAAACTCAAGAAAATTGTGCGTGTATGCTCTTTTTTTTTATTCCCCTTTAAAGATATTTAACATAACACAATCAGCAGTTGGCCTTGCTCACCCTTTCAGATAGATTATGCACTTCAGCTGCACGGCTTCTCTTGGAACCTGTACCTCGTGCAGGAGCTGCCTTTTTAATACCCACTGATTCTTCCTCAACTTCCTGCAAGTAAAAATGTTTTCTTGCTTCATGAATGAAAAAACATAAATTAAAGAACAAGAAATAAGCATACAGGATGGTGTTGATCAGACACATTTACTTACTTCACTGTGGCACTCAGAGTCCTCAGTATCTCGATTTTTTCGCTTCAAATTTTGATTAGGATCATCTGAACCTCTCTTCACACCAATGCCAGAGCAAATGGAGGAAGAGGCTACTACAGGGTCCATGACTTTTTCAACATCTGGCTGTCCTTTAGTGGCACTCTCACAGAGAATTTGATTGGAAATTTGATCATTTTTAAAGGCATCCTCCGGCTGGCAGGCAGGATCAGACTGTTTTGCAGGAGCAGCTTTCTGTTCAAGAGATTTTGGTTCTGACTGTTCCAATTCAGCCTTTGATGGATCCATAACCAGCTGGCAGTTTTTTTTACCCCTTGAATCAACAAGTGTTGACTCAGGACGGTGGCTGCAAGTTACATTAACATCTTTATTCTTAGTTCCCATGCTTTCTGATCTTGATGAAGACAAACCAGACATCAAACTGATGCTCTGAAGATTAGCTTTCACAATAGCAGCAGGTCTTGCAAAATGGGAGAAATTCAATATGTTGGAACTATTACTGGGCAACGATGGATCTTGCTTCTGCATATTTAAGCTACAAAAGCCACTGAAGGTAGATGGAATATGAGTGCTTTCCCCACAAGATGTTTGGTGGATTGCATTACTTGTATTATTTTCAGTGATATCTGATAATTTGGATCTAATAGATGCAAATGATGTTTGACATTGCTGTGATGATGGTGCGTATAACTGACTGGTACTACAGTTAGGTCTAGTAGTCTCAACATCTCCAGCTGAAGAACCCTTGGTCTGGCTTGCTTGTTCTGAACTTGAAACATCATGCGCAAGATTTTTATGAGAGTCCTTATATATCTGACTGCAGTTACCTCTTTTATCCATCAAAGCAAAATTATTTAAGGCAGGGAGCTCATTAACGGTGGCCCCAGATAGCTCGCGCATGAAATCAGAACTATATTCATGTTGTAAAGAGTCATCCATTGTATAATTCAACCAAGGTATCATGTCTTCATCTTGACTCAAATCAACTTCACCCGAAGAAACTGACGTTGGAATTTCATTTAACCCAAAGTCTAAATCCCCAAATTTCCCCATCCTTGTAATGGTACCAAATCCTACATCTTTATCTCGAGTCTTGGGACTGTGAGATGGAAGACTCTTACATACTGGGCTCTTTCTTGCTCTACTTGACTTACCCTGCATCGAAATCTGACCATTTTCCCAGACCAGCTCAAAAAAGTCATTCTCCGGTCTGCATTCAAACCAACAAAACGGGGTTAAACATGGTAGTAACAGAATCAGAGAGTGAGAATGAATCAACAAAGATCAAATGGGACAAAAGGTTGGCATTCAATCACATTTGAAACGAACTGAATGAAAAGAATAGTACTGAGGACTTACGCAGAAGATTGATCGGTTGAACATGCGCTATTTATCTCTTTAGAATCAAGTTTTGCTTTAGTGAGCCGGTATAACTCATACAGAGGCATAATGAACGATGGAAGCACAAGTGATACTCAGAAACGCCTTCCCTTTAGACACATACCAGTTATATCGTTGCTTCCAGCATTCTATATCAACTCGGAAACTTTGGAAGCCGAATAAGGATCGAAGAAATGGAGAGCTTACTGACGTAAGCCTCGCAATGAGACAATCGCTAATTGATTTTAATTGGAGAAGAAATTAAGAGGGGAGAAGACTGGCTACATAAAAATATTTTTAAGTAGTGAAGTCCTTATCAGGAACCGAATTAAAATTCAAAATTGAATTAATTATAGAGCATGAGTCAAACAAATTGTTTAGTGGCTAAATCACACCTAAAACCTCCAAAGTCAGTCAGTCATAAGCCTTAAAAAGATTCCGTTTGTATATAATTTTCTAACGAGCAGAATACAAACTCAGAATACAGCTTCCAGAAAAATTCACGATACTGATTCTCGCCTAAGATCATGGGAGAGCCATGTAACTCCTATCACAGTTGAAGTCTCCGTAATCACTAATCAGCCCGTGAAATCCTCAACACGGCATCGAAAAGGAAACAAAATTTCGGGAAAACCTGAGTTCATCGAGAAGCAAACAAAGTTTGCTAATCCAAATGCATCAAGATTGAGGAATCATTCGTTATCTACACTGGAAGTTATCAAAAGCTATCTTCAAAGACTTTTATCTGAGCTCGAAGAAAGAGAACCCAAATTTTCAAAATAGGAAAGGAAATGGATCCAAATGTACGCAGATGACGGCGAAAGGCTTGCAGAGTTGCAGAAGACCAATGCAGCCAAGCCAATAGTGAAACGCACGTACGCACGCACGCAAAGAGGAGGCAGAGCAGAGAAGAGAGGCCAGACTCCAGAGGGAGACAAATAAAATTCATTTCAGGCGCCTTTTTAACCATAGTTAATCAAGCAATCATGGTTAAGTTTCCTTCTTCTTTTGTTTGGGACCCACTCATCACAACACCAAATCTCACACAAATCCAACGGTCACCTTGCGTTGTTTGTTAACAGAGGCCCACCCTCGTCATGAGCAAGTGAACCACACGCGTCCCTTGTGGGGCTATTGTCCTTATGGAAGGGTAGGCTTGCGACCTTAAGATACAGAGAACTGTCCCTATTCCATGTACTTTGAAGACCGACAACAACATCATCTTTCACTCTTTCTATATATTATCCTTGAGAAGAAATTTGGGGTAAGGGTTGGTGTTTTAGTCATAGCAGGTATGTGGGCTTTGCTTTTATGTCCGTATCATTATAACCTGTGTTGGACATGGACAGTGACACAATTTTTTTATGTTTCAACCTTATAAATAACAATCATAATCTGGTTTGGCGATTATGGATTAAAGGATTAATAAAGTCTTTGACTTCTCCTTCGTGTTATTAAATGCGTTAATTGACAACGAAAAGGAAGGGAAGAAATATCAATCTTCTTCCCTTCATTGTTGGAGAGACTTTAATTTTTATTATGTGTTACTGAGTGGTGGGTTTTGATATTAGTACTGTAATGATGCTATGACTAAGAATGGTATCCTTTTATTTATTTATTTATTTACCTATAATTTTATATTGGATTTTTTCATGATAGAACTTTGTAATGAGCATTTAAATAAAGGAGTAAAGGTAGAATCTAAGATATTGCTTAGCATTTTAATATTATAATTGATTTAAATGTGGTCCCTTGATTTAATGCCACTAAAATGTCCCCTCTGCCCCTTGTGTTTAAGCAATTTACTGTTGCTTTTTCAAGAATTCCTTTTTATTATACCTTGGATTAAGAATCTCGACGCCCAAATCATCAACTTTGGAAAAATTAGATAGAGGTAGGGACCACTTTAAACATTTTTGTAGAATGTTTTGAGATTTATGGATAAACAAGTGCCAAAAGAAGTGGCGATTAATTAGTAGATAATTGAATTTAGTAAGAGATTAGATTTGGGTCAATTAGATAATCAACAAGAGGATTGGATGTCTGCCTGTCCTAAGAAAACACAACAACGTACACTTCATTTTTATTAATCACGCTTTTTCTGTAGTAAGGAAAAAGAAAACCCCTTCAAGCCAGGTCATAGTAATAATAATACGTTGTGCGTCTTTTAAGTTTTTAACTTAATTTCTCCAAACTTGTAGGCTTAAATATAATTTTTTATCTCTCTACTTTTATTATAAAAAAAAAACATGATATTTAACATCCCATCAGAATGAAGCTAATGTCAAATTTAGGATGAAATTGAAAATGTGACAGACAATTAAATTGTTTCAATTATTTTACAAAAACATCGCATGAATCCAATAAAAAATTTAATAAAATTAAAAAGACAAAAAAATTATAGTTAAATCAAATTATTTTATTATCGTTAAATTGTATTTAATTTATTAGAAATACAATGCCAATAAAAAAAATGTTTGACTAAACTTAATATGTAATTGTTTATATTTTTATTATTAAATTTTTTTAATTAAAATAAAAAATTTAAAAAATTAATTATAAAATAAATAAATTGTATAAGTTATATACATATTAATTTTTTATTATAAAATTTAATAATAAAAATATAAAAATTATATCTAAATTTTTGTTAATATATAAATTAAGTTCAATTTCTTAATTAAGGTTTCGTCAACGGTGAATGACGAATGGTGATGGAGCCCATGAGGGGAGACATGGAGCATGGGCAGCGTCCACTTGGACCCTTCCTGACTGGTTAAAGGATTTGGCGATTTGGGTCCATTCATGTGGAACCCGTAATTTACAGGGCATCTTCTTCATCATCTTCTATATCTTATATATATTCTTCTTCCCTTTGTGCGGTGCATGCATGTGCCTTTATTCTGAGTGTCATACTCATAATCATACTCGTACAGCAACTGCTTCGAGTGCGAGTGAGAGGTAAAGCCTGGAGATGATTTTGTTACTTTACACAGAAAATTTGGTTTGGAGGTTCTTAAAATTGACCAAACAAAATGAATCATTCATTGAAAAGGACTTTCAAATTAAAGAACTGAACCGTAGGCGTGGAATTCACGTGCTTGGATGATATTCACGTGATGCATTGTTCTTCTCTTCTCTCTTCCACCCACTTCACATTCAATAACTCATTCTTCTACAGCCTGCATGAGCCCACCATGAATTGCGAATTGCGATGTGTATGTGTCATTACAGGTTCTCCCATTCTAACGCCACGTGTCTCCCTGCAGAGAAACCTGGCATTGGCACCACTAGTAGTTTTCAACTTGTACTTCCATTTCCTAGCATACAAAGTCACACTATATTATTTATCACTGCTTTGATATAATAAATCTACAGATCGAAGAATGTGAATATTATCTTCGTGCACTTTTTTTGGAGTTTTATGTTACGAGAAAATGCCGATCTATTTGTCTAGAACTAAGCAAAGAGAATGAGAGAAACAAGCATAAAGGCTTTGGAGGAATGGAAGTTACTCTAATCTAAAACAGCCCATGAAATATTTAAAGTATATTTAAAATGGATGTAATCCACCATGCAGCCCACTGCCTAGGTGTAATAAAAGCAAAGAATTAGTCTTTCTAAGCATGGTTCTCGAAGATTGTCGGGTGTCGAAACCGACAAAAGTAAAGTTTCCTACTGCTACTACGTGATTTGTGTATAGTGAGAGCAGGGTCGATCCCACAGAGACTGGAGATTTTATAATTCTTTTAATTGACCAAAAACTTAGTGAAAAGCAATTTGGAAAAATAAATAGGGGGGTTTTATGAATAAAGAATAAAACTGAAGCTAGAATATAAAATAGAATTGAAATAAACTAATTGAAATAATAAGATTAAATACAACCACGCGAGAAGAAAATAACAATAAAAAGAATATAAATTAATGAAGAAAGTTCCAACTGAGGGACATTTAATTCCTAACTATTATCGGCTGATCATTGACTCAATGTTATAAGTAATTCATGACAAATTTGGCTTAACAAATAACTCTTGCTAAATGTTAAATCTCTTTCTAATTTAGTGAGATAAGGAACGCCCATTAACTCACACTAATTAATTAAGTAATTCAAATAACGTATATAAATTCACCTAATTAACAGCACTAAGATTTAAAAGAGACGAACCAAATACAGAATATATTAAAACTAACGCCCAGGTTTTAATATATACTGATTTCTAGCTTCACTATGCAAAATAAGTATAACGATATAGCTCATCTGCATAACTTACTACTTACATTAAATTCCTTAAACAATTACGATTTAAGAAATTCAAATAGTAGAAGAAAAATATTAACATATAAATTAATGGCCAAATAATTTATGCATCAATATTCTCTTAAAATATAAAATCAGAAACTAGCAATTGTTAGAATTACAAATAAAATGCAAGCACGATATTTAATCTCACAGTCGAAATAATTTAGGATTAAATTTCAATGATTAAATATTTAGTTACTCATAATTATTAAAACATAAACAAAAGAAATTAAATAAAAGAAATTCATCAATAACTCAATGTGATGAATTCAAAGAAATCTCCCTCTCTTGGTTGTCCGAGCAAGAAGAAGAAGATGATGGTGTCGGCGACGTGGTGGCCGTGGGCTTGACGATGACAAGGCGTTAGCGATGGAAAACTACACCTCTCACGTCTCTCGCTCCAACGCACGCGTCCGAGAGCCTTCAAGAAGTCGCCCTTCAAATGTCGCCGATCTCCTTTAAATACACACGGCGTTTGCCGCTTTTCATGGAGCACGCTGTGCTTCCTCGCCAAGACGCGTTGGAGGACTGTCAAGACGCGTTCAATCTTGCCGAAGAATCGCTTCACAATCGCGGATCTCTCCCTTCGCGCGGCGTCTCCGGTGGCTTCACAAATTATCAATCTTGGAAGGTTGCCAACGCTCATCGAGGATTGTGGGTTAAGCAATCAAGATCACGAGTCAAGATTTTGAGAATCCCTTGTCACTCGCCTTTCCGCGTATCACGATCGTGCTCTCGAGAGAAGAAGAACCAAGTCTCCCCTGCCAAAGCCAAAACACGCGTGAAGGGATGGAGGTTTGTTATTTAATTGTTTTATTTTTCATCCTTTGTTTGTTTTTAATTTATTATTATTATTATATTTTTTTCATTTATCTTTTGTTTTTATTTTATGCATGCTTATCTTTATTTCTTATTTTATTATTATTATTTTTTTATTAGTAAAAAATTATGAAAATAATGGTTAAAATATGCTAAACCACAAAAATTACTTCTAATTATAAAATTAATTTAAAAACTACTAATATTTAATTAAAAGCATCAAAATAAAAAAAAGGAAGCATAAAATCATGAAGTAATTGAACCTAACAAATTCCCCCACACTTAGCTCATGCTTGTCCTCAAGCATGTATCAAGCATAAAGTAATTTTTTTTAAGCAAAATTCAAGCAGCTAATTTTTCACAAAGCATATTTCCAAATCAGGAAATAGAACAAGGAACACCTAATTTTACTGTTCACAAGACAAAGAAGCCTTGAAATCAAACAAGTAATACTTGAGAGAGAAGAGAAAGTGTCTTACAAGCATATTGGCATGTCAAATAGTTAAGCTTAGCACTAAGGATGTTTGCAAAGTTTACCAAGATATCAACACAAAGCAAATTCCAGATAATCATAAGGTTTAAAAGAATCTAGCAATTTCAAAGAAAACCTATTATTCCACATTTCCAACTCCTTTTAACTTTTTCTTTCTTTTCTTTATCAAAGAAAATTGGTAGCAAAGCCTTTTGACGCGAAAGAGTATACTTTCTGGTATACAATCCCGGTTACTCAACTCTGTTATAGCATTTCTTATTTCAGAGCACTTTTAACTCTTACTTAGAGTGTCAAAATCTTTTGACACGAATGTAAATATTGGTGATACTTACACCCGGTTACTCAATAATTCACAACTCTAAGCGGCTACTAGCACTGCTCATAATCCTTTTTGAATTAGAGGAGCAGGAAGATTATTATTATTCTTTTTATTTTTAATTTATTTTTGTAAAAGGGGAAAGGAAGGTGAAATAACAAGCTTTTCTTAATTAATTACAAGATCTTGGACCTATAAAAGCGATGTAATTCACCCTGTCTTTGACATTTTAATAAACTTAAACAAAATCCTAAAATGCCAAGCAGTTCAATTAAGTTTAGCATGCAAAATTTTTTTTTTCTTCTTAATTCTCAACTCAAACAAGTATACTTGGCAGAAACATGGTCATGCTGGAAGGAGAAGACATAATTCAAATGTTCAAGTTCAATCTTATGACTTGAAAGCATGAATTTTTCTTAAATGAGTAAAAATTAAAGAGTTATGCTTCAGTAGTCCAAACATGAGTAAGTGGAGAAAATTGAACCTAAAATCAGAAACTAAACTAAACTAAAACTATATTCTACCAAAAATAAAAAGATTCAAAGATTTTTATTTCCCAAAATTTATTCCTTAATTGAAGCAGAAAAAAATTAAAATTATACTAAATTAAAGATATTATCAAAAAAAAATTAAAAATTTTCTCAATTTTTCAAGATTCAGAATATTCCTCCCCCACACCTAAACACAGCATTGTCCTCAATGCAAGCAGTCAATACAAAATAAATAAGAGCAATGAAAAAGAAAAACTTCCCTGAACCGGATGCATTGGGCAGAGGGTTATGATGTGAAGTGGAATCTTGCCCAATGAATTCATAAAGCTAATAAAGCAAACTCAAGGAAGGAGATGAAGGTACCCTATTAAGATGTGGGCACGCATTATTTTTTTGAAAAATAAAAAAACAAAACAAATTAATTTTGAATGAAATAAAACTGAGAAAAATAGTAAAAATAATAAAAGAAGAAAGAAAAAAAAAATGAACTAGGTGCTACTAAAGGGTGTTGCTTAAGGCATGGGCACGCCTTAAGTAACAAATATAATGCATCCTCAATCTGGTGGCTTTAGGACCATCTTATTCGTCACTTTTGACTTCTTCAACATCCTTGCACCAATTTTTTTGGGTGCCACTTGTACTTTACTTGTCCATTGGCTATCGAGTTTGGGTTTCAAAGCTTCTGGCCCATGAAACACTTCTTCTAGCTCTATGGCATTGTAAGAGTTTTCCTTAGGCTTCTTTAAACAGAATTGGCTTATGTTTTTACCCAACACAGTACTGGACTTGGCTTGCTGGTGTAATTCAGGTGTCTCTTGCACTATAGGATCAAAAATATCAACTTTATATATTGAGGAAACTTCACTCGGATACCTCTTAGCATTGAATTTCACAATTTTCCCATCAAACTCCATGCTGAAAGTACCTTCATAAACATCTATTTTTGTCCTAGCAGTACTCAAAAATGGTCTTCCTAACAAGATATCTGGTTGTTTTATGGATTTTTCATCCTCCATGTCTATCACATAAAAGTCAGCAGGAAAGATTAAGTTATCAACTTGCACCAAAACATCTTCCAACACTCCTTTAGGATAAATCACAGACCCATCAGCTAATTGAATCACCACACCTGTCTCTTTGAGCTTCCCAGCATTAAGAGTGGAATAAATAGAGAATGGCATGACATTGATGGATGCCCCAAGGTCACACATAGCCTTTTGGATATTGACATTCCCAATTTGGCAAGGAATGGCGAACATGCCTTGATCTTTACATTTGGGAGGCAGCTTCTTTTGGATTACAGCTGAGATATTTTCTCCCATATTAATTCTTTCATTTCCAGTCAATTTCTTTTTATTAGTGCAAAGTTCTTTTAAAAGCCTGGCATACCTTGGTACTTGCTTAATCGCATCTAGAAGAGGAATATTAATCTCTACTTTTACGAAAATCTCTAGTATCTCCTTTTCTTCATTCTCCTTCTTTGATTTGGCAAATCTTTGTGGAAATGGAGGTCTAATCACCATGCCATTGTGCAAGATTGTCTTCTCATCTTTATAAATGTTCTCAGTTGACTTTTGCATAGTAACCTCAGCCTCTGGTTTAATCTCATTATTCAAATCATGCTCACCACTCACTTTCCTAGTTAGCCCTTCTAATTCCTTTCCACTCCTCAAAGTAATGGCACTAACATTTTGCCTCGGATTCACCTCGGGTTGGCGGGGAAGCTTACCTTGAGGTTCCACCTACTTACTGATGTGGCTAATTGGCTCATTTGGTTCTCCAAGTTCTGAATGCTTGAGCGAGTCTCATTCTGAAATTGTTGTGTGCTCAAGGCTAGGGATTTCACAATGTCTTCCAGAGATGAATTAGGTTTCGAGGAAGAAGGCTGCTGATAGGATGGTGCTACAGCTGAAGGCCTAGGCTGATAGTTTTGGAAATTCTGTGGCCTCGTTCCATAGCTGAAATTAGGGTGATCCCTCCATCCTGGGTTATAAGTATTTGAGAATGGATCATACCTCCTCTGTGGCTGCAATTCACCAATGGCATTCACTTGGCCCCGTGTGTCTTCCTGGAGTGTGGGACACATATCAGTAGGGTGTCCTGCACTAGCACATACCCCACAAACTCGAGCTGGTGGCATTTGATTCACAGCTAGGCGTTGTACCAAGTCAGTGAGTTGATTAAGTTTCGATTCAAGAGGTGATGTATTCACCTCATTCACCCTCCTTGGATATTCTTGCCTGCTTCCAAATTGTTGAGAGGTTGCTGCCATGATAGAAATCAACTCCTTAGCTTCATTTGGAGTCTTATTTACTATTGAACCTCCACTAGCAGCGTCAATCATGCTCCTTTCAGTAGGTAGCAAGCCTTCGTAAAAATAATGAATCAGTGCCTGCTCTGAAATGTCATGCTGTGGACAGCTGGCACATAGCCTCTGGAACCTCTCCCAATAGTCATAGAGAGTCTCAAAGTCTTTCTGCTTGATCCCACATATCTCCCTTCTAACATTTATAACCCGAGAAGCAGGGAAGTACCTCTCCAGAAATAATTTCATCATATTTTCCCAGGTGGTGATAGTGCCTGCTGGTAAATAATAGAGCCATTCCTTAGCTGCGTCATCCAGAGAAAATGGGAATGCTCTCAATTTGATTTGTTCTTCTGTCACACCTTGAGGTTTCATACTTGAGCAAACCACATGAAACTCTTTCAAGTGTTTATAAGGATCTTCATTTGCAAGTCCTCTAAACTTGGGCAACAGATGAATTAGTCCAGATTTAAGCTCCAATGGTGCTTCTAAGGTTGGAGTGGCAATGCACAAAGGTGACTGATCCACTGGAGGAGCGGCAAGTTCTCTCAATGTCCTTTCTCTTGCCATATTTGGAATTATTGTTTCGTTCTCAAAGAATAGCTCAGATATTGACGGTATATCCTCTGTCTGTTCAGTAGAGGAAGAGGCCCTTGAAGATTGTTTTTCTAACTCTCTTGCTTTCCTCAATCTTCTAGCTGTCTTTTCTATTTCTGGATCAAAAATTTTGTCCTTTCCACGTTCAGTCCTGGGCATAAAAGAAGAAAAAAAAAAAATCAGTTAAACCAGTCCCCGGCAACGGCGCCAAAATTTGTCGGGTGTCGAAACCGACAAAAGTAAAGTTTCCTACTGCTACTACGTGATTTGTGTATAGTGAGAGCAGGGTCGATCCCACAGAGACTGGAGATTTTATAATTCTTTTAATTGACCAAAAACTTAGTGAAAAGCAATTTGGAAAAATAAATAGGGGGGTTTTATGAATAAAGAATAAAACTGAAGCTAGAATATAAAATAGAATTGAAATAAACTAATTGAAATAATAAGATTAAATACAACCACGCGAGAAGAAAATAACAATAAAAAGAATATAAATTAATGAAGAAAGTTCCAACTGAGGGACATTTAATTCCTAACTATTATCGGCTGATCATTGACTCAATGTTATAAGTAATTCATGACAAATTTGGCTTAACAAATAACTCTTGCTAAATGTTAAATCTCTTTCTAATTTAGTGAGATAAGGAACGTCCATTAACTCACACTAATTAATTAAGTAATTCAAATAACGTATATAAATTCACCTAATTAACAGCACTAAGATTTAAAAGAGACGAACCAAATACAGAATATATTAAACGGAACGTCCAGTTTTAATATATACTGATTTCTAGCTTCACTATGCAAAATAAGTATAACGTATAGCTCATCCTGCATAACTTACTACTTACATTAAATTCCTTAAACAATTACGGATTTAAGAAATTCAAATAGTAGAAGAAAAATATTAACATATAAATTAATGGCCAAATAATTTATGCATCAATATTCTCTTAAAATATAAAATCAGAAACTAGCAATTGTTAGAATTACAAATAAAATGCAAGCACGATATTTAATCTCACAGTCGAAATAATTTAGGATTAAATTCCCCCAGTCAGATTAAATATTTAGTTACTCATAATTATTAAAACATAAACAAAAGAAATTAAATAAAAGAAATTCATCAATAACTCAATGTGATGAATTCAGCAAATCTCCCTCTCTTGGTTGTCTGAGCAAGAAGAAGAAGATGATGGTGTCGGCGACGTGGTGGCTGTGGCTTGACGATGACAGTGCGTTAGCGATGGAAAACTACACCTCTCACGTCTCTCTGCTCCAACGCACGCGTCCGAGAGCCTTCAAGAAGTCGTCCTTCAAATGTCGCTCGATCTCCTTTAAATACACAGCGTTTGCCGCTTTTCATGGAGCACGCCTGTGCTTCCCTGCCAAGACGCGTTGGAGGACCTGTCAAGACGCGTTCGAATCTTGCCAGAAGAATCGCTTCACAATCGCGGATCTCTCCCTTCTCGCGAGCGTCTCCGTGGCTTCACAGCTTATCAATCTTGGAAGGTTGCCAACGTTCATCGAGGATTGTGGGTTAAGCACCGAAGATCACGAGTCAAGATTTTGAGAATCCCTTGTCACTCGCCTTTCCCGCGTATCACAGTCGTGCTCCTGAGAGAAGAAGAACCAAGTCTCCCCTGCCAAAGCCAAAACACGCGTGAAGGGATGGAGGTTTGTTATTTAATTGTTTTATTTTTCATCCTTTGTTTGTTTTTAATTTATTATTATTATTATATTTTTTTCATTTATCTTTTGTTTTTATTTTATGCATGCTTATCTTTATTTCTTATTTTATTATTATTATTTTTTTATTAGTAAAAAATTATGAAAATAATGGTTAAAATATGCTAAACCACAAAAATTACTTCTAATTATAAAATTAATTTAAAAACTACTAATATTTAATTAAAAGCATCAAAATAAATAAAAAAAAGAAGCATAAAATCATGAAGTAATTGAACCTAACAAAGATCCCCAAGCAAAATTCTCAGTGAAGTAACATGTGTGATACAATATATGTACAGGAAAAAAGAGGATAATGTTAATAAATGGTATGACCTGAATGATGAAAGGAGGGTCGACCTGATAATTTATTAGATATAGTGTTGGCCGTGGAGCCTAATAAATTGAGAAAAAATTTGTAGAGTTGCAGTTTTTATATTTTTATAATCAAGTTTTTTTAATTAAAGAATGACATTTAAATGATTTTTATAATTCATTTTTTTTTATAAAAAATTGTACGTAAGTTTAGTACATAAATTTGGGCCCAGACCCAAATATATATTATGAATTATGCACTCTCTCACTGCTAACCATTTCTGCAGCCAATTGTGTCTGCTTCTCTGCAGTCTGCACATGACCACTAGACCTATCAAATATGCAAAGATTTTTTATGACTATAATCTTACATCAATGCATGCGCAGTAATAAACAACCCACACAACTAATATTTAATCTATGAGGCTCTCAACAAAGTAATATTCTATGGGCCATATCAACATGAGCTTCCATATCATGTTCATAAAAAAGACAGATTAGTTATAGCATTATCAGACAGATACTTGTTCCAGACCTAATAAACCACCTAACGATGTTTAAATAAGCAGCACTTATCTGGAACATCATGTTATATTACCTCCTTTTCATACTCAATCTTGCTCAAGAATATATGCTGCAAAGAAAACAGAGAAGCATGCATTAGAGCAGAGAGCAGCAGCAGCCATTAGGTTCATGAATTGCTCAAAACGTGTCATTTTTTGAAGCATGTGAAGCGCCCACCAACTAATACTATATTATACAGCCCATGAATCATGATGGCTGAGGATGACGCATTGAAGTTTGAAATTAGGAGTAAAATTAAATCAACTCAAGGAAGGCGGCAAGGGGCGACGAAGGGGGGAAAACTAAAGGCGTTTTCTGGTCCCCCATGAGCCGGGGGGTGCTTGTGGGGGGGGGGGGGGGTGTGCCACGACGAAACAAGGGAATGAAAGGCCGCTTTGCGTTGAATGCTCTTGACCTTCCCCACAATGATGGCTCTGTTGTCTTGGGGAGTGTTGAAGCTTGCTTCTTCTCCAGAGTTTTCTTGGTCATCAATACGACCTGTCCTTAACAGAACCGATCTTATTCTCTGAACAATATTACAGAGCTTAGCCAAGGCAACTGGAAAGCACAAAGAGACTATGACTGTTTTCTGATATGATCTATAGCAAAATATCAAAGAATAAAATCCGAAGCCATTGTTGAGGTGTCATCCTCACACAGTCAGACTAGTGGCGCTTAATCCAAGCCTGACACCTCATAGAGATAATGAACCACAACCAACAAGAATAATCAAAAACCATACTTCTGTACAGACTTAAACATTGTTTTGTCTTTCAAGTCTCATCATATTAAAGTCAGTCTTCTGTTATTAAAGCAGAAATGTTTCATATCAGTTTCTCTTCTATGTACAGACTGTTATTTATGTTCTTCTTGATATGTGACTCGTTAAGATACTGCAAATATTCCAAGGAAAAACCTATTTGCTTGGCCGGTCTTGTCTATAGTGTCCAAGATATGTTTTCCAATGAAAACGAAACAAGTTGAGAGTACATGGCGTATGATTATGGCAACTTGATCACATAATAAAATAGCTTGTCAGATATGCATAACAAACATCAAATAACTATTCAAGATTCGCTGGTGCAATTTCCCATAAATCATAATTTTCTCATGAGAGGCAGTTAAATAGTTCTTGAAACTCTGTTTAACCAAGTATATACAGACTACTAGGAAGCTCATAATGTTAACAGCATGTAATTGGTAATTGCAAGTCTCAGCATTATAATATCAGGTAATTGTATTGACCTCCTGTCTTTTTGGATCTTGTTTCCTGGTGGTACTATCTCCTGGCATCACCTGGAGGCAAAATTCCTTCAATGGTGATTCTAAAATCCCTGGCATCACTCCGAGTGATTTAAGAGGAAAGATAAGAAAGATAAAGTCAATATTTGTAGATTCCAGAACAATTATTAATTCAATATAGTCATGCTATAGTTTAGTTAACGTGGTTCTTTTACTAGACCTTGCCAAATTTGATAATTCTTAATTACTATAATCGCTTACCAATTCCAAGAATATAATTAAACAAAAAGGGTAAACAAGAAATTTTTTTTTCATAAATTGCAAATAGCTGCGAAGTAACAGAGACAAACCTCAATATAGGACAGAAATCTACAGTTAATTATGATTATTTGACAAAATAAAAAACAAGAAGAAACTCATGAGTATGCCCCTTTGTATAATTACTTGTTTACCACAGCGGAGAAGAAAGTCCATAAACTTTTTGGCTCATTAAACAGTCAAAAATAGCGCGTGTACCTTTACCGAGGAGCTGCTTTCTCAATTAGCTTATGTAAGGCTCTCCACGGGCTGTACTGCCAAATACGTACTGGTAAATTTTCATGTTCTCCAAGCCTCACAATTGGCATTTATCCAACTCGAGCACAATCGGTTTTTCAACTTACGTTAGAAGGAAAATACAATCTGCAATTTTTCAACCTTGCTTGTATTCATATATGTTAAAATCATTTCTGATCATCAACGCTCCTATAGTTAATTGCCTTTTTATTGAAGATAAACAGCAGCACATCTTCTATAGATGCTGCAACAAGAAGAATTACCGCAGTGGGTTCAAATAAAAAGAATTAGATTATAGTGGGAGAACATACCCTTTCATAAATCTAGGAAAAAAAAAAACAATTCCCATATGTCAACTCAGTTAAACTAAGATTAGTTTTCTTAAAGAATATACATTTAAATTAAGGGAGAAAAAAAACTTGTTATTGGTAATTTGGTATAGTAGTATATCTCTCCCAGATATGAATGGCTGCCAGAAGCACAACTGCAACGGCACACATTTCAAGTTTTAGGTAACGAAAAGTGAATAAAGAGGCTAGCGGGCAGCCTCCAAAATTAAGCGTTTGTGTTTACTCTATTATTTGTGTTCACCAATAATCTCTACAAGAGCACAAACCATTTGTGAATCGGTGAAACCTGTTTATATCTCTCACAATGATCTCTCTCTCAAAAATCTCAGAAGCGAACTTCATAACAGTATGACAATCACCGCAAGTTCTCAAATTCTTCTTTATCGTTATTGGACACCCAGATGGAAGGACCAGAATACCAAATGCAAGAGCTAGTTTCTCGCTGTGACACCACAAGCTCTGCTCTTCAGACCCTTCCACACTGTTAGTTGCAAATTGGATCTCGGCCACATATCCTCTCTTCTTTACCAACTCTTTCAATTTTCGCAACATTTCATAAATCTCATTTGTCCTCGAATGTGACTTCTCGTTGGCAGTAAATACAAAGGTCTTGTTCTTGACCTCCATCCAGCTACATCCAGTCTCTTTCCTTACTTTGTTGATCCCCATTAATTGCCTAACCTCTTCAGCTTTCTGCAGCATCCCATGTCGTGTATAGATATTAGAAAGCAGCACATAATTTCCTGGATTATCTGGTTCCAGCTCAAAAAGCCTCTCTGCAACCTCTCTGCCCATTTCAACATTGCCATACTTTCTGCATGCCCCAAGCAAAGCCCCCCAAACTGATGAGTCAGGCTTGATTGGCATTAATTCTATATAGTTCTTTGCTTCGTCCAATTGACCAACACGGGCAAGTAAGTCAACCATGCAAGCATGATGTTCAGGCCCAGGTTTAATATTATGTGTGTTAGCCATGGAATTGAAGTACTTAAATCCATCTTCAACCTGTCCAGTATGGCTGCAAGCTGACAGCACCGAAACGAAAGTAATATATTCTGGCACAATTCCCTGTTTCAGCATCTTCTCAAATAATTCAATCGCTTCATTTGCACAGCCATGTTGTTGAAAAACTGCTATCATAGCTGTCCAACAAACCACATTATGATCCTCAGTTTCTTCAAAGAGCCGATAAGCGTCAAACAAGTTCCCACATTTGCCGTACATCGTTATCATTGAACTCAAAACACATGCATTTTTCATGAACCCAGTTTTTAAGATCTGGGCATGGATCAAAGTGCCCTGAGTCAATGCTGCAAGACTTGCAGAAGCATGAAGAACGGAAGAGTATGAAACCTCATCAGGTGTTAGGCCTTCCCTTTTCATGGCCTGGAAATAACTGCAAGCTGCTTCAAAGTTGTCATTGTGGACACATCCCATGATCATCACATTCCAGGTGACAACGTCTCTATCTCCGGTAATATAGAACAGCTTCATCGCATCATCAAACAACCTACATTTGGAGTACATGTCCACCAGCGAGTTCTTCACATAAACCAATGTTATCAAACCACGCTTAATAATATTACCGTGCACTTGTTTCCCGAAATCTAATTTAACCGTATTAGCACAAGCACTCAACACACTTGAAAAACTCACTTGATCTGGATTAAGCGAACGCTCCCTGAGAACCTCTCTAAAAAATTCTATTGCACAATGATATAATTTGTTTTTGAGAAACCCCACAATCATAGAGTTCCAAGAAACAATACTTCTGACCGGCATTTCATCAAACACCTTCTCTGCCATGCCCATATCCGAACATTTTGCATACATGTCAAGCAACGCACTAGCTACAAATGTATCCGTTTCAAACCCATGTTTCCAAATTAAACCATGCATTTGTTCACCATAAGTAACAACCATTATATCGGCACAAGCAGGCAAAATCGCTGAGAAGGTAAATTGGTTTGGATATATACCAGTGCTCCTCATTTGCTTAAAATAAGACAAGGCCTGGAATGGCATTTTGAAATGTGATAATTGGGTGATAAGAGTGGTCCAAGTGACAATGTTCTTTGAGTCCTCATGGGTTGTTGAGAACAAAAGGAGGCTATGGTTGATGCACCCACATTTAGCATACAAGAGAAAGAGATTGTTGAAGAGGATTGGAAGGGAGGCGTAATTGCTTGTGATGATTTGGGTGTGAATTTGGGTTGCATGTTTGATGTTTCTGAATCGGGAAGCCTCGTTAAGGAGGTTGTTGATCTGTGTGGGGGTGAGAGGTGAAGACACTTGGTGGTACAGATTGTGAAATAAGTACCAAGAAATAGATATTGGACAGCTTCGCCTCCTACGGAATTTTCGAGGGAAGAGAAATTTCATACTACCAGTGGGTGTGAGGAAATGTTATGTCATGAAGGCCATCTTCTATTTCCTTTTAGGTTGGTTTAAACAATCAAATGGGCTACGGGCCCATGTCTTTCTTTGTATTCTTAAAAGCAGGCGTCATTAATGAGGCCCATATTTTGAGTTTTGGGCTTTTAACAAAAACTATTTGTGGACTAGCAAAAAAATTAACTAAACTTATTTTTAAAATATAACTTAATTTGACAAAAAAAAAATGTAAAATAAAGATATGCACTAATTTCTGTTCTGGAATATTTTAGTCAAAATATCATACAATATGATGATGGGAGAACTAAAACATAGGATAATTGGTAAAACTCTTAGAAATACGAGAAAAACTATGGCGTAGCAACACAAGTACACAACCATATGATATTTAAATGATTGACGAGAAGAGCATGTGCATAGTAGAATGCGAAATTGGCTTTGTCGGCATGCACGTGGATGTTGTGGACCGCTAACTAAGAGATCCTACACGCAACTCTGCTCTGAATTATGAGGTGGATAAATTCTGTTGATACTTTTTTATAAAAAATAATATATCTTATTAAATTTACACAATTACAAAACCATTATACAAATTTAGGATACGTTAGTATGTAAAAAATATATAACATAATTAATTATGAATTTACAATATAGCAGCAATAACTATATGTTGATTTGAAAGAAAAAGATAACAAATTAAATTTAAACAAGTGAATTGCAAAAAAAAAACTATCCAAATTATATTATTCATTGACTGTTAGAGAATCTTAAGCCCACATGCATGGGCAAGGCCCAGCACCATCACAATTAATCACTTGATTCTTGCTCGTTCTTTTGCTGCGTGGATTTGGCTTTTTCTCTGTCTTTTGCTAATTAAAAAAGCATTAAATTATAATTAAAAGAGTTTTAAAAGAAGATGAGGGAGAGGGAGTAGCTGTACTGTACACGCGGGGACGGCACGTAACATGGAGAACAGGAGAAGGACGGTTAGTTTACGTACAGAAGATGAGATCATTTCATTGCACTTGAAGTCTTGAAGACATGAAAAAAATAATATCACTCATCATGTGAAGAAGAAGGAATATATATAAAATTTTATTTTATTAGATTATATCTCAAAAAAACAAACGCCAAGACACAGAAAAGGTTCGTTGGATCATGGACGAGATTAAGCCGTTGAGCATGGCTTCATCGGCGCCGTTGTTTGGTGATAACGCGGCAACATACGAGCCGTAGATCCTTCAGACAGTCTGGCGGCCCTTGATGCCTTCTAATTAACTAGTCACGCGCTCTTGATGATTGTGCAAATAAAAATTCTATATTCTTTGAAAAAGAAAACAAAATCAAATGAGAGTAAAGGATTCGGATTTAGGAAGAATCAGATTCTGATTAATTAAGCGCGTGAAAGGACGGCATAAAAGGGTGGAGGTGGGGAAGAACTGGTTTAACTTGAAAGTCTGGACAGATAGAAAGTAAAGAGAACATGACGAATAAAGATAGTCCCACGTGCCATAGATGGAGCAACATCCTCATTCTTCAATGCTACATCAGTACTTATCTGTCCAAAAGCTGAAATTTAAATTTGTAAATTTGTAACAGTGGCACACATATTTTACGAGGTTAAGGAACCGCGTGGTGATATACTCGTGTAAATAATGGAGGGATGCCACGTGGAGGGTGCACGCTCTATAAATGATGACGTTATTCTCAGTTTGTGAAATCAGATTCAACAAAGAGCAGTTAGTTAAGACTAAACACATATTGGTGTAAGAAGAAATGGCGAACGAAGGCACAGCAACCTGCGTAGACATCTTGCTCGCTATACTCCTTCCTCCTCTTGGAGTCTTCCTCAAGTTTGGCTGCAAGGTATATATATGTTTTAAACATACATTCAATTTACTTCAATCCGATTCGATTCGATTCCCACCTCTTGAGTTCACTCTATATGGAGTTTATTGATCGAGTAGCACTGTTGTCACTGTAATTGCAGGTAGAGTTCTGGATCTGCTTGTTACTCACCATTTTTGGTTATATCCCTGGAATTATATATGCTGTCTATGCCATCACCAAGTGATCCCGCTTTGTTTCTTTTGTAAGTAACTCCTTCGCTCCCTCTCTCTTTTAATTTTGTATAAATTATATTTTGCTTTTTCGTTATTTTTTCTCTGATATCATTTTCGCGTTTCATTTCATATAATTTGTGTAGTTGTAGCCTAAGTGATGATATGACCAAGTAAATAAAAATTAACGCTTTTTAATTCATACGAGACAAATTATTTAATTTTAAATCGAATTATACACAGTACATTATAAGTAAATCTTTTCTTGCTTCTCCTAATATTTTTAACGCCTAGTAATTGAGCTTCTAATTTGTCAATTAAATGTTGCCTTAAATTTGTAGGCCTTATTATAATATTTTAAGTAAAATATTCCACAAGCGATCTTAGTGTCTTACGTGAGAAACACGCGAATTTCCTTCTTTTGTTCATGATATGATATGGATAGCCTTCTCATCCTTTTAAGCTAGTAAAGTGGTGGAGGGAGTAGTTGAGTGTTCACATTCTCATCATTGATTTCAACACTAATTACAATAAAGAAACAAAAACTTTAGGAAGAGAGATTATAGTTTTCAGTCAGCTTCAAGAATTTGGATATAAAGTGGTCCTAATCGCACTTGTTTTTTTGGCCCAAGGTCTTAATCCTAATCGCACTAATTGAATTCTTTATAATTGTTAAACAATTCATCAACTTGGGCTTTGTCTTTTGTTACTTGTGTTTTCTCTTTTACTACATCATTACATCATGCACCAAACAAGCTTGTGACACGATTGCTCTTGTTGACAGGTGGACGTGTTGTCCAGTGGTTAAGCGTGTTTATGTCTTTCCGTCTCTGATATTGGTGTACCTTTATAAACCGTTTGTTGGACAGTCACAGTACTGATTCTTTTTTTCTTCTTTTTTTTTTTCCCCTTTAAAGTTTATCAGTGTCATTCTTGCCATCTCCTTTGTGTCTTCCCTGCTTTTGTCTTGTATGTAAAAGATGGTGTTCTCCAGTAATTGATTAGAAAGAACCAACTTGGTTGGTATCAAATGTCAGTGTTTGTGTTGATTTACGTTTAGAGCTCATTATTCATTTTATGTGTAGAATGGTTAATTCCACCAAATTAATAAATTTATTTTATAGTTAATATATTACTTTATGATTTTTTTCTAGCTTTTTCTTTAAGCAAATAGAGATTTTCTGTGGATTACATGTCCCTGGGAACAAGGTTCCAATATCATTTAATCGCTTTTATTAATGTTCTTGTCTTTATTTAAAAAGTCAAGACGAGAATATATTTAAGACATTCTTCTCATTGCCCCTCTCCATAAGTGGCATTTGCACACTTGGTAAAATAAGAAAAGAACTTTTCTAAAAATAAATGACTTTTTTTTCTATTTTACAGTAAATCTAAATAGTTTAAAGTAGATTGAATCAGTTCACTTCAACTGGATCATCTTTTTTCTTCTCGCAACTCTACGTGGAGCTTCTGTTATTCCTCCTGGGGCATTTCAAAGCAAATCCAAACACCAAGAATCTCTAAGTTATCCTAAAATGTGATGTGAGGAGTATTAACGGAATCTACCAAGGTCAGAGATTACTCAATTAATGTCAAAAGAAAATGTGGCCAATGGTCTGAAGGGACAGCTGCTTAACAATTTAGGTGCTGCTAATCTTGCGTATCAGACTGAAATTTCCATATCTTATGTAGTAAGCTCTATAACTTTGACAAATCCCTTAATGCGGTAATAACGATCTCAATACACGTCATCCAGACCAACAACCACATAATCGGCATGGCTTTTGGCTAACAATATCTCTCGTAATCAACTAAAATAATGATGGGACCAGATAAGTACATAAAATACTATAACACTTTACTTGATTTGGCCATGAAGTGACATGACAGCACATTTTCCACACATCTGTCCAGTAAGGTATCAGCATAATTAACAATTAAATAAGAAAATTAAAGGAAATGATAGGAAAGGAAAGGAGAAGATAATCAATGGGAATAATAATAATAATAATAATAATAATAATAATAATAATGTTCCGCCAGTTTAGAAACTTTGATGCCGCCCCTCTTTCCCACACACAACAAAGGGCAAAGTAAAAATTACACTGCCCTCATCATTGCCATTCCCAACAGCACATGAGGAAATCTATATATATATATATATATATATATATATATATATATTATCTGATTGTGATTATTATGCTACAGCCAGAATCAGACTCACACGAGAGTGGAACATAAAGCAGCTCATTTTTTCCCCTATTGAGGAGGCTGATTAGTGGAAGTTCAGGGTAATTGAATTTGTAAAGTTTCAGGATACACTCTTTCCACCTCTCTTCTACCTGAGCCAAAAAAGTCGATTGTTAAGTGTAGAACTACAGTAGAAATAACAGAATTAGGAGAGTAGTTAGTAGCTCTCAAAAACTACTAACTGTTGTAACCAGTTTACCCTTTAGTATAAGGATTAACTGGCAACTCTAGCTTGTCCTGAAGAACGATAATGAAGTGTGTTTCTTTTTCTTTTTTTCTGACAACTTTGGAGTCATCTTGCTTGCTCACTCTATGTGCATTTGTTCTTGTGTATCATGGATGCACATGTCTCGGCCTAAAATATGATAGCAGCGCAAGAAATTCAATAAGAGATTGAGAGGAACTAGAAAACCTTAATAAACCCAGTTATTCCAGCTAAGACACAGATTCCCTTCCTTACATACAGGGATTCAGTCAATAAAAAAGTAATGAACTAATAAGGAATTACTAAATTGTACATCACGAATTCTGGGCCTTTCTCTAAAAATATAGTAAACATACAAACTCAGCCGCATATATGGTCCCTCTTGAGGTACCTTGATACACAGAATAAATGCACACAGAATGAACATACAAACACTTCATTATCATACTTCCAAGACAATCCAACAGCTCCCCAATTAACCCTTCTTATACTAGAGGTAATTTGGTTATAATATTTACTAGTTATTAACAATTGCTAACTACCCTCCCAATTTTTTTTATTTCTGATGACACAAAGTTCCACCCATAACTACCTCCCCCCCTAAAAAGGGATCCTTGTCCTTAAGGATCACTCAGTAAAAACTATAAAAATTGTTGACAAATGAAGGACAAGGATTCCCATGTAGCACAATAAGGCCCTCTAATTCCTCCGAATATCTGCAAGAGAAATTCACTTGAAAAGATTATGGGCAGAGAACTAAAGGGAGACCAAAAAGTCAATCCTATACCTATCCCACTAAAAAATATAAGGAAAGGGAAGAACCCTCTTCTCCAACCAAAGAAAACAAAAGCCAGCATAGCTAGCACCAATGCTATAAAAGACTTTCCACTGCTGCCAGAGTCCACCAAAGCTAGGGAAAAGAAACTGTTCAAAGTTCCAAGGGCACCCAAGATTCACCAAAAACTACAAATAACTAACTCACAATAGAAGTAGTTTCTGGGCAAGGAAAAATGAATAGCCTACTATTTCTGAAGTAAAACCACACACAGCATGAATATCAGCTCCTGATTGTGTTTATTGTCTCAACTCAATTAAAACATAATTTATAATAACTCCAACCATCATCTAAGATCTAAATGTATCAAAGCATGAAATTAACATCAAACAGTGTAAGTCTGAAATCATAAACATATCAAAGTTTAAGGAGCTGAAGAGTTCAGAAAAATCAGAATAAGTGCCCCTCCTACAGTCCCATGTAACAGCCTAGAGCCAACCCATATGGGTTATCTAGAAAATGAGAAAATGACGGGCTCTTTCTAGATAAAGTCATGCATCAAAGAAGAAACAGAAGAAAGTAAGAAGTCCAACACAGATGAAGTAGGGAAAATACAGAGACGAAGCATGAAAAACAAAGAGGAATGAAAAAGAGGAGAAATTCAAGAAGAACAAATCTGCAATTGACATCTTGGCTGTATATATTCACGTGACAAGCCACCATTTCCACAAAAAATGGTGCATGTACATTTTGTGCCACATTGTTCCTGTTGAATATATTAACATCGCAGGCCATGGCATGCACCACGCCATCAACAACTATTGGTGACTTTCTCAAACATAAATCCCCCGCGCCGCACGGAAGACAAGATAAAATGAAAATAATGAACTCAAAGCCTACTTACCTTAGGTTTGGAAGAGAAAAAAGGCACTTGTTTTTTGAAGAAGCACTTTATTTTTGTTTGGTCAAGGTATAAAAAAATACTTTTAAATAATTATTGCTTGAGAGTGAAGAAGAAAATTGCAGCTTCCAAATTCAATCAAAAACAGAAATTAATATAAGACAAAAACACCCTCATTCAAAATAAGAAAAAAATTATAAATATAATCCAACCTTACCAATCTCGTACAAATGTACTAGGAAAGACTGGCCAAACACTAATGACATTGATAAATGCATTGATCAAATGATTTCCCCAAATGTTAATGTGAATTGTGAACAATCTGAATATGATTTTGAATGTAAATTTAAAATTTGAGTTTGTTTAGTACCTTCATTAGGAATCAGTTTTCTAGTATGATTAGGATAGTTCTTTCTCTATGTGTATATATACCCATGTAACTCAAAAGAAATAAATATATGGAAAATCAAGTTTAACATGGTATTAGAGTGGGTTTGTTGATAATATGGATACTTGCGGAGGGTTCTTACAGGCCAAAAGGTTGACCTTAAAAGAGTGAAGCAAAGCTAACTGAAGTGTCGTAAAGTACAGCTACCAAAACGCAGCTCTTCAGGACGATGCTATGATGGGAGATGGGATAGTATGAGATGCCCCTAAGTATTATGAACTACTCAGACCCCACATTTTTGGCGAATTGGGTTGGCAATTATATGCCAAACATGCGATATTGAAGACCTATAGTCCATGATCTAAAGCCCAAAGATAGGCTCAACAAAGAGTACAAGCCTAAGATAATGAAAGCTTCAAGTCATAACTGGGCCAGGCTAGTTGGATTGGAGGGGACAGTGTTGGAATATAAAGGAAAATAAGACCTATAAAATTTCACAATAGCTAAATAAGACATGTTTAAAGGCTATACAACATGTGAAGATGCTAAACCAAATTGCCTTAGGCATTTTGGTCATAAAGCATCCACTACACTTAAGCTCATATTCAAGACCTACAGTAATATGGACCAACACTTCATCTTGTAAACTTAGATTGGACCTGTTTAAAACAGTTAACTTGTCACCATACTCTTGAAAAATGGATTTTAAAACAAAGTAGTTTCAACGTAATTTAATAGCAAGACTAAGAATTTGAGAAGGATAAGCAACAACTTGACTTTCTTTAGATGTAGTAACAATGCATTAATCACACTATAAATGTATATTAATACAGCAAATAAGTTTGAATAATTTAAAAGTAAAATGAGATGAGAAAATGGTTACACTTTTAGACTTTTCATGATCCAAATGGCAACAAGTAACCCCACACAAATACCCCACCACGAGAATTCACCCAATTTAATGCTTTCAAGAAAATCATAAATTTTATACCATGTAAATCAAAGCCCAGATTTCACATCCTCTAGAAAGGGAAACACATTTAAACTTGCAGATTTTGTTTCTTTTAAATAATAACCCAACTCAAAATGATGGAAAAATAGTTATTAGGCCCACAATACCTTCAATGTGGGTAGGTAACACAGATCTTTATAAAGCACGGATTGCCTAAGGTTATAATGCACAAATGATTCTAGGTTACTAGTACCTTTCTTTCTCTGATTAAGACTGACTAGAAGGAAGGAGAATATTGTGTATATCTTAAACAAAATATCGTTTTCCTTCTGGTTAAGGTCTCCACATGGTGACTACAACTCATCTCCACCAAATGTGATGTAATAGTTACTCCATAATTGATGTTCAATGTCTCTTGACCTCTAATTCACTTGTGCGTTTATCTCCTCATAGATTACCAATAATTTATCTTCAGCTTCAATAAGTTGTGGTAATTCTATCCCATACAATTGCTCTTCCTCTACTTCCTCTTGCTCCATGGCCTGCATCATCTTGTTTATGTCCACTTAATTTTTCTCAATTTGCCACATGGTATGATTTATATCAGCCATGGACAAGTTTCACAACCTCATCCCAACCATATATTCTATCATAATTAGCTTCATTTCTTTTTCATAATTCTCCTTCCTCAACCTCTCCAGCTTCTGATGGGCTTTTACATTCCTTTGTTGTATAAAACTTTTCTAGTTCAACCACTTTTGTTCTGAATCATCTTTGACATAACCTTACATTGAGAACTCATATGGTGGACTCTTGATGAGTTTAGCCATCACTTTGGCCGAGGATTATAGGGACTGCAAAAATGGCACAAGCTTCAACCCAATACAAAGCTGTGAGCTCATTCACCTTTTTGATAAATCCACTCTCTCTTTTTAAATGTTACTTTCCTAATGGCCTCATTAATGATGTATTCTTGCTTCAATGAAGCCATTACGAAAGCAACATTTAAAAAGAGAACGAGTGGATTTGTCAAAGAGATAAATGAGCTCACAACTTTGTATAGGGTTAAAGTTTGTGCCATTTTTTATAGTCCCTATAATCCTCCGCCAAAGGCATGGCCACACTCATCAAGAGTCCACCATATGAGTTCTTAATGTACAGTTATGTTGGAGATGGTTTAGAAGAAAAAAAGGCTAAATTAGGAAAGCTTTATCCAAGTAATAAATTAAAAAGCCCATCAGTAGTTGGAGAGGTTGAGAAAGGAGAATTCTAAACAAGAAATGGAGCTAATCATGATGGAATATATGATTGCGATAAGGTTGTGAAACTTGTCGTGGCTAATATGAACAATAACATGTAGTAAATTGAGAAGAATTAAGGGGGTATAAAGAAGAAGATGGAAGCCATCAAGAAGGAAGAAGTTGAGAAGGAGCAATTCCATGGACTAGAATTACCATCACTTACTAAAGCTCAAGATAGTTATTCAATATCAATGAAAAGATTAATGCACAAGCGAAATGCTGAACATCAATGGGGGAGTGACAACTACTATGCCTTTGGTGGAGATGAGTGTCTTTGCATGAGACATCAACCAAAAAGAAAATAATAATTTGCTTGAGATTTTCTCTTAAATAATATTGTCTACATTTTACTAATGTTTTCAAGTATATTCCAGTTTATGTTTGATGTGTTAGCTTATGATGGTTAACTGCCCGTGGTCTTGAAGTTCTTGTACAGGGAAAAAAAAGTGATTTAAGTATTTTCATAACATAAATTAAAAGTCTGTGTTCTGTTTTGCAAATATTATATAGTTGTTGATTATCAATTTAGAATTGATCAAATTCTTCAGGTCTATGCTCTTTAAAAAGACAAGCCATGTACTTTGATTTTACCCCCCACCAACACCCCCCCCCCCTCCCACCCCCCAAAAATAAAAAAAAACAATTGCAATGACCATTAAACCAGGTGAAGAAATCCTCAATATTATTATGCATATATATCAACTTTGGCCGTGGAAGGTGGCAAACAAAAAGTGAAGGTCTTGTGGCAAACACCGCAGTTTCACTCAAGAGTACTTTCATATTGCATCTGCTGGGCAAAGAGTTCTCTAAAAGTAAAATCACAGACAACACATATATAACCTCCTGATAGTGCTTATTGTCTTTGACATCTAGGGAAAAAAATTTTCATTTTTACTTAAAGGTGTCCCATACTACCCTGAAAAGATAATTTTTCTAATGTCCAATATACATGCAAAGCCACCAAAAGCAAACTAAATGCACAATCACAGTTGTTAATGGCATTCAACGCATTGTTACCATAGGGGTTCCTAGATCCCTGGCTTGTGGAATTGCATATTGCAACAATGAAATGCAGTGTACATTAAAAAATATTTAACATAATCCAAATTAATAAAAATGCACAAATAAAACAAACAATGCATGTGAAAACTTAACACAATTCATATTAACACCACAATCATCCCAGATCTAAATGTATCAAGCATAAAATTACCATCAAACACCAAAATCATAAACATGTCAAAGTTAAAGCAGTCCTGGAGTTCAGGAAAACAAAGAGAAAAAGGTGTTCCTCCCACAGTCCCCTGTAAATGCTGGAAAATGAGAAATGTTGCGCTCTTTCTAGATAAAAGTCATGATATAGAGAGAAAACAAGAGGAAGTAAGAAGACCAGCAAAGATGAAGTCATGAAGACAAAAACAGAGAGGTAGTAAAAAGAAAGAAATATCAGAGAAGGAGAACAAAATTGCATCAAATTTTTGGCTATATATTCATATGGCACATGCCATTCGCACAAACTGCCCTTTCGAAATTTGCTATGCCACAAGCAATGCACATGGTGCGCCATTGACAACTAGAGGTGACCGTCACAACTATAAATCCCACCTCATAAAGGCAAAGATAAAATCGAAACAGTGAACTTATAGCCTACTTTCCCTAGCTCTGGAAAGGGAAAAAGCTAGTTATCAATTGTTTTTTATTTTTGCCAGAAAAAGCTAGTTATCATTTAAAAATGTACTACTTTTTTGTTTTTATGCATTTAGTTTGGACATGACATAAAATTGCTTTTAAATGATTGTCGTTGTGAGAGAGATGAAGAAAATTGCAACTTCCCCTTGGAATGAAAAGCAAAAATTAATTTAACAACAACAAGAAACCAAGCCTTTTCCTCCTAAGTGAGGTCAGCTACATGAATCAAATGACGCCAACATGTTTTACCTTTGCTTATTTCTATAATTAAGTTATTATTAATACTTAAGTTCAACTTAATAATTTTCCCTTGGTTTTTCCCTATCTCTAATTATTGAGCTATCTTTCATCTGGTTAATTCTACGTATGAGAGTTTCTAATAGTCTTCTTTGTACATAACCAAACTATCTACAATGCGTTTCTACTAACTTATCTACGATAGGTGCTATTTCGACTGTCTTTCTAATGTACTCATTCCTAATCCTATCCTTTCTAGCATGACCACTCGTCCATTTTAAAGGCAAAAATTAATTTAACTTGGCAAAAAAAAACCCTCACTCAATAAAATAAATAAATAATATCCAACCTAACCATTCTTCTAAATATGTCTTTTGAAAGATTGGTCAAACACTATTGGCATTGATAAAAGCAATGATCAAATGATTTAGCTGAACACTAATATTTCTTTGTTACATCACTTTTATAGATATTGATTTCAAAATAAAGTACTTTCAATAAAATGTAATACCAAGAATCAACAAGTTGTTGGTTGAGGTGGTAGTAACCTCACCCCCATAACGAGGAGAACACAAGTTCGAATACCAAGAAGCATCCTTTTTGAGAGAGCTTTAACTTAACACTCCTGAGTCAACAAAGATCAGTCTCAAATCTAATGTGACTTGGGGATACCCTGAATTCTCAACAAAAATGTAATACCAAACTAGAAATTTGAGAAGGATAAGCATCAACTTGACTATCTTTAAATGTAATAACGAGACATTAATCATGCTATTAATGTGTGATTAATACAACAAAATGTTTGACTAATTTAAAAGTAAAAATGAGATCCCAAAACAGTTACAATTTGGACTTTTCAAGCTTCACATGAGAATAAGTAACCCCAAATAAACAACCCCACCTTGCCAATTAATCCAATTTAATTCTTTAACGCAAATCATAAATTTTACATCTCAGAAATCCGAGCCCAGATTTCACACTCTCTAGAAAAGGAAACACATTTAAACTAGACATTGTATTAAGCACCCCTATTTATGGCACATCAATTTTTTTTACTGCTAAATAATGACCCAACGTAAATGCGTGGAAAAATGGTGATCAAGGATCTACTGTCCTTTAATGGGGGTAGGTACGATAGCACTATACAAAGCAAGATTGTCTAAGGTTATAATACACAAAAAATTCCAGGTTACTCATATCTTCTTCTCCACCATGACTAGAAAGAAGGTCAATCTTGGCTATATCTCCAATGATGCTGCAAGAAAAATAACATATAAGAAAAGGAAGAAAGGTCTAGCAAAAAAGGTGAGTGAACTGACTACACTCTGTGGGATTGATGCATGTACTGTCGTTTTCAGCCCATATGAATCTCATCCCGAGGTTTGGCCAAATCTAAAAGGAGCCCATCAGGTGATCAAAAGGTATGAGAATGAGCCTGTGATTGATGAAAGAAAGAATTTGAATCAAGAGAGCTTTGTTAGGCAAGGGATCACCAAAGTTAGCGACCAGCTCAAGAAGCTGCTTAAGGAGAATCGTGAGAAGGAGATGACTCTAGCTATGTTCCAATGTGTTGAAGGGCGGACGCTGGATGACATGACGATGGTGGATTTGAATGACATCAACCGCCAAATCGAGAAGAACATAAAGGACATCAACAAAAAGATGGATGCTCTTATTTGAACTAATGCTGTTTAAATTCTTCTGATTGGGTCTTGATGTTATTTACAATATCACAATTTGCATCATCTAATACAAATGCAATCTTGTTTTTAGGCATATCATATCCTGCAAGCACTATGAGATTTTATAAGTGAATCATTACAACCTTAGTCTTTCTACCTAGGGCAATAGAGAGAGACAGAGGTATTTATATATGTGTGTGTGTGTGTGTGTGTATATTAGTGTGTTCACCAGTTATGGAGCTTACCATATTAAGGTAAAGGGGTGCTGGTATATATATATATATATATATATATATATATATATATTCCCTATCTTTCACTATGAGGCTCTAAAACAAGGGTAAAGAATTAAGAGAATTAACCAATGATACATCACAATTTCATGTATACAATTGACCTTGATCTAAAAGTTAAATAGAAAACCAACAATCATAAAACAAATATTGATATATGAACTAGACAAAAGGTTCATTGATTGTTGAAAAAAGTTGATCCTGTAAAATAGAAAACCAACAAACACAAGTCAAATATTGAAACCTGACCCAGATATAAGGATTTTTTTTTTGGGGTGGTAAAACAAGGACAGAGAAAATGACAAAGTAGACTAGGTTCTCACGAGAAGAGTGCAAGCTAAATTAGCTAAAAGACACAAACTAACAGAGGCTGGGATACTCTCCACTTCATGAAAGAGATCTGCAAGTTAGCTCCAATCTTAGCCAAAGTATTAAAACAGAAGTTGGTCTCCCTCAACATATGGCACATATGAAATTGAAAATATGTCTAGTTTCCAGTAGCTTACTCACGTCCAAAATGGGAGAACCCAAAAGATGCATAGATTAAACAGCTTCTCGTATATTGGGTGGATCACTTTAACAATCTGTTTCTGCCATGACAGCTTTAAACTGCATCTCCTAAGCCAATAATAAACCCTATCTAATAGCCATGAACTCAATTTGCATGTTAGTGAAGCCAAGGTACACAATAAATGGATAATCCAACCTCCAAGCTCATTATGGAAAAATCCCATCTAAGCCAGCTCTTCTAGGATTTCTGAAGGAGCTTCCATCCAAGTTAAGTTTAACAATGTCAGTAAGGGAGTTGCAACAGGATAGCTCATCACCTGAGCTACTGCTTTAGTGGAAAGGAACTCCTAACTTTGCAGATTCAGAAACTAAGAAGTTTTATCACAATAGTTTGGCATAAACAGAATCATCTATTATTGTCTGTATGTCAGGAACTTAGTGGAATTTAAGAAATCGTTTCCAGAAAGTGGTCATCTTCATATCCCTCCTGTTTGATCATGAGCATCTCATATCCATGAAGTAACAGCATGCTCGAAGTATTAAAATGGAGAGCAAGGATGTCAGCGTCCATGAACTAGAAAATATCAGTCAGGAATGATGACATTTATCGACTGAACACATACGGTAGTGGCTCAACCAAAAATTTTCAACATAGAAGTATTTAGAGAGATAATGTCAATGATAAACTGAAACAAACCCAAAATAAATTAGTAAATTGAAATTTTCACATTGACATATTGATGGATCCATTTCATGACTAACAACAACTTCATCGTTGTAGATAACACATGTTCAACACAAAAAGAGAACATGTTCTTCACGGAAGAGCCAGGGATATTCAGATATGAAATAAGTTTTCTGCAATATATGTAAGAAATGGAAGTTGAGAGACAGAAATTTAACGTATATACCAAACCGTGAAGCAAAGACAGTACACAAATAGTTCACTTAATGCAAAACATGGAGAGACAAATCCTGGCTTCTTAATATTTACAAGATTAATTGGTTGATAAAGTATTCCAGGCGTATCAAAATCAACTTAAAAATAAATTTCAGGAAAGCAACGATACGTGCAAAGGCCTCACGTATCAGTGACGGATACGAATTCGACAACGACACGCCTGGATACGTATTCCAGGAGTATCAACATCTATTTAAAAATAAAAATAGCACAGATAATGTTTGGGCTAGAAACGGATACTCAGTGAAAAACACCGTTTTCAGTTTGGGATTTGGCTTGCTTAGCCTCTGATCTGATTTCGATCGTACTTTCACCATTCCGTTGCTGAAGGCGGAATCTGCCCAGTGATAAGTAGAAACCCCACGTTTGAGTGAAAAAACTCGAATCTGTCCAGTTTCTTCGGAGCCTCTACGTTTGGGCTTCAAAAAGCCTTTAGCCCAATTTCTTTCCTCTTGTTTTGGTAATAGGGCCCATTAATACCCTACCTCTCGTAGGCCATAAAACCAGGCCTAGGGCGTGTATCCATATATCTAAATTGAAGTTCAAAGATTTGGAAATTTAATAAAGATTGGTCACTATTGATTTTTTTTTTTTAAACAATTAGGATGATATCGTTCGGTTGTAAAATTGATGGCACAAGTGGCATAGAATATTACTAAAAATATATAAAAGAAGCAAAGGCCATTCTATTCCTAATTAAGGATGGCTTCAATGTGATTTGCCACTAAAATTAGCCATTTAACATAAAATTGAATTGTTTTAAATTATTTTATTTTGACCTTTGTTTGTGAAACAAAAAAAATTCTTTTAATCATTCTCATACTTGGAATTTTTTTCTTTAAGTATCTATTAAATATTAAGGATATAAGTTATTAAAATAGTAAATTTTCTTTCTGCTTTCCAATTAATAAATTTATCAATTAAGTAACTTATAACAGATTTTTTTTTTTTTAAGAACAAATTGTTCTCTAAGAAGGATCTCAAGCATATTGCACTTCATATCCATTCATTATACCAATAATTTATTACTTTTGTGAAAGTAATTAGATTCATCTAACTTATGAAATTACATTTAAATTGAATTTTTGAGTGGATATATTTGTATAAAGCATTGATTATAAGAAAATCTCAATACCATACAAATTTGTTATTATACATTAATTTTAAAATACATACATGTCATTTGTACAACTAAGAACAGATTGATTTAAATTAATGAATGTAATTTTAATCGAACTTAATACTATAGTTAGTATTATTTATTAACTACTTTTATTTTACTAGCTTTTATTCTCTAATACAAATTGTTAGTAATAATATTATGTGTCTACTATCTTTTTTAATTATTTATATATTAAGGAACTTAGTAGGTTCTAACAAAGTTCCATGTAACTTACCACAAAAAAAATAAAATAAAACCCCTGATCTTTAAAAACTTTTATATAAAAAGATTGTTATCTAAGAGAGCAAAAAATCAATCAATTAAACTTTAAAATCTAAGATTATTGTAACTCCCTAATATGCTCTTCAGATGAGCATTAGGTGAACAATCATCAAGTTTGGATGAACTAAATGATTGTAGAAAAAATTTTAATATTGCTACAATTCATAAAAGAAATTTGCATCTTAAATGGTAATAGATTATATTACTAAATTTAGATTGAGAAATGCTCTGACTCATGGACTTTCTCTCATGTGAAGACTCTCACGATCTCCTTTCAACTAATTGTATTTAGTGGCTAGAGTGTTTATAGTTTATTTTCTTACAATAGTTTTCATGCAATAAATCCCGCTGTTGACAAAGAATAAACATGATATAATTACAATTTTAGTACATACACTTCGAATTCTAACACTTTATTTTTTTTATTAAACTATTACAATATATATATCATATTATGAATTAAAACTAACATTTTAAAAAGTCATCAGAGGCTTCTTTGTACACTTTTATAGATTACATGTCTACATTTGTTACAAACTAGTTGTTCTTTTTCCTCCTTTGTAAAAAAAAAAAAAATTTATTTACTTAATAATATACATTTGTAAAAGGGCGATTCTATGAAGAATTCTAACTCCAAGACTCAAACTTTCATTAGTTAATTTTAAAACATATATATATATATATATATATATATATATATATATATATATGAGAGGGACTAGAAGAGGTGAGCTGGATCGAGCTCCTCCAATACTTTTTGTTTTCTAGGTCTGAAACATTTACTTTCATAAAAAGACCGAAAGGGCAAAGCCCAAAAGCCCGCCAAACAGGCTACAAGAGAGGGAGCCTAAGAAAAAACCATCCGCTACTCCTTAATAGGACAGTCAATGGCAGTTTGGTTGTCCTAGTTTGATGGGCCACGCCATCGGGGCCCACTACACCATACTTGTGCAAGTTAATACCCACTAAAACATTTACTTGTGCAAGTTAATATTCATAGAAATAAGTAAAATAAGATTACAATATTAAATTCAACGTGGAGCATATTTGTAATAAATAACCACAATTATTTTATTCGTACACATAATTAAATATTTTTATAAAATTGTTAATAAAAAAATATGAATCCTTTTAATGCTGATAAAATGCTCATTAAGAGCATTTAATGAAAAAATTAATTGGCCATGTGAATATATATAAAATTCATTCAATGCAAATAAAATACAAAATAATCAATGATAAAAAAGTATAACAAAAATGAAATGTATATAAAAGATAATGAAATAAAATATAATAACATTTAATGGTTCATACCAAAAAATAAGCTGAATTTCATTTAATGCTCACATATAAAAATAATAAAACAATTCAACGCAAATAAAAATCATTAGGTAACCGCTCTATGATTAATATTAATATTACCCTTATTAATGGGTTAGGATATAGATTTTGAAATTTCACATCCCTGCTTCACACAGTTATTCGCCAACTTTCATTCTTATATTTGTATTATATTATATAATTTTGGTAATTAAGTTTTTTATATTATAATTTATGAAAGTCTTAAATTCACATATTTTAAAAAATGGTAACAATTTAAACTGTGACAACAAAATTGAATTCACTCTATTTATAGCACGCGCGTTTTACTGTGTGTCTTTCTTAAAATGAAATTTTATATTAGACAACTGTAATAATGTTTTTACAGACACAAGGGTTTGAGTTCCCACACGAACATAGCCAAACAAGGACTTCCTGTAATTTCTATACGGGTACGTGTGATGATTCTATATAAAGCACATGTTGTACGAGATAAAAAGAACACCTCAAGCCAACAAAATCTTATTAACTTATCCTGAAATCCTTATAGCCTTTCTCTGCTTTCATCAGGTTTATCCTTATATCCCCAACAATAAGCTAGCATGACCAGATCAAGATTGAGGTTTGAGTATATAAGCAATGACGCTGCAAGACGATCAACATTTAAAAAGCGAAAAGATGGTTTAATGAAGAAGTTGAGTGAACTGACAACTCTATGTGGGATTGAAGCATGTGCTGTTATCTTCGGTCCTTATCATCCTCACCCAGATGTATGGCCAAACCCCATGGGTGTCCACCAGGTGACGTCCCAATACAGAGTGATGCCAGAACTTCAAAAGAGAAGTGTGCTGGACCAGCAAAGTCTCATCAAGCAAAGAATTGCCAAAGCCAAGCAGCAACTGGCAAAGCTACGCAAGGAAACGCGCCAAAAAGAAATGGAGCGGATCATGCGAGACTGTCTGGCTGGGATGAGTGTGAGAAACTTGTCCATGGCTGACATGTATTATACTGCCAGGCAAATCGAGAAGAAGATAATAGATATAGACAATAAGCTGAAGGCGGAACAAGAGTCACCAACACCAGCACCAGCATCAGCACCAGCTGCTCAAGCTTCAGGAGTACAAGTACAGCAAGGGAATGATCAGTTGCGGAGGGATAAGTACTTGACTTTGGGAGACGATGGACTGCACTTAGCGTTTGGAGATATCAGTCAGGAAGAGAATGATTTTTGGTTCAAGTTATTCCCTTGAATACATATGCATGTTTTGGTATTGCTTTCTCATTAATTTCTCTTGTGCTAGCTTTCATAATTGATAGTATAAGTATCGGTCTAGTAATTGATCAGGTAGACAAAGATATGTAGTCTGCGCCTTTTCATTTTACAAAACAAAAGTCAATAGCAATGACTACTGAGACTGGCGAACAATATCATGTATCAAATTGCAATTCACATCGCTAAAGCAATTATTTTGAGCCAAGTAGAAAGCAAAAAACTGCTTCTCTTATAACTCGAAAGTGCTTTATCTTTTATCTTTTTTCTTTTTAATTGTATCAAATACCTTAATCAAAATAAGTAATTTTTTTTTTAAAATAAACTCTGGTCAAACATAAGAAAAATCACTGTAGACGCCATTTTCTAATTTGTTTCCCTCCTGGTATTTTTTGGTCAAACTAGTAGAGAATTGCACATGTTGTCTAATTTTTTAATGGCAATTAATAGTAAAAAAATATTATTTTAAAAATTAATTTTAATTCCTAAAAATATATAATAATAAATTATTAGAAGGAATATATTAATTATCTTTTATATATATATATAAGATAATAAAGACAGATTTTATTAAATTTTTGAGTTGAATACTCACGCAAAATAGAACAAAGACACTAATATTGCGAGAAAAAGTGATAATTCCAAAAATTCAATGTAATATTTATGATATATAAGTGATCTGATTGAAATATATAATTTGTGTCATATTTTACTATTATTATTATGTAAAAACTGAAAAGACAGTTAATACTATTCTTCCCTATTTTTGTATATGTGTTAAATGAAAAATTATATATATATATATATATGGGCACACACACACACACAATTATTACAAAAATAATTAAATATTGCTAACAAATACCAACTTGATTTATATAATAAGGATATCATGCATGAAGGAAATTCACAAATTAATATGCTTCCCTCTCTTCTTTGTTTTTGTTCTTCTAATACTTCCTCTTCAATTTCTCTTTTTTCTTTCTATAGATGACTTCTTTGCCACTTCTTGGTTTTCTTATCTCTCTTCTTCTTCTTCTTTGTAGATTGAATGAATCCACAAAAACTAAAGAATACAATCATGATGGTACTGACCAATGGTTTACTTAGGGGGAGAGCAAATTCTTGAAGGATGTTTGAAGGGAACACGTAATTAAAAAAAATTATATATATATTTAGGGTTTGGCTATAACCAATACATTTAAAGTATTACTTAAGGTTTTCTTTGATTGATTGATGTAGTTTTTAAACATTAAAAATTATTTGTTAATTTTTTACATATTTTAAGATATTAAATACTTTCTCAATCAATTATAGAAAAAACTTTAACCAATGTCCTAATGGTTAGCAAAACTCTTATATTTAATATAATATATGAATATGTCTACAAAGGATCATTGAAGAAGAATGAATATGTTTTTAAAGTGCCATAGATTTTGTCTAACGCAACGCAACAAGGCAAACCTAGCAACACATCTCATCCAATGGGCCGGGTCGTCTAAGCCCATTATCATTATGAGAGCGATTCTTCTCCTTACGAGTTGGATAGGAATCCTTCGTGTTCACCGTTGACCTGTTGATGATCCACCAGGTTTTCCGCAAGGCAATCGATTCCCTAGGGTTTTTCTGCATGACGACTATCTCTTGAGTAACTGCTAAATGGTGAAGAATCTTATTCAACAATTTTAATACCAGCTTCAATGGTCTGAGTCAAACCGGAGTGGTAGGGTAATTTAACTTAATACCACATTAGACATAACACATTTCAATTATGTTTGCATTTAGGATTAGCATATTAATTGTTCATTATGTTTCTTGAATGGCTTGAATTGAAGTCACTTACCCTAGACAAAGAAAAGGCATGATTAATAAACTGAAAACCAGTGAGCAACTAGATGGTTTCAACTTTCAAACTCGCATTAACGCATTCATTTCGTTTCTATAAATTGTAAAGCATATTGACGACGCAACATGGTGCATCTGTTATTGGTTAATGGCTACTCTGTGGTTTCTTGCCGTAGAGTTATTGCTTTAATGTAACTTGCTTAAAATACTTATGACGAAGCAGATCAATCAATTTGTTGGCCAATACAGTAAATTCTTACATACATGCCATTTTCGGTACTCATTGATAATTCATAGGCTGCTGGATACTTGCTTCATCATGTGGTTCCTATATAGATGCTTTTTTCTTATTGTGCTTTATATTATCTCTTACCCCTGGCCCTGGCTGCACACTGTGGTATGTTGACTAGATGCTGCTTCTGTAAAATCAAGGCAGAGGTTCATTGCTTGGGATCACAATCAACATTATTCTCATGCACTCAAGTAGTAAAATTATTATATCTAATTATCTTAGAATGAATCTAAAGAGAGTACTGTTCTTTATTTTTGACTAGAAACATGAGTTATTCCTGCATCAAAGGCCATTTCATATTCCCTTTTTTTCATTTTACACAAAGGTTGATTCATGTAAAAGACATCATTCTATCGCCTTCTCCTGCTCAACCGGATTCGATAGCAGTCCTCTAGTCTTCTATGTATGATGTACCAAAAACAAAATGAAATTTAAGAATCTGTTATCAGATGGGTCACACTTTATATATAAAATCTAGTAGCATCTTTCCAGAGATCTTCTTAGGTGCTCCGTGCTCCTTTGAGAATTTTCTTATTTGCAATTTTCAATCCGTCTCTTTCAATTGCTTACTGTTTCAATCATAGCTTCAAATGTATCCCCCTCCCACCTAACCACACACACGAACTAATTGCTTGATTGCAATTTGTGGATATAGATGAACCGGATCTAATTAACTCTGATATCTCTTTACTACGTAATAGATTTTGAGTTCCTTGAATGGTTTTGTCTAACAATTTTGATGGGAAATCAGGGTTTTATCTCCAAAAAAAAAATCTACAGAATCAGGGGACTGCTAAGCATAAGTGCATGACTGTGCCAAAATATCTTAACTGCGGGCAGTACTATTATTAATTTAGTATTATTGTAATTAGGGTCTGATCTAATCAATTCATTGTACTCATTTCAGATAGGACAAAAAAAAAAATTTAAGAAAAGTAGCATGAAATGGTACAATCGAGTTGAAAAAGAGGATTATTCAAAGGTCTAAAAATCAGCTCGACAACACCTGAGAACCACTGGTAGGAACTCCTCCGGTATCTTAGAAAAGTAGAACCTTTATTAATATAGATGGTCACCATTCCATCCTGTAATACAAAAGGTGCAACACTTGATGTATTATTAGCTTTTAAACTGGCATCGCTACTGATTTGTTTTGCTTTTATTTATTCTGAATAAATAATGAAAGAAGGAAATCATCAATTGAGAAAAAGAAGACAAGACAAGGAAAGAATCTCCAAATACTGCTGGCTTGTTGATGGAAATATTTTCCAAATCCTTTGATGTTTACTACTCTTTGTTTACCTAGGAGGCTACATGGAACATGTAATGCCTTGAAGGTTTAGGGGAGGAGTCGATCTATATGATGATTGAGCTGGCCACGGAAGGGGACAAGGAGAGAGCTTAAACACCTCACACATAAAGTTAGCGCAGAATTTTTATGCTGAAGCGTCTCTATTGTCTATATCACTCATTTCATACTTTTCAATATTGGTAATGGTTATATATAAGAGTAATCTGTTTGATTCTTTGTTTCATGCAGTATCGTTTTTGCATGCTTTTATACAGTGGTACTGTTGAAAGAATCTAAGGATTTTAGATGTTTTATATTTTATTAATTTATTAGATACACTTAAACACATTTTAAACATATTAAAACCTAATTTTGTGTCTTGAGGTTTATATCAATAAGATGCTTGTTAGGCTAAAATGTCAAATTTTTTTTATAAACTTAAAGTTATGTACAAATAATTATTTTTATTGTAAAATTTGATTTATAACTTTTTAAATTTTGCAATTCATACAAAAAATCTTTTTTATTAATTTTTTCATCTTAAAACACTAATAAACCAATATGGCACTTCAATAAAATTAAATTATATTAAAATATAAAAAAAAAATCTTCATAAACTTTTAAGCTTTGTGTAATTTTTTTTTTAACTTTTAAATCTTAGATAAAAAACTTCTCTTAAAGATAATGTTGGATGAAAAAGTTAATAAATAATATTTTTGCATAAATTATAAAATTTAAAAGATCATAAGTTAACTTTTATATATAGTTAATAAGAATTATGTCTTCATATTATATACTTAAAAAAGGAAGGATACTTGCATTTTAACCTTACTCTTATTAATTCTATATCGGCTTACTCAAATGCTAATTCGTGTTATATTTTGTTTCGCGTAGAATTAGCCATTAAGTAGTTCATAGACTGTAGGCATATAATCAATTGCAATTTTTTTTTACTTTGGTATTGATAATTTCAATTTACTATGTAGACAATTCAAGTATTACTTTTTCAGGGAATTACTCAATTTTTGTCAGTAACTAATTTATTAGGAAAGTTAAAATTTTTAAAAAAATTTATTAAACAGAAGGATATTTTCTCAAATATAATTTTTTTAATTGCTAATTTTAATTATATACATATATTTTTTTAACTAAAACCCTTAATATGTGACAAGTCCATATATGATTTCTATGAACTCAATCAATAAAATCAATACTCTTCTAAGAAACCTGAAAAAATTTCCACATCAAACATGCCTTTATTTTCCGGTAGCAGATTTTACATTCAAGGAACTGAAGAACTTGTAAGTGCGCAAATAAGTTAAACTTTGTCACCCAACTTTTCCATTGTGAATTCTGCAAGTGAAGGCAAGCAAAGAGAATTGCACGTGTTCAAACTTCAAACAATAGTCATTATCTACTTTTCTTTTCGGGGGGAAGAAAAGAGCGGAAACTGAGAGATATTTCATTCTTCAGACAAAAAAAAAAAAAAGAGATATTTCATTCTTATTAATTTATCTACTTAAATAATAATAAAGTACAGCAAAATAATAGTACGGTTTTCTGTCTCTCTCTCTCTCTCTTCTCATGCTAATGTGTAGTGAGAGTGAGGCCAAGTAGTTATGACCATAATATATATGACCTGATAATTATGTGAAATAACGTAAAGGATTTGAAGAACTAGGCTATATATATAATTGTACATTAATGATAATGATATAACCAGAGTATGAACAAAGCCAAGTAAGCGAATCCTAGAATGAGGTTTATTATATTGTACATGTTAAGATTATTATATATTATATATAAATTATTGTGGTTGGGAATTACGTTTCTGGATCTCAGCATCAATGAAAGCCTTAACTTTGATGTTAATAGCAGGGTCAGCCACCGCCCAACGCCCGTCTTCATCGCTGTGCCATACTTTCTGAGCCTTGATTCCATCATTATCATACACAGAGTAGCCTCCTGATCCTCTGTGTTTCTTAGATAATTTGAAGAGACTAAAACAGAAGAAGCTCCACGAAGAACAAGACTTCCTCTCCCTATGGTTACCACCTGCCATGATAATTAATTATTCTTCACTGCTGATCGATGATGAAGATTATGATGTATATATAACACTTACACAACTGTACTAGTTGTGTTTGAGGCTTCTCTTGTTTTTCCGTGGAAGAGGTAGCTAGCTAGTGTCTCAATTTATAGTAGAGAGGGCCTTGCTTAATTCAATTGCTTTGGTAAAGTATTAAATTTAATTGTAAACTAAACAGTGAAGAATCTTAATTAAAATAGTAATAACGAAGGTGTATAACATCAATATTTAGCAGCCAATTTGGGGCAAGGCACTTTTTCTGCCTGCCATCCACTATGAGTGAGACCCAAATAGGTTTTTCTCTTTCTCGGAAATAATTCTGAAGTATGTTTTTGGTAAAATATTAAAGTGTAGTATTTTTATACATTAATCTATACATAGGTTAAAATATAGAATAAAGATTTTACATTATATATTAATCTGTATGTAAATTCATGTATAAAAATATCATACTTTAACATTTTACAAAAAAACACACTTAGTGGGCTCCCTTCTCCTCTTTCTCTGCATAAAATGCATTGTGCATTTTCGTTGGCTTTCATTTTATACTTGACCACCTTTTTTTCTTTTTTGAAGATTCACATGTCTTATTATTCGCACTTGCTACTTTTTTTCCCTAAATTTCAAGTACCTATATATATATATATATATATATATATATATTACTCTCAAGAATCGACCTATATATATATATACCTAACCTATTTTAATTACCTGTTTTAAACTTTTAATTTTTACTGACGATACTAATTAATAATAATTGAGTCTGTATTTTTAATTTTTTATGTTTCTTGTGACATGGGTAGCCGAAACTTGATATCATAATATAATATCATTGAATATTTTTGGCTTTAATTTTTCACTAACAATGGATGCTATTTATATTAAGAAATCAACTTATATATAATTTTTTATATTTTGTTATCAAATTCTTTAATAAAATAAAGTATGTAAAAAATTTTAAAAAAAATTTAATTATAAAAGAATAAATTGTAAAAATTATATACTAATCAATTTTTAATTAAAAATTAGATAAAAAATATAAAAAATACACTTAAATTTTGTATGAAACCCTAGTATACTAAAACCTTTTGACCTGGTGTGTTAATTAACATGGTATATATTGGCCAACAAAACTGAGTGTTATTTATGATCATATGAAAAATAATATGTAAAGAAAAAAAGTCAATAAATAGAATATAGGCAGATATATATTTAGAGGCATATATATACACACACACACACACATACACAAACAAATTAAAATGAGTTCAATTTTATTACGTTGTCTCGTTGAATCGTAAACTACGACAAAATCAAATCATTAAACTTTATTCTTCTACTCTATATATATCTGATCCAGGGATTTGAATCTGTTCAAAATATAGACAAGAAACTGAAATTAAGAAGACTTCCTCTGCCTCTCTTTTCAATTACCTCCCATGCCTGATCTTGTTTATTTACTTATAAAACTATATCTTTTTGTATTTCTTTAATTTTGAAATGACAGGGTAGTGACTTATTTAAGTTAAAGAGGAGGCTCTATTGGGTGAAGGCACATTTACTACGGTCCGCTAGTTTAGTACTTAAAAGACCAAAACTAGTTTTGTCGTTTTCTGACTTTGTATGTATACTTCCTCATTTTTAGAAGATTCACTTTAATCGGAATTTTCCATTGGTGAAAAGGGTACTTTCATCAATTCAAAAAGGGAAGAATCAGGATATAATTAATTAAGGCGAGAATCCAAAATTCTTATTAATATTTAGGAATAAGTTACTCATGTTTGTAAATAACTAATTTACTATAAATTATTTATCAAATGAAGTGATGTAAAATTTTAAGGCAAAATAATGTTTTATATACATAAATTTTATATTAATTTTTAATTTTATTTTTAAAATTTATTTATTATCAATTTTATTCTTAAATTTTTATATTATAATTAATTTTTATTACGATTTAATGTCATTTAAATTATTAATAAAAAATAATGATATAATATTTAATAATAAATTTTAAAAGTATAAATAAAATTTTGATAATATTTAAATATTAAATAATAACATATTTTTAAATTATAATATTTTTACTCTAACTTAATTATTATCTGAAGTAAAAATAAATTCTTTAACAAAAAATTTAATAAATACTTTATATATAATTTAAATAATTTTATTAATAATTTTTTATTTTTTTTAATGTAACATTATATTATTATTTTTTATTAATAATTTAGATGACATTAAGTTATAGAATAAAATTAAAAATAAATATAAAATTTGAGAACATAAAATATAATTTTACCAAAATTTTAATATTTGTTTTAAAATTGAGAATGAAGTTTCATTTTTTTAATAATATATTTGAATTAATTCATTTTTTTATCTTTTGGTCCTCCCCTTGGAGTTTTGTGATGTATTGGGTTCTCTAAGACGCGGTACGACCCTGCATTTGTACTTTCTTCTCTCTCATGATTCTCCTAATTATCTTGAATTAAAAGAACGGTGAGTTAAATGATTAGTTCCAATAGTAGGTATTTTAATTTTTTTAAAATAAGATTTTAAGATTAAGTATTATATATAAAAAAATTTTGTTAAACAACTCTACCGTTAGGAGGTCAAATTAGTTTGGTTGAGTAAAATTTTAAATATTGATATTTTTAATAAAAAAATGAAAAAATAATGGCGAGTTACAACATTTATTTTACTTTCTTTTTTTTCGGTGAATATAGATTCCATTACATGTTTTACTTTCTATATGTTTATCTTTTTCAACGTTTTTACGCTAATAACTTTTTAGCAAGTTAAAAAATGGATACCATAGTGATGTACTGTAGTAATTAAATGAGAACATTGTAAGTGATTCAAATAATTAATTAATGCTTAACAACCAATAAATTGTTTAATGTACTATCAAATTCTAATTAAGGTTTAAAACTCAGGCGGCCAATTTTGGTTTGTATTGAGCTTGCCTCTGAAAGAATCTAATTCTAATTAATAAATTAATAAGCGGTAATCAAGTGCTAACACCATTATATACATGCACGGTTCAAATGAAGCTGAGATTAATAAGGGTCGTATTATCACTTTCTACCACTTGCAATTGCGCCTTCCTTTTTTTAATTGACAAACTACTCTAATGATTCGCTAATCAAAATTAAACCAAAACCTTTTCCCAATAATATTGCATGCTTAAGCTTCTTATGAATTTTCACACGTTATATCATTTATTTCTAACCACGTATTAATTTTTTTTTATTTTTTATAAATTTTTTTTTATTAAAAATAATTTTATTTGAGATATTATCAAATATTAAATATAAAAATTTTTTAACAAAAATTTAAATTCAAATTTTATCAGGTGAAAGACTAATTTTTTTTCATTAAACACATATCTATTAATAACCGCATAATAGAATATAAATATTAGTCTAAGTATCTTTAATTACTGTACATAAGGCATGTTGTTAATAATTCCCAAAGATGTGTATGTTCCCCAATACAATTAATATATACATTTTCAATTATATAATTAAAGTTTACATTTATAATTCATGATGAGCAAGTTTTAAGTATTGTCATTCATATTCATATAATGGAGGGAAGCCAGCAAAATTGAAGTTTACATTTGTTGAAAATCTTCAAACATCAATTACCTTGTTATTTATTATTTTTTTAAAAAAAGCAAATTTAAGACTGTAACAGTATGCAATTCAGATTGCTTTTTCCATTTTCTTCACCTTCCATGAAAATGAACAAGCCTAAAGTGTGCAATTCAGATTCTCTCATTACTTGACCCCGTTCTTCGTAATTTTGATCTTGATCCTTAATTAACTCTATTAATGAGTGTAAGCTATAACGAGAATAATATAATGAGGAGGGATAAGTAAGAGTAATGAAACATAACATTCCATTGATATTGACATCGTGCTATTGGCATTAATTCACAAACTAAATCACAATAGAGGCCACGCCACAAAACAATAATCTGGAAATTAATGGTTGTAATGATAACACATGATTAAATACATCCAGAAAGAACAAGGATTTGAATAGCAAGCAGAACAGGTCCTTCAACTTTATACTGCTATATATATATAGGCACGAACGATAATTAGTCTGTTTGGGAGGACACACGTTTCTTGTACGTAACAATGAAAGCTTGAGCTTTGGAGTCAATACCAGGGTCAGCAACACCCCAACGACCTCTATCTTCATCGCTAGGCCAAATTTTCTGTGCCTTCACTCCATCATCATACGCATCATAGAACCCTCTCTGCTTCTTGGATTTGAATATGTTGAAAATGGACAAGAAACTGAAAGAAGACTTCCTCTGCTTCTCTTTGCCTCCCATGCCTGACCTCGCTGATTTAAAAGTTAAAAAACTATCTCTTTTCTTTTCTTTTTCTAACACTGCCTCAGATAATTGTTTTGATTTTGAAGTGACAACCTCAGGTAGTACTAGTATATCTATTTATAGCATAAGAAGCTCCCTTGTTAATTTAATTATACAGTGAAGAATATTAGAATACAGGGGGCTGTGTTCCTGCAAGGCCCAATTGCTATGGTCCGTTAGTTTCGTACTTAAAGACCAAAACAAAGTTTTGTCCTATATATATGTTAGCTAGGTTTCAATCTGTAGATGCCTAGATTGTATGACTCTGCTTTTGTACTTTCTTTACAAGATTCACCTTCATATATATATATATATAGCTTAAATTGGCTCAAATGATCTGTACTAGCAAGAATCGCGATCGAGCCCCCATGTTTGTTTTACGTTCAATATATTTATCATTTTCATTAACATCCATAGTTTTGTTCTTTTCAACTTTTTAGCAACAAGATTTGCCTGAGCAGTTGGTGTGATCAAATAGGTTATTCCTAACGACCAACTTGTTTAATGATTATATTAAATGCAAGCCACTTGCCACTTGAGCTTGGAATTGCGTATATTGGTTTACTGTGAAAGAATCTAATTCTAAACAAGCAATATTGGCAATCAAGAGTAAGACCTTTATAAATGGTTCAAATATAATGAAGCTGAGATATTAATGAACGACCCTATCCCTTTTGACAAGCAACAACAAATTTTGTTTGTGTTCGGCTCTGAAAGTGGTGTTGTTTATGCATATGCATGCATATATTGCTGGTTAGCATGTAATAGAATCTAATTCTATAAAGCAGAGGTAAAGCCAGTATGAATGGTTCAAATGAAACTCACATTAACAAGCGATCGACCCTTATACACACACACATATTGAATATTTATAAATTAATGTTACAATGCCAAATGATATCTAATCCAAATTTAACATGAATCCAAACTGCCAGTGTAAAGTTGATATATATATATATATTCATTGCATGTGTGCAGGGTTTAAGTACATTTATAGTATAAAAGATGAGAGAAAGTTAGAAAATAGTTAGGAAGGAATAAAGGAGGGGACAGGAGCAAAGGAATCTTCGGAAACTGAACACTATAAGTGTTGGACAAGAAAACATGCACAACGAACGTTATTGTGTGTTAAAGAAACCACAACTTCATGGAACATGGTGGAATTGTCTGGGATTCCTAAGCTGGCATGCATTCATCACTTACTCTTTCACCAACATTGTTCTCGCCTCCCTGCCATACAATCCATGAAGAACTTTTAAATGTGGTGGTCATGTCATTCATATAATAAGAGGAGAAGCAAGCTAAAGTTGTACATTGCTTCAAAACTCTTCACCCATTAATACCTTCCTCATTAGAAAACAAAAAGACAAACAAATGGGTAAAGAAAAAAGCTGTCCTGTCTGTTCATGTGTTTTTGCTCACCCATTTTTATTATTCAATTAATAAGAAAATAAATAAATAATTTGGGCTAATCGAGCCTACATTAATGTTAACTCACTCATGGAATGAAACATCTACTATAGTGCTACAAGATATGTGGAAGCTTGCCAACCTTCAATACCTTTGGCTTATCTAGGTGCTTCTTTTTTATAAACATAAGTGTTTTTTAGTGGTGGCAAGAAATAATTTTTTAGTTGTAAAAAATAAATTTGAAATTAAAAATTTTATTTCTAAACAAAAGAAGAAACTGAAAATTTTTTAGACAAACAACAGCCCCACCAAAATTTATTATTTCCCATACATACTCCTTCTTCTTTTTTTAATCTAAGCCAGAAACCTTTGGACATTTTTCTTAATATTTATAATAAAAATAACAATAATTTTTAAAATAAATGTATATATGTTCTTTTTAATAATTTTACGAACAAAAATATTTTTTCTATAAAAATTAGTTAAACATAAATTTTTGATTAAATTATTCTTATAGTTCCTATATTTTATTAAATTTTTAATTGTGTTCTTGTAGTTTAAATTAAAAATTTATGATTGAATCTTTGTAGTTTATAAAATTTTAAAATTAATTCTTGTTGTCAATTTTTTTTAAAATTATATTAAATTTTATAAATCAAGATATAATATTTTAATACTTTAAATATGTAATATTTTATGTCAATAAAAAGAGAAAAAAATAAATAATAATATAAAAATAACTTAAATATATGAAATGAAATATAATTTATATTAAATAGCGTAAGTAGATTTATTTAAATTAAGTTTAGAGATTTAATTAAAAATTTGTTAAACTATAGAGGAACTCAATTATAAATTTTTAAATTATAAAAAGCTAATTAAAAATATTAACTTAAATTACTTCTCCTTCATAATATTTTTCTTAAAACTTCGTTTAAAATAATGATTTCGTATACTTAGAGCACCGGCACACACTAGAGCACTACGTACTTCCGTGTCTTGTGCAGGCATGTTGCTGCCCCTTCTTATTGTTTGGAAGTTACAATGATAATGGAAGGTTATAGGTCGGTAATATATATAAGCTTTTTAATATTACTATCTCATATATTATTATTATTATTACTGGATACATAAAAAGGATGGGAGAATGGTATTTGAAAAATAATGGAAGACAAATCATTCCAAACTCCATGATCTGGTGGAAAAGAGGACTTGTGAACTCATCCTACTTCACCTCCATTTTATTACTCCGATCCCACTTCATCCCTTTTCACCACATTCCATGAAAACAAACAAGTATAGTGTGCAATTCAGATTCTCTCACTCATTACTTGAACCCCTTCTTTGTTTTGCGAGGAAGAAGATCAAGACGTATAAGTTCAAATTTTGGTGTGTAAACTCAAAGCTAATCAGAATAATGAGGAGTGATAGGTACGTAGGTAGGAAGTAGTAGTTAGTACACAACTTTCAAGTCACAAAGGCATTGATATTGATATCGTTTTATTGTCATCAATTCACAAACTACATATAATCAACAGTTAACAATACCTGGAAAGTAATGGTGGTGATGGATAAATGATAATACATGATTAGATACCTACATACATACATACATCCTAGTTCTACTACTCCACTTGAGCTTGCAAGTGAACTTCAGACTCTGTAACTTTTTTCCTGTATTGAGCAATGAAAGCTGCAGCTTTCATGTCAATGCCAGGCTCAGCGACACCCCACCGACCTCTGTCCTCGTCACTAGGCCATACTTTCCATCCCATTGTGCCTTCATCATATGCAGTGTCATAGTATCCTCCTCCTTTGTTCCTGCTGTTAGACTTGAAGATGTTGAAGACAGACATGAAGGAGGATGACGACTTCCTCTGCTTGTTGTTACTTCCCATGGTGTGAAGAATTGAAAGGATTAGAATTTAGAAATGGAGTTGTGTTGTGTTGTGTTGAGTTGAGTGGTTACTACCTGGAGACGAGGAGTGTGAATTTATAGTAGAAGTAGGTGGTAAGGCCTCCTTTGTAATTGTAAAGCAGGAGCTATAGGCTTATAGGTAGGAGGAGAATCTGATTCAAATCCATGACGGGTATGACCAATATTCATTCATGGACCAAATAATGTTGAAAAGGAACAGTAAAAAAGACCAAGCTTTATCACTAGGACATCCTACTTTTGCTATGGTCCATCAATTTCTTCAGACAAGCCTTGGAGTTGGTAGAGGTTCGTTCTTTTTGCACAACACTTCAATAATGCACATTTCTTGGCTCACCCTCTCTCTCTCTTGCCTTCTCCTTTGAAGATTCACCTCCTTCTTTTACTCTATCCACATGAGACTCTGTAAATGTTATACTAGACAAAGACCTACCTCAACCTCATCTGCTTTTCTTTTTTTTATTTTAACCATTTGGTACAATTATTATTCTCCTCCTTTCTCTGTTCTGTCATTTAATTACCAGTTGGGTATTGCCAACTCTTGAAATTCTTACCTTTTCTACAACTTCAACATCTGCTTGGATATTAAAGAATATATATACATATATATAATATAATATAATTATAAGCTTAGAAGATCATTCTTAATCTTAAATTAAAAACTAGACATTATATGCCAGAGCAATATGTAGCTTTATTGATTTGGTTGGTGCACATCACAAGAAGGTAAGGTTAAGGAGTTCTTAATTAAAAATTTTTAAAACAAAAGCTGATTGCGATTCCTGCTTTTTCTTCTTAAGGTAGCCATAGTAAGTGAGTGTCAACAAACAGTGGATTAACAAAGGCAATTGCAGTAGCTGTCAAGGTGATGGGAATCTTAGAAATGTCTCAAAATTAAATTAATTGATGTTTGTAATTAAGGGGCCAGAGTTTGGCATACCCAACTTAATTGTACTCTTAGGCACGGATCTCTAGTTTTTATATATTCCTTATTTGCATTAAGCTCTGATATTTCCTAGCTGTAATCACATTTATGCTTTAAATTAAAAATTGCACTGATTAGAATAATAATTAATTATGTGAGTTTAATTTATGTTCATTACTTAACCCTCACGCTTTGCATGGTTCTAGAATAATGTGGAAAAGTCTGTGTGTAAAAGGGAAGAAAGTACCAGTTTGGCCAATAATTGTGCGTATTTTAAAGAATTATGGATGGGGTTTTTATCTGACAGAAACCAATAATGCTTTGTGAAAGCAATTTGTGTTATAACTCACACTCCTCCTTTTGTATTATGGTTTCACCTCTGTGATATTCTCAACTCTTTAGCCTTCCACCATCAAGAAAAAAACACCAAACTTTTCCTTTTCTTCTTCCTCAGAATTTTATGGAGAAAATCTATGTCCCACCAATTATGGGAAAAGAAATCATAGTGATGCGAATTTCACAACTTTAGTGGGATGATATTTTGAATGATTAAGACCAATATACCGTTTAAGTTAAGACTGAATTCAAGAATCTGTTAGTTACTTTAATCCAAACCTTTTTTACTCTACTTTTTAGAGTAACACTTATCCAGGACAACTGTGACAAAATATTAAATAAGTTGCAAATAAAAGGAGTTTTGGGATTTGATAAAGGTTGTTTTCAATTCAACCTTGTAATTTATTCTTTATCTTATATAATTAAATATCTAGCCAGTATCAAATTTGTAAGTATCTTGTGATTTAACTTTAAAATGTTCGCATCCTTAAAAAAGACATAATTATGAGTTGTAAAGATCATCCATTTATATTTAATTAATGTTTTTTAATGCAACATCTAAATTAAAATAAATTAGGTTTGAGTAATTTACATAAAAATAAGATTTTCAAATATATCAATATGTGTAATTAAGCGGATATTAAGTGAATCATATTACATTCATTGAATTCAGCAGAGCTTATTATACATATATTTACAGCCATAATAATCTCCACAAGTCCATCTACGCGGCTTTAGCAAAACCCAGTCGGAGATTGCTATAATCAAAGACCGTGTGATATACCCTCATGAAAACATCACCAAGAATCCTGCATGCAAAACCAAAATGCTAAGCTCAAAACTGAAAAGGGACAGGTGATAGATATAATCTTTGTAGACAGTCAGCCTGCTCATGGTTCAAGTCAGACTACGTTTAAACTTAAGTCTATAGACTTTTCACAAATGAATTTGGGTCTAAACTCAAATTTATATAACTTGTGGCCCATTACATTAGCCAAGTCTATGGGTTAAGTCTAGGCTTGGCTCATTATTACATTTTACTAAGAAAATTTTATCTAATAAATTAATCATTTTAATTTTAAAAAAAGTTATTAAATTTGAGTTTTTTATACCTTTGTCTAATAAACTAATTTGTATCTTTGCCATTATATGCATTTTTTATACTTTTATCATCAAGTTTTCTAATCATAAATTAACATGCTTATGAATTATACATCTTATTTTATTTATGATTGATTTTTTTAATTTATTTTTAAATTTTTATTTTGATTGAAAAATTTAACAGTAAAAATATAAACAATTGGATATAAATCTAGTTCTAATATTAATACCAGAGAGGACCCTGTGGAGGGGGAACATCAAAAGCTGTAAACCCACTGAGGCAAGTTGCTGAATAGCCTTCTCCGGTTTTCAGAATATACTGAAACAACACCAAACCATTCTAACTATTCATATTCATATTATATTCACTGAAAGAAAAAGTTCATGTAGAATTAGAAAGTTGAAAACCAAACCTGCTGTGGAGTGAGGATGAAAGGTTTATTTCCAATTGTTAACGTAATGTTTGGCATCTGAGAAACACTATCACAACTTATTGTGGACTGTCCACCTGGACTTGGTATTCTCTCACACAACTGTTCATCACCAAAAACACAACTTCTAAAACTACACTACAATTTGAGCTTCTGGACAAGTTGGTTAATTTATATTATAAATATCACCTGATTTATGTAGTTGATTACTTTTTCCTTCGTCACCTTCCGTTTTAGTTGATTCTGGACCCAATTTACAGCCATCTCACAAAAACTGCACATAGTGTTATCTCTAACTGACAACTCCTCTCTCTCTATCTTTTCAGTCACCATCTTAATCCCAGTGCTGCTGCTGCTGCACAATATTAGTAAAAAGGTATATTCACAAGTCTGTTTAAGGCTTACAAAAAACTATGAACTCGCTAACCTCTTAGATTGATCCCCGTAAAAATCACATAAACCAACTTGCGAGCACACTTTATCAGGCTCCACCTGTAAAATTAAGGTCAAATGCATTTAGCTCCAACAAGTGGAAGATGAAACAGAATGTGACATCACAGCTACAGGACCTACCCCTGCTACTAAGAGATCCCATATCCTATCTCCATATTGAGAAACAACTTCCTTACATTCTGAACTCACAATTCCTTCAGCTCCAATGGCATGGTTGATTTCAGCCACAACTGACTGAAATTAGTAAGCAGTTAACAAAAATTATGTATGAAAAAGGTATAAGCAGAAAGTCTTCAAAATGATGGAACCACGTACGGTTGGACCAGCAAGCAAAGATGTTCCTGAATCAACGATGGCAGCACATCCACCCTCGCAAATACCTTCACAATTATATGATTATTGCATAAAATTAGGTGTATGGTGACACAAAATATATACAGTTGAATTAATTTTCATCTCTTTGTACCATATGATTTCAACCACTTAAAAACCACAAGATTTCTCTGTAAATTCACCAAACACAACTTTCTTATAGTTAAGAAATAAACAAGTTACCTGTTGACAAACCTCCAATGAGAAAATCTCCCATTTCAAACTGAAAAAAGAACATATTCATGTTCAAAATTCAAGGAGTGCTATTTCTCACATTTAAACGAAAACTAAATTTTAGTTTTGCATTTGCATACCTGCCAGTAACCTTTTTTAGTAATTGGAACATAAGTATGTTCTCCTTTGAAGTGATTTGGATCAACACCTCCAAATACTAATTCACCACCCTCCACTGCCTCTGGGTCCACATTAAGCCAAACAGAGAACACCAGCTCTTCAACAAGATCTTGCTCCACCATATTGTACCTGTGATTTGAAAGTGGATCAGTAAGTTCAGGGCACAGAAACCCAAAAGAAATAGTTAAACATTTCTCTATACTTCAACAAGAAACAGATGCAAAGGAAAAAACAGAGGACAAGCCAAACTATACCATACTGGTACTGCTTTCCCAACTGAGAATTCCTGAAACCCAAGCCCAAGTATCCCATCAAACTTTGCTAATGCAAAGGTAAGACTCCTTTCACTAGTAGCCTCGATGAAATCCTGCATTTAAAAGGTCAACATAATAGTAATATCTATAAGTATCACTGCAGATTGTTGGAGACCACTATATACTATTTTTTGAAGTGGAAGCTTATAAATCAAGTACTACTCACTTGATGCTTTACAATCACATCTCCAACTTTAACGTTATCTTGACTGAAAAAACCACTTAATGATCCAGACCCATATTGTATTTCACATGACGTTCCTGATTGACAAATTGATAGGATTATTTTAAACTTGTATTAAATGGCATACAGAATGCTAAGTTACTGCTTGCATGATTACATCTACCACTATGATGAACATGAACAAAGTGGCGTTACCATTCTCAGAATATGTACTAGATTTGCTTGACTTGTACCAAGAATGGATATAGCAGGCAATCTGCAAGTGAATATTAGTCAGTAAGAGATTTATATGGACATAGTTCTGGATATTAAGTGGTTAAGCTTAACTTACAGAAAAATAGCACCTTGATGATGGAACCCACAGGTTGGCACTACCAGTATCAAATATGACAGTGAAGGTCTGTGGGGGCGTGCCAATTCCAATCTCTCCATAATATTGTGCATCCAAATAATCCTTCAGGGGTACTATATCTTCATTGTTTGAATTACTGATATACTTATATGCACCCTTCACCGATCTTCCTGGTCTCAGCTCTTCTCTTATGGCTCTGGCAGCTCGAATGGTTTGAAGATCTAGACGTGTCTTCTTCAAACCAATTCTCAGAATCCCAGAAGAGAAAGAAGGAAGAAGTGAGCATGTTAAAGCCCACAAACCGAAAGCCACCCACAAATGCTTGTGCCCCATGATAAACTAGAACTGTGTGATCAGAAGGGATAATCAGAAAGTTAGATGAGCTGAATTAAAAGGAAATCAACCATGAATCAGGAGTAAATATATAGTAATTAAATATTTAAAAAACTGTTGTCTGCACTACCAATAATAACATATAAAATAAACATATAATTGTATAGATAGACATACAAAAATATTTAATTATTCAGGCAATGATTACTCCTAGGACCATATTCTTCCCCTTCACCAACTCTTACTGCTCACAAAGAAGATAATTTACTCAGCTCACCTTTGCCTTTTCAAGGTTTAGTCAAGGAGGCAGAAAGGGATGCTAGGACAGTAATCAGTACTCACAGGGAAAATAAAAGGAACTATTAAGCGATAAATTAGTGGAATCCTTGGTCAGCAGCCCTGGATACTAATTTGCTCGTACTTACCTTCGTCTTTCCTTTTCGTTTTTCAGTTGATTATTTCTTTCTCCCCTATTTATCACATAAAAGTAAAGGGCATTAAGAAAAATAACAGTGTTTTTACGTTTTATAATCAGTTCATTCTACTCTTAGTAGTCACATACTCAAAAACCATATGCAAGCAAAAAATAAAGAAGAACAAAGATATGAAATTTCAACAGGTACCTGAAACAAACTAAGCTCAAGACACAAAGAAAAGATACTAGTAAAGAAATGATAAGTGGGTTAAACTCAATATGATGATCAAAATCATATGATTAATATTTGGAAAAAAAAAAACCTGAAGCAACTGCAGATGCCACTGCTGGAAGCTGAAATGGTGAGAGACCGTAGAGCTTAATCTGATCCACACTCCAATACGCAATCCACAGAAGTAGCAAGTGGTCCGTACGTATAATATAGATAAAAAAGTAAATTATTATTTTAATTTTTAAAAAATATACTTTCTTTCAATTCTAAAAAAATATTTTTTAAATAATTTAATCTTCAAATAATATTATAATAAAACAAAGTAATAATCAATATATTTAAATAGTATAATAAGTTTACAACACTCTAAAATAATAACTAGTATACTTAATAAAGCAGAGATATAACTAATACATAAATTAAATTATTTAAGATATACCAAAGATAAAACTAAATATTTAAATTATTTAAAAATTAAATTAAAACAAAATATTTCTAGATCAAAACAATAATTTAAATAAATAAAAGGCCCCATCTTTATTAAGTTCAACCCAACTTTTGCGTGAACATATAATTCTCTGCTAGAAATATCTGCACGCCAAACTCGATGAAAGTGACTTCTTCTTTTTTTTTTTTCCTATATTATCATATTATGAAATGGTTTCGGTTAAGACTAAACTTATTTACAACGACTCAAATAAGTTGTTATAGATAAGTGTTTTATTTTAATATAGTCATTCATTTTTTATTATTATCTTTAAAATAAAATTATTATATGTACGTTTAAAAAATATATCCAATCAGATGACATCAATAATGAAAATATAAAAATTATACTTATCTTTTTTTCAGTTATTAAATTATTATTAAAATTTATGTACAATAACAAAAATATTATTTTATTACAAATTTTGAGAAAATATAATTGAAATTTCCACTACAAAATCTTATACCATAATAACATGATATCGTTAAGGTTGGTTTGAAAATTTCAAACAAGTTATTAGAGATTCTAAACTTAAATTCATGACATTATACAGAAGAAAATATTATTACTAAAAACCAAGTTGTGCCCAAATTTTTTTCAAAAAAATTTGTGATTAACTATTTTTGAAACGTAAATCTAAAATTTTTTAGTTGACCTTCCCTTCTCTAGGCGTCGATTAATTTTATGTTATATGCTATATTCTTTTATTATAAACAAGGTATATTAATTTTCTAGGCGTCGACTGATAGCCAACAAGGTATATTAATTTTCTAGGCGTCGACTGATAGCCAACAAGGTATATTAATTCTTGCTTTCGCTTATTAGTGCTGTTATTCTCTTCATAAATTACAAACTAAACATCAGAAACACTGATCAAGTGCTATGTGCTTTTGAGAAAGACAAGGGTCTTTCTCTTTCATGTAAAAGCATACATAATAATACTTCAATGTAGATATTTTCAGACGTCTTCCTAAGTGTATCCTCCATATACTGAACCAAGAGCCATGGTCGGAAGATATACATAGCATCGTATTTAATATTTACAAAACACTCACAAGCTTCTTAATTAAGACTTTCCTAGAATAATCTTCCACAAGTCTCATTAGGCAGCTTCAGCAAAACCTAGCTTGAGATCGCCGAAGTCAAAGACTGTATGATATACCCTCATGAAAATGTCGCCAATAATCCTGCATCCACATAGTATTATCAGTACAAATGTACAGAGCTTTAAAGAATCTGAAACCCTTCCTGCATGGATGCATGCATGTATAGTATATTAATTGATCAACAATTGAACATAGTTAGAAGATAATATACCAGAGAGGACCCTGTGGAGGAGGAAAATCAAATGCCATAAACCCACTTAGGCAAACTTCTGCAAAGCCTTCTCCCGTTTTCAGAATATACTGAAAGTACAACCAGAATCAACAATATTTTTTGCATATTGTTTCTAATCCATAGACGTATAAATTTTGTGATATCATAAGTTCAAGACCAAACCTGCTCTGGAGTGAGGCTGAAAAGTTTATCACCAATGGTAAACGTAATGTTTGGCATCTCAGAAATACTATCACAACTTATTGTGGACTCTCCAGCTGGACTAGGCAGTCTCTCACACAGCTGATAGTGACAAAAACCACTATTCATTACACCATTTAAAAATATATATACACTACAACCTGGGCTTCTGGAGAGGCTGGTTCAAAACGCTAACCTGATTTATGTAGTTAAGTACTTTTTCTTTGGTTGCCTTTTGTCTTAGTTGATTCTGGACCCAAACAACGGCCATTTCACAAAAAGTGCACAAAGTATTATCCCTAGCTGATAATCCCTCTTTCTGTTCCTTTTCCGTCACCATCTCAATCCCATTGCTGCAGAGCATTAGGATCAAAATTAACTTTCAGGAGTCTATATGTTTAAGCCAAAATATGAATGCAGTGTAAGCAACTGAGGTTCTGACATCAGGCCTATCAATGGCAAAAGAAGAAACTAATTAGTTATTGATTGTAATTGTTAATAATATCACTCAAGCCTAATTGATTGGTTGTAATGGAGGTTCCTTCATAAATACTTTTTGCAGAAAACTCTCACTTGTTCTATATCTGCCCGTCCAAAGATATAATAACTAGAGCCATCAGATCAGAACTACCAGGCATTCGTCCAACATCTTCTTCACATTACTATTCAATTGAAGTGTATTGAAACAAAAGCAGAAAAAGGCACATAGTGGACCCAAAAAGTAAGACCAAATATTTAAGCCTTATCAAGCACTATGAACTTCCTGACCTCAAGCATAGACCAACTTGTGAACATATTTCATCAGGCCGTACCTGCAAATCACAGTCAACTGCATTTAGATCCAAGAAATACAAGATGAAACCGAATGCCATGACTAGATGAACGCCCAAACACAAACTTTGAAAGGGAAAGCAGGAGAACCTACCCCTGATACTAAGAGTTCCCATATCATGTCTCCATATTGAGACACAACTTCCTTACATTCTGAACTGACAATTCCTTCAGCTCCAATGGCATGGTTGATTTCAGTCACAACTGACTGAAATTAGTAAGCAGTTAGCAGAACTTATAGATCAAAAGCTATAACCAGGAAATTTCAAAAGATGGAAGCACATACAGTGGGACCAGCAAGCAAAGATGTTCCAGAATCCACAACAGCAGCACAGCCACCCTTACAAACACCTAAGAATAACATCAACACATTTCAGGATTAGCACAGTAAAAAGATAGTTTAATTAATAGAGGATACACTACAATTGCTCAATCACCCTCCTTTAACATTTCATAGTAAATGCCCCAAAAAGAGCTTTTGTACAGTTGAGAGATAATGAAGTCACCTGTTGAAAGACCTCCAATGAGAAAATCTCCCATTTCAAACTGAAAGAGGAAAATTCTTGTTAATAACTAGGAGTAGAATTCACCATTTAAAATGAATTCCTCATCATTGTCATCAAATTAAATTTTTTTTTTTTAGCATTTGCTAACCTGCCAGTAACCTTTTTTAGTAACTGGAACATAAGTATGTTTTCCCTTGAAATGATCTGGATCAACACCTCCAAATACTATTTCGCCACCCTCTTCTGCATCTGGATCCCCATTTAGCCAAAAAGAGAACACCTCCTCACTTACAAGATCTTGTTCCACCATATTGTACCTGTGATTTTAAAATGGATCAGTATATTAAAAACTCTGAAACCAAAAGGTGAAAGCAGAAAAAGAAAAAGAAAAATACCATACTGTAGCAATGAAATCTGATGCAAATGAAAAAGAAAAAAGAAAAAAAAGGACAGGCCAAACAATACCACACTGGAACAGCTTTTTCAACTGAGATCTCCTGAAACCCAAGCCCAAGTATTCCATCAAACTTAGCTAACACAAATGTAAGACTTCCTTCTCGGGTTGTCTCAATGAAATCCTGCATTCAAAAGGTTAATAAGGTAATAATATTAAGTATTGCTCCAGATTGGGGACAAACTGTAGTCCATATTGAAATGGAAGCTCAAGCTGAGTTAGTACGGACTTGATTCTTGACAACGATATCACCAACTTTAACGTTATCTTGACTGAAGAAACCAGATATGGACCCAGAGCCATAGGTTATTTCACATGACGTTCCTGATTGACAAAAAGTTACTCATAATTGGAACTTCTAAATGGCATAAAATATACCAAGTTACTGCTTGCATCAGTGCATGATAGCCACTACCACTATGATGAACATGAATAGTAGCTATTTTGAATCTAGTGGCATTACCATTCTTAGTATATGTACTTGATTTGCTTGACTTGTACCGAGAATGGAAATAGCAAGCGATCTGCAAGTCAATTTTAGTCGATGAGAATATTATATAACAAAGTTCTGGGTATTAAAGGGTTAAGCTGAACTTACAGAAAAATAGCACTTTGATGATGGAACCCACAGGTTGGAACTACCAGTATCAAATATGACAGTAAAAGTCTGTGGGGGTGTGCCAATTCCAATCTCTCCATAATATTGTGCGTCCAAATAATTCTTCAGAGGTACTATATCTTCATCATCTGAATCACCAACATATTGATGTGCACCCTCCACTGGTCTGCCTAGTTTTAGCTCTTCTCTTATCATTCTGGCAGCTTTAATGCTCTGAAGATCTAGACGCCTCTTCTTCAAACCAATTCTCAGAAGCCCAGAAGAGAAAGAAGGAAGAAGTGAGCATGTTAAAGCCCACAAACAGAAAGCCACCCACAATTGTTTGTGCCCCATAATTTAGGGAAGTCTGTCAGAAAGAAAGTAGCAAGATGAGCTGAATAGTGAGTAAACTTTTTTGTTTTAATCAATTGCATAAAGGTCAAGAACCCATGAATCGGGTGGGGAGATGGTAATTGATATTCAAGATTCCAAGTACTTGAAAACCGTACCACACTATCAGAAGAACAGAAGAACAGATAAACATACATATAATCAGATACGTAGTAAAATAGGCCACCTGATCTTAGCTCTGGTGATTGGCAGATATTCAATTATACGGACATTTTTTACTCCTACGATCATATTTTTCTCAGGGCGTTTTGTATTAGAGATGATATTTTTCCTTTCAGTGACTTTTAGTGCTTACTCAGCTTGAATATGCTATATTAATAAAATCATCAAAAAATGAAGGATTATAATTATACCCTTTTCAAGTTTGGTTTTAAAAAAGGGCAAAAAGATGACGCTAAAATCTTCATCTACGAGCTCGGTAACCAACGTAGTGAATGAAATTAAAAGGAGGATTCATTTCAAGTCAATTCCTAATCAATAATTCAATATTCAAGAGGATTATAAAACGGAACTATTTTGGGAAGAAATTAGTGGAATCTATGGCCAGCAACACTTCTCACTAATTTGCTTCTACAAGGTCTTCTTCATCTTGGTTTTGTCAGCTGATTTGTTTCTTTCTTCAGCACAAGCAAGTTATATTTACACTTGTTTAAGCCAGAAGCATCGTCTTTAATTATTTTGCACAAGTCAGTTGACTCTACTTTTGTATACTCTTATGCAAGATATTAGGAACGAAAAAAAAAAAACGTCATAAACAAAAGGCAAGAGAAAGTGAGTGAAGAAGAACCAGATATTACATAAATAAAATATAGGCGAGAGAGATGAACCGAGTCATCAAATGACCAAGATAAGAATAATCATTAAGAACAAAAGAAATCCAGAAAATACAACCTGGGTTAGCAGGGAGCTACTGCAGATGCTGCTGGTGAAGCTGGAATGGCGTGAGAGCAGTGAATTCAGTAGGAATTGGACCCAAAAACACGAATATAGAGAAAGGAAGAAAGCCCCCAATCTGTCGGATTCTCTCCGTTAAAAGTGTTAATGAGTTTTTTTAAGATATTTGCATGTATTTATTTGCAACTTTGTTAAAGCAGGATTGCTATTACAAGCTTTTTATTGAAGTCATTGCATTTTCCAAGAAATTATTATCAATTTCATTTAACACTTATAAATAGCTGAAGCATATATTTAAACGTTAATGAGTACTCACGTGTCCCGCTACGTGCCACAAATATCTGGGCCACAATTGAATAGATAAGGCGTAAATAATTTGTAACTTGATGATATTAAATTCCTTTTTTAAAAAAATATAGTATCATAAGTTAAATTATTTAAATCGGATAGTACATGTCGTAGTCGCGTCTCAGTCCATAGCACAGTAGCACTAGTAAAAAATATAAATATTTAAATCGGATAGTACATGACATCAAAATTATCTGCCTCCACTTGGTGGTTGAACCATCGATCGATAAATTCTACTTCTACAACTGCATGGAAATTACCTGGAACCTTCGCTTGGTATTTAAAGATTTTTTGTACATACACACCATTTCGAAGATTACAAAACTCAATCATATCTTTCAATTGAAATTATATAAGTACGTATTTAAGAAAAATTAAATTGTTTAGCAAAAAAAAGAGCATAATAATTTTTTAAATTAAAATCAAATACATATCCATTTGATTACTGGGCCAGAATATGGGCTTGCGGCCATTGGCCCAATATACTCATCCTACTATTCCGATTTTTTCTTTTGGAATTTGTTCCTTTCACATATTAACAATCAGAAAATCCGATTGTAATTGCCATTGTGAAATGGCTATACCCTTGATGATGATTATTGATTATAGTAATTATAATTGCCGTCAAATGGAAATCACAATGTACTATTGGCCTGCAAGCTTTTACAAGTCTTATACTAGCCATCTCACAGAAACCACACCAAACATTATCAGATCTATTTGACAACACGTCTCTGTATTTATCTTCACTAACCATCTCAATCGTATTGGGATTAAAAGTAACTTTAGGAGCTCGCTTGATCAATAATATGAATGCAATGTAACTGAGTAACCAACTGCATTAAACGAGTAGTTGGTAGTTGAGGTTCCTTGACAAGAATTACCTCTTAGATTGGTCCCTATATGCAATGCATAAACCAAGTTGTGAACATACTTCATCGGGCCGTACCTGCTACAAATAAGAGACAAATGCTTTTAGATCCCAAAGGTGGAACGTGAAACAGGGTTATGCAAACTGCAGTAATACACTAATTAAGGAGTCTTGTCTTAACTCTTAGACCTTATATACCACCAAACAAAAGAATATGGAAAAAAACTTCAACAAAATAATATCCCTAATCCCTTCACTTCCTAGTTGAACCAATCACCAAAAAAAAATGATTATTATTTATTAAAAAAATCTTACAATAAATACTCAAAATAATTTTTTTCGTATATTCCTTGACTGTACTTGTTCATCAATTATTTTTTTCTCTTTTACAGGAAGTCAATGAACAACGCATATTGAACACACACAATTGGGCCTGAAATATGGGCTCATTATTATTGGCCCAGACCATCACCTTGTTTACAATAGCTTGCGGCAATAGCAACTATTAGTTCCCATTTCCGTGTATCCTTCTCCGCGTACGTGTGTTGAAGTTCAAAGAACCATACGAAGTTCGTCCAATCGTACAAGCCAACAAGGTAAAAAACTCGTTGTTACGTGTATGCCCTTCATTTGATTTTGTTGTCTGATTTTCCTTATGCATTTGTTACCCACTTGAGGATTTGTAATTCTCATTCCTGAGCTGCCCTCCAACTGCTCGATGAAATGCCAAACCTCTAGTCTGCTTGCTGTGACTAGCAGATTGATGTCACTGTCCCTGCGATTAGATGACTTGACTTTTTCTTTGGTATTCTTCTATTGGATTTTGTGTCTGCGTTCTTTCTACCTTGATATATCACAAAGTTTAGAAACCATTGCAGATTAGACTAGGGTTTTAGCCGTGTGGGATTTTCACAATCGCTATGAATTGTATCAGGTAACTGCTATAATGTCACTCAGGCGTTTCTTTGGCTTTTCTGATGGTGAACTCATGAGGCCTGATTCTAAACCTTGTTCTAGACTCATGAGACAGACAGCTGGAATTTTTACTGTTGGTGGAGGATTATCATTTTGGATACTCTGCCGTCTGCACTACGGTTTCTGTTCTACTTTTTGCTGTCAGCCTTTTTATTGTTCCGTATGCATTTTGTTAACTTTTAATGGTAGTTTGACAACTTACAAGCTAACTAAGTTATAGTGAGTGAGGTGTGCTCTGCCCAAGCGCTATATTTTGATTATAACTTGGCTCTATGATACTAGTTGTTGGATTAAGCACCTAACACTAAGCCAAAAGTTGGATGTTTCTTAATCTTTGCCATGGGACAATTGCTATAAGTAACACTTAAAAAGTCCAGTTATATTCTGTTATTAAATTTCTGTTTAGTGTTTAGGTAATTTCATGTCATTGCTTTCTCTGCCTAATTCCATTCTTAAGATTCTTTTGAAGTATGTAATCTTAGCTTTTTCACCACTTGGCCAGCTATTTCAGTTGTTTCAAAATAATTATCACTTAATTGGTGATACAATGTCTCTACTCTTGAATTTGATAATCATGGTTATATTAATTACAGTATTTGGCTATTGTCGTCACCTTAAAAAACAATGTCTAATCCACTCCCATCGATTGACTAGCTGTTGATCTTTTCTACCTCCGAAGTCCCCAGTGGAAGATTCGAGGGGTCTAATAGCGTTCAGTTTGTGATTTTATTCTATTTTTTCCTTTTATGCATGCTGATGAGGCTTGTCATCGCTCACTGTGTCGCAATAGGAAAAGAAAGACTAAGAACGAGAAAGGGGAGGAAATGATTTTAGTATTGATTAGCTTGCAATAGACGCTGCTTTTCCGAGATACTAAATGCATTTGGATCTCCTCTTCTCTGTCCAAGTGTCCAGTCAATCTATGAGTTTGCAATATAAATGAAAAGAGTATAAGAATGAGGTTAATTAGTTTTACAATCTGAAACAGTGTATTCAAAGTAATTAATTCATAAAGTTATTTATGGGAAATGCAGGTCCTCGAATCACAGTTCCGAGGAGTCTTCGTTGGGCAGCCAGCGGAGCTGTAACTGTAAGCTCAAGCACAGCTTTGTTGGTTCGCTTGTTTAGTCCAGAATGTGAGCCCCAGAATATAGCTGCTTATGACAAGAAAAAGTAGCACCCACATTATACTGTTAACCCCTCTCCCCCAAATTGGGAAGGGTTTTGTCTGGTGCAAGTTGCACAAGTTTTATGTTTTGATTGTATACGTATTCTTTCCTTCTGGTGATTAAACCATCGTCTTACGCTTTTATGTGAACTACTTAATCACCCGAGCTGTGGACATATTGCTGTGTTCTCGACGTGTGAAGTTAATTATATGGCAACACTAATTAGTTTCTTTCCTATTTTTTAAACGGAACAAGAAAGTTGCTCTGTGTTTGCACTCAGGTTAAGCATTTTCAAAATCTTGAAATTATAATAAAATATCTTATTGCAATACCAAATCACCAATATCCGGTAATTGCTGCTATTACTTTTCCGTCTTTTCTTGATTAATTAATTGACCCGAAGAGCTAGCGATCAAATCGAATCAGAGGGAAGAAAAGAGAGACACAATCTCATATTATTTTCTTCCCATTTTGATATAAAACCAAATAATAATAGAAATCGATCCATCGGAAATTCAAAAAAGAATAAAAAACGCTACATATAAGTTTGAGTGTCAATTATAAACTATAATTATCACACAATAATTGCTAGCTATATTTATATTAATTACATTAGAAATCAAATTAACTCTATGATAAAATATTTATTATTAAATAAATTAATATTTTAAGCAATTAAATAAGAAAAGATTATATTAAAAGAAAAAAATAATTATTCTATTATTTAATCATTAGCATTTTTAATAGAAGTGTACGTGAGATAAATATCGGAATTTATTATACCATGATCATTTAATAAAAGAAAATTAAATCACTTGCAGAAGCAATAGAATAGGAGAGTAATGAACGTATATTGGAACGATGGTCTAAGATTGAGTGATCTTGCGATTCATCACTGTTCTTGTAAAATAATGAAACCGACGTTCAGAGAAAATCGTGGCTTTATAAACAATAAATTAAACACGAAGGCCGCATAAATAAAAAATTACAATTAAAATTATTAAAAAAAAGAGGCAAGTTAATTGATTGCAAGAAAGAGAGATAATGTAAGTTTTTTACATGTCCAAATTATAAAAGGCAAAAGTGAAATCTCACAACCACATAAAAGAAAATAAAGTTGGTAAACCAGTAAATAAAACCTAAAATATAAGTTTAGTGGTGTAGCATCCTTTGGTAGCACCCATCATCATCATCAAACCCGTGCCATTATATGGTAAAAACTCAGCCTTGACGTCGTCACAGTTAATGGAAAGGGAATGCTTACCATTTATACGCAACAAGGACTGAGCATAAACCCTAACGGTACCTCTCAGCTTGACGTTGAAAATAATGGCAAAATCCTCATCCACATCCTTCTCCATAGCTTCCACGACGCCATGACTCAAAAGAGCAGACTCAGTAACAACAGTAGCATGCAGGACATCGTCACTCTTTTCACATTGTAGCATGAAAAACTGTGCTCTATGAGATGAGAGATAGATCCATTTGTAGTAAAGAGACACGTCCACATTGTTGTAGGATAGTTGAAGCCTTTTGTTAGGGTTTCTTGCGACGAAAGTAAGGTTCCACGTGGCAGACATGAGAAAGAAGGAATCGTCTAAGGGCGTGAAGATGATTGGAGAGACTTGAAAGGAAACAACTTGGAACTTTGGAGGATGAGGAAAAAACATGAACGTTAAAACGACGCCGGAGACTATGAGAGACGTTACGAGCAGGAACAATAGAAAGATTAGGCATTGGAGGGATGCTGAATATGGAGTTTGACGATCCATAATAAAAAAAATATATTAATTGTTTGTTAGAGCGTTTAGGGAAAAGTATTAGGAATTTAGGGTTATTCAGATTTCAGAGACGACTAGGAAGCATTGTCTGATTTTTGGGAAGCTTACGGTATTGATGTGTAATTGTGTAATATCTTTTATATACGGGTGGTAATAAGGATGGCCAGAAGAGAGCCGCAACCTCAATTAGGGTTTTTTCCGTTAATTAAATGCGATATCAATAATGATATTGTTATTGTTATGTTGTTTGGGCAATTTAACTCTTCCACGTTTCGTAGGTAGCTAGGTAAAATTTTTCATATTTACTTTTAATTATTGTACTTGGCCCTAAATTTCATTAAGAAGTTTATTTTTTTTCTTAATTTATGAATATTTTGATGGATCACTTTATGTGTTTTTGTAATAGATTAAAGGTTTTATGTGTATTTATATATCAATATGTCGGTTGAATTACATATATAATTAATGAATATAAATAACTGAAATTATGTTTTGGATGGATTAAATTTTCTTTTTCGATGCTATTTTATTACCAATAGAAGTTTTTCCTTGGCTAGAAATGTCATGGAATCCTTTTAAAAATATTTTGAATAAATCAAATAATTTTAACAATTTTCCAAGAATCACATTTCTAATTAAAAAGAAATCCATTGGATGTACCAAAGTTTTGTAATGAATTTTACAAACCTAATTATAATCCCAATAAAAATTAATAGAATCAAATTCATATGTCACATGCAAGAGTTGAATAATTAAGTCACTTGAATTCATATCTCGCATCAATACATTTAAATAAAATAAATATATTAAATGGGCTTGAAGATGAATGTGGGCCTGATTTCGGTTCGTGAATGTTACGTTGAGGCTGGAGTTACATGGATCATACAATATCCACTATAGGCACAAATATTTTTCTCGATTCATGTGTCTTTATTACTTGATAGAGATAAGCATGAGGTCAAAATCATGGCTTCCTTTTTTATTTGATATAATATGATAAGTGGCCATTGTATTGCGCCACAAGCAAGAAAAAAGCGGGTATTCCTTTTGCCTTTGGGGACTTCAGGGGACCAAATTGTAAGTTTAAATATCGATTTCATCGGTGCAGAACAAAACAAAACACACCAGCGCTTTGTGATGTGTCGCCATTGTGAATAGATTTGTATTCAACTTTTCATCAGCCACAAGAGTGCATAAAATAGTACATATGACATGGTCGACATCTACATCTCCAACGAAATTCAAATTTTGAATTCCTTGTGACTCACTTCTTCAAATTGACAGTAACATTCATATTAGTATGACAGATTCAAAATACAAGTGTACTGTACATAGTTGTGTAATTTCCAACGACAATCCCAAATAGTAATCCTCGAAAAGACAGCGTTGTTTTAATTTCTTGATCAAGGAATATTCCTTTCAATTTAATAACATCCCATTCTAATTCTTCTCTTTCTATGTGTGTTTCCAGGCATTTGACTTTGTTTTTCAATAACAAGTGGAGGGTATTACCGAATTAGTTAATTACAAATTTCCAAGGTTCTGATCCACAATTTTACGAGTTTATAAATTTTTTATGTTATTAAACATTTATTTTTAATTTTATTCATAAATTTTTTATTAATTTTATCTTTAAAATTTTAAATTATAATTAATTTCATCTCACAAGTTAATATTATTTAAATTATTAATAAAAAATAATAATATTATATTATATTTATACAAAAATATAAAATTATTATTAAAATAATTTAAGTCATATATAAATTATTTATTGAATAATTTATTTATATTTGATAGTAATTAAATAAATAAAAATATTATAATTTAAGAATATATAAGTCTGTTTGACAGTTGTTTTATTTTTTTATTATTTAAAATAATTTTATAAAATTAATTGTGAAAACTTATATTAATATTATTTATATATATTTATATATATACTATTAATAAAAAAATTATTTTTTATGTTTTATTTGTCTTAAAAAATTAGAATTTATAATATTTTTTAATTTTTTTATATTTTATGTTCTCAATACACGTATTTTATTTTTTTATTTGTTGTCTCAAAATAGTTATTCAAACAAATTTTTAATTTTTAAAAACTAAAAATAATTTTTAAAAATTGTTATCAAATAATCCATAATATTTTTTTAAATATTATAAAAATTTTATTCATTAAATATTATATCATTATTTTTATTAATAATTTAGATAGTATAGAATCGTAGACGAAATTAATTATAATTTAAAATTTTAAAAATAAAAATAATTACAAAAAAAGTTAGTAATAAAATAAAAAATAAATATAAAATGTTAAAACATAAAAAATATTTTGATTGAAAATATATTTTAACAAATGCCTCTTGGGAGGTCGAAATATTGTTTAATGAATAAGAAAATGTTCATAAACTTGAGGGCAACGCCAGCTGTTCCTACTTCTACTTCACCAGTAATTCATTCATTCTCATCTCTTTCTTCCCCAAACTCCACTATACTACATACTGTCGCATTCTCTCTTCTCCCGCTTATGGTTTCCCTCTTCTTGTCTTAACCTTTATCCTCTTCAAATTCCTAACCCTCCTCTTTTTCCTCGAATGGCCTCCTCCAACCACAATCACAATAATAATCACATCCACGACCATCACCACCACACTCACCTCAACGGCGATGCTATTTTCCCCCTTCCCAAAAAGCTCAAACTCTCTTCTTTCATCACTGACTCCGAAATTCAATCTGAGTTCTCTCACCATGACCCTTCCGTTACTCGGATTAACAACGGTAGCTTCGGTTGCTGCCCTGCCTCCGTTATTTCTGCTCAGCATGAATGGCAGCTTAAGTATCTCCGTCAACCGGACCATTTCTACTTCAACGAGCTCCAGAAAGGGATTCTTCAATCCAGGACCATAATTAAAGAACTTGTTAATGCGGAACACATCGATGAGATTTCTATCGTTGATAACGTCAGCACCGCTGCTGCTATTGTCCTTCAGCAGTCCGCCTGGGCCTTTCAAGAAGGGAGATTCCAAAAAGGGGATGTCGTCGTCATGCTTCATTACGCTTATGGAGCTGTCAAGAAGTCAATAGAGGCCTATGTTGTACGTGCTGGAGGTAAAGTTATTGAGGCTCATCTACCTTTTCCTGTGAGTTCTAATGATGAGATTGTTAGTGAATTTAGGAGGGCGTTGGAGAGAGGAAAGGCTGATGGTAAGAGGGTTCGTTTAGCTGTGATTGATCACGTCACTTCAATGCCTAGCGTGGTGATTCCAGTCAAGGAACTTGTTAAGATTTGTAGGGAAGAAGGGGTTGACCAAGTTTTTGTGGATGCAGCCCATGCTATCGGGTGTACTGATGTTGACATGAAGGAGATTGGTGCTGACTTTTACACCAGCAATTTGCATAAGTGGTTCTTTTGCCCACCTTCCATTGCCTTCTTGTACTCTCGCAAGTCACCCAAATCTGATTTACACCATCCTGTGGTGTCTCATGAGTATGGTAACGGTTTGGCCATAGAAAGTTCTTGGATAGGCACAAGAGATTACAGTGCTCAGTTGGTTGTACCTGCAGTTTTAGAATTCGTTAATAGATTTGAAGGTGGTATTGAAGGAATTAAGAAGAGGAATCATGATGCTGTTGTGGAGATGGGACAGATGTTGGCCGACGCTTGGGGAACTCATCTTGGGACTCCTCCACATATGTGTGCGAGCTTGATAATGGTAGGGTTGCCTGCTTGTTTGGGGATTATGAGTGATTCTGATGCAATGAAGTTAAGGACCCATTTGCGGGATAATCTTGGGATTGAAGTCCCAATATACTATCGATCACCACAAGATGGAGAAGTTGGATGTGTAACTGGATATGCCCGAATTTCACATCAAGTCTACAACAAAGTTGATGATTATTACAAGTTCAGGGATGCAGTTAATAAACTCGTACACGATGGGTTTACTTGTGCACTTCTTTCTAATTAAAGAAGTGTGCTTTCTACTCCTTCAGATGATAAATAAACTTATTACGAGGTAGATACCTTTTTTTTTTTTTTTGAGAAATTATTTTCATTATGAATGCGATGAGGTTGGTGTTTGGCCCATTCATGAATGCAATATATCTGAGCCCATAGTACTCTCCGGTCAGGTTAAATTTAGCACTTCTTTCCTTTTATTATAGGTTTAGCGTAGAGAATCATGTTCTTTAACTTTCTATTGAAACATTTAATAATCAAGTAAAAGGATTGTCACGAGAAGAAATGAGATTCAAAACAGGTTGAGTTGATGTTTCTTGCTTTAGTAATGCAGATCTTTGTTTTACTTTTCTGGTGCCTGCGGTAACATACTGCCATGCCTTCATAGTCGTCTTTGTGTTCTGCTTCTTAAAACAGATGTCGTTTTATCACCTAGGTCTTTGCAGCTCCAACATTCCAACTCTAATTAACCAGTAAAGCTTTAAAGTTTAACTCACAAATGGTAAAGCATTATCCAAAGAAGTTGCTTCCCAAGCAGCTATTAAATTCCGTGCTACATTTTACATTTAACCTGACTTCTACAGCAATTTGCTTTATTATTTTTAAATTAGTATCTACTTGTTCTTCTTATTACCATAATTGAGAATGGTATTTTGATTATCTGCAGACTGGAGTTCTTGGTTGTGAAAGAAGTCTTTCTGAATCTGATGAATAAAAGCAATGGTTCTGTGGTTGCTTGCGACTTTGGCTAGTTATGATGGTTTTGATACCATGGACTGTAAATTTTGTAGAGAAACTGCAACAATTGCTTGTCTTAGCTTTACATGAATTTAATTCCTGTATAAGTTATAACTTCAATGTTGAAAACCATGGAATTATCCTTGTAAGTATAATCGTGATTCTCTGATTGCTGATCCATGCTTTTTAGCCTACGTTGCTGACCTTGATGTTGAAAAGCTCACAAGTTTTTTAATCAAGTGAAAAATGTGTTATTATTCTGGTTGAATTTGAATTAATATCGTCATAGGAGTTAATAAAGCTTGCACCCGGGACTTTTGTGATAGCAGCAATCCTTCAATTGGTGAATTTGAGACGCAAGAGGCCTAAATTAATTCTTCTTTTTTCCTCTATAATTCTTACTCTGGACAAATCACTAGTGCATTACGTTTTGTTTTCGTTGTGATAATGATGCATCAATGTACCATATTCACAACTCTATCTTTTTTTTTTTTTTTTTTTAAAGTCGAAGCTCAGTTCTTTATCAAGAAAGGACGAGGTCTTCAAGTTGGAATAAGGAACCCATCAACTCCATTTGCCTTGGGCAAAAATTTATGACCCAGAGGACCACCCTTCTTGTTTCTATCGTTTGGCGCAATGGACTTCTACATCTCTTACATTAGCCTAATGTAGGCTGCGGAGAAAAGGTCTGATGTTACAAAATCAGGATGGATAATTACGGACTTTTAAAAATGATTGAATTCTCACTGTTAATTCTTTTAAATAAGATTGTACTTAATAAAAGACATATGTAAAAAAAAAAAAAAACAAGTGGATAGATCATTGCATTAATGGGATATTAGACCATAATCAAAATGTCTTGCATCTATCATTATATGTAAATTTTAAAATAATTAATAATAAAAAATATCAACTTAAAAAATGAGATCTCTTAAATAAAGTACAATCTCAAGGCGGCAAAATTTATCACCTGAAAAAGAAAAGAAAGGTCATGTTTACTTTCAAATTTGTGTGTTTCTTTTAAATAATCTACTCGTAACTAATGACTTTTAGTTAAGAAAATAAATAAATTTATAGAAAACCAACATTAGAACATGCCTAACGGTTTTCCAATGTGAAGGGAGCCGCTTTGAGACTGAATTTTGTTTAAGAGAATGTGAGGGGGGAAAAGAAAGATAGTGGCATTGATATTTCTTTTCCAGAGATAAAAATTCACAATATTTTTATTATATAACATATCTTTTATGCTATTATATTGTAGTTACAAAAAATTGTGAAATAAAATATTCCCTCTAGCATAGTTCTGTACAGGTAGAGACGAGAGAAGGAAGATATGTTTTTGTTGGTGGAACGTAGTCATATTTGAAGGCGGAGCAGAACTTGAATTACTATACTACCCAACCCATCATCTCCTTCTCCACCTTTTGTCTCTCGCCTCCCATGTACCAGTAAATGTGATCCAACTAACGCATACATTCGCTGTCTCTCCGACAGTTTGGGGATTAGAAATCTCACTCGTTTTCTAATTTACAATTAGGTAAATATTGCTTGCCTTCAACTAATTTGATTGCATTTGCTCTTATTTTAGGGTTTACAGATTACTGCCTATATCAATCGTGGTTGTCCATTTTCTTTTGATGGAAAAAATAGGGGAAGTTCTTGAAATTTTTCTGGGAGTTGATTCGGTGCCTGAATTTGATTACTTGAATGGTAAATATTGTTATCACTTTTTTACGTGGGAGATGGGTTGCGATGCCTTTCGTTCTTTATCTGATTTGGAATTTGCTGTTCTCAACAATCAAGTGTCATAGGGCATCGTTTATTCTTGTATACTATTTGCAATTTCTATTGCGGTTGAGGTTATGGCCAGCGGGAGGGGCATGTGATGAACTAGTGTCAAAAGAACTTCGCAGTTAAGCTACTTTTTCCTATTGATACCAAGTAAGTCGACAGTAAGAGCCAATCTCAATCTTTGTTTCGTTTTTGTAATCTTTCCCCAATGGAAATAATTTAACAGGAATGTTCCTTTCAAATATTAGAAAGATATGATTTTTGTCCAACTAGAATTAACCTCCTATCAATTGTTCTAAGGTATGATTTAGATTGAAAATACGCAGGCATACATAGACTTGCTATCTGTAATCGTTGTTGCGGGGAAACTTTTAACAATTATGAAAGTATTTTTTATAGGGCATATATGAGATGAATTTTTATTTTCTTTTTTTAATTTATTTTTTTATTATTATTTTTTGTTTATATATATCACCACATATTACACTGTGCATTTGGCTAGTGAAATTCCATGGAAGAAGGTGGAAAAAAACGTGAGTTATCTTTTATCACAACTTCATTCTGGAAGAATTAAAGTGCAGTTTTAGTCTTATGTCAATGTTTGAATCATTCTGGAAGCCCCAAACTATGGGGAATTACTGATTCAAAATTATGCCATTATTTCCTTCTAGCTGCAATTAGTTGCACATAGAGTATAAATTCTTATCTAAATGTGCACTGCATTTTCCCGTCCTCATGCTCATTTATTCCTGTAATATTATTTCCAGTTGGTATATCAATTTAGGAATTCTTTTGTGCTGTTGCAGGTCATGGCTTCAAAGAAAATAATTGCAATATGTCAGTCTGGAGGTGAATTTGAAACTGAGAAAGATGGCTGTTTGTCATATAGAGGTGGTGATGCTCATGCTATTGACATTGATGATCACATGAAGTTTAATGAGTTCAAGGTGGAAGTAGCAGAAATGTTTAATTTCAGTGCCAATAGCATGTCTATCAAGTATTTTCTTCCTGGGAACAAGAAGACTCTCATTACAATTTCCAATGACAAGGATCTAAAGCGGATGGTTAAATTTCATGGAGATTCAAGTACTGTTGATATTTATATCTTCATTGAGGATGCAGTTTCCCCTGACCTGTCAAACATGCCTGCCAGTAGGTAGTTTTCTTTACTTCTAAGCTGACATCTCATTATTACCTACGGACTTTCTAGTATTAAATTTTTTTAACTCATGGATGTGTAGGTCAAGCAGAACTACTTTGTCTGAAACAGTGGTTCCAGTTGATGCCCCTCTTGATGTTGTGGATGATGTCATGGGTGATACTACCCAGTCAATAATTCCACTTCCACTTGATGGACCACTTGAAGTTGTTGATAATGCCAATCAAGTTGATGCACATATGGACATTCCCACTGAAGTTTCCCCTTACTTGGCAATGGTTGCCTCAAATGACGAGAAGCATGCTAAAGGGGCACAGCAATGGCAGAACACTATCACGGGTGTAGGTCAAAGGTTCAGCAGTGTTCATGAATTTCGAGAATCATTGCGTAAATATGCCATTGCTCATCAATTTGCCTTTCGGTATAAGAAAAATGATAGTCATCGTGTGACTGTTAAATGCAAAGCCGAAGGTTGCCCTTGGAGAATTCATGCATCAAGGTTGTCAACTACTCAGTTGATATGTATCAAGAAAATGAATCCAACTCATATTTGTGAAGGGGCTGTTGCAACAACAGGGCATCAAGCGACGAGGAGTTGGGTGGCTAGTATTATAAAGGAGAAGTTGAAAGTTTTTCCAAATTACAAGCCCAAGGATATTGTCAATGACATCAAACAGGAATATGGAATACAACTTAACTACTTTCAGGCATGGCGTGGAAAAGAGATTGCAAAAGAACAGCTTCAGGGTTCCTATAAAAAGGCATATAGTCAATTACCTTTATTCTGTGAGAAGATAATGGAGGCTAATCCTGGAACTCTGGCTACATACACCACAAAAGAAGACTCAAGTTTCCATCGTCTGTTTGTATCATTCCAGGCTTCATTGTATGGCTTCCAGCAAGGCTGCCGGCCACTTATTTTTCTTGACAGCTTTCCATTGAAGTCAAAATACCAAGGAACACTATTAGTAGGAACTGCTGCAGATGCGGATGATGGTGTATTTCCTGTTGCTTTTGCTGTTGTTGATGCTGAATCTGATGAGAATTGGCATTGGTTCTTACTTCAACTCAAATCCGTGCTGTCAACTTCCTGTCCCATAACATTTGTAGCAGACAGAGAGAAAGGGTTGAAAAATTCAATTGCGGAGATATTTGCTGGTTCATTTCATGGATATTGCCTACGGTACTTGACTGAGCAACTACTTAGAGACTTGAAAGGGCAATTTTCTCATGAGGTAAAGAGACTCATTATTGAGGATTTATATGCTGCTGCTTATGCACCCAAACCAGAGGGCTTTCAAAGCTGTATGGAGAGCATCAGAAGTATTTCAACAGAAGCTTACAATTGGATTATACAAAGCGAACCCCAAAACTGGGCGAATTCATATTTTCAGGGTGCTAGGTATAATCACACGACATCAAACTTTGGGGAGCTGTTTTATAGCTGGGCATCAGATGCAGATGATTTGCCAATAACACAGATGGTTGATGTGATAAGGGGTAAGATTATGGAATTGGTTGTTACAAGAAGGGCAGCTTCTGACCAGTGGTTGGCTAGGCTAACTCCATCCAAGGAGGAAAAGCTTGAAGCTGAAAGCCAACAATCTCATTCACTTCAAGTTCTACTGTCATCTGGTAGCACATGTGAGGTTCGTGGTGACTCTATTGAGGTGGTTGATATTGATAGGTGGGATTGTAGTTGCAAAGGCTGGCAGCTGAGTGGTATGCCATGTTGCCATGCCATTGCTGTCATCATTGGCATTGGCCGTAGTGTTTATGATTATTGCTCCAGATACTTCACAGCTGAGAGCTACAGATTGACTTATTCAGAGTCTATACAACCGATTCCAAATGTAGATATTCCAGCCCTAAAAGGTTCGGAGCTTATGGTGACAGTAACACCTCCTCCCACACGACGACCTCCAGGTCGACCTACAACAAAGCGATATGGATCACAAGACATAGTCAAGCGCCAGCTCCAGTGCAGCCGATGCAAACAGCTGGGGCACAATAAATCCACTTGTAAAGAGTCATCATAGAGTACTAGACAAAGTAAGTGACTGCAGTCATACCCTGATGATATATAACTGATTTGTGTTAGCTGCAGTAGTGAATATTCTTTCCTTGGTATTTTCCTTGGGGGCTAAAGGACTAGATTACTTAAGATTGAATTTGCTGTTGAATCTTCAAGGATTAAATAATTTCTTGCCCTTGTTGTCCATGATCAATATCTGACTGACCATTAACTAATCTATCCTGTTTGTTTCTGTCGACAGAATTTTAACCAGGGAATGGGGGCACTAGGATCTGTACAAAACACCCAATAGCACTTTAGAAGGGACTGAAAGGAAAGACCCCATAGAACTTTTTTTCCGGTAATGATAGAACAACGATTTTTGTTATAAATGTAGATGGCATGAAATTGTAACTATGTAATGGTAATTTCGTAGAAATTATTATTCTTTCTGCAGCATTATTTACTTAAATTCACGCTGTATGTTCATGTGGTTTATTAAGGTTGAAATCTTTACCAGTTAAAGTCCCCTTGGTATTGGTATTGGTATTGGTATAGCTTAAATCTTCCACCCCTCTGTCGTCTGCCTGCCCTGTTTAGTTGTCGAGTACTGGAAGGAAGCAAGATAAAAACGGAAGCAAGATGAAAACGGAAGCAGCGGGGTATGTGTCTTTAATATTTATGCATATAGTCTTTCAGTGTGACTTAAACCTAAGGGTAGTTTAGACTTCAGGGTGTAATAGAAATAAGAGAAGGTGTGAACCGTGAAGATTTTAGGTTAGGACTGAAAAAAAAGTTGCTGCGGAATGAGCAATTCAAGTTTTCTATCCAGTTTTAAAAATTCAAGATACCACTTTTAGCACACGTTAATAAATTATATAAAAATACCTATAATTTAAAATATTAATAAAATATAATTGACAAAATAATATGAAAATTAAACATAAATCAAATATTATAATCAAATATGCTGAACAAGCAATGCAGAGGCGGAGCTGGACTTGGAAAGGAATGCAAAATTGGACTTGTAACAAAGCAGAATGCATAAGAGAAACTGAAAATAGGAATGCAGAACGCAGAACTCCGATGCTGTCTTGGACATGGAATGTAGAATGCAGAACGCAAAATGGAAATACGATTCTTGCAAAATGAAGACTTAGCCTTGTAGAGAAGAAATAAAAAATAGGAGAGTAGAGACTGGAGACGTGGAAACCGGAAGAATTGCAAAGACCAAAATATGTAGAATTGCATATCCCTCGTATTTGATTTCTTTATTTTAAATTGAAAAGAAAGATATGCGTGGAGTACGCATCCAAAGATATTGAACACAAATCCGACACCAACACTCAAAGCAATTCAACCTATTCATGCTTCTTAGAGCTCAATTTTTACTCTACTTTTCAATCTTTTTTCTATTTCTTCTCCCGAAGTCTAATGTTGCAATTGACCTATAGTTACATGTGTGTAGGTGGTATGTTTAGAATATGATGATTTTGAAAGTATTAAAAAAATAATTTAATAAAACATCTTTAGGCAAAGTGAATATTAAAATTCTTATTTTTACTATGTAAGTAACGAATACTTGAAGTTAGACCCAATCAACTTCATTGTGATACGACTTGTGTAAAAGTAATATTCTATAGATTACCTATTTAATTGTTATATTGTGATAACAATTTTAAGATTGAAGAATTTAAGTTTACATTTAACATGAGTCGAAATTTATAAAATAAATATATACAAACATTAAATGCAGCGATGATGACCAACTTAAAGTTACAGAGGCAGTGACCCAATCCAAAGCATACCGTCCTCTTCCTCGTCCTCCTCCGTCATCGTGGCTTCTGCTCCAGCTCCTCCCTCTCCAGCGTTTTGGATTTGGTTTTCTCACATCTTCAAACCCTAGAACTCACATTCTTGGCCTTCCCATTCTTTTTCTATTCTCCTTTCTTTTTTCTTCTCTTTCCCCGTTCCCCTATGAGCTCTCCGCCTTCAAAACCCTCTCCTTCTCTCTCTCCCACCATCAAGCCCCAATGCAGCCACTGCACCTCCATCAACCACCGCTGCCTTCTCCATCACGTTCAGCTTCGCGGCATCCATCGTCTTCTTTGCACCTCTTGCGTCCTCCGTCTCCATCCTTCTTCCTTCTGCCCTTCTTGCTTCCAATTCTTTGACCACCCTTTGTCTACTACCTCCTCTGCCTCCGCCCATCGCTTCCTCTCTTGTATCAAATGCTCCTCCCTCACTCACATCCACTGCCTTCCTTCTCCTCCTCCTTCCCATTCTTCCTTCCTCTGTCCTCCTTGCTCTACTCCTAACTTCTCCTTCTTCGACCTTCACAATTCCACCTCTGGCTTACCTCATAATTCCCCTGTCCTTGATAAAAACCTCGCTCTTGTGCTTCTTTGTGCTGCCAAGATCGCTTCCGCATCCATGAACAAGGCTGTCTCCATTGCCAGAGCCAAGGCCGATAGGAGCGTCAGGGAGGCTACCTTGGCTCGCAAGAGAGCTAGAGAGGCATTGGAGCATTTCTCTCTACTTCACAAGGTTGGGCGTACCGAGGGTTCCTTGCATGTTTCTGGGTCTAGGAACTTGGGAACTAAGGGCAAAGATAAGCTTATGAAGGCTCCTAATCCTGGACCGACTTTTAAAGAAGATTTTGATGGTTTTACAGGATTCAACAAGCTGCCCTCGGTGTCGCCCCAGAATGGATCATCTGTGACTTCAAAGGATTTTGATAAGAAAAATAAGGCTCCTGATTCTTTCAGAGGCAATGGGACGACTAGTGTGGAGGATAAGTCTAAAAATGATGCCAAATTGGGGAATAATGAGCGTTTACAGAGCAGTCATGGCACGGTAGTTGATGTTAGTTCAACATGAACTTTAATACTTGGCTGGGGAAGGAGTTCAAACGAATCGAGGTAAGAGAAGATGCATTATCTCGTTTGCTTAATCTAACAATCTTTCTTGATTATCTATTCCTATGCACATTGTTATATAGCCAGGATTATGTATTTCTATTGGATTCAAAATGGCCGGCTGTAATTATTCTGTGCACATTGTTATTTAGTGAGCTTCTGATGTTAATACATCTTTTCTTTCTTCCTTGTCTTTTCCCTTTTTATTTTATGGACAGGAGGGAGGGGGGTTGGGATACAGGTCAGACATTCTTTAGAATGTATTGATTATCTGGAAATCTGAAAAGTGCAATGCAACCACAATAATTTTGGCTATCAATTTTTTTCTTTGTTCGTTGTTCTTTTTTTTTTTCTCCATTGGCAAGATTTAAAACTCAGGCCTTAGCAAATTTAACATCTACGACTCACTGTTTGGTAACCCTTCCAACTCACCCCTTTCGTCAGTACTCGCTCCAGGCCCTTTGTTATTATACTCAATGTTTGGCAAGACTGTTGCTTGTGCATGCCCTCTCTGCTGTGATGGTGCAGTTTTGGATCACAAATCCAGTTCTCCCGAACTTACCTATCTCGGTTGCGCTGTCACAACATTTATCTTTACATTAACATGGGAAGAGTTATGAGCTAATACTATGATTATGATGTCGGAATTCTGAATCACAATTGCAGAATCTCCCTTGATGTTCACATTGTGATAAATTTGACAGTTTCTGTAGAATGCTGAATGATCAGAAAGGACTAGGAGTGCTGATGCTTCTTTGATATCAGTTGCGGCAGTGTAAACCATATCCTTGCGGATGAAACCTTTCCAATTACCATTACATTTCATGAGGTTGTTAGCATCATAGGGTTAAAGTAGAATGAAAAATGTTGGCACGAGAACAATTTAAGAAGGGGCTTACCAAAAGTTGCTGCGCTGAAAGTTGCAATCGCTGCCCTTCCGTTTTATGGATTCCATTGACAACAGTACTCAGCCATAGGCCCATCACCATACAGGAAGGCATGGTTCACATCCTTGGGAACAACTACTCTTCCCTTTTATTGTCCTTTTTTGACATAAAAGACACATGGACCCTTGTTCTTCTTTGGGAATGCTTCTGAGTGCCTTGTTAATGCTTAAGAACTGACCGCTTCCCTCTACAGCCGCTACTGCATTTGCCTGCGAACTACCATCTCTGAGAGTAGGAGCTTGCAATCTCTTGCGAAGAAAAATTTTAGTATCCCAAATTTGTGGTGGATTTCGCTGCAAGAGCAACCTTAACATTAATATGCCCAGAAAAACTAAGAACATTGGACAAAGTTATCCTTGAAAGAAAAATGAGATTTTCCAAGGAATTAACAACTTCAACGGTGTTCGTTTGCCAAAAGGGCATCAGAGCAAGTTTGCCGGTACGAAACGCAGCTCTTAAGCCATACATAACATCTTTCGGCCAAAAGAAAAAAAAAAAAAAAAAAGCCATACATAACGTCGTCTACATTCATGTGGGACAAGTCGTCCAAGGAATTTGCTGTTGCTGTGTTGCATACAAGGATTCAAGTGAAAAATCAAGGCAATCTCTATGTGAGGCTCCCTTCAAACTCGGAATTAGGCGTGACCACCACCATCAATTCTGCGAGAGTCACGTTGATAGAATCTTTGACGTAGTTTATAACGGTGGCTCTTTCACCTGCATATTTAGGCTAACAACAATTCTCCGGATGATCAGTTTTGTTGCAAACCGAGACAAGAGTATTCACAGTCCCGTGGGCTTGGTCGGAGCTGTCAGTTCCGGGATAGTACCGATAGTGATGGCTGCAATCACCGTCATAGACACCCCCATTATCACCATGTTCCTAATCAACTCTTTTCTTTCTGCTTTGATCTTTTCCATCGACTGAAAGTAGGAAGATCCAAAATATGGAAAATTTTCAACTTTATAGAAAATGAAGTCTTCTGAAAAAAATGAATATTATATATATATATAGAGAGAGAGAGAGAGAGAGAGAGAATGATGATGACAAAAGAACAAGAAAAATTTATAAAATTTCCATTTTTTAATCAAAATGCATCGATTATGTTCCGACATATTATTGCCTTTTAATTTATGTTTTCTACAATTCTATCGATAATTTTCTTTAGTCCTCGCAGCAAAAGCGCATGGAAATTTCTCGAGGTTTAGAATGTGCCCCATATATGATGTCTCGTCACTAGGAGATATCATTCAAGTCCTTTGAGTTGCCCAGACCATAAGAGACTGATGATGATTGACTCTCCAAGTACATTGATATTCCCTCTACTACATTGCTCCAACTTTTTTGCGCAAAAGAACTATAAATTGATAATCTATTATTTGAGTGGTATTGGACTGGTAGAGACAGAAGCCAGATCATCCTGTTCCCTACCCCATCCCCACAGCGTACATAGCTAAATTCAAAATTCCACCATTAAAAACAAGGTCATCAGTCGCACTAGAAATGCCCTTCCTCATTTTGAAAAGCTCATACCAGCCATACGCAGTTTCCGAATGATTCGATAAAATGTTTAACGGAACATCTTCCATGACTCACGTGGTTCTTTTGGAACGCTTCAATGACTTGTAGCTTTACTTTTATGATCTTTAATGGCCATAGTCAGGTACTTGGGAGATTTCAAACCCAGGGTACAATGAAGTGCACGAGGAAACGGTTGGCTTTGGTAAAGAAGCGACGTTTGATAAAAGATCTTAGAAAACAAAAATAATGCAGCAACAAATTTTCAAAAGCTGAGCATACCACAACAATCTCATATGATACAATGCAAATATATAGGGTCTACCAAGGAAAAAAAGCTATTTTTTTCCTTGTGGATTATACATATGGCTACTAACACTACAGAGAAACATAAAGTAGGAAAACCCGCGAATAAATCCTGAATGAATGATCGATATCTCCTCGAGCCATACATTCCAAAAGCGTACTCCATGTAAATCAGACATTATCACTGCTGTGTAGCCAGCACCGGCAACAAGAGAAGCAATACCATTTGATTTCACTTTCATCAAATCACATCTACAAACTACCATCTTGGAATAGTCTACAAACTTCATAACGGAGTTCAGAGTCAAAATTCCACCAGAAATTTACCTTGTAATTGGGTAAAATATAAACCTCGAACTTTGAAACTTAGTGTTTTCTTCAATCTGCTACAACTTGTGTTTTCTGCTGACCATCTAAACTTTTCTGAAACAATTGGACAATATAACCATCAGTGAACAAAAGGCAAAACAACAGTTTCTGTACACGCATTCCTGGTGCTCTCTGAACATTCTGACTTTGATAGACCACTGCTCAAATGATACATAAACAGCTCAGTGGATTGGATTGTAATCATCTAACTTTCTTGAAGCTCTATATGCTTATTCCAGCAACACAATATTCAGTCACATCTTGGACAGCTTTTAAATGGCCTCAATCAGTATCCAAGGAGTTCAGTCTAATATATAATCTCCAAGAAAAGCATACATTTCTAGTAAGACAATACATGGAAGCTCGAGAACACCAAGCACATACTAGTTCCAAGATAGATTCACTATGATATATAGCAGGCCATTGTAGCAACCAGAAAATTTGCAACCGTAATAATTGCAAACCATCTATGGTATTGTGTATCTTTCAACTATGTCCAAGCACTTCTTTGTTTCTCCCCTAAAACTGAATTGAGGGCCTTCACCATCAATTATAAAAAACAGATGTAGCAACTCAATATGCATACCATACTACAGTTCACTATTAGTATCTACGTTTTGATTAGCTGGGAAAATAGATTTTATTTGAATGATTAGTCCAACCAGCTTTTAATATATTCAGTAACTTAGTTCTCTTCAGGCATCTTTCCATTATCACTACCAACTTTTGCTGCCATTATGTCAGTTGTGACTCCTAAGAGTTCGCCAGAGGTAGAGTAATGTTAAGAGGTTGCCATCCTGGTTGTCGATGCACAATCCATTTTTTATGAGCTATCACCATGTTCAAAATCTGAAGGACATCTCCCAAAGCAAAATCTTTAAAGCACATATTCTTTATCACAATACCTGCTTCATATCTACAGAAACGACAACAGTGTCAAGTAAGATGTCTGAGAAGTTCCAGGAAGTGAAACTGAAAATAAACTTAAGTAGAAGATACTTACTTGCATTGAGTACCCATTACGGCTGATCTTCCAGAAGGAGTAGTTAAAAATTTTTGGATTTCATCCCATGTTTCTTTTGAGTGCTGATTAGGATTACCACCTATAGGGTTTACACACTTCCAAAGTTTATCATTCTTACCAATATACAACTGCAAAGCACCTAAATTCTGTTTCACCACCATCTGCTGTTCAATAGCACTCTCCAAAGCCTTCTTAACATCAGTGTTGCGGTGTTTTGGATCTCCATAATGGATGCAATCAGCTATATTCGCCTCAGTTGGCATTATCTTTTCATTTTTTAGAGTGTTTAAGGCAAGTAAAACAACCCCTATAAGGCCTTGTACATATTCAGAAGGTTTAGGGCATCCTGGAGATCCCCACAAACCATTACCAGGATGGTTATTATTACCCATCGGTGCCATAGATGTAGGCGGATATTCTGGACCATGTGAGTGAAATAGTTGTTGTGTGCTTTGTACCATATGTCCATTTTGTTCTTCTATCGACCTTGCAGGATGTGGAGTTTTATTGTTAGGATTCTGTTTCAGCTCTCCACTCCGTTGCTGAAAATTATGCGGCTCATGGATACTGTTGGAATATCCTGAAATATTCAGATTACCTATATCTGGCACATTTGTAAGTGGTCCCGAGGTGAAGCTGGGCCCACTAATCCTAGGAGGCACAGTTGAAGTTGCAAAAGAATGGGAATTAGTTGGATACGGATTGCTCGGCGCAAAAGCAGGTTGCAGTGGGTAACCATTGGGTCTTAATGGCTGTGAATAAGGATTCTGGCTATTGCCTGGTAGATTGCTGTTATTGCTCCATAACTGCTCAGGGTTGCCATGCACAAAATTTGGAGCAGATCCACTTGGGGGAACATTTGGGCTGTAGTTTGCATGACGATAAGAATTTACATTGCTATGATTTTCTTGAAGTCCAACTGGCGGGTTCAAACCTCTGGGTCCATTTGGTTGACTAGGGTTTCTCCAAGTAGGTTTCCCCTGATATCTGGAATCTAATCCCCTTCCAGAATTTGGAAACTTATGATTTCCTGCATGAACTTCAGAAAAGGAATCCCTGTGTTGCTTTGACTGCCCAGCGCTGGAGACTGGAATTTGTAAGGTGTCAGAACTTGTTGGATGATTATTACCAAGTTGTTGTGATTCGCCATTAGTTAAAGGAGGTCCTCCAGCTAAGAGACTAGTCCAAAACCATACACTCTTAGCAGCTGCAACTAGGGGTGCAGATGCCTTTTGAGGTTGTGCAAGAAGAATATTATATCTCCTCATCCTCAATTGATGAAGAGCATTAGAGAAGTCTCGATCACCAGAAATTAATAAATAATTAGCAGGTGCAGGATTATCCACAGCCCAGAACAGCATGTCGACAAGAATCTTTTTGTCGCTAGCGTCTTTAACGCCTATGAACAGATGTGGAAATGTCAGACAAACAATATCAGAAGCTTAAGGTAGATTATCTTCAAAATAAATAAATTTACAATAGACAAAACTTTGGAGATCATTCGCAACTACGGGAATTATGACACCTTTACAAATTACTGGAAAGGAACAAATAATTAAATTTCATCGCACTTTCTTGTTACAATCAGATTTTAACGTACAATTGCCATAGTAGCCCTTGAACTTTCCACATTATAAGATAATAATTTCGTAACAAATGAATTAAACGAACCCAGCAGACATGAGACACATGGAGTAGTGAACAATCTTCTTCCCTGTATCTACGAAAACAAATTTCTCACAAGTACGGCAGTAAACTAATAGGAGGGGACTCTATTTATAGCATAAGTATTGCATGTACATGAATGGAATTGGATCCTCTAAAGTGAAATTCTGTGAAGTTCACTGAAATCATTATTTTACACATTATCCCGCTGCTAAGGAATAAAAATTAAGTTTTGTAAATTAACCCGCTTGCGGTGAATGGTCAGTTAGAGCGACCTTCACCGAACTTCAAACTTTACGGAAAGTGAACGGATCCAGTTGTGTACATGAATATATACTAAAACATCAGCTAAACTCATTGAGCAGACGTAAAAGACTTTAAACAGAAGAAAATTATAACACACAAAAGTTGATTCATCCAGAGAGAAAATTTATAGACTTGATCCGCCAACAGAAAAACAGAACAATTCACGGAACTAGATTACAATTCAAATAAAAGCCCCAAAAGAAATAAGGTTTATCTTTGACACAACATTGATGGGCTCAAAATGTAAAAGCAACAGCAATATCTCAGAAGAATAATAAGTAATAGGAAGCAAACTAGTAGAATTGTTGATATAACATCTGAAATATACCAGCTGGGACATGATTGAGGGATATTCCGGTACTGGAGAGAGCATGCTGTACAGAAGCCGGGATGCGAGTAGTATCACCGTAGGCGGAGATGGAAACGGGCCCACAATAGTTCATCTTAACCAGCGCTGAGCTAATGTTCTGCGCGATGGCGTGCGGATCGCAGCCTTTGGGGACATGGCAGTTCTCGATGTCCCACCACACTGAAATCTTGGCCGACGAGTACTGAGCCTCCGCGTTCGGCGTCGCTCCACCTCCGCCCATGTTCTCGGTTCTTGCGATTCTGAACACGGATCTCGATGATGATGATAACGATGACGAAGACAAAGAAGCCGCCAATTATTTGTTTCTATATACACACTGTATAGGTTTGTACTGTGGCGACGATGGAAGGGGATTAGAACTCCATCGAGGGTTAGAGAGAGAATGGGAAAACTGAGCGAAAACGTTCTAGTTTTTTGTGGCTATTTGTGGTGTCTATGAGGTGAAGCTTCGGTACTCAAGTTATGTGCTTTGACGAATTTGTCCTTGTTGTATTATTATTTTATATTTTTATTATTAGCTTTTTAAAAGGTATAAAAAAATTTAAAAAACTTAATTACAAAATATTAAATTATAAAAAATATCATATTAGTTTAATTTATTCACCTAAAGCAACCTAATTTAGAAATTGCGCCACTACGGCACTACCCTCTAATGGTGACACTCAGGATGTTTGCCCAAGTGTTTTTGTTTTTAAAAATATTAGGATGCTTAGTTAATATTTAAAAGTACTTCTAAGTGTTAGGAGAAACAATTGCTTTTAAATAGTAATAAAATTAATTTTTTAACTGTAAAATATAAATTAAAAATTCAAGTTTCTGTTAGCTAAAAACAAAAATTAAATATTAAATATTTTATGATAAAAAAATTCATACTTAAATTTTATATTTACCAAAGTACTCTTATAATCTATCTAAACTATTTCTCAAGTCATCTTGCTTCTCATTATGTATGAATTGTTTGAAACATAAAGCAAAGTATGGATAAGTTATATATAATTTATGTGATTTAATTTGAATCTTTATATTTTATTTAATTAATACTGATAACTTCATAAATTAAAAATAATCATTATTTATAATTATTTATTTATTTAAAAAACATTAATAAGAAATTAAATTTACACATGATCTTTTGTAATTTTACAATACAAATATTTTTTCATACAAAATTAATTAACTACAAACTGTTTATTTCTTATAACACTTTATTTAAAACTCCATTTAAAATGACATCATTATAAACTAAACATATTTTAGAAATTTGATGAAACTCTTATTGATATTAGGCAATTATGTAGAAGTGAAATTACTTTCAAAGAAAACAAAAAAAAAAATTGATGACGTGGAGCGATTAATCAGAGATTCTTTTCTCAATGACTGGATGAATGAACAGTGAATTTTCGTAGAAATCAAGTAAAAACTGTAAATAGTACTCTAGGGGGGTAGAAAAGACTTGGATTCTTGTCCATCTTAGTCCTTCTATAAACATACGATTGGTGCATCATTTTGTGCTTTGCGTGACTTGTAGAGTCAATATATACTTTGCTGCTAATGGTCATCCCTTAACTTTCATTGTGAACTTCGTATTTTATTAAATAGTATTTGACATTTTATTTAATACTTTACTAAAAATTATTGCAAAATTTATCATAATGTTAAGTATTGTTTGAAAGTAAACTTGCTTATGTACCACCATTCTCTGTATCCGGCTTTTTTTTTGTGTTAAAATGCCAGGTGCTTTCAATCGGAGTCTTTGTTACCTATTCCCGTAGGTATAATTGAGTACTTATTTTCTGGTGTTGTTGGTGTCATCAGGGGACATAAATACTTTAAAGATTTTTAAATGTATATATTATTTTATTTTATTTATACATTAATTATTAATATTTAATTATTATTTTATATTTTATATTAATTGACTCACATACTATAAAAAATATAAAAGAAATTTATTAAATATGATTAATTAATATATAAATAAAATAATACAAGTACTTAACAATCTTTTTAAATATTTATAAGTTTTTTTTTTTTGACATCTAACCCAGATTTCATGTTGAAAATGAGTGACTTTGTTATTATATTATAAATGTGGATATATATCACCTAATAAATCATTGCGTCATTCTGTATTTTTTTTAACCTACTCTTCCTCTTTCTCCTAAGAGGTTATAACATATTAGGTTAGACATTAAGCAGAGTTCACGTCAGCAATGTAATACTTACATTTGATATGATGATACGACGTGTTTAATATATTAATTTATTGAATCAGTAGTTCAGAATTCAAATAGCATTAACAATTAAAACGTTATTAAATTTAATTTGATTAAAATTTAAGGTAAAAAAAGTGTTTCTCATAAAAAAAATTTTGACTAAAACAAGGGAGAGCAACCCCAAGTCCCAACCGTCCCGATTCCTGATCCAGCTTCAAAATAGGCCCACATCGATGATGACTTCATGACGGCCCACTGGGCTTGAGAGCATGGTTGCTACGATAGGACATGAACGTCCCTTGCGTATCCACGTGTTGAATAACCATACGTCCACCCCTAAAATTTGGATTTGCCGCGCTCACCATCTGGGGGTCAAAACTCAAAACTCAAAACCACGAAATTCTAGCTGTAGCTTCGGGATTTGTCATGTTGCCAAACCCCAGGTTCGGACATTCCGAACCTAACATTTGAAAGTTCAAATTAGAGAGAAAAACCATCATATCCGAACCGAACTTGTTCATAGCCTACGTCCATGCGTTAGCCTCGTCGAATAACACCAGCTACTTGTCCACTTTGATTTACAGATAAGACAAGGAAATTATTACAGCAATTATGTAATTATATTAAAATCAAATCCCTGTAGTCACGGCCTATTCACTGCTGGTTCTCATTTCCTTCTTTCGGAATTCGGATCGCATCCTGTAGCTGCTGGTTGCTGAATCAGCACCATCTCAATCCGCTGCCTTCTGCTTGAGTTGCTACTTCTGTGCTATAATAGCCATAGGCAAAGCAGAGAGCATGAGTTGAGTTGAACAAGGTTGAAGATCCAACGCTTATGGATTCTGCTCACAACATGGTATCTATTATTATACTCTCTATTTATTGTTTGGGTAATCGACTTAGTTTTTTTCGAAATCGCTTAAATTTCATCTGTCCTTGGATCTCTCCTTAAAATCTCTCTTCTACTGATCCTAAGTTGACGCCAAGGTTGTAGTTGAATCTGCCGGGATTAAGTCGACTTTGGGAAGTTGATGATATAGGGATTGGAAATCTACTTAGAGTTTGAGCTTTTGGTTCAACTCTGTTTGAACTTCCTCGCATATCGCAAACTCATTAATTTCGACCCTATCTGTCTCTTGACCGTCTCCATTATTATTCATTATTCGACCTTGACAGATAGACCCATCACGGGACACTATTTTCTTGTCTTTCTCTTTCTCTCTTAATAATGGTGGAGGAGAATATAGCTGGTGTCTTGTGAACCAGAAAATAGTAGACAAGTTTTATCTTGGACTCAATTCCCTAAATAAATCAATATCTAGTAGAGAAGAGTTCTTCAATTTTGCTTCGGACTTGAAAAGTTCAACTTCAATACTTTTTAAGTCAATCTTCCTGTGTTGTTATTTATCACATAAATTTATTTATTAGTCCTTGGGGTCCATTCAAATTTTTAATGTATAGTTATCATGTTCACATGCAGGAATGAAGGTTAATGGCTTTCATTCTAAGGACCTTAAACTGCTGATCTCTGGGTCATAGTACTTGATTCGGTGAATATACGCTTATGATCCTATTATCTCAATAGTAGACAGTTGGATTAAAATTTTCCAATTCCAATGTCAATTTCGGAGAATCCATCGTCATCCCGATCTGTGCCTTTGTCATCCATATCTGCTCGAGATATTGACCCGTTGTTAAAGGATTTGAATGAGAAAAAGCAGAGCTTTAGGCGCAACGTGGTGTCCTTAGCTGCAGAGTTGAATGATGTTAGGAGCCGCCTTGCATCACAAGAGCAATCATATGCTAAAGAAACCCTAACAAGACAGGTAGAGTATTTCCTGTGCTTTTTTGGGCTGCTTCTGTGTCTTTTTGTACCAATACAACCTTTTCTTCCTTTTATGTCTTAATATTTTTAATTTCTTGAGGTCAACCATTTGTACTTTTTGAGTCTTTTTGTTAGTGGGGTTCAAAATTATTCATTTATTTTGGTTGGGTTTTTTTTTTGGTGGGTATTTTGATCATAGGAAACAGAGGTGAAAGCCAAGAACATGGAAGAGGAAATTGGTAAATTGCAGAAGAGATTGGAAGAGAGAAACGAGCAGCTTCAGGCTTCAGCCTCTACTGCTGAGAAGGTCTTAATTATGTTTAATTTACGTATTCTTACACCATTTTCTCTAGATCTTTTTCCCTTTGTGTTCTGCTTAGTAGTTTCATTAAGTATTAACTTTAGTTGGTTTATTTGAAACTATTACATGCTAATTATGTCGTATGCTTTCTGGCTCCGTTTGTTTGGATTATCGTATAAATTTGCATTGCGTTTTTTCAACCCCACTATACAAATACTGCAAGTACAGAATTGAGGCTCATGTTTTTCCATGTTTGTGCCTTTTTCTCTGTTTTTGGCGGAGCCCATGATATTAAAGGGTGACGGGGTGCTTTAATATATTTTATTGTTTTGTTATCTTAAAGAATTTTTCTGAGTTTTATTTATAAATTTTAACGCTTCTAATGTAGGGTGCTAATTATTATAAGCTCATAATAGCATTAGAAGCACCATTGCTAATTTAGATTTGCAGGGAGCAGTCCATCATTGCTTTTCTTAGCTGGAAAGTCTCTAAGATATATAATGTCCTTAATTGATGAATAGATCCAAATCTGGAATTAGTTTTGGCTATCACTGTCACCCACTTGATTTTAACTTATAATAAGCTTATGGAATTTTTAACTAAATTCAATTGATTCATTCAGTGGTGGAACCTAGTATCCTATGTCCTTAGTGATTTGACATTACTATAAATAACTAAATAAGCCAAGTCATAGTGATTTTACGTTAAGAGAGCTTTACTTTGCAGAATAATAGTCCAAATTTCTAATCTCTTTCACAGTGGAAGTTTAATTATTTCTTCCTTAGGTTAAGCTAAAAAATTTGCTGAAGTGTAAGAGCTAAAGTGTTGCATCTAAAATGGAAAATTGGATATATAGGCACTAGATCTGTCTGAAGTTAGTAATTTGGGCATATTGAAGACAAATTATTTACACTTTTTCTTGTCACATTCAACGATATAGCATGCACATTTCTTCTACGATGTTTCAAACAGAATTTAATCAAGTGTGGATGGATCAAAAAACGTTTTTTACTTGGTGTGTATTAATGCATCTAGTTACTAAGATATGAAGGCGAAATATGAGTTGCAACAATTTATTGTTAACATTAAAAGATTTAGGTACATGATCAACTCCTCTGGTGAATTTTCATGTATAATTATTGTAACAAAGATGTAGGTCAAATTGAATAAGGAGTTTCACAAAAACATTTATGTTTCAAACCTCGAAATAGATCGAACTCAGGTGAAAGGGATCTTAGTGCAGAGCTTTTTTCCTAATTAGATGATGTAATCTTTATGCAGTATCTGAAAGATTTGGATGATCTTAGAGCACAGCTTGCAGCAACTAGAGCAACTGCAGATGCGAGTGCTGCATCAGCACATTCTGCACAGCTCCAATGTTCGGAACTAATAAAAGATTTGGATGAGAAAAATAGGTCGCTAAAGGAGCATGAAGACCGTGTGACTGGGCTGGGAGAGCAACTAGATAATCTACGAAAGGATCTTCAAGCAAGGGAATCTTCGCAAAAGCAACTGAAAGATGAAGTTCTGAGAACTGAGCATGATATCATGGAGGCTCTTGCAAAAGCTGAATCCAACAAGGACTGTGAACTGAGGAAGTTATTAGATGAGGTTTCCCCTAGGAATTTTGAGAAGATATACAAGCTTCTGGTGGTAAAGGATAAAGAAATTGAAAAACTGAAAGATGAAATTAAGATTATGTCTGCTCATTGGAAACTCAAGACTAAGGAGTTAGAATCTCAGGTAAATACTCATGATTCATTAATTTAGTACTTTGTTTTCTTGTTTGTGTATTTAATACTGATGTTTTTATGAAATATAGTTAGAGAAACAGCGGCGTGCTGATCAGGAACTGAAGAAGAGGGTGTTGAAGTTGGAGTTTTGTCTGCAGGAAGCTCGTTCTCAGACACGAAAGCTCCAGCGGGTAAAGCTAAGCTCGTCATTACTGAAATTCTGATCCATTTTTTGTCAGAATTCTCATTGGGTTACGAATATATAATAGCGGACATGATTTGGTTTTCATATATTACTACTGGGCCCATATTCATGAATGCCCAAAATGTTTTGCTCTCTTACTGTCTTGCTACAATTTATGCTTGACCTAACCCCTTATGGCATCTTAATAATTAGTACAGTATATGTCACCTGCGTTGTATATCTAGGGTTATGAACAACATTATGCCCTATTCAAATAACAAATTTGTATGGGTTTGTGGACAGATGGGAGAGCGAAGGGACAAAGCTATAAAAGAATTGAGAGATCAGTTAGCAGCAAAACAACAAAGTGGAGCTTTGGATGCAGAAAAGCAAAACCAAAATTTCTGGGAGACCTCTGGATTCAAAATTATGGTCTCCATGTCCATGCTGATCTTGGTGGCATTTTCAAAGCGGTGAAAACCATTCCCAACATCCACTGATTTTTGTACATATATAATCAAGAGCCTTTTTAAGTTTATATAAGGAAGTAGTAGAAGCCAGTTTTCTTGTAGAATTACTACCGAGCTTGTGGAGTATCAAGATCGCAACGTATTTGCGCTGTGTTCTGTAAAACTATATTGAATTAGCAGTGTCCATATATAGCATTCCGCTTTCTGGCATTATAGTGGAACTAGTGGGGCGAGGTTAGTCCATATTTTACACCATATGATAGCTCTTTGTCCAAAAAAAATAAAAACATGATGGATCTTTAGGAGCGATGATTATTGTGGTTTAGTTGTTACAGATTATAGCAATAATTACCTTCTTTTACGTAATCATTAAATGTCGGCGACTAAAATAATGTATTGTCCATCTGCCAAGTCTCTAATCTGCGCCGAATCTTGGAGTAGCTGATCACATGCGTAAAGTTTAAGAAAACTTTTTTAATCTCGTTAAAAAGTCATAGCGTTTGGTGAAGTGGGTAAATAGCATCCGATGCATAAAGATTTTTTTTATTTCAAAATATATGTTTTAATAACTCAACAAACAATTTTTTTTTAATTAGGTAAAATTCATTATATAGATCAAATGAATGAGATCAAACATTTTATTTTGACTCTAAATGTGATTGATTCATTCTCAAAAATCTATTAAAATTTTATATTAACTGTGGATTTTTTAATATAATTTTTTTTATTTAAGCTTGAAATCAACTATGAAATTAGTTAACATAAACAAAGTTTCAAAATATATATTCCATTCCATTAAAAAAGAGGCTCAGGCAATGCATATAAAAACATTTCAAAGCAACAAATACAATAAATCAGATTAAACTTGTGGACCGTTCTGTCGAATACTCAGCTCAGTTCAAGAACAGAGGCAACACATCCCTAAAAATAATGGACCGTTTTGTTATTGCTAGTTTTAGAACTATCAGGGCTGTTATCAGACTATTTTGTATATCAGTTTAAATGTAAATCCAGTTTTTGTGTTTGTTATTTTCAGTCAAATTATGATAAGTAAATATTTCTTCCAGTTCTATATCGCGAGATTAAAAAAGTTCTCTTAAACTTTACAGTCTAGCTTTGACAAGACAATCAATAACATATCATTCCTAAATTTACTCGTTCTTTCATCCTTTTTAAAAGCTAGATAAGTAGTCATCTCTAGCTGCATGAAAACGATAGAGCTATAAAGGAGGGTAAAAGTAAACTTATAATTAAATCAAAGATCTGAGAGGTATAATACACATTCTCTTGTATTTTGAGTACATTGATGCCTTCCAGCTGCTCCAATGAGTTTTTCCATAACATTCTTGAAACCAGTAGATTAACTTTATAGCTTCCCTTCAACTGGTTCCTCAAACCTTGACAGGGCATCTTAATAGACTCTTCAACGTGTAATAAACGCTATCAAAACATGAACTTTCTATCCCTCATCATCCATGAGCTAATTGTGCTTTAACTCTACTTGCGTGGATTTTTTTTTCTTTTTTTTTTTTTTAAATGAAATACCAATCGCCCATATAAGGAAATAAACTTTCAAAGCAATTCTGTGACAACCGCACACTAAACTACGTACTCTATATAAACTACTACTAAGGCTCTCAAACTATATGTACATTGCCCATAACCTGTTGTACCACAGCCTAGAAGCCATAAATCAGAGTCATTTCAATAGCAGAAATCCTTTCACCTTGTACAAATATCCCTTCACCTCAGCTAACTAACTTCAGCAGATGCTTGAATGTAGTTTCCCTTGCTTCAATTCTACTCTATTGTCTTCCTGCGCCTAAAGACCTGTACACAGCTTGTAATGTTACTACTCTATCGCATGGCTAGAGTGTTGAACCTTTCATACTATAATCCTCAAGGAAAACTAGCATCTCTATGAGCGCATACTGAGTTTTCCAGTGACCAACGATATCACCAAAAACATGAAACCTAGAAAAGGTTGCAAACTGGTTGAATGTGAAGACGAGGTATTTAAGCCAGGAGGGCTTTCGGACCCAAAAACTGGCGTAGTACCTAAACCTGCTGTGGGGTTGCTTGAATTTAACACTGTAGGTGGGGTACCATAGCTGCAAAAGATGGTAGCATACAGGAACAAGATTAATATCGTTGTTATCATTTTTTTGGGGACATTTTAAGCTATTGGGGTAATATATAGTTCCTGATATTTTTACCAAAACCTCCTCCAATAAGTAGTCAAGAGTTCATTTTTATTGTTTCATAGTTCATGATTATAATCAAATTTCAGCTTCTAATATTATTTAAGCTTCTTACAGAAAATTTGGGGGACTACTAACTTACCCAGATGTGCCTGTTCCTGATGATGATGATGATGGTGTTGGAATTGGAGTTGATGATGTAGTTGTTGGTGATGATGGCATTGGCGTTGATGGTGTAGTTACTGGTGATAATGGGGTCGGGGTTGACGATGAGGAAGAGGAAGAAGATGAGGGATAAATGCAAGAACCTGTGCCTGTTCAAAATTCACAAAAACCCCTTCAAACATGAAATTCTATTTGTGAAGCATAACTGCACAAGATAAAAGCTTTGGCTGTTAAAACTATTTAAGATCTTACTTGGATTCACGTTAACCAGGGTAGCAGTTCCTCCAAAGTCACAACTTGTGGGCGCTGGATTTTTTTGGTAGTAGCTGTTGAAGGCATAAGAAGCATGGTTTTGAAGAGTATTTGGATTGTAACAATTGCTGCCCTGCTGGATTTGAGAACAGTCTGCTCCACCCATTCCACAAGCATAGTCCAGTGCTGATTGAAGAGCAGTCTCTGCAGCTCCAGTCTTTGCCACACACCAGCTCTGCCCCATTATAGCAGGAGCATTAGTATTTGCAGGAGGTGGGATGGGGTTCATCACAGGAACACTTCCTGATGGGGGTGGATAATATGTTGCTGGTTGTGCCCCTGGAACTGTTATCGGGGTTGTCCCGGAATTGGCCGGATTTGTTGGAGATAGTGGCACTGGGGTTGTGGAAGGAACCGTCACAGGCATTGCAGCCGGATTGGTGGAAGGAACGGTGATGATGGTTGGTGTATCTGGGGGTGTAATCACTTGTGTAGGTGAAGTTGGATTTGTGGGGTAAACTGTATTTGGTGGGTTGGTGGTATCATCTAGAGTTCTTCTGATGTGGAATTTGCTTAGGATTTCTCTCCTGGACAAGGGAAAGATCTCTTCCTCTTCCCTTTTGAGCTCTACCTGCTCAAAAGTTTCTATAGCACGTACTTCTGCATATAATGCAATAATCCTACCAGTAACCTCAGCGCTTGTTGCTTCAAGATATTTGGATACCCTTTCGCTAAATTGAGCTACTTCCATTGAACTGGGAACAGCTGGGCTCTTGATTGTGAAAACCAAAGGAACATCTTTGGAAGGAAGTACAGAAGCAGCAAGAGTAGCTCGTTTGATAATAGACTGAATAAAGTGATCCCCCATGCTTAATTCCCCATGAATGCTGTCTTCTATCATAACAAAGGAATTTGTTTCCTTTATAAAGGAAAGAATCCTATGAAGATCATTCCCATGTAACTTTTTCAACTTCTCTAAGAATGACAGTGGAAATGCCACTGAGACCTTTACTTCCCTGCCTATATGAAGCTTTCTGAGAACTGATTGAATAGATTTCAGAGCAGATGAAAGTAAAGAAATCTCATTTTGGCCTATACTGCCACAACTAGCTATGATGCTTTTGATTTCTACTTGCGGAAGAAGATCCACAAGATGGTCTTTTAGCCATGAAACGGCATTTGGTTTTGACCTAATGAAATTTTTTACTAGGCTTTCATTTAGATAGAAATCAAGTGACTCGTGGGAGTTGGTGAAAATGCTCAAAATCCTACGATCCGTGACAAAAATACGAATATGAGATGGGGGGACCTTGTTGTGCTTGAGGAACGATATCATTCCAGCAAGTTCTGAATCATCAGCGTCCCCTCTTTCACGATAGGAAAATCCCACAAGAGTTCCTGTAAAGATAAAAGAAGATTATCAGAATCCAAGAAGCGTCTTCAACTTCTTTTTCCACTTGATTAGAAGATTAAACTAAAACAAAATGGATAAAATAAGTCGACATCAGTACCACATATCACTATACAAGTATCAGTTACACACCTGAACAGCAGAGGATGAAGAGAGAAAGAAAGAAGAAGAAGCATAAAGAAGACGGGTTGGCCATTATAAGAGAGTGACAGTGGAATGTAGAAAGAGGCGCTCGAAAGTTCAGTGTGATTGATACAGCGGGAGTGATTTAAAGACATGGCCTAGAGCAGAGCAGAACAGAACTAGAAATAGAAGGCCGTGAGGGGCGGAGGAGGCATTTGAAGATAAAGGTGGAGAGTGAAAAAGAGATAAAAGGTGAGAAAAGAAAGAGCCGAATGGGAATGACAAAGAAAGGATGTTACTTTGTCACGAAGGATAGATGGGGTTGCAAATTTTCGTGTTTCCAATTTCAGACAGTACAATAAAGAATCCGCCTTCCTTATTTTATTTGCTTGCAAATTTTCATGGTGCATTTACAAACGCTGCGACACACATGCCCATATTTCTGCTATGTGACGGGCAGAGAGTCCCGCGTCCAATGTCTATGGTTAAAAATATCTTTAATATTATATTTTTATTTAAATTTTATTTATATATCAAATTTTTAATAAAATATTAATTAAAATTTTTTATTGACGTAAATATTATAATTAATAAATAATTTATATTATATTAAAAAAATTAATATATGTAATTAGTTAAAAATATTTAAATCTAACTCTTAATTTTTAAATTTTTATCAAATATATAATTAGTCAAAAAGTATATATTTGTAATTAAAAAGTTTTAATTTAACAATATATTTTATTTTATATAGATTTTTTTGTTTTCTTTAAGTATTTTCTTGTTAAAAATAATTTTAATTAATGTACCATCAAATATTAAATATGATAACTTTTTTTGATAAAGATTTAATCTCAAGTTTGTAATATTGTAAGAGACTATTTCTTTTACTAAATTAAACTCTCATTAATGTGTAATTAATATTTTATTGAGTAAAAAATTATAAATAAAATTTAAATGTTTAAATATTTTAATTTTAAAAAATTAAATTAATAAAAAGAATTTATAAAAAATTAAATTAAAAATTATCGAATTTGTCAAAATTAAGTTTTTCTGTCTGAGTCATTCTAAATTAGTTTAACTAATAACTATGCTGTTCCTCAAGCATTGGCTGGCCTATAGGACAAACCGCATATTCGAAAAAGCAATTGAAAGATTAATTTTTTGCAATAAACAAAAAAGGAAAATGGTGACACTTTCATATTACGAAATTAATTAGACCACTTAAATTGACAATGAGTCGGAAATCAAGATTTTTATTCGTACATGCGAAAAGAGAGGAAAAGGAGTTGGAAAAGTTGATGCCTTTGCTTTATTAATTTGGATGAGATCAGACCACTATGTGGACTGCTTTCAGAAAACTCGAATAGGATTAGGCCTATAGGTTCTAGAGTTAATTGGATAGTTTTAAAGAAAATATCGAAATTTTTTACCAAAAAAGCAAAAAGGAAGCGATAATATCAAAATCAGCCACCATCGCTCAGCAAAATCCATTAGTAATTGATGATTAAGTAGAAGAAAGTTATGGATGAAATTAGAATAGTCGCCTTGCCGGGTAGGAATAAAAGTTCTACTTTGGTTAATTTTGTGCTATTCAAGTTCCATGAGTGCAATAATTTTGAGAAGGAAAAAAATGGGGAAGGCATAAAGGGTATGGTGGCTCATGGCTTTGTGGCAGGAGTTCCATTAGGAGGGCACGTTGTTTCTGAGGAGTTAGATAGCAGTAGCAGACAACCCATGTGGAATAATATATTATGCTTCTCTTCTTTAAACTTAATCAAAGCAGTGTCTGACTAGGTCTTCAGCCAAAAATAAAGCAAGTTAGAGAAAGTGAGAGAATGGTCACACAATCACCGGTGATAAGGCCGATGCATTGTATATGCAAAAAGCGTACCTTTAAATCTCGTAAACACAACATAGAGAATGGACAAGGAGACACTTCGTCTACAATGGTGTGGGTTTTTGCTATGAAATTCATTTTTGAAGTCATAAAAGAGTGAACGAGCTTGGGACAGTGTTTTCTTTTTTGTTATCTTTTTCCTAAATTAATAATTTAGTTCAGACATTTGACTACTGAGAAACTCCCAGCCAAGAGATTAAGTCAGGACACAAATAATTAAGTTTGCAATAAAGTGTTGTCTGCTATTGGGCAGGATTAAGGATTCCAGAAAAAAAGGGCAAGTGAGATCAGCATGAGTTGTAAGTCCACAATGCCACCATAACAGTGCAAACATATCATGCGAGATTCGGTTTACAACATATAAAGCGCACTCAGCTTATCATATTAATCCCTAATCTGGAATCTAAACTCCTTTATATCCATCTTTTCCTTAGCAGCCTAATTTTCCTATTCGTAACTTTTGTTCATGTGATGCTAAAATATTTAAAAATAGCAGAGTCCTATTTTAACAATTTCGTCACTCAACAATGACGACTATTGCAGCAAGAGTCATATTTTATATGCATTACTGTGTAAGTTATAGTACCTGTTTTGGAGCCATTCTGTTATGAAAATTTTATCTATACATTTTAACCAACTGCAAAAACCAAATTTCTTGTTTATCACCTCTTTTCTTCCTCTGTTTTATAGCTCATCTGCCATCCACAACGAATAAGTCACCGAAGAAAGGATCAAAAATTGCTTCCTTGGCTGAATTATACTTGTCTAGACGTTTCTTCAAGGAACGCAGATCTCTCTCGTTATTGGAAGTACGTTCCTGAAATAGTATTAGCTAATCAAATTCCGCCCTCTTCAGCCTGGATTATTTGCTATTTTTACCACAGATCTGTTCTGCCATTCTGTTGACCTTGTTCAATTTATATGACAACGGTCGAAATTATTTTTTCAAAAAACAAAGGGAGACTTACCAAATGATAAGCACACTATGTCTTAACAGTAGAAGTATGTTTACACGGTCATTTAATATTGCACCTAAAAAATGTAATTCTAACGGGATCCAGTCGTGCCCCTAAAGCTTGGTTGTGTCCTATACATGTATGCAAGAATGACACGTAGTTGCAAAAGAGAAAAGAAGACTTACAAATGATTTCTTCGTCAGCAGTATGTCAACCAAGTAGATCAACCACAACACATTTGTTCTAGGAAAACTGAATTAGAAAAAGTAACAAGGATTCAGAGTCTAGGAATTTCTTTTTTTTTTTTAAAAAAAAAGTGCTCAATATCTAGATGAATGCCATAGATTGAGCTAATACACCCTTCTATTTATCCTGCAGGCACTCTGACCTGAGAATGTAAATTAAAGGGAAAGTGGAAGCAGGGATGGAGCTTGAAATAGCCGTAGAAATAAATGAAACTAAATCATAAACTCAATCTGTAAATCAAACTCTCATTTATCGACTAGGTTTCATTTCCAGAAGATCATGCTTTAAAAACTAAAAATGTATAAGAACCATACCTTCCTTCCCACCAATCTTCTGTTACCTCCTTCATCTTCCTATATGTTTCTGACTGTATTTGATACTTTCAATCATTTATGCAATTATATGGAATAACTAAAGAAATTTATTAGTTCAATGGACACTCCTTACCTGTTTGTCTCCTTTAGGACCTTTAAAGAGGTCAGGATCTGAGGAAAGATCCAAGAAGAGTATATCATCACCTGTCAGCATAGGACACAGTTAGTCATTGCAAATCACAAATTCATGATCCATTGCAACACTAAAGGCACAACTTCTTTAGCCTTCACCTGTGTTTATTCTTGACAGAGTAAAGTCAATAATAGATATTAACAATCCAGAAGTTTTAACAAACATATGCCTTCCATCAAGAGTGAACTGCAACGTCACAGAGTCGCTCCGACTTAAAAGTATGTTTCCCCTGAGTAGATGCAAATTCATAAATTAGTTATCAAACAAATGCAATAATTGCGCAAATAATCATTCACGGTATGATGCCCCTCACCAGTGAAGATCTCGATGTTCAAATTCATATGCAGATTCAGCCACAGCAAGCCCTGCAGTAACCTGCATTTTATGTTGGAAATGAATTTAACAGAAACTAAATCTTCATGAAACAAGAGGCTGATGTAATCATGACGCGCAAAACATACCTGAATCAGTAAACTCCTTGCCTCATCGAAATTCAAGAGCACAAAGCTTTCAAGATCCTTTCCACCATGTTGTAATACGAACACCACATAACACTGAATGCACATTCGTTAGTATATTGATATATTCACACTCCTACAGTTTGAAGTGAAAATGTAGATAACTAGCGTTTGAAGACATATCTCCACTTCTTCCTTCTTTCCAATCCTAGTCTTCATATATTGTGAAAGACAACTAATATTTGTGTGCTCCACATAAGAGGTTAGTAGCTTCAAAACCCGGCATTTTTGGTCTACTAACTATTGAAGTAGGACATTCCTATTCTATGAATGATTTGTGCATAGAAGTAAGATTATAAACTACGAACAAGAAGCTGAAACATAATTATATCATTAAAAATGATGGAAATGGGAAACCTGTTTCTCTGGAAACTCTTTTGGGTGATCATTCTCTGAACCATGCTTTTCATCCCAATCTTCCCATGCTTGGATCAGCGAAGGATCATAGGGACCTTGGCATACTCTTAATCTGTCGCAAAAGACAAAGATAGATAACATAAGATTCGAGTGATTATTTCCAAGAGTATAAGTTTGTCTACATACGTATGAGACTTATGAGATATCTGATGAATTTAAGAAAAAAATCAACTTCACGTGTTTACTCAGAAGTCTTTTTCGTTGAGATTTGTAATGTAGTTGTAACAAAGTAACATTTCAAAATCAAGTCGAATACTAACTCTATTGTTTCGATGAAAATTGCACAAGAATTATGAGCATCTCCGTCATTTATCCTCAAATAGTTAAGAGTTTTGGAGAGAACCACCTCCTCCAGCAATTCTTCTGATTTCTGTAGTGCAGAAGCCATATAGTTAGTGACATGACAATATAAATAATTTGATTCATGACTTCCTCCATGTACACAACATCCTCAGAAACCCAAAAACAGCATTCAAAATGCTGAAGCATGTATTGTCCGTTTATAATTTATAGAACAAAACAAACAACATATCAACTCATTCAACTACGAACCACCTGCCACACTTGGTAATCTATTTCAATTAACAGTTATTTTACAGAGGTTTTCATCAGAACATTCATCAAATAGCCTTAGAACGACAGGCCTAATATAATTATGTTTGGACAACTAATTCTGGGAACAGCAGTATGAATGCAAGAGTTACCTTTTGGACTTCCCCATTCACTCTGAAGTCCCCATCAATAGGAACTATTTTGCAGACATATCTGCCAATCTTGAAAGCTTCTCCATATGTTCCTTCACCGATCTTGACAATAGTTTCTGGATCACTAGAAGAAACAAAATTTTTTCCTATCAGCATGAGTATGATCACACTCAAAAGAAATCGCTTGTGACAAAACTCATAGTTCTTGGCAGCGTTTTAAAGTTACAAAAGTCTTCATACATGACTAAATTAATCCCACTTCACTAATCTGAGGTGACATTACTTGATTTTCCCAAATTTTAGGAGGTTATGGAGAACCTAATTCATAGAGTACTTTTCAACCTCAGACCAAGCACCTTATATCATTGAGATTACAAGTTGCAACTAGAGAAATAGAAAATTGACATTACAATGAAAGTACCCTCTGCTACTTGAAGAAAATAGGAAATATTTCTTCATTAAGGTCAGAAAACTCTGCCTGTAAAGTAGAGGAAAATCATTTACTTGGTAAAAACTTGTAACAACAAAGTTAATTTATCAATGGAATGTAACAGTCTCCGGTTATTCTGATGAAATTTCAGCTAATGTTAGGAGAAAAAACAGCAGTATAAAAGCTTGTATTGTAATACACAGCTACAGCAGTGAGCTGCACTAAAACTACGACTCTCAGAGACTAAAACAACAGAGTATAATTAAAATTATGCAGTGAGGAACCAAATGCAAATATACAAGCATACGCTTGTTGCTATTCTTGGACAGCCCTATCTTCTGATACCATGGTATAAGGGAATAAGGAACACACCAATACTTAGAGATCACTTCTTGTAATTTTGAAGGCGCAGACTGTCCACAAATTGCCAATAAAGCTGCAAATGGACTAAAATGTTCATCTACTGAAGCTGATGTCGACGTCAGAGAGAGCTTCTTAACAGCGGCATCTATATTTTCACAACCTTCATCTTCTTGAGCCAACATCTTATCATTTTGCAAATTACCGTCCCCCTCAAATAGACCTTTATCAAGTAGGGTTCTATTGCCTCCACATATGATGGTATGCTGATTTGGACTGATTTCTGCAGATTTTTCCGGAGTTCTCAGATTTATAGAACATAAATCTATATCATAAATAGACTCCAACCCCCTGGCTGGAGTATCTAATATCTTAGACAGTGTGCTAGATGGGCCACAACTGTGGTTCAATTTCCTGGACAGCAACCATTTTTCTAATCTTGAACATAAATGCGGTATTTGGCCATTATCCTTTTCATTGCCTATGGTCCATGTGCCAACTTTCTTGGGCGAGGGGCTCTCCTCTAACAATTCAAAAGCATCGACCTCTTCAAAGTATGCTCTCTCCTTCTCAAAGTCTGGAGGTCGTACAGACTTTCCCTGTAAATAACAGGCAAATAGTTGATGAAAATAGTTTACGTCTATTGGAATAAGATGAACTCAGAAATCTTCTGATGTCCAAGTTTACGTCTATTGGAATAAGAATACTATAATTCCTGAATTACTGAAAACAACTTGGAAGATTAATCGGAAAAGCATCTATTACATGAAATATAATATAAAGCTACACTAATTGATTGTCATGCAAAATGAAAACATAAAGTAACCAAAGCATACTTTGGGAAGAGCAGGTTTCCCTTTTCTTTTTTCCTTCTTCAATTGAGGCTGATAAACCATAAAAGCTCCTACAGCTATACTTGTCCTTCCTCTGTTCAAAAGAAATGACTAAAGAGAAAATGAAACCATAACTAATAATATAGAAAAACAAACGTAGGAAAAACATAGGCAGACGCAAGCACTGCTGTAACTAGATTCTGACTTTTAGAGAGTCAGATGTTATCTTCCTAACCAAAGATCAAGGCTTCAGAGTTCTGACCATAAAAGAGTAGTAGAAACTCGTTTGTATATAATTAATCAAAACATTTCCAATACAACTGTATTCAAAGATAGTTCTAAGTTTTAACTTCAAACTTCAAGTTAGATTCAGGTTGCGCACTATTACATTTCACTTCAATTTAAAATGGTCTAGTGTCCCTCAAAACACAATCACTTTAAAGTTTAATCAAGTCGTAACTTGTAATCAGCTGTACCTGTACGTATAGTTCTCTTGTGAAGAACGAAGAATGAATAAACATTATTCAATTTAAAATTGAAATAGCAAGTAAAACGCAGCGTATCATTGACTAATTTCTTCTTCACCACACCGAAGCCAGTTCAAGTAACTTCTAGCTAGTTTGCATAGAAATGGATGTCTAAGTCGGTAGCTAGTAAGCTAGGTTTAGCCTAATTACCCCTTAACACATCAATCATTTCATTAAAATCGAAAGCCTTGGACACGAAAATAGAACAGGGAGAAAGTGTAGCAATTCCAGGAATGCAGAAAAAATAAACGAAAGAGAGCGGAAACAACAAGCAAACCTTGTCGAAAGAGATCGATTCCAACTGACTCGCTTGTTTGGACCGACCAAACTCACGCGATTCACATGCGGACGGCTAGAATCAGGATGCTTTCTGGAATCAGTGAGATGAAAACATTTTAGAACACGAAAGAAAGGAAAAAACTCCGTGAACGTGGACTTACAAATTGACGTCCTTTTGGTTGTTGTGGGGTTTTCTTCTTCTGTAGACCACCTCAATATGTTGCCGGTGTTGTTGTTGCCCATCTGCGGCTACAATTTCTGACCAGAAATCAACAGAACTTCCTCCTGAAAATTACGCATGCATACAATAATTAAGAGAAGTTTTGAAACTAAGAAAGATTAGAAAGCGAGGTTTTTCTCTCTCCGAACCTGCTTTGGAACCCATGCTTCACTGTAATAGCAGATTCCCACGCAACCGTGCAGTCCAGAGAGACGAACCAGACGAGTTTGAAAATGCTGGCGGCAATCTCTTCTAAATAGTTTATTCAAATTTATGATCTATATATAAATTTGGGTCTTACTAATTATTATTGATCACATACTGTATTAACTAAGTATACGTTTTTTAATAAGCATTTTAAGGAGACTGATCAGTAAAATCTAATGAAATTTAAAAACTTAAATATCTATATCTATATCTATATATATATATATATATATATATATTAATAAAAGAAGAATAATATTTGTTAGTGTCATTGAAATTATTACTTTTTTAAAATACATTTTGTCAATTTAACTTTTTAATTTTTTATTTAATACATTGAAATGTGACACTTTTTTTAAATAAAGAATCATCCTTGTTATGTATCATTTTATGAAATTGTTATTTGTAAAAATATTTTTTATTAATTTATTTTTTAATTCTTTATTTAATACATTGACATTTAATAATTCTTGTTTGTTTCTGAATTTTCTGGACATTTTTACTCTAAAATAATATTTCATAATACTTTTACAAATATTGAAATTCAATTAAAAAATAAACAAAATTATATATTTTTTAAAGTGTAATCATGTATGTGTGTGTTTAAAGCATGTATATATGTACATATGAAGAAGTAAAATTGTTTTTTAAAATATTTTAATATCATTAACTAATCATATAAAATAAATTCATAATTAATATGAGATATTTAATATTAAATTTTGTACATAAATAACCAATATTTAATATTATATCATTTAATATAGATATGCATGTTTTTTAAAATATTAAATTGCAATAAAAATATTTTATAGTATTATTATTTTAAATGATTATAATATATGAAAACATCTCACAATGACACATTATTATTACTTTTTACTTTACATGTGTTTAATAATCTTACTTTAAAATAATATATTGGTACTCAATATTAATTTTTTTAATAATAATAATAATAATAATTTAAAATTTTTTAAATATGATTTGTATATAAAAATATTTCAGCTTTTTTATTATATTAAATATCTAAATAATATGAAAATATTTTTTCATAAATGTATCTAATAACTTTATTTAATATAATTCGACATATTAATTTTTATTCATGAATGTTTACACGTTGGGTTAATTTAGATTAACATTTTTTTTAATTTAAACCAACTAATATATAGTGGAGTTAGTTGTAATAAGTTGTAATAAGTTTATTATAAAACTCAAATCAAAATATATAATATCAAAATTAATTACAAGTTAGTTTGGGTCAAGTTGCAGTTAGAATTTATATATATATATATAATTTTTAAAAATAAATTATAAATATAAAAATGATTATTTTTTATCTATGTAGGGCTTGAGATAATTATATCATTTTTTATCTACAAGTAATCAAATAAATTAATATGAAAATAATGTTACAAAGATGTATAATTTGTAAATACTATATTTTGAATAATGATACTTTTAATTTATTTTATTATTTCTCTATTTTTGTGTAAAATGATAATTGAATGATGCTAAGTGATAAATGTATATAATTTAAAAACAAAATAAATGCTTTAAATTAAGCAAATTAATTCAAGTTGAAATGAGTTAATTTTATTTAACCAACAACTTGAACTATTAGTAGCAAGTTAAAAGAGAATGAACATGAATCAACTTATCAATTCAATTCGTTTATGCAAATTGGTTAAGTGTGACAAACTTGTGAGTTAGCCCTACCTAATAAATACTCATATTTTTATATATTTATTTTGACTAATTAGAGGTTTCTTTTTTTAACTAAATACTCGTTTTTTTCAAATTTCAATATAAAAATTTATTTTAATTATCCAGTCTTGTACTGCTATTGAATATGTTATCCATGCATCTTTATATTTAAATATATGCATTAATCTTTACATTTAAATATATGCATAAATCTTTAATGCATTTTACCTTAATGTTTATATATCCTGCTTTAATATATATTGTATTTTTATTTTATTTATTATGATATTTTGTCATAATTGATAAGTCTATAATTTTTATAAGAATTTGGATATATATAAATTTAATTTTATTTATCACAAAAAATAACAAGTCATATACTAGTGACTTATAAAGTTTTTTAATTATTTTATGTGTGAAATAAATTTATCATATTCTAACTTAAATAGTTTTTTTACATGAACATACTTATATTTTGATTTTTAAAATAACAAGGTGACTGAAATAGGATTATGTGTCAGATACTAATATTTTTATTTATAAAATAACATGATGTAAATTGATACATCAATCCCTCTACTGAATATTTTTATAAAATTTTAATTTAATTTATAATTTATAATTTTTTGATATTATGTATCTTATTTTATAAGTGTTGATATTTTTTAAAATTATTTATTATATTTTATTATTAATTATTAAATAAAAGATTCCGTGCAACGCACGGACCCCACACTATTTTTTTTAAAAGACAATACGTCTCTCAATATTGTCTAAAGACAATACACTTCCAATTTAAAAAACACAAATTTCATGAGAAAAAATAAAATCTCTCACATAGAAATTAATATATATATATAAAATGAATGCCCAAGCAATAAGAAAGACTGGCGAGTCAGGCCATGGAGAAGACTAGAAGCCCAAGATCTCTGACAACACATAAAAAAAAAAAAAAAAGAAGAAGAAGAAGCTCAGGATACTCGGCGGGATGTTATGTTTGGCCTTTTTTGCCTTGTATTGTTTTCCTGCTTATATCCCCTTTGGGGGTTTCTCCTTTGAATGAAATCTCATTTGACCAAAAAACAGATCCTTCGCCCTAATGAAATGAAATGCCTAGACTATATCTGACGTCAAGCTTTAGCAATAACAAAAAACTAATACATCTTATCAATCGGTGTGGGCATTGGTCTAGAAACTGCAAATCAAGCCTACCTTCGTATCTTATCATAACAGACATTCATCCTCCTCTGCGTCATTAATTTCAATAAAAAGGAAAATACATAAAATAAATCATGTTTTGCGTCTTTCATAAAAGAACTGGAGCAATTTAAGCATGTTGTGAGAAACAAGTGAAATTTGCTCCTGGGACATGACATAACTGTAACAAAAAGAAATTTGACAGGTTTTTTAAAATTAACGGGCATCAAATCAATATGTTGTAATGTAATTTGAGTGAGGTGATAGCAGAGACTAGGACAATAGGATACAAAGCCACCTACCATATATTTTGCAGGTACTTTGGATAATGTCATGTTAATTAGCCCCTAATCATGCTTTTAAATGACTCGCTCTTATTTGGCTTTTTGCACAATAATTTGCCAATGTTGGCCATTCTCACTTCAGGTCAAGCTTGGTGATTGATTTGAGGACATTAATTTTATTTCGAATTATTATTTTTATAAAAAATAAAAAATAAAAAATTGTTTTACACTTTTTGAGTCTATCTAAAAATGAGAAAGCAAAAAAATGAGAATAATTGAAGGGAAAGGAAACAAATATTAAATGATAATTTTTTATTATTTTATTTATATTTTTTAAATTTTTTTAATTTAAAATAATTAACATTAAAAAAATTAAAGAGGATTAATATAAAATTATATAATTTTTCTCCTTCCAAAAATTGTAGGGTGTGTTTGGAAATACAAAAACATAATGAAAGAGAAAAATTGAAGGAATATAAAAATAAATGTTAAGTGACAGTTTTTTTTTTATTTTAATCTTTAAAATTTTTTAATTTTAAATAATTAAAATTAATAAATAAAAAATATTAAAGAGAGTTAACATAACACATTTAATTTATTTTCTTTCAAAATTGTAATAGACAAACAAGCAAAATGATAATATTTTTTTTTTCATTTATTTTCTTCCAAAATTCTCATCCCAAAGATATCCTAAAAAAATAAATAAGAACAAAATTAATCTATTTTCTTACATTTCATTTCCTACCCTACACCTCCAAAATCTCACTCTGAAACACCCTTGAGCCCCATATCGTTTTTGATGTATACGATTCTTTCGATTTCATAACCAACTCCATTATATATATGCACCTTTATTTGTGCATGCTATGATTTTGATTTTGATTAATACTACTAGCACTAGCTAACAAGAGTACGATTTCTTCATTATTCATAATTCGCTCCTGGACTGGACATTATAATTTCAAATCAAGTCCGTTAGGGTTTCTTTTTCAATTTAAAAGTGCTTTCTAGACTACCCAACCTACTCCCCTTTACTTGATTAATTGAGGATTTGTTGTATACTTTTTGTAACTTTCTTGCTTGCTCCCCTTTTTATCTGTCTCAAAAGTTGATGTAATCTTTTTTTAATGTATTTTATTTTACCACTTGAACCTTTTTTATCTGTATCTTTTTGGAAAAATGGTTTTAAAAAAATCCACAAATGCATGCATGTGTCACCGTCTCTTTTATTGGGTCCAGATGATTAGGGGATAGCGCCCCTGTAGCCGAATTCATGGCATGAAATGGGAAATTAACAGTGACAATATATAGCTTTAATTTATGAGCATTCTATGCTTAATCATATATACATCATAACAGGTCTATTCAGCTAATGTAATTAAGGCAAATTAATAATAACCTATCATGTTTGTCATGCGAATTTGATGCCGATATTAAAGCAATAATTGATCCTTGTAGTTTTTATACATCTCATTCACGGGATCTCCATATCATTCACTTGATTCCAGCTGCATAGTTATGAGTTTTTTTTTTAAATATAGTATTCATACTTAGAACATAGAATCTCTTACCAACATATAATTTGGTTACGTATTGTACACATTTTATTTATTTTAAGGGGTTAATTAATACAATAGTACACTTTTTGGGGGGGGGGGATTTCAAATTAATTCAACCAACTTAACAGCTAGTTCTAACACTTACTGCTTAATTAGACCGTGAATTTCGCCCTTTGTCCCACTTTTGGCATCTATCACTAGCAAATTTAACTTAACGCATTAAATAATTTGCAATTTATTTTCGTGAGTCCGTGAATCATTGTCTAACGATTCAATTCTAAAAGTTGTGGCGGCGATAATTTCAGGCTATCCACAAATCTAACACCCGAATCACAGTTCTGAACTTGTTTTGTTGTCTAGATGTTTCACATGGTTCAAATGCGATGTCGGAATTGGACGTAGCTGGCAATGTGTATCTTATAATTAATATTCCTTCTAAGTTCTAACTTTCCCATTGTATTGGAGTTGGCGGGAGCAAAAGGAATTCTGATATTCATAAATGAGTTTCCGCCTATTGCGGGTAAAGCTAGCTAAGCTGGCTCTCGAGGAAGCCATCAATGTAGGATGGGAATTTGAAACCTTTTTGACCATATCTATGTAGATGGATAGATAGAGGCTTTAGGCCTATGCGTGAAAGAATTTAAGACCTTATTGGTAGTTACTTTGATGATACATATATTGATGATTGGGGTTTTGCTTTTACATGCATCTATTTGCACCAACCAATAACCAGGTCTGTCACCAACTTAATGCATGGCATTGGATTCGGATTTGGGTCAGGCATTTTATCAAACACACTCTCTTCATGCATGTGTTGTCTAAATGTACAGACATGACTGTCTCTCACGTCTTTTTGGTAATTCAATGAGGCTGACTTTGGGCAAACGTCAATGTGTGTTCCTGTTCCCCATAAAATAAGGCATTTTAGACCCTCCACCCTGAGGGTATAGGAATTATATAGAAATATACATAAACAAAAGAGCCTACAACTTAATAATTCATTTGTCTTGCAAAGGGAGGCATCAATTTCTACAATAATCCCATGGGAATCTAGGCATCCAGTTTTCTTAACCTTTTAAATTAGCTTAAATTTTATGTATATAATTAAAAAAATTATGTATTTTATATTAAAAATTAAAAAAAATCAGCAATATCAAATTTGAAGTAACATTATCATATGAAAAATAAATTTAAAAAATGGGGATGGGGCATATAATCTATATAATGCATTGGAAAACACAACCAATTCCAAGATGGTGGTCCTGTGAACAATTTTGTATGGAAGTGCTGAGATAAAACGCTGGAGAGGGAATAGGATCAATAATACCAATTTGCCAGCAAGGACTTGTCAGATATGGCCATCTTGCGAAAATATTAAATAAATTTTTTTCTTTTCGTTCTTCTCCTGAATATGAAAATGATTGAACCATATGACTTGTCAGCTACACATGGCCATTTCCCTGATATCCCATGTTCAGTGTAAATGGAATGTTCAAACCAAAATATACGTCCCAAAATTTGACAAAATGAATCTTTACTTTTCAGACTTAAAAAATAAGACAAAATTCTCATACTTACATATAAGAGTACGTTCAAAATCGATATAAACAGATGAAAATAAATAAAACCAAACTAAACTGATTAAAAACTAAAAGAAATTGGTTTTGTTTGATTTTTAAAATAATAAAATCAAATGGTTTAATTGGATTGTTGGGTAATAATTTTGTTGTTTGATTTTAATCAAACTAAATTGAACCATTTATATATATATATATATATTAATATTTTACCTCTTAATAATAAAAATTAAAATATTTTTTATAATTATATTATGTAATTATTACTTATTATTTGTTCTTTTTTAAGTAATTGTAGATATATTGATACTTTGAGAAATAAGAATATTTAATATAATTTATTAGATAATATAATTAATTAGTTATAATATTTTTATTAATTATTAATATTATTAAAATCTTAATTAAAAATTTAAGATCAGTTCTTTAATATAATATTATAGTTTTAGTTTAGAATATCTTAAGACTATTTTTTAAAATTATTATTTTAAACTTTATAAATGTATAAAATATGTAAATAAGTTAAAGTTTTGTTTATCATATTTTAAAATGAAAACATTAAGTTAGTACAAACTAAATTAACTTTAAAATCAAATTAAATTAATTTTAAAATCAAATCAAACCGATAAAAAATAAAATCGATAAAATTCACACATTTTTAAAATTAATTCTATTGATTTTATTTAATTTTAAAACAAAACCAAATTAAATCAAACATTTTAACACTCCTACCTATATATTGTGTACAATAATAAAAGGTGGGTTAGGAAGAAATAAAATGGAGAGCGGCGTAGTAGAGCAATAATTGAAGTTGGCATGGGTGCCTTTGTTGTGCCTCCGTGACCCACGGGCTTAAGCTTTCTCAATTAAAACTCGAAGCGTGTTTAGCATTATGAGCTTTTGATGTTATATTTTGTTATATATATATAAACACACACACACATCAGCAGCATAATTGACTGTTCAATTGTTTTTGACAAAACGTTATTGTCTAGTGCGTGTATTTCTGGTCAGATCTTCAAATTGAATGAATGTAAGTAAATAAATAAACAAATTAAATAATATGTATCATTAACTTGAAAGTTTAAGCAATTTTGTTAATTAAGCACTGAACCACAGCCTCAAAACTCTGAAACCTCGGTATTCTCGAACTGCATTGGAAATGGGTCCTTCCTTCAGAACATTGAAGCCAACTGATCGCGGTTGATATACTGTCGTCAGTTTTTCGTTCCCTATTTTTGATGGCATTTATGGCATTATCCATCTGTGTAATTTCAAATTTTCAATATATATGAATAGTCCATCCACTTGTATAGGTAGGTAGGGTCTCTTCTCTTATATATATATGCTTTTGTTTTTCCATTATTTATTATTGAGTTATATAAGAGGAAGCTCAATACGTGATAACTACGGTAGGAAGACTGGAAGAGTCACGAGAGAGATGAGAATCAATTAAAAACAAAATTAGTGTCATTTTATTTAGTTGCATACTAATTTCTCACTTAAATTGTCTGGGGGAGTTATTGTATTGACAAATTAGAACTAGCAATTTCTCACGATTAAAATATAAAGAAATAGATGGAGATTAAAATATTCATAGTATGTGGAACGAAGTTAGTTTTCGACGTACGACAAATAAGCAAACGATAAGTTTTAATGTATTGAAAAAAACAGGACACGAGATTAAAGAATCTGACCTAGAAATTCAGACGAAGTAAATTTGATTTAAGAGAAAAAGAAAAGACAAATCAACGACATGAAAGTGCAAGTTTAACTTTCAATGACATGTGCTTCTTTTCAACGACTAATATAATTGAGTTATAATGTATTGAAAAAGAAAGAAAGGATACGTTGGAAAATATTGAACATTAAGTTTTATGCTGTAGAAATATTTTTAATTGGTTAAAAGTTAAAAGGTTTAATGCATGTAGTATCACTATTGTTTTTGGTGATCTTTTTATTATTTTCTGAATTTGCTTTTGTAACAAGGTGCAAATCCAGTACTTTAGGCTTATAACCTCACTCAAAGTATTAATTCCTGGACTTGTTCAGCCTTGTAACGTATTATCTTAATCATTGAAAAGTTAAAAATTATTAGAAAACTAAACCAACACTACCTAGAACCTAAAGAATAAAGATACAAGGGTTAAATTACAATTATATATACCACCTCCAATAAGATAAACGGGCATAAAAAGATTAGGAATATTCTCTTGAACATTTTCCTTTTCTGTTTCTAGCTCTCATGAATAATAAATGTTCATAATGATGGTAATTATACCATCATAATGAAAAAATCTAAGTGAAGATAAAATTAGCAAATATATTATTAATAGAATTAGAAGTATGATTATGATGATTATTGGCACATAATACATAGACCGAAGTAAGCAGTAGGGCGTTTCGCAATCGGCTGTGGGGTTGTAAGTTTTAACACTTTGAAGTTTGAACAGTAGAGCATGAATAGTTGAAGCGCAAAAATAATGTTAATAAAAAGGGAAAACGAGAGGAGTCAAATTAATTACCGATAATCAGTCACGTTCACAGCAGATCAGGAAAATCGCAAGGGAACCTTACACAATTCCATGCTTGTGTTTTACTGTATGTATATGTATGCGTTGGAAGGCATCTAAACTCATCACCTACCACTGATAACTCCATCCCTTCTTATCATCCCCACCACCACTAACAATTCAATTCCTTGCCTCTCTACCCCTGCAACAACGAGCACCCCACTCGTTTAGATTGGGGTTTTGGGGAAGCTTACAGGGTGTCCGAAAGCTCCTTCCCAGCTTAGATTTACAATTTTATACCCACATTGCCCAACCCAGAAAACCCAGAGAAAATAAATATCAACCCACACTAGCTATATAATTGCTTTTTTTTTTTTTTTTTTCTGCCAACTAGCTTGATTTAGGTTGGGGTTCTTCTGTTCTCTGCAAGTCTAGTCTACTTATTGATGTATGTTTTTGGTTGTTCTTTAGTCAAAGGTCTGGCCCGTCTGGGCGTCAACCTATGGTGAGCCAGTTTCAGAGATCTGGGATTTCAGGGTTGTACTCGTGAAGCCGGGTATTGATAGGTAAGACTATGAGCAGCTTCTGAATATAGTGTGCCTTTGTTTGGGTTTTCCTTTTGAAATTGTTTTCTTCTTTCTTTGTCTCCTACGGGATTATTCCGCTGTTGAAATACTTATCTCGTATCTGGTGTGATGTGTAATGTGTTAACTGTCCTGTTTGCTCTTTGCTTTATGATCTATCAAAATGTTCCTTCAATAGTTTTTATGGAAGTTTAATCTCCTGTTTGTGGTTCTTGGCTTCCTGTATTTCTATTCTGTTTACCGTGGTTGTAACACGCTGTCTTCTGATTCTTGTCACATTGCGTTGAACGGTGGAGCAAATGACTCATGGGGGTAATTTAGTGATGGTCAATGAAGAGTCAAGTGTTCGATAAATGTGAACAGTCATATAATCAATTGAACCGTATGAAAGTCAGTACGTGCCTCATGCTTATCTCTTTGTATTTGATTGTGTAGGTGGGCATCGAAGCTTGTAGAAAATGGGTGCTGATCTTAAGGCTGAATTATCCAAGAAAACTCCCATTTTTGGTCTTAAGGTTTGGCAAGTAATTGGAATTGCAGTTGCATTGTTTATAGTAGTTATTCTATTCCTCTCTGTTTGCCTTACTTCACGGAAGAAATCAAGAAAAGCCAAGGACAAGATTCCTCTTAGTCAAATACCAACTGTATCAAAGGAAATCAAGGAAGTGAGGGTTGAGCAAGTATCAGCAAATGAATTTGTTCCTCGTGATGGAATACTTCTCACAATTCATGATAAATCCAGTGACAAGGAATCCGACAAAGTTATGGTTCATCTGGGTGTGGGGAAGATGAAGAATGGGGATAATAGCAGTTATTCGGATTCATTTAATCACTTAGAGAAAGATGGAGGTGGATCACAGTCAGGAGAAGAAGGAAGCTCTGGCACGGTCACAGTGTATAGGCATTCTTCTTCATACCCTATAACAGCTCCTTCCCCTCTCACTGGCCTTCCAGAGTTCTCTCACTTGGGTTGGGGCCACTGGTTTACGTTGAGGGACCTTGAACTTGCTACAAACCGATTTTCAAAAGAGAATGTGATTGGTGAGGGTGGCTATGGAGTTGTTTATCGGGGACAGTTGATCAATGGGAGTCCAGTGGCAGTTAAAAAGATACTCAATAACATGTGAGTTTCATTACAATATCTAAGGCTTTGAAATTGCTCTTATTTATTTGTTCCTGTTCCTCTGAGTTTTTTGAACTTTAATTCCTGAGTTTCTTCAGCAGTGGTCAAGCAGAGAAAGAATTTAGAGTGGAAGTTGAAGCTATTGGTCATGTCCGACATAAAAATTTGGTTCGCCTTTTGGGGTACTGCATTGAGGGGACTCATAGGTACATTAATTTACAAGTACATCATAGTGGTAACTATAATATCTCAAATAACTTGTTTAGTAGGATTGATTTATTGTTGCCAAAATAGATGAAGATAATAGAAATTAAATATCTATGTTTAGTAACCTGCTACCTGCAACTTGGGGTGAGGCCAATCTCACTTTCAGTGAACAGCTGTTTAAGTGGTCTGAAATATTTCCCTCTAATGTGGTGAATTTTCAGGATGTTAGTGTATGAGTATGTCAATAATGGAAATTTGGAGCAATGGCTCCATGGAGCTATGCGTCATCATGGGTACCTTACATGGGAAGCGCGTATGAAGATTCTTCTTGGCACAGCTAAAGCGTGAGTCTCTGCATTTAAGTTTCATTTGGCTTTCTTAGTCCTCATCTAATATGATATGCATGTTTCAGTCTCGCATATTTGCATGAAGCCATTGAGCCAAAGGTGGTGCACCGAGATATCAAGTCAAGTAACATATTAATTGATGATGATTTTAATGCCAAGGTTTCTGATTTTGGCCTGGCCAAGCTGCTGGGCGCTGGGAAGAGTCACGTCACAACCCGAGTTATGGGAACCTTTGGGTAGTATTTCATTGTCCTTCCCTCTAGATTGTCTATTTCCCATTCTCAGTGTTGTTAAACTTGTGAAAGAGAAAAATTGTCGTATATTTATTTTTTGGTTTCTTGCTCCTAAAATTTCACAGATATGTGGCTCCGGAATATGCAAACACTGGCCTTTTAAATGAAAAGAGTGATGTTTATAGCTTCGGTGTAGTGCTTTTGGAAGCAATTACTGGAAGAGATCCAGTTGACTATGGCCGTCCAACGCATGAAGTAAGTAAATATTTGTTTTTTTTTTTTCTCGGGCAGAGGGTCCAGTCTGAAGTCACTAGTATGCAATATAGATCTTTTAGTCAATAGTGATCTTGAAGAGGGATAGTTTTGTTTTGTATATCTTAGGTGCTTAAGAAACCTGATCACTGAAATGCATATAGACACAAATGTGATGAAATCTGAAGTGTATCTTCTTTTTGAATTCCTGCGTCATGTTTATGCTTTGTCGGGTGCTAATATCCACATATGCTTTAGAGATGCCATCTTTTGCTACTCAACTTGATTACAATATTGACCTAAATTCTTGCTGTTAGATTGTTTGGTCCTATTTTTGCCCATATGTTCTTCATTTGCTAATATGAAATCAAAGCTTGTACTGTTCTGTTTTTGCTTGGTTTGGTGCATAACTGATGTGTGAAATGATCTCTAAATATATCCTCCGGCACTAAAAGCAAGTCAAGTTGTTGGGTCATTATGGTTAAAAGAATCAGTGGCTAGTTAAAACAGTGATAGGAGTGATGCTTGCTTCTTAGGCCACCCCATCAATTCAAAAATGCCATATTATTATCTCAGCCAAATTTGACCTTTCTAATGAAATAGCGACAAAGAAGCTTTGGATGGCATTCTGAATAATGATAATTGAAGGGTTTTGAGTTGAATTCCCCTTGTTCATTACTCTTTCTGTTCTCAAAATATCTAGCACCAATACAACTGCTGCTGCATAGATTACAACTTCTGATCAAGAGTTTTGACTGGCATATGCTATAAAACTGCACATGCTCTCTCAGGTTAATCTGGTTGATTGGCTGAAGATGATGGTTGGAAGTAGGCGATCAGAAGAAGTGGTAGACCCAAATATTGAGGTGAGGCCATCGACCAGAGATTTAAAACGGGCCCTCTTGACTGCTTTGAGATGTGTAGATCCAGATTCTGAGAAAAGACCCAAGATGGGCCAAGTTGTACGGATGCTTGAGTCACACGAATACCCTTTACCTAGAGAGGTTCGTTTTTCCATGACATTTCTGTTTTTTGGCTTTGGTTATTGCATTTTGCTTTGCCATTCTGATCCTGTTTTTTTCTTAATTGGCCTGCATCAAATTAAGTTTCTGATCAAACCATAAATGAATAGATAGATATCTGACTCTCCTGCTTGAGGGATGAATAGTTTAACCAACCCAGATGGTTTATGACTTACGATTTCATCCATCATTTCAATGTTCAGGACCGAAGGCACAGAAGAAATCATGGGGGTAGCGTGGAAATTGAATCCCAGAAGGAATATTCAGATACAGATAGATCAGAGAGCAGAGGGTAACAGCAGGGCAGCCATAAGCAAAACAATGATTCTTTTTGAGGATCAGTTAGATGTATAAAGTGGGAGGTTAATTCCTTCAAGTTTTTTTGACTTGTAGATTATTGAATTGGATTTGCCAACGTAAGTAGGATTATATCATGTGTTAGGAATGGCAAAGGGCTGGCAAGGCGGCAGCAGATAATTTGTTTTTCTTCCCTCGTTTTTCTTATTTTTGGTTCTTCTTTTGTTCAATGTAGAAGCTTGGTTAGAATATTGTGTGTATGAAGGTGGATGGTATTGCAAAGAACCCAAATGATTGGGGTATGTACAGAATCCTGATCCAGAATATGCTTGAAAAATGTGCTCAGCTTTACCTTGTGAAATTTACCACCTGGAGACTTTTGATCTCAATTCATTCCTGGTCTCCTAGAAGAGAGGTTCATTGCTGCAGATTCGAATTCCTCACAGGATTAGAACCAACGTGTATATGTCTGATAGTGTTGGTGCCACTTTTTTAAAAATAATAATAAAAAAAAGATAAAACCAACAAATCTCGCTGACATCCATCAAAATCAAAACAAAATACAGAGGGGTTAATAAATATAATATGTAACGATTATTTAGGCACGACGCAAACAGTAACGAATACTTATGAGGATTAAATGACGAACAATTCGTGAATTCCTCAACGTTAAAGCGCTACAGAGAATCTAGAATCTGTGTTGACTGCTCGGAAGGACAACATGAGGAATAAGAGGTAGGTGTGTTATATGGTTGTTGAGAAATTTTAATATAACGTGTAAGTTGTAGCTACTAAATAAAAAAATATCCGAAACTTGCAACTTGGAAAGATTGCAGATAATGTATGTATATATATATATATATCTCTCTCTCTCTCTCTCTCTCTCTTATCCTGTTAACTTTTAATAACACTGTTACTTGTAATCTCAGTCCTAATAAGAACAAAAAAGTTGGATTTTGAAAAAATGATAGATGAAATGAGACTAACTTGTCTATATGAGAATGACAATATTGCTACCATCACAAAGTTTCGTTTGCTGGTTCCTGTCTCTTTGCAATTGTTTCATAATGTATTCATTTTCATATATATATATATACCGTTACAAAGTTGCGTCACAAAAATTTAATTATTATTATTATTATTATTATTATTTTGGCTTTTCAACCAAGATATTTGTTATTTTTTAGGCCTGCCATTTTCAAATTTCTTGCACGCTAAGAACAGATGCTTATAAATAATGAATTAATTAGTTAGTTCATGAAACATGAGTGATGAGTTGAAAGTTGAAACCATATAAATGTAGACATCTCCATTCTCTAGGTTGGAAGTTGCAAAGAGTGAGAAACTAAGATGGCTCAGATGTATGGGAATGGAGGAGACGAGATAGAGACACTTGGAGTAGAACTAACGCAGATTGGAAGAAGCTTAAGGTCATCACTCAGGCGTCAAGGCTCGAGCGAGAGAAGCAGCAGAGAATACTATAGAGGGAGTGGGAGGGAGGAAAGTGATCATGAAATAGAGTATGCTATGGAATGGGCAGCCATAGAGAGGTTGCCTACTTATAATAGATTGAGGTCATCTTTGTTAAATGAGATTGAGGGAGAAGGATCCACTGGAAAAAGAGTCGTTGATGTCACCAAACTTGGAGCTCATGAACGATATCTCTTTGTTGAAAAGCTTCTCCAACACATCGAGCATGACAATCTCCAGTTACTCAAGAAAATCAGGAAAAGAATAGACAAGTATGCAATATTTTTCCTTGAATTGATGTTTCTATTTTCTTCTGTAATTAAAAACACATACTCGAGAGGGTGATTCAAATTTTGGAAATAATCTCTTTACTTGCAAGTAAGGCTACAGACATCTAATCTTTTTCAGATCACATCTGATAGAAGTCTTGTGACTAAACTGCCAATATTAATAAAATAAATTAAAAACACAAGCTCGAGATGATATGTGATGCCAAGTTTAAAACTTGTGACAGGGTTGGTGTAAAATTGCCGACTGTAGAAGTGAGGTATAAGAACTTGAATGTGGAAGCGGAGTATGAGGTAATTCGTGGAAAGCCACTCCCAACTTTATGGAACTCACTTACAAGTATGCTTTCTGTAAGTTTCACTATCTTCACATCAAAGCTGTTTTAAGTTTACAAAGCTTTATAGTTGACAACTTGTTTTTCAAAGATTTTAAATTTCAACCAACTTTATAGAATTAAATTAAACAGAATTACATCAATTACTTATGAATCTTATAAGGCACAGTGGGGCCTAATTTGGATAAACAAAAATTCATATGACGCAACTATTTTCCTCCGCAATAGTTTACTTCTTTTCTGTTGACTTTTCCACAATTGCTTTACATCTAAACTAACCAGATGAGACAAATATAACTTTTTTTTTTCCTTGATACGACTAACATAAATTTTTATTATACAGGATCTTGCCAAGTTATCAGGTACAAAATCACGTAAAGCCACAATAAGCATCATCAATGATATTAGTGGCATCATAGAGCCTGGAAGGTAATTAGCTGCCGCATTTGAAGAAGTCAATTTTCGTAATGACTATTATTATAAGCAAAAATTAGGCAAAACAAGAACTTTACTGTTTTGTATGAGTGTGAAAACTATATTTCTCTTACAAAATGCTGCAGGATGACTCTACTGCTTGGTTCAGCTGGAGGCGGGAAAACTTCCCTTCTGAAGGCCCTGTCAGGGAATTTAGATGCATCGCTCAAGGTAATATTTTTAATATTTAAATACATTATTACACACAACATAGTTTGAAAAACAAATAATTTAAGCTACTTTGTTTATAAGCCCATTTACAGTTTCATTTTTGTGAACTGGCTTTTCTCTTATAGCTCACTGGGGAAATTTCATACAATGGCTACCAATTAGAAGAATTTGTGCCTCAAAAAAATTCAGCTTACATTAGTCAATATGACGTGCACATCCCAGACATGACTGTGAGAGAAATCGTTGATTTTTCAGCTCGATGTCAGGGTGTGGGAAGTCGAGCAGGTACCCTTTTACTTCACCATTATCACAATATACTACAAAGTGCAAATATCTATCTGGCTTATGCAAAGAAAGTCATGAATCGTGACAATATTATAATACTTGGTTCCTGTTGTAAAGACATAATGATGCAGGTTAGTAGAAAAGAAAAAGAAGCAGGAATCATTCCAGATGCAGACGTTGACACATACATGAAGGTTTGTGTACTGTTATGCAATAAAGCACCATAGTGCTCTGTTTATTAGTACCATGATATGATAACTAATTCAATGTACCATTGCATAACAGTACCATAATATGATAACTAATTCAATTTGTCTGAACAGGCAATAGCAGTGAAAGGACTAACAAGGACCCTTCAAACAGATTACATTCTAAAGGTCATTCTCTTTTAGCTGTGATTGAATCTTCTTATAACTTGTACGTTTAGAAAATGCCTCACTCATTTTCTTTGACTTGTCAGATCCTGGGACTTGATATTTGTGCTGATAATATAGTAGGAGATGCCCTGAGGAGAGGTGTCTCTGGTGGAGAGAAGAAGCGATTGACAACAGGTATTGTAGATTAATAGAAAGCAGATAGTTGTGATGAAATTAGCAATTTGATTGAAAGGAAAATTTTGCAGCGGAGATGATTGTGGGTCCAACAAAGGCCTTATTCATGGATGAAATAACAAATGGGCTAGATAGTTCCACGGCATTTCAAACCATTGCTTGTCTTCAACAGCTAGCACATATCACTGATGCTACAGTACTGGTTTCACTTCTTCAGTCTGCACCAGAAACCTTTGATCTCTTCGATGATCTTATTTTGATGTCCGAAGGGAAGATCGTTTATCATGGTCCTCGTGACCAGGTCTTACAATTTTTTGAGGAATGTGGGTTCGGATGTCCTCAGAGGAAAGGTGTCGCTGATTTCCTTCAAGAGGTAAGTAACTAAATCATACCTCATGTTTCATGAATCGTAAGTATCTTTCTTGTGAAATACTGAAAGATTCATAATTCTTAATGTTTAGGTTATTTCCAGAAAAGACCAAGAGCAATACTGGTTCAGCACCGAGTTACCTCACCGTCATGTTTCAGTCGACATGTTCTCCAGGAAGTTCAAGGCGTCTCCTATAGGGAAGAAGTTGGAAGCGAAGCTCTCACAGCCATTTGATAAAACTAAAAGTCATAAAGAAGCTCTTACCTTCAGTTTCAATTCACTCTCTAAATGGGAACTCTTCAAAGCTTGTGCATCCAGGGAGTTTCTCCTCGTGAAAAGGAATTATTTTATCTATGTGTTTAAAACAAGTCAGGTTTGTTTTGCTGAATCTTTCGCTTATCTTAATTACTATATTTGAAGCATTATATAAATATATTGATGTGTCTTGTCCTATTGTACAGCTGATTGTCATTGCTTTCGTTACAATGACTGTGTTCTTGAGGACTCGAATGGAAGTTGATGTTCTTCACGCGAATTTATACTTGGGTGCTCTGTTTTTTGCTCTTATCATACTTCTTGTTGATGGGTATCCTGAGATGTCCATGACTCTTCAAAGGCTCGAAGTTTTCTATAAACAAAGGGACTTGCGTTTTTACCCAGCCTGGGCTTATGCAATTCCAGCCACTGTTCTCAAGCTTCCTCCTTCATTTGTGGAATCTCTAGTATGGACAGTGCTCACTTACTATGTTATTGGGTACAGTCCTGAGGTCCAGAGGTGAGTTTCATGAAACCCTTATATATCAAATAATGCGCAAGTATTATGAGATAATGACATGGCTTTTAGACATTCGTTTTAACTTCCACATAACATTTTCACTTTCCTTTGTTGTGGTATTTGTTGCTCTTAAATGATTAATCCTTGGGTGCCGCTTTCAGGTTCTTCCGCCATTTCATTCTACTTTTCGCTGTGCACTTAACATCAATATCTATGTTTCGTTTTTTGGCTTCTATCTTCCGAAGTATGGCTTCTTCCATGGCAGGAGTTGCAGTATTTTCAGGCTTCATAATCTCTAAACGTAAGCTTTATTCATGGATATGTACATAAGCTTCCACTTTGTGGTTTTAATATAATCAATTAAAGAGAGGAACTGAGTTATAGGGGATGACTGGTTGCAGCTTCTATGCCAGTTTGGTTGAAGTGGGGTTTTTGGGTGTCTCCCTTGTCATATGGAGAAATAGGCCTAAGCTTGAACGAATTCCTTGCCCCGCGGTGGCAGAAGGTAAGTCTCCCATAAGCATAGATTACACATATCATGTATCTACAAAACCTGAACTCTTGTGATTTTCCCTTTTTTTCTGCAGATGTTTTCCACAAATACCACAATAGGACGAACAACACTTGAAAGCCGTGGACTAAACTTTGATGGGCATCTTTATTGGATCTCATTGGGTGCCTTATTTGGATTTACATTAGTTTTCAATGTTGGTTATGTTGTAGCTTTAAGTTTCCTCAAATGTATGTTTTCCTCTATCACTTACTACCACCTTATCAGATCAACAGTTGTACACTCACTGATACATTTGAATTCTTCACATCTGTTATGAATTTAGCCTCTGGGTCATCTCGTGGTATTATCTCAAGTAAAAAGCTTGCTGAAATACAAGCAAGTAAGGAATCCAGCAACAACAATGATGTGCAAGTTATGCCTGAGAATTCTCCTTCTAAAGCTGAAATCGAACATAAAGAAGGCTAGATCTTTTTGCTGAGTTTTTTTTTTTAACGGCACCTTTTACTCTGCTACTAAAATGCTTGTCTTGGTTCAATTAAACAGGCAAGATGGCGATAGCTTTTACTCCATTAACTGTGGTGTTTCAAGATCTGCAATATTATGTGGATACACCTTTGGTAATCATATACATAATAAGCTTTATTGTAATTAAAGGGTTCAACAACTCAAATATTTCAAGTCAAATGACACTAGCTTCCTTTCCTTCTTCATTGGCCCTGTATTCCAGGAAATGAGAGAGAATGGATTTCCTCATAAAAAGCTCCAACTACTTTGTGACATTACAGGTGCATTAAGGCCTGGTGTTTTGACAGCCTTGATGGGTGTCAGCGGAGCAGGAAAAACCACTCTTCTAGATGTTTTGGCAGGAAGAAAAACCACAGGCTATATTGAAGGAGAAATCAAGATTGGTGGTTATCCTAAGGTCCAAGAGACTTTTGCTAGGGTTTCTGGCTACTGTGAACAAACTGACATACATTCTCCATTAATCACAGTAGAAGAGTCAGTTATCTTCTCTGCTTGGCTGCGTTTGGATGCTCAGATTGATTCAAAAGTAAAAGCTGTAAGAAATTAAACCATCTCAAAATGTGAAATTAATCAAATTAATGCTTAATTTTGGAATATCAATAGCCTCTGCGATGCAGGAATTTGTGAACCAAGTTCTTGAGACCATTGAGCTTGATGGAATTAAGGATTCCTTAGTGGGAATACCTGGTGTTAATGGCCTATCACTCGAGCAGCGAAAGCGGCTTACAATAGCAGTGGAGCTTGTTGCCAACCCCTCTATCATCTTCTTGGATGAGCCCACCACCGGTTTAGATGCAAGAGCTACTGCAATAGTCATGAGAGCAATCAAGAATATAGCTTACACAGGAAGGACAATTGTTTGCACCATACACCAACCTAGTATTGACATTTTTGAATCATTTGACAAGGTAATATCACCTGTCCTATGAATAATAGCAAATGTTGAGGTTATTTGTTACACAATAAAACACATAACTGTTGCTCTAATTGCAGTTGATACTTTTGAAAACTGGTGGCCGCATGATCTATGCTGGAACACTGGGACAGCAATCAAGAAGGGTGATAGAATACTTTGAGGTCAGTTTTGCCTACTTACATTTTCAGTGTGGGTTAAACAAGAATTTTATGGTTGGGATTGTCCCCTAATATAATTCTCTTATGTTAGGCTATTCCTCAGTTTCCAAAGGTCAGAGACAACTACAATCCTGCAACCTGGATGTTAGAGATTACTTCCTTGTCATCAGAAGCTGAAATGGGAGTAGACTTTGCCCAGTTGTACAAGGAATCTAACTTATATGAGTGAGTTCTAGATATATATATATATTTTTTATTGATGATGATCTGTACAAGAAAAATTTGAAACCAATAGAGATAGATTTTTTAATGTTTATATATCTTTTGATTGATTTTGGACAGGAGCAATAAGGAGTTAGCAAGGCAATTGAGTTCTCCACCAGCTGATTCAGAAGACCTCAGTTTTCCAACCCAGTTCTCACAAAGTGATTGGGTTCAGTTTAAATCTTGCCTTTGGAAACAACATTTATCTTATTGGAGGAATCCCTCTTACAACCTTTTGCGCTTACTGTTTACATTTGTATCATCTCTGCTCTTAGGAGTATTGTTTTGGAACAAAGGCCAGAAAATGTAAGCTACAAGTTGGTTTACTTCTGCTTAAATTTCCAGGGACTATGATTTTTATTTGATGTTTTATATTTTTCAGAGATAACCAACAAGATTTATTCAACATATTTGGTTCTATGTTCGCTGCTTTGATCTTTTTGGGCATAAATAATTGCTCATCGGTGTTACACTATGTCGACAGAGAGCGAACTGTCATGTACAGGGAAAGATTTGCAGGGATGTATTCTTCTTGGGCTTATTCACTTGCTCAGGTAATAATAAGATGCACTAATCATTTTCCAACTTCATTACAATGTATTTCTCTAATCTCTTTGTTCTCCTACTAACTAGGCTTCTTTTATGTTGTAGCTGGGTGTTGAAGTTCCTTATCTGTTTATACAAGCAGTTGTATATGTTGCTATCACATATCCAATGATTGGATATTATGGTTCTGCTTACAAGATTTTTTGGTGTTTCTATACCATTTTCTGTACATTTTTGTTCTTCAATTACATGGGAATGATGCTTGTCTCCCTCACACCAACATTCATGTTGGCTTCTATTATAACCTCTGCCTTTTACACCACATTTAATCTCTTTGCTGGTTTCCTAATCCCTAGACATGTGAGTCAGTACCCTTCACAAAGAACACCTCCTAAATCTTATCCTTATTGTTCTTATTTGATACAGTTACGTCATTAAATCCGCTTTTGTTATGTTGCAGCATATTCCAAAATGGTGGATCTGGTTATATTATATTACTCCTACGTCATGGGCAGCAAATGGCTTTCTTTCTTCACAATATGGAGACATAGATAAGAAGATATTGGTTTTCGAAGAAATCAAAACAGTTGCTGCCTTCTTAGAAGATTACTATGGTTTTCACCATGATCAGTTAGTTCTTGTAGCATTTGTACTCATAGCCTTTCCATTTCTTTTTGCTTTCATATTTTCATATTGTATAGGACAGTTAAACTTCCAGCGAAGGTAAAATTACCCCTGCTGGTTTATTTAATATGTTTTCAAGTAAATGTTGTATACATCAAGTCAGTGAGCCAAGCATTTGTAATTGGCATTGCAATTGCATTGTTTGTAGTAGTTATTCTATTCCTCTCTGTTTGCCTTACTTCACGGAAGAAGTCAAGAAAAGCCAAGGACAAGATTCCTCTTAGTCAAATACCAACTGTATCGAAGGAAATCATGGAAGTGAGGGTTGAGCAAGTATCATCAAATGAATTTGTTCCTCGTGATGGAATACTTCTCACAATTCATGATAAATCCAGTGACAAAGAATCAGACAGAGTTATGGTTCATCTAGGAGTGGGGAAGATGAAGAATAGGGATAATGGCAATTATTCGGATTCATTTAATCACTTAGAGAAAGATGGAGGTGGGTCACAGTTAGGAGAAGAAGGAAGCTCTAGCATGGTCACAGTGTATAGGCATTCTTCTTCATACCCTATAACAGCTCCTTCCCTTCTCACTGGTCTTCCAGAGTTCTCTCACTGGGGTTGGGGCCACTGGTTTACGTTAAGGGGCCTTGAACTTGCTACAAACCGATTTTCAAAAGAGAATGCGATTGTTGAGGGTGGCTTTGAAGTTGTTTATTAGGGACAGTTGATCAATGGGAGTCCAGTGGCAGTTAAAAAGATACTCAATAACATAAGTTTCATTAAAATATCAAAGGCTTTGAAATTGGTCTTATTTATTTGTTCTTGTTCATCTGAGTTTTGCGAACTTTAATTCCTAAGTTTCTTCAGCAGTGGTCAAGCAGAGAAGGAATTGAGTGGAAGTTGAAGCTATTGGTCATGTCCGACATAAAAATTTGGTTGGCCTTTTGGGGTACTGCATTGAGGGGACTCATAGGTACATTAATTTACAAGTACATCATAGTGGTAACGTATAATATCTCAAATAACTTGCTTAGTAGGATTGGTTTATTGTTGCCAAAATAAATGAAGATAATAGAAATTAAGTATCTATGTTTAGTAACTTGCTACCTGCAACTTGGAGTGAGGCCAATCTCATTTTCACTGAACAGCTGTTGAAGTGGTCTGAAATATTTCCCTCCAATGTGGTGAATTTTCAGGATGTTAGTGTATGAGTTTGTCAATAATGGAAATTTGGAGCAATGGCTTCATGGATCTACGCGTCATCATGGGTACCTTACATGGGAAGCACGTATGAAGATTCTTCTTGGCACAGCTAAAGTGTGAGTCTCTGCGTTTACGTTTCATTTGGCTTTCTTAGTCTTCAGTCTTCACCTAATATGATATGTATGTTTCAGTCTCCCATTTTTGCATAAAGCCATTGAGCCAAAGGTGGTGCACCGAGATATCAAGTCAAGTAACATATTAATTAATGATGATCTTAATACCAAGGTTTCTGATTTTGGCCTTCCCTCTAGATCGTCTATTTCCCATTCTGAGTGTTGTTAAACTTGTGAAAGAGAAATATTGTCATATATTTATTTTTTCGTTTCTTGCTCCTAAAATTTCACATATATGTGGCTCTGGAATATGCAAATACTGGCCTTTTAAATGAAAAGAGTGATGTTTATAGCTTTGGTCTAGTGCTTTTGGAAGCAATTACCGAAAGAGATCCAGTTGACTATGGCCTTCCAGCACACGAAGTAAGTAAACATTTGTTTTTCTCAAGCAGAGTCCAGTTTGAACTCACTAGTGTGCAAGTTAGATCTTTTAGTCAATAGAGAAATGGAAGAGGAATAATTTTGTCTTGTATATCTTAGGTGCTTAAGAAACCTGATCACTGTAATGCATATAGACACAAATGTGATGACATCTGAAATGTCTTCTTTTTGAATTCCTGTGTCATGTTTGTGCTTCGTTGGGTGATAATATCCTCATATGCTTTAGAGATGCCTTCTTTTGCTACCCAACTTGATTACAATATTGGCCTAAATTCTTGCTATTAGATTGTTTGGTCCAAATTTTGCCCATATGTTCTTCATTTGCTAAAATGAAATCAAAGCCTGTACCGTTTTGTTTTTGCTTGGTTTGGTGCATAACTGATGTGTGAAATGATCTCTAAATATATCCTCTGGCACTAAAAGCAAGTCAAGTTGTTGGGTCATTATGGTCAAAACAATCAGTGACTAGTTAAAACAGTGATAGGAGTGATGTTTGCTTCTTAGGCCACCCCATCAATTCAAAAATGCCATAGTATTATCTTAGCAAAATTTGACCTTTCTAATGAAATAGCGACAAAGAAGCTTTGGATGGCATTCTGAATTTTGATAATTGAAGGGTTTTGAGTTGAATTCCCCTTGTTCATTACTCTTCCTGTTCTCAAAATATCTAGCACCATTACAACTGCTGTTGCATAGATTACAACTTCTGATCAAGAGTTTTGACTGGCAAATGGTATAAAACTGCAAATGCTCTCTCAGGTTAATCGGTTCATTCTGAGTCTCCTAGAAGAGAGGTTCATTGCTGCAGTGCAGATTCCTCACAGGATTAGAACCACCCAGCGTGTATATGTCTAACAGTGTTGGTGCCACTTTTTTTAAAATAAAAATTAGAAAAGAAGAATACAAAATCAACATATCTCGTAGACATCCGTCGCTCTTTGCCTCCTATATACTTTGGCAACTATTTTTCCTTTCTTGTTTGGACCTTTGGACCAATCAAAATCAAAACATTATACACACTATGTTAAAAGTGAAATTAAAGATATCATCTTGGAATCGGATTGTTTGGAGCTGATTAGGTGTTATTTGGGGTTGGCAGAAAATTGGAAGATCAAGACTTTATCTCCACAGTCGAGGAATAACTAGTTGGTGGTTAGTGTCTGTAAGGGTGTGTTGACCTTTCAGATCTATTGAGTATCAAAACCAACAAAATAAATAATTTATTCTAACAATTGAATTTGTGTAATATAAGCAAGGTCGATTTTACAAGAATTAATGACTCAATTTTTTTTAAAGAACACTAACATGAGGAAAAGAACCAATAGGCAATAACAAAAAAAGGGATTTTGAAATTGACAAACTAAAATAAAAAAAAAAGTTAACACAGTAAAAATTAAACATGGGCACGCCTAAAGAAATAGGATGAAATAAACAAGTAAAATAAGCATGACCACACCTAAGGAAATAGAAATAAAACAAAAAAGATGCACAGACAGTAAAAATTAAGCATAAGCATGCTTGAGGACACAAAAATATAAAAGTAAACCGGTATCAGAGTATTCCAATAAGAGACTTCCATTTTTCAATACCATTATCTAGTTGAACATTTAACTTAAATTACTATCCTTCCATAACATATTAGGCACAATAATTGATTTCAACTAATTATTGAGTTTCTTCCTTGGTAATAAATTAAGAAACATTCTTTAACTTATTCTAATTAATTGAAAACCAAGAACATGTATCTAAATTTCTTCAATCAAGAGTATTAAAATTTAGAAAAAACGCATTGATGCGACATAGTAAAAGTAAAATATTCAATTTAACTAGGCTATTCTTTGTTAACTTGATACAAGAAAATTATAACGTATAACTTCCTTATATCATTTGTTACTACAATAAAATTCCTAAACTACAAGTCTTAAGAATTTACTAGCTAGAATCTACAAAAAACACAAATATTTAACCATGTCACTTACACATTCAACAAACTCATAATTAAATCTGAAAATAGAGAATGTTAGGAACTGAAAGTACAAAACATAAGTGCACAACTAATCTCTCAATTCCCATGGGTCTTGGAATTTAAGTCTCTAACTAGGATGAGGAGATTTAGCCACACTTGGCTTGGAAAAATTGCATCAATAAAATTTTGGATTTAGTCCACTTTCTCTCTCTAACTCAGTGAAGAAGATGAAGTTCCCCAGTTAGAGAGAAATTCCAAGTTCAGATGATGATTGATTCTTGTAACTGTCCCTCACTTCTCTCTTTTACTTGCCTCATTTTCCCTTACTCTTCTTCATGTGCAGCTTCATATCTGCCTAAGAAAATGGAACTGCATCGTGCATGAGAGAGAAGGAAAAAGTGATTGCTGAGGTGGACTTCTCACTTAAAATAGGGTCAGATCTATATTGTTAGACATGCCCACACTTAAGTTAGCTGACAGGAGAAATTTTGCATAAATTCAACAAAAACCAAGTGATTCTCTTCACTCCTACAATTAACTAGTATGTGGACCAAAAACCTATACGATTGGAATAAAATTGGTGATTATAGAACAAATTTAGTTGAAAATCTATAGATAAATTGAACTCAACAATTCCCTTTGTCTTATGTTTATGTTAGCTAGAAAAGTACCCAAGAAGGGGGGTTGAATAAGGTAGTCTTATTTTTGTTTCTTATAAAATTTTGATTCTTGTTATTATGATTCCTATAAGGCTAATGATATTTAAATAAGAGTAAAGGAGGGTAGTAAAAAGGAGACCACGATATATAGAGGTTCAGGACCTAAAAGAACCAAATCCCTACGTTCTCTCCTCAAGCACATAGCAAGAGAGTTTTATATACTAAGAAATAACCTTATAGCAATGAAAACCTTTCCAAGGGATCAATACAGGTGCTTTTATGCTCACAGTACAGGAATCCTCACACCTTCTAAGTTTGTTACAAAGTATCCAATAACCTTAGCTCTTCTAAGGATTAGTCTAACAGAATTTTACCTAAAACTCTTTTATACCAACACTTAGAAAACTTTACATAGAGAAATTTCAAAGCTTAAGTCACTCAGACTCCAAATACAAAACAATAACTCACACAGAGAATGATACACTTTAGCTTTTCTGCTTCTTTCAAGTTTTTCTCTCCTTTTTGATGATCCTTTAATCTCAACAAGAAGCCCTTTTTGTAACTTCTACTAGTGTTCGTTGGGTTGTAATTATTTTTGAATTACTTCTTTGATCATAGTTCATAACTCTTGGGATTTGACAGCTTTAATTTGGATCAAGTTATCTTTTGAAATCTCTAATCAATCTAAGAAGGTTCTTGTAATAATTGAGATGCTCTTTCCTTTTCGAGCTCCTTCTTCTGACTTTTTTTTATACTAAAAGATCTTGTATAATAGCCTATATTCCTCTTGCCACAACTCAAAATACCAGGTCTAGCTAATGTAAGTAATACTGTACCATATCAAACAATAATACAAGTCATATCATGTGGTATCACATATATCAATATAATATCAAGCTTTAATTACTACATTTGAATTTTCAATCATCATCCAAGGCCCTACCAAAATTTTGACAGAGTTTTTCCTAAAAACAGAATATTTTCTGAATTTACAACAGCTTAAAATTATATCAGCATCTAGTTTAATCCAAAGAAGGACGAGTGGCCATCATAAGCTTACAAAATTTTTTAATATGTCTTACATATAAAGTATGAAAACAATGTACTAAGCTGCTATATCATGAAATCTGCAAGACAACGGTACAAAGCTTACCCAAAACAAGAGTGTAACTACAATACTCTATTTCGTAACCTGATGCTGATCTAAAAAAAAAAAAATTAGAATGAAAGGGGGATAAGTCACAAGGACTCAGTGAGTGTGAGATAAATGAAATACACTGAATAGGAAATAGACTCTCGCACGAGTTTTTTTTTATCATTGTACAAGATTAAAGAAGGGTAGTGTCTTAACCTTTGTAAATCAATTTTTATACAACATCTAAGAAAAAGAAAGAGTAAATATAATGTTAATAAAATTAAAGCATGAAATATCATAAGCTAACAAACATATCGTGCCTTTCTTTGCACAATAACAAACACCTCTTGCTTCCCTCTACACGAGAACAACCACATTGCATCTCTAAGCACATCACCAGTCACCTGAGCCTCCTTCCGCACGATGACAACTCAACTGTGCTTTTCACCACACAAAATCAGTCACCTGTGCCTCCCTCCACATGAGGACAACTCAATTGTGTTTTTCATCGCACGAAATCAGTCACTCGTGCCTCCCTCCGCACAAGGACAACCCTTCCGCACCACCATCTACACAAGAGCAATTACCTCATGCCTCCCTTCGCAAGGGGCAATTCAAGGGAAATACAATTTCAAGATGAAGCAACATAACTAATATGTGACGAATAGGAAAATATGTAAAGAGTTTAGTAACATATACCAGTACACAAGTAGAGAAGGTAATTTCACATCATAACATTCTAACTCAAGGTCACAGTTAATTAATTTTAATACTAAAAAACATAACATAAGTCTCCATATTTGATGCCAAAAATTACATATGCACACAACCTTTGAATTACCACATAATTAGTGACAACACAAACTGCCTAATTGCACCTCATGATCGTCTAGACAATAGAAAAAATGCATACACAAAGAATTTTGCATATACGTAAAAATAGGTAATGGGTATATGAAAATGGTATCTCCCTTATCAAACACTTACATGGAAGGATTAATAACAATAATCCTTAATTTATTGGTTCAGCACCAATTGCATTTGTACAAGTATTTTCTGATTCTCCTAAAATAATAAAAGGCTTACTCATTATAAAAACAATTAGATTTCTTATAATCTGACCTTAGTCAACTTTGAAAGTACCATATCCACTCAAATTCTCATTCTATTTACCCCTTACTTCATAATTCCATTAAATATTAAAACTCATTGGTTCCCACTAGGATTAATTTCACACTAAAAATACAATGGTGAGAAGTTCATGTTCTTCCAAAAGGATTTATATTGCAAGTAATTCATAGCAACATCAAGCCTAATTACATTATAGGTAGTAAACTATTTCCCATTTCAAGAGTTAAACCCAATATCTAAGTTACGTCACAAATATTTATATTTGTCCCTAAACTTTTAAAAATTCAAAAAAAAAACCTTTGTCACTTTTTAAATTCTATCAAATTAATCCTAGGACATTATTGAGACTAGTACTATCTTAAAATTTCAGAATTATGCATTTTACATTAATTTAACAAAATTTATAAAATTTTCTGTTTAGTCTTTAAAAATTCTCTTAGTCTTGAAAGTAGCCCTTAAAGGTCTAAAAAATCTCCCTAATTTACATGAGATGCTCCCCAGAACTAAATATTATAGAAAAAAATAAAATTTATGAAATTTCAGTTCATTACCCAAAATTTTAAAAAATTTCAATTTAGTCACTTTCTTCTCAACTAATGATTTTGCACTTCTTTTCTCCTATTTTTCACTTCTATCCCATCATCCCATCATTAGCAACACCAGACTTTTAGAGGTTGTAGAAATGCTCCAAAATTTTTATAAAATTTTCATTTTAGTCCTAATTTCAAGAAAGGCCTAAAAATGGTCTTCTAAGTCTAGATCAAGTATATAATCATTTTACAAAGACTCTAGAGTTCAAACTCACCCAAAAATGGAGTTCATCTATCATCAAAATCACCATTTTCCACTAAATCATGAAGAGAGAGAAAGAGAGGCATTGAGGAGAGAGAGAAGGATGCCAGTGGGCGTGGTCGATGACTAATCGACGGTGGTGGTAGAGGTTGAGAGAGTGTGAGAGAGTGACGGGAGAACAAAGAAAAAGAAGCAAGAAAAATGCAGACAGGGAAAGAGAAAAGAAGGGATTTAATGGTTTTTAAATTGATTTGGTAAGAATTAATTTTTTATCCTACCAAAAGAAATTTCTTTTCAATTAAGTCCCTTCAATCCTTGCAAGTAGATCCCTCCAAAGTTTATTTATTGTATTTTATTTTATGTGTATATGTATTATATTCTTTTCAAGTTGTTTTTCCTCATATTTCACTAATTTCATTATTATTATTATTGATTTATTATTCTTATTATTTTTATTATTATGAGTTATTACACCTCTTTTTCTTTTTGGTTAGTAGTGTAAATGTACTGTATCACACAGAATAAGTGTATCGATGAATTATGGATATTCTCTTTAATTCTTATATTATTGCACATTAAATATTAATTGGTTTCTTTTGACTCTGCTTCCTTCCTAATGCAACATCTTGGTACGGGCCTTAATGAGGTGGGTTTTTAGAGGGAAAACAAATTTGTTGATAGGAATAAAAACTCTATGGCTCCTAGGCATATGCAACAAAAGTTTAGGCAGATTTTGGCTGAATTCTAGCCATGTGTTCTTTGTCTGGAGTTTGTGTTTCTGAATTCTGCCGCTCTCTGTTAGCCCTAAAATAAGACTTTCAAATAAAATGTGTAATGATTATTTAAGCACGACGCAAACAGTGACAAATACTTGATGGGGATTAAATGACGAACAATTCATGGATGCAGTTGTGTTGGAGATTCTCTATAGAGCGCTATAGAGAATCTAGAAGTTGCGTTGACTACTCGAAAGGACAACATGAGGAATAAGAGGTACGTGTGGTATATAGTTGTTGATAAATTTTAATATAATGTGTAACTTGCAGATAATATAGCTTATCCTGTTGACTTTAATAACATTGTTACTTGTCATCTCAATCCTAATATGAACATAAAGTTGAATTTTTTTAAAAAAATGATAGATTAAATGAAATGAAATGCGGCTAACTTGTTGATCTAAACGAAGTAATATAGCAGATTTTGGGGTAGGAGACTTTTAAATTCCAGCTAGAGATATTTAAGGCTAACTTGTCTATGTGAGAATGATAATATTGTTGCCGTCACAAAAATTCCTTTTGCTAGTTCCTGTCTCTTTGCAATTGTTTCATAATGCATTCATTTGCATTGCATGAGAACAAAGAGTTGCAAACAAGCTTAATTCGTAAGCTTGGTTTGGGACCTTTTATATGGTCCTACCATTGGGGTTTAAAGGAAACTCTTGAGCATCTGTACAAACATGAAAGATACATACAGCGAGTCAACTTGTGGATTGGTTTAATTTATTACAATACCTGAATTTGAAGTACAAACCTCAATCAACATTTGTCGTTTCCTTGGTTTTCTATATTTCATGAGGCTATCAAAAAATTTAATTATTATTATTTTGGTTTTTCAACCAAGATAATTGTTATTTTTTAGGCCAGCCATTTTCAAATTTCTTGCACGCTAAGAACAGATGCTTATAAATAATGAATTAATTAGTTAGTTCATGAAACATGAGTGATGAGTTGAAAGTTGAAACCATATAAATATAGACATCTCCATTCTCTAGGTTGGAAGTTGAAAAAAGTGAGAAACTAAGATGGCTCAGATGTATGGGGATGGAGGAGACGAGATAGAGACACTGAGAGTAGAACTAACGCAGATTGGAAGAAGCTTAAGGTCATCACTCAGGCGTCAAGGCTCGAGCGAGAGAAGCAGCAGAGAATACTATAGAGGGAGTGGGAGGGAGGAAAGTGATCATGAAATAGAGTATGCTATGGAATGGGCAGCCATAGAGAGGTTGCCTACTTATAATAGATTGAGGTCATCTTTGTTAAATGAGATTGAGGGAGAAGGATCCACTGGAAAAAGAGTCGTTGATGTCACCAAACTTGGAGCTCATGAACGATATCTCTTTGTTGAAAAGCTTCTCCAACACATCGAGCATGACAATCTCCAGTTACTCAAGAAAATCAGGAAAAGAATAGACAAGTAAGCAATATTTTTCCTTGAATTGATGTTTCTATTTTCTTCTATTTATTAAAACACATACTCGAGGGAGATTCAAATTTTGGAAATAACCTCTTCACTTACAAGGTAAGACTACAAATATCTAATTTTTTTCAGATCACATCTCGTGGAAGTTTTGTTTACTACACCGCCAATAATAATAAAATAAATTAAAAACATGTGGTGGAGAAGATATGTGATGCCAAGTTTAAAACTTGTGACAGGGTTGGTGTAAAATTGCCGACTGTAGAAGTGAGGTATAAGAACTTGAGTGTGGAAGCAGAGTGTGAGGTAATTCGTGGAAAGCCACTCCCAAGTTTATGGAACTCACTCACAAGTATGCTTTCTGTAAGTTTCATTATCTTCACATCAAAGCTGTCAAAGTTTACAAAGCTTTATAGTTAACAACTTGTTTTTCAAAGATTTTAAATTTCAACCAACTTTATAGAATTAAATTATACAGAATTACAGCAATTACTTATGAATCTTATAAGGCACAGTGGGGCCTAATTTGGATAAACAAAAATTAATATGACGCAACTATTATGACTTTTCCTCCGCGTTTATTTCTTCTATTGACTTTTCCACAATTGCTTTACATCTAAACTAACCAGATGTGACAAATATAACTTTTTTTTTTTCCTTCGTTACGACTAATGTAACTTTTTATTATACAGGATCTTGCCAAGTTACCAGGTACAAAATCACGTAAAGCCACAATAAGCATCATCAATGATATTAGTGGCATCATAGAGCCTGGAAGGTAATTAGCTGCAGCATTTGAAGTCAATTTTCATAATGACTATTATTATAAGCAAAAATTAGGAAAAACAAAAACTTCAATGCTTTGCATGAGTGTGAAAATTATATTTTTCTTACTAAATGCTGCAGGATGACTCTACTGCTTGGTTCACCAGGGGGCGGGAAAACTTCCCTTCTGAAGGCCTTGTCAGGGAATTTAGATGCATCTCTCAAGGTTATATTTTTAATATTTAAATACATTACTATACACAGCATAGTTTGACAAACTATAAATTTAAGCTACTTTGTTTATAAGTCCATTTACAGTTTCATTTTTGTGAACTGGCTTTTCTCTTATAGCTCACTGGGGAAATTTCATACAATGGCTACCAATTAGAAGAATTTGTGCCTCAAAAAAATTCAGCTTACATTAGTCAATATGACGTGCACATCCCAGAGATGACTGTGAGAGAAATCGTTGATTTTTCAGCTCGATGTCAAGGTGTGGGAAGTCGAGCAGGTACCCTTTTACTTCACCATTATCACAATATAGTATACTCCTGTAAATATCTATCTGCATATGCAAAGAAAGTCATGAATTATGACAATATTATAATACTTGATTTCTGTTGTAAAGACATAATGTTGCAGGTTAGTAGAAAAGAAAAAGAAGCAGGAATCATTCCGGATGCAGACGTTGACACATACATGAAGGTTTGTGTACTGTTATGCAATACTCTGTTTATTAGTACGATAATAGTACGATGATACGATAACTAATTCAATTTGTACGAACAGGCAGTAGCAGTGAAAGGACTAACAAGGACCCTTCAAACAGATTACATTCTAAAGGTCATTCTCTTTTCGCTGTGATTGAATCTTCTTTTCTTATAACTTGTACGTTTAGAAAATGCCTCACTCATTTTCTATGACTTGTCAGATCCTGGGACTTGATATTTGTGCTGATAATATAGTAGGAGATGCCCTGAGGAGAGGTATCTCTGGTGGAGAGAAGAAGCGATTGACTACAGGTAATGTAGATTAATAGAAAGGAGATAGTTGTGATGAAATTAGCAATTTGATTGAAAGGAAAATTTTGCAGCGGAGATGATTGTGGGTCCAACAAAGGCCTTATTCATGGATGAAATAACAAATGGGCTAGATAGTTCCACGGCATTTCAAACCATTGCTTGTCTTCAACATCTAGCACATATCACTGATGCTACAGTACTGGTTTCGCTTCTTCAATCTGCACCAGAAACCTTTGATCTCTTCGATGATCTTATTTTGATGTCCGAAGGAAAGATCTTTTATCATGGTCCTCGTGACCAGGTCTTACAATTTTTTGAGGAATGTGGGTTCAGATGTCCTCAGAGGAAAGGTGTCGCTGATTTCCTTCAAGAGGTAAGTAACTAAATCATACCTCACGTTTCATGAATCGTAAGTATCTTTCTTGTGAAATACTGAAAGATTCATAAATCTTAATGTTTAGGTTATTTCCAGAAAAGACCAAGCTCAATACTGGCACCGTAATGAGTTACCTTACAGTTATGTTTCAGTCGACATGTTCTCCAGAAAGTTCAAGGCGTCTCCTATAGGGAAGAAGTTGGAAGCGAAGCTCTCACAGCCATTTGATAAAACTAAAAGTCATAAAGAAGCTCTTTCCTTCAGTTTCAATTCACTCTCTAAATGGGAAATCTTCAAAGTTTGTGCTTCCAGGGAGTTTCTCCTCATGAAAAGGAATTATTTTATCTATGTATTTAAAACAAGTCAGGTTTGTTTTGCTGAATCTTTTGCTTCTCTTAATTACTATATTTGAAACATTATGTAAATATATTGATGTATCTTGTCCCATTGTACAGCTGATTGTCATTGCTTTCGTTGCAATGACTGTGTTCTTGAGGACTCGAATGGATGTTGATGTTCTTCACGCGAATTTCTACTTGGGTGCTCTGTTTTATGCTCTTATCATACTTCTTGTTGATGGGTTTCCTGAGATGTCCATGTCTCTTCAAAGGCTCGATGTTTTCTATAAACAAAGGGACTTGCGTTTTTACCCAGCTTGGGCTTATGCAATTCCAGCCACTGTTCTCAAGCTTCCTCTTTCATTTGTGGAATCTCTAGTATGGACAGTGCTCACTTACTATGTTATTGGGTACAGCCCTGAGGTCCAGAGGTGAGTTTCATGAAACCCTTACATATCAAATGATGCATAAGTATTATGAGATAATGGCATGGCTTTTAGACATTCATTTTAACTTATACATAACATTTTCACTTTCCTTTGTTGTGGTATTTGTTGCTCTTAAAAGATTAATCCTTGGGTGCTGCTTTCAGGTTCTTCCGCCATTTCATTCTGCTTTTTGCTGTGCACTTAACATCACTATCCATGTTTCGTTTTTTGGCCTCTATCTTCCGTAGTATGCCTTCTTCCATGGCAGCTGGGAGTTATGCTATGTTAGGAGTTTCATTATTTTCAGGCTTCATAATCTCTAAAAGTAAGCTTTATACATGGATATACATAAGCTTCTGCTTTGTGGTTTTAATATAATCAATTAAAGAGAGGAACTAAGTTATGGGGATGATTGATGCAGCTTCTATGCCAGCTTGGTTGAAGTGGGGTTTTTGGGTGTCTCCCTTGTCATATGGAGAAATAGGCCTAAGCTTGAACGAATTCCTTGCCCCACGGTGGCAGAAGGTAAGTCTTCCATAAGCATAGATTACATATCATGTATCTACAAAACCTGAACTCTTGTGATTTTCCCTTTTTTTCTACAGATGCTTTCCACAAATACCACAATAGGACGAACAACACTTGAAAGCCGTGGACTAAACTTTGATGGGCATCTTTATTGGATCTCATTGGGTGCCTTATTTGGATTTACATTAGTTTTCAATGCTGGTTATGTTGTAGCTTTAAGTTTCCTCAAATGTAAGTTTTCCTCTATCACTTACTACCACCTTATCAGCTCAACAGTAGTACACTCACTGATACATCTGAATTCTTCACATCTGTTATGAATTTAGCCTCTGGGTCATCTCGTGGTATTATCTCAAGTAAAAAGCTCGCTGAAATAGAAGCAAGTAAGGAATGCAGCAACAACAATGACGTGCAAGTTATGCCTGAGAATTCTCCTTCTAAAGCTGAAATCGAACATAAAGAAGGCTAGATCTTTTTGCTGAGTTTTTTTTTTTTTAACGGCACCTTTTACTCTGCACTAAAATGCTTGTCTTGGTTCAATTAAACAGGCAAGATGGCGATAGCTTTTACTCCATTAACTGTGGTGTTTCAAGATCTGCAATATTATGTGGATACACCTTTGGTAATCATATACATAATAAGCTTTATTGTAATTAAAGGGTTCAACAACTCAAATATTCAAGTCAAATGACACTAGCTTCCTTTCCTTCTTCATTGGCCCTGTATTCCAGGAAATGAGAGAGAATGGATATCCTCATAAAAAGCTCCAACTACTTTGTGACATTACAGGTTCATTAAGGCCTGGTGTTTTGACAGCCTTGATGGGTGTCAGCGGAGCAGGAAAAACCACTCTTCTAGATGTTTTGGCAGGAAGAAAAACCACAGGCTATATTGAAGGAGAAATCAAGATTGGTGGTTATCCTAAGGTCCAAGAGACTTTTGCTAGGGTTTCTGGCTACTGTGAACAAACTGACATACATTCTCCATTAATCACAGTAGAAGAGTCAGTCATATTTTCTGCTTGGCTGCGTTTGGATGCTCAGATTGATTCAAAAGTAAAAGCTGTAAGAAATTAAACCATCTCAAAATGTGAAATTAATCAAATTAATGCTTAATTTTGGAATATCAATAGCCACTGCGATGCAGGAATTTGTGAGCCAAGTTCTAGAGACCATTGAGCTTGATGGAATTAAGGATTCCTTAGTGGGAATACCTGGTGTTAATGGCCTATCACTCGAGCAGCGAAAGCGGCTTACAATAGCAGTGGAGCTTGTTGCCAACCCCTCTATCATCTTCTTGGATGAGCCCACCACCGGTTTAGACGCAAGAGCTGCTGCAATAGTCATGAGAGCAATCAAGAATATAGCTTACACAGGAAGGACAATTGTTTGCACCATACACCAACCTAGTATTGACATTTTTGAATCATTTGACGAGGTAATATCACCTGTCCTACGAATCATAGCAAATGTTGAGGTTATTTGTTACACAATAAAACACATAACTGTTGCTCTAATTGCAGTTGATACTTTTGAAAACTGGTGGCCGCATGATCTATGCTGGAACACTGGGACAGCAATCAAGAAGGGTGATAGAATACTTTGAGGTCAGTTTTGCCTACTTACATTTTCAGTGTAGGTTAAACAAGAATTTTATGGTTGGGATTGTCCCCTAATATAATTCTCTTATGTCAGGCTATTCCTCAGGTTCCAAAGGTGAGAGACAACTACAATCCTGCAACCTGGATGTTAGAGATTACTTCCTTGTCATCGGAAGCTGAAATGGGAGTAGACTTTGCCCAGTTGTACAAGGAATCTAACTTATATGAGTGAGTTCTAGATATTTTTTTTTTCTTATTGATGATGATCTGTACAAGAAAAATTTGAAACCAATAGACATAGATTTTTTAATGTTTATATATCTTTTGATTGATTTTGGATAGGAGCAATAAGGAGTTAGCAAGGCAATTGAGTTCTCCACCAGCTGATTCAGAAGACCTCAGTTTTCCAACCCAGTTCTCACAAAGTGGTTGGGTTCAGTTTAAATCTTGCCTTTGGAAACAACATTTATCTTATTGGAGGAATCCCTCTTACAACCTTTTGCGCTTACTGTTTACATTTGTATCATCTCTGCTCTTAGGAGTATTGTTTTGGAACAAAGGCCAGAAAATGTAAGCTACAAGTTGGTTTACTTCTGCTTAAATTTCCAGGGACTATGATTTTTATTTGATGTTTTATATTTTTCAGAGATAACCAACAAGATTTATTCAACATATTTGGTTCTATGTACGCTGCTTCGATCTTTTTGGGCATAAGTAATTGCTCAACGGTGTTACACTATGTCGACAGAGAGCGAACTGTCATGTACAGGGAAAGATTTGCAGGAATGTATTCTTCTTGGGCTTATTCACTTGCTCAGGTAATAATAATGTGCACTAATCATTTTCCAACTTCATTACAAAGTATTTCTCTAATCTTAGTTCTCTTACTAACTAGGCTTCATCTTTTATGTTGTAGCTGGGTGTTGAAGTTCCTTACCTGTTTATACAAGCAGTTTTATATGTGGTTATCACATATCCAATGATTGGATATTATGGTTCAGCTTACAAGGTTTTCTGGTTTTTCTATACCATGTTCTGTACATTTTTGTACTACAATTACATGGGAATGATGCTTGTCTCCCTCACACCAACCTTCATGTTGGCTGCTATTATAACCTCTGCCTTTTACACCACATTTAATCTCTTTGCTGGTTTTCTAATCCCTAAACACGTGAGTCAGTACCCTTCACAAAGAACACCTCCTAAATCTTATCCTTATTGTTCTTATTTGATATAGTTACGTCATTAAACCCACTTGTGTTATGTTGCAGCATATTCCAAAATGGTGGATCTGGTTATATTATATTACTCCTACGTCGTGGTCGACAAATGCCTTTCTTTCTTCACAATATGGAGACATAGACAAGAAGATATTGGTTTTCGAAGAAATCAAAACAGTTGCTGCCTTCTTAGAAGATTACTTTGGTTTTCACCACGATCAGTTAGTTCTTGTAGCATTTGTACTCATAGCCTTTCCATTTCTTTTTGCTTTCATATTTTCATATTGTATAAGACAGTTAAACTTCCAGCGAAGGTAAAATTACCCCTGCTGGTTTATTTAATACGTTTTCACTTGAATGTTGTATACATCAAGTCTATGAGCCAAGCATTTGTAAACCCATTTGAAAGCTATGATTTTGTACTTGTTAATGTTCTCCCTTCAACCCAACATCTTTATATAAACTAATCCAACGAAAGTTAACTTGCAAACTTGTTCCCCCCACCTCCAATATTCACATAAACTAATTCAACAATAGTTAACTTACAAGTTACAACCAAAATTCCATCTCCTTTAAGTTTAACGCATAAAGCTTAATTGTATACCAAGGATATACCAATTTTGTTTTCATTTTTTTGTTTTTGGGTTCAAAAATTAAAATAAAAAATTGAAACTTGGGAGTTGGGAGAAGTGGTTAAGCACTTGGAACGCCCATTAAGTGGCAACCAAAAAGTGGATCATGTACCAACAGGATCATTCCTCCATCGCGTCCTTAAATAAAACCAAGCCATTCTCCAATGAACCAAAAGAAATCCCTTAATTAATCAATCACATTTTACGAGTGATACTGATAGCAACGAATTGAGCAAATCCAAATCCATAACTCAGATCACAAATTACAGTCCAAATTTTCAAATACAAACATAAGTATTAGATATGCATTCAAATCAAACAAAATCCTAAAATTATGGCTAATAGTCTCCTAAAGTGGGATACGTTAGATGGTATAGTGATTATCATCAGCATACCTCCCATAGTTAATCACAGGGTTATGAATCTGTGCATCAAATTACTTGACCCACCATTTGGAGACACTGTTGCACGCATTGGCAGCGTCAGTGATCTGTAAAACCGCATACTACATACACGGGTTGAACAAGGCCAGATGAGGCGGTGCTGGAAAGTGATTCCCAAGATTTTTTGTTTCACAAAGTAATTCCCAAACCCCAACCTCTCTTTCCTGCCCTTATTTTTCTTGCTCCTTCACAAGTAATACGTAACAAACAGGGGACATGTAGAGAAAGGAAAAGAACCCCCAAAACGAACTTGGTTACATAAACCATAAAACAGCCATATCGTGATAAATTATCACTAAAAGACAACCTCATTATTCTTGGGGCTTGTCCCACTTGAGAGGCTTGACCACCTCCCAAGTGAAGTCAGGGTCCTCTCTTCCAAAGTGGCCATAAGCAGCAGTTTTCAAGAACCTGCCATTTCCACCCCTCTTGAGATCCAAATTGATGGACATCATTCCAGGCCTGAAATCAAAGTTCTCCTTCACAACCCTCAGAATCTCTTTGTCTGGCATCTTCCCAGTCCCATAAGTATCAACAAACACTGACAAGGGATCAGGAACACCAATGGCATATGAGATTTGCACAATACATCTTCTAGCAAGCCCATTCGCCACAATACTCTTGGCAGCCTGCCTAGCAATATAGGCTCCACTCCTGTCCACCTTAGTGGGATCTTTCCCAGAAAAAGCACCACCACCATGTGCACCCCAACCACCATAAGTATCAACTATAATCTTCCTCCCAGTAAGACCAGCATCCCCATGAGGGCCCCCAATCACAAAACGCCCAGAAGGATTTAGATGGAAGATGGTCTTCTCATCCAGGTACTTCTCAGGAATCACAGGCTTAATCACATGCTCTTCCAAATCAGCAGCAATTTCATCATTAGTAACAGTTTCATCATGCTGTGTGGAAATTAAAACAGTGTGGACACGAACTGGAACCATAGCACCACGGTCATTGTAATATTCCACAGTGACTTGGGTTTTTCCATCTGGTCTCAGCCAAGGGCATGTCCCATTCTTGCGAACTTCTGTTAGGCGAGCACCCAGCTGGGTCGCGAGGACATGGCTGAGAGGCATTAGCTCAGGTGTTTCATCAGTGGCGTAGCCAAACATGTGACCTTGATCACCAGCACCTATGTCTTCAGGTCGCTTTGTGAGGTGGCCATGGACTCCCTGTGCAATATCAGGGCTTTGTTGCTCAATGCAGACTAGGACCTTGCAATTGTCAGCATCAAGGCCTACATCATTGGAGATGAAGCCTATGGATCGACATGTTTCACGGACGATTTTCTCATAATCTATATTGCCTTTTGTGGTGATTTCTCCAAACACCATGACCATGTTGGTTTTAGTGCAGGTCTCACAAGCCACCTTGCTCTCTGGATCTTGCTCCAAGCAAGCATCAAGCATTGCATCGGAAATCTGATCACACAGCTTGTCTGGATGACCCTCGTTTACTGATTCAGAAGTGAACAAGAAGGTATCCATTGTCTTCTCCGAAGTCCCAAGCTACAAACAAAGAGGCAAAAGAAAAAATTTAGAAACTAAACAAAAATGATGGATTGAACTTTAAGGTGTAGTTTAGATACTTCATCATAAAAAGATAAAGGTATCGTGTTCAAGCTTCGAATAAAGGACACTGAGCAGCTTATATTACAAGCTCACTTGGATAAGCATCAAGAACCCAGGCTTTCTGCAACTAGCATGGAATAAATGTAGCGTAAAAGTAAAATTCCACTCTAAAAAGATTTTAGTGAGACTTTCTTTATCCAAAGTTAAAGTAACGGTGCTACTTACGTTGCTAAAACTCTGTTAATTTTACAAACTCAGCTAATTCCCAATTACCACTAACCCAGGAAATGATGCATAAGATCGATTGTAAAGGTTACCCAGTCTGGTAAATTCACGAACCAGTGGCATTTGCAGGTGTTTACCAAATAACCAAATTTGATGTCGGCGTGAGAGAAGTTGTCGTAATAGACAGGTGGCAGTTGAGGGGGGTTGGTGAGTATCATTTGGCATCATTTTGGGTTAAGGTAGGATGAGGTGTCCTGTGGAAGTTGGATATTGCCATTGGAATCGGATAAGCATGACTTCATAAAATATTGGTAAAAGGAATAGGAATTTAGTAAACGAGTCGTTCATTTGATTCCAGAAGGATAGCATTATAGATTTGATTCTGAAAGTGCCCATAATCTCTATTATTTGTGTATATTTATTATTTAAAAGGGAGAATAAGGTTCTAAATTGTTGGTTTAATCTAAACGAAAATAAATTTTGGTAAGTGTTTGGCGTCAACGGTGTGTTCCACGACATAGATGGGTAAAAACTCCCCCACGTTATTTATTTGAGTTTATATATAAAATTATTTAAGATATTTTTTTTATGATTTAATATAAATTAAATAGATGTTATGCAATTGAATCTTAACTTAAAAAGTATTTGCTTATTTTAAGAATTAAATAAATCCGATATGAAAGAATGTAAATTGGAGTTTTCATCGATTGCTTAACAGTTTTAACAAAAAGAATAAATTTAATATAATAAAATATTGCGGTGAGCGTGGATCGAACACGCGACCTTCAGATCTTCAGTCTGACGCTCTCCCAACTGAGCTATCCCCGCAACTTGCAAGCTGTTTCAACTATAAAGTATTACTTTAATATATTGACAGGGGGACAAATCAGCGTTCATCAGAGTTAAAGTACATAATTACATGTCCCCAACTTATTAATTATAGCCAAACGAAGAGACGTAGATGAGGATTTTTTTTTTTTTTTTATTTTAGACAAAACTTTATATTTTTTGTTTCGGAATTTTTTTTAAATGGAGAAACTATTTATTTTAAAATTTTAAGGCTTTGAGAAATCATCAAAAATACTTTTAGGTTAAGAGGCAGCAGAATTAATTTTTTAATTTTAGATAAAAAATTAAATTTATGCTTCTACCTAAAAGTAAAAAGTAAAAATTAAATATTTTATAAGAGAAATATCCTTATTAGAAATTTTCTAGTTATTATAATACATTTAATTTTTTTCTAAAACTTTTCACAAGCACAAATTTATTATCTATGAATTATAAGAAAAACACATGGAGCAAAAGAGTTTTTAAATTGCCTGATCCATTTCATCGATCAATTTTTTCAATTTTACATTGCTTTTGACTGGTTTCTTTAGTCATTGATCATTTTTTTTACCAAATTTGATTTTAATGGTTAAGCAAATTAGTATCATGGCTAGTTTATTGATTTTGAACTGATTTTTAAATCAATATTTATGTTATTTCCTAATTCCTAATGTAATATATTACTGGCTAGCTTGCGACGCAGTGGTTCCTTGGTTTGCTTGAATCCACTGTGACATAGGTTCGACAGCTAGTATTAGGTAATTTGCTGTGGAAGTATCGTGGTGCTGGATGATGTTGCATGTTCCTTAATAAATACTCTAAACCAAACCTATTGTGAAATATTGTTAGACAATTTCATATGATAGAGAAAATAATGCAGGGTTAAGACTCCAGATTTTTTTGCTTTACAAACTACGAAGTAACGCCGAAGCATGTGGTGTGCATAGCAACATACGTAAAGTATTATTCATATAATGTCCCTTATCAACAAGGTCCCGTAGCTCAGTTGGTTAGAGCGTTGGTCTTATGAGCCGAAGGTCGCGGGTTCGAGCCCCGCCGGGACCAAGTATTTTGTTTATGAACATTTGGACTTCTTTAGAGATCAGCATTATTGTCATTGTTATATTAGGCTGGACTAAATATTTTACTGAATGTGGGCCTTAATGGACTTTTGGGCTTTTCCTTTTATACAATTGGAGCTTTGCATGAGCATTATCGTGAATGTCCTTTCCCTTAAACAGATGGATCTTGAAGTTACCTGTTACCCGGATCTCCACTTCGAAGACGGTTTCATTTATAGGTGGGAACCCCAATATTCGAAAAGAATAGGGAAGTGTGTGTGAACTTGCGATCAGAGAACAAATTTCGACGAATTGTTAGCTATAGTGTGATGACATTTTGCATGTGGACAGTGGATACCCATAAAATAATGAATTCCTACAACAATTGGTACGGTTTTGTTTCCTTTATAATTCAGGGATCACAATCAAGATGGATTAATAGGTAAACTAACTCCATCAACCAAAAAAGAAAAAAAAATTTAATTTATTGGAATCTCTATAATTTCTTTCTCGATCTCTGTATCTGCCTGATATTGAATATTAGTGTAATTCTCTCTTTTTCATTGGATTGAGGGTGTCAAGACTCTTTATAATTTTCTTTTGAATCTCTCTATTTTTTTTGGGTGTTAATATAATTTTTTGTCGATTAAAATATACAAATTTTTTATAAATTTTGGATTGTTGCAATAAACTCTCTTAAATTTTAAAACTAGATAAAGAATATTTTTAAACTTTCAAATTCTTATACATAACAACATTAATTAATTTTTTTATTCATATGTTAACCATTAACTATCAATTTATTAGAGTTGACTCTATTTAAGATAATTTGATGACATCAACTAAAAGCATTTAAATCTTTTAATATTTTTTAAAAACCCACCCATAACCCCACTCAATAGCATGACCCAATAACTTGAGACCCAACTTTCTTATGACCTAAAACTCAATTGCCAAACAAACACCCATAGTGCCCTAAATTGAGAGAATCCAATAGAATTCATAGAAGACAAATAAGACGTTTATCTGATAGGAGGTTTTCACGTTGCCACCATCGCATTTCTCATTGTTTAAAGAGAGGGCTTTACTATGTACTGCAACAGAGAGACCATTGCCACCTTAAACTGCGGCTGAAAGTGATTGCTATATTGTATTATTTAGTGATTACTCAATTAATGAAATCTTTTGCTTTTGTGTTTGGAGAGAGAATATTTTAATATAAATTTTTAGTCTGATCTTATCAATTCTTCTTTAATATTATATTAAATTTTACAAAAACTTTATTAGATAGGTGTCTGTTAAAAAATTAAAATTTTAAAATAATTTAATAATTACCTAATTTTTAATATACATTTAATCTACTGCTTTTGAAAATTTACCAAAGAGTTATGATTTTAAAAGAAAATTAATTCATCTCCTCTTACTTAATTTATTATTTGGCTAACATGTTTTGAAGTCGAAAACTTGGAAAGAATCAATTGTGCTTTCCTCTGTATAGTAGAATACCATACTTTGTCGGATTGAGGCTAACAAAAGTTTACTCAATCTATATGTTTCTTTTTAGACACAAGGCACATAAAAACTGAAGTCATCGAAAACTATTATGAATAGAAAAATAAAGACTTGAACTTCACATTATCCAAATTTGTGATTTTTCTTATCACAGTTCTTACTCCGGTAAAGTAATAACTAGAAGACCATCATCTATTGCTCAACGCTCAATTGTAAGGGAATGTCCATAGCACTGAGGATTATGTCAAATCAAAATGGCATACTTAATGATGAGTATGCAATTAATGTGATAAGGATATCAAAGAAAAAATCCAGAGTTTCCAATTCCCCAAATTCTTCAACACCACTAAACATAGTACCTAAGATAAACAACCATCACACATTTTCATATCATAACTACACAGTGCCTAAAAACTGAAGCCAAGTAACTTTTGGAATCCTTAGAATGACAAACACCGAGAATCGTTTCAAGTTCTTTAATAAAAGCATAATGTATGGTATTAAATTTTAAAATTATATATTTGTAATCTATACTTTTTTAATTAATTATAATTAATTATATTTATTTACCTTATTTTTGTATCATGTTATACGAATTGTCTAATATAATTTAAATTTTAAATTTATTTAAATTTATGTTTTCTGTTACTATAAACTATTCAAAGATATTTCTTATACTCATATTTTTGTACCCTCTTTTTCTGGGGTTAAAGAACAAGCAAATAACTTGTTTCGAAACAACTTCTGAATGCTTAAACTTTTACACCCATGTTGCCAAATTTGTTAAGTCCTTGTTCCTGTCATTAGATTGGAGTTTTGATGATGAATATGAATATATGCTGAACAAACAGATAGCAACCAGCAAGCAAATAATCTTCCACAAGAAAGACACAATGCTCTCAACAACTCAACACAAGCAGAAACCAAACTCAATAAAGAGAAGCAACATCAGTCATGCACACATAAGTCTGATAGAATCATGCATTCAAAGGATATCAGTTCTAAAAGGGTCCGGGAAGAAGAATACCGGCAACTTGCAAGTTGCAACTATTGCTAATTTGATTGAGCTAGAAACCACCGACTAAAATGCAGGATTCAACATGGAGACAATGAAACTAAAATAGCTATAAGAATTTTTGCAATCTAGGTGCTCTCTGTGATCATATCAGAACTCAATAAGCAAAGGCTAGAACTAGAAAACCAGAACACCACAAATACATACTCCTTCAACACTAAAACCAGGGACAAGATTATATGAAGCCTCAGGCATGAACGCACTATATCTTTCAAAATTCTAGAAGAAACAAAACTTCATGCAGAGCATAATCAATTAACCCATCAAGTATAAAAATCAGATTAAAAAAGATGATCCTTACTACGAATAAGCTTCAAAGGAAGTTCGTCACTTCTTTCATCACTCTAACTCAGGTCCAAGCTAGGTAAGACATCCTTTTGTACTAAACCCTTTATCAAAGACCTCTCAAAAGCATCAAATTCAGGCCAAGAAACACAGAAACCCTTTTGATGTTTAAAGACACCATTATGCCTCCTGGGCCCATCAGAATTCTAGGCTCCGGAGCAGGCTCCGTGGCTTGTCTCTTTCTTGAATTGTACCCCGAAGTGGTGGTCTCTATAGGTGGGAGCTTGACCCCTCTGTGATTGAAGTGGGTAGAAATTACTTCATCCTTGCCAAACTCGAAAGGGAGTACCTACACAGGCTCTTCATCTACATTAGAAATGCCTTGAAAGCTAGCTTGAATGATGGGTTCGTTGAGATTCTGGTTGATTTGTTCGCTAAAGGAAGCTTGATACCAGAGCTTCAGGATCTTGCCACGTAGGAGATGCTCAACAAGTGCTCGAGGAAAGGTGGCAGAATAATGGTGAACAATAAAGGTAGCTGCATAGAGGCAGAGAGTAGACAAAGAGATGGGAAGGTTGTGATCGAGGAAAGCTTGAAGGCAATGCATACGGTGTCTCTTCGAAATCTGCTGTTAAAATGCAACGTCAACCTAGGTAAGTGGTGGGTTATTGAATCGGGTTTTCGGGTTAAGGGCAATCAAGTCATGATTGGGTTAATGGATAATGCATAGACGAGTTGTTTAATAAATAAAATGATCAAAATGTCCCTTCTTTCGGCTCAACTAATTATCTTATTTGGTGTCGACGTTACTGATGTGAAGTTCGACTGTCAAAAATTGAATGAAAAAATTAACTAATGATATTAACTGTAACAATTTAAAAGTTTATTATGAGTTTTTAAAGTTGATGAGTTATGTGCAATCATTTTATAATTTAAAAAAGTTTTGTATAATTTAATTTTTTTATATATTTATATTATAATATTTTTAGAATTGTCTCATTATTAATATCATAAAATATACATTATATAATATAAAATTTAAAATAATATATGAAATGTGAAAAAAGACAAAAAAAAATAATAATAATGAGATGTTAAAAGATAATAGTAAAAAATAAAATAATTTTTATTATTTAATTTATTATTTTAAAATTAATTAATATTATTTTTAATATATTTTAGAAATAAAAAAGATATGTACTTTTGTATATTAAGCGTATAATATTTTTTTATGGGATATTTTTGCCTGCATTTAAAGAAAAAATAATTCTTGCCAAAATAAAAAATAAAAAATGTCATTAATCATTTTTAATATTATTATTAAATTTTTAATTTAAATTTTAAATTTTTATGAATTTACGTTTACACATAAGTAAAATTAATAAATTTATTGTCAGATTCAAAAATATGTAAATTCATAGTAAATTTATGAAAAATATTTTTTGAATCCTATTAATTTCTAATGAAACTTACTAAAAAAAGTTTTTTTCTGTTAAAAGATTCATTAAAAATAAAAATATTTAAATAAAAATAATTAAATTTATATTTAATATTTATGTATCAATTATATTTAAATTTTTATTATATTAAATTTTATTTTATTTATATTATGATATAAATAATAAATTTAAATAAATTCATATGAATCGAATTTATATATCGCTTTTACTTTCTTATTCACAAATTTAGTTAAAGTTTTGAATTTCACATATTTAATTTTTAAAAATTGAATGGTATATTGAGAAAAATAAAGAAAAATGTTTTTTTTTAAGAAAAAAACAAAGCCTGAGAAAGTACAGGGTCAGTGGACTCGAGGGGGCGCAAAGAGAAAGAAGCGTGTCAAAATTGTATCACCCAACAAACGCAGTCGCACTGGCACTCAAGGATTCAGACACGGCGTCTACGTTTCGCGCTACATCGCCGATCCCGATATCACTCGGCCCATCGGAACTCGGTCAGTGTCCCTCTCTCTATCTCTCGCTGTTCTTACGATCCGATTTCAACTGCTGCTTGTTGATCCTACCTCTGCTCCAAACAATTTCGAATTCATCATTCTCAAATCCAATTCATATGCAAAGGCTTCTGTTTTGATTTTAGCTGTGTGATAAATCTAGCAATTTTGTGGAATATGAATCGTTCCCCTCCCCCAACTTCTTTTCCTCGATCTAAGTTGATTTACTTTTCCTCAGTTGTCGTTAATTTTAATTTTACCATTCTCAATGATATTCTATGTATTATCCCAGAAGTCGTATAGAAATTCCAACAGTAGTTGGCAATGGAAAAGTGAGCCAGAGCCTATGGGCTTGCGTTTTTATGGTTTTGCTGTCCTTGGATTTGTTCTCATGCTCTGAGATGTGTAAATCTTACTTTGAACTGTCTTGTAACTTGTGAGGAAACTTTTTTCCCTCTTCTCTATGTAAGTCATTGTATATACTTCTGGCAGTTTTGGCATGGAACAAAGGCTATAAATAAGACAAGTGACTGTTCTGTAATCCATGGGGACCGAAAATCCTGGACGTCCAAGTTTCCCTGCAAGACCGGCCACCACACCTTTTGCTGCTCCACAGACCATGACTCCTTTTTCATCAACTGGTCCCGTGGTTGGATCAGAGGCGCCTCCTTTCCGACCTGCTCCTCCTGCTGCTCCCCAGACCTCAGTACCATTTTCATCATCTGGACCTTCAAGTGTACAGTGGGCATCCAGTTTTAGACCTATGCCTCCTGGCAGGTTTAATGATCCATCTGTGCCTCCGCCTCCAACATACAATGTCCCACCTGTTGGTGGCCCTTTCCAGCGTTTTCCAATGCCACAGTTTACATCTACTGTTCAAGCACCTCCACATGTTCCACCAATGGGGCAACCATCAATTCAACTTTCTGCAAATCAAGCACCATCTTTGCCAGCATCCCTTCAACCTCAGACACCTTTTGTTCCAATGGGATCTCCCCCACAAAGTGCCACTCCTGCACCTTTGAATGCAAATGTTCCTCCTCTGTCAGATTCATCATTTCCAGGATCTAGGCCTAATTTTCAGCCATCGTTTCCTGGATATGCCCGTAAGCAGGCTGGTGCAGAAATGCAAGGTCCACCTGTGCATTCATCTTTTTCCACGAATCAAGGAAATTATGCACCTGCTCCACCTGTTCTATCTCATCAAGGAAGCTATGTCCCACCGCCTCCAGTGGCTGCTTCGTCAGGCATGCAGCAAATACAACAGCCAGGATATGTGCCTTCTATCAGTGCCATACAGGGCCTGACAGAGGACTTCAGTTCACTCTCTATTCAAACTCGTTCTGGAACAATGGATCAAGTAGTTGATGCTAAAGAACTGCCAAGGCCACTGGATGGTGATGTGGAGCCCAGGTCTCTGGCTGAGACTTATCCCATGAACTGCAATCCCAGATATCTACGACTTACAACAAGTGCAATTCCAAGCTCCCAGTCCTTAGCTTCAAGATGGCATCTACCTCTTGGAGCAGTTGTATGTCCACTTGCAGAAGCTCCTGATGAGGTCAGTGTTTCTTTACCCAATTTAAGAAGCTGTGACACATACTGTCCTTTTTGCCTACCTCATTTTCTACTTTGTTCTCAGGAAGGGGTGCCTATAATCAATTTTGCTTCAACTACTGTTATACGTTGTAGGAGATGTCGCACATATGTGAATCCATATGTGACATTCACCGATGCTGGAAGAAAATTCCGGTGCAATGTTTGTGCTTTGCTTAATGATGGTAATTGCAGCTTCTTTAGCCTCTTCTGCTAAATTTATTCTAAAAGAAAAAGGTTTAAGGAATCAAACTTCTGTTGAAAGTGACCAAAAAATTTCAGACAAAAATGTTTCTGAAATAACATATGCTTAGAAGCTTAAGAAGTTCAGAGTGGTGTCTTCCAGGTTCTGGTAGTGCACTAACTTTTTGCATTGTTCTAAAACTTAACTGGATGCCTCCAAAAGGACACTTGATAAAGACATTGTATATACTTAGCTTGTTACCTCTAAAAGGTAGATCATGGTGTGATGGTGGTTAAAGTTGCTCTCCGGCTTAGCTAACTCTGTACAGTTGTGTCTGTCATGCTGTATGCTTATTGTATCATAATAAACAGACTGTAACTCCGCTATGTGAAACCAGACTGGTAACTTGCATGTATAATTTAGGAATTAAAACATATAATGAAAGTTACTTGTTTACGTCTAATTTGTCTAGGGTATTATACTTTGTTGAAATATATAGTTTCACAGTGCTAATATTTTGAATCTTATGTCCAGTTCCTAGTGAATATTTTGCCCAATTAGATGCCACTGGCAGAAGAGTTGATTTGGATCAAAGGCCTGAGCTTACAAAGGGTACTGTGGAATTTGTTGCCCCTGCTGAATATATGGTGCGACCTCCTATGCCCCCAGTATATTTCTTCCTCATTGATGTTTCCATATCTGCAGTTAGAAGTGGAATGATTGAGGTAAGCATTTTAACATCTCTAGCTCCTGTTAGATTTTGCTGTAATTCATTCTTTTGGGTGGAAATTGTTTACTTCATATCAAATTTTTTAGCTTATGTGTGATTGCTAAAGCTTGGAGAAAGTTTATAGGTTGTACTACATTCTAAGCTAGTTCTTAGCTGGTGGTAGAGTTTTTAGTCTGATTAAGAAAATGTGCAGTAACATGGAATGTGGCTTATCTGGAATATCATGGAGCTGTAATTGTTGTGTGAATTAGTGAGTCAGAAAGCCTGCCAGATACATGGACTGATAAATTTTGTTCTTCACTTATCCTAAAGAAGTTAGAGGGCTGTTGTTTTAGTGTATGTTGTCTTTGATTATTTTTATTTATATAAACAAGTTAAGCCTACCAGAAAGAAACTGGCAAAGGCACTTTTTGTTTTCACTAACTTTAAACAGTATATTTTAGATGGTCCTCAGGGATCAGTTTTTCCTCCGTCTTTTGAGTAATTTAGTTGTATTCTAGAGCTCGTGAAAAATTGGTGGAGCTTATATTTTGTAAGTATCAGTTTCTGCATGTTTGTCTTTGCATGTCATGCTTTATATATTCTATTAATGATTATAATGCAGGTTGTGGCCCAAACAATCAAGTCAAGTTTAGATGAGTTGCCTGGCTTTCCACGAACACAAATAGGTTTTGCAACATTTGACAGCACAATTCATTTTTATAATATGAAGGTTTGCAATACTATTAGTGCTGTTAATATATCTGCATTTCTCTCTTCTTCAGCATGAACTTATGCTAAGTCTACTGTGTCATGCTTGTCCAGTCGTCCTTGACTCAACCACAGATGTTGGTAGTCTCAGATCTGGATGACATATTTGTTCCACTACCAGACGATCTTCTTGTTAATTTATCTGAATCACGAAGTGTCGTGGAAACCTTCCTAGATAGTTTGCCATCCATGTTCCGGGACAATGTGAATGTGGAATCAGCTTTTGGTCCAGCTCTTAAGGCTGCATTTATGGTTATGGTATGGTAGTTCCATTTTCACCTACATTGGAGGCGTTTGGTTTTCTTATATCTCTCATTTCCTAATGTTTTGTATTCCATGGTATAAACTATGATGGTATTTAACATTATCATGTTTGATATGACAACTTAAAGTTATCAAAGAAATGATACAATTGGTGTTTTTAAAAATTAAAGTTACCCAAGGGAATTAGTATAGTTGGTAAGATGGGATGACATCTCTATTAACTTGGTTTGAATTCCTTTAAAGAGCACTTTGGGATTAAAATCCTAAATGTGCCATGGCAATGTGGGGAATTTTATCCTTAAAATCACTTGGGGAGGGAATTTAGCTTCAGGTTAACTCTAATGACATCCTTGATCGTAATGCCAAAAAAAAAAAGGAAGTAAAGTTAAAAATTTAGAAATGTGAGATCCTGTAGTTTTTCGGTGGTACTGGTATGGAATATAATATGAATGTGGATCAACAACGTGAACAGGTATGGAATGTAACCCAAATTGTGACATCCTATGCCTCTAGGCATTTTGGATGGCAGTAAGTTAAAAATGATGGTGTACCGAATGGCTCATTTGAATTTTGTTGTCAATACTTAATATGCTGATGATGTTCTTTGTAGTTTATTCTTTTATGCCAAATACATGCCGCACAAAAATGTTGCTATTTATTGAAACAAAGTTCTATATAACTCAAGAGTCAAGATTAGTTTCCAAGACTAAGAATGAAAGGATTAATGATGTTGAGTGTTGGGAAGGTAGGCCTTCTACAATATGTTGAAGTATTATTGAGTCATGCTTTAGAATTTTGTAAGTAATATTCAAAAGGATCTGTTACTTAAAAATAAAATCAAATCCATGAGAAAATTCTTGTAGAGATTTGAAAAATTAAGCTGAGCAATTTGACCCTGACATTTCCATATGCATCCTCAAGTATGATGTGTGGAGATGGGCATCATGTGCATAATGCATGGTTGGCCTCTTCAAATAGCACCAGGATACCCTGTATCAATTGTATAACTAGAGGTTTGATTCTTTTGAATTCCTTGAGTGCTGTTGAATGGATTGAGCTGGGAGCAGCTAGGAGTGGGGTATCCCAGTGTCTCTCCTTATTATCCATTTTGTATCACTTTTTTATGTCCTTCACTTGCCTCTCTTTATTCAGAATCAACTTGGAGGGAAATTGTTAATTTTTCAAAATACACTGCCATCGCTTGGTGTTGGACGTTTGAAATTACGAGGAGATGATGTTCGCATTTATGGCACTGATAAAGAACACATGCTAAGGTTGCCAGAAGATCCATTTTACAAGCAAATGGCTGCTGAGTTTTCTAAATACCAGATCAGTGTGAACGTGTATGCATTCAGTGACAAGTACACTGACATAGCTTCCATAGGTACATTTTTTGTGCTTTTCATCTTACTTCACCACACCCATGAAACTTAAAAAAAAAAAACAAAATGTTAAATATGATGTTGGGGTTAGGAAACTTTCTAGTGATACTGATGTAGAACCAGTAAAAGAGTGAAATAAATGAGGGGAAGGGAGAGTAGAAATATGAAGAGAAAGAGGGAGAAGAGAAGAATAGGGAGAAGGTAGAAATGGAGAGGGAAGTGGGCAAAATCTAAGTATTCTATTTTGAAGTTCAAGACTAACTTACAATAAGTGAGAGGGCTTTATATATAGCCCAAGTCAAAACTCAATAAAAGCATAATAACTACTTCCAACACAACAATAAAAGCAAGGGTCAAATTTCAAGATCTATTATTCCGTAGGCAGTATTAGTTCTTTTCTTTTTCCTAAAACAAGTTTTCCAAGATTTTTCATCATTTCCTCTTGACTAGAGAGAACTATCCTTAGGAGAGGAAAATTGCTTGTAAGACTCTAGAAAGGTAGGGTCAAGGTTGGAAAACTTGTCTTCGATGATCTGAGTAGCATCTAAGTCCGAACAACCTTTCCAGTGAATAAGGTAGCGGTGGAAAGGGTCATGACGAGAGAGGATAATTTGATCATCCAAGATGGCATCAACTGCTTCAACAGAAGGTGGAATAGTCGAAAGAGTGGGCATAGGAATCTAAAGAGGTTAAGTACTTGCAGAACCATCAGAAAGTAATGGAGGAGGCTTTAAAGTGCCTCGGTAAGGGAACAAATCATCAACATTGAAAATTGGACTAATGGCTATATCACGTGGTAACTCAAAAAAGTAAGCATTAGGCTCAAGTTTTCAAGAAATGCAAAAAGGACCAAAAGCACGGGCATGTAACTTTTTAAATGAGTGTTGAGGGTAACGCTAAGGACGAATACAAGCCATGACATAATCACCCACATTAAAACTTTGAAAGTGACGGTGAAGATTACCAGACAATTTATATTGTTCATTACTTAATGCAAGCTTACGTCTACTATCAGCATGTAATTCATGAATGTGATGAGCAAAGGATTCTGCAGATTCAGAAGTACGAGTGGTCAAATGGATGAGCATTAAGTCAATGGGTTGGTGAGGGGTAAAACTATAGATAATCCATTGACCTTATGCCCATCCTTTTGACCACCCTTTTGAATTTGCAGAATCCTTTGCTCATCACATTCATGAATTACATGTTGAGAATAGACATAAACTTGCATTAAGCAATGAACAATATGAATTGTTTGCTAAAGTTCACTCCCACTTTCAAAGTTTTAATGTGGGTGATTATGTCATGGTTCGTATCCGTCGTGAGCATGGTTGTTAAATTCGAGAGTTTAAGTAAACTTGCAAAAAAAAAGTAAATTCAACATTTAAACTCGACTTGTAAACTCGTATGAATTTATTTACATCAATAAGTAATTATTAAAAAAATATATTCCTATCATAATTAATATAAATAAAATAAAATTTCAAATAATAGAAATTTAAATGCAATTAATACATAAATATTGAATATAAATTCATTCAAATCATAGACTTCTATTCATAATTTATACATTTATTAGGAATAGTTATTTATATTTAAGTATATTTTTTTTAACTAAACAATGGACTATTAATGTTTTTTAATTAATTTTTTAATAGAAAGGACTTTAGTTGGTGGACTTTACTAGAAACTAAGAGGACCCAAAAAATATTTTTCACAAGTTCACTGTGTTTACTACGTGTTTACCGAATTTACCATGAGTTTATACATTTTCGAGTTTGACAACGAGTTAACTAGTTTTGTTTATGTGTAAACGTAAACTTGTAAGAGTTTAAGAGTTAAATTGAGAGTTTAACAACAATGGTCCTGAGTATTACCCTCGACACTCATTTAAAATGTTACTTGCCCATGCTTTTGGTCCTTTTCACATTTCTTGAAAACTTGGGCCTAATACTTGCTTGAGTTACCATTTGATGTGGCCATTAGTCAAGTTTTCAATATTGAGGATTTGTTCACTTACCTATTGAGGCACTTTTGAGCCCTCTCCCATTACTTTCTGGTGATTCTGCAGGTACCCAACCTCTTCAGGTTCCCATGTCCACTCTTTCGGCTATTCCACTTTTGTTGAAGAGGTTAATGTCATTTTGGATGATCAAATTATCCTCACTCCTCATGGTCCTCTTCACTGCTACCTTGTTCGCTAGAAAGGTTGTTCGGACTTAGATGCTACTTGGATCATCAAAGATGAATTTTCCCACCATGACCCTATCTTTCTGAAGCCTTACAAGCAATTTTCTTCTCTTGAGGAGAGTTCTCTCCAGTCGGGGGTAAATGATGGAAAACTTACTTTAGGAAAAAGAAGAATTAATACTGCATAGGGAATAATAGATCTTGAAATTTGACCCTTGCTTTTATTATTGTGTTGGAAGTAGTTATTATGCTTTTATTGAGTTTTGACTTGGGCTTCCTATATAAAGTTCTCTCACTTATTGTTAGTCTTGAACTTCAGAATAGGATACTCAAATTTTGCTCTCACTTCCCTCTCCATTTCTTCCTTCTCCCCATTCTTCTCTTTCATATTTCTACTTTCTCTTCCCCTCATTTCTTTCTCTCTTTTACTGGTCTTACATCAGATACATGATGATTCTATGTTGGTGCAGCATTCTCTACACTGCACAGTTAGATCATCACTTCATCGGGACTGTTGAATAAACTTTCCCAATGGACTACCATATATTCCTGCGTTGGTTTGATGTGATTATTGATGTGTCGTGAACTAATAATGTTTTGGATGAGTATACTATACATAAATTGGTTAATTTTTAATTCATTAGAAGATTATGTGATAGTGGCTCTAAAAATTGGATGCATGTTTTTTTCTTCTTCTTCTTATTATTATTATTTTAACTTGATTACCTCAACAGAAGTTGTTAACTAGAAGCACATATGCTTGCAGAAACACATCAATGAAGTTACAAGTGACTAACGAACTATCAACTATCTATTTATCATTTTCTGTTTGTCTAGGAACTCTGGCAAAGTACACTGCCGGTCAAGTGTATTATTATCCAGCTTTTCAATCAATTATTCATGGGGAAAAATTGAGGCATGAGTTAAGGAGAGACCTTACCAGAGAAACTGCCTGGGAAGCTGTATTGCGTATCCGATGTGGAAAAGGTCTGTCCATTCGCTGTGTTTTGAGAGTTCTTACTTGCCTGCTGGATCTTGCAGCATGTAGCTATATATATAATACATACAAAAGCTGACTGTTGTGTTTATACTTTAAGGTGTTCGCTTCACAACTTTTCATGGGAACTTTATGCTAAGGTCCACTGATTTGTTAGCACTTCCAGCTGTAGATTGTGATAAAGCATTTGCCATGCAGTTATCTCTTGAAGAGACATTGCTGACAACACAGACCATGTATTTCCAAGTTGCATTGCTGTATCCTTTATTCGATAATGGTAGAGATTAGTTCTAGTATCATATATAAATTTTGTCCTGGACAGATATTGACTTCTTGGTATAATGACACTGTTTAAAAGGAGATTCTTAGGGATTTCTTCTTATTGAAATATAGCCATCTATATCAATTATTGGGCTCTCTTCTGCCCTTTATAGTTTATACTTTATATTTTGCTTTTAGAGATTTAGACCATATAGTGGTGGTATATATATTAAATGAGATTCAATTTAATTTCCACTGTATTGTTGGTGATTTATTGCTTAAATCTAGGTCTATTCCTGTAACTCTTTTCCAAAAACACTGGCCTTTTGTTTTTTGTCTTCATTTGGTGTTGCACATGGAACAATTACCTTAATACATTTGTTACATCTTATTATGGCTTGTTTTGACTAGTTCTCTTTCACTTGGCTTGCTATTCAGTTGAGTTCAGGCTGGATATTTGGAATGTTATATAGTTTTTATAGAATAGTTGTATCCTTAACAAAAAAATTTAGATATACTGCGTCTTGTGGGGAAAGGCGAATCAGAATACACACTGCTGCAGCTCCAGTAGTTACCGACTTGGGGGAGATGTATCGACTGGCTGATACTGGTGCCATTGTTTCCCTGCTTAGTAGGCTAGGTAGGGTAAATGGAATTGCCATTATAGCAACATCACATGTGATCAGGACCTTAGTTGCTTTTATCTTTTTAACAGTCCCTTCATATTTGCAGTAATTGAGAAAACATTGTCTAATAAACTGGAAGATGCAAGGAATGCTGTACAACTGAGAATTGTCAAAGCCCTCAGAGAATATCGAAATCTCTATGCTGTGCAACATCGCTTGGCCAACAGGATGATATATCCTGAGTTTCTAAAATTCCTACCCTTGTACGGATTAGCACTTAGTAAATCAACCCCTCTACGTGGAGGGTATGTTGATGCTCCACTGGATGAACGGTGTGCAGCAGGATACACAATGATGGCTCTACCAATAAAAGGGCTGTTGAAATTTCTCTATCCAAGCTTGATTCGAATAGATGAATATCTTTTAAAGGTATGCTTGATTCCCTTGAAAACTAACTAATAAAGTTATTGAAGTGGCAAATCCTTGAATTATCTCTGCTGATATTGTTTTCAGGCATCTGCGCAGTCTGATGAATTACAAAAAATTGAGAAAAGGTTACCTTTGACTGGGGAGAGCTTGGATTCTAGAGGCCTTTATGTATATGATGATGGCGTCCGGTTTGTTGTATGGTTTGGTAGAGTTCTTTCACCTGATATAGCTATGAATTTGCTTGGGGCAGATTTGGCTGCGGATTTATCAAAGGTATTATATATTCTTGCTTGGAAAAATAGAGTCATGATAGGATTATTTGAGAAATAGAGAGAGAGAGAAGAAGAAGAAGAATTATCATAGGTTGAGACCTCTTTATGCAGATTTTATTGATTGTTTTTTGCTTTTATGGCCTCGTTCAAATTTACCTAGGGTGTTTTTTGAATCTTAATAAAACAGCTTGTTATATGTTCAGATCTCTCTCTTTATGCTCACACCTATACAGTGCTATGGTGTTATAATTGTTTCAGGGTCAGTCCGTAGTTCAAATATGTTGTATAGTAGTTTATATTCCTTTCTGATGTGTTCCTCCTCTTTGGAAAAAATTGATGTTCTTTTGGTGATTTACCCTTGTTTTATTTTGGGAACAGGTTACTCTTAATGAGCATGATAACGAGATGTCAAGGAAGCTGATTAAGCTACTTGAGAAATTGAGAAATACTGATTGTTCATATTATCAGTTGTGCCACTTTGTGAGGCAAGGCGAACAGCCTAGAGAAGGATTTCTTATTCTGGCAAACCTTGTTGAGGACCAGATGGGCGGTAACAATGGGTATGCTGATTGGATGCTACAGTTGTCCCGACAAGTGCAACAATAATAATTTAAAGGTACTGACTGTAGTCTTTTTAATGAGCACATTTAGGTAGTTATGGTAGGTAATACTGGGACAATTAATGGTTGACGTTTTTAAACTTGTGATTAGGGGTGAGCATAACTCAACTTAGCCATTTGAACTCGACAAAAAAATTGTGTACAGTCGGGTTCGGGTGGGTCAAATAGGTTCGAATGGGTCTAATTTTCAAAAAAAAGTTCGTCTTATCGAATTAGCCAGATTGATCCGACCCAACTCGATTGAACCCTACCACACGATAATAATTAATTTTAAGGGTTTTTTTAATTAGAAAAATATGTATGTCATTATTTTGTACATCTCTACATAATAATTTTTTTTCATGTCTTTTGAGTCATATCACTCTTTATTTTTCCCTTTTCTCAAACTCTAGTAAAAATGCATAGAGAAATTATTATTATTATTTAGTCTTTTATGTTGCTTAAGTTAAGCTATTACAAGTAAATAAAAAAAATTGACTACTTTTTTTTTTAAATTTCAAATATCATGTTTTAACTTTTAAGTCATTTATTTAGAAAAAAATTTTAATTTTAAATATAATGTGATTGGTTGGCATGTGTATTGTGGTTGTTTGTATTCAATTTATGATTTTAAAAAAAGAAAAAAATTTGAAGTCATAACCTGATCAATCCGACTGGAAGCAATATAATCTGTATCATCAGGTTAAATGGGTTGAATGGATGGGTTTGGTTTCAAAAAATTGAACCCGATTCTAAGTACTCCCACTTGACAACCCACCCGAACCTCACCAATAGTCACCCCTTGTGAATATCCTATTGTATAAAAAATGTTTACATGCAAATTAGATATTGTACGTATGGCTAATGTCCTAGAAATTGTACTTGGATTATTGTGTGGCAATTATTGCTATTATTACACATACCTCTGAATTGCATTTTCCCAAGAAGAGAAAAGGCACTGTCGGGGGATGTTATCATAGAACTTGGTTGTTTTTTCTTTTTGGTGAACCTAGAACTTAGTTTTAATAATCCTAGGATTTTGGGGTTTCATCAACTAAAAATGAAGCAAGGTAAAATTCCATCCAACTCGGGAGAAATTTGCCTACTTCTAGTTCATGTTAGAACAGTACTCCTTCAAGTCCATAATGGCATACAGTCCCAATAAGGTTAAAATTTCATTCCACAATTGCCCCTTTGGTCAACTGCAGTTGTGGTCTGACTCCAGTCGTGTACTTCTTGACTTGATGCTTCTGATCAGTTCCTGATTAGCTACATTTAGAGGATGACAGAATTTGATTTGTGTGCAGTTAGGTCATAGATACACATAAATTGAAATTTGGCACACTACGCATGTGGAAAGTTGTGCACACAGAACCAATGGGTTGGTGCACCAGGGGGTAACATAAGGTTAAAATATGTCAAATGTCAGGACCTGCGTGGGGTTTATTTATTATTTATTTTACATGTTTGAAGGCAATGCAAGTTATCTGCAGACTTCGTTGGAGTTTTCCTAAAAGCAAAAAAGCTCGATAGATAATTGATTCTACTCCTAAATGATTTCATTCAAGATGATGGATTTGTATACTCAACACTACAGGTTTTCAGAGTTTGTCAAAGTACCAATTTGTTTGTTTGGGATCTCTACCTATAGTGTTTTGAACATACTAATCATAATTTTTTTAATAGATGAAAATAACATATTAAATTACTAGTCATAATATATGTACTATGTAACTAAAACTCTCTTTGCCTCTTCCCTCACTTTAGGAGCAGGGTTTTTGTCAGCTAGCTGTCTGTCTTCAGTGAAGCAACGACCATTATTTTCTACAGTCAAATCTGGAGTCAAGGTTGCATCGTTTAAGTTTGGATGATCGACTTGGCTAACTGGTCGCGAGGAGGGGTGTTTCATGGACACTTTTTGGTTCATCCTGGGATGTATCAATTAGGTGAACTGTATCTTACTGATTAAATTGAAATTTGCTTTCTTGTCTTGATATAGAGAATAAATTTTTGTCAGATAAGTTTTATCATTTTCGGTGTGTTATAGTACTCTTCTATTCACATACTAATACTATGGTTAGTTCATTCTTTGTAGAAAGATTAGTAGACATCGAGAAGAGATGGCGCGTCAAGTCACTCTTCAAATAATTGAATTTTGTTTCGTGGCAATTACATTTATTCAGATATATGGAAATTTAGTTTTTTTTTTCCTTTACCTAGTTTTGACTTCACCTTCCCTGCATTTTGTTTTTGTATCAAACATAAATTGTCAGATACATTTACACCTTATAATGCTCCCAGGCTTTCTGTAATTTCACTTCCGGAGGAGGTCTGCCTTCTTGGGTCAGGATTTGGAAGGGCAAATTGGTTATGTATCATTGCTCGGTAGTCCTTTTCAAAGTCAAACTTGGTAGTTTTATTTCCTTCGGACATTCACTCTTATTAATTCATTCTTATTGCGTGTTTTAGTAGTCCACGAGCATGAATATTGAATATATTTTTATAAATGACGGGGGAAATTATTTGTTTGGACTTTTTCCTATTAATTAAATTGATTTAATTCTCATTTTACTGTAAACTCTCCATTCCTAATGACATGAGTTGAGGTCACCCAATTATATACTAGGGGGTTAGACATGTACTTAAATTTATGTTAAATTTTTAAAAATTTTAAATTTAAATGAGGAAAGAAGTCAAATGACTTTTAACGTTTTTATAATGTTCTTTTTCATCACTTTTTATTTTTATATATTTACATATATAGCTTAGAATATGAAAGAGGCTAGACTAACCGGAAGGAATAGAAAATGGAACTCTTAACATCGAGGACACCTTAATTTTGTAAATGTTTAATTGGTACTATCTTTAGCTCGATGGCAAACAAGAAGTGCATGATAAAAGTTTGATTAGCCAATCAGCGGCAAAAGATATCATGGCATATTCGCTTGTTATTTCTGACAAAAATTGCGCCCATTGTAATCACATAACACCTTTATCTTGTGAGACTTATAGTAGTATTTTCTTCAATTAAATGTTTTTATTTTTATAGTTCAATCGTATATAAGTTTAAATTATACAACAAATACATCATGAGAATGAAATTTGAAATTTATTCAATTAGTTTGTTGCCTTTAAATAAGTTTAAAGTTAACGACTTTACTTATGTTCAACTTTTTATAAGTTTACATGAATTAAGTTAATAAATAAATAAGTCATACAATTTTTTTTATATACTAATAGGGTATAGTTAAAGAAGAAAAAAACTTTCTTTTAGCTCAATTTAATATGCCATGCATTTTTGTTCATTAGTTTTATATATATATATATATAAATTATTTCTCACATTTAAGTCCACAGAAACTGGTAAACAATAATCCACTGAAAGGAAATTGGAGTGTGAAGTTGAACAGTAAAGAATGGAAAGGAGCGAGGTAGGGCATGTATCGTAGTTGTAACAGAATTTTTTTATTCACCGCTAGGTAAACATTCAACATATAATAGTTTAAAAAATAGTTTAATAATGTTCCGCTTTGACTGTCACCAGCGCATTATAGCACACCACACAAAAAAGCAGAAGCTGTTGGCAGACACAAATCCAGAAGAGGAAGCCATGGATCTCATCCTTTGATCTTCAGAAGTGCCCTTGTTGAAACTCTTTTGTTAATTTTCATGGTTTTATCACTTATGATTCCAACGGTACGCTTTTATTCCCGTTATTCTTTTAGTCATTGTTTGGGAGGTTTTTACGTCATTTTTACCCCTGAATTTCCTTCTTTCTCCTCCTATGTAATCGATGAGTTTTCTTCTGCGTTTAAGCTTTAATCTTGGTTAATTTGGTTTTGGATTTTTGGATCGGGTTCTTTCGCCTTTGATCGTCCTTTTTAGTTTATAGGTCTTTTTCTTTTGGGTCGTTTGGGTTTAGGTATTGTTTTAATTTCTATGTTTTATTCACGCGTGATTACTGATGGAACGTTGATTCTTCTGATTGATTTGTGATGTTCTATAGATGGATCTTGATACTCCTTCTATTTTTGCCGATGGGTATTTATAGGCCAAAAGCATTTGCATTTGTTGCTTTCATTCCTTCTTGTTCAATCTATGTTTCATATATGTAGTGGATGCTACTGGCTTATTTTGGCTTCAGTTTCCTTGTATACACTCCAAAGTTTTCTCTGTTAATATTTTGATTAATTCCAACAGGTAAAAGAGTAGTTTTAACTAGTTAAAAGGAAGAGGAAGTCAGTGAAGCTTATTGACAGATGGCGTCTATTGGTGTGGCACCAACGTCTGGCTTGAGAGAACCCAGTGGTCATCCAGCAGATGTTGATAGATTGCCTGATGAGATGAACGATATGAAAATTAGAGATGATAAAGTGTGTCACCCACTTCCTCAATTCCTTACCTTTTTTTTTCCTTTTTGGTTGTTTAATTATGAGTTTCAGATGCTTTAATTTGTAGGAAATGGAGGCCACCGTTGTTGATGGTAATGGAACGGAAACGGGTCATATCATTGTGACTACTATTGGGGGACGAAATGGTCAGCCGAAGCGGGTATATCTTATTCCTTCGTGAAATCATATATAGTGTGATGCTGTGCTGGGTCATTGGAAATAATCTTACTCCTTGCATTTCACAGTCTCGCTATTTTTTTTTTAAACTTATATATCGTTGCTTGGAAGTTGATAAATAAGTAAATAGTCATTCTCCTGTATGATATTACTGTTTGTCTGTAAATGTCGTTTCCCTCTCCTGTAGCTGTTGTGACCATGAATTTAATTTAAAATGAGTAATCGTAAATTTGTAATTTTCCATTGTCAAATTTTCTCCTTATTATTTGAGTATTTTGTTTGCCAACTATAATCCCAGCTGTCTTGAAACTATATACAGCGAGTAGCATAACTACTTGATGTTTTCAACATGTTTTTGCCTTGTAACTAATAAATATCCTAACTAATTGGTTAATAATTTGTAAAGATCTATGAGATATGGTGGGATAGGGTGATATTATACAGTAGATTGTCAGGCTTATTTAAATCTTCTTTGAAACATCTTTTTTTTTTCTCTCTCATATTTTGACTTATTTATTGCTTTAGATTTATGTGAAATGATCTTTCTTTATATTCCAGACTATAAGCTATATGGCAGAGCGTGTTGTTGGGCATGGATCATTTGGAGTTGTATTCCAGGTATATTATGTTGGCAAGATGACTTTGTTACTTTAGCCTTCTCAATACATGCAGCATTTAGTTCTTGTTTTGTGTAATATTTAGGCAAAATGCTTAGAGACCGGTGAAACTGTAGCTATCAAAAAGGTTCTTCAAGACAAGAGATATAAGAATCGGGAGCTGCAAACAATGCGTCTTCTTGACCACCCAAATGTTGTCTCTTTAAAGCATTGTTTCTTCTCAACAACTGAGAAAGAGGAACTGTACCTCAATTTGGTTCTCGAGTATGTTCCTGAAACAGTTCATCGTGTGATCAAACATTACAACAAGTTGAACCAAAGGATGCCTCTTATATATGTGAAACTATATACATACCAGGTATGCTTAATCATATTCATAACAGTCTAATTCTTTCATGATCCTTTTTGTCAGTCATGCTGCATTAATAAGATTGAGAGGTTCAGTTTACTTTCTATACTCATTTGAAATATTGTGGAAGCCTTTGGACTTTCACTCAAGATAAATTATCACAAGACACAAGAGTATGAGATTAACAGCTTATGGTTCAAACTGTTTTAAATTTCTAATTGTGCACTTAAAAAAAGACTTACCTTCTGGGCCTTCTATTAGGTCCAAGTATGAAATAGTTTTGTATACAATAGTCTGCTTTATTATTTTTTTAGTTTTTAGGTCTAATTATTTCTGTTATGAAACAATTGTTGACTTTGATGAATGAAGGAATATGTACTTTGTCTTTGACTCCATTCTATATTCAGCTTCTTTCTTGCTAGTTTCTTATAGTTTCTTGATTTTGTGCAGATCTTTAGGGCGCTCTCTTATATTCATCGTTGTATTGGAGTCTGCCATCGGGATATTAAACCTCAAAATTTGTTGGTATGCCCTTTATTTTATGTTGCTTATATTCTCCTGTGGGTTATTACAATGGGCTTCAGTTTTATGCTGAATATTTTTGGCTGTGGTTAGAGTGGCCAAAATACAGGAAAGTGCTAATTTTACATCCCAAAACTCAGGGCTGCTAGTTTGTTAATGCTAATTGAAATTTTTTCCCCCATTTTTTTTGTTGTGCAGGTCAATCCACATACCCATCAGGTTAAATTATGTGACTTTGGAAGTGCAAAAGTTTTGGTATGTTTTCTGTACCTTTATGGATTTTTGTCCTTTCCTCTCACAATTATTTGTCTTGGACCTTTGAGTTGTCCTGGGTTGTATTGTATTGGAGTTCATCTTTACCATATATATTCTGACCTTTGACAGGTGAAAGGTGAACCAAATATATCGTACATTTGTTCTAGATATTACAGAGCACCTGAACTTATATTTGGAGCAACTGAGTATAGTACAGCTATTGACATCTGGTCTGTTGGTTGCGTTTTAGCTGAGCTGCTGCTTGGACAGGTTGGTGGCCATTGATGTGAGCTCTTGCAATTTGTGATCAATAAATTTATATAAAATTTTGTGTTAATAAATTTTTAATTATTTTGACAGCCTTTATTTCCTGGGGAGAGTGGAGTTGATCAACTTGTTGAGATCATCAAGGTAAACTGTGTGATGTTTTAACTTTGCTTGAATTGCATATATATATTTTTGAGACTTGGTATACTTGGATGATCCAATTAACTCCTATATATATAATGCAATGCGTGTTCAACTTGTCTGTTTCTTTAGCCAATAAAGGCTGAATTGGATTATTTGGTGAAACTTGCTCATATAGGTTATAAGAAATGGCGATGCAGTAAACATCTATGTTTATGTAGGGAAAGAGTCATGGATATATAAACATGTGACTTGTCAGAATCATCTATGATTAGAGCAAGATGCCAAGTTACACTTTAGTTCAACTATGTTTCTTTTGTGAGTTTTTCTTTAAATTATCTATGTGGAGTACATATTCTTTATTAATTTAATATTAATAAATTATTAACCCATAATGGAACTCATATTTCTTGGTCATTTCTGGTTTGCACATGAGATTTTATGTATATTTGATGGGTTTGCATTGCTTTTGTGCACAGTCCGAGGATATTTTCTTGAACATTTAATAGAATGACCTATATTTTGATTGTTCTGATAGGTTCTGGGCACTCCCACAAGGGAAGAGATAAAATGCATGAATCCTAACTATACAGAGTTTAAATTCCCTCAGATAAAAGCTCATCCGTGGCACAAGGTATCATTTTATGTTTTTTTTAAAGCATACTATACTAACATATTTGTTAATTTTCTCTTATTCAGCAGGCCTCTGATATATTTGTTAATTTGGTCTTAATAGATTTTCCATAAGCGCATGCCTCCAGAAGCTGTTGATTTAGTTTCTAGACTGTTACAATACTCCCCTAACCTACGTTGCACATCTGTGAGTATACAACTTTCCAGAGTTTTATGTATATTATAATCTATGGTTTTTAGTTATTGCACGGTTGTTTCTCATTCTCCCAGGTTTTATGTATGTAATTTGTGTGTTCTTTTACCTGATACAGTTAGATGCTTTGACTCATCCTTTCTTTGATGAACTTCGTGACCCTAACACCCGCCTGCCAAATGGTCGTTTCCTTCCGCCTCTATTCAACTTCAAATCTCATGGTATGATAGTTTTGAAATCGACTGTTGAACTCTGGCCAAAAAAACAAAAAGGCCGTTGTACTAATGTGTATGGCCTGTCGTTGCCATCATTACTCGTTAGTTTCTAGCTGACATGTCATTTTTGACTGTGTACCAGAGCTGAAGGGAGTTCCTGTGGAGATTCTGGTGAAATTGATTCCTGAGCATGCGAGGAAGCAATGTCCCTTTCTTGGCTTGTGATATGTTGTGAATGTAATAAACCAAAAAAGTATTGTTTCCATGTGAAAGCTACGTGTTACGTCTCTTTAAGATTCATGTATCTTTGTCATTTGTATTACCTTGCCCTGTAAAGGCGGCTTTAGAGATATATGACTTAAAATGTTACCCAACCCAATACTTGATGGGTATTTAGAATACCCTCTCCCCTGTATCAGTATCGTAGCTGATTGTAACATCCAATATAAGACAAGTATCAGCAAATGTGACGTCAGTATTTGTATTGTGTTTATTGGTGATTGTGATAATATTTTCTAGAATTTGGTGTAAGTTTTCCGCAATAGTTTCTTTCTTTCCTTTTTCTATGGCAAAATGAATTAGGTTTAGGACAAAAGTTGCTGCTTGTCTTGTGAAGAGGATTGCTGTATTGAAATAAGTCCATAAATAACAGTGACTTCAGTATCCCTTGTTTGGTTTTTAGTACTTCTTTAGTCGTTGAATCTGGTAGACACTAGCTAGACGGTAAGCCACTTGCTCTTTCAAGTAATAAAATTCCCCAAATCATGCGTGTTTATAATAATTTTTTATTTAGTATATGAAGTACTACTTGCAATTTATCACCTCCTCTTAAAGTTTTAAAAGTAAAATAAGTTAAGATATTGGTTTACAATTTACTAATTTAATTATGATTAAATTAGTAATAATTAAATATATATATTTTAATTTTATATATGATAATATATCTTTAATTTTTAATATAATATAATAAATAATATTATCAATATTATATAAATTTATTATGTAATATAATATAATAAATAATATAAACTATTAGTATTAAATATCAATATTCAGTTATATTTATATAACATTATCTATTTAAATTTTGATTTATAATAAAATATTTCACTAAGTTATTTAAAAAATTATTATTTTTAAAATTAAATTTAACTATATGCTTATTATATAATTTAATTTTTTATCTTTCTTAATTTAATTTTACATTATGTTTGAAGGAAGATTAAAAAAAATTATATTTTTTAAGTATAATTTCAGTATTTTGAATTATTTAAAAGGATAATTTATTATAAATTAAAATTTAAGTGAGTGATATATTAAATAGATATAATTAAAAAATATAAAATATTAAAAATAAATAAATCTATTAGGCGATCAATTATATTAATTTTTGATTAATTTGATTAATTTTTGACTAAAAATTTAGTTCATTAATTTTATCATCCTTTTGAATAAATAGATGTATCAATTCATTAATTTTTTTAATCTAATCAGTTAATTCAATCTAATTTTTTAATCTAATGAGTTAATTCAATCTAATTTTTTGAACACTGCCTCTTTTAATATTTTCTTCTAATTTATAATTTTTGGGCAATACCATTACCAGGTAATCCACAACTTTCTACTTTCTTTCAATTTTTGAAATTCTTCCACCGCATAATAATTAACAACAGACCGTTTTGCTTCAAATTCACTTGTGACTTAAAATTTTGCACAGCACGAGACTGGAGAGAAGCCAAAATGCCAGTGGGGAAATATTACTGCGACTATTGCGACAAGCACTTACAAGACACCCCCACTGCTCGGAAACGACACCTTCAAGGTATCCAGCACCTCCGTGCCAAGGCTCTTTGGTACGATTCCATCAAATTTCAAGGTCTGTTTTCTCTTTCTTTACCTATCTCACTCACCAACACGCCCATCGCTTCATTGCTCTCTCATTCTTAACAGATCCAACTCAGGTTTATCCGCAGGCATTAGCCCAAGGGGTTTGCAATCGCTTCCTCAAAACGGTCTCTCTTTTTCTCTCTATTCAACTCGAAAAAAATTACTATTTTTATTTGCATGGTTGATTGCTCGGTAAAGGCTGAAGTTTGAAATTTGTGAATTTTCTTTTGCATACGCTATTAGGGTTTTTGCCAGTACGGCGATTCTTGCAAATATGTTCATCCAAAAAACTTGCCCAATCCCAACCCTCAAGCAGTAGTACTCGGTAAATTTCATTTTCTCCTCTGCCTTTCAGTCTAGTCGTGATTTCCATTCTAATTGGACTTATTCCGTCGAAGAGAGACGTACTACATAACTGAGGGGAACAAAAATTTAAAAAGAGCCTTACAATATATTATTCTTTGGAAATTAAAAGCCAATTATCTTAGCTTATCCTGTTATTTTAGGATGAACTAAATTCAGTTTTTCCGGTCCTGTTACTGTATTATACATTTTTATCCTGAGAAGGTGGGAACTATGGGTATGAAACTAAGATTAGAGGAGATAAATAATACTCTGGAAGAGATGTTTTGAAAAACATCTTCTTGCTCCTTGTTTAAGGTTAACTGTAACATCCCGTGCATCATTTTGTTATGTTTTCAGATAATATACAGTCAGCTGCAGTAACCATGGGGAGTCATCTGGTTGGCGGAAGGTCAACATCAGGTGAAATAAAGTTACTTAATAATTAGGCTTTAGGACTAACTAGTTATCAGATACTGCTGTTGCTCCATGGGGTTGAATTTATGTAGCATATCAACCATGGATTTGGCTTGAGGTTAATAAAAGGCACAACACAAGGTCTTTTGGGAGTAAGGAGTGAGGATAGGGCAGGGTAGGAACTAAATTCACATGCATCCTGACCTTCTAGCACCTATGGCAAGAGGAAGTGCTATTTGAGCCAAACTCTTGAGGATTGGGCAAAATAGTAATTTTTCTGTTGGCATTAGTTGTTGCTCTCTAATAATTATGGATGCATAAACAAGAAAAGTTAGAAACAGTGATATATTTTGTTGTGGTGTTACCTTCTGTAATAACAAATGGCTTGGTTATTATATCTTAAATCTGATATGCAGGAAATGTGGTACAAGATAGTATGGGAATGTCATGGGGCAATTTACCACCATCTCTGAAGCCTCCTCCTGAAGGTGGATATCCACCTCTTCCCTTTGTGGACTGGGGATAGATATATGTGCTCGTAGGCTGCCTCCTTTCATTCAGGTGTTTGGCTCAGCTACATCATTGTGTGCTTCTTGTCCTGTTAAGAGCTTGCTTCATAGGCCTATCAATTGGAAGTGCTTTTTCTTGTGCACTGATGTATCTACTGGTTATGTTATACCTTTTCTCGTAAGGCATTATAAATTGAGTCAATGGGAAAAGGTGTTATGCCTTGTTAACCACAGGTCTTTCGAATTAAGTGTGTATCAACATTCAACTTACAATCTAACATTTCTCTTCTTTCAAGCAGAGTAAGCGACTGCGTATCAGAGGTTGCTAGAAAACTAGAACTGTAAAGACAAGAATTTAACGTTAAGACAAAATCCCCTATTTCTACTGATTAGTAGTGGTAACTAATCTTGTCCGTCGAAAGAAAGAAAGGATCCTACCTAGTCTCTCCTAGTTATCAATGATCAATGGTATGAACGAGAGGCAATTAGCTTGAAATTTTATAAATAATAGCTTGCTTTCCCGGCCATGTCATACAAGTAGATCATTATGTTTTGCCACACCACATTACTCTTTCATTAACCTGCTTTTGAATTGACAAACATAATTAAATATATGCGTTAAACGCAAATTATAATTTTAAAGATGTTGTTTTCTCTCTTGTCATACTGCTTATCTTCTAATGAAGGTTCTGGATGTGTATGTATAAGTTATTTTATTTCACTTGAGAATTTGGTAGACTACTTGAAGCCACCACCACTTCGTCTAGCAATTCCCACCCCAAAATTGTGAAGGTCATCCACTAACTTATACTCCACAGTCCACAAGGAGAACCTCCTCTCAGCACTGGCCATTGGCCCCCAGATTCATTTTCTTCTTCATAAATAGTTGTTTTTCGTTGATCCCAATATATAACCTCAAAGTCACTTAATTGGGAATGACTTCTTCGCATGCCGCATGGCAATTGCTTGTTTTTTGGTTTAATCCTTAAATAATATTCTCTTTGTGAGACCATCAGATTCTATATTGGCGGTCAACAAATTCAACGACAATCTTATGTATAATTGAGGTATAAGTAAGAATACGTAATAAGTAATAAGCAATAAGCATATGAATAAATGCTCATATAACCTTCAAGCTCTCTCGGTCAACCGCCTGGAAGCATTACGCTCTTTTCCATTTCCTCTGGGACTCGGACATTAAATTTTGACGAAACTCAGCTCCATAGAAAGTGTCCAAATTAGGTCTCTCAATCAAAATCAATCATGGCTTTCCCTTTCTCCATCAACCAATGCAAATGAGGTTTTAAACAGTCATCCCAAAACTGATCTTTGGCTTAAAAATCGAAGTGACAAGATTACAGGAAAAACTTGAAAAGCAATTATTACCCATTGCTATACCATACGAGGGAGAGTGTTTCTAAACATAAACAGCTCGCTTGTGGACTCAGCAAGTAGCATCAAAGTGCCACTCTCACTTCCCTAAATGGAATTGGTCGGTTTTGCGCCATTATTGTAATGTCAGGCGCAGACCTATCCTCAAAAAGCAACATCCCACTAAGCTTTTCTGAGGCCTCCTATTAAATTAAGTGTAGTGTCTTCATAACCCAAACCTTTGTGCAATACCCTCTGCTCAATAGTTATGACTTCCGGTATCATCTCTTCCAAATTCTAACACATGGTGCTCAAAGTGCTCACATACATAATATGCTGCTTAACTCTGTTTTCAACTTCCAGAAACGTGGGTGCCTATACCCCTATTATGCCAAGCCAATGATAGTGACCTAGTCTTAAAATCTCAGTTTCATTCCTTGAATCACCAAACAGAGTGTCAGCTCATTTTGCATGCCTAATGAGGTAGGACTGCTTTGTACTATAAATAGCCAAATATACTTCACTCCCTTCGCTTCACACCTTACTTAGCAAGAAGAACCTTAACCAAATAATCAAACATGATATTCTTCCATATTCTCACTCGGTTTTTCTTAATTTTCACATGTTTCTGTTTTCTCCCAATTCATGGTAGACTTCATAGTTACAGTATTTCATTACCACCTTCTCTACCGGAGGCTATTAGCCCAAGTTCCAATGGGAATGGACCTCCTGTGTTTGATGTAAGGTCTTATGGTGCGGTTGGAGATGGTGTCTCTGATGACACACAAGCATTCAAGTTAGCTTGGGACACAGCCTGCCAGGCTGAAGAATCAGGAACTCTTCTTGTTCCAAATGATTATATCTTCATGATACAGTCCACGATATTCACAGGACCTTGTAAATCTGGCATCACTTTTCAGGTAATGTCCGTTTTGATTTGGCATGAAAGCTGAAAATGAGTGTTTTGATTTTTGGTTGAATTTTGAAAGTTCATTCATCTTTTTTGTTTTTTGGGTTGGATGAGAAAAGATCGATGGGACAGTTGTACCACCGGATGGGCCTGAATCATGGCCCAGATATAGCAGCAAGAAACAATGGCTGGTTTTCTACAGAATAAATGAAATGTCAATGCAGGGAGCTGGTGTTATTGATGGCAGAGGAGAGAAATGGTGGAATCTCCCTTGTAAACCTCACAAAGTATACTTTTTTTCTTTTCCTTTGTCTCAACCTTTATAATACCACCCTTTCTGTTCCATTACTATTACTAATTTCCAGTTTGTTATTTCAGGGAATCAATGGAACAACCCAACCTGGTCCATGTGATAGCCCAGTGGTAAGTTTCTGAATTAGTTGAAAATGTTGTGTCTGGAAATTATGAAGATTGAAGAGCATATAACTTGAAAAGAAGTTGTTGAATGTTAATTTGTGATGCAGGCCATCAGATTCTTTATGAGCTCCAATTTAACAGTGCAAGGAGTTAGAATCAAGAACAGCCCTCAATTCCACTTCCGATTTGACGGCTGCCAAAACGTTCATATAGAAAAACTCATCATAAAATCACCTGCACTTAGTCCCAATACCGATGGAATTCACATTGAGAGCACCAATAACGTTCAAATCTATAATTCACTTATCTCCAATGGTATTTCCAAACACACATATCATCTTTTTCTCATTATAAAACCAACAAGCTCTGGTACGCTTTCTGTTTATGATATGATCCGTGCTGCCTGTACGCAGGTGATGACTGCGTTTCAATTGGAGCTGGTTGTTACAATGTAGACATAAAGAATATAACCTGCGGTCCAAGTCATGGGATAAGGTACCTAGTGAGACAGAATTTTAAGATAATACTATTCAAAGAAATGGATAAAAAAAAAAAAGGTTAAATTAGCATTTTGGTCCCATAACATTATTTAAATAATCAATTTAATGGACTAATTTGAAAGTTTAAGTTAAGAGATTAAAACATTGATTTAACCAAAATTAATAAATAATAATAAAGGTGTGGCTTTGTGCATAACTTTGTGAAAGACTAACAAGTAAGTGGGATTATATCGATCGGTAATGTGCAGCATTGGGAGTCTTGGAAAACACAATTCCCGAGCTTGTGTTTCAAACATAAGAGTAAAAGAATCAGTGATAAAGCACTCAGATAATGGGGTTCGAATAAAGACATGGCAAGGTGGAGCAGGATCAGTGTCCAACGTAACATTCAGTAACATTCAGATGGACAGCGTTCGCAATCCAATCATCATAGACCAATACTACTGTCTCTCCAAGGACTGTCTAAACCAAACATCTGCTGTCTTCGTTTCTGATGTTTCATACTCAAACATCAAAGGCACTTACGATATCAGAAGCCCTCCTATGCGTTTTGCTTGCAGTGACTCTGTCCCATGCACAAACCTCACACTGTCTCACGTCCATCTTCTTCCTTCTTCACAACCCCATCGTTTGGCTGACCCTTTTTGCTGGAATGCCTATGGAGCAGTGCTTACACTCACTGCCCCACCAGTGTTGTGTCTTTTACAGGGGAATCCCCTCATTTTGCCTCAATATGATGTTGGAGGTTGTTAGGCAATTTAGATGATATTTTAATCAACCTTGTATCAGGAAGCAAAAAAGAGTCCAAGTTATATAAAATCTACAATACAGTTCAAAAAAGGAAAAAAAAAAAAAACTGTTATTATTACCAATTTATCATAGTTTTGGTGCTGCACTGATTCAATACAGTGCTATCTATGTTTGTGGAATATGATCAAAATGTAGAATAGCAAAGTGGCTGAGAAGCAAACAAGGGAAGGAAGGTGGGGTGAAAGTGGAGATAAGATAATGACCCCCATTATCTGAACCAACTTTGTGTAGAAGAACTTACACTGGCAAATTTGTTGAACATAAAGTGAAAGGAATAAGCAGAAAATTATTATAGTGAAAGTAATGGAATAGTTTAATTATATGATTTGCATATATTTATTTTTGTAATTTTGGGAATCAATTATGTCTAAAACAGTATTAGGGTGCCTGTGAATGGATTCGTGCGCACAGCACACACGGCTCCCATTTGAGAATTTAGGAACTGAGTTAGTGGTCAGAACTGATGTAAAAAGGGAGGCCAACTGAGAAATTGACTCTACTGCTAATGCGCACTTGAGAATGAAGTTGAAAATGTAATAACTTTGTGAAGCCCCAGGTTTATGGCAACAAGGTTGGTATTGGAATAGAGTGAGAGATGGGAGAAGTATCTGGTTAATTATTTGCCACGAAAATGTTGATTTAATTTGACAAAATTCTATAATCAAATCAACAATCAATAATTTATTAGTAAGTGCATTGCATCCACTAAACTATTGAACTGGTTTGATTTTGACTTGCCAGGAGGCTGCCTATGGCCACGCCACCACAATCTCTATATTGTCATTTATGCGTAATCACATCACACACAATTGTCCATCACAAAACTAAGGTTGTGTTACCTAAATTCTAAAGGTATTTTCAAGTAAGGAAATTTTCCTTAAATATTAAATATAAGAATTCTTTTGTATAGAGAGAAATAATTATGCACTTGACGTCCGTAAATGCGAAAATGATTACTTAAAAGAAAACTTAATTTCGTAAGAATGACGGGCCCTTGATTTCATTGGTCGAAAATTTTAACCTGAATGAACTTTTAATTGATCGAGGGCATTGATGGCTGAAACATAATACTACACATATTGAAGCCTTCAAGAAACTTGTGGTCATCTTCATATTATTACTTTTGTAGATTGAAATAGCCATCTGATTTATTTCCCTTGTTCCTCGCCTGACTATAGACACTGGCATGCTTCTTGAAACATTTTGTCACCAAGTATCTCTGTTTCATTGGACTCAATTTTATTTTCTTTTTATATGTTTGCCAAAAAATTATTTCGAACTTTTGTTTTTTGGTCTTCCCCTCTTTTTGTTAGGATAAAGATTGATTAAGTCACGATTTTCCCTTAATTAGTTGGCAAAACAGAAGCACAACACATTTTGATGGCCAACCTGCCAAAGAACTTCCAAAAGGGAGAGGAAGTAGTTAGAGATATGATTGAAAAAAACTCAACTATGAATGGTTCTGAGGTCTCTGAATAGCTTCAACAATATACTGAGCATGCCAATTAAAGGAACATCCTCTGCAAAAAATTAATTAGTTTTCTGGTTTACTCTTTCATTCAGAAGTGAAGCATGTTCCAATCCAACAGGAAATGAGCATTTATCCACATTCACAATGTAACATGGAAGGTGTCAACCTGTCTTGGCCAATCTGCTAAAAGCAAAGCAGATGCGTATGTGCTACATATGCACCTTTCATTAACCCCATTCCATTTAGAATACAATAATTTTTTTGGTTTATTATGATAACATTTCAGTCAAGCTACATTCCTTCCTCCACATTCATAAGCATGCCAACACCAGAACAATTGTGTGACAAGGATGAGACTAAATTAGAGAAGCAAGTACCTCTAACAAGTCAGCAGTGAATTGCATTTGGGTGTCCTCATCTATTGTCAAGAACAGAGGTACGTGCACAAAGAGGGACTTTGTTCCATTTTGCTCAGCGAAGCGAAGGGAGTGATAATACACGTAATTGCACACAAACCTGCCTGCATCATCAGATGTCATCACATCATAATCCTTCTTTGCCAATGCCTTTGTGATCTCCTCTACAGGAAGGGAAGTCTGCACAATGTCATCAACATAATCAATTCACAGTCACACAAAATCAGAAACAGGCACTACGAGCTGAAACTCAAACATGTCAAATTTGCTTCATATTGTTTATGCATCCCAGTAGCTTTCTATCTGTATATGCCTCCATCAGGAGGTACATTACAGCTCAATAAAAAGATGTAAATATCTATTACCAAAACGAAAGGAACACCTCAAAATACATGCAGTGATACAAAAGAAATGCTGTTCTATATGAATTGATGATTATATTACACTATCAGTACTAAACATAAGGCTCAAAAAGTACATACTGTACCTCACGTGTTCGTAAAATTCCACCATCTGAAGGAACAATGGGGACTTTCTGCATCATATGAAAATTCAGTGAATTAGCGCAGACTTAGTAGGGTAAGCTCTAAAGGTTTGATGGAACCATATTAAGCAAGCTTGTACTATTCCAATCTCACCTGGGGTTTCCAACCCATTTCATCAGGGCAACGGAACGTGGCTTCATTAACAGCCTGGTGCTCTATAGCAAACTTTGTTGCACCACTGTTGACCCCCAGATGCAGCTGAGTAAACATAACAAGAATCCGAAAGTAAGAAGAGAGGATATGGAAATAAAAATATATTAAAATTACTAATTCAATATAGATGAATAAAACCCCAGAAAAATCCCAGTCAACTAGGTACATTTTTGTAATTCCCTTCTTGGGTTCTTATGTCTAAGCAGTGATCTTAAGGTCCTCAACCCTTCACAAATCACAACTACCCTCTTTAGTTCACTCTTAGAGTTAGCAGCACATAATTACTATACGATAAAGTACATTATTAGTTTGGTTTTTCTCATAGGCTAAAACAAAACTTATAAAAATCTCGAGTGTAAAGCCTAGAGATTAGTTCATCAGCTATATAATCTTCTTATTGGGATATTAGTCCAGCGGCTTTAGATATTAAGACAATAAACATTAAAGAAATCAGTTCTTAAGGCATCAATTGCACTCTAACGATTACTCTTCCTCAAGCCACTGCATAAAAGCTTTTAGTGAGCAGACTTTGATATAACACATAGTAGTGGTCATATAGGCAACTCACCCATATAATTTTATTGGAATTGGAAGATTCAGAGTCCTTGGGGCCAATGGCAGATTGCAATGTCTGGTATAGGGGAACAAGTGCACCTTGACCTGCAGTTTCCAGAATGCTGCAGCTCCCAATATTTAAACATTTTGGTAGGCCCTTCTTCTTCATATAATCTGTCAAATTATTGACAATTGACTCTGTAGGATTCTCTGAAACTCCATGGAATTTCTTAAAGCCTGTAACATGAACTGTTACTGGTGCTGGAGGACATTCAGACCCCATTTGTCAATGATGGTAAGGCTGAAAATATTTCTAGGATCAGATAAAAAGGTAGTTCACAGATACCTGCATCAAATGACAAGTAATTTTTAGTTAAGGAGGCACAAAATAGAACTGTTTATCATATCCAAAGAACATATTCCTCAATCCGACCCATCTAATAAAATGAGGGTAAATGCTAGAAGCCAGTGTGTATATTTGTATATTTTACTTCATCATGTAAGAAAAACAACTTATGAAATTTGATTTAACTTAAAGGTTGGTCTTGAATGTCTTGATGAATTGCATTTCAAACTACGAGTCCACAAATCTTTTTCGGGTTTTTTTTCTTCTTATGATAAGAATCTCTCAAAATTTTCAAGGATTTTACAAGGAAATCAAATTAGAGTACGTGGTCAAAGGAAAAACTGCAGCCTTTCGCCACCGAAGAACCCAAATAAATCATCATTTCTGCCAGCGCAGTCATCCCAACGTGCCAACAGGAAAAGAATTAAGTGTTTACATAATCTGGCAAATCTAAAAAGATAAGAGTTTGATTTCAATAAGTATAGCGTAAATCCAGAAATGATCGTATCTAAAAGCACAGACACACGCATCCAAGAGGATTTTTAGCTTTGCAGAAAGAAATAGTAGTTTTAGGGTCAGAGAACAGGGGTGATTACTGAATTACACCCAAGACCACCTTAAACCCAGACATGGGACCAAAACACCATTAAAATTAAGCTGATCAGACACCGGAATATCATCAAAATCGGGGATGTTAAAGACCCAGAAATATTGCCTCGCAGAACAAAATCAGAAAATTGAAATTAAGCATGTGTTGTGAAAATTCAAGAAAGAAACATACTTTGGAGCCTTTTTCGTTACCTGTAATCTTCAAACAAGGAAAAAGAGAGGACACACGCACCAGTCTTATCTACTCAAAGTAGATTAACTCGTAAAGATTCCGATCAGATATAGAAAACGAGAGAGAAAACGAAGGGAAACAGAAAATTACAATCTACTAGAGAACTTGGAAGGCGTGGTCACTTTCGAGCAACGAAGGAGAACATTCAAAATGGATTATCATGTCAATTATTGTTCTTTTTTCTATTATTAGTTAATAATTTATTGTTTTGGTTGCCATTGTTGAAAATGGGCAATTAAGAAAAATGGACTTGGGTTACCTTATAATACAGTACTTCCTTCAAGGCTTCACTTCAGGCGCTCTCATTAGCCAAAAGAAAAGGAAGAACAGAGAAAAAGATTCCATTTGTTACTTCATTAACATTTTAAAAGAGGAAAAGGCTTAGCTTTTTTTTTCTTTTAATCGCACAATTAAGCATAAGAATAACACTATAGAATCTATTAAAATAAAATAATAGAGAGAAAAAAAGTATGTTTTGATTAGGTTCGAAAATAGTGGCAGACTCTTGTTTTACTTTCGGGAATTTAGAATAAGAAGTATTCTGATCAGAGCAAGACTGGAATCGCTAAGTATGAAACACTCCACTACAATGCTACGAGCCTTAGAGCCTAAGAAAATAGTGTTAGGGTTTGTTTAGAAATAGAAAAGGGAATAAAAGTAAAGAAATTGAAACGAAAGAAGATATGATAAAAATAAAATTAAGTAATAGTTAATTTTTTTTATTTAGATATTTTAACATTATTTAATTTAAAATAATTAAAATTAATAAATAAAAATTAACATTAATTTTTTAATTTTTTTTTAAATTTTAACAACAAAATCAGAGGAAAGATACAAATAGTCGGTTTGATGGCAATTTTAAAAAAATATTTTTTTATTTTTAAAAATAAAAAAATAAAAAATTTGTTTACATAATTATTTTCAGACAAAAAATAAAAAAATATATATTTTAAGAATAAAAAATATAAAATAATTAAAAGATGTTTTTAATTTTAATTTTTTACAATAAAAAATATAGAAAATAAATTTTATCATCAATAGTATGTATTTAAATATATAAAAATAATATTAATATAAATTATCATAATTAATTTAAAAAAATAATTTAAAAAAAAAAACATGATGGCCTCCGAACATGCCCAAATTTTCCTCCCTATCTTTTTCTTTTCCTCCATTCTTCTCCTATCATACAAACCCTTAAGAATGTGATTGGCATTTATTATTGGACTTTTTTTTTTCTAGTTATATGACCAAGATAACACATGAAATACATGTTCAAATAAAAATAAGATTAGACTTATATATAATTTTTTATATTTTTATTATGAGATTATTTAATTAAAATAAAGTATATAAAAATTTTTAAAAGAATAATCATAAAAAAATAAGTTATATATGTATCAATCTCTAATTAATAAATTACATGATAAAAATATAAAAATTTTATTTAAAATTATTTAATAAAAATATTGCATCTCAATAAACTTCAAAATTTTCCTAATGACAGATTTAAACTTAATCCATTTGTTTTGCGTTGTCAAGTCATCAATACTTTTCCTTTTTTCCCATCAATTGCTTTTGTTGATCTGTTCCATTTATTTATTTTTTAAATAAAAAAAGCAAACAATAATTTATGGAGACTTTAAGTGCAACTACTGGTAAAGCAAGTCAATGTAAAATAACATATATATATATATATAATTTATCATTTTATAATTGAATTTTTTAAAAAATTTATATATTTAATTTTTATTATAAAACTTGATAATAATCATATAAATAAGTGTTATTAACTCTATTTCTAATACAAATCTTGGATTTTGGTGAATTATTGCATTTAAGATGTAAATAAAATCAGGTATAGTGAATTTCCCCGTGCACGGTGGTTGCAATTATTGACACATAGAAGAATGATTTAAATTTTAATTTTGGTTCAGAATTGAATTGAATGGAATTGAACGGGTCCAATTCCATCCGTATCCCCATCCACCTAAAGTATTCCCTTCACTAATCAAGCTCCCTGCAAGATGCCGCATCATTTGTCCCCAAGCAAACAACTCTCACCCCACATTTACGTTATGAGCTGACGCTACTATATATATATATATACACATAAGCTTTGACGTACTATTTTTAATTACAATCATGCCCTTACGTTTTATTAACATTCTACTTAAAATTTGAACTTTATTTTATGTAAAATATTTGTCAAATTTTAAATTTAAATTCTTTATTTAGTATTTGTTATTCGTACATGGGCATTGTTGGTAATATTATTTATGTGGTTCGTGATGAATATCATTCAAGTCACGCGGTGTTTGACCCCTTTTGGGAGTCAATTTACACGGTTTTGATCCGTTGGACTCAGTAAGCACAGAGCAACAGTACACCCATACTCCTTTCATTCATTCATTCATTCACTATATCAAATCAGCAAAGCAAAGCAAGTGGTACGTAATATATATTCGTTTCCTTTTCAATTTCTACATAGTAATTCACTCTCTCTCTCTTTTTTTATCATACTTCATTGCCTGCTATTACGAAGGTCAAGAAAACTAGTCCTATTTAATGCTTCATTACTCTCTCTTTACTCTTTCTTCTTCTCTTTAATTAGCATACAAACACACTCACAGAAAAGCGGAAACAGAATAATGGAAGGACAAGGAAGGAAGAGGAAATTGGAGGGGGCAGAAGAAGGTGAAGAAGAAGAAGAAGAGAACGAAGAACAGAAGATGGAGAAGTTCTTGGCGTTGATAAGAAGAACGAAGGATGTGCGTGATCGGCTGTCAAAGGAGAAAGAAAATAACAAGGTTGATGAAGAGAAGGAAAAGGGTGTTTGGAACCCAACATTTCAACCAGAGGATTTCATTCGTGATTATAATCAAGACTTTGGAATTAGGAGTACCCATTTATTAGCCACATCTCCATGTCCTTCTAATGAGAAGGAACTCCAGGTTCAACACAAAGAACCAGAACCAACGCCACAAACACCACCGCCGCCGCCGCCGCCACCACCACAGCCCCACAATGAAGATAGAGAAAAAGCCAATGAAGCAGATAAGTTAGACCTCACGCTTTCTCTATAATAAATAATAATAATAACGTATCATTATGCGAAATTGGTTTTTGAGTCACTCTTCGTAGTCACTTCATTATATATATATATATATATATATATAAATCTTGATCATCCGGTTTTGCATTGAAAATGAATGAATCATCCAGCTTCGTAAACTGTAGCGACAGAGTTTTCTTGTGCTAATTTAGAATAGAATCATTATGGCGGACTGCTATTTGCACACACTAGAGTTACATAATTGCAGATAACATATATATTCTTATAAACTAAAAAACGAAGGTACTGTGTCTTGATCTTGGCTATATATATCTTAATTTTGTAACGTTATTGTAGTTGAAATATTGTTGAAATGGATATAGTAAACTGAGAATTGCAGTAAGCATCTGTTTTAGGGAAAGGGGAAAGAGAGAGGAAAGGAAGCATATTGTCCTATGGGAATTTGTCCTATTCTATCTGTCCTATCTGAGAATGGTAACGATGGGAACAGCAGCAGCATCCTATCTTAACTCCACTTACAACAATAAATGTGTTTGTGATGGTATACATTACAAGTATCTCCGTCTCCGATGGCTTAAAGTAAATTGAAACTTGAAACGATGATGCAAGGCATGACATGATGATGCAATGTCGTGACATCAGACGCGTTCGGAAAAGAGTGATGATGGTTTAATCCTTTGATGTGCTTGATATCAAATCAAAACGCCATTAGCGGACCAAATTTGAAAGCCTACAAGGCTACAACTAAGGATAGGCCCCATTTTTAGCAAAGGTCCTTTGGATTCTTATAAACAAGAAGAGGAAAGTGTGCAAAACATACACTCATCATAATTTCATTCAAATAGGAAGACTAGGTCCAGTGTCGCTAGATGCTGATTCATTATGGAGAGCTGGGCCATTGCGTGAAATGGACAGCAGCGTTAACCGATCAATATGGGCTTCAAAATAATAATAAAAAAAATTAAAAACTGTTGAGTAGAAGCAAAGTATACCTTGGCCACGTTAACATGTTAGACACCCCCACAATTGATGTAACATTTGCCATCTGTTTTGGTCATAAATGAGAAAATGAAGGAAGATGTCCTTCACAAGAGGAACCATAGGGCGGCATGGAGTTACTTGTCAAACCTAGCAAGTAAATACAAGTGTCAATGAGCTTATAGCTAATGAATTCAACTCAGTCTTTAGGATTTAGGCCATTTTATTATTATTTTTTTCACTTCCACATCAATGAAGATTAAGAAGTACACTTTCATTTAATTTTGATCCCCCACTTGTCCTTTTCTTGCTTCAAGTATCCTTATTTGCTCCATACTTTGTAGGTCATATAGGTACACCTCATACCTCCAAAAGAACAAGTTAAATAATTTGTTCGTTGAATTGTTAGACTCTGGTTTCTGAAATTTAATAAATGCACTGATTAATCCTTTAAAAATAATAAACTTGTTAATATTAGTAAGTGTACTACTTGTAACGTATTTGTTATTTATGCTTACAAATTTATCTGTCACTAATTTGGAGGACTAAAACTAAATAGATCGACAATTCAAGAATCAAATTATTAGTCCAAATACCCAGCTTAAGAAACACCTCATATTTAATAAATGTTTAAGCACAAATAGATCCAATATCAGTAGTAAGTTACAAAACAGACTTATCCTTCAAACATCTAATTAATATTAATGCTTATCATGCAATCTCAAATATTTATTGGATTATCATGAAAAGAAAATTACCCATAATTGGTTTGATAAAATCCCTTTTGGCGATAAAACAATGCTCGCATTCTGGTGTCTACTTAGTTCTTATAATAAACCCAGACGCGGAATCTTGATCATCCCAAGTTCCTCTATAAACCATAGAACCTAGCATGGCCTAACAGTCCAGACAAGAAAAACAAAACCTGGTCTAATGACAAACTCTTCATGGAAGAACAAGAGACATGCATGACACTGCTGCTCCAGACAGGAATTGAAGCTCAAAATGAACTAACTGTAATGTCCATGATGAATTATCAATGGCGGCAGAAGAAATCAAAAGGAGTGCGTGGCGTGGAATAAGCCATGGATAGTATTCTAGAAGCTACCATTGTATTTGCAGCCTCAGTATAATGAATTCCATCCCAATTCACATATCGAGATCCTTCACCACAAACCTCATAACCAGGTTGACCACATGTCACTCTCTTATCAAAATTGTACGGAGGCCCTCCATACCCACAGCATACCATCAATGGATTTGAGAAGCCTATTCAATAATGCATTCACAAATTCCATCAGTCTCGCAGAAAATAACAGTAGAGGGAAATGCTATATCTTGGAAGATAGGTTTACCATATTTAGTGGCATTTTCGATGAGGTCATACTTGATAGAATAAATATCTACATACACTAAAGTAGCATTCTTCAGTTCCGTTCTTAGTTTCTGAGACAATTGAAGCAGTGCGTCATTAAACAATTTTGCAGCTTTGTTGTGACTAGAAAGACATCCCAATGAATCCACATCCTTCTTTTGAGCCAATGAAATTATTTTAGGGAGACAGCCCAACGGTCCAGTGTTGTGAACCCAGAACTTCCTTCCACCTTCGTTATACAAAATCTGCAATTATTGCAGGAAAAATATTATTCACCAAACACCAACGTTGGCTTTCTATACTTAATTAGCATTGCCCATAATATTGTATAAATATAACGATGTATTTAAATATATAACTATAAAATAATATTATATTTTAAAATGATATTTCTTATATATAAAATATAAAATTTACAATTAAAATAGATCAATACTAACTTGATATGTATATGTTCAATAGAAAACGGATTTATTAAACGCATGTTATAACTTATTATTTAATATGTGTATATTAAATAAAAAATTTTTTAAGACATAAAATTTAAAATTTAAATAACTCATTAACAATTTAAAATCTACACATTTTAAATATTTGTATTTACACAAATTTGAATTTAAATAATAAAAAATTAAAAGTATAATCATATTTAAATAGTGCATTAAATAAAAATTGGATAAAAATATTTTAATTTTTATAATGTATTTTAACTGCAGTTTATTACCTTACTTTTTTTAATAATATATTGATGATTAATTTATTTATATTGGAGACGCAGTGTCTTAATAATTTTAATGAGAGCTGGACTTACCTTAACAGCGTTCTCTACTTCTGCAACAATTGATGGGATTTTCTTAACGACTTGCACATATGTAAGGTTATTGGCAAATGAATCAGCAATGTCGTTTTGTCCGATATCAATCATGTAGAGTGCATGTCGAAACCCCTCGTCATTGATCAGATTTCTTGCACCTATGAATAGTAATGCAATTAGTACTCATTCGTAAATAGAAATTGCAAAGTAAGAAGTATTTGAAAGGCTTTAATTACAGGCTTAACGTTCACTGTTATCTGGTACTGGTAGCAATAATGTGACTTGCCATGGGGCTCATGTCAAAGTAATTGAATCAGTAATTCACCCATAACCCCGTCCACCGGACTCATTAAAATATTTGTAATTGACCAAGAAAGTCATTAAACACATAGTTTAGGGAAAATCTTACAGATAATGTCATCTCATCACCCAGAGGCTAAAATCAGTCATAAGCACGCATATTGATATTAATGAAATAATTATTGGTTATCTATTATTTTTAAAGAAAATAGAGCAGTGAAGGAAATTTATACCAGATGCTGCGAGTTCGAAGGTACGAGCCTTGAAATGGAGGAACTGCATGACCTGAATATTTAAAGAGAAAGGAAGATATTTGGGAAGGGTAGAGGACCCAGCCACAGCAAAATTTGCTCCATTTGAGAATGTCGATCCTGATAAGGCGTCCAGGTATGGAGTCAAAAGGCTTACATTCAGACTTTGGCCTGCACATATAAGAACGATAATATTGTGTTGACATAGGAGGAAATATGTACATTATCTTCTTTAACTGCTTACAACGTTTTTTTTTTAATACTGTATTTTATTATCTCCATTATGTAAATAACTTGTTTATATTTATAAAATTTTTTATACAAACTTTCTTAAAGACATGATAGCACCGGAAGATTGGAAAAGGTGTTCTATTTCTGTTACAAAATTTCATATACACATATGGGTACACAGCCAGTATAGGAAAACGAAAAGAAATCTAAGAAAAGGCGCCTCAACGACTCACGAAACTTGGGTAATTTTCTTTTCGATGAATTTTAGGGAAAAGCTAGTTGTTATTTGAAAACTCTGAATTGAAAAAAAAGAACTTTCGTTTTGTGTTGTTAATTTAACAAATTATTATCTCCAAATTGAACAACACAGCACAGGAGCAAAATTTTATACATTTATATTTTGTATACGTGTAGTGACACCTATGCAAAAATTATACATAGTAACAAAGGGAAGACATTTTTGGCAAAAGAAAATAAATACATATCACTTTGCCAGTGGTGTGATTTGTTATTTGGGTGGCCCTATTTTTAGTTTCAAACAGCACTTAAAGCCGGTGGGATACGTATGGGCGTAGAGCCGTAGACAAAAGATATTCAAAATATGGGCCCTACTTGCCTGCTGAGTTTCAAAGCCCGCTTGGAACGACATAACTCACCGACACCGGATTCGTTACTCACACTCACACCGTCCTTATCTGGAATCATTTTCAGCCCTGGATTTTGTCGGCGAACCACACGAACGAGTAAACGACATCCTAATCACTAACACCGATCTACGAAGCCGGAGATGTAATCCCCGTTTCGTTTTGATAAAAACTCTTTTTACTTTACTCTTGCTTCTATAATATGCGCAAGCAAGTCGAATCAAGGAGCTAGGGTCATTATATAGATTAGAATACAAACTATTACAACCACGCATTTTCAGCTTTTTCTTCTTTTGGAATCTAAAATTGTGGAGAGACAGGAACTTACAGAGAAAATCAATGACAAGGCGTCCATCAGACAAGCGACCGGTGGATCTATGAAAGAAAGTGCGGCCATTAGGAAGATTAATGGGAAAACCGAGTCCGGAAGCGAGTCCACCCGTGTCCGAGTTGGAATCGCCGAACACGAATATGACGGCGTCCTTATTACACTGAGCCTGAACCACAGCTAGAAGCGGAAGTGAAGTGATGAATAGTAGCAGCAAGGAGAGTGCGAGAGAGTGAGAACCCATACTGTGTGTATGGGGCAACTTGGGCTTGGGACTGCTCACTTGTGAACACAACGCTCATCAAACCCTGCCCCTTCCACTATTTATCTTTAAGACCCGTATTTTTAACTCTTTTACTCAACCTCATCTCTTGCGCAGTTTGCAAGGGTAAATCTTTTATTTTTAATTATATTTAATAAAAATAACATACTAACAGACACGATTTATAAATTTAAAATCTCTCTTTTATTTCAAAAAAGGCTGTTCAGGAACCCCCATTGATCCTTTACACTGGTGACCAAATCCAGAATTAATAATAAAAGAGAGATGAGTAGTGTTTTGAGTTTTGATACAAAACTGGAGTTAGTAGGCTGTGTAGTGCAACAAACAATTGTAGGAAGGAGAAGACACGTTGGGTGTTGCAGGTGGTGTAGTGTCATAGTGAGTGACCAATAATCTCGATCGTCTCTGCCCTGCAGCTCTTTCTTTTATGATCAATTCACACTTCGGTAATGCCTAAACCTACATGCAAAATGCAAACTATACCCTGTTCACTTTACGTCCCAAAAAAAAAAAGAATTATGGGTTTGGGCTTCGTTTGTTAGTACTTTCCTTTAAAAAAAAAGGCCAGGAAACACGATTGTTAGCGGCTGAGGTTTATCCTTCAACCGTCCAAAAAATAAATAATAATAAGAGCTTTATTCTTCTATACGCTCTGCATATCCCCTGTGCAATGACGACATGCAAAGAATGAAATAATCGAAATCATCCCCCAAGAACACAAATATGCTAATTCCTAGTACTCTTGTTTGGGCAACATGGTTCATTATCCAAGAAAACAGAATTTTTGAAGTCCCAAGTATTTCTATAAAATGATATTTTGCTGTTAGCTTGGAGTAGCGAACACTCGTCAAAGCCTGCCCCTTTCACTATTTATTGTTAGCCAAGTAGTTAAATTATGATTTCTAAATATTACAAATTAATCTTTTTATATAATCAATTGTCTCAGGGCTATATCAGAATTTTGTTGCTGCTAATTGATGTAGTTGGTTACTTAAATAAATTGAAGTTATATTTTTCATTATGAAAAAACTAATCATCTTAGAAAATAGTATAATAGGCAAAATTTTGATAGAGCTTTGATGAAAAGACTAATTTATAAATTAGTTAACTATTTTCTTAGTAATCTAAAAAAATTAATTTCAAGAACTAGGAATATAGGAGAAGTATTATTAGTTTGCCGTTTTACTTTTGAGAAAAGTGGAGTATAAAGATGAATAAAGAGGGTTCAAAATGTGGATATTAACATGCGTGAGCGTGACCAATTATGTTTTCTTGAGGCCTGCAGGCTGCAGCTCGTGAAGCAAGTAATTTGTTAAATACTCACTCATCCCCATGCACTCGTTCTTTTTTGATCTGATCATCCATTCAGACTTTGCTCAACAGAGATAGGGATCGTGGCAAATATACTCTTCTCTACGTTAAAGAAAACGTTGTCCAGGTTCTTCGGCATCTTGGCCCACGCCTTGTTTGTTGCTTCACACATTGTTCGATCCCCCTAGCTTTCGTCTCTCTTTCAGCTCTTTGCTTAATTTCCTTACCTTAATTTGTCTGGGCTCTCTCCTTTTTGCACCAAAAGCTAAAACAATAATCCTCCGTTTCACGTTTCCACGATGAGAATGATTACTTATTAGTTATATGTCCTAAAGTTTTGTCCTATATAATTAGTTGTTTATAACGTGTGTTCTTACATATTAATTTAAGTTAAATTAAGAGTGTTGTTTTAAAAATGGTGAACTTGAGGGTGTTGATTTGAATTAAATTTACTGCCTGCAGACTGCATTTGCACTGCCATCAAATTCCTTTTTCCAAGACCAGATTAAGACGTATAAATGTGTTTAATGTTGTACAGCTGAACTGAGAGGTCTGCTTTAGGCTTTGAAAACGGACCAGAATCTGGGGCCGATCCGTCAAGGGAATAGGTAAAATGAAAGTGAGTGGAGCCCACTTCACATATATAGGCTCTAGGCTCTAGGCTCTAGGATCCAGGCTGTAGCTAACACTAACCGTGTAGGGCAGAAGATGAGGTGACCATGTTTAGAAGCAATCCCTGAGAGTGAGAAGAGAAGAGAACAAATTAAGGAAGAAGTTGGTGCGCATGCAATATGAGTCGAGGTGGAAGAAGCAGGAGGCATGGAGGGCCCCATTTATGCTGAGATGGGCATGCAAAGCAATTAAATATAGTTGACTCAGCCTGCAATAAAGCCCACTTTTAATATAGACTGGAAGCTGCCAAGCTGTGGAAGCAAGCAAGCGATCACTCGCAACCGCTTACACTCATGTCCAATATTCACGATTTTCCTCACAAGTTTAGCGCCTCCTTTTCCTTATTTTTCTCTCTACTCTCTTCCCCCATTCTATAAAAACACTCTCTTTCCGTATTCTCCATCCAACACAACTCACACCTCAAGAGAAGTGAGGGACAATATGGCGAGTGGCCTCATTACCTTTCTGGCCATGGTTTTCGTGCAATTGCTATATGCAGGCCTCAACATCATATCCAAGCTTGCCATACAATCTGGCATGAATCCTATTGTGCTTGCTGCTTATCGCCAAATGTTTGCCACTGCTGCCCTTGCTCCCTTTGCTTATTGCTTAGAACGGTATATATAATATATATATTCATCATATTTTTACTTTCATATATATACAACATTCCGATCCTCCACAAAAACATTAATGCTGCTCAATTCATCATCGTCCTGGCTCTTACTTTTCATACATGCACGTGCATGAAGCACTACTACTTACTACGAATCTGCAGGAAATTAAAGAACACCGCCGTAGCTACTACTTAATATGCTTAACAGTAAAATTGGATGAAGAAATTTCTTGGTGTTTCCGTAACAATCGAGAGTGATACACACACATAAACTCCCTGTACGTGACAGCTGCATTTACACATTGGAACCGATTGTATTGTCATCATGCATGACTCATGCGTGGGTTTGGGTTATCTGTGATACCCTTTTATTCTTGCCGGAAATCCTGAGTTTCTGGCCCTCTTTTGATTTATGAAGAGGTGAAATAAGAGTAACCTTAATTGCATATAATATATATACATATATATTAAAAAAGAAACTTGCTTCTTTTGTAGTTGCTTAATTATATCTGGGTTCAACGAGTTGTACTTGTAAACAATCTTTATTTTTGTGGAGTGAGCTAAACTCATATGTGGTATTACAGTGTTACATTACCGGAGAAAGAAAGCGTGAAAGAGAATTCCGGTTCCGAACCCAGAATCTGTTTTTCCCACATTAATTTTTATTTTTTGTTTTCTTCTGTAGCAAAAGGGTTCCCAGGTTGACAATGCCCATTATGTTGCAGATATTACTATCTTCCTTGACTGGGTAAGCTTTTGGTTTATTATTTATTCATGCTTATTTTTTATTTTATTATTAGCTAACAAGTTCAAGTTAACTAGTGTTTGTCCATATTTGTAAGAATGCCAAGATATGTCTTACAATTGTTTGAGCTGGAAATGATGCAGGATCACAGGAAACCAGGTATTGTTCTTCGTGGGACTGAAATACTCAACCGCTACAATTGCTTGTGCACTGACGAACTTGCTTCCAGCTTTCACTTTTATCCTTGCAGTCATCTTCAGGTACGCACGTAGCTTCATCCATGGATATATATATATATATATACCACTTGGCTTGTCTTCCAGTTCTGGTGCTTGATGACGTCAATTAAATGAATTATATATCTATACATGTTGGAATTAAAAAGACAAGAGGACGCGAGAATAAAGAGATGGAGTGGGCAAGCGAAGGTGGTAGGGACGGTATTCTGTGTGGGAGGAGCTCTGTTATTATCATTCTACCATGGCAAAACCATTGGTATAGGTGAATCAAGTATTCACTGGGGATATGCACAAAGAATGCAAGACTCAAGCTCCTCCACCAAATCAAACATGTTCCTAGGCCCTTTCCTCCTAATTGCTAGTACTCTTATTTGGGCAGTATGGTTCATTATCCAAGTAATTACGTACCCGGCCTCACCTTCCCAGTCATTTCTAGATCTCTATAAAATTAAAATTATTATATTAATTTTGATTCATTGTAACATTATCAGGCAGACATGGCCAAGAATTTTGCAGTTCCTTATACCAGCACAGCCTACATGTGCTTCCTGGCAAGCATCCAGTGTGTGGCCATTGCTTTTTGTTTTGAACACACCGCCTCTGCTTGGTCACTCGCTAATACTATGAGACTCACTTCTGCTCTTTATTCGGTATACATTTATATATATTCTACCATCTATAATTTGTGATCTGAAATGTATTAATACGTTGAAATATGGTAATTATATTGGGTATTTCAGGGAATCTTTTGCACTGCGGTAGGGTATGGCGTCATGGCGTGGACTATTGGGAGGAAAGGTCCTCTTTATGTCTCTGTGTTCACCCCCTTGCAGCTTGTCATCACTGCTCTTGTCAGCTGGGCTCTGCTTCGTGAGAAATTATATGTTGGAACGTATGAAATAATATATAATATACAAGTTTTGCTTTTAATTGCTTACTCATCTATATATATATATATATATATATATACACACACACACACACATAATTATTCTGTACTTGGTTTTGATCCTAGATTATTTGTTTGTATTTGGTTCAGTGCTATAGGGTCGTTGGTGATAGTTTTGGGGCTCTACTCTGTTTTGTGGGGGAAGAAGGAAGAGATAAATGAGAAAGATGGGATTCGAGATATAGAAGCAACGGTGGAGAAGGAGAAGGAAGCCAAGAATGAGTTGGAATTTCAGTCTAATATGGTTTTTTCAAATGGGAATAATCACGCTGCTAGCTAGAGGCAGGGGAAGAACATAAGAAGCAAGCATGTACTAACTAGATGGAAAATGGAAAGATCTTTCATTTCAGTTGTGTGTTGTGTTTGGAATTGGATTCTTGAAACTCATCCCTGAACAGTGATATCCATTTTCAATTTAGATTTCCTCTCGCATTACATTACTTGATTCAGTCTCACATCTGCCTCAATTAGTCTTACCAGAACAAAAAATAAATTAATTATAATATATGAAAACCTTGGAGTTTAATTAATTTCCCTTCTGTTTGTGTTCGATAAATAAGTGTCGATATTATGAAGTTGTATCTACAAAATTCGTGGAAAGTTCAAACTCAGCGAAGGTGTTCACTGTTCATGCGTGCGTGAATGATTAAGAAATAAGAAGCAAGAAGATGTTGAGACGAGAGCAGTATTTCTCTCCTTATTGAAACTTTTTTTGGTTAAATTTTTTATCGGAATAAAATTACCAAAACTTCCTTTCCTTATCTTGATTTTCGGGCTCTGACCTCCAACCCAACCCAATATTTTCGAGAGCAGGGACCATGGACAATGGCCATACCGTTTAAAACATACAGTCATATACCGTTCGTATGAATTAAACAAATAAAATTTTTTTAATAAGAATTTATCTCTTTTGAAATATAAAAATTAACTCATACTCTCTTTTTTATAAAAAGTATTTTTAAAAATTAAATTAATAAAATTTGACGGACAGAATTTTTTTTTATCAAAATATATTTCAAAACATGGTTTTTAAATATTTAAAAGTTAATTTTTGTGCTATTAAACATTCAAACTAATATATACTTAATTATTTCACTTTTTATAATTATTTAAAATAGTATAGGTAATTAGATATTTAAATTTAAGTATTAATGTTAGAATTAAACTATAATTTAAACCTGTAGCTAATTTAATTTAATTTAATATTAAATTAATTCATCGATATAATAGATAAAAATATTAAAATAATAGAGACTTCACTGATTAAAGTTATATTAGATTTGATCGACTTAAGTAAGTGAGATAAAAATGTTGACCCAGCCCAGTCCAACTTTTAAATTACTTTTTAAAAATAAATTATAGTTACTAATATGAAATTATGAGGGTTAAAAACATAATTCACATTATAGTATCTATTTTAAAAACAAAAGATATAATTAAGTTACTTATATCTAGTAGCTTCTTTTTTTTATTTTAATAATTGGCATAGGCTGAATGTAGATTGAATTATTTAGAGTTTAAACAATTGATATTATTAAGTTACACTATTATTGAGTTTAATTTTAATTATTAAAAAATATAATTAAAAAACAGTAATTTATTATTACAGCTGGTCTAACCTAACGTTTAAAAATCCAACTTAATATATCGGCTGAAAATGGGCCACCCAACTTTAGAATGGGCCTATTTTCAGGCTCAATCCCCTTTATATCAAGGATTTAGTCGGTCCGACCCAATGAACTTGGTCCATCTTGATACTCCTCGTTGCGAGATCTCAAATAGTTAACCATCGGCAACCACGTTAACGAAACTCAAGTTCTTAGACAAACACTAACGCCGTGAAATGACCGTTTGTGTTCCGTCTCGTGCGTATTATAAAATGTGAGGAGCTTGTTCTTTCTTGGGCAGGCTCTGCTCTCATCGGATTTGGATCTGCACTCGAGACAGTGATCGGGTTTTCTCTCTCCATGTAAGTTGTTTCTATAATGTTTGGGAAATGAGTGCGTGCCTTTCTATTTCTTCAGATCACAATCGCTTTTATTCCAATGTACGAAATCCGAGTTCGTTTGTTTGAAATGGCTAATGAATAGTTGCGTTGAGAATAGAAGAGCTTCAGTTGAATTTCTGGAAAATCTTTTGCAAGGATCCAATTTATATGCATTGTCTTCAATGTAATCCGTCTTCACTTTCCTATTGTAAATCAAGATTTATCCATGTGAACAGATCTCAAGAGCGGTTGTGATTTTTAGTTACTTGTTTCGTGTGAGCAGATCTGAAATTTGTGACAAGCTACATTTGGATATTTAACTGGTGCTGAATTTGTTGTGCGTGTTTGGTAGATTTTAAGGTAATTTGTGAAATAACATTGCGGATTTTGTTTTTTAAAATCTAGTCTGGCACAAAGATAAATATTTGTCAGAATCCTATAAATGAGGTCGCCCTCTTTGCTGAAAGCGTTTGAATAACGTTATTGTTTCTGATCCTATTGTTGTCGATGAGAATCTCTGTGAGATATCTTCTTTATTAAAGTATGAGACTGATTAATGAAGGAATCTGCAATTTTACGACTTAATTGATCTGAGCCTTCTCTTCATAAATATTGGATCCAGCGAAATAAGAGATGGGGCTGTCTTTCGGTAAACTTTTTAGCCGGCTCTTTGCCAAGAAAGAGATGCGTATTCTCATGGTAGGTCTTGACGCTGCTGGTAAAACTACCATCTTATATAAGCTCAAGCTGGGAGAGATCGTGACAACCATTCCTACGATCGGTATGCTCCTTATTTGTTAGATCTTGCATGCTTTGATTTGCTTCTGTTCTAGAATTCTAGCAGAGATTTTTTATTCTGTTCTTTTTTAAGTCTGACATTCCAATTTCTCTTGCTTAAGTTTTCATTGTAAAATAAGCAAAAAGGTTTTGCAATTGATACCTATATTCATTGCCGCACAGGATTTAATGTAGAGACCGTGGAATATAAAAATATTAGCTTTACTGTTTGGGATGTCGGCGGCCAAGACAAGGTTTGTAACTTGTATAATATTTATTACATAGTTTTTCTGAGTGTTTTCTTTTATTCTGTCCTTTTTTGGTCGAGCTCTTTGAAATTGAAACAAGAAGAGTGAACCTATTAGCTTCATCTGTGTTTGTTTTGTCTATACGTGCTTATGGATTGTTTCATGCTAATTAGAGGTTCTCTGATTGACATCCAACACAAGCATAAATTCTTTATATTGGAGCCATCTAGTCTTTGATTTTTTTTTTCCCCCCTTAAACAGTCTATGGTAGTGCAGCCTTGTTTCAACCAAACATATGATCATTTGCCATCTTTAGTTTTTTTTTTTTTTCATCTTTTTTTATCTTAAAAAATATTTTTCATCTTTTTGATTAGTTGGCATATGTCTTTATGGCCAATGTTGTGGTCATTAGATTTGTACATATTGGGCATAATATAAACACAAGATGCTTATGCTATTTTGGGAATTGGATGCGATTATAGACAGTCCTGTGTGCTGAGTGGTCTCTTCATTAGAGCTTGTGGTTTTTATGCAATTGCGTCAAGTCTTTTTCTCGTAATCTGTCGTGCTGCTTTAAAATAATTTATCAAATGCCTATTCTGACTTTGATCAAAATGAATAGGTCTATTGGGTTTGCTTCTGATCTTCTTGTCCTTTATGGTGCAACTACAGATACGTCCTTTATGGAGACACTACTTCCAAAACACACAGGGGCTTATCTTTGTTGTTGATAGCAATGATCGTGATCGTGTTGTTGAGGCTAGAGATGAACTCCACCGGATGTTGAACGAGGTAAATACAAAGTTTCTTGGTGTTGTGTTTTGGCTTGTTTCGTGGATCTAAATTGTGTCTACAGCATCACTATGATTGATCATCTGGCTGTTTGTAGACTTTCTTAGACGGCCAATTTTTTAAGTCGTGAATGATGAAACTTGTTAATGGCAGAGATATTGCAATTTGTTCATTTTACTTGGTGAAATAAAGTTTGGTTATGTTCTTAACTCATAGGATGAGTTGAGAGATGCAGTACTCCTCGTATTTGCAAACAAGCAAGATCTTCCAAATGCTATGAATGCTGCAGAAATCACGGACAAGCTTGGGCTTCATTCTCTTCGTCAACGCCACTGGTATTCTAATTCATTTCTGTCAAGTCTGCCTGCCTTAATATTACTTATGGATTTGGATAATTAGATTTTGGTTTTGGGTTTCTATCTCAGGTATATCCAGAGCACATGTGCTACTTCTGGGGAGGGACTCTATGAGGGACTGGACTGGCTTTCCAACAATATAGCCAACAAGGTAAGGCTTTTTTAACGTCTCCGCTGGATGATTGTCCTACAAAATATCTAGTTATCCAATTGACTTGTTTACTTTGTGTACCAGGCTTAGAAGGCATTAATGTTTGAGGGATGTTGCAATCTTTGCTTCAGAATGGGCTATGGGCTTGTATCATGACATTGATTGCGTCTAAAGTTGTTACTGCATTTTTTTTTGTGTTTAGACAATTGTTATATGTTCTGTCGAAAAAAAGTTGTTATATGTTAGCAATCGGTGTTGTTTTTGTAGATTCGGAATAAAGGAATCAATTACATATTATACGCGTCGTTTGTCTTAGCTGTTTTAGAATTCGACATCTATGAATATTGTCAGATCGATTTTTTTATAAAATAAATTTATTAGAATATTAGTTATTCCCATGGATGTATTCGCAAATTTCGCTTCAGATGTGATTTGATCGAGCTGAAGCTTTGGTAATCAAATTCTAATGCCGTATATTGAATTCAGGATTATTGGAACTCTTCATTTATCATTGACTTAAAATCATTAAAATTTAACCATCAGTTCATAATAGTAACAGTACATGTGAAGTACTGAGGAGATATAAAATTGAACGAAACTTCATAAAAAAAAGAAAAAGGAAGGGGCCTGCATCCTTTTTTATTCTTTCCTGGCCTAATCCAACAAAATAAAAACTTGGGCCTTGGTCTGATCATTCGTTTCATCAATTCAATCTATATTAACAAAAATATTATATTCGAAGTTAATTACACTCAGGACGTCAGATCTCCTTCACGGGGTGGTGTAGCGTGTTTGATGGTGGCAAGAGTAATTAACGATTAGCGTTACTCCAATAGAAGGGGTTGCCCCAGTTAAACTAACAGGGATTTCTCAAGGGCGGTTATTGCCATGTTTTGCCAGTAACTTGTAAGTAATAATAGGAGTACAAATTTTCAATGGAAAACATTTTCCGTATAACAATATATATGGCAGAAGGCGCTGTTTGAATAGTTAATAAAAATAATCAGTTGAAAACACGTGAGAAGAAATTGGAATTGATCTTACTGCCTCAGTACTCTGTTTGAGCTAAGGAGGAAGTTCTCCTCACCAGCAACGGTGGGATTTAATCGTCCTGCCGCCCACCCATTATTCATTACTCGAGCTGGATCCCCTGTCACACGGCTTCCCTCGACTTGCTTCTCAAATTCAGGAAGACCTTTTTCCTTCCTCTCTTTCCTTCTCTTCCTCTCTTCATCCCGTTCTTTCCTCAGCCAACTTTCAACTGTTCTCTGCACATTCAACACCATTCAGGCACACAATTATTTATGTATTTCTGAAATTCCACTGCTTGGATTACAATCCTTGATCTTCACTCCACACTCGTCAGGCTCATGTTAGTAATAAGTGATATACAGTGACATCGCAAATAACTGACCAAAGAAATTCGAGTCAAACACCGGAAAAGAACTAACCATCAATGACAATTTGCTGATGTCTTTGACTTTATCTATAGGCATTGCTAGTTGCAGCTTCCCATGAGCCACATAAACCTAATAAAGAACAAATTGAATAAGGATTATGCTAAAGCACGGATATAAAATGATTCAGAAATGAAAATCAGACATACTATATGTGTAGGCCAATTCTCAAGACCGTCAAATATATGTGTTGCATAGATAATTGTGGCACCCCTCTCTTCACATTCCTTTCTTAGAAACTTCAGAAGGTCAGCCCTTGCTAGAACATCAAGGTCAACTGTTATCTCATCAAGAAGAAGAACCTAGAAAAGCAAGGATCAACCTTTCATATATCTGAACAATTGAGCTACAACAATAAAGCTTATCCTATTTTAGAAAGAGAAGAGGCTACAATGGTTTTCCATATAGCTTAACTTTGTAACCAAACCTTAAATGGCTTGAGGAGACCCATACAAATCTGCACTCTTCTTCTTTGACCATCAGATACTTTATGCATTCTCCAGGAAAGATTGATATCTAATACCTGCAAAGTTGAAAAGCATAAAAAGGAAAAAAAAAAAAAGATTAGGCAAAATCAACTCTGTACTATGAGCAACACCCTGCAGCTTTCAAACAACTTAGTAAAAGGAAAGACCACATCTTAATTGCCTCCAAATTTTTTTTAATTTAAAAAAGCATAGTATTAGTAATTAAGTAAAGTTAAAGTCGGCTAGGATACTGCTTGTGTGGTTCAATCCCTTTTTACTGAAAAAGATTACCAAGATATACTGATTGATAATTGGTCTTTGAATTCAATTTCCCACTAATTAATTAATCAGCACTGTTTATCACATTACAGTATTCAAAGAGTCAACTAGCATACATCAGTCTCAACAAGAAAACCGAAAAGCTAGTTTGCCAATACTTAAATTACCAAACAGAGTTCCAAAATGCTATCCAAGAACATAAAAATGCACTAAGAACTGATTAAAAGTTGCACAAATTTTCTTCTGTTTGCACAAAATAGATATTTGTTCAACAAACAAGAAGCCACTGAAGTGGTCTCTTTATTCTCTTCTACAAGCCACCTTTATGCTTGGAACAACAAAAAAAATTATCAAAGAACTATGGTCAATTTTATAAGATGATGGAAAAGTAACTCCGAAGATAGTTAGAACTTAGAAGATAATCGAAGGTATGCACGTGCAAAGAGAAAAACAATGCAAAAGTGCTAAGGTACATTTAGTAAGATTCATCCTACCTTAATTAGCTCTGCTCTTCTTCCAGGATCAATCCCACCAACCCCAAATATCATTTTCTCCGCAGAAACATCCATTTGTATTGGAACCTCAAACCCTGCAAAAGCAACATCTCGCCTCCACTGACCAAAAAATAACAAGGGAAGATAAATCATATACTTTAAGTAAACATGATTTACAACATATATACTAAAAATGAATGACTGCATTCAAATCATCTAAGAAATCTCTCCTATTGTCCCTCTCTGTCTGAATATTTCCAGACTGTTGTTGTATATGAACAATGAACAATAGACATAATAATGATGTTTAATAACAAGTGTTAGATTCTAGTAGGATGTGGTTTCCACCAATTCTTTGTTTGATATTAAGCAACTATGATATTAATTTTATATGCCGGATACATATATATTGGACAGTACATTATTTGATGAAACGGTCGGTGTTTAAAGATGAAATCTACACAATCTAAACTTAGCTTCCAAAGATGGAATTTTGAAGCTTGCATCCCCAAAAAAAAAAAAAAATCACAGAAGTAACATTGGTTTATTTCTGCAGATGGTTACTGACCTTGTATATATACAAAATAATAATTGTATTACGAACTCCGTTTTGGAGTATAGAGGAGATAGAGGGATAGAGATGTAATTGCACCAACCTCTCCACCAAGGTAACACAGATCACCAGACGATATTAAAGTGGTGTCATGAAAAGCTGACCTTCCAAGTACACGAACCATGTCTGGTTCCACCATGTGCTTACCTCCTAGGATCTTAAGGATGGTGGTCTTCCCTATCAAACAGAAACTAATATCAGTAAACAAGTTATACTTGATATTGAAAATTGAAACGCAAGTATTAACTTAAATCATACTTGGAACAAACATAGCATCTTAGTTACTTAGTTATGAGTTTCAATTACAACCTATGCAGGACTAGGAGTATGAGAATAACTAAAAAAGTAAAAATCAGATTGGAACTTGTAAAATCTCTGGTTTCTTTTTCTTTCTTTCAACACCGCGCTATAAAACCAGTAAATGAAGCCCACTCTACTCCCAGCTAAAGGACTACAATATATATCTAAATAGATCGAGCTTCAAATTAAGCTGCCTCTCACAGCAGAGAAACCAAAAGTGATAATTTCGTTGATTTTGATTGAAAAAAAAAAAGGCGGAAGCTGAACGAACCAGCGCCATTAGATCCGACGAGAAGGCAACGGTAGCCGGAGTTGAGGGTGAGAGAGAAATCTTGGATGAGAGGAGTGGAGCCCGGCGGAGGATGGCCGTCAATTCCAGGGTAAGTGAACCTCAGATCATTGATCTCAATCGTTTGCTCTGAATTGCCATCCGCATCCATTTCCTTTTTCCTTTTTCTCTATCAGACAACAAAATTTCTCGATGAGAGGTTTCGATCCTCAACCGAACCGAGTCAGTGGCAGACAAAATGTAGAACCGAGTCAGGACTCGTGAGTCGCCGAGTCGCGACCCAGACGTTGCGTGGCATTATATCAGTCAGTGCTTTAAAGTTTTAACCGACCAACTAACCAACCCATGCTACCAAATAAGAACGCCGACCATTAAGTACCTCAATTAAATTTAAAAAAAAAAAAAAGTTTAGAAAAACACATTTGGCCCATGCAGGTCTCGAACCTGCGACCTTCGCGTTATTAGCACGACGCTCTAACCAACTGAGCTAATAGGCCGCCGAGATAGTCTTCGAAGGTGATTATTTAAATGGATCTCATATCTTTTGTCATAATGTCTTGTTTCTGCCTGCTTGTTTTTTAAAGCTAATTTATGGTTGGCAAATTCAAGGTCAATCAAGTCCCATGAGGCGTCAGAGACTCAGAGCAGAAATTTTTTTAGAGTAATGTGAATAGATGGCGAATAGCAAAAATGTCCGCCTGTCCCCATTTGCGTTTTTAAAATATAACTACGTTGATGGGATTAATTTTGAATAAACATATGATTAACTATGTTCGCTTGTGCCTTTGGAGTGATTCTTTTCTCCGTCAGCATAGCACCATAACCTCTTAGGAAGAACAATATATGTGCCTTCTGAAACGATTCCATCACTGCCCTATATCCCTCTTCGCAATCCCCAAGCATGCTTCTCGTCATCCCCTTCTCACTTGCTTGAGGAAACAGCACCTGCACTATGAAACAACCAGTGTGGGTTGCGTCCTTCAGACTTCAGACCCGTCTCCACTGATGTTTGAGTCAAACCAGCCAGGTTCGTTGACGGAAACTTGAATGTTTGGTTGAAAACTCCGCAGTCTTCTGTTGGACGACAAGATTTGACTAGATCAACAGAAGCAGCGTAAATAGGAAGGGAATTTGATGTTAGGCCATCTTCTCAGTCTCTGCTTCATGGGGTGCTCTGCTTGGACGACATCGTTTATTTTTATGTGGAAAGATTAGGGATAATATATATATTTGACTGTACTATTATATATTCCTTATTTAAATGTCAAACATGTTTTATAATATTCTTATATTGTACCCTCCATTAATGGGTTTTTTTGTCTACTTATTTGGCAATAAGTAATAGATAGACATCTGCCTAAAACTGTCTTTTGGTATACATAATACTTGACCAATTTGCTAAATCATTACATTTAATGTTTTTTAAAGAACATTATTATGTTTGTTTATTTAATCGTCGAATCATAGATATTATCATATTGATTCGTCATGTTATAAATTTCAACTTAATTGATACTGTTATAATGAGGCTAACTCAAGTGGTTAGGAGGGTAACATTAGATTAATTCAGATAGCTGACTTAAAAAAAAAAAAAAGGTAATTTGCAAGTGCCTGAACTGGGGGAATGGGGATGTCTCAGTATTTCTTTTACGATGACAATTGGATAACCTCTTTGATCGTTCCCAGGACGGACAAAATAGAATTATCTGACTCAAATGAGGGAGAGAAAAGGATGAAGCTACCGCCAGAATGTATAGCAGCGGACACTGCAAGTGAAGGCTGAAGAGTCCACCATAGGGTGTTCACGTTGAATTTAGCCTTGTGGGAAAGGAATATTAAGTAAAAGGATATTCTACTGTATAGAGACAATTGAAGGCTATACGCAGATATAGTATAGCTCAAGGGCTAAAGCCTGTGATCCTCCGTTAAGGGATTGGCTTGCTAGAAGTATTAGTCATAATACATTATATGTAGTTAAAATGGACGTTAAAATCTCATTGTCTGCAATTTGTTCAGCCACAACGTCACACATCCTTTAGAGGAAAGCAGGGTATTTTGATTCTGGAGGTTGACAAAGTGAGTGAAAAAATATGTAGGAATAAACAAAGAGAGAAACTGAAACAAAAATATCCATTTATAAAATTAAGGATATCCAGAGCCCAACAATGGCTGAATTAAGGGAAAGCGACCAATAAAAGCGGTCCTCATGGTCCTAATAATTAGAACCTTGAGATTCCGTATGACTCTATATACAGGACACCACATTTGACCAATAAAAGAAAAAAAGAAAAGAAAATATGACTCTGCACTCCTCTACAGACTTCATTTCCATGCATAAAACGAAGCAAACTAGGCGGCGGATGGTGCTGGAACATAATGAATACCCCCAGCCTCGGTTAATGCTCCCTTTATACGTTCCATATCCACAGGATATTCATAGTCCAAAGTCTCGTCGTCATAAATATCCCACCATTTTTTCACCAGCATCTTTATGTCTTCCCTGTCCATGTTTTCTTCTTTCCCAGTGTACCTCCACGGTTTAGATCCCTGCAATTCCCACAATTAATTATACCAAAGTTGATATAAAATTTCAAGGTCATAGCTAGTGAAGGGTAGTTTAAAATGGACACTCACAGCAGCACAGTAGTGAACCACTTTTACATTGTCAAGCTGAACATTCTCAGGGTGACGCCACAACATGGCCAGCACAAGGTTGTACATATTGGATATAGGCCTATATTTGTCCTTGAAGTACATGTTGAGGAAGTCCTGCGTGCAAAAACATATAAAAACCAACAATAAATTAGCCAAACTTATATTCTAGTGATGAATAGGGAATTCAAATATATATTAATCCGTTCAAGTACCTGCTCGGCAAAGGATGTAGGTGTGGTAACTTGGAGGGTTTTGAGGAGGTCATGGTAAGTGGAAAGATTAGGCTCGTAAACGAACATCCCAGCGTTGAAGTATAGTGGTGGCTTGGGTCCCTTATTGGAAGGCCACTCAACCTTGTCAGGGCACTGCTGGCAGTAACCTATCTCGTACTGTGGGCTGTTTTCCCATGTCTTCTCGCAGAAACAGTCCATCACCGCGTAAAAGTAACCGTTCGGCAGATCAAAAAGGTGATCGATGTTGCCAAAAACTTGGATGTCACCGTCTAAATATATCATCTTACTGTACTCCACAAACTGCACAAATTTTCAATTAACAAAATATAATTAAATTTCCAAAATATAATATACTGAAAAAGGGACTGTTACTAATTTTTTTTTTAGTCAAAAAGTCTAAACTACCAGTTTGAATTAGTCCACTGAACCAGTTTAAGAACAGAATTCAAGAAGCTGCTCTAAGTAAAACCTTAGGGCCCAAATTTACGTGTAGTTAACGGTGCAATAGAACTAGGCAGGGGTAAAAATGAAAATATACCTCCCAAATACGAAGTTTGGAGTAATTGATGACATAGTAGGCCATGGCGAACTGGGCTTGGTTGGGGGGAGGGTAGACTGGCTTTATCTCCTTGACGATGCAGCCTTGTGAGATGAGGATCTTACGGTGCTCCTCGGGCACATCGGGCAAAACGGCAACCACCAGTGGGTATATGCTCTTGACCTTCCTAAGACCTTTGGCTAACCCAACCACACCCTTCACGTAGTCACCGTCGCCGGCAAGGAAAGTGACGTAGGCACGGCCCAGTCGCCCGGCGGCCTTGGCTTGTGTGGCGGTGGCGTTGGCAGCAGCGGTGGTGATGTCAGGTGCCATCTTCAGACAATGAAATTGAAATGAGAAGAAAAAGGTTTCAAGCAAGAGCTAGAAAGGAAGAAAGAGTGTTAGCAAGAGAGTGATTGATTTTCTAATACAGGAAGATTCTCGGTTTGCAGTGATGAAATGGGATGGAGGGGAGGGTGTGCTTATATAGGACTTTGAGGGGTAATTATGGGAAACCAAAAAATAATTAATGATGGGATCAATTTTTCCCACTTTCCTGCGCTAAAGGGGCAGAGAATAATACATTATCCTTCAACTTTTGGAATGTGAAAGATATGAATCTTGGATCAATCTCGTCTTGACAACACTTAATTAGGCATTTATGCAGTAAACTAAAGTAAGTGGAAAATAAAACTACGTCGTTTCGAGCTCCTTTTTTCTCCGTCATTCAATTTAATTTTAAATTGGAATTGAACACGATATTATTTTTTTAATTTGACCGACTCACAATTGAGTTTTGATCCTAATGACTACTCGCGCGATGGGGATCAGACCCAGCGGTTACAGTTGAGATGTTGGGGTAGTGATTTGGTGTTCCTTAATAAATTTATTATTTGGTCATAAAACAATAATTAAGTTGCTTTCAGACAATGAACCAAACTCAATGACTTGTATGATTTCAATTCATTTCTGTATTATATAATACTCCCTACATAGTAGTGAGTGGAAAACAACTTAAAGAGTAAAGATTAAATTTATAAAGGGCATATTTTGCTCAATTTTTAAAAAATAATATATTGATATTATGTTTTTAATTATCAATTATTTGACCTGCTTATTATTATAGGCTTCCGTTGATTAAATAATCCAAATATAAAATAACGTCAATTATCACTTTAGTGCACTTTTAGCATAAAAAATTTTCTCGCACATTTAACGTTGTTATGAATTAGATGTATAAAAAATAATATCTTTATATTGCATCCAAATTTGGAGTTCCGCGTAAGTTATTATTGACGAGTCACTTGTCAAGCACGTGGCTCATAATTTCGACATAAACATGGCAGAAAATCTCCATCTTTACAATCATATATTGTCATTATATTCAGACCAAAGTTATTATGTTTGATCAAAACAGTGGAGTGCGTTATCATTTATTGTAATTTATAATAAAAAATCAAAATATCCTCTTTGAATTGGATATAAAGTTCCGGTAAAATTTTTCTTAAAAGAATAATAACTTTTTCCTACAAGGTTGGACGTAAAAAAGATGAAGAGCAGGTTTATACAATTTTTTAATATGTATATAACCTTTTATGTTACCCTGAAAAGTTACCTCAATTAATTTAAAAATTACTATCGATTATCGAATATGAACTGCCACCGCCCCCACACCACCGACTCGCCCTACGTGATTAACACAGCGATTTATTATAAATTCCCCGCCAAAGTGACCAGAAAGTGAGGCACGTCTACTTTCACTGGACACGTGGCTTTCCATAAAACGCCTGTGCCTTCTACGTAAATTGTATCAGGTATAGTGGGGCCAACTTCCATGAATCGCCACGTAGACAGTGGCTCCTCGTGGCAGGCGAAATCACGCTGGTTGGGCTTTTCAATTTTATATTTAGACTTTTTTATTTTCTGGTGGGGTCCATGAAATCGTTGCGTGTCGAGATCACAGTATCTCACTTTTGGGTGGGACATCTGTCAGCATCAGGGTAGAATAGAGGCCCTCGTAGAGCCACGTGGCGACTCGTGTTCCTTGCTCGGACCAACGGTGGCAACCGTCTTGATTCTTGAATAAGAGTTTCCTCTCTTCCTTACAGATATAGTTGGTCACTTGGTCCAATTGCGAAAGGAAGGCTCTTTGAAATTTCAATCCTACCAACAAGTGAACATTAATGTTAACATAGAATCATAGATGTTGTCTATTTTTGAAGGCTCTTCAGGATAATGTTTTGAATTGAACCGACCACGTTACCTTGGGCAAAGAAATTGACTGGTACCAAACAGGAAATTTCCCACCCTCCTATTCTTTTTGTATATTTTAATGACAGAATCTTCCATGGCGATTCTATTAGCGTGTTATCATTCTCCAAAAAATTTATTTCTCTTCTAATTTTCCTTAATTTTAACTACTAAATCGATCCGAGATTTCAGGGATGATTTTAATGACATAGGAGTTATTTCAGGGGTCAATTCAAGATTTTCTTTACAGCAAATCAAATAAATTAATAGCTCTTTTTTCTGTCTACATAATAAATTAATAACTCAACAGTCCGCGTAAACTAACCAAGAATCAGTATCCAAATTCGAAAATGGGTTTGTTCTATTGAAATTGGGCTTGCTAGGGTGACTTAGTTGGAAATTGATTGGGTTCTTTCTTTGTCCAAAAAGAAAAATGAGTGGGTTGTTTCATTAAATTGCTGGGCATCTCGATGGACAGAAACAGCCCAGTTCGGAGTGGGCTGCTATCAGCTGGTCTACTTAATTGTTTTCCATTATACAGTAAAATATGAAATGTTCACAGCTTTCCCCAAGAGCTTGAAGCAAATGTGACATATTACTATCACGAAAGTAAAGAAATAAACATAAAATTATTTAAGTAATAAATTTTATTTATATAATTAAAACTATGAGTACATGATATATTTTTATTTTTTATTTATTTCTCTCTTATATTATCATACTTTTTTTGTCAAATGAGAGAATCATGACCAAAGATATATCACACATGAATAAAGACCCTTCTCAATAATGATGTCATCTACGGAAAAACCAGCGTCTTCCCTGTGAATTCGTCTATTAAATTCCAAACCAGGGCACTCCTTGTTTTGTTAATTGATGCAAATTGACATACCATCATATTAATCAGTCCGAGAAGCAACGATTAAGAAGCGAGCTAGTAATACTGAGAAGAGATTAGACATGTGAGCAACAACGGGGAAAAAGAAGAAGAAGCAAGCATTCTGTCTCAAGTTTTTCCCTTATGCCTGTTCTTTGGATCAACTGCATCTTTCTATCACATCACCAGGCACAAACGAGTCTAAACAAAAATAGTTTATCAGAAACCAAGAAAAACAGAAAAGGCACAGTTGCACAAATATAGAAGAAGTCACAACATTGAATCTTTCAACGCAAGAAAGTATAAACAAACTCAACTTTGAGTAAACGCAGAGATAATGTTTAACTCATATTTATTTTCATTTTTGGATTAGAAGATGTAGTTCAGGCCCCAACAATAGCATCAACACATTATATAATCGAAAATTGTTGAAATTGAGCCCACCTTTTTCAGAACTTTAATTGATCTTTTGTTGGGCTTAGTCACTCTTTGGTGTGTTATTAGACGAACATATAATCCATTGCCCATCCTGTTAAACTCACAGCAGCTTTGTCAGAGGACAAGCTTAGTAGGAGGAGTTTAGTTGTTTAGCTTGTATCCTGTTTTTGTCTGTATGCACGATTGTAGTTTTTTAAATTGACATTCAAGTTAGAAATAAATAGATGAGAGTGTAGTATAATAGAAGAGGTTAATTTTTTGTAATATAATAAATTGAGATTTAAATTTTTATTAAGAAAGATATTTATATTTAATACTCGATAATATTTTAAGTAAAATTATCTTTAATAAAAAAATATTTTTAAAAAATAAAAAAAGTTAAATTTATGTAGTACAAATATTTAAAATTAGTATTTAAAAATTACCAATTATTTTTTATTGATAAAGAAATTATTCTTCACCTATCTTAATGGATGAGTATTCTTTAAGTTTTTTTGATTGATTAATTTTATTTATCAATTAAATGCGCACATCAATTATTGTCATAATATAAATTATTTATAAACACCAATGAACTTCATACTAACTAATTAATCATATGTTATCTAGTAGAATAGATATTTCTCTTCGTATAACAAACTATTTACATATAAAGACTATCTTATCTCTTTGTATTTCTCTTATATAAAGCTTATCTTAGGTATGATTTATATCTCTCTTTTAGAGTTATTAATTTTTTATATCATAAACTTAACTTGAGTGTCAAAAATTACATCAAAGATTATTTAGTTATTTGTATATATAATAACAAAATGTCTTATATAAATCTTTTTAAAAAAAGTTAAATTCTTTATTAACAAACTCTATAAAATTACCTCTTGAGTGAAGTATGAATAAAAAAAATAGTCAAATAACAATAATAATAGTGCAAATTAGTAAAAGTATACATTCGAATAACACGGTCAAATAAGTAAAATTCAAATGGTCTAATGATAGCTAAAAAAATGACGTAAGTGTGATTAATTAATAAGAATTTTGAAGTTAAAATTTCAATTTCCTGATAAGAAAAAATAATTACAATTTTTGGGTGGATGGTAAATTTACCTAGTACATTTTGGTCCAAAAAAGGAAAAAAACCAAGTACGTGGCATAAGACAAATAAACCAGTTTGGAGGGGTGATTACAATATAAGAAAATATTAGGGGTTTTCTTACAAATGTAACTTATAATTTTCTATCCAGGCCCATACAGTAGAAACAAATCGCAGAAACTTTTCGTCTGAGATTCTCTGCAAGCGAGAGACTTAGCCGGGAAGACGGTGTAAGATATGCTATGCTCCTCCTCGTCACCTTAACATACGCAAATTCTTAAAAGCTTGAATCTGAAGCTCTCGCTGATGGATCTCAACCAGGTGGTTACACTGCCTGCCTTTTGATTTCCGTCTTTTTACGTGATTAATTTCCAGGTTATCTGCATTCGATTCCATGATTAGATCTAGTTTTCGACTGTTTGCTCCTAGTTGCTTGTTTAGACGCTGTTTATTTTGTCTTTATTTCGGTTGTGAGAATCTGATAAAAATTACAATGTCTTGACGTGCCTAATTGTTGAAGTTGCTTTAATAATATAGTCGCTATTTTTTTTTTTTCCTTTTTCCTTTTGTAATTTCTCGTTGGACAGTTATGTTTCCCTCTAATGTAAGTTTCGGTGCACTTAATACGTGTGGATTAGACCTTGCCTTACCCTTTTGCTCTCTGTAAAGATGAAAAAGAGACGAAGAGAAGGGATCCTGATGGGGGAGGATGCATGTGTTGAGGTTAATTATGTTAAACAGATTTAGTTATTTTATTCTGGAATCTCTTGGTTTAGAATTTGCCCTATGTTTTGTCATGTTTATGTAATTGAAATTAAATAATGCTCATACTGGTTTTTTCTTTCATGTCATTATTAAGGTTTCCTTTGTATGCAGCCTGTAGCCGAAAACTATGCCAATCCAAAGACTTGCTTCTTTCATGCGCTCTTCAAGGTTTAGTGGATCTAATTGTTATTCTTAGAAGCTTTCGTCATATACACTTCATAGAAGTAATTCTTTTGTGTCTGGCAGGCTGCAGCTTTGGCATTTTACATTCTCTCTGCCCTCTTTATTGATAACTTCGTCATCATTTTCGTGGTGACTGTTCTTCTTGCTGCTCTTGATTTTTGGGTGGTAAAGAATGTGAGTGGGCGAATTTTAGTTGGTTTGAGGTGGTGGAATGAAATAAATGATCTGGGTGAGAGTGTCTGGAAATTTGAATGTCTTGATCAAGAGGTAGGTTTTTTTATTTTCTTCAGTTGCTTGGTGTCATTTTTTTACCAAAATAATATCTCTTTTCAATTTCATGAGAATGTGTTCCTTTTGCTCCATAGATACTTGCATATCACTAATGTTGTTTTTTTTCCCCCAGTCATTAGCCCGGATGAATAAGAAAGATTCGTGGCTTTTCTGGTGGACCCTTTACCTTTCGGTAAGAAAGTAGGAATTGATTATAACATTCCATGAAGCACATTTTTTTTTAATAAAAAATAAATAAATAAGAATAGTAGTGTTCTCTGTTAAATAAACATGAAAAAAATGAAACATTATTTGCATTGTTTTATAGGCAGCAGCATGGATCATGCTTGGAATATTCTCGCTCATCAGGCTTGAAGCTGATTATCTTCTTGTTATAGGAGTTTGTTTGACCCTTAGCATTGCAAATATTGTTGGTTTCACCAAATGCCGAAAAGGTGCATTATTGGTTTATTGGTTCTCTTAGGATTTGTTTGTCTTTTGGTATAAGTAGCAAGTAAGTGCTCTCTATTCACACACACAGTAAGTGTCTAGAAATAGCAAGATGCTGAAATTTTGGGTGCAATATTTTTGACTTGGTTTGTAGACTTCATATGCATGCCTCATATGAGTCTTGCATCTGGCATCAATTCCACTTTAGCACTGGTTTTTTACAATTCTATTATTTATTAGGTTATTTGTATACAATACAATTAATGATGTTGTCCTGAATTTATAACAACTTATAGGTCCTGTTTCACTTTTAAAACAAAGTGAACTTTTAACTCACTGAGATCTGCACCAACCCTGTGTCGTGGTGATGATAAACTCATGCATAGGGTAATGCCTAGTGTCAAATTGAAAAATAGGATATTTCTAATCTTTTAGGTGGAGTAGATTCCATATGGCCTTGATACAATTTAACAAACCTTAGAATCACGGTTTTTAATGGTTGGGTCATAAACCACATGATATCTGTTTCATAGGTGTTTGTGATGCAGGTGTACTTAGTTAGAGTTGTGTGTGGTCATTGATGCTTTGTTCTATTGTGTTTGTAGCTTAAAGCAAATTTGTTGGTTTTCTTAGGTAAACATAAGCCATAGTCTAAGAATCATGAGTATGCCCTCAATCAATATTGACTGCAAATTAGAAGAGATTTTGTTAATGCCATTGCTATAATGGTAGAAATAGTAGTGCAACAGTGCTATAAATGGTTAAAATTGAATATTGAGAAATGATGTTTGGGAATATATATGAATAGTTTCTGAAAAGAACAACTAGTAATATGCTGTTTACTATAATAATTGTTGTTTTATTCTCGTGGGAATGGGAACCTTGGGTATTATACTTTTACGTTGCATCTTTAGTCCATCATATTACAGTATCAGCTAGTATTATTTTTTAAAAATGCTAGTCTTCCAGAGGATCATGCTAAAAATGCTTAATTCTCAGATGCCAAGAAGCAGCTTCAACAGTTTGCCACCCAGACAATTGCCTCACGGTTCACATCTTCCTTACAATCAGCATTGTTCTGAGTTTCGCATTTTGAAACACGGAACTGCGAGCAGAACAAGTGCGTTATTCGAAATATTGAGAGGTGTGGAGGTTTGTACATGACGATTATTTTGACCAGCATCAGATTATTTTGTACCTTACTAATAGCAATGACTTGAGTGAAACCATGATCAAATTTCGTAGTAAAATAATTACTCGATTTCAGGCGCAAGTGTAAATTTTGTTTTTACGTTAAATTTCTGCAACAGAGTAGTAAGGTTGTGCATTTATCTTATTCTATATTGAGTGCTTCGCTATTTTTTACAGCTTACATCAGCATATTGATTCGTGAAAATTGGTGGATTGTATGGGTGTTGAAGTAGCACGATATCGTATACCAATTGCTATCATTCTACTTATCTATTTATTGATATATTATAAATTAAAAGAAAATTTGGAAAGTTTTTACGTACGTATTCTTGCAAGTTTCGAAAGTCATTCTTTAGTTCGAATGCTTATTGAATAAATTAGTCTAAGTATGAGGTTATAAATTTGGTATTATAACTAATTGAAACAATTTTTTTATGTCATTACATTTGGTTATCTTATCGATTTCTATATTTTCTCAACATTCATTCATTTTTATAATTAATCTTAAAAATTTAATTATCATAATTGTCTTTTTATGCACATACTGTTCCTTCCCAATAATTGTTGGGATGTCCTTCCTAAATTAGGAAGATTTTAGAAAATTCTAGAACCTTCTAAAGAACTGTAGAATTTTTTAGAATATTCTAAAAAACTCTAGAAAAGTATAAAATTCTTTAGAAGCTTGTAGAACCTTCTGAAATATTCTAGAGATGTGTGGAACTTTCTAGAATCTTGCAGAAGAGTATGGAAGAATGTGAAAGGGAATAGAGGAGTGTAGAGACTTCATGAAAATCTCTAGAATAAAGAGATATGTGTGGAGAATTCTAAAGAGTTAATCTCTACCCTTGGATGTAATTAATCTCCACCATTCATTGTGGAGGTGGAATAGTATAAATAGGGGTGGAAGCCTTTATTCTTATGAAATCCAATCAAAGGAGAGAAACAAGCCACTACCTAAAGTGAAAGTTAGAGAACCTCCTTGAGAGAAAAGTGAGATAGCTTGAGAAGTCCCAAACCTTAAGCTTGAGTGAGCCACCAAAGTGTGAGACAATTTTGTAAAACATCCATTCTTGTAATCTTACTATTCCTTTGTATAGTAGAAGAACCTCTATATTGGAGGATTATAAACTCTTGTGCTCCTATTACTATCCTAAGTTCTAAGTGCCCATCTTAACTTCACGAAGTGGGAAAAGTTGAGTTTTTCCCAACAGTGGTATCAGAGTCAGGTTCGTTTGTATCGTTAATAGCTCGTGCAGTTTAAGATGGAGGATTACATTACTCACGATGGAGATATGTTCAAGCTCACTGCTAACAACTACTCATATTGGAAGTCGATGATGGAAGACCATTTATATTGCAAAAACTTGCATAAGCCCATCATCCACAAAAACAAGGTAGAAGGAAAGACCGATGCAGAGTGAGAGCTGTTGAATCGGAAGGCAGTCGCTATGATCCGTAAGTACATAGATAAAACTCTTTTTGAACATGTCTCTACATATACAAATGCTTATGAATTATGGACAAAGCTTGAGTCCATGATTCAAAAGAAAACGCCTCGTAATAAAGCTCATTTAGTACGTCGGTTGGTGAAGTTGGAGTATAAGGACGGTCAAAGTATGATTGGGCACTTGAATAATTTCAAGGGGCTCGTAAATCAACTAACAAAAATTGACATGAAGATTGACGATGAGTTGCAAGCCCTTCTACTCCTTAGTTCTCTGCCAGAAAGCTGAGACACTCTTGTGGTTACACTTAGTAACTCAGCTCCAGAAGGAAAGTTCACCATGGATATTGTCAGTGATAGCCTTCTTGGTGAACAAGCAAGGAGAACGGAACGAGGCGAGTCCATCCATTCCGAGGCAAATGTTGTTGAGAACTGGGGTAGGAACGAAACTCGTGGACGTAGCAAGAGCCGAGATCCACATCAATCTCGAAGTAGGTCCAAGTCATGCTCAAAGATTACTTGCTACTACCGTGGTAGGATAGGCCACAAGAAAGTGGAGTGTCGATCCTTCAAAAGAGACAAAAAGGCCGATAATGTTAAGCCAGACCAAAATAGCCCAACGAAGAAACAAGAAGAAAAGAGTACTACTGTCATAGTCTCAAAAGAAGATTTGCTTTATCTCGTTGGAGAAGGTAATATCCTAAACATTGCTTATGATGATAGTAATTGGATTATCGATTTTGGGGCTTCCTTCTATGTCACTCCCCATGGAAGTTTCTTCTCATCCTACCAAAGCGGTGACTTTGGTACGGTGCAAATGAGAAATTTGGATAGGAGCAAAATTGTCGGGATAGGTGACATCATCCTGACAACAAGCATTGGATGCAAACTTGTCTTAAAAGATGTGAGGCATGTCCCGGCCATGCGTCTCAATCTTATCTCTGCTGGAAAGCTAGATGATGCTAGTCTGGTGAATTACTTTGGTGAAGGAAAGTAGAAGCTTACCAAAGGAAGTTTAATAATGGCTCGAGGAAGAAAGGAAGGATCATTGTACGTGATGCAAGCTAAACTTTGTAGAGGGGAGGTGAATATCACTACCGATGATATGGAGATATGGCATAAGAGACTTGGACACATAAGCGAGAAAGGTCTTTACATACTTGCTAGAAAGCAACTCCTCTCTGACGTGAAAGGTAAAACACTTGATCCTTGCACTCATTGTTTAGCTGGAAAACAACATAGAGTTGCTTTCCAAAGATTCTCTCTACCCAAAAGGAGCAAAAACATTCTAGACCTTGTACACACTGATGTATGCTCGATGTCCGAAAAGTCCATTGGTGGTGCATCACATTTTGTCACCTTCATCGATGACCATTCAAGGAAGGTATGGTTATACCTGTTAAAATCAAAGGATCAAGTGCTTGATGCATTCAAGGAGTTTCATGCCCTAGTGGAACGAGAAGCAGGACGAAAGATCAAATGTGTTTGATCAGATAATGGAGGTGAGTATAGAGGTCCTTTTGAAGCCTATTGCAAGAAATATGGGATTAGGCTCGAGAAGACTCCTCCCAAGACGCCGCAGTTGAATGGAATTGCTGAGAGAATGAACCGAACTATTGAAGAAAGAGTTCGATGCGTGCTCTCTCATGCCAAGTTACCCAAGTCATTTTGGGGAGAAGCTATAATGGCTGTGGTTGACATTGTCAACCTTACACCATCAGTTCCTTTGGATGGAGCAATCCTAGAGGAGGTTTGGTCAGGAAAAAGGGCTTCTTACAATCATCTCAAAGTGTTCGGATGCAGGGCATTTGTTCACATCCTCAAAGATGAACGAGCCAAGCTTGATGCAAAGACGAAAGAATGCATCTATCTTCGTTCACCTAAGGATGAGTTTGGGTACCGACTTTGGGATCCAATCAACAAGAAGATTGTTCGAAGTCGAGATGTTGTATTCTTCGAAGACCAAAACATTGAAGACATTCAGAAATCGGAGAGACCAAGATTGAGAAGCAAAAGGAGCACAGACCTTACACCGGTCCGACGTGAGGATAATGTCATACAAGAAAATAATGATGCTGAAGATCATGAGACTATCTTAGATCAAAACAAACAAGATACTCATGATAAACCAATACAAGAAGAACCTCAATCTAGCTTTCCAATAGTGCCCCAGTTGAGACGATCTTCAAGGGAACGAAGACCATTTACTCAATATAGCTCAGAGGAGTTTGTGACACTCATCGATGAGGGGGAGCCTCAAAGCTATAAGGAAGCTATAACTAACAATCATAAAGAGGAGTGGATAAGAGCCATGCAAGAGGAGATGCAATCCTTGCATGAGAATCACACTTTTGAACTAGTAGAGCTACCAAAAGGGAGAAGAGCCTTAAAGAATAAGTGGGTGTATCGGATCAAAACCGAAGATAGAAGCTCAAAGCCCCGCTACAAAGCTCGGTTGGTCGTAAAAGGATTCGGTCAAGAGAAAGGTATTGATTTTGAGGAAATATTCTCTCCAGTGGTAAAAATGTCATCCATCCGAGTTATTCTTGGCCTAGTAGCAATGCAAAACCTAGAGATTGAACAGCTCGATGTCAAGACGGCATTTCTTCATGGTGATCTAGAGGAAGAGATCTACATAGAGCAGCCTTAGGGGTTCAAAGTTCCAGGCAAAGAAAATTTGGTATGTCGTCTAACAAAAAGTCTATATGGCCTTAAGCAAGCACCAAGACAATGGTACAAGAAGTTCGACTCTTCCATGGCAGAACATAGTTTCAAAAGGACAGAAAGCGATCATTGTGTCTTCATAAAGAGGTATGCAGGTGGCGATTTTCTCATACTTCTACTTTATGTTGACGATATGTTGATTATTGGACAAGATCGCATAAAGATAGCTGCTTTGAAGAAAGATTTAAGCAAGAGCTTCGCCATGAAAGATTTAGGACCGACTAGACAAATCCTTGGGATGAGAATCACTCGTGATAGATCGAAGAAGTTGATATGGCTATCCCAAGAGAGATACATTGAGAAGGTGCTTGAAAGATTCAACATGCATAATGCAAAGTCGGTCAACACACCACTTGCTGTACACTTCAAGTTAAGTTCGAAGCAAAGTCCTACAAGTGAGAAAGAATTAGAGGAAATAAAAATGATTCCATATTCATCTGTAGTAGGCAGTCTCATGTATGCAATGATATGCACAAGACCCGATATTGCCTATGCAGTTGGTGTTGTTAGTCGCTTCTTGGCCAATCCAGGGTAGGAACACTGGGCTGCAGTTAAATGGATTCTTCGGTATCTGCGCGGTACTTCCAAGAAGTGTTTATGCTTTGGAAAAGGAAAACCTGTGTTAGAAGGATACACAGATGCAGACCTGGCAGGTGACATCGACTCTAGAAAATCAACGTCAGGATACCTAACTACTTTTGCAGGGGGAGATGTTTCTTGGCAATCAAAGCTGCAAAAGTGTGTTGCATTATCCACTACTGAGGCAGAGTACATTGCAACTACTGAAGCTTGCAAAGAGATGCTGTGGATGAAGAATTTGCTACTTGAGCTGGGAATAGATCAAGACAGGTATGTCTTGAAGTGTGATAATCAAAGTGCAATTCACTTAGCGAAGAATTCTACTTTTCATTCCCGCACAAAGCACATTGATACACGATATCACTGGATTCGAGAAGCTCTTGAAGAAAAACGTATACACTTTGACAAGGTTCACACAAATGAGAACTGGTCAGATATGATGACCAAGGTATTACCAACAAGGAAGTTTGAAGATTGCTGTCAAGGTGTTGGCTTGCTACTATCTTCCAATTAAGTCGGGAGGGGGAGATTTGTTGGGATGTCCTTCTTAAATTGGAAAGATTCTAGAAAATTTTAGAACTTTCTAAAGAAGTGTAGAATTTTTTAGAATATTCTATAAAACTCTAGAAAAGAATTCTCTAGAAGCTTGTAGAATCCTCTGGAATATTCTAGAGATGTGTGAAACCTTCTGGAACCTTGCAGAAGAGTATGGAAGAATGTGGAAGGGAATGGAGGAGTGTAGAGACTTCATGAAAATCTCTAGAATAAAGAGACATGTGTGGAGAATTCTAGAGAGTTAATCTCCACCCTTGGATGTAATTAATCTCCATCATTCATTGTGGAGGTGGAGTAATATAAATAGGGGTGGAAGCCTTTATTCTTATGAAATCCAATCAAAGGAGAGAAACAAGCCACTACCTAAAGTGAGAGTTAGAGAGCCTCCTTAAGAGAAAAGTGAGATAGCTTGAGAAGTCCCAAACCTTAAGCTTGAGTGAGCCACCAAAGTGTGAGACAATTTTGTAAAACATCCATTCTTGTAATCCTACTATTCCTTTGTATAGTAGAAGAACCTCCATATTAGAGGATTATAAACTCTTGTGCTCCCATTACTATCCTAAGTTCTAAGTGCCCATCTTAACTTCACGAAGTGGGAAAAGTTGAGTTTTTTCTAGCAGTAATTTATGAAAACATTCATTCTACCATGTATATGAAACTCGCATTAGATAACAGTGACCAGAAGCAGTTTGGATAGAAAGAGAATCATTATTATTATTTTTTAATAATAGATAGTATTATTGAGTTAAAATTCATTGGTAAAAAAATTATCATTCTAGTTTAGAAGAAAAAAATTACTTGGGGTAGACAGTTAAAAGTTTTCTTGCCCTTGAATAGAGATGGCGAGATTTTTTAGTTTATGCGAAAACAACCAAATTTTCAATCGGTAATTAAAATTTGGTTGGTTTTACTGCTAATTTGTTTGACACGGACAGAATTATATGTAAGAAAAAAAAAATTTGAAGCTAACATTTTTATACATGCTTATTTTCTTATGCCAACGCCCATAGGTTTTCATATAGAAATAATAAAATAAAGAAAAGAAAACATTTTGTTAAAGGTTTCATACTTATATTATATTGAAAGATAGTAACTCATTAGTATATTTAATAAAATTATATTTTATTCTTTTGAATTAAGATGTAACTATAAATTAAAATATCATAAAAGAACATTTTAAATTTTAGAAAACAATAAATGTATCAAAATCCTAATTTAATATAACAAAAAGAAGCTGTATACTTTTAACTGAAGAATATTTGAGATAGTTCACTGTTGAAATTTTAAAAATTGTAGATCCAAAATTTAATTGTCATCCAATACATTAATTTTGATCCAAAGTTAAAAGGAGGATATTTTCATACTTTATAAAGTTCACATATTAATTTTACGACCGGATTTTTAACCAAGGTAAGATGTAATTTGCCTCTTCTTTCCATAGTAGTTTACTAGTTTGCCCCGGTTATAACTATATTTATATAAATTTTATTAAATTAAATTAATTATGTAGTTCTAAATTAAATTAATTTTAATAAAGAGACAATAATTCATTTATTCTAATTCTATGCTAAGGTTTGGAAAAACGAAGGGAAAGCAGTTTGGTAGGATTAATTACAAGTAATTATTGAGCAGCAGAGTATGAGGAGACTTATAGCAAGCCCATCCATTCCAAAATTTGTCTATAAACTTCGTATCATAGCGTGTGCACAAATTCAATCTCCTGCTGCGCCTACGCTCTTCTTTTTCTTCCTTGGTCCCTCTTTTGGTTCACGGAGGAGGGTGACACTCACAGGACGATATGTTACAGTGCATTTTTCTTCTTTCCGATTCCGGGTAAATTATACTGCTTTCGTATATTTCACTCACAGAGAACTCTCGCTTGTATTCTTTAGGTTATTGAAACACTCGGAATTGTATAAACTTTATTAACTTGCAATTCAATATCTTGGAGCAATAGCTGGTATTAGCAATTGATTCATTTCTTCAATTTGATTTCTGATTTCAAGCCTATTCCTTTTTCTCATTTTATTGTTGTTTGATCAATGCAACTCGATCTTGATTCTTGAGTGATTGACTCTGGAAATTTGATGGCCTAGAGAGGTAATGCTAGAGAAGCAGCTAACTGGGCACCGCGTAGATCGATCTATATGTGCCTGGTTCTGGGAGCAGGCCATTTCTCAAGGTGATTCCTTCAAGGTATTTTCTATGCAGAAGTCCAGTGCATGCATTAATTGGACTAGGTGAATTATTGATTTCGGATCTTCTTGTGTTGTCTTTGTTTGTTCATCTTTTACATGTGCTTACTCTCTGTTTATTATCTACTCTGTTGAGAATATTTGCATTTATGTCCAAAGTTTGATTTTTAACTTTGTCTAGCTGGTAATTACTGTTCATTCTAAGGTTTTTGGTGTCCTTGCTCTAACCATTTTATAAAACTGTTCTTTGTTTATAGCAACAACCGGTGATTGCATCCCCAACACATTATCTTTTCCAATATTTTCGTGAGGGAATCACTTTTTTGGCATGCACTCAAAGCGAAATGCCACCACTAATGGGAATTGAGGTATATGGTAGAGCTATGCCTTTGCTGTGCTACTCGTAACATCAAGGTGCAGGAATGGCACTATGTTTTTAACTACCTGATTTGTAGTTCCTCTGTAGGGTAGCTGATGTCCTTAATGGTTATCTTGGAGGGTTGAATGAAGACTTGATAAAAGACAATTTTGTCATTGTATATGAGGTACTTCTCTGAAATAATTTCCCTGCAATTATAACTTCAAGGGATTTTACTAGACTATTTTTTGAAGTAAGATGTTACTTGCAATTCTTCTACATTCACCTCTTGGCTGAATAATGTTTGTTAGACGGTTCAAACAAAATTTCTGTGATGGAACTGCCTGCTAAAGGAAATATGCTTCTAGAGAATTTAACTCTATCCAAGTTAGTTATTTTAACTCACCGACTAGATTTAATTGACCAACATTCTGGTAGCCTATTTATTTTGTACTATTGTGGAAATAAATGATGAACTTACTTACTGCAAGGAAGGAATAAAATGAAATTTACCTCTGCTGAAAATCCCTTCTCTCTCCTCTCTTGTATTCCCTTTGCTCAGATGAAAATTGATCAATTTAGTTTGTTCTGGCAGCTGCTGGATGAGATGATAGACAATGGGTTCCCCCTAACTACTGAACCTAATATCCTGCATGAGATGATAGCTCCACCAAATATAGTTAGCAAGATGTTGAGTGTTGTGACTGGCAGTAGTTCCAATGTGAGTGACACACTTCCAGGTGCAACAGCATCTATTGTTCCCTGGAGAACAGCAGACGCAAAATATGCCAACAATGAAGTTTATGTAGATCTTGTTGAAGAAATGGATGCAGTAATAAACAGGTCTATATGCTCATTCTCATTTTTCAGATCTTAACACTGATAATTTTATTTGTGAAAAACTTGGAAAGTTTAAAGTTTAGACTTTGAATCCAAAGTCTAGATGATAAGCAATATAGGAATTCATGAGTTGGATGTGTTTGCCTTTAAGGAGGAAGAAAGGAAGCTGTGTATTTGTTAAGTTCGAATACTATTACGAATACCTGGTTGGTCAGGCTGATCGGTTAACATAACCTACGAGGAAGGAAGATTTTGTTCCCCCCAATTCTTGGTTGGTAATCACCAAGTCAGTTAATTATTTTTATTTTTTTATTGAATTAAAGTGTCTTGGCTCACTTGTTGGTTTTTTAAACAAGATATTCCCTTGGTATCTAGAAAGCCTGAAATAGTATGATGACTGAGAAATTGATTAATTTGGCAATAATCTCATATCAAACAGTAAGGATATATGAAGATTGGAATCTTTATATATGCATTTACTAAAGTTTGCTATTGGATATCTAAAGTCATTAAGGTATAGCTAGAAAAATTGTCAGCATATTGCTCGTTCTTATCCATTCATTTTGCCTCACCCTCAAGTGTAAACTATTCTGCAAGCTTGGTGAATGAACATTGCGACTCTCTGAAGCTTGAAATTGTGGAACTGTAAGGTTTGATGAGAGGTCTCTTTTGAAGATCATCTTGAGATTCTTAAATAGTTTTTTTCTTATACTTCATTTCTTGTGACTGCATGTTTTGTAATTAAAGAGCTAAGAAGTTTTGCCTATTCAGGGATGGAGTTCTAATGAAATGTGAGATCTACGGTGAAGTGCAAGTGAATTCTCATATCACCGGTGTTCCTGATCTGACTCTTTCATTTGCAAATCCTTCAATTCTTGATGATGTGAGGTTTCATCCATGTGTTCGATTTCGGCCTTGGGAATCTCATCAAATTATTTCGTTTGTTCCTCCTGATGGACAATTTAAGCTTATGAGCTACAGGTACAGTGTAGACTGTAGAGTTTAATGTCAATGTCCAAATCAGAATTTAAAAGTAGCTTGCAGGGAAATTGGTTCTTTTTCATGGTGTTGATTGTAACTTTGCCATAATTGCTCTCTCAAAATTCTAGCACTTAAAATTTTTAGGGTTAGAAAATTGAAGAGCACCCCAATATATGTGAAGCCCCAGCTAACTTCAGATGGTGGGACATGCCGTGTTAGTATATTGGTGGGAATTCGAAATGATCCTGGGAAGACAATTGACTCAGTTAGTGTTCAGTTTCAGCTTCCTCCGTGCATCTTGTCGGCTGATCTGACCTCAAATCATGGAACCGTAAACATCCTTGCCAACAAGGTACCTCATTTGCATGACTATGATGCTTTTACTCTTAAAGTAGAGGTGTTTTTGCACTTATTTTCTACTATGGAAACCAGGAAGAAAGCTTAAATCATCCAAAAAAAACTTCATTGCTCTATTTTAGCAATTTAATCTGTTTTTCCCCCCCTTAAATCTTGGTTTGTCAGACATGCTCTTGGTCCATTGGTCGGATCCCAAAAGACAAAGCCCCTTCCATGTCTGGGACATTTGTGCTTGATACCGGCTTGGAGCGCCTTCATGTCTTCCCGACACTCAAAGTGGGTTTTAAGATAATGGGTGTCGCCCTTTCTGGTCTGCAAATAGAAAAACTCGATCTGAAGAGCATACCCTACCGTTTTTACAAAGGTTTTCGAGCTCTTACTCGGGGAGGTGAATTTGAGGTCAGGTGTTGAACTAGTGCAGATTCTGGATGAGACTTCATTGCGTGTAACAACATGATCATATTGCAAGCGGAATTTCAGTTGGTCGATTTCATTCTTTCATTTGTGAAGTTGATAATGCTTCCCGATACTTTCCTTTTGGTTTTCGTAGTTTTATGCTAATTTCTAAGTTATCGTCTAGTCGTCTCGGTAATGGAGCTTTAAAGTTGCACAGTTGAACATGTATCTGATCTGTATAAACGAGTATATATCACATTTTTGAACTCTTATTGCGCATTAAACTTTTGGCGTAACTAACTTGCTTAATCAAGTAGATAACAAAAATTTTAATAATGAAGACAATTAAAAATACTCGTAAAGGACTTTGTAGAGGCATGAATTAATGCCATTAATGAGGAGGAGTCAATTAGCACAAGAGAGGGAAGGCGACGGAACAAATAAGGAATAAAGAAACAAGATTAAGGAAGATCTTCATTATCTAAGCAGCAACCTTGTTCACTCTAAATGAATCCATTACTTGACGAAGATCACTTTCCTCTTCTAAAAATACATTTTCTGGTGCCTGCAATCTCAACTCATATAATTGATTGTTTTCAACTCCGAGAACAGAAAGGTACCTCCTATCCCATTCCAGACGTACCACTCGGTCTTGTGGCATCACAGCTAGCTCATTGTTATTAGCATATGACTTTATGTTAACCTATCATTAAACACAATTCAATAAACTAATCAATTGATATAAAAAGGATCATCATTATATGTTAATCTCATTAAGAATAAGAATTTGCTTGTGCAGCTAATGTTGTGAATATGACTAACCTCCACTTCATAGTATAACTTGCCATCATCAGCAACTCTTGAAGATGTGCTGAGAATATTTGATTCACGTCTTACGCCAAGTCTTGTGGACATAAACTCAGTGAGATACTGCTTGAGTACTTTCTTCCCAGCTTCTTGGGGTGGACCCAAATCTTCAACACTCTTGTATCTGGAAGATGAAGGCGAGGACAATTCTACAGAGATATTTTCATCAAGAATATAAGGATCCCTGAAGAATATGTCGGCCCCAGCACCTCGGACTTGGATCCAATTCCCTGGGTACTTGAATGAATAACCATCAAATGAGTCTACATATTCCCTGAACCCAACAGATTGCTGAGCCAATGCTATGTCGTGCAAACCAACTTCTGAGACAAGGCAACTTGATAGCATCAACAACATTGCTTGCCTCCTTGGAACTGCAAAAGCTTCGGTCTGATTATACATTAGCAAGGACAGAATCAAAGTGTACTGATATCCTAAGGAACAAATATACATATATACATACATATATATATATTTATTTATGTTTGTGTGTGTGTGTGTGTATGTATATGTACATTACATATCAAATATACAAGGGGAAGGGGGATATACTATTTTTTGGGCAATTCTTCCTATATTGTGCTCCATAATTATCAGTTATCAATTTTTGGTGTTTGCAGTACTAATTCAAAATGATGGAGTGACATAGGCATGCTAAAATGACCTTAGGGTCAGCTTCTATCATTTCTCAACCATATCTGACATCTTAGGAAGAGAGTGCTTTGAAAGATTAGACTACGTTGAGCATTTCTTTCATCTTGTGAAACCAACAACGAAGTATCTTAAAACCCCACATTTTTAGGCATCTTACATGTTCAGATTGAATACCTTGTTCTCAATGTTGTGCTCCATAAAAACAGGTGAAAAAGGAACCCCACGCCATATGAGATGCTGCTATGAATAATACAAAAGATTCTCATTTTTGCAGATAAAAAATACTTGGACGAAAATTCCAACTATCATGAAGGTCAGAGAAAAGAAGAGAAGCATAATATATATGAATGGAAGAGAAATTTTCAAGCGTATAATTACCGATTGAGATGTGAGAGAAAGGGCGAAGGTGGAGCAGCGAGTGGGATGGAAAGAGAGAGAGGAAGAGGAAGCGGAGAGTCGAAACGACGTCATCTGGGTGGTAGTGGTGGGTAGCAAGGTTGGTGAGGACAGGGAACCTAGAGTTATAGCCATTGTAGCACAGAGAAACATCCACAAAGGAAGTGTATACTGGATAGAGCATAGAGGCACAGCAAGGCCAACAAGGTCAGGATCCTATGCGCTCACAACTACTGGAAGGATGCTGTTACTGTTTCCATCTCTTCTAGATCTGGTCAACCACTTGTGGTTAGTAGAGTCAAAATGTCAAATCAAATCTAATCAAAGACCATTTTTCTTTTTTTTCTTTTTTTTTTAAATATTGTCCTATACTCTTATTTAGAAAAATTTAAACATCTTACCTTTACGCATGATAAATGTCGACTAAATTCAAGTGCAATTCGTTGTATTATGATTATTATTAAGTTGTTTTAATAAAAATAAAATGTATACAAAGATTTTTAAAAGATCTAATCATAATTTATAGTGGTAAATTATAAAAATTATCTATATAATTTTTTATTAAAAAATTTAATAACAAGAATATAAAAATTAATCTCAATTTAATGTTAAATATTGACAAAAAATGACATTAATAATGAAATTAATTGATATATTAAACAAGTAGTTATATTATTAAAAATAAATTCAATCAAATAAATATTTACAATAATAATAGTGTTGCTAAGTTTATATTAAAAAATAATAAAAAATATATGAATTTTAAGACTTTAGTCATAAAATTAGGTCAAATATCAAAATGGTGACATCCATCATTCATTCTTATGTCAACGCGTTAAAGCCTAGTAATCCTCGCATCGCCGAATACAGATACAAGGCCACAAGGAAAATTTCCAAAGATAGCAAAACTGATTAACTAGCACACTGATAATAGCAGAATAAAAATGTTGGTTGACAGTTTTGAGACGTCGCAGAATGCAAAATCCAATGCTAACACTAACACCACGTGGATTCCATCATTATGGGAAGTCATAGGCCAACCGCACAACCAGGGAAAACGGCGATTCTTGTCTTTTTTTGTTTTTGCAAGGATGAAGCCAAATCCGGGAAGCCTTTTTTGACCACATTAATCCAACTTTTCTTGTTCTTAGGTGCCAGAAAGTGAGAGTTATAAAGTAAACGAAGCACCATTAAAAATTTAAAATGCTATCTCCTTCCCATATCACCATTCTTCTTTTCCAAAATCTCAGGTGTCGTTTCGTTGTTAATATCTCAAGCTGTCTGCTTTTTAGAACCCTTTTTCCATTACTTCTTTCAAGGGAAATCTTTGATTCTCTTATATGCTAACTTGTTTATTATAACTCAATATAGCTCTGTAAATATCAACCATTTGAGGAAGATTTGGTTTTGTGTTTTTGCCTCCTGTATGCGATTCTTCTGTTATGAATGCTATTCGCTTTTTCAGCCATTCCACCATGAAACCCTCCTGTAGAATTCTCGGTAGTTGCAGAAATTCATCATTTTTTGGGTACCCACCTGCAAAATATCACCATACCTTAGCTAGCTATTCGTCGAAATTTCGACTCAGTTTTGATCGCAATAGTCATTATTCTTATCGAAGATTGGGGTTCCCACGTATAAATAATGAATCCCAGAAAGTTTTAGGTTTGCCCTCTTCGAATTTTTGCCAGTCGAGGGTAAGTTCAAGGTCCTTTTGTTTAAGTACAACTAGAAGAGGTGCTAGGGTTCGGGATTTCTCAACGTCCGTTGATACCTGTGACAATGACAATAAAGTGGAGAAGATTTATCTACAGGGTGGAAAGAATGTGAAACCACTGGAGAAGAAGGAAAGAATTGAAGATGATAATAATGTAGGAGAGAAAGAGTCTAGGTTAGAAGTTGATTGTAAAGATGTGAACATAGAGAATTCAAAAGGTGTGAGTGTATCTGAGGATGTGAGTTTAAAGAATGGAGGTGAGGAAACAGATCTGGAAAAAGAGGCATGGAAGTTATTGCGGAATGCAGTTGTGAATTATTGTGGGAGTCCGGTGGGGACGTTGGCAGCAAATGATCCAGGTGACATGCAGCCATTAAATTACGATCAGGTCTTCGTTCGGGATTTTATCCCTTCAGCTCTTGCTTTCTTGCTCAAGGGAGAAAAAGAGATTGTGAAGAACTTTCTTATTCACAATTTGCAATTGCAGGTATTTATGCCTTTGGTGTTATGCAAGTTTAATTGTCAGCTTTCTCTTCAAACGTGCTGAACAATGCTGGTGACTACAGATTGCGAGGATGTTTGAGCTTTGAATATTTTTTACCATTTCTAGCAAGCTTCATGATTTTTTTTTTTGTTTTTTAATCATGTATGCATTTACATTACATCACATAAGTCTCTTTGGTCATGTTTAACCCCCGAATGTGACTCCATGATCGCAATGTATGATTACAAAATTCACGAATATTACAAATTTGGCTGTATATTGATGTTTAATATTCCAAGTCCTACTTAATTTTGACAGAGTTGGGAGAAGACAGTGGACTGTTACAGCCCAGGGCAGGGTTTGATGCCTGCTAGTTTCAAAGTTAGAACAGTGCCTCTTGAGGATGATAAGTATGAAGAAATTTTAGATCCTGATTTTGGCGAATCAGCTATTGGACGTGTTGCCCCTGTAGACTCAGGTTAGTATTTTGAGTCTCGTAGAATAAGCATATACAAGAATCATGTTTTAGAAAATTACTTGTGCATTAGGTAACTGGGCATAAACTGAGTTTGCTTTGTTTCTATGTTGGTTTATTTGATAGGATTGTGGTGGATTATCTTGTTGCGAACTTATGGGAAGCTTACTGGTGATTACAGCTTGCAAGAAAGGGTGGATGTTCAAACAGGCTTAAAAATGATCCTCAACTTGTGTTTAATTGATGGTTTTGATATGTTTCCTTCTTTGTTGGTTACTGATGGATCTTGCATGATAGACAGGAGAATGGGTATTCATGGTCATCCACTGGAGATCCAGGTGAGTGGAACCAAGCTATGATTTCATTCTTTTGTGCTTTGTATAAGGTGCTGTTTCTGTATTGTGTTCTACTCACAATGGTTTGGTTCATTTCACAGGCACTATTTTATTCAGCGCTTCGTTGCTCCCGTGAGATGCTTGAAGTAAATGATGGATCCAAGAATCTGATTGCTGCAATTAACAACAGATTGAGTGCATTGTCATTCCACATTAGAGAATACTATTGGGTGGATATGAAAAAGATGAATGAGATATACAGGTATAAAACGGAAGAGTACTCCATGGATGCCACCAACAAGTTCAACATCTATCCAGAACAAATTCCTCTGTGGCTCATGGACTGGTTTCCCGAGAAAGGAGGATATCTGATTGGCAATCTGCAGCCAGCTCACATGGATTTCAGGTTTTTCATGCTTGGAAATCTTTGGTCTGTTGTGTCATCCCTGGGTACCCCAAAACAGAATGAAGCTATTTTGAATCTAATTGAAGAGAAATGGGATGATCTTGTGGGGAATATGCCCCTTAAGATATGTTATCCTGCGTTGGAGTTTGATGATTGGCGCGTAATTACTGGGAGTGACCCAAAGAACACGTAAGCTCTTGCTCTTGTGGTGATTTCTATTTCTCAGGTGTTAACTGAAAGTGAAAGTGTTTGGTTGACTTGTGCAGGCCTTGGTCGTATCACAATGGGGGATCTTGGCCAACACTTCTATGGCAGGTAAGGAAACTAATTGATGAATGATGATGATGGAAAATGAAATGGTTGTGACTTGTGGCATGAATGAATGTGTGTGTTTGTGTAGTTCACGTTGGCATGCATGAAAATGGGAAGAGTGAAAATGGCAGAGAAAGCAGTGGATTTGGTAGAGAAAAGGGTGGGGAAGGATGGTTGGCCAGAGTACTACGACACAAGGAGTGGAAAGTTCATAGGGAAACAATCTCGTCTTTATCAGACATGGACCATAGCAGGCTTCCTTGCTTCCAAGATGCTGTTGAAGGATCCAACCACTGCGTCATTGTTGTTCTGGGAAGAGGATTATGAACTTCTCGAGATATGTGTTTGCGCACTTACCAAGAGCGGCAGGAAAAAATGCTCTCGTGGTGCTGCCAAGTCTCACATTCTTGTCTCGTAAATAAACCCCTTCCCACCCTACTGTAAATAATATATAGGTGTGTGTATACACACACACACACACACACACACACATACTAATATAACAATTTATTTTGTGAATAAATTCACTCTGTAATTACTAATTATAATTAAAATTTTTTGTTTACATAAATCTCAATTCTTTTTAATTTCATTATGTAACACCTCATCCTTTGACAAAAGTAATAGATAGATGGACCTTCAAATTTTTCAACCCTCCTCTGAAATTCTTATTTATTTTTGGCAAAAGTTTTTTTATATATCTTTAAATTTTATAATAATTTTTAATATTGTCTCTAAATTTTTTTGTTATCAATTTTATTTTTAAAGTTTTACATTCAATTAATTTTGTTTCACAATTTAATACTTTTTAAATTATTAAAAAATTGTGATATAATATTATCTTTAAAAAAAATACAAAATTGCCATTGAAATTATTTAAATGATATGCAAAGTATTTAATGAAGTCTTTGTTAAAAAAATTTGTGATTGAGTAAAAATAAAAATATTATAATTTAATAATATATATTTTTGTTTAGAGTTTGAATGTTATCAAAATTTTATTTATATTTTTAAAATTTATTATCAAATATCACATTATTATTTTTTATTAATAATTTAAATAACATTAAATTTAAAATAAAATTAATTATAATTTAAAATTTTAAGAATAAAATTCATCTCAACCGAATTTTATAGATAAAATTAAAAAATAATATAAAAATTTCAAAAAAAAATAAAAGGCACGTTTATTTTTAAGAGTCTTTCACAGTCACAAGCCTTTCTTTTTAAGCACTAAATGAATGCAGTTTCAGCGTTAGCCTCGTAGGTTTTTCGCCTGCTAGTTTTTCAAACATTGAATATAACACCAGATTATGCCGTTGCAAGATCGTTACGGCATGTGAAGTTAACTAAAACATCCTAGCTTTGCTTGCCTATGCCAACCACGTCGTCAATTGTCAGTGGTGTGGTGCTGCTTCTCTTCTTTTTCGAACAGTTTCAGTCACCATTGGCATTCTATCCAAGAGAAGATTCGGTAACCCCAACAAAATTCACTCACAAGTCAAAACAGCTTGGCGACCAAATACCATGCCAAATCGTTAATTGCCTCGTTCTGCATTACAGTCTGCTTCTCGTAAGCAAGATAAAACCATCCGTAATATGGACCTCTGGAATTTTCTCCGGGCGTGATCTTGTAAAACAAGGATAATAATGGGTACTACGAAATTATTGTCCACAACACATTTCCGACCCCTCCCATTCATAGTCCAAAACTCCCTTCGGAAACTACAGATCGGCGAAACCCAATATAAGCCAAATCCGAAGGGCTTGCGGAATTTAGCTACTGATCTTATAAAGTCATATTTCCAGAAGGGCTTAACTGAAGAGGCGCATAAACTGTTCGACGAAATGTCCGATAGAGACGTGGTCACTTGGACTGCCATGATTTCCGGGTATACATCCTGCTATCACCATAGCCATGCTTGGACTATGTTCTGTGACATGTTGAGAAATGGAGTGAAGCCCAACGCTTTTACCATTTCTAGTGTTTTGAAGGCTTGTAAGAATATGAAATCTCTTTCGCGCGGGACATTAGTCCATGGGTTAGCAATCAAGATTGGTGCGGAAGGATCCCTATATGTTGATAATGCGCTCATAGATATGTACGGGTCTTGTGATAGCATGGACGATGCAAGCATGGTTTTTGAGGATATCAACGCCAAGAATTGTGTGTCGTGGACTACTTTGATCGCTGGGTACACTCATAGTGGAGATTCCAATAGTGGTCTTCAACTTTTTCGGCGAATGTTGCTGGTAAGCTTTTGATAGTGGATGCTATGGAAAGTTCAGGCGTATCCATTGTTTGTACAGTATACACAAACTCAAGTAGTTGGACTAAGGATTAATTCATGGTCTAAGAACTCCGGCATGACAAGATAAATTGAAATTAGCAGTCTGAGACAAATACTATAGCAGAGTTTTCACAGTTTTTGGTTTAAATAATTTTCTTTCTGGTCTCAAACAGGAGGAAGCAGAACCAAGTCCTTTCACCTTTTCAATTGCAGTTAGAGCTTGCACATCAATTGGCTCGGAGATGTTGGGCAAGCAGGTACATGCTGCGGTGATTAGTCATGGGTTTGAATCCAATCTACCTGTCATGAATTCCATATTGGACATGTATTGCAGGTGTGGTTGTACATCTGAGGCAAAGCATATTTTCCTTGAAATGAATCAGAAAAATTTGATAACATGGAATACCTTGATAGCTGGATTTGAAAGATTGGATTCTAATGAGTCTCTCTACATATTTTCACTAATGGAATCAGAAGGTTTTAGTCCAAATTGCTTCACATTTACTAGTGTTGTAGCTGCATGTGCCAACTTAGCAGTATTGTATTGCGGGCAACAGCTTCATGGTGGAATTTTTCATCGAGGCCTCAACAGCAATTTGGAATTATCCAATGCTCTTATTGATATGTATGCTAAGTGTGGAAGCATAAGTGATTCTCATAAAATATTTAGCGAAATGTCCTGCACAAGTTTGGTCTCTTGGACTTCCATGATGATTGGATATGGGGCACATGGACATGGAAAAAAGGCTGTTGAATTGTTCAATGAGATGGTCAGATCAGGCATTAAACCAGATAAAGTAGTGTTTATGGCAGTTCTGAGTGCTTGTAGCCATGCTGGACTTGTGGATGAAGGCATGAGGTATTTTAGATTGATGACAAGTTACTTTAATGTAACCCCTGATCAAGAGATCTATGTCTGTGTGGTAGATTTGCTAGGTCGTGCTGGGAGAATAAAGGAAGCTTATCAACTAATAGAAACTATGCCATTTAAGCCAAATGAAGCTGCCTGGGTAGCCCTACTTGGAGCATGCAAAGCACACAAATTACCTAGTATGGTCAAATTAGCAGCTCTGAAGGTTTTGGATTTGAAGCCAAATAGAGTGGGAACTTACGTGATATTGTCAAATATTTATGCTGCTGTAGGTAAGTGGGGCAGTTTTGCCAATTTGAGGAAGCTCATGAGAGGTACTGGAGATAAGAAAGAGGCAGCCAGGAGTTGGATTGAGTTAAAAAACCAGGTTTATAGTTTTGTCATTGGAGATAACATTCTTTCTCAGAATGGTCAGGTTCATGAAGTTCTGGGATTGCTGGTTATGCATATGAAAGAAGCAGTATATGTGCCTAACTTGAATGACCTAGAAGATGGGACTTGAATGAAAGCTGAAGAGGTGTTAAAACCATATTGTTCAATTTGAATTTTTTCTAGCATATTATATGGTCTGGTTCTTGCAATCACAACTAACTTGGAAATACTGAAGAAAAGAGGGCATCAGGATTTTATTGCACACAGATTTTCTCATTTTAGGTTAAAACTTCACAGAAAAGGGGTAGATTGAAGGGCATGAAAGTCATCATCCGAGAAAGTTTAGGTCCTTCTTACATTGCCATGGAAAAGAAAAAAGAAAGGCATAATGATTATATCTATAAAATATAATAACATTATTTATTCACTGAGATTCATATGACAACCAAAGGTTTTGTAAGATTAATTTGTGTATTTAGAATCAAACAATCATTTAAACCCAGGTTGCAATTTCCGATTAACAAGGAAGTGAAAGACTTACAATTTCTTCCTGCACATTCATTATAAACTATAATTGAGCCAAAGGCAAAAGTTGACAGAGTGTTGTAAAATGTCAGATGTGGAATATATGAGTGAGAATAAATAACAATGCGGCACAAAGGGAAGAAATTTATAATGTAACGTTGATCCATTATCTTGCAAGAACTTGCTTCACCCTGTTCTGCCTATAACAAATCATCCAAGCTGACCACAGAAAAAGAGGGTCCCAGAAGTGGCAGGAGGCTAAAAGTTTTCCAAAAGACAAATTTTGTAAATATTGAAACTTTGCACCTCGTACTTTGTTTTGTATGTTTAAACCATTGTAGTGATTACAGAGTTGATGAATTTCGCCATATTAGAGGACATTCCAAGAATCTTGATAATCACATCAACTAGCTTTCCGTGATGCATTATACCACACTGAAAAAAATTTCATTAATGCTCGAAACCCCCTGAGATCTTCCATTATTACTAACTCGCCCTTGATCGGACAAATGGGAGCTAGTGCCCTTTTGATTTATCTCTGGCCAAGAAAGCCAAATCACATACCTAGAGCTTCACTGGCAATGTGGCATGTAAAGGCGTCAGTTTTGAACCACAACTGTCACGCATGGCACGCACACAATTCTTGTTTTATGAATCTTCATTAATGGTTAAACTGAAGCTCCCAAAAGGCAACCTTAGTGAGAAGGTGAGATGTCCTGCACCAATTTACTTGCAAGTACAGTGCTGCTACCAAAAATCCATGCAGGAACAAGATCCATGCTTGAAGTGATGAAAGCGATGGCGATCCCTTATCACAATTTCACGATCAAATGCTCTGGAGATCAATTTGGCTGCAGTGTGGCAATCATTACATATTCTCAAATTCTTCATTATTCTAATTGGAGTTGGTGGAGCAAGGGCGATCAGTCCAAAGGCAATCGCAAGTTTCTCACTATGTCTAAAAAGGGCAGTTTCCTTCTCTTCTTCATCTATGTCAAGTGAAACCTCATTTGTGTCTGGTGCATATCCCTCAACCTTTAATTTCGTAGCCACTACATCTAACATATGCTCAATATCGTTTATCCGAGGATGTGTCGTATCTCCTGCCAGGAATTCATGAACTATTCCATTTGCTTCAATCATGCTACAACCAGGTGTCTTCACCACTCCATGTTGCATCATCTTTCCTCTAATTTCAAGAACATCGTTCCAATTTCCTTTTGCAGCATATATATTTGATAATAACACATGAAAGCCATCATGCTCAGGCTGAAGCTGAATGAGCTTTCTTCCCACCCTCTCTCCCATTTCATTGTTACCATATTTCTTGCAAGCCCCAAGCAAAGCACCGCATGTAGCAACATCTGGGGCTACAGGCATACTCTCAATAAGTTCCTCTGCTTCTTGAAGCATACCTGCACGTCCTAGAAGATCGACCATGCATCCATAATGCTTAACATTAGGCTCTATTTTGTGTTCTTGGATCATGGAATGAAAGTGGTGGTGCCCCTCATCAACTAAGCCCTTGTGCCGGCAGGCCCCAAGAACTCCCATATATGTTATCTCATTAGGAAGTACCCCAGCATTTTTCATGTCTGCGAACATGTCCAGTGACTTCTCTACCATACCATTCATTGCCAACCCAAGAATGAGAGCATTCCAGGTAGAAACTCCTTTTTCCTTCATAGCATCGAAAATCTCCAATGCATTTGTAACACACCCACATTTCATGTACATATCTATAAGAGTTGTACCCACAATGACGTTAACCTTCAAGTTATTCTTACTTATGTAAGCATGAATCCATTTGCCCAAGTCTAAAGCAGCTAGATGGGTGCATGCTGAGATGACACTCACTAATGTGGTCTCGTCTGGTCTGATTCCGCGAAGCTGCATTTCCTGGAACAAAGCTAGAGCCTCTGAGAAACGTTCATGTTGAGCATACCCGGATATCATAGCACCCCAAGACACAATATCCTTCTCTGGCATGGAGTAGAATAATGTCTCAGCATCTTCAACAGAACCACATTTTAGGTACCCAGAAATCATAGAGTTCCAAGATATCTGGTCCAAATGGATTCCTTCATTAAAAAGCTTTTTAGCATCCAATATTTCCCCACAACTTGAGTAAAAATGTATCAAAGCATTTTGAAGGTTAACATAAGATTGAATTCCTATTTTTGCAGCCAAGCCATGAATTGATTTTCCTGCCTGGACAGCTGACAAGTGTGTACAGGCAGAAAGAACACTGACCACCACCACCTCATCCACCGTTACTCCATTTGCATTCATATTCACAAACAAAACCACTGCCTCCTCATACAGCGCATTTTGTTCATAACAAGAAATCAATGCACTCCATGAGACCATGTCTTTTTGGGGGATTTCATTAAATAGCTGACAGGCCTCATCAACATGACCAGTTCTTCCAAATAACACAATCATTGAATTAGAAGCAATTGTGTGTCTTTCTGGCATCCGGTCATATATGTATCTTGCTTCTTTTACATCACCCATCTGAACATACCCGGCCAAAATTGAATTCCAAGATACTAAATCCAGCACAGGACTTTCCTCGAATATCTTACGCGCATTCCTTATGTTCCCACAAACTGCATACATATTGATCAATGTATTCCCAACATAAATATCTGAATTAAAACCCAATTTCAGAATATGATTATGCATTTGTTTTCCTTCAAATTCTGACAACCGGGCAGCGCAGGATTGAAGTAGAATTGGGAAGGTGTAGTTATCCGGAATGGCATCCTTAACGAGGAACAATTTGTATAAATTTAAGGCTTCATGAGGAGAGTTTCTTTCTAAGAATGCACGCATCATAGTGTTCCAAATGAACCCATTTGGATTCTCAATGTGATTGAATATTTGGAGAGAATAACCAATGTGAATGAACTTTGAGTCAGTAGAAAACTTGATGATTCTGCTTGCAGCGTAAGTATCTCTGATAAATCCAGTAAGTATCATCTGAGAGAAGATTTGATTGAACTGCTTTAGACGTCGGCATTGGTGCAAATGCGTCTCTAAGATAGAGAGGTTTATGGTTGGTCTGAAGGTTAATTTAAGATTCGCACACGACTTTAAGGCTGAGGAAAAATGGCTCATAGAGAACCCCAAGTACTAAGCCTGAAGGAGACTCGTTCCTTCTCTGATTTACACTATACTTCCTAGTTTATGCCAAATATTACTCAATAATGTCTACCCCTTAGCAAAAATATAAATTAAACGCCCAAAAGTGTAAAGAAATTAAATGATTAAAATAAATTATTTGAATCAGACTTGAAATTTTCTAGTTTTTAATCATAATTGATTATTTGGAGGTTATTTTTATTACGGTTGTTTTTTATTTTTGAGAGATTCAATATAAATTCATTTTAGGGGAAAAGAATGAAATTTGGGGGATAATCATTATTAACAGGGTGACGTTGATTGTAAATATTACAATTTGTAATGTGAAAAAGGTAAAAAGAAAGACAATTACCTCAACTGATTAGAATTTTGATTAGTAATTTAGGGTAAAAATATTTGTTTCATATCAAATGCTTATTTTGTATCAATTCTATCTTATATGCCACACCTTGATAATATCACTTTAAATTCCAACTCTATTAATTAAATTAATCAAAAATAAATAAATTAACAAAACTAAAGATGTATTGTTATATATAGATGATTGATGATCATTATAACATTATAACATTATAATTTTTTAAAACAAAAATGTAATAAAAAGAGTTACCTTAAAATTATCGAACACAAACTTATAGGTTAGATTATACATTATCTACATAAATATTACATTACCTAAATTCATAACCCTAATTTGCAATTCATATTATATGTAAATGAAATTATAAAATGACCACCTCTAGAATTAGATTTATAATATTAGGTAGACTAATCCTGATATAGTATTTATATGATATAATATTTTAATATTACGTGGAAAAAAAACAGCGAACGGCACCTTTCTATTTAGTATTTATTTACTAAGCATCCCAGTGGGTGGATCTACGAAGGCAGTCGCTCCCGCCAAACAGGGCGAACACTGAAACTCCACTCTCTGCCAGGCTTCCATTTCTGTGTGCACATCGACGGCTTGAAACCCTAAGTTATAGGAAGGAGTTATGCCGCCGAAACCTAAATCCACTTCAGATTCAAACCCTTACTTCAAACCTGGCTCTGCCGTTGAGATTAGCTCCGATGATGAAGGCTTTCGCGGCTCTTGGTTTTTGGGCACCATCATTCGACGCAGCTCTCCCAAGAAAAACCCCAACAAATTCTTGGTCGAGTATAAAACCCTCATGGCCGACGAGAAGGGTTCCAAACCCTTGAGAGAGACGCTGGATCTTCACCAGCTTCGACCCCTCGCCCCAAGAGAGACTGATCGCCAATTCAAGTTCGGCGAAGATGTCGATGCATACCACAACGACGGCTGGTGGGAAGGCTCCATAACCGAGGAATTAGGAAATGAGAGGTTTGCGGTGTATTTCAGGGTCTCCAAGGAGCAACTTGAGTTCGGGAAGGAGGACCTCAGGCTTCATCGCGAGTGGGTCAATGAGCAATGGGTACCCCCATTAGAAGAACCGTTGGAAGAACAGGTAAGCGTGCCTACACTCCAACTGCCTATCTTTTTCTTTTCATGTGGCTTTTTCGTGTTTTCTTATTCTTTGAGTCTTTCATTGAATCCTCAGTGGCTTCGCTTTTGTCAAATCACGTCGTACCGTGATTAGTGTCTCTCTAGACTCTACAGCTGCGGTCTACTTCGTAAAACAATCTATGCTGCTTTTTTTTGTTGTCTTTCCTCAACTTACTTGTTCTTTGGGGTTGGGTTTAAGTAGGTATTTGTGTTTCTAACCTGTAATTGCGGATTAATTTGTCAGAAACTTTTGATCTGGAATTTTATTGTATTGCTGATACTGCTCGGCCCGAATTTCGCTCGAAGACTAATTACTTGTGGCGTTCGGATGGAATGTAGGGGTTGGACATGCATATCTTAGGATGCACTTATATTTTTGACATTAAGATTTGAGATAGTTGTCTTTAAAATGACTGAATGATCTCCCCTCGTGCGTCAGGTTATTGAATAGTAATGTCATTAACTTATCAAAATTGCAGAAAATTTTGTCAAATGAATTAAAGTGTAGTGAAACAGTGACGGAGAAGTTTAGCAAGGGGACACTAGTTGAGGTTAGCAGTGACGAAGAAGGTTTTGAAGGAGCTTGGTTTGCTGCCACTGTTGTTGAACCAAAGGGAAATGATAAGTTTCTTGTTGAGTACATGAACCTACGGAACGATGATGATTCAGAATTTTTGAGAGAGGAAATTGATATCTTACATATTCGGCCTTATCCACCAGAACATGTCTGTGATCACTTCAGTCGCCTTCAAGAAGTTGATGCTTTGTACAATGATGGATGGTGGGTTGGAGTGATTTCCAAAGTTCTTACAAACTCAAGGTATGTAGTATACTTCAGGAACAGCAATGAAGAACTAGAGTTTCAGTACTCCCAGCTAAGGCTACATCAGGACTGGATCGATGGTAAATGGATTATGCCTTCTAAGGTATGACTATAATATATGGTAGAGAGCTTGCTCTCTACTGTGAACTGAAAATTTGCTCTGGAATTTGCAGAATATCCAAAAGCCTACAAATGAATACTAACAGTATTATACTATTCAAGGATTATCTTCAGTGCTGCTTCTATGTCCCCCAGAATTTACCTCTCCTCGGAATCTTGTTAGAACTTGAATAAATGTTTTTCGCCCAGTATAAATATTTTTTTTTTGGTGGATTCTATAAAGTTTCCTTCGGTGTTCAAATGTGGACATAGGAGTTTTCTTGTAACTATTTTTCAAAAGTGAAAAATCAAAATTAGCTGTTGGCTTGGTTTTCATGGTTTTGTGGATCCTACATTCTCTGCTGGAGAAAAAAAAAATCACAAGATAGATATTTTGTAATTTATGGCCTCTTTTATAAAATTCATATTCTATGATACACTAGAATTATTGGAAAAAATGTAGGCAAATGAATGAAACTTAGTAGGAGGATGGTTCATGAAATCCATTGGCGTATGGAGGCCAACACAGTGGGTTTCAAACTTATCGGGAAGTATACACAGAAAACAAGTAGAAAACAAAATAATAGAAAGAAACGAAAGGGTAGTAGTAGCTGACACACCTGTTAATTGCAAAATCCTTAGTATGTAAGCTAACTTGTACACAAACACAGCAACATGGAAAAACGTATGCTTAAGAAGCTTTTGCTAATATTGGTGATAAACTTTGAACAAATTGTTAATATTTGATGTTAAAATGTCAGCCCTTTGCATTATAATGGTTTTTTCTTTTATTAAGAATCCATGTGTTGTCCAAATTGGTTCTGAACAGTTCCATGACATTACATAATATTGAAGGCACCCCTAATGATTCTTCTTGCATTTTATGATGAAGGGCGATGAATACTTTATATTACGCAATGAATCATTGTCAGAACTGAGATACAGATTTTGAGCATTCGAAAATTTTCTTGTTTTGACAATCTTGATCATGCGATGTTTTACTTGAAACTTCTCAGGCATTGAAGTTATGAACGCTGGAGACAGGGAGTGGAGGTTCCTACTAACTACCATGATGGGGATAACATTTCACTTGCAGTCTTACAATATCTGTGGTATAAAATTCAGCACAAAAAAACTTGTTGCTTTTGTTCTGGGCTTACATGTCCATATGTGTCAAACTTGAAATCGTGCCAAAACAAAACCTTCAATGTAAATCAGACTTGGGTGTATATTAATTTAGGGGGTGGAGAAACGTTGGTTGGAACTCGGAAATTACTGTTTTTCCATCTTCAATTTTCAACCTGCATGGCAAATGACGATTTGAATGCCCGAATTTACAGTTTGGTCCTAGAGGTTGGCTTATATCAGATACAGAAGATGATGCCTTCCAAATTATTGAAGTGGCTACTACAAAAGAATCTTTTGTTAAAATTTTCTGAATATTTCTTCACATTTGGAATTGCATAATTGTGTGGCAAAAATTGGAGTATTTGAATAGTTTGATTAAATTTATATGTAATTATTTATATTTTTATTATTAAAATTTTTAATCAAAATAAATTATATAAATTTTTTTAAAAAATAATTAATTATGAAAAGATAAGTTATATAAAAATAATACATTGATTAAAGAATTTAATTATGAAATGTTGGTCGTAATCCTAGGCTGCGACTGATTTTGGAATATTCCAGCTTATAAATTTGCTGCTCTAGTGCTGGGATTAGCTAGGCATGCTTTCATTTTAGTTTTTCTTGTTTTTTATTTGTTGGTGAAAAACAGTGAAAGAAACACGAGACAAGGAAAAAATCCAACCAGAACTAAAAACTCACAATCCTACTCCAAGCAACACCTACTCTATCATTCCTCAACAGCTCCCTACATCTATCAGGAGGTTCTTCAAGCAAACACATGCCCAGGTCACACTTGTGTGCAAGGTTAAAAAGCCAGTCAGCCACTTTATTGGCCTCTCTGTACATGTGCCGAACCTGCACTCCCCAGTCCTTCCCTATCCAGCATCCGATCCTTTCAACAAGGATCCCACGGTGAGCCACTTTCTTGTTTCGTTTTGCTCTTTTTCTTGTGTGTTTCTGGTGCGGACTGTGGTGCCGTTTGTTGTTTTAGTTCTTGTCAACTAATATTTCTAATTCCAAATTTCTTTAAAACACCCGATAGTCAAATCTCGCCTTGTAATTTTCGAACAGAAACTTCATAACATTTGGAAATTGCCTTCTTGGTCCTAAGAAATCAATCTAGATTCTAGAACCTTCTTATATTAACACTCTTCATTATAGTCAGCAGCAGATGAGCTATTACCCAGATTCAAAATTTCAAATGTGCAGCATTGCTTGCCACTCTATAAAAATACCATGATCTTACAAATCGGAATTGAATCTGGTAGAGGGGACTTATTCATAAACTAAGATTTAGATCTCGACGAAGTGTCGCGTTTAGTACTCCGTGATACCCCATGTCAAACCCACAAATTATCATAAATTTAAGCTTCTTATCTCTTTTGTTCAAAATTCCTTTTACGTTGACTTGCATCAAAATTCCTTTTGTTCAATATATATTATATATATTTGGATTTGGTTTTTGTTCAGAGCGATCTACTATGAATTTAATTATGAAAAAATGATTAGTATTTAAAACAATTTTATTTTATTTTATTATATTTAATACTATAATTATAGTAGACTCATGTAGGGTAACCCCAACCCAGAATGACACGCACAAAACGAGAAAAATGGTTACTCTTTTTAAGTAAATAAATCAAATTCCTCTGGTAAACAAACTTTACACTATAACTTGTAACTTTAAGTAAACGGTCACTGGTTAATAACAAGTTTAAATGATAGGAAGAGTTTCAACTGATTTGATGCCCGAGCATGAATAAACATGGGTTTTAGCACGCACTAGTTCACTAGTCCAACTGCAAGAAGGGATCTGACCTTGATATATTATTAGAACAAGAAGCAGAAAACGATGACAAGAGATGGCCCTACAAATAACTTATTAATATCCGTAGACAACTTGGAAATAAATATGATTGAGATTTCAGACCTCTTTCACTTCCACAGCTGCAGCTGCTGCTTCTTTGACTTCCTTACCATCCTTTTCCTTCTCTTCAATTTCGAAAGCTGAAACTGGGAAGGTCCTGAACAGGCCTGCAGGGGTCTTAAATGTAATTTTACCAGTGGGTGGGTCATCCACACAGATATCACTCAGGGAGACCCAAAGCAACATCTCCTTGGTTTTCACACCAGTCAGCTTTCTGATCTTTCCCTTCTCAACCTGGGCAGTGACCTCAGGAGCATAGGACACCAGCTTCCCTATCTTCTCGAACTTGTGGGTCGAACTCTTCTTCTGCTTCAGCCACACAAACCCGGTTTCTCTTATATACCCACATTCCTCCATGTCTTTCAGGGGCAACAGCCCATTGGGTAGCTCTATTTCCTTCAGCAATAATTTGGACTTTTCTTGGCAGAGTTCATCTCCATGGTACACCTCTGCTTTGGCTTTCATATCTTCTGTCACAAGCGACATCTTCGATCTTCCCACCGATCTGTTCTTGTTTTTCTGATATCGGTATCTGCTTCTGCTTCTGCTTCTTCCCTTTCTTTTTTTCAGGAGAATCTGAGAGCTGTGAGTTGTGCCAGGGAGAGATTGGTGGGGTTGATATAGTTGTCCAACTTTAAAATTGTCCTTGGATATCCCCTAAATTACAACAAATGCCACTCTAGGTCATAAATGCATATGCAATTGATTGATACAATATTTCTAGATAGATCTCTAATATTGCCAAGATGGTTGCTTTAGACAAAAACTACAGAGGGGAATTGGGTTTTGTGGTACTAAGTTAATGATATAGTTGAAAAATTTATGGCAGAATTAATGGGGGAAAGGGGTAGGTTGAAGACAACCGCAAGTAGCCGATTACAATGTTTGACGTGTAATGTAGTTGGGAAGGTCACCTATTTATTCCATTAACACTTTCCATCCCTCACCTCACCTACGCCCCCATCCCCATACTTAAAATTTCTTGTACAAATTACGATGCTATTTCGTTTCTTTTATTATGTAAAAGGTTTTCACCACTTTGGGAAAAAAGAAAGGAAACAAAACAAAACAAAAAGAATTGGGTGCGTTTCAATTTTGAAGTATTGATAGATAAAATAATTTTTAGGTGCACATCTTAAAGCATTCGTCTAAACCTTGCTTATTTTTAATCTTTGATAAGGATTTCTTGTGTTCATGAATCATGAAAATTGACAATGCACTTCTAAAATCATAGAGGACATGAAGGATTTTGCTATTCCTTCTTGTTGCCCCCTTTTACTTACACTTTAAGCAAGGCCAAGCTAAAGATTAAGTGCACGGAATTGATTTTTTTTGTTTTATTGCATGTTCTTGTTAATCAGTAATTTTTAAGTATTGATTAAGAAAATATTTAATTTTTTGGTAGGGGATTTAATTATTTTTAATTTTAAAAATAATGATTTTATTACCTAAAAATTTTATCAATTAATTAAATATTTTCTTAACTAAGCAAAACTCTTATTATATTAAGTCATGTAAAGGAGACCAACGACTTTTTAGTGTAACTAATGTCGCTTTCTAAAGGATGATTTCTTGTTTAAATCACTTCCATTTAGTATTTTTTTTTTCTTTCAATTGGCTAAAAACAATGCATTCCGCTTGGTCTACTTTTTTTTTTTCTAATTTTAATTATTTGGGTCAGAAATGAATGGCCAGCGGTGTAGGAAAATTACCTAATTTTTTTGGTATGGAAACGGAAGTGCTACCATGACGTTGATGTAAGAAATTTAAATTTGGGGTTCAAATTGATAACACAATTAATTTATATGATCTAGATGATTATAATTTTACAATGCAAAGCGTGGAGTACATTTTGGAGTGCAATAGTATACGCTGTGATAAACAAAAGGATTGGTAGGTGATGGCTTTTAATAGGAAACAAAACATAACTAAAATTGTAAGAGAAGGAGGTGTAATTTCCGAGGAATCCGGACCAACTCAGAGTAAGAACCAACTATTATCTTACTTGATGTCTCTCGCCCTACCCATCTGCTTCAAGATTTGATTAGATAACTAACCCTACTAATCTTTTTGTTTTTCATTAAAGGCCATTCAATGACTGACACCACCCAAAGCACTGTACAGACTAAGGGACATTTGATACCCATATTTCTAAGAACGTGATTCTTAAGAAAGTGATTGTCCAAAATATAATTCTCATAAATTTAAAAAAATTTATTTAATTTATTTAAAATATTTTTTAAAATAGTTTATAATATTTTTAAAATATTACATTCTATTCTTGTATTTGATTCATCTTTAATATTTTTAAAAATATTTAATAATTTTTTAAATATACTATTGACAATCTTTTAAGTATTTTTTTTTTAAATTATAACCAATTATTTTTTTAAAATTACCTATATTATATTACAAATAAAAATCATAACTTATTTATTGAATAACATACATACATGCAACTAATTAAAGCCTCCTAAAAGAAATGCAATGCAAGTGAGTAATAACACTTTGGTGGGGTGAAGTATCAATATCTGGGCAAAATTCATCCTAGTATGAATGAGCAAGGACTCGTTTTGTTTGTCCAAAAGAGAACTAAAGCAAGAACTCATTATGCTTACTCTGTACAGGGAATTGATGCCGTAAGGACTTGTGCTATCACAAAAGTAGCAGTTAGTTCTCGCTCACACCTGTGTATCCTATTATTGTAACTGCGCAAATATCCTAAATCAACTGGGTGTTGATTAAGTTGAATTCAATCTACCAAATCTATCATAACTTGCACAATTGGATTAAACTGACGGGTTAATTGGAGTTCATCCTCGTGAATAGAAATAAGATTAAATCGAAAGTTGGCAATTCAAAATATCAATAACATACATCTTAAAATAGGTTTGGTGTTAATTTATTTTAATACTTGAAAAGAAAAAAAGAAAAAAAAATATTAATTTTATCATTTATAGATTAGTTATTTTTTATTTAACATTCAACCTGCAAATTTGACTCAAATTAACCTGTATAAACAAAGATTGAATTTGTTCAAATCCTATGACAAATTTTATAAAACTCAACCCAAAACACCTAATCTTCCATTGGTTTAATTTTTTTTTTTAAAAAAAAAAAACTGTTAACCCCAAACCAATTCAATCCTTCAGCACCTCTAAAATCAAGGGACCATGAGTAACTTTCAAACAATAACCCAGACAAAACATAGAAGTATTACTGATATTAAAGAAATATTGTCTCTAGTCTCATTTATGATAAGACATACTTATATACTATTGAACAAAGAACGTTCACTTACTCTGGAGCATATTCATTGGTTCAGAGAATAAGAGTAATCCAATATCTGAGTAACAACGGGCTTTGCATATTAGGTTGACTCTAGCCATTAAATGTGTTATGGAGTAAGAGATACTCTCGCTCCTAAAGTATATGATTAAAACATGGGGCTCAATTGAAACTGACATCTATACTCTATTCTAAAGCTGAAAAAAACTGAAATCACATCTCCAGCAGTCAGAAATTGATCAACTGACTTCAATTACAACACATTTTTTTTAAAAACAAAAATTTACCTAAGTAACCTGTTTCTGTGATGAGAACGTCGTCCTTGGTCATTACGTGAACCTCTCTAGCTTGACAAGATAACGGGTGGCAGGATCAGCAGCCTCTCAGTTCCATTCAAGAACGCAACATTCCAAAAATCAGATGTCAAAGTGTGTAACCAACCCCATATTTTCTTTCAACATTGTTTTTAATTGAACCTTATGGCACATTAGAACTTGCCCCTTGCTGGACCCAAAAAATCATTAAGGCAATAATATAAAACCCTACAGAAACATACCAATTTTTTTGTCGTAGGCTGTGGTATACAGAAGAGAGATGAGATCAAGCAACGTCGTAAATAAGTTCTGATCAAGAACTGTCTAAATGCTTTGACCTCTTACAGAAAACGCTTTAGGAAATCCTTGATCTCATTGATATACGGAGATCGAGTAGGAATAATATGACCACAATCATGTTCAACGATCACCGAACCACCATCATACAAAGAAGCAAGCTCCTTGCTAGCTTGGTTGGCTATCTGCCTGTCTTTACCATGGTCATCATCCCCAAAAATGTGAAGAGAAGGGCATTTGATCATGCCACAGTCCATCGCCTTTATATGAACAACAAAGCCGGAGCACAAGATTACAAATCTGAAGTCCATTTCACCTTTTAGCTTCTCTTGCTGTGCGGAGATTAGGGCAGCCATTGCAGCTCCCTGTGAAAATCCCAATATTCCGTCAAAAGGCCCTTCTTGAGAAAACACAGCCTTCAAGTGAGCTAGTGACATATCATAACCGTCAGTTTGCTGCTGGTATTGGAGTGGATCAAATGGGCTATCTGCTACCTTCCAGTCAGCTCTACTTCCACCATCAACGTTGGGTGCCATAAACCATGCAAACTTCTTCTTGCAATTCTCTGAAGGTGGAGGAGGACTTGGGGGAGATGGAAATGATACACAATTCACATGATTCCCTGATACTGAGTGTTGATAAATATATGGCAATTCATGAGGTGCATCTATAAAAATTAAGTCAGCAATTTTCTTCAGTTTTTTGGCTAATGATGCTGTTCTTCCTTTAAAACCAGATGCATTCTGCCGAAACCCATGCAAGCATAAGATTCTGAGTTTTTTTGAAGACCTGACATCTGAAACACCGTTTTACAAACTCTAGTAAATTATAACTTTAAATCACAAAGCCCTCATATTTTAAGAGTAAAAAAGCGAGAATCAAGATTTAAGAATTCCTAGCAAAACAGTATTCCCTGGATATGAACAATTAACCAGACAAGTGGAATAGGGTTAACCCATTAACCAAAAGTTGAACAACCACTAGTCACAAGCAGTAGTCCAACCAATGATTTCTAGGCCAGACTAAATGTTGCTAGGAATTCCTAAGTTGTAACTCTCCAGTTAAAAAATTCATTAGTCCTTGACAACTGTATCTGTGCCCCCTCTCCCCCCCCCCCCCTTTTTTCTCTCAAACATGGCATTGACAACTGTATATTAGTCATCAATTAACTGAACAATTTGATAGATGACAGGGAAAGCAAAGATTTCTCAGATGATATGGATCACAGACCTTACCATCTCCATGAGACATTTGAGGTAAGAATATAGTATCCAAGGAAACATTTCTTAACTCAACATCTGGTAACAGTGTTTCTGATTCACCAGTTTCAGTTAACTGCATTGACCTTACAGCCTTGCCCTGTTTTTGGCATAATTCACAAACATAGAGTGCAGCTTCATTCTGGTGCATCACAATAACACACTTCATAAACAAGACCCAAAAAACCAAAGAATAAAAAATAAAAAATTATGCCAGATATTAAATTTGTACAGAAGGAATAATTTCTCGAGTACCATTCTAGTGATGTTGGTAACTCAAGCTTTAGGAACTCAAAACTTGGTGATTTCAAATGTTATTCAAATCAAAGCTTAAATCTAGCTCAACTGTGACACCAAAAATGAAACTCGCTTAAATCTGGAGGCTTCAGAGTCAGCTCACAAACATGATGCAATAAAATCCTACTCTAATTATTAGGAGTGGCTAGACTCAGTCATAAGTTACATGTAAACAGGAACAAAATTGAGGCTCAAATCTGGCTCATCTGGTAAACAGACATAACTAGAACCAAGCTCTTGTTTTTAAGCTCATTAAGCAGTCACAAACTTATACCCAATCCACAACAAAGTTCTTAGAAACCAAAAAGCAATATTGTAGCAACATTATGTTTAGGACATCCAGTAACTATATATATGGTTCTTTCTCTTTCATCTTCTCTTCTTTTTTTTTAACTCCTTTCTTTCCTCCTTTAGGTTGTCAAAGTTCAGAGATATGCAAACAAAAATTGCCAACATGGAACAGGTAGAAGTCATAGGATCATACCTGGCAAGTACTACAGACCAAAACAAGCATTCTGCAATAGGTGCATCGGCAGCGTGAAGAGTAATCATCAAATGAACATCCACAGATAAGGCAGGTTCCTATAACATTTACATCTGAACTTCCAACAGATATCCTACAGGTATGGATTCACCATAATGACAGCAACAAACCAATATACTAGTTTATGATTCATTACTCAGCAATCTATATTCTACATTACCAATGTATACAATAAAACAGTGAAAGCATCAAATGTCAAGACCAGAAAATAATACATAGCAACTGAAAAGAAACCATTAAAAAAAAGGGCCAAAGATATCAAATTGAAATTGTCAACATTTGCAGTTTACCATGACAATACTCCCTAGTGTGAAAGGCAATCAACAAAATCAAGCAGAGTTGCAGTTCTAGGGTCTATCTAAACATCTCCCAGGACAATTTTAATAATAACAGCGAAATATATTAGAATCTTCATTTTTCATATCTATATACATGTATCTCCAACTGATGCAACATCACACCCAATTAAGAACATGTTATCAACTTTTAGGGGGAGAGAACACACAATGAAAGTTAATTTTCTCACCATGATGGCCTTTCATCGCATACATGTATAATTGGCAGTAAAGCTTGTCAAAATAAAGATTCTGAATTTAGTTAATCAAGTAAATTTATTTACTCTGATATAAGACTGCTAACAAAAGAGTTGGGAATGGCAGACTATACAAAGGAAGCGGAATTTAGTTAACCAGGAGTTGGTAGCAACAATTTCTACTACTACTAGAATTAACAATAAAACAAAAGCAGAAGAAGAACAAAACAACCAATACTAGTCATATAAAGGTGCGATTAAGCAACCAGTGTAACATAATATTATTGTACTGTCTTCTGACAGGACTATAACTATAAGCAATGCAAGAATAGAAAAATTATACCGGTGATCAAAAACAAAATTCTTTCCCTTGAAGAAACCACCATCTGGAAATTGCTCCATATATCGTTGTATCCCACCAAACAGCTGCAATATATCCAAAATTACAGGAAATAAATGTGATCAACATTACCCTCTTGATCATCTTTCAAAACAGATACACTTCCAGCAGCTATCCACACCCCACAGTCATCATATTTTATTGCACAATGATATCAATGTATTTATATTGTCATCAAATCTATCAAAGGTAGTATCAATATGAAAAGCTTATGATCATGGTCCAAACCAAATCATGTTAACAATTTTTTTCAGCGAAAACTAGAAGATAGGGGAATTGGGAGCAGTTCAGTCCAGGAGTTAATCAAGGAGGATCTTACCTGAAACACATTCTCAAAGCCCGAACCTTTTGACCTAATATATGCAGATGCCATTTCACACCTGATTCCACCAGTGCAATACCTGTAACAAACCAACAAGTTAAATTACATTCACATGCCATTATAAAAATAAATTACTTGACCACAAAAATAATGGTTACATGACAAATTCTATCCTCAAATCACTAATTTGTCATTTTCTTGATCATACTAGAATGCTGCCTTGAAACCAAGGATCACATTAAAACACTTGTAGTTTTAAAAGGAATACTTACATGAGGATCTGTTTCCCTTTCAATTGATCATGATTACCATCTATCCATGATGGCAAATCACTATACTGTCGAACTTGTGGATCCAAAGTTTGAACATTTGGTGCATGAAATTTCCCAATTCTTGTCTCGTATAGATTCCTTGCATCAAGTAAAACAAGGCCATTTGCTGGAATCTCCTTGTCTTCAAAACAATCAGGATGATATAAAAGATTAAGACTTCAATCCCACTTCTCCAAAGATATCCAAATATTAAAGGTAGTTAAAATGGGAGTGAAGAAATAGAAATTCAAACACAATAATGCTGGAAAATGAAATTTAACAATGGTAACACATAGAAATGATATACATTGAGGCTAGCAAATTCCAAAAACTTACCAGCATTCTGAAGGACAGAATGGAACTCAAGTGCAGAGAGATGTCTTCCAGCATTTGTAATTTCTGGCGGCTTCAATAAGGGATGAGAACTAAGAGTCACCAGTTCCTACGAATAACAGAATAAGGCACAAATATAACATTAAGAAATGCAGAAAACAGTTATCATTATACTAATAAATCAATATTTTGCAGGCTTGTATCACAGAACATGGCAAAGCAGACATGAATCAGATTAAAAGCAGCAAGGGCTTATCAAGAGAAAGAAAAAGGCAAAAGAAAAGTAAAATCCAAAAATCAGATTTGCAATTGTGATGGAGGTATTGGGGACTATTTTTCCCTCTAAATTTGCATTACACTGACCAATGCGGAGACCTTCATTAGCACTAGTTAAAATGCAATAATTCTGTCTTCGTGATATAATCATTTATGCTGAGTAGTCAGTTATTCGGATATACTATTCATGGCTAATATTAGCATTTTACATGAAGTAGCTTCCACATCTCATTTATTGATGTTTCGCACTAAAAGAAAATCTTATCCGCTGTGCAGACGTAGTGGGTAGTTGCATTTCTGAGATTTTGTCTGCATTATTTATCCTCTCGTCAAATATCAAGAAATCCATAAAACTTGTTATGTTCCCCTATATATTCAGCTCTATCAGAAAAGATTTCTAGAAAAACAATAATGCACTGGTTTGTATACACTAATATATTTGAATATAAAAAAATAGGAAAACAATAATCAAAATTACCTTCACAATCCGAACCGAGAGAGAAGTAAATCCGCATTCCTGTGCAATCTTTTCATTTAATGGTTGATGACAAGTGGCGAGCTTGAAATCAGTCCCTTCAAATAAGCTATTAGCCTTGACCGCTTCAATGTGTCTCTCCAGAGAGGATAACTTGCCACCAACCTAATGAAAGCCAGTTTGAAAAGAGAGAAATGAATGACAGTGATATAAACCAGAATAATTTTTTTTTTTTTTTTAAAAAAAGCACATTAATACAGCCCAGTTCGTAAAGAAGGAGAAAGAAACTGTTTAATATGAAAATGGCATGGGATAGTATATTCCTGATCTAAGTCTTAGTCTCCTGCCGTTTTGTGGACAGGAATCAAAGGAGAATTAGAAGTGAAGGAAATCGAGAATTACAGTGACATTGACGCCATGGGAGGAGAGACGAACGCGACCAAGAAGGCCATGCGACGAGCAGTTAGATTCGTAGAATGTGAGGAGGTCGTGGAGGTGAGGAATTTGAGAATACTTGTAGTAGAGGAGCACACCATATTGGTCTGTGCAGCCTTTGTCGTCGGACATGGTTTACCCTATCGGAACCTCAAGCCGAATGGGCAACGTGTATATCAGATCGTTCATCGGTCACGATCCGGATCCTTTTCTTTCTTTTGTTGGGAGTGATAAAAAACGACGGTCTTGATCCAGAGTTGGCTCCCAGGTGGATCAATGAATGGGCCAGACAGCCCTGGGCCTTGCCCTAAGTGGATCTTAAATTTAAGATCTGAACATATGCTGGGCTTTCAGTGAATTTTCGGTATTTCTGTTGGGCTGAGCTCAGGAGTATCAATTTTTTTTGTTTTAATATTTTAAAAGTAATAAAATAATGCAAGATTTTTTATTGGTTAACATTGCCAAACATTAAATTGATGTTTCATGGTAGTAATTAATTGTCAAAATAAATTGTTAATCATGACGAAACAAAAATCATATAATTTAAAATTCAAATATTTCCTCCCGAGGGAAATTCAATATTTAAATAAATGAAAGTTTGTTTTATTATTAGAATTAGATGATGGAATGGTAAGAAGCAAGCAATGTAGGTTATACCTCATTCTCAATCCTAACAGCACCACCTGCCAGGCTGCCACCTGAGAGCCTACCACGTGTTTACCATCCCCCAACATAACTAAAAGTTAAAACCATAATTTTCTGAAGTTTAGAGAACCATGAAAAAGTTCCCTCCTCTTTTTTCAATTTCATTATAAAAAGTTGTTTAATTATTTGAGGGATCTCATTATCCCAATAGTCAAGCCCCAAATTATACATGGTGTAGCACAGCTGTAAAAATTCAAAATTTGTGTGTAGTAGTACCGCCTATTTGAGTGGGCGCCACACCCGTCCATCATGGTCACGAAGGTAACTGGTCAGACAAAGACTTTGATCTCAGTGGACCGAAAATTAGTGAAGGTGTATGAGTTTGAACAATACATGTGAGCACTGTATTGTTACCCCTCGCTATAATAAAGGAGAAGCAAAAATTCATATAATCATGTTCACATTCCCCCACAACATGCTAGAATGCTAGTGAAGATAGACTGAGTCTGTGAGCAAAGAATCGAAAGCTGCTTTTTCTCCCACAAAAGAGGCTTCAGGCTTGGCAGCTATGGCTGCTGGTTGGTCCGTCTCAGCTTTCCGGTGGCTGGACTTCGACTTTTCAGTTCGATCGTCGGTGATGCGGTGGCCGGGGATGTTCGCATCGTACATCGCGCCCAATTGGTCTTCTACGAGCTCCCGTTGGTCCCCACGGCGGCTGATGGGGTGGTCGAACCTCCTTAGCCTCTCGATTGTGGACGACTTCTTGTGGGGGTTCGTCACTGCCTTCGAATCCGTCGCTCTCGTCTCCATGCTCTGCTTCTTCTTCTTGTTCTGTGGCTGTACCGTCTGAACTCTGAACAATCTGTCGCCAACAGTAAGAGTGGCCGCCATCTTAATTTACTCAACAGCTTCGGGATTATGTTTGGCGGAGTCATCGATGTTGCGAACAGAGGAGGTAGAAGCGGCAACTGCCGCTGTTGCTCCTCAATCATCTTCCAAACTTTTTGTTTCTTTCAGAGTTTTTTTCCCCTCTTTTCCGCTGGGGATTATGTTTCTTTAATTTCTTCGTTTTTTTTTTATTTTACTGTTGAATTGTTTGTAGGTTTAAATTTTGGGGGTGGGCTTGTTTTGTGAGCGTGAGCTGTTGTAAAACAAGCTAATCCTATGATTTATGAGTTTTCTGAATGCCAGTTATGTGAATTTGGCGCTGGCTCTAATTTGAACGTAGTATATTATTTTGTTTAGAAAATAGTTGAATAGTTTTGGATGGCAAATGGCAATTCTGTGTTTCTTCGTCGCTTAGCTTTGTTTTTTTATTGGTTTTTGGTCATATTGTCGCTTAGCTTTGTTCCACCATTGTCTTGTCTGCGGCATGAGACTAATGAACTGTAAACCTGGGAAGTGTAATCGCCTACAACTACAAGGTCCTAAAATGTGGTCCTCGAATTTGAAAGGGCAGACAGACACGACTAAATAAAAATGTGCAGGCTCTGCTCTGTCTGTGTTAGCTTGGATTTAAAGAAAAACACATGGATCTGGCAAATCTGGCACTGCATAAGAATTAATGCGTTAAATATACTTTTGTTTTCCAGGATTTAGGGGTTTTTTATGTTTTAGATTTTGAATATTCAAGTTTTAGTTCCCTGAAAGTAGTTATTTTTACTAATGGTATTTACATTATTGTAGTTTATACACTTTATTGAATAAACTTGAAAAATAATAAATTTCTTCCTGAATAGACTATTTTAAAAAATATTTAATGCTCTCCACAACATAAACCTTAAGATTGCATTAAGTTTGGTATTGCTATTTACAATTTACAAGACACTCAAGGCTGTTTCCAGACCATTTGATTTATTTTTTTGCCTGCCGCCAATGCAGTAAATAATGGCTTTATAAAACAAAAAGAGAAACAGAACAACCACTGACAGAATAGTTGGAAGAGGATCAAAATCCTTATAAGAAGAAAATTTCGTACCTGTAAGGTTTCCCCAATGGGCATCCAGGAATAAAAGGATTCACATATTATTTTTGGCTGTTCAAATGCTGGGGATGTTGCTCTTGTGCCTACCTATGCCACTGTATTAAAGTTTATTAAATTGAATAGTTGATTTTATCAGCCGTCTGTGAATTGCATTCACTAATCATGTGCTCCTTTTGTTTGAAATCTGAGGTTGCAAATTACAATATTCAACTATTCAAGCACTTGTTTTATGAATTGTACTTAATAAAAGAACGTCAGTAGGAGTCATATGTTGCATCGTTCATTCACGCCAGAGAGACTTGGCAGTTTTTCAAAACTGAAACTTACTGGTGCAGGAATATCTAAGAAAAATGCCAAGCCCAATGGGGCATGATAAAGACATGAGATTAAGGATATTTTTTCTGTTTTATTTTATTGTCTTGTATTATGCTTTAGGGCAATGTTACGAATATTTTGAATTTTAAAAATATTATCTTTAAGAAAGATTTTATATCCGAATTTTGTGTATAAAAAAAATTTATTAAAAAAATTTTAATTTTTATTAACTTAAGTTAAATTAATCGATTCTCATGAGTTTTTAGATACTATTAATTTTAATTTTTTTGTTGATAAATTTATTTTTGAATTCATATAAAATAATTTATTTTTATTATTAAATATCCAGATTTTAAAATAATTTAATAGTTGAGATGTTAAAATCTTAATGCAAGTAAAAGTAATGTTCCAAGTTAAACATAAACTCTTGTGATGTGACCACTGTGTGAGCTTTGGTGAATTTGAATGACCAGGATTGAAGCGAAAATTATGAGAATTAATGGCAGCGATGCAAAGATGAACCAACTAAGGTCTTCATTAGTTATAGTGGGTCAAGTCACCAAAACTCTTTAAAACTCGCTGATCTTTTGGTGTGGGGCGGGGGTGGAGGGTGAAATGATCATATCATTCTTGGTAGGATCGATTTGAAGATGGCTTCAAATTTTTTGTAATTCCTGGGAATGAGACACTGAACTGATTTGACCTCACCTCATGCAAACTCTTCAAATCTATTTGGGAAGCCCAATCCATTGGCCCAATAACAAATGATCAGCCCTTTGTGGATAATGGCCCAATAATAACACGATAGGCCCTTTGTGGACTGTGGACTATGTTCCTATCTGTGAAGAGTGAAGATAAAATTATCTTCATCTAAGCCCTTTTCCAGATTAGATTGGTATAAGAGCCCGTACGCTGTATACCTCACCTCAGGATACAAGGTAGCATAAATTAAGACACTAAATTCTTTTATATTTTTTAAAAATCATTATTCACGAAATATTATAAATATTAAATATATATTTCATCAGTATAAAAAATTATTTTTAAAATTGAAAAATTGAATTTATACTTTTTAATCCAGAGTAAACAATATTTGAAATAAACACAATTTCTAATAATTTAAATTTTTAATGGTTAAAACTCAAAATAAGTCAATTATAAATCTTTAAAACAAATAAGTATACTTTTTTAAAAATATAATTAAAGAAAGTATAGTTTTTACATCTTCTAAAAGAACAAAAATAGTGTAATTACCATTATTTATTATCTGGACTAGTAATAGTATGGTTATATTATGCTGTGAGTGATTAAATTCAAAATAGGTAGAATTAACTAACAAACTTTATTAAGATATTTACGTATTTATGTATTAAATATTGAAAAAAAAAAAACTGGGCACTGGATTTTCACTATTTGAGGATAGGACAGCACTAAAAGTTGTAGGTGGAGGAGCTGCGAGCGTAGGCGCGTGGTGGACAATGCATGCAGCTGTACCTTCTGGAATCTGGACAAGGCTAGGCTGCGCTCCACACTTTCATGGGTTTTCTTTCTCATGGGCACAACACTTTCATGTTTCATTTCATCCACACATTATTGTCATATTTAAGTAAATAAAATTTACCATTTTTATAAATATTATGAAATATCTCATTTAAATGCGTGGCTTTTTTCATCTTTTAAGTGCAGTCTAAATTTTGAGTTAAACGGACTAGAATCTCCACGCATTTTACATACAATATCTTATATTACCAAAAAATAAAAATTAGGAATAAGAAAATTGGGACATTCAATAATAAGTCTTAACTGTCTGTTATTAGTTATTACACATTTTTTTGAAAATAGCCAGTTGGCTCTTCCACAAGGTAGCCTGGCTATTAAGCTACATATGGGGCCCACTTCATCCATGGTCATTTTCCAATTTCCATCCTCATGAAGCCCACGTGTGCTAAGTGACGTTTTGGGCCCAATCCAACCTATGTCTTTTGTTCCAGAACTCACTATTCTTCACTCTAACCAAAATCATCTAATTTTGACCAAAAAATATTCATTGTTTTTTGTCTTTTAAAAAAGATCTCAACAACCAACAAGGAAGATCGTAGTCAACAAATTTCATATTTACTTTTAGAAATTTATCGTTATTGTATAACTTATTATCAATATGGTATATAATTGTATGAATGAATGCATTTAAAAAGAGTTTAGGTAATTGAATAAGCAGCATTATAAATATAAAAATTATATATAAAAAACTGTTATTATTAATTTATTACGGTTGAAGAAGCAAAGGGAGTTGACATGTGTGCTAATAAAGTGTGCCACGAGGTTCATTAATAATGAATGGCACCAAAAAAAAAAAAAAGCTGGTTTGTTTGATACACATTTTGTCGCTTAGTGGGTTTGGGCCCAACTCAACGTGACCAATTTCTGTTGGGGGCATAGAAGGGTTATTGTTGGACTGACAACTCAAAAGTGAAATTTCTTTTGTCGTTTACTGCTCCACTAGCTTCTCTTTCTCTTTCCTCCATCTAATCAACTAGAAATGAAACCCTGAGCTTTCCTTAACTGTAAATCTATATTCAATTTTTTCGAATTTAGATCTCTCTATTTTTTTTTTAATTGTAGTTTGAGATAAAAATAACAGATTTACATTAATAAAAATTAATTTTAAATAGATTAAAAAAATACATTAATTTTTATCTGCAGAAATCCAAACCCAAATTTAAAATAGGTTTAACTTGACTCTTTTATTGGCGAATTTGGTTTTTGAATAAAGATCGTCAATCTGTACATATCTTCGTTTACCAATGTTTTTCAACAAGATAAAATGAAAATCTGCAAGTGGAACTACCGTACTCAATTATTGAGGTGTTGTTGAATTGAAAGGCTGATTGTAGTGTTATCTTTTCCTTTCGGCCAATCCGTATGATATTTTGATTTTGGCAAGAGTTAAAAATATAATGAATAATAAAATATTTATATATAAAAAAAAGGTTATTGTTGGGGTAGGAATATCTAAGGGTTTCAGGGGGGTTTGGGTTGATGCATCATCCTAGTGCGACAGGGGAGGAAGACAAAGAAATGTAATATAATGGGCGATGGGTATTTATGAGTTACGAGGGTAAGTGTATGCAATGGAAAAGAGAGGAGAGTCATGTATGAGTGACTCATGAGAAAGCGACATAGGCATGTGAGCGTAGCACGTGTTGGGTGTTGCCAATTTATGACAAGGAACATGTTTTTACCGACTTAAATTTATCAATTTTTGTATGAATTTTAGTAAATAAAATTCAAAGTTATATAATTTAAAAAGAATTAATTTTTTAAACATGATAAATATAAATGAATTCGATCAATAAAATCGACAATAATCATAATGCTGGTATCACTTGTGACACAGATTCTCTCCATATTTGAATTCTTTACAATATTTCATTATCAATCCAATCACTTGTCTCTTTGCTTCTTCGTATCCCCAAATTCATCCTTTCAAATTTTTCCACTCATTTTTTGGAGGTTTATACACATGTATGGGATTTATTTCATAATGGTCTAATAAATTATATATATGCCTGTTTCTCTTTAAAATTTGAAAATATTGATTGATTTTTTTAGAGAATCCAATCTTTAACATCCACACCCTTAACTCAAATTTTTCATTTTTGGAGGCTATGGCGTTATTGACCCAATTTTTATGGATAGTTGCACACACACCTATATATTTTTTGTTTCTTTTGGTCGGAAAACTAATTTTTTGTTTGAAAACTATTATATAACTTATTTTTCAAAACTTTGTTATTGATTTATTGTATTCATAGTTTATTTTGCCAAACTATTGTATTATGACTATTAACGTATCTTTAAATTTACTTTTTAAAAAAATTGAATAACTTAAAACACGCAGTTTCTTATAATAACTTTGTGAGTTTAAAATTTTAATGTCAAACTATTCCTTAGAGAAATGTTTTATTTAATTCTGAATTTATCATTGTTTTGGTTGTTGAAAAATACTATATTTCACCATCAACTTAGGCCTGTTAATTTAATTATAATACCAAACCAGACATCAATTAGAACTAATTCAATGACAATGAAATGCTTCATGAACTAATTTGATAACAAAAAATCCCAATAAAGACTAAATTAATGATAGTAAAATCTTTGAAAGCTTATAATAATATAAATAACTCATCTGATTAACATGTGTTATATTTAATAAAAGATATATGTTAGTCTACCATATGTGACAAAAATTTAAATTTTTATTAAAACATATATTTATATTTATCACATGTAGTATTCAATAATATTTTGAATAATATTATTTCTACTACAAGATATTTGTGAAAAATAAAAAAAATTATAAAATATAACACATTTTTAATTTTTTTCAATTTGTACATTTTTAAAGCTCTTAATTTATTTTATACGTGATGACACTTCATTACTTTTCAATTTTGTTGTTGGTCGATAAATTATCATGACAACAGAAATGAATATTGATAATTTTTTTAAAAAATAATCTATATATTTTATGAATAGATAGCGCTTAGTTATTTATTTTTTATTTTTTAATGATAAGGTAGTCTTTATAATGGTAAATTTTTTTACAAGACCAGAGTAATTGAGGGGATTTTGGTAATTAACTTTCTCAGTAATTTAATAGTATTGTGTGATCCTTTATAATAGTGGGTCAAACCCAAATATTGACTCCAAAAAAATAAAAAAAAGGAACAAGGAAATCCCAGAAGACAAAATCTGTTTTAATCGAATTAGACAAGTTGATAGTGGCTATAGGATACTCTTTAGTGAGACAACGGAAGCAAACATGGGTCATATCACAAATCATGATGCTTTAGGCTCCAAGGCTCCTAACATTATAATTACTTCACAAGCTTGGGTGAACATTAAGTGCACTAAAAGTGAACTTGTTCAAACACAATTCAAGATTTTGGAACTATGACACTCATGATGAAAGAGTTATAACTCTTTTTACTAAAACAGCGATTGATCATGCCAAAAATCAATGGTCCCATATTCACCTTTGTTAACTTTGTTTATCCCCAAAATTCAACAAACAGCAGCAGGGACATATATATCTGGCTACTCTCTAGGGACCCAAGTAAAAGTGACTGATAGAAATTTGAAAAACCCTTTTCCACATCTTACAAACCTCTTTTAACCAAGAGTTTGCATTCGTCTTTGTGACAACTACCTAATTTTATTCAGTGTAGGGAAATCCCTGCGATTAATTGGACTAAAATAGCCATTGAAATGCATGTAAATGATATGGCTTGAAGATTTTAGACAATGTTTGTTTGCCCTCTACAATAAGCCAGGCAATGGTAAAGAAAAAAGAAGGGAAGAGAAAATAAAAGGAAGAAAAGAACAAGAAAAAAGAGGCAGCTTCTTAAATGGAGGCACATGGAGGCATGTGAAATGTGGTGACTAATTTATATAGTGAAATGGCGAGAATGAATGAAAGCGCACAAAAAATGAGAAAAAAAAAAAAGGGATTTCTTAGTCTTAGATGGACGAAGCCAACAAAACAAATACACAACATAAATAAGAGAAGAGGTGGTCCCTAAACCGTCTCATATAAATAATATAATGACCAATTGGGTAGTCACCATCTGGAACTTGACAGTTGTATTGTCAAGGTTCCACACGTGTCAGCCTTAATTAAGGAAAGAGTATTCCCTTAAAAGTGGCTAATTCTACAATATACACTACACCCAATATGGGTGTAGAGGTGGGGTACGTCCCAAAAGACTTTGTCTAGGATCTGACCCCTTATTTGTCCGCGTCCAAGAACAAACAATGTGGATGCAATTCAAAAAGCCAATAAGCATTCTTGTTCTTAATAAAATGGCATGTGATCAAAGTTTTCTTCATAGTCATACTCACAGAGTCACATGCAAGCCAATGTGAGTGGGGGCGTTGATACTTGATATTGTAGGGCCATTGAGGCACATGATGGGAGGAGAGGCAGAGGGTACCCTCACCCTCTTTCCCTTTCCTGTAATTTTTGCTTCATGCACAGACTTAATTCGTAAGCTCCAAGCTGTGGGGTAATTTAGGTTTCGAATTCAATTTTCAATATCCCGCCGCCCTTCCCATTTCGTAACTCACAAATATCCAACCCAAAATTCTAATTTTTGTTAGCACTGCCTATTTTTAAGCAAGCTTCTGCTAATTAATTAACTAGAATGATATGATTTAATTACTGTGCACTCTGATTTTGTACCACAGAGAAGGACTTGGACAATATAAGATGATTGTAGCAATAGCAAAGGACAAGATTCCAAGTGCGTGAGAAGTATGATGCCAGTCAAGTTGGATAAACAATATGTCGGGGAATTACTTCAAATGGAACGTGAGTGAGCTCAACTGTACGGTTCACCACTGCTTCTTCTGTTGATTATAGATCATTGCTAACCGAACACTATCAGAGATTTTTAATATAGTTGCGGATCATATGGCTTTCTTTTCTATCCACAATTTTTTAATAAGACTTCTGCCTTTTCTTTAATAACAAAAAAAAGAAGCGTATTTTGGTTTAGACAAAGGGTGATACTTGTCGTTTTAACTTTTACCCTTTAACACGATGTAGCTCAATTTTTTTTTTTTTTCCGTAGAAAATGAGCTTGGATTAAAGAAATATAAGGGTACAAGCAAACAGAGATTTGCCAAATCCTACAATTTTTAAGCGTAATTGCAATTATACAAGGTTATAACTTCAAAGCAATACAAATCCCGAGGAAAGTCGATTATCAATGAAAAAAGGGGTCAATTATTAGAGGGATGATCAATGTCACTAAACGCGAGGGCAAAAAAAATGAAGAAAAAGATTTTCCTTTTTCTTTTGCTTAAATATTGAATACATTATCATCAGGAGTATTACTCGTAGCCTTGCAGGCGTTGGAGACCAGTTTGCTTTCATGCCCAGCTGTATTAGGACGCACATCATGACAAACCTTTCTCAATTAATTCCAATTATTCAATATAATTATACTAATTTTTAATTTTTAATAAAGGAAAAGGAGAAAAAGAAATCAGAGCAGGTAGCAGGCATGTTCATTTTCAATTCAATAATAAATACTAATGTAAAGAATAAGAAATATAAAGAAATTAAAAAGAAAGTGGTTAAGACTCATGACAGTGCAACTCGAAACCCAAAAAAGAGGAAAGGCCATATACACAATAAAATACATGAATTTAAAAACCAGTAAAAGCGATATATTTAGAGAGGAAGAGGGAGAGTGGAAAAAAAAAAAAAAACACCTGGCGCGATAAGCCTAGGCTTAATGGTGGGGTCAACTCACGGTCGAGCCCACTGGAGCCGATCGGCCGGCGCGCTGCCACCGGTGAGTAGGTCGGTGAGGGCGGTCATGGCGCGAACTTGCATCTCCAAGGCGGATATATAATCAGTGGTTTCTTCCAGAAGATTCGGGAAGGAGACCTTCTGGCAACCGGGAACTAACCGGCTGAGAAGGCGCGCTTTCTTCTGCACAGCCGGTAACCTCCTCCTCTCATTCCTAATCTCCGGTTTCTTCAATCCTCTGGCCATCTTCTTCACCTTCTTGTGTTGCCTCTGGAATTTCCAACGGCTGAGTGGAGTCGCCAGAATCGCTCGACTCCACCGAGTTCTTCCCTTGGCCGTCGCGGCTAGAACTCGGTCGGCGGTCTCGCGAATTTCGCGACCGCTGCTAGGTTTGGCCGTCGCAGAAGGACTCCGACGGAGGACGTGGCGGAAGGCTTCGACGAGCTTGTAGGAGTAGATCTGCTGCTCTGTCTCGGATCTCCATTGAATCTGGTCGAGCGAATTGTGATGGTTGGCATCGTCTGCGATTTTCCTGCGCTTTTTGTGATTGGATTCTTGCAACGTATCGGGATTACTAGAATCTAAGCTTGGTTCCATAGACGCCATATATAGAAGCGGAAACAGCGATTCCTCCCTCCCTCTTCTGTGTGCTAGTATAAAAACGGAGAATACAAACAAAACGAGGAAGGAAACAAAGAGAAATGACTGAATTCTTCTAAAAGGAGTATTTGGAAAATAGACGTGAGATGAAAATGGAAGAGATCATCAATGAGGTTTTGAATTGGAATAAAGAATCAGACAAAGAAAACGATGATCAGAGAGAGAGGGAGAGAGGGGAAGCGAAGTGGGAGGTAATGGGAATTGCGAGTTTGAATAAGTATATGTAGAGAGAGAAAGAGAGAGAGGTGGGGACTATGGTCTATGGATTTAGGAGAGGGAGAAAGAGTATGAAAGCTATTCACGGGGAACCACGCGTCCGTGCCTCACATTAATAACCTTTTGCGTTTTGCCTTCGTCTCTGTTGCCGAAGTTCTCTGTCTCTTTTTAATTGTAAATAAAAATTAAAAAATCTACATTTTTAAAGGCTATAAATCAACGTTGCAATTATTCCCCTTCGTTCTTCAATGCTTGCCCTAGCTAGAGGTTCAAACTTCAAACCCTCTAATTTTTGTTTAAAAAAAAAATCCTTATCTTGCAACATTTTGGGTTTGTTTTCTCCTTATTAACGTACGTTCAATTGATGAAATTTGTTATTTCCTATGGGTGCACGAGTTGATTTGATTTGTGTTAGAAAATAATTCAAAATTGAATCGATTAAAATATAATGAGTTGGATAAAAATAAAGATAAAAATTAAATTAATTCATCTTGTTATTTTACCAATTGGTTCAGGTTAAATTAAATTAATTTTTTTTTACTTTTGAATTTGAATTAATCTCAAATTTTAATAATTTTAAAACTAAATTTTATACATAACATAAATAAAATTAATTTATTTATCTTAATAAATGAATAATAATAAATTTTAATTAAAATTTAATAAGATATATATCATGCAAAATTATAAACAATAAATTAAAATAAGAGACATTTATAAGTAAATTATATTACTAGTTACATTAAACATTACAAATTACAGTAACTTTATACTAATTACATCACACAAAAAAATTACAAATCTATTGCATCACAATTCACAAACATAAGTAAATAATGCAGTGCCTATAATAAATTTTTAAAAAAAAAATACAATAAAAGGGTGGGTTGGTAGGTCAATTCTGGTTCAACAGGTTAAAATTTTTCATATCCGTTGATTGAACTGCAAATTCAAAGGGTTTAAAAAATGACATGAACTGACTCAACATAAACCAGAGGGTTGGATTAATTTCGATAGGTTCACGAGTTGACCCGAACCTGCACACACCCTTATTTTTTTGCTTGAAATGAGTATATTTTTTTTAAAAAATAAATCATCTTCCATCAGTTCACAGTTTCTGTTGTTATGTAGATTGAACTTATCTTCTACAATTTAGTATCCAATATAATCAGAAGCATAGCATAAGTAAATTAATAAATTATAGTGAGCTGGCAAGGAAAATGACCTAATTGATTAACAGTTTAACATTTGAGGGTTTGACTAGTGGAACAAAAAAATGGCTAACAAATAACAATATATTTAATTGAAAAAAAAAATGAGAGGAGGATGGAGACCTCACATGGCACCTCCAATGAGAAAAATTTAAATTTATTTTGTTTGGACAAGGTGGCTGTAATGGAAAACTTGTTCCTTTGAATTATCATATTTTTATAATCCATTATTAACTAATTTTTATGATCTTTTCCTTCAATTTCATTCTAAATTTCGGTTCAACAACAAAACGTTAAAAATTCAACAGTCACGGGAAGCATAAACTATTACTAATTAATTGAAAATCAAAGGGAAGAGTTGATTTTCATAAGAAGTATCTAGTCACTATTATTTTGTAGCTCTTGCGGATAAGATCTCCCATGTAGGGTCAATCATCTTAACTTGCTTGCAAAGATAGAACCTAAAGACTAAACAAAGTGAAGAAGGATAATTAAGGGAAAAGAAAGATTAAAGCATTTATTAGGTTAAGCAAAGTGTCTAACTTTAACATGCCGGAACACAGTATTATCCATTTGGATACTTAAGCTGTATTTGGTGATAATGTTGGTTTTTGAGCTCTGCGTCACCTTGCAGGTGAAACTTCTTTTTTGTTCCTTTTTTTTTTTTTTTTTGAGCAGAAGGTGAAACTTCTTTTTGACTGGTACATTTTACGCATAACATAAACGACGCTTTCAATGTGTGGCAGTTTTACAGTAAGGTAAAAAATTTACCCGTCATAATTTATAAGAAACCAAACAACATGCGGGTTCGAAGTAATCCAACTATACAATGATCGTCATTGCTGCTTCAAATCCGACGGTCAACATTGATGGTCAGTCTACTACCAGTTGGTCAGACGAAATGATAGGTTTTTTTTTTTTTGGGGTGGGGGGGCGGCGAGATGAAGGGCAAGGCCAATGAATCCATGACAAAATCGGTAGCATGTGATAAAAGCCATAGAATCATGCCCCCCCCGGAGGGAAAAGATAAAAGTCACAATATTGGTATATAATAATGTTATTGTTGTTAGACTTCACTATGTTTCCTACCTTTTCCTGCAAGGATTGGATGTTCACGCCCCCTTTTTTTTTTCCCCCATTTTTAAAATATGGCCCCCTTGGCTCGTTTGGATGACAACAAAATTGTTTATAATCTTTCACTAGAAGACATTGATGACATGTAAATAGGTAGTTGGATAACGAATTGGTGTTGGCCACTTGGCCCCTACAAATTGGCTACTGAAATGGGGCCAAAAATATTTGTTTTTATTCCTGGCAATGATTACTATTAGAGGGTGATGCACCCAAATGAAAGCCAAGGTAGATAAAGAGAAAAAAGGAAGGCATGTGGTTGTTTTCATCGCACTTTCTATCATCTGGGCCTTTATTTTGTTTTCTAATGAAAGGGTACTTCAGACTCATCTCCTCATACGTTGTGGCTAGGTTTCATCCACATTTCCCTACTTCTTATACTCTCTCTTGAGAATATATTATGTACAGTATTATTGATGTCTACTCCACTAACTGGGCCATGGCCTGTTTCAGTTGCTCATAAGCTCTAATGAGATAAAAGACTAATAGTAAATAAACAGAAAATATATAAGATCAATAAAAGCTAGGTGAAATTGGGAAATTGAATACGAATCTGTGAAAGATCAGATCAGCTTTGTATCCAGATGACGTGCCAGATAGATTTGCCCCCTTCAAAGAGACAGGCTTTACTGTCTAAGCTCTCAAAGAGCTTACTTAAAAATATTAAACAACAATGAAATTGGTTCTTTGTAATGATTTTCTCCATCAGCCAAGAAAGAAGCACTTAGACTAGGGAATTAATTAAATAAGAAAAATATGAATAATACGTGAGACAACTACCCCCTCTCTCTAGCTGAGAGAAATTTAACTAGGAGACAGAATAGTTAAGTATCCTCAGATGGAACACATGGTCATGGAGTGAATGTTGACTTATTAAATGGGTTGATTTATATCAGCACTGTCCATCTGTATTTTAATTTTTAAAGTTATCTTAGTCTGAATAATCTTTACTCGGAGTAAACAATTTATAACAATCAAGACAAGTCAGGTTCTACTTTCTCATAGATTTGCTTTGGTTTTTTTATTTTCTTGTTGGGTTACCAGGAATTGCAAATCTTCAAGTTTAACCAAGTAAAAAAAATGATGTTTCTCTTCCTATCAATAAATACACCAATTTTGCGTTCAACTACATCCCTTACGATCATTATAATATTGATTATTTGATTTCAAATTTTGCCCAAGCACAAACAAGATTATAGTACAAAAGATTAGTTAAACTCGGTGACCGCGTAAGCCAAACAACATTAGTGGTGCTGTATTGCTTCCCAACACGGGTTTCCTGCGCTAAACATCGAACATGTTAATAATTTGCTTATTTTTATCCCTTCATCAGTTATATTTTATGAAGTCTTGACTTTGAAAAGCATACGAAAATGAATCTTTTAAATCGTATTTTCTATAAAAAATTAATATGTATTATTTCTATATATTAATTTACAAACAGATTAACGTATAAAATAAATATTATACATTTTTTATTAATATATTAATATGTAAAAATAACTATTTTAATATTTTACAAAAGCACTTCATAGGATCTAAATTGTAAGCAAACAAACTGCTCACTCAAATTTGATGGAGAATATTTACGAGGTCTGAACCGGATCATCAAACCAAGAGGAATCATCTCTGGGTACAAAGGTATATGCTGTATCTTAATAGAATTCAATAGCCAATGTCTTCCCACACAAATGTTTTTTATTTTATTCTATAAATTTCTGAAACATACTTATACTCCTTTGAATTTAATGCTGTTTGGTGTGCTGATGTCATCTATTATTATATCACGATCGTGATGATTTACCTTATTGTAATACTTTATTAAAAAATGTCTTACATTGGGATGAATTACTATTACAGTAATCATGGATGCGTTTCAATACAAAACATATGCGAATAATGCGAATTTTATATACAAAGCACATGTGACATCTCAGAAATTAGGCGTCAATATGATGCGTACTAGTAATCTTAAAAGTTGTAAAAGATAACCTGCATCCATCTTATAATGTCTCGAGTTTTTGAATAGTCTCTAAAATTAAAAATTATATTATATAAAATATAAAATAAAATATGTGATTATAAGGAATGAATGAAAAATTAAATAATTTTTTATTATTTAATTTATTATTTTAAAATATAACACTATTTTATAATATATTTTAAAAATTAAACAAAAAAAATGATGCTTTTGTTTATGCAAAGTCTCTAGTCTCATATATTCATTAGAGTTGAGTTTAGATCGACGTTGTTTTAAGTTGGGCCAAATAATAAGTTTTAAGAAATTTGAGTGTTTTCTCATTTGATTATCTTATTTGTGCGCATGTTCCTCAGCATTCAGCTGGCAGGGAAATTTCTCATGGAGCGAGTTTTAGACTCGGCAAATTTTACTAAACACCATAAAGATATAACAAATACTAACGGGTAAACTAAGGAAGAATCATGAAAGGGTATTCTACCTGTGTTCTTTAACCCTATGCTACGATAAATCTGTCAACTCATCTGCATAGGTAGACGAATATCCGTCTATGACTATGTTGATTGTGTGCTAATAAGTTGTTAAGATAATGATCAAGCCTATTGAATAAGCATTAAACCCACTTCTATCGTGCCTTACACCAAACTTCCACACAAAATTGTTGGATAGGAGTTTAATGTGGGATTTGGTGGAACTAACGCGTTTTACTATGTCTTGCTTCAATATTATAATCCCTCTCCTAATAAAAATAATATTTCCCTCTCACATGCTCGACTATATTTGTATAAAGATTCTTTCCATACACTAATAAATTCATTCCTTTACCGGGTTTATAAGGGGCTGCATCAACTAGGAAATTTGATTAAATATATATATGTATGTCCAATTATTGACTACCCTATTTTCAATATATTGAATAAAACGCGATTGCGCACGAGTGCCTGTCCTGTAAATTGTTAGTCAATCCATTCTTTGCTTATCCACAAAACAACCATCTTAATAATGATTATATACAATATTGGTATTAATTTTTCTTTTAATAGAGTGAAGATGACATCTTAATAGCTGCAGGAAAGCGACCAGACAAAAGTTTTAATTATTATTAACTATAAACAGATTATATTAGAAGAAAGATCATGAGTGAGCCTCAAGGATTTGAATATTATAAGTTGCAAATGAGAAATAAGAGATAAGAAGGGGCACCACATAACCTGGGTTCTCACGGGGCAACGGACGGTAGTAAGCTACTAGGTGAAGCTTTGGGTTTCACCAGATGCGCAAGAGTGACGTCTGCTGGGGTAGAGTTAGGTACTCCCTCTCGGAAGGGGACCTCAAACTGTAGGGATTGGTACAAACAAACCTCATCTTCCTTGCAATAGTAAATCTGCAAACAAAAGACAATATCATGGTACGTCACAAAAACTCTAATTTCTATATTTGAAATAAATAAAGTTCTAAAAGAATAAGCAAGCTTTTCCTTCAGAATCATTGAACATAATTTGATTTTCACTGTGAACCATATCTTTAATTTGACACAAAATTTAATGATGCCCAGATCAATCCCATTTCATCTATAAGCCCACCTCAATTATTTTCGTTGATGATTTTGACCTGATTCGTTGACAAGTATAGTTTTCAGATCCATTAAAGCAAGAGTCAGCCAATGAGAAATCACAGTCCCCAAACATTATAATCAACAACTGCTAAAAATTCTTTTGATAATCAAAATAACCAATATAAATATTGCTCGTTAAGGAGATTTGTCAATAGAATGCCTTCAAGTATTTCAGAAAACAGCCAAGTCATGAGTGCTATAAAAAGCCATACCTTGCAATTAATTCTTCCCATTGAAGCTGACGTAGATGATCTCTTAAAATGAAGTGTGGCAGATCCATCATTAAGGAATCCATCCTGGGGGTCAATATTCACGGCATCTTCGGGTTCAACATCAACACTAAATCTACTAGGTGCTTCCTGCAAAGAAGTTTGAGGCAATATTAATTAAAAAAAAATGATCTAGTTTGTACATGAAGGATCATAAACAGATTATTGAGTGAGGATGATGAGCATAACAACAAACAGTGAGTCTTCTAAAAACGGGAGGATGATGAGTGAGGACCTTTGAAAAATGGAACTCATTTGGCAATGATACATTAATAGATAAGTTTCCTTCATTTGATGAAACACCATCAGTGGTGATGGTCACTGTGTCTGCTGCTGATCGTCTCCTTAGACGCTTAAAAGATCTGGGTTTTGGTGTAGGAGGCTGAAAGCCTTTAAGCTCTAAAGTATGTAGTTCAAACCCTTCATTGTTTAAATCCAGATATCGGATTAAGCTGTTGTTTGTATCAGCTATGAATAGTCTCCCTGAAAGACAAGAAGAAATATTTCTAAGCTTAACCTCATTTTGAATTTATTTAACATTAGGTTAAAAAAATTGAAGTAGCATCCTGAAATTCCATGAGCAAGATATGCACCAAAAAGTTGGTGTGTGCATACCATATAGTAGTAGAAAAGTCATAAGACAGCAAATAAGTGAAAGCAAGGATGGAAAACAAGGGCGTTCAAGGAGGAAGTTTGGTACAATAAGCAGGAAAATTTGTGCAGTATTATAGTATGATTATATGCCTAAACTTCATGAAATAAAAAGGGCTGGACTAAAAGCATTTCCAATATGAGATTAGACACAGATCAAGTATAAAGTGTGCAAGGAGATAAAATCAGGCTCTGTGGAGGCTATTGGATCAAAGTTGAAAGAAGCTAAACATTTGCTTTTTTGGAAAAATACTCATGATTGTATTTATGCTTATTTGAGATTTCTGTTGTTCACTCTACTGATTGCTGTGCCCAAAGCAATCGTCAACAGTTCTTTGTCTCTACAGGTGATCACAACTCGTAATTTCTGTATGGTGAAATAAAGGGAATGAATAAAGAAAATGTTAATGATTTTCTATTAGGTTCAATTATAACTAATATACATTCAACAAAAAGAGAATTACCATTATTCCCTTCAACAATTCCTGATGGTTCAGATAGCTGCAAGAACAATGAAAAATACATTGACATAAATCTGTAGCTACAGGGGAAGCAAGAATACATTTGTTTAGCTTGGTTTTCCTAATACTTGGTTCTATGAACACTAATAATACATGAGTGCATATGAAAAAGCTTGTTTCATCTAAGTCCTTGTCAAAGGAATTATTAGAATGTTGAATTTAACAAAGCATAAGAATCCAGGCAGGAGGAAGCTATATAGCAGATAATGGTGTACAAACTATAAGAACTAGAGAGAAGACTCTGTCATTTTCACAATCTTAATTGGGATTTGAATGTAATACGAAGACAGAATAAAATATCCATCAAGAAAAACCAATAGTAAATAAAAGTACATAAAGCCCCCAAATATGCTGTGCATAATTGAAGATAGCATAACTATCATTAAACAGCATCAGTATGCTTAAGTCACTTCTCTTTCTCATAGGAGAAGTACCTGCCCCTTTTCACAGACTTGTTATTTTTAGTGCTTGACCTGCTTCAGCTCATGCAAACCTAACTAAATTATTCCATTAGACTCACTATATTTTTAAATTATTGTTAATTTTATGATTATATGCATGCACTAAAGTGAAAGAGAAATAGAATCAACTGCAGAACACTTACTTAGATGATTTAACCATTTAAAAAAATTCAATCTGATAACTGAATGTGTGTTTAACACTTGGACATTTTGGTAGATAATAATATGAAATATGATATCAACCTGAGCTGCTATAGCTGTTCCATCCCTAAAACCAGCTTTCCCTGTCCCTGCAATGGTGCTAACTCTTTTACTAGTAGGGTCTAACTTTTTTATCTGAAACATGCACGAGAAAAAGGAAAAAAAAAAAATATTACTCACTGTGAAGCTAAACCATCCCATACAATTAATAAACCTGTAGGTTGCATGCATTTAAACTTTTAAAACAGAGATTTGACAACATAATATATGAAATAGTGCAAGAGATTTTAGTGATTAATCAGAAATATATCCTAAAAGAGTAATGTAGTGAAAGAATTTGCTTCCTTTGTGGAATTTCATATGAAATAGTGCACTTTACAAAATTGATTCCTAATAAATATGAGCAGCTGATTGACCAGCTAATCCTTGGGTGAAAACGACAAAAGCCAGCATTCAGAATGAAGGAAAAATTTGTTAAAAACTCCTAGTAAAAGAAGATTGGAAATTGTTTATGTAAGAAGTCCTTAAGTATTTCAAAAGTTTAATTATACAAACAGGTTCAATAATGTTTCCTCTAGGATATACTGCATGCCCAAGCCGTAATAATTTCACAGGTATGTCAAGAATTAAATACCTTATGATTGTAGCTATCTGTAATATAAATTTGGCCATCCTTTGCACACAAAATCGCAAGTGGATGTTGAAAAAGTACTTCAGAGCCTATTCCATCATGATCACCGAACTGTGAAGGTTTAAAAACATAAGATTTATTGAGAGAAAGGAATTGTAAACAAGAGAAGTGATAAATTAGCTAGTTAAATTTTAAAGTATTTTGTAGGTTTTTCAAGCTGATTTCTTTTTTCTTCTTCTTAAAGAGAAATTTGATTATAGATGGAAAATGAGTCAAAAGAGGACAGAAAATGTATATAATTGGCTTATGAATTGTACTAAAATTACCTTAAACAAGTTATCTGGGAAGATTGGGTCACCACCAGCTAGCAACCGTGATCCTCCAGTTTTCAGATCAACAGCTCGAATTGAACTACTCTCACTATCAGCAATGTATACCTCCATTAGATCTAATAATGCAAAATCATGTGAAACATTCATTATTATGAATGATAAATGATGTAAAGCATCTTTAAAAAGTTCATGAGAATAGTTGCTACTAAATGTTACCTTGGGACAATGAAATGCCAGAAGGCTGGGCAAATGATGTGCTTGTGGAACTACCACAATTCAAAGAAAGAAAAAAATATAATTACATGCTAATTAAATTTTTGTTAGTTTCAATTTGCATAATCACCAAATGTAATAGAAATGAAAGAAACTGAACTGCATAATTTCAATTTAGTTCTTCAATCATTGTTCCACATGCACATGTACATCACTCATTATCATGTTTTAGATTAGCTACAAACATTTTGAGGAATAACATACTGAAATCACGAGTTACTGAGAAGAAAAAGTTGGAGTCTATTGCACAATGCATAACACTATCCTAGAATAGCTTCAGGGGGAAAATAAAAGTACACCAATTTCCTACCAGATTAAATGTCCTTTGGAAGTAGATCTAAGGGCAAAAGAATTATAAAATTATTAGTAGCTATTTATGACCTACATAATGATGATAGGAAACATCAAGCGGCCACATTCAAAAAGGTTGAATCAATATTAGCCCAGTAACTAATATAAATCAAATAAGAAAGTTGAATATATTGGTATAAATATTGCACAAAGATATTCACAATGCCTGTAATAAAGTAATGTGTTCAGGGCATAATGGTACTAAAAGGGCAACAATGTAGGTCTGTGAAGTTTGACAAGAGGTGGGGGCAACTCAAATATTCTAACTATCTTTGTTTGATGTTATACCTTGATCCATTTAAATTCCTCTCATAACCATCACCACTAAATGCTCTTGTAATTCCATCCAATATATTGTGCTCCCATATCTGATGCTGGCCAGCCATGGCAATATAAATTTTTTCTTCCACTGGATGAAAGCAGACATCCCAAGGGGAATTGAGGAGCTGAAATAAGAGGAAAAATCAAATTAAAAAATATGATTGCTTCAATTTACTTATTAAATTAGGACAAAACTTAAATGTATTTTTAGATGTCTTCTATCAAGTTCCCCAATAAAAACATAAGTAGATATTTTTGTACTTCAGCACCATATGATGGGCTCTGAGAAATGTTCCTCCGCACATTATGCTTTTATTGAAGCGCAAACACCTAAGGAAGTTCAGATAAGTTTTCTTCGTTCAAATTATATGTGCCAGAGAATCAGAATATGAAAAAAATAAATAAAGGAGCAATAGTTCATAATTTTACCAATCATATTTACCTGAGTGGCACCTTTCCCTCCTCCAGTATAGTCAGAACCTTTGGTCCCATTTCCAGCAAGAGTATGCACTTTCTCATTAACAAAATCAATTTCTCTTCAAAACCAGAAGTACATTTGTTAGATCCAATTTAATAAACTGCCTCATTTCAGAGTACATTGGTAGGCATGCTCTTGTCGTAGTTAACATTATAAATAGATCCACGGCTCATATGTAGGAGAATAAGAACACAAATATCCAGGATTAGTACTATACCTAAGTTCTGCTCTAATCAATTCAAGCAAACATTTTTAAGAAGAAAACTTTTAGAGTATGAAATTATGTGTGGCTCAGTAATTTCAGGATTTGAAGTAGATATGGCATATACATTACTAAGCATTCACTTCTCAACTGTTTTATTAGTTTACATTCATCATTTAGAAACTATTATGATAGCAAAGAAGCTGTGACAAAGATCATAAAGCATTGAACTTTATTTTAGCTGTCTGAATCTAGAGATAGAATTATTTAAGGCAGTAACAAACAAAAGAAAAATAAAATTTCTCAAGTTGTCAAATACCTCAAAGCATGGTTTTCAGTGTCTGCAACATAAAGGATATTTTTCTTTGCATTATAAGCAAGGCCCTGGGAAAATAATAACCACAAAATATGACATGCATAATAGACAGCAAAGTAAACAACAGCAACGAGTATATGAAAGACATGCCAAAATTAAGCAATAATTTGATAAACTAGAAACTCGACTATCATATGCTTCTTTTTTTTCTCCTTTTAATTCATACCTGAGGACGGTTAAAGGTGGCATCATCAAATGAACCATCCTGCAAACCTTCCTCTCCACTGCTCCCAATTTGTACAATAAAATTTCCATCTAGGTCGGTTACCACCTAATTTCCAAGGGTAGTCAGGCAGTTTAATATTAATTTTAGTAAGGAAATGAACTTACTTTCATACAAAACTATCAAAATGAGAGAGAGACAATTTTGGAAGGGGAAGGGGGGGGGGGAACCCACTATGCGGTTATGGTTGCTGTCTGAAATGAAAAGCCTGTTGTTAAGGACATCAATTGCTAGCTTTCCAGGAAACTTCAATGGAGATGTCAGTAGGCGAGGATCATTATCTTTCTCCAAATTTAGTGTAATTGGTGTATTGTTCAACATGTTCTGTCTTCCATAAAACTGTAGAGCTGCCTCCACAAAATCATCAAGATCCTATCCTCAACAGAACAGGGGAAAAACACCTTATTTGTTCACCACATGATAAATAAAATCATAGACATAATAATTATATATATATATATATCATTGTAATAATACATGCTAGTTAAAAATAAAAAGTATACCAAATTGTTTAATCATATCATCTTGATGAATAAGAATGACATTTTACGCAACAAACCAGAGGAAGAATCAGGAAACAGCAGATAGATTAGATGCTTGGTCATGCTTTATTTAACCATATTCCATTTAGCTTTTTGGTAACACAAGCTAGTTGGACAAGAAAATCCTAGCCCAAAGGCAACTACTATATTGAATCTAAGCTATGGCCACATGTCCCTTAGGAAGAGTTGAAACAAGCATACTTTAAACGTGCATAACCCATTAAACTTAGAACATATATTTCACCGCCAGATATTATTATCCTAAAATTATCTAGCATTACTAAGAAAAACAAAATAACTGAAAACATACAAGACAAGAGTTTGTCACCAGTACCTTCTTGCGACCTTCTCCTGAAATTTGTGCCAGGAGCTTACCATTAGGCCCTATGATAGCAAATGTTGGCCATGAACTTATGCCTAGTTTCCGCCAGAGATACATATCTCCATCATTGACAACCTACACAGGAGACAAATGAAAGATCACAGGGAATGAGCTTTATTAAGCATGTGACATGAGATAACAGGCAACAGCCTCAAGTGACTAGATGCATAAAAAACTCAAGCCCTTTTGTTATAATGGTAAAGAGGCAGAACCTTTTTTGAAGGAAAAAATAAAAGTAATGAAGTTCACAGATTTTTGTGAATGAGTCAATACAAATTTTTGTGTAAAGTATGTAATAAATCATGTTTGACTAAACATGAAAAGAAATTGAAGTCTTTGATGGTGTTAATGTGGGTCATCTTGTATTATAGTTATTTACATACAAGTTATATGTCTTGACAGCATAATCATAATGTTCAATGCAAAAGTCAAATCAAAATAAGAAGCCTAGTGAAATTATCAAGCTTAATTGTACTTTATCTGGCCTAATTGTTTTGATCAATTCTATGATTTATAAAATCAGCCTAGAAGTAGTTCAGTCATTAACAGTCATCAGTAACTGCTTCCTTGTAGCACATTTGCAGCATTGTAATAGTTCCAAAGTGCCAAATTTAGTTTCCAATAAAAATAAAAATTGATATGATACAATAAGTAAATTTATTATGTAGCCATTGGATGAGAGGCAAAGTTATCAGCAATAACAAGAAACCAGACTAAAAGGAGATACACAACCAAAAATTATCCTGAAGCTTATTAAACCTTTGGACAAGCTGCCCAACCTCACGCACTGAAGCAAACAACAAAGGCCATCAAGCAGACCACAAAGCCAAAAGAATAACAATTAATTAACAAAAAAAATCCCAGTTTTTTATTCTTCATGAGCAAAAGAAATGAAAAGTTTTCAATATAAGCACAGAAAGTAAACTAGCACCTTTTTCAGAAAAAGTAAAATGCTTTGTATATAAATTTCCACTTTAGCCTTACTGGATGAGTGATGCCATATCGTAGCACAGCATTGCGAATGGCTTCAGAATCTTTTTCATTATCAAACTTCGCAGAATGGACACCGACCACAATGAACTGGACCAACATAAGGGAAATATCAAATACCCAATATCAACCATGCTTGTATTTTGTCACAAATAGATTAGGAAAGGAAGAAGAAGAAGAAGACTATTGATACAGAAGAATATTTCATAAACAGGAAGCATACAAAACAACAGTATTCTCACATCTTCATTCTGCAATGAAGTGAATAGAAACTCAAACATCTTTGACATCCTATTTTCACAAGCCTCCTCTACTATTGTGAAAACCTTTTCAAAGCTCCCTTGACCATGGGAATTTGTGAAAGATAAGGAAAATTCATGCGAGGTTTGTGTAGGGGTCTATAAGTTTCAAGAGAAATTTGAGTTAACTTTCAACAGAGAAGTTCCAAGAGAGGCTGTATTTTGCTCATTGAAAAAGATGTAAATCAAGGATTTCCATTAGCAATTTATCAATAAACCAGAACTTCACCAAACAAAGGATTCAAGCCATCTCAGATTCTAAGTTATGCGATACATATAAAAATGCTGGTTACTTTTTAATTATGAAATCATATGTTTCTTAGCTTTCAGCAGATACCAACCAAGCCTAGCAACTGTGCCTTATACCTATTACAGAAAGTATTAAGGAATGACTTTGGGAAAGAATACCAATCACCAGAGAAATCTAGCAAGTTTGGTCCTAAAAAGCACCATTCAATAGTAAGAGAAAATTTGATTAAGCAAAGGCGCCAAATCATGGAAAATTTTCATAAGCAATCTATTCAGATATCTGAAACTGATGAAAAGAATTTACCGGCATATTTTTGTATTTTTTTTCCAAAAAATCCAGATCTGGCAACACATGCATACAATTGATACAACAGTAAGTCCAGAAATCCAGCAGAACCACTTTTCCTCTCAGATCCTGCCAAAAGAAGTAATCACATTTAATTAGAGACAACAGATCATTCTCATCAGATTATAATTCAAGTTGATTAGGAAGTACCCTGCCAAACTGAAGGGGGGCTGAATTCAGCCAATCAAGTTTAGATGGAAATTCTGGAACAATCTGAGCATTTTCCCTTAAACAGTGAACAGAAACAAATTATTCTAGTAATAACAATTAACACTGAAACTTTCTCTATGTTAACAGGCACCTGATTTATTGCTTTTCACTGTTAAGTTTGATAAAAAGTGCCCACGAAACTGAAGGGAAGCTGTATTCAACCAATCAAGTATAGACATAAATTATGGAAGAATCTGAGCATTCCCTCACACATTGAAAGGAAACTAATTATTGTGTTGTAATAACAATGAAAGCTTCTTCTCTTTAAGCCATAACTACTCATGGATGGTAACAAACAGCCCCAACTTTCAAAAGAGAAGGTTCTACCCAGAAAGATTAAACAACAACAACAACAAAAAATAAAGCCTTTTCCCACCAGGTGGGGTCAGCTTCATAAAGAATTGACAAAGTTTTAATTTGGCTGCTGACTCCCTAATGCAACCCTCCTCTTTTATCCAAGCTTGGAATCAACTATGAAAGTCAAACTTAGCATTAATTTTTGGAAAGATTAACTATAGAAAATATTTCCTTATATTATTTTTTGGCTAACATCTTTACAAGATAAATTGAACAACAAAATATGAATGTAGGATTACTATCAATAGAAAAATGTTTATAACTAAACAAACTAATCACTAATTACCTGCCTTCCAAATCAGCTATGTAGTTCTTAAATTGCTCGATCCTATCAGATCTTGATTTGCCTAAAAGAAAAAGAATAAATTAATGATTTAATCCCTGAAGGATTACTCTTCTCTCAATGGTCCTATAAAGATAAATCCTCTTAATTTGTTTACCCCAAGATTTTACCTCCAATCAAAATGATCCCTCCATTAGGCAAATTTTTGTTAATTAGTACATGGGAACCCATATGGCCATTAGTTCATGACCAAGACTTGTTTAGGCGGCATTTTCCTCCAAAAAAACTTTGTTTAAGCAAAATTTCATCAAAATATGGTTGTTTTGACAATTTCTTGGTTTTGCAAAATTTGTCTAAATGATATTTTTGAGAAAAATATCACCTAGATAAGTTTAGATCATGAATTAACAGACAAATGAACACCCATTTATTAATAGGGGAAATTTGCCTAAGGAAAGGACCATTTTGATTGGAGGAGAATCTTTCACAGACCAAATTAAGAGACTCTATCTTGGAAAACCAAATTGAGAAAAGAGTGATCTTTCAAAGACTAAACCATTAACTCACCCAAAAAAAAAAAAAGAAGTAAATTTGTAGTGTTTACATCATCTTTAGTTATGACCAAATACATTAAAAGAAAAAACAAAAAGAAAGCAATGAAAAGAGTCAATACTGTGAAGTTGACCACATATTTTACTTATTCACTATTAGAATATAAAAAACTTAACCTGTCCTACCTAACAGTTTAAGTTTCTAGGGCAGATGGTTTCCTGACATGACCAGAAAGCTTCTATCACTTTATGGTCCAGAACTAGAACTTGGAACCTAGAAATGTGATATTTTTAATCCCTTGTCTACAATCTTAAGGATGAGTGGTTCTTTGACATCCCCAAACATAAATACTACCATCAAAGGAAAAAATATAAGAAAATGATAAGGTTGAAAGTGAACACAGCATAGAAGGTTTCTTTCATGGCATGTCATTACCTTCTTTTTGTTCCAAATACGGTTGGCTTACACCAAACAACAGATTCCAAATGGCTTTAGGGGAAGCATACTGCATTGCCTGTAAAGAATGGCAATTTTAAACAACAGACTTGCTGATCAATTGTCCCTCAAAAAACATTAAACATTGAAAGTGAGGATTCAGCATATATATATATATATATATATATATATATAAGCATAATTCATGCTTTGCAGCATATTTTCTGCAATATAATCATACCTTCCAGTTATTTAAAGTGAAGATGAGGCAAGAGATAGCAATACCCAGACTTCCAAATCTCAGTACGTCCCGCCGAGAACCCTGCAACCTGTCCAAAAATTATTTCTGCAGCCTCATGTAATAGTTTTTACACCGAAGTTCCATTTGTTGTAAGGAAATAAGACCACATAATGTATATTATCATACTATAAAATGACATAAATAAGACAGACACTATTCATCTTTGTTGAAGAACAGATTTTATGGGGATTTCCCCCTGGCTAGTTGTTATGTAATCTTCTTGTCTTCATCTGGAATTAAGGCATATATGGAGTTTTTGGCTAAAGTCTACAAATCAGACTTGAGAGTACCAAATTGAACCTTGACTTGTCATCTTTTCATTTATTTCTTCTTTTGAAGAAACAAAAAGATGGCCAATTTTAAAATCCAATCTCCAGTTTATAGGAGCTATAATATCAGAATGAACTATGTTAAGTTCTACAAACACTACCAAAGTCGAAGTAAACCCAAAATATTTTATTAATCATCACGCTGAGGAAAACTAGAAATGCTGTTTTACTGTTAAACTATTACTAAAAATTTGATGGAACAATCAAAGAAAACAAGAGCACCAGGAAAAATAAACCTCTAGAAAGTGATTAGAATTAGTAAAAGATCGGCTTACTGTCCAGTTGGAAAAATCCCCCCATTGGTACCACTGGTAGTTTTGGTAAGTCCACTATCTGAATTTCCAGCAAGCATTGCAGATGAAGATTGTGCAGAACTATTATGAGATTGTGACCCCTGCATCCTCTTATCTGCAATGGCATGTCTAGATAAGACCTCATGCAAAATAGAATTGATAGTCCGAGCATTATCCAAGAAAAACTGTCTGCAAAATTACTATCTCAACTAAAAAGTATACTTTGAAAAAACAAAAAAGAAATGTAATATTCTTAAGTATTTTTCCATTAAGAAAGTATGCACTTTGCAATAATGGAGATTGGAGATAGGATTGTGATACATAGAATATCCATTGCTCAGAGTTCTTAAGTTATGAGACAAATGTAGCTTTACCATTCTGCCCATATGTGATAAATAAAAGATGAAATTTACAGCAAACTCTCAAGACTACATACTATAGCCAACAGAGCCACCATTTAAAATATCATCAAGTGAAACACTTCCTATATTATCTCGAATAAGTGTTGGTCCAGCAGATTCCAAAGCCTCATCCGATAATGTAGTCCTGACAGCTATGCATCTGCAAACAATGAAAATAAGAAGAAATTGACTTCATAAAGTCTTTCACATTTATACTCTTTAATATATGAATATACACTAAATTTTGACCCTAGAAGCTTTGTTAGAGTAGCAACTTTTAGATCCATACTCAAAGTACCTCATCTGTGCAGCTTTGGCAGCTTGCACTCCAGCCAATGCATCTTCTATAACAATACACTGGGAAAAGGTTGAAGTAGGTTACTGTTGCAAAACATTAATGTTTACTTGACAGAAAAGACATTCATGCTTTCAGATAAGGATATTAAACTTGAGAATAAATGACAAAATTTTGCATCAAATCCCAGAAAAGCAAATATTCAATACTTTTGGTACTAAAACAACTAAAAATCACACTATACCCACTATATAATTTACTAACTCAAATCCATCTTCACAACAATGACAAAAAAAATTATATATCCATCTTTACAATCCCAAAATTTAAAACTACAGAAACAATTTTAAGCTCTCGAGACAAATTTAAAATTGGTTTTTAACACTCAAGAAATTATCATCAGTATAAAGTGAAACACCAGCCTGGTTTTCTTCTTGATTTGTGTTTGTCATTAGCTACACATTTTTGTTATCCTAATAACTAACAACATTGCACATCCACCTTTTAAGTCAACCGCACATAAAAAGAATACCACTTGCAACTTGCGCCTTTAACAAAAAGAACAATTTAGTTGTATACCTCACTGGGGGGTACATTCAAAGTTCTTGATGCAGCTAAGAAAATATCAGGAGCAGGTTTTAAATTCTCAAAAGCATCTGCAGACACAATAGCATCGAACCTGATAGAACAAATATAGGAAAACAATAAGAAAAACATTGATACTGTGTAGGTCACAAATGAAGTTCTGTTTGCACTTTCATCACAAACAATAAGAATTTAAGAGCAAAATATGTGTTTGCACTTTCATCATTTAAAGTTTTAAACATAATCAATCTTAGCGTACAATAAACAGCACACAAGAACTTCATCATGGACTATTACGGTCTAATGCCTCATTGTGATTATTCACCAAAAAAAAAGGAAAATTGGCAAAAAACATAACAATAAAAATAATAATAATAACAAATGTATATAATGCAAAATATCATCTTTTCCTAACAATAATTTCTAATTCCTTTGGAAACTCTGTCTTAGATTCCACAAACTACTGAATGATCCATATTAAGTCAGACTCATATTCCCCCTCGCAGTCCCCCAACAAGAAAAAGAGACTTAGCTAGAACCAATAAATATTAAGGTTATCTCCATGGCTCCATGCACATTCAACAATTCACTCAGCATGTTGACTTACATTGACAATGGTAAAGCAGCAGCAGCTAGATTTGCATCAACCTTTATACGATCAGCACTAGATGCAACAGCAACTTTAAGGCCTTTGCTTTTGCACCTTTTGCACTGCCATATGGTGGCAGATCCTCTTTTAGCCACGTAATGAGGCACAAGGTGATCAAATCATATCAGCCATGGTTAGTCCGACATACCTGAGAAATTAGCTCAAAGGCACCTGGGAATCCAATTCCAGATTCTGGTTTTGCATACTGAGAAAAGTGGAAATACTTTAGACAATGTTAAAAGAAAAAGAAAAAAAAAGTAGCCTCAAGTGAAATATAAATTATGTACCTTGTCTAAATAAATCTCAAAGAACCTCTGTTTTGCAGCTTTAGGGTCAAATCCTTTAACTCCCTTGACAGAGGCAACACCTCCCAAAAAGTTTGCTTCGCCTTTCAGGTTTAAAGGGAAGTAGTGAATAATAGATAACAAATAAGGATCTCCATTCAAACTACACAAGCCAATAGTGCAAGTGATGTTTGCCAAAAAAAACATGCTATATCAAAGTAAACAAGAATGCTGTATGGCAGATAGGCAAGTTTCAGGAATTAATTTCTTTACATTACATCCAGTAAACATTTATGCAAGTACAAAGGATTAGAAATTTGAAACTACGGAATCCCAAGGATTTTACACCCTCCCCCCTTTTTTGTCTGGTTTTAAGATAGGAAGAGGATGCCAACACATTTGGAGTAACAAATACTTCAACTGCAAACAATTAAGTATATATTGAAACGCAATATTTAATTTTAGGCTGTATCGCTTAAAGTTCAGTGTGCTATCTTGCCATGTAATCTCTATCTCTATTACTCCAAAAATAAATCTATACATTTTCTTCGTATTTTTCTCGCACAAAATCTAACAACATAATGAAAAATAGTACGATAAAGTCAACCACGGACCTGATCCCTAGTTCTTACGCTTTAGTTCTAGCAAAGATGTAGCCCTATATGTATGAAATTTTCAATTATGAAGTACAATTGTCTACTGTAATCCCAATTGTATATGAGGCAGTATTTGCAACAATACAATTCGCAGGCGTAAATCACTAAACCATCATAAAAAATTATGGATTAACTTCCATTATTGTTAGTCGCAGTATCAAGAAGACTGCGGAATGAACGCCAAGAGAGAATTAAGCATGAGTTCTTTGGAGCCATAATTAACTAAAATAACTATTTCTTCCCTCATCAACTGCGAAAGTAACTGAAGGAAAAAAAAAAAACAAAAAGAAGTTAAAGAATTATAGAGCTCAGAAATAAATTAAAAAAAAAACCTAAAACAGTACCAGTTCCCATGAATGGCACAAAATCCTCGACAGTGACTTGGACGCCCATCTCCGCGAAGACATCGACGGCCGCTCTTCTAGAAAGATCTTCACTGTTGCAGAGAACACCGTCCATGTCAAACAACACTGCAGAAACCTTCCCCCATTCTCTTACAGATGAATTTTCCGCAGCATTCTTCTCTTCCACCTTGACGCAAGCTTTCACCACCAATCTTCGCGACAAAACTATGCGTTTCGATCGGCAACGGAAGGAATGGACGGGGAGTGAAATAGGATTCAGTCCTTTTCGATTGGAAGAGAATAAGAAGGCCGTCGCAGGGCGTGATAGAGCGGAATGGACAGTTCTGGAGGCCATGGCCTATGGGCAACTCAACCGATTCTGTTTGAGTGGCGCGGAGATGGTATTCATATAATTTTGTGACCCGAGATTGCCCCTTGGGGTTCTCCTATTTAACGTAGGACAACACTGTGTTGATTTACATGTCTTTTTGAAATTTGTCGGTGACCGGATGGGAAAGAAATTTTATTAGCACGTTATCTACTTTCGTGGCCACAACTATTTCCTTTTTTAAAACAAAATAAAATCTTTTTATTTGGTGCGCCTTCTTTTGTATGTCCGTTAGAACTTAGAAATAATAACTACTTTTCTTACCAACAAAATTATATACAAATTCTTTCCTTTTTTTCCAACATAAATTCCTTGGAGTTTGGGTTTTTTTTGTTAACACCTGTATGAATTTGTGGGCTATCGACTTGGACCTTTATTATCAATTGATGCTTAATTATGTAAAGAAAAAACTGGGCCGACAACCGCTGGAAACGCTTTCTATTTTTCCTTAGACAAGGGCAAAACTTCATTAAAACATAGGGAAAGCCTATTCGTTTTGTTTGAGAAAATTAATAATCAGTCAATGCAGTCCACTTGTCCACAAAATTAGAAAATACTTAAGTGGAGTATTTAAATTTTTACTATCATATTTTTAATAAAATATGATACATAGTTTATATAACTTATTTTTTAAAAAAATTTATTCTATATATTTTATTTTTATTAAAAAATTTTATAATAAAAATATAAATAACTACAAATAAATCTCATAATATAAAATTATAATTTTTTTAAAGAAATTAAATATAAAATAAAATAAATTCTTATCATATTTTTAAATAGTAAAAAAAATAATATGAAGTTATACTTCTCACATATGTTTTAAAATTTTTTTATTATATTTATATTTAATTTTATATATGTTAATATATAATTCGAAGAATAATGATAAAAATTCCAAAATCATATTTTAGGAATTTTGTACAGAAATATATCTATTTTTCATTATTTTCAAAAATATCATATTTTTTTAATCTACGAAAATATGATAATAAGTCAATTCAAACAACTTGTCCACACGATTGGAAAATAGTATTTAAATTTTTACTATCAATTTTTTAATAAAAAAATAATACATATATCATTTATATAACTTATTTTTTTATAATTATTTTTTAACAAAATTGTTCTACATGCTTTATTTTTATTGAAAAAATAAAGAATTATAAATAAGTCTAATACTATAAAGTTATAGTTATTTTTAAAAAAACTATAAAATAAAATTCATTTTTATCATCTTTTGAATTGGTAAAAAAAATAGGAAGTTATAATTCTCACATACGTTTTAAAATTTTTTTATTATATTTATATTTAATTTTATTTATGTTAATATATAATTTGAAGAATAATGATAAAAATTCCAAAATCATGTTTTAGGGTTTTTGTGCATAAATATATATATTTGCATTATTTTTAAAAATATAATTTTTTTAAATTTACAAAAATATATCAATTTTCTTGTAGCATAAACAATTTGCTAATAGTGATAACGAATTGTATGTTAAATTTGCACAAATTCACTCTTGGTCGAAGCAAATTACTGATTAAAAAATTGTGACCAACAATTCACTCTTGGCAATAGCGTATTGCATGTACAATTCGCTAATGCTATGAGCAGAAAGGTTGCTACACATGGAACCCACATATTCAAAACACTCAAATGTATTTTCGTTACATTCATTTTCTAGCTCTGTCTTCTTCTTTTTTTCTTCTTCTTCTTCCCTTCGTCACTTTCACTGTGCTTCCTCCATCGTAGGGCACTGTCAGACTCTACAGTGTGCTTCCAATGTTTTCCTTTGATACAATGTCATTCTGACAGCCCAAATCTGCAATTTTCTTGGTCTCTTCCATAAGGTATTTTTTTTACATATTTCTATACTATTTTTTATATAATATATCTATTTGATAGGAATTTTTACTTAAATTTGTATTTCCTTTGGCATTGTGGTTTATTTACAAATGTAGTATTTGACTTTTTTATTTTTTTTAACATGTTCCTTATTATTAGTTTTGTGTTAGTCCACTCGATATAATTTTTATTATTACAAATAGATTTGTTTCAGAATTTATAATTTAGTGTTTTGCACCGATAAATCTGCTATTTTTGCTTTGTTCAATTTTTTTTTTAGGTTCTTATGTATTTATTATGTTGGATTAAGAAGTTAGACTCAAATATCATAACTAGGTGCATTATGGGAATGATGGATCAAACAGTAAATATTCCTATCTCACAAATCATATAGAGAGTAGAAGATGAATACCAATTCATTGGTTTTATACAAGAAGGCACGGGTAGGAAAGCAAAAAGCCATAGCCATAGTGTATAGAATTGGGAAACTTCGTATGACAAATTACATAGATGGATGGCTACCGTTTAGAGATTCTTGCCTAGAATAATTGTTTCATTCCAAACTTGTTCAAAGAGAGAATGATGTAGATTTCGTCTTTTTTATTGTGTATTTGGGGTCTTAAAATCATGCATTACTACATGAACCAATTGAAATTGACTGTACAAGTAGAAGGAACTTTCTTATATGAAAAATATCGACATACGTTGTTGATAATTATAGGGCAAAAAGGGAACCAGCACATAGTTCCTTTGGCATTTGCAATTGTAAAAAGGGAAATACAAGCAGCATAAGTTTGGTTTCTATAAAGACTTTATCTAGATGTGATCAAAGATAATAATGTATGTGTTTAATATCTGATAAAGGTGCTAGATGCTTAACAACTGTTGAGGATGAACAAGTTGGATGGCAGCCACCACATGGTTACCATGTGTTTTGTATCTATCACTTCGCTAACAACTTGAACACCCATTACAAAAATAAGGTGTTAAGAAATTTTTTTATGGATGAAGGTGAAGTTGAATAAAACTATATAATTATTTATTTTATTGTATTGAAATGTGATTATTTACAACTTGACAACGTTCAACATTATAGACACATGACAACAAACCCAACATAGTGCATGAACAGTGTATTGAAATGTGTTAGGTGTTTAACCATCAATTCACTGGTGTAAACAACAATGTATAGGGTTGCTACTTATTATGCAGAAAGATAACAACAAGTTGTTGCACAACTGAATGCAGGCCATATTTATTGTGAATAGTTTTGAAATGCTATATCAAAGAATGTGTCCAAAGTGACTATTTGCGTTATCAAACTATCTAACTTGTAGACAGCCTATTTTGAAGTGTAAGAACTATATAGTAAGCGTAATCAACAGTTTGATCGATTGTGTAAAGTTCATTTATGAGAGAAAATCTATGGTTGTAGGGGTTTCATTCACTTCAATTATCATGTTGCCATGTGTTTGCTGCGTGTGCAAATCTGTCACATAATTACCAATTATACATCGACCCAACTTATAGGTTGAAAAATATCATTGCTGCTTATAGTAGTTTATTCCATCCAATAGAGGGAGCAGTACTAGTTGGATGTTAATGGTTTCAAATTAATACCTAAGCCTTCTATGTTGGGTTCATTGGGACGATCATGGTTAATACGAATGCACAACGAAATAGATTGGAAGGAACTAGGGGCACCAAAAGTGTGGACTTTGTAGACAAAAGGGGCATATCGTAGGCTTTGTCCAAATAGGCAACAGATACAACCTTGATCAATATGATTATATAAACTTGGTTTTTAATTAGGTATTTGTACAAAATTATTATTTATTTTTTGTAATATCAACTTTATTCCCAATTATATTTGATATTTGAAACTTTATTTTTATTTGTTTCTTTTGCTATATAATTATATTCATATATATATATATATGTATATATATATATACACATATACTAAAGAGTATTTTTTTTTAGTATATAAACAAAATATGTTGTCTATAATATTTTTTTTTGAAAATAAAAGATATAATACTCTTGTAATTGTTATTGTAAAAATAAAATTATACTTATTTACAAAGTTAAAAATATATTATTGTGTTATAGTTTAAACAAAATTAGAAAGTTATTGGTTAGTCTATATATAAAACAAGATTTTTAATACTTAAAAAATTATGAAAAAAAATAAACCAAGAAAAATTATTTTTAAGTAGTATGAACTTATCATATTGTTAATTATTGTGAGAGAAAAAGTCATTAACATGATTAATTATTATCTAAAATTTTAACTCATAACCATATTTGCATAGTTAACTTATTTTAGTGTCATAAAATGCAAATTACCACTTCCAAACATCATAAAAGGTAAAATTCTTACACGGTGCTTTGTTGAATCTCATGGATGAGTCTCCACTATTGTGGTAGGAGATAAGAATCTTTGTCAAACAAGTCTGAGCGCATGGACCAATCCTTGCCAAAAAGTCCTCACACATCTATCATCTATGTGAAAGTATAATTTACATAGCAAATTCGCCAATGCAAATATCAAGATAGATTTGCTTTTAGTAATAGCAAATTGAGCTGGTTCACACACTATTTTTAATTCGTTACTAGTCAGAGATTGTAGGTCAAAATATTTTGACATAATGCACTTTTGGTAAGAGCTAATTTGTGCAAGGTTGTAAGGTAATTCATCATTACTATTAGCAAATTACCTTAACTATAAAAAAAAGTGATATATTTTTGTAGATTAAAAAAATATAATATTTTTGAAAATAATAAAAAATAGATATTTTTATACAGAAACTCATGTTTAAGAATATAGATAGCTTGAAAATTATAAATTTCATGAATGAAAGGGCTTAGATTTCGAGCTTTCCTCTCTTCTTAATTATTGTTGAAAAATAATAATTGATATCTTAAAAGTCTAGTTAACTGTTATCCCGATTAAGGAAGTTTTTTATTGATTATTAAAGCGTCTAGCATATAAAATTTATTACTTTTGTCTTTTTAAAATCTAAATTTATTAAATATTATATTAATCAATAAAAAATATTTTAATTAGTACTTTAAAGATACTAGTTAGTAATTCTCATATTTTAAACAAAACTAATAATTAATGTTGTAAAAAGAAAAGTAAAAAGGAGGGGGGATATTTGTAATTCAGACGGATGCAGGTGTAGAACTTTGTCATCCGTTGCTCACCTCTGTTTTGCTAGAATATATGAAGGAAATTGTTCTATTCCCATAACTCCAGGGTACAATAATGTGGTTGGAATCTGGACTTCTGGCTCTGTGAATTATTATTATTTTTGCTAAGATTGAAATCATCAAATTCTAAATTGGAGAAGAGAAGAATGAGAGGGTTGATTAAACAAAATGTTGAAATTTGGAGTTTAATGGGGATAATTATAGAATCTCAAAATTTGGTAGCTGACAATTGAGTATTCAATACTGATTGTAATTGACTTCATTGGGAATGTAAGTATGTAAGTAAACCATCCAACATTGTTGGAGAAGTCTAAAAATAGTAAAATGCCATGAGTGCAGTACCCCGCAAGTGAGTTACGTGTTCAGCGCGAGGAATTGTGCATATCACCTCCGAAAACTCTGAGGCGTTCAACTACTATGAGAAACCACCATTGTAACCTTAATGAAAACAGAGGACAAATAATAACTTGTTCTCAAATCAAGCCAATAGTTTAGGATTCATATCTCAACGCTTAACATTGCATAGCACAGCAAAAATGTTCAGCTGAAGTCAACATGCTGCTTTAAATTTATTTATTTAAAGAGGAAATCGTGTTTAAGACTCTTGAGCCTAAATTGTTCATTTCCTATATCTTGTAGGTTATTACTTAATGAAAAAACGTGGTTAATAGACATGATAACCAACGATTATGCAATTAGAAGTGAAAGGACGTAATGCAATTAATACGTTAAAGCTATTAAATTGAAACATCAATTCATAACGAGCTCTGTATAAAATCCAAGTTATCGACCCATCTTCCACCTTCAGGGCTGATCTTTATTTCGAACTGGCACTCACCACTGAACCCCCTATGAAGCTGCTTCCACGACTTGTAGTTTTTTCTCTTTTTGTGTTCATAACCTGCCCTTTCTGGGTTGCTAGAGCAGACTTGTGTGGTGGAAACAAAGTTGCATATACCATTATCGTTGATCAATCTGGCAGGTTCAAAACGGTTCAAGCAGCCATTGATTACATAAAGAACAAAAATGCTCGGTGGGTCAAAATTCACATAAAGGCTGGCACATACAAGTACGTTACGTTATTTACTAATTGTTAATTGCTCGAATTGACTGTGTTATTTTGGTTTTGCAAAGATTAGTACATGTTGAAAGAGAGGAGAGAGATATATAAATTGTTGTGCAGAGAGAAGGTCCAAATTCCTGATGAAAAACCCTGCATCATTTTGGAAGGCGAAGGCAGAAAGGTTACCACAATTACATACAATGACCACCAGCAAACAGATACGAGCGCCACATTCTCTTCCTTTCCAGACTATGTGATTGTGAAGGGCATTACGTTCAAGGTCAGCACATACAACAAATTTAGTAGTATAGACCAAGTGAGAATGAGTTACTTTTTTTCTGATGCAACTTACACTTTTGTGGTTGCAGAACTCGTTTAATCTACGTTTGCACCAAGGGACAAGGGAAAGTGAAGTCAGACAAGCAGTGGCAGCGAGAATATATGGAGACAAATCTGCCTTTTTCGATTGTGGTTTCAAGGGTTTTCAAGATACACTGTGGGATGTAAAAGGTCGTCATTACTTTAAAAATTGCTACATTGAGGGTGCTATAGACTTCATTTTTGGTAACGGCCAGTCCTATTACGAGGTACACACATATATATATATATATGCATGAACAAAAAAATGTGTGTCTACCGTCTAGTGGTTTTTGATTAAGGAAACAGCATTTACTTTGGTGCAGGATTGTGTGCTGAAGGTGAGGTTAAGCACACATAATGCAGAGATATCATTGGGTTTTATAACAGCCCAAGGGAGAGAATCGCATGGTGAGACAAATGGTTTTGTGTTCAGAAAGGGTTCTGTTGTTGGCAGAGGTAAAGCAATGCTAGGGAGAGCCTATGGCCCGTACTCCAGAGTTCTATTTTACGGAACATATTTGGAGTCGGTGGTCGCCCCTCCAGGATGGGATGCTTGGCATCAGGCGGGCCATGAGTCAGTTTTAACTTGTTTCACATTCTCTAATAATGATAATAGTACATTAAATTTATTTATTTATTTTCTTCTGTAACTTGCTGTACGCTTAATGAATTTGCAAAGTTTAAAAAAATGATGCAGGGCTAATTTGATGTACGCTGAAGTTGAGTGTAGAGGCCCAGGGGCGAATACTAAGAAGCGCGTGCCATGGGAGAAGAAGCTCAGTGCTTCACAGCTAAAACAATTTTCGAGATCGTCCTTCGTAGACCAAGATGGGTGGCTTGCCAAGTTACCATATATAGTGCCTTAGTTTTGTAACATTCTAGTAACACAAAACGTCAAATTTCAGATGATTAACTGCATGCATTTTCATTTTACTTTTGGCATCAAATTAAATTATTGATGTTACAATTAAAAGAATATCGTCTGATTAAATTTGATATTTTTAGCCACGCAAGCGCATCCACCAACTACATAGAATTTTTTTTTAAATACAATTGGTGTCATTTTATTTATATGATTAATAAAATTTAATTAAAAACTTTTATTTTGTATATTATATAAATTTTTAAATTAAAATAAAAAATAAATAAAGATTATTAATTCATATATAAATTAAATAATATAATATATGCACGTAACAACCTTTTATATATAACCTGTCATATCTTTTATTAAAATTTTACTATTTAAATATTAAAAAAAATTATTAACAAAACTCTTGTTTGAAAGAGAAACTTAGTACGGCTAACGCGAACTACTGCACCCCACTGGCACTGATTCATTCATGTTTGTGGAATCCGCCGACGTTACTTGGCAGAAGGCAGTTCAGAAAACCCCTGACGCTACAAAGAAGAGAAGCTGAGTGTGAAAATTGATAGGACAGTACTGCCACGTGGCTATAGCTATAAAAGCTCCTGCCCACTTGCAAAATGCAAGCTACGGAAATCAATATTCCCACACAGGTTCAGAGAAACTCTTAGCTGCAGTCCTCCACCAAGATAAGGTTTCCTGACTGGCCTGCAAACATTTACACCTCATTTCCTTCCTGATCTGAACTCAATTTTTTGACTAAAGAATATAAAAATGCTTGTTTACTGAAGACTCAGGACTGACCATTTTGGATAACATTGACCCACAATCAACGCATTGAGGAGAGAGCAAAAGGATTGACGTTGTTTCTGGGATTGCATGAGTGGGGCAAAACTCAGCGAGTCCTTCAAGTTTGAAAGCTTGAAGTTTTACGAGCAGCAGAATCCATGGTTATTGCTTCGGATACCCTCTCTATCAGTACTTTCAAATTATCCATTCGACAAGCTTCTTTGTCGTCTCCGCCAGTCTCTCGAATTCTCCATCGATTCCCTTCTGGGCGATGCTTGAATCTCAATCGCCATTATACCTCTCGCAAGCACGTGCTACATTTCAGGTGGGTATGTTTCTGCTGTGGTCGAGTAAATTGAGGGAGGGAAAGGAACATTTAATTCTTGAGCTGAGTTATTCTTTGGATAGAATGTAATTTTCCATGGTCCAAGAAATTTGCAACAACTTTCTATAGTGCATATTAGTTTTTGCATTGTGGGATAAGAGATATTGTACGGACAGAATAAACGGATGCTTTGTTCCTTCTCCCTAATATATCAGTCAATGAACTGGAAATATTCTGGCTTTTAGTGGGTTAGGGCTGAAACAGATGATTGGGATTAAAATATTGCTTACTTGTCTCTTGGAATGCAGCTGAAGTGTGTTCAGCCGCTCATATGTTATTGCTTACTTCTATTTTCTTTCATGTTTCCCAAAGGCCGGAGTGGAAAGCAATATAATTATCATTGTTCGGTTTATTCTTATTTTGACTTGAATTTGTAAGATTGGACATATTTTCTCTGTTTTGGTACTCTTAGTAGCACTGCTACAAAGTTTTGAAAAGGATAGCCAAGCTGATGATAATTTACACCTCAAAGAACAATATCTGTCTTGTGTTAATATGACCCGTAGAATGTAGCTCAACTTTCTAAACTTGTCTTGTGTACCTCTGACTTTACGGGATTGAAAAGATGTACATGCAATTTCAAATTTGAATCTGCTTTAGTACTTTAAGTCTTTAAGCTATGCTCTTCTCTTGTTTCTTCTCTTTATCATTTTGTTGATATTGTGGTTACAGATTTAACAATTTTAGTTCCAGATGTTCAATAACAAATACTGATATATGCTTGGATTGCATCACAACCGATGAGGCTAAGGGAGAATGTTCAACTGTTGAACCTGATTGTCTGGTGCCAATAGTTCCACTCGAATCTGATATTCTCAAAACTGAATCTCTGAGCCTACTGACAGAAGGCACATACATTGATAGTCTCTTGACTGTATTACCTGTATGCTATTTGCTCCACTTTATCAGGTTCTTGAGCCTTGTCTTACCATTTCTAATCCATCTATGGTTTGCTCTTCAGGTTTTGTCCGAAGAGGAGCAACAAGCCCTTGCAGCTACTCCAGCCCACCCGGATGGATTATATGGTGAGATACTTACAACTTTATACCTCCCACTAAAGCATGGTTATTTTTTAGAGTTTTGTGAGTTGTGATAAAACTAGTTGTGTATCATTTGTTTCAGTGATTAGTTGATGGCAGCCAAATTTTTATTCATCATATTACACATGTCATTTGTCCTAGAGATTAATTGATGATTATGAATTTTAATTTATCTAAGAAGCCCCTTAATCTGATGATTATATGTTTTCAGCCTTCTATTCGAGCTGCATAGCTAGAAATTTAGTGGAACAACTTTGGAATTTTGCTTGGCCTTCTGCCATTGCCTTGATTCATCCAAGCCTTTTACCTGTAGCGGTTATAGGTTTCTTCACCAAGCTTGCTATAATTGTTGGAGGCCCTGTCGTTGGCAAAGTTATGGATCATGTGCCCAGAGTGTCTGCAAATAATTTCTTGAATATTATTCAGGCAAGTTTTTTGCTAAGAAATATACTTTCCAGTAGGACATGGTTCTTTTTTGTAAAAAGGATTTTAATTTCTAACATCTTTTATGCTGTCAGGCAGCTGCTCAGTTGCTATCTGCAACAATGATCATTTATGCCCATTCTGTTCCTTCTACTTCGGTGTCTTCCTTGCTTCTACGTCCATGGTTTGTCATACTAATTTCAGCTGGGGCTATTGAGAGGCTATGTGGCGTAGCTTTGGGGGTTGCAAATGAGCGTGATTGGGTTGTGTTGGTAATGCCATTCACAGATAGCTTCCCTTGTTATCTTGGCATGTTATTTGTGACAATTCTATCTTAAATTACATATTTCTTTAACCTCTTTCCCCTCGTTTCTTTCAACAGCTAGCAGGAGTGAATAGGCCAATTGCACTTGCACAGGCAAACGCTGTTCTAAATCGAATTGATCTCTTGTGTGAGGTCCTTGCTATTTTTCTTTTCTTTTGGCACTAATGGATTAGCCATCGTGTATATATATATACATGTTCTCAGGGCGTAATATTCATTTTCAGTCGAATGATATTTGCAAATGTATGTTATTGACTTTGGTAATCTAGCTAGGAGACTAATAAGATGTTCATTTACAGATAGTTGGGGCATCACTATTCGGAGTCCTTCTTTCTACATTTCATCCAGTAACCTGCTTGAAAGTTGCTGCTGGCTTAATGATGGGATTATTGCCTGTCACTGTAATTCCTTTACTTTACTTGTGTCATTACTTTCATTGGTTGAAAGATAACTTCATTTTCACCTTGACACTCTCATTCTCAAACTACAGATTGCTTTTGCACGGTTGGCCAACAAGCTCTCTGCTGGCGTTCTTGCCCGGCCTAGATCTTCACAAACCTGTTGCAAAACATTCACCGAAGAACCTGAGCCACATCTTGACAATATAGGTATTATTTAAGCTGATAATTTCATAGAGGATTATCTGATTATGAGGTTATCTTATATCAAATATACTTATTGCTATCTGCTGGAGAAGCAGTGGTTAAGGCTATAGAAGTCATCAAACTTGGTTGGAAGGAGTATCTAGAGCAACCAGTTCTTCCAGCAAGTCTGGCCTGTGTGCTCCTCTACTTCAATGTTGTTCTTACTCCAGGCAGTTTGATGACAGCATTTTTAACACAGCGTGGTATGTGAAAATTTTCCTTCACAACTGTTTTCTTTGGATCAGGCTTTCCCTTCAAATGGACCATTTGTTCTGGTGAAGAAAAAAGTGGAGTACCTAAATTCAAGTTTTTCCAGAACTATTGTCTTACCCTCATAATTGACTGTTGACTGAGATGTACCATTTTGAGAAAATTTCAAGCCCTAAAAGGTGATTCATACTCAAATGATTTGTGAGTCTAAGAGACAAAGACTAACAAGGCCTATGCCCCCATCAACAGGTTTACATCCATCTGTCATTGGGGGTTTTAGCGGATTATGTGCTTTTATGGGTGTTGCTGCAACATTTGTGTCTTCAACTCTGGTCAAGCAATTTGGCATTTTGAAGGTTTTTTCTTCAGCCTTTTTTTCCTAAATGGTCAAATATGAGAACTTATTTTATATTCAGTTCATAATACAAATGTTCTCTTTTCACCAGGCCGGGGCAGTTGGCTTGGTGTTTCAAGCTTTACTTCTTAGCATGGCTGTTGCTGTCTATTGGACTCGATCAACTTCCCAACAGAGCCCGCTAATTTTCTTCTTGTCTCTGGTTGTAAGTCATCTTAATATATATTGTCACCGATCATTGATGTCAAAATTCATAAAATCAAGTGGCTATATTGGAGCTTAAGGACCTAAATTCATGGTGTGTGGATAGATTTGATAGCGATTTATCTTTAATATATATTAAACTAGTAAATTTAATTGTCTTACGGAATGAACAAGTCAGTCAGTTCCGGGCTTAATAAAGTTGTCTGAACCTCTTTTTTTTTTACTGAGTTATCTATGCTTAATAAAGTTGCATATAAGAAGGGAAGTAGAACCTCATGATTGTGTCAAATTGAATAAATTAGTTATTAGGGGTTTTCCATATGGGATTCTCCTCATAAATTAGTTGTCCTTGAAGATTTTTACTGAACGTTTTTGTGCATAAGTTGATGTGATTGTAAATGCAGATATTATCACGTTTTGGAAACATGTCATATGATGTTGTGGGGGCTCAGATTCTTCAAACAGGGAACCCCTCGTCCAAAGCAAACCTGATTGGGACAACAGAGGTTGCTGTTGCCAGTTTCGCAGAATGTGCTATGCTGGGAGTTGCAATAATTGCAAATGATGTTTCACATTTTGGATTTCTAGCAATGTTGTCTCTTGCATCAGTGGTTGCTGCAGCTTGGATGTTTTGCAGATGGTTGCTGAATCCGACAGATGAACAAAAAAGCCTTTGCTCTTATGATCCTCACTTATGATATTTATGTAAGTATTCCTTTTGTTAGTAATTTTGAATAAATATCCAATTGATATGAATCATCTCTATTCTGCATATTGGTCCAATACTAGTTTAACTAACAATAACCATACATCTTTTTGTGCAGTTGTTTTGTTCAACAAGAGCCAAACTGTGGTGTATATTTGAATTTATTTAATATTGCGGAATGAGGAAAGCTGAGGCGTTTTTTCTTCTCACCAAGGGACAGTATTATTTAATCAATAGATGGGGTTTAATTGTAAATGTGCAACACTCCTCTGTATTATATCACAGAATATATGACTAATTAAAAATAGATACAACAAGTACAAACACATTGTAAAGCGTTAGAAAATTTTTCCTCGGACACAACTGTGACGCTGATCTGTTTCACCTTCCATTCGCGCTGTGCAAGGTTGTGAATTGAACCGTTTATTCTCATGCATTAATTAAGGATCGAAATGGTCCTCTCATTTTAAAGAAAAAAAAAATTAAGTTCAATTTTTATATTTTTGTTATTAAATTTTTTAATAAAAAAATTATTATGCACAGCTTATACAATTTATTACTCTATAATTGGTTTTTTTTAATTTGTTTCTAAATAGTTGATATAAGGAAGTATGATATTGTATAGTACTTTAATAATTACTTTCATATCTTAATTCATAAGCGGAGATAAGTCTCTCCGGCCTCCTTAAGAAATATTTAAATTAATCAGTACTTTTATATATATATATATATATAAGCGTTACTCTTCTCTTCTTTAATAAAAAACAATCGTACAATAATAATTCTTATTTTAATTAAAACATTCATATCTTTACCGTCTAATGTGATATAAGAAGAATTAAATATGTATTTGATTAATATAAAATAATAATTTTAAATTAAAAAATTAAGTTTATAATTTTGATAAAAAATAAATAATATCAAAATATAAGTTTAGAAAAATTATTTTTTAATTTATATCTGTGATAAAAGAATTAATATTATGAAGATATTTTAATTAACTTATAACTTAAAATAAAAAATGTGTATATTTTAAAATAAAAACTATGTAATTTAAACCTCCAATAATTTCTGGTACTTTTTTTCAAGAAGTAATATATTACTATTTAACCAAAAAAAAACTGCAATAGACTAACAGAGGAGGGTTTGAGAGGATAATTTGTCCATTTTTCAAAAAACAGTAATAGAGTGAAGTTTAATTTTTTTAAAAAGAAAATATGCGTGCAAATTGACAAACTTGCATATAGACAGGAGAGAAACTAGGGTTTGTTGTATAAAATGGTAAGCGAAAGAAAGGCATGAGAGAGTGAGGGCGTGGAACTGGTGGAGGCAAAGGCATTCTTCCAAGGGCCAAACATGAAGAATATGAAGAAGAAGATGGCGTTTACGTAAGGTAAGGGATATTGAAATTGGTGCACTGGCGTCATGAACCGGGGTGCCTTTCGAGCTTCGTATCTGTCAACGGCACGTATCCGTCACGCTGGCTCTTAGACTTGGACTTGGACCCCTTTTTCCAATATTCAAGCCCTCACATTACAACATAATACTAAAAATATAACACTATTGAAAACAACGAAAATTGTAAAAAAATAAAATTACTTAATATTTAAAGGGGACGTATAAATAATTTATTTTTTTATAAAATCAAAATACAAAAATTATTCTGAATAACCTTAAATTGAGTGTAAAAAAAATGAAAAATGTAATTACGTAAGTATAAAATAGATGCTCAAGTTACCGAGAGAGTCACGTGTACGAAGAAAGAGAGCAGTACCGCCATCCTCATTCTTCAACTGAAAACGCCCCCGTGTTTGTCGCGTGTCTCCTACGTCTCTCTACCTCTCTCTTCCACCTCATTCCGTATTATTTCACTGTTATCATTTTTTTCCATCTTTTATTTGAATATTAGAAAAAATTTTCACTACTTTTCTTACTTAATCAAAATTTTCAACAATTTATACAGTTTAATTGGCATTTCTTTACTTCTGCCAATAACACTATATATACGTCTCCATTATTCATTCATTCATACAGAATGTACTTACATTGTTGGATTAAATGTTACTTTTGAATATTATTTATCGTCACATTCACTAGAATTGAGAGTGCAGTGGGCACCCGCACCCATTCTGTTGTTCCTATCCTAATTAGCAGTAGGGGTTTCTTGTAATTATAATATAATATAGAGCCACAAAATAAAGAAATAGGATTTCAGTTTCACCTTGCCTCCATAGACTATTCTCTCGTGGGATAATCTGTGAAGAAAACAAGCAACCTTTTTGAGGTAAACAAGACCATCCCATTTCCCGAAACTAAAAAGAATTTCCACAAAACAAAGCACCACACTTCCCCAAATACCTTGAGAAGGGACATTTCTAGATGTACATCATACCATGAGACCTGGGTTAACGTGAGACTGTCTGTGAGACTACATGTATTCACCAAAAAAAAAGAAAAAGCAAACACCTTCCATCAATCCCAATATTATATATATTAAGAAAACACATAATCCATAAATGTTTCCTATCAACTAATATGCATACTCTAACGTCTAAACAAATCAACTTAATTTAATTCCGATATGATTATTTTCTTTATTTATTACTTTTGTTAATTTGAAACACTGATATAACAACTACATGAGACCCCTTCCCCTCTAACCTATGCTGTCAAGTTTCAAAGGGCCTCAAACCCAAAACAGCTTCCTCATCATTTCCAACGACCCAATGCCCCACACACCATCATTTTCAGTTAGACAAAGTAAGCAAGCAACTTAATTTTAAAACATTACTTATAAAAAGAATCGAGCTGATTTGAAATTCTTTCTCTCTCTCTCGCTTCAACAGTCACATTCCATGATATTACATAACTAGTTAATGTTCATCAATCCTGTCCAGCCAAGCACCGCATGTATGTTTCTACTTTCTACGATTTCATGTGTATCTCAGCTCGATTTAACTATTACCATGCTGCTTCTACTATGTCAATAACTCAATATTAAGGAGCTTCTTTTTCTGTTTTTTTATTGTTTGTTTTCTTTTTTACAGCAGCACCATGTAACATTTATAATAAGAATCGAAAAATATATATAATGTTCTTTTCAACACAGCCATCTGTTGCTGTTGGTTGCCACAGTGATTTGGACTTGAAAGCGCCCATCTTTTCATGTCTATTGATTTTGATAGTTGATATATCACTTGGCTAGTTGATGTCCTCTTTTGACTCTCTCTTTCTCTCCTTCTCATCCTCCTCCTCCTTCTCTTCTTCTGTTTCTTCGTCTTTGTAAAGCACTGTGGAAGTAATATTTAAGTCCGAAACTAACTCATCACACACGGACAGAAACAGAGAAAAACAGAGACATAGGGAAAAAAAATGGGGTCTCTAGGAGCTGAAACTGCAAAGAAGAAAGCAATGTGGCTGTATCCAAAAGTTTTGGGTTTTAAGCCTTCTGAAAGATGGGGGCACTCTGCTTGCTTTTCCCAGGGCCTTATGTATGTCTTTGGGGTATGATCAAAATCTCTTTTTCTTTTTCCTTTTTTCTTTTTGTTTTCAATGTATAGAAAGTCTCAAGTTCTTGATAATTGGTTTTGGTTCCTTTCTAATTATCATATATAGACATTTTTGTGAAATTCCTGGGCTGTCTTCCTTAATGGATGTACTCCTTCTGAATACTTCTGCCTTCATCTTTGGAAGTAGTTCTTCTTTGTGGTGTGCTTAGTAATTCAGTTTCATAAGCTCGTAGTACTTCTTTCTCAAGTTCTCTGCTATATTGCTATCTTTAGCTAATAACCAAAGCACTTTCTTCTCTGAATTTTAGTTTTTCCTGATTTCTCTTACAACTTTTTTTTCTCTACTGAGCTCATTTTTTTCTTTCTCTAATTAGTGGGACAATACGTGGTTTGGTGACCTACATCTTTCTTCTTTCTAACAATAGTAATATTCACATTTACCTTCTCCTCCATTTCTGCACACTCTTTTTAGCGTTATGTTCCTCAACTTACAAAACATGCACTTAAAAAGGAAAAAAATTGCTTCCATGTGAACCTCCATGTTGTATAGTTAGCTGCGTGGTGTCTCCAGATAAACAAGTTAAAATGCAAAATTTTCATTTCGTATAGGTTAGATATATTTTATATAGCATGATTATGACATTTGTGTGCATGGTTATTTCAGGGGTGTTGTGGGGGTCTTCATTATAGCGATGTTCTGACATTGGACCTTGACAAAATGGGTTGGAGCAAACTTGCAACCACAGGGGAAGGGCCTGGCCCTAGAGATAGCCACAGTGCTGTTGTTGTAGGCCGCAAGATGATAGTGTTTGGTGGTACAAATGGCTTCAAGAAGGTTAATGACATTCACGTACTGAATCTCATCACCAAAAAGTGGGTTCGTCCTGAATGTAAAGGAAACCCTCCTTCTCCTCGTGAAAGTCACACTGCCACTCTTTTGGGCGATGAAAGATTAGTGATTTTTGGTGGTAGTGGAGAAGGTGATGCCAACTACTTGAATGATTTGTATATTCTAGATCTTCGAAAAATGAAATGGACCTCTCCGGATGTTAAAGGTGACCTGCCTGTCCCTAGGGACAGTCACACTACTCTGGCAATTGGGAATAAGCTTTTTGTTTATGGTGGAGACTGTGGTGATCAGTATCATGGCAATGTTAATATGCTTGATATGGATACCATGACTTGGTCAAGGGTATGTTAGGAGTTTTCAATAGTCTTTAAATTTTTCCAAGGGATAATTATTCACAGTTTTCTTTGCATTTCAATGACAGCTAACAGTTCAAGGATCTTCACCTGGTGTTAGAGCAGGGCATGCAGCTGTGAACATTGGAACTAAGGCAAGTGTGGTTTTTGAATTGAATTTTGAAATCTTAGAAGTAGCTGGCTGCTGAATGTACTCTCTATGATTCACAGGTCTATGTTATCGGAGGGGTTGGAGATAAACGCTATTATAATGACGTTTGGGTGTTTGATATCTGTACTTGTTCATGGACACACCTTGAAATACGAGGTCAGCAACCACAAGGGCGGTTTTCTCATACAGCTGTTGTTGCTGACATGGACATTGTCATTTATGGAGGGTAGGTACTTGCCACTATTTTAATTTTTAACTTCCTCTAACCTATGGTAAGTTCATTTATTCGTTATTACCTTTTAAAACTAACAAATATTTTAGCCTCATAGCTTGCTTTGGTTTGCAGGTGTGGGGAAGATGAACGTCCTCTAGATGAACTGTTAGTGTTGCAGCTGGGAGCTGAGCATCCAAATGGACGTTACAACATTTCTATGTGCAAAGTTTTTGGGAGTTACTGGAACCAAGAAAATATGGCTTTACAGAAAGGAGCAGACAGCAACTTGGTAACAAGTTCATCATATAGCCATGAATTTTTGTTTTACCATGTTGGTACGACCCTGTAATCATGTTTTTTTAAGCAGAAAACGAGACTCATGGGAAATAATGTGGAAGTTCTGAGTAAGGGATCTTATGAATTGGTGTCAGAAAAAAAGCAGCCTCTTCACTTTGACTCATCAGGTGTGTTCAAGACTTAAAAACGCTTGGTTAAGTATATACTTCTGTGAACTCAAGCTTTAGTTGACTTTGAAATTGTAATTCTGTTTAGATACTTCACAACAGAAGAGGAGGAGAATTGCTGCTTCGACAAAGGTGTGGGATGTTGAATCAGAACAGGAAGAGCATTCTCTTTCGTTGTCTCAGCACTCATCTCCAACTCAATCAGATCAAGAACAGACCCCTGCTCAAAAAGCCAATGCTGTTTCTGTCACGGACTCTCAACGATTTCTTCTATTCAATCAGTTGAATCAAATGCCCAGCAGTTCCCAATATGAGAGTGGTTCAGTTAACCAGAAAGTCTTCAAGAATTCTAACCAGAGGAGTCCACGGGATCTTCATTATCTAGAACTTCAGAAACGAAAACAAGAACAGTATATTCATGTTTATGATACAGAACGCAAGCCTATGGATCGACCACCCATCCAACACTTGGTACTTTCAAATTTCAGACTTGTTCCTCCACTTTTTTTCTTAATTCTCATATACCAGCTATTCCTTATTATGGTGAATTTGAAACCTAGATTGGTGCTGAAGTCCGAGGGAAGGTCGATGGGGCATTTGACTCAGGTTTGCTGATGACTGCGACTGTGAATGGAAAAATTTTCCGAGGAGTCTTATTTGCACCAGTAAGTAATAATAGTTAAGCAGAGTTTTCACTTTCTAATTTGAAACACAAATCTAGAGATTGCTAACTTCAAATTAGCATTCACAATAAGTAATAGTTCCAAATCGTGTAATTTATTTGTGAAATTGGGGGAAAAAATGCAGGGTGCAGGAGTAGTGTGGAGGGGTGCTAGTGGTGAAGTTAATTCTTCTATATATGGTTCATGTCCGTCGAACCTAGCATGGATAGAGTCGAATCACAATTATAACGTGGAGAATTTGAGGGCTTGCCAGCAGGTAACTAGTTGTTCACGAGCAGAGTCATGTCAGGTGACTCATCCATTTCCAATCATGAGAGGCACTCCTTCGTTATCCAAAGAGCAGAAAATGAGGAGTCATGATCTTAATGGTTTGGCTTTGACACTTGGGGGACCTGCAAGTGGTCATCACCATGCTGGATCCTAAGCTGTATTATTGAGCTAGAACGAGGTGCAGAATAAGGTTATATATGTACAAATAATGCTTTGAACCTTTATGAATTTCTGTGATGATTATCATCAATCATATATATGTTTTGTGTAATATTTGGTTTTTACTAGTGTCCTGCTAATTGCCTCCAAAATGGGTAAATAAAATTAGGTTTTGGTCATTTTAGCGGGTACACACTAACCTACGAAAAGACAGAGCAGAATTTGTGAGTAGAAATAGTTTGGAAAAATTGAGAGGGAATCCCTTCTCTGGACATGACACAATACAGATGTACCTGCAAGCTACAAAGGAAACAGCAGAATGCAACAATAATTGAGCCATATGGCCATCTGATGAAGTTTAAAAAACCAAGTAGTGAAGTTGGAGTATAATGGGCGTAACGTAAATTAGGTTAGGGAAATAAAAAGGAAGAAAGAAAATGTGGGAAGGTACAGTAAGGAGATTGGTTAAAGTAAAAGGAGTGTCAACAGGAACAGTAGAGAGCACGTAGAGGGTAGTGGTAGGAGAGAAAACAAAATGGGAAATGGAGATAGAATAGCACATGCACATGTGGAGATGAGTGGGTGTGGGTTGGAGCGTTGATAGATGGTGAAAAATAATGAAGAGAGATGCGTAGAACAGTAAGAGCAGTGGGACTGGGACTGCAAAGACAGGCAGAAGCTGAAGGAGTGGGGCTTGAAACAAAGGGAGAGAATTCGCCCGTGCATCCCGCGGGACGCTGTCGTTGTGTCTTGTAAATTGTAATCACATCCAAAGCAAGAGAGAGAGATAGAAAAGGAGGATGAGGGGGGGGTCTATGTCAGAGGTCTCCTCTGTCTGCCACGTCAATGGGTGAAAGAAAGAAAGAAAGAGTTTTCGAGTGATTGATTGAGTGATTGATTCATTGTGTGTTTTTAAGATTGAGTGGGTGCAAATAAATTACACACCATTTTTTTTTTTAAAGGGCGTGAGGAGTGAGTCTCAGTCTGTGTGTGAGTGATATTGAAAACACAGTACACAATCATGTTGACAAGACTAGTGCTGCACCTTTCCGCAGAGGTTGCTTCCGTCATCCTCTCTCTTCAATGCTGATTGGCCCATCCCCTCTTCTCTCTCTCCTCGCTGTCATCTTAAACTTACGGTAAATGTTTCCTTACCAACCACTCCATCATAATATACCAAAATTAAACTCCATCCTATTATATAATACTACATTCGATTTCATACTTCAAACTCCTCCCAAATAATTATATTATCATCTACCTGTAACCACTCACTGCTGACTTGATCATTTAATACTCAAAAAAGGTGTATTCAATGAATTCATCACTATTACAATCATTCTCTCTGAGCATTCCTAAATCACGCTTTATTCCCAATACTCTGTTCTATCCAAGCTTTTTCAACTCCACGCAGGATTGGGAAGCCACTCATATTAGCTCCCCACATGCAAAAAGGAAATGACAACAACGCCAGTTTTTTTTTTTTTTACCTGTTTAAGTAGTGCCAGGATATTTAGCCCATTGCTCGTCTATTTCTCTTTAGTGAAGGGATGACTGGCCCGGCCCAAACTCACAACGGTGGTGAAATTTCCTTTTGTCTACATTTTGTATTTTATATTTGATATTTTATATATTAATGAATAATACAAGAATTCAACCCCTGCCCCACTCTCCTTCGATAGAAATCAATTTACTTGGCTATGCGTAATGAGTAAAACAGCCACACATACCATGCATCACTGTAGTTTCTTGTTCATCTTTTTTCTGTTTTTTTTTTTAACAACCTTTGGCAACGGTTTTTTGGAATGGCGTACAGGTTTAGGAACTTTCTTCAATTCAAAGGACCAAGTTGTTTTGTCAGTATGTATATGGGATGCTTGACCATGCAGCAATTGAAAGGTGACAAATGGTATTTCCGTGGCATTCTGTACGTAGTGAGAAGACTCCAATACTGGATTACACGGAGATTGTTAAAAGGACTAAAAGATCAGTGTTGCGAAATACCATCCCTTAGAAGTTAAGATGCCTTGTGTTGTATGAAGCTTGCTTGGTAAAGGGGAGAGAGCCCATCCTTGCTCCATCTCAATGGGCCTGGGCTATTTTCACACCCATATAATATATTTAAGCCCATCTAATTCCTTGCTTTGTTTGTCGGTCCAAATCCAAATCTTAAATTCATGTTCATGCAGGAAGAATTAATATTTTTATATCTTTTATTCATTAATTTATTTTAAAGTAAAAGTGATGTAGATTTACTGATGTAAACATAAAGATAAATCTTCTTAAGTAGAAATTTTAAATAATTATTTTCATGTTATATGTTTATTGGTGAAGATGATGAAAGTTTAGTCCTAAAAATATATATCCTGAACTTGACAAGTTTATGCTTCGCTGTCGTGCTAAAGGATACATGGGTCAATTTGAACGTTTACAATCCAGAACAGGATGCTAATGACGCAGCCGAGATTATGCTTTGTTATGATTTATAAATTATAATAAACTCGCATGTCAACCACAACCATGGTCTCATGCATTTAGCTATTTATTTATGTGAATTTAACATATATATTTGGATTTGGTATGGTAGAATTATATCATTAATTCAAGATGTAAACAAGAATTGAAGGAATCGGGATTTTCACTTTCGAGGATCAGGAGGCGTACGTACGTGGACCTTGAAGAGAACTGAAAAATTGGAAAAATCCAAAACATGAATTCATGGAAATACAAACAAGAATATTTTGGAGGGCCAGAAAAGCAAAAGCACTCAAGCACTGAGATTATATATGCATTGTGGTGGAGAGTGTAGGGGACATACATTAGCCAGTAGACCTCATGACAAGTGACGCCACCTTCGCAATCAAAAGCAAATTATTGAAAGAAGTTGTCTGCAGTTAAGTCCATGAATGGAGGATTAAGAACTGAACTTCATGCAAGACTTGTCTCTGTTCCAGGCTTTCTTTTTGCTCCCCTATTCATGCCTCTTTTTTGTTTTAGCACTGGACCATTCTGTTTTGTTGGGACATTTAATTACTATTTGTGTTGCTTTTCCAATATATCTCTCACTTTAAGTTCTTCTTTGCTTCTTCATATATAGTATAAAGTTATTGAATCTATATATTTAATTTATATCTATTACCAAATTCATTCATTTTCTGTCATTTATTTTAATTATTAGATGCAAACATTATGTGCCCTACTATGGAAGCCAGAAATTCATTAACTATTATTGTTTGTGAGGTGAGTTGCACTAATCAAAATCTATGAACTTAGTAAAAAGTTAAGTTTCTGATATTCAATTTATATATTTTCGTGCAAGTATGTCATGATTTCGTAATCAATGGATAAGAAAGATTATCTTTATTAAATTTTTTAAAAAATAATTTTGATTTCTTACACGTTTAGCATTGTCTAGTACAAAGTGCTTTTGGAAGGAAGGTTACCGTGAAAAATGGCTGAGTATAAATTCAGAGTTGCATGATTGAATCTTTGTATGGTTGTCATACAACTAAATTCCAAGAAGTGGGGAACTCCTTGTCGTCCCTTTGTTGCTACCCTTTTAATTTCAGTGAGCTACCTTAGTCCTTACCACGTTCTCTAATTAATTCATCCATCACCGTTAGTTTTTTTTCGTTATTATTCTAATGTGAGTGAGAATTGATATTGTTATTCTTTAATTAGCTTCCAACCTAACATCAGGTACTGATGTTTCTTTTTGTTTTTAATATTAGATTTTCTCGAGAAAACTTTGTGCGCATACCTTACAATATCAAATAATATTAAGACAATTCAGCTACTTTTTCACCTTATGTAAATCCCATATATGTAGCATTTCTTCGGTAGAAATAATGACTAATGATGAGATTTTTGACCTAATTAATCTATTGATATGCTTTAATTAATTTTCAACAAATAATTTTTTATACCTAAAGTGTCATTTTCTTTACAATATTTCGCCTTAAAATTCTAGCATATCCTTGTACATGATATGATAATAACACCAACATCTAAATTTTAGTCTGTAGATCTTCCAGTTATTATTCACAGAACTTTTGCCAATATTGTAAATGTTCAGGTACTCCTACTTTGCTAGTAAAATGGACTTATTTCTTTCCTTCCCCCCCGCCCTTTTCAACAGTGGTTTGTGTTGGTACAATGGGAATAAAAAGCAAAATAAAACCAAATAAAATTTGTGATAAAAATATCGCATAAATTAACCAAAAAGTGTTAGGACAAGGGTATTTCAAGCTTACAAAATTTTAAATGTTGAAAAATAAAAAAAAATATTTCTTAATTAAACTAAAGATTCAAGTCTCTAAGTTGATTAATTATTTAATTTACCTAATAAATATTTTTATTTATTTATACTCATGATACTAACAATATGATGTGTAAAATTAAATGAATTATTTAATATTATTGGATATAATATAATATATATATATATATATATATATAAGTACTAGAAATGAACACAATAAATTGACATAATACATGTGCATAGACATGAATTTCTTGATTTCCATAGAAGCTTTTTGTTTCCTCCTACAGTTGATTTTATTGTTCACAGGCTTTTTTTATTAATTTGATCTAAATAGAATTTCTATGTTTTCAGAATATATATTTTAATTGAGTTTTAAGAATAAAAAAATGATATTACAGAGTAAAGTGAATAAGTGATAATTTTTTAATTTAATTTTTTAAAGTAGGACTCTTTGTAAATATAAATTTTAAAAATTGATTTTGTTTAAGAATGAGAATGGTTAAAAAAAGTCAATTGAATATTAAAGTGAAAAAAGTTGGTTGACATTAATTTATTATTATTATTAAGAGGCAGATTCATATCGAGGAAAGAGAATAGTTGGGTAAAGAAGAGACTGCAGAAAAGAAGGCGTGGAAGTGTGAGAGTGAGTGTGTGAGAGTGTGAGGGGTAAGGAGGACCCTCCCTGTTAGCAGTGGTGGAGGCATTGGCCAATAAAAAATAGAAACGTGGCAAAACTTCATGTGCTAGGGAAAACCATGAGTGAGTGAGTGACGCTTATATATATACGGCCCAGGGCCTAGGGCCTACACTAAGATTAGATAAACAGCCACTTAGCCAACACCTCCTTCTTCCCCCCACCTTCGTCTATCTTTACCTTAACTTCCTTCACCCTGTCAAATCCGTCCACTGTTTCAGTCCTTTCCCTTGTCTCTCTTTCTCTCTTTGGTTTTCTTGGAAAAGAAAATATTGGGACCTCAGCTCTTTACTTAACTTACCTCCACTCTCTCTCTTCCTCCATCTAATATCTATTGTACAATTAAGCTCACTTCACCTTCTTTCTCTACCATTCTTCAACTTTAAGTAATTCCCGCTTAATTGTTGTCTCCTTAAGTAATTATATTTATGAGTCCTCTTGGGCTTTGTTTCAGAGTCATATTAATATATATAGTTTAGTCTGAGAAATTTCAATCTTGATTAACTCTATGTAGTTGCTCAGGTTGTCATCATGGACGATGCTTACAGGTGTAACCCTATGGTTTCTTGTTCCCAAGATGTCAATGTTCCAGTTGATCACGTTTCTTCTTCTTCTTCTTCTTCTGAATTGCATCGTGGACCGCTGCTTACCAACGATATCCAACCCCAACCGCCCCAAATAACCGGTTCACACTCACGCATGCCGGATCAGCTCATCAAGACCCAAATCGCCAATCATCCTCTTTATCCTAATTTGGTATCTGCATACATTGAATGCCAAAAGGTTATACTCATACCAATTCTTATTTTCATCAATTTACTCTTTTTGTTTTCCACCATAAACAAATACCCCTTTTGATCATTTATCTTTGATTTACACTGTGTATATACTTAATTAATGTACTTCAAGGTTGGAGCTCCACCACAACTGGCGTCCCTTCTCGAAGAAATAACCCGCGAAAACCACCCCACCATTGCTCCCCGTCGGATTGGGGATGATCCTGAACTTGACGATTTCATGGTATTTTTCTTCATATTTTCACTTTTTTTCATAATAAGCTGGCCAGAAAGCCAAGGGAGGGACATCAATATTAGAAGAGAGTAAAATGGTTTTTTTTTTTTAATATTTCTTGTACTTTATACATCTAAATTGTTTCTGAATGAAAATTTAAATTGTTGATACTCTAAGGAATCGTACTGCCAAGTGCTTCATAGATACAAAGAGGAGTTATCCAAGCCATTGAATGAGGCCACCTTGTTTTTGATCAACATCGAATCACAACTCAGCAACCTTTGCAAAGGAGCCTTCACAAACTCATCGGATTATCGTTCGGGTAAGGACTCGATCGCTTTTATATATATAACCCCACATTCAAACCTATTTAATTTCTGTCTAATATTGCTTTTCTTTGTTGTTTTTGGCTCATGCCTTGTCCATGTTGAAATTCTTGCTAAACTTGAATGGCCCTATTCCGTACGTTGTTGTATATATAACTTGATTTTGAATCTCTACATTTTTAACTATATTTAAACAGAAATTAAAAAAAAAAAAGATATTTACGTGGATAGAAATTCATCTTAAAAAGATTATGTACCAAATGTTTTATTTCTTATCTTTCTGAACATAAAAAGGTGTATCATTTTTTAAATTTAGGGGATCCGGACCTATATAATTTATATATATTAATTAGAATCCTTAGGATGCAGCCCATATCACCAGTGAGCTCTTGAGTCTGGGTAATTCTTATCTCATTCTTCATCTGTTATGTGTGGTGTTAATTTCTTCATATACACATATCCAACCGTGCAAGTGTTTCTTTTCAGGTACATATATGATATCTTTCAATTCTCTATAGTTAAAGTACAGTCCGGTATGGTTATATAATTTATGGTTTTTGCTGAGATTTTGGACTTAATTAATTTAGCATTTTTAGTAAGAGCTACCAAGTAATTTCCAACATGATCGAGGAAGGGATTTCCAATTGTTTATAAACAAACTTCAATATATTCTTCTCCATGTGTCAAAACTACGTTGTTTTTTCTTGTACGAATTAAATGTATTTAGTTTTACTTTATTTTTCATTGTTTTCGTACGAGTTAATTGTTTCCTGACTGAAGTGGTGAAATGGAAAAGTTTAGGCTTTGGGTTGAATGGTGATTGTATTTTTGGCATACTGTTGCTTAATTAGTTAAAATGTGTTAAGGTTGAAGTTGTCATGTTGTTGGATTTTATAATAGATATAGTTGAGGTGTTGAGGCAATCAGCAATCACACATTTCTTTTTAAAGATGAACCGTTCTTCATTCTTTTCTCTTTCTCTTTGATATATAGCTAAAAGAGGCAAGTTGTATCTTACTTGAAAACGAAAGGGGGAAGTGGGAAGTACTTTATATTGAGTGGGGGACCATTTTAAGGGAATTCCATGAAGATCAAGGAATTTGGTCAAACGTCTGACTAATTTGGCGTCAAATAATAATTGGGGGTATATTTCCATTTGAGGGCACCAAAGTGGCCATTATGGAATTTGCATAAAATTAAAATAAAAGTTATTTACCCCACGGTTAAATGTATCAATGTATGTGTGTTGCCTAATTAAAGCTCAAGTTACTCTCATGTAATTGCAACATATTGTTTTAATTTTTTATAGACGAGGCAGGAATGAGTTCGGGGGAGGAATTGAGCTGTGGAGAGGTGGAAGGTGGTGACAGAGAGATTAAAGACATGCTTCTTCGTAAGTACAGTGGGTATCTCAGCAATCTGAGAAAAGAATTCCTAAAGAGAAGGAAAAAGGGTAAGTTACCAAGGGATGCAAGGATGGCATTGCTCAACTGGTGGAATACCCACTACAGATGGCCCTATCCTACGGTAATTAATACCAATTTTTATCATAAATTAAAATTATTCACTAGTATAAGTACTATACAAGCATTTGAATGAGGAGACATGTATATATATATATATATGCATGCAGGAAGAGGAAAAACTGAAGCTATCAGAAGTGAGTGGACTGAATCAAAAGCAGATAAATAATTGGTTTATCAATCAGAGGAAACGGCATTGGAAACCATCACAAGATATGAGATTTGGCGTCATGGAGGGTGCCTTTGGAATTGGAGGCCCTATCTACTCTGATTCTCCACCTCCACCTCCACCTCAACCTCAACCTCAACCTCATCATTAATATATAATTCCTCTAATTACTCATATAATACCTTTCTCCCCCTATACACATATATAATGCAATTGTGTTGTGTATTCCACAGAAATAGGAGTCGGCACTTGCAGGTGACCAATTGAAAAACAACATGCCTAATCAACATCAAGTCCAAACAAGGACGGCATAATTATTGGTCCAAATGCAATGGGTTTAAATTTGACTATTGAGTAAGGTTTCTAAATCGTACTTCATGGGTGATTTTTGTGGTTGAACTTGAACCTCGTACACATTCCAATTAAACCCTGTGGTATGAATTATGATGGATTCATTAGTCTGATTTACAAGTCAAAATAATGGGCCCAATATTATTGGACACAAATGTGAATTTTCAATGTGCAAATATTTGGGTTGATAGTCTATCTGACTCTCAGTGGCCTATGTTCTGCTGTCTAATCCCAGTGGCTCGTGGATCGTGACCACCGATTAGGATTCAGCCTTTAAGAACTTGTTTATACGATGTAGTATATAAGTCAATATCTATGTAGTGTACTGTGAAGTGTGAAATATGCACTGTTATCGGCCGCCATCATGTGTGCCTCATGTGCTTTGTCCGCTTTAATTGCAAAGGCATGTATTTGGTGACTCAACTGCTATCTAATAACAATATCTATGCTTGTCCCCAAATTAAATTGCTTTTAGTACCTACCTGGCTACCTCAATTATTAAGAATAAATGAAAAAGATTATTATTTAGTTATTAATTTTTATAAAGTGAAAATGGAATTTATGTAATACTTAAAATACAATGCGTACTGCTTGAATTATTGGGGAACTGGCTTTAACAATTAGTTAGAGACATGGGACTTGGACGCATGAAAATTGAAAAGATAAGAGGATGACGAGAAAGTGTACAGTCAAACTATGTGGGGCAGCGTACAATAATGGGTCGTTTGGCTTACGGGCTTTTAAGTTGAGATGAGAAAGACTTGATAAGAAACATCACTTGCTCTCTTCCAAACCACATAGCATCAACATCAACATGTGCTCTTGTTCAATTCTAGGCACCCTAATCACCATATAATGCCATACACAACTACACAAGCTTCATTATATTTTTTGGTTTTGGTCATATCAAGGTTTAGCTTCATCATACGGAGTATAGGATAAAATTAACTAACTTCGCTAAAATGTTATTGGGAATTTGTTTATAAACCCTTCTTTTTGTTAAGTTGTAAACAAAATTTACATGTTATATTGTAATCAAAGTATTTAATATATTATAAAAACCTAACACTTATACACAAGTTATGTACTTTTGTTTTTATCAAACCACCATAACTTGGAGACGGATCCTGATGGGCCGCCTAAAATTGTTCTTTAGAATTTTCGGTGGGTTATCATTTAAAGCTCATAAAAGAGGATAATAGGCTAATTAAGTAGGTTATTAGATTTATAACACCCATAATTTTAAGTAGTGATATATATATATATATATATATATATATATATACATTTATATACACGTAGGTATTTAGTAATCTTGGTTGTGGCTTTGGGTTGACGAAAATATTGAAGATTTCAGATATTTGTATGTAAGTTTTATCATGTATGGTCTAAAATTGATTTAAACAAGGATGGTATATATCCTCTTATATTAGCTGTCAGTGACGTTTAACGAAGTACCAATGACCCCTGTCAAGTACTATTACCAATGAAACATAGAGGTTTCTTCTACGTAATTAACGTTTTTTTGGCCGTTGTTTCGAAAAACTTGATCTGTCAGCAATTGTCTACGTACTTATCGCCAATATGGTCATTGACTCATAGTCAATTGGTCATGCAGGAAGGAAAGCAAGAGATAGATGCCCACCAATAATTGACCAAAGTTGCTCCATTTTCTCCTTTATCATTTGAAAGACGTAACGATTGCTAAATTTAAGCATTAATTCTTCAATGCTCTCAATATCATGTCAATGATCCATGACTTCTTTTTGTGTTAGATACCCTTCATACTTTGTTTTTTTTTCCCCAAACAAGACACTGGTTTTGTTCTTTTGTGCCATTAACAAGATAAGACACTCGAGATTATGACAATGAACATTCTAGAGGAGGCCCTTCGCCAACAGCACTTGGTTAAAACCCATGCATACCCTAATCAGTAGTTCAATTCCCTTAATTTTTCATCATAAAAAAAAATCTTAAATTTCTATATGTAAAAAGAACCGAAGGAGTCATGTCACCAGTGAAAACTGATAATGAAGCTTCTGATCATGCTATTTCGGCTTATAGTGACCAGTTTCAATGAACCCAACGCTATGAATGATATCTTGTTGAGAAGAAATTTTCTTAAAGCAATTGAGCCATGCACTCAGTAATTTCTTCCAAGTTCATGGTGAGTTTCATATTTGACATTTAATTATCATATTTATAACACATCTTATATGTATTAATTAAATACACTCTTTGTATTAAAACAACATACTCAAAAATTCTCACTAGTTTTACTACCTAGAGATCTGGCTAAGTTTTAAGTAATTAATTCCACCTCAAAACTAACTAAGAAAATTTCACAAAGACCTAAACAGAACACAGAAGTAATTCCTCACATAGGACATATAGTTAAAGCTGCAGGTAGATATCATAAATAATAAGTGACATTAATTATTCAAGCACACCAAAGAAACCTTTGGCTAAAAAGCCAACTGAGATTTTGACATGTGGTTGGGGTACAGACAAAAACACTAATAAGAATTCCTCTTTGAACTAAGTACAGATGATGTGCTTAGGGATTGTAGATTTTTCTAGATAATTAAGTAGTTAAATATGATGCACAAAATTAATAAACAAAGATAAGCTACAAGATAATCTATCAATGTCTTTTGGTAAACCCAAAAGCCAAATATATGATTACAGAACCCAACAAAAAAATTTTGTCAAAAAAAAATTTGTCCCTTCATTTTTTTTTTTTTCCTAGTTTTTTCGCTTGCTTCCTCTTTTCCTGAAATAATGCACAATGACTTCCCAAGAAGCCGTTTAACAAACACAACACCGATTCATCAAGTACAGTGAGAACAAGAAGACATGCTTCCTATTCAATTCATTCCTCAAGTCACAGTGATATCTCAAAAAGATGTAACATATCCAATTGAATTTCACCAAAGATAACATTATAATTGATCAAGTAGACAAGTAGAGTGAGAATAAGAAAAAAGTAGGCATATATCCTTAAAGAATGGGAATGGCGCCGGACTGTGTCTCTTTCTAAGATTGAGAGTAAATATTGATAAAATAAGTCCAAACATCGCCAGCTAAAGGCATCTATGATATGATATATATGCAGATGAGGCAATTGGGAAACTAGTTGTTGCATCCTGTGTAAGCTTTTCTTTTATTCTATATACGCTCATCCTCTATATGCATGTCATTAATGGGCAGCCGGTGGAAGATATTCTAGAAAGTAAAAATTAAAACACATATAATTAACTCTTTTATTTCTTGAAAATTTTAGAACCACATCACGGGAACGTATCAGTTGGTAGCTGATAATCATATATAGTGATACATAAAGAGGTCAGACATATGCATGAAAAATAAACTAAGTTCGCTACCAGATGACCCAATAATATATTAATCCTCATGTCAAAGACGTTGGTATATAGAATCGTCCAATATAGCTAGAGAAATATAAGGTAGTAGTGAGAGTTGTGGAGTTTACGATGATTGCTCCTCAATGGCCAATTCCTCGTGATTGATAAGGGGATTGAAGACTTGGATCTCATCAGAACACTTGTTTGGCAATATCTTATTAGGAAGAGCTTGCTGATCATACTCATGGGAGTGTACAGGCAGAGGCAGAGGCAGAGGGACAGAGTACTTACGTGCTATGACAACAGAATTGATAACTTCATCGGTTGGATGAAACACAGAGAGCACCTCAAAACCCTGAAGATCGCAAGGCTCAACCACAGGATACAGAAAAGCTCGAGCCCCATGCGCACTCCTCAGCATCAAAAACGCTCCAGGAGCCATATACTTTGCCAAATGATCAATGATCCGATTCTTCTCCTCCTTGTCCATCCCCACAAGAGCCGCCAAATACACAACCTCATACTCCTTCAACGCAGTGCTCACATCCAGAATATCACTGGTGTGGAACACCATCCGCTTGGACAAGTCAGGGTCGGAGCAAAACAAGCGGCGAGCCATGGAATTGGCTAGTGGGTCCATGTCGTAGTTGTGGAACGTGGTGGTGGGAAGGTGGTTGGAGGCTAAGACAATTGAAGTGAAGGGTAGGGGACCCGAGCCCACGAATGCTATGGTGGATGGGACATGGGTGCAGTGCTGGGTGAGGATGGTGAAGTCTAGGAGGCCGAGCTTGAGATAGTTGGAGTAGTAAGGGAAGATATGGAGATGATGGAGAGGGTTGTCGTAGGAGCCTAGGATAGCAGAGTAGTGCCTTTCGAGAAGGCCTTCAGCTTCACCACACAGCCTTATGAGCTTAGATCTAATGTCTTGCACGCCTTTGGTGAGCTTAGTAACATCAATGGGGTTGGGTGGAATGCATGTGAGGACGAGCTGGGTGAAAAGGGTGTCGACATTCTCGCAGGGATTTAGACTCTCTAGGCTTGAAATTTTATTATACAGCTCGCATACTTTTTGAATCAACAATTCCTCCTGGCAAACCATGTCGACACTATGAGCTTTTTCTTCTTTTCTTTTGCTCACAACAGGATACTCTACTTACTGATGAATGATTATGAGCCCTTGTGGGAGAGGGAGGGATCTATATTTATGCCCCCTCCTGGGGCCCACATCGGCCCCTGCGAGGCTGCGACTTCCCATCCGTATTGGCTTATTGCTATGTGGTGAGGGCTTCATTGTCTTCTCCTTTTTCTTCCTCTTTACTATCTAAATATTCACCTTGTCCCTCTGTCAAATATTGAATGGTTCTCGCATTAATTCAAACAAAAAAGAAAGAAAGATTCTGCATACAACACCATTCTGGCGGTCTCATCGATGACAAACATCTTAAACAAACTCATCATCAAGGCAAAATTGTATCTCTTCTAATATTTTCTTAGATTAGGAAGATATATGTAGAAATTATATATTAACTAAATGCAATAAGGCCATATTAATGCTTTTCATGAAGATGCGTGTGTAGGAGACAAATTAGGTAGGGTTTTGGGGAATCCCCAAATTGAATGTCATATATTAATATTCCATATATGGGTAATATGTATGGGACTTAAGCCAATTATATATCCTAATGATGCCAATCAATGTATGCATATATAATCTCATGTTTTATATTCATATATAGTACAAGCATCAGAAGGCAACATATTTAACTTTTAGAACCCAAAGAAATCAATGACAATATTGAAAACGACGAAATGAAAAATACAACATAATGAGCGTTTTCATCATTAAAGCCAAAAGCGCGATGGTAAGTTTGTTTAACTATATATGTGAACTTTGATGATGAATTTTCAAGCCGTCTATTCTTAAATGTTTTTAAAATCAATATAAAATACTTTTTTAATTATTATACACATAAATCTTAACAGTTAAAAATTTAACTTCTAAAAAAAAAAATTAGATTCTTTGTATCAAAATTCACAGTATGCAGTTTATTATTTTATGACATCAACAAATTAATAATGGTTATTAAGTTTAATCTATATCACTATTCATGAAACATGATGACATGTGAAGTATATAGTAAACATTTTCTTTATTTTTTTTCCAATAGCAATTGTTTTAATCTATATATGCATGTTATTTATTTATTTTTAACATAATTATCGACAGTGTGTTAGCTAGCTTTCCGTTCAATACTAACTAAATGAGGTGAAAAACGAAAATAACCATGCACGTAGTTTGGACGTTTTCTTTTTGTAAAATTAGTTGGCATGCTAATAATAAAAATATACAATATTTAAGGTCATTTTTCTAAATGTCACAATACTATAACTTTTTACATGTATGCTTAAGGCATAAAGAGAAAAACTTTTTTGAAAAATATTGGGGGGCCGGGGTGACTTTATATATCTACTACAATTTGTTGCGTCAGCTTATTTTGAAATTTTTAGAGTTGCTCTCATGAATTTCCATAAATGTATCAAACAGATGTTCCAAAACATATTAAAGGAAACCTTCAATTTCAACAAATTGCTTTTTGCTATAAAGTCAACAGTACATACGACTGGTAGTTTTAATTTGGCGATTAAAGGATGACGCCTATATATATATATATATATATATATATAAGGCTTTGCACTAAGCCTATATATGATTTTCATTCATTTCAGCTACAAAACAAGAGCTTTGACAAAAAAAAAAAAATCTAAGTTGCACATATGAGAACAGTACATCTTTAATATTCCTCAAATTCATATTCTTAAAAATGATTTTTTTTTTTTGGCATACTTTACTTTGACACATCTGATTGTCAAGGATGAAAATTGAAAAGACAAAATAGTATTGCTTGGAGCTTTTGCTACTTACTTATAAGTTGATACTTTATATGATATTGATTAGATATTGACGTATTTTTTTATGTCGAAGTCTCAATCATTGCCCTTACTTTAATAAAAGAAATTTTGTATATTTGAAATCTTATAGGGTTTTTCAATTATTTTGTACTATAAATTGTCATAGGGATTTCTCAATATATATATATGTGTGTGTGTGTGTGTGTGTGTGTGGAGAAAAAAAGGGTCATTTTGGTAGTTTGCCTAATAATTGATTATAATATATATTTTTTCTTTCATGCTCTCTCACCCAAGAATTATATATAATCAATTACCATTATCATCTTTTGGTAAACATCAGAATATATATATCGCTGTCCAACATTTTTTGAGAATAAGAAATAAATAAAACGATAAGGAAATTGAATTCTTGAGTATTCTTTAAGCTACTATCAGCATCAATTCAGTTCACACCGTTGCCAAATTCATATGAAACTCCACCTGTTCCTACCCTCCCCCCCCCCCCCCCCCACCCTCTCTTCTTTTAATTTGTTCTTTAACGACAAGAATTTATTGCATGTATGTCCACTTAGATTTTCCTCATCACATTTATATACTATTAATATTTATATAGATGATGCATGAATATTATATATACTTTTTATTTTAACTTATTTGAAGTGTGATTTATAGTGTGTGTGTGTATATATATATTGTGATTTCCTTACTCCTTCCAAATAAAGTGGGTTCACCTTTCAATGAATACTTCACTATTTAAAACAGACATAGTTTCTTGTCAAGATTTTTTTTTTTCGATTCCATTAATCTGCAGCCGAGCATAGTAAACATCTCAAGACTCTAGCTAGCTAGGTATAGTTAATTAAAAAAAAAACATTCTGCTTCTTTTTTTGTTTCTTTATCTTAAAAAAAAAGGATTTTTCTTTGTTCCTACTGACAATGTTTTGCTTTTTATAACTTAATAAATATGCTTTATATGATGTTCACAATAACTCTTACAACTTGGTTGTTTTATATAAAGACAAAGTAGAAAATATTCTCAGAGATAAAATCAAAATCAAACCACAATTCAGTCTCCACCGAATGATGGAATAACAATATCATATAATAGGTTAACTGGAATGAATTATCTGCTGATTAGAAAAGCAAAATATCTACAAGCGATTAAATAATTAAGTCTACTATCCGTACGAATTAATCAAGAAAAACAACTAATTAATTTATAATGAGATTCATTATGAGTATATATCTATTTTTAATTAATTTAATTCGTTCGTTTTTATACGTGATGTATTCCACAAAGAAAATCATCTCCTGGTAAAATTTATTATTCCTCTCTTAAGAGCTTGAATCTTCCTTTCTTTTATTTTTTTTTGGTCAATTTTTTTTTCTCTCCACCGCCACAGAATATGCCTTTACAAAAGCTGGGGATGACATTGTATGGGCATTATGATTTATGAAAGTGTATATGAATCTCATCGTGTTGACATGAACAAGTTGTCCCGTTCAACTTCAACTTTCTCATAGAAAAATATATTTTATCCTAACTTTGATTCCATCCCCTTTTTCCTTCAACTTCAATGGTGCAAATGAGGCCTTATCTTCATTCTCTTTATTTTGTGAAAACAAATCATTAGACCCTATGTACGGTTGTAGATTTTTCTCATTTTGATCTCATTATTATTCCTAACTTAATTATGGCAAATTAAATGTTTGATAAATCCTCCTATTTTTTCTACACGAGCACTAAATTCCTGACCCTCCATGCATGGGGTTGGCCTCTCAATATAATGTAACTTTTTATTTTTCAAAAAAATATTATTAATTTGATAGTCTCTGGGTTAACTTACTTTTGATTTTTGAATAAGAGAATTTAGTTATGCGAAAATAAAATATTTATAAAAAAAAGATATAATCTTATTTTGAAAAATTGATACAATTAAGATCCGTTTTGGTTGAAAATTAAATAATTAAAGATCCACTAAATAGGTTGTTGCGTTGACGTCGACGTGGGATTAGATGTTTGGGGTGTAAAAAGAGATAACATGAAGCGAAAGCTACTTTTATGTAGGGGCAGCAATTCCAAATTTCCAATATAATTCCATTAGTCTTTCAGCCAAATTGGCCACTTTTTATTACTGTGTTGTGCGTAAGAGCACCAAATGCGACTACTCGACGCAGAAAATAAAGGCCAACAGTGCTGACTGCATAGGCAGGCACTTTGGGAAGGGATCGAAAGAAACCCAAAGATTTGTGTGTGTGTGTGTGTGTGTGTATAGGAGGATGTTGCTAATATGAACTCATCCTCTACTTCTTCACTACCTACCTAGCAAGCACCATTAGTACTTGTTTAATATATTATAATATTACAATATTGTAAAGCTGGGCAGGCTATGATGCAAGTTTAAGTAATGAATGGTGTGAGCATGTTGGTTGGCTATGAATGAAGTCAAATTGGATTGACTATTCATGAAAATGGACGTGTGACAACCATACGACGCCCTGTGCCACATGCCTGCTCCTCCCACTCATGCCTTGTGTCTTCTTCTGTACATTAGTCTAACTCATCAACTTTGCCCCCTTTACGGTCATTTTTAAATTCAATGTCTTCTCTCATACATCCATTTCAACAGCCAACGAGGCAATCCAGTCCACAATACCGCATGCTTACGTCTTTGTTTCACACACCACTTTATATGGGAATGGGAATGGGAGTATACAGATTAGGTTACTTGCAACATAATTACAAATGGTGGGACACTTAAATACACACACACACACACACATTAATATGTCAGTGAAAGCTTATTACAACTTTTTAAATATTGAAAATATTGTTTATCTAATGGACTTATTACAATGTCCCTGCACAATCTATTTATTATTTTTTCAATCTATATTGGAGCAATAGCTTATGATAACTTTTTCGGTACATATAAATGATAATTTATCAAAGACTGGACAATAAAATAATATAAACCTATTAAAGTAAATATTTTAAATGACGAGGTTTATCGTAATATTCATTTTAATAATACTTTTTTTTGGTTGGATATGTATTATTGTGATAAGGGGTCTAATATTTCATTTCTTATTAATTTATCATATACAATTCTCTGTGTACACACCAAATTAAACTACCAATAAACAAAAAGGAGAAACGTCCGCCATATTTTTTTAAAAATGCAAATAAAATATAAATTGAGATGTGTAAATTTGTTAACATAATTAGTGTGACTGACAGAATTGAGGTGGAAACATAAATGATATGAACTTGAAAAATTCATCTCAGTTCAGAATCTTGATATGTTTCATGGCTCTGATAAGTAGGAGATTCATAAGCACTGGATTTTTGAGAAGCTTGAGAGTTATGTTTTGTTGCAGCTGTTAGAGATAGAGGCAATTGTAACAAGAGACGGACTCCATTAACCACATCATATATCATGAGTCCAATTCTACCTCCAGCCCAACTGCCCACTTGACTTCCTACAAGATAACCAAATCTCCCTAGACACTGTTCCCCAAAGAAGGCTCCACCATAAGTACCAAACAAAGTACCAGTGCCCCTAAGGAATCCCTCTGTGGTGGTACCACCATAATACATGGCTTCAAAGAAGTCCCATCCCGATGAGATTATGGGACCTAGGACGCGATTGGCTTCACGGGAAGCCATCTTTGCTGCCTTTTTACCATGTTTCTCAGCATATTTTGATGACTCTTTTGGTGACATCCCTAGTGAAGCGGCATCAACAAGGGCAGTTTCAATTGCTCGTTCCCTTGCTTTTACAGCTTGAGCAGTTTTCAAGTTGTTAAAGAAGAGTTTCACAGTTTCCTTCACACAGCATCCTACAGTTCCGGCACCCATATCGAAGCAGTCAAAAATTGTAAACTTTCCACACTGGGATGAGTCCTCCTCCCCAACCAGCTCTCTGCTTTTTGCAGCTGAGAGGACCAAATGTATTTCATCATCACAGACTCATCTTTGCAACCAGGGTGCTTGCAGACTTCGAGGATTCGACATAAATGGGAAAACAAATGCACTAGAACTTTTTGGAAGAACTGGAAATTGTTTTGCTAATGACCGCATAATAAGAAACAAGTATATAAGCAGTAGATGTTAAAGTTAAGCGATCCTTAGAGTTCATCCTAGACACCTGGCAATAGCTTCATATAGATAAATGGATAAAAAAAATATTAAGCAAAGAGGCACTAAAAGACCTTGTCAAATGCACTTGTGCAGCATGAATGAATTTGTTGTTGTTTTTGGCCTAAAACACATCACTGTTCTTTGCTAATAATTACGACTCTTATCTGGAGGGTGATTATATTAAACACAGTTTTGTTCTAGTGTTGGTTTGCATGAAATTGAAATGCTTGACTGCATAATCTTGCTTGTACACGTACTCACCAATTAACAGATCTAAATTGAAACATTTGAAGGAACAGGAAACTTTCGGTGCTGAACTCTGTTAATGCAGAATATAGAAAACAAGAGGTAGTGAAACATATCACACCTAAAACAGAATTGAGGCTGAACCACAAGGTCAGCGAGTGTGCTGCCCAGGAGTATGGATAAAAGAAGCACATGTTTGCTTCTGCAACTGGTAAAGATTGAAAGACAGGCGCATACATGCGTTTTGTTAGTGAAATCTGAGTTACCTAGGATTGATCTTGCCGGGCAGAGATATCACCAACGGAGGTGCTAAAAATAAGAGAAACCAGATTTCACTAAAAAAAATCAAACAATCATAAAACATAACCAAGAAAGAAAGAAAGAGATATTCACAATTCAATTGAGCTTGATGAGTGACAGACCTATTGAGAGCCCCGACACAAGCTTCTTTCTCTTCGTCCTACCCTATTTTTCCTATAATTAATTAACCAAACACGTTTGACAAGCAAGGGTTATAGTAACAAACCAGTTTGATAGCATAACAAAAGAACAAAGGATCCTGCAATTTATGATTTTCGTTGATGCTTATGTAATCTAATTATACAACAACATCGATAGCAAATAATCGATAAAAGGAAATTGAACTTTAAGATGCAATTAATGAGTAGAACACTCTGAAGAAACACAAATTGATTTATAATATATGATTACCTGTCATGCTGAGAACAGTGATGCCAACAAAAAAGAGGAGGATCTGAACCCTCTTCTGAAAATGCATAGCTATGGCCATAAATTGACGTAAACCTAAGCCCTAACCCTCTGGATTCTTCCAAAATCAAATGATTTTCATCTGGGCTTCATTGCGTCCATAATCCTTCGCTTGTTTTTTTTTTTTCAATATATAAATTTCTAATTTTTTCTTTTCTTTTTACCATTTCTTCTACCGCAAGTCATTCCAATCTTAGATGTCACTAGATCTCATATTGATCTTAAAATCGGAATGTCGTATTTACCCTTTTGGAAATATTTGCCCGCAAGGCCACACCACGATTCATTAGTTCGATTGAAGTTTTCCGAGACAAACATATTTATAAAATAGAACAAAATTGTTAGTAAAAGAAATAAAAAATTTCATTTCTCGCAAGTTTTGAAGACTGGGGGCAGAATCGTATTTTGGTTGCAACAAAAAGGTTAATTTCGTCAAACAGACCACATGAGGGTTTATGATGGGCTTTAGCACATCTCTTGAAGGTAATGTCTGGAACTCCAACATAAATTTCAGCAGACATCAATGGCGGTTTTCCGCCAGCTTAAATACCCATTTTAGGGCTTGAGCCAAGTTTCAATTTCAGGAATATCATTTCACTGCACATTTTTTCATCCACTGCCGCAACAATGTTGAAGCTCTTTTCGTCATCAGGCATCCAAAGCCGTATCCATCGGCTGACTCCGAGTTCGGTACCGGCTCTCCGGCCCACAATTGAGTCTACCCCGCCTTTGCTTAAAGTATTGAATTCTCTCAGGCGGTTAAGCTTGAGGAATCCTAAGTTGGGAGGCAGGGTATTTTTCTGTTCGGATTCGAGTGATGGGTCCGATCAGGTAGTCGAGGCACACGTGAAGGCAGCGGAGTCCAGCGCCGACGAGGCCGACTCTAAGGCTGCTTCTGCTATCGTGCCCACTAGTCCTAGACCGGAAGATTATCTCACGGTCAGTTTTGGGGTTTTCGTTATGCTTGCAGTTAATTTAGTAGCTGAAATGTTTTACGAAATTCTCAAACAATATGAATAGTGAAATGTAATTGTTATTTGGAAATTAGGATTTATAATTTGAGGCAATTGGGGTAGCTCATAATTTATCCCTTCATTTAAATGTGCGTCAATCCTTGATTATTGATATATTAAATTGAACTTCGAATTTAGAGAATTTTATTCCTTTTCCCTTTATCCCTTCCTGTTCCTCATCATTCAATCTTTTTGCCTTCTGAAATTTACGTTTATAATACGTATTCAACCTAAATGGTATTTGGTCATTTAAAAATGTGACATGGAAAAATTGCAATTTATCACAATCCTAAAAATTAGTTATTATGCAAATGCCAAACAAGTAGCAAAGGTTGCTTACGTCCATTTTTTCTCCCTCAGGCAGCCACTGAGATATTATTATCGTCAGCGAAATGTAGCCAAAACTGTGCTTTCATCATTGTTTAAACCCAACAGTTGCTCTAACCTTCTGGGAATCGGAGCATTTGTTTAAAATGTCTGCAATGTTATAATTCTCTAGTAACAGAAAGTGGTTTCTTTTGGTATTGCACCTTTAAGTAATTCATCCTCTTCAAAAGTAAACAAAACAAAAACACAAGATCAAAGTGAATGTAGTGGCTGAAGTGATTAGTGAAGGGAGGATTAGATCTTTTTTTACTTCCTTTCCCTATCTTTATTTTTCATATTTGGAATTGGCTAAAATAATAATAATAATGAATAATTTACTTGGAGCATATGAACGGTTACCCTTTTCTTCATTGGTTTCTTATATCATGTTATTCTGAATATATATTTTTTCTCCTTTCTTTCCTTTGCAACAGGTTTTGGCGTTACCATTACCACATCGACCACTTTTCCCAGGATTTTACATGCCAATATATGTTAAGGTGTGGTGGGTTGTCAAGAATAATGAACTAAACTCTTTCCTTTTATGTCACATGAAGCTGGCTGAATCACATCAAAACTTCAACATCTAATCAGTGCATGAATGGTTTTAAGTTTTAACTGATTGGATGAAGTGTAGCTTGAAACTGTAATGATCTAATGATAACGTTACTATACATCCAGGATCCCAAAGTATTGGCAGCTTTACAGGAAAGTCGGAAACGGCAAGCCCCTTATGCTGGTGCTTTCCTCCTTAAGGACGAGCCAGAGGCTGATCCTAGTTTGGCATCTGGCTCTGAAACAGAAAAAAATGTATATGATTTAAAAGGAAAAGAGTTGTTTAATCGTCTTCATGAAATTGGTACTCTTGCTCAGGTATGGAAGTTTCTTTGCAACTTCTTAGTTGCTGCTTTATGATTTATTGCTTTAGAAAGTGCCTCACACTCTGTCACTATTCCCTTATCCAATACCAGATTTCAAGTATTGCGGGGGACCAGGTAATCCTCATTGGTCACAGGCGTCTACGTATAACAGAGATGGTGAGTGAAGAACTTGTGAAGATCTACTGAAAGCTTTTTGTTTTATTATATTATTTCTTTGTCATCCTCTTCACATATGTGCTTTAGTTTCATTCTCAAGGATTTCAATATTCTGATTATTGCTTCTCTGTGTGTTTGTGGCTTACGTGGGTGGTGAAACTATGTTAATCTCTCAAAATTCATGTCTTTTCTACAGGTTAGTGAGGACCCACTTACTGTAAAAGTTGATCATATCAAGGTAATCTATCTATATATGCTGGTGAAAATTTCTTCTGCTTCTATTATTAAAAGAACCACATTTTTTTATATAATTAAATAATTAATATCTTTATTTGGGTTGTTCTTGGTACTGCAGGATAAACCATATGACAAAGATGATGATATTATAAAGGCTACATCATTTGAGGTTATATCAACCTTAAGGGATGTTCTTAAAACAAGTTCCCTTTGGAGAGATCATTTTCAGACTTACACTAAGGTTTGGACCTCTATGAGTTTGTTTTGGGGGCTGTGTGCCTGAAATTAATGAATTTTGATTGATTCATCACATAGAACTAAGACTCCTAAGGGATGCTCTTAAAACAAGTTCTCATAAATAATTGGAGTTGGCTTCTGCTTTTGGAATTATATTTACACATTTATCATTTTAAGTATAAGCCCCTGACATGGTTTTTTATCACCTTGAACATATAAGACAGTTAATGGTGTAGTTAAAAGTACTTTATATGATAGCCATGGTATGTTTGACATATTTGATCATGGTTGAGTAGAAGCTGCAAGATTTAATACTTTTATTTTATCCTATTGTATTCTGTTGACTCTCTTAAAACTCTGCAGCATATAGGTGATTTTACTTTACCAAGGCTTGCAGATTTTGGAGCTGCAATATCTGGGGCAAATAAATTGCAATGCCAACAAGTTCTTGAAGAGCTAGATGTGAGTAAATTTGGTTACTGAAATTAAGAAACTATCACTTATTGCATTCCAGACTCTATATTTCATTTGATGTTAGCCAACCTGTGATCATTTTTAATTTCTTGGGGTAGATTTTCCAGGACATGTGATGTTCACTTAGTATTTAACATTTAAACAAATGCAAATTAGGAACATATTCTGAAAATTTTACATGTGGAGTTGCATTTTCTGTTTTCTTGGATAGGTGTATAAACGATTAAAACTTACCTTGGAGTTAGTAAAGAAAGAGATGGAAATCACCAAGATTCAGGTAATAATTCCTTTTGCTTCGTTGTTTGTATTGTGCTTAATTTTTCATCATCTTTTGAAGTCTGTGTGGATTTTTATTAGGAAACAATTGCAAAAGCAATTGAAGAAAAGATAAGTGGTGAGCAGCGCCGTTATTTGTTAAATGAGCAGCTTAAGGCTATAAAGAAGGTACAAAGTCCTCTCTCTCTGTCCCTATGTTTATGTGTGTTTTTGTAGGAATGAATAAAAATATTCCTGTTTTAAATATTTAAGTTCAGAGCTTGCTGTGAATACTGCTCTCAGAACTGAGCCACATGACTATGTTACAATTGTGTGTTTCTATCTGAACTAATTTAAGGCTTTTTCATTAGGCTTTATTAGCTATATCAAAGATGTAAGGAGACTCACGTAAGCCTTTTTCATTAGTATCTATTGTAATATGAGCTTTAAAGGTTTATGGATCAATGAAAGCCTCTGATCTTGCTGATGGATACAATAGTAGTGCAATTTATGGGTTATATTAGATGTTTATTGAAAAGTCTCTTCTGCTTAGATGCTTGTAAATTAATTTTCTATAATTTAATATATTGCAGGAACTTGGACTGGAGACAGATGACAAAACAGCTCTTACTGGTTGGTTTTGATATACTATCTGTTTGTTGTACAAAATGGTGGATTTGTTTTTCTTTTTATAACCAGTTTTTGCCCAGAGGATCAACTTAATGTGCTTGTGACATATAACTGGGTGATTGAAGTCTATCTTACTGTCAGATTGCTAAAAAGTTTTGACCTAAGTGGTTACTTATCTATCTGTATCTCCCCCTGTTTTATGATTTCTGGACCTTTTCTTTTTGGACAGAGCTGGAGTAGTATTTTTTAAATGTTTTGACTGTATAGTGATTGTGTCAATGTACTGACTTTATATTGTGCACTTCCGTCTTTGCATTCTTGATGGATCTTTTTATCACCATATCTAATTTGAGTTGCAAACTTGTGATACAGTTTCCAGTTTTTATATGTCGGATGGGGGGTACTTTCTAGTTAGTTTTGTTCCCACGGTTGCATTACTTTTTACTTTATTTATTACAGGAAAATTCAGGGAAAGGATTGAACCAAAGCGAGAAAAATGTCCTCCTCATGTTTTACAAGTTATAGATGAAGAACTCACAAAACTACAGCTGTTAGAGGCTAGCTCAAGTGAATTCAGTGTTACTCGTAATTACTTGGACTGGTTGACTGCACTGCCTTGGGGTGAATACAGGTTTGTGTACATTGAACTTGATTCTCATTACTGTTGCTGGGGTGTATCTAAACCTTTTAAGATTTAAATGAATGCTTCTGTTTGTTCCTCCACTATTGTCATTCATGTGGAACAGATGTGTTTAATAGCCCTTTGATTAAGGTTATAAAACAGGCTTTAAGGATTGACCCTTAAGAAGTGACAACCTAGGTTTCATAAACATACTTTTTAGGGGCTTCTGGACGAACCTCATTGTGAATACAACTTACTAGGAAGCTGCAATTTGAAATTGCTATTCCATGATTGTGACTCATGATTAGTATTTAATATGTTCTTTTAAACCTGAGTTTACCGATGAATAATTTTATTTTGAAGGCATGAGTTTTTCAAACTTTTGTAGCAGAAACCTTAGTTGGGTGAATTCCTTTTTTTTTTTTGTTTTTTGTTTGGAGTGGGGTTTCAATAGAAAAGAAACATCATGATCATGAGATGTAACAAAATGGCATTGCTATTTACTGCAAATCATACTTACTATTTATCAGTTGATATTTTAAGTCTTGAGGGAAATGACATAGCCAAAGAAATGTTTTTGAATCCATAGTCATCGAGGCCCAGCCCCACCCCCTTTCTTTTTCAGTCTAAGTCTCCTGCCTAGCCAATTGGTCTTTCCTCTTGTTGCTCAACCCTGACCAAAGAAATTTTTTTTCATCATTTTAATTCTCTTGGCAACCTCTACTGTAATCTGGAAAGGAGTTAAATGATAAAGAGGAATGCTGGATAAATGGGTTGAAAGTGGGTCAGAGATGGGTGAATTTATATAGTTTTTAGGAATTGAAGTAGGACAAGTGGACTTCAGTGCAGTCTAATTTGGACATGTGGGTATGGAAGCCCCCCCCCCCCCCCCCCCTCTTCTTTCTTTCTGTTGGGTTAAAAAGTTTGTAAGATTCAATTAAAACTTAAATGCTTTTAAACCTGAGTTTACCAATGAATGATTGTAAATGGCAAATGCCCAAAAATGCTTTTGGTTTCAAAAGCTAAAGTTAAATTTTTCAGCTTTTAGGAAAAGCTAAAATTAACTCAGTCACTCACAATCTCTCTCTTTTGCTTCAGTAGAACTTTTTTTAGCTTCTATAGAAAGAACTTTTCTTATATAAAAAATGGGCTTCTTTTTTCTATAAATGGCTTAACCTATTGTTAATTGCTCATATGCATACCTTTCTTGACTCATAAACACTGTTATATTGACCATCTTATCATCATGGTGTCTTGACCATTTGAGCCAAGTTGGTAAATTAGTGACTTTGAAATCTGATACTGTGGATAAGTTTCTGCTTTATTGTGCATGTGATAATGGGCTTCAGAACTGATGTGATGACCTTTTTATGTCAATCATACAGCTTTTTGTTATTAAGAGTCATTAAAGGTATCTCTCATCTGAAATCTGTTACAATTTGGATTTTGCCCTTTAATTTTTTTAATTTTAGCTTTTTATGAGGGAAGAGGTAAATGTTGCCTTGTTTAAATTTTTATTCTGTCACTTTATTTACATGTTTTGTCAATTTGAACTGAATACAAACATCTTCCATTAAAAAGCTTTATAGCATTGTATAAATTGGTTGATGTGAACCTTTTCAGCTGCTTTTACTATTTGCATTAGAAAAAAGTTCTTTTCATTTTGGGTGGCTTTTCTTTGATTTAGGCCTTAGGAGGTTTCTGATTCTCCTGCTCTGAATAGCTTTTCTATATCAATAAAGTATTTTCTTATTAAAAAAAAAAGAGAGATCTTTCATAGTGGTAAATATTTTTTGTGTAAATATATTTTTCTAATTTGTCAAATTTAAGAATTTATTGCAAAATATAATGGAACTCTCCTCAGTCCTGGTATTTTATTTTGCTTATTGTGACTCATGCGAAACTCTTCTGAATGGTCTAATGCATATCGTATGTTTTCATTTGTTTGTTGATGTGTATATTATATATCCCACCCATATTGAGTTATTTTATATTTAAAATTTTGGAAGGTTATGCCTTTATATGTTTACTACATATCTTATGGATTTCAATTTGTTAATTGGCAAATCAAGTGATGAGAACTTTGATGTTATTCGGGCACAAAAGATTCTTGATGAAGACCATTACGGATTATCTGATGTGAAAGAAAGGATATTGGAATTCATAGCTGTTGGGAAACTAAGAGGGACTTCCCAAGGTAAATCATTCTTTGTTTTTTTTTAAATAGATATGGGTGTTTTAGTGTTTTCTAGACTTGATCAAGGGACAAGCTTTGAGATTTCGATATTAATGTAAGTAAAATATGAAAAAAGATCCTTGAATAATTAGCTCAGGCAAGGTCTAAGAGCCCAAATTCAATTTGGGTCCTAATTTTTAGGTCGAAATTAGGTTCTTTCCAACTAGGAATGCTGCTCAGCCTATCATAAAGTCTAGGTCTATCAAATGCTATATTGGTATAGGTCTATCAAATTGTTGGTCTACTTGTTATGGAGTATGACATTAAACTTTTGACTGATAAAATAATTACGTTGTACTAATGAAGAGAGAGTAACTTAATTAACTTGGTCAGAGGTTGCAATGGTCTAGCTCCATTGGGTGCTTATTGAGCTGTTTCTTGTCACAAACATTTTAAGATGTTGGCTGTAGTTTCCATTGTGCTTATTAATTTAAAGGCCTATGGTGCTGACATGCTCCTTATGTTTCTCATTTTATGCAGGGAAAATCATCTGTCTTTCTGGTCCACCAGGAGTGGGTAAAACAAGTATTGGCCGTTCGATTGCACGTGCCTTGAATCGTAAGTTCTTTCGATTCTCTGTGGGAGGATTAGCTGATGTGGCTGAGATCAAGGTAGCTAATGTCTCTTTATACTTCCTTGATAAGATGAAATTTAAATACAAGTCTTACATCTGGTAGTATCTAGTGTTATTTGTCATTAATTTTTTTATCTTACAGGGTCATCGTCGAACCTATATTGGTGCTATGCCAGGGAAGATGGTGCAGTGCCTTAAGAATGTGGGGACGGCCAACCCTCTTGTTTTGATTGATGAGATTGACAAAGTAATATGTTGCCATCTGGGTCAATTTGTTTGCAGCTGATAAATTTCATTTTGTATATTAGTTGTTCTATCATCCATTAAGTTTTGGTAGGCTTTGGCCTTTCAAAATCTTATGCCTGAATTTCAGTTTCATTATTAATTAAGCCTCTAAAAAACAAGATGGTTTTGATATTTTATAATTGTCATATTTGATTGGCAGTTGGGCCGGGGACATGCTGGTGATCCAGCAAGTGCACTGTTAGAGCTTCTGGATCCGGAGCAGAATGCCAATTTTCTGGATCACTATCTTGATGTTCCAATTGATCTATCAAAGGTTAGTGCTTGATACTTTGGGGCCTGAATACTGAGGTTATAGAAGAGTCAGTGTTTTTCTTATCTTCATTGACTTTTAAGGGGCCTCAGGTACTGACTGTAATGGAAAATTGGGCATATTGTGAATGTTCTTACCATCATGACTCATGCATTGGCAATCTCACTGCAGGTTCTCTTTGTTTGTACAGCAAATGTTGTGGAAATGATACCCAATCCTTTGTTGGATAGAATGGAGGTGGTTGCTATTGCTGGGTATATTACTGATGAGAAAATGCATATTGCAAGAGATTATCTGGAGAAGACTACACGTGAAGCATGTGGAATAAAGCCCGAACAAGTATATTTCTCCTCCACCCATTGTTTTGTGTGGTCCCTTTCCCTGCAAAAGAAGAGATATTTGAAGTTTTAAGAAAGTCATAGCAAGCATGATGATGCCACTGCAGCTTTTTAGTTTCCTGTCTTTGTCTTTCTCATTGACCAAGCATTAACGACAAAAAATAAATTTGCTTCAGGTGGAAGTGACTGATGCTGCTCTTCTAGCCTTGATAGAAAATTACTGCCGAGAAGCAGGGGTCAGGAATCTCCAAAAGCATATAGAGAAAATATACCGAAAGGTCTAATAAGTATTCATTTTATGTCAATATCGTCAAACTTGTAGATAGTACAAAATGAGCTATCTCATGTATGGTTGCATAGACAGACACAGTAACTTCTAAATTTCAAAATTTTCTTTTCCTTATTTTTCAGATTTTTGTTTTTTGGTTGGGGGAAGGGGTGCTCTTTGATTCATGACTATATCTGAACATTGGATGTTCTGTAATGGCATGGCAGATAGCTCTAAAACTTGTGAGGCAGGGAGCAACAGTTGAACCTGCTGTTGCTAGTGTTCAGGATATTGAACCTAAAGAAGGAAAACTCGATTTTGATGAGTCAAGTCAAAATACAATTGGAAAAAAGAATCCTGAGTTTGTAGAGAATTGTAGTCCTCAGCAAATGAGTGAGGCTTCTGTAGAAGTTGACAAGGAGCAAGCAGGACTACTAGCTGATCACTCTGAATGCCCTGACAACCAATCTACAGACACAGAGGTACTGTAAAAGCTATGAATTTATGCACTGGATTCCTTTTGTTGATGTATCTGTCTATTATGAAGTTTGTTCAGCAAAAAACAGAGACCCACCAGGTATTGGTGAAAAGTGAAATCATACAATGATCTTTTTCTTGTTATTATGTCTATGTTATATTACTGGTAGCACCACATAAATGCAGTTTTATGTGCTTAAATGCAGTTTTATGTGCTTACAGTTCTTTATCCAGCGCCCAACATTTTGGTCTGTTATGTTGGTTATCCTTGCAAAAGATTTTGATCTAAAAATTGTGCAAATTTCCTCCAGAATCCAACAGTCATTGATTCATGCATTTGAATTTCATGGATCTTATCTTTTATCAGGACAAAAATAGAAGTGAGGAAGATAAGGAAAGGGAATCAACAATGACAATTCAGAAAGTCTTGGTTGATAAATCCAATTTAACCGATTTTGTTGGCAAACCTGTCTTCCATGCTGAGCGTATCTATGACCAGACACCTATTGGGGTTGTCATGGGTCTAGCCTGGACTGCAATGGGTGGTTCCACACTGTACATAGAGACCACTCTCGTTGAGGAAGGGGAAGGAAAAGGAGCACTTCATCTTACTGGTCAATTAGGAGATGTCATGAAAGAAAGTGCTCAGATTGCTCATACAGTTGCCAGAGCAATATTAGCAGAGAAACAACCAGAAAACTCTTTCTTTGCAAATGCGAAGCTTCACCTCCATGTTCCTGCTGGGGCCACCCCAAAGGATGGACCTAGCGCTGGTTGCACTATGATTACTTCACTGTTGTCCCTTGCCATGAAGAAGCCTGTGAGGAAAGATCTAGCAATGACTGGGGAGGTGACACTTACTGGAAAGATTCTTCCAATTGGTGGGGTATGTGGAGGAAAACCATCTATTGCTGTATTCTTGTCCTTCTCTTTAGTTTCAGGAACTTTTTGGACATGTTTTAGCTATCACTAGTTATAAGTTCTTTTTAAGGCTCTTGTCTCTAATTTTGGCCGCCATGTAGAAAGCATTTGAGATCTATTGGCCAACACTAAATACGAAATTTTGTATATGTGAAGTAGAGTCCACTTGCCCTTCCATATTTTGAGATAGTAAATTGTTCTTTCATGTTTTCTGAATCTGAAACTTATAAAAAACACGCATTCTGTGAAATTTCCAGGTTAAGGAGAAAACCATAGCAGCAAGGAGGAGTGAGGTTAAAACCATTATATTCCCTTCAGCTAACCGGAGGGATTTTGATGAGCTGGCATCTAATGTGAAAGAAGGCCTAGATGTTCATTTTGTTGATGACTACATGCAGATATTTGATTTGGCTTTCGGTGAGGAGCAGAGTTAGGATATGAAGTCACTCATACCTGTAGGTTCTTGAGATGAAATTCAATTCTTTACTAAGCTGGTGAAGTCAGCCTGATTTTTGTACTACATCAATTTCCAATTTTTGTAATCTTCTGTGGACAATGCAGATCATAATTTCTTAACTGATGTATTCTACAGTAACAAGAACTGTATTTATTTGAGGGAATATGAAAATAGTTGCTTTCTTATGTTTTGGGAGGAGGGTGTTTATTTTCAAAGGAATATATTAGTGCAATATTACCTTGAGTTTACCTCTATGCTGATTAATTTATGAACACAACTTTTGACCCTTGATATTTTTCTCTATTCTCTTGTTATTAATTATGGAATAATTGTTGGAGTAAATTACAAGGTATGGTTTGAGTTTTGATATAGTTACTTCACATTACCGCTTGTTTTTAAAATCAGACTCAGGTTTTATCATGTAATGTAAGAAGTGTGTAGAAAGAAGAGACGCAGAGAGAGAGAGGGGGGGAGGGGTTAGTAAAATTAGATTAATAATTGAAGTATAAAAAATTGATACATACTTGTGTTCGGTATATCTAAAGATTGAACGAAGCGTGATTTATCAGAAAATAAATAGTTTATCGTTGTAGTGGAATAAATTGCCGCTGAGTCACGACAGTTGCTTGAAAAGGTAAAACAAGGTAAATCTTAAACTAGCAATACGTTTCCTACGACTATGATCTTCTAAATTTTCATGAAATAGTATAGTGTGGAAAGAGAAAGAAAAAAAAAAGAGATAAATTAAGAATTTATTATGAATGTATTAAGATTTATTTATATTTTTTCTCTCTTTATATTTTATCACTTTACTAAAATTTATACTGTAAAAGATTTATACTTATTTTTTACAAATTTATTTTTGGTACTAGGATTATCATATTTATTAATATTTTGATATATAATTTAACTTATTTTTTTTAGTAAAAATTGTATAATTTACCAAAATATAAATAAAGATAATACTATTATTTTTAATATTACTCGAGTATAGGAAATATTTTCCTTTACTGTCTTAAAAAAAAAAAAAGAAGCAGCCCCTATGGTTATAATCCGGATGTCATCAGTGTGAGAGTTGAGTTGGTTGGTGCGTTGAGTGGTGTATTGTAGTGGGAGAATGCGTGTGACTCATGGGGCGACGGCTGATGACGAGAATGAAATATCAAATATGAAAGCACTTTGTGTTGTGAATTGTGACTTTTCAAAAGCAAAACAAGTCTTCATTCATCTAAATTCGTCTTTCTTTCCCGAGTGGCAACTAACTTACTAGATAAGATTCCCAAAACACGAATTGGATCATCTTATTTTTATTTATTTATTGAAATCATTTGCAGTGTTTTATTTGGGGCCAACAATGATTGGGGACAATGATGTTATGCTTGAAAAAAAGATCCACACAAACCGACTTCACTCACATTTGAAGTCTACAGCCCACAAAGCCACTAACTAAATTCCGATTGGACACTCACTTCAATTTCTAACAGGATTTGATTTCAATTTTTCAATTCATGAACCTTCCTTCAATTCATTCTTATTTCTTAGAGAGCAAAAGCCACGCACCCAAATAGAATACATTAAATCAGAATCCACGTGCGAGATATTGTAAGCCAAAAAGCCATCCTCATGTTAGGTGTGATCCTGTATATTTATATATATTGTGTAATATGGAAAAGAAAAGAAATTGTTCTTAATTAAAAGCAAGCCTAAATCCCGTTTTAGTATATATGGTTCGTATGTAAATCAAACACTTGAAGATTTACATCCTTCTTGGATCCCACCATGATGATGATTTCATTCTCTATATATAATTTTTAACCAAAACCCATGCGGGATCTAATGCTACTCTCACAAATTGTCGTTGTCATATGATCATAATGATATCTAAAAACATTTTATTATTTATGATCTCATTAATTCATCCAAGGGAGAAGAGAGGTAGGGACCATATAATTAGTAGATCATTCTGCTTTACCAAGTCGTTGACATCAAAGATTGTGGTTACTGTTTTCAAAAAGATCAAGATTCGGGCGTGTGCTTATATATATTATCTCAAAAGTAAATAGTCTCCTAATAATGATTTCAATTTCCTATCCATAAAATGTAAAGGAAGATATGAGAGCATCAACATCGTCTTTTTTATGCTTTTTTTCTTGCAATCAGGAATATAAATATATATATAAATATATATATATATGTATGTATGTATGTATACATTCATGCATCAATTAATTAGTCTCAGGACTTCTATTATGCAAAATCTGATATAGGTAGTTATTTTAAAAATATAGAATATTTAAATATTAACATTGAAAGCTGTATTAGTTTTTTTTTTGTCTAGAAAATTAATATTAATTTATGTTTAAGAGTTAAATTTAAGAGAAGTGACTAGTTTTTTATAACATAATAAATTAAGATTTTAATTGTTATTAAGAAAAAGTATTTATATTTAATTTTTGAAAATATCTCGAATAAAATTTTTTTAAAATATATCTAAAAAAAATCACATTTTTTATTTTTTAACATTATCATATAGATGGATACAAAATTAAAAATTGAAAAGAGTAGAAAGAAAGAAGACATATAAATAAAGGAGAATTAACATACATTTAATAAAATATCTATATTGTTGGCGAGAAAGAAGTTATAGATTAAGTAATCTTGCTCACAATTTAAAGTTCAAATTCAGTTATCACTTATCTTCAAAAATCTATTTAATTTTCTATTTACATAACTACTTATATATTAAACATTAGAACTCATTATTCTAGGTCAATAATTATCTTCCATTATATTTTAGTTTATTTTTATTTTATTATAATTACATAATTAATATCACATGATTAAAATAATTAGATACTTTAATTAAAATACGGTATTGCAAATTCAACAAGTCACTTGTAATTTTGTTTATATCTCAATTTTTTTTTAGAATATGATATTAGTCGATGATGCCTACAAAAATTGTATCAATAAATTTTAGAATTTTGATTATCTACTAATTAGTTATTGAATAAAAAATTAGCTTTTTAATTATTATAAGTTTAATTACTTATTTTTCAATAAAATCAATAATATAGTAATGTTTATTTATAAACTAATTGTTACATATAATATCAAAATTGGAAATATGCACAAAAAATACCTTCAAGTGTATGTAAGGCAACTAATCCTTATCTGCTTGAATGCTTCTCATATTTACAGAAGAAAAAGATTTTTTACTTTGTACTATACCTGAAAATACTTTTAAAAAAATCATCTAAAAGAAAATACTAACAAAACAGAAGGGGCTCTGAATAATTGAAGGAGATTTAGATTACCTCTAACAATAATATCCATGAATTATCTTGACACAGCCGAGGGAGGGGCATGGGACCTTAGACCTGAAAAATTACAATATTTAAAATGAATATTAAGATATTAAATTTATAAAATTTAACCAATCCACACTAAAATAAAGTTATGTTTAATTATCTTCTATGAAAAATATTAACTAAAATATAAAGAAAAAAAGTAGATAATAACAAATCGGATGGTGATAAATGAATAAAATATAAAATTAAGATTAAGTTGCAGCGTAACAACTTGTGCCCTGTCTACCGCCCCCTATTTCTTCACTGTTATAAGAGTAAATTAGGCTAGTAAAAATATAATTTATCTTAATTTAATCTTTAAATTATAAAAATATTTAATTTAATTATTAAAAAATATATTATATTTTAATTTAATCTTTAAAATTTTAAATTAAGACATAAAAATATAAAAAGTTTATATATATAAATTAAATTGAGATATAATATAATTTTTAATAATTAAATTAAATATTTTTATAATTTATAAACTAAATTGATACAATTTATATTTTTTTATGTACTAGAACAATAATTTATTTTTGTCATTATCTTATTTATGAATAGCTGTTTGGGAAAACTATACAATATATAACCATTTCCTACGAGAAACTCAAATTGAGTCGTGTAGCTCATTTAATTTAATTTGAATTGAATTCCCATATGGCTAATCCTCCCATTCATTCTCATCAATCTCAACGTCCTTTCTTTTTGTACTTCCCTATCTTCAATAATCGAACTTCTCCCCATTATGAAGATCCAAGTACTGCCGACTTCAGGGTCTCTTTACTTATTTATTACATATGAATTTATCGTGTTTTTGTCTTCTTCCTTCTCTAAACTTGTTTTCTTTCAGGACAAACTGGAACAGACGGCCCTCAGTCCTCTTCCCATTGGATTGAACCTCAACTTGGAATCCCCTCATCTTGTGGATTCAATAGAAAAGCGATTAAGTCGTGATACTGTGCTTCACACCAATCGACGAAAATTAGAAAAGAGTTACAAGACTCGAGAACTTATCGACAGAGCCGAAAAATCCAAAGCTGATCATCTTCCCTGTTCTTTTCTCAGTATTGGATCTTTTGAGGTACGTACGTAATTCCACTATATAACACTTTTGCTTAATTATGTTTTAAGTTCATATGTTTTATTTGCAGGTTGCTTCTAAGTATGCAGCAGATTTGATTGCCAAGTGTTACTACGGGCAGCGAAGATTTGTGTGGGAGATTTTAAGCAAGGGTTTGAAGAGCAGGATTGAAATCTTATGGCGAGACATTTCGGCCATGCGACTCAGTATTCAAGAAAATGGGTCAGGAATCCTTGTGCTTGAGGTATATTTATCTATGTATTCATTTTTCTTTTCTATGTTACAAAACTACATTCAAGTTTTCCAATACAAACTCTGTTTGAGGATTTTGGGTTTTTTGCAGTTAAAGGAGCCACCTACATTCGGTCAAGAGATAAATCCAAAGCCGCGACAGCACACTCGTTGGACAACCATACTGGACTTCACTGGAAAACAAGCTTCCAGTTATAGGTACATGCATTTGTGTTTCTATTTTTTCTACTTTCTTTTTTCTATTTGGTTCTACTATTATCCTAAATCTCAGCCTCTCCTATGCAATCATTGGTTTTAGCAATTGTTCAATTTCCGAATTACTACTTGCAGTGAATAACTGCTTATAATTTCTTTTTTGTTTTTTTTTTGGTTCAGGATTCACTACCTTGAATTTCCGCCTGGCATTCTTGAGAACCACTATGAGAAGTTGATGAGAGATAGCGAATTGTCTCAGTTGAGCCATATGGCCTTCCCAAGTTTGGCTTCTCCTTATTTTGGTCCAAAGATCCCTCTTGCTAATAAAGAGGATAAACCTTCCTCTTCCTCACAACCCATGCCACCAACTCAGCAACTATCTATCATCCCTTGTGGCAATATACTACCCTCTGCCATTGTTAAACAATCACTTTCTCCAACTTCTGGTAATTATTTTTCTGGGTTCAAACTTGAGGATTGAGATATATAAGTTAAAACCATTAAATGAACTTTTGTTTAATTGTTTTTTGTTGGTTTAGTGATGGATGGCTTTCAAGATCCCACGCCGACCTTGCCTAACCAAGAAATTGATGCTTTTTCAAATTTACCAGCACCAGTTCATACGTCAAATTATTACAATAATGCAGAGCTACATAGCCCTGTGTCGAATTATAACAATTTCAACAATTATAATCAGTTTTTTTCAGCGAATTCGAACTCAAACTCAAACATTGGATTCGAAGAATGGAATATGGAGAATTCTCGGGTTATAGAGGCCAACGATAATAGCACAAGCATACAAAATGATTGGGCTACACTACAGAATGCTCCAGAACTACAGGCAGTGTGTGCTGCGAGTAATACCAGTAAGAGTGAGGAGCCATTAGATAAGGGAAAGTCACTGTACCCACAACAACCGTGTCCTCTTCAAGTTTTGAATGAAAATTTGGAGACCCGTGAAATTACTCACACATTCTATCCATTATGGCAAAGTAGTCAACAAGAGGGTATGATCACCATGGGTGAAAGTTCTGGAGTTGGGCTCTTTTAGTTCTTCAGTAGATGTTACATTTTATGTGAGGGACACAATTTAGTCCCTCTTATTAGATTTACATAGCTTCAGTTTATGAAATTAGTAAATGCTTTTAGCAAAGTATTATTTTTGATGTCTGAATTTATAATTTTAGTTAGAACTAATTTTATATTTTTGTTATTAAGTTTTATAGTATGAAATTTTTTAAAAAAAAGATTTAATAATCAAGTGATAAGTTACAAAAATAATTTATATTTTATTTTTTAATGTTTTAAAAATTAGACTGGTCATTAAGCCAGTAAAAATATTGATTTACGGTTTAATAGTTCAACTCTAATTAAATTTTGGTTAAATCGATATTAACATTATATATTAATTTTAAATTATTATTAAATATACTTAATAATAAGTATTTTATATAATTTTATTACATAAAAATAAAATAAATATAAAATATATCATATTTTTTAGACAAATCAATAAACTATTTATCAATTTTTTTAAAAAAAATTTAAAAAAATGTTATAATATACAAATCATTAATCATCCTTTTTATTTTTTCTTATTTTTTTTTCTCATTTTTTATTTTTTTTTCAATTCTACTTTTTCTTTGTTTTTTCTTGTTAAAAAAGATTGAAAAACACATGAAAAACACTACTTTTTTTCAAACCAATTGAACTAGTAAACTGAGCGATTTTTATCGATTCATACGATTTTTGACCGATTTTTTTGATTGTTAATCTATTTTGTGGGTTAGAGAGGACTGTGACTACACTAAGGATAATCTCAGAGAAAACTAATTCCTCTGCTAGTTAGATTGGACTAGAGCTATGATCGGTTCATCAATTTTTTAGTCAGACTGATCGATCCGATTATCTGAACAATGCATTTTTTATTAAAGAACTTGATAAGAAAAATATAAAAATTACAAATTTTTTTTTCTTTTAATAATTTAGAGATGACCAAATTGTTAGTTTATTTTTCTATGGTCAAACTAATTTTAATGCCAAATTTGACATGTATTTGATGATTCTCTTAGATTGTGACTAGGACAACATAAACTTTGAACTTAGTTTATCTTTAATTAAATTAAGTATATATCTTTTGTCAAATATATTTATTTAGTGTAAATTTAAAATATAATTTTTATTTCTCCAAAAGTAAAACCAGTATTCCAAACACTAATTGATGTCTATTTTTATATCTGAGTATGAAGTGAGAAAAAAAAAACTGATCTTTGCATAATCACTCCCTGTCCCCATCCCCAATTGTTTCTTGTCATCGTCCATTCCATCGGCTTAGATTGGACCTTCCATCGCAATGAAGGTGACAGGCTCCGCAGCATTAATCTTCATGCAAAATTATCAATTTAAGTTTATGGATTACCTATGAAAGAACCAATACAACTAGACTGAGGAATTTTCTCATTAAGGGGTAAATGGATTATGTAGAATAATCAATTCCTGTATGTCAACCAGAGGGCTTTCGCAACCTTTGGCATAAACCCGTGATATTCAAATTTTAATCCTTATACCTCCGGTATCAACCTTCAACAAAGTCTATAGCTGACAAAGCAGTGAAGAGATAACAGATTTTGTAAATTTTATGCGGTAAATCTAATTCAATTCACTAATCATAAATATAGGCATATAGCAGGCAAAATGTTCGTGGCATACTACAAAAAACTTCAGCAGCAAGATTATTTAAAGCTTCAGTGAAATCCTACAACTGTTAATCTATTTACCAAATGTAACCACTTCTGTTACAAAAGCCTGTTTGGCATAGCAAGTCAAATCTTAAGATTTTGAAATTGGCAGAGGCGATTTGCTAGAACCTTCTGGTACAGCTGCAGAATCAGAAGACCTGGTAGCAGTTTCGTCTACGCCTTCTGAATTTATCTCACTGAAGCTTCTTTTCTTCATCGTGGTGTTTGAATTCATATTTTCATTTTCTCTCTCTTTTCCTTTTCCTTTTTCTTTTCTGTTGTCAGTCTCCTTATTATTAGCTTGTGGTTCAGCACTTGGGAGCGGAAATAAAGGAGGTTCCTGGCCACTCAATCGACAAAATACTCTTTCAACTGTTTCACTTATCTCCCTTCCCAGGCCACTATTGTCCAAAATTAAATCCCAAACTGATTTAGAGGCTTTCTCAAGTACTGGTGCTCTGCATGAAATGTGCATGAATCTCAGTAATCATCACAAAATGAACTATACGATGTCCAAGAAAATGTAATCTAACAGGAATGATGAACATCTAATCCTAATGGGTATAACATAAAGGCAGCTAGACAGACACATAAAATAATAGGCAGAGTCATGAAACAGCAAGATGAAGAAGATAAAATTGAAGAACAAAGCTTTACCTGGTGCATTTTTCTTTTTTCTGATTCACTATATCAGGTGCATCTAAGCCCCAAAAAAAATTATTATGGATTGACCTAGGCCTACTTTTAGGGTAATAATATATTTAAACATTCATGACTTCTACTTTCAAGACAAGCAAAACCATTGTATGAATTGAGTGAAGGGTATACACAACCTGTCCAAAACCAAACTGTGTTCAGTATGATAGTTTTTAAGAAGCATTTTGACTGCCGAACAATGATGCAACTTTACAAAGTGCCCTTGGAATCAGCATTTACATAAGAAGTGAAAATGTTAAGAAACTCAGTCACTCACTCCAGTTCTTGCCGAAGTGCATCAAACAGCTCTCTTTTGGTCTGTTTCTCAGCCCCGGGGGTATTAAGAACCTTACTCTGTTCAGCCATCTTTATAGTAGTACTCTTGAGCTCCTCCTGCCAAAAAAAAAAAAAAATCATAAATTCCAACACTGCTTTAATAATTCAAGCATAATAATTCAACTTTAACACATGTCAATCCTTAACCCACTAGTATTCTTAAGGTCAGACAAAAAGTCCCAGAGATGAATTAAATAGTTCTTGTCTTCAGTGACGCAAAGTTGCGGTGAATTAAAGGAAAATCATGCGTACAGATCCCATTAGAAAGCATTAAAACAATAAATAGTTTATGCTGTCATTATTATGACTAAATATTAAAAAAAAAAAAAGTGGGCATCAATGAAACATTGTATGTGAAAGCGGAGAAATTAGAAAGGAAAAAAATTTTACATTAGCTTTCAGTTGGTTGATGATCTTCAATCTGAGGGCATCAATTGTACCATCGTTCATCAGCGACTCCAAGACATCTTCGGGAGTAATCACCGAGGAAGATGCCATACCCTTCCCCGGAATCAATAAAATCTTGACACAAAATTCGGTTTTGAAAACTATCTGCAGAAATTCAACACTAATCCCTTATTCCTGAGTTGCCGATTATGATTTTTTAGGAGCATGTAACTAACACATAAAGGTAGCAGCAAAAGGAACCCAAGTAATTTCCGAAATAAAAAAGGAACGTCAACTGAAAATCGCATGGATGAATTACAAAAATAAATAAATAAATAAATAAGGAATAAAAAGAAAAGACATACGAGCAAGTGTGGCTGCAGATCCCGGGAAGTCTGAAAGATATAGGTCGAGTCGACGATTCCTGTTGGGAATGAACCAATGGAGGAATAGATCCATACGGCTCTCGTTCTTTAGCTATTTAAATAAAAACCTTTCTATTGTCTCCATATGCAATCTTTACAATTTCAATTAGGATAATTTTATTCTTTGGATTAATTTGTTAGTTTCTTTTACTTTTAATGTTAACTTTATTTTTTTTTATAAATTTAAAAGAATATAAGTTCTATTTCATTTAATTTTCTAGCCTAACAACTAAACTAAGATCAATTTTTATTTACATTTAAACTGAAAATACTATATTATACAATCATAGAATAAGGAGTGTTAAAAATAACAATTATATTAATTTATTAATAATTTAAAAGACTTAAAAAATGTAATTAAACAAATATTATGATTGAATCGACTTCATGAAATTCTTAGTCACAAATATTTTTTTAAAATTTTTATTAAAAACAATTTTAATAAACATTATTTAATATTAAATGTAGATATTTTTTTTAATGAAAATTTATATTTTGATTCATTACTTGATAAGAGAGTAGCCTTTTTCATTAAATTTAATTGGTAAATCAAGCTCCCTTTAACATTTAAAAAATCAGTAATTAAAAACCATTACATAGAATTTGGTCAACTAGTTAATTACAAGAATTCTTCTTTTGTATAGTTGGATAGATTTCATAACAAATTTCACACAGTAATAAGAAATGATTCAGAAAACTCGACTGCCAATTTTTTTTTTTTTAATCTTTGAAATTCTTTTTAATCTAATGGGTTTGAAAGCGTGCCTAACCAAAATTTCAATACAACTGTAAAATTAATCAAAGCAAATTTATCAATATTTATACTAAAAACAAAGTTCATAAAAAATTATATTTTTTTATCATAATTAATATATAAAATATGAAATTTAAATAGTACGTAAATTTAATCAATTAGCAGGTTTGAATTGAATATCTAACCTACACAATCCGGCAACGAATTCAATCATTTGCACAATTCCCGTAACTTCTATAGAATTGTGGAGGGATTCACTTACGAAAAAAGTAGCAGAAAGTACAAAAATCGTATGCTTCCTTGTATTATCGGTAATAACCCTTGATGAGGAATGATGACAACAGTACTGAAAGCCCTCGACCACATGCAACAATGGCAACTAACTGAAATATCCCTCTCCCAAAATGGAGAAAATGCCTAGAGCATAAGAGTTTCAGCACTATAGATACAAGGTGCCACCAAAATCTAGAAACTCGATTCAAGCACCATCCTCATCTTTATCCAAGCAAGCTGATAAATAGCTCAAGATGAAGCCATCGAGATCTCCCTCCAGGACAGAATCGGGATCTGAAACCTCATAGTTAGTTCTAAGATCTTTCACCATGCGGTAAGGCTGCATCATAGGTAGAAACGTGAGTTAAGGTATTGCTTGGATCATCAAATTCTGCAAGAAAAATAGAGGGCAGATGCTATTTCAAACCGTACATGGAGCACATAACTACGTATCTGGCTGCCCCAAGTTATATCAGTGAGAGATTGTGTATGCTGTGCATTCAACTGAGCCTGGCGCGCCATCTCCAGTTGATCTAACCGACACTGCAGCACAGCCATCGCTGAAGCCTTATTCTGATGTTGTGATCTGTTTTGTAAACATAATCCGACTCAAAATGCAAGAGTAACACTTTAATTTATACGCAAAGCATGAGCAGTAAGTAAACAAGTATGTACACACATTTCTTACCTTTCATTCTGACAAGTCGCAGTAATTCCTGTAGGAATGTGAACTATCCTTACAGCACTTTCAGTTGTATTAGCATGCTGCCCACCAGGACCCCCAGAGCGAAACCGTTCAATTCGGAGATCAGATTCATTAATTTGCACATGAGCAGATCCATCACCCAGGATTGGGGTCACTGCTACAGCAGCAAATGAAGTATGCCTACGCTTATTACTGTCAAAAGGTGATATGCGTACCAGCCTGTGCACTCCTACTTCTGCTTTGGCATATCCAAATGCATAGTCACCATCTACCTTAATTGTTGCTCGCTGAAAAAGCAAATTAAATAAACTTAAAAAGTTCCCTGCCACAAAAATTATAATCTATGCGAAAGGAGGGCTACAGCCTAGAGGCCAAAGTTTGCCTTATATCAGAGGGCCCTGAATGCAAAATAAAACCTAGAGGTGTAAGAGTTATATCTTGCTTGGAGTTTAAATAAAAGGCATTAATGCAGGCAATGGCATATTGGCATGTAAGGGCCATGTGTAAAATTTGTTTAAGAGTTCACGGATGATGGTAAGAAGGAGAACCTTGATTCCTGCAATCTCACCAGGCATTTCTTCCACCACAGTTACTTTATATCGGCATCGCTGGGCCCATGATTTATACATCTGCATGACCATTGCAGCCCAGTCCATACTCTCAGTACCCCCAGCCCCAGCCTGAACCTATATTAAATAAAAAAACAAACTTTAATAGACACATTTAACCATAGTCCACAAAGCTCATGTTCACTGATATAGTGATGCCGGTGATGGAAAATAGAAGAGTTGTCAATCATGTTCTTGGGAAACAACCTCAATGTAACAAGAATATAAATCCTGCTCCCCAGAAAGCAACGCCTCAAGCTCTTTTTCTTTTGAATTTCTTCTCATGTTAAGCAGTTGTTTCAATGACTCCTGCAGAAGGAGAGAGTCTACGCATAAATAAAGATCGGCATCTACTAGCAATAAAGAATCCATAACACTGAAAACCTAGAAACTTCAATGATATTTGCATTTGACATTCATGACAATGCGGCCTGTTTACTCCAACTTATAGTTCATAATTAGATGAATCCTCCAACAATCCAATATAATGTTCACTAATCAAGTGTCTTAATTTTCTTATGACAAACTGATGATAAGATACTATGGCCTAAATCCTAAAATGGGTTTGATTTTTCAGTTAGATTATTCTCTACATTTTCCCCACTCTTTGTACACTGGATCAAATGTGGATATGATTCACAATTTCAGATTATAAAATATCACATATTCGTAAGCAAGACTCCAGTGGTAAAGCAGATGAATACATGCCTAGGAGTAGAGGCAAGTGCCCACCGATTCCAAATCTTCATCATTCTCTTCTCGGGCAAGCTTTATCATGTCAATATGCTCCAGTAATTCTTGCTCCAACGCATTCACCTCTTTCAGTTTTCCTAGGAGGGAACCGTGCTCACGGCTTATTTTGCCCGCATGTACAGGATCATCCCAAAGGTCTGGCTTATTCAGCTCGGCTGACAGCATGTTCAACCTAACGATCAATTTCCTCCACTGCCACATCACACGAAGAGGTTATGATACATAAGTCGCCAGTCCAATATCAACAAGATATAATCAAGATCTTTCAAACAGACATTCTAAAGTATGATCCAAGTGAACCGAGAAAGAGAAATGGGGTTATTAATTGCCTTCCACCATATCAAAATTATGCCCGATACTAGGGCAAAATAAGATCAGGTATTTTGAATATATAGACTTGAAAATTTGGATTTGGGGATTGAATATGAAGCGTTACCTGCAGGCGCCGTTTAATCAAATGAATAGATTGAGCTACCGCAGTGGCATGACTCTTCCAATCGCCCTCGTTTTCGTCCAGTATAGTCCAATTACTAGCTAGAATTCCATCCACCGTGAGCCCATCAGATGTTGACTGGTCAGAAGCCGCCTGAGAACCCCAGAAGCGAATCTGTGTGGTGGAAACCAGACCTTGGTGACACCTATAAGAGGAATTGACATTTTGAAGCGATCTTGAGCCAAACAAGGGATTATTCTTCTTTATAAAGCTACTCCGAGAGATCAAAATATTATCCTGGGGTAAGAAATGTGAGAAACGGCGACACCTTGACCTAAACCAGAACCAGCTTGTAGGAGTCACAATGTGATGTGAGTCAGATGGGTTTCCTACAAATTTGTGTATAAACGACGAAAACTCAGAAGTGAATAGGTGCAAAATTCGTGGGTTTTGAGGATTGACTTTGGACCATCTTAACGATCTTTGAAGGAAATTGGACATAATTTCTTCCAAATCGCAGTAAAAATAAAGCAACTATGGGGCGTTCTATAAGAAAAGAGACTTATGTATACACACAGGCTGCTTTTGCTTTTCTGAGGGTTTAGCAGAATCTGAGTTGTGTTCTCAGGGTTTACTCTGTCATTTTTCTGACTGGGCTGCTTCTGCACATCGCGTCGGGCGTTCACCCAAGCTATGTTGTTTTACAGCAGTAACTCAGTAACTGAACTAAGCTAAGCTTCGTTTATCTATTTATATCCACTTGCGAATGTTGTTATCATTTTTGGTCAATTTGCGAATGTTACGAAGATTACGTTTAACTCTGGGCCCCTGGCGGCCCCAATCTAAACTCCCGTTTGGGCTACGGCCCGTTTAAAACGATTAACAATAAAAATCTGTGCTGACTGTATGAAGTGACGCAAATGCCCCTCATGTTTTCCCTTCGGCCACTCCTCTCCTTCAAGTTCAGCCCCAAATCCTCGTCCTCATCCATGATTTCCAAAACCGTTCCTTCCGTCAACTCAAACATAGCCATGGCAGACCAAGATGAACCAACGTGTTCTTCCCGAATTGACCCCATAAATCCTAAAAATTACCCCGTGCCATTATCCCCTCCGCTGCCCCCCATTTCGAAACAAATTGAGCTAAGCAGGGCAATGTCTGCTTCTTCAAAATCAAGCCTATTTACTCTGTCGAGAACGGACATTCTATACGAAGATGAATGGTTCATTGCTGTAAATAAGCCTCAGGGTATTTACTGCGAGACTGTGCTTTCCTCCTTCGCTTCGTCTCTCGCTAAAACGACCCACTCTGATGGAGTCTCCGAAGGTCTCTCTATTTTTCTTTTTTCGAGCAATTGTTGAATGCGGTTACTTGGATGCTCCGATTGACTCCTTTTTTGGGTTGGTTTTGTTGGTATGCTTAACCTGCTTGATTTTCTGTTTTGTTAAGTACTTCTGTTTTATAAATAATGTCAAAATTCAAAGAAAAAGTAAGAATTATGAGTAAATCTGGAAATAAAGCATATTGATTCCTTTTATATAAGCGTCTTTAAGGCTCGTAACTGAGACTAAACAGAGGACTGAAATTTTGATTTATAATGATTTTAATCACATTTATTACTACACATTTAAGAAAAAAAAACAGCATTAAGCATTAGATTCTCCAACCTCTGCCCTAGCTGGGCTTGTATTAGTTGAAAGAAATTATTCAATTTTGTGGTGTAAGCAAAGTTGGAGTGCAGTTTCCAATAGGCCTTTTCTACTATACCTGCTGTTTGACATCGTTTGTTCTATAGGGCTATACTAGTGAAACAAGCTGGAAGCTTGATTTGATTTGTCAAAACTTATTGACACTGTAAATGTTTGAGGCATGTTTCTTGTTGAATCCAGCTCTGAGTTAATTTGTTTTCGTTTCAGAAATTAAAGTCAGCTTACCAGAGCTTCATCTCGCTAATCGACTTGACCGTGACACAAGTGGTGTCATGATTATAACTAAGTCCCACAAAGTGGCCTCTAAACTAGTCAAGGCCTTCACTGACCACAAGGTTAAGAAAACATACATTGCCCTCTGCATTGGTTCAACTCCAAAGTGGAAAATGATCACTATAAGATCAGGTCATGGTAGATCCAAGTTTGGTGCCTGGCGAGTGTATGCTGCATCAGACGTTGGTAGGACGCTACCAGGTGGGTCAGTAGTCCGAGACATGGAAACTTCATTTGAAGTGTTATCAATAAACGGAAAAGGGAGTTTGAAGGATGTCTCTGAATCTACATACGATGAAGGAAACACTGTAATAGTTGAAGAAAAAGCTGTCGAAGAAGATGCTGTGATGGAAGATGAGATACTGGTGAGAGCATATCCTCGAAGTGGAAGAACACATCAGATCCGCCTGCACTGCCAATATCTTGGAATTTCTATTAGAGGGGATGTGAAATATGAGGGTGCGTATGAGTGGAAAGGGAAAACTTACGATGCTCATGAACTTCATGCAGAAAGCTTGTCTCTTGATCATCCTGTTACTGGTCTTCAGGTTGTTCTACGTGCTCCCCTGCCATTGTGGGCCAACCAGGCGTTGCAGCTTTAAGTTGTGAAACATGTTTCTTGTGTTGTTTTCAGGCTGGGAAGATAATTCATAATATTTGAATGTCTCCGCTTAGTTGGAACTGGATTTATATTTTTAGTTCGGTGACGTTTTTAATGGTGCACAATGCAAGTTATGCCTGGCTCTCGATGATGTGCCAAATCAATCACCATAGCTAAGTTTGCACCAAAAGAGCCTGTATCAAATACTGACATACTCACATAGGACTTAAGAATTTGGGTGTGGCATTACACCAAGGTCTGATTATACTACTTCTGTATCTCCATTTAATGTTATTTACTTATTTACATTTGACATTATAATTAGATTTTCAACCAAAGTGCCCTTGCTTTTTCACTCAACTATTGTTGCGATGTTTCATATTTAAAAGGAAAAAGACAGTAATTTTAATCTTCAAGGATAGTGGCTTCAATGCAAAACAGGTAAAAAGAGGAACGATAAGCAGGATTTTTAAGTTGTCGGATAACACTTAAAAATGTCTACCAATGACCAAAAGAGAGCCAAAATTTAAGAGTCCGCTATGAGCATTTCTACGCTGAATTAATGGCAATAAGATTATACAATCTCAAAATCTCGTTTATATGCTTATCATTAATTTGGTAATTTTAAAGTTTTTCTTTATCCTTCTCCCGTCACACCCTCAATATTTATGTTAGACGTTGAACACGACAGGAACCACAGGGCTGGAGCTGGAGTTGGAGTTAAATCCTATGAGGGAGTCGGTGACTGATCTAGCGGTGTACGTGGCCCTCACTATCATTAATTATTATTTATTAGTAGTGATGCTCACGTGACTTGTTTTTGTTACAAAAAAAAGTTACCAACTTTTTGTCTTTTTACCGACATCTGATTCTGAATTATAATCTTCAAAAATAAAATACTCAACTACTTCAGCATACTCAAACTTACCCAACGGCCCAACTTTCTGTTGTGGAAAACTGTGGAATCATCAAAGATAATATGAACCGCGTAAACGAGGCTAGCTGAACTATGTTTAGATATATGGTTGATGAGGTATCAAGTGGCTTCCAATCTAAGTATCGAAAACAGCTGAAGCAAATAATAATAGTAATAGAAATGAATGCCGGCATTGGAGTTAGTGCTCTTTCTTTTTTTGTTTGCCGCCTTCATTCTTGTCACTTGTCAATGAATTGCTGTGGAGTTTCCCATTTCGTGGCTTTCATTATCAGGTGTCCCCCCTCCTATTCAAACACTCCCCCACCTCTCTACGGGTAGTCTTCAATCTTTCTTCCTTTATCTTTTCATAATTTCTTTTTTATCATGATTCTCTCCTCGACAACACGATAGTATAATGTTGACATTTCTTACATTTATGTTTAGAAAATATCTTGAAGATGAGACTTTTACTATTGAAATATTATCTCTCTTTTAAGGTTTCATTTGATCCATTAAGACATTTTTCACGGGTGAATTTTCTAAGTAATTGATTGCTGTTTTTGAAAGCAATCTATGAATTTCCAATTATGAAAGTACCTCCAAAAAATCAAACATGAAGAAGTCAAATTTAAGGTTTCAAACATTATCACCATTATAACCCAACAACTACATGGACTTAAAAGATATTAAAAAATTTAGCCAACGAAAGAAATAAATACTTGGAAATATGCTGAAGCCGTCTGGTTTTCAAAGCTATTTATAAATAGTTATGGAGGAAATTGATGGCTTATAGCTACTGTGAGAACTTTATGCGAAAAAGTAACCATTAGTTTACAGTACATCCATAGCAGGCACAAAAAAGATTGAGAAATTCATCAAGATAAATTCAGATAATAACAATGCTGGGTTTCTGAATTTGTTCTCTCCAACAATTTTTGAAAAACTATATATGTGTATATAACAAAATGCATTCTAATTAAATTTCATTTTCTAAACGATGAATGGACAAAGCTAAAAAGGCATGTTTATTGTTTAGACTTCGGGCTCTTGGCGTTGGGGAAGCAGTAGCACTGACATGCCACGTGTCAATGTCACACAATTATCATCTGAGATCGGCAATTCTAAGTCCAAACAGACTACTTAATCTTCCAGCAACATGACTGAGGGTAGTTTCGTAAAAACAATCAAGTTCTTGCCTAGACTATGGGTCCTTTTATTCACCAATAACATTTCGCCACGTCGCCCCAATGATAGTGTTAACCACATGGCTTAACACTATTCGTTCATTCTACCTCAGATTTAGCCACGTCAATTTCCAAATTTGCCCACACATATGAAAAACCAAATAGGATGAGCCCTATATAGTCCCTGGAGTTCACTTCTGAAGTTTCATTGCCAAGTAGCCATGACGCTCCGGGTGCGGCACCCTAATTTGCAGTTTCTGGTTCTTCTTTCTCTATTGGCGATCGCTTCCGCGAAGGTGTTCTTCGAGGAACGTTTCAATGGTATTGATCCTTTTTTAAGTTTCCTATCTATAACATAATTACGCGAATGCTCCGATTTCATTTTCGTTTCCTCCCATTAGATCGTGACACGGAATTTGAAATTCCCCTGCATTTTCGGTAGATTAAGGATTTTGAATTTTTGTTGTGTGCATTTTTGGCCGTTGAATTTGGTTTAATTTGTTAAGGATCAAGGCTTTAATGTGCTGCGCTTCGATCTGACTAACGACTCTGGTTTGTACTTTAGTGAACATTGAAGTCGTCGTGGAAATGTGGTGGTTGGAGTAGATCTATGATAATCTGGATTGTTTAGGGCTTTTGGCTCATAATTTATTCTGTTTTTCGTTGTGTGCAACCTGAAGTTTCTTTCTATCTTGCAAGTGTATAGAAGTGGTTAATCGTGCTGATGCGATTTTGAAAAGAAATTCAAATGGTCGTCGGAAATATTTCCAAAATTTTATTCATGCTTTATCCCAAACACCCACTCCCAAAGAAAACCAGAGCGAGAGCCATAGTGAGCACTGGAGCCTGGATACTTAAACATTGCGTAGTATAAAACATCTGTGTAGGGAATAATTGACAGTAGTTTTTTCGCCAAGACTAAATGCAAAAGGGGAGGCCCGTGAGTGTACAAGGAGGGTATTTCTTAAATCTTCTGCTGAGCAGCCTTCTTTATTGAAAATTGGAAATGTGTTTTCATCTATCTAGGCGGTACATCATGCTGCCTTTGCCTTTTTTTTTTTTCTTTTAAAATCATTCTAAAGTTCATGAACTATCGAGGACAGCTAATTCTGATGGTTCATCTCTATTATTTTCGTTTCCTGTTCTCTGACTTCTATATGTTGCATTTCTTCATGCTAATGGATGAATGCTAAAGATGGATGGGAAAACCGGTGGGTTAAATCTGATTGGAAGAAAGACGAGAACGTGGCTGGGGATTGGAACTACACCGCTGGTAAATGGAATGGTGACCCTGACGACAAAGGTAAACTAGATTATCTATGTAAATAAACTATGGTGCATTAAGTTTGATACTCTTAACATTCGCTATTAGATTATATTTGACTTGCAGTGTAAACTGAGAAGCTTATTTGAACTTTAATTTCTCCACAGGTATACAAACAAGTGAAGACTACCGATTCTATGCTATTTCTGCGGAGTTCCCTGAATTGAGCAATAAGGATAATACACTAGTCTTCCAATTTTCTGTTAAGCATGAACAGAAGCTTGACTGTGGCGGTGGTTACATGAAATTACTTAGTGGGGAAGTTGATCAGAAGAAATTTGGTGGTGATACTCCATACAGGTGATTGATAAATCCCTTTTAGTATAACATGGCCTTCCTGGTTCACTATGATATACATGTTAACACAGCTGATTTACGTGGTAACTTTTTTTTGTTGCAGTATCATGTTTGGCCCAGATATCTGTGGTTACAGCACCAAGAAAGTGCATGCTATCCTAACCTACAATGGGACAAATCACTTGATAAAGAAGGATGTACCTTGTGAGACCGACCAACTAACTCATGTGTACACATTTGTCCTCCGTCCAGATGCAACTTATAGCATCCTTATTGATAATGTGGAGAAACAAAGTGGGAGTCTCTACTCTGATTGGGATCTGCTTCCTCCAAAGAAAATCAAGGATCCTGCTGCCATAAAGGTAACTACTCTTCCAACAATTGGTTTATCGTTTCCCTTTTAATTGTCAGATTGATTTTGGTGTATTGAAATTTCTAATTGTAATAATATCCTTGCAGCCAGAAGATTGGGATGACAAAGAGTATATCCCTGATCCCGAGGATAAGAAGCCAGAGGTAATACATTTTCTTAAAACCTATAATGTTTTATTAGGATTATTGGTGTACTTTATACTGACTTCCTCTATTTGTAGGGGTATGACGACATCCCAAAAGAGATCCCAGATCCTGATGCCAAGAAGGTCTTTGTCTCTTCATTTCTACCAGTGTTTTATATCTTGCATTTGAATTTACATACTGACAAGGCTAATTGTTGCTTTAGCCCGAAGACTGGGATGATGAGGAAGATGGTGAGTGGACACCACCAACCATTGCTAACCCTGAGTACAAGGGTCCATGGAAGCCAAAGGTTTGTAATAGTTTAAATATATCTATTGTGTTCGGGAATGGGTTTCTTTGCTGATTTTGCCAGCTACACCTCTGCAGAAAATTAAGAACCCCAACTACAAAGGAAAGTGGAAGGCACCATTGATTGACAACCCAGGTTTACTTTTATCATTATTTTACAGTTGTAATAGTTATATAAGCTAATTTATTTCAATTTCACAGTCAGTAGTAACATTTGAAACTTTACATTTTATCAGATTTCAAGGATGATCCTGAGCTCTATGTTTTCCCCAACTTGAAGTACGTGGGCATTGAATTGTGGCAGGTTAATTGTTATTTTATCTTTTAATATAAGTTTATGTTTACTTCCCAACATAGTTGATCATTTTGAAGCCAGCGTCTGAAAAGGAAGCTACTTCTATTGTCAGGTGAAATCTGGTACACTGTTTGACAATGTCTTAATTACTGATGATCCGGAATATGCTAAGCAACTGGCTGAAGAAACATGGGGCAAGCAGAAGGATGTAGGCTGCTTTTGTTCACTTAATCTTTTGATCTTGGAGAAAATTATTGTTGTATTTTTTTAAAAAAGAAAAGTGATATATTTTTGCTATATTCTTGCAGGCGGAGAAGGCAGCTTTTGATGAGGCCGAGAAAAAGAGAGAGGAAGAGGTACCTGTCTCGTCTCTTTCTCTCTTTCTTAATTATTTCAAATTCATATAGAAGTACTCATATGAGAATTAGACATCTCTGAAATTGATCTTAATGGTATTTATTCTATAGTCCGGAAGATTATAAATTATGTTCTTACATAAATCTTCTATTTTTTGAACGCTTTACCAGGAATCAAAGGATGATCCCGTCGATTCCGATGTAAGCTTAAGAATTGATTTCCATATTTTTAATCCTTCATTAATTATATTGGTACTGATAAATTTAACCTGCTTTGCAGGCTGAGGAAGATGAGGAGGATGCTAGTGATGCTGCGGATGAGACGGAAGCTGGTGAAGATGCTGAAACTAAGAACGAGGATGCACATGTAGGTTTTTCACGCACATAGTCACTTATAACAAGCTTTACAGCTATTTGTTTATTAATTCTCTATGGATTTGTTTGCAGGATGAACTTTAGGAAGTTAGCAATGTGACTTAGAGCGGCGCTCCGGAGATAGGTCATGAGTGCTTCATTATTATCTTTTTTCCTTTTGCCCAATATCGTTTAGTTGTAGGAATTTTCTCTTTTTGGGTATAAACCTTATATTGCTGCAAGCAAAAAAGTGTCTTGTTTTTGCTTCAATCTCATTTTAACTGTTTCAGCTTTATTAGAGCAGAGGACAAACATCTATCTTTAATTGCCAATTGATATCTTTGGTAATCTTATGTTGGCCATCGTTTGGTCTAGTCGGGATTATCATAATCCATATTAATTCAAAGCCCTATGGATTTTAAAGGAAAAGAGAATAAACTGCTACAAGATTTTAATTATCTTATATATTGGGCAAAAATATGTGAATATTCGAAGCCGAGCGAGATTACTTAAATGTTCTATCACAACGTTTTAAATTTTATAAATAAAATTATATTGTTGTATACACGAGTTTTAAAGTATTTCAGCGGTAAAATCAAGTTCTGTACATTCTTATCCTAAATATTTAAGCCCTGTACCATCATCATGTAAGGTGATTCAAGTCTCAGAACTGCGAAGGTCGTACGTCGTTATGTGTGTTATCAACTGACAGTCTGACACAAAATTCGTAGATAGATGATAGGAGCACCACGTCGATCAACTCAACTATCTGACATTGCTTCGCATATACACGTGGAGAGCAACTCGTGCGTAGCGCTGATTATGGATAAGGAATGGGTAGGAAATTATAGCTTGTTATTTTGGAATCAACTATTTTCTAAATTATAAGCATTAATTAATATTAAGTCAATAATTTTATACTTATGTATATTAAACAATTTATACTATCACGAAACTAAACATTATATACTAAAATTAATATCTGTCGAAAGAGACTTCCAACTGGCGTACTCTCTTCGGACCTAGGAAAAAAACCTTCTTGTATTAGTCGCTAAGAGATTGATGGATTAAAGTGTCGCGTTTAAGAGAAGAGTTCACAGTGACCGACTGACTAGCAGGATTGTAGTTAGACATGAGATCGGAACGGAGGTGTCTCAAGAACCTCCGAGTGGTGGTAAGCAGATCCTATTAATGATGATTAACCAGAAATGGTTAAGCATCCAAGGGGTGCTTTCCTTGGTGCTCCTCCAAGAAAAGTTGATAATTATGTCAGCAACGCATTCGCAGAGCTTTATTATAATAATAACATTAAATAAATGCTCCAAGATTCCACAAAGTGAGACATGAAGGGACAGAAGGAGGTTTATTTACAAGGAAGAGTGAAAGAAGAAAAAGAAAAGGAATAATTATGTGCGTGGCGGTACAGGAGTTGTTTTTGGCTTCTTAACAATAAGAACAGGGCACTTGACGTGCTGTGCGCAGTAGTTGCTGACACTCCCAAGGAAAGCCCTCTTGATGAGACCATAGCCATGGCTTCCCATAACAAGCACATCCGCACCCAACTTGTCAGCCATCTCACAGATAACGTCCCTGGGGTCTCCATTCTCCACCTTCGTCTCCACCTTAACCTATTTCCATTTCCCAATTATCACTAATCATCACAATTCAAATGCCAATGAACACAAATTAATTAAAACGTACCTGGCTCATATTTTTACACAATTTCTTGGCTTTCTCCATGACGCAATCTGTCACTTGGTCACTGTACCTCTCCATGGCCGCCGTTATATCAGAAGAGAACAAATATCCTAACAAAACCAAACAAATAAAAGCAATTTAGATTTAGGACTTAATAAAAGGCACAAGATGGTATTGAATATAATTTATTAATAAATACCTGTGCCATCTAAGGCGGTAAAAGCAGCACGAGGGGGCTTGGAGTAAAGGAGGATAAGTGTATCGTTGGAATTTTCGAAGACCAGATTGTTAAGGCACCAAGAGAGAGCGTACATGCTCTCGTCGCCTTCATCCACGGCCACCAGAATCCGACGTTCCTTTTGTCCCACTTGCTCAGCCATCTTCAATCGATCCAAGTGATTGATTGATCTAGAATTCAAGATGAGGATAACCTTGATGAATAGGGGGAGCTCGTCTTGGTATTTAAAGACGTCCTATCTCCTATCATTTGTATAAATCTATTGGCGTGGCAGTTTCTGGTTTTCGTATCTCCATATTTCAACACTGTGGGCCTTTACCATTACAATTTCGAAACGAACAAAAATCTTTATCTATACAATTTTTTTTTTCAGTACTCTTTCTTTTTTGTAACTGACTCGACTCATAATAGATGAACAGATTTTGTCAGTTTTATCTTCAGTAAATGAAGAACGGAGCCCACACTATAATCTATCCATAAATTATATATTAAAAAATCCTCAAGTTACTAGAGCACTAATAGTTTCAATCCAATGGATTTTTTCGCTATGCACGAATCAGCGGCCCAAATCAACGCCATGATTGATGATTCGTGAAGAAATCATCCTTACTCTCACAACAGTTTTGGTATCCATCTCATTTATATATTTAGTAATAAAATTTAGACAAAAATATTTTGCATGTCTCTAATTTTAATTTTTTTAATTTTATTTTTAAAAATTTTTGATAATTAATTTTATTTTTAAAATTATAAATTATAAATTTTTATAATTCAATATTATCTAAATTATTAATAAAAAATAATAATATAATATTATATTTATAGAAAAATATTAAACTTTTAATAAAATTGTTTAAATTATATATAAAATTTTTATTAAAAAATTTAATTTTTATGTCAAAAAATAATTAAATGAGAGTAAAAATATTATAATTTAAAAATATATCTTATTTTTTAATATTTAAATATTATAAAAATTTTATTTATACTCTTAAAATTTATTATTAAATATTATATTATTATTTTTTATTAATAACTTAAATTACATTTGATTAAACTTTAAAATTTTAAAAATAAAATTAATTATAAAAATATTTTAAAGATAAAATTAAAAATTTATGTAAAATATGAAAATATAAAAAATAATTTCGTCTAAAATTTAAATATTATTACATGTTACAACTACAATGCTCCATCCTGACTCTTACAGTACATACCGACCCCGTAACCAAGTCTCCAAAACCGGGTGAGCCGGTCACCAGCCTCTCCAACCCACTGTCTCAGATATCAATTTGTTGCAACAAACGGATTCTATCTGTCTCTCTCTTGCTCTCTATCTTGACTCTGTTCTTTGGGGGGTTTTTTCGGGGTTAGATCTTGCTGTTTTCGTTCGGAGAACCTGTTATTTTTGTTTGTTTCAGTGTCCGGATAGTGATATTTATTACGGTTGAATTGTAGTGAGATCGATTCAATAAATAAAGGCAAATGTTTATTTTCGATTGGTTTTATGGGATTCTAGCATCCCTTGGATTGTGGCAGAAAGAGGCCAAGATCTTATTCTTGGGGCTCGATAATGCCGGCAAAACCACTTTGCTTCATATGCTCAAAGATGAGGTTTGTTCATTTCTGGTCTCTCAATCCATGCATACTTTCCATTTTTGTAACCGTTGCTGTTAATGTTATTATTCTTTTTGGGATTCTTTTTATGTTTATTCGTCGAAAGCGATTAGGGTTGAATCTTTTTTCTTCTTTTTCGCTGGAGATGTTATTTAGTTCGTCAGTAAAGATACGGAAAGGATTCTTTGTATGTAATTGACTATGATTGAAGGTTTTACTCGAATACTCTCCCCATAATTGTTTTCTTGCAAAATGATAACTCCGTGCTTCTTTTAGGTATTATGCTCCTATGGTCAGGGTTTTGCAGCGGGAAATGTTTTGTTTAGGAAAGCCCTCGGAAGACGAGAATCTTTTGAGATGGAATTGTTGTTGTTTTTGAATTCTGTAGAACGATCTTAGTCACCAATAGCGATAATTCTTCAGAAAAATGAATTTACAATAATATTTGCTGTTGCTAGTTGTCACAATTTGTTAGTTATTAAAAAGTTGCACACTAACTTTGGTTTCTGGCTAAAGATTTGTCTTTCCGAAATAGTACCTCGGAACATTAGTGTAGTTTTAGACACTCAAACATTTAGTTATCAAATAAACATTTTTCTTTGCCCAACGGGAAGAAGGGTAACTAAGCGTTATTTCAAGGAGATAGCTTCATGAAATTGCCACAGTCAATGGCTATATGCCTAGCTATATGTTGATTTGTTTTTGTATAATGTCCTTACTATGACAATAAACATGTATTTCTGTTTTGTTGGATTTCCCTGCTCTCTCCCCTTCAGTACTTTTAGGGTTTTGGAAAGGCATGTTGACATCAAACATGTATTTCACAGTTGGTGGCTTCCTGATATGACCATGGTTTATAGCTATATTCCTGCACATTGATATGTCTTGGCATAACATCTTTACTATGAGAATTCTTTTTGCAGAGACTAGTTCAACATCAGCCAACACAGTATCCAACATCGGAAGAGTTGAGTATTGGCAAGATCAAGTTTAAAGCTTTTGATCTTGGGGGTCACCAGATTGCTCGAAGAGTCTGGAAAGATTACTATGCCAAGGTGCGTAAATATAATGTTTTGGTGGACACAAATGATTGAATGGCGCATGATATTGCTTGGATAGAGTGGAATTTTCCTTGATATATTGCCCTTATGGTCTACTAACATATGATGATTTTGCATTCACTAGTCATTGCAGATAGCTTGATATAAAGCTTGCTCAAGAAGCTTGACTTGGAATCTGTGAACTTTTAGGTCTAGCTGTTAATTGGGATAAAGTTTTCTCCCAATGTTCAATACTGGAGTTGGCAATTTTAAAATTAAGCTAAAATAAGTTTTCAACTTTGGAGTGAAATATTATGAAATGTTATTTCTTAATAAAATTATAATATATAGCCAAATCAAAGGACTCTGCCTTCTGAGTCCTAGCTGAACAATTTGTAAGCATTCTGTGTCTGTCTGAGCAGACATAATATCTTATAACTTGCCAATGGTACCTTTCCTATTCAGAAGGTCTGTTAATAGTATAATAAAAGATATAACTAATAACCTATTTTCTAAAGCAATTTGTTATGTTTGACATGGTATCCCATTCGTCTTATTCTACTTGATTAAACTCCTTAGTCTGAGCTAAATACTTTATGTCCACCTGATCATTGGAGGCTGACATCATTTTTGGGATTCCACCTGATGTTTCCTTTTTTTCTTTCCCTCTACTTAGAAGTTATGCTAGTAGTATCTATCTGGATGCGTTAATTCTCAGAATAAATATACTTGTGTTCAAACTCTATGTACTTATGTTATAAATAGAATTTGAACATTTATAAACATCAGTACCATTTTAGAAGTTAGCTTACTTCATTTGAGTTGTAGATTGTACCATTATTCTCAAGCATCAAGTGTTTCTTGGTTTTGGTAAATGATTTTTAAAATGTTACTTAGAGAATTTTTGTGGAGGAACAATATTTTCTTGCTTGAGCTTACTTACTCTTTAGTATTGCTCGTTATGTACAAGTTTTATCCTTGTTTGATGCAGGTGGATGCAGTGGTATACCTGGTTGATGCTTATGACAAGGAAAGGTTTGCTGAGTCAAAAAAAGAGTTGGATGCTCTGCTCTCTGATGAGGCCTTGGCCAATGTGCCTTTCCTTATCCTTGGAAACAAGATAGACATACCATATGCTGCCTCAGAAGATGAGTTGCGTTACCGCTTAGGCCTCACCAACTTCACCACCGGCAAGGGTAAGGTTAGTTTGGCAGACTCAAATGTGCGCCCCCTGGAGGTTTTCATGTGCAGTATTGTGAGGAAAATGGGTTACGGAGATGGCTTCAAATGGCTTTCTCAGTACATCAAATGACCCCAAACTTTAGTACGACAAGGGCTTGGCATCTTACTTCTTATTTCTACTAGTTTATATAGCTGTGAATTGGAGGCGTTGTTCCTACAAAATTGCTGTTACAGAAATTGCAGTGTCTAACAATTTTTATTTTTGGTGCAAGTGGCAAGAACCACCTCGATGGTATGATGAGCAATTCTTGATTGATTTGTGGTGATTGATGAATTGTGCTCTCAAGAATATATATGAAGTTGCTTTGCAGTTAGCAGATCATTGCGTGGCAGCTTGCTGCAAGCAAAGTAGAACCGTTATTATTATTATTTATTTATTTATTTTTTTGGCCACTAGCCCAACATTCAAGCATTGTTATCGTTATTATTATTATTATTATTATTATTTTTAATAGTTTATACCATGTTCAGCAATGGGCATCAAATAATTTATATTTTCTAAAAAATTTAGAACTAGAAAAACAATTTCCTAATCATAGAAGAATCACAGCTCCGATAGTGGATGAATGTATACACGTCTGTTAGTAATGCCAGATAAGTTTCGGAACGATATCAATGGATTTATAGGCCGTTTAAGTTCACCCTTTAAAGTCTTTTCCTTTTTCTCAAACGTTCTATTTGTGTGAACATAGTGAGACGCGTTTTTATCTCGAAATATTCTTCAATAAAATTTCATTTGCCAAGAGAAATAACATACTGGAGATTTCTGTCAAAACTCAAATCCTTGTCACGTGTAATATAGTTCATGTGGAATGAAATCCAAATTCAACTAGCAGACTGCAGCGTATGCATTAAGAATTTTCATAACTAAATAATTTAGGTTTTACTCTTATAAATTTAATCAAAATTGTTTTTGGATTCAATAAAATTTGCTCTAGTTAATTATTAGAACTTTATACCACTTGTCATGATATATAAAAAGCCGGTGAATGGCTCACGAGGCTACGGTTTGGTATTCTGTCGTAAGTTGATTTGACGCCGTAATGCTCCCGAATTTAAGTGATACACATAATAAAAAAAAGGGGGATGTAGCTCAGATGGTAGAGTGCTCGCTTAGCATGCGAGAGGTACGGGGATCGATACCCCGCATCTCCAACTGAACTTTGTTAATTTTCATGTGCTATTGGCCAAACCAATGGTTTTGTTCTTTAATGAGATGAAATCAATGTTTTATTAACTTTTATACGTAAGTTAAGAATTAAAGATATTGTACTAAGACTTTTCACGGATTTAATAGCATTCATATTTTAATTAATATCGTAAGTCCTTGCATGCTTCACCATCCATCAACCTCAAGCTTTCCACAGGGCCATACCATTTTTCCTTTTTTTTAATCATTAAACCACGGAAAATACACTAGAAATGATTATATGAGATTGTCAAATTTTCGTAAAATGGCTCAATGGTGCTGTAGAAAGGCTATCATTTCTTGGATGACCGGAATCCGCCAAAACCCATCATAGCTGCAACATCAGGATCTGTTTCTGTTTCTTCCTCAGCAGCCTTCTCCTTCTGAAACCAGAAAAGAAACAATAAATAATTACTATTTTGTTCGAAAAGAAAAATGAAAATATTGCTCTTTTAACTTTAGAAAGGTTTAAAATATGGACACTCTGAAAGTACAAATACCAGACTGAAATACATTTTTGGGGTGTGGATGAGGCTGGTAGGAGAGAAGTTCGAGCTTTTGAAGTTCGAGCTTACAGAATATTACGCATTAAACTATTACTGCATGACCATAATTTTATTGGTCTCAAATGAGTTATATTTTTGCTTTGCTAGAACCAATTCAATATAAAATTTGACATTCCTTGTCGATGTATTGCAAAGTAGATTTACAGTATACCTTTATATTTTTTGTATTTTTTGTCTTTATCCTTACTCGTTCTTTTAATAACTTTGATTTATTGACAATTGCACAAGGTAATCCAACATCTATGGAATATAATTAATTCCACCACCTGATTTTCAAGCAACTGCAGAGACAAAAGTTTCGGCCAACTCATTGCACATTTGCACACCCAAAACAAGCAGTCACAGGCTACTGACCTTTTCTTTCTTCCTTTCACGACACTGTCTCTTTCTTTCTTCCTCTTCTTGTTGCTGTTTTAAAATCCGATCATCAAGATCTGTAAGAGGTATAAGTCAAATTTCATATTCAAATAAGGACCAAATATCTTAAATAGAACATAGAGTAAAACTTCTACACCTGCAGATCAGAAAAGAGTGAGAAAATGAGAACTTTGTAGTATTGATTAAAAAACTTCAATCTCTGTTTATTAAAGGCTTTACCTTGCCCTGTGAAGCTGCCAAGAGCTTTATCTTTCTTGAGAACTTCAAATCGTTCCTGAACCTGTATTTCACCAATAGATTTACTACTTTTATTTTATATATGTCAGTAATACAACTATAAAGACTGAAGACATGCAAAATTACTCATGCATGCTTGGAAAAATTTATATCATTAATGCAACATGGAAGGTATCATTTCTTGATTTGAAATTTTACCATATATAAGAATGTATACCTGTTTAAGAGAAGCACGTTCCACTCGCATAGACATGCCCAAAGCTCTTTGATCTAAGGAAAAGAGTAACGATAACCTTCAGAAGTATGTCCTCACACAGTTACACGTGAGAAATTAAAGCAAACATGTTGAAAAGACAACATACGTTTTTTTCCATTAATATGATCCAAGTAGTTTGCAGAATCCTTTACCACACACTCACAAACTGAGCAGTAGTATCCAGCCTGTAACAAATGTAAACATGATTAAATTACAAAGACAAATCATTCGCAATAGAAGTGCTTGTAACAATGGTTGAATTTGAAGTAACAAAATCATTTTAGAGCAACAAATGTGATATTTAAATATATATCAAGTTCAACTCATTGTCCTCCTTGGTACTTACATACAAGCAACCTCAAATAACTTAAAAGTTGCCCTGAACAACAGGTAGCGAGGTGAATAATGCCCAGATTCCTACCATTTGCATCTTACTTCATGCATCATTGCTCCAGTGTAGTTTTAGATGCATCTCACACTAGGATCAGAATAAAACATTCAGTTTCATAAAACTCAATACGCAATGATCTAACTGAACCTGGGAAGTGGGGATAATATGCAAACAGGTTGCCAAACATCTACCAAAACGCAAGCAGCATGTTTATGGTACTGACAATGATATACATTTCTAAAGGGGCTTCAGAATAGTTATAACTTGTCAGATCTTATCAATGAGAGATAGGTCATGTCTTGGGGCTTCTTGGCAATAAACAATCTGGGGCCCAAGCTACTTAAGTTATACCAATTTAGATATATGACCAGACTTGAAACAAACATCTAATTACCTGCTGAGCTCATCAACTTTGTTTCCATATTTAACTGTAGATCTTTAAAATTCAACTAAAAGAAAAACGTTTCCCATGTCACCTAAAAACCATGTGGAACTTGCAACAAGAACAGATGTGGAGTTACATAGCAAAAGTTTTAAAATTGACAACAAAATAAAAAAAATGAGACAAAAATAATTCATCAATTTCAAAAGCAGCTAGGATATTTAGCAATGGCTTTTATAGACATGGTAAGCAAGTACCTGTTGGCTTAGTGGTGCAACTGGAGCAACAACCTGCAGAAAAATTCATATCCATGCTATTGATATAACTTGTTATGATAAAGTTTAGTACCAGAGGTTAAATTCTCATGACAAACAACATAAAAAGCAAACCTATGTTTTCATTACAAATTAAAAAGATTAAAAGCAAGAGAAGAAGAAATCAATCAGTCAGGATTTGGGAACTTAGGATACATAGAAAATAATATTTTGTAATTCCACAAAAGCAATTACGAAGATGAAACACCAATTATACTACATGCAGATAACAAGAAAGAGAAGCTAATGCCTAGATGGAGAACACTGACAAACAAATAGGATAGAGCGGCCAGTAAAAGCACAAATTGCATCCATGAAGATGATTATAAATAGTCAATCCATCAAGTTTCCTAAATGCAGCATACAAAATCCTAGTTTTAGAATGCACATTTATTCAAAACAATAATTATAATTTAGGCCAAACAATGGTATATAAAGTTGTTACCTGAGTCTTCCCCAAACGGGATTCGAGGTCTACTTCAAAGTCTCTATGTTTCAAGAGTTTCCTCTGCACCAGGGGACCTTTAGCTGCATAGTTAACACGATATTACTTAATGTCAAACAGGGCCCCGTAACTCACTGGGTCTACTTAAAAGCAACCAAAGGTTTGCTAATTTCACAAGTACAACTAGTAGCGGAAAGTAAATGGAAACAGAAGCAAAAAGTAACTTACGTTTTGGTTTAGATCGTGCCTCCGTCTCCTGAACACAATATTACAAGCACATGTAACGAACCAAGACTATTTGGTAATGAGAAACACAAAAACTTATTAATCAGCATAAAGGGAAAAAAAATGGAAGAACTCTAACCTGCCTCTCACGCTCTCTAGCTCGTTCCAAATACTCCTCTCGATCAAATTTTCTTCTGAACGTGTTGTCAACCCCGACGACCTAAAACAGGATTCGAGCATATAAATGAATATGTGAATGAACGTTTGTTCAAACAAAATTTGATCGTCTATTCCGCATTAAAGTTGCAAGAAACAATTGCTCCGTCGAAAAATAATCAAGACTAAATAGGGACTGAAATCGAAAATTTCCAACTTACACTGCTGCTGGTCTGAGCCATTGATAAAATAATTCTTGACCCAATTCAGTGATGTCTGAAACAGGTATCAAATTGATTGAAAGTTGAAACGAAGGAAAGATACAGGCTGTAACAGAGGGTAATTAAATTAGCAATTCGTGAAACAAACCCTAGTTCTGGCTGGTCAGAAATTAGTTCAGCTGGAGTGAGGTGAACAACAAAATTAGAAGAAAGCTAAAGGATGGGGACAGTGGGTGGAGGTGATACGAGAGCCATTTCAAAATAATAATGACAATATAGTTATGATTACACGAAACCTTTGGCACTGTAGGACAGGGCGATTGGTCTAGTGGTATGATTCTCGCTTCGGGTGCGCGAGGTGGCAAGCTCGATTCTCCGACGCCCCAATCTGAAAACCTGTTAAATTTTTTCTACACTGCGCCGCCTAATACGGTGACGGATCATTTGTTCTCTCCGAGCAAAATATAGCTAGGGTTTGGATTTTTAGTAATTATAAAATTATAAGTATTTAAATATATATTTTACAATTCATAAAGATTTAATTAAAAAAAATTTAATTTAAAGACTTAATTAATAATTAAGTAAAATTATAAAGACAATAAAATTACTTTAACCCAAAATACATTTATATTAATGTAAAACAAAGAACTGATATTCTAATATTAACCACAAATAATGACATTACTACCTTTTTTTGCGCTAGCGAATCAGATTATTTATATTTACTTTAGTTCATTCGCTAAAGTATAATTTATAGTTCTTATTTGTTTGCTGAAATGTGATAAAAGGAGTTGACAGGTGTGTTAGCAGTGTTATGTTCCTTCTACGTTACTTCGTTAGATAACAAAATAAGAAGTAAAAAAAAAAAAAGAGAAAGAATATAAATTGGGAACATTAGATCAGAGAGGACAGACACGGGCTTTCATCAAAGTTGCGTTCATCGAAGAGAGAGCAGGTAACAATGTCGAGCTTGAGCATTTGGTTAACACTGGGAGTATTAGCTCTGGTATTTGTCTCATCGGTGTCAGCCGACGACGTCGTCGTTCTGACGGAGGTGAACTTCGATGAAGAGGTTGGCCAAGATCGCAGCGTTCTCGTCGAGTTCTATGCTCCCTGGTATGCAAAAATATCTCTCGGTCAACTGAACCGAGCTTGTACTCCAACTTTCTGAATTTGTAATATATTGTGTTTTGGTTGTCTTTTTCTATCGTATTTCGTTAAATATTATCAGGGATGGGTTTTTTTTCCTTTAACCTCTTTGATGCTGAACTGACAGATTTAGAAGTTGAATAAGAGTGCGTCGTAATTATTGCTCGAGAGATCTGTAGCTAATAAGATTAACGAGTATGTCTGAATCGCAACTAGTCATTTCTGATCTGTAGGTAATTGATTGATGCGGTTCGGGTATTTGATTAATTACTCCTAAAATTCTAAATAAGGGTGGAGTTTTATCAGATAATCATGCAACTTTCTGTGATTTCTAATTCATAGTATAGTATTTGTGTTTTTTTTATTTTTTATTTTTTATTTTTTGGGTCAATCCTGTTCATACTGTCTATCATTGTAGATGTATTGTGATCATAATAGGAACGACTTGTCCATATTTTTACCTCTTTACATCAATATGAATCCTTGCCTGGTTAACAGATGTTGTGGTACACGCAGGATACAAGGTTTATGTTCTTGGTTTAAACCATAAAATGTATTATCAATTTAGATTTCTTGGCATCCTATACATTTGCTTTGTGCTGACTCTTAAAGAACACAAACTGTAATTTCAAGTTTGTCAGTTGTGGAATTTAAATGATCTTGTCAGGCATTCTCGTATAAATCAGACAATACAGTATTTTTTTCAATGAACCATTCGAACTGATAGTTTTCATGCATATATTCCCATGTTGACTTTAAGATTTGATGTCGGCTGAATTTAAATCATTTCCCATGGCAGGTGTGGACATTGCAAAAAGCTTGCACCAGAGTATGAAAAACTTGGAACAAGTTTTAAAAAGGCCAAATCCATTTTGATTGGGAAGGTTAGTCACGTCCTTAGATCTTCTGCTACACGTCCTTTCTTGTTTGATTGGGATTTCACAGTTCACACATTAAGGGCTCTAACGCAGGTAGACTGTGATGATCAAAAAAGCCTTTGCAGCAAATATGGTGTTTCTGGTTATCCCACAATTCAATGGTTTCCTAAGGGATCTCTAGAACCGAAGAAGTGAGTGCTTGCCCATTTTTCTCACTTCGAATTCTTTTTAGATTATGAAATATGAAATAGTGTTAGACTGCTCTTGCCCATTCTTCAAATTTCATAAATTTATTTCTTCCAAACTTGAAGCTTTTCATGGCGTTGGTTTCACACATGACCAAATTCTATGTGCCTTAGGTATGAAGGTGCACGTACTGCTGAAGCCCTTGCAGAGTTTGTGAACAAAGAAGGAGGTATTCATCTATAAATGTTTGTTCCAGACTTCCAGTTTGTTGAAATAGGTTATGTATATTTTATGTTTCATTGCTTAAAGCATGATTTCATACATACCTATAGTCAAGGTTTATTAATTTGTGTGCTAGTTCTGCATTCAATTAATGAGTTCTAAACTTCTAATTGCAACTTTTAATTCATTTCAAATAAGTGGTTTGTTAATTCGGTGAGGAGATAAGAAGAATATCAGTAAGCTCACTATCTTTTTTTTTTTTTTTTTGAAAGAACAAACTTCATGCTGCTTTGACAGAAGTTGAAAATTGTAATTTTCTTCTTTTGCAAATACTTAAAAATAAAAAAGATTTATTACATTCAAGTATAATAGTGGCTTGGAATTTATTTATTTAATTTTGGAATTAAATTATCATCAATAATTGTGTTGACTTCTGAGTCATTTTAACATGGACCACATAACCACCCCAGGCTTTTGTATTTCTTAGTGGCATCCTTTTATGTGTCTCTAGTGTAGTATGCTGCCCCAGAGATCTTGATAGGTTTTGTTAACCATTCTTTCTTCCGCATGGCCTCTCTTGTTTTCTCAACTTAATTCTTTTGACATGTGTTCACATAGAGCCCAGTGATCTGTCAATCCGTCATTAATGTCCAAATGGTCTTGTTAATGCAGGTACCAATGTGAAGATAGCTTCTGCTCCATCCAGTGTGGTAGTTCTCACTCCAGATAACTTTGATCAGGTTGTCTTGGATGAAACAAAAGATGTTTTGGTTGAGTTCTATGCACCATGGTAAGCATAGGTTTAATGAGATCATATCATACAATCAGAAAGAATGATGCTATTAGAGATGGCACCCGTGCAGGGTGGGTCTGGGGGGCCTCCCTAGCATCCCTATTGCCCCGCCTTCCAAGTCCTTGATCCCCACCATGGGGAGTTTCTTTCCTTGTCTTCATTCCCCGCGTCCCTGCCAATCTTGTGGGGACCCCAAACATACATTAAAAAAAAAAACCAAAAATCAATCATAGTACAAACAGGTGAATATGTGTGCTTTTTGCCCATTCAGATCTTGATCTTTTCCAGGAAGACTCTTTCCCTCTCTGAATTGAAATAGGATGAGATAATGTAGAAATCAAGAACACCAAATCTAAAGACATTGTATACTAAGACCCTTTATATATGCTTAAATTTTTTTTTTCTCAATTATCAAGCTGTGCAAAGACAAAGCGTATAAAAAAATAGTAGATCTACACTTCAAATCATCATCGGAAGTACAAAATAGTAAAACAAGTAGCACCAAAATAAGGGGAAAAAAATCCCCAAATTTGGGGTCCCTGTCTGGAGCCCCACAAATGGAGATTTTTTGCCATCCCTAGATGCCATGATCCGCAAGAACCTTGGGGATAACTTTTTTCTTTTTTTTGTTGAGTGAACATTTTTTAAGTTTCAAAATGTCTATTTTAATTTTTATTTTCAATAATGATGTTTTGCAGGTGTGGTCATTGCAAAGCACTTGCCTCTGTAAGAATATTATCCATCCCTATACTATTACTATCAATTACGCCCACTTATGTCAATAATAATGTCAATCGTGATAAAATTTTTACTGTTTCCACAGACTTATGAAAAGGTTGCTGCAGCATTCAAACTAGAGGAAAATGTAGTGATAGCAAATATTGATGCTGATCAACACAAAGATTATGCTGAGAAGTGAGTCCAGTAACATTAATGTTTGTTGTAATTAAATTAGGTTGATATCCTATTTAAGATGTATATGTGCCTAATTTGGAGGCGTTTCCAATGCAGGTATGGTGTAAGTGGCTATCCAACCCTCAAATTTTTCCCAAAGAGCAATAAAGCTGGTGAAGATTATGATGGTGGTCGGGATTTGGATGATTTTGTATCTTTCATCAATGAGAAGTGTGGTACCAGCCGTGATGGGAAAGGACAGCTTACTTCTAAAGTGGGTGAATATTACTTGTTTACTAATGGATAAGACCAGAATAATTTCTTTCTGTCTAAAATACCTGATTGTTCTTGGTATAGGCTGGTATAGTACCGACTCTGGATGGCTTGGTGAAGGATTTTGTGAGTTCTGAAAATGATGAGAAGAAAGAGGTCTATTCACGGCTTGAGGAGGAAGTTAAGAAACTTCAGGGTTCTACTGCAAGGTCATTTGAACAATCCTATGGTTTTATTATATCCTGGTTGCAAACCTTTGGGCTCAATTTTATTTTTCAATGTGGAAGCCCTCACTAGAGGCCATTCTTTTAATATAAGTATTTTGTTTGATCTTCTAAATGTGTCTTCTTGTTTCCCCAGATATGGGAATATCTACTTAAAATATGCTAAAAACTGTATGGACAAAGGTGCAGACTATGCAACAAAGGAGATTCAACGTCTTCAACGCATACTTGACAAGGTATATAATATTTTATTTTTCATGTGTATTATCATAGAATCATTTTTTTCTTAATTCTATAAAAATATTAAACATGTCCATGGATCTCATCAAATCAGATTGGACATGTTTGCTCCCTTCATGGTTCCATGACCAATGGACATAAAAATTATTTCCTAACAATTGAGTAGTGTTTCAATCAATATTCTATAAAGCGAATATTCACTATAAGGAACTTAATATGTCGGAATTTTCATACAGATCACTGGTCAGCTTTATTTAGCTCATTTTTCTTGATTGTAGCCACCTACTTGATTTTAAAGTTATATATATATATATATATATATTGCTTTTGAGTGAAAGCAGCCCCCGGCCCCAAGAAAGAAAAAAATTATTGGCAAATTTTGGAGCTGTTAAGTATCCTCCTCCTACTTTTTAGTTAAATCATAGTTGAGTTTCTTTATGTTGGTTTATTGAAAGTTGAGGTAAGAGTCTGATGGTGATAGTAATCAATAAACCACAATTCCACAAATTATAATTGAGAATGGTTTAGCTAAGGACAGTCAATAATATGAAATGAAGCAATGGAAGCGAAAAGGAGAAAGTTTGGATTGTAAATGTTCTGTACTGTTGGCGTGTGACATTTATAAAAAGCGTTCGGTATTGACACTAATTTGGATGCCTTATTGATGCAGTCAGTCAGCCCTGCTAAGGCAGATGAGCTCACTCTGAAGAAGAACATCTTATCTACCTTTGCCTGATCTGGTGTCGGAAGTTGGAAGAGTCATTGACTAAATTCTGCTTAGAGAGGTTATTTTTAGTTCCTGAGTACCGGTCTTATTGGGGTGATTTTCTACCAAATCCGCATCTTTTCATGCACATTGTTGCACTGAACATGTTAAGTTATAAAAACTAAATAGTGAAGCAAATAGATTGATTTTCCATTGGGAAATCATATTATAAACCTATTAGGATGACTTAAGGTTACTTTGTATAATTTTCCATTTTGAGCTTACTGGTACGGCATGGTATCTGTTGTTGAAATGAGCTTGCATCTTGGATTGTGAGGTGTGACAATTATTCCCTACCCCATCCTTTCTAAAAGGAAAGAAAGAAAATATAGACTCCATCAAATTGTTTGGCTCGCCAGTGAATTCTAGTTTTCTTTGACTTGTTAATTGGATTCATGGAGAAGATATTCGGAAGGACTTATTTTAACTCTCTTTGTTAATGGCGGCCAACCCCATTCTCAATATTTAGTCTATTAAAATTTATAACTCACAAGGTATATAGTCCTTCAAAATAAAATAAATATACAATTTCTTTGTTAATGGGTTACAGACTTGGAATTATTAAGTTATAAGAATAGATTTACGATCTGAAGTGTTTAGAACAATTCTTTTTAAGACCAACATAGAGATCTGTAATCTAGAATCCAACGAAAGCCAACTGACAAAGGAAACTCGTAGTTTTTCTATATTCCCCTCCGGCCCTCTCTTTTACGATCCGTTGCATATATTAGGACAAAAAGAGTGACGCTAAGATCACAAACGTCTGAAAGTCAAATTCAGGGTGAGAGGATTTAGAGCCCAATTGTGAATCTTGTGGATTTATGGTTGACTCTAACATTACTAAAATAAAGGGTGGGGAATGTGGCCACAGTAAATAGCACACTGCTGCGCTGCTCATAAAACTTAAAAGGATTTTGTAATCAGTGTTCTTAGAACAGTGACCAACGAGTATTAAATATTTTTTAAAGTAATATTTTATTATATTATTTAATATATTTTAAGATTTTTTTAATTACTAAAAATAAATGTACAATTTATTTTTAATATAGGACAGATTTATATGGTAATTTTTGTAAAATGCCAATATATTTGTTAATTTTATATGGTAATTTTTGTATATAAATATTTTTGGGCTTACTTTTTATAATTTTATAATTTAGGATTTAAAAATTTAAAAGTTTGAATTTTATATTTATAAGGATAAATCTGTCTTATTTTAAAATAGATTTTGTATTTATTATTATTTGTTGAAAAGTCTTAAAATACATTAAATAACATGATAAAATATTACTTTCAAGTATATTTAATACTCCTTAGATAGTGCATTAACCCAAATTTAAATAAGAGTTTTGTTAATCAATACTCTTAAATGTTCTTGAAAATCAGATTTTATCATGTTATTTAATGTATTTTAAGAATTTTTTAATTACTAATAATAAATGCATAATTTATTTTTAAAATAAAATAGATTTACCCTTATAAATATATATATTCAAATTTTTAAATTTTTAAATCTTAAATTATAAAATTATAAAAATTTAAATCTTTTGAGGTATTTTATTTTTTTGATAATTCTCATAAATATTTTTTGACTAATTATATATGATAATTTGTGTGCATATATATACATATATATTTGGGTTTTTGTTGTATAATTTTATAATTTTTAAAATTATAAATAAAACATAAATCCTATAAATATATTGGCGTTTTATTTGTGTTTTTTTTGGCAATTTTCATATATGTATATATATATATATATCTATAGATATATTTTCTAATTTTATAAGGCAACTTTTGCATATAAATATTTTTGAGTTTATATTTTATAGTTTTATAATTTAAGATTTAAAAATTTGAATTTTATATTTATAAAGATAAATTTATCTTATTTTAAAAATAAATCATACATTTATTATTGTTTGTTAAAAAAATCTTAAAATATAATAAATAACATAATAAAATATTATTTTTAAAAATATTTAATACTCTTCAACTAATACTTTAAAAAGTAATTAGCAAAACCTTTTAACTAGATCATACTACGGAAGGGACCTGTACCATAAGTGGATATCTCAACCAATAGCACAAGATTAGGTTCTCTAAAAACGCTAACCATAGATTCCTGTTATAATCATAGAAAACTAGGAATCTGGATGCAAGGTCCACGTAGTTCAATAATTGAGTTGGGAATTCCTAGGGTAACCAATGAAATTTGTAATTAAATATACTGAAATATGCTCAAATTTTACCTTCATAAATTTTTTTTGAAGTTAGACTATAAATCTCAACGTGAACAACTTGTTATTGATCAGATTATAAAAACTAAACTAAAATGCACACTGCATCTAACAATACTAACCGCAAAACCTTTAATAATAGGGTAGGAGCATGGTGTGATTTTGCAGAAATTGAGTTGTCCCCAGCATATTAAAGGAGTTGGTGCCTCATTCATGTCTCATGGTAACGGACTCATTTATTTATTTATTTATTTATTTATTATTATTATTATTATTATTATTATTATTATTATTATTTTATTTCAAGTACATAAGAACTAACAATTCAGAAATCTTTTAATGGTGGAGTACTAGGGAAGGAAGAAGACTGAAAATGCTGTGAGCAAACGGATGGTAGAAAAGATTATGAAAATTTCCAAAGGAAGATGAAACAAAAGGAGATGAAACATCTAATTGAGATTACATGGGGCTCCAACTGTATTATTGCAACGCAAGTCAATGTCACGTAATCTCAATCTACTTTATGTCAACATCTTAGAGGTACTATATGTCGCATATAGTTTTTGCAAACCTGTTTTAATAAATCCAAGAGGCTCTATCTATCATGGCATAATTATACCGATGCTTCAAACATTGTATGGCCCCAAAACAGGATAAATAAAAGGGCAAACAGGGCCCTCTCTCATCAATTGCCATAATCCCGACAGCTATCTCTATCTCATGCAATTTGCATAAGCAACACGAAGCTTGGGACATGCAAGATGCAAACAAATACTGTGCATAATCTTTCAATTGTGGGGTCTTCTTTCTCTGATTTTTTTTCTTCTAAAAAAAACTTAAAATTCTATTTCTAGAATACTAACTTCCAAACAATGAAGAGGGTAAGATTCGAGTATGTTTAATTTTATGGGCCGTCAAATAATAATTAAAACATTTGATTCTTTAAGTTTAAGAAGATTTAAGAAATTTCTTTAACTGAAACGACTTCCGAACTTCAAAAGTAATAAATAAACAAATAAACATATCCGGATAAGACTCCCCAATCTTGTAATTGTCCAATTATACATATTGGGGTGATGAGAATATAAATTGATACTTGAGCATTATATGATCCTAATTCCTAATATTAATTATATCAAATAGCTTAACCCTTATTTAACCATAAATTCATATGTAAAAAGAATCAATCAACTGAGAAAGCTACTGAAAAGATATTAGATTTTACGGTATCTTAAATTGAACACGAGGTACCAATAATATAAACCCCCTTACGTTAGAGTGTAACTAGTAAAATGCTGCAGGTACACTTAATATTGGTACATGGTTTCTCAGCATCTACAAGGATAGGATAGTAGGAATTGGGAAACGAAGAAACCTCAACCCCCTTTCAACCCAGAAATTGGTACATGGGTGATCTAAAAGCTCTCATAGTAAAACGATTCCAAAATGATTTAATAATAAGAAATAATAGTGATAATAATGATCTGTACAATTTTATAAAACCCCATAGGAATTTTAGTTTACCTGGTGGAGACAGGGTTCAAGGCTCTGGCAAAGCCATTCACAGCCCCATATCCCTTTGAACTAAAGCCCAAGCACCCAAGCAGTCCCTGCCTATATGGCAAGAACGTCTTCTTCCTCAGTTCCTCTGCTTGAGCTCTATGAGCTTTATAATGCAACTCATGCGGCGATGGCGGCACCCGCCTCTTTCCAACTCCGTTTGCAGGCTTTCCGGTCGCTTTCTTCGCCGGAGCTTGTGCGTTTCCTTTCGATTTTTGCGTTTCAGAGGACCCATTTGAGTTAGTCGTAGACTTGTCCCTTGATGGGAGACTTTGATTGGTGGGTTTCTTGTCTTTGGTGGGGGAGAAGGAAATCGTGGACCAGAACTTGTTATTACTCCTGCCTTCGCTTTTGCTTCTGTAGAGAAAATCCTTCAAGAAAACCCACCTCTTGGAGCTCCTTCCAGCAGAAGAAGACCTGGACGACGAAGCCGAAACCGAAGGGGTAGTCTCTGTACCCAATCCATCGATCTTCTCCCTTTCACTTTCTTCAATCTCTGAGGAACCGTTCTTGTTTATTTCCTTCCCTAAGCTTAAATCTCCAACCCCATCCTCATTTTCTGCCCACTCTAAAGGCGTGTTTCTCAGAGGCGACATAGATCTGGTTCTTCTGCGAACAGACTTGTCCCTCAGCCTCAGATCTCTGCCTCTGACATGCGACTCAACCTCCGCCTCTTCGTCTTCTTCTCCTTCCAGATCCAGCAAAGGAGCGAGAACCTGAGGGCGCTCCAAGTGGGTGGAAAGCTTCATGGGTCGGATCTGTCCGTTCAAGAACAACTCGTCTGCGGAGCTCATGGAACCAGAACAAGCCGACCCGTTAGACCCAAACCTAGCAGAAAATTCAAACTCATAAGCGAGAGGCACAGAGGCATTGGTATCGTCAAAGGAGGAAGGCTGTGCGTGTGATGATGAGAAGGAAGCAGTAATAGCGAAGTGCATTGGACTTGCAGGAGCACTGTAGAAAAAGCCCCCAATGGATCCTCGGCCAGGACTAGAAGGAGCACTGACGTAGGGAGTAGAACAGGTGCTATCGAAATCCTCGTAGAGGAGTTGGGAATCGTGAGGAGTGAGAGATTCGGTTTCACCATTGTTAGGGTTGGAAGATTCTGATTGTGAGCTTGCGTTTTCACCATTGTTGTTGTTGGGAGTTTGAAGCTCCATTGCTGCTCAAGCCTTATGAGAAAGAAGCTCGCAGAAGCTGAGATTGTGCGCAAAATATAGAGTAGCACGACATTACGTGAAATTGCCCTCCACTTTCTACTTTTATATCGTCAATGCCATTCGCTATTCATGTCAAATAAGCACGCTCACAGAACCACCAAAGCTAATTTACCAAAATGTATTTATGTATTTATCTACCTTTCAGGATCATTCAAGTTAAATTATAGTCTCACTTTGAATTATTCACCAAATAATTTGAAAAAAAAAAAAAACTACACAGTAATAGTACACACGTGATTGCCTGAGTGGTCAACGATGAAGTGTTCGACTGCCTCTGCCAATATTCCAAGGCACATAGAATACAAGATTTTCAAAATAAAGAAGAGAAGAAATTAGGACAAAAAATCAATTCACTAATGAATTTTAGTGTTTATTAAAGTAAAAATACTAATAATAAAGAAAGTAGTAATAAATTTAAGAGTGAATTATTATTTTAAATGTAATTTTTTAATTATAAAATATTTAATTTAATTATTAAAAATATATTATATTTTAATTTAATTATTAAAATTTTAGATTAAAATATTAAAAATATATCATATTTATATATAAAAATTTAATATATTTTTTAAAAATTAAATTAAATATTTTTATAATTCAAAAATTAAATTACAGTAAATTATTTTTTTAAAATTTATAATGATAATTTATTCTAAAATTTATATAAAAATAATAATAAAAAAACTTGGAAAGGGGTGGTGGCCACGTTTCGTACTTGGTAGCCTGTCCCCTGCCTGACGCTCTCTTTTGGGACTTGTGATTCTCTGTGATGCCACCCTATCATTTACCTTCTGCATCCTTCCTCTTTTCTGCGTTTCTTTTTCTTTTAACAATGTTGAATTTGGAAGGTCAACCTCCGTTATAATTTGATTACCTTAATTTTCATGAACAATTTTACAAAGTGGAGAGTTAAATTCAACTGTATTTAGAAAATATATATACAGAAACACTATGCATGTATTTGTCTCTTGTCATTGTTTTTCATGTTAAATCATTCATTGAATTTTCTAGGTTGTAATAATTGAATTTCTTTCAAATCATTTAATCATACTAATATTTATGTATCAATTTTCTTAAAATATTCATGGTAAGGTTTGAATAAAGAAAGATGTCATCTTTTCAATTTTATTTGAATACAAACCGAGAATGACATTTATTAATTAGATTAAAAGGCCAGACTTGCACATATTATAAGGATGGTTGAATCAGTGATCATTCCTGAAATTAATTAGTATAAATACTCTTAACAACTCATACAAAGAACAATAATTTTTATTTTTGTATAGAAAATATTTTCAAAAATAAACGTGCAGACGGATCTCATATCATATCTTGTATAAGTGGTAATCAACCATTTGATTGTTTCAAGTTTCAACTGAGGGATAGGTACACCTGAGAAGTACATGGGTAGAACTCTTTCCATAGGATCCTTAAATCTATTTAATAATGGATTATTCCCTAATTATAAATTATTAATCATTCAGAACAAAGATAGCATATTAATCTGTAAATATCATAGAAAGCAGAGCCTCTTGCAGTTCCCCAATAAACAAGAATTAAGAATATAAGCGGTGGTTAGAAGTTAGTAACCACTAACCACATTTTTGCTTAGCAAGGAAGTGTAACATCTGGCCAATTGAATTCTCAAAAGTGGTTCGGAAATATTGACATGGAACTTATCAGCATGTACATTTTTGTCCTATTAGCATTTAGCAAAGAAAAAAAAGATTATTATTATTTATAGAAAGACGAGGGAATAGGGAAGAAGCCACATGGTATGTTCTTGACCCTGGTTACGGATAATTATGGCATGTGAGGTGTTTGGACGATGTGGATCATATTAAATCATACACAGAGACCCCACAGTTCAATGTGCATTCCCATATTCCCCACACAAACGATGTGGATCGTTTATATTAGTGATTGCAAAATGAAGTTTCATAGATATTTACATGAATGGTAACGAAATGATGATGAAGTTGAAAGTGAAAAATAGAAGGTGATATAGATAATTGCAATATAATCAAAATAAGTGAAAAAGGTCAGCAATGAAGCAACAAAGAAGTTGAAATGTCCCATTCAATCTCCTCGTTCACAAAGCTCATCCATCACTACCACACTCTCAACTCTTCTCCATTGTTTTCTGTTCCACTGCTCCAATCCTCCAACACATCAAACAAATGTGGCATTATCATTTATTTGTTTGATCCTGCAGTACAAAATTTTGTCCTTTAAATATTCAAGTTACAAGGCACATGAAAATTTGAATTCCAAGTACTTGTTCAGAAAAATAAACCGTGCTGACAGAAAACAGGAAAACATAGCTTCAGCTGTATATTTAGGAACTAATACTTCCATCTCCCAGAAAAATAAAAGAACTCCATGCATGTCTATTGGCTAATAAATGGGAGGAAGTTACCAAAGATTCAAAATTCAAAATTCAAAATCAATATTCAATAATTATAAGAGGAACCATAATAGATGAACCTGACAGTATAAAAGAAATGATAACCTTTTTGGGCCCAATAATGGCATTTGCAGAACCCTTGTTTGTTGTCTCCCTTGCTTCGCTAATGGAACTTGGCATGGTTGACTTTTTGGAATCTACTATTGAAGTTGATCTACCCTTGTTGGTAACACTATTCTGCTTTTGCTTATTCTGCCTGACCACATCGGCATTACTATAGATAACCATTTCAAGTCACTCACAACGAATCTCTGCTTTCAACATTGGTCTTGGCTTGGTCTTCTTGTTAGTCAGTGTTTATATTACTTAAGAATGTTATCTATATATGCTATTGTAACGGACGGGATCACAGCTTAAACAGGGCTTCATGTTAGAATAATTTTCTTTTACTTGTCTCTGTTTTAACTAATCTTTCTCATGTAGTTAATGCAAATTTAAAAATTCAAAAAAAAAACTGCTTAGAAGAAATGAATGAGTTTCCATATCGAGAAAATAATGCAATACCATATTGTTGAGGAAATGTTTCATACCATTGAATTTAATAAAATGATACAAGCGCGGGAGATAAATCCAAGGGACATACAATCCATTGCAAGACATGCTATTTATAAGCACGTAGATAAACAAGAAGGTATAAAAATCTGTGAGAACAAAATCCTTCCAGCAATGGGAGAACGGAAGCTAGCAAAATCCTTCCACACACATGTATGTTGTGTTAGATGAAGAAGAAGAAGAAGAATAAGAATTCTAGAGAGTCCTGATGATCTTGATGCACCTAAACTTGAACCAGCGAATCCCAGCCTTGAGAGAACACTTGAACCTACCTTCGACAGCATAAATCTTGTATTTGGCCACCCTGCACTTCCTCTTCAACTCAGGATCATTCCACCACGATTTCTCCGGTTCGTAGGTTGACATGGGGAGCTTCGTGGAACGTCGTTTTGGAGGAGGAGGAGGAGGGTCGTAAGATGAGGAAGATGATGAACAAGAGGTCCTTGCATTGCCAACCCACATTTTGTTGTCCTGTAAGTTCCTAACGTTCACACGTAGGTTCGCATCTCTTGCACTCATGTTGAAGCGTCGAGCGACTTCTTCCATCTCTTTCAACCCACCTTCTCAATCTCTATGATGTCTCTCCAATTCTGTTTCTTCTTTTGATGCGTGTGTTTATTCCTCTCTCTCTCTCTTTCTATCTCTGTTTCTTGAATTTGGTTTGAGAGAGAAAGAGAGAGAGATGAAGATGAATATGAACATGATGATGATGAAGAGGTGAAGAGCTAGTTATAGAGAGTGGAAACTTTAATAAAGATTGACGTTATATTTAGGGGAAAGTACGTCGGAGAGGTTTTTTGTTGCTACGAGAAGACAGACAGGAGACAGAGTTGTTTGATCGTGACCGTCGACTTTGGTCAAACCTCGTCAACAATCTTTTTTCCGGCATCGAGTATTTTGCGGTAATAGTTGTCTCTATATTTGATTCTTTAAAACTGTCCTCCTCTCATTATAGAAGCTATGGGTTGTTCAATTCAATGCCACAAATAGAGTTGATATTTAATGGACAAAAGTCAAAACCATAGTCATATTTAATTTTCAATAAAAGATAATCCCATTCATAGAAAGTAAGTGCCTCTACACATTGGGTTTATATACAATGAAGTATTATCATTACAGATAATTTTAAAAATCAATATCATTTAATGCAATGGAAAGAAAAAGTTACTACTATATGGGAGCTGAAGGTCAATGCATGTTGGTCAAGAGTCATCCTTTTAACTTGCGCTATGCTTCTTGGATTTCTTGGTGTTTTCCGTATAGGACACCTGTACGGCATTAGCAGTGAAATGTAAACACAAAGGTATTCTCATGCATAGCATAGTGGTGAATGCTACGTGGCAGAAACACAGAAACTCAAGGGTGCTGCCACTTACGATGTAGGACTTCCACTCAAATTTGTCACCAAAAGGCTGAGACTGACCACGAAGATGACAGAATATGCGAACTAGTACCACAGCATCCAGAGCAGCATATTCTAGCTTCACAAATAGTACATCGTTCATTAATCCTTTATCCTATACCAGAATGCAAGGCATGTACTAATACAGACCAGGTCCAGGATTTATGCAGAACAAAACCAATAGGCACACAAGCAAAAGGCAAAAGAACAAATATCCATCATTCAACTACATTATATGGAAGATCATTGGTGTAAGGGGAAAAATTACTTGATTTCGAGTTAATGGTCGTTGCTCCCAGTTGCTGTTTCGTCTTGTCTTGTTCAAACCAGCTCCCAGTATTTTCTAATTTACCATTAATCACAAAAGTTTTGCCATCAACAGCTAAGACAGAATAAGCAAGAGGTTTGATCATTATTATGTTTCAATCTATAAAATACCTCGGCAAGCCCAGACAAACCTCCACGAGGTTCTTTAAAAATGTTCTGAATGTCCAATAACTTTTCATAGTGCTTGAAACATGATAATTCTTCATACGAGTGAGCAAGCTGCTTTATATCACATAAGAAATTGTACCCTGAAATTACAAAGCAAACAGAAGCAATGGTTAATAGTTTTGACTTAGCAGATACAGATGTCATTTAAGATTCTCATCAACAGCAGCATCCTCAGTCGCGTTAAAATAATCATGAAACTAAAGGTAAGGATTTATTCAGCATGACTATTTTGCTGAAATATATTAACATGCGGTAAATTCCAAGCAGAAAATGCATTAAAACTTTTCATACCAAGTTTTAAAATTCTAGGTGACTGCAAAATGCGGTTTAGACAGTTGTCTAAAATTTCGGGCACCTCTCCATGTAACTTTATCAGATCAAAGATGAAAACCATCTTTTCAGAAGCAATTTGCATGATAGAGACCTGAAACACGGAAAATTTTTTCATTCTATTTTTACAGGGAACAAACCGCGCGGGCATAACAAGAATAAGAAAGAGGAGAATCAAAAGTAAGATTCTACTTAGAAACATTATGTCATAATCTATGATCCTAGCAAATCTAATTTCATACAAGTAAAATCAAGATCATTCCAGATTACCTTGTTCGGCTTGCTGCCTTTTACATGATTAGGTTTCCATTCACAATCAACACCCATAAGTTTACAGCCCTCAATATGATTTGTCGCATCAAGCAAAGCTTCTATTTCATCAACCCAAATGATGTCTTCAACAAACAGTTCATCAAGATGCAAATAACGCCCACGTTGAATCCTTGTTTCAGGTACTACAAGGCCTTAAAGAAATTAAGCACAATTGTCTGTCATCTAAGAATGAGCAACCAACCATATTAACAAATACATAAAATCTGAGTCAAATTGGAGCTCGACCTCATTCATTTTCAGTGGTTACAACTGAACGGTGGCATACCTTTGATATCCAAAAACCCGTCTAGGGAGTACCGATCACAAAGTTCATCAACCTTCTCAGGGTAACCAGCTTCCATTGCCAAATAAACCTTAAATGCATTAAATAAAAAAATTAATATACATATCTTAAGACTTTACTGGCCTTGAGGGGCTTAGAAACTGTCACAAAATAAAAAGCCTAGCAATTATTGCTCCATAAAATTAATGACAACTCTCATAACATCTCCATTCAATAGAACGAAGAATTATAGGATTAGGATTTCATTCCTAATTCTTACAGGATAAGTTATAAGAGGTTATTCAAATTGGGCAATGATTTATTTCAGAGAATGATCTGTTTTATGAATTTTTGCAGCTAATTGCTCTCTTCTTGGTTGTGTAATGCAATAAAACCCTAGGTGTTAACAAAAAATCACTGAGAGTTTAAGATACAAATTTTGAAGGTTGTCCTTTCCATAAATATATGCTGAGAATTCTCAAAACCTAACAACAAGGACTTCTGAAAACACAATGCAACTACAGGGGGAAAAGTATTGTATTCCTAAACAACAAAATCAACAAACAATTGTGATAGAAATTCAAGGTCACATGAGTGATAATGAAATGGCAACACTACCACTGCATTATGACAGCAAAGGAAATAGTTTGTCAAGCTCTACCATTTAACGCGGTCTCTATTGATGTACTCACAGAATGTGTGTAGAAAAGCAGTCATTATGCTAAAAAGTTACTAACCAAATATTCAATAAGCTGTTTATCACTATTTGTCCTTGCCTCAGCAACTTCCCAATATCCTTTTTCTGCTAGCTTTTTTAGTGAGCTGCAAATCATTGAAGTTTTCTTGTAAACAATGGGTAGTTTGGATACAGATATCCTGATTCCCCTGAACCAATAAAACAGTACTAGGGGGAATTTTATATGAAAAAAGTGAGTCACAGAGAGGATCCACTCCATAATCACAAGTTTAGGTCAGTTAACCTTTCTTCAAAACTCTGGTATAAATCTGGAAAATCCTGCTGTAGATTGTTTTTCTTTATGGTGTCATAGGCATCCTGTAACATGTTCCTATGAATGTACTCCTCAACAAGAATGCATAACATTGGCTTCCCCATAAATATTGCCCACTTCTCTGCTGCTTTGAATTGATTACCTTGTATCATACTAAGGAGAAATGACTGCTCACATTGGCGGATAGAGAAGTGCTCTATTAAAGTGACAGCTGTCATGTACAATTGGGACTCTACCAACTCAAAAATATACTGCTCAATAAATTCTTTTGCTGTGTCACAACTTGAATTATTCTTTGCTTTCCATTGGCACATGACTTTTTCAATATTACCTAGTCTAACATCAAAAACTTCCAGTACTTTCACAATTATATTTTTGTCATGAGAGACCTGGCCCCAAACAATATCAAGGAATAAATGAGCAGCTAAGTTTTTGGCTTCCAAGGAGTCCTCAGAGGCAGTTGCTCTTTTCAGGAAACGTCGAAGAGCAGATATAACCAAATGACTAAAGCCTCGACTATGATCTTCAAATAAAGGAGACACATACAGGCATTGAACAACAAAAGTTGCAGGCCCAGGTTTTGGATCATTATGTAGCACAAGATACACCTGATGTTGAAGGGCTCGAAACTTTGCTGTCGCTTTACTTGTGCCTAAGCAATGTCATATGAAAACAAGAAACATGATACACCTTGCTGAGACAGAGCTACTGGAGTCTAATACATGGATTTATAATATAACAAAGAGTACCAGGCACAATATAAAATATAGCAATGTATTATTGATTGTAAAAAAACCAAGCTTAACTGAAATAATACCTTACGATCTTTATAAAAGACTTTATTATTATGATGTGACGAAAATTCAATTCTTAAGAATTGTCAGTTACAGAAATTTCAAAATATGAGCTCTCTGTAACTGTCCGAAAACAAAAGAGACCTTTCTGCTGTTGTAAATAGGTCAATATCAGTCTCTTCGAGTTTTTTTAAATTCATGAAAAATGTGACAATTATTCCCAAAATCACTTTTCCTCCCATTGAAGAGGATAGCAAATGCCAGATTTGAATTTTCGGAGATTATTGCATAATTATACACTGGAAAGTTCACAAGGTTCTAGTTTTTGGTAAACTAATTGACATAATTAATACCAGAGATTATTGCAAATTTTGGTCTGAAATAAATTTTGTAACACAAGAAGTGAGATAATGAAGAACACTTAATGACAATTATTCATCATGATGCCAAACTAGCAGACAACAAATTTTAACAGTGTGAAGAGAAGAAATCATACCATAAAAATAACATTCTTTCAGCAGATATAGAAATACCACTGGAGAGACATGGGCTAAATCATAGAAAGCATGCATGCATAAAGTATTTGTTTGGCAAGCACGGTCCTTCTTGTTGTGTATCTCTGACACATTCCCCTCTAAACCCATCCCAGGTAGAAACTGTAACAAGAGCAGCAACATATTAAATAACTAAAAGATGGCAAGTTACAGGGCTTTATTATATGCATCATGATTCTTGTGCCATATATATATATTATACCAACTCAGCTCCAACTGCTATAAACCATTCCTTTGCAAGTAATACCAATTATACACTAAGAAGTGATAAACATTAAAAGTGAACTAGTGAGATACACAAACAGAACAACGCCATGAACAGCAGATAAGTGATTAACAAAATTGTTTGGTGCTGGTATTCTCACTGTTAAAATGAAAAGTGATGTTATATAAAGTTATAGTCATTGTTGTCTCATTCAAAGGGAGCACAAGTACGAGATACGATACGAGTACAATTCGATACAAATACAGAGATATGAAAATTTGTTAAAAACTCAAGATACGATATTTCTCGAATACTTTTAAAGAATTATATAAAAATATATGTAGTTTTTAAATTTAAAATGCCAATACAATGCAACTGACAATATAATATCAAAGTTAAAAACAAAGATAATACAAAATTGTAGAAGCTAGAAACAGAGAAGTTGAATCACTATTGCAGAAGATGAAAAGGCAGACCCGTGCAGCTGCAAAGAAGGTGATCAAGGCTGAAACCTAAAGAAAAAGAGATGAAATTTGAACTTGTCATTGATCCCAATAATTTCAAAGTCATATCCAATTTGATACCATATCAGATGTTATTTAAAAAGAAAAAAGAAATTTTGATATACCTAGAATAAGTGTCCAAGGTGTATCATAATCGGATATGTATATGACACGGGATACGTATCCAAGGTGTATAAGTATCGCATAGTATCCAACACCGGATACATATCCAAGGTGTATAAGTATCGGATACGTATCCAAGGTGTGTAAGTATCGGATACGTATCCAAGGTGTGTAAGTATCGGATATGTATCCAAGGGGTGTAAGTATCGGATACGTATTCAAGGTGTGTAAGTATCGGATACATATCCCACACAGATACTGGGGACTTTTGCAAGTTCATTGTGTGAGGGGCTACGTACTAGCATGTTAATGGTTCAAATGGGTAAATTCTGCTTTAACGCTCTTGAAACATAAAGCCAGAAAGTCTTGCAGAATTGCTCCCAAGAAAAATAGCTAAATCGGGAAAGAATCATAGGTTATATACCCTTTAAATAAAATTCATCTAAGAAAATCAGTGTTTCTAAGATCCTAAGAATAGTTTAACATAATCCTAACAAAGTGCTGAACCAATTGTAATTAAGCTATCACTCATAGTTGATGGCAACAAACTAAATTTCTAGGACACCCACAGCTACAAGGTCCTTCCTGAAACTCTTCAGACCTGACTGCGCGTACATTTTCAAGACTCATCTTAGCATCGAATATACATATATTCAATATTTACAATTTAAAAAGTCTCAAGTAGTACAACTTCAAGTTCCACACCCGAAAGAAAAAGTTCTAGAAAATGTTTGATTCCAGTTGAAGACACCAGCGTAATAATTAGGATTTTCAGACATTATGAAAAACAAACCGTTTCTTCAACTTGCAAAACAAATTCAAAAAAGAAAGAGAGAAAATCCATTCTAAGAGGAGCAAGTTGTCAACGCAAGTATCTTATTTTCTTTTCCTATTTGAAATTCTATTTATTTCTCAACAGCTGAACAAGAACAGTCCATGCATTTCAAAATTGAACTAACCCAGTTGAAATAGAGGGAGAGGGGCAGAGAATCAAAGAAGACAGAGGGAGAAACTTTACCTAATTTGACAGGAAAATTTGCAGGGTTGTTCAACTTTGTTCCTCACATGCCCACTCTCGGTTTCCAGGATCAGCAACTCTAACCGTCTAACGTGCGTGGCTCTTGGAGCACGCATTGCTATATGCGTGAGTAGATATGTATATGTAATATATATAAAAAGGCTGAAATATGAAAAAGGCTATGCTACAATGCTCGTTGGCCCACCAGATCTTTTCCGTAAATGGCAATAGGCAAAAGCTGCTTGCTTCATTGCCTGCCTCAGCCAGCGGGTATGTGGGAGCATAGTGTCTAGCCATCACCCTATTCCTCCGCTAATGCTCACAATTGTAGTCAACAAAAAATCCGGCCATATAATTCTAATGTTAACCAGGACACGTGTCCAAAGCAGAAAATAGAAATCTCCACGCCTCTGATTGGTGGGTCCCCTAGTTTCGTTGGATTGGAGTAGGTGTCAAGACCAACAGTGCATGAGTGAGGACTTATATCGTTCAAAATACAGGCGCGAAGTATAGGATCCCCTCTTTACGGATGGAGATGGACCCTAGGCTATAATTAAAATGTGGATAGATAGGTCCAAGGTATAGATGTGTCCCATCGAAACAAGGGAAGGACGCTTCTGATTTTTTTTGAAGAAACTTGTATAAACATAAATGGATAGGGGTTTCAAGAACTATTTTTGTTAAAGAATTCGATATCCTCAAATTAATTTAATATATATATATATATATGATATTCTTTCAATAAATTAAACTTTACATAACGTTACTTTTTAAAATTTTGGTATCGTGAGATTATGCCTCTGGATCTGCTGCCTGTCATTATGTTTAGTAACGATTTTTTGTGTTGTTAAAGTGTTCTTAAATATTATTATAACAAAAAATATTATTATTATAATTTTTATTTAAATAATTAATTATAACAATAATAATTTTTATTATAATAATATTTAATAACGTAAAAAATTACTGTTAAAAGTAATGACAGAGTGATCCCAACCAAAATAATGGCAGCCAATCCGAACTCTCAGATTATATATTGAAAGAAAAAAGTTATGCTTCTACTTAAAAAATAATATTGTATACTTGGTAAGTGTGATTACGGCATGTTAGTTATAGGGCTTCCTTCTGCTCTAAAAGAACGAAGATGACGTGCAGCAATAATGAATACTTTTTGGGGAGGACAATTTAAGAGTTGAATTTGGCTGTTATTAGCAGATAAGGGTATTTATTAAATTTTACTGAAAAGACCATCTCAGTTCCGATGTGTCACTCGTAACTCACAGTTCAAATGGAAGAAGGGGTTGCGCTATTTATTTCGATGGAATGGAATGTCTATCTATTAAATCTTGAGCATTATTTGATTGATTGTCATCATTCCTGAACATGATAAGCGAGAAGAAGGACTCTGAGGAAAATATCAATGTAAAAGACTCATCTTTACCCTACTCGTGAAATTGAATTTTTAATAAATAATAGCTGTCTTCTGAAGGAAACGAGCCACAAAACAGAACGCTGTCTCAACTCAATAATTCAACAAGGTACACAAAGCAGGGCATGCAATTGGCAGATGAAAACGTTGTCCTGAACCCCTTCTTCAGCAAACATGATTACAAAGTTCAAACAACTGCATAATCGTAAAACATTACAAAATCGTCGGCTTCAGCCATTTACCAGTCACGTTAAACAGACACGCAAATCCTAACACATAGTAATCCTTCAAAATCTTATTTACTATGATGTAATTCCTTCGAGGACTCAACATGAACATGCGATTCTCAGTTCTCACATTTCGTTGACAGAAACCCTATTAAAGGTAAACTTAGTCTACTCAGTGATTCTTAAGTGCTTCAATAAACTATAACCAATAAATCTTGATGGATTGGATTGCAAAACAAATGGAGTTTTCATACTCATTGATGAAGCCAAGAGTCTAATGAATTTTTTGTAGTGATTAGGAACTTCGCTTTATTAAAATTCTGTGTCTCCTGGCCTTGGTTCAGGAATGTTATACGTTGTCTCATAGTAGGAAGGTGTTGATCCTCGACGTCAGTGCTTTACCGTAAACAGGCCCAGAAGACAAACGCTACTGTCATACATTAGTAAAACAAATTAGAAATGCAATAAACCAGCAACAACATGAAGGCTATATTGTGCTTCTGTTCGGATTTCCTAAGCAAAATAACTCAAATATGCTTTCCCTATCATTTCCCAACCACAAAATGTTAGTTAAGTATGGGGAGAGTGGAACTGAGAGAAGAATTGAGTTTTACTTCTGATAAATTAAATATTGTCAAGTAATTTTGCAATTTGCAAATTTCTATGAACATAGAACTCCATTGCTTTCAGGAAATCATCAAAGCTGACAAAAGTGAGAGCGCACATACACGTTTATAGATAGAGAGAGGAAGAGCATTTGTCTGAATTTTTCCATGTCATAGTTGTCAAAAAAAGGAACATAGTGTAACACCAATTCCATGGGATAAGCCTTACAGATTTCTAATAGATTTCTAGTGCACTGGTGATCGAATTTCATCATTTGCTTGAAAAGAAAATTAAAAAATCCATCACTTGAGATTTCAGGAAACATGCTGCTGTAATGCCACAGAAATCTGTATGATAACAGAAAGACATCTGAATCTTTGTTTCTCCTAAATAAGACAAAGGGGGAAAATGGGCTGGATAAATACAAGAGTTCCACAATACACAGTGCTACAGATATAGTTCCATAAAAGAATCGGATTTTTGGAATTTCTTTCCGTGATGCCTGGTGAGTAATGCACTTAACTGAAGGATCACGAAATGATTTTAAAAGAGAAAGAATATTATTATTCCGTATTCCACCATTCCATCAATTTAACTTTCCAGATTTTTCTTGGGATCTCAAACATATGAAACTATGTCTGATTCTTTCACACTAAACCTATCATTTTATATATATATATATATATATGTATGTATGTATGTATGTATGTATGTATGTATGTATGTATATTGCAAGCAAGCAAGCAATTAAGTAAGCCAAATAAATTGCACGCCATTAAAAATTTAGAGAGAAAGAGAATGACATGATAAGACTGTTATGACATCCTTTTATACCAGTCACAAGTCCATTATTGTGAAACAAGCTAGCAGCAACAAGAAGGCAGCAAGCCAGCAAGTTGACCTTTGTTCCTATTGAGCTTGTTCCATTCTTATGCCTTCATAGATTTCCCGCAACAGTCATCTATGATAAGATATAAAAATAATATTTTGATACATGGTTTTGGGCTCAGTTTCTTGAATGGAAACAAGTTGTATAGAACAATATAAGCAGATGCTACATCAAACTGATATATTCAATAACCATTTAAAATCAAAACTGAAGTTCAAAAGACCTGTCAATCATCTTCTTCTGGCCATTAGTCCTCGTTGCAAGCCTCATCACAGACTGCCATCATTCTGGCGTTTGCACTTAAATCATAACAAGGTAAGACCTTAGCCAAGGTTTCAGCAATGACACCCTCGCCCAATGAGTATTCAGAAACCTGCATTTCCTCAACTCCAAGCATGTGTAATATCTCATCCAGTAAAACTGCACCGGCCACTATGAATTCTGAACGCCTCTTAAAAAACTTATCTCTCCTTACTCTCTCTTTCTTCCCACCAACACATAACCTTTCAACCACACTGCCTAGTTCTCCTCTAGTGAAACTCCTATCCCTCCTGCTATCCCCATCCGGCACTGCCTTGTCAACTATTTCACTGGCGTATCCACGAAACACTGCCTTGCGTATTGCACGAATTGTTCCGGAAGACCCAACTGCTATGTCAAATCCATGCTCCTTAATTTCCCCAACTAGCCCCGATTTGTGAATTACCGACCTAATGTACTCTCTCATGAGTGGAATTGTATCAATATTAGGAAATTTTTGGGTTAGAGTAATATGGCCCAGGTTCAATGAAGTGCCAAAAATGGCTTTTCCCTCTTTTCCTATCACAAACTCAGTAGATCCGCCTCCAATATCCACGATTAGCGCCAATTTGTCGTGAATCGGTAAATACTGGAGCACACCGAGATAGACAAGCCGGGCTTCTTCTTCACCTGTCAGGACATCAACTTCCGTTCCAATCTTGTCCATGACGCAATCTACAAATTCCTTTGTGTTTTCTGCTCCGCGTATTGCGGCGGTGGCCACGTAACGGGTTTGGTTAGGATCGAGATTGTGGTTATTTAAGAGTTTGTTGAACTTGCGCAGAGCGCGAAGCGCGTTAAGAATGGATTGGGAAGAAATAGAGTATGGGGTAGTGGTGGTGTCTCGACCAAGGACGACGGGCTCTTTCTTGTGGTGGATGGCGAAAAAGCAGCCAGGGGGATGGGCGCGAACGACAAGCAACTTGAAGGAGTTGGTGCCCATGTCGATTGAAGCGAAAAGGGAGGAAGGCGATGACGGGGTTGAAGAAGTTGGTATAGTAACCGCCGTGGTTGTTGATGGTGATGATTCATTTTGCAGCAGCGACGCCGGCAACTTCTCAGCGTCTTCTTCGGATTTCATATGAACGTCACACATACGTTACACTTCTATATCTTCTTCTAAATCCTAATCCTTGCTGTCGCAGGACAGGTTCTGTTGTCAGAAGACGAACAATCCTCTAAGTCCAACGACCAGAAATTTCTCTTAAATAAGATTTGGGTTTAAGTTTATGATATTTTAATTAGCTCCAGTCAGATTCTCAAAAAAAAAAAAAAGCACAATCAAAAGAATCAACAAACTTCGAAATTTTTTTAAAAAAAACCGTGAGCATGGGCCTAAACAAGGACAGCGAAAGCACCAGTCCATACATTAAACCAAGGTAACTTTCAAACTGCATTATCATTTTTTTTTTCTGGAACCAAAAATTTCGTTAAAGCCTAGCCCAAAAATATGACAGAATTAAAGAGAAAAATCAATATACCCCTCTTCTCCACGAGAAAACAAAGAAAGGGCGTGACAGTACAGTGCACACCCCAAGCAAAAACTCACATACATGCGACGCTCAGATCAGAAATTCAGAATTACAGCTGGACTCGTAGGATTCATGTAAAGACACAATCCTGATCGTCCCGGACATTATAGTGCACGCAATACCTGGTTCTGGGGGTCTACGCTCCAGATGTCTAGTTCTGGGTAAGACGACACCAACCATCCAGCCTCGCTGTGATATGTATGAGCCACGTTGTTTGCTTCAGTTAAAGATGTGAACGTATTCATAATGATATTTAAGAGTAGAAAACTCATCATTTTGTCATATTAATTTTAAAATTTTAAAAATAAAACGCATAGTGAATAACATAAGCGAAGCTAGCTATTTTCTTTTCCTCCTCCTACATCTTCAGTTGGCAAAATAGTAATATAGAAGAGGAAAAAAATTGTTATTTCTAAAATATAAAAATTCATAATTTATTTAAAGATAATTTTTAAAAATTTAGTGCTTGCAACTAATAATAACGCCAAAATGTAAATTATTCAACTTAAAAATCATATATTTTTAACCCTTTAATTTTAAAATGTGATAAAGACTTCTTAAACTTTTATTTTTTTCAACAAACTTCAAATATTTAATCAAAATTATAACTTCAATGATCCTAGTCAGAACAAAAAAAACCAATTCAGCGGAAAAGAAAAAAAGTTACAGATACAAAATGAGGAGCAAATAGGCATTCAATTAATTAGAGGTTTGCATGCATAAAAATACATGTTTTTTAAAAATTTTAAAATATAATATAAAATAATAATTTAAATAATGATAAATTATTTAATTTTTTATTATCTTTACTTTTTTTCTCTTCACATCACACAATTTGTTTTATTATTTATATTATATACTTGTAAAAACTAATAATTAAAAAATCTTAAAAGTATGATAATATACATAATAAAATAATTTAAAATTGTGCTTTTTTTTTTGTCAAGATTTTCATCGTTATTGACGAGATATTCGTACAGTCAATTGTGATCGTCGTTGAAGCTACACTCTATGCGTTCGAAGATATCGATACCTATAGAAAAGAGTTATGAAAAAAAAAAAAAACACATTTGATAACGACTTAATTACGAATCTATGCAAATAAGAGTCTGAGTTTTTTTTCTTAACGCGTAAATGGGATTAGATGTTATCTTATCTTGTTTTTTTAAACAAAAAACTAATGATAAAAAAGATTTTAGAATTATAATATATATATATATATTTATATAATGCATTTTTCAACGCCCGGAAAGTTCACTGAATTTTACCAAGGAAAATTTTCGAGAAATTTAGTTTGGAGAAAATATGTATCTATTAGCCATGACTGAATACTGATTCACTGAACGTGTCCATCTTCGTCCCCATGAGAATACCAACCATAAGAAAAAATAAATAATAATAATAATAATAAAGGCTTAAAAGAACAAATTCAACTTCCCCTCTTAATTTGTGTTTAGTTACTTTTTTTAAATCATTAACCTAAGCTTAAGAGACATTAAACAAAAGAGAGTATATAAAGAAATAAATTAAGAGTAGGAGTATATAAAGTTATTAGAGATTAAGAGCTACAATTCCAGGTGAGACAAATTTATGAGACATAATTTAATTGACGAAAGAAATGATCTTATTAACTAATCAATCAAAAGTGAACTCAGAGTTACATTGTTTTCAGTGTGAAAACATGTACACGTGGGGTCGTTTAGTCCTAATTCCTAAACGCGTACTTTGAGGTACTTTTATGTGAGAAAAAAGATCCACCAACCTCAAACGCGTTTGCATGTTTTTAGTTTTAGATTCCGTATCTAAGAGCACTCACTGTGTCCTTTTCAGCATTCAGTCGTTAGTTTATGGTTGCTTTTCCTCTTTCGCCAAAAGTATGATCACTTTCAACTTCTCTATACTTACTCTGTATCTTTAGTCCGCAATATCCAAAAAGAGCTTTTCAAAAAAAAAACAAAACTTTACGTGTTTCGACTTCTATGGATTTTTAATGGAAAATGATGCTGACTTTTAGGATGTTAGCGTGTTGTTAGTGCCGTCAAACGAGGCTTCCTTGAACCTTCTTCTTCACTGCCTATATAAGAGCGAGCGAGTGAGCGAGCATGCATTGTGATTCTTCTAAAGCTTGTTCTTGCTAGAAGTTGAGTTTAGTTTTATTATCTGTGATTGCTTGAATATTTGGATGGCATCTCAAAGCAAATTTCAGCAGGAGGGTAGTGGAAGGGATGATCAAGAGTCCAGACGAAGACGTCATGGTGATCCCAATCATGCTACCATCAGGTATTTGTCATTGCTTCCTTCCTCCTTTAGGTGTTTTGATTAGTTTGTGGGTCTTAATTTGGTTTGGTTTGGTTTGCGGATTTTTGCAGTCGCCTTGGACATATTATAAAGCAACGCTATATGAATGAACTGGGTTCCTACTTGGAACCCCTCATTCAAAGAGTAGTAAGAATTTTATGACTCTATTTGATTTAATATTTGAAAATGAATATACGGTGTTTAGGAGGATTGCTTCTTTTTCTGTTTATTTCAGCTACTTTGACTTTGAGCATCTTCTATCACAACCAATTTCCAGTTCAAACCTACAAACAATTCCATCCTCAATCTTCTCCAGGTTTCTGTAATTGCTAAAGTGTTGGTTTATGTTTATAACTCCTCTGTTTCCCACGCTTTATTTTCCACCTTGTGCTTGCTTTGCTATGGAGTACAGACTGTGGTGTATCCAAAACAGTTTCTGATTTTGTCATTCCCCTAATCTTCCTCACTCTCTTGCTTCTCATCCTTTTCTCATCCAGTAAACTTAGATGAATGAACCTGTTGAAATCTTTATCTGATTGATGACTCAAATTTCTTCTTACCTGTCAGTTGAATTTGTTCATGTGTTTCTCTCAACTAGGTACGAGAGGAGGTGGAACGTAAAATCCAGGAACACCTATTTCCAAGGTTTGTTTCTCATGTCCAAATTCCCTCTTCATAAGAATTGTGCTTGTGATGTCGTTTTTGATGTTTCATCATTTCGTTGACTGTAGTTTGATGATGTTTTTTTGTGTCAAATTTGTTGCAGAGCAACGGTCAATGAGGGTGGCACATCTGGAGCCAAACCCTTAGAGTTGCGTTTTATTAATAAATTGCCTGATACAATATTTACACTCTCTGATATTATAGCTGAGGACAAGGAGACACCCCTTCAAATTGCTCTTTATGATGTTAGATCTCAATCTGTTGTGACAAATGGTCATCTGTCCTGTATAAAGGTAGAGATCTATGCTCTCGACGGTGGATTCAATTCTGAGGATTGGACTGCTGAGGAATTCGATGCAAATATTTTACGCCAAAGGGAGAATAAAGGACCATTACTGAATGGAGATAGGTTCATTTCTCTTCAAAATGGAGTTGGTTGTATCACTAAAATAAAATTCACTGATAACTCGTGTTGGATAAGAAGCCGAAAGTTCAGGTTGGGAGTAAAAGTTGTGCAATCAATTTCCTGTGAAGTAAGCATCAAGGAAGGCAAGAGTGAACCTTTTATGGTCAAAGATTGCAGAGGAGAGGGTAAGTCTTGACTCTTGAATCATAGTCACAATGCTACTGTTTTCAATACTGAAATTTTGGGTTTTGTTGGTCATTTCAGCGTACAAGAAACACCACCCTCCATCACTGGATGATGATATATGGCGTTTGGAGAAGATAGGTAAAAATGGTCAAATCCACAAGCGCCTCTCTCTCTATGGAATAAACACTGTTAAGGAATTTTTGCAGTTATACATAATTAGCCCATCTTTACTCCAAGAGGTAAAAGATTGTACTTCTTCTTGACTTGTTTTTAAGAAAACACTTCCTTCCATATTTGTATTGTATGCTTATCTGAATTTTTGACGTGGAGACGTAGAAAGTTGGCAACATTCCAAGGAAGTCATGGTTGGCAATTACTGAACATGCCAAGGCTTGTGTTATAGATGATTACAACCTTTACATGTACCACGCAGCAGAACAACGAATAGGCCTGCTCTTCAATTCCATTTACAAGCTTGTAGGAGTGACATTTGATGGACAAAACTATTGCTCCCCAGATACTCTCACCCCCAATGAGAAGGTATGCGTACCAATCCTGTTCTAATTTAGCTGCAATTAACTGTTTTAAGTAACATTTTGAAATCAGTTACCTACTTACCTTCTTTTATTGGCAGCATTTGGTGGAAATGGTGAAGCAGCATGCTTACACAAATTTGAATACTTTGAAATCCGTTGATGGGACATCATTGAACTTTCAGAGGACATTGAAATGTCTACAGTCTGGACAGGATGGTCCTCCGGATCATGGTATCCAACAGCTTAATTTCCCAGGTGTACAGCCAGGTATATATAAGCCTTGAATATTTCATTTTACTTTCTGATTTCCTCTATCAGTATGTGATTTTGAGTTATTGCTCTCTTGTGCAGGTCAAGTTGAAACATGGGCAGATTTGGATGAACCATTCGCTTCAACTTCATATGTTGATGAAGGAATAAATAATAGTCAATTCTATGCTAATCCAATCCCAGACTTGACCAACATGTCACAATACGGTTCAGTGGAAGGTGAATTCTTCTCGGGAATGCACATTGAAGGGAATAGTTGGCCCCATATTGGATCACATTGGACAGACAATGAAAACTCACATATTCAATTCACAAACTGGGGGCAAGAGAATGGCCTATACTTTGGTTCTTATGGCCGTAGAGCAGAATTTAGTAGTCATTCTGACTTGGGTTTATCAAACAGTGGGAAACCCAAAGCAGTGTGGTATAAGATTCGTACTGCTCTCAAATGGGTCATATCAGTGAGAAGGGATGCAGCTGCCAAAAGGATGGCAAAGCTAATTTACTATAACTATTAGGTTCCTGGGTCACATCCTTTGTTTCCTTAATAGACAGATTGTATGAAAGACATGAAGTTGTGTCTTAGAATAAGCTTTGTGTTAGTGTTGTGTAGTTTTTCCTTTTTCAAGGTTAATTGTAGGGAAGAGACCCACAAGGATGGGGTCGTTTATATATATATAGGGTCTAGATATCTATGTACAATTTGTGATTGTTGCACTCCCTGTAAAATAAATTCGGTAGGTAGTGCTGAAGTCGTCAATTAAAGTTAGTGCTGTTGGTCCTTCCTGTAAAAACATGCTGTAAACAGTGTACAAAGATCAATGTGACTATGTAATTAAGCAATGTCTTTGTTTCATTTTGCTTGTATTGCCATTATTTTTATTTATATTGGCACTTGAAGTGGAGAAATTGTTGCGATTTATGATGAAACACAGAAATGTTCTTTGCACAATCTATCCCATCAGAATCCCCTCATAGAAACTGATGGTTACATCTAAATTTAAAAGAAAATAATTTAAATGTGCTCCTCCATAATTCTTAGACGCAGAACAATGGCATTTGGAACCTGTGCGCAAATTACAGCTCAAGGTTCCAGTACCTACAATTTTGTTGTTGCCTCCTCCTGTCCTTCTATCTATCTGTATTACAAAATTAAGGAAATGGAAAAGGCAAAATGTCAATGTGTCATTACAGAACCGAAGAAAAAAAAATCATACTGGAAGTTGACAATATTCTTGATATGTTAGTAAACCACTATCTTCTTGCATATAAGAAACTGTGAGAGAACAAGAGTTAAGCAAAAACATATATACAAAATATTAAAATTTTGTGCCTAGTACGGTTAGAGTTACCTATGTACATGGGGTTATACACTATCTACTTGCACGCAATAAGTTACAGCCTTCACACTTTTGCTTACGTGACTTCTTTGCAGGCAATGGCAAATCTTTTGGGTTAAAAGAAAAGAATCATATAAAGTAAACATAACTGATTTACACTGCTCTCTGCTCACCTGACTTATTTTTAGTGCCTAAATCACCAAGAACAGTAGAGAATTTCTAGTTGTATTAAAAATGACCGTATGGGAGGGGAAGTGTTAAGCTCACATAGAGTCACACTAAGTATTTTAATTTGCAGGCACGACATATAAAGGAAGATTCGTGTTAATCACCAAGAAAATGAGTTGTAGCTTCTAAGAAAATTCTGAATGAAAGGAACTTTCCTGGAAATATTTCTGGAGAAATTCAGTAGCTGAATGCTGCAGAGTAGAGTAGACCAATGACTTTGCAACGCGATTTCTGTTTCCTCTTGTGGCGATGATCATGCTCGTGTCTTGTGTCTTGACCTGAAAGCATGACTTGAACTATTTCAGAGAAGCATCAGGGCAGACCAAGACCCGGAATTAATTAATTTCCTCCACCCTTCCCATTGTTGTACCAGTCTGCATAGTTTTTGTTAATATTTTATTATGTATCATCTGGGAAGCTTGGATCGTCGGATCTAAACGCGTTGTTATTGGAAATTTGGTTCACAAATCACAATCCCCCAAGCTTCAACTTCCGTGTCCATTTTTTTTTTAAACATCTCCTTCTCTCAAGACCACAAGTTTCATCGTCTTCTCTTTCTGCGTTTAGTGTCTCTGGACACACACTGGGTCCCGATCCATTACTCACTCACGACGCGATTAGTTCTCGTCACCGGCTTCCTTCCATTTTTGGCTAAAATACTAATTACTTTCTTAAGTCAATTCTTGATACTTTAGATACTATTCAAAAGGAAGTTTTCAAGATGGAGTCTCTGTATTATGGGGATTTTATTTATGGGCCAAAAAGAAAATGGACTTTTGGAGCTAGCGTGTGGGTCCTTGATTAGACTTGATCTGCATTTCGATTGATTTTCCATGATTTGTCTCTTTAGTCCTTATCACCTATAAATATGGTCGATTCTGCTTGAAGCTAGGCACTTCCGAATTCGAGCCTGAGTAGTCTTTGTTGCAGTAGCCGAGTGTTTAACTTGAATCATCTGAGTCGTTCATTTGCTTGTGGAGTCTCTAATGGCGTCGTCAAAAAGACAATCTCACCCTGACGATCATGAGAGGGAAGGTCAAGCTCCTGGGAACGAGTCAAAGAGGAGACAAGGCAACTCAAAACTAGGAAAGATTTGGTACTAGTCATTTTGTTTCTTTTAGGTGTGCTGGGTTGGGTTGTGTACTTGTGTGCCTCTAAATGTTGTTTTATGCTTACCGTGCAGCATCATTCCTGATTTGATCAAAGGATCGAAGGCAAATGCCATTTTTGAACGATTCATTCGGAACGTGGTAAGGAATGAAACTATAATCTCAAGAATCTTCCTGCATTACTCAAGTGTACTGTGTAGTGTGTACAGGGTTTGTAAAAGGATTTTTTTTTTTTTTTTCCTTTCATCTCAGCTAGCTTTCTTCATGTTCTGATCACAACCAAGCTCCACTTCAAATTTCATCCTTAATGTTCTTCAGGTTTTGCAAATTTTAAGAGCTCATTTAAAACGTATATTTGTGATTCCCTCGCTTTATCTATCAGATATTCTTGCTTATAGTTTGTATACAAAAGTCTAGTTATAGTCCGTTCATTTTTGTTTTGTTTTTTGTTTCTTGGTTTGTTTTCATTCATTGGCTTCTTCCTAATTTGATTAATTGGTAAGAGGAATCCCCTTCTCTGTCATATGTTTTATTTTTTTGGCTAGTGCTATAATTTCTATAGGTACTACCAATCTGAGTATGTAACAATTGAATGGCACTGCAGTGCTTCACAAATCTACAGGGTAATAAACTATAAACCATAAGCCTTTACACAAAACTGTTTAAAATGTTATCTGATTGCCACTTTCACAGAGGAATGGCCGAAGTTGCTGGTATTCAATAGTTTTTAGGTTTTTTTTTTTTCCTAATTCATTTTTGTTCCTCAACTAGGTACAAGACGTGGTTCAAACCACAGTCCAGCGAAAACTGTACTCACGGTTTGTTTCTCTATTTATCTTCTCCCAACTTAATTATAAATTCCTTCTAAGGTTTCCTTCTAAAATGTATACATTTTTTTTGTTCGAATTACTAGCGAACCGAGCCTTACTCAGACAGAAACATCTGGAGGCAGAGGCAGAGCTTTCCAATTATGTTTTATTGGGAGACCGCCTAGTGAGATTTATACAGGCAATGATATTGTGGGTGATGACGGGACTAAGCTTCAGATTGAGCTGTGTGATGCTACATCTCAGTACCGTAGAGTCGAAGATGGTCCTCTGTCCTCGATAACGATAGAATTGTGTGTTTTAAAGGGTGTTTTCGGTTCCAATGGCAGTGACGAGGATTGGAATCCCCAGGAATTCACTGATAATATATTGCCAAAAACAAGAAAGGGTGAGCAATTACTCGCTGGGGATAGGTTCATTAGACTAACCAAGGGAGTTGGTCTTATACCTCGAGTTTATGTCACCGATATATCGAGATGGTCTCCTATAACCGGAAAGTTCAGGTTAGGAGCCAAAATTGTTGAATCAACTCCTGATAGAGTAAATATAATTAGGGAAGGTAGAAGTGAACCTTTTAAGGTCAAGGATATCCGTGGAGAAAGTAAGTCTGCAATTATCTGTTTTACTTTGTCTGAAGGAACTATGAAAGTGAGACTGATATATTATGTGATTTGGTGATTTCAGCTAACAAGAAACACAAGGTTCCATCCTTGGATGACGAGTTATGGCGTTTGCCGCATATAGCAAGAGGTGGGAAAAGACATAAGCTGCTGCTTGAGCATGGAATAGAAACTGTCAAGGATTTGTACCATACCGACCCACGTGTATTAAAAGGGGTAAAGTAATTGCTAGGAGTTCTCTTACCAGAATTTATATACCTCAATATCAATACGTGAGCATCTGATTTTTTGGTTTGGAAAAGCAGAAAATTGGCAAAATTGGAAGTAAACGATTTAAAGAGCTTATCCAAAGTGCTCAAGCTTGTGCTATACAAGAACCAAATGTTGGGCAACCTGATCTTCCTATGGGATCTACTCACTGGGATCACAATGTATGTATCTATTTGACTATAATTTAATTTATAATTTTACTGCCTGATCAGTGAATTCTCTGAGTTAACCTAAATATGATGTAATAGCTGTGGCAGGGTTTGGTGGAAAGCGGTGAGCAGCGTGGTTTCGAGAATCTACAAGCTGAGCCTGAGGGTGGCCTGCAACTAGAACAACTTGAATTGCCAACTGCATCCACCTCAACACCACATATTGGCGAAGCTGCACATAATGAGCAAGTGAGATTTATGAATGGAGCGCCAGATATGGGAGTGATTTACCCTGAATACAATTGGTCTCTCTTATACGGTGCTACTGGTGATGGAGCACAAGGTAGCTACCCTTCTATATATACGTCAAACAGAGGGAGAGACACCACAGTTTGGGATGATATTCGAAATGCTGTCAAATTGATCATACTGCGTGTCACTAGAAGGAAGCCAAAGCTTGTCCCCTACAACTCTTGAAATCTAGTTTCATTCTTATCCTGTGTTTGCTTCATTCATATTTTTCCTGCACATGTCTATTTATTTTGCCATTTGTGGCAGTAGAAAATCAATGTAAAGTATGATTGTTGGTTCTGGTTGAACGTCACTCTTGCTCATTTTCTTTAGATTGTAATTAGAATTATAGTTATTTACAATTTGTAGGGTTAATAATGAAAAATATTGCTTCCATTTAACATTAAGGATTTACTATATTTTAGATTAATTATAATAATCTCTTTTGATCTTGAATTTTTAACATATCAAAATAAATTTTACACCAAAAAATTAACAAAAGGAAAATGGATAATTAGACTTACATACATTTTTTTTATTAGTAAATTATACAATTAAAACATAACATGTGAAGAAATATTTTTAAAAAGATCAAATAATAACAAAACTATAAAAATTACATATAAGAAATTTATTCAATGAATATTTACAATTTAACATATTTTAAAAGAATAAATATTAAAAAAAATAGTTTCAACATTGAATAAAATAAAATTTTGAGAGCTCCAATCTCCGATGGCGCTTTTGTCGCTGTCTCTTGAGATTTTAGTTTACTCAACTTTCTCTGTGGCTGCTTGTGTTTCTTAGAAAAACTGTCTTTACTGCTTCAGAAATTTTGGGGTTGTACTTGTATGCTTCTGCGTTTCTTTTCTATCTACTTGATTTGTTCACCCCTCTCTCTAAGTCTAGTAGGGTTGGGATTTGCAATTGGAATTTCTGCTTGTCTTCTTCTACTTCATTGTCCATTCTCAGGATTTTGCTTTTCCAACTCCCCCTTCCAATCAATCCCATTTTCTTCATTTACATTTATTAGCCAAAAATTAAACACTGCATTTTGGCACAGCTTAGAATTTGTAGGACTATGACTATCATCTATGATAATATCTCAAATGTCCAAGTTTTGACTCGAGAGAAGAATTATGGAAAAAGAATGAACTTTTTTATGTAACATTTGATGATTAAATCAATTTTAAAAAAATGAGAGTAATCGTATAACAATGAATAATACAATAAATCATAAGTGATTAATAATGACTATTTATAAATGTCGAAATAGTAGGAGACAATATAAAATTCTTAAAAAAAATTATCATGATAGGGACAGATTGCACGTACGTATATACAACAATTTTATACAAAATTAATTAATAAGTAAACAAAATAAAAATTAGTAAAACATTAATTGATAACACGTAGGTACATATGATAATTTTATACAAAATTAATTAATAATAAACAAACTGAAAAACAATAAAACAAGAATTGAAAACAGCATCAAATCAATTAAGGGGTGCTAGAGACTTGATCAATCAGTTGGTAAGAATAAATATTATCAATCTATAAGATTGAGAGCCTCACAAATCACAATCTAAATTTCTTTAAGTGATACTGTCAAGCTACGACTCATTAAATTGGTGCTCCAACAACACCTTTTCTCTTCTGCCATACTTTAACCCGTCTTTTTTTGGTAAAAAAAAGTTTAATTAAGGCACATGACTTGGCTAATTATTTTACTTAATCTTTCTCCAGCGGATTGTTTTCAGAAGAAAATAAAGATTTAGTATATCAAATTTTGAAATATGAAAAACTACTTACAAATTTTTAAAACGTAATCAAATATTCTTATAACTAACCTTAATTAATAATGAACTTTTTCACATTCTGAAGTTTCAATATGTTACATTTTATAATTAAGCTTAATTAATAAAGTTTGTCCAATAGTGTAGACAATGTTATTGTTGACAGAGAAAACGAGGCGAACACGGAGTTCAAAAGGACAGACTCAGTTATAGGGTAATGGTAATGGACGGGTAATGTAATGTGGGTGACAAGTGAGAAGTCCACTAACCACGCGATAACCAATTTCTGTTATTATTTTATTTCTGTCGTTGGACGCGCACCTTAACATCCCACCCAAAATATCCTTTTCTTTACAGTTTTCATGCCATGCCACGCTAAATATATTATTATTATTATTATTATTATTATTCGTAATTTTTATAAACGTAATTCAAAATTCAACTACTGGTAGTAGTCATCATCTTTGTGTAATTCTACCCGTTGGTACGTAGGGACTCTTAATTCATTTATAATAAATTTTTAATTTTTTAAAATTTTACTAAAATTTATATTTTAAAGAATATATAGTTCTATATCTAATATCTTAATCCCCGCCCTGATGTAAAAAAAGTTAAATAAATTTTTAACTTAATTTTATTATTTTAAATTATAATAATTACTTTATTAATTTGTAGATGAATTAATTAAAAGGTATAGGAACCAAATAATTTGTTCGGATAGAAACAAGATGGGATTGGGATATTCAGAAATGCAGAGATTCCATTGTCACTGTTTCCCAATGTCTATGTAGCACTTGCTCCATCCATACCACATATTAAGTTTCATCACAATCATTACCAACCAATATTCAATCTTTCTGCTACAAGTGTCACTAATCCTAATTAAAATCACTATTTCAATCTTAGGCTTTCCTCCTGGTATATAGTAGAAGCTCTAGATTTGTTGCTATCTATACTTCTAGTTCTACAACCCCACACATGACACATTACTAAATCATAAATATCCATCACATGCCTTTCATGTCTTTTCAATTTTGTCTCACTTCTTTTTTCAGCCACAGAGGATAACACTTGTATCAAAGAAATGAAGATGATATGAGAATACCTTATCTGCTTATGTTTAATTAAATAAAGAGCAAAATCTAATCTTTAAGACGTGGTTCTACTGAGCTACTGCTTCTTCAATGATCAACATTTTCTCTCCTTCTAATCCATATTCATAGAGAGGATTATGCTAATTTAATGGGTTTAAGGATATTATTATTATTATTATTATTATTATTATTATTAGATGAAGAAGATATTTTGATTTTTGAAATCGTGACACGTCACACACACACCTGGCAGCTCCATCTTCTGAAAATTGGTGGGTTGCCATTGTGTATATTGTGGAAAAGTGAGGGTATAATCGTCATTTGGAAGCCCCTGCGTTAGGGTTTTATGTACATTCACACTGTCGGTTCTCTGCCTCGCTAGTCGCTTCTATCCATCTTCTTTTACTCTGTACTCTGCTGCAGCATGCGAGTTGCTGGGGCGCTTTATTTAGCTACGTACAGTAACACCACCCCCTTCACCTCTTTATCTCCATTTCTCTTTTCGGTGATTCGGTGAATGTTATTCATACTTAGCTCATTGCCGTTTCGCTATATCTCTGCTTCGGTTTTCCCTCTTCTCCATCATTTTCTTGCTTCTGGAGAAATTTTTGCTGGCTATGACAACTCCTTAGCGTCTAGTTTTGTCTCTGCTCTGCTGTTTTGGAAGTTTGTTTGATTGTCCAAGCTCTGCATTAAGTGAGTTTATGATCATGATGGATCTTAAGGAAAAGGTGGGCTCTAGAGTAAATTGTGAGATTCTTCTGTTTCATTTGCGGTGATTCCTTGCAATTATTAAGGGTGCTGCGTTTTCATTCTGATGTAGGAATCGTCACCTGAGGAATTGACTGATAACAAGAAGTGCTGTACTGATTGCAAAACAACCAAGACCCCACTTTGGAGAGGAGGACCTGCTGGGCCCAAGGTGATCCCCACCATCACTACTCTGCTACTGCACTATCATTTAATTTTTGCTTCACCTTGCTTTTTTTACCTTGATTTTTCGCTTTCTGGCTTGCTGGGGTTATTGTGTGTGTGTGTGTGTGTGTTTGGGGAGTTAATTATTTGGTTGCTGCTTTTTTGAATTCATTTGCCCTTTTGGATTCGCAAATTTTCTCGGTTTGCATTTGTTTTCTGTAGCTCAATAATCAAATATCTGGTTGATTTCAACATTCCCTCTTTGTTTGAAGCTACTGTTGTACAATGCTGGGTTGGTAGTAGTGGTGATTGTGATAGCGTTCCCGTGGGTCATGCAAATTCTTGCCTCTTCTTTTCATGATATTTTATTATCAGTCATTTTTGCACTTCTGCTTCAGTTCTCAAATACAAGATTGATCAACTCCCCTCCCTCATTTGCCCGAGTTACCTTTTCGTTGCCTTCACGATCTGGATTATTTTTTATTCAGTGTTCATACACCATTAATATTCTATTCTATCTCATCATTTGTAAAATTATCCTTTTCGCTATATTTTTTATTTTCTACTAGTTCCATGTTTTAAAAGGTAATAGTATTAACTGTTGACCTCCATCGACGGGGAAAAATGTATACGCAGACCCTGTGCAACGCATGCGGGATAAGATACAGGAAGAGAAGGGTTTCATCGTTGGGATTGAAGCTGAACAAAGGACAAGAGAGGAAAAGAGAGAGAACACATATACAAAGTCGTGGTGGTGGTAAAGCTGTGGGCGATAGTGGAAAGGATTTGAAGGAGTTTTTGAAGATGAAGTTGATGGCATTGGGCGAGGAGGTTCTGTTGCAACAGTCACACTCAGTGGTGAAGAAGCAGAGGTGGCAGAGGAGGAGGAAGTTAGGAGAAGTGGAAGAAGCCGCTGTTTGCTTGATGGCCTTGTCCTGTGGCTTTGTTTTCGCTTAATCTGGGACAACAAAAACAAAGCATTGAAGCAATTGCCCATAGCCAATACGATAGGGAGAGCAACATAACATAACCTTATCAACGTATAGCTAACCTCTTTTTTTTTTTTTAATCTTGATGAAAAAGTGATATACCCTTGTTTATTATGTTATGGGGGTATTTCGCATAGTTAGTTAGTTAGCTAGCGAGAGAAGCACAATCGAAGTATAGGAAAATTATGGTTTAGCCCTTTTGAGATTGGGAGTGTCCTTCCCTCTTACTTTTCGCTTGCAGTTTGCTATCATGTGGTCATATTTTCAATTAGGATAGTATTAGTATTTCATGAAATATGGGTAATTTTGTGCTTTACTTTATCTGCTGTACGTTAGAGATTTGGAGGGAATAAGGCAAGGAGGAAAGGCTTCCAGGCTTTTTGTCACTGGCGTCCTCGTTATTTGTAGCCCATAACCTGGAAGAAGAAGGCTTTGATGGTATGGTTGTGATTCTGAAAAATGCAAGGCTAAGAGAAAATGGGGAGCCAACGATGGTGTGTGTGTGCTTGGGATAACGTCGTAATAGAAGTTATTTTCACTTTGTAAATGTGGTAGAGCAAAAACCATAAAGGGTCCCAACCAACACGCTTACTGGAAGGGAAGCACACATGAGTATGACTGACCCACCTAGCCTACGCCCTATGAAATTCAAAGCTGTCTTAGATTTGTGTGGCTAGGTCATAGGGCTTAACCACTACCATCTCCTCTTTCAATATTGCACTGTTTCCCAACTCCCTTCCCCAAAACTCTGATCACTGTGCCAACAATATCGAGATGCAAGCATGTAGGATCAGGCGGCTGTCCTTTTTTAAGTTTTATACTTCTTCAAACATCTTCTCTTTGCCACAAAAAGATTCGACAAATTTTGCTTTCGTTGAGAGTTGAACTCAAGACCTCCCGCTTACTAAACGGGTGCTCTAACCAACTGAGCTACGAAAGCAACTTGATTACAATCAAGTAATTCCATATCTCTATAATAACAAACAATATTTTGTGTCCAAAAATCTAGAATTAATCCCATTAAATAAATTATGGGAAATTTTGAACATGAAGTGTTGGTCCAAGTCTAACCTTGACTTCTAAGATTTTATTTTTCTTTATTTGTACATTTCCAATCGTTACGTTTAACATATTGTTTTAAGACAATCTTGTCCAACAAACCATTACATAAAACTTCACTTTTTCTCTCATATCTTTCATTTTCCTGCTCTCAAATAAATTAATAAAACAACTATATTAAATTTATACAATTGGTATATAGATGACTTAAAATGCATTAAATTATATATAATTCATTGAATTTTAAAATATAAAATAAACATTGTAAAAGTACATATTCTTAAACTTTATGTTAACTTTTAATTTTTTTTTAAAATTTTTTGGACTAATTTTATTTTTAAAATTTTAAATTATAATTAATTTTATTTTACGAATATAAATTATTAAAGAAAATTGTAACATAATATTTGATATAATTTTAAAATATTAAGTAAAAAATATAAAATATTGACTCATAGTCAAAGATATAAAATTAGATTAAATATTATTATTTTTTGTTAATAATTTAAATGATATTAAGTTGTAAGATGAAATTAATTATAATTTAAAATTTTAAAAATAAAATTAACCATAAAAAGACATTAGGAACGAAATTAAAAATTTATGTAAAATTTAAATATATAAAAAATAATTTTATCAATAAACAAATCATTATTATATTCAAAAATTATTTAATTTTTTATTTTTTATAAATAAATAATATTACAAAGAACTAAATATTTTAGAAAGTCAATATTTCTTGCCTCTTAAACTTTTTTTCAGTTTATCATATTATGATTTTATTAACTCAAATCAGATTATCGGAGTTAAGTAGATTTATAGAGTGATAGTTCCAAAGAAAAAACTTTTTACAGTTCATATAATAAAATTTTTATTATTATGAGCGAGCTTGAAATTAATCTTTCCGTAGTATGATTCATTTGTAATTTGAAGTGTTTTAAATGTAAACTGTTTGTACTGACGAGTAAGTCAAAAAAAAGAAAGAAAGTTATTATGGATTATGTATAAAATCTAAAATGACGAAAAAGCTGTCCTCCCTTTCCTGCGTGGGTGAATTTCCCTGCACCGTTTCCTCCCCGCTAACTCATTTCCTCATTATCAACCCCAAAATTCCTACAATTCCAAACTCTCCCTTTCTTTATCATCATTCAGGGTGGGAGCCTCTCCATTGATAGAGAAGTATCTCTTTACAGTTCATACATGGCAGCTATGGATACCGATTCCTCTTGGAGTGCTCGTCTATCCTCTGCCTCTAAGCGCTATCTGGCAGCTCTTCAATCCCAATCCCGATCAGGTTTGATTTAATTCAAATTTTCCTTGTCTTCGCCTCTTTAATTGTAAATTCAATTTCCCTTATGTCCTTCTGTAATAGCTTCGGGTTTTTTTTTTTTTTTGGGTGGGGGCGGCGGGGTAGGGAGGCTTTTATGTTTTCATGAGAATACAAAAGGAGAGGGAGATCGAAGTTAGAAACTTGAACTTGATCTTTTTTCTTCACTTAAAATTAACTGAACTTAGGAGCGAGTGTCATGCTTGAAAGTTGCTTCTCTAATTTGTTTCGTTTAGAGTTTATTTGCTTTGTTCTGATGATTGCTAAGAGAAAAATAGCATAATATGAAATCAGAAGCATAAGTTCTGTAGTTTTAATTTCTTAGAAGCAGAAACCAAACCGCCTTTTGGTGTCCTATTTTCAGTTGCCCCGGATAGCTGTATTAGCAATGAAAAATAGGATTCATAATCTTAAGATCTTAGTAAGCTATAATAACGATTAAAATTTTATATCTTATACTATCAATGGCTTTATTGGTGGGAAACCTTTTCTGAAGCATAAAATTTGTTTTCTCCTGTCACCCCATTCATCCTTAGACTTCTCAATTTCTGGTGTTTGTGTCATATTTGTGTTAGGACTTGACTTTTTAATATTGTTTTTTCCTCTTGCACTTATTGATGACAGATTGTGCCATTGTAGATATGTTTACAGGTTTTGAGAATATTGATGGGGATGATGATATTAAGGAGGAGTTTTTATGCCCATTTTGTTCTGAGTATTTTGATATTGTTGGATTATGCTGCCACGTTGATGAAGAGCATCCTGTCGAGGCAGAAAATGGGGTATAATTCCTTCTACTTACCATTCAATGATTTTTACATGAAAGTAACCACAGGGTTTGTATTATATAGTATTTAGTATTTACTGTCTACATGACTGCCTTGTTGTACATGGTCTTGAAGAGCTGTTTGAATCCTAGATATTTTTTCTGTCTGATTCATAGAAAGTCAAATTTTAAGCTGAGATCATGACTTTTCACTGGGAGACAAAAGATATTTATTCTTCCTAATATATTGGGAAAATATGTAGTTACTTTTGCTGATTCCAGCATTTCTGTACGCAGGTATGTCCAGTTTGTTCATTGAGGGTGGGGGTTGATATGGTTACACACATAACCCTACAACATGGAAGCATATTTAAGATATCCTTTTCTTTTGAGTTATTATTGGTTTGTGCCAATTCTCAAATTTTCTTGAAACAAAATATTTGCATTTAGTTAGAAGTTCAGTTTTTGAGCATTCAGTAAGTGCACTATTATTTAGACTTGTTGCATAAGGTTCGGGCTATTTAAGTATTTGTATCTTTACTGTGCCTTTTGGTATTAAAAGTATATGGTTTTCTTTATGAGAAGGTGATGAAAATTGTTTTCTAATCCAACTCCTTTATTTGGCAGTTAAGTTTATGGATTTCTGATTAAAATTTCTCGTTAATGCAGTCACAAACTACCAAAATGTAAATCCTTAGAAAATTCTTACTAACCTTAATTATGAGGAAACACTGTTGCTCTATTAATTCATAACTCTGTTGCACTTACCTGCTACCTAAACATACATACATTAAACAAGATGTCAACATACTGACTTTAGAAGCCTTTTGCTGGAGGTATCCATTCTATGTCTTTCTTAGGAGACTCTTCTAGGTACTGCATCCCTTGTGTCTTTATTTAGACCAGGATGATATACATGTATTATATATACATACATGCACACATGCTGAAGTCCTTAACAAGTGAGTACTTGCACCGCAAGAGGAAATCACGTAAAGACGGATCTTACTCAACACTATCTTTATTGAGGAAAGAGCTGCGAGAAGGAAATTTGCAATCCCTTTTTGGTGGGTCCTCATGTCTTGTCTCCTTGTCCAATGCAGCACCTGATCCTTTGTTGTCATCATTTATATTACCTATAGCCGGTGAACTTGTCAGTTCCCAGCCTCAATTTCCTACTGAAACAAGGACAACCAAGAAAAGCTCAGTTGAGAGTGTATCTAAACGGTATGCCTTTTACAGTTCTCGACTTTTAAAAATAAATAAATTGTATTTCTGTTTGTGATGCATCAGATTGTATCCATCTAATGCTGTAGATAATTTAGGCTTATATTTAATTTCTAAAATAATTACGTTGTGCTATTGTTGCAAATTTTAGATGGCTTCCCTTTGTTCAAAGGAGGACATTGCCTTCATGCCTTGTGCCTGTTCTAGATTCCCCGAGAACTTGGGAATCTTGGATTGCCTTGTGCCTTAAACAACTGTTGGGAGATTGTAAAAATAGATTTTGTATACTGTAACAAGGGTCCTTATAAAACAAAAATGGTGTTGAAATTGGGACTTGTCGTACAGTAATATTGCCTGCTTCCCAAAAGGCTAGTCCCTTAAGCTTAAACTTCATGTTGACACTTGACTGCAGAATTTCTCTTACTGCTCTAGGTTGTCAGGTCACTAATACTTGCAAGTATATTGCATCTGACTTTCTTTGAATTTTGAGGCTTGAGAAAATAAATATGCTCGGCCAAGTAAGAATGATGTGCCAGAATCTTAGTTTGAGCTTTTCTGTTGCAACCATCTTTGGCCCTCATAGTTTTTCCCTTGTGTTTTTGGACTTTTGTTTCTGAAAAAGTCATATGTAGGACCATGAATGTGAATGTGATATATCATTTAAGCAGATCAAAACTCCTTGTATGGTTACAAATTACAATACACTGAGGACGAATAAGTTTTTCCTTACATGTTATACTTGCTCTGCGTATTAAAATTTTCTCTTGTTTGCAGTTACAGTTGTATGTGTTTCTAAAGAGATGAACACTAAGCATCAACTAGAGCCACAGTGCTTCTGTTAATTATTTCGGAAGCTATAGTTCTTCCACTATTTTATTCAGTGCTCTGAAAATTGAAGTCAAAGGATGACAACAACAGTGCTCAGCATAACTTTTTAGTCAAACTTAAGGATGGAGATAGACCAGAAAAGATTTAAGTAGGACGTCCAGCAGGACGTATTACCAAAGAAATACAGAGGAAGGACCTTAGTCTATAAAATGTTTTGTAAAATTACCAAATGCAGAAAAATATGCAGGAGAGCGGTCCAAATTAACATTAATGCAGCAGCGGAAGGGCCTGTTTTATCTAGAAAATGTTCTGGAAAACTTCAGAAAACTTTCTTGATAATTACTGGACTGAACAAGCCATAAATGTCTCTATTGTTAGAGTGGTGTAAATTGTTTTTTTTTTTAAATAAAATAAGATATCAGTATTGCACTGTTTTACGATTTTAGTTTGCTCCCACTTATGCCAATCATGTGATGCCGGCATAATTTAATTGGAATTTATCTTTAGCTTTTCGCCTACTCAAAAAAAAAAAAAAAATTATGTTCTTGCAACCATTTAGATCTGATTATTTTTTTAATTTCCATAATGTATCTATAACCTTTCTCGCAAATCAATTAATCCAGTTCCTCATCTCAAAGCAATGCATTGTTCCTTCTTGTTAAGGTGATATGTCAAACGTTACTTTTAAGATTTTATCTGACTTGTCTAATATTTCCGTGCAGAAATGTGGATGCCTCTACCTTCTCAGTCAAGGATAAAAAAGAGAAGGCAAAAAGATGTGAATTTGTTGAAGGGCTATTGCTGTCCACCATACTTGATGATAGTTTATGAGAGGGGTTCATCAAGCTGCTGCTGCAGTTGGCTTTAATCAAGGGATGGGTTACCTGCAACCGAGGGTTTGCCTAGTAAGCTCATCAATGTATTTGATCAAAGAATGGAATAAGGTGCAAAAATGAGTGTAATCTATGAATGTTGTATGTGAACTGAAGTATTCAGGTCGAAAGTTTCCTATTATCCTTTTATTACAGGTCATAAAGCTTGAATGAAAAAGAAAAAGTTCCTCTATAATGTATACCACCACAGTTTCTTGCACTTTGATATGTCGGGATCGCTAAAAAATGGGGATTACCTCAACTTAACAGAAGAATTTACCTTTTCTCGTAAAAGATGAGAATTACATTCATCATCAATCACTGATCAGGTTTAGAAAATTTTAACGAGTAACAGGTGAGCTGCGCGACAAACTGGCGGAGTAGCTGCGCCTACCGGTGATTTATATTAAAAAATGACCAGTAAACAAACACAAGACTACAAACTAAATAATTCAACCACTAATTTCTGGACCATCTAAAGTTATAGGCTTGTGCTTTACAGGGGAGCAGTGAGCAGATCCTGGCATAGTTCTTGATCGTTTGACTTAAAAACCAATCATCCATTTTGGATTATTCTCTCATTATTATCAATGAGGGTAATGCCAGGAGTTTTAAATTTTCAAGAAGAAATTTGAATCAATCAAAATTTGTAAGAATTAGAAGTTGATTAAAATTTTTATAACATCCCCTTACAACAATGTCAGTTTCTTGGCCAAAAATCTATTTTATTTTTTAAGAAAAAAAAAAGGGAAGTACGGTTTAAGGGGTGAAGAGAAAAGCACGTCTGCGCAAGCAGAATATGTACTTGTATAAAGTTGTCACCGAAGAATAAGAGCAAGCTCCGTCTCAGACTCTACTGTCAGATTCTTTCCGGAAAAGATAAAACCTCTGAATTATTTGATCGTCTTTTTCTCTCTTGCATTATTTTGGATGTTGACAACAATAAAGTATTGGCTTTATTATAATTAATTAGAAGCTAAGACTACAAATCATGAAATGCGAAAACGGGATAAATTAAATATAGTCAGATTCTCGTTATACTTATTCTATTATTTTGTCATAATAAGTAATAACGTAGTTTATAGTTGTCAAAAGTCATAGTTTTCATAAATATACTAACGATAATGAGATAAAAAAAATTAAAATAAGTACTGAGAAAATGGAATCAGAATGGTACCTTTTTTCAGAAGAATTTAGAAAAACAAAATCTGCCGTTGACTTAGCAGACCTACGCCGTTTTACCTTTCCACTTCCTTTCTTTGTCATATTTCTCATTTCTTTATTTAAGCTAAAATTGCTGTCAGTGGTTCAACCTATGATTTTTTAAAATGAGAAAAAACAAAAAGGGACAAAGCCTTTTGAAATTTGAATTTTCCCTGGAGTTTTATAAGATCACCTTCCCTTAATCCTTTTTCTAGCAGAGGAGTCCGTCTTCTGCACGATCAACAAAAGTCCATACCTGCTATAGAAGGAACCTGAAACAAGAAATATGAATACTTGGTAAGGAGGTCAACAATTGTGTTCACCTCTGCTTTTTTGGCTAAAGTGACCATCAATGAAAAGATTTCACTTCTTTCAAATATTGATTCAACAAGGCTTTCGCCCAAGCCTAAGTCTTCTATTATAGCCAAGCCAGGTTGAACTTTAAGGCTTTATTCTTGATGAATTTCTGAATGAGCAACATAGGTATATGTCCCCAACAAATTAAGTTAGTGAATCATATTCATATGAACAAGTAAATGACAATGTCTTTCTCAACTACTAACAAAAAAAGGTGTGCCTCTGGACACAATGCAGTAATTCCTAAAGACCTAATCGTAACCACTGTGACATTCTTGTGTCCGTGACCCTCTTCACCACATCTGCTACAAAAGAATCAAAGCAAGATGAGCAGCACCCTTTAATCAGACTCGTTTGTCCACCAGCCAGTTCAATGTGGGGGCAGGCTGATGGAGGGGGCACAGCGCAAACCTCATTCTTCTTGTGCTCAAGATCACAAGCTGCTAGTATGGTGTTCACAGAAATCCTTGTGATGTCCTTGACAGTGCTGTTGCCTAATCAATCAAACAGAAAAGGCTATTTGAAGAACTCACCAAGATGAACAAAAGACAACATCTATGGAATATTATGTCTAACAGGTCATGTACCATGGTTTTAGCCTTTCTTTGGGAACAAAATGAGGGAAATGAATATGTAGGTAAGAAAGGAAATGAAGAGAAAACTGTCAGACTACACATTCACGCATAATATATATATGTTTTGGGGGAGGGAGGGAGGGAGGTTGGGGGGGATGATGATGAAATTTTTAGTAAGTAAAATTGTGTAATTTAGAATTCTATAAGCTTATGCTCTAATTTTCTCAAAATAGTCCCCCACTCTCCCTATGTTCACCACCCCAGCCCCCCAAAAAACAATCCCCTATGTTTCCCAAACAAGGTCATATATAACTTTTACTCTTGATTTCCATTCCTCCCAAAATCAATCAATATCTTGTGAATGCAGCAATAAACTCCCAAAATCAATCCCCTATCTATTTTATTCAAGTCCTGAATGCAGTAAAATGTGATAGGGAAAAAATTTGTCAAAATAAACTCTTTCTAGCTGATGGAAGAAAAGTTACACATACCTAAATCAATATCTTGTGACATGCTCATCAGGTGGCCTTTAACCATTGATGACAATTGTTCCTTTGCAATGTGAAAGTTACTCTCTTCTCTATGAGCAGGGGACACACCACCATCAGTAACAATGTTTGAACTGCTACTGAGCTGATGGACTTGTTCATAATCTGAAACAGGTGGTGTCCCCACAAGTCCAGGCCACAAAGCCCCATTTACAGCTCTGTTGGTAAATGGAGTTGAATCTTGAACCACTGGCCTTCTTGGATAGCTTACTCTCATGGAAAAGATATCTCCATTCTGGATTAATGGAGAGGTATTATTGCATAATCTCTCCTCAAAGAATGTGTGATATGATGTTCCCACATCCTGTGTCCTTGTATCTTGATTGGTTGGTTCCCTACTTTGATCATTTTGAGAGCTATAGTTACTAGTTGAATTGGTAGCTAAAATGCCATTAGATCTGGGGGTTGTAGAAGCCATTCTATCCATTGAAAGTAGCTGTTGAATTTGACGGTGTATCCACCGTCTCTCCGATAAAGTTGGCGCCCCTCCTCCAGATACCGGAGAAGCTCCTTCGACACTTCTACCAGAAAATCTAGAAGGATTCCCAAATCCTTGATTAAAAGATGGACGAGGTGAAGACATCAAGTTGAGGTCTATACTTTCTCTCGCATGTACAACAGGTGATGGTCTACCAGGCAGGCTCTGGAGTGTCACCCTTGGATCAGCCCCACCTTCTTGAACTTGGGAACTTGAAGATCCCAAAGCAACTGGTCTACAACCATCACAATACCAATTACCTTCAGGTACTTCCCGGCCTAGTCCAACACAATATGTGTGTGCAGGTGAATCACAGAGATCACACAGTAACATAAGGTCATCGTCTCCACCTTGATGGCACTCTGAACAAATTACATACTCATAAGGATCAATATAGCTCCTGAGTTCTTCTTCAGAGGGCTGATAAACCTGCATATCAAAATCAAACCATTATCACACAGTGCAACCAGTTGAAGAAAGTGAAAAAAAAAACATAACAAAACCATAGGAGAGTTCTTAATACCTGATCACGTTCAGGAACTTGTATCACTGATCCTCTCAAATCAACTCCTGCTGTTGTTGATCGGGCAGGCTTACAGATCGTTTTAAATCTCTTCTTACACAAAGGGCAGCGAGATTCCACCTTTGCCCACTCCATTATGCAAGCAAAACAAAAATAGTGTGTGCAACAATCTAATACTCCCCTTACTCTTCTTTTATCTTCCTCAGAGAGACAAATTCCACACACCTGCTTTCCCAGCTCACTTTTTAAATCCTCTAACTTGTCCTTACCCTTTCTCCCCTGATGTTCCTCTATCTTCTCCTTACCCTTCCGTGCAGGTGGCTTCCTTTGCTGATGTAGATCTTCTTGAACTCCAACCTCTTCATTTTTTGTCAGAAGGGATGAACTCCTCAAATTAGTTCTCAAGCTTCCACACAATTCCTCAGCTTCTCTTACCTGTTCCCTCTCTTCTTCAGAGATGGTATACTCATAATCAGATGATCCAGAAGACACACAATTTGAGCATGAATCTGAATCAGGAAGTGTTCTCCTTTTTCGGCCTGGTTTATTCTTACTCTTGGTTCTGATGGCTGGGCCGTTATCTATAAAATCACCCTCATCTTCACATTTTAATTTCCTCCTCAACCCTCCATTCTTTCTTCTCTTCTTTCTCAAGGGCTTCCTTGCAACTCTAGAATTCTTCCTTCTTTTACGACCTCTGCTAGAGATCACAGACACCCGTTTCTGTATAACCTTCTTGCCCATTTTTATGCCATTACTTCTCTTCTTTCTCCCCTCCAGTTCTTCTTCCTCATCAGTAAAATCTTCTTCCTCCGGTGTAAATTCCTCATCATCATCACAATCAAAATCCTCATCAGCATCCTCTTCTTCTTCTTCTTCCTCATATTCATCTCCCTCTTCTACCTTTTCTTCTTGCTCTAGTTCTTGTTCTTGTTCTTCTTTGTCTTCTTCTAGTTGTTGTGCATATGCAATCCTTCCCCTCTTATGTGAGGCTTTACTGCCAATTTTCTGCCAACCACAATCACCATTTTTTGCCTTGGATCTATTGAAATTCCTCACTACAATTTTTTCCCCCTCCTCATCCTCCTCTTCCTCTATAAAAGTATCAAAACTCTCCTCAGATGCACATCCATCTAAAGAAGAGAAAGAATCCTCGGAACAGTCAGACACATCTCTACCTTCATCTGGAACCACATAGTCCTCATCCGAATCATCAGAACCCCCTTCCTTTGACCGAACCCTTTTTCTGAAATTGCGTTTGCTACTAACCTTTCCTCCCCTTACCATCTGTTCTCACACACAACAAATAGCCGAACGCAAATATATTAGAACCCTATTCAAAGGCAGAAGCGTGAAAATTTTCCAAAACGACAAAATACCAAATCGAATCATATCATTAAATATTACAGGATTCTTCAATCCGATTGCTTCCCGTTTTAACCCAACTCAAATGGGATAATTAAATTATAGTTACCTAATAAAGAATTAGTACCATTTAACAAGTTTTTTTTCTATACGGATCTGATTTAGCATACAAATAATAAAGAAAATAATTACCAAGATCCCATAATTTGTTTCCTCTTAACTTGTGTGGGATTATGGCAGCTAAAGAAAACAATAATACTTATAAATTGTATCATGAAAAATAGCTGTTGTTAGACATGATATTATTTCCCATGAATTTCAACTGAAGAAAGGGCCTAGCATGTAAGAGGGGAAAAATCATATGAATCAAAAGTAGAGCAATTGGGAATATAAATGAAAAAGATTTGATTTTTAAAATTCAAACCTGGGATGATATAGAGTTGAAGTGGGAATCTTTTGAACGGAACCACAAAAAAGCTTCAGAGAGAGAGAGAGAGAGAGAGAGAGACGCAGAAAGAACAGATTTAGTACCTGTGAGAGGAGGAACAAAATCGCCACAAACGATGAATTTGTTTTCCAATTATCGAGAAAATGTTTCCTTCGGCTACTGGGGTTTTGGTTTTGTTTTTAATTTATACACTTTCACATTGACACACAGTATAATTGTGAGAACGTTCAAATGGCGTCCGCATCTCTGCCTGCGACCTCTTGCAGGTTTCGTGCATAATTACCAAAATACCATCAACTTCTGTGGACGTTAAAACTGTACCTCATCCTCATCCTACTCAAATTACTCCTCCATACTCTTTATTCTTTTCTTTTCCCATTGAATTCATTTTTTTATTCTTAGAATTAAAAAAAATTGTAAATTTAAAAAATAATTGTTAATTAATATTTTGAAATTATGATCAAGTCACGGTGTTCAATCATCAACAAATTTGAAATTAGCGCCTCTTCCAAATAAATTATTCAGATTTTGATTTCTCAAAGTTAATAGCATTAGAAAAAGGTCATAGCACCCAACAGTATAAAATGGCGGATGAGTATAAGAGGAATGAAAAAAAAAGGAAGTAAATGCGTAAAACCGAAAAAATAAAACTGAATAAAGAAAGGAAAAGGAAACTTCAAAGTTGCATGTAAACCATTTGGCATAAGAGTGTTTTGTGAATTGACGAATATGCCCTGAGGTGGAGAAGCAGTTTAACTTATCTGACTTTGGAAATAACCGAATACTCTAACGCACAACCTATCATAGTGCACGTGAATCGTGATCTTATTTCCAGAGATCAAGGCCGTTTAATTGAAAGATGGGAAAGACAGAGTGCACCACGGAGTACACGTGTAAGGTGGATCATTCGACAACGAATTGATGACACAGAATCAAACGGCAGTTTCGTTAACAACACCGCACACCGCTTTGTAATTCTGGCGCTGAGCGCTGACGACGTTGCGTTTTGGGTTTTTGCACCACTTGCTCTCGGTCTCAGGGAGTAGATTTAACCATCCAAACTAAATCTAATAATTTATAACATATTAACATTACTTCCTGCTAGATCATCAACGTAATCATGATCAAAATTTTATAAAAAGACATTTATATTCAGCTAAAGAATTTGTTAGGATACGCAGGATAGCACTTTTGTGAAAGGCTCAAAGAAAGAGCCATCTATTTATAGATAAGGAGTGCGCAACCTTGTCAATTAACTTTGGCCGAATATAATGACTTAGTCAAATAATAAAATGATGTTTCAAACATGGTTAAACTCATGATCTTTCTCATGGGCATCAATTTAGGGACCCAATTTCAGATTATTATTAACATTTATTCAACACTCAAAATTAATGAAGAATTCTTGTTACGTGCCAACAAAAAATGAAGGCTTAAGATACTGTCAGATTCCAGGTGGTTATGTTGCATATTTTCACAATAAAGAGTGTGAAGATGATCCATTACAAGAAATGCTTTTCAAAGGTAGAAAGATTGATACGGAATCTCTTCCTATAATGGATTTTTAATAGCTTGCTAGTATTTGTAATTTTGTTTAGTTTAATTTTAAGATATAGCAACTCTGCTGGCTGGTGATTGCTTTTTATCATCATTGTTAAATATTAAGGAGCATATATAGCCAATCCCTAATCATTAGCTTTAGACTTTAGACATTATCTCGCAGCCATGTTTTTTATTCAGTGTTAGTTTAATTGTTGAGTATTTTGGACCCAATGATTAGATATTAAGAGAGCATGGGCTTAGTAAAGAAGCCCAATCTACTAAAAATAGGCTTGGTCACGGCTTTAAGGCCCATAGTTCGAGTTTAGGATTAGTTGTACTCTTCTCAAGTTTGAAAGAGAATTGGCCATCATTTGTTTAGACGTTTACACATTAAAAAGGCTCTTAGAACTTTTCTTGAAATTTATATCATGATGAAATGACTCTGAGAGTTAGGCTGTACTGTATAGTCTGAGACAATAAAACTCAAATAAATGCATCCTATGATTTTATTTATTTCACTATCATTCTTACATGTATATATGTCAAAGAAACTCATGGGTATTATAAAGTTTAAATAAATTGATTGTGTCAGGAGTGGGACCAATTAAAGTTCGGAAAAGAGAGATTAGATTGGACTCAGTGCATTTAACTTGAATCTTTGTGGGCTTTTTCTACATGAACTAATTAAGAAAAGGAGCCTAATTAATTATGACGAAGCAACTTTGCATTTGCTTTAGAGTTTAGAGTTTAGAACATACACAATTTAATTGATAGGGTCGGCTAGGTATGAGTACATAGCAATTAGCAAGACATTAGATGGAAAAAAAACGCAAGTATAGTGATGGCCAAAAAAATGTCAAGACTTGTACAAAAATGTCCTTACTCGAGTAACATTGAGTGGCTGAAACTAAAGGGTTCAAGCATTAACTAATTAAGATCTCATTGATCAAAATTCGTATATAATTGCAAGTGTTATGCTTTTTGTTTTGGGGGGCGCGGGTGCTTTGATGCATGTTAATTGTTAAAGGTTCAAAAGAGTGTTATGAACTTGATCATTCACATGCTTTTGTAGATAAAAAAACATTTCATTGTAGGGCGTAAAGCCTGTTACGTTCTCTAATGCAATTATAAAAAACTTGTGCTCCCCAAGATTTAGAGTAAATTACATTATTTTGTTTTAAAAGTCTGATAAAATTAATTTTATCCATTTTTTAATTTTAAAAATGATACTCAATTTCTCTAAATTTTGATATAAAGTTATGTAAGTCTTCCTTTTAATTTATTTTTTTAATAAAGTTAATATTTTATATTGTATATATTCATTTTAAAATAATAAAATTATTTAATTATTTTTATTATTATATTAAAAATTTTATGTTAAATCTTAATATAAATTTAATTAAATTTTATGTTATATTAAAAATACGTTCAAAATTTTATTTTGTACATAAATATAATTTTTTAAATTAGAGTATAATAAATATAATTTGACCAAAATTTAACTGCTTCATCATGCATTGCATTTGCTTATCCCCTAGAAAATAAATCCACAATATCTATGCATATCTAGTAGTTGAATTTTGATCATATGCAATATTACACATAGATCCTATATATATGAATTAGTTTTTTTTTCATAAATTAAAGTTAAAATACACATAATCTTTCTGAACTATATAGATTACATACAGATAATTCTTTTTAACTATAAAAATTAACTTAAATCTTCATTAAAATTTGTAATTTGTGCAAAAAGTCTCATTTATTAACATTTCATCTAAAATCTTAAAGGAAGGTAAACAATTTAAATTATTTAAAGATTTTTTTTGTACAAAGCCTAAAGTTTAAGATAATTTTTTAAATTTTAGTATGACTTAATTTTATTAACATGTCACTGTTCTATTAAAATTTTAAATAAAAAAATTAATAAAGGAGTATCTTGCACAAATTTTAAAGTTTGAGAGAATTTTAAATTAATTTTTATAATTAAAAAAATTATTTGCACATGATATATAATTTAAAAGAATTTTTTGTATTTTAACCTTAAATAACTACAATTTTTTAAAAAAATTTGAGATAATTCATATGTCTCCAACTTAGATATAAAAATATTTTCTTTTTTCTTTTTATATTTTCAAAGGGGCATGCCATGGAACACTCCACGGAAGTCGAGTTTTTACTTTTATTATACTTCAAGTAACACGTTGTTATCGAAATGCAGTACAGATAATTTATAATACTTCTATTCGAAGCCTAGTTACCTTGTCAAATAACAACCCATGCAGTTTTAACTCACTTTTCTCACCATTGTCTAAATGATTCATGTAAATACCTATATTTGGATTTCCACCTTTTCATTTTTTTTAAATATTTAATGTATTTTCAAGTTTCTTAATCATGGAGTAGAATAAAATAGCAAATTTGTGGGAATGTTTAAGGGGACTTTAATTTACTTGATAATATTTAAATAAATGACTGTACCATAACTAAAAACCCTATTTATTTTCCAGTTTTTAAACTAAAATTTCTCGTATTCAAATTCTTATTTTATATATTACATGAAGGAAACTCGTTAAAGGATGGACTGTACTTTGAATTGATCAAATTTAGTTAGGACTTCTGGTGTTCTTAGATATTACTAATTTATTATGTTTATTTTTTTTGTTCCCAATATTTAATAAGAGGCTTTTCTTTTTGGGAGAAATGTAACAGTAACTTGGGCCGGCAGCATTAACTGTTGCATGCCGGCGTTATGTTTCTTGGGCCCACTCCGCCCCCAGCTTCGGCTCCGAACCATGTGTTCAAAGATGACATCAGCTTTGGAGGGAAAAGTTGCAGCTTGTGGATTGGCAAGAATGCCACTGTCTCTCTTTGTTAAATTGCAGATTTTGTTTTTCTATGCTAAGTCTTCTAAAGTCTAATGATGATAACATGTTCATCAACCTCTACGTGTAAGAAAAGAGCTGGAAATGCTTGTATATATTATATTGGAGGAAGGATAATCCCTCCCTCCATGGCCAGTTTTGTTTTGAATGATGTGTTCATGCACAAACCTCTAATGTATAGCTACTTTAATTCAATCAATTCCTTTAATTAGTGGTCACACATCTAATAAAATATATGAACTCATGTACTTATTGGTTCTTGTGGCACCAAAATGCATGAACATCTGGTCAAATGACTCAAATCCATATTATTGTTTAGTAGGGCAGAGCAGAAGATACATACATACATATATATATATATATATATATATATATATATCCATTCATTGCATCATTCTACTCTGGATTGGAAAAGCCAAGGTTATAATGGAAATTTTATGAAAGCCTGCCGCTCCTAAAGTAGACAATTATTTAATTTGTTGGTAAACATGTATGATGTTTGTGGTTCAATTTTTGACATTTAAAGAATAACTATCTTCAGAATTTCAAATATTTATATAGATAGATATAAATTAAATTTTATAATCACTTAAAGAGATCAACAACCACAATTGAACATCAAATGATTAATGTTCTTAAAACTTTTAAATATATTAAGTGTACGTAAGCTCAATAATTGAAGTTACGAATATTTTTAAACTAAAAATTTTTTATATTTCAGTTTTTATAAAATTATAAAACACAGAGACATTCAACCATAAATTAAATAACTAAGTAAGTTTCACATGAATAATTATTTTCGATGTCACTTCAATTACAAATTAAAGTAAATTATCTTAAGTTATAATATTTGAATTAACTCATGTTAAGAATACGTGATAAAAATTAAGGTAAAGGAATATATGACACATGTGTAATAAAAAGATAAAGAAAGAGAGAGATGATTTACAGAGACTATAGTAATTAATTATTGTAATACCAAGTTTTTTCTTTCAAAAAAAAATTACAGCAAAAACTAAATTATAATTTCTAAGTTTATACTATTAATACTATTCTTACGTGCGTTTCTATCATTGTATATTTGTGTTATTATGTGAGTAATTGTGAATTATAAAATTAATATAAAGAAAGAAAAAAGTGAGATGAGTTAGCTAGGAAGTAGTAAGAGAGGTTTATTTACTATTGTCCATAAGGATTAAGGCTAGTGCGTACATTAAATTAAAATTATCGTATAAAAAAGAAATAAAATGATTCCAAAAATAAAAAAGATGAAGTGTTATGTTGCTTTTCTCGCCCGTTAAATATAAGCCGTAAGGCACAAAGCGAGAGGCTCGGAAGCAGGTTCGGTGCAGCTTTTCTATGTCAATATTAGAGAGCGCGAGAAGTTGAGGGAGAAAGCTCAGAAATCAAAACAGATAGGAAGTGAGAGAAAGGGTCATCATATTCAAACTCATTCTCTTTCTCCTCGCTTTCTCTTTTACAATTCCTTTCAATTCTCTTCTAACAATCCTACCTTCTTTGTATTCATTTTCTTCTTCTTCCCATAAATAATTAGCTCAGATTTTTCATTTTTAGTCACGAATTTTGCCTTTTTTCTTAGATGGTAAATAGGAGTTATATTAGGTTGTGAGTCCTTTGTGGGTTTGAATTTCTGATTTCTTGGGGCGTACGTAGGAATGGGGACAGAACAAATGTTGCCATTCTCGGTCTTATCTGTTGTGGAAGATGTTCTTCAACATCAGGGGAACCGAGTAAGCGACACCAACTTGGCATCAAGGAAGCTTGAACCAGCTTGTATGTCATCTCTTCAATTCCTCACTGTTTATCTATCTATCTTTTTGTCTTTTTTTTTTTTTTTTAAAAAAGATTGGCTTTCTATCATTTATTCTTCATTTCTATATAAACAACACCTTTATTTTCATTTATATCATTTTTGTTATCTGGTTTTGCTTTGCCAAGAATGTTGGTTTTCATTTCGATGCCAATTATATTACAGAGAACTTGTTTGTTAAAACTGTGCTTCATATTGTATACATAAGCTTTCAAGTTTAGGAAGAAACGAGCATGATGGTGCATAGAATGAACCCCGATCGTTACCCCTGACGTGACGTGGTATATGGCAATATAAGATAATTGAGATGGTAAATGTGAATTTGCAGGCTTAAGAAGGTATGAAGCAGCTGGGTGGCTGCGAAAGACAATTGGAATTATTGGAGGGAAAGAGCTTCCAGCTGAGCCTTCCGAAGATGAATTCAGGGTTGGTTTGCGTAGTGGCATAATCCTTTGCATTGTTCTTAACAAAATTCAACCTGGAATCGTGCCTAAGGTATAATTCAGTATGCTTATCTGCTTCTTTTTCCCTTTTTTTCTTAGTTTCAGTCATTTATTGCATCTATATTGTCAGGTAGTTGAAGGTCCCTGTGATTCTGATGCTCCTGATGGGGCAGCAGCACTGTCTGCATTTCAATACTTCGAAAATGTGAGGAACTGTTTAGTAGCTTTGGAGGAACTGGGGCTTCCTACATTTGAAGCTTCTGATTTGGAGCAGGTGGTTATTGTTACTGACATAAGCTGAGCAAGTTCGTTTAATTAGTACTTGGATTGAGACCAATAACAATAACAATTGTGATTGTCGATACAGGGAGGGAAATCTGCGAGGATAGTGAATTGTGTATTGGCACTCAAGGCATACAGTGAATGGAAAGAGAGAGGAAAACAGGGGTCATGGAAACATGGTGGAAATCCAAAGCCACTTGCTAGTGGAAGACCATTTCTGCGCAGAAACTTTGAACCCTTCATCAATGCTTTATCAAGGAACACAAGTGAGAAAGATGGATGGACAAGTTATCAAAGTGAGCATGGACATGATCGCAATGAAGGGGTCAGATATCAAACACATTTGTCGTTTGATTTATCATACTTTACTTTGGCCCATCCAACATCCATCTATCTATCTATCTATCTAATGCTGTAATCTTAATTTATTGGTATCCACAGGGTTCAGTTCATAACTTGAATGCTCTAGTTCGGGAATATTTGTCCGACAAGAAGCCTGAGGAAATTCCCACTGTAAGCCTTTCTGCAATCTTCATTTCTTCATTATTGATTGAGTTTCTTTGGGTGTTTTTACTTTTAATTTCTATTTTTGGTTACAGGTAGTGGAGTCTCTGCTTAGCAAAGTCGTGGAGGAGTGCGAACGTCGCGTGTTAATCCAACATGAAATGGTATACGCTTGTTTCTTTTTCACTATGTTCAGCTTCATAATCAGTGACACTTTTACTCAAACACTTGGGGTCCATCAATCTTATTGAGTTTTCTGTCAAATTCTCAAAATATCCAGCAGTCGAAAACAACTCCAGAAGATAAGGCGGTGGAAAATGAAATAGAGAACTCAGTTTCAAAAGTTGCTTCCGATGACGAAGACGTGGAGCTAGAGATAGAGGTAAAGTTATTAGATTCAGTATAGAATCCTTCAAATGAGTGTTTTGAATTTTTCTCATCCAAGATGCATCGGCAAGATATCAACAACTTAACCTTTTTGTGTGATGGATTATCAAGATGGAAGAAAACGAAGATAATAATCAACATATACAGCTTAAACAAGGGGAATGTTATAACGAAAGGCACGGAAATGATGAAAAGTGGAGAATTCAGGTTTTGAAGAAGCAGCAAAAGTTGGTGGCACGACAACACACAGAAATCCAGGTGACTTGTCTTGTATCAGTGACATATACTAAATTTGATGTAAACTTTGTTTAAAACTTGATGAGGTAAAAGGAGAGTTAAAGTCTGATTTCTTAATTCTGTAGGAATTGAAAATTATCGCCCATCATACGAGATCAGGAATGCAATTATTCCAAAAGAAATACCAGGAGGAGCTCATCTATTTGAGTACGTATACAGTTAAAATCCCTCGTCAATATTCAACAATTTCTGACTGAGATTTCAGTCATCTATCCAATAACTAGCTACCATTAACAGGTAAGCACGTGCATAGCCTTGCTTCTGCTGCTTCTGGATATCAGAGAGTTCTTGAAGATAATCGCAAGTTATACAATCAACTGCAGGACCTGAAAGGTAAAATTCAAGTGGCCCACAAGGTACTCATAATTATATATTTTCTATTCAGATTCTAAATGAGATAGAATGCCCATATTATCAGGAAATATTAGGGTATACTGTCGAGTTCGACCCTTCTTTGGGCAAGTAAACAATGCTGGCACTGTTGGTAGCTTAGAGGAAGGAAGTATCTCATTGATAACACCTTCCAAATATGGAAAAGAAGGGAAGAAAACATTTAATTTCAACAGGGTGTTTGGTCCTACTGCAACCCAAGGTTGGTCTTCATCTGTCTTCTCCGTAAAACTATTTGCTGCTTAGTATGATTTCTTCATTACTCTTCTTTTTTCTCTGCAGCGGAGGTCTTCGCCGACATGCAACCTCTTATTCGTTCTGTTCTGGATGGATACAATGTTTGCATATTTGCTTATGGCCAGACAGGTTCAGGAAAAACTCATACCATGGTGAGACATTCAGATTCGATTTTCTTTCTTAGTTTCTATGAGACTATGACTTGAGAGAGTTGTATTAACTAGGTTAGTACGTGTATTTATTGATATAGTCTGGACCAAACGATCTTACTGAGGAAAGTGTGGGAGTCAACTACAGGGCACTGAGAGATCTATTCCTACTGTCAGAGCAGAGGAAAGACACCATTTCCTATGATATCTCTGTTCAGATGCTTGAGATCTACAACGATCAAGTCAGAGATCTTCTAGCCACAGATGGTTCCAACAAAAAATATCCTTCTCTATGCTAACTTATTTTCACATGGTGGAAAGAACTATGCATGTCATTTTTAAATGATTGTCTTATTCCCTTACTGTTTGTGTCCTTAACAACTACATACATTAGATATTCGCAACAGTTCCCAAAATGGGATTAACGTACCAGAAGCAAACCTCGTTCCTGTTTCATCAACTTCCGATGTCTTAAATTTGATGAACTTGGGACAAAAGAATCGGGCAGTTAGTGCTACAGCAATGAATGACCGGAGTAGTCGGTCTCATAGGTACACTCTTGGTACAACTTGGAAGTACAAATGACAATATTCCAGAGAAGATACTAACTTTAAATGCTATATATATATATATATATTGCAGCTGCCTGACAGTTCATGTTCAAGGAAGGGACCTGACATCAGGAAGCCATCTTCGTGGTTCTATGCATCTTGTTGATCTAGCAGGAAGTGAGAGGGTTGATAAATCTGAGGTCACTGGTGATCGACTTAAGGAGGCTCAACATATCAATAAGTCACTTTCTGCCTTGGGAGATGTAATTTCTTCACTGGCCCATAAGCAAACACATGTTCCTTACAGGAACAGTAGACTTACTCAACTACTACAAGATTCTCTTGGTATGACTTCCTTTTTTATTTTCTTCTGTATCAATTAGCATTTATCTTTGACTACTATGGTGCTGTATCCTCTTTCAACTATTATTAAGGAGCTGAACTCTGTATATCTCAGGAGGGCAAGCCAAGACACTCATGTTTGTACATATTAGTCCAGAGCCTGATGCTCTTGGAGAAACACTCAGTACACTCAAGTTTGCCGAACGGGTTTCCTCGGTTGAACTTGGCGCTGCACGGGTTAACAAAGAGAGTTCAGATGTGAAAGAGCTTAAAGAACAGGTTTTTATAGTTTTATTTGTCATATAAGGCTAAGAACTGCATTCTACTTTATCTGGAAGTTAATTTACTCTTCCATTTGCAGTGTAAAACCGTTACTACCTTCTTCTTTTCCAGATTGCTAATTTAAAGGCAGCCTTAGCAAGGAAAGAGGGAGAAGATGAGGTACTTCAACCTTCTGCAAATAGTAGCCCAGATATACCAAGACTGAAATCTTACAAGTCTTCTCCTGCAAATTCTAGTACTTGGGGGTCTGTAGGTCGTGGGCAACCCAAAGATGATTCTAGCAGCGTGGAGGTACTATCGAACTATAACTATGACATTAATCTAATACACTTGATTATGTGCAACTCTAAACTTGATGATATAAAATTTGGAAATAATCATTACTAAACGCCTCAAACCGAAAGGATGAAATGTGAAAGAATGTGCAGATCAGACATGTTATACATATTATAATCATTCTTAAAGCTGAAGCTAACTTGTACGTCAACAATGGTTTGTAGAGCCAGAAGAAGGGTCCAACGAAGCTGAAAAGACGAAGCTTAGATCTGCAAGATATGATAACGCATTCACCTCCCTGGCCACCTGCAGGCAGTCAAAGGCTAAACAGAAAGGAAGAGGATAAGGAATCAGTTTCAGGGGACTGGATTGATAAGGACATGGTGAACAGGAATGACAGCTTAACAAGTGATGATAGCCTAGTGGGACAGTGGGAAGCGGAAAGCAAACAGTCTTCTCCGATGTTGAGCCCCGGTTATCTTTCAGACCCTTCAAAAATATGCTTGGAACATTCCTTTAAAGTTACATTGCATAAAAAGGATAGCCAAGACTATGACATGGCCACCACAGATGACTCTGATGATCCGCTTGAGGTTGCAACTAGTGATTCTTCAGAATCAGATTTGCATTGGCAATTACATACGCTTAAAGCAACCAGCATACCCAGTATAACAGGTTCTAAAGCAAAGAAACCAACTAATCTCAAACCAGCAAGAACCCCAGAAACTAGGTAACCCCTCTTCCTAAGCACAGTTCGAAGTCATCATAAATTATAATTTATGTTGCTTTTGCTCTTAGAGATGTTAACTTTAATTAACCCTTTTCTATAACTATGTTTACAAATAGGAGTATGATTCCATCTTTGATTCCTGCTTCATCAAGGAAACAATCAGTAGGTCACGCCAGAAAGCAAGTAGGACCTATTGACGTTAAAAGAAGAATTGGCAATGCAAAGTGAGAGAACTATTCCAACTTCCAAGAGTTAAGGCTTCATGCTTTCTTACTCCACCGCCTCCCCAGTTTTTAGGGAATATATATTTTAGTTGTAAATTGAGAGTCGCAGGGATTTTTTTGTTCTTTTGTTCAAACTTAAGGGATAATAAACCAATCGCTTGACTTCTCTGGTGGTGATCATGAGATACATGGTTTTACACCTTGCTCAAATCAGTTGTTTATAGTGGCTTGATTTTTGTTGCCTTTTTTGCTAAACACATGTCTCCACCCTTTTGCTTAGTAATATTTATTCTTGCACTTTGAACAAAAGGATAGCATGGAAAAAAAAAAGAGGGAAAAGAAGAAACAGAAGTTGTATTTAGTGTGCTTTTTGTGTTGTTGTATTATGTAAATTGATATGATTTTATAAATTAAAAAATATCCATTTTTACAAGTTAGTACTGACTGAGGACACCAAAAATGAGAAACTTCTTTTGTTTAGCTACCAATTTGACCACTGATATTCTAATTGGGTAAATGTGTATGAAGGATCATTGCCGGATTCATTGAAGACGAGGCACTGAATGGTGTTTAAAGAGTTTGCTATAAAATTCGGAAAAGGACAAAGGGACCTGTTCATGAATTCGACATTCTTATACCTATTCGTTGTCCATACATTTCTTTATCTGCATCTTCTCTTGGCCAAAACGGCTACACAATCAAAATATGTGACTTGGGGGAAATATTCAACCAGGTAGAAGGGTAAGGAAATCTCAAGAAGCAAAAACGAAAGAGAAAAATATTAAAAACAGAGAAAGATTAGTTGATTGGCAAGGGACACAGTATATGAGAATCATATGAAGGCCGCCTTATGCCCAGATCAGCGTAGAACGAGTTAGAGGGGAAAATAAGATCAACTTTTAGAGAAAATAAATAAAATCAAGAGCTTGCCGTCATAGCCTTTGAGCCGCAATCACAAAATGATGCATGTCTCTGCTCAAGCCAGACCAGAGACCATGGTAGGTCTTCATTTTCAATTAAAAAAGACAAATAAATAAATAAATCAGCAACAAAATAATCTAAATAGATTTCTAAATTTTTAGACGTAAGAACAAATTAAACGATGAAATCAGAGAATGATGCATCCAAGATGAGTCTCTCTCTAGGGGTGTCGTTTCTCCTGACAAAATTAAGGCCCGCAGGCCTGGCCCATCCCGATTTTAAATATACAGTATATTGGACTAAGATATTAAATATCTAAATAATATTTGTATGATCATAAATATACATATATATATATATATATATAAAAGAATTATCAATTCAATATGAGTAAGGTTAAAATATATTAAAAAATTAGAAATAATTTTTATTTTTAAATATAATTAGCTTAAACAAATTTAAAAATAAAGGTCAATACTGGAAAGCATGTATATAAAAAAGAATGTTATGCTTATTAGGCATGGTTTTAAAATAAAGACAATTAGTTCCAACGGAAACAGGATAATCAGGTGTTTATCTTAATGATCAATTATATATATATACTTTTTTAAAACTGTTATTAATTTAAATAAGTGCGTGCTGGCCCAGGCCCTCAAATACAAATACATACTATTTGTATGCTGATCCACCAAAGCAGGATTAACAAAAATCTAACCCACAACTAATATCCGTAGAGTGAGCGTCTCAAGAAAAAATGATCCTCTTGCTATTTTGTCTAAAAAAAAAATAAAAATATAGGCACTCTAAAAAATAAAGAAAAATATTGGGTAGATGGTGGGCTTTCCAGCTGGCTTCAGACACCTTTCAAATGAGTGGATAAAAAAAAAAAAACAAAGGGCGGGGGGTCCCACCTCCACGTGGCCACGTCAGCACAACAGTTTGATATTATATTATGCTCTTATTTTTTTGAAAAATATTAAAATAATTATAAATGGATGCCCTCGCTGTTCTCATCTCTACACTTCATGTAAATTTGATTATAAATGTAATGTATGAGCAATATAAATAAAATAATTGTGAGAAGAAGAAGGCGCAATCATCGCACACCACAAAGTTGGAAAATGATGAAAGAGCGGAGTAGTTATGATCATATGAGGGTGCCACCACTGTATTGACTTTTGCTTAAAAATGGTGCTTCCTGCTTTTGAGTGAGGTGAGGAATGAGGCCACATCCAACACCCAACACAACAACTAGTTTATTTCCTTTCTTTTTCTTCACCAACTCACTTTGCCACTCTTGTTCCTTTTCCTATATAATCATGCATCTTATATATGTTTCTCAATTTCTTGTTGCATCCATGGCGTTGTGTACATAAAGTTTAAGCGCAATATATACATACATGACATGTGACTTGTCTACCATGCATCCCTCATTTAATGTGTTTCTTTCTTAGATTTTCAGTAGTCTAAAAAATAGCAGAACTTGATAAAAATTAATGTCTATTCTCAACTCAATTGACTTCCATACATAAAAGACTCATAAATAATTTATGCATATATATATAAACCAACACAGACTGGGGTTGTTGAACAATCTGAAATTGACCAGGTATAGGGTAGGGAACCCTACATAATATATATATATATATATATAATATACATATCCGTGATTTTAGGGACACAGTGGTACTATCATAACATGGACCAACTCACCAACACGCCACAACTCAACTTCACACACACCTATCATGACACTACCATATATATCTGTTTTTCAAAGTTTTAGTTGCTTTTATTTATTTATTTATTTTGTTTGTTTTCGTGTATCTATTTTATTGTTATAATATTCCCTTGTTATTTCTCAAAAGCAGTCGTTTTACATATATATCCATGTGTATATGCGCTTGTTTCAGGGAATTTTTGGTTTGGATGAATGTTGGTTGATTACAGTGAGTATAAAATTTTGTTTTTAGTTTAGCGACAATTTGATAAATTCATTGTGGTTGAACAAATAAAAAGCGATAAGGAAAAAAGACAGCTCGAATGACATGGAAAGGATGATTTGTTTTGACAAATTACGTTCTCAGCGGAACAATACAAATATAATCTAATCCCTTGTTTTTTTTTTTCTTTTAAATGGAAAAGTTAGAGTCAAATTATAAAGTCATATTGGTAATATAGGGCCAACTGGCTCATATGAAACCTTTTGGGATAAACTTAACAAATGCACTCCAAGCATTATAATATTGGAAAACTAACTCAAAATGTTCAAATTTTTATTTCTAGATATAACTCACAAGGGAAACAACATTTATTGAATTTATTCATTTATAATATTAATAAAATTTACCATATTTGCTATAAAAATATGTAATAGAAAAATAGAATTATAAAAATCATGTGAATATTCAATATATTTATATAAATCCAGGAAATCAACGATGACCTAAAATTTTTAAATAATTTTTTATGGCCAACAATTTTAATTTTGAAAATATTTCCAGAGTTTTAAGTTCATTACCAACAAAATTTTATGATTAAACTTGAAAAAATAAAATCATAAATGAAAATATATCTATGTAAATTTTCATTTTATTATAATATTAAAAATGTTTTACTTGTGTGAAGAGATAAAAACATTAAACAGGGAAATATTTTTGGGAGAGGAAAGTAAATATTGTAACTCGTAAATTATCAAAGCAGAGTTTGAGGGTATTTCTGTAATTGAAAGCTATAGTAATGTGCTTCCGACTATTACAAAGAAGATTAGGACAAAAATGTCATTATCAGAATCCTTTGCCCAAAGGGCCTCATTTCCGCGTTTCCTCACTCTCTCTCTGGATTGCTCTACCAATCGAATCACAGACAAGCTCTCTTCTCGCTCTATCTCTCTGCATATCGTGCCACTAGGGTTTATGAGCATTTGATCTAAAGCTCAGTTCCTGGAAATGCTTTTCCTAATGGTTTCAGAATTGGAGGGTTGGCATGTATGCTTTGGCTGATACGCAATGTTGAATCGTCTTGCTCGATCTACTGCATTTTTCACCTGTGAGTTCAGTTTTTTTGTTTTTTTCACTTTTCCTGACTATTATTATTTTGGTTCTGAATTTTAATACCAATCGGTTGTTCATTTTTACGAAAAAGATGAAATGTAGCTCAAATTTGACCGAATAATGCAGGGACTTTCAATAGAGTTATCTATTTTTTCCCCTTTATAATGCAGTCTCGTTGGTTTGTGGATATGCATGTAGTAAGATGGAATATCATCCAAGCATTTTTAGATATTTGTGAAAGTTTTGATTTTTTTTTAATTAGAATTTGGACGCGAGCGACTGAAATCGTAAATTTGTTAGGCTTCGGTTTGTAATCAAGTATTCTCACTGAATCCTGCGGTCGTGAATTTATCTGATGTTTCACTTTCCCCCCAATTAAAAGTGTCATATACAAAGAAATTTTGGCTGATTTTTCCTCAGCGAAGTAAGGTTTTGGCTTGTTTCATAGTAATGCGCATCACCAGAGTTCTATGATTCACGATTTATTGCTCTGAATAGGGTATTATGCTATATAGGGCAGGTGTAAATTAATGGATCTTGTTCTCAAAAGTAAATCGTGTATAATGGTATAGAGAGTTCCTTTTGTAAGTTGGGTTTTGCAACCTTCTCTTCTGAGATGTACTAATACTGTTAGCCCTGAAGCATTTAGATCTACTAGCTGAGATATCCCTTTCAAATTTTAATATTATGGTATGACTTTGGATTATTAGGGTTTCTTCAGCGGGGTTTCAGAAATGTTGAATTTTAGACCAAGATGAGTAAGACCGAATTATCAAGGATGAAGCCACCACTTGTTCCATTGGCAACACTGATTGGCCGTGAGCTTCGCAATGAAAAAGTTGAAAAACCTTTTGTGAAGTATGGACAGGCTGGCTTGGCAAAGAAAGGAGAGGATTACTTTCTAATTAAGACAGATTGTCAGAGGGTTCCTGGGGATTCATCAACACTGTTTTCTGTCTTTGCGGTATAATTTGATCTTTTTGGTTACTTGCATATTAACTTAAGTTGTTTAGTATAAGTATATCATTTCTTTCTTCTCTTAATTTACTCAGTGACCAATTGGAGGATCTATTTCTTCTAACATTTGCTAATGATATGTACAATTAATTCTTGTTTGGCAGATCTTTGATGGGCATAATGGTATATCAGCTGCTATTTTTGCAAAGGAAAATTTACTCAGTAATGTTATGAGTGCAATACCTCAAGATATCAGCAGGGATGAGTGGCTTCAAGCTCTTCCTCGGGCTCTAGTTGTTGGTTTTGTGAAAACTGACATAGAATTTCAACAAAAAGGTACAGAAGGAATTTCCTTTGATTATATTACATTGTGTGCTTCCTTAGAATTTTCATCTATGCTTATGCTAAAATTTCATCTACAGGTGAAACTTCTGGAACTACAGCAACATTTGTTGTGGTTGATGGTTGGACTGTCACTGTTGCATCTGTCGGGGATTCCCGGTGCATATTAGACACCCAGGGAGGTGTAGTTTCTCTCTTGACAGTTGACCACAGACTGGAAGAGAATGCAGAAGAGAGGGAGCGCGTTACTGCTAGTGGTGGAGAAGTAGGAAGACTCAATGTATTTGGAGGCAATGAGGTATGATGTAATCTTCTTCAGCCTCTCTAGTCATGGCTCACTTAATCTCACTTGTTTTAATCCCTAAAATTTATTTTAGGTTGGACCTCTTCGCTGCTGGCCTGGTGGATTATGTCTTTCTCGATCAATCGGTGACACTGACGTCGGAGAGTTTATTGTGCCAATTCCACATGTTAAACAAGTGAAGGTGAGCTGGTTTCATTGTCCCAGTGTGTTTTGTTGACAATTTTGTGTGGAAATATTGAGTCTAAATTCTAAATCTTTCAAACATTTTGTTGGTTTCTCAGCTTTCAAGTGCTGGTGGAAGGCTAATCATAGCTTCTGATGGCATTTGGGATGCTTTATCTTCTGATATGGCTGCCCAGTCTTGTCGGGGCCTACCTGCTGAGCTTGCTGCAAAGCTGGTGGTTAAGGTAATGTATAATTCTATACTATGAGTAATCTTTCTATCTTTTCAGGAATTGTGTTCAACCAAGTTGTCTAACTATTTATTAATGCTTATTGCTGTGTTATTCTTTTCTTCAGGAAGCTTTAAGGTCAAGAGGCCTGAAGGATGATACAACCTGCCTTGTTGTAGATATTATTCCTTCAGACCATCCTGTATTACCACCAGTTCCAAGAAAGAAACATAATGTGCTAACTTCATTTCTTTTTGGAAAGAAATCTCAGAACTCCACAAACAAAGCTACCAATAAGCTTTCTGCTGTGGGGGTTGTAGAGGAGTTATTTGAAGAGGGGTCTGCAATGCTTGCAGAAAGGTAAATTCACTGTTAGTGGATGTTTCTTCACGTCCATTAACTGCTGCATTTATATCTGCATACCACATATAGTTTGTTATGCTCAGGAACAATTTTCCCCTCTCTTATTCCGTTAGAGTGCAATTGTGTTTTAAATCTTAATTCTGCAAACTTCTTAATGCAAATTCAGGCTGGGTAAGGACTTTCCTTTGAATGTGGACTCTGGGATTTTCCGCTGTGCAGTCTGCCAAGTGGATCAACCCGCTGGTGATGGTTTATCAGTGAACTCTGGGCCTTTTTTCTCCCCAGCATCTAAGCCATGGGAAGGTCCATTCCTCTGCACAAACTGTCGAAAGAAGAAAGATGCCATGGAAGGAAAAAGGCCTAGCAGACCCACAGTGATAGCATAGTAACTAATATTTTAGTAACATAGTAAATATTAGTATAAATTTTCCCTGGCAGTGTGAGCATGTTTGGTTTTACTTTTTTGGTGGTGATTGTCATAGATGTGTAAGTGAGATTGATATAGGTTTAGCAGGTCTTTTGGTGGTTGTTGAAAGTTTGATTCTGGCTTGTGCTCAGCTGTTGGACCGACTGACAGAACAAATATGTTGTCTAGTAGATAAGCTCTAATGGTGTGATTGCTAACGGCTTGAATTTGTAAGTAAATTGAAAACAACATCGCGATCAGTTCCTCAATAGTACATGGTACTCTCCATTTTGAGTTAAATTAAATTACAGCTCAAGCTGCATCTTTGTCATTCTATTTCTTGAACTTTATTTGTGTTTGGCATTCCACAAAACATATAATGAGACATGAGTCAGTCCCTGCTTAGGGCAGGAACGATCATAGTGTAAGTGATTCACCAACTCCGGCATCTACTTTTGGGGAAATATACATACATGAAATTTTCTCAAACATCCATTGTACCTACTTTAACTGAAACAGGATTTTCCTTGGTTTCCTGCACTTACTGTTATATCTCGGCAAATTTTAAAGAACATTTATAACTGGTGCACGACTGGGAAAATGGAATAAAATGTCTTAAATTACTAAATTGCCTGACTATGACCTGTAGTTTGCCCAACTACTAATTTATCCTTGAGGTTTGAAATTACTACTTCGCTCATCCGTGCATTGTTCCTTTTATATTTGAATAAATTATTGTTTTAATTTTTAAAAGATGTAATTTATTTTAATTTAATTTTAAAATTATAAAAATATTTAATTTAATTTTTTAAAAATATATTATTTATTAATTTAGTTTTTAAAATTTTAAATGAAGACAAAAAATATATAATATTATGTATAAAGATTAAATTAAAATATAATATTTTATTTAAAGATTAAATTAAATATTTTTATAATTCATAAATTAGTAAAAAGTAAGTGCCCACATTCATTACCATTACTGAATTTCTGCTCACAATACTCTAGTGTGCAACAGAATTGGATTTAACCCAAAGTACAAGGACAGGATATCAATTTTCTCTAAATGCATATGTTGATTTAAGGATACAGGCATATAAAACAATTTAGCTTGTTTCATGAACCAAGAAAGAGAATACAAGGGAAAAATAAGAAGAACAATGGAGTAAGAGAGAAAACTTAGAAAGAGGACGTCAAACCAGAGACTCTCACGTACTTTCCAAGTCTTATTGCAACTTGCAACACAAATCATTTTCAGTAAAAGCGCGAAATGAATGACCCACAGAATAAAAAAGAAAAACCAGAAACCCCAAATGTCCTAATGTAATGCAAGCTTCCTCACCGGTGAAGAGGAGAATTTTTTTACTAGTAATCTTGTGGGGAGAAAAAACCAGCGTGCTCGACTGAAAAAAAAAAGAAAAGAAAAGAAAAGAAATTTTGGTGCTAAAATAGTAATGCAATTTAAAAGAATGCCCCTAGTCCCACGAAATTAGGCCTTATTAATCCCACGTCTCCACGATATGTTCCCCCCTTCTCAACTGTTGCATCCTTATTGAAGTTCGTAACCCATAATAACATGCCTCAAATTCCATCGACCTCAACACACACAGCACAATGATGGAAGAAAACCCAAACACTTGTTCTAAAGCTTTCATTGCGGCAACTAACCTTCCATCAAGATCTCCATTGTCTTACTCCATAAGCATCGGCATGCGAGGTCATTCAAAGTTAACCATCAAGATTCCCAAGTTGATGGTCAAAACTATGTACACCAAGTTTCCCTTCTACAGAAGACCAAGGGCTGAACGTGGAAATCAATTTCCAAGAAGTGTTGGAAACAACAGATCAAGTGGGAAAAAATATGAAGCTGAAAGTGACTCGGACGAGATTGGATCCCAATATGGAAAAGAGAGGTACTTCACTGCCGACGGAAACAATTTGATGTTAGAGAATCAGTCAATCGTAGGTCCATTATCTCAGCTTCTTAAACTTGAGGTTGACAACATTTTGGAGCCTCATGGTCGTAAGGAAGGAAAGCATAATGGAAATGATAAGCATCGTCTTCATGCTTTATCAAGCTTTTTAGATCAAAAGAAAGGTTGGAATTTTTTCAACACTGGTCATAGTAGCGAAGTTGCTGAAGACAGTAATGATGATGTTGTCACCAGTTGGAGACTATTGACGATGAAGGTAAGATCATGCGGCTTGGTTAGGGCTGTGTCAAAATTAGTGACAACTGCAAGATCAATGAAAAATAAAGTGAGAAAGCAGTTTGAATATGATAGGAACAGAGAGGAGGATGAAGGAGGAGAACTATGGCTATGCAATAAGAGGATCCTCATGGGAGAAAGATGCAAGCCGCTGCATTCTTCAGGTATCCTTCAATATGATTCAGACGGCATATTAGTACCAGATATAGTATAGTTCTATGACACATGTACTATGGTACCAAGAATTTCTTCATTTTTTTATTGTTAGCAGTTCTCTTGTATTATCCATGTTAACGTTCACAGCAATTCGTGAAATCATGGCTCTCGCTTAATAGGTGGCCATATAAAAATAAAGTAGGCAATTCCTACCAAAAATAATAAATGACGACGTGAAAAATCCGTGCCAGTGGGAAAATGAAGAGAGACGAGGAATATAGATTTTCTTATTATTTTATTTAAATTTAAATTTATTTTTTTTTCTTTCTTTCACATCTTTTTTTTATTACTTCTAACGTAATAAAGAATAATAAAAAAAAGATTTAATTTACAACAGAACAGTGTATATATAAAAAGAAGATTTTTACTTTTCCCCCATTATCTCCATTTTTTTCTCCCAAACAAGAATCCTTGGAAAAGGGAAGGAGATTGTCAGGTGCCAAATTGTAACTACAATGTCCACACAGCAGAGTAAATATCTCTATATAGTGCTCGAACTAGAGGAAAACAGCAATATTACAATAGAACAAGCATTCTTTTTAACAGCCCTCGGTATAATCGGAGTCCTGAGACTCGTCAACATCCATTTATACATGAAAAAACCACCGCACTTGTCAGACCCTCAGTGGTTTCAAACCCAAAGCTGCTCGTAGCTTGTTCGCTTCTGCAATCTCCGGATCTGGGTGGTCAGTCCCATCGTCCTTCTTTTCCTTCTTCCTCTTTGGCTCTTCCCGAGTGCTACCATCCTCATGTCCATCTCCATGCCTTCTAGGACTCACGCTACTCCGAGCATGTCTCTTTCGGTAGTCCCCACCTCCACGTTCCTTGCGATCTCTACTCCTACTTCTACTCCTCGAGTGGCTCCTTCGCCTTCCTCGGTCCCGATCTCTATCTCTCCTCTCCCGCTCCCTACCCTCTCTTTCACGTCCATACTCTTTTTCCTCCCTCAGACGGTAACGATCTCGGTCCCTCTCCCTTTCCCTGTCTCTATCCCTATCTCTATCACGCCCACGCCCTCGTTCTCTATCATAATCTCTGTCATAGTCTCGATCCCTGTATCAAAAACACATCGAAAATTTAAACAAAGGAGTAAGGACGGGCCGTAGTTTAATTAAAAAAAAAAAACTTCAAAAAAGCAAATCATCACCACTGATCAAGGTATCTAATTTACTATTGGGAAGCCATGATTCTATCATTCCAGAAGTTACTAGAAACTAGAAAGGACATGGAAACCATGGAAACATCACCTCTACTCAGGACCACTCATAATCTTTATGCACGTGACAGAAAAATATAGAGATATCAATAAACCAATATGACGAACAACTGACTGTTTTAACTACCAAAGGCAATTAATCGCCATTTTTTATGACTCATGACATATGTCACAACCACATTAACATGCAATCCCCTAACAGATCAAATGGCTAATTCACATGTTGATCGCTCACACGTGAAGACATCTATGCTGCAAAAATGTATGATCCATCATACTTCTCACTGCACACTGCCAATGCAGAGAAACCTGGCAGGATCATAAAACTTTACTGTAGGAAGCATTGTACACCACAAATGGCTGTGAATGCCACAATGGAAATTGAAGTATAACTTTCAACAGGATATATAAGCTAGTGTAACTTCAGAAACAGCTTCCATACATTTTAACCATCTTTGAGACATGGAAAGCTAGCAATTTTCCCATGAATCACGTGATTTAGACAAATTATGCTTGCATTGGGCATTCCTTCCACCCCATACACAGGCAAATTAGTTGATGAAAAACCCAAAAATCAACAAAAAGTAGGGAACAAACATTTTCCTTGACAAAATTCACATCTAGTAAGCCATAAAGACACTTCCAAGGAATAAACAGTACCTGTGTCTATGACTTTCACGTCTTCTGTCTCTATCTCTTTCCCTTATAGGGCTTCGTCCCCGGTAATAATCCTGTAAAGCATTTAACAACATAAGAAAACATAAGAAAGAAGAAAGCTTTTAATTAGGAAGGGAAGGGAAGGGAAAGTGAAGACACCTTCTCATAGGCCCCATCTTCTAGCCCATCAACAGGTTGGTCATTTTCCTCTTTCTCTTCTTCCTCCTCAAAATCTTCTTCAAGAGCACTTCGTCGAGGTTCTAAAGAACCATTAGATTCAAGAGTCCACCTGTAGAAAACGAAAGACAACCCAGAAAGATAAATACCAAGAATAGCCATTAATGAAAGTACAAACTACTTCCATAACAAAAAATTAAAAAATAACATTAACTTATTTTCCTTTGAAATAACCACTTCAATCATCAACCAAGAACATCCCAAACTCTGAGCAGGTGAAGTTTTAAAAGAAAACCTAAAAAGATATCCTGAATACCCATTAAGATCCCTTCTTACACAAATACCTAGGAACACAAGGAACTACAATACGAGGTAACGTACAAAAATCAAGACTCCAACAAAAATACCAAACCCCCCAATTCCTCCTAGAATTTTCCTGGCAACGAAAACATTTTTATTTTCAGTACAAATAGAAATACTATTGCAACAAACTTCTCATTCAAAAGAAATAGATTTTAAAAGGTTTATAAAACAGGCCGTTAAATAAAATTCAGCAAAGAACAGCATGGAGAAGCAAGTCTTTTTAGGGGCAGATACTTTTGACCCACTTGACAAAGAACTACTAGAAAAATAAAAAGAATAAAAATAGAGGCATTCATCATGTAAAGTGCACAGTATTAAATAGACCAAAAAGATCTGCCATAACAAATTCCAAGCTAAAAGTTATACTAAGCAGTTGAAAAAAATTCTATAAACCTTTTCTTCATTCGTGGCAAAGCAATATCACAGCAGTAATCTTTTGTCAGGAGTTCATCAATAACCTCATCGACATGAGTCAAAGAAAACTCTGAAACATTTAAGAACAATGGATTAGCTCAAGTAGTGAATGACAAGAAACTAATAACAGCACATGGTATAACACATAGGAATTAATTATAAGCGACGCAGAATTAATACAGCAGAAATTTTCATTTGAAGATTAAAATCTTACGGCCATCAGATAACTTTCGCCTCAGCTTCCGGTAGTCATTGTATAGGGGTTCCAGGTACCGGTACACATCAATATCAGATCCAGTAAGACGCAGATAAAAAGCACCAAGTATCCTCACATATCTGCAGCCCATATTTTAGAAATTAACAGCTTGAGATGTTACTCAAAGGAAAAATAAAAAATCACATCTACATACAAATTTCAAGAAAACAAGAATGTGATGTGACACCATATATATCATTTGTTTTCCAAGACAAAGACAGTGCCTTACACATTTCTTGATATGTCACTCAAGGATGGGAATTGTGCGTAGTGCAACAAGCCATGTAGTTTTCAAATGTAGTAAATAGTAAAATAGTGTTTTCTACCTAATCTTAGCACATTATATAAGGCTTTGGAGTAGTGTTTTCAAATATCTATTCAAAAAATAATAATAATAATGTACCCTTGCTTTGCAGGCTCCTTCTCTTCTATTAGAATAACTATATCTGCAAATAATTCTAAGTTGTTCAGTTTTTCCGCCAACCGTTCATGGTAAAGAGAAAAGACACTCTAAATGAACTCGAACTCAATCTCCAAATCAACATAGAACAATTTGCTCAATAGAATTAGAATATACTTAAAACCTATTCATGCACTCATAGGATCAAAATTAGATATTTAGGAATGAAAACAACAATACTTGTAATCTTCATTCTTGATGAACTCGATGACAATTTCCTTCTCAGGCTGAATCTGCAGCATCTTCATGACAAGGCACATAAAGGGTGTGGGTTTGCGGTTACCACCATAAGTTCCACCGAGGTATTCGAGCTCCATGGCCTTGTCCACCAAGGTCTCTGCCGTCAAACCAAAACATTGTTCCTTCCAGTAGGTGTTCTGGTAGATCTTTGATCTGAGAATCTTCTCCACCAAATTCTGAGGATTTGTACCCCTGATGCTCTTTGCTGCTGGATCAGTTCGATTTGCCATCAATGAAATTCTTTGCTAGGGATTAGATAAACCCTGATCCATATAGTTAATTACAAACAGCACAATATTGAATGAAAAAGAGAATGAAAATGGTGCCATTTTACTCTTTCTACACTCAAATTTTTTACTTCGACTTTTAATTGTCATTCTTGTTTCAGTTGAGATATTAAAAATAAAAAATCTGTGACTATGAAATTTTCAAAGTTCATTACAGGGTAAATGGTAGGTAGAATTCAGGGAACAGTAAGATAAACTCCAAATAAATTCAGGAATAACGTGAACTATACATTGCCTAATTCTGCTAGCAAGATAAACTGACACATTGCATACCAAATTTTTTTAAAAAAAAATAAAACATACACATTATCAGAAATATTGTATAAAACAGAAAAAGGGGGAACTGACTAAGAGCAAAATTTCCTAAGAATGGATAGTGCTATTCCTTATACGAAGCCTAGCGAAGACACTTTTGCGCTGAGATTTAAAAATAAACGAAGCAAAACCAACAAGCAATAAAGGAAAGGGTACAGAGAAGTATCAAATGACATACCACGAGACGGCAAGCCAGAGGCGTGTTGAGCTCAGACCACGACTGTAGGTTGCGATTAAGGTTGGCCGAGAATCCCAAAACGAATCTCTGGCAATGCGGAAAATATTTGAAGAAAAATTTACTGAGCCTGCGAAGAGAGGAAAAGCGAAGTGGAACGGGGCGATGGAGAAAAAAGAGGGAGGGAAAAATAGAAAAACAAAATGAAGAAGACGAGACAGTAAGAACTGGGGTGTGAGGGAGCGTAAGCCAGATGAGTTGAAGAAAACCTAATTTGAAAATTAGAGATCGACGACGATAGGTGACCATAAACGAATATAAACTCTGGAACAGAGTGAAAATTCGAAACGCGGCGTTAGGTTTTTGTCTCTTTTTTAGTTGTGTTATAAAGTTGTTTAAAAATTAAAAACTCATTAAGAGATGTAGCTATTAGAGACATGGAAAAGTTCTAATATTTTAGATTTTTTTTTTAATTTTTATTCTTCTTGCATATTTTTTAAATTTATATTTTATGTCATTTGTATTAATATATAATTTTAAATACTAATAATAAAATACCACTACGTCATATGAAATAATATAAATATCAATATAAATAAAAAACAATTGTGAAACTAAGATATATATTACAATATATTTGTTGATCGTGCAAAGAGTTAATATAAATTAATTGCATATATACAGTCTATAAAAAGGACAAGCTCGATTGTGAACCATATACCTTAAGTCCTTACTTGATTCTTTTTGGTTTGCAAAAATAAGAAGAATGGAGTGTACAAGGAAATTAAAGCAAACACATAGTGCTCAATAGTCAAAATTAGCATAAAAGAATGTTAAATGGCACCATCAATATTGGTTGTTCTTCGTTCTTGGCTGACTGCTTCCAGTACATATATATATCTTTGTCACATTTGTAACCAAGAAACAAACTTACAAGCTTCTAAAGGCACACATATATGCAAGAGCAAGGTTGATGCAAATTATAGAATTTGAATACAAATTTTATTTTACATCTTCTCAAAAAAGAAAGTCCTGATTTTATATTTTAGTTTTTGGATACATAATAATTACCTTGGGTGCAAGCTGGCGGGGCACGGAGAGAATAAGCCTAATACGCTTTTGCCACTTTAACAAGCAACAACAAAATGGCTAACAGCAGTATTTAAACCCCATATAGCACCCAAGATATATATAATCCTCTCGTAATTATATGTATAATTCTATATACACATATATTTTGATGTTGGTGGATATTGTAGTCGTCTAATTTTTGTTGTGGTCCTCTCCCTTGTCGGTATTTCCCTGCAGCATCCCATTAATATTGTGGCTGCTGCTGATGATAACGATCTTCCCTACGATCAGGATTATTATATTCCTAAAGATCCATGGATGAAAGATCATGTCAAAGTCCTCGACCAAAACAGACAACTTAATGTTTCCTTGGACAAATATACTGGTTTATTTTCCTCTTCACTTGTCTCTTGAGAATCATAATGTATATATACTACCTATATACGTATACGAGCTAGCTGCATGCATTTTGTTCGTCTAAGAAATAATTAACACGTATATATGCATATATATGTGTGTGTGCGCGCTTATATATAGTGCTTATATATATATATATATATGGTATGCGCATGCGGTTGCAGTCAGAGAAATATAACGTGAGGGATGAAATCGACTTCGAATTGTTGGGTGGAAGTGGCGACAAGAGACGGCCTTACGTGCTTCACAAGAGAGCAATAAAAGATGCATTTCTGGTTTAATCCCATCATTGATCTTCATAACTACACCTTTCTCTGCAACTCCCATCAGATTGTGGAATGGGACGTGGGCATCTGGAGGAGTTGATGTGAATTTGCAATGATGGACCCTTTGAGGCTGAATACAGAGGATTTGGCGTAAATGGATGCCAAACACTAAACACCAATGATCCACAGTGCCATTCCTCAAACTCAACCTATTGGTGGAACGCATGCAAAAAAATATTGGTCCCTTAATGCTTATCAAATCAAACAGTACAATCATGTCAGAAGCAAGTTTTTGGTCTATGATTACTGTGATCATACTCCTGCCCCCGAGTGCCATTATGATTAATTATATATGACCCCTACAATTTAATTTTTACTATATATAAATATATTAATGATTAATGCGTGGTCCCTATACTTATTATCTCATGAAAGAAACCAAGCTTAATTCAATGTCATCAAGAATTTGATACAACTTGGCACAGTCATTTTGAACCATTAATTTGGAATTCGAACAAACAACATAACTATCCTTTTCATGATCGATCATCATATAGTTATTGAATGCATTAGTTTAATACTTGATTTATTATGGAGCTTAACGATAATCTCCGTTAACGTCGAGTTTCTTAGAAAAGACAAAATTTCTGTTATCTATAAGCATGCTTGGAATTGGAGCAATAGCGTTTCCATTACAACCTAAGTCCATTAATTCACCGGTAAAGGAATGGGTTAGATTCTCTCATCTTCTCTATATAAAGCATCACGCGTAGTTCTTATCTGATACAAGTTTTTTTTTTTGGCAATAATTAAACAGAAATTTAAGAATTTAATAGGCTATTATTCCAGTTTTAAAGCAAGCAATATAAGTGAATGGTTATGTTAATAATTAATGATCCTTAGCAAGAATCAAAATCGAATATGTTTTTGGTCGACGCAACTTAATTTTGTCAACCAAATCAACTCTTATTCGACACAGCTTGTTCCTAGGTATGCCCAAATTGAACCAACCTTGTTTGCCAAGTTTTTTCCTTTAATGGTAGGTGTCTTAATTAGTTACAACATATAGATTAATAGATAGGCGTCAAGAGCAGCGTGATTTAAGGCTTGAAGCAATTAGCAATATTAAACAAAAACTTTTATCCACATTTATATAATGTGATTTTCGCGATCTCCCAAAATAAATTCCACCTTGTTTTTTAACCAATATTTGTTGTTTTTGGACCTTTCTCTCCCACTTAAGTGTGTGTGTGTGTATATATTCATAATAAAATATTGTTACGTGTGTGAATAATTGTAAGTAATTTTTGGTGTGTGAATTCTATAACCAGAGGATGAATGGCTTGAGTATGATAAAGTGGGAGTAGTAATTAGTAATTACTTAGGGCGCAAGGTGACCTTAATTATATATAATGTTATAATTATTAAATATAAAACAATCATATTTGTCTATTATGCTTTACAAAATTGATTTAACATTTATGAAATTAATACGTATGGTTATACTCAAAAAGTAACCCCTAACATACGCTTGCTTTTGCCACTGTTGGCCTCTTGTAATTAGTATATATAATCCCACAGGCACACCCACAAGGTCATGTACACCAAAGACAAGGTGATGGATTACAGTAATTCTGTATTTTCTCTTGTGGTAACCTTGTCCTTTGTGGCATGTTGGCTGCATCTGTTCGTGGTTAAAGTTGGTGGTGATAATGATGAGGTGGACAATGTTCCTTTCTGGCAGAATTATGGTGTTCCATGGGGGTCAGCCCATGTCCAAGTCCTTGACCAAAACAAACAAGTTCAGCTCTCCTTGGACCAATACACAGGTTTCTTTAATTAATTAATTTTCCTCTACTCTTGATTGTCATGTGAACACTCGAGTGATATATATATATATATATATATACAATACAGGTTCTGCAGGGTTTGAGTCGCTGCAAAAATATGGCTCTGGATGGTTTAACATGAAGATTAAGATTCCCCAAAACGATTCTACGGGAATCATCACCACCTTTTATGTACTTTAATTTTAATTAATTTCCCTTAAATTCCTCAATTAATATATAAATGACAATGTATAGCTAGCTAGCTTGTGTATGTATATATATTGCAGTTGGTGTCAGATAAAGCAGATGGGCACGATGAAATAGACTGTGAGTTATTGGGTGGGACTGGTGATGAGCAACGACCCTATCTGCTTAACACTAACATTTACACAAATGGTGAAGGCTCAAGGGAGCAACAGTTCCGTCTTTGGTTTGATCCATCCTCTGATTTTCACAACTACACACTTCTCTGGAACTCCCATCAAATAGTGTAATTTAATTAATTATATTATAACTCTCTCTTTCATCTCTTACCTATTATATATTTTTAATATTGAAATTAATTAATTTCAGGTTTTTTGTGGACGACATCCCTATTAGGGTGTTCAAGAACACCACACAGTATGGAGGAAAATATCCCACACTAGCAATGAATATTATAGGCACAATATGGAATGGGACTTGGGCATCTAATGGAGTTCCTGTGAATTGGAATGATGGACCCTTTGAGGCTAACTACAGAGGATTCGCCATCACTGCTTGCCAAACAAACAACACCAAAAATCTTGAATATTGTAATAATCCCTCAAACTATTGGTGGTGGAATGATCAAAACTATTGGACACTTGACTCTGCTCAACACCAACAGTTGAAGCAAGTGAGAAGCAAGTATTTGCTCTATGATTATTGTTCTAAAACTCAAGCCCCTGAGTGCCAATATGACTCATACTAGAAATTAATCAAACTATATTTATATCATAATAACGAGTCCTGTTTCTTTTATTCTCTATATGTAGCTTCACGCCTAGTTTAAATATGGCAGTAAATAAACTCCTTCCTCTTGGATAATTTAATTATAATCAAGTATGTAGCTATTATCTAATGCGAGTTTATCTAAATCTAGTTAAATTACAGCGATGATTCACAATTCCGTCGGTTCACAAACCTGACGCCTCGCACTCAAAATTAATGATTGTCTTTTTCATTTGCTGATTATATTTAAATATTATTACCTAAACTATAACTATGAGTAGTTTGAAGACGAGTTTTTATTCGCCACTACTTGATTCAAGCATGAGAATTGAGAAATATTAAGCAGTTGCCACCTAACCAAGTTATCTTATACCAAGATAAAAACATACCGGTAAAACATTAAAAACCGAGTAAATTATCCAGCTTCATTAACATGTTTGGTTGCTCTTGCACTTAAGCCATTGGGGTTTACTGCGTATTTCTTGCATAACTAATTTTGTTTCTTAAATCTTTTCTTTTAGGTTCGTAATTAATTTTATTATTGTCTCTAACACTCTAACTCATTATTTTCCATAAAAATCCTTTGAATTTTACGTGTGATTATATAGTCATAAGTCATAACTCAACCATCCAACAATTTTTACTGGTCGAGTTACTGACTTCTGCATAGTTTATTGTTAAGGTGATGCAAAACACTTTGGTTTTTGTAATCCACTGTCTGATCCTCTTGATCTTGACTAGATCTGGTTCCTAGGACCCACCAGAGATAGGGTTTACTCCACAGTTAAATCTAGCAAGCACATGCATAAAGGCGAGAAAAGGAAGAGCGCAAGAGGGTACAATGATATTACAATTCCACCAGCATACTTTTAACCTTTTTTTTTCTTGTATTTGAACCAAACAATATCCAAAACAAAAGAAAAACCAAAGACAACAACAATAAAGAAGCTAGTAGCCACATCAGCCAGCACCGATACAATCCATTGAAAAAATTGAGCCAGACAACTTATATCTTTAACTAAACATAACAGTTCCAGTCCACAGCGGTTGACTTATCACCCTCTACACAATACCTGATTCAACAGTCAACACTATGATATACTCATGGCAACGGCTTCAATCATAAAAGCATAATGTAAATTTAAAAAATTGTTATACCCCAAATATAAAATCTGAATATCATTAGTGAAACAAAAACTTTCTCATAAACGTAAACTGTACAGTTTAAATGATTTTTAACAATTTACCATTGACAGTACGGTCACCTTCCATAAAAATTACTTAACCAAAAAAATAAAATAAAACACAGCACTGATTTCCAAATTTTGTCAGCAAATGCGTGGCAAGTACCATGGGATTGTCCGAGAGGGGACCACAATACAAGTGAATGTGGGGGAATTATTCTTTTTGACATTTCCAAAGCAGCAATGTATAACACCTCAGGCTTAGCTCGATAACCAATAGATTTCATATACCAAATGGGAGGAGAATTAAAATATTCACATTACAAATAAACAATGCAATTACAAGTTGACTACAACAAATTAAAGTATACTAGGATGTATCTTTGAACATTTACCATGTTATGTCCAAGCTGACCTTGATGAGAGACAAATGAGGGAATCAAAATCTAATATTCTAAATACAGATGAAAAGAACTATGCTACTATGATACAGTGAATCTTATCTTTGCACCTGATCAGGCGTGTGGTTGCTTGTTGTAGATGATGACGCTGGCCTACCATTTAACATTCCATTATCTATAGGTGGAGTTGATCCCCATTTACCCTCTGACTCAGTGGGTTCTATCACTTTGACGGATCCATCAGTCAATCCCACAGCAAATTGGTTGGGCTCTAGTGGATGAGCTGCAATAACGAGAGGGTACACAGCTTGGCTTCTGCAACATGAAACATGAATTATTTGTCTAGCCACAACACATTTTTCCTACTAAGAACCAAACCCTACAAGGCTAAAAAAAATCAAAAGAAAAGGCAGATTACATATGATGTTTGACATGAATTGCAGTTACTAAAGACATCGAGGATCCTATAAATTAAAACAGCAAGCAATATTTTAAATCAAATTAAGAATCCAAAAATAAGCAAGCAAATAAATTTTTTCTTTGCTCAAAAGTGAAAGTAACATTGACCAAACTTAATTGAGAGAATTTTTAGAAAAGTGGGTTCAATCCATTATTTCTGAAACTTACCCACTTAGAGTTGCCTGTGAGAAGTATGCTGATGGAGCAATACGACATCTTAATCTCAAGCTATCAGCATCAAAAACCCCAATGTTGCCATCACAAAAGGTAGCATATATTAACTGACTGTTGCAAGAATAAGCTGCATATGAAATGGGAGCAGACAGAACATTTTGTGGAACCCACTGCAGCCAAAATATGGATTAGCATATAATAATTTTGAAATGTCAGGCACCAGTAGCTCTATCAATACTATAAGTAACTTCCTACCTGCCGAATGCGATCCATCTTGGAGGCATCATATATTGCCAGCTGAGTTTCATGAACTACCAATAAGCGAAGTTGATCAGAATGGAACTGCACTCTGGTATCACCAACTGGAGCCTTTCCCACAGTTAATTGTATTGTCATTGATTTTCTTTTCTCCCATGTATCAATGCTCCACACACAAAGCTGTATAATATCATAGAAATTTTTAAACAAAACCATCAGAGCACAATGGGTAATTCAAAAGAAGGAGAAAGGCATGAAGTCTAAGGACAAGGAAACAAGTTGAGAAAATGACTTGGAGCAATCCACTGTAGGCATTGGCATCTTCTTATAAACTAATTTCATTAAGACACATTGGTATTTTAATTTCCTCATAGCTCAGAATCTACAAATTGCGGCTCAGGTAAGGCTAACAAAACTCACCATATGGAATATATAACAAAAATGTAGAACATACAAATAACAATAAGCTCTCTAAAACAAATTATCAGGGCGTGAACAATTTTCATAAGGGGTAATCCATATCCTTTTAAATCTTAAATGCAAGAAAAACTGTTAATAGACATACTTGAGCATCAGCACCAGATGAAACCAGGATGTTAAGATTGGTTGAAAAGGCTAAACCAGTTATATGCTTCTGGTGACCCTTCAATTTTGATTTGACCTAGACAACACATCCAAGAGAAAAAGAAAAAATTATATGATTATAATAAATTATTAGTATAAATCTGAGGGTGAGGAAAGTGAACAGCAAAAGATAGTAATCACCTCATCCACTCTAACATTATAAATATGAATGGTTGAATCCTCCATCCCAATGGCTATGATGTTGTTATCCTGCGGATGGAAAGCAAGGAAAGTAGACGCGGGAGGTGGCGGCATGAATGTTGTCATTACCTGAGTGATAATAAACAGTGGACAGTTTGTTTTAAAATTCTGGTGTAGATACAGACCTGAGTAATAATAAACAGCAAACTTCAAAACAAACGTCAGAACTTTACATCTAGATACAGACCTTGAATGTCATCATGTTAAATAATGAAACCTTTCCACCACAGGCAGACATAACATATGAGTCATTCTTCGAGAGTGCAATGCAGGGAACTGCTTCTTCAAGGTTGACACCTGAGGTATCATTAGTCATAAGAAGACCACTGTTGGGTTGCCAATGTTGTGGAACAACACTGGCAATGGCCTGAAATCACATTAATATCAGAACTCTGTTGACTATTGAAATGGAAAAAGAAATAAATCACATTAAAAAAAAAGACTGGTGAGGAAAATGAGTGAACTAATTATTTGCTAGACAGTACCTTCCCAGCTGGATTCTGTTCATTGCGAGTCCACTTCCATAGCTTTTGTATACCATTTGACCCAAGTGCCAAAACACCAACACCAGAATTTGTATATAAAAGTCGAACAACCTATACATGGATACAAGAGCTAAAGCTATGGGCAGTACATGCAACTTGTAACGGAAAATGGGGATTTAAAGAGATCAACACACCTTACTGGAAGCATCTGCACTCTCGGGCATGGTAACTAACTGACATTGAACAGCATCCATAATTTCAGACAGCTGCCATGGTTTAGATCTATCCATTACATCTTCTATGGTTCTTGGTTTCTCCACACTTCGACTGATAGGGTCAACACCATTCTAAATTGACAAAGTCAAAAGAAGTCAACACTTTACTAACAAGTACTAAGTAGCCACACCTCATAAAAAATTACCTAACTAACTGAATTAGATATGAATGATTAAGTAAAAAAAAATACTTTATAAAGCGATAAAAGCATCAAACAAGGAAAGTGAATCAAATCCAAGTTACACTGTTTGGATCTAATCACTAAGTTCACATTATGTAGAAGGATATGTTCCTCATATAATAAAAATTAAAGGGAATCAAAAAGTTGGTACTAAGAAAGCAGAAGGTAATTAAGCATTTATAAGATGGAGAAAGAGATCATGCTTGTTCCACAAGTTTGTGGTATAAATCAAGCAAAATGAAATGTAAAATCCAAACAATTAAAAAATGTTGCATGCTTTTCATTTCAAGCTTAGACTATTCGATCATAATCAAGTCATGCAAATTAAGCTAGTAGGGCCAGTTTCATACAAGGATTGGAGAAGGCCTGACAGGGGAGCTCCTTTCCACTTTACAGTTGACAGGACTGACATTTACAGAAGAGGAGCCAGATACCTTGATACAAAAAACGAAGTAGGCAATACATATAAATAAACTGATCTCAATATAAATATAAAAAATGAAGCAAAAATAAAGAGCACTAGCACACCTTGATTGAAGCAGATTCTATGGGTGATCTCAATGCTTCAAATGCTGGGATTTCTATTGCTCTTAAGGATCTAAGACCAACAACATTAGCAAGTATCTTGAATCCATTGTCCGCAGTAGTGACAGCAAGAAGATTTCCTTCCTTATTAAATCTCAAGCGTGGAAGGCTCTGAACACATTAGCATTATGAAATAAAGGACATCTTCAGAAAGTGTAGTTCTATTTGAGAAGAACTGTTAAATGCTAATATACTGACCTGCAGTCCACCCTCTGCATCAGTGCTTACTAGAAGAGTAACAATGTCCATTTTCCAAAACTTTATTTGACCATCTTCACCTGCAGCCAAAATGCGATTTTGGGTTGTGTCAAACTGCACAATACCAGCAGATTTCTTTCTGAAACCATCATATGTCCTCTTAATGGCTCCTTCACTTTCATTCCATTCAACTAGAAAAGATTCTCCATCTTTGCTTGTTCCACAAGAAAATAATCTGAAAATGTTGGGGGTGGGGGGCGGGGGGGGGGGGGAAGGGGGGAAGGGATTGAAAGACAAGTTAATCAATACAATCTCATAGAATACATCACCAAGAAACAGTGAACAAGTAACTTATGGGGATATTTATGCCCATAAAATTCCACCTTACCTGCTTCCATCAGTACTGTAAAGCATTTTGGTACACCATTGACCTGGGGCATCATAGTCAACTCTAGAACCCATGTTATCATACAGCCAGGCCTTTATTTTTCCATCAATGGCAGTTGAAAATATAAACTGCAAAGTTACAACAGCAATCTTTAATACCAATGAAACCATAGTTAACTAGATAGATATTAACAAAAGCTGGCAGTACCTACTCCACACAAAACGTGTGTAAACACCAGAATCAAACTTGGGACATCATGCTACAACCAAATGAAACATGAGAGAATTGAAATGAAGACAATGCAGATGGCATAATGTCACAAACAAGTGGTGGTAGAGGTGGAATTCTGCAGAGGTAAAACCATGGTCCTAACCCACTAAAGTACAAAACAATAAGTATATATTTCAATGCAGGCTTTGAAAGTGGGAATCAAAAATTTCATCGTTCACTAGCTTGTGTTCAAATCAGGGTACAGCAAAGCAATATGGCCTGGACTTTCAACCACAGTAAGCATACATTTGTTGTGAACAAACAAGAGCGGTCTGGTTGCATTGTGGAGGTTGCTGCTGAAGTGACAGTAGTTAAAGGAGAAAGCACTAAGTAAGTTTGATCTTTCTGATATAGTACGGGAGTTCTTTTTGGGTAAAAAAATGATAATATTTTTAAGAATCTGTGCACATGACATGACATGACATAACACAAACATGTAATTTGATGCCCACTATACATGATTCAAATAAGCCAGTTAAGAGAGGAAGTATGTCATTATTTCACTTGAGGTGCAAACAGCCTTCCAGAAAATAAACTAACTGAAAATAACAGTTTTCATACTAACGACTTATTCTTTGTAAATTGTACCTGAATGTTCTCTTTGTGATGGGGACAAATAGAATACACGGGAGCTTCATGCCCCTCAAAGTTAAATAGTTTTCGTCCATTTAACTCCCACACCTGTCAAAAGTTTTTTCCTTAGAGAAAGCAGATAAATATTTAGAGAATTCAGAATTGCAATGAGTATGTTTTGGCACCTTTATCATCTTATCATCCCCACATGTCACAATACATAGTTGTTTATTTGGATGAGCAAATGCCAAGTCATTCACACCACCAGTATGGGCCTCAATCTGTATCAACAATGAAAAGTAAACTAAACTGCAATAAGAAATTTTGCTACTTTTGATTAGAAGATCTCACCTCCAAACGCTGGATCAGCTCATTTGACCCAGTGTAGGCATACAGGTGAATCAAGTGTTTGGTAAATGCAACACCTACAACATGAAACCAATCAGATATTCACTATGGCTCAAAAATGGTTTTAGAAACGTGAATTCACTTACCTATAAAATTTCCATCTGGGCTCCACGTAACACGGCTGACAGAAATTGGTGCATCTTTGGCAACAGCTGCCTGTAAAAAATTTTCAACTGACTTTTCTGAAGTTTTTTAATTTTTAAGCAATAAAATGAAAGACCTAACATAATTCAATAAATTGAACATATAGCTTTTGTTCATATTATTGTATACATCAGATGTCAACTAAGAGTATCTTAAAAGTAGGAACTATTGCACAGAATGAAAATATAATAAATAATATAAATATACATATATATATGTGTGTGTGTGTATGTATCATTGAGAAATGAAATTAAACCTGAAACGCCAATGAGCATGCTGACAGATCCCATATCTTGAATGCTTTTGAAACCAGCCTCTCACGTAACCCAAGTTCCCAGAGGGTAATTTCACCATTATTAGAACCAACTGCCCAATGGATAATATATATTATTAGAAAAAGACTATGCTAAACTTCTCTAAATACTTAAGTAACGAAAATTACTCATAAGGCAACCATGATAGACAAACCAAGAAGCAATGTCTGGTGCAAAGGATGAAAATCCATGCTTGTAACAGAAGATCCTTGATGCAAAGTCATAGCCACTGTTCTTGGTAGATCATCCAGTGACCAAGAATCTTGTCGAGCTGTAGGATAGGAAACCTAAATTTATAGAAATGAGCCATGCCAACATGAGTTATCAAGAATTACCAAGTCAGCTAGCCCTGCATGGCTTAGTAGCAGAAAAGGGTTGAGCATCATGAATTTTCTTATGTACAACAAATTAAACAGAAAAGTATCAAGATTACCTCCTCTACAGAATGAGCAGGCCGAAGCCTTTTCATTAACTGTTCATGATCAGGATTCTGATAATCAACCAGGGCAGGAGTTGCTGGAGGTGTTCTTGGACGTTTCAAGATAGACACTGTTTTAAGAAAGAGGTGAGGGAGCTAAGTCAAGATACCATCTTCTAATGTGAAATTATTGAATAAGAGAATTCAATTTAAAATATCAAAACTTATTCTCCGTCCCACTTAGCAAAGTAAAGGCGACTACAATAGCCAAGACACAAGTTATATCATTTGTTTTTATCTCTTCTAAGACTTCTTGGGGGAAAAAATGACACTTCAAACAACAAAAATGACACTTCAAACAACAAAAATGAAAATAGCTTATTACATTCCCTAATTTGGATTAATTAATGGTAATGACCTTTCTACATCATGCCAGATTGCAATAATGAAAATTATGTGCATTCTTTGTTTGCTTATCAGTTACACACAATCAAGATATATATTTTACAAAATGATAATAAATAATAACTACAAGCCCTTAGCTCCCGTGTATAAGAAAATGGGTAAATCTCGAGTCTTCAGAGTGTTATTGGAACCAGATCAGACCAACTAGTCCAATCTTGAACTATTCATTTGGCCGGAATGGTTTCATTAGACCGGACAACCCTTTTAAAATACCAAAAGAAAAATACAGTTTTCAACTCTTTCATTGATTACCGTGGGACATATTTCACCTAGACACCCATGCCTTTGCTTGCTCCTTGCCGTATACACTTATATAAAATGAAACGACTATCCTGCTTGAACCTTCGATGATGTGGGACTACAAAACATAACAGCTTGGCCACTTTGATTTATACTCAACCCGACCAATGATCACATGGTCCATGAATACAAAAAACTAACATGTACTTATTTTTCTATTCACAAATATTGTGTTTTGGAAACAAGAAATATTTAAAAAATTACTTTTACTAAATTATATTACTTTATTATTGTAAAATAATTTCTATTATGTAAAAGTAAAACTTTTATCTATGTTAAAAAGTAATCAAGAAAAGTTGATTTTGTTATAAAAATGGACTTTCCATATAAAATTCTAATTTCTAGTATGGTTTTTTTAACATACCTGTATTTTTTGGCATCCTCAAATTTCCAGCATAGGTAATTATTCTCCTAGATTCTTCTATGGTTTATCTATAGAATTATTGTTAGCTCTACTTCCTGCTGTGTTACTGAGCTATTTATGTGTATGGATTAACTCTAAAATTCACCTATTTTCAGCAAACACAAGGGAGCTACATGTCAAAAATAAATAAATGAAGTATCGCAGGGCTCATATCAGCCATAATCTGTCATTGGGGGTCAAATTGTAATTGTCCCAAAAATTTAGCGAACAAGTATATCTGATTAGTGTTTATAATACTCTACTAATTTTGATGTAGTTCCGTTGATATATTTTTAACCTTGATTCTGTGCAACTGGCATAGATGATGCGGTAACAACAGCTGCTTGGACAGATGACGAAGCAGAAGCATTGGCCATCCAACCAGCCAAAGCATTAGCGTTAGCAGCAGCTGCAGCAGGAGGTAAGGGCTGCAAAAAATAATGAAAAAATATTTATTAGGCAACATGCTAACTAAAAGATTTTTAGTCAGATGGAAATGTAAAATAATGTTTTGAAATTCATGATATCATACACCATGAGCTCCAAGTGAAGTATAAGCAGCAGGCTTTGCAACTGCAGCAATTGGAAGGTTGACAGGTGTGGGTGTTAGAGGACCATTAGGAGGTGAACATGTGTGATCTGTAAATAAAGTCTTAATATCTGGGTTTGGCCTTGGATTTTTGCAAAGCTGGTGCTGCCAATTCAAACTGCATTGATATGGGATAAAAAGCAGATTGACAAAAGAAAATGAATGTCATAACAAGCTGAAATAAAAAATCAACATGCAAGAAAACAAGAACTAAAAAGGGGATTTGATCTGTGTGGATAATAATTGAACCAATAATATAAAAGGAGTCAAAACTTAAGCAAAACATCTTCTGGCAGTATGCTAAGACACTATAAGTGAATATGTCAAAAACAAAAAATAGAAGTTACATGACATAAATTTTACAGTTGCATAGGAGTAGTGAATAAAAAACACAGCAAGATTTACTTGAGAGAGGGAGGAGAGAGATAGAGTCTGTAAAAAGCTTCAATTTTCTTGTCAATCCAACAACTATAGCATTTGTACCTTTGATTGATTAATGTCCTTAATCTTGATGATTTAAGAGTAGGGAAGAGAAGCTTATCACGAAAAAGAGGATTTGCTTCTATTAATTTTTTCAGCTCTATCAACATAATGCTTCGAGCAGTTTTGGTGTCACCATACTTAGACAGCTGCTCGTTCTCCCTGTTATTTGAAACCAAAACCAACAAGAAAAGAAAGAACTTTATAGGCCTTACAGGCTAAATAATTAAGTCAATCTATCTATCAAAGAAGCAATATAAAAATCACAATTCTATTGACATGAGACTCTACCCTGTTATTCTTAAATCTCTCTTTTAGATTTCATCATTTCCTATAAAAGAAAGTTAATGATAACTAATGATAGAGAATAAAGGTTCTAAACAGAAATGATTATAAATGCTCCAGAAAAGAGCCAAGTTTCCGTTAGCATTAATAGTATTGGAATAATAAAACAATGTAGATTCTGGCACATCTCAGAATGCAAAACAGGCTGAAGACAAAACAAAGAGAAAAGGAAAGGAAAGGAAAGAGAAATGTTAGAACTTAATAAGGCACCAAATAATTTAAGACATAACTCTGTTTAAATCAACTTGTAAGTGGAATGGTGTTTTCCTATTGTAACTATCAATTTTGCTATTAATGCATGTTGCAGTCACACAACAAACATTTAATACTTTTGAATATGTACTTCGGAGAGAATTAACGTGCTGAATAAGGAACTTACGATATATTCCTTTTTTCTCTAAGAAACTCAGAAAATGAAATTCAAATTTTTTACTTTTCCTATTAGTTTAATTAAGCTCAACAGGCAATTTATTTCATTGGCCAAAGGTCTGATCAAATTCAAGAACATTAAGATAATAATCATATTGATTTTTTTGTATAATCTCATCAATCAAACATACAGTGGAAGGCAGTAATAAGCAATAATATACAAACATAGCACAACAACAGAAACAGAGCATATATTTCAAGATATTACCTGAAATTAGTAAGAGTCAACAGCTGGGTGATTTCTTTGTATAGATCCTCATTGAAAGTGGAGAACACTTTTAAGTCATTAACTAATATCTCAACACCCTTTGCCTTGTCTTGCCTGAATTTTAAACACACGATGGACAAAAGAAGATGTAAAGCTTTATAGCGTGGATAAATAAACATACCAAAACTCAAACAAATACACAATAATTTATACCGATCAAGTGCTTCCAGATACTTTTGTTTCCTGATTTCAAAGAATATCTTCATGGAGTATCTATTATCATCAACTTTAGTAAACCCTGATAAGTACTTCTCAACTTCTTCCCATTCTCCAGCCTGAACTTTTTCGTCAAAGTACTTCATGTTGAAGAAAAACCCGGACTCTTTCTCAAGCCTGTCATTAATAATTAACAAATGCTTAAAAGAGAAGAATGAGCAATATTTTCGATACCAAAGAAAATTTATACACAGAACACCGCTGCACAAAACGAAGAACGTTCAGCATAAAAGAGGCAAAGGAAACAAAACTAAGGGGCTTACTTGTGCACAGACTCTTTAAACTTCTCCTCCTCCAGAAACTGGAGAATGAGAAACACCAATTCTCTGCTCAAAGAAGACATAGCGAGTGCTCAAATCTAGAAGCGCACTAATGATTTCAAACTTCAGCCACAAATACACGAAACGTCAAGAGAAATGAACACAGCACTTCAATTCCATCAGACACAGACAAATCAGAGCTTCAACATACAAAGTCTCCTCAACTCAACTCGAAATCTGAACTCACGCACTTCACAGCCTCAAAATCCTCAAAGATTTAGAGCTTCTTGAGGATTATATAAGCTCCAAGTTCGAGAATTTCTAGGGTTTGAAAGGCTGCGGATAAGAGGAGAGAGAGTTGAGAGAGTCGGCCTCGCTATCTTCGATGCGTTGTACAGAGCTGTTTCTTTTTCTACTGACCTATCAGAGATAAGAGACTGTGCTTATTTGATATATAGATGTACTTATCATGGGAAGCTATCATTTCGTGAGCGATAAGGCAACTAGAGTGAGTGGCGCGGAATCGAAACCACATATTCAAATCTAATGAATATTCGCCACACACGTCCAGTCGACCCCATTCTTTTTGTACTGTCGCTTTCCCTTGAGTCTAGATTGCAATAACTCGCGTCCATATTTTCGCGAATATTGAACATCACGCGATAATTTCGAACGGTGTGAAGTGTGACTGTGTGAACAAGCGCGCGGCCATAATTTTCTCCTGGGGCCCACATCTATATCGCCCACTTTTTTATTTGGGTGAAATACCGAAATCTTGGTTTTTTTCAGGAAAATCTACTCAACATAAAATGCATTAATTATTAAGTGTATGACATTAAAAATCATATAATTTAAAATTTAATTTAATATGTTTTAATTTTTTATAATTGTTAATTTTAATTGCATGTATAAGTTTTTATTAAATTCTTAATACATTATTGATTTTTGTATAATTTATAAGAAGTTGAGCCTATGAAATTAATATTTTTTAACTTGTGTTTTTGGATAATAGCTATTTTATTTTTAGTTTTGTTAATTATTATTCTTAAAGAATTAATTAAAAAAATTTATTAATCAATAGAATATTTAATCACTTAAAATTTATAAAAAAATAATAATAATTTTTAATTTCTAAACATTTAATAAAATAAAATTGTAATTAGCAAAACTTTTTTTATTTTTGAATTGAGATAGTTATCTTTATCTCGTCAATCAACTATAAGATGATTTTGAGGAAACGCACAAGGAAAATAAATAAATAAAATTAATGCGAAACAATAACATGTATCTATCGAAAAATATTTTAAAAAATTAATATATTCAAAATATTTAAATATGCTTTTGTTTTGACGAACATTTTTATATTTTTTTAGTAAAATAACAATTCACTCCTTGATATTACAAAATTTTCTCAATAACTAAACTCAAACTTATTTATTATTCAAGTAAAAAAATGAATATTTTTATATTTTTTGAGTAAAATAATAATTCATTCCTTGATATTACAAAATGTTTTCAATAACTAAACTCAAAATTATTTATTATTTAAGTTACTAATTACGAATTGAATTGTTATTTATTAATTTATCAACAAAATTTAATAAATGATATATATTTCCTTAAGTGGTTTGCGGCACTACTTAGCCACTTTATTTCCTTATTCACCCGTTAATAATGCGAGGAAATTAAGTTCTAAGGAGGGTTGCTAATCATTTATATTGGAAGGAACTATTTTTAATTTTACATTATACATTATTTTTAAAAATCTGTTATACCCATCAAAGCACGTGCTGATTTTAAACTCTTCAATTTTTAATTTGCCTTTATAGTATACAAATTTGTAATTAAATCTTAATAATTGAAAAAAAAATAACTTAGCCTCTATTATTATAAGAACATCTTATCCTACCAAGTTTGCATGGCATGAAAAGTTGCCTTAAAAAAAACAAAAGTAGCAAGGATGCAATCCTGTAAAGTCGAGAGTATTAAAACCACGTGGTATCCCCCAGAGAGATGTACTAATTTCGGTCCTAGTTTGAATCCAACAATGGGAAAATTGTGCTCACGCGTATATTTTTGGTCTGTGTTGCATCCGATAGTTGCTCAGTTTGTGATGACTACTTTGTCAGTTCCGTCACATCTTTTGGCTATTCCTCAGACGAAAGACAGACACAGATAGATTTTTTTTCCCTTTAAAACCAAAAGAAATAAATAAATAGAAAAGAAAAACAGGTAATAAAATGATTGTATTGCATGTATAGGGTGCGGTCTAAGTCTTTGTGGAGCATTCATCATCGGAGGTAAGAACTTTTCGAATGTAGTAACAAATATAAAGTGGGATACGTCCCATCATACGTGGGGCCCACTGACATCGTTGCTTCCGGGCTTTATGTCGCTTTCACTAGCTCTCGACGACTTCACGCCCCTTCAACAGCGCGTCCACGGACCACGGTTGTTCCTCTTTAAGGATATGGAATGGTTAGCGTGTGGTACGCACGTTTTACGTCAGTATGACAATGAAAGACTTTTGCCGTTTGCTTGCTTGTTTTTATCGCGAAATTTCTGTGAAGCATCGTAACGCGGGAAGTGTGAGTTTGTTGCGGCACGCGCAGTTTCTGTGGCCATTTTCCACCGAACTTATTTATTTATTTACGGGCGAGGAATAGGATTTGGTCCTGGATCTTCTAAGACATAAAAAAGAAATAAAATTTTTAAAATAAAAAGAGATATGAAAAAACAAATTTAATTTATTTAGAATAAATTTTTAGTTGTTTTTTAATTTTTTTAATTCCTATTATTTTAAAAATTTTTATATATAATATTTTAAAGGTTGATCAATCTTTTCTTTGTCTCTTTTTTTTAAAAAATTATTAAAAAATAAGAGATGAGAGAGTAAGGGCCTCATGATAACAGTTTAAAAAAATATTTTTGGTTTCTAAAAATAAAAAATAAAAAATTTGAATAATTTTTTAATAAAAATAAAATATATGTTTTGAGAATAAAAAATACAAATAATTAACATATATTTTAAACTTTAATTTTTTAAAATATAAAAAAGAAATTTTTTTATTAATAATATATAAATAAATACATAAAAATAAAATTATTATAAATTTTTAAAGTTAATTTTAAAAAATTAAAATAATGTTCAAACATATACAAAATAGAGAGCCGTCACAAAAGAGTGATATTTGAAAGTAGCATTTTCCAATAGTAACACGTTGTTGGTGTTATTTATCTATGTTTAGAAAAGAGTGGTTAGGTGCCTTTTCAGAAACCCCATTAGATGTTGCATGTGAAAAGTCTTGAATGTGGTATTTGGATCTCGCTTTCATTCTCAACGGCTTTTTACCTTTTTTGTATTAAATGTAGTAATCCTTCAACTTGGTTTGCATACAAGAATATAGAATAGATTATATTATCTTCTTTGAAGATTTTAATAAATTATATTTCATATATTTCTAATTTTAAAACTACTCAATTCTTTTTTTATTAATTTAGTTAACATTCTCTATTTTACTATATCACGTTGTTTTCGAAGTTTTATTTGTTTAGTTTTTAGTCTACATAATATATAGTATATAAAATAATACAAAATTTATGTATTAATATTGTGTATCATGAGGGATTGAATGTCTACAGATTGAAAACAAATATTAATATATCAAGTTGCTGACAGCTGAATTTATTATTCCAAGTGTTCTCCACTTCATTACTCCATTCATTATTACCGTATGATATTTTGTTCTAAAGATCATGCTAACAATTGCCTTTTAAGACACGGAATAGAGAAAAAATGATATTATGAATTATTTTTATTGGGTAAAATTCATAAAGTACAAGAGATATATAAAAAAATTATTTATTTTAAATAGATTATGACTTAATTATTATTTTTTATATTTTACAAAATTTATATCTCTTTCTTATTTTAGATAATTTAAAATTTTTATTTTTTATTAATTGATAAAATATTTAATACCTTAAAATTTATAAAAAAAAATAAAAAATAATTTTTAATGTCTGAAAATTTTATCAATTAATTAAATAAGACACTAATCAGTGTCCTTATAAAGATGTGATTAATAAACCATTGTTTTAAAGCGCAAATTAGTGATGCAATCATAAAAATAGTTTGTATTTTTGTGACCACTACCATAAAGTATGTAATAAAGGATATCACAAAATGCACTTACATGGCAAATCAAGCTAAAAAATTCACTTCAGATTTGTTGCAAGATACGTTTCCTAGAATAATGAAAACTATATTAAAATATTTATAAAGTTACATACGGAGAAAACTTATATAGTTAATAAGATTGGTACATTAGAAAGTTTGACTCTTGTTATAGTATGGCTATGCAAGCATGCATATTAAAAAATAAATCAAAACTTTTATTTTATTATATTTTAAATTTATATTTAAATAATTTGTAATTATTATGTTCAACATTAAAATTAACTTGATACCAAAATACCTCAAAAACCTTCGAAAAAACATGGACAATCAGAACCGATTTTTGAGACTTTTTAACTTGCACATAAGCTGAATAAATGTTTCAAATAGCTTAAGATTTTGTCACGATTTATGAGTATATATATAGTATACAAAATTAATTATATATTTTGACATATTTATAATAGTTTTCATATAAAACTTGTTAGTCTCTAAACAGCGTAAATATAAAACATATTTGTAATAGAAGTATAAATTATGGTACAAGAGAGAATGCATGTAAAAACGTGAGAAGTTATTTAAAATTTTTATTACTTTTTTGTTATTTTAAAATATAAGAAAATTATTATTTTATTTTATTTTAAATTTTATTTAAAAAATATTAACATATATATATTAATTAATGGATAATAACTAGCACATATTATTTGTTTAATTAATTTTGAAAATGTTGAGGGCTTTAAAAAAATGGACGGAAATATAAGAACAAAGTATGGCCTAGCTTGCTTGGTTAAGGTCCATAGAGTTCAGAAGCATTGGGTGTTGTGGGCACCACATACTGGATTCATTTTTTGTTAGGAATAACAAATGTGGGACACTTTTTTTTTTTTTTAGTGTTATAGAATATCGATTCTCAAAATTTCATTTAAACCTTTTGCCATATCTAATTATTATTATTATTATTTAATTTTATTATTTTTTTTAAGTCATACATTATGAATTTTGCTTGTCTTTTTTTTGGGATGAAATCTTCATATTTTGTGTAAGACATAAATACAATTTTTTATATATTAATTGTCAAGTTGTCTAACAAAAATAACATATGTAAAAAATGTTAAAACAATTTATTTCTTTAAATTAGATTAAGAGCAAGAATTTAGTTGAAGACATGTTTTATGAAGACTTGTCAATTATAATACGACATAATGATTAGATTCATCAACGTTACCATCATACCCGAATATCATTGTCATGATGAATGGTGACTCTATGGAGAATTCAGTGTTAAAGCTAATACTGATTAAGGCCGTTGAATAGAATCTAACGACATTCAAGCAAACAATTAATGTGTCCATTCAATCTAGAATAAATTCATAATTTAATTTTTCTGATGATGTGAACTTGTTTGTGTAATTTTCTTTTTTATTTGGTGAAGAAAATGTTATTCATGAAAAAAGATTCAAAATCATATAAAGAATATACAATAAGACATAAATATAATTAACAATGCTAATTTAGTTAAGCACTCCTCGAAAAACAACAAATAAATATGAAAAAATAAATTACTTTTAATTAACACATTTTAAAAAATAAAATCTAAATCTCTTACATAAATTCAAAAGACACACAATATTTTATTCTAATATACAATATTTTTTTACATATAATGCAAAAATTTAAAGATATAAAAGAAGAGACAGTACACTCTTTTTTCTTCTCTAAAAGATTAATCTTCATTATTATTTTTTGTCTATGATGTTGAGCTCATATGTAGATTTAATAATGTTTTTATCTTTAAAATATCTCTACGAGAAGAAACTCTATAAAAAAAATAGAAAAAATCTCTCATAAAAAGAGAAAGAAAATCTTCCTTAAAAGGAGAAAACCTCTATAGAAGGAGGAACAGAAAGAAGCTAAGAGGGAGGCTGCTGCTGCTATTGCAGCGGCTGCCAAGGAAAAAACCCGATGAGAAAAAACTCTATCGGAACGTGCTTATGCTGACTTTCATGAGTGTGTAATTTCAACTATTAAAATGTGTCATTTTGTATTAGCCAGATTTTAGGTACTTGCTCTTTTGGAGAAATTATTTTGATTGACAACAAATATTTGAAAGGCTAAATTATTTTTCATCTGTTAAAAAAAGATCAAATGTTCTTATGTAAGAAAATGAAATGATAACATTATGTGAACAAAAAGATAAATATAATAAAAATATATATATTTATAATATACAAATAATATTTTAATAATTTATATAAAACGCATTTGAGTTTAAATTAACAATCATCATCCACAGGCTCAGATATGAACCTGCTTTTTTTAATATCAAAATTTAAACTCAATGAGTCAATTTTACAAATATCTATAAAATATAAATATTTTGATAATTCATATTTTTTGTGAAAATGTGGAAAACTTGTTAGTGTAGGATGCTTCCCACCATTTTAAACTTTTACCATAATAATAATAAGGATTTTTTAACAAGTGTATTAAAATATTTAAGAATTTAAAATTTATAAAAATAATAATTTTTAATATCTAAAAATTTTATTAATAATGTTTGGGAAAACCTTGATAATAAATGGGGACTTTCTCAAATTTAGGTGCCATTCTTACTCCTCTTGTATCCCAGTTTTTCAAATGCCAATATCTCATATCATCAATATATCGTTTTAGTTTGAAGTCTTCGGTGGTTATAGTTTTCTTCGTAATTCAAGCAAATTATTATCGAGTATCCACTCCAACTAACTAGCCGTTGAAAAATCAAATGGTTGATTTCAACACATGAACCAATTGCAGAAATTGGTCTCATAACGGAGCCTAAAGCAGTGAGTGTGATTGATAGATTAGATTAAGGGAAAGACAGAAACATGATATGGACACTTTATAGATGTAACCACAATTAGAAGCAGGTTACATGAAGCAGCAAGTAACATTTTGACTTCCCTTTTTACATATTTCTATTTCAAGTTCGCAACTTGCACAGACGAATCACAAGGATGAAAGAAGAGACAAATAGCAGAAATATCATCCATGGCAATGCCTCGCCTCTTGCGTTTCCATGCACGCACTGCACACTCCACCAAACGTTTAGCTGACTTGGCTTTATCTGCTGTACAAGACACAATATCTACTGCTTCTTCATTGGATATCACATCCCACACCTATTTCACAAAAAATATACCAACCCAATTCATCCATTACCATTACTAATAATCCTCAAGTCCATATATATATGAATCAATCATGCAACACTTTTATGTTTTAAGGCTTAAAAATTGTGTACCCCATCAGTGGCTAGCACCACAAATTGGTCTCTGCTGATTATGTTTCTCTGTGTTACCTCAGGAACAGAAATAACACCATACTCCTTCACACAGTAGTCCCCGAAAGCTCTGGACATGGCTAGACCTGGTGACTCTTCATCTGGTAGCCACACTCTGTGAACTCCAGGCTCGTCGTGTAAGCAGAACACTCGCCCCTGGCACTCAGTTATTCTCTGTGCCTCCTCTGCATCATCAGCATCACATTATTTGCAATTGCATACACTTAAGACTCTATTTAGAGAGGACAAGAATCATAGAAAGACAATGAGGGAGACTAACGAGGTAAATTGGGCTTGAAATCAACTGTAAGCTGAACTGGGACCACGCTTCCATCATCCGATGTTGTAGCTAATACAGCACGAGAATCACCAACATTTGCTATGACAATGAGTTCACCCTGGCCATTGCAGAATTTATATAAAGATGCCCCAGTTTAAATAGAAATCACAAGGTTTTGTTGAGTTATATATAACAGTTTTATTACCTGTCGAACAATGGAGAGGGCAGTGGTTCCACTGTAGAAAGAGTCAATTTTGCGAGACTGCTCTAGCTCGTGATCGATGGCAGCACAAGTCTTCAAATAAGAATGCTTCCATATATTGAAACGTTGTTGTTTCTTGTCTTGTTCAACGTCAATATCAGGATGAAGCGAGGATTGAGCAAGTGTCTCCTGCCAGTTGCATAGCAAAGATGGTGGCATTGACTGTCTCACTGTTTTGGCCACGAAGTGACCCCATGGTCCATGCCCATCAAATATCCCACAGAATAACATGTCCTCTTGGCACCCAAATTCCTGCAATCAACATCAACAATTAATACGAGATTCACATCACAGTACATTGTCCACAATTGCTTAAATATATAGATATAGATATAGATATACCTCCCAAACTATGCAGCAATCCTGGTTGACTCCTTTCTGGCCTCTTTTGGAGAAGACAGAGGCGAAATTGTTGGAACCATCAACGTTGACAATGCCGGAGTTACAGAGAATGAGGTCATTCTTCTTGGCTTCCTTGGCCATTGCTTCTGCAGCTTCTCTTCCATCACATCTACCAGAAAAAGTCCTCCCTCTCTTTATTGAGAACGACCTTGCCAATCCATTGAACATAGATGATAAATGCCCCATCACCTCCACACTATAGATATACCAACAGCTTCTTCCGCTTATGGATTACACAATCTGAACAACCAAATTTATAAGGGTCACATACATATGGATACCGTACAGGTGATGTGGTCACGAAAAGAATGAGTAGCAGGTAATGAAATTCTCCAACACCCCCATGGGAAAGCCATTCTGGTATGTGTATATTATATACATAAACGGTGAACCCAAATGAAGGGAAAAAAGCAAGTTGGGTATGGGCGATACCGTGACTGAACAAAAGACAATTTCTGAGTCAGAAAGCTCAGAATCTTTGAATTTAATATCAGAAAAAGCTAAATCCTGAAAGAGGTGAGTGAGGATATTCATTCCCCCCACTGAGTTCCAGCATTGCGTCTGCAATTCTTTATAGAGGGGAATAAAAATTACCAAGTTACATAAAGAAATCGTAAACACTAGATCATTTCCAACCTATTAGCTTAGGAACCAAAAGGGGCCCATAGTTTCTTGTTGAGAAAAGCAAGCGAAAAGAGAGAAGAAAAGCAAGTTACAAATTTGGAATGTAGAAAAGCTGGGACCAAGGAAGCCAAAACATTCAACCCACTCAATTCTCCAAGGCTAAACTATTGTCTATCTCTGTCTCACTTTCCGCTGGTTTTATTATTTATTTAAAACGAATTGCTCTGTTTAACTTGTGAAAAACAGTAAGATTCTCTGCTTCTCCAACCTGAGAAACCCAAAATTCCCATGACAAAACAATTTCCTAACATTTCAAGAGGCTGCAGAAATTTAATGAAAAAATTGGAAGCAAAGTTAGGTGAGTGAAGTAATTCCCGTATGTATTGCAAAACCAAACACAACAAAAACCTAAAATTCTGTGAAGCCAGCATAAACCCAGAACAGAAACAGATGCAGAAAACGTACAGTTAGTGAAGAAAAAGATGCTGATCCAAATTCAGGAAGTCCATTTGTTTAGGCAGGGAGCCATATGAAGCGGAAGTGAAAGAAACCAAAACAAAATGGATGAAAGAGGAAGAGGATGCTAGAGAAGGTGAATCGGAGGGAGTGGGCGGAAGAGGACAGAATTGGGATAATGGAAGCTGAGAGTTCGAGAAAGCAAAGGTGTAGAGCGATGGCAAAGGCAATCCATCATGATTTTTGTTTGCTTATGCGTTTCACTCCCTTTTTAACTACGGAGACGAAAACAAAGACACCACCTTTCTTTCCGTGCATACATATTCAACTCACATTTCCTCCATATTCATTGGTCTCTTCATTAATCTACTTGGAGTATAATTCTTTCAATAAAAATTTTGATCTTATTTAAAGAAAATTAATTAATTATCACTTCAATCAACTCCGTTTAACCGTGAATTACGTGACATTTATAAAAAGGGAAAGCTTCTTTGAATTAACACTTTGCTTTGCAAATTAATATGAAACAGAAACTAAGGCTTTAATTACCTACGTCTATTTAATTACATGTCTGACTTAAATTTTCAATGTTTTTTTAGGTTGTTCAAATAATTTGACGGAGCTGAAGCAGGGCAGCAAATAAAATATTAGTTTTTTTTAAAAAAAAATTGAATTATCATCCATTAATTTTTTGAGGTCATTACTAGATTGCAAAAAACAACGGGAATCTGTATTATTATTGCGTACAAAATTTGATGAGTTTTATATTGATCATTCTCTGTTGATATCACATTGCATATCAGAGAATTATTATGATGTCTCCTGGACCATAAATATTATTTTTTTAAAAAAAATTATAAAGTAAGATAATTGATCAAATATATATAATTTATAAATTATGAAAATCTCTTGTATTTTTTTTCACTCCCTTGTAAAAATCTATAAGAAATGGCTTTATTATAATAATCATTGCATTGAATTTGAAATTAAAGTGCGCTTCCTTGCAATTGATCATGAGTTTCATTCATTTCAACTAATTAATTGAGAGTTCAGGGCACTTGGTAACCAAGTTTAATTTCTCAAATAATTAATTTTTCTTTCAATTTTTTTTGTTGGTAAGACTAAAACAGCCAGATAATCAATAATATTATACAGAGCATACCCACAGCTCGCAGAAATATAAAAAATGAAGAAAAACATTTACAAGCATAATAAATGAATGTGTCAGCGATTAATCTAATGCTCCCAAAAAATTTCGTTGCGTACACTTGTCTAATTGTTGTTGAATAGCTCCTTTTATGGACCAAAACCGCCTAACAATCTTAATTTATCATTATCATTTTGATTAATATATATATATAAATTTCAATTTGTATAAATTATATACAAAAACGTAGTTGTTGATTGGAATGAAAATAATTAAACTGGTATCTGTATGGTGACTATTATACGATCCAATCATATGAGGCCAACTCATCAGGGGAAAATGTATCAAATTATTTGAAATTATTTCAAAACATATCTTTTATTTGAGTTTGCGTCATTGAATCATTGCATTAGCGCGAAATAAAATACTTTGTAAGTCTAACTTTTTTTTTTTGGGAAAATAATAAATACATAGATAGATAGAATTAGACTTTCTTCTATAAAAGCCACATTTTCAATGAGACTTTTGGTTTTTCAGAGTTTGCAAACTAGAGGTCAATATCGCTATGCCAACAATTGGGTTATTCTCTTCTCATGAATATATAGATAAAGAAATTAAACCGTATTTCACAATCACACCCTCTTATTTAATAAATTGCATTCGCCTAATAATAATAATAATATTTTCTCTCGTACATAAAGAGCAATTGCTGCATGTTTTATATGTGCCACTTTTATTTTGCACGATATTGGTACAAAATTGAATGAGAACAAAGCAATACAATCAAGTATTATGCAAAATTTCATGTTTCAATATTGATAATTTTGTTTTCAGTTCATACCTAAAAAATAAAATATTTTGTTGACAAAATAATTCTGTGGCTGAATTAATTAAAAGCTAATGATTAGTTATTCAAATAAAACTACATAACTCACCTAAGTGCAAACACACACTCATCGAATATTCAATTTCTCAGCAGTTTTTACAGAAGCAAATGAATTACCTTAATTTTCTGTAAGTAGTAACTATCCAGTCTCCACTATCCAATGAATGAGATGAGATATAGCCCACGGATAAGGGCAATGAACAATGAACCTGACATTGCTGTTTCTGAAAAATATGAAGAATAAATAAAACTATTAACTTTTTCAGTATATTCCACTCACTTGCGTCTTACTACTTTTTTTGGGTGGGCAGCACCAACTTCAGGTTTTTATGTAAGCAGAGATGTACTAGACATGGATAGTGGATAGATTAATTAGAGTGTATTGTCTTTTTCTTTACCTCCCATTAGGTTTTAGGTAAGAAAAAAACAATCAAAAGTTCCATATAAACATACATACATATATATATATACACAACAATTAGAAATGACGAGATATGTATGAGGCATGCATGTTTGTAAAATTGCAACTTGCAGTTCAAAATAAAATTAAAGAATCCTATTCATATAATAGTCTTTTTTATTTAAAAAAAAAGTTAAAGAATGCCTTACCACTTATGCAATACATTACTTGTCAATACGGCCTCCAAAAAGGTAAGGATGAAGAAAAATTTTTATGATTGAAGTCTATCAAATTAAGTAAATAAAATTAAAAAATATAATTTGAAAAATAATTTAATTTTTTATAACTCTCAAATTTAAAATTATTACATATATATATTTTTATTTTTTAATAAATCTTTAATAGATAATAAGTATATATATATAATTTGTATAAATTCCAATTATAAAATCAACCTTGGTAAAGAAAATAGTAAGGGTAAGGGGGATGCTTGTCATAATTTTAGGGGCCCACGCGCATTCGCAATGAATCAATGAGCATTGACCACTGCCTCATTGCTTGCCAGCAGTTGTGTGAATACATCTTTCAAAACTTAACATGACATAAACGTGTAAATTTAAATAGACATAAATTTATTTAAATGATAAACTTTTATTCATATAATAAATATTATAAATAAATATCATATTTTTATTATGTGTTTATTTTCTTACATAGAAGATTAGAGCATTTAATAATTTTTAATTTTTTATATTTTGTTTTTATAATAAAAAATAAAAAATTTATATTAATAAAAATTTATTAGAAATTAATTTTTTTATTATAAAAAAATACCAATTTTTAGCAAAGAATCGAATTCCAAATCTACCCCTTGACTCTGAGGCCCAGTTCACTTCACTTGTTTGTGTCTCGTGACCACACATTCTGGTGGGCCCATCGGTCAGTTAAAGAGTTATGGTGATGCCCTCGGTCGGTTGCATTTGTACCTTCTTCATAAATACTATATCTTTTATTTTTTTCATTAGAATAAATTATAATAATAATAAATTTTCTTCAATTATATTTAATATTTTTTATTTTAAATATATTCTCTAAATTTTTTTATATGTTTGATATCGATTATAATTTTTTTATTTGCTTTCTGTCATTTAACTGAACTTTCTGTACATAATTCATACTCTAAAACATAAAGGTATTATTCTCCCTTGCTTCATTTTTTAAAGTGTTTTTACCTTTTTTTTGTTATTTGCTTGTTTATGATGCATAATGTATTTGCTAAAGTGTCAAGCCAAAATGATTTGTAATTATGTCTAACTCCAATACAAGATTTTTATTTTTATTTTAACATGACAACAAAACAACCAGCTAATTTGTCTTTGTGGCAGAAAGAACTATCCTGGCAAAAAGATTCACCTCTTTGAGAGAAAGGCAAAAGGAGATACTTCTGAAATAAAAAAACAACTATAATTTAGTCATTCAAAAAAGAAATTAGTGAAATTAACTATTTTAATATTATATACCTTAGCATCATATTCGGATTTAGATATTCATAAAAGTCAAGACTTAAAAAAAATTACTGCCTTATAATATAGTAAATTAAAATTTAAAGTCTTATTAAATTTTTTTTTTTTTTTTTACATTCAATGTTATAATCTTTCAAACAAGATTAGTTAAAAAAATATTTATAAAAAATAAAAAAAATAAAATTTCTGACTCACTCGAGTTGATACTGATAGAGCTCCAACGGGAAGTGCCACGTGAGCAACCAACAATCACATGTGGGGCGGTGCACCGGATAACGACGTGCAAACTCCAAACAAAGCTTGGAGTTCAATCCACGGATATAGTAAAAATAAAAGGGCAAACAAATTTTTAGGTATATTATTTTATTTATATATTAATTAATAATATTTAACTATTTATTTGTATTTTTTTTATATAAATCTTTTAATTTAAAATAAAAATTAAATACAAATTATTAATTAATATATAAATAATATGATACAGTACATACAGTAAAAGATTTCTTTTTAAAAAGAAGGTCCCTCCTTTTGACAATGGGTAGTTGGGGTGTGGTGTGGATTTATGATAGCCACAAATTTCAATGAATGGAAAGTGGAATGCGAATCTAGCATTCACATTTTTGTTGGCTGCTTTTTCTCAAATCTATATAACAAATCATATCCAATTTTCCTTCCCGTCACTATGAATATGGCTTGCCCCACCATCTCCATTTGCCAATACCAAAACTAGCTTCACTTTCTTCTTCTAATCATAATAATAAATTAACATGACACTCAAATCATTGTTACACTATTAAATAATGCCACTTTGTGAGTAGGCTCCACCTAGTTTTGACCAAAATGGCAATGTCGACCCGTATTTCACGCTACCCTTTTCATATAATTAAATCTACTCTATATATTATTAACGTGTATTAGTACATATTATATTTTTTAAATAAAGTTTTAAGTTTAAGTTTTATATATAAATTTTTTTAAGATAATTTTATTTCTATTATAAAATTTTTGTTAATACAAATCAGATTAATTAAAATTGAGTAGACTTAAAAATTTTGATGAACAAAAAAAATGTACTATATATATTATTGCTTGGATCCTACGCCAATACTCTATTAACTATTTAACTTGCTTCTATCAAATTAGTTAGTTAAACAATTACTTTGCCAAATTGTCTTTGAATTTGGGAAAGAAAACAAATATACGATGAATAAAGTAATTAAAGTGTTTGGATTACTATTTTACATAAGTGGAGGATATATAAATATATAATATACAACGTAGCATCAAGTTGAAAGTGAGTCGGCTAAACTAAATATCTCAACATGGTATCATTCCTGTATGTCTGTTTTGTTCCGCTGATATCACTCACAGTTGTCTCAGATTGCAGAATCAAATGTGGCATTGGCTACCTTTGTCGCATAGCTTCACATGAAACCTGAAGCTAAGTAATCACAGAACAACAAACCCAACTCATACATATACCTAACACCCACACCATTTGATGTTGTCATGTCCTATTGGCCGACCTAAACATAAAACTACATAAAATATTATACGAAAGATGTCACAGTAAACCTCGTGAAGGTGACCAGGATTATTTGTTTACTAGTTACAGATGATAGGAGTGCTACTGCCGGGTGTTATATAATATCATGTTCATGTCCTTATCTCACAACTACTTGATCATGCAACATGATGCTTGAAAATTTAGTTTCTCTAACTCATAACATACTGCTATAGGAATAATTGAAGGAGCAACCGTCCATCTTTTGGATTATTTAAGTGATCAACTTGAAACAGTATTAAGACAAGAATTATGTTAAATATGTTGGATTTACTAATTCTGTTGAATCTAAAATATCTTCAAGCAATGAATAAATTAATTACATCATGTTAGAGACCATTCTTCCTCTCTATAAATTAATTACATTGTTCCATCTATTATGGGTAATTAGTCCACTAGCTTAGCTCTACACCCAGTTTATCACATAATTATAGGGCCCAACCCAAGCCCTAATATCAAATTCAAACCCACTTAATTAATTACATTATAATTACTATATATTAGATCCTGTTTTCATCAAAACAACACTCAATGAATTCAAAGTTCAAACAAAACATTCAGATAAATCCCATCATCTTTTTGACCGACACTTACCTGCAAATTTCACTAACAAGGAACAACAAACACTATGCTCAATCTTCTCATTTGGACATGTGTCACACATATGTTGCGAGTGAATGGGAGGTGTTTATAAAGCAGAGCATTTGTCCATTTATTTTAGTTCAAACATGTGTCTCTGATTGAACAAGGGGTTCACCAATAAAAAGGTAGACACAGCCAACTTGAAAACGTAAGGTTTCCCTAGCTTTTGGGTGTTCATTCAGCATCAACGACTGTTGCAAGGGCTGAGAGACGAGGGAGGGATAATGAATTAAAGAGAGAGCAACAGTAACATAAAAAAGATATAACACAGACATACACAGTTACTGATGGAAAGCAACTTGTACCAAATATGGACAATTAGACAACGCATTACAACGTCACTAAAAATCTTTATCAACTCTTTCAATAATAAGTGCATACACTATATGTTGATACTTGTGCTAATTACCATATGAATTATTGATTAGTGATTACTAACATTATCTTCAGGCAGTGTAGCATTGTCACATCTGTATGACCAAGCTAACTTCATCATTTTCTTACCGCAATTCGACCAGCAACAGTACCAATGTTCCTGTTCCAACTATTTACAAGTCCTATTTGTTTCTACTTTCTATTTCCAGATACATATAGCCATATTGACAGTGAACCGCAAAGAAGACATATTGTAACATATGATAGTATTACTAGAAGATTCAAGAATAATGCATTAGCATTTATTAGAATTAAGAATGATGGGTGTTGAGTCACGTAAAGAAACTAATGCCCCGAATTTTATTGCAGATAGTGATCACATGGATCCACATCGATCTGTCAACTAACAAAGCTGACAGTTCTGCCTGCAATTTGAGAAACCATATAAAAGGGGATATTCCAGAAGGGGCATGAATGATGAAACCGTAACTAACTCGTACAATCTATCGCGATACAAGTATATATGAGTCTAATCTAATGCCACATGAGTCATGACATCATCAGAGAGCTCTCTTTATTTTTTATGTAAACTTGTCCATACATTCCTCTGCAATCGATTATTCTCTATTATGGTTTTCCATAATACACTTTCAGGCGATAAGTATCTGGAAGAGCAGCTGGCATATCAAGCAACTGATGATTAATTTCAATTATTGGTGTGGAAATAAAAAAAAACTTTTTATTTCGCTTATCCTATACTATTTTATTTACATATTTAACCGAATTAACTGTCTAAAATGAAAGATTTTGGATCCTCTTCCTAACGTCGCGCTCGACGGTGTCCGGAGTATGGAAAAGCCAAAACGAATGTTTGAATTTGAGATCGGAGTTCGGAGCATTAGGGGTGGGTGCGTGTGGCTCGAGGATGTTAGCCGGAAAAGGAATACGCGTGTGCGGCAGACATAATATTTTTGATTATGACATTATAATCCGATTTTTAACTGTGGTAATTGTGTTTTAAAACTTCTCAAGGTTTTTAAAATTAGAAATTTAAAAACCATAAATTATATAGAATGAGAAATAATAATCAAAAGAACATGGCCAGATGTGCTCAATTTTCTCTTTATTTATTTATGGGTGAAATATGTGTGTTCGATTTATGAGAATTGAGAGAAGTGTCAAGCAGGGAAAGTTACATACGCAATAGAGTACAACTTTGATACTCCAATATAATACTACTTCGAACAAATTATAAACCTTAAATTATCAAATAATATTTAGTCATGCTGATAACTTAACCAAAATCTTAAATTCAAATCGTAGTACTTCTCATAACATGAAAACGAAACAAAAAAAGTATAAGAGCAATTCCGAGCCAATGAAAAACTCAAAAAAAGAATGTATTTACAATTTTCTCTGTACAATCAATGTATTACTGCTGTAAAATAATACGGCTTTGCAACAGCTGCCAGTTCATTTCTAAAACTATTGTTAGTGCCATCAGCTATTTCCTATCTCTTTTGCCTACATTCAATCGGCTGAGTCCATTTATTGCCCCACCTATCTCCCATAATTACATAATCCACGCCAAAACAATCTTCTCCTTTAAGAAAAAATAAAAAAATCTGAGAGATTTCTTCCCTTTCTTGGCCTCCAAACAATCATAGTTAATGATATACTTGAGGAGATACATAAAATTCACTCTCATTGAAAACTGGTCTTAGATCTTCTTCACGCATGAATTCCAAAGGAAACGAAACAAGATGTCCCTTTACAGACTTCAATCTATCTTCGGGCCTTGTTTTTTCAGGGGCTATTCCCAAGTCTATGGTGGTATGACCAAGTTTCTCCTTCCATTGAGCCATGTTTTGCCGAAGTGCAGCTCTGCAATTTATGCCAATAATACATTTCGAGAAAGCGCACACCAAAAAACAAAGAAACACAAGAATAAAGATGGCATGTACGTAACCATACCTAGAGTTTATCTGATCATTGGGTATGCAAGCGAAGACCTCATGGTATATCCTAGTATTTTCCTGTCACACACAGAGAAGACCAGCAGTTCATAGACCATAGGAGCATAAAGTAAATTAACCATAAGAAGTAAATAAATCACATAGTATCGAAGGATAAAATTAAAAACATGAAGTCTGGCAAGCCTCACCTTTGCAATTGCTGACCATAAGCCCTTGTAGGTTGTATCTGCCACTGGATCACTGATTTTATTAATCTCTCCAGTTTGCAGACCAAGGTGCTCAGACCATAGGGAGCAACGGAGGCTATGGGAAAATGTTCCAGCCTTCCATGGCTTTCCATTCATAGATGATTCCACATACTCTTTGTCTTCGATTACCGCTCCGATCTGGTTAAGATAGGGTTATATATGTAAGACTTAAAAGTAATTTCCATCTCTAGACCAAACCTTATAGGAAGATATTACCTAATAATTTAAGTTAAATTACACTACTTGGTAACTTTATTACATAACCCTCTAAAAGTAGTAAGCTTTATTATTATTAACCATACCTCCGAGTCTCTTGAACCAAGCAAACTCCTATCATTTATATTAGAAGATCCGATTATAGCAGCACGGTCATCTATTATCATCAATTTGCTGTGTACATATACCTGCAGAAATAAGGTAATATACATCATATCATATGAATTGAAGGCACACAATTATGCCAAATAATTTTACAACCTAAAAATTGTTTATTCGTTGAAGGGAAGCCAAACTCTGCAAAGCAGAGAAGTTTAGATGAAGGAAGATTAGGAAGCTACATGGAATGACGATATCTAATACCTGACTTGTAGCTATAGGGCCACCAGCAAAAAGTCTACCATGAGATCGTAGACCGTAGAAAGAAATGTAGTCATCAGTCTTGGGGCCAAGCAAAGCTTTTAGTTTGTCTAATATGGAATGTTTTTCTCTAGAGATTGTTCGATACTGCCAATGTGTAATGGCTCTCACAGTCGCAGCACCGAAATCATCCAGACCACCCTGTTAATGGCAATTTAGAAAGGAATATATTTAAGCTTGTAAGATAAAGGATTGAAATATTATGCAATGACGGCCAGTAAAATTTACCTGGAAGCCAGGCAAGAGAGGCAACACAATAATAACTCTAAAAAGTTTTTGCTCTTTATAGGCCTGTATAATACGTCTATATAATGCTTCCAGTACACGGTTCTGTATTATATCATCTGTTGCCAGGCCCGATATGAAAAATTGGTTCTGCAAGGGGGAAAACAATATGAAAAAGGTAAACCAAATAAATTTTTTTAGCAAAAAAATGAAAATCGAGATATAAGGGGCTATTTGATTTTTTTTTTTCATTTTTTAAAATTATTTTATAAAATTAATTCTAAAAATTTATGTTAATATTATTTTTACGGACATATATAAATATTATTATTGAAATAATTTGTTTTTTATATTTTTTATTTAAAAAAATTGAAATTCAAAATATTTTTTAATTATTTTTTATTTTTAGTTCTTGAAGCACATATTTTATTTTATTTTATTTTTGTTTTTAGTAAAAAACAATAATTCAAATTTTTTTTTTCTATTTCAAAAATAAAAAACAATACTGCATTCAAACATGCCCAAATTCTCTGCAAGTGTTCTGCATGCGAATGTCACTATGTAAGCAGTATCTCGTTAAAATGAACTAGAACTTCAACCAGACCTACGGTTAAGATTCACAAGTATCTGGAATTCAAATTTTTAACCAACCCATTTCTTAAATTTATCTTAAGATGAACCATAAAACTACATATTCTATCTCACCTTTAAGTTTCTATGATGCTATAAGCCGGAGCAAGTTATCAATATCAAGATTGAGAAATAAATCATAGACAACGGAAAAATATAATACAATTCGGTTACCTCAATGTAGATAAAATGCTTCGCTTTTTCAATAAGTGAACAATAAGCAGTGTGAATGCTTTCTTCAGTCTGACTTGTTCCAGCGGACCAATTGCTTACACTTCTGATTACCTGCGGACAGGATATCCATCCAAGATTGCAGCAGATAAATAATCGTGTAAAATAATATTAAAATGAATAAACAGTGAATCTGCTGTGTTCTAATCTGCAAATAAACAGCTGTAGTGTGGGCCCATCATATAATGTTTATAATCTTGTATTGATGTTTCAACAAAAACAAGAGGATTTACAGTTTACTAGACCCAGGAGGCTTAACTAACCTGACAGCGACAAGTAGTACGTGGACCAACTTCTCCATATTCCGTAGCTGTGGCATCGCGGTAACCTTCTTCAGGTATTTCCCACCAATCATCTGTAGCGTCAACGGCAGATTGTGTCTCCGAGTTAAAAGGATCAAATTCATCAGGAAAACCTTTTGTCTGAGCATCTGATTCTGTAGTTTCATTGCTTGACTTTTGGTTTTCACAAAAATTTGTTTGATCAATAGGATCATCATTCATATTGTTTTCGATTAAGTTAAGATCTTCCCCACCAGCTTCTTGAGGTAGAAGCAGTGGTATATCTTGCCGGGGTGATTGCGACGAAGGAGAACTCTGATTGTCAATTTCTTCGGTGTTGTCTTCTTTTCTTCCATCGATGTCCATATCTTTGCTTCTTCCCAAGTAATGAGGGATGACCATGTGGTGGTGAGGCATAAGTAGTGGAATGGTATGTTCATTTGGAGCTTCGGTTCTCTGCAACATGCCTCACCATGTAATAAAAGAGGAGAAAAATGAAAAATGAAAAAGCTTATCATTAGACAAGAGTCAAGAGATACCTTAGCATGGTTCCAACGTTGAACAAAGTGTCGAGCAATGTCACGACAGGAAGGTCCCCAAAGAGCACAATGGACATCGTGCCATGGCATGCGGGGATACTTTTCACGATTCAATTCATCTCTCATGGCCTCTTCCCAAGAATTAGGTTCAGATTCTCTGTCCATGATAAATTCCACAAACCATATGTTATAAAAAGCTTCCACACCAGCCTATTAATCCACATACATAAGGGCAAAAAATACCTTGGGTTGTAATAGTCTTTTCCAGGCCATATTTCAGAGGGAAAATCGCACACTTTATGTTCAGTTGTGTCATAACGGCCAAAGCATAAATCTAATCCTCCAATATAGCAAATCTTGTAATCAATGATCACAAGTTTTTCATGGTGAGACCTGAATGAAACCAAGTCACTATTAATAATCTTCCATTAATGTAGATTTATTATCCACGTTCATTTAAATGAAGGCAATGTTCGAACTTCATCTGATTGCTAGTGCTTACCATAAGTAGACACCAGTCGATAAATGGTTGGGATAGCGCAATACCCTCACATTCTCATGAATGTTAAGGAGTTTTTTCTTACTGTATAAGCTGTTAATTTTTAATGCTATAGAAACCTCCTTGTACAGAAGCACAAAGATCTGCAAAATAATTTGTAGTAATAAGCCAATCTTTTTTAGTATCGAATACTTTAGGATATGAAAGGCCAAAAACAGAACTGATTACATATATATATCATTGAGAAATCTGTGTACCTGAACTCCTTGTTTAGCTTTTTCTTCTAGTAATGTGTCCAGCCTAAAGGAAGAATGAGAGTGAAAAGGACGTTTCAGATAGAGCTCTGGGCAAAGCCACCATCCAGTAATAAAGATCTGTATCAGTTTCCATCTTAGGTTACAAATGTATGTCCACTAAAACAAGTTTAATATACTTTTGTTAACAATGACATGTACCTCTGACTTTGCTTCCTGAATGGAAGAGGCAATCGCTCCAAATGCTGCCTGCCCATCTATAAACCATTGGGCTTGGCTCCCATCTTCAGTCAAACCTCTTATGGGAGCAAATGAACCAAAGCGATGAGGATGACACCAACCCTCTTGAGGTCTAAGACCAGCTTCATTGATTTTAGCAACCCAATCTTTAACTTTAGCAGTGCTGCTTGTTCTCAACCTTATGCTCCGATTTCCTCCAGCAACCTATCAATAGTTTCAGTTGTTATTATTTACTGGGATAGCAAAACAGAGAATTGTTATGAATAGTTTTGTATTGAAAAAATATGCTAACTCTGCTCTATGAAGTGATAATCAATCAAAACACTTCCGAGATCAAAATACAGGAGCACCGGAGAGAAACTCACCTCAAACGCGTATCTTAAAGGATTGCGTTCCTTTATATGATCAGCCAAACAAACTGGGGACCCCATATCCTTTTTTTCATTTGACGATGGGAGGATATCAAAAACGATTACGTCCAGCGGTTTGTTATCGAAAGGATCATCCAGCAAGGCCAAAAACCCAGGTTTCAAAACAGCCCATACCTGTGTAGACATTGAATCTAAGATTAAAACTCAGAATAAAATGTAGGGAAATTTAATTTGTATCAAAAGATCTCAGAGAAAGTTGGTGTATGTTCAATATGTTGAAGTTAAAAGGCAAAGCAGTAAGCTTGAATCGGAGGCTTCAGAAACAAACCTTGTGCCAGTTGTTATTACAAAAACCAAACAATTCCCATGGGAAGCATGTTACATTTGAATCCCTTTCCGTACTTGATAAATGCTTCACCATTACATATCCCTCTTTCAGTTTTGGTCCATACTCCTGTAAAAAGGATAGCTTGGATACCTCCAAAAACTTGCAGACCTACAATTTAAAACCATACATCAGAAAGGATTATTTTACCACCAGAGAAGTTACAACTCACAAAACATTTATGGAAAATTAGCATTTTTATTCCCCAGAATTACATCAATAAGACGCTTTCCCAGCAAGGCCATAAAAGGAAGCATACAGGGGAACTTCTTATTCTCAATCAACCCTCCTTTATTCTAACCTATGATAAGCAAATTTGTGTATTTGGTGGAAACAAGTTTTTCATAGAAATATTCTTTACAGGAATAAAATGTCCTTAGAACCTCGTTTTGATTTCAGTTTTCTTGGATACATATCCTTAGGGCATCCACAACAACAAATTGTTAAAGCAACAACATTCTGCAGATTGATCTGAATAATATAACTAAACATTATCTAAACAAACAATTATATATTGTTAAGGTTTTACTACTTACCTCTCGAGAATTGACAATATCCATGTTTCCTAGAAAATGATTCAAGTAACCCTGCATTGCGACTCTTGCGTTATCTGCAACTGACTGCTGCCCTCCTAGTGATGGACGGATGATTGGTAGGGCAGCAGCAGATGGAACATATCTGTGCAGGTTACCAAATTAATAAATGATATAAGTATTTCTTTAGGCCCCTTCAGGAGGACAATCTAAAGTGTCTAAGTAACTGAATTTTTAAAAAAGCATCATGTCATGGTAAAATAAATTGAAATACCTGTTCTTGATACTGTCTTCATGATGTAAGGGAACAGCTCCGTCGTCAGGTTCTTCATCATCTTGTACCATGGCTGTTTGATCTACTATTCCTAAACTTTGTAGCCATTCTTTTACCTTCATAGAAAGTTGTAAACAAGAATCAGACAGAATAATACTGAAGGAAAGTAAAGCTATTGGAAGCATAAACATTTATTTTTACTTGGTAAGGGATCTAGTCAAAAACTTTATGTGGACGTATGAGATTGGTAAAACCAATGGAGATTTTTTTTTTAATTTTTTAAAAAAGGCCGCAAAATGCAACATATAATGCACAAACCTGTTCTTGCTTCTCATGAAATTCTTCAATTATTGCACGTTTCTTCAAAGCGAAATGTAAATAGAGAACTTGTGATGCTTTCTTCAGTAAGCGCCACTTGAACTGTGTCAAAAAATTTCAATTATTGCCATTATATTAGCTGGAACTGCATAACTTGCTAATGGGAACCCAAAAAGAAATCATATATCCTTTAAAATGCCAGAAGCCTCTATTAAAACGAGACAATAACCAAAAATTACAAATATGTACTTCAAGAATTATACTCTGACAAAATTAGTAATGAACAATTAACATTCTTAACTGCACCATCTATCAGTAAGTATATGTTTGAATCCACATCAACCTATCATTAATAGAGAGCATATGGAAATAAAAAGGTATTATGCAAGATAATTAATGAATCCCACAATGGAACATAATTTAATCGAGGAACGTAAAATTCACTGATCAGGCCATTCTTTCGGATCCATTATACAACACAATAATGAAAATTCTGCCAAGCATAATATGGGTAGCATAGCTGAGCCTAGATACTGTAGGAAGAATAAGCACAATCACAAGCGACATGTTTGCCGATGACTTAGACCACAAGGTTAAGCCAACGATGCTTGAAATAGTCTATGCTTAGTTCTCCAACCCTTTCTTCGCTTTAACTTGACGTAATGAAGAACTAGGACACAAATCAGATCCAAAAGAAAAAACCCCTTCCATGAATTTTCTGATCAGCTAAACAAAACAAAACCCAGGAAGTACAAATTTGATTTATAGAAAAACAAAAAAGCAGAGCAGAAACATATACAGTTATGCGGATAGAGAGAGAGAGAGAAAGTGCCTGTTTGTACTGTAATTCAATGGTGTAAGACAGAAGGATTGGGCTAATATCGCCGGTGTCTGGTCGGGAAACGTGAACGATGGTGGCCTTTGGCAATTCTTCAAATATCCAGTAAGGTTCACAGCTTTGCCTGTATGACTGCGAAATCGACAACGTTTCCGACATTGCATCAGACGGTTCAATCAGCCGCTCCATTGACATAGCAATTTGAGAAACGATTACTGAGAAAAATCAATCAATGTCAGAGACTGTTTAGCTAGCGATAGCATGCGCTTTGGTGGGCTGAACTTGAACGTAGTAGATGAGACCAAAAAGTGAGACCACTGTTGCGTTGCGTCTGCGTACGGTACTCGTGGAGATCAAAGAAGTAGCAAACAGAACGTAGCGCCTTTTATAGTTTTTCAGGAAGTACCGGTTTTTTGGGATTCCATAGCCAGGAAGGAGAGCCATTATGACAAAGGGTGCACGGTAACTCACTGGAAAGTATTACAACTATACTACGTTTCATTGCTTTTATTTATTTTTAAATTTCACTACCATTAGGATTTTCATGGGATTATTCCTCTTATTTATACAACTAGCACATTTAAAAGTTCAACCAATCAAATTGTGTGAATATGACGTGGACACTGTTTAAGTATTTTAGCTATTTAACCTACCTGAGACACATTTGAAATTAGTAACCTTGTGATTGTGAACCCCAATTGCATGAAGATTGCTTGAGCTCTCAAGTTGTTCAAGAATTTGTTATCGTAAATAATTGGTACACAAGTACAAATAAAGTTTAATGAAGAAAGGCCAAAACTTTCATTCTCCCCAAGTGGATGGCAGGAGGCTGAATACCCGAAATACCCTCGAGTGATGCAGTATAAATAATAAGTTTCATTAACGTTGACTAAAAATGTTCCTGTACTCTTCCTACAATACATTTTGCTCCACATATTTGAAATTAAGGATGTTTATTGAGGCATGTCAACCTGTTAATCTATTTAGCTCAATCTAACACGTCATATCAGGTTGAGTTAATTCAAATTAATGAATTAGTATGAGTTAAAAAACTTAATTTATAAATTAAATAATTTGATTCATGAATTTAAAAATTATTAATTTATTAAACTCAATTTAACTCGTTAACCCATCATTTTATATGTATATATAAGTAATGTGATATTTTATTATTAAATTTTAATTAAAATATATTCTTATATATTAATAAAAAATAAACTAATATAATTTTTCATTATATATTAAATTTAATCTAAAAATTATTAAAAATTTAAGATAACAAAGAAATTTAAAATAAATAAAATAAAAAATAACTTTAAAAAATAGACAACAAAATTTGTTAACGGATTGATTTAGTTCCAGTCACTTTTAAATTTTATTAAACTCAACTCAAATCAATCTGTCATGAAGTGATCGGTCAAATTCATTTTCACGCCAAATCCGACTGGACCTCACTAGTACACGCCCCTATTTGAAATTGGAGAGTTGTGAATTCCGTGATCTCTAGGAGGGCAAGTTGGTCAAATGACACACAAGTGCATTAATTGACGCTACACTCGCCCACGGCATGTCCTCTAGCGGAATCCCCCAAAAAAGAATATCCTACTTTATATGCTGGCGACTGAGAATATGCCTCAATTACATATGATTGATATTCCATAATATTCACAAAATTCAAGCTAATACTGTTGGGATCAGCATCTTCACCCGCATTAGGTCGTGAACGATACTTTATTCCATTATCACTATTATTATTTATTATCGCTCATTACGTCCAACACCGCATGTTGCCCTGCACCTTTTTGTTTAAGTAAATACGGCGTTATGGCCACTCTGTCTTTTATCAACTCATCAACTTGACGTGCTGTTTAAGCATCATATTAGCATTATTTACATCTTTTGATTCCCATTTTGTTAGCTATGTGTACAATGTCTAAAACACAGATATGCTCATTTAACTTTTTCTATAAGTTAAAGCCAAACTGAGACTTTCCGTACGAAGTTAGAATCCATGGGGGAAACAGCTACGGCTAAAAACGAATGGCTCTTTAAATGGGATTCCTATTTCCTAGCAATCAGAGGATATGTGGGCTCCTGATCCGGATTCTGCCAGTGCCAAATCAAATATTGCACACTGTCAATTTATTTCATATTGCAGTTTATGAACATTTGTCCCTTCAAATGTATAACCATAACATAAGAATATTACATTTTACCAAATATTTATCCTAGACATACTAATCTTCATTCATTTAGACCCCACATTAAAGGTAAAAAGAAATCTTTACATTGTGCCTCAGTAAAACAATGACTCAAGATTTTACAAACAAGTACTTAACAATGCTCCAAAGGCACACCTCGCCAAAGAAAAATGTTAATTGGAGACCCAATTTCGACAAAGACTGTGAACCTTGGCAAGAGAAGCCATATAATCATCAGATCTGCAGTGAAAAATAAAAGCGTCATGTTTCCAAGTTGCAGTTTTGTCTAGCTAACAGATGAGTATGTGCATGTTCAAAACCAAACCTTTGTCCATAAGGTGATTGGCAAGCAGCAAGTATATTAAGTTTTGCGGCATCCGTGTCATTCTACATTTGAAAAATCATTAATATGCACTTACAAACTCACAAGTCGCTATCAATCTTAACAAAAATTTTGAAAATCATACATAGAGTTTGAGTTTGATCTATTTTCTTCAACCTTGCAAGTATGCTTACAAATTCAATACCAAGGAATGACTTAAAAATATTCCCCGACCTAATACTACTGCTCTGTTTGTTCACTACTGTTTGTATGTGTAGGTGTCCAAAATAAAAGCAGCTGCAGGGATTCAAGCCCAGATCTCTGCAGGCTGCACCTTCAAATCTTTATTAAAGCAATCAAATATTGCCCAAGAAAACAAGTTCCTCATAAAAATGTTTACTATATGCAGGAAAAGCCATATGGAATTCATGCAAAGTAAAGAAAACCTTCAAACTGACTGGAATGACTAATGCTCCGCAAAAGTATTATTTGAACAATATATATATATATATATATATGAACTTACCCCTATCTCGAGGAGATAAGATGCTGCTTGAAAGAGGAATTTTACAATAAACCCAACAGAAGCTGTGTTTAAAACATCTTCTAACTAGGGAAAAGACAACCTAAGGCTTGAAAGATGAATCTAAAATTGTATTATCAATCATGATATCTATAATTATACATATAATAAATCTCACAATCATGATTGTCAAAATTGCAATTGAACTTGTAAAATCAAACTACAAGTTTAGGTTAAGAAAACATGTCAGCTTGTACTTATACTTGTTTTTGGTAAACTCAGCTTAAACTCCAGTAAACTCATTCAAGTTTGTGAGCTTACAAAAAACTGGTTAATGGGCTTTGTTATTTTTTTTTTTTAGTTTTCCCACGTATCTTTTTATTGGAGGCAATTTTATTCATTGTCTAATACTAAATGTGAGCACTTCTGCTAACGGAGATTTGAACTTGGCTCATCAAAATTGTTAGAAACTAGTCACTTTGGTTATACCCAACCCCATTAGTTTTTTCGGTTTTTGGTTCTCATATAACACAGCCTAATTTTCTTTCACTACTGTACCCCATACTAGCCCATAGAGGGGGAAGAATACATCCCAAAACACTTTTTATCCCCTGTAGAAAATTTATGAGATAGTGTTGTTCTTGAATCATTGTTCAAAGGCATATTTTAATTTGGAGACCAATAAACAGAGAAATTTTTACCTGAGATTCGTAATAAAGCCCAGCATATAATGAAGCATAAAAATACTCATTTTCTCTGCCTTGGGAAAATGCAGCCGCAAGCTAGTCAGAAAAATCAATTGCTTGCGTCAGATATTGTTCTTGCATTTCATATAGGCATCTGAACCGTGACAGATTCACGTAATATATATAGCCTTCTACACAGGGAACTGAACATTTATTATTATTGTAATCTTATTCTTTTCTACAAGTTGAAGGCTGAGTCGCAAATAATGAAAAGGAATAAGTCGGAAATAAAGTATCCTTACTCTAAGATGAGTCACATTTTTACTAAATTAAAAAATACCATGCAAATTTACAAACTAAACAATGTTCTCTTGTCAGAAAGCACAGTAATATCCTAATTAATCTGTCAAGGGATCAGCTCAACTTCAACACCTGTTCAAACATAGGCAATATTTCAAGTGCCGTTTGACAGAAATGATTCAAAAACGAGGCCCAGTTCTCCAGTTGAAAGAAGAAAGATCTTGTCAAAATCTAATAAAGATTGTCAGGTTATAAGAGGTGAAACTGCAGAAAAAGGAATTAACGTTCTAGACGAATTGCACTATTGCACTTTGAATCAAAAGGCAGTAAATCACACCTTTTCAGGATCTCCACCATCTTTAAACATATTATATGCTTCCCTCATGAAAGGCCGCGGGTCTCTGCCAACCTGAATTCACTTAATAAGTGGATAATTTCTTGAACATCTATATGTCCATTTTCATGTCAACTTCCTAGTAAAGGAATTTATGACTTGCCTCAAGAAATCGTTTCCTTGCTTCATCCACTCCATATAATTGAGCTTCACACAGAAAGCACCATATGGATTCTTCAGTATCATTTGGATTCTGTGCAACATCTAACCGAAACTGCTCTGCTCCTTCTTCAAATCTATGGTAAGAAGAACCCACCTCAATCTTAAGTAGGTCAAACAGAGAGTAGTTTTGAACTAGAAAGAAGGATTCTGATACTATAAATACTATAAGCTAGTGTTAGGAAGGTCGAAAATACAAAGATATAGATAGTCTTAGTACCTATCAAGATAGTAAAGTGACAGTCCCCTTTGCCAAAGATCTGGTAACAATCATAGTGTCCATAACCAATTCAATATCAATATTCGAAACTCAAAAGCGTTCCCAAAATTTACAAACCTACATGCCTTTTGACGAGGGTCCAACTTAATTGCCTTGTCGAATTCCGCTAAAGACCCCGAAACATCACCCTTAGCAAAACAGAAGCACCACAGGATTTACAGAAACGGGATTTGCAAAAAATCTGGCAGTGAAAGAGTGGGAAAAAAAAGTTACCTGCCTGAAGAGAAGCATTCCGCGTCGAATTGAAAGTAGGGCTTCACGAGCATTGTTGGTGCCTCCGGTTAAGGCGTCCCAGATGCTGGAGACGGAAGGAAGGAAAAGTCTTCGGGTGAGGCTGGGAAGAGGGTTGTGGTGTTGGAAAATTCTGGAAGGAAGGGAGCTAAACAAGGGTGCTTTAGAATGGGTTTTGAAGGATGACGGAAAATGTAGGGAGGAACGGGAGACCAAAACGGAGGGTTTAAGGTTGTGTGTAATAGGCGTAGGCGTAGCCATGGATGGATGATTGATGAATGTGGAGGAGCGAAATGAAGAGTGACTTTGAAGACGGTGGGATATGGTTATGACTTATGGCCATGGGTTGGGAAAGAAATGGCGCCAAAGCCCAATTGTCATCGTAATTCCTATGGTCCATATTTCTGTGTTGCACTTTTCAATTTTCATCCTTAAAATGTGAAAAAAGAAAATTGCACTTCCTCCACTGAAAAATTCAAAAATTACACTCTTTTTATGTAGTACTTTTTTTTTGTAACAAATTATAATGTTATTGTTTACAATTAGAATTATTTTGTAATAAACACAAGAGATTCTGAGTTAGAGGAAACTCACTTGGCCAGATTACTTCACCAAAAAGTATAGTTTTGAGGTTTTTATTGTTTTAGAATACATTTTTTTTTCTAGTCAGCATCATGATCAAATGTTTCATTAAATGAAAAATTGTTAATTTTGAACTTTGAGTAATGTTTCCTACTTAAACGAGACTAATTTAAATAAATCATTGGTACTTATAGTGAAAAAAATGGATTACTTGAATTTATTTTATGTCACATATTAATAATTAAATAAATAAAATTAAGAATAATATAAATTAAAATATTATTAAGAATAAATGATTTTTAAAAATTGAATAATTAATAAATTTATTATTATAGAATGATATAAATTGATATTAGGAAATATTTGATATTTCCTAATAACTCTAAGGCAATAATACACTATTTGTCAAAGAGGTGATGTGGCGGGCGGCAATGCCCATTGGGCCTTGTGAATTGGACATTTTGTTTTGGAATATTTTGAATTTGGAAAATTATGGACTCACTCTTAATTTAAAATTATAAAATAATGGATAGCCTTTGAACTTTGAAGATGACCATCGCCATCCCATTCTTAAGGGAACCTCACCTCTATTTCTTGGGTTAACTATCGTATATTAATAAACTAATATGTATTGTTCCAATCTCTCCTCCCAATGAAAATTGATGATGTTTTCAGATTCCTATTATATTCCATTCTTTATACATCACACCTCTATTTGAAAACATCATCTTTAAAAGTCAATGGAAATTTCTTAAGGATAAATCACCAAAAAAAACCACATGTACGCAACGGTTATTTTTTTCTTTCGTCATGTAATGAAATTGTTGACGTAGGCTCCCTCTCGGCTTTTAGATTGTCAAAAACTGAGGCCGCCTGCCAGCTAGCAGCCTATTGATGGGTTGCTTGAGCCTTGGAATGTCCATTGGAAATATTAAAACTTTGGCGGTCAACTGGATGAGGACATATGGATACTAATATTGCATTTCAACTTATACACATAGTTTGAATATGCGCATAAAAAAATTAAATTATGTAATATATTTCTATTAAAAATAAATTTTTAACAGAACACTGGCAAGTTGCACCTCCCCTATATATTGAAGCCCGCGTGTGCGCCACCTTCTCAATTAACTGGCACTAAAATATCTTGGCAGTTACGAGGCTTGATCAGAAAAAAGTTCCATGAGTTCTTTCTAGTTTTTTTATCAGCTTTGATTGCTTAGCTTGTTTTTGTCATCGCTGCCATGACAACCTGTAATATCTCCACCATCGATTCCTTGCCGGAAGAGTGTGTATCCATGATTCTCTCCTACACATCTCCACCAGACGCTTCCAGATTTTCCTTGGTATCTTCCACCCTCCGTTCTGCTGCTCTCTCCGATGCCCTCTGGCTCACCTTCTTGCCCTCCGATTACCACGACATCGTTTCAAGGGCTGTCACACCCCTCCATTTTTCTTCCAACAGAGACCTCTTTTATTCCCTTTGCCGCCCAATTCTCATAGACCAGGGCACCAAGGTCATTCATTTTCCTTAATCTTCATCCACCTCTGTTTTCAACTTCTCTTTGATTTCTATTTTCTAATCATGTAATGCAGAGTTTCCAATTGGACAAGTGTAGTGGGAAAAAATCTTACATCCTATCTGCTACCCAATTATCTTTGGCATGGGGGAATGACCCCTTGTTATGGAGCTGGACACCAATGCCAGAATCCAGGTAAAATACTAGTAATAAATAATAATTAATTGAATTGTAGATCTGAAAGGGTAAATAAATAAATGAATAATAATTTTGCAGGTTCCAGGTGGTGGCTCATCTAAGAACATTGAACTGGTTAGAAATTAAGGGAGAAATCAGAACTGGAATTCTAACCCCCAGGACTTGGTATGGAGCTTATCTGATAATGAAGGTGTCTCATCGTGCTTATGGGCTTGACTCTGCGGCGTCGGAAGTATCAGTGGAAGTGGGGGATAGAGTGGAGAAGGGGAGGGCATATCTGTGGCATAAAGACAAGAAGGATACGATGGAGAAACTATTTTATGGGAATCGAAGAGAGATGTTGGGAAAGACAGAGATGGAAGAAGATTACAGAGTTCCGTCAGGCCGAGAGGATGGGTGGATGGAGATTGAGATTGGAGAGTTTTTCAGCGGTGAACAAGATGAGAAGGTGAAGATGAGTGTGATGGAAGTTGGATATCAATTAAAAGGAGGGCTTATCCTCGAGGGCATTCAAGTTAGGCCAAAACATTAAGGTACAAAAAAAGAAAGTTGTATAATTTCATCAACATTAATTAAATCATGTGTTTGACAATGATGCAGCGAAAAGACGGAATAAACAAACAACCACATGCACCACGTGACACTGTCACCGTGTAAGGCTTGAGTTTCTCAAGGGTTACCTTACCTTTGTGTATATATGTATATTTTTTTCTATCAAAATGCTCTCATTGACAAGATTCATTACTTCTTGAAATTTTGTTTTGTAATTTACTGGGATTCAAATGCTAGTGAAAGAAGTGAATACATCATACGAAATTAGATAAGTGAATTGAATCAAGCGGGAATATTAGAGGAATGATGTGCTCTGTGCTTGTATGTTCACGTGTTATTGATGGAAGGAATAGTGACTGGAACTGGAGATGCTCTGTCATTATTGAAGATATTATTTGTATTAAAGATAGGTCATCTGGTTCATCTATTAGATATGTTAATCGAAGATGTAACAAAGCCGCTTTGAGTAGGATGTATTTTTTGGAACGTAAGGGAAGGTGTGGGCTAAAGTAATTCAATTTTTGGTTTGATTGGTGTCTGTACTGTGCTACTATTTTTTTAATAAAAGTTCATTTTGACCAAAAGATTATGTCGCCCACAGGGTTTACATGGAAATTCACTTTGCGTCCACAAATTTAAAAACAAAAATTAAATTATTTTATTTAAATATTAGTCTACTATATTTAATTAATTTTTTATATAGGTCTGTTAATATAAATTAAAAAAATTTTAGTTAAATATTATTGACTAAGTTACAATAAAATAATATAATGTATATATATATATATATATATTTTTTTTTTTTTCAAATCTCATTGTTATGATCTCTTTTCCCAAATTGAACTTTCCCAACTTGCGCAAAAGCCAAATTAATTAAAATTTTCATGATACCAACTTGTGATGGCCCATAGGATAGCCACAATTAAGTGAAGGGTCATTATCTCTTTAATGAAGAGTGTATATATATAATGTTAATCTACCCACAGTTTGTGCGCATTGGAAATGAGATCCGATTTGAGTAAGATTTGCAGGGAGACATCCCTTACTTCTGAGTGAACAGAAAGACAAAATTCACTTATCTAGTCAATAATAAAAGTTAATGATATGTCTCACATCCTTTTCACGAATAAGTTTAAATTTTTACTAAAACAAAGTATTCTGTTTATCTCAAATAAAAGTGTCTCTAATAAAATAAATTACAAGTAACATTTCATCTATATAAGTGATAGAAAATTAGACGTAATTGAATTTTATCCCCAACTTCATTTTTTTTTTTTGTCATTTCCAACTTTGTAGGTCCTGTGTCTTTTATCTAACCCACCCGATGATATTATAAAAAATAAAATAAAATACCTCTATACAATATATAAGCATACAAATATAATAAATATCTTTCTATATAAGCAAAAGAAAACAAACAAAAATCACGAGAAAACAGCTCAAACCAAGGATACATTAGCCACAACCTAAGTTATAACTAAATTTGAAAATCTTATTAAAAATATTTTTATATTTTTGAACTTTATATTAATTTTTTATTTTATCAATAAATTTTTTTGTTAGCATTTTTATCTTAAATCCTAATGTTGTTAATTACATTAACAAAATTTGTATGTGATTATCAAGTTAGAACTCTTGTTGACACATAACAAATATATTACATTAAGAATTAAGATGATATTACAATAATTGTAAAGTTTAGGGATGAAATTAACAATAATTTTAAATTTTTTGAAACAAAAAAATTACTTTTTTACATTATATTTGTATCTTGAATTTTTAACTTAGTTTTTTTTTTCTTTCTATCACTTTTAAATCCTCTTTATCCCAATAGATACCCTCAAATTTTCATCAAAACAATTTAGTAGATAAAGAAATTCACTTCTACAAAGAAAATTTTTATTGAAATTTTTGTTAATAACAAAATTATTAGAATTTGAGACATCTAAAATATAAAAGAAAGAGAAAGAGAAAGATAGAGCTTTAAAATATGAACTCCACAAAAATTGTTTCAAGTTTAAGATTTTAACTTTAATAATTTTCTTGCATATATTTTTTTAGGAAAGATTTTTTTTTTTGCATATATTTTAAGTTATTTTTTCCTTTTCTTGTTTTTACTTTTTTCCTTTATTTCTTTATGTAATGGTCAATTTCTTCTCAAAACTTTATAATTATTGTCAATTTTATTCCAATCCTTAATTTAATTAGTCCATTTGCAATGTTAATAAGAATTTTAATTAAATTGACACGCATACAAATTTTGCTGTGATGAATAACGTTAAAGTTTGAGATAAAGTTGATAGAATTTAAAAGTTTAAAGATAAATTTGATAATAAAAAAATTTAAAAATAAAATTAAAAATTGATATAAAATTTAAAAAATATAATAATATATGTTATACTTGTTCAATGTATACATGATTATGATATCACTATACCTTATTCATAATAATATACAGGACTTCATGTAAAATAAAACTTATATTTACAATTTGGTCATAAAATAGGAAAAGAGTAAGTTGAGAACGTAACTATACACTTGTATAGAGTAATATCCTTTAGAAATGAAGTTGTAAACGTAATCTAAAATTAAAAGGATTGCAAAATCCGAAACAGAAGAGAAGATGGTGTGGCAGAATGGAAGGTAGGTTGGTGTTGAAATGGAAAGGCCTGTGTGAGTGGGGTTTAAGAAACCTGCTCAAAAATATTACGTCCCACCAAATAAGGCAAATCCTTCCCAACCAATTTCTACATCGCTTGGCTGCCTTCCTAAAGTCCATATCTTTAATAACTGATTGGACTTATAGTTACAATTACAATAGACTTAAGACTAATGGATTGGGAACAATACATTACGGAATAGTTGTCCCAACAATTGCGCCTTTTGAAATTTTAACTTTTTTCTTTTACGTTTCCATGACAAAAAGTTGCTCTAACTTTGAGACATTGGCGGCAACAAGGTATCCTATTCCTACCTTTCTTTCGATTCATAATTCATTCACTCCTCCCATATTTCCCTTCCATCCATCCATCTTTTATGTTTGTATATAATAAATATGAAGAATTTGGAATTTGTATGTTAGATATGATCTGAACAATATAGGGATGTTAATTTCCTTTTGTATATATTTTTAACTCATTTTTTTTTTATTTGTAAGTTTCTAAATTGATTTGTGTTTTTGAGCTGCAGAGTTTCCAATTGGACAAGTCTTCTGGTAAAAAATGTTACATCCTATCAGCAAGGGTGACATGGATCAACGCTCCCATGTTATGGAGCTGGATGCCAATGCTAGAATCAAGGTAAATTTGAAGTGTTTTGTAGCAAAACACGACAATATCTTACACCAAAATAGTACATCTAAATGAGGAAAAATGAATGATTTTGCTGTTGCAGGTGCTCGGTGGTGGCTGAGCTCAGAAAGCCGAGCTGGTTAATCATTCAAGGAAAAATAAGAACACAGATTCTAACACCAAACACTTGCTACACAGCTTGTCTGGTGATGAAGGTGTCGCACAGAGCATATGGGCTTGGGTGTGTAGCATTGGAAGTATCAGTTGAAGTAGGGAACAAAGTGCAGAGGGGGAGGGCATATCTGTGCCGTAGTAGAGAGACAGTGATCCAAGAAGATCAAAGGGTTCCATTGAAAAGAGAGGATGGGTGGATCAAGATTGAGCTTGGGGAGTTTTACAGTGGTGAAGAAGATGAGGATGTCACCATGAGTCTCATGGAGTTGGGTTATCAATTGAAAGGAGGGCTTATCCTTGAGGGCATTGAAGTCAGACCAAAACTTGTTTTACAAAGGAAAAGAACAGAATAAAACACAGAAATCAAGTCAGAACTAGTGGATAGGGCATTCAATTTCTCACAGAAGACCTTAGTGTAATTTTCCTTTATTATAATTATTTGCTGTTAAATTATGTCAAGGAGTCCTTTCGGGGACATCCTGAAAAATTGTTATGGTCAAGGTATGAGTTGTTCAACAATTGCTTAGAAGTCAAAGCACAAACATACAAGTAACCAAATTGTTGATAGTTGATAATCTTGATGTTTTTCTGGTTTTTGACCAAAGGAGATCGTATGGTAACAGTGTTACCATATAGATGTGCTCATGTGTAGGCCTCATGTCGACATATTGGCGATATGATTGGATATTACAATGTCCGACAGACACAGCATAAATAGAAGTTCACTAGCATTTTGCAACATCAAAAGTTGGTTGGTCTGTTTTGCAGAGGATGGAACTTTTGCCTGATGATTGTATTGCGCACATATTGTCATTGACATCTCCTCAGGACGTGGGTAAGTACTCCGTTATTTCGTCAATGGCAAGGTCAATGGCAAATTCAGACACTATATGGGAGAAGTTTTTACCACCTGATTGTCTACAAATTCTCTCCAGGCTGGTGGCTCCAATGGTTTATTCCTCAAAGAAGAACTTGTTTCTCAATCTAAGTAAACCGCATCTAATTGATGACGGTAACAAGGTAATCTCCCATATTATCTTCATTCATATAAAAACAAACTAAGTGAAGGAATATTGAAACGTTGTTGATGAAACAGATGTTCTCAATTCAGAAATCAACAGGTAAAATATGTTACATGTTGAGTGCGAGGGAGCTTTCGATTGCATGGGGAAGCAGTCCTCTGTATTGGTCCTGGAAACCTCTTCAATCCTCAAGGTTTGTGTATCATCCTAATTGAATGAAACCATGTTTTACTTCTCTCTAAATGCATACAAACTCATTCCCATTTACAATTTGTATGTAGATTTGCAGAAGTAGCTGAACTGAGAACCATTTGCTGGCTAGAAATCAGAGGCAGCATCCACACCCATGCGTTATCCCCGAGAACAATATACGGGGCGTATCTCATAGTGAAAATCGTGGATCGTGCTTATGGATTAGACTCGTTACCATCGGAGGTGTCGGTGGAGGTTGGTAAATTCAAATCCAAAGCAAGTGTTTATCTGCGATCACCTTTGAAACACAAGGACACAACGCAATACCTGAGAACGAGGGTCTCCAATGGAGATGGGAAGGTCGCTTGTTGTAAGCGTGAGGATCAATGGTTGGAGATTGAGTTGGGGAGTTTCTTCAACGAAGGAGAAGATAATAATGAAGTCAGAATGTGCCTCAAGGAGATCAGAGGCGTCCATCTGAAAGGTGGGCTTATAGTTGAGGGCGTTGAAATTAGGCCCATTCCATTGGATCAGGCCTTTACCCAACCCTAACCCTAACCCTAAACAGTCTGTATATAAACGGGATTTGGATTTCCCACTCTGAAAAACATTGCTCTTGCCTCTTGGATCCCTTTACCCCATCCGTCCTCCCTCTCGCGTTTGTCTCCCTTATCTCTTTATTTGATTTAGTAATGGAAGAAATGTGCTTCATTTTCTCATGTGTTTGATGGTATTTGTATTAGCATTATGTTGATTGCGGTACTTTGAATTTGGCAACTGCGATGAAGATATTTGTGATTCCCAGCTCATTACGAGACCTTTCTCAAGGTCCGGGAATAGAACAATATACATCTATCCGAGCATTTCTCACCTTTATTTTAATTGGATTTTGCTCAATTTATATGTTCTAAACAAATTTTACCCTGCATGTTCTTAAACAATCTCTAAACAGTGGAGCCCCGTGATGATAAAGTTATCGCATAATCATTACTAGTACTGCACTGCTAATATTAAGTGTTTATAATTCGTTTTATTGTTTGTGCATGAGATAAATTGTGGTTTCAAAAGTAGTGGCAATGAGCCACAGTCTTCATAATTTGGAAAGTAGCTCCTGGAAAAATAATATTACCCATCGGTGACACCTTTGATTTGATTATCAAGAAAAAATATACATAGATATTTGTTAATCAACAAGGTGAAATGACTTTAGGAATAGCAGTAAATAGAAAAAATCTATCAAAACTCATGAATGTGGACCAATAAATTCCATTATGCCACTCACATTATGTTCACTTATTTGAACTTTGAAATATGAGGTGTGCATCAAAAAAATCTATGAGAAGACGATTATAGGGAGCAAGTAGATCTCGATGGAATTGACATCCACCATCTCCATCGACGAAGATGACACTCACAGCTCACTCTGCTCTCATTTATGTGTGGTTAAGACACGTGCGCTGCATTCCATTCTTGTAATTTCATTGTCATCCCATCTTTCCCAATGCTGTTTCGCCGCCGCCGCCACAATCATTTTCATCCTTTCCCTCACACCATATTTTTTTATGTCTTCCTTCTGAATTAGAACACTCCCACTCCACGTGTCCTCTTTCGAATAATGATTATCGTGATAATATTAATACCTACGAAATTAGTTTCATAACAATATTTGTAAAAGTTGCATGATCAAAGACTTTTGTCGCCTTCTGGGACATTGTTGTGTTTTTATAGTATAATTATGTTGAATCATAAGCCGCACTTTTTGATTAGGAAGCAACTAGCAAAGCTTGTCCCGTGAAAAACAGAGGACGAAAATAATGATGTCCCGATCCTATTCATGCGTGTGGACCATTTATGCACCGAATCACTCACCCCCATCTGCTCCATGTTCTGTAGCTTTCGCTCACATGCTTCCACGTGACTCCTATTTGTAATTTGCGGACAACCGTTGACTATTCCCTGCTTTCATTTCGTAATACATTCATCAATGTTTCATCTCTTCATTTCTTTTATTTTCCAATTATTACATTCATCCTTGGACCAACCAAAATATCAATCAATAATTAATCTGTAAGAAATCAACTTTTATGAAATAAAAATAGACGCCAAATTATATATAATTGGATTAGAATCAAATTTGAATTGATCTCAAATAGTAGAGAAAGTAACCAAAAATAATGTTGCCATGTAACCAAAAACACAACAATTGTAATGTCTAGCTTATTATCGATGAGTCATTGATGTTATGATCTATTTATATGGGACATTGGGTATACAAGTCACGTGTAAGTGTGTATTTCTTTTTTTAAAAATTGCTTATTAAATTAAATAACTTGCACACAAATTCATTCATAGTAGAAAATAAAATAATACTTTCAAATTACAAAATATTAGAGCAGATCATCCAACTTCATTAGAAAAAAGGAAAAGAAAAGAAAAGAAAGTAGGATAGACAAAAATCCGGTATGTAGAAGATTTAGATTAGATTAGATTGGGTTTTGGTTAATTGGTAGCATGGTAGACATGTTTAAATACATATCAAGTATTCCTTAATAATATTTAATTAATTATTTTTATTTTATATTAATAGATCTATATAGTATAAAAAATTAATTAAATACAATTAATTAATACATTAATAATAATGATACAACAAATATACTTAAAAGTTTTTCAGAATTAAATGATATAAGGTAATCTAGATCCCGACAAATCCAAGGGCACTCACTTGAAAAGCCTAATTCCTAGCGCTACACGTGTCTCAATTTTACCACCTTAAACTCGGTCTTTCATTTATTCCTCTTGTTTCCACCCGAAAACATGTTTTCAACGCTTACCATATCCCACTCATTCAATGCTGTCTGTCTCCTCCTTCCTCACTCATACGTCTTCGATTCCTTACGTCTCGCTCCTCCCAGTAGTAGTTCCTACGCTTCATAATGTCAGAATCCGAAATTTCAACCAGAAGCTTCAGCGAGATACCCGAGATTGCTGCCATACGTTTCGGGGCTGATCTCGTTTCGGCTGCCCGAACCAATTTGGGATTGTTGAGGACTGTGGCTGACCCTCACTGTCTTCCCCACACACCCACACTCCTCCATTCCATTCGGAGGTCTGCTCTGCTTCACTCTTTCGGTTTTTCTCTCCTTATCTCGTCCTTCCTGTCCTGACCAGTTTTCTTTTCTTTTAGGTATCGTGAATTCTGGATGCCCTTGATTTCTGATCTGACGCTCTCCCATTCATCTTCCACTCCTCCCATGATTCTTCCTCCCTTTGATGTCCACTGGGTTTGGTTCTGTCACACCTTGAATCCGGTATGGAAGGAATGCTTTGAATTTTTATTATTTTCCCAGCAACCAAACAGAATGTAGTGATTAGTGAAATCTAATTTCTGAAATGGTTTAGGTGAGTTACAGGGAATACTGTCAGACGAAATTCTCGAAACTCATAGGGAGACCCGCAATCTTCGATGAGGAGAATGAGGAGTACGCGTTGATGAGATGCCGGGAAATTTGGAACCGCAGATACCCATCGGAGCCATTTGAGAATGAGGCCTATTCTGATTCCCAGGACCACATGGTTGTTACTGTTACAAATGATGATGATTTATTTAAGCAGGTTACAAGGCATAGGTTGTTGTACTCTACGGTCTCCGAGGCGTATAGGTCGGAGGTTGTGTACTTAATAGCGGCAAGACAGAGATACAAGGCATTTTTGCATCTGGTACAGAGGTTCGCAGATGGGTCTACCCGTTTGGTACCTACTTCGGACATTATGTTAATGTGGCTGACCCACCAGGTGTGTCCATAAATCAATAATAGTCTTTTCCCCTTACTCCCACTTGTTGCTAATGCCTTCTTTGTAGTAGTTGGTGGAATAGCGACTTCAGCTTCTTCTATATATGCTATAATTCACGCTTCTTTATGTTATCTTTTTAGCCTGCAGAGTCATGGTCTATATTTTTGTTTATCATATTTGTTCTCTTTTCCACCCACTATTGGCTTTTCCTTTCTGTGAATCAATGTGCTAGAGTCACGGAACGACGAATGCAAAGTAATATAAGGTGGGGAATAAAAAACAGGAGAGAAAAACAAGAAGAAAGTAGTTTTGGTTGTTACACCTTTTCTGTAAACTTTTTGGTTGGAATCTTCAAGAGTGCAATTGAAAAGTAAGCTAAATACTGAGATAAGGTTAGTCGAAGTCAGTAAACTATATTTTAATGTTGCAATTAAGTCTAGTGATTTTTGTTTGTTCTATAATGTGTTATTTTCTAACCTAGTTAGGGGAAGTGGCAAGAGTAGAAATCATAACTTCTGTTAACAGTTTTACTTTGAAAACTGACATAAGGAGGGATCCCCGGTTCAAACCTGGACAGGATTCACTGTTTTGCTCCAAGATTTCCTTCACCTCCCATAGTGGTATATGTCATAGCCAAAAAGGAATTTAAACATTGAAATGGAGTTCAAATACTTCTAGTGGCTTTTTTCATTAGCTTAGAATTTCACCTGCCATCTAATCATTGAATGATAATGTTGTGATTATACTCGTTAACGCCTTTGGTTAAGTGGTTCTGTTGGAATAAACGAACTCAGCAGCTGAAAATTGAAGTGAAGACTAATTCTTTGATTAGATTCCTTAGTATTAAGTTTAAATTAAATATGGTTTTTGGTACTTTCTGTAATATAGTCAGTATGATAGTATCATCTTTATACTCGCTTATCCACATTTTCTTTATGGTAACTTTCTTCCTCATTTTGTTTCTTGGTTCTCTCAGTTTTCCTTTTAAGACTATTAATAACTCTAAAAAATTATGAATGGAGTAGAGCTACCCAACATTGTATATGGAAGATCTAAAAGCATTGGCCTTAGAGGGTGATATGTGGAAGGTGGCAACTCTGTGGGAAACCCCAAAGGAAAAAGAAGTTGAAGTAACTAAGAAGTTGTGGGACAATGCATTTAATCAACCATACGAGAAAGCTGGTGGTGGGGTGGCTTTGACATTGGAACAAGTTACCACAATCAGGTCTCCGGTCTACTGGGAGGAATCAGACACAGATGTCAATGCAAAATACAAGTCCATGCTTCCAAGATTCTTACTCGAGGTTCTTTTCCCTCCTGTGCTTACTGGTCAGTTATAATATTTTTATTCCTCTATGAGGAACCTATACCCTAAGCTTACATCTATATGATTCATAGGTGGCATTACAAGTTCATTACATCATGAAAATATATGAGTATATCACAAGATTTAAATGTAGCTGAATTTTCTATGCAGGTCTGTGTGTTTCTGAGGCTTAACTCGAGTATAAAGGCACTGCAAAAGGATATAAACCGTGATTTCCTGCGCCTACGGGTGGTAAGGTGTCATAGCGAGCTAAAGCTCGATAAGGCCTTCTCCGGTTTCCCTTTTGATTCATGGGAAAAAGCTTGGCAACTTTACTGTGAGTTTGGGACCAAGGGGGTCATACTTGAGTATCGTCGACATGGTGGTAACTGTCTAAAAGGAAGCAGCCTTCAAGCCACTGTCATATTCCGCTGGAATGATTTGTTGAGAGCAAATTCTCTAACTTTGGAGAAGAAACTTAGTGAGCATGTGACTGTTGTTGCTTCAATAACCCCACCAGTTCAAGCTCCGTACTTGTTGAAATGTGTGCCTGATAGAGTTACTGACGATTCGGGGGCAATGGTATCTGATGTGATTCTAAAAATGAATAATTATCGCCCTCAAGAAGGCCGGTGGTTGTCTCGTACAGTTCTTGATCATGCAGGGAGAGAGTGCTTTGTCATTAGAATTAGGTGAACGTTCACAATTCTATATTATTATTAAGAAATAGTTTGCAGAGTTATTACTGTACGCAATACCATTTTGAGAAGAGAAATGTTTGAATTACAGGGTAGGAGGAGGGTTTTGGAGGAGAGGAGCTGAGACTCCTTCAGCTGTGAAATGGGAAGATAGGATCATAGAGATACGTGAAGGATCTTGGTCCTATGTCGCTGGTTCCATTGGTAGAGCACCTGGTATGTTTTGTCTACATGTCACATACATATTTTGGTCATGGACATGGTAATTAGGTTATACTATTCCTTCTTTGAAATCAAATAGGTTCTAAAGCAAGTCTTAAATATTTTGTTTTCTCATGTTTCTGTTAGTACAGAGAAGGTGGTAGCCACTGCAACACCTAAAGAAGCAGGGGAACAATGGAAAGCCGCATGGGCCTTTTCAACAGGAGATGAATTGATTATTCAGTGGGAATCATCACTGTCCATGTCAGGTCTCAGCTTTAGTTTGACAAACCAAACATCTCCAGAGTCATCGGTAGAGTGGAGACTTGTCTAATTACCATCCTGAAATCTAAAGTACATAATAATATTTGAGGTTGTTAAGTTGGCCTAAGTCACAGTCATCAATTGCAGGTGAAGTTAATGAAAGGTAGGCAAATGCAATACCAAGTAGTGAAGAAAATAAAATCAAAGAGCAAAAACGAAGAAAACCATATTGAGGAAGAGGAAGATGAGGGGGGTTTTATTACACTAGTCCGTTTCACAGAAGAGAACCCAAATGGAAAAGCGACGGCTCTGCTGAATTGGAGGCTATTGGCTGTAGAGTTATTGCCGGAAGAAGATGCAGTTTTGGCACTTATCCTTTGTATTTCAATACTGAAAAGTGTATCAGAAATGAAAAAAGAAGACCTGGGAGGTTTGTTGATGAGGAGAAGAATAAAGGAACAGAAGCTTGGAACTAGAGATTGGGGTTCTTTTACACTTCATCCATCTTCCTGGTCCTCCATGATTGATTCACCTTTTCTTCAACCTTGGTATTGGGATGCTGATGCAGTGATGGCTTCTGATGTAGCAAATCATCTCAGAAGACAACCAGCGATAAATCAATCACCAGTGGAAGGCAGTGATAAGTTATACAAGCGTGGACTTCTAAGTTAGAAGATTCAAGAATGATTGCTACATGACATAACACTATCAGTTTATGTCATAAATGATGAGTAAAATTGTGCTCAGTTATTTACGTTTGATCTTCCATTTGAAACAAGCTTTCTTCAGGCAAATAGAGAACCCACGACCCGTGAAATGAGTTGTATTTAATTCATTCTATCCATAAATTAAATAATTTCCTTATGAATATTTAAATATATCATTTAGTTTGGTTCTGTAAAAAATTTTCTATTGATGATCTTAAACTTTTTAGATGTCTTCTTAAAATAAATTAATCTATGATATTTGTTGAACTAATAAGCTGATGAGTTTGATGACGCAACAAAGATTCTTTTCTTCAACACATAAGATTAATTAAAATTTTCAGTAATACAAGAGATTCGAGTTTTAAAATTAAGAGCAAACTGAAACCTTTATCCGAAAGAAAAAAGAAAAAAATTTTGTGATCAGTTAATGACACGGAATGAAAAATAAAAGCTAGATATTCACCTATCAATTATAAGAAAAATTAGATTTAATAATAGTTAATTATAAAATATTAATAAAAATAAAAAGAAATAAAAATATAGGATGAGAGAATAAGAATTTTGAAGAAGGTCAACTTTAAACAACAACGACAAAAACTTTAAAAGAACGTTCTAGGGTTCACTCCCTTTTGAACACCATCAATAAAGTGATTTTGGTTTTTTATTTAACTGAAATTATATAGAAAATGAATGAAGACGGATATATAAGAATGGAATGGTGGGTGAAATCAAATCTATTAAATAGATACTATTCTTATCTTTTCTTTCTTTCTTTTTGGGGCATAATTTTGTTCTTATCCCTTACTGATATTATAATTATTATAAAAACATAAAATAGGTGTCAAATGATCATGAGACCTCATGGTGGGACCCGGGTTTGACAGTGTGGTATGGTGTGGGTTGAATTGATAAGTTGAGGCGTGCCGTTTGATTTGGACTATCCAAACTTGAGCTCTCGGCAGATCATATAGGTACGGTCCTTCTGTTGCAGCCCCACACCAACCTATATCGTACATTGTCGTATCAGCCTTCATTCGCTTTCTATTACCAATGACTCATTGCTTCCATCACTCGCCACCTGTATCCATCAGCGTCTTCTTTTAAATCCTACGGTGCACATTCTTTTCTCCTTCCAAGTCTTTTTCTTTCCCTACTTGAAATTGTTTAGTTTTTCTGCGCATAATTCCCATGTTCTAAAATCTAAATGCTAATCGCAAAATGCCTGCAATGCCCTCGCATATTGAAAATTGAATACATCAACAAAGACGAAACCAGGGGACAAAGAGTTGTGCACATTTGAACCTACGTATTAAAATAGGATTTTGTTTATATTTTGTTGTAAAAAATATTAATAAAGCATAGAGATAAGTAGTATTTGGTAGTGTTGGTGAGTTGTGATGGCTATTGAAAAGCAAAGGGCATTGTAGGTAAATGATGCCAAAATTGTGTAAGGCGAATAAGCATTTGACACGCTACAAAAGAGTGAAGGAGTCGTTGGTGTAGCGGGAGGAGGAGTACAACACTGGACATGCCCGTACATGAAAAGCACACGCTGTCTCTCTCTCCTCTTTCACGTTTCACCACCATAACCATTTTCTCTTCCCCGCGATTCTTCCCTTCGTCAATCTCCGATTTTCCATTCCTTAGAAATCAAAGACCACCGACACAATGAACCAACCTCCTGAGCAAGCCCATCGCCGACTATTCCGCACTCTCTCCAAGTCCACCCATCACCCTCTTCTCCATCTTCGCCTTTTGTTTCTGTTCGTTCCCACCTAAGCACAAACTTCAATGAATCCAATTCCTTCAATAAGTTGTTAAATCTAAGCCCCTTCCCCCCATTCCCCCTTTTTTGTTTTTTGTTTTTTGTTTTTTCTTTAACCAAACCAAGAACTTCAATTTCGACGGCTGGTAAGATTCGGAAATTTTTTTTTAATGTTTTCTGAATCTGTGCTCTGCGTCTTAACCGAAGACTTGCTTATTCGAGTTCTTGAGAAGCTCAGCTCCGATGCGGATCGGAAATCATGGAGGCTTGTTTGCAAGGAGTTCCTTCGAGTGGAAAGGCTGACTAGGAGAGAAGTCCGGATCCTCCGTATAGAGTTTTTGCTGGGATTGCTTCAAAAGTACTGTAACATTGAGACCCTGGACCTCTCAGTGTGCCCAAGGATCGACGATGGATCCGTATCTGTGTTACTGAGTCGGGGCTCCATAAATTGGACAAAAGGACTGAGGAAGCTGGTGCTTTGTCGGTCGACTGGGTTGGGATATTGGGGTTTGGAGCTGTTGATTCGGGCATGTCCTTTGCTAGATGCCATTGATGTTTCCCATTGTTGGGGATATGGGGACAGAGAGGCGGCTGCGCTTTCATGCGCAACGAGATTGAGGGAACTTAAGATGGACAAGTGCTTGGGCGTCACTGATGTTGGTCTGGCAAAGATAGCTGTTGGTTGTAGCCAATTGGAGAGTCTGAGTTTAAAGTGGTGCCTAGAGATTTCTGATCTGGGTGTCGATCTTCTATGTAAAAAGTGCTTGGATTTGAAGATTCTTGATATTTCATATCTGAAGGTTAGTTTCACTTTCCGAGCCAGAGAATACATCCTTCTCATGTTTAATGATGAAAATATTGGGAATTCAATATGATGGAATCCAGCAAACATAGCTATAATAGCAAGTCAGTAACTATATACTGTACGACAGGAACTGTTATATTTGGTCTTATACAATTTTTTTTTTTTGAAGTTCTATGGAATATTTTTGGTGTTGGTTTTGGGTTTTCCTCTGTAAAATGTTGGTGCCAAAAGCTGAACGAGTTCTCTTTGTCCTTTAATACTTGTTAGGCTGCTAAGAAAATTCAGTAATTGATGAAGGAATATATGTTATGATTTCAAAATTTCAATTTTTGAGTGCAAAGGAAAATAGAGAAGAGCGAGCGACTTTTTCCGTTACTTGACCAAGGACAATGCCTTGGAGTACTTGTGGGAATGGTGTCCTTGTTGCATTCCAAAAGCAGGATGCTTTAAAATGAGCTGCTAACTTTCTGTTTTACATCCTTTGATTAGTCAGCAAATTTACGTGGAATATGCAGTTTGAGTGTGAAGTTTTTCTTCAAATTATAAAATTTCAGATCTCATTTCATTATAGGTGACGAGTGCATCTTTGCAATCAATTGCCTCTCTGCCAAAGCTGGAGCTTTTAGTCTTGGTGGGCTGCTCTTTTGTAGATGATGTTGGACTGCGGTTTCTTGAAAAAGGATGCCCGCTTCTTAAGGTGACCTATTTGTACCAGGTTCTGAAATGTGCTGAAAATGTTCTGGAAGTTGAAAAATTTTGATTAAGGATGCTTTATGGGGGACAGAATCAATTTTTAATATTAACAGTGTATTTCCCTGGGGCTGCAGGCAATTGATGTATCAAGGTGTGATTGTGTTGGCTTGTCTGGTTTAACATCCATAGTTAGTGGACATAGCGGTCTTGTGCAGATTGATGCAGGATATTGCCTCTTGGTTAGTTTATTTCTGAATTTATTGCTGTATATGATTTATGGTGTAATATTTTATTCTATTAAACTTTTGTGTATACATTTTAACATCAGGCATTTTTCACAGGAGGTTTCATTACCCCTTTTTCATTGCTTGAAGAATTTAAAGAATCTAAGAACGATTAGAATTCATGGTGTTCTAGTTTCTGACGTTGCCCTACAGATCATTGGCAACAACTGCAAGTCATTAGTGGAAGTTGGTTTAAGCAAATGCATTGGAGTCACCAACATGGGAATCATGCAGCTAGTATCTGGCAGTGGTAAATTGAAAATTCTCAATTTGACATGTTGTCGATTCATCACTGATATTGCCATCTCTGCTATAGCAGACTCTTGTCCAAACCTTGTCTGTCTGAAGTTAGAGTCTTGTGATATGGTGACTGAGAAGAGTCTTTATCATCTTGGATCCAGTTGCTTACTACTGGGGGAGCTTGATCTCACTGAATGCTCTGGCATCAATGATAGAGGTAAAAAGTATATCAGCTTTTGTTAATGTATATTTTTATTAACCACTGTCTGGCTTCCTTCAAAATTGTCACTAATTCTTATTCAAATTTGCCTACTTTTATTTTTTCCCCCTACTATTTGAATCCGATGTTCTTCATTCATGCAGCACTCAAATATCTATCAAGATGTTCAGAACTCTTAACATTAAAGTTAGGATTATGCACCAACATATCAGACATTGGATTGGCACATATTGCTTGTAACTTCCCAAAAATGATGGAGCTTGATCTCTACCGGTAATTGAACTTTAGAGTCAATGTGATTTATTGTTTTGTTTTTTTACTAAGCTGTGAACAAAGAGGTGAGTCTTCTGTTTCGATGTTGCAGCTGTGCATGTATCGGAGATGATGGGCTAGCAGCACTGGCTAGTGGTTGCAAGAAATTGATAAAGCTCAACGTGTCATACTGCAACAGAATTACAGACCGAGGGATGGAGAACATTAGTTATCTAGGTGAACTATCTGATCTGGAGATGCGTGGACTAGTGAACATTACAAGTATGGGTATAAAAAATGTTGCAATCAACTGCAAAAGACTGGCAGATCTTGATATGAAACATTGTGTAAGAGTTGATGATTCAGGCTTCTGGGCCATTGCTTTTTACTCACAGAACTTGCGCCAGGTATTATAATTACAAATAATAATTTATAGCCTCTAAAATAAAAAGAAGTCAAAAGTGAGAAATGGGAAATTGGGAATATGTCTCAAGTAACTTAATGAGTGATACTCCTCTGGGTTTCTTAAACCTGAAGCTACTAGCTGATTAATTTCTAGTTTGATCTAATTGCAAAACTTTCAACTATAACTGTGATGTTTATTAGTAGTTGGCGTTCTAATTGAACTTACTGATAATGATGGCAGATAAATGTGAGCTATTGTAATGTGTCAGATATGGTTTTGTGCCTTTTGATGGGGAACCTGAAACGGCTGCAGGACGCCAAACTGGTGCATATTGTTGGAGCCACCCTAAAAGGATTGGAACTTGCCCTCGGGGCCTCTTGTGGTCGGATTAAAAAGGTCAAACTACAGGCATCTCTGAGGTTCTTGCTTTCCTCGGAAATTCTAGAGACACTGCATTTACGAGGGTGCAAGATCAGATGGGATTAGCTTCATTTTTAAGTTACTAAATTAATTTATTATATTTGCTTTCATGGAACTGAATCTGATGCTGCTTCAAGGCAAATTTGAGATCAATTTTAGAATGATAACTATTTTGTTTTTAAGCCTGCTTTTCTATTTGTTGTCATATTTTGCTCTTATCACATCGATACCTGATACATTCCTATCAAACATGTTTTCACTTTTCAATATATTAAGTGGGTATATATATCTACTTGTAAAAGATGTGGGCCTAAAAAAAGTTTTCACTTATGGAAGGCTAAAAGTCTAACATCAGCAATTCTGTTTGCTTAGGTCACGATTTCAATTGAAAAACATAACCCAATTTCTTGGGCAACGTTAAAATCAACGTAAGGATGTCTGAAAGTCAAAACTGCATGAAAATTTAATCAACCATAAGATTCCAAGTTTCGACGGAATGAAGAAAAACTCTTTGTAGAATCTTGAGTGGATTCGAAATTCACACATCTGTATGTATCTATTTGAAATTGCACCCTTGTGGTCGCTCATCATCATATTTACGTTCAGCAAACTTAATGGTTACGTTTGACTGAATTCTGTAAACTCTTCTTTACGCCTTTAATTATTTAAACCCTGCATATAAGATTTTACTTTCACAGATTCATCATTATCATGGTTAATGAAAATTGCGCATCAAACTTTTAAATATCCATTGTTCATAAGGATATTATCTCAGCCCATGACGAGACGAACCCACATTAGAGCACTAGTTTTTCAATCCAAAAGAGCCATGGATTTGAATCCCCAAAATAGAGATAAAACTTCGTTTCGGCTACCCACCCTACCAATTTGGCGAGGCCATGGGAGTAGTACCCTATGCCAGTTATCCTATATACAAACACTTAAGTGGGCTAGTCCTGCCCAAATTATGGCTGATAACACAACAGGATATAACTGGCAGTGAAAATTTGTTCTTAACGTGCAAAATTAGAAGATGGTGTTTCTAGCTTTTCCCTAAAATCGACTCTACCTAGATGGGGCTTTCAATATATTTTTTTTGAAAAAAAAATTTGTAATATGACAATACTACTTTAATATACATATATATATATATATGAGTATTTCATAATATATATGTGATAGTAACACAAACCACTGCGACCCACCGTTGGAGGAAGATAATAACGTATTTGCTTCCCGAAGAAAACATACTTAAAAGCAGACTGTAGTAAGACATCCCACTAAAATTTGGAGCATAAAAAAAAAAATTTATCTTAGTTGTGTAATAGGTTTATCAAGAGTTGAAGTATAAGAATCCCAAGGGATTCGCCTGGAAGTGAGCATGTGCAAGCTTTTAAAAGTAATTTTACTCACATTAAACATCAATTAATTCTTTAAAACAAACAAATTCAGAAAGAGGGGCAAAAAGTAGGTTTGGATCTTCTGAAGTTTAAAATTGATATATTTCTCTGTAGTCAAAAAAAGATGAAAATAAAAAAAATTTAATTTTTAATCTATTTATAATGAATTCTTATTAGTGTAAATTTTTTATTTCTATCTCTGCTAAGAAATGCATCAATTTTAAAATATAGAGAATTCAAAATAAAAAAAATCTTAAGTCTTTTAAGTGATTATTAAATATATACATTGTACCATCTCATTTGTATATTAATTAATAATATTCAATTAATTCTTATTATTTTTGTGATGAGCTCACATATTATTAAAAAAAAAAAGAGTTTGCTATATACCATTAGTTAATATATAAATGAGGTGACATAATACATTTGCTTCAATCATTTTTTTGTTTCAAGATAAGGCCATAATAAAATCTAAACAGGAAACTCTATCTTACTGGATCATAATTTAGCAACATTCTCTTCCAATGGCGAGACCATTAGAAGGGGAAACAAAACATAAAAGTCTTGTCAAGCTCATGAAAGACGCGTGCATTGTATTTTAAGATATCTGATATTCAGATCTTGTTAAGGTCATAATTGAAGGAGTTCTAGGCATGTTGAATGTTGGAGTTAGCTGACTTCACAACTACACCTGCTTTTGGCTTATGCAATTTTGATAAACATGTCTTCCACTATCTCATACTTCTATTTAACTGCCCTTCCACAAAAAGCTATATGTTGTCTTCGTCTTTGTTTGACTTCACTTGAATCGTATTTAATGAAAGCGCAATTATTAATTTATTGGTGAGGCGACTTCACTATTCACAAGCAATCCTCTCTCCCGTGGTTCTAGCCACTTTCTACTCTTGAAACCACTTAATTAAGACATGATTTAATCTTTTTCTGCTCCAAATTCATCATTTAAATTTTTCAATGGGTTTGTTAACTCCTAAATCCTTTCTGAATTCCCTCAAATTCTGTCCAAATTGAGTTGCTTCATCTTAATTACACATCCTCCTTTTCTTCTGTGTTTGCCTCCCCAATATATGGAGGAGGTACACTACGCCACATAAAATAATATCAACATCTCATAAAACTCAATTTCATAACTTGTGACACGGTCGCCACTCTGATATAAAATAGAGAGCTCCAATCAACTGTGATAGAATTTTTTATTTAGAAGAATGACATAAACAACACACAGCGAACAGTTATATATAAATATGGAAGATCCTAAGCCAAAACTTCACAGCCATCCTCATCACTCCATCACCATGGACATAAATTTGAAGCCATCTTCTCCCTTTTACATTATTATTTCCCTTTTCATCCTCTTCTCTTCCCCCTCTGTTTCAGCCACATGCGATCTTACACCCTATCCATCATTCTGCAGAACCTCTCTGCCTCCTCTTTATTCTGGATCCATCAATGACCAAGCCCTCTTCTTCCTCCACCAATCCTTATCATCAACAAAAACGTTTCTTAACTTAATCTCTTCCTTCCTTACCCAGCAGTCCATAATTCCTGATTCCACTCTACGTGCCCTTCAAGATTGTCAGAACTTGGTTGAACTCAACAATGACTTTTTGTCTAACACCATCCAAACCATCCAAAACACTCTCACTTTATCTCAAGTCTATGATTTGCATACTTTGCTTAGTGCCATTTTGACAGACCACCAAACATGCCTTGATGGTTTTAAAGAGGTAACCCCTTATCCTTCCATCACCAGTGGCCTATTGAGCCCTCTCTCTGATGGGACTAAGCTTTATAGCATATCTCTCGCCCTTTTCACACAAGGCTGGCTCACCGATGCCACTGGAAGATCACTGAGTGAAAGAAGGGCCATTGAGACAACCATGAATAGGAAGTTACTTCAGAAAGGCGTTGAGAGTTTGGAGGTGAGAGAAAAGGTGGTGGTGAACCCAGATGGGTCTGGGGATTTTACCACCATCAATGATGCAATCATGGCTGCGCCTAATAACACCGGCACCAACAACGGCTACTATGTCATATATGTGGTTGCTGGGATCTATAACGAGTATGTCTCTATTGCTAAGAACAAGCAAAACTTGATGATCATCGGTGATGGCATTAATCAGACCATCATCACCGGCAATCGCAATGTAGTTGATGGCTGGACCACCTTTCAATCTGCAACTTTCGGTAAGCCTAAGTTGAAAATTTTAACTTCACATCATCATGTTGTTATGGATTCAAAAGTTTTTCCACGTATCAATTTAGTAATGGTGGTGTGGATGCAGCTGTGACTGGACCAGGGTTTGTTGGAGTGAACATAACATTTCGTAACACAGCAGGTGCCGCCAAGCACCAGGCGGTTGCGATGCGAAGCGGGGCAGACATGTCAGCATTCTACAATTGTAGTTTTGAAGGGTACCAAGACACACTGTACACCCATTCTCTCAGGCAGTTCTACAAGAACTGTGACATTTACGGCACAGTGGACTTCATATTTGGTAACGCAGCAGTTGTGCTTCAAGATTGTAACATCTACCCTACACTCCCAATGGAGAATCAATTCAACGCCATCACAGCACAGGGCCGAATTGACCCTAACCAAAACACTGGCATCTCCATGCACAATTGTAACATCAGACCATCCCCTGACTTGGCTGCTGCTACTTATAGCAACTCTGGCGGCACTGTAACGTATCTGGGTCGCCCATGGAAGGAGTATTCAAGGACAGTTTACATGCAGTCTTTCATGGATAGCTTGATTGATCCCAAGGGTTGGATTGAATGGTCTGGGGATTTTGCTCTAAGCACATTGTATTACGCTGAGTACAATAACTGGGGTCCAGGTTCAAATACTAGTAATAGGGTCACATGGCCAGGGTACCACCCCATTAACGACAAGGATGCACGTGCTTTTACGGTCTCCAAATTTATACAAGGTGACTCATGGCTGCCCAGGACTGCTGTGCCTTACCAAGCCGATTTATGATAAACGTTGAATACCTTGTGTGTTCTGTTAAAAATAAACAATCTTTACTTTCTCTAATTCTTATTTGATTATTTCCTCCCTTTCATTCATATATATTTTTTGTTCCACGTTGTAACTTTGGATGAAATTTTAACGAGATCAAACCTTAAAAATAATTTCTTTGCTTGTATCAGGTGGACGTGCACTAAACTGCTTTTATATATATATATATATTTCAATCTTTGTCAATACAAAATTTCAAATATAAATAAAATAGATGAGCAGACCAATCACAAAAGAAAGTTAAGTTTAATTTGAGTAAAGGTATGTTTAGAAGAAAAATTTTAGAGGCAAAGAAAAAAAAATGTATTAATTTTTTTATTTGTTTCTTAAAATTTTAAAAAATTAATAAAAAATTTTATATTAATTATTTTTAATATTTTTTTATTAATTTTAATTATCTCAAATTAAAATAATTTAAAAGATCGAACAAGAAAAATAAAAATTATTACTTAATTTTTTTTTTCTTCTCTTTCTGTCCCTTTTTTTCTATTTTTTCTCTCTCAAACAGATTAAGCATTAAATTTTATTACTGTCTAAAATTATTTATAAATATATATATAATAAAATTTGAATTTAAAAATTAAAGAAAAAATTGGGTTAGTCACTGGTGATTTACTCCGGCTATTCTATAGTTGATCAACGACCGTTTATATGTTTTCCCATTGATATCTTCTTTCTCTGTTAATTTTTATGAAGACTCCACCGGGGTTCTGGAAAGTTAAAATGGTGAGAGACGTGGGCTATATTGGCATATTGACCAACACATGATATACATAAGACATAGGCTGATAACTCTTGTTGTCCTTGAATCAGACTCTGTCGAAACAGTGAAATTGATAAGAGATGGTGATATTAAGACACATGTGGAGTAGTGTCATCAATATGAAACTTCACGAAGGACTATGGTTTTGAAGGTAAGCAGATATATAGAGGATGTGGGAAGACTCTCCCAGTAAATTAGGATGCCACTGTGTTTTGTTTCCTCTTCTTCATTGTTCTTACAAAAAAAAAAGAAAGAAAAAGACAAACAAACAAATCCGTGCATCCATAAGTAACAATTACATCGACAAATTAGAATTGAGATAAATTTTTTATTAAATTTAATAAATATAAATATTTACAAAATCTATATCATTAAAATTAATTATCTAAATCAAAACTAAATTATAATATTCAAGATAACTAAAGGATAGAAAAATAATTGCTTAATAGGGTTGGATTTCAAATTATATTTTTATAAGAATATTCTTTATGAATTTATAATCTTTTTAATTATTTATATCTATAAATAAATGATTATGTATGTTTATTAAAAGCTTATTATTTTTTAGTCTATAAATTACATTTTTCTAATTGAATTTTTTCATTATATATAATCTAAAAGTATTATGAAGTCTATAACATTTATGATGCGAATACAAATTATGCTCAAAATTATAAAGAATTAACTAAAGAGTCTAAAAGATGAAGATGTGATAAATTGTTACATAATGATATTAGTGATCTTATAATATTATTTGTTTTACCAGTATCTTTTTATTAAAAATATTATTTAACATTGAATATGTATATTTTTTTAATAAAAATTTAAACTCTAATTTATCATATTATAAAAGATTAATTTTTTACAATAGATCTAATTTTTATTTATTAAAATTATTTTTTAATATTAAATACATACATATAAAATTAGTCTAATTAATATATATGCATGAGAGAGGTGTCGCATGTATAAATATTTATATTTTTTTATTTTTAAATATAATATAAAATTATTATTATTATAATTTTAAAATAATTAAATAATAGTTAAAAATTATTTACTTCACTCATCTTTTTATAATTTTTTATTATTTTTATTTTATATTTTTTATTAGAAAATTTATTATATTGTGAGACCAATTAAAAAAATTTAAAATTATAATATAAACGTAGCTTTAAAATTTAAACTATTAGCTTATTTCTTTATTAAAAATGAAACAAAAATTAAATTGGGTGTAGGTGTAAATATCAAATAATTAAATTAATTATATACGAATTATGTTGAACAAGAAAAAATACTTGTAATTGGGATATAATCCCATCAATTTTAGTTAAAAATAAAAAATAAAAGGTGAAAATAAAAATTAAAAATATCTAGAGGAGAAAATATATAAGGAAACAAGTGGGAAAAGAAGAGTGAATGAAGACCCGTGCTCTTAATTTGTTGACCTATGAGTAATTTAGTATTGCTCGTAATGGTTTGGCCCTTTAATTACCAGCCTTCCCCAACTTCGTGATTCCCCCGATCTGTGTCAATTGGCTATTCCAATTTCCAAACCCTCGTCACTCAAATTTCTTCCTCATGGCCGCCTCCTCTTCCTCTTCCTCTTCTTCTTCTTCATCTTCTTCTGCCTCCACCGACTCTTCTTCTCACCGTCGAAGGCGTCGTCATCGTACTCGCCGATACCGAGATAAGGAATCCCTAAAGATCCGCAAGAAGAGCAAATCCTATCCCAAGCGACGTCGTAGGCATCACCGCTCTTCGGATTCCTATTCCTCTGATTCCATCTCCGATTACTCCAGGTTAGGATCTTAATTTTGTGTACTTCGTTTTTGATAGACCCGCCGGCCCTTCCCTTTGATTTTCTCATTCTGGCGATAGAGCTTATTGATATTTAAGTTATGGGATTGATATTACTGTTGCTGCTTCTACTTCCGTTGCATTAGTGAGGGCAACTTCATCAACAGCGTGAAACATTAGATGTATTTCTAAATTTCCCTATATTGCCGGAGATAAAATAGTTTGGATCCATATTCAGTAGAAGTGGTTTCTGTCATGAGTAGTGGCATACATGATTAATGAATTCCAGCGTTCTTAGGGAAACACACCGTAGGAGAAGGAGTAGTTTGTTCTAGTACCAATCTAAGGATTTGTTGGTTCTCATTATGGACTAACTTATAATATTTTAACTACAATTAATTCTCAGTTTCTTATATTTTTAGTTTGTGGCTAGTTACTATTGCATAGAATTTATGGGATGGGACTGTGGTTTTGGAAAGAATGTTTCTGGACAATGTATAACTTTGCCAAATAGGGTGGTAGCCTGGTGGGCTAGCACAGACACGTCTATCTTTATGGGTGACACCTGAGAGGACACCTACACATCGTGAGACACTGTAAATACATCAGAATAAAAAATTTTATTCTCTCAGCTAGGACATGCGCCTAGCCTCATACTTGAACCAAACATGAGATCACTCGAAGAAAAATAAAAAATATTATAAAATAAGTAAATAAAAGTTTAGAGAATTTATTTTAATGAGATTATTAAAGTTTTTTTTAATTGCTTTTATTATATATGAGATTTAGAAAATAATAGGGTAAATTGCTTAAAATATAGAATAATATTGATTATTTTTCTTTTTTACAAGTATATCACTAATAGAAAACTTAAAATATATATATATGTTATGTCCTGTCGTATTTTATATTTTTCAGAGTTTGACGTTCCAACGTGTTGTGTTTGTGTTGTGTCAGTGTCTGTCTTTCATAGTTGGTGGGTGTGTGAGGCTCATTTAGTTTATTTAGTGGTATTTCTATAGCCACGGATCATCTGTTCTCTTCTCCCTTTATATGGAGTATCAATCTTTTTCTTTTTGCGAGAACTTTTTTTGTGTTTTTTAAACTGCTCATGTTCTCTCTTATATCCTATTAATTCTGGATTTTTTATTGACACTGAATAAATTTTTCATGCATAGTTTCCTGGTTGTGTGCATGTTTATGTTATTGATATATTGCTTATATCAGAAGAGAAGTTTATTAATCTGGCGTATAACACGTTTTGCCTTATTTTCAAATTGCTACAGCAGTGAGAGTTCTTCTGACAGTGAGCATGATACATCTCATCATTCAAAAAGGCACAAAAAGAATGACAGATCAAAGAAGGTGATTTGTTGGTATTGTAGTTTTTCCCTGTCTATGGTTTTATTGTCCATTTATCTCACTTTCCCCCCTTGTAGAACAAGGAAAAAGATCGAAGCAAGAGCCATCGGCATAAGCGGCAGAAGCATAAAGTGAAAGAGGTAGGTTACTTTTTATGTATTGTATTATTGTCATCCTGAGGCATGTTTACCAGAATGTGGTATTCTTCATGTTTATTGCCTTTTAAAGCCTTTGGCCAAGCTTCTCCTTAGGAAGAAGATGCATATTTGAAAAAGAAGAAATACTTTATATTGAGATTTTCTCATGTTTGGCTAACTTCTTACAAAAAATAAGTTGCTTTTGTGTAATAGCCACAACAGTCCTTTTGCTGTGAAAGGAAGCAATAACTTGGAGCTTCTTCTTGAAAGTAGAAATATGATATTTTTGTTCAAGGCAAAAGCATTCTCACTCAATAGTTAATTACTTACCTTCTTAATTACCGTTAACTGTTATAGTGATTTGACAGTAAAACATACTTTTTTTAAAGATTTTCCACGCACAATAATATTGACGAAAATGGTTATCAAAGGATTATGCCAAACACAATCATTTTAAAAACATAGAGTATCCTTCTCCATCTCTTGCGCTATTCTGTCTCCACTTTCATGATCCTGACATCTGCTCCATCTTCAGTACATTAGTTTAGAACCATCGCTCCTTAATTAGAAATGCATAGCAGAAAACATAATAGTAATTGATGTTGGTAAACTGTTGCTGGTTCTATTAAACATCAAATGCATTCATGTTCTGTACAATTCCTGTTTGAGATGTTAATGATACTTTCTGCCTATTTTGTGGATTGGCTCTTTGAAATTGGAGCTGGGCTCTGTGACATGTTGGGCGCATGATTGACTTGATTGGATGTTGTTTTGGTCGGGTTTGTCCTGGCATTGGGAGCCTTATATAGAAGCAGCAAGATGAGAGGAGCAGCAGTCCTGTGCAGCTTTCCAAGGTTCTAATCGCAATCTGGCTCAGAAGTTAAATGCACTTGCAAGCTTGTCCTTCATTAATTCTCTAACCCATCTTATGTTATACAGTTTTTGGGGCGTGACAAAGATGATGGTGTCCGTCGCAGTGCTGTATCTGGCAAGAAGGTTAAAGCACCTATTTCTTCAATGGCCTTAGTTTTTGTTTATGTCATGTCATAGGCATTGTTGATCTGGATTATGCCTTTTTTTTTTTTTTGTTCTTTTGTTTCTTTACAGATTCTTCTGAAACTTGAAAAAACGAAGGAAGATAAGTTGGCTGAAAGCAAGCGAAATGAACTGCTGAACTTTTTAAACGCCAGTTTTGATTAGCCTTGAGAAGCTAAGGATTGTTTTGGGGGTACGAAAAAGCCAGTGAGGAACCAAGCTTAGTTGGGTGCCTAAATTCTTTTAGTTTTCAATTATAGAATCAAGTAAACTACTGTGGTATATCATTTTATGTCTTGCTTCTTTTTTAACTGAGATGGCTGGTCTAGTGGCTTAGCCGAAAGGAAAAAGAGAAAAATGCATACTCGGTTCCTGTGTTGTATTAAATTATGGTTTCTATTGAAAGACTCTGATTTTTTTATTTGTTAAACGCATATGGTTCATTTAGTAGTCGATACTCAATAAGTTTCCATTTCATGGATTCGGGCATGACCATATATGGTACTAGAGGTTTCCTGACAGGGAAAATCCTTCTCGACTGTCTTGAGATTAGCCTATTTACCCAGGTGGTGGGAACCATTAAAGTTAACGGGGTTCAGGAATCTGATCTATATGATCAATTATGTTTCGTATCCTGACATGACAATTTCTAAAGCCACCTATGAGGTGCAATTTATTGCTATTAATTTTTATAATTAAAAAATTATGTATGGATAATTTTTACAACTCGCTACTTTATGATTAGGTCTCTAAGAATTTTCTTTACATGTTATTAAGAATTTTACATAATTCTAGTTAATTATTTTGCTGATTGTGCTTTTGTATATGCATGAATGATGAATGCCCTTCTGAGAGCCGAGCTGGAGAGAGAGAGAGAGATAGATATCATAAAAATTAAAAGAAAATGCACATTTATGTATGCAAAATCTTGTATATATATAATGACATTGACACGATCTGGCCAAAGGAGGGGCAAGAGGTGTTTTCTTGTTTTTTGGTTGGACTTCAACCAAGAGGCTAGTGGAATGTTAAAACGGATATATACGTCTGATTCATTACAGGTTTTAAAAATTATTTTTAATTTTTGAAAATACAAAAATATAAAAATATGTTTGAATAATTATTTTTGAAAGCAAATAAAAAAATAGAATATATATTCTGAAAATAAAAAAAAAACAAAATATTTAAAAGATGTTTTTAACTTCAATGTTTTAAAACAAAGAAACACAAAAAGTAAATTTATTTATTAATAGCATTTAAATCAATATATAAATATAATATAATATAAATTCTTAAAATTAAGTTTATAAAATAATTCAAAATAATAAAATAATAAAACAACGTATCTAGTTTGAACCTAATAGACCTAACACAAGGAAAACCTTAATCTTGCACCATTAATCTAAAATTCGTTGATTAGGATTGTAAGGGGTAAGAATTAGATTTAAATACAAGGGAAACTAAATATTTGGACTTTTTAAAAAAAATTATGAAAAATGTTGACTTATAACAAAAAAATGTTTAGGGGTTTTTTGGTAATAAAAATATAAAAATTCAAGTAATTCACCTGTGAGCCTTGTTCAGTGAAATGATAATATATATGAGTATTATAAATATTCGATAATATCTATCTAAAAAAATATTTGATTTTTGATAAATATTTAATATTAGATAGAATATGAATAATAAAATATAATTATTTATTAAATATTAGGTAAGTGTAAATATTAGTTTTGAATATTATGTATTCATCCAAAATAAATAAATTAATAGGGTATCTGATATTCAATATTTAAATAATATATATTATAAAATATAAAATATATTATTAAATAAAATTTCATGTTTTTATAAAATTGTTTTGTTTATTTTAGTTTATAATAATTATGCAAAAAAAATTTTAAAAATAATTTTTGTAGTCATTTATAATATTTAAAAAAATTATTAAACATTAGATATTAGGTAGATTATTTAATTATAAGATATCTAATATGTAATATATCTTATTTTTTTAATATTTTAGATATTTTAAATTTTAATTAATTTTAAATACAGATATTAAATTTTATATTATTTTTAAAATTTAATTAGAGTTTAAATATTAATTGTTTTAGATAAATATAAATACGATAATAAAAGAATAAACAAATACTCCCATTGTAATCCCTGTTGCTTGGGGTTCGAAGAGAATAAGATAAATTGTAATGAATAAAGTAGTTTGACCCAGAAAAAAAAATGAATAAAGTTAAGTAGTCTGTCACCCTCACCAAATTAGGGAAAGGTAGGGCAGTCAGACACAGTAAAATCCTCCTGGTCGGTTCTTGAGATGTGCTCTCTGTGTTTTTGTTTTCTTTGGGCTTAGGCCCTGTGCCCAAAAACGTTTTGGGGGCAGTATTGTCATTTCAGAAATGAAAGTGTCCTATATAACTGGACTTCTGGAATTAGGGTTCCATATCATGCGGCTACCTCTGTCTGGTCAAGAAGACACTCTATGCTTCGTGTCCTCCTGGTTCAATGTTTCCTCTTTCGAATCAACAAAAGTGTCTGCTTGTGTTTCTTTTTGTTTTCAAGAGAGAAAGTCGCACATAGTTCTTCTTGGGAACTTAGACGAATGGTTCCCAGGATTTTATCTGTGCGTAAAGCAAGTCAAAATCCATTCTGCTTGAGCCTTCTCCTTCATCCATGGAGATGTGCTCCAATGTAATTGGCTTACACTTCATCATTACAACGTCAGTCCAAATATTACACTATGACCCATCTGACATCTCATTCTTAGTTCTTACTAACCACTTTTTGCTCCTTTTTGTGAGAATTTCAAAATGTTGTCTTTTGCAGTACGAAACCCCTCTCTAAAGCAACTGATTAGATTTTTTTTTTCAATTTATTATTTGATGTTTCTAATTTTATGTTGACAAATAATTCTCTATAACAATGTAATAATATTAGTATGATAATTTATTGGCAACAATATTAGAGTGTAAGCTGCTTGATGAAGTGGTTATAGTATGAATCATGATCACAAGTTACCCAGTTCGACTGGGCAGCGCCAATTATGCTTTGTTGAGTTTACTCATTGCAGTTGCTGGATTGAGCCTGGCCCATTGCTCCAATACTTTTTGTTTGAGCTTTTCTGAAGGCCCAATAGTTTGATCCTAAATAATTTGGCCAAAAAGCAAATTTTGATACTAAACTATGATAAAATGAAAGCCATAAGGTCATTCCTGGGTCGTGACAAAAACAAGTCAATGACCCATTATCATATTTGGTGGAGAAGATCATTTAGTTTAAGCAAGACCCATAAAAGATGGAGATGAATATAAAAAAGTAACTCTTAATTTATTTAAAATAGATCTCTATAATCTAAAATTAATATTTCTTTTGCCAATTCTTATCTTCTATAAATTAACATAACGAAAGCATAGAATAATTTAATTTGCATTATTAGCGGCGGCTTAGAATACCTTAGTATTTTCACACAAAATGATGCTGTGGAGACTTTTTGCGCATCAATTAATTAATTTATGATAAATTATTGAGTGGCAAGATCAAATGTATCAGTACCATAAAAATTTAAAAAAAAAAACAAAACAAAACAAGTATTTAAAACGAAATGTGAGTCGAAAAAATAGATAATGAGTACTTATTTTCCCAGAAAATTCTTGGTTGGCAATACATGATTGACAGAAGGTTTAACAGTTGCTACTTGCTAGGTGTAGTAAATTCTAAGACGTTGCTAAATATGCTTATTCCACAAAGTTAAATGTGAATGAAGAGAATGTGTGTGTGTGTGTATATATATATATATATATATATGTGAAAAGCTGTACAGCAATCCAACAAAAACATCTTGTTTCTCGCTTCCAATGGCTTATTGTCAAAAGAAACCTCCTGCTTCCTCGTGAATATATATTTTAATCAAATTATCCTAACCTCAATTGAAAAATTCTTAAGCATATACTTTTACCATTTTATTTATTATATTTCACGTACAAAAATTAATTAAATATGATTAAGTAATACAAATACAATACAAATTTTTTAATCCCAATTACATTATAATACTTACACGTCACTCCGGCCGAATGATTATGGAATGAAGAATTGAAGATGGTCTTATGTCTTGGCATTGCTTGTTCGACTATATAAAAGCCATGTCCCTCTGTCAAATTTTTCTACATCTCCAACACAACTCACAGCATCGAGATGGAAGGAATTGTGCACAGAACGGTGGAAGTAAACGGCATCAAGATGCATGTGGCAGAGAAAGGAGAGGGCCCTGTCGTTTTGTTCCTGCACGGCTTCCCGGAGCTCTGGTACTCGTGGCGCCACCAGATTTTGTCCCTCAGCTCCCGTGGGTACCGCGCCATCGCCCCTGACCTTCGCGGCTACGGCGACACCGATGCCCCTTCTTCCATCTCCGCCTACACATGCTTTCACCTTGTGGGTGACATCGTCGCTCTCATTGACTCTCTGGGCGTCGATCAAGTCTTCCTGGTCGCTCATGATTGGGGAGCCATCCTGGGTTGGTACCTCTGCTTGTTTCGCCCGGACAGAGTCAAAGCATATGTGTGCCTCAGCGTCCCCTTCCGTCCATTCACCGGCAGAAACCCCCAAGTGAAAACCGTCGACGGCTTTCGCGCCTTATACGGAGATGATTATTACATCTGCCGGTTCCAGGTTTTTCTAGATCTTTCTAGATCAATTAGGTTTAATTTGCATTTGATTAGTGATTGTTGCAGATAGTGATTGTGGGATTGTGATGTTTGCAGGAACCGGGAAAGATGGAAGAGGAGCTTGCTCGTGTTGAGACTTCGTATGTGATGAAGAACATCCTCACCTCTCGGGAAACAGGTCCCCCTATCTTCCCAAAAGGAGAGTATGGAACTGGGTTCAATCCTCGTACTCCAGAGGAGTTACCATCTTGGCTCACGCAAGAAGAACTTGCTTATTATGTTGCCAAATTTGACCAGACTGGTTTCACTGGAGGCTTGAACTACTACAGGAATCTCAACTTGTAGGTACCTTTCAACTTGTTCCAAAACTAGTATGTTCAGTATTAGTGTTGCTAATTGTCTGATTTCTGTGAATTGCAGAAACTGGGAGCTGACAGCACCGTGGACTGGAGTAGGAATCAGCAATGTACCTGTGAGATTCATCATAGGTGAGCTAGACCTCGTTTACCATTCCAATGGGATGAAGGAATATCTACATGGTGGTGCATTCAAGAAAGATGTGCCCAATTTAGAGCAGATTTTTGTGCAAAAAGGAGTGGGTCACTTTAACAACCAAGAAGGACAAGACACTAGCGATCTCATTTACGACTTCATTCAAAACTTCTGATTCATGCATCTAACTCAATCCACCTGCTTTCCCCCTCTCTTTCTTTCGTTCAATAATTTGATTCCCTCTATGGTCTATGCTCCATTTTGATGGGTAATCAACAAACACTTGCTTTTTTATTTCATCTGTGTACTTGTCCATGGAACCTCGCGTTTCAATTTAATACGTGTCTTAGAAACTTATGCTTTTAGTTAAACATAAGTAAATAAATTATGAGCATCTAAAGTAATAATCTCATTGTTTTCTTAACCTTACGATTATTACAAAACTAAATATGTACTTTTATGTTATTATAATAATTAGATTATTCAGGTGGTCCATTTGGGTTATATGTTCCGGAGAAGATTCCAATAAAAGATGAAAAAAAAAACCTACTAACGTGGCATATTATCTTGACAATTCATCGAAGTGGTAATAAAAAAAGATTTGTTTTAAACCTACTCAAGAAAACTTTGTAAAATGATTTTATTTGAAAATGACTGAGGGATGGATTAAGATGATTTTAAATTTTTTATATTTGAGAAATAATATTTTTTTTTACATTAATAGGACACGAAAAAAAATATTTACATTAATAGAGATTTACTATTAATAAATAAATAATTTTTTTATCTTTGAATTTGAAACAAATATACTATGTCCGATTGAGATTAGTTAAGTTTTCGAAACATTATTTGCAACATTGAGGCTGTGGGATGAGTTTACAATGCGAGTCCAAGGATTGGATATATTTTTCGAAAATACTTGAAAAAATTGTGCCTAACGTACCAGATTATCGTAAAAGATTGATACAAGTTCAATTCCATCTATTTTTTACATTTATTATTTTTCCTTCTTTACCTTAATTTTTGCTTCAGTGTTTCTGTTTCATTTATATAGGTAGGGTTGAAAATTTGAACCTTTAAGGTAGCCACATTATGTCATTATCCAAATACTGAAAATATAAACGTAATTATACATAATAAACATTAATTAATATTGATTAATTGATGAAATGTGTTATTTATGATCTCCCATTGGATCTCACTTCAACCAACCTACCCAGCCCATTGGACCTCACTCACACAAGAGTCTACCATCTTCCAACATCCAAAACAACAGAAAGGCGTAAAAGTTTTTTTTTACGCATAGCCTTTTTTACTCAACTCATATTGACATATTTTTTAATTTACAATTATTCTATACTTTGACCCTTATAATTTATACAGGAAGATATTACTTACGGAAAAAATATTAATAAAAACATGTATATATATTAATAACTCATATAGATAGCCTTATATGTATATATAATTTTTTTATTTCCAACTAAACATGTTATTTAAATTTTGATAATATTATATTGTTTTATGATTTCTTAAATAACAAATAAATAAAATATGTAAGTTAATTTAACTATTATTTAAATTTATTTTACGTGCATTGTACAAAAATAATTAATTAAAATCAAAAAAATTTAAAGGTTAACTTAGTCTATCCTGTAACTATTAAAAATTGGGTTGAGCTAATATTTTCAATCCCACGTAAAATAAATGAGTTTGTGTAACCCAACTTATCCATATTAAAAAGTTGATGCAAACTATCAAGCTGTAATAAGCAAGATTATATATATGGGAGGGTTTGCATTAGCATGAATTAAGCATACCCTCCTTATCTGGACCTAATCTTAGTCCACGTTACACGCTGCAAACCTCACCTGTCACCACCAAACAATGTCATTAAATTGAATTTAAATATGAAAACAATACAAGAGTGTTAAAGATAGATACAAAATGATAAAACAATAAGTATCACTCAATTAATTTTAGTTGACCCACTAAACACAAATATATTCTTCTCACATGAGAGGTTTTTTCAGAGATCAAAATCTTGTCACGAAAGAAAATCCCCCCTGCCTCCCAGTAAACCCATTAGGTAGTAAGTAGCACTACCAACCCTTTTAGTTGGATTGAGCAGAGTGGAAGATCATACAGCAAGTTGTCTTTTTGAAAATAATAATAATAATCAAATAGTTTTATCTGTTATTTTGGCGTATCTCTCGCAACCAATTTTTATATATATATATATATATATATATATATATATATATATATATATGTAGCTAACCACGTGTTGAAACATGTGTATAATATAAATGATGGTATGAAAAATTTTACTGTAGCTATAATTTATTAAATAAACTAAAGTAATAAAAGAAATCAATCAATATATTATACTAAGATAAAGTCATTAAATTGTAATTAAATTATATTTAATGTGACAAAAAATGCATAAACATGTGATAAGAAGTTTTCACATCATTTAAATATTTAATACATTATAAAAATCAAAATAATTTTATTTAATTTTTATTTTTTATGCACTCGTGATTATCATACTAAAATAAAGTTATAATTAATTATACTAAACGTGCTTTAGTATACCGTATTAATTATTATTTTTAATCAATTATATCTATAATATTTTAAAACAGTAACTTCTAGTATATATATTTAATTTTTTAAATTTTAAGTATGATTATTCTTTTAATAGTTTATTATTTAAAATTTAAAATTTATATCTCGAAGAAAACCCCACATAATATATGTATATCGAATAAAAAACTATAATATCATATTAATTGCATTTAATAGAATTAATTTTTTTAAATCAATATGTACATATCAAGTTAATGTTGATCCATTTAAATTGCAACATTTATACTTTATATATAAAAAAATATTATTTAAAAATATAATATAATATAATATTTATATATTTAAATATGTATTTATACAAGATCACCATCGCACGATGACAATGTTAGTATATTATACTAAAGTAATGTCACAAATTGTAACTAAAACACATTTAATGTAACAAAATGTATACGTGTCATTGTGAAAATCTTTCACATTATTTAGTCATTTGATATATTATAAAAATTAAAATATTTTTATCGAACTTTTATTTCTGTCTACCCATAATTATCATATATTAAAAAATCATAATATTTCGTATCATGCATGAAAAAATTAAAAAAAATTGTTACAATAAGATATCAACAACAAAACAAAAGACTAAACTTTAAGGAAGACAAGTGACATAACATCCACAAAAACGATCATAGTAATCAAATAATGATTATTTATAGTCGTATTGTTTGCGTACCTATTTACTTGACGAAAGATGTTGAACACTTTGAAGTGTGAGTTTTCAGTAAGAATTTTTTTTCAATGTCGATTTGAAGAACACTCATCTCACTAGACCACATAAAAAAAAAAGTGCATATGTATATTAAATAGAAGATAACCAAATAATGATTATTTATATGCTAAACCTAATTTTAAGAATCTCATATTAATTATATATTCAATAAATTTTGTTATATTCATAATTTAAATATAAATAAACATCTAATAATTTAAAATTTAAATAATAAATAAATAAAATTAAACATCTAAAATGTGACTTTTACCAAAATTTATTTAAATTTGAAATTTTATGCCTTAAAAAACTTTATTTAATATATGCATTGGAAATGCAACAAAAGTAAATTTATGCAAAGCACGTTTATGTCATGATCTGAAATTCAATAGCCAATAAGCATTAATTTATGAATTTGAAATGCAAAATGTGCCATAAGCATTAATTTGTTACTAAATGCATTAATTTATGCATTTAATAATTTATTTTTTAAATTTTAATAAATAAAAATATTTAAAACATGCAAATTTTAAATTGTCAATAAACATATTTAAATATCAATGAGAGTTGAGTATACTAAAAAAAACTAGTCTCTCACAACGTGATATATTAATGTTTAAATTTGTATTAAAAAATATTTATATTTAATGTTTGACAGTACCTCAAACATAATTGTCTCAAATAAAAAGATACTTGTAAAAAATTAAATGAACACATTTTAATTTTAAATTTTACACCTTAAAAAAAACTTTATTTATAGGTGTTTTTTTTTCTTGCAAAATATATTTAATAAAGTTTTTTTTAAAACATACATATATTAAGTTGACAAATAAATTATTTCAATTGTCAACTATGCTTTATAAAAAAAAAAAAGTGATTTAAAAACCGTAATGCTAGTTATAAGGTAAAATTTCTTTCAATTAAAATGCAAAAGATTCCTTTAAATTAAAACTTACGTATCAAATTTTGTTTGAATTTTAATGTTTGACTAATAACTCGTTAAACTTTTATTTTTATGTAAAAAATTTTAGATACTATTAAACTCATTTATATATCAGATTTAATTTATATATTAACAAGGATAAAATTGTTATTAAATTTTTATCCAAATTACTTCCATCCTCATGGCCCTAGCTCCAGATTTTCTTAACTGTTGGATTTTTTGTATTCAATATGTGCGAAAAGATTCTGCATCGAATAAAAAAAAAAGTCTTCTTAATTTATTAATACAGTTTAAACAATATCATTAAATAAAAAAATCTGTCATTAAATTTTCATCCAAATTACCTACATCCTAATGGTTGCAACTGTAGATTTTTTTGATTGTTGAATAATTTTTAATATATAAACACAAAAAAGTCTCATATGAAATAATTTTTTTTAATATATACTAATAGAATCTGAACAATATGATTAAATATCATTATTATTTGGGTTTGAGTCTTTGAATATTCTTTCAACTCTAATTTGAGTTTCATTTTGGCCCATCAAAAAGGGTTTCAGTTTCAGTTTCTACCTCACTGTGCGCATAGTGTTTCAAACGTTCTTGGATAATTTGATCATTTGTTAGAAAGGACGGGTATTGGGAAATTTGGATAAAAATATAAATAATAATTTTATTTTTGGTAATGTGTAAATTAAATTTGATGTATAAATAAATTTAATATCATATATGATTTTTTATAAATAAATAAAAGTTTAATAGGTTTTAATTAAAAATAAAAGTTTTTAAAAAATTTTATGCATAATTTAAAATTTAATAATATCTTTTATGTTTTACCCTTTAATTTATAAACCTAAAAGAAAAGAAGGAAGAGAATATATAAAAACAATTATTGTGGATTGTGGAGAGTGAAAGTGAGAGTCAGGAGAAAGAAAGACGAGGGAGAGCAATTTTATATTTGGAATGTTGTGTGAAGTGATGAAATGCGTTAAAAGCATTATGTGTGGTTTCAGTTTGTCTCAAGAAAATTAGATATTTCTGGTTGATGACGTAGGAAATGAGATCATGCCATATGCATGCTTGTTGAATGCTGTATTAATTATATCTTTTTTAATAATGTCAATCTTTCAATTTTCCATGCATTCCTTCCCATCTCCAGTTCTTATCATCGTCGTCATCATCATAATTTAATTAATTATTCAGTCATATTTATGCTTCCAAATGCAACCCTTATCGACTCCATTTTTATTTTATGAATCATTCCACTCAAATTACTTAGTCCCAATATTGAGCTGAAGTATAATTTGGTTTAGTCAGAAACAGTATTATATTTTCGTGGCAAAACTATTTTTATATTTTTAAATGTTACATTAATTTTTTATTTTTATAATTAATTTTACTCTTAAAACTTTAAATTATAATTAATTTTATCTAATAATTTAATATTATTTAAATTATTAATAAAAATAATAAAATAAACTAAAATTTTATTTTTATTTAATATTTTAACATTATGTTAATGTTATATTATTATATTTTGTTAATAATTTTAGACTATATTAAATTATGAGATGAAGTTAATTATAATTTAAAATTTTAATAAAAAAATTAATAAAAAAATTTAAAATAAATTACAAATTAATATAAAATTTAAAAATATAAAAAATACTTTTATCAGTTTTGATTGAAAATGAACATAGTAGACCCCACTCAAACTCTAAAATGCTGAAGCCTCACGGGAAGGACGGAAGGTAGCCACTAGTCACTCACTAGTGGCGGTTGTACAAAAGCGGGGAATCAAATCTGAATATCTGATGCTGGTCCCAATTTTCGTTACTCTTTTTATTGTGTAGGGTAAAAGTTTGGTATACTTTTGTGTATTTATTATTGATTCTTATACTAAAATGGTAAAACCGAGACAAATGCACGTACATATTTATTTTATGTAGCGAGCTCAGATTTATATCATATGTTCGAAACTTGTATTGTTATTTTTTGTTCACAATGTCATATATGTTTTTATAACAGATACTCACGAATGAGATTAGTTCACTTAATCACTTCATTGGTGACTGGTGGGACGTAAACTGATGTAGGGGTTGTGCACCTAATTGTGATAAGCTCTGATTCTGAATGCGTGGATATCACTGATTACCTTCCCTTTCTAAAGTGTTAAAAGGCAATCTTGGTGGTGTCCTGTCACGTACTTGTTGTCATAAGGAATTGGGATATGGAGGGTTTTGCGGCTTTCTTGCCAAATAAATATTTTTTTACTCAAATTTAATGTTTTATTTAAAAAAAATACTTACCATCTCAATCAATTAATATAATTTTAATTTCCATAATTAATCTTGCATTTAATATCTGCCTAACATAAACTTGGGAAATCTCAATTTTGCAACTATATATCATTTACGCATTTAGATCTTCGACTGTGTATATTGCTATCCTCGACCATCTGCATGAAATGGTGCCATTTTGTGCTATTTTTTTTTAAAATTTTTAACTCAAAATACACTATTTTAGATTATTGGAACAACATCATTTTGACTTTTTTTTTTGTGGATGCATCTCGAAACGACGTTGTTGTGATTAATGCAAAAATAGTGTGTTTTGGTATATTCAAACGCACCATTTTAAATGGACTAAAATGGTGCATTTTGCGTGGAACACTTTTCTTTTTGTCACGATCAAACTTGACGCAATCTAGAGGATGTCGTTGCTAACAATGCGACGTGACACTGCATTGCTGTTGGCTCACCAAAAAATGTAAGGCACGCCAGAAACCATGAGATAAAGTCTACACAGAGAACGTATGGCAGTTTGTCACACCAATTTCATTGACCCATTTTTTCAGAAGTCTCAAAACATAGATGACTTGAGGTACTTTTACATTTTTTTGCTTTCTGTGGTGCTTTGTCTATGAGGTGAGATTGATTTTAGCTTTCCATATACAAATAAGATGCTTACACCTAATATTCAATTTAAGTAAAAAATACTGATATTTAATTTACAAACATGGACACTCTTATTGGGGAGATTCACGGTGAGAGATCAATTTCTCTTTCTTTTTGCTAATATATGGATGTGATAAAAGATAGACATGGCTAAAAACTAGTTGCCTTTTACTTTTATTTTGCTGCAAACAAGGAACCAATGAAGCAAGGAACAATGCTGGGATAACTGAATTTATGTTGGTATCGGGTAGTAGTTTACAGGAAGTCAGTGAAGTAGTTCATGGTTTAAGGTGTATGATATGTTGTTTAAGGCTAGAAAGTAGACATATTCAGTGGCTTGTGTCATAAGCTAATGTTTAATAACCTGAGGAGACTATTGGAGAATGTAACTTGAGAATGTATTATATTTATAAAGTTTCTATTACTTCATTAACAATTTATATCTTAAAGTATTTTCTAATCTTGCTTTAATACAGCTACAGATAATAATCAAAGCACCAACGAAAACAACATTGTTTGTTCTAATTGTGGAGGAAATGGTAAGTGAAAATGTAGATTGTCAATTACTTTTGCATTATGGACTTGAAGAAAAAGCTAATTATATTAGATGATAAGAGCTTGGACTTTAAGAAAAAGCTGATTAGCCAGTGGTTTCTTGTGTTATTGGAAATTTTGGTAGTTTTCCCTCTAAATACTGATATTTTTTATTGGAAATTTTGGTAGGTTTTCCTCTAAATACTAATATCTTAGAAATATAGTCACCTTGATTTTAGTGTGATATGCGAACTTAGTATGTTTAGTAGCGACTGGCCCTGTGCACAGATAATATGCAAAATAGCATTTACTTTACTGTACTTCCATAGGTAGATTATGATGCCATTGGTGGTGATATAATAATTACAAATCTGATAGTCTCATTCTCCATTAGTTTAGTCAATTTAATTAGGCATAATACATATGCATGCATTAACAACTAGCTACTACTAATGGTACTCTCTTTATTTTGCAACATTTGGAACATCTAAGTTTCTTGATGAATTCTATGATTGTTTTCAAATGCACAGTTGAGGCTTGCTGTTTCTGCACCATTTTCTTAAGCGCTGTAGATGCTTCCAATTTCTTGGACAACTAGTAGACATTTAACAGGTTATTTTTTCCATACATCATCACTGATCAAACATATGCATCTAAATTCCCTGTATAGTTCTTACTTGTGCCTTGTGCTGTCTGGAAGGGGTCTCTTTCTTTTTGCAATCTCCTAACATTTTGCACTCTTGTTTGTAATTGCAAATTCGACATAGGACCAAACTAAGTCACCTGTCAACAATAATTCTTGGGGACTGACTGTGCTGTTTTGCACCAATCATTTATTGCCTTATTTTCATAGGGTAGCAAACACAACAGTTTTCAAGATAGCAATTTTGCAATGTTATCTTGAAAACTACTATTTTTGCTAACATATCAAAATACAGTTCCAACATTTGTTTATGACTTCTTCAGTGTTGTCTTGGTTATACTTTTTTATTGTAAACTTTAGGAATCTTAAGGTTATGTTAGACATTCCCTTTGATTAAATCTAAGTTGAACTCTTTTTCCTTTCTCTTCTCCATTCTTCGCTGTCAAAACATAGCTTAGGTGTATGTTTGTAATTGTAGATTCGCCATGAAGGAGTTTGTGCAGATGGAAGAATTGTTGTTGACAGGTGATTTGGCTTGGCCTCATGTCGTCGAAGTTTGCTATACTGGGACTAACTTGCTGCTATTTCAGTATACCTTTGGAGCTGTTTGGTACCCATAATAGGATGGTGTTGCTGCTATTTTGCTGCATCCTCTGCGTTGCTGCTATTTTGCTTTAGTTTTTTTAGATGTTTTGCAGTTTTATTGTGACTACTTTAATGGCATTTTGTAGCTGTTATTTTTTTGGTCTTTGGAGCTGTTTTGTAATTTGAATTTTGTGCATAGGATGTAAAATGAGATTTTGCAATGGGGATGACGTTGTAATTGAGATGACATTTTATTTGGAATGACATCTTACCTTTTCCATTGAATTGGTCAAGTACATTACCATTACTTTTGAACTGCTATTAGGAATATAGGAATGGAAATAAATAAAAGGCACTAAGAAAACAGGAAAACCAATTTGACCATTTATATTCCTGCTAAAATACAAAGAAATCATTCAGAAGCATATGATAATTGTATGCTCCTTGTTTACAAATTTGAACATTATGACAAAATCAATTACAAACATGTAAAAAGTAAGGTATATTCATCACAACTTCTCAAGACTAAACTCTGGTCCCTTCAAGTGGTTCTTACGTAGATAAAATCAAAAAATAATAAGTGATCACCGCATAAAGTATCACATGTAAGTTAATTGATGGTCATTAACATCTTTACCATTAACAATCTTGTAAAATTAAATGGGTTGTCGTCTCTGCATAAGTCTTTACATTATGCCTAACTAAAAGCTTTGACATCCTACAAGAAAAGTGGATGCACGTTAAATTTGTTTCCAAATTGATGATATAAACAAATTAGATATACATACTGTAAATTGTTCACTTTGTGAACATGTGATGACTGGTTGTGATGTGGACTTCAAAGCCTTTCTTTTTGGACATTGCAGCTCAACCCAATTCTTTAAACATCGCTTTCTTTTATAACCGAGTCATTTCTTAATACCACATGGCTGTGACGTACCAGTTGTTTGAGTCACGTCAGTCAGTTAGGACACATCATTTTTCATTGGTGTCTTCCTCGATCGAAGTGTTATGACTTTCCTGGTCGCTTTGTCTATAGCTTTACGAATGATGAAGACTTCTTCTTCACACCCGACACTTTAGCAGCTAGCTTTACAAAGCTTTGACACAATTATTTACATCGAAGTGTGCAGTATAATTTTGGGTCTTTTATGACTTCCTTCCCTTGGACATCATAAATGATACCGCTTCTAGCCTCCTTTGTCTACATTTTCAGGATGTACTGCCCGAAAAGCCTTTTTACATTTTTAAGGTCAAACACTTTCAAAACATGGCAGCATAATATGCTAAATGTTTCAAACCTCCTACAGCTGCATGAACTTGACTTCTCCTAAGTATAAAATAAAACTGTATATTCCCTTTCGTAGTCAGTCATGTTAATGACATATTTAAACAGAGGCTCGCTTTTTTTTTAACACAATTGGTTTATTTTAAGTCAAATTGATATTGAAATATATTGAATATTGTAGAAGTGTACACTTCTGCAAATTATCTCAATATGGGAAAGCTTGCACATTTCAATTTTAGTACCTTCTGTCTTGCTTTAAATTTAAAATTTAATTCATTGTACCTTTTATCTTCCATAACACGCTCAAAGTGCGTAAAGAATTGAAAGATATTAACGTCTGGATTCAAAAACCTTTTTACATCTACATTCAAGTTCTTATTGAGCTGTGTGCTCCGCATAGACCGATGTCATCCACGTATTTTTATGTCATGACTTTCTTCATAAAACATGCTGCTTATTTTTCTTTCCGTGCATAGACCAAAGTCATCTATGTATTTTCATGGGCATTGTACTTTTAGAGTAATCGACTCCAAGCTGTTTTAAACTATGCCTCATCCTTATACTCATACATACACTCCTTAAAGTCTTGCAGAGAATGAGACCCATGCTTCATCAAGTTTCCTAGGTGTTTGATGTCATTTTACATCAAGTGCCAAGTGCATAATCCGTGGGTTGTGTCAGGCAAGACCTCACGTAGGGCTTTAGCCATTGCTTGATCTTGATCGATAAATATGGTTTAAGACTTTTTCTAATTATATGCCTCCAAGAATGTCTGAAACAAGCACTTGAAAGAGTCTGTTATTTTGTTGTATAGCAATGTAGCCCCAAACAGAACCACTCATTTATAATGATTAAAGCATGAAAATAAGGCAAGAGGGCTATGTGCATTGTTGATGCAGTATGTCATGTCCACAGAAACAACCTCACCAAAGTATTCGTAATCTAATAAAAACATGTTAGTTATCTTCTTATCTGAATTCATCCGATAGACATGAAAGAATAATGAGTTTTTCGTGGTTTGTTTTTAGAGTGACCAAATAAACACCCAACTTTTTCATACATCAAGTTCTTTTGTCTGCAAGTACAAAGATAATTCTTTTGATCCAAACGAGTGTACCTAAGATTACTTTGTCCCCCAAAATGCTTACTTATGAGTGTGAAAACAAATCTCTGTTGGATTCCATAATCATTTGCTGGCTCTATTTCATGAGTCTGATCATCGAACACACTATGTTGATAGGTTAATATATGTGTTGTCTCGGGAAGATGCATAACATGATTGTGCTCTTCTATTAAATCATGAACTCTGAACTTTTCATTGACAAAAGCCAGAGATATTCTTGTTTTACAGTCAGTTATTGTCTCTGCTCGAAGTTTAATTAATAAATTATCCCTTGTATCTTTTCCTCTCAGGCTTTCTTTGCAACAAGCAAATATGAACAAACTAATTGTTGTTTTGTCCTTTTTATTTTTGTTGACATATAATTTCTTAACCCCAAATTCTATTTTAGTTCCATAATCATACCAAAATTTCTAAGTACTCTCAATATTATTGTTAGGTTTAATTATTTCATAGTTTTATACTCCCTTTTCTTGTTTATTTTGATGTTTTTAATTAAATATTAGTAATTTTTAAATAAATTTTATAATTAGATATAATTTTAATAGCTTAGCACATTTTTTTCTTTTTCTTTTACAACTTTTACCAATGCAGTAAATAAAGAGTGAGAATGCATAAAATGAATAAATAAATAAATAAAATAAAAATAAGCTTATTATCTTAGGATAATCATCTATCTAGAAGCTTATCATCTTTCTAGAAATATCATCATATGTGAAGGGATTTTAACTTATCTTGATCTCTTTTAAAAATCCTATCATCCCTCTCGACCATTTATCATTTTTAGTTTAATTTTGACTCATCTTATCCTATCTTATCATATTTTAAATTATCTCATCTTATCTTATCTTGACCTATCTCTTATCTTATCTTATTTAATCTTCTCTTTTGACAAATCCTAAAATCTTTTTTGGCCGAGAATCCTCCTTGAAGATAGCTAGCATTCTTCTATAAATACCTTAGTCTTGGCTGTGAAAAAGGGGAGACTTTTTCTTGGACAGGGGGAGACGAGAGACAGAGAGAAAGTTTGAATCTATAGAGAGAAAGCTCAAGCCAGAGACTGCTTTTTATCATTTTCCTTGTTTGATTTGTTTTGTCTCTACACTAATAATTATGTGTAGCTAAATTTCTTTTACCTAATCAAGGTTAATCAAAGTTTGATTTCTTTCAATTTTGAGATCTAATACTTTCTTACTTCTCTTTCTTTCTTTAATATTTATGCATTCTCCATGCTTAATCACCATTATTGCTTGTTTGTTAGATTCAAGAGGGTCCATTGTTCTTTCATTCAAACAATATACTGTCAATTGAGATAATTGAATCCGTAATTGTTTAATTATCTCGATATCTTATGGTAAAATAACAAAGTTCAATACAAGGTATTCTACTTTTGTTATGTGGATGCATGATCTAATCTAAATAAACTCAGTTTGTGTGTTTGTTGGCTAGAATTAGTAGTACTTTTAGAGCTTACAACATTCAATAAACTAAATCTTAAGAGTTTGTTTAAGATTGTTTATTGATAAGGAATTAATTAAAGAGTCTATTTTGGTTAACGAATAAACAGATAAAGACAGGTTGTTAAAGCTTGTTAACAACCATAACTAATTTATTAATTGGGAGAGTGAGCTATCTTTGAATTAATGATAAATTGAAGAAATCAAAATTGAGATTATACCTTGGTTGGGTGCTACTTAAAATCAATTTTCTTATTATTTATTTGTTCATGTTTAATTATTTCATTTTTAATTAATTTCTCTTTAAATCTCAAATATTCATTTTCTTTGTTTATTTTAATTTCCTTAGTTTATTCCAATTTTATTTCATATTTTAATTTCAATTAAATTCTTTTTTACAACCCCCATTTATTTTCAGTATTATTTTCTACTGATTTTCTGGTTATTTAAGAGAAATTTAAAATCTTCAGTTCCTATAAGATTGACATTGCTCACACTACATACAAATTACGTAGTAGCAATAGGATATTTTATTTTTGTTAGTTTCGACATCCGACAATTATCAAACTCTATGCCTATTTTAGGCTTCCAATGAATCTCTATAGTAATATTTTTTCTATAACACAAAAATACAGCAATGTGTTGAACCATATATTATCAAAAAAAAAAAGGACAAAAGTGTAGAAACTTGCGTGTATGAAAGCCTAACAATCTAGATGCACAAAGACTAGCAACAAAGACGAACAGCCAACAGCAACTAAGCTCTATTTTAACCCAAAACTGAGATATTTTTAGCAACTTCGGATGTGACTTTTTGGCAGCAACCACGGTAGTTTTCTTGCAGGCTTGGAAATGAATAACACCCTAAATGCAAATGGAGGAGAAACCAAGAATTGGTGTGCAAAATAGATGCCATACATTGCCTTTCTTCTTCTGCACTCAACTTTTCTTTTTTCTCCTCTGCATCATGCACGAAGAAGTCATAGCTGTTTCTTCATTTTTGGAAAATACACCATTTTGTACCCTTTCAAAACAGTGTCATTTTGCATAGCAACTGAGAAAAATATAAAAGTGCCAAAATGTCACCGTTTGAATATATTAAAATGCACTATTTTTGCATTAATCAAAATGACATCATTTTGAAATATATCCGTAAAAAAAATTAAAATAATATCATTTTATTAATTTAAAATAGTACATTCTGAATTAAAAAATTAAAAAAATACAAAAAACGTGATTTTGTGCAAACAATTGAGAACAGCAAAGATCCTTGTAGTCTTCCTAAAGTACTGACGTCAATATGGTCGTCGATCGGTGCATTAAATCAGAAGCGTACCGGCATATTGGTCCCACTTACCTAAGAATTATTAATTTGTTGATTTTTAGGATTGCAATAATTAATGAGTTTCGATGCTGTATTAAAAAATAATTAATTGTGGATCACGATGAAATACCTGCATTTTTTAAAAAAATTTTGAGTGATACTAAATATTTTTCAGTTGTGTTTAGAAGTGTCAGTTTGGAGTTATACAGCCCAAGGAAATATTGCGGCTCTGGAAAAATCTGTAATTTAAAACATGCATTGGATGGATTGCTTTCCACTCTCCACACTGTGTCTAATCATGTCTCATGCATTTACAAGCTTTTGCTTAATAAAATATGCTTCCTTTTATTTATTTTTTGTTTTCTAAAAGTATTGTTTATATGCGTTATCGTTAATAACTGGATATTATTATTTATATCCAGATATCTTCCTCTAATCTAATAAACATGTTCACATGCGGCTGCTGCGGACTTCATTATTACTCACCTACTTTAAACCCGATGTGATTATTGATACAGTATCATTTAGATATCATAATATTTTAAATAATATATTTAGATGATAGAGTTTATTATAATGTTATAAAATATTAATAAAATATTTAAAATAACATTCTATTATTATATCAAAATATTATCTTATGATGACAAAAATATTGTGGTATCTTTTGCAGTAACAATTCGTTTAGGAGAAAAAAAAAATAGAGGAGAAAAGAAGAAAATGAAAGATAATTTAAGATCTATTTGATTATAATTTTTAAAAGTTATTTTTTATTTTTAAAATAAAACAAAATTGTTTGAATAAATTTTTTTAACAAAAAATAAAAAATAAAATATGTATTTTAAGAATAAAAAATATAAAATAATTAAATATATTCTGAACTCTAATTTTTTAAAATAAAAAAATACACAAGATAAATCTTTTTATTAATATTATATATATAAATACATTAAAATAATATTAATATGAATTATCATAATTAATTTTATAAAATAATTAAAAAAATAAAAAAATAGAACAACGTTCAAATATACTCTTAATAATTTTTTTCTTGTTTAATTATTAAAATTTAAAAAAAAATAATTAAAAAATTTTTCGTTAACTCTCATTAACCTTTATCATTTGTTAATTTTTGTTATCTAAATTGAATATTTTTTAAGATTTAAACAAATAAAGAAAAAATAATCACTTAACATTTCATTTTCTTCTCTTTTTATTTTTCAGGTCCATATTAGTATAAGTCATTATTATTTCTTTTATTTCCCTGTTATCATAAAACAATTTTATATCTCTCTTAAATCTTAAGAAAGAGTATATTTTATGTTTTCAAACTTTATATCAATTTTTAATTTTGTTTTTAAAGTTTGTTTGTTGTCAATTTTGTCTTTAAAGTTTTGAATTACAATCAATTTTGTCCCACAACTTAAAATTGTTTAAATTATTAATGAAAATAGCTGATATAATGTCTAATGTATACATTTTTGCTGACTCAATAATCTACTTATATATTTATTATCAAATATGTCTCTAAAATTTATTAATACTATTAAATGTGTCCTTAAAATTTATTAATATTATTAAATATGTAATCAACTCTTTCAAATAATCTATAATTTTCTAATAACTAATGTGATGTCTGACTAATATATTTTTGTTGACTACATATATGCTAGAATTCACAAAAGCATATCAAACTATAAAATAACACTATATAAGTAGACAAAACATCTTTATTTACGTATTATTGAACTATTACGTTATTGAGCAATTTCTATTAAAATAATCTTATTGATTTCATTGAAGTTATGCTGTATTAAATCTATTGATGATAAAGCTCACCATTGATTTTGCTTTTGAAGGCTATTGTTAAAGTTTGTCATTTTGAAGTCTATTGTTGAAGTTATTAAATTTTATTCTGTCATTGAAGTTATAAGATAAAAATATGAAAGATATGTAAAATATTAAGTTTTTTTCTCTTTTAGCCATAACGTTGATATATGGAGTTGTAAAATAATGGTTGGTAATATAAATTCATATATGTTGTAGGTAATCTTATATAGAATTATTTATTGTTAAAGTTTACTATAGAAAAATATTCGTTAGATAAATAATTTTAACATGTGTTGATAGTTGTACAAGTTGGAAGAGAAGTGTGATATTGATATATAGAGTTATTAGAAAATTGTAAATTTTTTAAAGGAGTTAAAAGACATATTTGATAATATTTATAAATTTTAAGGATATATTTGATAATTAATATGTAAGTAAAGTATTAAATTAAAAAAATATACACGTCAGACATTACATCAATTATTTTTATTAATAATTTAGATAATATTAAATCGTAAGATAAAATTGATTGTAATTAAAAACTTTAAAGATAAAATTAAAAGTAAACAAATTTTAAAGATAAAATTAAAAATTAATATAAAATTTAAAGATATAAAATATATTTATACTTAAATTTTGATAAAAACAGGACATATATTTCTCTTGTGATTCCTAATATTTTTTCTCTATTATTATTATTATTATTATTATTATTATTATTATTATTATTAACGATTGCTTATCTTTTTCCTTGTATGCGGAACAATTAGCAAACGAATTGTCGGTAATTGCATTGGTACGATATGATGGAGCAGTTAAGGCTTACCAAAGTGATAATTTTAGAACAAGTAACATTTTTAGTTAATAATATTTTGTTATTTTAAACAAATAATTCACACAGTACAAAAAAGTATAAATAATTTTTTAATTAATATAGAAATAAAATAGTATAATAAATACACCTAAATATTTTTTAAAAAAAACAGATGGAGATGCGAAAACTGAAAATGTCAGTTGACAAATTGGACTCTGCATAGTGGAGGAGAAGAACGAGACACCTTTTGCTACGATATTCTTGTTGACCTAATTTACAGTACATATCTCATCAAATAAAAGAAGAAAAAAGGAAAAGAAAAAGAATAGTTAATGATATGAAGAAATAATGCTAAATATGAACGCAAAAGATAATAAGCTTCCAACTTCCAGATTGGGTGATGCATAATTGCATATTGCATATACACCTTCCTTATTTTATGTTAATTAATAGGAAGAAGCGGTCAGGTAACTAATGATTCCCATTTCCCACTATCAAATCAAAAAGCATTTATATATAAATATAACAGGGTTTTAAATACTAATAATTATTAATTTTATCAATTTTTATAAAATTTAAATTGTTGAATATTTCAACTAATTAAAAGTATCTTAAAAAAAGATAATGGTTACCAAAACTTGTACCTCTATTTCCATTTTCAAACCAAACGAAAAAACGGCTCCAAATTACTCCTCAATTTCCAAATCCATCCTTATAGTTTTCAGTTTCCACTTTGCTTCTTCGTCTATAAATCAAATGTTAGATTTCATCTCACAGGCTCACACCATCAAAAACAAAAACGTTTGCACAGAAGCAGAGATCGATGGAGGGAATACTGCACCGAAATGTGGACGTAAATGGCATCAAAATGCACGTGGCCGAGAAAGGGGAAGGCCCTGTGGTGTTGTTCCTCCATGGTTTCCCCGAGCTCTGGTACTCCTGGCGCCACCAGATTCTGGCTCTCAGCGCCCGAGGCTACCGCGCCGTCGCCCCTGACCTCCGAGGCTACGGCGACACCGATGCCCCTTCTTCCATCTCCTCTTACACCGGCTTTCATATTGTCGGAGACCTTATTGACCTTCTCGACTCCATGGGCGTCGCTCAGGTCTTTCTTGTGGGTCATGATTGGGGAGCCATCATCGGCTGGTACCTCTGCATGTTACGCCCTGACAGAGTCAAGGCCTATGTCTGCCTCAGTGTCCCCTTCCTCCGAAGAAACCCCAATGTCAAGACCGTAGACGGCATGCGTGCCTTATACGGAGATGACTACTACATCTGCAGATTTCAGGTTCTTCCTCCTTTACTTTTCTTTTCTTTTTTTATCCTTGTATCATGTTTCAGTTTAATTTCACCGCCAGATTTCAGGTTAAGGATGTAATTTAATTTCATCCACTCTTAAATTAGTCCTTTCTTAATCCACCAAAGCAGGTATGGGTATTTACTATTCAGTACTTAATAATCTTTTCCAAGTAATCCGAGTTTATCACTTTATACGCACAACATTTTGGAGTGTGAGTGGCTAATGGATACTGGATTATGCATATCCAATATTTTAATAGGTCACTAATTGATTATTCTGGAGTGGAGGGAGAATTAGTAAATCACTATAATGGTGGATCTGACTCTTGACGTCACTGGCAATTTCTTTTGCAAATAAAGAAACATATATATCTGTACAGGAGCCAGGCAAAATGGAAGCTGATATGGCTAAAGTTGGGGCAACATATGTGCTCAGGAACATCCTCACTACTCGCAAAGTCGGACCCCCAATCTTGCCAAAGGGAGAGTATGGAACTGGATTCAATACGGATACTTCAAACACCTTGCCCTCCTGGCTCTCTGAACAAGACATTGCTTATTATATTTCCAAGTTTGAGAAGACTGGCTTCACTGGAGGGTTGAACTACTACAGAAATCTCAATTTGTATGTTACTCTTCATTTTTCCTCATTTGGGACTATGTTCCAAATTTATTATTTTTTGCACAAGTATCTTTTTATTCCAATCAAATCCTGCTGCTCCTGTCGCTCACTTAATGTAAGCACTCTTCTCTCAAACATTTGTTTACCAGACATGATGTGAAAACTTAATTCCTTCTACTATTAAATCTAACTATCGTTGATTCCAAATTTTTAAATTGGTGTTTCAAGAGTTTATTTTTGTTTCACCGACCATTTACAGGGGGAAGTAAATGATACTGAGACACAGTCTGAGATTAATTCGAATGGCACTTCATTTTTCCACCATGGTTTGAAATAATGATGGTAAGTTATTTGGTTATGCATTGCAGAAATTGGGAGCTGACAGCACCATGGAATGGAATACAAATTAGAGTACCAGTGAAGTTCATAACGGGTGAATTAGACGTGGTATATACTTCTCTGGGGATGAAGGATTATGTCCATGGTGGTGGTTTTAAGGAAGATGTGCCAAATTTGGAGGAAGTGGTTGTGCAGAAAGATGTAGGTCACTTCAACAACCAAGAAACCCCAGAGGAAATTAGCACTCACATTTACGACTTTATCAAGAAATTCTGATCTGATTCACAGCTCTTCTATCTTAGTTTTCTTGAATGAAGTGATCATTATCTATGATAATCCTAGTTTGTTCATGTGGTCATTTTCATTTATATTCCTACGTTGAAACATATTTTCATTTGAACAGCTTCTTGTCTTTTGGTATGTCATTAAGTTGAATTATGATTTGAATGAAATGAAATTTCTTAATTTAAATAATTATCATTTGTGCAGGGATGCTATATAGGTATGTTTATATTGAATATATTTCCTAAATTTCTATTTGTGCTCTAATATCAACAATGTCTTGCACGTTGTTTCTTTCTATTACACCTTATCCCACGTAATATTTTATTCCAAATTAATAAGTAAAGCAAATCTCATGATAAAAATTAAACCATTGAAGCAATCAATATTAGTCATATACACTAATACACTACATATTTTTTTCCATAAAAATAATCAAAACTACGATTTATTATTGGACGGACACCGCCACATGGGTTGGGAACTTTGAACATTATATTTTTACGATGGGGACAAATTTCAAATGTGTTAATTGAGCTACTGTAGATTTTAAAATATTTATATATCATCACATCTCATTGAAAATTTAAATTCTTTTTTACATATAATAAAAATAATTTTTTAACAAGTGTTTTAAAAATCTATGCATGAAAAGCATATGCTCTAGTTTATACTGAAATTTATTAAAAACTCAACTAAACCCGTACGAAACAGATTTTGAAACGATTGAATGGACACGGGGTTTTATTTTGATAAATATCAGATATTATATTTTGACAAATATCATATAAATATCTTTTTACAGAAAAAATTATATAAAAATATTATATAAAAAGAAAGATAAAAAAATATATTATTTATTTAAAATTATAATTTTATGAGTAAGATTATTATTGTATTTATTTTTTGTATATGATATTATTATATTATTTTTTTTATTTTTTATATTTTTTCATTACAATAATTTTTTATATTAAAAAAATAAAAGAAATAAGTGACTCATAAGTATAGAAAAATACCTTAAAATTAAATAAATTAAGAATTAGTTTTTTATATCTTTTTTACTATAAAAGAAATGCTTCAATTTAACGGTAAAAGATCCGAATACGATATAGATCCAAATCTACAAATAACACTTATTTATTTTTTAAAAAAATAATGAACGTAATTCTTCCTCGGAGTGGTCGTCACAAATAACAATTTTGTTTTTTCTTTAATCTTTATGAACGTAATTCTTCTTCGAAGTCGTCGTTCCTTGTTTATAAGTTGATTAGAGTACCCGAAGTCGGGTGGCATACATAGATCAGAGCACCAAAATGGAAGGGATACAGCACAGAACGGTGGAAGTGAACGGCATCAAAATGCACGTCGCAGAGAAAGGAGAAGGCCCTGTTGTATTGTTCCTCCATGGCTTCCCTGAGCTCTGGTACTCGTGGCGCCACCAGATTCTGGCTCTCAGCTCCCGCGGCTATCGAGCCGTGGCTCCAGATCTTCGCGGGTATGGCGACACGGAAGCCCCCGATGCCATCAGCAGCTACACCTGCTTACATCTCGTGGGCGACATCGTAGCCCTCATCGACTCTCTGGGTGCGGATCAAGTGTTCCTGGTGGCTCATGATTGGGGAGCCATCATCGGTTGGTATCTATGCTTGTTTCGCCCTGATAGAGTGAAGGCCTATGTCTGCCTCAGTGTGCCACTCATGCCCAGAAACCCCAAATTCAAGCCTCTTGATGGCATGCGCGCCTTGTATGGAGAGGATTATTATATCTGCAGATTCCAGGTTCTTTTATTCTTTCGCATCTCACTTTTTTCTACAGATTTAGAAAAAACAATTCATTTCTATTTTTGCTTGCGTTTTACCTACTACGGTATCAGAATCGCTATCGCCAAACATACCACTGGTTTTCATGTTGATACTCCCTTTTTAGAATTGTTCTTTCCTTTTTCGGATTTTGCTGCTTAAAGTTAAGATTCGGATGAAGTAAGAATTTAATAGCATATATAGAACTTATTTGTTTCGTATCTTCACCATTAATTAGAATGTCACAGGAAACAAACACCCCCCCCCCCCCAACCCCAAAAACAAAAAGGGAAATGGAACTAGAAAACAAGTAGGTGGTAAAAATCAGAAGAAAGAAGCTAAGAATGTTTAACTAACCTTGATGGACAATGCAACTTTGTGTTTCTAGCAAATTTTAGAAACTATCCTGAATTTTCAATACATTCCACCTACTCTAGAAATTGCCTAGTCACTTGCATTCTATAACTCACTCAATAGTCAAAACTAAAAAGGAGCAGCTAAGAGGAGAAAAAGGGTTTGTTGAGGCGGTGAATGCTATTGAAAGCTAAGAGATGTGAAGAGCAATGCTTTGAAAGGGGCTGAAGAATTGATGTCAGATTAGAGAAAATTATCAAAGTCATGTGAAGTAGTTCATATTGAATTTTCGGGAGAGGATTAATTTCTCTTTCTGACTGTATGGACAAAGAAGTTGGAATGTAGTTGGCTTAGCATTTCGAAGGATTCATGATTAGTTTCACCTTCTTGAATGAACAACTTGAACTTAAAAATATTATAGCTTGTCACTGAACCATTCACATGAAATGAACATGATCTGTTTCCCCTTATCAATCACAACAATAAAGCTCAAACGAAATCTTGATTTCTTTGCTTTTTGGCACCTTTGGTTGCATTACGGCCCTTAACACTTCATTGCTTTAATATCTTTATTTTAGCAGTTTTATTTCTTTGAGTTGCATCAACGTTCCACTTAGTTCAATTAAATTTTTATCCATTTGATAAATGATGGGATTATGAGTCTCTGCTATTGCGGTCGTATATTGTAGATATTTAGTATATTGTACTCTAAATGTAACAGGAGCCAGGGAAGGTGGAAGCTGAGATGGCCAAAATTGGTAGCGCACAAGTACTGAGAAATGTACTTACAACCCGCGGAACTGGTCCCCCAATCATTCCAAAAGAAGGGTTTGGATCCAATCCAAATGCTCCACAGCCCTTGCCCTCATGGCTCTCAGAAGAAGATCTGGCTTACTATGCTTCTAAGTTTGACAAGTCCAGCTTCACTGGACCCTTGAACTACTATAGAAATCTTGACCGGTATGTTCCTATTCCTTTCTCGTTTTGTGCTTTTTGGTTGTTCTGAATTAGTGTTCCGCACCATGTCTTTATTTTGTGCTGCTTGATCCACGTGACTGATACCACTTAGATGGAAAAAGATTTATTTATTGTTGTTGTTGGTTATTCTGATTTGGTGTTTCAAGAGGAGTCTCGCAATTACATTATGGAAAATCAATTTCCTAATAGATGTAGAAAGAGTGAATAAGTTGTTGTATGAATGCATTGCAGAAATTGGGAGCTCACAGCGGCATGGACTGGAGTGCAAGTGAAAGTTCCAGTGAAGTTCATAACAGGGGAGATAGACATGGTGTACACTACGCCAATGATAAAGGAGTATATACAGGGAGGACGTTTCAAGAATGACGTGCCAAATTTGGAGGAAGTGGTTGTGCAGGAAGGAGTGGGACACTTCAACAACCAAGAAGCAGCAGAGGATGTTAGCACTCACATTTACGACTTCGTCAAGAAGTTTTGATCCAATCCAGTTGTTGTGTCCTGTGTATGAGTTTGGTTGAATAATTTGATTACCACATACTGAGTTGGTATTTGCAAACCCGTTTTTCGAAGGTTGTACCCATGGTTATTCCATGATGGAAACATTTTCGCGTCAATGTTACAAGACATTCTAATCCCTTCCCTTTCTCTAAACTGGAAATTCGAAGCTCACATTGGGCAAAAATTCTTAGGCCGGTAGGTGTGAATTGCAGAAACCGAAGCTATAAAGGTAGGCACAGCATGACAAATAAAATGACAATTTAGGTCATTGATGTACAATAGAGATTGACATTCTGTTTGGTTATTTGTTAAAACTGAAAGTCATGTGTCTTAGAACTTGATGATGAGCATTCTGGTTAGCGATGTATAAGAGAGATGAATCGGAGCACTATAGAGATTAAGAATCAGAAGATGAACCACTTTCGTGACAGAAACACGGCTGTCGTTGATTCTAAAAGAATCCAGACGTAGTCAAGCATCTTGTTCACGAGTGGAGTAGTTGAAACAAAACGAGTAAGTTTGGATCCCCAAAATTTTGTTTTCATGGCATAACAATATTCTGTTGGAAATACCGTCTAATTTAACACAGCAAAAGTTGCAGTGGCCTTTGGTGGGCAAAATGTAAAGGGAAAAGCTTTGGAGAGAAGGAGCTCCTCTTTCACCCTCAAAGTTGACAATTACCTAAGTAATTGTCCAACGGGGAGCTCAAGTCTTGGGAGCTCGAGCTCCCAAAAAATTGCCCAAATGTGAATTGAGCGTTTAAGAAAGCCGTGTTTAGACTTCAGAATGTAAACTACGGGCTCATTTGAACACATTAATTTATTAGATAAAAGACCTTAAACATAAAATTAAATTCAATTTAATTAAATAGCTTTGATTTAATTAATTCATGAATATCTCATTTTAAAAAAATAATATATATTTTTTGTATATATTATATGTATAATAAATAATTAAATTATATTTTTTTCTATATATATATATATACATTATATATATAATGAATACCCCTTACATATATATTTGTTTAGATTTATTATATTTGTAATGTTTTTGTATAAAAATATTCTTTTGTTGCTCAAATGTTTGAAAAGATAAAATTTTTCAATTAATATAATCTATAGATAATTAGTATATAATTAATTTACATTTGAATAATCTTTTGATATTAATTTTTAGATTTTTAAATGTCAAAATCACATATTTGCAGTTTATTTTTCAAAATCATTAAGACTCAACTTCAAGGAGGCTTTCATCATGGCGGAAAGAACTATATATGCAATTTAATCATTGAAGCTTACTATGTCGATGACTGAACTGATTGATGCATGAAGAAGATCCAATCGAAACATTGACGATTGTAAAATTTTACCTCATTTAACAAGTAAAATATTGTTGAAACTTCACTATACTTCAAGGGACTAACTCATAAGTTCTAAAGGTTGCAATATTTATACCTATGTGGCAATCTGTAAGTTATCATAGTGATAACTTAAAAATGAATTTTGAATTCTCTGAATTAAAAATTAATATATTTCTCTATATTTAAAAAAAAATAAGAAACCTACACATTTAATTTTTAATTTAGTTAAAATAAGCCTCTATCCATATAAGTTTTTTTCTTCTTATCTCTCTCAATATAAAAATATATAAAAAAAAATACACTATACTATTTCTTAAATTCAGAAGATCCAAACCCAAACAATACATGTGATTCACTAACTAAAATTCCATTCGCTTATACTTATGTGAACGTCTGAACAGATAACGTATTCTCCATCCAAGCACGTGGCTCTTGATTCAACCTCTCGGGTTGAACTATTATATGAGTCGCTAGGCGGAGGAAGTAAAGCAACAATAATAGAATGGACAAGAATGGAAACGCCCTATGGCGAATATATTGACCAAAAATTGGGCTTCCTTGTGCGTCCCCCATCAAAGCCATAAACCTCAGAGATTACGACAACTTAATCAGTTCCATCAAAAGTAAGTTAGAGAAAATTTTAAAATACACTTTAAACGACATTGGATGAAGATGAAATATAGGTCGTCAAAGCCTAAAATTTTCCATGCATAATTCAGAACTGAATGAATAAAATCACTAGTCTTCAGTACCTATGGTGTAGCAAAAATCTGAATTGCAGAAGTCACAGATAACCTGTCCAAAACAAAATAACTACAATAAACTCAAACCCTAAATCCTCTGCTGTTCCTTCGTCCTCTAGCCCTCTCGAACTTCCTTCCCTTAGATCGCACATAAGGCTTGGTGTGGCTGTGTGGCACACCGGGAGCAGGACCAAAATGTTTCACAGCTTCACGAGCATTCTTTGGACCCCTAAGAAGGACCTGCTCCCAAGATTTTACAGATGAAATTTACTAACCACATATTTAATCAATCAAACTGCGATACAATTACACAAACAGCTAGTGCAATGGGGAAGAGGAGAGGGAGATGATTGAGGAGGGGGGATATTCTGCAAATTGGAAATTTTAAGTGAACACAAAAAATTGTGAATGAAGTTAACAACCCAATCAGTATTTCTAACTACTTTTACCAGCCTTCTAATCTAGATAGACAAAGGACTTAAAAACTATACAAAAATTATGCTATTGTAATTCCTGCACTGTAGCCTACAGGGATTTAACAAAATCTATATTATAAAAACAAAAAATAGATTATATTTGCTCTCAAATATTTCAAAACTAATAATTGAATTATTTGATAAAAACACTATGAACAGATAATAAAGCAAAAGGTTAACTAAAGGAAAATCCCAAGGTGATCTCATACCGTGTTCTGTCCCAGAGGGGCCCTAAGAGCAAGCTGATCAAATGTCAAGCACTCACCACCGGCCTTTTCTATTCTGGCTCGTGCTGTCTCTGTAAACCTGAGTGCTGTAACTTTCAAGGGTGGAACTTCATATGCTCGTATATCATCAGTCACAGTACCCACAATCACAGCAATCTTATCTTCCTATACAAGGAAATTTCAGCAGAAAATTAATATAAACTACAATAAATGAAATTACAAAAGTTAATTAGCTAGAGAAAACAAACCTTCCCCTTCGTAAGCTTTATCAACCTTGACAGAGAAAGTGGAGGCTTGTTAACCTTGCTCATGAACAAGCGCTTGAGTATTACAGCATTGAAGTTACTACCAGTTCTCCGAACAAGGAAGCGATAAAGCTGATCAAGCAACATCTAATCAGACTGATATAACGTATATAATAAAGAAGAAACATGAAAACTTGCATTCAAACAGAGATTTACACATCTATAATAGAGAAAATTATGGTTCTGAAACTATTAAAAGGTGACAATGAAAAACTTGATCACACTTGTAAATGGAAGGTTGAGAAATTTTGAAAGAGTACTGGTCCCCTCAGTATAATAAACTGTAGCATAAATCATCTGATATCAGCATTAGCATGGTTCAAAAGAGGCATCATCGGGAACCTTTACCAGATTAAAATTGCCGTTAACAAGAACAATCAATGTAAAGTTGAAGTGAGCTTTAGAATTAAAACTACTAAAAATATTAAAAATTTTCAGTAATTAACATGGATAGGTTCTACAATAACATGATTTAAAAAGCAATTGAATGAATCTTAGTTCTTGCAGCAATGTAGACTATATATTCTATCGGGAGGTATAAGTCCGCTTCATAATTATTCAACCCTTATGATTCATTTACTGCATTTCGTATCAAATGTACTTAACGCTGCATGCTGTCACGAAATTGCAGTCAGCTTATAGAATTGGTGGGACGGAAGATTTTTTAGCATATAGTGAAAAAGAAAAAAAATTGTTAGGTGTTTGAGGCTCAGATAAATGTGGATAAACCTATTCCCAGACCTTCGAATGATGAAGGCCTCATAATGAGCTGGGATCACATTTATCATCATCGTCACCGTATACTCTTACATACACCTACTTGATTGACAATAAGTGATTTATCAGAGATAAGTAATGGCTGAATTATTTCTGTGAAACTGAAGAACAGGATTTAAAATACCACAATACGAACCTTGACCAAGAGCTTGAGGTAGATATCATTGGACTTTGGTGCTGTCCTTTTGGTCTTTTTGCTCTTACCACCAGCCTTAAGATCGATGCCCTGCGTATGAAATGAAAAAGAATCATAGGTGTAAATGGGAAGAAGCCAAAGAGAGAAGAATGTTGAGAAATACAGAAAGAGTGAGAGAAAGAGAAGGGACCATTGCCGCTTTGGGTGACGAACAGCTTCCTCTGCTCCAATGGGACGACGCTTCGACTGCCGAAATGTAAAAGAGGAAGAAGAAGCCTGAGAGCTAGGGTTTTTGAGTTGTCACGGATCTGGGCCCTCTTGGATGCCCTAGCCCACTCCACTCTCATTCATTATTAGTGGACTTTAACCATGGCAAGGATTTACCCAAAAAAAAACATCAAACTTATATACCTTGTGTATTTGTTATTATATTTTTTTTATCAAAATTTTTTTAAAAAAATTAATCATAAAAAAATAATTTATATAAATCATACATATTTTAATTTTTAATTAAAAAAATCTAATGACGAAGATCTAAAAATTACATATATTTTTTAAAAAAAGGCTAACTAATATTTTGATGATTTAAGTCATGTCTACATTGCGTAAAGTTTTCTCATAAAGTTCTCAGATACTAATATTATCGTATTTTTATTATTTTAAAAATTTTAACATTTATTTCCACGATGTCCATGTCACATCGCCTATAACAATTTTGGAGGATAAAAAAAAATTCTAATGCTAAGCCGGTGGGATCTCACTCTGGCGATATAGGAGTGAAAGAATATTATTTTCCCCAAACGACTAGATTATTAAGCAAAAATATGAATCTCTGGGAGACTGATATGACTGATATTCATGGAAGATAAAAGCATTTTTGCTGCAGTAAATGAGGATTTGTTTTTTTAACAGCAAGAAGAACAAAGTAGAATTTTTTCTGACCCAAAAATTGAGCCAATTCGTCCATCCAAAATGCATTTCACAAGGATTCAACCAGGTTCGATAAAATTCAATACTCTTCTTCAACTACAAGTTCTAGCATTTAATATGAAATCACCAAAGCTTTGTATTTGTCAGCGCACACAAAAAGCGTATTCAACAAGCTACATGAGATCTACATAATATAAGTACCTAATAAAGACAGATCTGTGCAATTAAATCCAATTTTGTTTAGTGTTTACATGGGTATAAGAAAAGGAATCATCAAATGTGAGCACGATTCCTAAAATCTGGATCAACGTCTAGAAAACATGAGCGCAGCCTTGTTTATACAAGGAGCATTACATTGTTGCACAGTCACCCTTGCCATAGCCATTGAAACATCTTCAATCAAGCCGCTCCATCTGCAACGTAGTATAGGAGATAACTAGTAACTACATTATATTGGTAATCAGAATTCAGAAGAGAAGATACTATCAAGCACGGTAGAACTGGTGAAGGATGCAGAAACCAGAAACAAAAGGCATGCATGGTATCTATTGCTACGTCAAACAATATGACCATTATTTGAAATTATAATTAATAAAGATATAAAAATGAAAGAATATGACCATTCAGTTGATACCTTCCAAAGACCATCATTGAGATAATGCAAGTTGTCGACCCCAATTCCCTTGTTAATTGATTTTCTGAAAATTAAGCAAGTCAATTTCTTGAGTATGAGAATCAGCAAGAAAAGTAAAACTGTGAATAAGGCACCACTTCTCGTTTATTTCTGCATTTGAATCTTTGAGATTCTATTCTTTAATCACAACCAAATGCTGAAGTGTTGACCATAATAAATGCAACATCGTATTTTAGTAACAGAAGAGGCAATATTCCAGCTTCAAGCCTCAATCAATATTGGGTTTTGGCCCAGGGCTATAACTTCACGGGTTGACATACTATTTTCACTTGCTTGTACACACGAGATTGTTATTTGATAATAAGATAGGGAAAAATAAATAATTTATATCAAATTCTTGCCTTGATGTTTACCAATGCCAGGTAGAGGGCCAAAGAAAGAAAATATCCAGTAGAGAGTAGAGACTACATTACGTGAAAGAAACACTTCTTACTTATTTCATTCAACAATTCCTTCCAGTCCAAAAGAATAGCAGGACAAAGTTTCTTACATGTCTTTAGCTGACATTTTTGTAAAGCCAATAGCGAGAGCATGCTGCTTTCCTTCAGCCATGATAGCCTGAGATCAGATAAACATGTAATGTGCTAAAAGTTAACATATATTCACTAAAAAATGTTTATGCATAACTGTAAGAAAACAAATTAGAGTGGCATAGTGGCAATACCACAGGGGTTTCTGCTTCCACTTCCTCATCCAAAAACCCCCCAGGAGATGTGAGACCAGGACACATTATGTTAGCACCCGCTAAGACAAATTTTATTGCACCACGGTCAACTTGTAATTTCTTCATTATATTTGGATCTGTAAATCAATAAAAGGAAATAAGAAGAAGAATGTATATCTGTGGGTGTATATAGTCCCTGTCATTGCTTCATTAATGCTTTTGGTTTAAGCACTGAAAGACAAAGGATAACTGAAAAATTACAAATCACAGCCTGCATTTGAATAGGAGGATGGATGTGGGGTTAGTCAGAGTGAGAGAACAATTATTTTCTTCCACATCTCCCCCCCTTCCCCAAACACACACACTCTTTAAAAACCCTTTTCCTTATGTCCAATTTTTTATCTAGACTTTAGCTCAAACACTACAATACCACACAAATTATCACGGGAGTACAAAAATAGGAAAGTTTTATCAAGATAACAGAGGAATCTAGGAGTAGGAAGTAAACATCCAAATCTGATCAACCATAGAAAATATGGTCTTCCCAGGATTCACATCCCTGTTAGTCATTATAACTGACTAACTAGTTAATCAGAATACTACTATCCTATCACAAAATAACAAGAATTAATCTGGAACAACTCCTACATCCTGCAAGACAGCACCCTATATTACCAAATCAATATTCAATCCCACCTTTCAACTCATCATATTGCTTGAAAGCAATAAGCACAGAAAGGCATGAAAGAAAGCTAGATCAGTTGCACATGTCATGGTGGTCATCATATCAATCAGAAGCTGCTTCATTTCACAGCCTCTGGTATGTAACTGAATAGTTGGAGAAATCAGCCATTGTTATTTAAGCTCAGTTTGGTTCAAGCACATGAATGTTAGATTGTACCTCTCAGCAAAAGAAACAGCATTTTTACAAGTTAAAAATGTGAAGAAAAATAGACTTTACATTGATGGAGGAGTCGCAAGGTGGGCATGTATGGTCCATCACGGACACTGAAAAACAAAGGCACATTGTTCACTAGCACCAGATTCAGATGGTTCTGACTACAAGAACAAGGCAAAACAGAGATTAATTAGCAACCAGAAGAGTAGTGAAAGGGGGTTACAGAAAGAATAAGGAAGATAACCACAAACCATTTAGCAACTATAAGAGGGGACTTCTTTGGAAGTATATCATCTAACACTGGTTCAAGTCCTGGGTACTGTAGTAGAGCGAGGGTTAAGTTAAATCTAAAAATATTAATCATAGGCAATTGCACATGTTCAAATTTATCTAGTCAAGGCTAAAAATGACTACAGCCAAAAGTAACATCACCTCTTCTGCAATACTTTGTCGAATTTTTCGTTGAACAGATGCCTTCACTTGGTTTTGTGCAGAGACATCTTCCGATGAGAATCTGAAAGATTACATATGTGAATATTTAGGTAAAGAGTAGTTCATTGGAAAATTATTTATAATAAACAGTAGGCACCATGTCCTTCAAATAGAGTGTCACATTGACAAGTCCATAGACTGTATATTCAGTACTCTTAGACTCAAAACTCAAATCTTAACATATTTCTTCAAAATAAAAAAGCGCATGGTATATGATATGAACAACGGAATGAGGCTTTGCTGCAAGTGCAGATCTTTACATAGGTCTCAGATCAACGGAACAATGAGAAGCATATATATAGGCCAAGTTAAAAAGAAGATATCCCAGGGACTACAGTACCAGCAAAACATCAATTAAATCACACACGGTGACCATTTCTATGTAAACAACCAGCAAGCCAAGAAATGGCTCTCAAAAAATACTCATATCCACAGTTTGCAACCCAATCTATTTTGCAAAACATGTTCCCCTCCAAGAAATTTCAAGGTTCTGATACCATATCTTCCTCCAAAATAACGAATTGCATACTGTCACCCAATAGACATGGTCCAATTGCGTGAAAACCAAATAAAAGCGCTGCTATACTCCCAAGGGTGAACTTAGGAGACTTTAAACATACACAACACAGGGTGATTTAAACTAAATACCCCAAAAGAAAAAGAAGCCACAATAAACATTGCGCAGACAAACAGAGAGAAAAAGAGCATACTTTTTGAACATCTTTAACAGGAAACAGAGACGGAGCTCTAAGACGTTTTCCCAATGAGAGAAGAAACGTCCAAAATTAAATCGGGGGTTTTAGGTAGAAAAGATCAAATTTTGCAAGTCGGAGTGAAAATGAAGATGGTGGTGACTGAATAGAGATGCACCCGCAATCACACTCAATCTCAGTTCTCACCGGCGCACCAGAGTCCGCGTTGTCAATAAGCCTCATTTCCGCTACCTTAGTGGGCCTAAGAACAATTTGGTCATTTTTTGGGTCCATTAGATCAATTTAGTCCTTATGAAGATTTTCGTACTTTATTGGGCTTTTGATATTGACAGTCTCCTGGATCCAGGCCCAATAAAAGAGAACATGGTCTTGATGTAGATTTTGTTTCTTTATTGACCCGATTATATCGACTGCCTTCTGGATATAGGCCCAAAAAAGATTGGGTTATAATACTATAATACAAATATTAGAATATTAATTAATAATATTTAACAAATTCTTTTTATTAGTAAAAAAGTTAATTAAATATTATAGATTAATATATAAATAAGATAAAAAAAATTTCATTTTATTACTGTAAAGGTCTTGGAATTTACACTTAACAACATTTTGGAGTAGTCCACACGTCCTGCTATGATTAATTGACAACAAAACGTAAAAGAAAAACAGGAAGAGGACACCAAGAAAGCTGTCGTGGTGGAAGTGGAACATGACAGAGGTAAGACCAGGATTTGAATTCTTTGTAATTTAAAATTAATATATTTTATATAAAAAAATAAATAAATAATTTTAATTTTAATTAATTTATGATAAATTTTTATTATGGTTCTTTTATTTAATTTTTTTACTATAAAAAATATATCAATTTCAAACCGTAAAAAATTTTAAATTGTAAGACCATTGTTCCTTTTGCCGAGGACGCGGTTTTGTCATAGTTGAAATTGGCACAAAGGCACAAACTAAACTTACTGTTTTTTTTTTTTTTTTGGTTAATCACCACTATTTCCGCTTTTTCTTCACAATCACAATACGTTTAAGCGCCGGCTTACGTTGTTTTTAAGTTAATTTTTTTAATGAAAATAAAATATGTGAAACAAATTTTTAAAAAATTTAATTATAAAGTGAGAAATTATAATTTCATATATTATTATTTATCACTTGTGCGGGTTATTCCAGTGTGATTTATCTTTTGATGGCACCAATGACAGCTTTCCACGTTGGCATGGGCATGATATTCTTACGCGGCAGGTTGATTTTTGACAAGGACCCATAATTTTGAGTGCATTTGCATTTGCATTTGTATTATTAGATATATTATTTAGTCACATTACATTACTCCTTCTCGGCTCCTCCGATTGAAATTCAAGTTGAACCAACCACATCCCACAATACATCCACTTTCATTTTCTCTCTCTTTCTCTCCCACGGGCCACAGCTCTCCCTTCCTATTTATTATTTAACAACTATTTAACTCTGGTTGGGTTCTGTTGGTTGACCCTCTCTTTTCTTTATTTATCTTCTTCCTTCTCAACTTTTGGGCCAATTTATTTGACCCTTCCATCCATTTCTGGAATTCCACTATTCATCTTCTGCCAAGGTGGTAGAGATTGAAGGAGGAAGAAGAAGAAGCAGAAGCAGAAGCAGACGAAGAAGAAGATGATGACCATGACAATGGAGGGAATGATGGACAAGGCCGTACTGGATGATATTATAAGGAGGCTCCTCGAAGGCAAAGAAGGAAAACAGGTTAAGCTTTCTGAGTCGGAGATCCGTCAACTCTCCGTCAACGCTCGCCAACTCTTCCTCTCTCAGCCCATTCTCCTCGAGCTCCATGCTCCTATCCACATCGGCGGTACCATTCTCATTACCTTCTTCCTTCCTTTCTCTCTTTAACTCCAATTCCTCATCATAATTCAACCCTGCGATTAACTTATTATCGCCGATTTCAAATTCTGACATTTTGAAATCTTGCTTCTTTTGTCATACATCATTGGCATAAGGCCCATATACGTGCAACGAAGTAGATTATCATAACAGGGTATCTGATATCATGTGAATTTTGATATGATGGAGCAGGACTGACTTTCCTTTGCTTGACCAGAGCTAGGTTTTCCAATTATGTACAGATATATATTTGCTATTCAGCTACAGAATATGATATCACTTTTTTCTCATCAAAAAATTTGGAAAACGGAAGATTGGGATTTTAGAACGCGGGTAAACCAACAAGGATAGTGCTAATGCTTTGGTTCTTCAATGAATGTTCAACGTTTTTCTGATTCCATTTACTATTCTTTAATTCATCATTCATATAAATATTTTCAAATCTGGTGCATTTCTCTGGAATCCATATATTTCTTGATTTGCAATATTTTGGGTAAAGGAATATTAATACTTTGGCCCATTTATAGGAACCATGTAATGTAATTTGGAATTGTGGTGCAGGTGATATACATGGGCAGTACCAAGACTTACTGAGGCTTTTTGAATATGGTGGCTACCCTCCGGCTGCAAACTATTTGTTTCTGGGGGATTATGTAGACAGAGGAAAGCAAAGTTTGGAGACTATTTGTTTGCTTTTGGCCTACAAAATAAGATATCCTGACAAAATTCATCTCTTGAGAGGAAACCATGAAGAGGCAAAGATAAATCGGATATATGGTTTTTATGATGAATGTAAAAGGAGGTTCAATGTTAGATTATGGAAGATATTTACGGACTGCTTTAACTGTTTGCCAGTAGCTGCACTGATTGATGGCAAAATACTTTGTATGCATGGAGGCCTCTCTCCAGAATTACACAAATTCGATCAAATAAGGGAAATTCCAAGGCCTACTGATGTCCCTGATAATGGTCTCCTATGTGATCTGCTTTGGTCCGATCCTGATTCTAACATTGAAGGCTGGGCAGAGAGCGACCGAGGTGTTTCAAGTAATTTTGGTGCGGACGTAGTCACCAAGTTTTTGGATAAAAATGATCTTGATCTCATTTGCCGAGGTCATCAGGTAAATCCATTTCTTCCTATGTCCTGCGAGTGTATATCTCAGTTTCTATACTGGTCTAACTCTTACTCTTATGGGTACTTTTATTGTTGATCTATCTGCGTATTTATCTTATAGGTGGTGGAGGATGGATATGAATTTTTTGCCAAACGAAGGTTAGTCACAATATTTTCTGCTCCAAACTATGGTGGGGAGTTTGATAATGCTGGCGCATTGTTGAGCGTTGATGAATCTCTTGTATGTTCCTTCAAGATAATTAAACCGACTGATAGAGGAATTGGCTCATCAAAGTTGAATCTTAAGAAGGTATATATAGATTATCAACAAGCTGTTGTAGTTTTTGTATATGATTTGGAATGCTTGTTTATATATATGAACAGGTCATGGCTCATGCATCTTTTCTTTCTTGTGATAGCCGCCCAAAGCTGGAAAGTCCTAGTTCTGTGGCAACGAGTTTGGATTGAAATGAAAATGTAGCAGAACTGAGTTTGTATAGAGTCCAACATCTCCAAGTGGGTCACTTTGAGTTTGGCAAAGGAGAGCCTTTCCCAGCTTTAGGAGTTGAAGATTGGCAATGATCTAATGGCTCTGAAACTATATTGTAAACTAAAATCCCCAACCTCGCATTCTTGGTGCCATTATACACCATTTGCTCACTTTTGTTTGGCAAATTAACTTTAGTTTATCACAGCAAACACACATTTCCATGCTTTCAAACCACTACACTTCTAGTCCATTTACCGTAACCACTCCTCACCATAATTCTTGTTCATGAATACACTACCTAAGATACTCAACCATATTTCAAAACAACATTTAAATTATGACAAATATATCATGCACGGATTCCTAACAACATCTACGAAATTTTAAGTAAATATAATACTATAAAATCCATTTTCTTTTTTTGTCTTCCCCATCGAGGACAATTCAGTTCTGGTGCTACTGCATCCTAAAATCTCATTATCCGATACTAAAATCTTTTTTCTTTTTAACTAACCAATGTATAGAAGATTTTCCACTTTATATTAACAAAGAGAAAGGAGAAGAGGAAAATTAGTTCCACGCCTTTTCTTCAATTTGAGCACGCCGACTATTGATTATTAGATGGAAAGATTTGTGTTTAACTCCAAAAAATATATATATATATACATGCGAGACATTTGCTTTTTATTATTTGAGAATGATATAACAGTAATCAAAAACTGTAAAATAGTTTTTGAAGATTTAGGCATCGGGTTAGTTATTCCGGGATTATTCAATGGCTAGAAACTAGGAATATATAAAAGGGAATGATCCAACACCCAAGTTAGGAGAAGACTGAGAACTGAGAGGTGGTCAATTAAGCATTAAAAGGAGCCCGTAACTTTCTAAATCAAATTAAGGACAGAAGGAACCATGATTCAACTGTTATCTAAACAACTTCTGCTTTTTATCTTTTTCTCCTAAATTAGATCTTCTATCAAGAAAGGTAGCTATTTAACAAACATAAAAGAGAGAAAGGGGTAAACTATAATGCATGTATTTATCTTAATTATTGTAAAAACAAACTCAAGATTCACCTACAAAATAGCACAAGCATGTTCATAACACTTACAACGAAATACTCATCTCACAAATCTTTTCCTATTTTCTTGAGCACTAGAACTAGAAGGCCGTTGCTCCATCATCCTGCCTTCCAGTTTTCTTGCCGTTCGTTTTATAGCTGCTAGCTTCTGGCGTTGACTATGACTCTGCCTTTTACTGCACGATCAGCATATGGATGTGAATAGAAATAGGTAGACTTTGAACGACAGACAAAGGAATAATCTCTTAATGAATGTGCAATACGGACAAATAAATGAGGTAAGAATATAGAAAAAAAAAGATTCTGTCATAGTATATACAATGTGGTGCCATGTCGGGGATGGAGAGAGGGATATAGATTCCTTTAACAAGAAGTTCTAAGAAAAAATAAAAGAACAGAAAGATAAAATGGGATTGAAAAAAAATACAATCAAATGAAAAAGGGTGAAAACTAAGGAAAAACAGCTCTAAATTAGCCACATTTTTAGTATTTACATGCAAAAATGCCAGCTACACATTTACAGGAAGCAAAAAATAGTGTATTCTGACCTTATAAACACCAATCCTGCTGTCAGCACCATCCCTCCTATAGCCCAAGAAATTCTTTCACTAAGAGGCATTTGCCTCACCCATTGTGGAAAATCTTCAAACACCCTCAAACTGTCAACTCTCAGTCTCTGGGTCCCCTCAAACTGTGCAGACTTCCACGAATCAGCAACTGAATCCAGACTGGCTATATCACCATAGCAAGACGTTTCTTGTGTGTTGATATATACGTTATCAAATGGTTTCACCCGAAAACCTGCAGCAAGACAAAGATCTGTACCATTGGAGACCCATTCAGCAGCCCTACCACATACAAAGTCATTTACTCCACAAGGTGCTACAATCTGGGATGTCAAATCAATCCAAAAAATGGATTTTTGTCAAACTTTTATAAGGAGACAGTTCTAAAATTTCAGATTCTGGCATTAGAAAAACAAAAATATACGTTTCCTTGACCCTTCATATTACTACATGCAGATGATTTAAAACCTTAAAAAACATCCCATTATAAATTGTTAGATGTAGTATAAATCAATCCTATCTCATGAAGCATAACCTCCTCCTCCAATAAATGCTCGGAAAGAGAAATGTGGATTGAATGACTACTCTTAAGACAACTTAATGTACGGAAAACCCAAATCACCTCTTCCTTTTGCTAGCATACAAAGGATTAGAACTTATCTCCGTGATCTAATAAGAAAATTAACCAGAAGACGGAGTCACTAGCATACCTGTGATTTCACATCCATAGAGAAGTAAGCATTTGAGCATGCCTCATAAATTCTGTCACAGAAAGATGCACAGACAAGTGGAGGTCCAGGTTGAGTACCAACATGAGGATCACATATGGAACATTCCAATAGTTCCCATAAGTGCAAGCAGTCAGGGCTGGCTTCCCCAGTGGATGCAAGCTTTCTTACTGATAGCAGAGCAGGATGAGTCTGGGTTACGTCACAGCAAGTCCTTTTGCGAAAAACCCTGCAAAGGGTCAAATCTTTGGGTCCCTTTTTGGGAGGCTTCCCCTCTGATGTGAAGGGAGGAAAATGACCACCTTGAGAAACACATACTCCATTTGGTTTGGCTGCAATCAAAGAAATAAGGGATTGTAAAACCATATGCAAAGACGAATACTGTTCCATTAGAAACCTATTAGAAAAAGTGGTGGTGGTAAGAAGTTATTCAACGGCTAGAATATCAGTCCATAAATGTTATAATTGCAACAACATATGTATGCTCTAACCAAAAGTGTGCCCATTTGGGCTTCAGCGTTGAAGCTAGATGAATGTGAAAAGTCAAGCTGTGTAGCATATGCATTGGTAAACTGTATCTATCTATGTCTGAGTGTGTGATAGATTGAACAAACAGACAGGCTATGTAGGTGAGTACATATTTGTAGTATAATTAATATAATCCAGTCTACATTTGGTTATCCCAGGAGATTTTGGCTTTGTCATTAAATAGGACAAGCTTATTGCAGCTAGCATTTGGAGTATTTACAACATATCGCTGTGCTTTGCTAAAACTTCAAGCAATCAATCGGTTCCATTAAGAAAGCCCTTTTTAGTCTATACAAAGATAACAAATAGTTATTACTCAAGAAGGAGAAATACGACACTTCATATTTCAACAGATAGATCCGTCTAGCAATATTCTCACTATCTACATGAGCAAGGATAATAACTTTGAGGTTACAATGGTGCCAAATAGAACTTTGTTTGTGCATAAATACGAAATCTGCAAAGAACTCCTAGGTCACAAACCTTCAGTATAATGGCGTATTTCTATATTTTCTACTATACAAGAAACAAAAGTCAGAACCTAGTAAGTTGTAACAGCAATTAATGTAATGCTGGAGTGAGTCTACTTTTTGAATAGTCCAATAAGGCCCTAAAGATTTTCTAATTACGGACTCAATAACACACAAAAGAAATTATTTCAACTACACCAGATGGTCGGCACCCATCAAAAGGAACAATTTGAAGACCTACCGAGATCCTTAACTACTAAACTACAACCCCATCAAAATTTATATTTCAAATCTCTCTCTGTTACCAACACACCATGCAAAAATCAATCAAAAGACGATCATTATGGAAAAATTGCAAATCTGTAGAAGATGAAAACCCTTTTGATAGAGAACTCACCGAAGGAGTAAAGAAGGAAAAGAAGAAAAAAGAGCAAGAAAATCAGAAAGCCAAGTTTCATGTTGTTCGTTCCGGCCTCGGGTCTCAGGTGCGATTGCAACCATGCTGGAAAGTAATTGGATGACCTCTATTTCATAACACAGAAACGGGCTGAACGCGGTGCAAGCACAATGCGATCCCATATGGAATCAGACAATTGGGTTGGCCCGAATTTTTTTTTTTTTAGCTGATGACCCAAAGATCTTTTTTTTTTGGGGAATTCTTTGATCTTAAAAAATAAATGAAATTAGAATTCATAAAAGACTTTGTAATTTGTATGATAAAATAGGAGAGAGAAATAATTGAAATTCATATAAGACCCGTGCTTTCTGTTTTTTTTTTTTTTGAAGTACAGGAGCAAGAAAATACTAACAGATAACCCTACGAGGGAGAGAGACATTTCTAAGGTCATCTTGAACACTGCTAGTAGGGGGGTTTACAAAGAAATTAATGCCAAAAGGTAGATTATGGGCTCAATTGGCTAGAGCATTTGCAACTCTGTTTCCTTCTCTGAATGTATGAACAAACTTGATTTGCCAATTCCTGGAAGTGAGTTCTCTTATTTTGAGAATTAGTAGATATAGTCGGTGGTTCCTGTCACAACCCATCTCCACCAGATGGAGGGTCAGGAGGGATTCTACTTCTAAGATCACTTTTGGGTAGCTCTTGTCCCAAGCCATGGTCAAACCCATGAGTATTCCCCATACTTCTGTTAGGAAGGAATTTCCTTGCCCCACTTTTTTGTTAAAGTCGCATAACCAGTTACCATGGTGATCTCTAGCCACCCCTCCATAGCCTATGCTGTCATCATGATCCCAGTGAGACCCGTCAACATTAATCTTGTTCCAGCTTTCCTCAGGAGGCTTCCAGATGATCTGAATCTCTTTACATTGCCGAGATATGGGAGTTTGGCCAAATTTGAACAAAGCAGCACTTTCTAAATTCTTTAAGTGTGATTTTATTTGAGGTAGCACTGGCTTGTTTATCATTGAAAATCCAGTCATTCCTTTGCTTCCAGATTAGCCAGCATGAAGTGGCGAAGCAGGTGTTCCATGAAACATCTCCGTGTTTATTCTTTTCACTTCTGTAAGTGCATGTAATTATATGTCTACACGAATGTACATTAGAAAACCTTTTATATACGTCAGTTAATAAATCCGTAATGAGAGTTCAAGCTCTCATCGGTGGGGTTGCTGAAAGAAAATATTTTCCTTGAAATTTTAGATATACACACACACACATATATAAAATTTAAAAAGGAGAGGTGTTTAACCTCTTTCAATCAAGCATTTCAAGTTATTATGTTTGAAACATACAAATATAGAATTACTGATATTAGAAAATTTTAAATTATGTTGATTATAGTGATAGGTGTTAGATATAATGGAAAGAATTAATTTTCACTCAGTGAATCACAATTTTTTAAAAATATATTCAAATTTAATATTTAATAATATTTTAATTAAAAAAGTAAAATATTTATTTATTTTTTAAAAAAATTATAAAAGATAATTCTAATATTTTATCCATACTCATTATAAAGAATTAAGTAATAGAAAATAAAACATTCCTTCTTCTGCTGTAATTTGGTAATCCAACCAAACAGATTTTGCAGTGTTACAAGTTCAAATCCGTAGCACATCTATGTTCATTAGTGCTAGTAGTTTATACCTTGCTGAAGCGTGGGTTGGATTTGAAGTACTAAAATCAAAAGCCCAAACCACCTATCTTTCTTATAGAAATACGGAAAGATTAGTTGGTACTTTTAAGATACTATAATACCAACATGGCAATTTCGTCATAAAACGACGGAGTTTTCTTTCCGTCTAAACTTAACGTAAATTATCCTTATGTCTTGGGGAACAAGGACGATGTCACAAAACATGTCATTATGTAAAATAATTGAAACTTGAGCCACAGCGAGCAATTGAAAAATAATCTTTTATTTTTTTATTATTTTCTGATAGAATGGGGTTGGGGGTTGTTGTGTCTTTCATAATGAAGAAAACAATCACCCCCCAATGTGTGATGGCTCTCACTTTGGTTGGGACCCAGATTTCTTCATTAAGTGGTTTTGTGTGAAGGTAGTCTTGTCTTCTCCTTTAATTCATAATGCATCGTATCCTCCGACACTTTGCTTATATTCAATGATTTAAGTTTAACTAGTGGGCCCCCCAACCCATTATGAAGTCAGGTCCTCAGCTACCCCCACTACCATCCTCATACTCCACAAATATCAATTCCATCCTACTGCTCATCGTCTTCTCAGGCGCTCTCTCTCTCAAATCAATGCACAAACATATGAACATGAACCCGAAAGGAGCGATCGGGAAATTTACAAGAAAGTGCAGAATGTTATTCAGGCAACAAAACTCACAGGGAGAAGAAAAATCAACAGATTAAACACATGCAAACCTACGTAAAAAGGCTATGTTTACACATACATACATATGTATATATATATGTATATAATACACCTACAACTTAGGAAGCAAAGCCCCAGATTTGCAGCCGCCCACATACAAATATACTATATATAGCCTATGCGCTCTCACCCAGTCAAGTGGTTAAACCACGTCCACAAATCCCTGCCAACTACTACACATGGATTGCACACACAAAACAGATATATACCAAAAAACTGGATACAAGCATGGGGCACAGTTTGGAACAACTTCATAGGCTCATTTCTCACTTCTCAGACATCGAAAGGAGTAGAAGGGCTTGATCTGTTCTCGCCTCTCTTTTCATACGCATCCGATGTCGACCTTCTCCGAAACCGGAAGGACTCTCTGCCCCCTAAATGAAAAACCGCACACACATCATCATCATCATCATCATATTTGTTATTTTCCATTGCTTAATCTAAACTACAAATCACTATGCTTGCTTATAGATACCCAGCAAGTGTGATCGTATAGCTACACATGATCCATGAAGAAATGTATTACGTTAAATTAATGATGAAAAATAAACACCTTCTGCCGTTCGTTTACTACCATTGGGAGATTCCAGATTTGAGATTGTGATTAACATAATATGAACTACGTTCAATTGGTATTGACCCAACTGTATATTGTTCAGACCTCTACTACTAATCGCTGCTACACAAAGGACAGCTTGCAGTTTTCACAAAGCTTAATTATAAGACTACGCTGATATCGTACGTAGACCACTTTTAATTAAATAGTATATATATCAATAATTATAGCCTCTATGACACGTATGAAGTTTCCCCAGTTAACACCTAGACGAATCTAGAGAATACAAAATAGTATATATTTCACACTAAATTGCGTCTATACGCGGAGAAGAGCATTCTGCAAGTCATTTTCTATCTCATCAATATATAGTTAAAAAGGAAAGCAAGACGAGTGCACAATACTATCTAGGTGTACCTAACACTCCTTAATCATCATATCATCCAGATCCACCAAAAGATAGACACCACGCAAAATGACAAAATTACCCCCTACACACTTCCAGGGCATCGTTCATGACCATTTTGACAAGTCGCAACAACTTCTACTGTTGCTCCAAATTTCCAGGAAGCAGAGGCTCAGTCAGGGTGTAATAATTAAACATTTTAATCCTCGTGAAGGGTAGATAATAACGACCTTACCGGAAAACGGAGAAACCGGAGGAGTAGACCCAGCTGGCGAAACCGGAGGCGATCCACTCTGGTACCCCGGCGGTTTAACGATCATGATACTACGTGTTACTTTCATCGCCTCTTCCGACGATTCGTTACCGTACGATCTCACGCTCCCGGCTTCTGATTCTGATCACAACACACCGCAAAGCCTCAACATTAGCATATTGCTTTTAAAGCACAAGAAATAGAAAAGCTTGGTGTCTTAAGTGTTTCCAAAGCTATTATCTCTTTCACCCAAAAAAAAAATCGATTATAGATATTATTGTTTCATTTTCCTCCAATCTTCTGGTGTTAACCATAAGATTACGGATCATTTCAAACTTAACAAAAATTCTTCAATACAGGACTTGATCTGCAGTTGGAAGTTCAACAAATTATGAGGCGTTAGATTTTACAATAATATTAAGTTGCAGTTGTGTTGACTTTCATATGTATAACAAATAAGGTGGATGAATTGTATGATTAGTGTCCGGCGCCGAGTCGAGATGGCAAAAGTTAAGCGTACCCTTGCCGGAGCTCGATCGAACACTGAAGGAGTGGTGCTTTCGGAGCTTGCCGAGGCCGTTGTCCGGCCGAGGGCCGGCGACGGTGTCATCCCACAACTGGTCTAGCAGGCCCATGGTTTAGCAGGATCAAGCGTATTTAAGCAGATCCGCCGTGTCGGCTACTTCAGTGACCAGGTTCCGGAATAAGAGAATGAAGGAAGCGACATGGTAGTGATATTTAACGAGGGTGAGGCGTTAAGTATCGAACTAGTCAAGGCGATCCATACCCATCTACACCGTCGATTACATTCAAAGTGGGAAAATATGACGTGGCAGTTGGATCGAGAAGTACGTTCAGATAAGGTTGGACTTACACCTGGGCCCCAATAACAAGGAGGTTTTAAAGATGAAGGGTGACACGTGACCAGTCATTTTCCCAAAGAGATTAATTCGAGGTCAAGGATGCCCCTGCCCTTTGTCCGAATCCAGAAGATAAGCCCTGAGATCTTTCCAGAATTACAAAACTGGACCTCATAAGTTATAATTGGAGGATGAAACGCAGCCGAGGTCATATCATATTATCATTTATCTTAACGCACTCAAGTATTCGATATGAGCTGTGCTAAGGGTAAACTTTAATGTCAAATTCACAGTCTATTAGTGTCCTCGAGAATGGAGACAAATCCAATCACAAATAAATTTTCCATTGTGAATAAAATTGGAATCGGGCCCAACTAATAAAGACCCTTTCTTCTGATATTAAAAAAGTCTGTTAATCCCAAATTTGGGGCATAGCAATAATGATAGAGGCACTCTCTTACTGTTTTAGGCTTAAGGATTCGGTTAGACTTTCCTTATGAAGTTCAAATGAGCTTAATAAATTGGATAATGCTCATAGAATCATGAGAGCGACTATATATTAGACAGACCTTGTACTTCTTTTTACCGTTTGTTCAACACTAAGAGCAATAATATACTGTTTTAAGTATAAAGTTAGTGCTTTTTGGGAGAGTCTATGAGTACTACCGTATCCATTCAGTTTGGAGTTAAAAGTCATCTCATAAAATTTGCAGATGTGTCTTTTAGAGGAATATATTGTACGAGAATAATTCTTCAAAATTTCAAGGTGCCTCAACGTTTTCAAAATAGATAAACAGAGTCCATTTTTTAAATTAATTTAATTAAGAATTTAACTTTATAATATTTATCTTGGTTACATCCAATATAGAATAATTTAATACCAGGTTCGAGAAGAAGTTCTTCCATTCTAAACTCATTCTTCGAAAATTAGTTGAGTTTCACGATTAGGCAACTGACTATGGCAAACAAGCAAAGGATCTTATCATCTTAAGTGGGCTAGAGTGAGTCTATTTTTTACACTCACACATAATTTGAATATTCAACATACTTGTTTAATTGTATTTTCATATATAATTCAATTTATTTTTGAAATAACTTAATGTCACTGAATTGTAAATTATAATTAAATTAAATATTAAATAACTCTAAAATTTTTAATTATTACGAAAAATATAGTAAATATTTTCAAGATTTGGATCCTAATTAAAAAAAGTCATGAAATGTAAAAAGAACAAAAAATTAAGGGTTTGTTTGAATGCAATTTTTAAAACTTATTTTTTATTCTTAAAAATATAAACAAAAAAACTTGGTTGACAAAAACAAAAAATATATATATATTTTAAGAATAAAAAATTTAAAATAATTAAAAGATGTTATAAATTTTTTTAAAAATAAAGAAAATAAAAAATAAATATTTTTATTAATAATATATATAAATACATAAAAATAACATTAGCATAAATTCTCATAATTAATTTTATAAAATAATTTAAAAAATAAAACAAAACAAATTTTAAATATACTCTAAAAATTTATTATATATAGATTAAAATCTATCTATATATATATATATTTTTAATTCCTTTATCTTATATGATTCACATTTATATTTTTTAAGGTGCACCACAATTATCAAGAATTCCCATCAATAGATTACTTCGAATGCAGGCAACTGATTCAATTGCTTTCGTTGCCCAAGAAAAAGGATTCGATTGCTGTCTACTTTTGTTTTCTTTTTTTGTCTTTTTCCTCCTCAACCTTTTGCATTTTTTTTTTTAATTTTCCCCCTGGTGCTCTTCAAGAATTGACATTTGGACATTAACAAGAGACGACAGAGACCGTTGACCAGTAGTGTAAGAGCCCAACGCTACACTTCCATTCACTTTTCAACCCATCTAATTACTAATTATGACAACAAATTGCATGTCCCCAGGACTTATCGTGCTTTATCCTTTCCAACCAACGATCGAGATTTTTTTGGCCAGAAACCAACGATGGAGATTGGAGACAATGATTTAAATCAATCATCAAATTGTTAATAAACAGCCAAATGGGCTTTCCAATAGTAACTGGGCTGTACTATTTGGGCCAGCCTCATTACCCCTAAGAGGAAAACAAAAACAAGGCACGACATGAAACTAAAAGAAGAGTAACAGGTTGGTAGAGCTCCTGCCTCGTAATGCATTCATGCATGCAAGAAACGTGATGTTTATATTTTACCCCAAAACCACCCTCTGGGCATCCAGGATGTTTGTCAAGTCAAAGTCAAACAGAGGGGGACCAAATTAATTGTTGAATAATTATTTTGAATCTTATCAATATCTTATATATTACCTTGCACAACTAATCTTCACAATAAGGCGATTATTGTGTTAACATATTTTACAATGATCAGAATCAGAAATAATAATTCACAGGAGTTGAGTTTTTTCAACGCCACTTGTTTTCAATGTACGTTTTATTCTTTCCAGGAATTTTGGTCAAAGAAGTGAGAGTTCAAAACTCAAAAGGCAATAGCACGATTCTTTAGAACAAAGATAACTATTAGAATGAGGAATTTAAAATCCAGCACATATAAAATGTATTTATATAGAAAGAGAGGCGAGCGGATCACCTGCTGTCCGCTGAAGCTGCTGTCCATTGCTGTCCGCTAAATCTGGGCCGTCCGCGTCATCCAACCATCCAAGTGAAGCCACATTGCTCTTTTTTTTTTTTTGCAAATGCAGCGAAACGCACCGTATCGCTTATATGCATATGCTTGAGAGTGTGCACAGCGTCGCTCCATCTTGATTACGTTCATTTATTATAGAATCTGTCCTTTTAGCTCCTTCTTGTGCTTGTTTGTTTTCCTGAAAGGAGAGAACAATGAATCAATGAAATTTCTAGTGTCGTTGCCTTTGGAAAGAAGTAAAAAGCCTTCAATTTCATTCTCGCATCTACCATTTTTGTACTCAACAAGGACAAGGAGCAAGGCTTAAAAACTATGACCTCAAGATCAAGGGGACGACACAGAAAGGTTCTCTATTTCTCACTTTATCGCTTTTTCCCACCTGTTTTTTCTCCTCTAGGAACATCACTTCTCCCATTTTTCTGAAACTTTTGCCATTATTTTTGGCTTTTCCCTCTTTGCTTCAAATGGGTTCTCAACTTTACACTGTTTGATGTTTGTTTAACTTCTTTTTGGTTCTTTCTAGTGTTTTGTTAAATTTCTTTTCTGTTGTTTCCCTAACTTTCGTGCCCTTGAAGCAATGCTTCCATTTGTTATTTTTTGTTCTTTGTTTTACTCACAGGGTTTCTCCAGGTTCATGAAGAAAACCAAGGATGACGTTTTATTACAAAGTTTTCCTGGTCTGTTTTGCTGCATTTGCAAAAATAAAAAAAAGAACAACGTGGCTTCACTTGGATGACTGGATGACGCGGACGGCCTAGATTTAGCGGACAGCAGGGGACAGCAACTTCAGTGGACAGCGGGTGATCCGCTCGCGAAAGAGAGAAGGGTGAGTTTCCAGTTTCTACTACTACTAAGCAATAAACAAAAATAGAATACAAGGGTGAAATGGGAATCGTATGATGATTGATTTGCTCCCTTTCTTCGATTAAACCCAAAGTGTGGCGCCTAACACGCAACCTCAATGCCAACCTGTTACCCTTTGACTCAACTATCAGTCTATCACCCTCTCTCGTCTCTGCTTTTGCCATCTCACCCTTTCAACGGCGATATTTTCAAGACTCACTGGGTGGCCTGCGTTGGTATAATTTAATGACATGAGCTGGCAACCCATCTAACACCTTAACTTTTGAGAATGCATAACTGACTTTATGAATTCAAACTTTTACTTATATAAAATTAGATTAGACTTAAATATATTTATTTATTTATTTATTATTTAATTATTTAATTAAAATAAAATATATAAAATAATTTTTTTAAAGATCAATTTATATATAATTTAATAAAAGTTAATTTTTGAAAATAATTTTTTTAATTTTTAATCTAGTCTGAATTGAAAGTTTTCAAAAATTTTAGAATATTTTTAACTTTCAATTATTTTTTTGTTTTATTTTATTAAAAAGTTAACATTATAAAAATAAAATTAAAAATTCACTATTATTTTTTGTTTATTTTCAATCAGTAAATTGGACCGTCTCCATTCATTTTTTTCATATGTTATTGTTAATAACTCTTTAATATCTCAATCTGTGCTTGTAGTCAAATTTTCATTAATTTGATTTAGAGTTTTTTTAAGTTTTGAGTTTTGATCATGTAAAATTTATAGAGTAATTTTTGAGTAAATTATATGTACACACAATAAAAAATAATGAAGAATAAAGATTAAATCTTAACCATTGGTGATATCTCTCATCTAAGATAAATTTAAAAATATAATATAGTACTTAAATTATGAGGTACTCTCACTTAATAGGCTAGTATTTTGAGATAGGGATTCTTCATAGCTTAAATCATATCTTCCCCCGTTAAAGACATTCTTCTATAATCTCAGTCGCAATCGTGTGACGTAGGTGGTGATATCGATATTACAGTGTTCGCCTGGGGTTAAAAAATTAGTGCAAAGCCAACCTACGTTATCACCAGGACTGTGCATCATAGTGAAATGTTAATGACCAAGGCTTGAGATCATATTAATTGGTGCTTTCATTGAGACTGACCAACTAGGAGGGGGGCGACCTAGACTGGTTTAAGGCATGGATTATATAGGTTAGATTAAGGTGCAATATGGTGTACCGAATACTGAAAGTTGGATGAAGCCGCTATAGTAGAAAGGGCTATCAATAGATGAGTGGTGATAGAGTAAATGACGAATACTAAAAGTTGGATGGAGCTACTAAGAGTGGAAAGAGCTATCAATGGACCAGTGTCTATATAGTGGGTTGCAACGGACGTCGACCTTCGAATGGGTGTGCAATAATATGTCTCACATCGGATAAAATTAAAGATATAAGATAGTATTTAAATTATGAGGCACTCTTACCTAATAGGCTAGTTTTTTGAAATGAGTACTCCTCATGGCTTAAATCACATTTTCTCACATTAAAGATATTTCTTTACAATCTCAATCACAACCGTGTGACGTAGGTAATGACGTTAGCATTGCAGTGTACACCTGGGGCTAGGAAACTAGTGCAAGGCTAGCCTACATGATCGTTGGGACTGTGCATCGTGGTGAAATGGTAATGTCTAAGGCCCGAGATCATATCAATTAGACTTATAGCAGGTTCTACTTTAAGGATTTAATCTCTACCTATCATTACTTTTTATTATATGAACAAATAATGTATGATAGAAAATTTCCTATTCTAGACTATTCTCAATTGTTTTTTTAACTGCTTTGAGTCTTTAAAGAATAGCCACTTGCATACTCAATCTTTTAAATTCTCTTTTACTCACTGTAAGTTCTTATCTGTCTTTTTGTCTCACTCTCTTGACAAGTTGTATATAAGAGCATAAGCTGCCTCTCATACACTCTCACTCTTAGGCTCTTAGGTTCTATTAGTTCCCCTAGCCAAGGCTATATGATCATGGGTGGGTAGGTCTTGTTGGAGATGCAGGTCACGTGCAAGTGCACCCTCCAAGCTAGCTATAAGCGCTAGTTTAAATTTGCACGTGCTCTCCTTCTCCAACAGGATTTTCTTACCTATTTCTTTTTTGTATCTTAAGTACGAAACCTTGGTGAGTTTTTGGGTAGGTAATTAATTTTATAATCAAGCAACTAACTGAAATGCTAATTCATCTTCTTTTTGTTTTGCTCTCTTGTGATCACTCTTGCACCTCTAATTTAAGGTATGTACCTATATATCATAACCATGCATACATACATATTATTGTTGATATTTAGTTAATATGACCTATGAGTTAAAAATACATTATATATATGGCCAGAGCCTAATTTTTTCATTTATATATGTAAGTGTGCAATCTGTAATAAGGTCATTGGGAACTTGGAATGCACAAGGACAATGATAGCTAGATGACAAGCTATTTTGATCTACAATGCTCAATAATGTTGTTTTAGTCACTTAATTGTAAATTTTCATTTCTCATTTCGATTGAGACTCTATCTTTTTTTCACTATTATAATTACAAAAAAGTCAATGGACTTCAATGTTTTTACTTTTAAGTTTTAAAATGCTCACAATACAAAGTAAATAAAGGCATATTTATATATAGTACAGACAATGTTATACTTTAGGAAAATTTGCTTAATTTACTCTTTTAGCTTCACTCAAATTGATTATTAATTTATTAGCTTCACCTATTGAGTTGGGGTTTATATATTTATAAAATCACAATGTATATAGATAAAGACAAAGTATTTGTTATATTTCCACTAACTCAACTTTATCCCATGTGGTCAAGTTTTCACACATTAACTCATCGCTTGTGAATTAATAAGCAAAACAATGCACTTTACTTCACATACTTTACGACTTGTGCATTTTATTTCACGTACTTCATGACTTACAAACTTCACATCACATACTTTATGACTTGTGCATTTCACTTCACGTAATTTACGACATGTATTCTTCCACTGAGTTGAAGCTTATATATTCATAAAATATTTATAAAATCTCAATGTAGATAGATAAAACAAAATATTTGTTGTGTTTTTACTTAACTCTCTCCCATGTGGCCAAGTTGTCACACATTAATTCAGTAATGTCACTCATGAATTAAAAAGCAAAACTACTCACTCCACTTCTTACACTTCGAAACTTGCGCACTGTATTTCACGAATTTTATGATTTACGACCTTCACGTACTTTACAACATGTAAACTTCTCTTCACATATTTTACAATTTGTGTACTTTACTTCACTATGACAAATGCACTTTAGGTATTTAATGTACTTTACAATTTGCACATTTTACTTTACTTACTTTATGACTTGCGCATTTTACTTCACGTAATTTACAACTTATGCACTTTCATTGAGTTGAGATTTATAGATTCATAAAATCTCAATGTAAAAAAAGACAAAATATTTGGTATATTTCCACTTACTCAACTCTCTCCCATGTGGCCAAGTTTTCACACATTAACTCACTAACATCACTTGTAAATTAATAAGCAAAATAGCTCACTCCACTTCATGTACTTTGGAACTTGGTCACTTCATTTCACGTATTTTACGACTTGCGCATTTTATTTGATGTACTTTATAACTTACAAACTTCACTTCTCATACTTTACGATTAGTACACTTTAGTTATTTAATGTATTTTAAAGTTTACGTATTTCACCTTACTTACTTTAAGACTTGCGCGTTTTACTTTATGTAATTTATAATTTGTGCACTTTCATTTAGATGAAATTTATACATTCATAAAATCTCAATGTAGATAAAGAAAAAATAGTTGTTATATTTTCACTTACTCAACTCTATCCAATGTGACTAAGTTTTCACACGTTAACTCATTAACGTGGCTTGTGAATTAATAAGCAAAATTACTCACTCCACTTCATGTACTTTAGAACTTGCACACTTTATTTCACATATTTTATGACTTGTGCATTTCATTTCACGTACTTTATGACTTTTGAACTTCGCTTCATGTACTTTACATCATCCAAATTTCATTTCACATATTTTATGGTTTGCGCACTACACTTCACATACTTTATAACTTATGCACATTAGTTATTTAATGTACTTTACAATTTGCGCATTTTAATTCATATACTTTATGACTCGCATATTTTACTTCATATAATTTACGATTTGTGTACGTTCATTAAGTTAAGGCTTATATATTCAAAAAATATTCATAAAATCTCAATGTAGATAGATAAAGATGAAATATATTATATTTTTACTTACTCAACTCTCTTCCATGAGGCCAAGTTTTCACACATCAACTCACTAATGTCGCTTGTGAATTAATAAATAAAACAAGACACTTTACTTCATATACTTTATGACTTGCACACTTTACTTCATGTAATTTATAATTCACTCATTTTATTTTACGTACTTTATGACTTACGAACTTGACTTCAAGTACATGCAAACTTGACTTCATGTGTTTACAATTTGCACAATTGACTTCACCAACTTGCATTTTAGTTATTTAACATACATTTCAATTTGTACATTTCACTTCATGTATTCTATGACTTACACTTTTCCTTTACATACTTTATGATTTGTGCATTTTATTTTAAGTACTTTAAATTTTAACTACTTCACTTCACATACCTTACTATTTGTACATTTTCGAGTTTAAAGTTGCTGATTTAGATTTAAGATTTAAAATTTTTCGTACACGTCATTTCATTTACTTCACATATTTTACTCCTTGTGCCCTTTAGAAATTGGATGTCAGTTTTCACCCATGAATACGAATTACTTTGCTGTTTCTGTCTTTCTGGCTTCCTGATCTTCAATAATAAATTGACAGCATGACGCAAGCATAAGACTCCATTTATCTTCTCATACATAATGACACTGATTGTTGTTTTTCTGACCAAGCATTCTTATATCATATTTGCTTCAACAACGCAGACATCACTGCGAGTGAGCAATCCTTACAAGTCAAGTAGCCATATTTAGACGTTAAAGCACTTCCTTTTATAGATAGAAATTAGAGAGTATGATTTGATATTTCTCTCTCCGCCTTTTTCCATACAATATTCTAAACAAGTTAATTAAATATTGCAGCCTTTAATTTCACCATAATGTAATTCAAATTTACAACTTATTTTAAATAAAATCCTTAAAAAACTTTTTAATTTTAATTGTATAGTATATCCTTTTTACTACGTTAATGTGGAGAAGTATAAATAATGTTGTAGATAAAAATATTAATCCAGAGAATCTTATAAAAAGGTGATAATCTATAAATTTGTAATTAACTTTTAGAGTTGAGAGGTACTTTACATTTTTTTTATTGTCATTATCATTATTATTTTTATTAACTATGAAAGTATGAAAATAGTGATTGCATAGGATTGGGTTTCTCTAACTAATTTATATTATAGAAAGCGATAATAATAAATGCAAAAAATTCTTAAAGTTAAGGCATGAAAAAGTAAATTATTATTTTAATACTTAAAAAATATAATTTATCTTAATTTAATTTTTGAATCATAAAAATACTTAATTTAATTTTTAAAAAATATATTATATCTTAATTTAATTTTTAAAATTTTAAATTGAAATATAAAAGACTTAAAATACTTATACGTAGAGACTAAATTAAAATAAGTTATATTTTTACAAACTAAAATTTTAATTTACTCAAAAAAATTTAAGAAAATAAAATAAACCAATGAGAGGTTGAGTTTTGAAATCTCGACCTCTTGTATTGTTTTCCAAATTCTTATACAAGTTTTACTCTTTTGTTACTCTCTTTAATTGCACGAGAGGAATACAAGAAAATTTTATGAACTGAGGAAAGAAAAAATATGATCAATCAAATATCTCTTAAGCATTTGAAGTGCTTGACCAAGTATAATCTGACAGCAAAGTTTCCCTTACATTTGTCTGTGCTGGCATATGAGTTATTGGAGACAATAAGAGAGTAGGAAGATAGTTAGGTGGATATCATGAATTCCCGTGACTATATAATAAATTAACAAAACATTATTGAACTTGATTACTTAAAACTTGTAATTACATGTGATTGGACAGAGATGAAGGTGAAGGGGATGTCAGAAAAGAGATGGCGTGAGGATGATGGAGGTTTTGGCCTGCAAGTCTGCCTAAGGAAGAGGGGGACTCTGCTCTGTGTTGAATGTTGACGTCTCTTTTTAGTTCTGCAAATAAGGAAGCTCTTCTGCAGCAAGAGGACGTTGAAGTGTTGGAAATTGAAGTGTGTGTGAGGGAGACACGAATGGAAGGCAGTGCTGCCAAAGTAGATGAACCTTAAATTTTTCTATTTATATATGCATACTGTAGGTTGTTCTCGCTTCTTTAACTGCTTTGAGTATTAAAATTAGAATAGCTACTTGCAGGCTCAATCTTTTAAATTCTCTTCTACTCACACTGTCAGTTCTTATCTGTCTTTCTGTCTCTCTCTCTTGACAAGCTGCATATAAGAGCATGCGAGGGCATGAGCTGCCTCTCGTGCACTCTCACTCTCAGGCTCTCTTAGTTCCCTAGATAAGGCTGTATGATCTTGGGTGGGTAAGTCTTGTTGGAGAAGCAGGGCACGTGCAAGTGTACTCTCCAAGCTAGCTATAAGCACTAATTTATCAGAATTTGCACGTGCTCTCCTTCTCCAACTGGATTTCCCTACTTCTTTCTTTTGTGTGTCTCAAGTGCTGAAGCTTGGTGGGTTTTTGGGTAGGTAATTAATTTCATAATCAAGCAACTAACCCAAACGCTAATTCATCTTCTTTTCGTTTTTCTCTTTTGTGATCACTCCTGCACCTTTAATCTAAGGTATGAGCATATATATCATAACCATGCATACATACATATTGTTGTTGATGTTCAGATGATATAACATGTGAGTTATAACTGCATTATGTATATGGCCAGAAACAGAGCCTAATTTTTCTATGTATATATGTAAGTGTGCAGTCTGCAGTCTCTAGCAGGTTCATTTGAAACATGGAATGCACAAGGAAGATGATAGCTAGATGACTAGCTGTTTTGTTCTGCGTTGCTCAATAATGCCGTTTCAGCCACTAAATTGTAAATTTCTCTTTCTCATTTTGATGGAGACTATGTCTTTTTGTCAGCTTCACCGTTACCACCACCAAAGAGTCAAACCTCAATTTTTTTGCTTTTAAGTTTAAAACGCTCACAACACTAAGTAAATTAAAGCATATTTATATGTTGTATACAGACACAGTTATCCTTCAAGAAACTTTTCTTAACCTGCTCTTTTGGCTTCACCTGGATTGATTATTAATTTATTAGCTCCACCCATTGAGTTGAGATTTATATATTCATAAAATTTCAATGTAGATAGGTAAAACAAAATATTTGTTATATTTGCACTTAATCAACTTTCTTTTATGTGGCTAAGTTTTCACATATTAACTCACTAATATCGCCTTCTCAATTAATTAATAAGCAAAAAGCACACTCCACTTTACATACTTAGGAACTCGCGCACTTTATGTATTTTACAATTTACTTTACCACATGCAAACTTCACTTCACATATTTTACAACTCACATTCATTTCAGGCACTTTATAACTTGTGCACTATAGTTATTTAACGTACTTTATTACTTGGGTGTTTTTGACTCATTTGATAGGCACTGCATTATAAGTAGACAAGTATATGTGATTGGACAGAGATGAAGGTGAAGGGGATGTCAGAAAAGAGATGGCGTGAGGATGATGGAGGTTTTCGGCTGCAAGTTTGCCTAAGGAAGTGGGGGACTCTGCTCTTTGTTGAATGTTGACGTCTCTTTTTAGTTCTGCATATAAGGGAGCTCTTTTGCAGCAAGAGGACGTTGGAGTGTTGGAAATTGAAGTGTGTGTGAGGGAGACACGAATGGAAGGCCGTGCTGCCAAAGTAGATGAACCTTAAATTGCAAGCCATGGTAATGCAGAAAGAGAGAGAAATGAGCAGGAATATATAGTGGCATTCCAACACGCAACACACATATATCGAAGTTCTTACAACTTTTTCTGAGTAATAATTATATCACGTGGTTGGAGGGAAGAAAATGAGAATCGTGGCAACCAGATTTGAAGTCTTGTTTGTGCAAAGGATTTTGATTACCTCTCTTACCCTGTCACAATGGATTTGATTAAATGCTCTTATCCATTATGTACTTACAATCTCATTCAAGTGACACACAAGACTTGGCAAAAGCTTGGAATTGGAATCTTGCAAATGGAAAGGAAATTGAGACTTGAGAGACTGGACTCTGATTGGACAAACGATCATGCATCACAATTCACAAATGGTGAGGTCATTAGCTTTTGTGTAGACTTGGACCATCGAATTAGTTCAAAAAAGAGAAAAAAAGGTCAGAGCAGGAGAGAAAAAGATGTCGTTAAAGCTTATTTGGACTAGAAGAAAAGTATTTATTTTATGAGTTGAAAGGATATTTACTGATGACGCGAGATAGAAAATAAAAGATACTAAGTTATCTATAAGAAAGTATTTTTCACTTCTATCACAAATTCACAAATTGTAAATTAGTAATTAAAGTCTATCACATAAGTCTGCCACAACACACAAGCACAAGTATATATAGTTATTAAGTACTAGGTGATTTTATCCCGCACTTAGTGTGAAAAAAATAAATTTAGATAAAAAATAATCAAAAAGTTAGAAAAGAAGAAGAATAAGGTAAGAAATAATCCAAAATGAAAGGACAAAGGAATGAAACTTAGGACTAACAAGGTAAATGAGACACAAAAGAACACATCTTTAGACTAAGCCTATATAAAAATTAACTTAAATTGTCCTAATAGTGCACTCCATGTACAAATAACTTGCGCTATAACTGAGCCAAACAAAATTGGCAACGTCACAACTATGGCGTTGCCCTACTATCCTGTAGGCAATGGATTGCCATTAATAACCATGGTTGAAAGTAGTTTAATAATTGTATTTTAGTAGATTAGATGTTCATAATAGAAGAGGCATATTACACTTAGTTCTCACTTTTCACAGATTCCACAGAAGCTTCCATAAGTTAGAAATAAGGAAACGTGAACGTTGATAGAAGGGAGTCAAGGTCTGCTTGGATATAATTTAAAACCAAGCCCACATCAAATTACATATTCCAAAGTTATATCTTCAGAGAATATAATTGTACAACTTGTTGCGCAAAAAATATGGCCTTTTCAATGCTACTGCGTACTTCCGATAATAGAGAAAATGGAAGTAATACCAATAGTGAGACAACTCGCTTGTGCAGCGTATATATTAGAGCACACTGCAGTGTACGTGTATTAAAAGGTGGAGACTTGACAAAAATGTTAAGAGAACTCCATTTCCAATCCAACGTTGATGGCACAGCATAAGTTTCAATAACCAAAATTGTTAATTGCACCTAATCTGAAGAAAGAAACATATTTGGAGCAATACGAAATAGAAAACTAAAACTAGGGAATCTGGTAAACGAGATTCCTTCTATGATAAGCTCATCAATCTATTAATCTTCTTCCTCTCCCTCGTTGTCCGCAATGTTGAAGTACCTCAGCTCATAGACACTTCTATCCTTGTTAGCTGCAATCACTCTGAGCCAGTCCCGCACATTGTGTTTCTTCAAATATTTTTTCGTCAAATACTTCAAGTACCTGGAACCAGAAACAAACACTAAACAAAGGGCACAAAATTTCATGGAAATCGACATGAGTTATAGTACATAATGCATCAAATCACACACAAAAAATAAATACAATCTTTTACACCATACAAAACACGAACAACAGAGTAGTTAAAAATGGACAATCAGAATGAACAAAAGCAACCGGAAGGACAGCATCACAGTCTGGCCAAGGAGAGCTATCCATCTTCCATTTTCAAGAGGATCCAATTCACACACAAACAGCCACTGGAGTTTGGAATTTTAGTGGCAATGCATCAACTACAGACCCATAAGGCAAAATAAGCTACATGATTGGAAACTTCAGAGTTTCATACCGCAATTTACACTCCATAAAACTCATTATACACACCAGAAGAAGACCATGTAAATTTTCTCATGAAACTGAAAGTATTAAGAACCTAAGATAGTGTGTGACTGTTAGCAACTTTCTGATGATAAAAGGTTTGTTTTGCAATTTGGTAAAAAAAATAGTTGTCCTAAGTACGAGTCCTAATGTAAATCAAAATGTTCATGCATGCATATGGCATGGAAGAAACGTGATATTTATATTTTACCCCAAAACCACCCCTCTGGTGATCCTGCAGGATGTTTGTCAAATCAAAGTCAAACAGAGGGGGACCAAATTGTTCAATAATTATTTTGAATATTATATATTACCTTGCACAACTAATTATCACTATAAGGCGATTATTGTGTTAACATATTTTATAATGATCAGAATCGCAAATAATAATTCACAGGAGTTGAATTTTTTCAACACCACTTGTTTTCAATGTACGTTTTATTCGTTCCAGGAATTTTCGTCCAAGAAGTGAGAGTTCAAAACTCAAAAGGCAATAGCACGATTCTTGAGAACAAAGATCATTATTATAATGAGGAATTTGAAATCCAGCACATATATAATGTATTTATATAGAAAGAGAGAAGGGTGGGTTTCCAGTTTCTACTACTACTAAGCAATAAACAAAAATAGAATACAAGGGTGAAATGGGAATCGTATGATTATTGATTTGCTCCCTTTCTTCGGTTAAACCCAAAGTGTGGCGTCTAACACGCAACCTCAATGCCAATCTGTCACCCTTTGACTCAACTATCAGTTCTCTCGTCTCTGCTTTTACCATCTCGCCCTTTCAATGGCGATATTTTTAAGACTCACTGGGTGGCTTGCGTTGGTATAATTTAATGACATGAGGTGGCAAGCCATCTAACACCTTAACTTTTGAGAATGCATAACTGATTTTATGGATTCAAACTCAAAACTTATTTATTTATTTATTATTTAATTATTTAATTAAAATAAAATATACAAAATATTTTTAAAAAAATTAAAATAAAATAGATAAATTATATAAATTATACACGTATTAATTAATAATTAAAAAATTTATTAACAAAGATATAAAAATTAGACTTAAATTTTTTTATTATATATAAATTTATGATATATTAATAATTCAGTTTTAAAAGTCTAAAATAATATATTTGCAATTAAAATTAACTATTGATAAAAAATTTAATTTTTCAAATTAATTTTTAAAATATATTATTCTATATTTTTTTATTAAATTATTTGCATACGACAGATTTATATATAATTTAATAAAAGTCAGTTTTTGAGAAAGCTTTGTTAAATTTTAACCTACTCTAAATTGAAAGTTTTCAAAAATTTTGGAATATTTTAATTTTTAATTATTTTAATTTTAATTTTATTAAAAAGTTAACATTATAAATATAAAATTAAAAATTCACTATTGTTTTTTAACTTTCAATCAGTAAATTAGACTGTCTCCATTCTTTTTTCCATGCGTTATTGTTAACAACTTTAACATCTCAATCTGTGACTGTGGTCAAATTTTAATTAATTTGATAAGAGTTTTTTTTAAGTTTTGAGTTTTGACAATGTAATTAAGTGGAAGTACAGTCTAGTACTCAAGACTCATAATAAATAAGATTTGTAAAAAAATTATATGTATGTAATTTTATTTTTATAAATGAAAAAATTATTTTTAAATTTAAATTTATAACTTATTCAAATCACAGACTCAACAAGTAAGATTTGAAAGGGTAGACGCTTGTGTGATTCAGAAAAAAAAAAAGTAAGGAGTGCCCATTTTGGCGGCATAAAGTGTCCAACAAACCCGACTCCTATATACGTAATTATATGTTTGTGGATGTTTTTTCAATCCCGCAGTCGAAGATCCTGAAAGGATAAGATTCACTGGAGCGTGTCAAATTTCAGAGTCAAATCTGTCTACCAATTCCATGCCATAAATGCTATCGGCCTCCAACTTCCAGCAAAGACAAAAAGTGCAACTCCCACTTTCGGCCTCTAGAACGTGCATTGCACAGTCCACTAATGTAATAATTTAAATTTATAGACAAGAATTGTAAAATTCATTTTGTGCTTGTTATCCGTTTCTCTTACCCAAAGAAATATAACATTTTTAATTAGAAAAATTATAATAAAAACAAGAAAAGAACAGAGATTTCTCCGATGGTTTCAAGCATTTATGAATTCTGGGGGGGACAACCACAATAAACATTATTTATAGAGTAATTATTGTTTACATTAAATGTACGCATAATAAAAAATAACGAAGAATAGAGATTAGATCTTAACCATTAGACTCATAATGGGTCATACTATCAAAATTTAACCTCTTCCCTTCATTACTTTTTATTATATGTACAAATAATATATGATAAAAAAAATTTATTTTAGATTGTTATCAATTACTTTTTTAAGAATAGTCACTTACATACTCACTCTTTTAATTTTTTTTTTTTACTTACACTGTATGTTCTTATCTGTCTTTTTGTCTCTCTCTTTTTACAAGTTGTATATAAGAACATGAGCTACCTCTTATGCACTCTCACTCTCAACCTCTGTTAGTTCCCTAGTTAAGGCTATAAGATCATGGGTGGATAGGTCCCGTTGGAGATGCAGGTCACGTGCAAGTGCACTCTCCAAACTAGTTATAAGTGTTAGTTTTAATTTGCACGTGTTTTTTTTTTAACAGGATTTTCCTACCTCTTTCTTTTGTGTATCTCAAGTATGGAAGCTTGGTGAGTTTTTGGATAGATAATTAATTTTATAATCAAGCAACTAATCCAAATACTAATTCATCTTCTTTTTGTTTTGCTCTCTTGTGATCACTCCTGCACCTCTAATTGAAGGTATGTACATATATATCATAACCATATATACATACATATTGTTAATGTTCGGTTGATATAACCTATGAGTTAGAAATGCATTATACATATGGCCAAAAATAGAGCCTAATTTTTTCATGTACATATGTAAGTGTGCAGTCTTCAACAAGGTCATTGAAAACTTGGAATGCACAACAAGAATGATAGCTAGATGACTAGCTATTTTGTTTTTACATTACTTAATAATATTGTTTTAGTGAATTGTAAATTTTTATTTCTCATATCAATTGAGACTATCTTTTTGTTGGCTTTATCATTACAACTACCAAAAAGTCAATGAACTTCAATATTTTTACTTTTAAATTTTAAAACGCTCACAATACAGTAAATAAAAGCATATTTATATATAGTACAGACATTGTTATCCTCTAGAAAACTTTTTTAACCTTCTTCTTTGAGGTTCACTCAAATTGATTATTAATTTATTAGCTTCACCCATTGAGTTGGGGTTTATATATTCATAAAATATTCATAAAATCACAATGTAGATAGATAAAGATGAAGTATTTGTGATATTTTCACTAACTGAACTCTATCCCATGTGGTCAAGTTTTTGCACGTTAGCTCATCACTTGTGAATTAATAAACAAAACAGCATACTTTATTTCACATATTTTACGACTATTGTATTTAACAACTTGTGTATTTTATTTTATGTACTTTATAACTTATGAACTTCACATCACTTATTTTATGACATACAAATTTCACTTTACTTACTTTATGACATACAAACTTCACTTATTTTATGATTCTTGCACTTTACTTCATGTACTTTACAACTAGTGTACTTTAATTATTTAACATAATTTACAATTTGCGCATTTTACTTCACGCACTTTATGATTTGTGCATTTCACTTCATATGATTTACAACTTGTGCACTTCCATTAAGTTAATGTTTATATATTCATAAAAATATTTATAAAATATCAATGTAGATAGATAAAGACAAAATATTTCTTATATTTTCACATATTAAACTCTCTCCCATGTGGCCAAATTTTCATACATTAACTTACTAACGCCACTTATGAATTAATAAGCAAAATTGCTCACTTCACTTCATGTACTTAAGAACTTGCACATTTTATTTCAAGTACTCTACGACTTGTGCATTTCATTTTATGTACTTTATGACTTACGAACTTCACATACTTTACAACATGCAAACTTCACTTCGCATATTTTACGATTTGTGTGCTTTACTTCACGAACTTTATGACTAGTGTGCTTTAGATATTTAATGTAAATTATAATTTGTGCATTTCACTTCATGCAAACAACTTGTGTACTTCCTTTGAGTTAGGATTTATATATTCATAAAATCTCAACGTAGATAAGGACAAATTATTTGTTATATTTTCACTCACTCAACTCTTTTTCATGTAACAAGTTTTCACATATTAACACGCCAATGTAGCTTGTGAATTAATAAGCAAAACAGCCCACTCCATTTATGTACTTTGGAACTTGTGCACTTTATTTCACATACTTTACAACTTGCCCATTTCATTTCATATACTTTATGACTTACAAATTTCACGTATTTTACAATATGCAAACTTCACTTCACATATTTTATAATTTGTGTGCTTCACTTTATATATTTTTATGATTAGTGTACTTTAATTATTTAACTGTATTTTACTTCAAATATTTTATGACTTGTGCATTTCACTTCACATAATTTACAACTTATACACTTACATTGAATTGAGATTTATATATTCATAAAATCTCAATGTAGGTAAAGATAATATTTGTTATATTTTCACTTACTCAACTCTCTCCCTCTCCCATGTGGCCAAATTTTTACATAATAACTCACTAATGTCACTTGTGAATTAATAAGTAAAACAATGCACTTTACTTTATGTTTTTTAAGACTTGTGCACTTCACTTTATGTATTTTGCAAATTACGTATTTTATTTCATATACATTATGATTTATGAACTTCACATACTTTATAACATGTAAATTTCACTCCATATATTTTACAATTTGCACACTTCACTTCGTAAACTTTATGACTTGTGCGTTTTAGTTATTTAACATACGTTATAATTTGTACATTTCACTTCATGTATTTTATGACTTGCACATTTGATCTTTATGTACTTTATTACGACTACATTTTATTTCAAGTGCTTTAAAATTTGGATACTTCACTTCACATACTTTAAATTTTGCACACTTCACATATTTTACTCCTAGTGCCCTTTAGAGATTGGATGTCAGTTTTCACCCCTGAATACGAATTACTTTATTGTTTCTGCCTTTCTGGCCTCCTGATCTTCAATAATAAATTGACAGCATGACGCAAGCATAAGACTCCATTTATCTTCTCATCCATAATGACACTGATTGTTGTTTTTCTGACCAAGTATTCTTATATTATTTGCTTCAGCAACGCAGACATCACTGCGAGTGAGCAATCCTTACAAGTCAAGTAGCCATATTTAGATGTTAAAGCACTTCCTTTGATAGATAGAAATTAGAGAGTATGATTTAATTTTTCTTTCTCAGCCTTTCTTCTTACAATATTCTAAACAAGTTAATTAAATATTGCAGCCTTTAATTTCACCATAATGTCATTCAAATTTACAACTTATTAAAAATTAAATAAAATCCTTTAAAAACTTTTAAATTTTAATTGTATAGTATATCCTTTTTACTTCGTTAATGTGGAGAAGTATAAATAATGTTGTAGATAAAAGTATTAAGACAGAGAATCTTATAAAAAGGTGATAATCTATAAATTTTTAATTAACTTTTAGAGTTGACATGTACTTTACATTTTATTATTATTATTATTATTATTATTATTATTATTATTATTATTAATTATGAAAGTATGAAAATAGTGATCGCATCGGATTGGGTTCCCTAACTAATTTACATTATAAAAAGCGATATTAATAAAATAATAATAAATGCAAAAAATTCTTAAAGTTAAGACATGAAAAGTAGACGTTAAAAAAATTGAGTAAATTATTATTTTTAATATTTAAAAAATATAATTTATTTTAATTTAATTTTTAAAATATATATTATGTTTTAATTTAAAATTTTAAAAATTAAATTGAGATATAAAAGTTATATAATATTTATATGAAAAAATTAAATTAAAATAAGTTGTATTGTCAGAGAGTAAAAATTAATTTACTAAAAAAAAATTAAAAAAATAAAATCAATGAGAGGTTGAGTTTTGAAATCGCAACCTCCTGTTGTGTTTTCCAAATTCTTACATAAATTTTACTCTTTTGTTGCTCTCTTCGATTGCACGAGAGGAATAGAAGAAAATTTTATGAACTGAGGAATGAAAAAATATGATTAATGAAATATCTCTTTACTTAAACATTTGAAGTGCTAGACCAAGTATAATCTGACAGCAAAGTTTCCTATACATTTGTCTGTGCTGGCATATGAGTTATTGGAGACAATAAGAGAGTAGGAAGATAGTTAGGTGGATATCATGAATTCCCGTGACTATATGATAAATTAACAAAGCATTATTGAACTTGATTACTTAAAACTTGTAATTACATGTGATTGGACAGAGATGAAGGTGAAGGGGATGTCAGAAAAGAGATGGCGTGAGGATGATGGAGGTTTTGGCCTGCAAGTTTGCCTGAGTGGGGGACTCTGCTCAGTGTTGAATGTTGACGTCTCTTTTTAGTTCTGCAAATAAGGAAGCTCTTTTGCAGCAAGAGGACGTTGGATTGTTGGAAATTGAAGTGTGTTTGAGGGAGACACGAATGGAAGGCCGTGCTGCCAATGTAGATGATCCTTAAATTGCAAGCCATGATAGCACACAAAGAGAAAGAGAAATGAGAAGGAATATATAGTGGCATTCCAACACGCAACACACATATATTGACGTTCTTACAAATTTTTCTGAGTAATGATTATATCACGTGGTTGGAGGCAAGAAAATGAGAATCGTGGCAATCAGATTTGAAGTCTTGTTTGTGCAAAGGATTTTGATTACCTCTCTCACCATGTCACAATGGATTTGATTAAATGCTCATATCCATTATGTACTTACACTCTCATTCAAGTGACACACAAGACTTGGCAAAAGCTTGGAATTGGAATCTTGCAATGGAAAGGAAATTGAGACTTCAGAGACTGGACTCTGATTGGACAAACAATCATGCATCACAATTCACAAATGGTGAGGTCATTAGCTTTTGTGTAGACTTGGGCCATCAAATTAGTTCAAAAGAGAGAAAAACGGTGAGAGCAAGAGAGCAAAAGAGGCCCTTAAAGCTTATCTGGACTAGAAGAAAAGCATTTATTTTATGAGTTGAAAGGATATTTACTGATGACGCGAGATAGAAAATAAAAGACACTAAGTTATCTATAAGAAAATATTTTTCCCTTCTATCACAAATTCACAAGTTGTAAATCAGTAATTAAAGTATATCACATAAGTATGTCAAAACACACAAGCACAAGTATATATAGTTATTTAAGTACTTAGTGATTTTATCCCACACTTGGTGTGAAAAAAATAAATTTAGGTAAAAAATAATCAAAAAGTTAGAAAAGAAGAATAAGGAAAGAAACAATCCAAAATGAAAGGACAAAGCGATGAAACTTAGGACTAACTAGGCAAATGAGACAAAAAAGAACATATTTTTAGACTAAGCCTATATAAAAAATATCTTAAATTGTCCTAATACTGCACTCCATGTACAAATAACGTGCGCTATAACTGAGCCAAACAAAATTGGCAACGTCACAACTCTGGCGTTGCCCTACTATCCTGTAGGCAATGGCATGCACAATAACGCACCATTAATAATTATGGTTGAAAGTAGTTTGATAATTGTATTTTAGTGGATTAGATGTTCATAATAGAAGAGGCATATTACATTTAGTACTACTTAGTTCTCACTTTTCACAAATTCCACAGAAGCTTCCATCAGATAAGTTAGGAATACGGAGACGTGAACGTTGATAGAAGGGAGTCAAGGTCTGCTAGGATACAATTTAAACCCCAGCCCACATCAAATTACATATTCCAAAGTTATATCTTCAGAGAATATAATTGTACAACTTATTGCACAAAAAATATGGCCTTTTCAATGCTACTGCAGCGCATTAGAGCACAATGCAGTGTACGTGTATTAAAAGGTGGAGACTTGACAAAAATGTTAAGAGAACTCCATTTCCAATCCAACGTTGATGGCACAGCATCAGTTTCAATAACCAAAATTGTTAATCGCACCTAATCTGAAGAAAGAAACATATTTGGAGCAATACGAAATAGAAAACTAAAACTAGGGAATCTGGTAAACGAGATTCCTTCTATGATAAGCTCATCAATCTATTAATCTTCTTCCTCTCCCTCGTTCTCCGCAATGTTGAAGTACCTCAGCTCATAGACACTTCTATCTTTGTTAGCAGCAATCACTCTGAGCCAGTCCCGCACATTGTGTTTCTTCAAATATTTTTTCGTCAAATACTTCAAGTACCTGGAACCAGAAACCAACACTAAACAAAGGGCACCAAAAGTTCATGGAAATCGACATGAGTTATAGTAAATAATGCATCAAATCACACACAAAATAAATACAATATTTTACACCATACAAAACACGAACAACAGAGTACTTAAAAATGGACAATCAGAATGAACAAAAGCAACCGGAAGGACAGCATCACAGTTTGGCCAAGGAGAGCTATCCATCTTCCATTTTCAAGAGGATCCAATTCACAAACACAAACAGCCACTGGAGTTTGGAATTTTAGTGGCAATGCATCAACTACAGACCCATAAGGCAAAATAAGCTACATGATTGGAAACACCAGAGTTTCATACCATAATTTACACTCCATAAAACTAACTAATAAAGAAACTAAAATTTCATTCCAACTCATTATGCACACCAGAAGAAGACCATGTAAATTTTTTCATGAAACTGAAAGTATTAAGGACCTAAGATAGTGTGTGACTGTTACCAACTTTCTGATGATAGAAGGTTTGTTTTGCAATTTGGTAAAAAAAATAGTTGTCCTAAGTACGAGTCCTAATGTAAATCAAAGGTTTAGAGAATAGATATCATCTTAAAGAAAGATACACAATCAGTCTACAATGTAAACTTTAAACATTCATAGATCAAACCAAATTACCGTTTAGAAAAGTTACTGTCAGACATAACAATGATCTTGCTCTTCTCCCGGGAAACAGTGACAGCATCACCGAGAGCACCAGCCTTGCCACCGACTTTAATCCTCTCTTGAAGAAACTTCTCAAGAGATGCAATGTCCATGATCTTGTCCTCCACTGGCTTAGAACAATCAATGGTGAAGGTAGACCCCTTCTTTTTTCCCTTGGGAGCAGATGCACCTCGACTCATTTTATATGGAGCTCCGTGATCCTTAAAAGCAGTGTTCATGGTAAGAATCAATGAAGATCAAACACAACTGCATCTTTATAGATCTCTTTATTGCCATTCCCTTTTAAGTCTATATAATGCACGAATGACCAAAGAGATGAGAGAGAAAACGCTTCATCTATACTGGGTTCCAATAAAATTTCAAACCTCATTTGAAATTGGACAGAGACAGTTACAAGGCATTCAGGCTTCACATTTTGCAAATCTAATGATTTCAATGAAGAAAATTTATACCCCATGATGGGTTTCTTATCGCTTCCTCTTAAGCAAGCCAAACACAGTAGGTTAAAATATAACAACAATAAAAGATTCCACTTTTTGCTAGTTCTCGACGTAATCAATCGAGAAAAACCAAAGAAAGAGAATTACCGGTAGCCACACAACAGACACAGAGCAGCTGAAGCAAAGGATAGGCGGCGACAGAGACTCAAGCGAGAAGCGGAAGAAACTAGGGCTGGGATTTAACTGTTTTTAAACCACGGATTAACATCGCGAGCACGTCAACGGTTAATCACTTTTAACTTATTTTTATTTTAAAAAGTAAGTATATAAAATATTTTATCAAATTATAATTTATTTTTTATTATGTAATAAATAAGATTCTTAGAAGCTTTATTGGTCCATTGTTAAGAGTAAAAAATTATCATACATGACATTGGAATAAAACAATTATTTCTATTTTATATATTAAATTCATTAAAATTTCTAATTGTACAGTGATATTGAAATTCAAACTTCAAATCTTTCAAATATATTACTATAACATAGCACAAGACCGAAAAAATTTTCAAATATGTTATAAACGACAAACTGAAAGATTAGATGAAAAATATATCTTCAAAGAAAATAAAAAAGATAGATAAATAACCGTAATATATAATATAATGCTGAGGATGTTATTCTTCTAGAAAATTTTTAGAAAAAAAAATCGGCAGGAGGTTGACATTATTATTATTTTATTTATTTAGAGGTATTCAGAAAATCTTTTACTGTATTTTAAAATGTTTCATTTTTTTAAAATTTTTTAATCTTAAAAATTAAGACTAATATCAATGGTAAAATGTTGTGCCTTTTATTTAGTATTATAAGGTAACAACAGAAAAATTTGTATAATTTTTTAAAAATATGCTTTACAGAAGTATATCTCCTTAATTTCATTGGATTTTTTTCTCTAACTATCAAACATACGAATTACTTTAAAAAATCAAACACCGGGTTGGCCCTGCGGGTGTGCTGCGTTAGTTTGTGCACATATTTCCTTGGCCATTGCTTTCACTTTCATTTTTAATTTTGACTCCTTCATCAAGCATTAGATTTCAGAAGCTTTTTTATTTTTATTTTTGGAATTTATTCGAAGTCCATTCGTGTAAAATATTGCACCCAAAATAAATATCCCAATTCTATTCGTTTACATTGTCAATATCCATATCCGTTAAATTTCCTTTTTTTTTAATAACCATAAAAAATTGTATAAACTGCACTGTAATCTGTATACCATTTTAGTTTGCAACGACAGTTCATTATGCCCGAATTTATGAATCGATCACATACCGAAAATTGTATTTGGAGTTTGCATTTGGAAACAATCCACACAAATAACAAATAAGAACCTTTCCAATCAACAGATGCACCTGCCCTACAGTAAGCTACCACAGAATTCACCATAATCTTTGATTCCAAACGAACTGTTTCGTATATTGGTTGCGAAATTTGCAACATGCACAATACTATCGAGCTATAAAATATGAAATATGGTAAAATCCCGTTGTACAAAGTAGCATGGCTAGCTCTGGTTACAATCAAATTTATTGCTCAGAGTCAGATTTCCTTCTGAGTTCTGAAACCTACCCAATGCTATACTGATGTGCAGCTGAATTAATCCTTCTGCGAGTTGAAGTTTTCCATTGGGATGAATTTCGCATATCTCTCAGTCTTTGCCCCCGTTTTATGATCGTAGTACTCTACCACTGCAGCTCCAGCTAGTGCTGCGAGCGTAAAAGCCTGTGCATGCAACCTGAAATTAAACCACGAAGAGAAGATTAACAAGCATGAATTGGAAAATATGCAGGGTGTCCCCAAAGCAAGTTCGGACAATAATACAAACAAAAGGCAGTCAATGTACTAAAGAGAATACCATAAGTATTGCAATAATAAGAAGAGAGAAAGTAAACTTCAAACCCCAAGAAATTAGGTTTGAACTTCGAAGACTGCCCCATAATAGATAAGAGCAATTGCAAAGTGCATCATCGTACAACATTCTTATAACCCCTTCCAAAGAAGAGGAACAAAACCCAGAAACAAATTAATAATCACCAACAATACAGCATTGATTTTAGACAATGAAAATCTCCTATAGGCCTATTTATACTACTATATGGTTATAAATGTCAATGCCAACAGACGTAAGCAAGTTGATGGGTGAAACTTGTATGCAAGGGTCTGCCTTTCAGTTGTACTTGCTGACTTTTATATTTTTATGGGAAATATGGAATTCGCATTACAACATTGCAATACCAAAGATTTCGGGGATATTTGATGTCTCCTCAATCTACTACTCACTTAAATATGTAGTCAGAAAAGAGTGCTATGTGGGTCCAAGACGACAAATTTGAAATAAACTTTCTGTCAACTCCAATATGGCTCAGATTTACCAAAATTAGCTGTGAAAGCTTTCTCTTATTATTTTCACATTCCTTTACTCAAATTTCGAAAACAGGCATGAAATACTAATTCTTGAACGAAACCCCCAGGTCATGGAATATTGATGCCTTGCATTCTGAAAGCTTTCTCTTGTTATTTTACCTTGTATTCTCAAAACGTAAATGGTTAGCAAAACATCACAACTTAGTGGCCTTATTGAATGAAACCGGCAGGTCCTAGAACAGATTACCGCCCATCTATTTATCCAACCATAAGATTCAGTTGAAATCAGATAACCTCATACTTCATAGAATGAACATAATATTATGAATTAACTAAAAGGCCTAACAATTCCACGCCAATAAAACGATCAATTATCTAATACTTAAATGACATCTTGCTATTTAGAAAACTATGGAAATAGAAAATTAGTCATCCTCAAACAGACAGACATGTTAGTATTATTTGTCAACGAATTAAAGCCAGCAACATCTATGGATGTCAACAATCTAGCAAGCATATTAACAACAGAGAAAACAAAAAGGTACACATTGCAATCACTAATCGTAACTTACCTAGCATGAATGATCTTAACACTGGTTTTCATGTTTGGTCGAGACCAGTTGTATGCAATTGAACCCGCAATACCGCTTAGCCAAAGAGACCCTAATCCCAATAATCAACAGAGAAAATCAGGAAAAATGAAAGTAACATAAGCAGCATTCAAAACCATAAAAAAAAAAAATCAGAAACCTTCAAAATAAAACAAGAAGCATTTGACGACCAGATCAAATCACCTAAAAATCCCTCGATTATATAGTTACTTCAGAATATTTAAAGAATATCAGCCATAAATCATGAGGATTGAGAAATTTACCAACGGCTCGAAGCTTGTGCTCGACGACCCATTCCCTTAGAGATTCGAACTTGGTCTTTGAATCCGCCATTTCAGATGTGAGAAGATTTTGGAAAGGGTCTCGCAGGTTTTATGGGGCGACCGGGCGAGACGCTTAGAAGGGAAATTGAAATTGTTAACCTACAAGTTGCGTTGGCGAATGTTATTTATACGTAGGCGTAGGCCTATTAAATATGCAATTGTAGCCATATGGCTGTTTGTCGCCCATTGTTTCGCGAAAACCACGTTTTATGGAATGGCCAATTTTTGACCGCACAACCTAAATTTTAAAAAGTTTATTTAGGATTTGAATCTTATTTTAAACAAACGTAAAATTTGTCAAGCAAGATTAAAAAAATTTAAATCTTAATTTATTTAATATAAATTATTTATTTATTCTTTTATAATATATTTTTTAATTTATTTTACTTTAAAAATTTTACAATATAAAATACTCCAGAGAATTCAAGTTCGTTTAACAAAGATAACAAATTAAAAAAGATTATGCCTACCTTTAATATTCGTCTACCATGACCACCAGTGCAACTGCCACACGCTATTAAACATAAAAAATAATTAGGGTCATTCAATGGGCGGGCAGAACTTGTTCTCCCCTTTTGCATTGATAAATGCGTTAATAAAAAAAATGATTAAAAATAAAAACTAACCAATCCCCATATACTTTCCCAAATAATTGGGTAAATTTATACGAAATGTTTAAATTATACATTTTAAAAGGTTAGACATAAATCCTATCACAGTTAAAAATGATTATAATACACTTTAATATAATAGTAATTTCGTTTATTAAAAATATAACTTAAAAAATATATATATGTTTAGAATTTTTATTTATAGTGTTTTTTTTGTATTAGAAATTAGAAATTTAATTTATTCTAAATTTTATATTATTAAATACATATTTTAAAAATTATTTTGGTACAAATACTGCTTTTAAAAATTAGTTAAAAATAATAAAATTTTCTTTTTTTGGACTGTAACAATATTTTTTTACAAAAAGTCTTTAATGTCTATTTATATTATAACAATTCTAAAAATTTTTAATTATTAATTTTTAAAATATTATATTATATAATATAATATATAAAAGAAATATGTGATATAAAAAAAAGTGGTAACAAATTATAAAAAAAAAATGTAAAAAATTAAATAATTTTTTATTATTTAAAAATATAATAGCTAAATTTTTATATATTTTTTAAAAAATCTTAACATGGGAATATCACCGAACCCATTAGAAGGGGAGTCGTAGACAAACAGGTTTAGTTTGGGCAGTTAGCTAGTCAGCTAGTCAGCACAAACATTCGCATCTCTCCGCATGAGATTAATAACAATAGTCCAGTCTCGGAGGATGATGTTGTTCAAAGCTGTAGATAAAACAAATTATTTTGGGTTCCTCCCACGTTATAATGATAAAATTAACAAAAATAAATAACCGTAATTCAAAATTTGTATTAAATTCAAATAACTAAAAACAAGTACAGACTAACTTAATTATCTGGACCTGATTGCAAGCTTCAATATAATGTACATTTTTTAGATAATTATCCACATTTTACTTTGAGAAATAATAATTTACGACTAATTAATAAACCACAAAAGAGAAAGAAAGAAAGGAAAGCCTTATTTTCCTTGGTGATAAACCATAAGCGGTCCGATTTGATCCAAGTTTTAGTTCTGAACCCAATCACACAATAGAAGACCGTACACGTGTAAGTAAACAGTTGCCGCCTTGCTAAAAGCATCTCTCCCATAATAATCGGTAGAACCGTCAGCCTCTTTCTCTCTCTGTCTCTAAATCTAAGCTTCAAGAAGCACCCTAGACAGGACTCACTTGGCTAGGCCTACGCTTCTTGCCTCTCTCAGTTCTACTCAGGTGTACGTCCTTTTTTACTGCCCCTATCTTTTCCATTAGCATGTTCACCAGATTTTCTGGCTCAGTTTTTAATTTTGTCTGTATCTGCGGTTTTCCAAACCCTAAATCTAGATTTCGTTTGCGATGTTTTAATGTCAGTTCACGTGTCGTCATTCTTGAAGCGTTTTTAATAATCGTGCCTTTGTTTGTCTATTTTTTTGGCAATTCTACGAGCGTCGATTGATTTTTCCTCAAGATTTAAAGTCCGTGGGGGAAGTATGTTTAAAGTCAAGTGCCATATTTTTGCATGATTCCTGGTTAGGAACTCTCCTTCATTTTAATGGTCATGCTTAAAACAGCTGCTTATGTATCTAACGAGATTTTGACTGGATGGACGGTCTTTGACATTGTCCCTTCTTAACATTTCTGCCTAATTGGTGTTTACGGCTTTATTTTCATATCTAACGGCAGCACGATTTTCCTAGAAAGAAACGCCAGTACTTAACACCTGCTTAAATAAAACTCGCCCGAGTCATAAAGAAAGTCGTAAATTCATCTTTCTCTCTTATGTGATAAACTCTTACAATTTAGTGAGAATATATCTCTTTATGTTGTCTTATTCATTACTTTAAGTTATATTGTATTATACATGCTTCATTTTGTGATGTGGCATGGAATAGAGCATTTCTAGAATTGAGATAGTAAATAGATGGGACAACTACATACAAGGCAAAACTTCTATTGCTGAAGTCAGAGGATAACCATGATTATGCATATTGAATGGCCTAGGTTGTCCTGAAGCAGTAAAAAATATTTAACTTGCTTCAGATTGTCCTGGAACAATTCTCTTCTGAATAGAATCAGTTTTGAAAATACTAACACTATATTGTTATGCATAATTTTGTAATTGTTGTTGAATTCGATTTCCACAATTTTCAAATGTTCAGCTTTTATGCATAGCGACAAACTTATTGATAATGCCCTTTTTTTATTTTTGTATAGCTAAATGTTAAACTGTATATATGGATTGACTTGTATTTAAAATATCATATGGGAACCTGTGTGCCAAAATTGTTTCGATGGGAAAATACAAAATTTTATGACTTAAAATTTCTTTGTAGGGAAAAATGAGTAGCCGGTCAAGTCGCACCATTTATGTTGGCAATCTTCCTGGTGATATTCGCATGAGAGAAGTAGAGGATCTTTTCCACAAGGTATTTCTTGTACTTACTGTAATTTTATTCTTAACATTAATACTGAAAAAATAGTTTGGGTTGCTTTCATGGTTATTATGTATCTCCAGCTAAAAATGTTTTGCCAAAAAGATTCCTTGCAATTTATTATATATTTTTTTATGTTAAATTTCTTTGTCTTCTTTTGATGAAGTTATCAAGTTTCAGTTTCTTAAGAATTACGCATTACTCTTGCTGATTTCAAGCTTGGTTTAGTGAAACTACAATTTTTCTTTTCTAGGAATTTGTTTAAGCTAATATATACATATATATATATATATGTATATATATATTGAGATGTTGATAAGTGATTGTAGGATTTTTCTTGTTCCTAATCTGTAATTGTTGTACTCATGATCTGATTGCAGTATGGCCCCATTGTTGACATTGATTTGAAAATCCCTCCAAGACCACCAGGTTATGCTTTTGTTGAGGTATGTCTGGATTTCAAGATATAGGGAGATGAAGAGGTATTTTACTCTAGTTTGGCTCATCCCTATTATGTCTTATGTATAAATTGAATGTTATGTGTTGCAGTTTGAGGATCATCTTGATGCTGAAGATGCAATTCGTTATCGAGATGGTTATAATTTTGATGGTTTTCGTTTACGAGTTAGTGACATATGCCTTCTTCCACCCCTTCTTCCCCCCCTCCCCCCTTTTAATCTTGCTGCTGTATATGTACACTATAAGATGTTCCTATGAACCTCTGCTTTCTCTTTCTCTCTATAGGTTGAACTTGCACATGGTGGGCGGGGATCTTCGTTATCAGTGGACCGCCATAGTAGTTATAGTGGTAGTGGTGGTAGCCGTGGAGTTTCCAGGCGTTCTGACTATCGTGGTATGTATCACTATCTTATATAATATTTGTAGCATTATATTTTAGTTTAGGACTTTAGGCTAACTTTAGTTTTTCTTCCTCTTTATACTGTAAAAGAACATCTTTTCTGATTTTTTTTTCTTTTTAAAAGTTCTGGTCACTGGGTTGCCTCCTTCGGCGTCTTGGCAAGACTTGAAGGTATGATTTGTTCTTTCTCTTCATAATTGTTTTAGTTCACTATTTTTTTCATGAAAAGGGATCAGTACATGTAATAATTATTTTGTAATGTTTACTGATTCTGAGCGTTCAATGATTAGGATCACATGCGAAAAGCCGGTGATGTATGTTTCTCTCAAGTCTTCCGTGAGCGGGGTGGTAAGTTGAATAAAATATATTGTACTTAACATGCGGCTTTAGTTGTATGGCTGCTATATTAGTAAGAATTAGAATATCCTGGTAACAAAATTGTAGGATTAGTTTATGCCATATATATTTAGGTGGGATCCTATGCAAACTATATTTTCTGATAAATCTGATGCTGATATAAGATGATTTAGTGTGTACCCTCTGCTTTCAACAATAATCATGCTAGACCTGACCTGGAAAAAGTTAACTCCCAAAGGGTAGGACTGATGCAATATCCCCATCTCTGTGCATTGCAAGTTGCAACTCTCTTTAACATCATATCTAGACAATTTTTATGTTGATTTTTTTTTTTTTCCCACAATACAATTATTTAACTTAGATTCAACCTTTATGTAGGCATGACTGGGGTAGTGGATTATACTAATTATGATGATATGAAATATGCTGTAAGTGTTACTGAATTTTAATCATACTGTAATTTTAATGTTTCATATTTTTATTTGGCTTCCCCCTTGGAGCTGGCTTTATGGCTAATATCTTTTATAACTAGTGCTGTGGTTCTGATTCAATGATGTTTTCATTGGTTTTTTTGTCAGATTAGGAAACTTGATGACTCAGAATTCCGTAATGCCTTCTCTCGGGCATATATACGGGTATGTACTGATAATCTTTTCCCTGTTTCCAGGTGGCTTGTTAATGTGATTAGTCTTTCGAGATCACCATTTGACACTAGCATAGAGAGAAGAATGATTGCATTTTCAATTAAAAAACTGCAAGATGTTCTATTTATGATGAGTAATTATTTTTGTTCTTTCCCTGGTTTTTTAGGTGAGGGAATATGATCGACGAAGTTATTCTAGGAGTCCTAGTCATGATTCAAGGAGGAGCTATTCTAGAAGTCGCAGTCCTTATTTGTCCCGAAGTCGAAGTCATAGCTATAGCAGCAGGAGCCGAAGGTTCATTTAGTTTCATTGTTGAAGTATGATTTAGTTTGTGTTCATTAATCATGAGTAATTGACCAAATATTCATGCATTGCAGCTTGTCTCCCAAGGCAAAACATTCACGGAGATCATTATCAAGGTCAGTTTTAAATCAGTCTTGCTATGCGTGCAGCTTAATGCTTGCTGATTTAAAGCCCATTGATGTTGCAATTTTCTGTGTTGACTTGTTAGGTATTTTTGTATGACAATTTTAAATTTTGATGGGACCCTTTCCTTGAAAAAATAAAGGGGAAGGAGAAGGGAGAGAGGATTCCGCCAGGATTCATGAATGATAATCATATATTCATTAAATTACTATCAGTTTTAAAAATGTTCAACTGTCACTAGGTTTATGATTTTTTTTTTCCCCCATTTCTGTTTCATTACTTCCCCACTTGTTCATATAGGTTGAATTTCTTTAGTCAATGAAAGATGGAAGCTGGATGGCAGGAGTAGCTATGTCATTTATTATTCTGCCTACAGGCACATCTTTCATAGTCATTTCATAGTCCTTATGGTGTTTTGTTCCCATTTACTACACTTACAATTATAGGTCTGTAGTGATGTAGCAATCTTGATTCTTGACCTGGGTAACTGATACTGCAAGACTATAATATCTTTGGTGTCACATAGCACCAGGCATAGTGAAATTTGCTTCAATTCTTTCTTTCCAATTGTAAGTATTCATTGTTGTTCATACTGTGGGGCTTTTTGGTACAACTTTCAACTTTGTTTGACAGTCTGAAGTGCAATTTCAGCTTTGTGATCAGGTGTCCCCTCTCTCCTTAAGGAGAGACAAATACAAAGTTCCTTAATATGAGCAAAATGGATTTGTTGTATACAGTATGAGGGTTTTCGCATGTGCTATTATTGTTATTGTCATTATATTATTATTTGAATGGCAGTGTTTTTGAGAAATGAGGGTCTTGCTCCATCAGTAGCATGTGTCCTTTTTTCTTTTAGTGGAAGATCGAGGGAACATTTCATTTCCATCCACACTGTTCGTCTAATAAAACCTGATGTTCCATAGTCTTGTCAGCACAATTCTTGAGTGCTATAGTGATAGGGGCATTGGTATAGTGGCTCATCAGGTTGGCCACAAACTATACAATGTTCATTAGGGTTGACTTGTTTGTTTTCTAGATCTGGCTTTTTGCGGCGACCTGGGGACTGCATGTTAGGATCTTGATGGCATGTGGTGCTCAAATGCCTGCAACTTTTTTGGTCGAGGTAATACCATTTTATTGATGAGCACCTGTGGAACACCTTAATGCTGTGACAATTGATAACAGTAATGGTATATTGATGTTAGGCGTGGTCTGCCATTGTTGTAGACTGGATGACAGTAGATGGATGAATTTCAATCTAAAAGCTGGATCACCGTGAACTAAGTGCTATTGGTACCAGTGATAGTAAATCAGCAGTATTTCAATCCAAAAACTACTTCGACATAATTTCTGCTCTAAAATCTCGGGTTGAACTTGTCATTTCTTTAGGATTTCTTGATTGTGCTGGCTTGGTATATTTTTCTTCCCCTAACCAAGGTTTCATGCACTGATGGGAATATATTGTTTAGCAACTGTTGAGACTATAAAACATGAGATACTGGGTTCACATGCTTTTCCACTTGGCTGCTGCGTAAGACTTGTGGTAGATCAATTTCTTCCTCTTGGTTATGGTGACTCTGGTTTGGTACTGGTATTGGGCTTGTGGATCATTTTGATGGATTATTCAGGACATTAAGTAGGTTTATTTGTTCAAAATTTTGCAGATCTCAGTCAAGATCCAGATCACCAAATTCATCTGTGAGTGTTCCTTTTCTTTTCTTTGTTTTTTTTTGTTTTTTTTTGGGGGGGGGGGGGGGGGAGATTATAATCTGTAAACATGGTTTTATGACATTGTCCATTTGTAATGTGCAGCCTCCACCACACAAGAGTCGCAGTCCTAGCCTAAGTCCTAGACGCTTTTCAAAATCTCGTTCACCTTCAGTATGTTTGTTGTCCTTGGGCCCCCACTAATAGTCATAGAGTTGATTTTGTATTCCGTATTATTAGCTTTGTATTTGTTGAGGGTTCTGATGGTGCATATGGTTTGACAGGTGGGGTCTGAACGCAGCGGATCTGTTGAATCCGGAGATCGTTAATATGTTACTGAGCATGTATTCTATATGTTATTTTGATGGGCGAAACATTAGGACACCGTAGATTCATTTCTACATCAATTAGTTCTAAATTACAATTTTAAGCTGAAAGGTGAAACCTCAGGACACCAGATAAGCTACTTGGTTACTGACGCTGATCTGTGTTAGGCATGGAAATTTAGTTCTGCGTTGTGATTTTGGTTTGCTTATTTTGTAGTACTTGGATCATTTTCTACCCAACGTGAATTCTGTCGAAGAATTGCTAAGTCGTACTTGACGCGTGGAACTCTAGCCGTCGATGACTGGATTCATGATTGCGTTTTAATATACTATTTCAAGGGTTGCGAACGACATCGTGATTATTGCTCAGCCAGTAGCATGACTAATTACTGTAATTTGCACCTTAGATGATGGCTCACGACATATTACCATTGTAGCTACTTTTTCAAGTTTTGTAAGTTGGCTTGAGAAAAAGTCTGCATGCGCTCATGAACACGCACTGCAAAACCATAAAATTTAGCGGTAAAACTTTACCAAATTTATGTCTGCTGTGTCTCAAAGTCAGCTGACCGAACTCGTATTATAAATTTTAATGACGATCAACTATAATTCAAAGTTTTCTTTATCTAAATGTAATTAAGCCAACATACTCCGGGACAACAATAATATTATCTATGGATTAATTTTATTAAAATTTTTATCTTGAATAAATCTGACATTTACACAACATATACTATCAATACAAGATTTATATTTATATAAATTGCGCCATTATTAATGATTTTGGTGTCTACCAAGCCATGATCTAGAACTATGCAGGGGAATGTTAATACTCGTGCGTTTTCATTCTGCATACCTGTCTACGAGCAGTTATCAAGAGTCGAGGTAAAAATGCATTTACCGATATCCTCAACACAGCGTTTGCATGAGCGTCAATAACATAAATAGCAGACCCATCAAAAATTCAATCACAGCTGCTATCGCCCAGTGTCATTTTGAGATGACAATGCCACAGTTCTTCAAAACCTGTTTTGCCAACTCAAAACATCTTATTTTATACGCTTTAAGGCAAGGAAACAAGAGAAGCCAATGTCCATCACACAGCCACGTGACTGCCAGAAACAAATTCCAGGGCCAGCCAGAGTACACAGTCTGCCATAACATGACAGACTCAAAGGCCAAATCATTATGTAACAATTCTCAAGCATACACAAATTTTCATTCTCCAAAGTGGTAGTTTGCTTCACAAGAAAAAAGACGTCAAAATAAGTATATCACCGATTTTGTGAAGGCAATCTCTCTGATCCATGCCTTAATCGAAAGCCGCTGGACCTGATACTTGGGTCTGACGCACTGGCAGCCTGGTGGTATGCTCCCCAACCTGAATCTCTATCAACATGGTTCATTGACAATGATGGCAAGCGATCTCTTTCCCAAGCATGGATGCGGGCCGGTAGATGGTTTTCTTGTTCTTGAATATTGCGTCCTGATGAACCAGATGGGATAAAGAAGAAGCCACCCTGCTCTGGTGACGATGCCACTGGTGCTGATTGAGCTGATCCTCTATGACTGCTGGATCTTCGGGTTCCAGAAGCAATAGGTGCCCGCACGCTGGTTGAATTGGTAGGTTGCTGCTGTTGATAATAGGCCTGAAGAGCCTGGACTCTATCACGAGCCCGAGCATTGCTTCCTGGATACGGAGGGATCATTGATGAAGCAACAGAGCTGCTAGCTCTAGCAGCAGAGCTCCATAATGCAAGAATTTAAAGTCAATTTTATGACCTGAGGAAATTTTCTCAAGACAGCAAGAAATGCATAGTTCTTTTCTACCTAATATATATTAGTTGTTGTAACCTAAATTCATTTTGCCTATATGAAGCTATAAGACCTAACATACAATAAAATTAGGCTCAGATGAAGTTATATTTGATTAATTGGTATACTCACTATGGCAAATAAATTGTTTAAAGAAACACAAAATCTTGACTAAAGAGGTGCCTACCTGTGGCCAACGAGGAAGGGATGCATAACAGATCCTGATATTGGTACATCTGAACCACCCCTGGCTGGCCTTTGACTAACAACTGATACTGAGGGCTGATCAGCAGCACCTACGCGGCTGTTGGCTGTAGAAAAAGGAGAATGGTGTTCCCAACTGTGATAATGAAGATCCATAGCAGGAAATGTGTAGGAAGTTGGCATCTCACTAGGTACAGATGGGCCATTCCAATGATTGGTGAAGTTAGAAACTTCAGAAACAGTTCCACCAGAGTTGGAGGAAGAAGGATGAATTGGTCCAAAGTAAGCAATATATGGGCATGGATGACTAGCAGATGATACAGCTGTATGTTCAGCAAATATTGCATGTTGTCCCAGTATATCATGATCTGCGTCTCATCATTCCAGTAAAGATAAACATATTCAGTCAAATGCAAGCTTTAACTACAACTTAAAAGACATGCTGATATCCAGGGAAAGGATCTTACATGCAGTTGGTGAAAATTCTCCTTCCCTGGAAAAAATCAGAAAAAAAAAAAGAAGGGTTAAATTAGATGAAAATCTTATACTTGGGCATCTGACAAGTAACTGGACCAAAATCTAAGTGTGAAAAATTAGGAATAAAGTAAAAGGGGTCATCTTGCTTTATGAACTTAACTATAAGATTTAATTACTATAAAGCCAGTATATAAGAATGCAAAAATCCACAACAGCATAGCTCTGTACCCCCGACCATCCAATTGATGTCTATAACTAATCCTTCTTCCATTTCAATAAATGAAACGGAGACTATGGCATTGCTCCACGTATATAATAGCTATGCTTATGATCATTTTTCAATCCCAACATGCACCCACATGTCTCCATAAGGTTTTTTTTTTCTATTTTTTTTATCATTAAAAAAATGTATTTGTATATTATTCAGAGGATAGGGAGAGAATAAAGGAGTTTTAGACCTTCAAATAACTACTACTAACCACAATTCCTATTTTCAGGTTAAGGTTTGCATCTCAAAAGGACCTTGAGACCAAATCCTTTTCCGAGTCAAATATCCTAGTATAAAAGGCATGCTGCAGGTTCTCTCATAGTCAGTCTATGTATATATACATACAGGTTTTAGTATTAAAATTTAGATTTTATAAACAATAACATACTTGTCAAAAAACACAGCAAAGTTCTTCTCATTCCTTGAACTTTAAATATCAATGGCAGTGTGATGATAAGGGATCTTCCAAGACAGCTGCTTTAAGGTTAGCCAGAACATATACTTTATGGAGTTACTTGGAAACTACCCTTTCAATTCCTACCAATGCTGTCTTCAAATTCTTAATGCTATTCTCAAAAGATCCATTAATCTTTACATGTTCATTTCATTTCCTGAAAATCTATATGCAAGTTTTTCTCGTTAAAACCGCAGTATACTCAATGGTTTAAACAGGAGTTCAGACAATTATTAGAGCAAATAAATACACTAACGATGATCTTAAGTTTATAAGCTTAAATAGATATTTTTATCTAGAAAATCATAAAAGACATTTAGATCAGATTTTTTGTTTGCATACATAATTTGGTAATGTTAACTAGGCTTACTCAAACGATGAAGGAAGTCGAGTTAAGCTACCAAAAGGGCACCAGTGGACTCCAAAGGACTGCAAAAACCATTCAGAAATCAAATTGTCATCAAAATGACAAGCAGAATATTATGTATTAACATACAAATGAAAAAGAACGAGACAATTCCAATTAGAGGAGGGAATGGCTCTCTAACAAAATTAACCCTCTCTCTCAGACAAAGGTTTTAAAACCAATCTTGAAATTTCAAGTTTCCAGCTACCATACATCAAAAGGTCAATTTCATCTAGATGCACTTACATTAGTAGTGTAGATAAACAATGAACCAGCAAGGGTTACAGGCCACCATAATGTCCACGTATTTCACTTAAACTTGGCCAATGCCAAAACAGGTTATCCTTGTAACATATTGACAGAAAAATGCAAGACTTCCAGATTGGCAAAAATGGTTGAGTTATTCTCCTGAGGCTGAAAGAATGTAGTAATATACAATTTTACTTCTTTTCTAGATCTCCATTATTATTATTATTACTTTTACACCTAGTGTATACCTACCATACACTTCAGTTATTCCAATAACATTTAAACCAAAGAAAAAATGAAGAAGGGTTTCAACTTTATGAACCAACTTGAATAATTAATAAGTATGAGCAGTTGGAGAGAACTAAAAAGGCTGCAATTATATAATGGGCATCTAGCCATTTGTGTATCACAGAAAGGCATATGGCTAACCCCACCCCTCTTCCAGCGCAGGCACAAAAGAAATTAGATAAAAAAAGAGTACATTGTTTGCAGACTTTTTGTTATACACACACATAAACACATGAGAAAGAAGTATGTATCAACTTGTAGTTACAAGTCAGAATCAGGTAATACATGGTTTGTCTTTGTACTGTTGGTTGTTTTGACACTAATGTGGGTCAAAAGCGAGAAGTCAGTTTTATAGTGCACATGAAAGGGATCCAATTTAAGTTGTTTAAACAGAGGAAAGAAGTGCCACCAATTAGAGAAGCAGTTGTTTCTCTAAATTGTGAAAGTAGAACATCCTGCATTTTATTTTATTTTTTTAAAAAAAGTAGGTATTTGTGTAAGGATGTTTTCTTAACAAGACAATCCTGATACATGTTTTAGGCACAATAAAAGAACAAAATGGCAGAAAATGATAAAAGTTCCACAGAAAGTTTCTCTTGCAAACATAAATTACAACACAATTAAAACCAGATACAGAACCATTACCATTTCAGAGTAGCTAAGATCATAAAGGTCCTCATCATGTGTCCAATCATCCATGCTAAATTCTGGATATGATCGACAACCATTAGCATAAAGCCACTGCCCTTTCTCAATCTTCCGACAATTAGGACATTGCATAGCCCCTTTTATGTTAAATGCTGAACCAATGCAATCTGAATTATTTAAAGATAGTAATTAGAGGACAAGAATAAGATATTGCAAACAGATTGTTAGAAATAGAAATTATTTTCTGTAACAACACTGAAGCCTAGAAATATTGCCCTCAAGCAAGTATGTGTTACAACAATTTCATGATATCATTAAGCATTATCAATAAAAGCACCACTGTAGGCCCCAATATTTCCAACCTTTTCTGAACGTCCAAAATTTTACTTGATTCATCAAGAGCAATCTATCAATGTATTAGAAACTTCCTTAGTTACACAATTGCTTTTAAAAGGGTAAAAAAAATTGAAATATTGATGACATTAAATAAGCGAAAAGTAAGTATTGGTTAAAAAGAAAAAAATAAAATAATATTTCTCAACCAAGTTTTGAGTGAAATTGATAATGTGTCTGTAATCTTCACACTGCATTAGAAATCACAGAATACAGAATTCCATAAATAGTGTCTTTCTCCCTTTCTCTATTGTGCATTTTCTCATAGGATCAAATCTAAGAAAATCTTTCAGGTTAGTATTTTACAAAGAAGTACAAAGATAGATATGGCCATCCTCCTCTCCACCCCTTCCAATGATCAAACAATTTCAGAAACATGTCCAAAGTTTTAATTTCAAACTCAGATCTCCCAAGTTTATGCTTGATCTAGCATATCACATTGGGGTATATAAGAATCCTACACATCCATAATATAGATCCTTTCAACCTCCAACCAATTTTAACTCTTAGTGGTCCTTTCAAGTTCATCCATATTTGAACAGTGAGATGACTCTGCATCTGCTGAAATAAATGACTTTGCCTTGTCATCTTATTAAATAGATAAATATAACAAGCATTTACTTGGCAATTATACTTAGCTTGGTTTAAAAAAATCACTTCATTGCTTTAACAACTGAGCTGTGGCAGCTCAAACACAATGCCAAAAGCTGCTTCAGATCACAATTACTCAACAAAACATATTATTTAAACCTATCAACATAGTCAGGGAAAGAACCTTTTATACAGCCTGAACCTAACAACTTAATTTTCAAAGACTGTTGCCTAGACATAGAATTAGAGTCTTCAAGACAAAGAGGTCAAAGTTCAACTCTTGCCATCCTATCTTCTTAACTAAATTATAACACATTTCAAAGGATGATCGCAATGGGCCTAAGTTTTGTCCAGCAATCAAGCCCAAAAGGTTTCTCATGAGCAGGTATGTCAGGGATAAAGCCTATTTTTTTATTAAAAAAAAAAGTAATATAATAACAAAAACTATTCTTGAACCTGTATCCAAAATATTAAGTGGGAGTATGGCTGTGTGGGACAGCATCACCAAGTGGAACCTTCATAAACTTACATTAAATGGGAAAGCAGAAGTGAGTGTATCAATACATTAAATTTTATCCAAAAAAGAATAACTAATTGCAGCACTATTTCATCAGGTATTACGCATCATTAGATATTCCAAGTTTCAGTACAAAATACTTTTCAGCAGCAAAATTGTCATAGAGCCTTTCACATGTTTTACTTTTATGCGAATATGAACAATGTTGACAATAACATTTTTTTTATCACAGTATTAAATGTTATGCAATAGTTTGTACAGAAAGCATCTCCTGATATATAATAACGAATAATAATAATTCTATTCTACAAGCTAACAGCTTCCATGAGGCAATAACATTTATAAAGCGCAACCACCAACAAAGAAAGCTGCATCTAGGCATTCAAGTCATCATTGCTGATTCAGCAGCACTATCAAACTCTTCTAAATATGCTCCTACATCAGGACCTATAAAAGGCTCCTTCTGAATAGAATATAATTTAATCATGAGTGTCAAAGTGTAATTTCTACCATAACTAGGGCATTACCATAGAAACACTTGTTCATTTAACACCATATGAATCAGATCCTTATTCTAAAAAATGTTCTTTCATGATACTCGTAACTCTTAAAAAGCTGTCTCCATAAGTTTAAAAGTGGCATATTTTGAAACTAGAATTATTCCCAGCCACTGACTGTAATTTAGTTTACATGTACAAAGCAAAGTCACTAATCACCAACGACGGCAAAAAATCTATGTAGTAGAAGTCAATCCATCTTGTGCTCAACCTGTAATCTAGTATATCTATTGTGATTACAAGCTTTCTTGTCATTTTTTCAATGACATTCTTGACCTACCTAAGTTCTATCCATATTGTGTCCGGCAACATCTTCATTATGCCTCCGCATTCGTGGCTTGCTCAGTCATAAAATACACTCCATTAAAGTAAAAATGAAAGGAATTCTAGAACCTCACATTCGCTCTTGGTTTAAAGCCCAACAAGGAAGAATGCTAATGAGCATATCAACACAAAAGAAGTGTCATACCTAGCTGACTTTTTCATTCCTTCTTATTCTCCCAATCCTCGCATCAGCGAAAAAATTAAAATCAGATCTCAATTGTTCCACTCCAAATCAATTCAGGCTGGGCTTGGCACGTGGAATTGGTCTTTGTATTCACACCCGATGTCCTTATTAAACAATTCATGAAGACACAAGTTCTAATTCCATAATATTCCTATTCCAAGCTTAAATTGCACGGATTCAAAAACGGAGCAATAATGTAATTTACAATTCCAGCCACAAATTTACTCACCAAGATGAAATTGATGGCCGCATTGAAGCTTGGCCCACGATCTATCCCTATTATCAGCAACAACCTCGAGGCAAATAGAACAAGAGACTGAGCCAAATGACTTGGTTCCGCCGGCGGTGTCAGTGCCGCCTCCATCACCGTCATCAACGACCACGTCTTCATCATTGCCAAGGCCCATTACAAAGACGAAGCTTCAAAACCCTAATCTGACAGGTGTTGATAACACCGCTTGATTTTGTGTTTGTCTGTGTCTCAGTCACGACGTACACCGTTCCGACACAAAAGCTAAGAAGACGAGAAAGTCGACGTGTGTATATGAGATCTAAACTCTCTTTTGCATAGAGGACGAAGATGGTTAAAAAAATTTTGGATAGAAAAAATCTCTCTTTTCTTTCTTTTTCTGTGTCCGAGTCTTAGCCGTTGGATTCGGAGTTGGACTATTGTACCGAGTGGAAATAACGGATGTCTAAACCAGGCACATCGACGGCTAAGATTAATTGCAGGGTTCTCTAAAGTAGATTTTAGTCGACGCTGTTATTGGCTCATTCTTTTTCAACGTTTTCTTCTTCTTCTTTTTTTTCCTTTTCTTTATCCCTTTCGTTTTGTCATAAAATGTCCATGTATTAGATCCTGTTGTAAAGTCTTGTCTGTGGAGTCTGGTTCGATTACGATTAGATCCAAAATTGGTTATATATATATTTTTATTTTTGTAATAAAAAATCGATTTTAATTTATGCTTGTTGGAAAAAAATCAATTTTACGTATTACATTAATTTAATAGGAAAAAAATTGACGATTTTTAAATATTTGTATTAATTTTTTATAATAAGAGATAGAAAAAAAACATACATATGATCCACACTCATAAGAATTTATTCTAAACTGAAGGAATCAATTTTTTTTCTCTTATTGTAAAAAAAAATACTAATTTTTAAGTGCACAAAGTTCAGACACAAAATTGACCTTGTAACTATATTTCCACCTTTACCTTAGATTTTATGCTTGTTTCGGTGAAGAAAAAAATTTCTAGTTAGTTTCAGGATAAAAATTGTTTTAAAACCAAAAACTAATTTTATTGCTTGAATACTTAAAAATTAGTGGCTGTTGGCAGGCTTTCATGAGCCATTGTCCAGATGTGGAATTTCGCTCTGTAGTAGGTGTTGCTACCACAGATTTGGTCCCGGAAGGTTTTCTTGTTGCTGAGGGGGTATTCTCTTATCACATAATAGGCACTTTTGACTTAGAACTTCCCATTCTTATTGTGTTTCCACCTGTAGCGATCTGGTCCAGCTTCGGCACAGGGAAGGGGCGTTGCTGGCATGCATAACATAGCTTCTTGAGGTATGGCATTTTCAAATTCCTCATAATTCCATTATCCATCGCTATTTATGTATTGGTGGACTAGCTTGCTTGTGTCTTCTGGGTTTAGCTCTATACTGCATACTTGATCCAATCTGCTGTATCCTGCGACCCAATAGTCTGTCCAAAACTTAGCCGATTTCCCATCTCCAATATCCCATGTCATGTTTTCGATCACCTTGGGCCATACCCTTGTTATTTCCTTTCATAATCTTGATGCATCTGTCTTGGCTGTAATAGAAACAGGAAAATTAATATTAGTAGAGTATTTAGCTTTTAGAAATTTTACCAATAGGAGATTTGGTTCTACTAGTAATTGCCAGGCAACCTTGTATGTAAATGTTGTGTTCATGTCTGGTAATGATTTGATACCAAGCCCTCCCTGTTTTTTTGGGGAGCAGATTGTTTCCCATTTTCTTTGATGTATCTTTCTTCGGTCTGGGTTGCTTCCCCACAAGAAAGGTCTTTCCATCTTTCCTATTTCTCTGAATATTCTTGTTGGGATCTTATTATTTTGCATGTGGAAAGTAGTTATAACTGATGTAAAAGATTGTATTAAAGTAGCTCTTCCTGCTAGAGCTAAACATGAGATTTCCGTCCTGCTAATTTATTCTGCACTTTCTCTATGATGTGGGTGAATTGTCTTTTTGTGCGCCTTCCATGTATGATATTTGTTCCGAGATATTTGCCTATTTTTGCTAATCTTCTGAATCCTGAAATTCGCAAGATGTTATTAATAATCCCAGAATCTGTATTTTTGGAGAAATAAATAATGATTTTATTTGCATTCACTTTCTGTCCAGATATGGAGCAAAATGTGTTTAGGCAATTTAGAATACATTCCATTTGATTAGTATTAGCCTCCCCAAATAGCAATAGATCATCTGCAAACATTAAATGCGATATGTTTCGTCCTTCTTTACCCACTCTCACTGCTTTCCATTTTTTGTTTGTAACTTGGTAACTTATAATGAGACAAGACATCCGTGCATATAACAAAAATGAACGGGGATAGAGGGTCTCCCTGGAGGATGCTCCTAGAAGGGCGAAATTTCTCTGTTTTTTTCTCTATTCCAAATGATGTTAATGGTTGATGATGTTATGCATTCCATCATAATGTCTCGGAATTGTTCAGGGCATCCAATACCCTCTAGTGTTTTGCTGATGAAATTCCAATTTAGGCGGTCATACGCCTTCTCTAAATCTACTTTTATCACCATGTATCCTTTTTTCCCTCTGCTTTTATCCATAAGGTGGAGGAGTTCTTGTGTTATGATGATGTTATCCCGGATGTTACGCCCTGGTACAAAACTTGCCTGGTAGGGAGATATCACATTGGTAGAATAGGTTTAAGGCGGTTGACTAAAATTTTAGATATGACTTTGTATGTAACATTGCATAGCGAAATGGAGCGAAATTGATTTATTTGTTCTGGATTTTCCACCTTTGGAATTAGGACGATGTTTGTGCTATTCAGTTCTGTTATCTTGCTGCTATTGTTCCATATTTGCTTGTGTGGAGGTGGTGACACTCTCTTTCATGATGTCCCAGTTCTCCTAGTAGAAGCAAGCTGGGTACCCATCGTTACCAGGTGTCTTTAATCTTCCAATACTAAATATTGCCCTTCTAATTTCTTCCTGTGTGAAAGGTTTGTCGATGTCATTCCAGCGTTCACTATAGGCCAGGAGGTTGCTGTTTGGCTGTTTTCCCTGTTGGTTATCCCTTCAGTAAACAGATCCTTGTAGACTTCAGTTAAATTTTTTTTATCTCTTTCTTACTAAAAAATACCCAATTTGATATAGTGGGTTACATCGTCATGTGCCCTTCTTCCATTTTTTTTTTTCTTTTGAAATTGGAGCACAAAAAAAAAAAAGAGAATGTAAAGCAAAGAACAGCTATATTAGTTCGCACTTGGCATGTTATAATTAGGTTTAAGCATAGAAATGTCTAAATCCAAGTGGCATGGCCAACTGTTGATTTAATTGGCTAAAAACAAATACAAGTGGTGCTGAATATGTGTAAGTCAATAATATCTAAAATCATTAAACACGTTTACAGATGACGGTGGATATCAGCATTTGAACTTTGAAGTTCGAAGAATGAAGACGGTTCATAGTACACAAACCTAAAAGCCATTTGTGTGCTTCGTTCAGTTCACATTCAAACTCAGCTACCAACTCTCTCGCATTAAAGATTCACTGCATGTGACCCTAGAATATCAATGAAGTACACTTTTATGCTTACAACTTGTTCTGTTCTCCACAATTTGATTGAAAAGTATTTGATTTTTTTTAATTGAAAAACAAAACCTCTTACAATATAAAACACATTGTAAATTAATAGACTAGACTTATATATAATTATGTATATACTTATTATTAAGTTATTTAATCAAAATAAAATATGTAAAAAAAATTTTAAAAAATTTATTATAAAAAATATGAATTGTATAAATCATATACATATTAATTTTTTATTAAAAAATTTGATAATAAATATAAAAAAATTATACTTAAAATTTTTTTCTAAATTAATCTTCCTATATGTTTTATTTATTTATTTTCCTATCAAACTTAAATTCCATCCACCTATTATAATATGAATGACTATTAATTTAAGAAAAGGTCAAATTCAAATGCAGTTCAATGTATGAACTGAGTCAACCATTTATGGGATGAAAGGGCTTAATGAGGAATGGCGGTCATTAGAGTCAACGCCTTAGCGTGCCACTTCTTAATCATAGAATTAAAAGAACATGTGTCACATGAAAAGGATATTCCACCCCACCCAACTTGAACAACTAGTAAATCAGCCATAAATATGTGAAACACACTTAAAAATAGGAAAATATTTGAGCCGTTGATTTACATCAAATATATGAATGGAAAATCGACTAGTTTCAGTTTATTTATATATTTTCTAAAATTAAAAGACATAATATATTGATGTGTTTCAATTCTATCCTCCATAGGATATATTTTGGTCAAGTCAAATAACTAACAAGAATAGGAAAAAATCACAAACTTATCAGATAAGTCAAAATAATTACCAAATCCAATCATAGTAAATTATGCGCATATATATTGCCGTGGCAGAATTTAACTAGGAATAATACTCGTTATTTATTTTAGTTTCGCTTTTGGATCCCCTGGTCACCTGCTGGGCTTTTTAGCGGCGGTTTTATCCGTCGCTAAAATGTGTTTTAATATTATTGCAACGAATATTATTGCTGCTATAACTTTTGTTTAAATAATTTATTTAACAAAAGTTATAGTAGCAATAAAAACCGTTGCAAAAAAATTTAGCAACGAAAAAAACCGCTGCTAAATCGCGCCAAGCAGAGGATCCGGACGCTTTAGTTTTACCCTGACTTTCAGAGAATTAACACTTATATGATTCAAATTGCTTTACCTCAAATAAGAATAGTAGTAGGACTAGCCAGGAGACTAGGAGTAGTAATTTGAAACTTAGCCTCCACTTGACTCTTCATCTATAAAACCTCACAGCCTCAAGTTTAATTTGATTCTGCGCCTCTATTTCCGTTTGCTTAATCAAATTAGTTTTACTTTCAGATCAGCCACACCAAGAAGAGCAACCATGCTTCTTCTTACGGGTATAAGTTATAACTTTCTTTCTTTCTTTTTTTTTTGTGATTGCTGAGGAATGAATAGTTACAAATACTGTTGAAAAACATAATAATATCAAAATGCTTACACTCTTTGAACTTGTTTCTGTTAATGAATGTCGCAGGTGATGAGCTTCTCTCTGATTCATTCCCATACAAGGAAATTGAGAATGGAATGCTGTGGGAAGTAGAAGGGAAGGTAGGCAATTATTTACTTAATATGGATTCTCTATTTCCTTACTTCACAAACATCTATATATACCTCACACAATTACATAGCAAGTACTAATTAAGTTTTAATTGCTTTGTTATGTCTTAACTTGGTTATTTAATGTGGCTTCTGGCAGTGGGTTGTTCAAGGGGCAATCAATGTAGATATTGGTGCTAACCCTTCTGCAGAAGGTGGGGAGTAGGATGAAGGTGTTGATGATCAAGCTGTTAAAGTAGTGGACATCGTTGACACTTTCAGGCTTCAGGTAAAGAAGATTTTGTGATCTTTTTAACCATGAATTGTCATTCTTCTGGTGTATACAGTATAAATTTAATTTTCTTGGTTCCTTTTCCTTTTCAGGAGCAACCAGCTTTTGATAAGAAGCAGTTTGTTACCTTCATGAAGAGATATATTAAGTTGCTGACATCCAAATTAGAGGCAGAGAGGCAAGAGTTGTTTAAGAAGCATATTGAGGGAGCAACTAAGTACCTGCTCTCAAAGCTTAGGGACCTCCAATTGTATGCTTTTAATTTTATCGTTCTGTTTCTTAATTATTTAGTCATTTTCTATTTTCTTTTTCATATAAATGATAATGGTTGCGTCTATTGTAGCAGTTTTGTGGGGGAAAGTATGCACGATGATGGTGGCATGGTGTTTGCATACAACAAGGAAGGTGCTACTGATCCAACTTTTATTTACCTTGCATATGGGTTAAAGGAAGTCAAGTTTTGTAGTTAACTTCAGAACCTTCCTACTTTTTATAGTCATCTAGTCTTTTGGGTTGGCCTTTCTAGAATTGTACCCGACTTCAGTATGCTGCTATAATGTGCTTTCGTTGTATTTATTATTATTATTTTTTCCATTTAAGAGTGTTATTTCATTTGCTTCAGTATTCTTAAATTATATGAATGGATTTATTATTTATAATTTATATAACAATTTAATTGACAAATTTGTCTCTTGGCAATGCTTTTTACTATTTTATGTTATGAACTTACAAGTTCGATAACTGCAAATATAATTGGGAGGCCGTAGAGTCAATTAAGGTTGAGCTCATTTTTATAAGAAGGTTAACTACTAGTTCTTTCATGCTCTAGTATGAAGGGACTATATATTACTAGAGCCTTTTCATGTGAAAAATATGTACGTATTTCTTTAATTTTTAAAATATAATATAAAATAATAATTATTATTATTTTAAGATAATAAATTAAATAATAAAAACTTATTTAATTTATTTATTAATTGAAACTTCTTATTATCTTTATTTTTTTTCTTATATTCTCATATCATATATTTTATTTTATACTTATATTATAAAATATATTATTTTATAAAATTACTGATTTAAAATTATTATAATACAAAAGTATCCGATAATATTTTAAATAAAATTACCTCTAATAAAAAAATTTATTTAAGAAACAAAAAATATAAATGTTTGAAACAATTAAAAATATAGGATAAAAGATTATTTTTCCAGATAGTTAAATTACTGTACTGGGGAATATCTTTTACTTGCTCATGAGCCAGTTGTTTGAGTTAAATTAAGCCGTTGAACCAGCAGCAATGAAAAACTGCTCAACTGCCTCAAACTGGGCTTACGTTCTTAAAATTCGACGAATGAGAAGCAATATGTATCTAGAAGCAACTGTACATCGATAATAAAGTTTTCGCATCCGATCACTGAAATTCAGAGTGGCTCCATCTCATGCGACCGACAAATTGAAGAATACAAAGAATCTCAAATTTCTGTCGCTATTAATTCACAACCAAATTCCGTTTTTCTGAAAGAACACAATGTTTAGAGTATAATTGACAATTGCGAACAAATATGAACATCGAAGCTCACTTTCCCTAGTCTTAAGTAGTGCTTTGTGTGAACTGAAACTTCTTCTTGAACCTAGCTTAAGCATAATAATTCAAGCTCGCTTTCTTCTTTGCTTGGACCTGAATGATACCTTCATTAAAGTCCTCATGGTTCACCTGCAATTAACAAAATATAAATTATAAATATCCCCACAACAGCTAACAAATGGTGACTTGATTCCAAGCTTTCCAATTAAGTTCATCCAACAAAACAAACACAATGGGCAGCGGTTATTATTATGTTAGGAGTAGAATTCTACGATTATGTGCTTGTTTAAAATCATAGCAGGACTACCAAATATGGTAAACAAGAGTTCCAAACAGAACTGTCATCACAATAATGCCTCATTGGCTTGATTAATCACAATATTCAAACTACCAAAGTTGCATATCTGGAAGAAAACAAACCTCAGTGGCATCACGTCGAAGGGCTAACATGCCTGCCTCAACACAGACAGCTTTTAGTTGTGCTCCATTGAAATCATCTGTGGACCGAGCTAGTTCTTCAAAGTTGACATCTGGGTGGACATTCATCTTCCGAGAGTGGATCTAAAATATCAATGTCATAGCAGTCAATGATTGTTCGGTAGCTGAAGTTGAAAATAATGACAGCAGATAAAGTCAAAAGAAAGCAAAACCTGCAGGATTCGAGCTCTTGCTTCTTCAGTTGGATGTGGAAACTCAATTTTACGATCTAACCGACCAGATCGCATAAGGGCTGGGTCAAGAATATCTGCACGGTTTGTAGCTGCTATAACCTGTAAATTACAACAATAATGAGAACGACACTTCAATTTCCTAAATTCTAACTTAAGACAAAAATTGACTTGGTTAGTTGTTACAATAAAACATGCTTTGGGATTAGTCCCAAAGCATTAATTTCGACTTTTGAGAGGATAAAATTTAGTAGGTTTAGCCCAACAACAGCAAATGCTTATGTAATTTTTTCTCATCACATAAATCAGAAAACAAGAGGTACATTTAGAAAAAGAAACAAATACAAACCTTAATCCTTTCATCACTGCTAAAACCATCAAGCTGATTGAGCAATTCTAACATTGTGCGCTGCACCTCCCTATCTCCACTTACTTCACTGCAGTTAGGCATCAACAAGAAGTAATATCATAAGGTTGCTGAACTGCAAAAAATTTAAGCATATATAGATCTCTTACTAATAAAATAAGCATTTAGCATACCTATCAAACCGCTTTGTGCCAATTGCATCTATTTCATCTATAAATATAATGCAAGGAGACTTCTCTTTTGCCAGCTGAAAGGCATCACGGACAAGTTTTGCTCCATCTCCTATGAACATCTATACAAAAATTTCATATTAGATCACTCAAAACCAGCACGAGGGACAAAAATACAAATATTATAGAGAAACAAAAGACAATCTAGATGGGTCGGAGATAGAAAAAATTATCAGATACTAACAACCCAAGTATGGTTTTTTAAGGGATATCGACATATTATATAATAAAGAAATAATGTTTATACAATCTCCAACTGTCTAACATGAACATAAATATATGATACATCACAAGCAAATTATTAGCCCTCTAAAAAGAAGAATAATGTATTGTCTGGTCCCTAATGTATTATTACGGATCAGAAAAATTAAAAATACCAACTCTACTTAAATTTACAAAAAAAAGTGAAGAAAAATAACAGAACAAACAAGCCACAAGGAAATCATCAGTCATACTAAGAAACATCAAAGGGAGAAAAAGGACAAAACTTGGTAATTAATTATATACCTGGACAAGTTGAGGGCCCGCCAGCTTTAGAAAAGTGGCATTTGTTTGTGCAGCACAAGCACGGGCCATTAATGTTTTCCCAGTCCCTGGAGGTCCATATAAGAGTACCCCCTTTGGTGGACGAATCCCTAACTTCTGGAACCTCTCCTTGTGGGTCATTGGCAAAACAATCGCTTCAACTAATTCTTGGATCTGTTGACAAAGACCACGTGAAAGAACCTTGTTATCTTACCATAAAAAGTGGCTACAATACATTCTGCCAATAATGAAACCTCACCTGCTTCTCTAATCCACCAATGTCATTATAGTCCTCAGTTGGCTTTTCATCAACTTCCATGGCCTTTACTCGAGAATCATACTCAGAAGGTAGTGTATCCAAGATTAAATAACTATCTTTGTTAACACCAACCAGATCACCAGGTTTCAACTTATCAGGATCAACGAGCCCAACAACAGGAAGAAAGATTGTCTGGAGAGGAAAGAAAACATAGTTTAAAATTTTATGATTTCTGTTCATTACCAACTAATTGCAAAAACGTTAATGTTGTCTATGTATGTAAGTTGCAGTTGAACAACCCTTTCCACAACAGAAAAGAAAATATTAAACAATATGAATACCAATCTTAAATTCTTAATATGATAAGGGAATCAGAAGATTAAATATGAATTTATACATTTCCCTGATTAGAAAAAGTGCAATCATGGCATTGTCACCTGTCGAGTAGATGTCTTTAGTACAACACACTTCCCCTTCCTTTGTGAGTCAAGATCAATATTGGCACCATCTTCTTCAGCTTCATCCTCTGGGTTCATTTCCAATATCTGAAAAAGATGAAAATTTGAGGAGAATGTGGAATATAAGAATAACCTAGTTGATAGCCACTAGGGGGAGGAGGGAGTACTAGAGTAGTTTATTCTAAATATTTATATCAAACTAATCTACAAATTTACAGAGTCATGTCTAAGGCATATCCAATGGCCTTCAAATTTGCTTCTCAGTACAAGTTCAAAAGATCACAATACAGAGCCTTAGCCTTTTCATATTTTGTAGTATGTAGCGCGTTGGCATTCCATATACAGAAAGGGCCACTTAACCTCAAGGGTTCAAAATTTAAAATAAGTGAATATAAGCAAAAAAGCTGTATAAGAAATCATGAGAGGTCTCATATTACATAAACAAAATGATGCGAACTGAGAAAGTATTGGATATCAGAATTTGCTGAATAGACATATCTTTGTCAACACTCAGAGAAGTGCTTGAACCTTCCATAACAGTAAAAAGAATTATCATTTTTCAGTTACTCATTCATTTCTTTATTCTACCACAGTAATATTATTGTTGTTCAGAAGACATAAACCCCAATATTTAATAGAGCAGACAATTAAGATTAATAAAATGTCAAAATTTTAATAGAAAGGAAGACATTAAGATTACTTAACAATAATAAGATATAAGCACAACAACTAAGAGAGTAAGAGCAGTACCTCTACGATATTGCCTACGAGGTAGGGCAGCTGCTTATTGAGCTTAATTTTCTCCTGATTTTCTTTGATCTTTTCCTTGAATGATTCCAATTCCAGATTAGTTCTCTGCAACTCTTCCTTCAACCACAAAACAATACAAGCATTCAACCAAAATTAGAAACTTCCAAAAATTATACCAGAACCTAATAATATAGAACTGGTTCTCTCGTTACCAAAATATAGAAAGGAAAGATTTTACGGCACCAGCAAAAATAGGAACTCATTAAAATTATTATCATTATTTGATTATCAACAGTATTAATGTTTACGAATATAAACAATCAACTGAATCAAATTAAGGCAAAACCCAAAAATTACGCTATACTGCAATTGGAAGCAGGATAAGCAATAATCGTAGATACAAATGAAAAGAGATTAACAGAGAGAGGAGATCAGACCTTGCGGATACGAATCTCGGTGTCAAGGAGACGAGAAGCTCTGATGATGTCATCGGTGGTCATCGACGCCAACTGGTCATCTTCGAAGCTGCTATCCTCTACCATGGCTGTTGCCATCGATTACGGTTTCGCGGAAAAATTGAGGGGCGATGAAGCTAATGTATGTAGAAACTAGAGAGAGATCAAAAGGTTAAAAATACAGACAACGAGTGTGATTACTAGCTAGTGCGTAGACTTGGACAGATTTTCTCATGGAAAACTTTGTAATTGTACTTGGTAAAAATATTTCATTTATACATCAATGAATAAAATAAATAAATATTATTCACCAACAGTTTTATCATATGTTCAAAATAAAAAATACGTGAGCCATTGTGATTTTCTTGTTGTTACATTTTTTTTTGGAAGAGAATTTGCAGTATAATGGGCCGAAGCTTTTTATATGTTAGCCAAGTGGGCCTTAGGACCAAGAATTCTCTCCTCCTCTGCTTGAATACACAAAGATGAATTAATTAATATCGCAGTTGAATATGCCGTTTGCCTAATAAATGATAAATAATTTATGAGTTATGACCATAATAAGAAACAGGAACAAGTAAAGGCAGCCGGAGGCACCAAAACGAAATCCATTAACACAGGATGAGATCAGATTGTTTATCTCCAGAATGAAGCACTGTGTCTTTAAACCACAGAGGGTGCTATTCAAAGAACTTTAAGAGCGCATTGTGGGGTTTACCACAGAAGAGAATGAACATTCAGCACGCATTTACAATTTTGGATTCCCTTTTACTTAGGCTTGTTTGTGGAGCTTGCATCACATGTGAAACTTACACCAGATGCTGCTACAAAATAAAGCAAAAAAGAGGAACTTTTATAAAATTTTGAATGTCTAAGATAGTAAGATCTCTTGTGTTTACTACAAAAGTTTACCAGCCGTTTCATGAGTAAGAACTTGACTTATGGGAGACAGCAAATTTCTGCTAGAAGTATTACGAGGTACCACTACCACCCCACCGCTCCCTGCCTCCCCATATTTAAACAAACCAAACTATTCTGATTTGGCTAAGCTGCATCATTCCAGAATCCAGGGACAGAGAGGAAAGGAGGGGAGAATGTTCATAATATGTATGAATTTCGTAAGCTGAAAGTAGATTACAGAGAATGCAAACCAGAAGAAATATGCAGGTGGCGGACCAAATTATGCACCCAAATTTTTTTATTGCTTGATATCGAAGTGATTTCAGATAATTAATCACAAAGAGGAGTTGCAGGAATAAAGATAGGTCAATCAGGGGCATACTGGTAGGGGAGTTCCTCAATCAGAATCGGAGAGGAAAGATGACAGATTCACAGCTGCAGGATGTTCTACCCTATGATAATTAAATATAATCATTGCAATTGAGAAACCATCAGGTAATCCGTTGTCGTCCAGCGGTTAGGATGTCTGGCTTTCACCCAGGAGACCCGGGTTCGATTCCCGGCAACGGAAACATTTTCCTATTTCATCCATTTTTAATATTTCTCTTTTGACCATAATAAGAGCAAATTAGTAAATAAAGAAGAGCCGTGTTGGATCGTTTGGTCTAAAATCTAAATAATATTAACACGAATCCTCTTTTGCAGTAAGAGTTGAAAGGGGCTGACTTTGACTTTGCCGGCATTTCGCGTATTACAACCGTCAATCCTGCAACACTGGCTCGCATGCTTTTAATCAGAGATTCTTCTACTGTTTTCTATGATAAGATATGAAACTGCTTTATCTCAGATTTATAATATTTCACCGTCCTTGAGGAAACTTGGAAATATGAAATTTGAGAGCCGCTTGTTGCTGCGCGTCTAATTACAGCGAAGAGAAATTTTCTTAACGTGAATTTTTTATTGCTGTACAGAAATACAGATATTGTATCAAAAAAATTACAGTACAATCTGCGTATCTGAGGAGACTGATTCATTTGAAAGCCGCTAGAAGAAACTCAAGAAATATCACATTTGAAAGCTGCTTGATGCTGTCCCTCTGATTACAGTGAAAAGGCAATTTCGTACGACCGCGAATTTTTTACTGCTATACAGAACTACAGATATTATATTAAAAGAATTACAGTACAATGTGCCTAACTGAGGAAGAGATTCAGACAGAAGATTGATTCATGAAGCAAATGAATGAAAACAAAGAAAACCAACCCTCACTATAATTCACTTGCTCATGTTACACAGAATGAATACAAAAGGAACTTGCCGACACAACTGAACACGACTCTTTATTTATTTTTTTCTTTTCATTTTTTTAATTGGGTGTATGTTCACTTTCCAATGCCAAGTTCTTTTGTGATGTCTCTTGTCAAGCTGAACTGCAGAGTATTGTGCCAAGGAAACAGGGTACGAGTGACTGGAAGCTTCCTCCGAAGATCCTAAAAATAATTGTATCCACGAGATTTAAATTTCAACAATGTACAGGTAAAGGTAAAAATTTAAAAATAAAGATAGCAGGAAATATGCCTTGCCGCCTATTAAACCAAGTCAGTTGCTTTTATACATAACTCAGATATGACCTAAACTTGTCTAATAAATTATAAAACTAGGCAAAACTTTAAAATAAATAAATAAATAAATAAATAAAACTCAAACTTATATGGATTGAACGGATTGTAAGACGTAGCAATTTCACGTGTGACCATAAAAGAACTATTTACTGAATGCTCCAATTGATAAATAAAAAGGGTGAATGAGGCAAATTGACCCAGGCAATCCAATAAGAACTGAGAAGGCAGGTTGAAAACACTGCATAAATGTACTTTTAATTCAGTTAAAATTTCACAAATCACCAGATAGCATAACAAATAACAGCATCGGAGCTTTGTGAGGCCTCAGTGATTACAAAGATGCATGACAAGAATAAGATTAATTTAAAAGGAGTCAAATATTATATTTTTTAAAAAAGAAAAAGGAAAAAAAAAACTTTGCATAAATGCTACATCTGAAACTTGAAGAGAAGATTTTTTGAAAAAAATAATTCTATTTAAATAAAAGTACCTTGAAAGTGGAATCAGGCAGGTTTAAATACGATGCCTGCCAAGTAATAAATGTAAACCGTTAATATACCACATATAATTAATAAAGAAGAACCAATCCACAAGATGACAAATTCGGAACCTCAAGAGAAGCCAGATATTCTGTTTCATGGTGACAAATAATGCTTGATATGGCAAGCGCACAATCTTCAGGGGCCTAAAATATATATATAATTAGAAACAAATATCAATCACAGAAGTGGAGAGTCAAATGACAATAGATGACAATAACCCTGGCAGGAATACGGCGCATCATGAGAATTTTTCCCCAGTTAAAGTTTCTGAGACCTTAAGAACTAGCATTGACATGTAGGTTAAAAGCCAGTGGGAAACAAGTTATAGTAGTCAGGATTACTTAACCACCATCACTTAGTCATTCGTGACACAACTTTCCACTAAACATCTCCAGCTCATTTATTCTATGGATCTATGTTTGTTTAACGAATATCATATCACAGAAATCAATTTATCAATATGAAACTCTTACTAAAATGTTCTCTTTACATGATATCTGAGTGGATTAGATGTTTTCACACAAACCTGAAGATGTTCTCTAACAAAGAGATAAGGAAACTGGCAGTCAGAATGACAGAGATAATCAGCAAAAATACAATAGCTTAGTTTGCAAAAACTATATGCAAGAAAATGCATATCTAACTTAGACCTATATATCAACACCTAAGAAAAATGAAGAGGTGAAAGAAATGTGGATTTATAGTAACCTGAAAAAGAGTTGAATCTTTGCACTCATGTTTCGCGTCTAACTGCACATTTCCTTCCTCAAAATAATGGGCGCCCACCTGAAAAGATGAGAAGGTAATTATATTGTTTTGTATCATATAAATTCAAATTAAGCATAAAACATCTACCCAATATTACCTGCATTTTGCCCTTTACTTCAACTATTTGCTGATCATCTTTGAAAAGAATATTCCATACTGAACGCCAACTCCCATTGCTACAGAAAAAGGCCAAAAAGAGGGAGGAAATACAAAAAATAAAAACTTTGTATTTGCAGATTCATCAAATCTAATTCTGTAACTAATAAGGTTGAAATGGATGAAAAGCATAGAAGGAATCTTGTTTCACCAATTTCACACACCAGAAATTTTGAGGGCTATGCCTAGCAGCAGAAATAACCACAACAAGCTCAAAATCAGAACCTGGGCCCTCTACATCTTTCCCATTTACACAGTAGACAGAGCAGACACCTTTTGGATAAGCTTCGCCAACATATTTAAGTATTTCTGCATCCAGAGCGCATCTGTAATCAAAATATGCTTTGTTATACATAATATACAGCATCAGAAAGATATTTAAGAGAGGTACATAAATTTCTGTATTTCAAGGGGCTAGTCCCCACTAAATTTCCTCATACATAAACTATGATGTATGTATTATTATCAAGAAAAAGAAAAGTAAGCCAGATGTTAACGATCACTTGTGCAACCTTCACTAACTAATTAAAAAGGGTATGCATTATCAATAAAACTGCTGCATGAACACCATGAAACCAGAACATGGCAACAAACTATAAATTATTAGCAGAGTATTTCAGATGAAATCTCATTGGTCATTGTACTGTGCTAGATAATACTTCACACTTTCAAACAGGTAAAAAAAGGGGGGAATAATTAACCAATACAACAGAGAATAACAAGGTTATTTGAAAATTTAAATAAAGCATTCACAGAACTTTACGAGTCAAAGTGTTTTGCCCCATGATATCACATTTAATCAAGGAGTACCGCAAGAGCAGACACTACTTCACTAAAGAAGAGTGTAGAGCATACCGGAACTCCTCAATATATGGAGACGGAAGTTCTTCATCTGTTGCAGGTCTCACCTCTGTACAAACCTGAACCATTTAGCACATTATAATAACACAAAATGTGACACAATTTAGACCATAACAATTGAGAAAGCAAAAAAGTAAAATTGAGACGCTAGTGTAATCTACCTAAATGTATGTATATTATATAGAAGTGACCAACCTATAACTAACCTTTTCCATATCTAGCTCCAGTATCAAAGTTTCATAATTTTGTTCATCCCCTAATTTTAGATGCAATTTATCAAAGATGTGTATTCTCTGAAAAAATAATGTTTCAATGAACGAAGGCTGAGTGGCTTTCACAACAATAGCGTTTCAACTCACTGTGATAGAAACTGAAGATCATGGATGAAGACGCAGATCAGAATCAAGAGGTGCTATAGTTCAATTCACCTTTCTTAGATTAATTTAAACCAGAACTGAATTATGAATATAATAAAACCATAAAGTTTCAGTTTGTTTTTGCCAACCTTCAAGAAACAACAAAAAAACCAGGAGAACCATGGGTTACTCCAATATTGGTATTGACCTTTTTGTTTGCTTAACTCATTTTCAACAAACTAATGGCCTTTCACTTACTTATCTTTAGAAGGAGACAGGACTTACTTGTTTAACATGGTCAACTATAGCAACCTGGGCAGTCCGAGGATCAAGATAGGCATTCACTTCAAGCTCACCAAATGTAGTAACCAGTACCTGTATGCACATTATGCAGACGGATTGAAATACATAATTCAATAACGTTTGGGTGATTTATACTGTTGAAAAATTAAATACCCCTTCCAGATCACAAGGCTTTCGGAAACTAATCCTGAAGATGTACGCAGAAGGCTTTAGCAATATAATCGGTTAATGGAACCCCTAAATAAAAAAATACAGCGCCCTAACAGACAAACAGTCAGTATATCCTGATTCGATCTAATGAAATTTAAACAGGATTATAATATTTCAATTAAAAACATCAATTCATGCTGGAAACTAACGAGAGTCGTATTAGTTGAGAAATTCACTGATCCTTACGTCTCCACTTCGATCCGGCATTTTAAGGGAAATCATGTGAGATTTATTGTACAAGGAAAATGCCTCTGACGCCGCCTCATGGTACAAATCGTCGTCGTTTAGAATCGATTTCACATCTGCAAAGACAATTTTGAAACGAGTATCGATTGAAAGCAGAAGTAAATGTGGAACCTAAATTCTAGATATCGAACTACATATAGGAAATAGCAAATGCACGTCAAGATAGAAGCAAAATGGATTACCTTTGGCCACGTATTGAATTTCTCCGGGGGGAGAGTTAAGGAGGAACCATTTGGCAATTTCGATCTTCTGCTTCTCGCTGAGCTCTGCCTCTTCTTCTTCGTCCGCCATATCTCTGCGACTCCGTCGACAAGATTCCGAAATGCAAGTTCAGTGTGTAGAGAGGGGAGACGGAAAGAAGCAACCAAGATCTTCGCTATGATAGGATGCTCGCTTGAAAATCAGGACCGCCCAACTGGGTAGGGTCCAGAATCCGGACGGACAAGATAAGTACAGTTGCTCAGGTGGACCCCAGTTGATAATGAGATTATGCTTCGTCGTGTAGTGTGATCTGTAAAAAGCTCTCTGCTATTGTGCCTTGTGAGATTTGATATCATTTTAGTCGACAATCACGGTAATCTTGTAGATGATCTTCACCGTTAAAATGCTTTGATCGGTAGGAATCCAGCGGCGAAGAGAAATCCAGGTCATCCTTTAATTTTACAAAAATTCAGTTATAGGCTTCAGTCTACCTAATTTTTGTTTGTACAATCTATTTTCTTCCATTGATGCAAAAAATTTCGGTTTGTAAGTTTATGAACTTTTGTGACTGTCGTTATTAACATGCCCTTTATTCTTATAATTCTGTTCCATTACCGGCTCAAATTTTACGCAGAACCATTCAACAGATCAAAGTTCAAGGGACCAGATGATATGCAACGACCTTGACAGAGTAGGAAAAACTCGCATCGTCTGGTTAGAGCAGAAATTGACTGATTCCATTATGTCGAACTGATTGATCAAACACGATGACTGTAATTCCATGCCATAAATAGTGGTTTTCATTATATTAGAAAGAATACAGTTAACAAATTTTAATTAAGTGATAAAGTATAAAGAGACTAAAGCATATAGAAATAAATCTTAATTCGTACATAATAAATTTTTAATTTACCTCTTCTTCTTTTTTTACACTTTCTTACTTTATTAAAATTTACACGAAACACAATCCACTCCTATCACCCTCTCTAAATCCCCTAAAGGAAAGAGAAAACAAAAAAATCTTAACAGTTGAGTAAGAGGTTAGATACTATTCGTAAGTCAGTTATTTTACTGTGACCCACCCCAATTATTTTAATGAATTTAATCAAGAGCCAAAAACATACGGAGTACACCATCTAAAACTATATTTTCAGCAGTAATTCCAATGTTGTAATACGTTAGCTTCCAAAAATTGTTTCCATGCCTTTAAGGGGGCTATATCTGTACAACCAGCAGAACTCTTGGTTCCATGATTCATAAACAAGCCTCTGGCAGCAAAAGACATTAGCTCCATCCGATCCATGTAACCACGTACCCTGTACGAGAAACCCATTCTCAAATTCTGTTCACTATGAGATTGCTGAGGTTGGGTAACATTTCTATTCGGGAGAGCAAGTGTTTCTTGTCTCTGTTGGGAATCCTCATGTACAGACATCGAGCTTCCCATTCCAAATAATTCCCAATCAACCTGCTGTAAAATTCCAGATGCTCGTTCCATGGTATGCATGGAGCTAGATATTAACTGCATTTCTTGTTCAATTGCTAGACTTTCAACTTGGAGTTTCAGTTCATGTAACCGATTGCCAATTCTTGTTGCCACTGCATCATAGAGTTTTCTTCTTGGCACATCCTCGGCTTTTTCCACATTGTGTAGATCATCAAAATTGATTGGATCACCTACGAGTACTGTAACCTAGTAGCAAGCATGTTAAAACAATCAAAATAAGGTTTGAAATAAAAATTTTGTACAATTAAACACATACAATAATAAAGTCTCAGTTAATGACAAGAAGAGATATCCAATTTCATGAACAACTAGATTCTGTAATTGTAGACAACCTAGGAAAGTTGACAAAATTATTAAAGTGGGATAAATTTTGCTAGTTCACCATGTGTGGATGGAGACACGTACCATCTTGCCAACTCTGGGAAAGTTAGCACTGATTGGCATGATATCTTGCATCCCTGTATGTACAAACGGGACAACAATGGGCATGTTATCTGCATCCAGGACCAACCTGAGGGATAGAATATATATCAGGAAGCATGTATTGCTCTGAAAAATGTAGTAATAGAAATAAAGGGAAGTAAAAGAGACTAATTGAAAATTCAATATTGTACATATTTTATTTAAAACAACATCTTGATCATGGCCACTAAAGTTATGCAAGTAGAAAAATAGATTCCGATGTATTGAGAACCTAAAAGTGAGACCATATGGAAATCATCATTCCGGAAATAAAGTTAATGATCTAATATACATTGTAATGTAAATATACAAATAAATCAGTAAAGCCAAGGTACAATTTCAAAGGTATAACTGAACAGTTTCAATAGTTTAAATAGCATGAAATCCCTTCCATAGTCACTTCTGATGATAATACATTTCTTAAAACTGAAATTAGTTTTAATCGGAAAATCCACAGAGCACATCCTAGCTTTACATTTTAGTTTCCTTTTCATTGTAACAGAAAGAAAGCAGCTTCAATCATGTAAGAGAAGCAAAAATTTCAGTTCGTAATGAACTCTAAAATACCATATAACCTTGCTACCTTCCAACACCTCTCTTGGAAGAGCCCATAGTTTTACCACCATCACGTGAACGGCTACCTTCTGGGAATATGTGGACCCACCCCCCATAGTTCAATTTTGAAATGGCCATGTCCATTCCCTGCAACAAAGGGAGGAATTAGATGAACTTACAAGACCTAGCTGGGAAGCAAAAGACAAAGGGAAAGAAAGACAGAAAATAAGCAGCAGCAGCTTGTAACAATTTTACAGAAAATCACCTAATAAAGATTCTGCAACAAGGGGAAACAATTATCTCAAAAATAAAATATTAAACCAAGATACTTATTTTGTTTTATTACAATCCAAAAGCAAGAAGCATCAATAGGTTATAATACTCTGACTGACTTTGAAGTCAGGGCAATTAATGAAAGACACCAAAAAAATAATTTCCAAGACAGAACAGGATGAAAAAGTAAATAATTCAACACACTACAGTAGAATGTAACAAAATGAAAGAAAGAACAATGAGTGCTAAGTGCTTCACCAAAGGTACAATTTTACAGAAGTTAGCAGGTATCATGGACGCCAGAGCCTCAAATATAGTTAAATGTTACAGTGTCCATTCAATTCATACCTTCTGATAAATTCCATCACCACGAGATACAGGCAAAACTTTGACGGATCGAAAGAATGCAGAAGTTACAGGGTTTCTAAAACATCGGTCAGTCGCGCATAGTGTCCATCTGAGGTTCCTAGCATCCAAAAGAACATGTGGAGGAAGCAGTGAAGCAATAACAAGCGGATCATCCATGGAAGCCACATGATTGCTGACCTGAACGGGAATTACAAGATAGCAAGACAGCATCAGCATGCTACAGTCCTATGGAGAGTGGAATACCACTGGGACCACAAAAAGGAACTTAATTACAGAGATGTCTTTTTCTTATTCAATGATATTGTGTGAAAACCAATCAAACTTATACAGTGCAAAGGAAATACGCTTAAGTCCATACCGTAAGAAGAGGCTTGCCTTTGGGTCTATGAAGCAACGGCTCATGCAATTTTTCTAAACCATATACCTGTTATAACATATAGCAGTCAGATCAGATATCAAACAGCAAAAGTAGATTGCAGAGAGGAAAGGGAACAAGTTAGCAGCCTAACTCAACAAAACAGAAATTCTCGTACCTGGACGCGGTTTAACCCATTCATAAATACATGACAGACATTTCCAAGAACAGGAACAGCTACAGCTTGCAGCATGCGAAGAAGAGCCGAATCTTCTTCAGCACTGAACTCCTTACTCACTGGAAATATAAATTCACAAAATGATAAATATAAACAACACCTCTGACGACGTGTCACAAGTCACAACACAAATGAATTTGAACAAAACATATGCATGAAGAGACAAGAAAAGAGCGGATAATTAATAACACAAAAAGCTTTGACCTCAGAATCATAGAAACAAATTGAGGGCCAGACAACGCGCGGTAGAGAAAGGGCCAAACAAATTAAGTATATATTTAACATGATGAGATTCATAAAGTCGAGCCAGCAATTCTTGAAGAGGCCAATGCATGAACTATACAGCACCAAAGCTTAATCTACTCGATCAAAGAAGTATAACGTAACAAAAACAACGCAAGATTGGTTGTGAGAAACAAGAAGGTCAGACCAAGCGAGTACCTCTTTTACGATAGAAAGAGGAAGAAGACAAGGATTCTTGACGAAAATCACGAAAACGGTGAAGCCAGCGTTGAAAAGTGGAGGCGAAATAACCTTCGGGAATAAACGTCTGCTGGCGGCGCCAGTGGCGGTCGACGGCGACTCTGAATCGGTCCCGGAGCTGCAGCTGCAGAGAACGAGCTTTGTTCTTCCAAAGATCTCCACGATCCAAACGCTGCATCGATGCAGAAGCGAGGGGAGAGAAAACTCTGGATCGAGAAGTAGAGGAGCCAATCACAAGTGTAGAGGGAGAATGAGAAATCTTGACAACAACACCCACAAGGCTTGTGGTAGCAATCTATGTTGTGTACTAAGCAAGGCGGTCTATTCTGAACCAGCTTGCGCATGATGCGGCTTTAGTATTGGGGCTTAGGGTATTAAATTTTGGTTTAGGGATTTTTTTTAGTTTTGACCCCACTAGTTCGGGCCCACAAAGCTAAGCAAAGGGGAGATGATGGATAGGGTTGGCCCACAATTTTGCATGTGTATTAGGATATTAGGATTTAAATCTCTTACCGTTTAAAATTAATATATTTTTTTATAATAAAAAAAATATAAAAGTAAAAAAATTTAGTTTTCAATTTATTCAAAATAGATTCTATTAGTGTGAGTCTTTTGTTTATTTTTTTCTTACTATAAAAAAATATATTAATTTTAAATTTTAAATAATTCAAAGTCGTTAAATCTAATAATAAATTTTAAAGTCTCTTTAATATGATAAGTTTCATTCATCAAATAGTAAATTCAAATTTAAAAATAAGAGCCTAAATTTAAAAAACTTTTTAAAAAAATCTACAAAAATATAAGTCAAGGTAAGACTTTTTTTTAAATCCTTTTGTAATAATATAATATGTAATAAAAGATATTTTTTAATTTACTAAATTTTTTTATTATTTAAATTGATCTATTATTATAAGAGTATATACTTAAATTTGTTCTTCTTTATTTTCTTATTGCAAAGATTTGAAGGTTTGGCATTAGAGGCTTTGACTTTGAAATTTAGATGTGTTAATTGATGCATTATTATAAATTTTTTCTAATTTTAAATTTGTTAGTAGACAAATATTTTAATTTTATTTTATTAAATTTAATATTTAGTAACTTTAGATATATAGTTACTTTACTTTTCATGTAAAATTTATCTTTTAAAATTAATATTTTAATTTATATAATATTATGAAATTTATTAGTTGGTTATTTATATATCAAAAATATTAATTTTTTTCAAGTACTCTTTTTTTTTATTATTCGGTCAGGCCAAGCCTGCTTTGATTTAACCAAACTGGACCTGAATTAAGTGAAAAATAAAAACTCAGACTCACATATTCTCAATATATATACATGAAAGTCCAACTCATTTTTTAAGAAGCTCAAGTCTAACTAACACTTGTCATTTAGTAGTTAGTCATTTATAATCTTTTATTTTTGAAAAAAACATATTTATATTTATGTTTATCATTTATATAATATATTAATATAATCTTTCAGCCCATTTTAATCAAAATAAGTGAAAATATATTTTATTCTTAAAATGAGGGAGTACAATTTTTAAAACAGGGAAAAGAAAAATATAAGTTTCGCATTTTTTCACTTTATGTATTTGTAAATCATAAATTTTAGATAATAATCAAATAATGAATTAATGAAATATCGCCATGTTACACTCTCATAGCTAGATAGTAGAAGGATTGCGCGCAAACCATTACGACGAGAACAAGAACCAAAATACATTATTCGCAGCAGTCAACTTAGGAATCTGTGGTATTAAAACTGACTTGAACATTGCTATTAAATTACGAATCAAATAAAAAATCTACTATTCATGTTACAGTGCATCTGGATTGGGAAATAAGCAGAGTCACAATGGCAACTATGCATTTGCTCGTTTCCTTTGACTGAGTCATCCTATGAAGCACAGTTTCTGACAATTTGGCTCATAATTTTCAGGCAAGGACCATCGCCATATCATTTATAACTGCAAAATAAAAGAAACATCGTCAGCATTAGCAAGACGTAGTTAACATCAAATAAAGCATCAGCATATTTATAGACCTTTCTCAACATCCCTTGTTCTTACGTCATTCCATGAAAATCTAGGTAATTAAAAAAATGTATATATCAAAATGCCTATTTCAAGAGGAATCGAGTAATGTAATAAAGGCATAACTGAATAAATTGCAAACATTATATGCAGATCTCCCTAACACCGCCCAAAAAAAAAAAAAATGGTAGCACCATTGCAAATAAGCAACAAATGGTTCTACATTGAACAATAATAAAACAAGTGATGAGAATTGAGACGATGAATTCACTTACATTAAAAAGATACATAAACAAGAGAAACTAAAACCCATCTACAACTTGGATACCAGAACCCTTGTCCCATTCCTCTGGAGTAGCAACATCTGACATCACCTTCTCCTGACCTCGCCAAAGAATCTGGGAATAGTATTCCAACAGTAGTTTGGTTCATGCATGTTTGGGAATTGTGAGTACAGTCTTAAGAAGATGACCTAATGATACAATGTAAGCAGACTTACTTTGTCAATGACGCCAAATTCCTTGGCCCTTGTAGAATCCATGTAATATGGTCTCTTCATCGCACTAGCTACTGTCTCCACCGACTAATAATCAGAAAAGAAGTCATATAAGGAATCATCAGAATCTGCCTCATCTTCCACGATTAAATATGAAATCCAAAACATGCACGTTATACTCACATTTTCAGTGTGTTTGGCCAGTAGTTTCACAAGAGTATCCCTGTTTATTATCACCTGCAAAATATTTGAGCAGAAACAAAGGTTTCAAAGATGTAAGTTGAAATTCTTTGCTGACGAGGGAAAGGGATTAAAATTTAAAATGGAAAAATATAAAGAGAAGGGGGAGAAATAAGAAAAAGAATCACATTCAGCAAGTCCTCATTTACCAGCTGATTATAGACTTTTGAAGGAGAGAGATTGCTCCCAAAAGTTTGGAGAATATTACTTGACAATTACCAGAAAAACACTAATATAGTATTATGAGAAAAGAAAACACCAGCTAACATTGTCATTCTCAACAGTGTTCAATTCTATGAGGCAAAAACTACATCTGACCAACCTCCTGTGCACGAATAAGGACATCACTAGCAGGCATCAAACCAGATGATGGAACACGAGGCTGCTGAATCATGGCTGAAACAGAAAGTCAATGGAACAGTTTCACATCTGTGAAGGATTAAAGGACCAGAGCTGCAAATTTAAGTTAATCATGTGGTCTGAACCATACCTTTGGCATGCGGCATCATAAATCGTTTACCCTTAGTCCCTGCAGCAAGTAGCAGACAGGCTTGACCTATAGCAGCTCCAACAGCCACTGTGTGTATCTGCATAAGGCAGAAAAACCAGATATGAGAACTGACATGGTCAAATATTAGGGAAGAGGAAGAAAAAACCACTCAGCAAGGGTGAAGCATTGCAGAAAATTCTTAGAAAACAAATTATGAGCCTATTCCCCTTCAGCCTTGTTTGAATGAGTTCCTCAGGACAAGTCATTACCAGAAATGCCAGGTCATTAATAAATAAAAAAGGAAATAAGGAACTGTGCAAGGTCAAAAAATGAATGCAATTGCAGGCACCAAGTATGGCCACCAAGCTACCAGTAGCACAAATAATGAGCACAACAATTCAGCAGTGACTGCCCTGCTGCCCTTACATTACTGTCATAAAGTCATAATAGTTGTATTATCCTTCACATTACTCAGATTTCCATAGCAGCCCAAAATCATGTCTCACCATATTGCTAGGCACTAGTGCCGACAATTTAAAACCAAAACAAAAAATGACAGGTATTCAAAATATATAGGAATGCAAAGTTTATTACTGATTAAAAGAAACAAACCTCATTTTGTAACTGCATCATTGAATCATAAATGGCAAACCCTTCTGTCTCCATTCCTACCTGAATGCAACCATTTAAAATCCTTGAGAGGCAGAAAGCAAGGAAGGGAGGGAGGAAGCTCAATAGATTATCTTAAATTATAGATAAATAAACATGGAGAATATGACCATAGTACAAAAGCATTTCATATTATTTGGAAGTTAGATGCAAATGAGATGCTTACTGTTTCACCATCATCACGAGTAGTCCCTGTTGAATTAATATAAATATAAATGGGTTCTTTGGGATCCATCCACTGAAGGTACATCAACTCTGCAACGACAAGTTCTGTGACAGCTGGCACCAACTGAGAGGCACAAACAGTCATAACAGGTCATACAAATGGCAAAAGGAAAATACTTCATAAACAGAATAATTGGCACCAAAATGCAAGATATAGAAAACAGTATCTGAAAAATAACACATGCTATGAACCCAATAAATGAAGGAAGCATAAAAGAATGCGTATCTATTTTGAAAGTTAACAAATCTCCAAAATGTCAAATTTTGGCCATACTATCTCATTCGAACAGTCTTTAAGGTCAGAAATATTATGAAAGAATTAGATTAGTTCCCAAGTAGTATTTCAATAGAACCAATATTTCAAATCTTGTTCAACCGTTCAATGCCTAAACAGCTAGGATTTCTAACTCAGAGCTTTCTAATACAGATTGGAAGCGAATGAATTTCTCAAGTAACATACTCTTAGAATTATATCTTATAACAAAGTGTAACATGGATTAGGACATGACAAAACACGATGAACAAAAGCATAAAAAATTGGAACCATGATTCCGCACTTACAGGCATGCCAATATAAACTATTCTACCATGAAGAAGCAGTGAAGGCAGGTCAGGTGGAGGCTTTCTGGGACGATGTTCATTGTATGAAACAGATCTTTCCACCTACTTCAATTAAACAATTGTGTTACTCCAACAAATAAACTTGAACAATAGCAATACAGAATTATAGTCACAGACAGTTAGACCACAAAACAAACGAATTTATAGTTTATCAAGACCACTCCAGCAAAGGATATCGACGCTATCAGTATTCAACCCAACAATTTAAGGCGTGAAAATCACAATTTTATATGTCAGCAGATAGTAATTCTCCCTAAAAGAAAAAACTTGAACAGAACCATGTCACTGAGAGACCTTATTGACTAAAAAATTGATTTTAGTGACTACATAAGCGAAAGGGATTTTACTTGGGCGGGAGTAGCCATGAGTCTGGGGGCCTCAAATATGTCCATATAAGGAGGAAGTTCAGAGTTCACAGGACGATTAAGTAGCGTTTCCGGGGAAGAGGCAGCAACAGAAGCAAGCTTTGAAAGAAAGGGGTCGTTAGGGTTAAAAGGAGGTATGGGAATTTTGGCTTTATTTCTGGCACTCATAGCGCAAAAGGTCCTAAGATTTCTCCTTCCGGGCAATGGCGAGGAAGAAGATGAAGTCAGCATCGAAGTGGCCATTGGCAGCCGCAAGCACGTAGCCATTATTTTTGGTTAAAATTGTGCTCCTGCTAATTCTGGGGCTCAACTTGCACTGGGATGAAGCCGAACGGAGAACGCACAAGTGACAAGAATATATATATATATAATGTATTTTGTTTTTCTTTAAATCTATATTAACGAAATATTTTTTCTCTTTCGGGATTGATCGGATGAGTACTGAAGTGGGTCGGATCGGGGTAGGCTGATCGGTTCGGATGTAGTGTGTGGCTTAACTTGAAGGCTTAAATTATGCCAATATACGTAATCTTTACAAATAAAATTGCATAATGCTAATTTTGCTTCTTCAAATCAAAGTGGATTCCCCCTTTTTCCTCCAATGAAGAGAGGTAAAACAAGCGACAAGAGATTTTGGACCCACGTGACAACGATTTTTATATTTGTATTAATCTAGATATTTAAAAAACTAAAATGTCTAAAATATAAATTACAAAAAAAAGAGCCGTGTACAAATTAAATTACAATTAGATAATAAAAATTGAAATGATTCAAAATATGCAGATGTTAGTTTTTTAGATAATTTTATTATAATAAATATAACCATTATATAATCATATCTCCATTTTATATAATATAATATAATATAAATATCGCTATTGCTATCAATATTTATATTATGACATTTATATGTGTAATTATTTTTAAAATATAAAGTGTAAAATATTATGATTGAAAATTAGTCTTAATTCTTAATTGCTTATAAATAAATACAAAAAGAAAACTATGCGAATGTGTTATTAGTTTGTTACATATATTTTTAATTAAAATCAATCATATTTAACATATTGTTAAATATTAAATATTAACACCTATTCTAACTAAAATTTGAATTATTATTCAACACATTATAAAAAATTAACTCTCTAAATTATGCCCAACTCTTGTTAATAAAATTATGATAATATACATATAAATGATCATTAAAAAGAGAAGAAAGAAAAAAAAGAACTAAAATATTCGAAATTAATTTTTTCTCTTAATTTTGTATTAAAATTGTATTTAATTTTTTTTGTTTTAATTTTATTTTTTATTTTTATTAATTGATGTAATTTATTTCTATAGTCAAATGTTAGTGAATCACATGTGAATCCAAAGGATAATTAAGTTGGTAGATGAAAATGAGGCTATTTTTTAAATATCCAAATTAAGAAGATTAAAAAAATTTCAAAATATCCAAATTATATAATAAAATATAACTTAATTTGAACATTTTTGGTTGCTAAATAGTGTTATGAAAAAAATAGTTTTATACAAGTGTTATATATAATTATATCCATAATAATATATACAACCATCCTTAGTAAAAAAAATTATATTAATTAACAAAGATAAATGATAAAAGTAAAATATCATACAAAAAAAAAGAGATTGAACATTTATTTTTTTCCAAAAAATAATCCAAAAACATATATCTAACACTTATTTTCAATTATTTCTTAAATTTTTGTTATTTTATGACACTTTCAAAATAATCTTATAAATTTTCTTTCATTTATTTATTTTGTTAAGTTTCATATGGACTATCTTGTGTTAATTATTGATACGACTTACCATCCAGTTTTAATTAATAATTAAATAATTTATAATTTGTATTATATCTCAAAATATCTGATTACGTGATTATATTAAAGAAAATAAATATTTTTATTCATCAAGTCTACACACTTAATAGTTAGATAACACAATACTGAGCTACCTCTTTAACTTTTATACATAATATCTTCATTAATCTTACGACGTTTAAAATAATTTATCTTTAAATTTATCATTTTTTTTTCTTATCTCTTTTGTATAACAAAAAATTAAAAAATATTTATTTGAACATTCACATAACAAGTTGTTTAATCATAGTCGCATTCTTACTTCTATTGTATGATTGAAAGGTGAAACCTTTGAGAAATAATTATATGAATACGTTGCCCGTACTTCATTTCTTATCTTTGTTGGCCAACAAGAACTAAACAAAGAATAGCTAAACAAACAAGAACCCGAAAAGCGGAAGAAACAAAAACCAAAAGGTAGCCCAACTCCTCCAACAGTCCAACACTAAGTTCAGCCGGCATCCTTCAAACGAATTCCAGGTAAAAAAGCAACCAACAATTTCTGTCACAGCTAATTTCGCCATTATTTGGTAAAAGATAAACACTCCCCTTGACCTTGTTACAGAGTAATATGAATTTATGTATTATTCACATCATACTGTTCAGTTTTTACAATATGCAAATGCGCAAAATATATAAACTGCTGCTTCCAAATATATTTGAACGTTTAGTATTAGACAGCATAAACCACGGAAAACAACAGGGAATTACGCGTACCTAATCCCTTGCATTTTAGAAGTAAAACAGAACCAACAGAAACTTACCCAAACAAGGAAGACAAAAAAAAATCTAAAATACGGAAAAGGATGAACAACGAAAAATCAATGGGCAGTGATCCCAGTATCTGTTGGGCCAGAAACATTGTGTTCCTTGTTTTCATTGAAAATCCTAGCAATCTTCTCTGTAGGCACCAATGGCAAGTAGGCTGAAACTCTATAACCCTTCTGAGCAGAAGAAACAACGGTCTGGTTGTACTTCTCCGTGCAATAAGCTGCCGTCGGCAGAACAGCATTAGCCACTTGAGGGAACAATGGCAGCTTGTTCAGCTTCTGCCATGCAGAAACTGCACACTGCTCAGCCTTGGGCTCGTACTTAGCATACAGGTCCTTGGCTGAGGGTTCGTACTTGAAGTAAACAGACTTAGCCAAACCCGAGGCAGTATCCACCACGCCAGCCCGCCTCACTTCAGAAACCACGGTTCGAGCAGCCTCCGGAGCCTTTTGAGCCGCCGTAAAAGCCTGGGTGGATACCTTCTTCACGTTGGTAGGGACACGGCGATCCAACTCGATCACGGATTCGTCCACCTGCGGATGTGATCATGCAAAGAAGAATCTCGGGGTCAGATTTCAATTAAAACATAACATTTATAAGATTTTTCTTAACCTAATTTTCTATCAGACGCAAAGAAATAATGACCTTGCGATCAACGTATTTGAGGAATTCGACCGGGACGTCGTGAAATTTATCGTAGACAGGTCCAACCACGCTTTTGACGGTTTCCTCTACGGTCTCAACGCCGGGTTTGAGAGGTCCCGAGCGTTCCTTGGCGTAGGCATAGAGGATAGAGAAGCGCATCAGAGCGTGAATGGTAGCCACTTGCACGAATTCAAGGTACTTGAGCCCTGGATCCTCTTCATCGGTAGCCTATCAACAGATTCAACAGGCCGTATGAAGTCAATTTGATTGAAATCAAACAAAATTATCACATACAATGATACAAATTCAAGTAAACCCTAATTGATTTGTTATTGAAAGGAAATGAAGGAAAAAAAAAAGCCCTCTATTTTCTGGGCAATTAATCACTCATCAAAGAGTTTGATTATTGCACGCTGTTGTTTGAATAAATAGATTGTCCCCAATCCATATGGTGATTGGTAAGAAAAAATGCAGTATACATGACAAATAACGATTACATCAAAAACGGGAAAACGAAAAAAACCCAAAAACCAGTGATTGAATTGATATAAGAAAGTAAGAAACGAAGAGGGGAAATTAAAAGAATGGAGAGAATAGCGTACCAGATATTGGTGAGATTCAGGATTTCCTTCGGCCATGAAGAGATAGAGGAGTTTGAATCCGAAATTGGTGAAGAGAGAAATTAAGATGAAGATGCGAGAAAAGGAGGTGTATTGAAATGAAATTGCAAGAAGGGTTATATAGTAGGGGAGAACATATAGGAACGATCAAACGGCGAGAAGAAGCTTCTCAGAAGAGTCGGCAAAAACCGCGGTGCGGATGGACGGCTGTTTTGGGAAACAAACCGTCAACGTTAAGTCATTGACTGCTCTCATGGGGGTTTCCAATACTTACTTAGGGCTTAAGTTAGAAGTCATACGTTTAAATCTTTCAGGACGAAAAAAAAAAAAAGAGCTCTCTCAATTCTATTACGTAGTCTTTTTCGACATGGGCTTAAAAGTTTGCTCTCTTGTAAAGCCCTAAAGGTCAGTTAGGCTCAGTCCAATTGAGTCATAAGAGTGAGCTATTTTTCTATCTTACAATAAGCTATTAATTTACTGAGCAAGTTGTCCTAAGTAGGCTCACTCATATTGACATTGATTATTAAACTAATTTATAATTTTTTGTAATTAAATTATTGTTCTAATTTTTATAAATTTTTATAATTTAACAAATTTTTAATTTAGTCTCTAAAATTAAATTTTTATTAATATTAAACTTTAAAATTTAACACTAAACTTTATTAAATTTTTAATTTTTTTACAAGTTACATCATCCATTATAACTTTCATCTATTTTTTAACAGTTAAGCATCACATCGATATTTTCAAATTCAATAAAATTTTTAAATGATCTAGATGAGAACAATTTTGATATTTCACTTATTAAAATAACCCACTTAACACACACATTAACCCAAAAACCCACCTCAAAACCCCCATCTAAACTTCACCTTCAACCTCTCTTACTCACCTCTATTTTGCAGGTTTGAATGGTGTTTTGCTAACACCAGAATTTTTAGAGCTTAACTACTTGGTGACTAGCTCCATGATCTCTGTTGCCTTCACCACTTTTACGGCATAAAAAATGGCCATTTGGGGAGTTTAAAACTGTTTTGACCCGAGTGTTACAAGATTGGTTTTCCACAATCTGAGAAAGAAACTCCATAGCCAAAGCGTTTTGCCTCAAGCATCATCAGATTTATAATGTCATAATTACCTTATCGATTATTAAAACTTTCCGAATAATAATTCCTAAATATTAAAAATTTAAAGCCTAAAATTCTAAATTCTAAAATCATAAAAATAAAATTCCTAAAATCCTATATTCTTGAAAGGCGTAAACCTTGAAAACATAAATCTTAATAAAGGTTAACGGTTTTATATTTTTAAGAATTTATTATTTAAAATTAATTTATTATAATAATAGTTAATTTTAAAAATAATTCATTTTTATTATCATACCTTTTAAATATTTTTAAAAAATAATAGTTATCTTGCACCTTCTTTTTAAAAAAAAAAAATTAGACGTCAAAATAATATACATTGTAAAAATGACGGAGAAAGCAAAGAAGACATATTGCAGTGAAAATGTGGTATATAGTTTAAGTCAGTTGGGAGATTCAGTGGAAAATCTGGGATTATTTTATAAATTCCAACAAGTTGCATCTTCTTTTTTCTTCTTTCACCCGTGTTCTTGCTGCCAAGGAGAGAGAGTATTTGTCAAATGGTAAAAGAGGAAGAAATCATATAGTAAATTGAGAAACAGAGAAGATCGAGCATTAGTATAGTTTAGACATGACGGGAAGATGAAGAATTGCGATTCGTGCAATATTTCTGACAATGACTTATTGAGAAATAAAGATGGGGTGTTTGTAGAATTTGGATCTTCTAATCTAAAAGAGATGTAAATGATAATTTTATGAAATAGATTTAATTGAGTTACTTTTATATCAAAGTTTTAAGTAAATTTATTAAATAATATTGAGTTTATAGTTATTATAGTGTGTTTATATTGGTTGAGGTTATTTTTAGACATTTTAAATATTTTTAATTGTGTTTAGATTTTTTTATTTTTAAATTTAAAGTTGTTTATAATAATTTTATTTTAATTTTTGGGCCTAAATGTGACGAACATGAAGAGTACAAGTTTTCGAGTATAGAAACTAATTTTGGAATTAAGACATCACATGTTGCAACATTTTATCCATGAAGTCTTTGACGTTAGAATTTGGAGCTAAGACACAAGTTAGTATACAAGAGTTCATATAATTTTCAATAACTTGGTGCCTCACCTTCAATTTGTGGCATCAAGGCTTGAATTCAATTGAAAGAGATTGAGTAACTTAAAACCTCACTTTTAAGAAGCGTCATTTCACAAATCTACACTAAAGGAGTTCCATTTAGGTATTTTTTAGGACTAATATCAAAGAAAAACTTATGATTTATAGAAATATTTCATTATGAAACTTATGAGAGAAAAAGGCACAAAAGATAGCACCAAAAAGACAAGAAATATGAGCTCAATGAATGTATTCAAGTAGATATTTGAGGACAAAAGGGCAAACAAAAATTTTATATTGGAGTTTTTTCTTTCCTTTACTTCTTTATTTATATATTTATGATATTTTTTATATTAAGCTTTATTAATTTTGTAAATATAACAGGTTAGGTTTTCTTTTCTCTAAGAGTATGGTCCTTTGGTACATGAATTTACTTTATTATTACTTATATTGAGTTTCAATGTTAATGAGTTTATTTTTCATTGTTCCATTTTTTTTATCACCAATTAAAAAAAATATGAGAATTTTAGTTGATATCGAAAAAGGTGTTTGAATTTAGTCATAAAATTGAATATCATTTATTTGTTGTTAATTAATTGCTATAATTAACTCGATTCATCCAAATGATAAGAATATATTGATAGATTTTGTAGAATTATGATTAACAAAGCTTAATGCGTTCATTTAATAGAATTCTCATAGAAATATATGATATTGAATTAGAAAAATAAAATTTATAATAAATTTGAAGATTTTTATAATGAAATTAAAGACTAAGGTTAGCTCATCACACATTAAGTTTAAATAAAATGAGTAATATTATAGCAATTTAAGTAGTAAGTTGGACGATAATCCTATGGACCTTTACTTCCCATAGTTTCTTATTATTAATATTGTATTTTGATTCTAAATTTATATTGTTTTACTTTAAATCAATTATTGGCTTTGTTTAGATAAAGTGAACACAGTGATATTGGTACTTAGAGAAATTTTTGATTAGAATTCTCTAAAGATAATACTCTTATTCTATTTTTATACTACTTGTTGAGAATGTACACTTACAATATGTTAATAGTCTCATAATAGTGAAGTTCTTGAAGTATGAGAGAGATAGGAATAACAAAATTTATACTCTAATAAATTCAAAATAGGTATTTTATTTATCTTTCTCTTGATATTTTTTTTATCTTTCTCATAAAAACTTCACCATATAAAATATTTTAGATGATCTTTTTTCTAGGTGTAGTTGCAGTGTGACCTCTTGAATAGAGGAGAGAGAAGGGGGTTAAAGGTCAAGTGTTTATAGGTGAGTTTTTGGGTCATGGGTATTTGGGTTAACAGGTGAGTGTGTTATGTGGGTTATTTTAATAAGTGAAATGTTAAAATTGCCATCATTTAAATCAATTAAAAATCTAACTGGATTAAAAAATGTTGATGATACGCTTGATTGTTAAAAATGAATGAAAATTTTAATGAATGATGTCATTTACAAAAAAAATTAAAAGTTTATGAGAGTCTTGTGTTAAGTTTTAAAGTTTATGAAGATTATGTGCAATAATCCTATTATTTAGGAGTATAGTTTTTGGACCTAGATCGTTATTGATTTGGTAAAAAGTTAGAGTCAATGGGTCACTAATCCAACCTCCGAGTTACTAAAAAATCAGTTGAATCGATAAATAAATAAATATAAAATTATTATTTTTTATTATTTTAAAATTACATATACTATTAAATAAAAATAATAAATTATAAGTTTGATATACTCCAAGTTATATTAATACAATTCAAAACAAACTTAAAGTTAGTCTTAATTTTATTTATTATCCATTTTTATTAATTAAAATTAAACATTGAATATATAAATAAGTATTAAAAAAGTGCTAAAATTACTACAAATTATAATATTTTTTTATTTTTCATATGTAAAAATAATAAATCACAAAATCATAAAAAGTAATAAAAATTAAGCACTACGAGTAATGAACTAATTTTAGGATTATTCAATGCATATTAAAAACAAGTTATGAATTCAATATCATATAAAAATAATATTATAATTTACCAAAATAAAGAATTTTTTTAAAAAAAATAGATTTGATGAACTCAGTCTGAGTTAATGCTAGGTCATTGGGTTAATTAAAACCTTTGAGGTCAATCCAAGTTATGACCAAATTAATTGTAAAATAGTTTAAATAGTTGACTTGGATTGATTTAGTAGCCAATTTACTGGGTCATCAATACGACCGATTGAGTTGGTCCAAGTTCTAATACTATATTTAGAAGAAAAATATATATTTTGACCTTTTATTTTTTATATATAAATTATTTTTACATTATTTGTTGACATAAATTATTATACATATATGTTAATAATATTAATAATATTTGACAATAAAAATTTAAAAATTTGTTAAATTATAGAGATTTTATTAAAAATTAAAATTTTAAAAAATTATAGGTTTGAAGTTAACAAGGTTAGCTGTTCGATATGGCACTGGCGAAAATAAGCCCATCAGAGAGGAAGAAATGAGTGTTTAAATACAATGGGCTCCAGAATTGGTCTTTGACCCAAATGGTTCTTAAAAGCTCCTATTCTGTTTTTTAAAGAGATTTTAGAGTGGATCAACATTGATGCAGTATTATTTCCCGGACAGGAGATATGAAATATTGAGTTTTGGCCCCAAAAAATGGACTATTAATTTGTCACTTGTCACGGGCTACTTCTGCGTTTGTCTGATTCTCAACGTTCTCAAGGATGAAGCACTAGCTTCCCTTGTTTGGGTTCAACTATTTATCTCACAAAATAAAAAATCTCAAATGTGTTTTTTTTTTTTCATTTTAGTAGTGACTCAACTTCATTTATATTTTTCTTAAATGAGATGAAAATAATATCGTTTTTAGTTTCTAAGTAATGAAAAATATTAAGAATGTTTGACAATGCCTTTGACAACTTTTTTTTTTGTTAATTTTGATAATGTTAGAAATTGAGAAAATGTAAGAAATCTTACAAATAAATAAGGCGAAATTGACTTATAAAAATTTTTTAGGATAAAATTGAAAATAATTTTAAAATCAAGGATTAAAAAATGTAATTTTATTAAACTGAAGTTTGGGTGTAATTCGTAAATGTATATAAAGTTCTTAATGCGTGAATAACAAAAAGTCATTTTGAAAGAATCAATGGTTATTGTGGCGAAGGGCCAACTTTAAAGTTCCACGCCTAATAGCTAATGGATGCATACAAATAGAAAGATAGTAATTACTCACTTGTTTAATTTTACTAGTACATGCATTTATACAGTAAAACTACCCTGCTAACCAGTATAGTGCTACTAATCATATGAGAATTTCAACATGGGTTCTTCTTATATATATATATATATACATATACATATATATAAGAAGGCAGAAGGGCAAAGGGCAAAGACAAGGATCCAACGAGGGCAATGGCAATAAATAATAAAACCCACCAAATCATTGGCCTTTAACAAAAACAAATTCAGGCCTTACCATGGTCCCCCCATCTCTATGATCCATAGAATCTCATTTCTTGATGATGTTGTAAAAGCAACTGCTTAGAAAGCGAATGAAAACCTTACTACGTGGTTGGGATTTTTGAAAAATATATCTAGTTGGTTAGTGGGGCCTCTTTGTTTAATCTTGTGGTTTGGTAAAGGGACCACTCTTAGCTTTAATTTGGTCCAATGGAACCCATCATTAACAACCCAACCACTTAAATAACATATAGAAAGGTATGGGATTAATCACTCTAACAACTCTCATTGCCGGCAATTTCCCTTTCATACCCTATTAATCAATTCACTCATACATTTCACGTCCGGACGCCTTCCTATTTTTTTATCATTAATTTCACTTTACTCCTCCTATCAAAGGTTTTTAATTTATTACTTCAATCATTCAAATCCTTCTTTCTTCTCATCTCGTCAAAAAGCCCTCTCTTTCCTTAGCTTTGTAGAGCAAATAGAGAGGAACACACTGCATAAATTCGAGAAGATTAGGATTTACTATCTCCTTTTTACGCTTTACTCTAGCATGTAAAGCAAAGCCCACTAACAAAATTTGCCAAAATCACAATGGATTTTCCCTCGCAATCACTATTAGAGATTAATGCCATCAATAATATGGAGACACAAAATTTTAAAGGAATTAAGATGCATGCTAAAATTATCCACAAACCAGTGGCACTAAAAGAAAAAGAAAAAGCAAAATCAGCTGAAGCGCAGCGCGCGGTAGCCCAAATTCAAAAAATAGCTCAAACGGAATCTTTAATGGGTCACTGATCCCAAACACCAATAGAAGGCCACTGCCTCTGTCGTCACCATTTCAGAAACAGAGAGACTGGTAGAGTAAGTAACTGGGCAAAAAGTGGACGGTGAAAAACTGAAACTAGCCTTTAAGAGAAAAATTATGATTATTTTCATTTCCTTTTTTACAGAAACGTCCAAAACGCACATAAAAATATTATAACAGTAATTCATCAATTTCCACTCCACAACGGCGACCGACAAGTCGATTCAATATTCAAAATCAATCTCTTCATAATCTTGGGGGTATAAATTATAATATAACAATAACAATAAAACACATTTAAAATAAACAGTAAATAAATACAGGAGGAGAATTCTAAGGCAGAAAGTTCTAGCTCCTGCACCTTGTAATGGCACTGCATCCACGATTGTAAGGGTTGGCTTGAGCCCCTGGTCGGCAATTGTAGTAGGAGGCGCCGCGGCGAGAGCAAGGCACGGTGTTCCTCTGCAACGCTCCGTAGCTGATGTACTGGCTCGTAGCTAAGATGCGACGATTGATCTCTGAGTCCAAGTCAAACTCGTTCCCACCCAGGCACTCTGCAATTGAACCCTCACAGGTTGATTTGGTGCGAACCAAGCCCAGACCCAGGTGGTGGTCGTGGTGGTGGTGGCGGTCTCCTCCGGCGTCGACGACCATCGATGAACTGATCACCAACATGATGGAACAAATCGCAAGAAAAGATACGGAATGGGCGTTCGCCATTGTTGTGAAGAGGAAGCTCCGTGTCTGGATTGGATTATTGGAGAAGTTGATGTGTGTGCTTTTTGGTTTCTGCTAAATCTTCCTGTTCTGTGTGTTATGGGTTTTCCAAATGAATTGAGCAATAACAACGCAAGTGAACAACTTCCTCTAGCAAGTTTAAAGGGACCCAGTGTCAACAATGACACTCAAGTTCTCCTTATTCACATAAATGCCATCCACTGAAGCGCGTCAATTGTCCTAGACTGCCACATACTAGACTTTGGCTATTATTTTTTTCATTCTCAATTTTACCCTTTTGGTATTACGCTTTCGTTTTTTGTTTTTGCTTTGGGTTGTTGCTTGCTCACTGCGATGACTACTTTCTTTATATTTATGTTTTAATATAAAAAAAAATTTTTAAAGAGGTTTCATTGGAGGAGCCGTACCTTTTTTTAGAAAGAAAATTAAAGGTTTGAAAATGAGAATTTATAAGGGAGAGAGCTGGTGAGAGCTCATCCAATCCCAATTTTAAAACGCTCTTGTAATATTTTTTATTTAATTAACAGTGATATTAATCATTCAAAATATTTAAATTTCAACCATTGATGATTATAAATATTATTGACCAATAATTTGAAGTTATAAACTTAATATTTTTTAATTCTTGTTATGGAAAAGAGGAGAGATCGTGCAGAGCTTGAAGGAAAGATCATTAAGACATTGGCTTGTCTTTTTTTTTTTTTTTCCTTCCTTGAGTTTAATATATTGAGCCAATCTGACTTTTGTCTTGACCATTTCCATTCATTGGTCAGCATTTGCAGAGTTGTTAGCTCACACGGGTAGAAAAAACAGCTCTTATTGATGAATATGAATAGGTCAAGGTTGCAACGAGGGGATGTAAAGAATATGGATAACAACGAAGTTTCACATATTAAAAAAAAAAAAAAAAGAGGAATACAAGTAAATTTATGACCAGTTGAGAAGTGACGAGGAATTGAAAAAAAAGAAAAGAAAAAGAAAGAGATAAACAAACGAACAAAGTCAATTAAAAATAACATAATTTTATCCGTAGTAGTTGAATCACATATTTGTGATTTGGAATAGCGTTGACATTTGACAAGAGAAGGTAAAACTTAATTCCTTGAATTTCTATGATGGAAATGTGTTATCCCTAAACTTTCATACTTATTCTTAGCTTACACATGAAACTAAAATTTTCATTAATGGCCTATACAATATTACAAAAGACAATATGTTACTTATGAGCTGTGACTCAATTATTAACGCATGATGAGTATGTGAAAAGAATTTTAAATTTAATCTCTACATAACACACTTATAAAAAATAATGATAAATTTTAAATTAAATTAATAAATCTCTGATAAGAAGCATGTATATCGATGGTGTAAAGAAAAAGATAAATTGTTTTAAATTTGTAATGATATAATTTTTTGTCCATAAAAGAAATAATAAATTAAGCACCCTAAAATACTTTTTAGCCTCTTTTAAAATTTTTTCTTTAATTAGCATGTTAATAATATTGATTTATTTTTTAAATTGATTGATAAAATATCTAATAATTTGAAATTTGTAAAAAATTAATAAAAAAATATTTTTAATATTTAAAAATTTCATCAACTAATAAAATAAAAGCCTTAACTAAAGTATTGATTAACAAAATCTTTATACAAAAATTAAAACAGTTGCATATAATTGTGTTAGTGTTGATAATTCTTATTTTAAAGCCAAGAATATATATATATATATATATATATAGGTACTAACCTCTACGACCAATGTTTTCTGGTTGTAAAATTTTAAAATTGTATGAAGCTTTCACAAATTTTATACAGCATTTTAAATTTTGTATATCAGATTCAATGTATTGGAACCTACACATTTAAAATTTGTCGCAAATTATAAATTTCTCTCAGCAACTTGTTTATATAAAAAATATTTTTCAAGAGTATACTCTTCAGTTGTTTGATTTGAAAATAGTTTTTGTTTTTGAAATATGTTTAAAAAGGTAGGATAGTAATTAAAAATATTAATCCCATAGCGATTGGTGAGGATAGTATTGATCTCATAAGAAAGGTAGAGAGTAGAGAGAGATGGGCATATGGAAGTTATGAATGAAAACGTGTGCATATTTGTAATTTCATTTGAAGGAGAATAGAGATTTTTTTATGAAAAAAACAAAGCAAAGGAAAGACGGCATCCAGGGAGGGAAGGTGGAGGGAGGTTTGCATTTTTCTGCACCAAGATTCTGCTAACCAAAACACGTTCTCTTTCCTCTTCGCTTTTAAGTTCTAAGTCCCAACTATTATTTTGGCAGAACTCTCTCTGGAGTGCCTCTCTGTGTAATCACTAATCACTCTTCCACCTTCCGCTACCTAATCGTTTATAAAAAGGTTTCACATGCACATGTATGTCTTTATTTTTTAATATTTAAAATATAATATAAAATAATAATATTATAATTTTAAAATGATAAATTAAATCATAAAAAATTATTTAAGTAATTTTTTATTTTTTTATTTTTTATATCTTCATCAGTCACCAAAATAAACTTAAAGTTATTATAATATATATACTAAAAATATATTTAATGTTTTTAAATTTTACATAAAATTTTAATTTTATTTATAAAATTTTTTTATAATTAATTTTATTCGATTTTGTTACACAATTTAATGCTGTATAAATTATTAACAAAAAATTATGATATAATGTGTATTTGAAAAAAAATCTAAAGTAGTCATTAAAATCATTCAAGTTATATATATAAAATATTTATTAAAATCTTCATTAAATAATTTTTTATAATAATTGAGTGAAAGTAAAAATACTATAAATTAAAAATATATATTTTTGTTTAATATCTGAATGTTATTAATATTTTGTTCATACTTTAAAAATTAAATTAATTGAATGAAAAAATTTATTATCAAATGTCATACCATTATTTTTTGATAATAATTTTAAATAATGAGATAAAATTGAATGTAATTTAAAATTTTAAGAATAAATTAATTAAAAAAATTTTAAAAAAATAAAATTAAAAAATATAAAATATATTTTTATGTCGTTTCCTTCTTCTGACGGTGTTTACTTAATGATTTTTATTATTATCTCGATAATCAGATCAAGTCCTCATTCTGATAATTATCCTACTATTGTTTGATTTGCTTTATTATTATTATTTTGCATACTTTGATAATTTTATTCATTCAACTCTTTACGAGTAATTTTATTGATCCTCGAAAGTTTTTTTTTTTCTCCTGTTTTTAAAGCAATGACTAGATAGAAAATGATAACATAAATTGAAACCTGTAAAAATAAAAAAGCTTTATTTTTGTGTTCCAGTAAGATTAATCAATTATTAGCAGTTTTTTATTTTAATATTAAATTAAAAATTAACAAATTAAGGAATTAAGAAAATTAACTGAAGCATTTTTTAAAGTGCCAATTTAACAAAATTTACCTTTTTATAGCATTCTTTTTTGCCTAAAATTTCATTAACTATATAATAGAAAATACGGGATTCCTCGCTGACATATTTCATTATCTTTAAAATAGTCAACGGCTACATAATACCCACAAAATTTTTCTATCTATCGAAAGTTTCATATCATAATTTCTCGAATATATAATATTATTATTAAAAAATGATAATAGAATTGGAAAAATAATGAAGGGGGTAGAAACAAAGCCTGAAGGAAGCCGTTGACGAGTGCAGGGGTGGGTGGGACCCAATGTGCATCAGAAGGTGGAGTTTGCGCGTTCCGAAACCACACGCTCCAGCTGGCAGCTATCGAATAACAATCTCTGCTTACGAAATCTGTTATTTTATTTAAATTGATTTGAATTGTTTATTAGATGTGAAATGCAATGTAATATACCCCATAAAGTATCAATTAAATTTTAACTCAATGTCAACAGAAACGACATCCTCCCAGTAAGCAAGACCTAAAAGCAGAAAATAACGGACATATTTGATTACAGTTTTGAAAAATAAAAAAATAAATTTGTTTAAATAATTATTTTTAATAAAATAATAAAATAATAAAATATGTATTTTAAAAATATAAAATACAGAATAATTAAAAAATATTTTAAACTTTAATTTCTTTTATAAAAATATAAAAAATATGTTTTTATTAATATATATAAATACATAAAAATAAAATTAATATAAATTTTTAAAATTAAACAGGCCCAATACCTCTTTTACCTTGATCCCCCTCGTTGAAGCTCGCTCCCATGCGTAAGCTAAAACCAGGCATCAGAGCTTAATGGTAGAAAAACCAGAACAATGTATGAGCAAGATATTTGTGGCAAGAGAACAAAATAATATAAAATAAATAAATGAATAAAAACAATTAAACAAAAAATAAATTTAGAAAACATTTATATACAATTAAACAAAAACCAGGTGAAGAGTCCAATTCACTCGAATCCCCCATAACTAATTTGGCAGGAAGTACTCGTTCTCATAAATTAAATTTAGAAAACATTTATATATAATTTTTTTATGTTTATTATTTGGTTCTATAATTACAGCATAATAAAAAAATTATAATTCAATTAGATAATTAAGTCTTTTTAAATGTTTTTGCACATTTTATTTTTATTAAAGAGTTTGATTATAAAAATATAAAAATTATACCTAATTTTTTTTTTATAAATAATTAATACATTAAATTTACAAGTAACTCCACACTTATTTGTTGGTTGGTGGCTGCGTTCAGTGGTCCAACCTCTCTGCCCTCTGGAGTCTGGATATATAGTCAACCGAACGAGCTGGCAAAACATGCAGCACAGAGTTTTGAAATATCTTTGAGGTATACATACATACATACATACATACATATATATATATATATATATAAGATGTATATTTTCTCAATTTCTTAAAAAAATAAACAATGTCAATTTTTGAACTCTAAAGTATACTCATACAGGTGAGGGCTTACATGTATCTGCATTTTTTCTTTCATCTCTCTCTCTCTCTCTTTCTGTACCTAATATCCTATAAGAATCAAATTGCATGCATATATTATACTAAATTTTGTGAAAATATCATTGTAATTCAGTTTTGTCAGTCTTTTTTTTTTCTTGTTCCCAAGTTCCTTCCCCGTCTCAACTTTGGGAAGGTTCAAACTGCTTGGCAGCAGCAGCATCTGGAAAGAAGCACGTAAAATTTGATAATATGCATTTTATGATCTGAATTCCAATAAAAAGGTTTGCAGGCGGCGGTTACTGCATGGAATGATACATAATAAATCTAGCTTTCTTGATTCAATCAAAATCCAAATCATATTGCATCCTTATTCCCTAACAACTATATCAGCTGGGCATGAATTGACTGCAAGAACAGAACTGGTCTAAATCAATTCCAGCATTCAATTGAGGAACATTTTTACTTTTGAAGAGAAACGTAGATAGAAGAAAAAGACTTAAAAATATATGCATGACTTCATTACATCACCACCCGTCTCTAACCCCAAGATAGACTTCACATCCTTTCCTAACAAATCAGGACACATATACCAATGCACATAAGCAGCATGTCCAAGATCTAATAAACCCATCACGTGGAAGCTGGTTGAGAGAAAGAGCATAAAAAAGATCTTCAAGATCAGATGCGAATCCCTCAAGTCCTCGCACCACAAGAAGCTAGCCAAGGAACATAAATAAAGGTTATTGAATTAGACCATTTATCATGACCCAAGTGATAGGGCACTGCCATAACACAAATCATTCACCAGCAAAATCAACCAGACAAAAGATACACATAAATTCAGGATACGTTTGGATAGGGGATAATTGGGAAAGGGAAAGTTTCATAGAAACATTTTCCTTGTTTAAGAGTGTTATCAAATAGACGCGGAGGATAATGAAAGATTCTCAACTAAGCTTCCAAAGTCTCCCCTCCTTCATATTTTTAAATTCTTTCAATTCAGGAGATGTTGAAAGAGAAAGTTTTCCCAATATATCATTAGGGGATCATCCAACCACAGCTATTTGTCATAATTTAGCCATTTTAAATACTGAATCCTGAGTTACTGACTCATATATAAAAAACCTTCGAGTGAAATGGCATGTTACGAGAATTGAAATGAGTGCTTACCAAGAAATGTACTGTTCATTCTCTTCCCCATCCTCTTCATCATCCTCTCAAGCAGCTTATACTCAGATGCAGGCTGTTCTGAAGACCCTTGACCATTATCTTGCAACATGTCTGGAAAAAAGAATGCAATTATAACAGTTACTGCAGGTGCAATAACTGTTAAATAAGCTCATTAACTAGCCCTGCTTACTGACCTTACTCGGTTGTGTGCATTATCTTTTCCAGTTGGTCTGCAGCTTATACATCAATCAAGGTACAGATATTAATCAGACATTTAGTCATATATAATGCATGGACAAGCTTTTAATAACTACCTTTTACAGTTTCAAACTCAAGGGTTAGGAGGCATTTAACAATTGCTATAACTGAAAGGATTTAAGCAAGTAATTTCTGCATATAATCTCAATATAAGGTCAGCTTTGAGCATCCTATAATTTGCTTGACCAAGATGCATAAGGAGAAGATAAGTCATGGTTGGGTACAGTGGAATTTCACCCAAAAGTGATTTGATTAGTTATAAGAAAATCTAAACAAAACGGTAGGGGAGGAGAAATAAGAAACACAGGATTTAACATTGATTGACTTTTAGTTTACATCTAGGAAAAAAGGTGAAGAGTAAATTCTACTAAACAAAACAAAAGACAAAAGTGACTCTTAAAGCTTTAAAACTACGCCTTAAATACACCATATAGCTCACAATAGTTTTTTTTTTTTTTTTTTACAAAAAATGTATATTCTCTGCAAATTAAATACTACAAAAATGAACTCACCAGAGTACGCAATTGCTTGTGTCTTGAGTTCATTTCTCCTCTTCACACATTAAGTTCAACAACCTTTCCTCCTATTTCACTGGCAACATCAGAGGGCTATGAAGTAGGTTCTGTTGCACTAACAGTAATCTCTTTAGGAAAAGATTGAAATTAGCAAGTAACATATTGCAATCTTGAGGCCTTACAGGAAAAGTTTCTAGGAAATTTTTGCCTGTCAAGGGATACATGGTGTATGTCAAGTTTTGCATAGCAAATAATCTAATAGGTTTTCTTCATACCTGCAGTTAGCAAATCTGAAAAATTTTGTTATTCCTCAGTAGTCAAACATATATATATATATAAGAATGTTGTCACTCTGACCTTTGGATGTATTTTGAGTTAAATTGGCACAATTAAACTTTTAAGAATATCAAATTTCTTGAGATTTCAAAATTTCTTGATTGGAGTTACTTTAGTCATAAGTCTTAACAATAAGTTGATCACCAAGTAAAATTGTATGAGCAAATATTGGATGCACTTAATGTTTCAGATTGACTGAGCTAACATTAATTATTCTAATTATCCAACCAGAAAAAAAAGAGAAGGCGGCCATGCCATGAGTATCCATGCAGTTTCAATTCAATGAATTATCTATTCACACAAAAAAAAAGGTCATATAGCACCGCATATGTATATATTAAGTGGATTATTTTTAGAATAGTAGCTAACCAAACTTTATGAGCATTAGGATCTCGCGGTCATAGTCAATATATCAATATTTGTAATAGGCATCTTGAGAAATGAGAACAGAACACATAGCCTAATTATGTTAGTGAGAATTCTTCATTGCAAACCCTAATTAAATTCGAGTAAAATGGGAGAAGACCATCTCACACATTCAGAAACACATGGTATTGCAAGTCCTTTAAAGTGAAAACAAAGAGAATATTCCGTAGATGAAGAGAGGAAAAGATACATTTCGCTTACGAAGAGAAATTGAACGAAGATATAAATTGATAAATTGAGAAAGTGAGCAAGAAAGTTTCAGAGCACTGTACTTGATAAATTGAGAAAAAGCTTCAATTGCGAGTTTATTTTTTATGCATTCGAGAAAAGTGATGCGTCATGCAAAGGTGTTTAAATTTCAAAACATTTTCACTCAATGATAAATCCGTACGATTTCTCTCTCTATCATTGAAACTCACTCAACACGATTGGAATGCTCCAAATCCAAAATAGGGTCAGGCGGTAAGTACCTCGACGGGAAGGAATAATCCGAAATTCCAAATATGGATAATTTTCTTCTAGTAAAAATTTATTTTTATTTGGAGGATTGTGGTATTTTATTAAAAAAATTTGAAAAGAATACTTCAAATTTTTTTTTTGGTATGTGAAAATATAAATTTAACTTTGAAACCCCAAAAAAAATTTTTTTGCTTGTGTAATGTGCATTATACTAAAAGGAATATATGAAAATTCATGGGGTTGACATGTATAAAGACTAAAGAAAAAAAAAAGGTTAAAATCATATAATATAATACAGATAAAAAATAAAATGAGTATGGTGCGGTAACAACAATAATGACTTGAATAGTAAATTAGTAAACCAGCAAAAAAGAAAATGATAAGAGTGGTAATAAACAGCGATGACCATCATTATAGTGATAATATAATAAAATATTAATTAGTGAAAATATAAATGTCAACAAATCCTTTTATTATGATTTATTCCTGTACATTTTCATATCTAAACGAATTTTATTTATGTTATTTTATACACTAGAATAAACAGGTTCTAAATCATTTTCACAATCTGTAGCCAAGAAGTGCTGCGCTCTATTTATTTTTCCCTAAATCTAATAATATCCCATAATCGATTTTAGTTTTTTTTTTTTAAATTTGAGCAATGGTAAATTTTTTTAAAATTAAAGAGAGATAAAAAAAATTTACATTAATAAAAACACACTTTGAATATATTAGGGATCAAATTTTTTTAATTTTAAAAAAAATATTATTTTTTAACTTTACAAAATTTAACTCTTCGTAGTTGGGGTTCTGGTGTTAATTAAAAGCCCGTTGCATCGTTATCCCATAATACATCATTATGCTTCTCTAGTTTCCTGCCCCAAACAAGTATTATTATATTGAGGCAATGAGGTTTTAAGATAAGATTAAGGCACTGTATTTTTCACTCAGAAAATTGAAGGCTGACATAAGTGGTACTTGAAGTCAATGACTTAAGACGAAAGGGCTTCAAGGTGTGAACTTAATTTGAGGGTTGGTTAGAAGGAATCAGGTTCCTGAGATTATTTGATCAGCTCAGCAGAGAATATGCAAATAGAAACTGCAGACTGATTGACTGAACGCCATCATCATATGTCACTAAAGCTTCCACATAATGATTCTTTATCATTACTAATTTCCTATATATATCCATACCATTGTTTACACTACTATTCCATCTCGGCGCGGGGAAAAAAAATCTAATTATTAGCAAAACGAGAAATTGTAGTTTTGGGAAACAGAGGTAAAATTTAATATTCTTAATTAATTAATACAGTAATTAGGAAACAGTGAGTACTATTCCTCTAGATTTCCCACGATGATTGCCTTGCACAACCGAATTCCAGCGTATATGGTGTCCTCAGGAAAGAATAAGAATATATTTGTGAAAGTTATGTTTGGCTTAAAAATAACCAGGGAATGTCAGATATGGTTCTAGTTGACAGGGGAATCAAAGCCATAAGGAGCTTTCCAGAGATGTAAAGATGGTGTTGGTGTTGGTGGTTTGAGTATTTTTATTCAAATTCTGGTTTCTATATAAATAAATAAATAAATAAAAGTTGGATCCACTATCACACCTTCATAAAGAGGTGGCGGTGTGGCACTGTCCCAACATGCCGGGAAGGGACATGGGTGCATTGTTTGGCTCACTATCAAAAGACCAACCCCCTCATCTTACTTCATTTTCTTCTTTGCTAATTGCTCTAATCAAAATTAGAGCTTAAATAGCAGTTTTCTGGTTTATTTTTCTAGTCGAAGGGAAATTTATTGAGATCAAGGAGAGAAACTAAGAAATGTAATTAAGAATTTTACCGAGTATATATATGGTTGCGTCATTTGCCCAAATTTGTGCATAGTGGAAGCAACTTAAAGAAATGATACAAATATATAGAAAGACTAGCCTTTTAGTGTCAAAGTGGAGTCTAGCTATCTCTCAAGGCTGAACAAGATTAGAAAAAGGCATGATAATGAAGTAAATATACCAAAAAAAGTAACTAGTTTTAAAATAAGGTTGTCTTCACAACCGAACAGATGATTACTTTTTAAAAGAAAGGTTACATTACATAACTCTAACTCTAATTCGTTGCATTCAAGAGGCTGGCAAGCTGAAAATTGCTAACTAGCTAGTAAATCAAATAAACAAGAATAGCAAAGACAGAAAAGGAAAAGAGCAAAACAACTTGTTATTCTTTTGAAAAAGAAATTAAACCCTTTCAGTAAAGGAGGCAACGAATTTTAATTTAATTTAATTTTTTTTTTCTAATGAAACTTGAAAGCAGAGACAATATATCGACATATTTTTCTACCCTCTCCAATAATTTCCATCATTCTTTGGACACGAAAAGACCCATTTCACAATCAACGAACTGTTTTACACATCAGAAAGTCTATATTCCGAGGCAGATTTACGTGGCCTTCAATTCCATACAACCAACCATTTGCAAGCTAGAGCAATGGTGGATGCCACGAAGCTTTCACCCATAACACGTTGCATTGTTCTCTAATTTTAAATGGCCGCAATTGATTTGTTTTCATATTTTTGAACCGCTTATGTTATGACACGCTACCTTAATTTTTAGCTCTGATTCTAAATGCCCCACCTCAAGCATTTACACACAATATTCTTCTTCATGCCTTATTGGCTAATTAACATTTAATAATTGATAGTAATTAATAAACTTCAATACGAAGTGAGATAGAGAATACCAAACAGTATCTCAAGGATAGTAACTTTCAGCATTACAATAGTTAGAGCACCCACTAAACAAAAACTGGACACCCAGAATCCCATTTATTTTACTCATCTTTTTTTTTTTTTACCTCTCTCTCTATATTCAAAACATGGAATAATAAGACTTAAACCTATCTTAAACTACACTGCAATCTATATACTATCTACATGCATTACAAGATTACTCCCATGGTCATACGAAGTGTATGCAAGAGCTTTCGTAAAGTCCAAAATGCCCTTCAACGTAGTAATCATTATGCACAATGCATCTCACATGATTGAGCACCCATTTGGATTTTCGTCGCTAAAGAACTCGAATGAAGAATCCGACGGCTGTGATGTATACGATTCCGAATCGTACGGTGGTGGCTCCATTGCTGACCCCAGTCCTGGGTAATGCTGATGCACATGGGCGTATGAATACGGTTGCGGGGACGTATAATACGCTGCGCTGTAGCTGCTGCTGGGATACGCTGTGTGATGGCTCACAGTGTATACCGGAGACGAATAATAATGTGGTGGATAATGATGATAGATGGAATGACGTGGAGGGCTCTGATTGGCTGCATTTGGAATTGGAACGGGACCATGTGCTGGATTCGCTGATCCAGTGCCTGCTGGTGCATCACCAGAGTGTTCGCCGCTTTCGTTACCACTATTATTCCCTTTTTGCCCCTTCTTTTTCTTCTTTTTGCCTCCGCTGCCACTGCCGCTTTTCTCATTCCCTGCTTCATTTTCATTGCCAACTTGGACAGCGATGCTAACTTTTTTCTCGGCCACCGGTGGCTGGTTACCAGCCGGTAATGTCACAGTTTGCTTCACGTCCGGCTTGGGTTCTTGGAACTGTACACCGACTTTGCCGGTTGCAGGTGCTTCACTGACTTTGATAACGTTAACTCCACGGCCTTCACTACCATTTTTACTGGGGTTGCCACCTTCGGCATTTTTGGCTGTGTCTTGCACTACAACTTTGACTGTTTCTTTTTCGGTCTTTTCGCTTTGGTTGCATTCTTCTCTGCTTTCTGGTTCGTTTTGTTTCTCTTTGTTCTCTGATTTCGGTTTCTTTTTCTTTTTTGAATCAGCTTTTTCAGGCCACAACTCTGCATGCTTCCCTGTCTTTATTAGTTTCTTAATCAAAGTCTCGCTGTCTACGTTCCCCGTTACCACGACTTTTTGTTGCCTCAAATCAATGTTTATGTTATAAACACCTGAGTCACATAGGAATCATGAATAATACTGAGGAGAAGCTTGATAAATCGAAGAAAATGAGATCATTAATCAGCAGTCCCAAATAAACGCAAAAAGAAAAGAAACAAATAACGTTATAAACCTTGAGATCTATTGTGCAATGAATATATGAAAATTGAGCAGGAGCTCAGACGTAATAATGGTGTAGTAGAAAAATCATAAAGAGGAATTCCAGAGAAATCAGAACTACGATATTCAACAGATTTTTATAGTAAAAACCAGAATAAGCCATATATAACACAAACAGACATATATGGAATATTTGAGAAATTTCAAGAAGAACTAGTAAGTGTATTGCATAAAAAGGAACTTGAGTGCATAATCTGAGAGAGAGAAAAATGACGAAAGCACCCACATGAAGTTGTGGAATACTGAATACATACGAAATCAAATGGAAAATTTAGTTTTGGAGACTTAGTGTTTTACCATCAATACTCTGTAAAACCTTTTTGACTTTCCTTTTGCATCCTTCACAGTGAATGGAGACTTTCAACACACAGGTCTGAGAAACAGAGGAGTAAAAAATTAAAAACTGTTAGAAACAAGAATTAAAGTTGAGTTGAAGAATGGGTGTAAATGGAAGAACAATGCTTTACCTTGCAAACAAGGGGTTCTGCTTGTTCTTCTACTTCTTTAACTTCCGCTTTCGTTTCTGCTCCAGCCATTCGGAGATTGAAGATAGATGCTCTAGTTGTTCTCCAGAGAGGGACAGAGGGAGATAGTGAGAAAGTGAGAGAGAGGAAGGGTACTTTGAAACTGGTGGGAATGCTTAAAAAGCAATCAAAATAAAATGAAAATACGGCCTCAAGATTTTGGACCATAAAAAAGTAAAGCGAGACTTTTCTTTTTTTTTGGGCAAAGAAAGCCTAGGCTTTTGTGATAAAGAAGGACTCAGTGGAGTAGAGTGGAAAAATACGGTAGGGCCAGAGAGGTGATAGTGTGAACTCAATCTGTATAACTATAGTGGAGACTTATCAATTTAATTTAGCATTCGATACCTCTTCAACTTTTTCCTTTTGCCAATCGGTGTCTGATGCTTTTTGAATGAAGATTTTTCTTTATTTTATACTTGTTCTAATTCAAAAGTAACCCCAATGCATGCTAGTTATTACAGAAATCAGCCCACAGTTTGACAAATGGCAATATATACGTGTGTGTGTGTAGGAAAAAGATAAAGCCCACAATTTAACAGCTCATTATTCACTATCGAGTAGTTACGGTTTTATATTAACTTCCTACTAGCGTAAGCTATACATATTTATCTACTGAATTTCTTGCGTTGTGTCTTGATAAAATGGACGAAAGACAAGGCTAGTCTGAAAAGCTATTTAATGAAAAGGTAAAAAGTATGTGTTTAAATTTTATATTAATTTTAATTTTATTTTAAAAATTTTTTTGTGATTAATTTTATTTCTAAATGTTAAAATTATAATTATTTTTGTTATATGATTTAATATTATTTAAATTACTAAAAAATTAATGACATAATATTTAACGTAATATTAAAATATTAAATAAAAAATAAAATTTTAATTTATATTAATCTTGAGAACATAATATTAAATGTCATGTAATTATTTTTTATTAGTAATTTAGATAATATTAAGTTATGGAATAAAATTAATTATAATTTAAAATTTTAGAGATAAAATTAATCAAAAAAGATAAAATTAAAAATTAATTTAAAATTTGAGAACATAAAATATGTTATTGTCTAATTAAAAACATAGCTTTCTATACAGATAGGACTATACTTTTATTTGATGCCATTAATGGCTTAGTTGGAAAGAAAGCTTCATACTTTTTCCCCTTAAGCAATTATAGAATGAGTTTCTAATAGCATCAATTTCCTTTCAGTGTTTCACATACTAAGTATGAAATTTAATGTTTTTGCATATTCCATTAGTGTTATATATTTGAATTGATAAATAAATTATGAGCATTTGTTCAAAGAAGAAGCCAGAAATTTGACAGAGAGGTCCAGCTCACTGCTTCCATGACCCATGTCTGGCTTGAAGTTGCTTAGTACTCTCTCCTTGTGATGATAAAGAATTAAAGATATCTTTTAGATTAAAATTGAAAACGACCAGTTTACGATAAAGTTCTGCACTTGATTGACTTGATTCTATCAAAGCATAGAACATTATAACTTCACGTTATCACATGAAAGTAAATAAAAATTAATCGTTTGATACATGTACATATTTATATATATCAATTATATATAACTTTTCATCTACCTACAACCAAAAAAAAAAAAAAGAGCGCACCAGCTACATACGAACTATATATATATATATATATATTACAGTTTCAAAAAATGACGAACTATTTAAAAAAATTAATAGTCTAAAAGTTCTCTTTATGAAAATCAAACTTAGTGCTGGTTTTCCTGGAAAATTCCAGAGAATGCCTCCTTAGTTCTCCAACCAATGCTGGAGCTCCACAGTAAAAAACACCTGAAAGAGTACATTAGGATGAAAATGAGCCAAGAGCAAGAATGAATATGAACAGAAACACACAAATTTAAGATTAATTAATACTCACCAACTCTTTGGTCATTGTGTTTTAGGGCCACACGTTTAAAGACATTACGCCAATTGGGTCTAGCAAAATGGGTCTTGACCCTTGTCTCTGAAACTATATCTACGCCATTCTTTGCATGGTGGAGGGATTGAAGCATTGTGATCAAAGCTGATCGAGCATCTCCTTCTTCGTACACACTTGTGCAATAGTTATGAAGCTCAATGAGTCCATCCTTGTCGTTCTCTGCAACCTCATTCATCACACCTTTGAACCATTCAAAAGAACCTTGCTCACGAGTGACCCAATAGAAGTAGGCTCGTTTGGTGACGAAAGGTTTCCTCTTGTTGTTCTTAAGTCCACTCTCTACCTCTCCTTCTTCTATGTCCTGCTGTTGCTTCATGTTGTTCAGAACGTCTTTCAGTATGCTAATCAATGGAGTGGCTCCAATGCCAAGACCCACAAGAAGGAGAACTTCGTAGTTTTTGTAGTCTTGTGCTGGTGCTCCATATGGCCCATCGATTAACAACTTTGGCATCCTGCAATTAAATTCATTTTCACTGTGGTCAAATAAATGTTTTAAACTTCTTTAATTACTGAAGTTTGATCATTAGCAAGCATCTTACCTTGGTTTATTGTTGCCCTGTGACATATCAGCTCGTAGAAGACCACTCTGGCCCTCGCTTGCTGGCTGACAAGCCTGCATCGATATCATGAGGATACATAATTAAGTATGCATCTAAAATATGAAGGGTATCGATAAGATGAACGAATTGGATCTCCAAATTAAATAAAGAAGAAATTGCGTGTTGCGGAAAACTGACCTTGGCGAAAACAGCTTTGAGCTGTGAAGTCCAGTCTCCCAAAGTCCGAATGTGAACGCTTACATAGTCATCTCCTGGAGCAGATGTGATAGAGAAAGGATGCCTGCATATGCCACACAAATTTTAGACATCATCTTGATATTAATATTAAAATGGAATAATCATCAATATAATTATAAACTAGATACATACCATTGAAACGGGGAGACATCTGAACAGTTAACGTAAATATACTGGCCACTCATGTATTTGAACCCTTGTGGTTTAGACATGTACAAAGCCAATACATTTCCTGGGTACACTGCAACCTGCAGTTTTTGAAAGACAAAGTCGTACGTCAACACTTAACAACATCAATTAAAAAGCAAAACAGAGGAAGGAAATTAGGAAATATATCCATCAAAGACTGGAAAATGTACCTTCAAAATTTTGACAGTTTTGTAGCCGGACCTAAGAGCACGAACGAGACGTTCACATGCATATAAGATCATTGGAACCGCGAGGTACATCCAGGTCTGTGCCACAACACCAAATTCAGTAATCAGCAATCAGCGATGAAGAAGAAAAAGGGGTAGGAGAGAAGGATGATGATGCATACCGTTTTCTTGTACCATTTCTTGGAGAGGTAAAGATAGTATCCGTGAACGATGAAAAGCGCGTAAACGATGACGAAGAGGTGGTGAGAGTACCAAAATGCGTTGAAACCTGTTAGCTTCTTGAGGGGTTTGGGGAGGTTTAGCCTGTTGCGACGGAACCATGGCTGGGCCAATGTGAAGGCTATAGCCATAAGCACCACCATCACAATCCCAGTCCAACCCTCAGTCCCTTTCACGAACCACCAATAGTTGTTGGGCCTCTCCTCCCCAAAAAAAGGCTTCATGGGCTCGTATTCTTCGTCCGTCGCGTGCAATAACCTTGGGAAGTCACACGTCAAATGTGCTAGCGCATGCATCCCCACCCCAATCGCAATGCCAAAAGCTATCACCTATCAATATTAGATTGAATATACATTTTGGTCAACTCTTTTAAATATGACATAATTAAACAAGCATTTTATTGATTAATTTGGAATATATGTATACCTTGTGAAAGTTGATGTTGTCATCGAATGGAAGTATGGCTCCTAACTTGGTCCTACTTCGAAGCCAAGTGATGGTGTTTCGGCAGACAGGTAATAGGATTAGGGCCATGTTGAACTTGAGGGTCTCGGCAGCACCTTTAGCTGTGGTGACACAATAGCCCATGACATGGAACACGGCCCGGTGCTTGTACTGAACGAACTTCCAAGCGAAAAGAGCTGCACATATGGAAAGCCACAGGGCTATGACCCAAATCCTTTTCCAATTGTCCTCCACAAAGTAGGCCACCCCACGTGCGCACCGCTTTATGGGGTTGTGCTCTTTGGTTGGCACCAGCTTCTGGCTCAGCATTTGACTCAGCACTCGACTGTTCGTGTTTAAGTGGGTTGACTGTGCTGGAGCTTGCAGAAGCAGCGTTTCCAAGTTGTACAGCTGAATGAATCCACCGTAATTTACGTTACGATAGGTAATTCATTAACTCAAAAGTCAAACCAACTTAATTTTTATATTTCAACCTTCTTTTATCCACTAGTTAAGATTTTATTTAGTTGGTTTATGAAATTTTTTTATATTAAAATTTATTATTATTGTTAATTAATTTCTTATAAATTTTAAATTATTAAATTCTTTGTCAATCAATAAAAAACTTTAACAGTGTTCTAAGTATCTGAACAAGCCAGAATGTACCCCAAGATCCAATAATTGACCGAGCCAGAATGTCCACACGCATTGGGCCATTTCCTTGAGGCGAATTTATTGAGAGATTGTGGTAGGGACTGTGACTTCAAGGACGCACTAAAAGTGGTCGCAACAGCCTTAATAATAATGTGAAAATTAAATCTAAACCAAATTTGTGGACCACTTATAAATTGTTTTAATTTTTGTAAGGTAGGAACAATATTTTGAAAATTCATACATGTTCCTCATCTACATAAACACAAAACTGTCAATTTATAATTTTCTTATGATTTGTGATAATTAAAAACACAAACCTCAACGTATCCCAGATTGTCGGGGTCCAGCTCCTCCATAATAAGGGCTGCATATTCCTCGGCATGTTGTTGTATTTTGGACAGTTTGTTAGCGGAGGCGCTTAAGGCAATAATCTGCAAAAATAAATCAAGATTAGTGACAACGTCTACAATTACCACACTTCATTTGTCTTGTACACTCAGCAATCTAATGCTTAAGTCATTGATATTTTCCTTCTTATATCATATTAATTAAATTCTCACCTCTTTCACTTCTTCTTCTGTAATTCGTCCATCGGCATTCTTGTCCACCCTGCCATTGGTCAAATATATATACATATATTAAGTAATTAAGGAAAAGTAACAAAGGTGCATGTAGACCTAATCCATTAATTCTAGAACTTTGACATTGTGCTAGCTCTTATATTAGTTTTGGCTTTTTGCAAAAAGTTTGACATCTCTACAACATAATGCCCTCAACTTCTTATATTTCGTTTCTAAAGCTGACCCTACGCACTGTTGATTTATTAATCCGTGATGCCCATTTCTGTTCACATTCCTTTTCCCTCCATTATTCCACTACCATAACCATATAGTCCAAGGAAGATGTATAGTGAATAAAACAAATATCCCACTGTTTAATGGGCACTGCACTATCCTCTCGCACCTCCTAATATGGATGTCGTAAAATTATAATTAATTATAAAAAAATTATAGAGCGTGATTCTAATCAAATACAATAATACCTTTCTCTATTTTTATTAGTAAAATTATTGATTTGTAATATCTTTTATTACTTTTATATACATTTTAATAATTAATAAGATAAATTTTGAATACACTTAATTAAGGTATACCGTATTTAAGTTTATACAAAATTCATAATATCGTATATATTGTTTCGATCACATGCAAGTAGCGCTAAATCCGCTCGGTGTTACATTCTACGTGAGAATGTGCATAATAACTCCTAAACAAATTAAGTCCTCAATCTCTCACGATACTGAGTATTGACAATCCTGTTTGAGTAGTATCATGCATATATTATTTTTATGCTATCCATATATAGTGCTTGTCCACCCACTTTCATTCCTTTAATTGTTTAAGCCAACAAAACATGTCACTTTCAAGGTGTGCGCCAATTGGCAAATGTCCATTTCCAACTAGCATTTTTATCTTAGTGAAATTCATTGTATACACTAAATAGTATTCAAAAACCTTGATGTTTTGTAGTGCGGAAAATGAATTAAATAAAAAAGAAATAAAGAATATACTTACATATCAAAAAAGGTCTGCAACCTCGAATCAAAGCTCTGATCCGAAATCTGTTCCCAAAATTCACGTAGCTCATCCTTGGTTATGGAAGCTGAGACAATGCCTCTCCGACGAGCTAAAGCGTCAAATAACTCACCAGCAAACTCACTCGACTCCTTCATTCCTAATCATCCATATATATATATATGTAATTAGCTCCACCCAAGACAAATATATTTCAAATATATATATATGAATATATTATATATAGTTATATACCTATGCACTGAGCAAAGCGGGTTTTGGGGAGTTTTCCCTCAACGGCCAAGTCATCAAAGCGGTTCTCAATCTGAGACCAACCGGCGGTTCCAACATTATTTTTTGTCATGAACCTGAGACCTCGTAGGGCTCGGGCGGCACCGGATTTGGTTCGATCCACTCGGTCGAACTTTTGGTTAGACGTCATGCGTTTGAGCTCCTGCGACACCTGCCTTAACCGAAACGACAGCTGAGAGCCGACGGAGGAGGAAGGCCTCTTCTCTAGACGGCCTGAGAGGAAGGCCGTCTCGGAGTCACCACCGCGAATGTCGTGGACGGACACGGAGTCATCACGCACGTCCAACGTTATCTCCACGTACTCTTCCTCCTTAAACCTCGCACTCTTCTTGCTGCTGTTCCTCTTGTTCGTAACCAACGGCCCACTCATCGGCCCACTGAAGGCCACTCGCGTGCTCCGGCTTCCCGTGCTCCCACTCTCGGACCACGACTCTATTTGGTTCTCTTGAATCTCCATTTCTAATAATCAATATAATTAATTATTACTGCTCTATGTGCTCCCTCCACTCCTACCTATATATATTTCTAATTCCTGTATGTGATGAACAAAATGAAGTATTAATTGGATGTAGTTGCAAGAGGGAGGAGGAGTTGAGTACAGTTGATCAAGGTTTGAGGTGAGAAATTGGAGATGGATAGAGTTTATATATACTTATACATATATATATGTAAATATAAATGGAGATAGTTGCAGTAGTGGGGTGGGTCTTATCATAGGTGAGGTTGAATGGGCAAATAAGTCAAAAATGGGGGAGAGATCATGAATGATGAAGATTTGTCAAAGGGGCCTATGTGTGAAACTTGTTTGGGTCTGGGCGCGTTGGTTGACGAGGGGTTGTTGGGACTTGGGATTCAAATTGAGCTTTCTTCTTGTGTATTCTGGCTTCAAGAGGAAATACCACAATTGTCCTTGATGAAGTAACTTGGAACTTGCATTTATGGCTTCCATTTGCTTTACAACACATAAAGAAGGTATATGAAAAATATAAATACAAATAAATTAAATATAAACCCCACTTTCAAGTGTCGACTTTTGCTCTCTATATATATAATGGTGCGGTGGGGCTGGTTGGATATGAAAATGACATAATTACTTCATCTTGGTACGTCTAGAAAGTGTTTGAGTGAGAGTCAAAAGGCGGTGGGTGGAAGGGGGCTAGCTATTCATACGTTCTACTGATTTTATGGAAGACCATATGATACAGTGACAAAGGAATCCCTTATAAACAGCACTTCCAACTCTAATCAAATGGTTATATATGTTATTCAACTTCGGATTTAAAAATTTTCTATATTATTTACATCTCCTTATTAATAAAGTATGTTAGTGGTATTATCTATATTCTCTTTAAACCAGATTTTAAGTTTGTTAATTTCAGTCAGAAGTTTGATAAATTTTTAAATATTAATAATTTCAAAAAAAAATATTTTCACTTGTTATATATAGTAGGTTTTTAAATAATGAGAAAACTAATATTGTAGTTCTTTAAAAATTGTTATTTTTTTTAATTTGGTCTTAGAAAAATAAAGTGTCTTTTAAATTGGTGTTATTTAATAAAAATGGTATCTTCTTTAAATAATTTTTCTAATTAATAAATAAATGTTCATAGGTAAAATTTGAAAAATACTATTTTATTATAAAAAGAAAATTACCTATGTCTTAACTTATTTTTATTAAAATTTGACAAATAGTGATTGTGGGCATCCGGATTCTCTGTTTGGAATTTTGTGTTTGGGGTCTATTTAAAATTTTTAACAATGATTTTTTTTTATTCTTAAAGTTTTTACAACAAATATTATTGTCATTATAAATTAATTATTTAAATAAAAATTATAACAATAATAATATTCATTACAATAATATTAAAACACACTTTAACAATGAATAAAGTAATAACCATGTGATGGTCTTGAATAGGAATGGATAAATGAAATATTTAAATTACTTGTAAAATTTATGGCTTCAGATTTTGGATATAAGAAATTTTTATGAGTATTTTAACTTCTAAGAGCCAATACTGGACTTAGATTATATAATCCACACCGTCCCGTACCCACAAAAATTTTAAGGAATCCAAATGAGAAAAAGGAATCTTATAAATATTTTTTCCACAACGTACCAAACCCAGAAACTTAATATTTTAATTTTCACAATTTGTAATACAAAATTGGGAAAACTAAAGCTAAATTACTAAATAGTATTTCTTTTCTGTAAATGATTTCAAACTTATATTAAATTATGATTGACATCATCAGATTTCCTTTTATCCGAACGGTAATTATGTTACGAACCAAAAAAAAAAAAAAAAAGAGAAAACAAACAACAATAAATTCGTGTGATGATTTAATAATGACAGAGCATGTTGTCACGATTGCTATTGGTTATGATGTGTCTGGTTAAGTATCACACAAAATATGTCAATTTCAGTTATTGGAGTTTTCATGCATAACATAATTGATGCTTAAAAAAGAAATGCAAAATTTTCAATAAATAATAATGTTAACAAACATCGCTCAACAACTGGACCCCAACTACGATATATCTATTGTCTTTAATGATTAATTAAATTTAATTAATTAAAACATCTCTCTCTCTCTCTCTCTCTCTCTTTCTTATGTATTATGGGATGCCGATGGGGAGAGAGAGAATCTACCACTAATTAATTACAGGCAGAAATTAACTTAAAATTTATACCACCATATCATAACGATCGTTGCATGCATTATGCATGGTATATATGAGATCATTATTCCTAATACAAACACATGTTCATGATCAAATTTATTTATTTAATAAATTAGTAGGATACATTGACCCTTTTGTAGGTTTGATATAATTTATTTCAAAACCTCTGAAAAGAGAAGGGGACATATCTATATTTATATATTTTCTTTTAGAGAACCACTAGTAACAAAAATTATTGATAATGCAGCAATTATTGAAGATTATATTATGATATGAATTAGAGTTATACATAATTATAAAAAAATAAATTACATATATTATATATGTGTTATTAATTTTTTTTTAAAGAATCTAATGACAAGGATATAAAAATTATATTTAAATTTTTTTATTATGATTCCCATGTACTTGATTGAAATAATAGCATGGTATTCTGGAAAAAATATATGTTCCTACTTGAAAATGGACTTTCAATTTATAGAAAAATAAAAATTGAAAAGGTCGTGTATTGATTATATCATACATTATAGACGAACAGTATATTTATATAACTATAAAAAACGAACGGGTCCAAATTTATTTTTTAAAAAATCCCAAACATTAGTGAGATGTCAACACTTAGAAAAAGAATAATCATAGCAAACGCTAATGCGTAATTTTCAATTTTATTTTAAATATAATCAACCAAAAAAATTAAGAAGTTAAGTAATTCTTTTTACTTTTATATGATTTATTTTTTATAACTCTCTATTCTTTTATATTTCCGTATATTATTTTAGAGGTTTGACATGTACAAAAATACATGTTATTTTTTTTAAATGTCTGAATTAAAATATAAAATAATAATTATTTTATTTTAAAATAATAGAATTAAATAATAAAAGGTTATTTAATTTTTTATTATTCTGTTGAAAATTTTCATTATATTTAATTTTTTATTTTTCTCTTCTCATATTACATATTACATATTTTATTTTATATTTTATATTATTTATGTTATAATAACTTTAAACTTTTTTTATCATCTCACAAAATAATATATTTTATTATATAAAATATAAAATAAGTTATATAATGTGAGGATATAGGAATGATAAAATAAAGATAATAAGAAGTTACAAGAGATAAATTAATTAAATAATTTATTATTATTAAATATATTATTTTAAAATTATAAAAATTATTATTTCATATTATATTTTTTTAAAAATATATTTATACATGCGAAGATTAGTATAATATGTACTTTTTGAGACAAATAAGCAAAAAACAATATAATCATTATCATATTGATAAATTAATAAATAAAAAATAAAAAATATTCAAAACCATTATAATATCAATTAAGCATCCAATTCTCACTTTGACTGGGTCGTTAATCAAAGTGTGTGGGGTTCGCCCTGTCAGGTAAACTTAATTAACGTGATCAACAAAATAATAAAATTATGACTTTTTTTTAAGAGAGATTGAGAGAGAGGAGTTTCGATTGCGAATATATTAAGTTTTAAACTTCTAATAATCAAACAAGTTTAAATTAATGACGACTACTGCCTTTGATCACGTAACGGAATATTTGGACTTGAATTAAGAGAGAATTAAATAATTACGTGCCGTAGACCAAAGGTGTCGTGTTCTATCCATATTTTTAATCAGACAAATTGTTTTGAAAAGATTAATCAATGTCTTATTCTTCATGTGCAGGCACCATAGATATTATCAATCATATCAATCGCGTTTGTTAGCTAATTATATATGGACAATGATCCTTACTTTTCATTAACATAATTACAATTACAAAGCATCTTCATCATACAAAGCTAAAAGTCAATCAATTAATTTGGGGATACAATGATTGAAACTGATCTCGAGACTTACAAACGATAAAATGATCTGTTTTGATATATATCAACAAGAAATAGTGAGATGTAAAATAGTTAGTGAAGAACATATGTAATAAGTCATTTACGCAAATTAATTAAAGCGCATATCGGACCTATGTATATATCTTGATTTTCTTGTTAAATTTATGATTTTAAAAAAGTGATTGATGCTGCAAGAAAATGATTGAATATGGTTGTCTCAAATCTAGCCGGTTGGGCTGCAAGAAGAAGAAACCTGCAAAGAAATGCATGCAAGGAGAAAGAGGCTTTACAAATTACAATCTTACTTCTAAAGTCGATAAAGTCAGTAAAAATGAGCAAGAGAGAACAAGGAAACTTGGTAAAAAGTACAAAATTGCGTACAAGGCTCTGCTTTATAGTTATTAATGATGATGACAATAAATTTATAAGGATCAATTGTTATATATGTTAATCAATAGAAATGTTTATTGAGTATCCACATGGCCAAATGTCAATCACCAAGTCAGGCCAAACCTAGATAGATCCAAATTTATTCATTTATTTTGCATTCTAACTTTAGTTATAATGTCCATATATATGTTTTAAATCTCCACAAGCAATTTGTAGATTTTTTTTTTGTCTATTGAGGTTTTATAAATTTTGTTAATCAAAACACTTCGCATGAAATATATATGTAGAGATTACATGCACGGTGCAATATGAGTTTTCTATTCTCTAAATATGAAAATAAAAATAAAAATAACAAATACCTAATTATATATATATATATATATATATATATATATAAGTCGAGTTTTTTAATCTCTATGACAAATTTATAAAAAAGAGATTGTATACAAGTATGCACATATGTATGTCGTAAAAGGAGAACTTCATTGAATGGTCTATATGATTATACAGTAATGGGGTTAGAACTTTTATAAGTCAAGGTTCATCAACCATGGCAAGTGGCAAACAAATTACGAAGAAATACCTAGATATATGTCTTAATTAATTAGATGGTAAAAGTTGTGTTATAAAGTCCACCAATAGGGTTTCGCCTCTAGGTAGCTCTAGAATATTTTGATTACATGATGGGTTTAATTAATTAATTTTAATTTTTTCTACCTGAGATAGAATTGTACCAAGTCACCAGCACCTTTAATTTGTCGCTGACCAATTTCGAGAAAAGTCAGAGATTGTTTTGACTTTTTTTGTTGTTTGGGAAAACGATATACCAAGTCTAGCTGTTCTAATTCATTAATAATGTTTTTCATGAGCAGCGAAAGTCTAGAAAAGGGGAGGCTGGGGCTGAAAATTTCCAAGTTACAAAATATATATATTCAGCTCATGCAGGCAGCACATTTTAGTCTTTAATTTTCAATATTTTATATATATATTCATGTATTTAAATACCATGTAGCCATACCCAATTAAAGATCAAACATTAAAGTAAAGTTGGTTTGAAATTAAGAATTATGTCAAAGTGGGTGAAAGATTTTGCTGCATGTGGTGTTGTAGCTAACGACTTGCGTTGTCTAAATACAATGGAAGAAGGAAGAACATGTATAATAGGGTGTATGTGGTGGTAGAGAAACAAAAATTGTCTATGTGTTAATCCATGATCGATCCATTTCACAACACACAGGTATATAATAATACCTAATTTTTCATTTTGTCGCCGACTCATTCTCATCATGGAAGCTCAAGCTCTTGAGATTTTAGGATTAGCGATTTGCTAAAACGACAATGCTTGTATAAAAATGAAGACGCGCAGTGTAAGATATAAAGAATTAGTATTAGTATTACAATCATTCTACTCATTAATGGGCGGCGGGGAACCGTGTTAAAACGGTCAAATAATATAAAAACGACAGGGTACGTCACAAATGTTACACGGTAACGGAACAAATAGATGAATCATGCATGCCCACAGGTTTACATCCTTACAGGATAAATACTCCACAATGGCTTTTTCCCACTTAAAGTTTATGTTCACATTTTCAATTCAAAAGCAGCAAAATAAAGGTTAAGTTTATAATGCCGACAGCTAAGTATCTCTTTTGGCTTCGATTTTTAATGGGTGCTTTAAATTAATATGTATAATTAATTTAATTTACTTACGTTTTCTAAGTTATATTTGTTTAAATATATGACAAATACAATTTAAGAAAGAGAAAGAAAAAGAAGTTTGACAAGAAAGTTAGACCAAAGCACTAGCTGAGGTTGTTAACGAATAATGTGACGATTTCCATGTGTCTCAATTCTCATTCTCCTTGCTCCTACTTTTCCTACCTGTGATCTGTCTTTGCGCGCGAGAGACTAGTTTCATTCATTCCCTCGGTACCAATTCCTGGATACTATATTTTTAACCACAAATAATCACTTGACATTGAAACCATGGAAAAAATAACTAATATTCCTTTTATCCTCTCTCTAATGAAACAATCAACAAGTTTACATGATCATAAGGTCATGATGGACTACTTGTCCTCACTTTGCCCGTTCATATTCTTTATAATGGGGTTGAAGTTGGACTATTCCTATTTAATTAGTCAATCACCCACATAATCAACAACACTAGGCAAACCCGACAAAACCTAATTACCCATTATCCACTTTTACGTTATTTCAATTGAAATTAACTTGAACTTTACCTGCTAAAAAATGCTTATCCAAATGATCATGATGACTAACACAACAATATCCTCCGTCTCCTTTACCATCTCACAAAAATCTTAAAACTACGTATACGAGAAAGGAATTAAGGAGTGTTTAGTACTGTATTATCTTAATAATATTATTTTAGATAACATGTTATCTTAAATAATGTTATTAGATGATATTATTTATTATAATATTATATAATAATACAATGACATTTAAAATAACATTATATTATTACATTATACTAAAAAGAGTGTTACCTTATAACATTAAAAATATTATATCATCTCATATGATATTGTTGGGTGAAATATTTTTTTTTAATGTATTAATTTTACTCATTATATTTTATTTATTTTTTAACTTTAACTAATAATATCACTTTTTTTTCGCTTTTTCTTTCTTCTAAAAGCACCCCTATATCTATATATTAGGAGAGAAGCAACATACTAATGTTTATTGGCCCAAATTTGATTTTTGAATTCTTGTCATTTATATAATTTTTATTTAAAATATTTTTCTTAGTATTTTTAGTTACATTAAACTACTTCATTATGTAACATTTAATTAATATTTTATTTTAATAGTATGAACTAATAGTTAATTTTTTTTAATTTAAAGTTAATTATAAAATTTTTAAAATAATCTTAGTATAAATATAATAAGTAATTTATTTAAATTTATAATGATAAATTTCAAAATTATAAAAATAAATAATATTAATTAGTATAAATAACTAAATATTTATATCTTATATTACTGTTGTCTAAAATATCTTCAGATGATATACCAAATGTAAATATAATAAATATCATAATATATAATATCATATTATAAAATATTATATTATTTAAAATAATATAATATTTAAAATAACGTTATATCAAACATTCCCCACTAACACACACAAACAATGTTTTGGAGGGCATGATTGAAAAAGACTGCATGAGCCAGCAAGTAAAGGAGGCCCAGTAGAGAATTTGATTACTCGTATTTGCCAAGATTTAATTAGATTGGGTACAGAGAGTGGTGGAAGCCCAAGCCCATGAAAAAGAAACCCAAGCCCTGTCCTCCATGCTCCAACCGTAATAGCCGCGATGATGGCGCAACGAATCAAGAACTTTCGGGACGATACGGATATAGTCATGTCATTGACGTGGCAGCTTACCATTGGGTATTGTACGTGTTATGGCAGGAAATATGCACACTGCGTAAACACCCGAAGATTGACGCGGCAGGTGTTGGTTGGCTAGAACACTCTAGCAGTAACTATTCAAACATGTATAAGTATCATTATTTTACTCTGTTTCGCTCCAATTTGAATTGCCAACCGAAGTAACAACAAATAAAACAGAGAAAGCACTTGGGAGGAAGAAAAAAGTGTTGAATCAATCAGCGTGAGCATGGCGAAGAACAAAGCAATGGCGCTTCTGCTTTTATTTTCTTTTGGTAAGGATTATAGGGTTAAATGTCTTCTATTTTTTGCTTAATAGTAGCCGTTAAAACTGCAGGTTCCTTGTTATTATAGACTTACAGTGCAATGACGGAATTGAAAACATAAATTCTCTTTGATTTTGGTTATTAAAAGTAATTAAAGTCGAAAATGTTCTGGCATTTTGTAATTGCATTTTTACTGTTTTTCTTCTTCCAGAATTTCTGTTGGGAGTGGCAGTAGCAGCCGAAGAATCTCAAAAACTTGGAACTGTGATCGGTATTGATCTGGGTACTACGTACTCTTGCGTGGGTGTTTACAAAAATGGCCATGTAGAGATTATAGCGAACGACCAGGGAAATAGAATTACTCCTTCTTGGGTCGCATTCACAGACACTGAGCGTCTAATTGGAGAGTCAGCGAAGAATCAAGCGCCTCTGAACGCAGAACGCACAATTTTCGATGTTAAGCGGCTTGTTGGAAGGAAGTAAGTGAATAACTTTGAATTTTAAGGATCAAGAAGTTTCCATTTTTTTGGATGACTAATTGAATTGGATTTGATTTGCTTTTATCATTAGGTTTGATGACGCAGAAGTTCAAAGAGATATAAAGTTTTTACCTTATAAGGTTGTGAATAAAGATGGAAAGCCTTATATACAAGTGAAAGTCAAAGGTGAAACCAAGGTATTTAGCCCTGAGGAGATCAGTGCAATGGTTTTGACAAAAATGAAGGAAACGGCCGAGGCCTATTTAGGAAAGAAAATCAAAGATGCCGTTGTTACAGTTCCCGGTACTTGTTTCTCTCCTTCTCCTTCCTTGATTGATATGACATTTCTTTACTATGCATATTGCATAGTTTAGCTTCAACAGCAACAATTATATTTTGGTTCTAATCAACTTCTTTTTCATGCTCATTCCAGCATATTTCAACGATGCGCAAAGGCAGGCTACTAAGGATGCGGGAACCATTGCTGGGCTGAATGTAGCTCGGATAATCAATGAGCCCACAGCTGCTGCAATAGCCTATGGACTGGACAAGAAAGGGGGAGAGAAAAACATTCTGGTTTATGATCTCGGTGGTGGTACATTTGATGTCAGCATCTTGACCATTGATCATGGTGTGTTTGAGGTCCTTTCTACTAGTGGAGACACCCACTTGGGAGGAGAGGATTTTGACCACAGACTTATGGACCACTTCATCAAATTGATAAAGAAGAAATACAACAAAGACATTAGCAAGGACAATAGAGCTTTGGGGAAGCTTCGGAGGGAATGTGAAAGAGCTAAGAGAGCATTGAGTAGTCAGCACCAAGTCAGGGTTGAAATCGAGTCTCTTTTTGATGGCATTGATTTGTCAGAGTCATTGACAAGAGCAAGATTTGAAGAATTAAACATGGATTTGTTCAAGAAGACAATGGGACCAGTGAAAAGAGCTTTGGAAGACGCAGGATTGAAGAAGACAGATATCAATGAGATTGTGTTAGTAGGAGGCAGTACTCGAATTCCTAAGGTGCAACAACTCTTGAAGGACTTCTTTGATGGGAAAGAACTAAATAAGGGTATTAATCCTGATGAGGCTGTTGCCTATGGCGCTGCTATCCAAGGTGGAATACTCAGTGGCGAGGGCGGGGAAGAAACCAAAGGTACAAAACCTATTTATTTGTTTCTTCTCAAACTTTCTATTCTTTTGGTTGGAGTATGTACTCATAAGCTTACACTAAATTTCTATTTGATAGATTTTCTTCTTTTGGATGTTACTCCTTTAAGTTTGGGGATCGAGACAGTTGGTGGTGTCATGACAAAATTGATACCAAGAAATACAGTTATTCCAACTAAGAAGTCTCAAGTTTTCACCACTTACCAAGATCAGCAAACCACAGTATCCATCAAGGTAAGATAATTAAAACGATTTTTTTAATTGCATATTTAACTGTCATTATATCTGTATTAGTAATTAGTATAATTTTTATGTAAAACTTCAGGTTTATGAAGGTGAAAGAACCTTAACTAAGGATTGTCGTGAGCTTGGAAGATTTGATTTGTCAGGCATTCCACCTGCCCCAAGGTAATCCTAGCAAAAATAATTAAAATCCTGCCTTGTAATTGTTAATTTGCCATCTTAGATTATATAAAATAAGTAATTGTGCAGTATTTGATTGATGGTTTCAAAAATGCTTGTAGGGGCGTGCCTCAAATTGAGGTTACCTTTGAGGTTGATGCGAATGGTATCTTACATGTGAAAGCAGAGGACAAGGCAGCAAAGAAATCAGAATCTATCACTATTACCAATGATAAAGGGCGTCTTAGCCAAGAAGAGATTGAAAGGATGGTCAAGGAGGCCGAAGAATTGGCTGAAGAAGATAGAAAGGTCAGGGAACGAATTGATGCCAGGAATAAGCTGGAGACATACATATATAACATGAGAAGCACTATCAATGAGAAAGATAAGCTTGCAGACAAGATCGATTCGGATGATAAGGAAAAGATAGAGATTACATTGAAGGAAGCTCTTGAGTGGTTGGATGACAACCAAAATGCTGAGAAAGATGATTTTGATGAGAAATTGAAGGAGGTTGAAGCAGTATGTAATCCAGTTATCAGGCAGGTTTATGAGAAAAGTGGTGGAAGCTCTTCTAGCTCTGATGATGAAGAACCCAATGATGAACTCTAGGGTTTCAAATTTTTTTTCTTCCTTTTATTTTGGGAGGGGGGTGTCTTTGTTTTCTTACTTATTTGAGGAATATGGCATGTAAAAGTTTTATTTTTGTTCATAAAGCAAGAATTCTAAGTTTTTCTGTTTGTAACACCATTTCTACATAAAGGAAACATTCATTTTCATTTTTATATGCTGGTTTTGTTTTGTCGGTCTTGTTTGTGATATGAAGACAGTATAAGCTTAAGACTCAATCAAATTCATCAAATTAAAATGCAGGCATTGAGACACCTAGTTTCTTCCCTTGCTTTAGACGATTAAGGGCTAAATGTCTATCTTTTGGATTGCTTATACATTTTGACAATGAAAATTGAAGACTTAAAAGAGGCGTAATTGTTAGAAAAATAAAGGATCGGATTGCACTACTTATAATTTTTATCTTTTGCTCTGCGAGTGTGCTACGCAAACGTATATGCAGTCTCAAAATTTGTTTAACACTAATATAGTGGGGGTGGAATGGTCTTGGTTGAATCATGAAAGTTGGTATATAGGTAGAGAGAGGTAAGATACTATGATCACATTATTGAAGCAATGTGATGTCCTCGAATTGAAGCAAAGTATCCAAAGACTGTGCAATGTGCATGTTCCTTCAGGGACATTCGATAAAATCCAAAGGGTTGTGCATTATGGTACAATTATGTGGTCCTAAACTTGGTGGGATGATCCATATGTCCATGAAATTTAGCAACATCGTTGTCCTAATAGGCTTCTCTACCTCATTCTTGTTGTGCGTACCAAACCTTAGGAGATAGCAGAAGATACAAATAACAGTAGAAAATTAAGATAAGAACAAATATTAACTCAAATAAGCGTGTATTGCTTGACGAATGAAGAGTTAGTAGAGGAATTGGAAGGTGCTCGAGCCACCATGAATCAAGCATTCAAGTTTGTCTGTCAAGTGAGAAGAATTCAATTCATGAGCATCTGTGCTTTTCTCAGAAGCACTACTTTGCCAAGGAATAAGTAGTCTTCTTCTTGGTTTCAATTAAGATTTGGCTCCTTAATGGACACCCACAATGTTTGCCTTTTTTTTTACTGGACATGAAAAATAAATAACTTACTAATACATATTTTGATTAATTTATCCTATTCATCTTTGAATATCAAGGGACTATAGTTGGAATTTTTGAACAATTTTAAAGTGAAACAAGTAAAAGAAAAAAAAATTGAAATACTTACGAAATTATAAGGGTACAAAATACATTTAAGCTTTATTATACAATACTAGATACTTAGTATGAAATAATAAATTAAATAATAAAAAATTAACACTACTTATTTATCGTGACTTTTTGTTATCCTTAATTGCTCTCTCTTATGTTTTTATATAGCTTATTTTACTTTATATTATAATATATATATATTTATATTTTATAAGATCATTAGTTAAAAAATTCAGAGTTATTATAATATTTTTTTGTAATATTTTTATTATTTTTAGTTTTTTTTTTTTATATTCTCATATCAATTATTTTATTTTATATTATAAAAAAGACTCAAATCATTATAATATAGATAATATAAATTTTGAATAATTTAAATAAATATGTTCCATTTATGATCAAGATCCGATAAAATGTTTATGGCTCTTCAATATAGCCCACCTATGTTAACCTATTGGCTAGGGATCAAACTTGAGGATCTCTAACGTGACTTTACCTATTGGAATATAAACTCTTCAAACATCGTACGTCCACTTCTTAACCCTTACATTCAAACAAAGCAGTTTAGAATAGACTGTATCTCTGTACCCATTATTGGCAATGGAGTCTGCAAATACAAGCAAGGGTGGTGGAGGGAGAACAGGAAGCAGGAAGAAGGCCGTGTCCAAGTCATTGAAGGCTGGTCTTCAGTTTCCGGTGGGTCGTATAGCAAGGTTCATGAAGAAAGGTCGCTATTCTCAACGTTTAGGCACCGGAGCTCCGATCTACCTCGCAGCCGTTCTTGAATATCTTGTCGCTGAGGTTCTTTCTTTATCATTATTTTAAATTTTTATTTTGCAACACTGAATCACACATTCTGGATGACGATGAATGGAATGTAGGTGCTAGAACTGGCGGGGAATGCGGCACGTGATAATAAGAAGAACAGGATAAATCCAAGGCACGTGCTTCTGGCAGTGAGAAATGACGAAGAGCTGGGAAAGCTTTTGCAAGGAGTAACCATTGCTAGCGGGGGAGTGTTACCAAATATCAACCCCGTCTTGCTGCCAAACAACACGTCTTCTGCTGCTGCTCAGAATCCCCAAAACCAATAGATTATTCTATTTCTACAATTTATTCCATTATTAGCTTTAACCTTCATTTTTTTAGGTGACACATGGTATGTAGTGCATGAATGTAGATGCCAAACTTGGATAACTAAATTCCTTTACGTACTCTGACCTTTTCTATTTGTCTTCCACAATCCATCTTTGCATTTTGGCTCTCTGTTTTGTGCCCCCTCATTTGAGAAAAAAAAAAACCCAATTATCTAGCATGAACTACTATGTCATAAAGTTTTATTTCTCAAGTTCTTACTAGCTAATCTCTTTGATAATAGCGCAATTAAAATTAAAATTTATAGTGAGTCTTACAAGTAAATTTTTTATGTAGCGTTGTAGCTTAAGATAACTACAGTTCAGTTAGAATTGAATCTGAAAAATTAATTCAGTCAGTCATCCCCACATATCTTTCAAAAAGAGATTAGATAGAGTGTAAATTGGGCTGAAGGTAGAAAGTAGAGTATTATAACAAGGGTAAAACATAGAAAACACTTATAATTTCAAGTTTTATGCATAAAGCTTTTGTAATTAAGGATGACAAAATTTCTAAGGATTAAAGATCTCTTTGCTTATAATTTTATTTAGGAATTTGAATATAAGAATTTTATTTTAACAGAGATGAGAATGAGGGACAAAATTTCTTCAATACAAGTTTAGAGATGAAAATCATGCCTCCTTTTCTCGTAGAGTCTCCATCTCCAAAAAATTTAAATAAATATTATATATATATATATATATTCTTCAGTAACTTTTTTTATTATTTTTAATTAAAAATTAAAAAATGTAGGTAATTTATTAATTTTATAAAGTAGTAAAATTATTGAAAACTTCATTATTCTTCTCCAAATCTTTGTTTTACTTGAAAATTTTATAATTACAATTAATCTTAATAAAATTTATTATTTTTAATTAATATATATTGGGGATATACTAAATACTATACCTTAACAACAACTGTTGGTTGCTGCTAGCCAAACCTATACTATGAATCGGAGAAGGGAAGAAACGGTGAAGGACGGTGGCGAGAGGTGGTGGCGCCTGATTTGGCTGGGTAGGCTCTGTTTGAAGCGAAGAAAGTGGAGGTAAACCTGCTTTAATGAATTGTTTAATTGTAGATCACTAAGCGTCTAATAAATCACTTAACAATTTTATATTAGCTCTTAATGTCATTTAAATGAGGATCATTAATAACTAACGATTTATTAATTAATGTGTTGATTATGAAGATCTTTTGAAAAATAAAATATATATTATAATCTTATAAGAATTATGACATATCTTTTAAAAAATAAAAAATTAGATTTATTCAAATTTTTATGAAATTTAAAATATTAAAATATTATATAAAAAGGGTGGATATTTTTAAATATTATATACTTTTTGAAGGTGAAAATTAAATGCTTACGTTAATCTATTTGATTTTTTTGTTCTACTATAAGTTTTTTATGGAGGGACCACAATTAGAAAACGAAGAAATACAGCAAACTACATAACGGTAAATTACACAATATTTGCATCTACAAGAAAATTAAATCTCTACAGATGGAGAAGATTGAGAGAGGGGAATAGAGGATGAGAGGGAGAACGTATAAATAAATAATCAATTACAATAATTTTTTAGAACGCTTCCAATCATATACATTTAAATTTAACAACAACTTTTTCAAATCATCTTCTAACAACTTATCAGTTGTTTATCGTGTGGACTCATTATTTAATTCTTTCAACCTTGAGAAAGACTTGCACTCAGACTGTAAACGTCATAAACTTCATATCATGACATAATTAAAAATACAATAGAAAGAGAAAATGTAATTTATAGACTAAAAAAACAATGAACTTCGATAAACATGCATAATTATTCAAAATTCCAACTCTATCAAATAATTAGTTATCATCATATTCTATCTTATTTAATTATTTTGAATTTTAGAATTTAATTTCGATTTAGATAATTTATATATAACATAAATTAGAGTTGATTTAAAATTTAGAATTTTTTATTTTGCTTAGATCAATAGAGAATTATGTTTTTTTTTTCCTTTTACAATGCACGCGAATGAATTTTCTATTTGACAAAAAAGTAAGAAAATTCAAATCAATGGACCCTGCAATGTAAAAGTAAACAAAAGAAAAATATTCACGCAGTTCAAATTTTATCTTACCCAAAAAAATTGAAAGGTTTTCTAAACATATTTGGTTTCTGCATTTGATTTTTTGTAGTTTGCAAAATATAAATTCTTTTAATGATTTAAATATTTTCTATTTATTAAATTATAGAGAAAAACATTAATAGCTGCACTTGTCGCAATTTTAAATTAACGAAATTACTCATATAGATGTGTCAGCTTTCTCTTTCTACAGTCTCGTAAAAAATCCTAATGCCAAAACTGCGATGTTAGTTATATACAAGGCGGGCATTGAGTGGACTGCAAAAGATTTAGGGCTTTACATGTATACCCTTCATACAGGGAGCGGGTAGTTATCAATTATCTATTTCCAGGAAGAGTCACGATAATAAATGCATCCAATTCTAGAATGTTTGTCCTGGCTTGAGAAAATTATAATATTCAAGTTGAGTCATCTCTCCGCCAATTAAGGGATCAAACTGGCATCGATAGAACCTGCGTTAACAATCCCGAAGAAAATTCCATCAATATATAATTCACGAGAAGAAAACACTAGTACATATAATATGAAAATAAAATTTATTCCTGTGCGAGATTTAGACCCCCGTCCATCTATATACACAGTATAATATATGACTCTAGAATATTTTTTGTTTCCTATATACACTATACCAACGATCAAAACACACAGACGTATTCAACATTTTCTTAAATATCTGCTATCCAAAAAGCATCAGCACAAGGGTAGTTAAAAAATAATCAACATTGTAGAGAATATTCCTTTTAAAGTTCTATTACATTCCATCAACTTATTTAACTGTGGAAGTAGGCCAAAATTTCTATTGACAAATAGGGGGTTTCCAAGTCCATGCCCAAACACTTACTACTTCTTGGGTTGTAATTGTTATTTCATTATTTTCAGCCATTATAACTGCTCAAAATCCACAAACCATCCCTAATGACGGTCTTTGAATATGTCCTCGAATTCATTAGAGACGTGAGCAAAATTCACATTGGAGAAGAATATGGTCCATGGGTTCCTTACGTCATTTACACAAACATGGTAGTCTCTTGCGAAAAAAATTAAGTGGCTCTTGAAAAATACCAATCGTAGGGTTTAACCCAGACAATCCGAAATATCACCAAGCAACACACAAGTGAAAAGGAACAATACACAAAGCAGCACGAAAATATGATTGATTACTGAAATACCTGCCATCCATGCCAAGTATTACAATCGTGTTCTTTTGGTGGCCAAAGGCAACAATATATTGTGAACCTTCATTCAAGCGAAACTGGGCCACTGACCACTCTGAGCTAAAATACTTAGGCAGAACACCTGTAAAACAAAAAGACTTGAATTGACCACTAGCGATTATTTTTATTATGGAGTTTTATTTTCCAGACTTTATCAGACTAAGTAATTTTACAGCAGCAAATGCTGTTCCCCATTTTATTGTTTGGAGATTATATAGGGAGCTCTCTCGAGGCTCAAGCCCCCATTGGCTGGTTTTTTTAAAATTTTGTTTTTTTAATGTTTTGCAGCCTTTTTTTTGCTGATGGGACGTTTAGAGGTCAAACCCCTTTATATTGAACAAGGAACCTATGTTCCATACATGAGATATGCATAATCAAATCAATCAGGATGGACAAGTGCACAAACCTCTCATAAATGAAAGAGATGAAACTGCTGAGGGGCTTGAGGGACTAGACTCAGATGCACTGCGTGACCTTTGATGCCCCAACAGTCCTGAATCAGCCTTTAGGTTGAAGACATGAACAGTTCCTTTATCACTTGAGACAGCTAGCCACTGAGCACTAGAAGAGAAGGCAAGGCTGTGTATCTCTGCTCGGTCTGCACCTCTCCTTACCTGAAAGTATTATCCAACTAATTTATATTCGTCAATGTTTCCAGAGTTGCTTAAAAACTTAGCATTAGCCTCTCCAAGACAATCCTTATTTAACATTTAGAGGTAAGTAATGGCAGAATGGTCTTTACTCTTCAGTAGGAAATGCATGTCACTACATTTGAGGAATGTAAATTGGAAAGCTCGTGTTGAGAAGATGGCATAAATTCAACTAGCTGATATAGACAAAGACAGAAAAAGTAAAAGAATACCAGACAGAAGTCAACCAAATTCCTAAATTGGAATAGGAAAATGCATAAGCTCAAAGGAGGTGACTTCATAGCTCATATCTAATAGGTTAATCTAAGTTCCCGATACAGAAAATTAGTAAATTAAACATTAAAGTGTATTTAATTAAATCAGCGTTTTCAACCTAGTTAAGTTCTTGCATACTTCTAGGGTATCTACTTCCACAAAATTAATAGATGTCTGATACAACTCTATGTCCTTACAGACACTATAGACTGACATTGGAGAAGTTCAGTTTGTTTCGTCAAAATATTTCACATATTAAAGACAACTAGTATATAGTAATAGATATAGTAATAGTATAACAATTATATATATAGAAAAGCAGAAACATTTGGGTAAAACGACAGAACTACCTCTTGGAGCAATGAACCATCCATAGTATTAAAAACCCTAACCAGAGTGCCCTTACTGCTTGCGGTGGCAAGCAAGCGCCCATCTTGCGTTAGCGCGAAACAAGCAATTCTGGAATCGTGCGCCATTATAAACTTGGTCCGCTTTGACGCATAATGTTCGATCCTTACCTGACCCTTCTGCAATCCCGGGCAAACCAAAACCATTGTCCCTGAAACATGGGAGACTTCACAAAGTCCCTTAGGATTCGCATTTGTCTCGATTTGATGCAAAACTTTAAGATCATCGAAATTGTACACTAATATCTTATGCACCAGAACCACCGCAATCCGGTCCCTTCTAAGACGAACCCCTTTTACCTCAGATCGAAAAGATAGCTCGCCGATGCACCGGGACTGATGATCGTCCCAAATCATGACTTTATTGATTGGATACACAGGGTCGGTCCCACCGCCGACGAAGGCAAGTATGTTACACCGAAATAACATCCCAACCAATCCAATTCCACCACCGGGACCAAAATCCCGCCGAAATAACTCGCGAAACGGGTCGCAATTAAAAATTCGGAAACCATAATTGGTTCCGGCGGCGAAGCAACCGGAATCCTGATTGAAGGAAAGGTGTAGGATGGTCGGAATTCGGGTTGCATCCGAATTCGACATCCGATTAGGAGAACTAGGGTTTTGAATCGAAGGGAATTCATCGGGTTGAGAGACGCCGGAATAGGAATCTTGTGTTTGGGAATCGGGGACCATATGGGTTTGCGGAGGGTGTGCCATTGACGTGGATGAGAGTAATTCACAAAATAACGTTGCCTTCAATTTATCTGCGAAGGTGCGTAGGCTAAGCAGAAGGTATATGATGGAACATGAAGTAGGTTGCTAGTGGAAACTTGATTGGCACTCCAACGTGAGGCAGAAGGAAGCCCAGAAATTAACATACGAAGGGAATATTTTTCGACAAAAACCTCTTTTTTATTGTAAAAGTTTAATAATTTTATTAATTTAATCTTTTTATTTATCAATAGTTAAAATATATAATAAATATATGACAAGTTAAATGTTAAATAAAAATTATTAAATTTATATTTTTTTATCTTTTAAATTTAATAATTTTTTAATTTAGTTTATTAAATTTAGTAATTTTTTTAATTTAATTCTTTAAATTTAACAATTTTTTTAATTTTAATTTTTAAATTTAATAATTTTTTTAATTTAATCTCTCAAGTTTAATAGTTCAATTTGGTCTCTCAAATTTAAAAAGTTTTTTAATTTAATTTTTTAAGTTTAATAATTTTAAATCACTAATTTTAAAAGATTAAATTGAAAAAATAATTAAATTTGAATGATCAAATTAAAAAAATTAGTAAATTTGAAAATTAAATTAAAAAAATTGTTAAACTTAATAGACTAAAAATATTAGTTTGATAGTTCTTATTCAATATTTAACTATCAATTCAGCATGTCTATTATATATTTTAATAGTTTATAAATAAAAAAATTAAATTAATAATAATTTTAAATATGAGGGATCAAATTGTAAATAAAAAAAAACATGATAGACTTAATTAAAAAAAATTACTAAATTTGAAGAATAAAAATAAAATTTTTTGTCAAATTCTTACACCATTCATGGATCTATTCTCAAATAAAGAAATTACAATTTAACTTAACGGTGCTAATATCATTAGTTAATTTTTTTATTAATTTTTTTATTTAAATAATTAAAAATTAATTTTTAAAAATTAAATTAAAACTTTTTAGCTTTAAAAAATATACACTTTCATAAATTAAATGATTAATTTATTTAAAAATAATTTATGATTATGTTATAGAATATGTCAATTATTTTAAGGCTGTCACTTTTTTTACCAAATAAATTAATGCTTCAACCATATGTAGGTGCTAATTCCCCATCGTTTATCCATACCCAATAATCTTGCTAATCATCGAACAGTAAAAAGTTTTTTTTTTCTCTTCAAAAGTTTAATATCACTATCAATTTTTATTTCAAATATTTATTTTGTACTAATTTTATCTTATATATTTATCAAAATTTTAATATTATCTTAGTCTAAAACTTTCACCTAATAATAAGTATAAGTCGAATGTCTTTTTTTTTTACCAAAAAAAAAAAAGTTAACTGTCTAAAACAAAAGAATATCTGTACTTTCATTCAATAATCGATTCACTTTGAATACAATCCATGAGAAAAAATGGTGGCAAAACATGTGTACTATACTGGACTAGCAGCCATATGAAGCTACACAACTAAAATTACAATACATGCATTACTGCAAAGCCTCCACGGGGTTTACTATGGCCAAACAAAAACTAAATCTTATTTCCACCACTAAAAAAGAACTGAAATAAGACCTCAAAAATGCATACGAAAGATAACTGGCTTAATAAAACCAAATGTAGAATCGCTACTCAGTTAGGCGAATAATAAAAGTTTCACGCATCATCTGCTTTCTGGCTAGGGGGAGTACCAGCAAGCCAACCCCATACACCACCGGAACTCTGCTTTTGTTTTGCACTTAAGGCAGCTTGCTCAGATGCAGCTTTTTGTCGTTGGAGGAGTTCAAGTTCTTTCTGTAATGTTCCGATTGTTTGGAGCTTCTGTCCTAATTCAGCAACCTCCACCTGCAATCTCAAACACTCTTTAGTGAAAAATCCAAATTTCTTTCATACATAACAGATGATGAATACCCAGAAGAATAAACTATAGACTGTTAAAATGATTTTCTGCCAAGGTCTTCAATAAGGACTAAGGAGTAGATCCTAGGGGCATCATCATGCGTACACCAAACCAATCACGTTGCACATCATCCATGTAAAATAAGCACTTGAAACCCTGTTTTGCTAAGGAAAATTTCAAATTCAAATGAAATTCTTGATCACATTGGATGTTTTATCAATCTCTGAATTGTTTAGTCCATAAATGACACGGTGAACCATGTCTACCCAAAGTCAAAAACATTCTACAATGAGTAATTTAACACCAGCTCTAGTTCTCAAATTTGGACAAAATAACAAGTTATGGATCGCTTCATTCAATGTATAATATGTCTGGGAATTCATCCAATTAACCAATGCTAGCGGACAAGAAGCTCTGTTTCTCCATGTCGTTATCCATATTTTGACCTCCCAAAAGGGAAAAAAGATTCCATTATTCACTCAGACGTCAAAGGTTTAATGATACCATCGTGACTCTGGCTCTATACATCATATTAATAAGTTGCTATGCATCCATTGTAGAGGCCAAGTAATGCTCCATTTTACAAAAATTATATTTCAACTATTCAATGTCATGATAAGAAACATTTAGAAAATGTTTTCATAAGAAAAAAATATATTATAATGGGTAAGAAGCCAGACTCAGACAAGAAAATAAAAAATAATTTTAAAGAACTGTTAAAGTGATACCGAGCTTTATTTCACTTTTCTTTAAAAAAGAAGTTATATGTAATGTCAAAACCTGGCTGTAAGAGCCAAAGGGAAAGACACACAGAAGCATTGATGTATACCTCAAGTTTGAAACACCTTGACTGCTCAGCAGCAAGCTGACCACGTACTGATTGAAGCTCCTACATTATCAGTGCAATATGTGAGGACATTTGATTGCATTACAGAACAATGTAGTCCACATCTCAAACAGTACATGGAACTCATTTGGCTTATAATGATTATTATTTTAGAAGTATGCAGTATCCCCTCAACTCCCATTAAGAAAGGTAGTTTACATAGAACTTGTTAAATTTCTTAGTTACCTTGTAAAGTTCAGAGTTACGAGACTCAGCTTCTGCTAGTTCTTGCTTTAGTTGAATAGTTTGTAACTTCTCCTTGCTGAGTGATGATTCTAATTCTTCTTTCTCAGCCTTCAGGGTGGATACAAGATCACTTTTGGATTTCTGTAACGAACCAAAATATGAAAAGTTGTCAGTGGTATAATGTGATCTTTGCCTAAAATTTATTTGGTCTGAAAGATAAGAAGTGCAATTTTTTTAGAAGTGCAATTTTTCGAGGAGTGACATAGGATATTTACACAAGCCCATATGCAGCTTGGCAGTTCAAGAGTTTATTATGTGCTCCCAAATGGTTTTTTATCATTATTTTTCCCATAGTTCTTTGATCCACATAATTTGAAGTTTGGACCCAATTGCCATTATTTTTAACTAATACTGAACTTGTTGTTATAGCCTAGACATCAAACTAAGATTCAAAAACAAACAGCATAAAATCCAGGTATAAAGGCAGCATCTGACTAGTATCAACCAAAATACCTTGATACACGTATTCTTCATATGTGCTAATACTTTTAAATATTTTGCACACCAAATTTATAATCAGGAGTAAATTTCTTAAAACTGGGCAGAAATATGAACATGCTTAGCAATAAAACATACTGTTGTCCTTGGATCAACATTGTCCACAACAATTTCTCTAATTTTCCCTTCGTAACCAGCTTCAAATTCAGACTCCAGATCACGGGTGGCATTGTGCACGGTGGAAACACTGTCTGGCACAGGAGTTTCAATTGTTTTTGATTGCAGGGTTGATTTGTGGCTAGATTTAAGAACATAGACCTGAAGGCAGAAAACTATATCAGAGGAGGGAGAACAACAAAAAAGAAAAAAGAAAAAGAAACAAAAGAGATAACAGAAAAGGCATGATATATAGAATAATCTTTTACATCATTGTTGTAACGTCCATTGTATCCTCCAAATGATACAAGTATGTCTTCACTATTGTAGGAACTTACAATCAAACTCAACCCCTGCAATAGGAATCAGAGAGCATTGAGTTAACATGGATCAATACTCTAATATGATAGTACATGCAGTCCTCTGAAAATTACATAAATTAAAAGGTCCTTCAAAACTAAAAATACCTCACTAGCAACGGGAACACGCCCTTGAACAGAAGTTACAACTGACCATGTCAGCGTAGACATATTCAGCACAACAGTCTCTGAGGCCCCTGCAAGAATAGCAAGGAATATAACTTGTTATAAGGGGTATATTGCAATCAACAAGTAAGGGACATCACCAAAATGTTCTGACATCCACAATCATAAATTTAAAACAACCAGGGTAATTCAGCACTATATATATGATAACTACAATAAAAGTTACCCTTCGAAGTGATCTGAAACAAATATATTTAAGACCCCTTTTCTTTGTTAATCACATAGCTTTTACAATAAAATAAGAAGCACCAATCCCAAAACTGAACAGAAACCAAAGAAATGGAGGAGGGGCAACCAGAAAGAAGTTGTCTCATAGTATAGAATATAAATAATTGCCTCATATCCTTAGCTTCAGTAACACTCTATGTCCTTCCTTGCAGTCATTTGATTTCTTTTATTTCATTCAGGTTCTAAGTACTTTTCATGTTCTGATCAATGAAGTTCAGAAAAATATTGCGTATCAGTTTCATCCACTTCTAAGCCAAGTGACAGTCCTGCAGGACTGTGAGACTAAAATTTTCATATACATACAAAACTTAAAAAAGGTTTTGAAGAATATCCTCTATCAAAGAACCATTTTGTCACAAGATGGTGCAAGTCAAAGTTATTCTAATAAAGGCACTTTCCTGAAAAAACCTTGGCAGACAACGGAAAGTCAACAATCTACTTGAATCTTACTCTGCACTAAACCATTAATGATGTGGCTTCTACTACTAGGGAAGCTGGATCCAGGCATGAGTACAAAACTCAGTTTTGTTCAGCTTATTGTTCTACTATTAATATTTTTACTGAAAGCATAGCTAACCAATTATCTTTCCAAAACCACCAGAAAACTAGTTGTTTTGATTTGGTGTGACCTATAGCATAGACCTCCATGCTCCAGGAGTTATAACAAAATATTTGTTATTTGGGTAAATTACACTCTCCTTCCCTAAAAGATTCTTAAATTACAAATCCCTTACCTCTGTTTTAAGAATACACCCAAAGTCCCTTTAAATACCCTCCAAGATAATATTGATTTATTTATAAAAATATAACTTAATATAAAATGTACTTTCAAAACTTTTATTCCAATGTTATTTTTGTTTGTCAAAAATCATAAATTTAATTTACTCTAAATTTTAAAAAAGAGACTAATAAATATGAGGATATTTTGGTTAAAATAGGTGAAATTGTAGCTTATCATTTGTTACAAGGAAGGTTAGTGTAGCACATTTTTTTATTCTAGTAGAGAAATTAATTTGCCTTTGTTTTCACAATGTTAAGCAATATTCTTAATTATAAATTCATATAAAAAAAGAAAATTTTAAATGAGTGGCCAGAAGGCATACCACTCCTATTGTCACCACCACCAACAATGAACCAGTTCTCCCCTACTGTCACGCCAGCATGTCCAGAACGTGGTGTTGGTATCTCACCCAGTTGTGTTGGCCGAGACCATTCCATCTGCAGAATTCATATATATCAGAATAGAAGCAGGTGCTTTTTCTGCCCACAGCCTAATAGAAGAGGCAATAGCCTTACAGCTTGCAAATCAAGAACATGTAAATCATTGTAGCAAGTTGCATGTGAACCCCCACCAAAGATAAGTAAGTACCGCTCCGCATGTACAGCAGCAGCATGATCAGACCTTGGAGAAGGAGGCATCCCACTGCCATTTGTGAGACTTTGTTAGCAGTAAATATTAACGTTTTCTTTTCTTGTTTAAATCTTTCTCTTAATCTCAACAAGCAAAAGTCAACAACAGCTGCAGGGCTGGGGGGATAACTTGCAGTTACTAATTAATAAATGAAGTAGCAAGATTATACAACCATATTTTGACACAAGGGAACAAGAGGGCCCAGAAAGTTACTACAATTTCAAATTTTTTTACGACAAATTTCTTAAACCTCAGAAAACCAATAATATTCCACAGCATACCAAAGAAACCAATGCCATCTCACCCTTGCCTTGGCGCAGGGGAAGGTATAATAACAAAGCAGTGAGATAGAGAGAACTGCTTCAGAAAACTTACACAGCATCAATTTCATCCCATGTTAAGGTTTCCAGGTCAAGAATATGCAGATCATTCAAGAGAGTTCTCTTGGCATCTTGTCCACCAAAAATCACTACGCTTGTCCCAACAAGGGTCGCTGATTGGCCTCCACGTGATACCTACAAAACATTAACTGTGTTATGCATTCATAAACCATAAAATTTACATCTCCAAATGAGAAAATAGCATGCTGCATTCTCCTAATTTGATATTTAAAAGGATTTTAAGAAATCTTTTGATTGATAAGCATGAAAGGAAGAATAACATATGCCTACCGGGGCTTTCCCATATGTCTTCAGGGTTGACCAAACTGCTGTTTTCGGATCAAACACTTTCACTGTCAGAAAAATAATAGTTTATCAATAATAGTAATGGTACTTAGTTGGATTCACAGTAGAAAACAAGTCACAACTAGGAAAAACACCATTTAATGGACATTGATAGAATCAATGCACCAATGAAAATATTACAATGTTTCTTTATGTTCAAATAAGACAAACACTTCGGATTTAATCCAACAGTCTTGATTGCTTTTTCTTTTAAGATGAATAAAGTGACATTATTGTGCTTTTTTAGTTTTTACTGAAAAAGTTTTTCACAAAAATGATGCCAAATCCTAATAGAATGACAATATATAATAAGTAATTATATTTTCTGGATAAAAATCAATAAAAACATTATTCTTCTGTACCTTGGATACTTTCAGAAGGATCTTTTGCATGCCCAGCTATTGAAAGAAGTTTATTCTCCCATGGAATCTAACGTGACATAATATTCCAGAATTAGCACTAGCAATACACATGTTGGCAGCAGCAGATAATGCGATGTAGAGTTTTTCAAGTGACAAAATATTTTCAACACAAACCAAGGAATGGCCGGCACAAGGGGTTAATTTTGGGGGTGTTGACTCAGCAAACTCGTCTCCGGCCTTAGCCTCAATCTTGGACCAAGTCCAACTTCTCAAATCTAAAACCTGCATTAGTTTCCATGTGAGGTATATGCCATATAACTTAGTCAACAATGAACAAAATGCACCATGAGAGATTATTTCTGAACAATAGCTCGGATAGAAATAAATAATATGAAATTGATGGTTTCCATTAACCTTCTCAGCTACACTATGACTTAGTCAAAATGGATAGCCTCATACAACAAATATATCAAAATTATATGCTTACATGAAGATCATTAAGGTAACGGCCATTGTGATTTCCACCATAAATGTACAATTTGTCTTGCATGACTGCAGCTCCATGCTGAACATATAAACACACTTAGATCAGGAAAATACCAAATAAATTAAAAGAGAGACAAAAATTGGTGAAGAAAGATTTAGTATATTTGTATTTGGCACAGGGCAATACCTCATATCGAGGTTTTGGATGTTGACCAGATACTGGAGGTGCAGTCCATTGATCATAGACTCCAACTTTAAAGCCCTCCACGACAACATCTTTGTCCTTAGTTCCAACTTGACTTCCATTTTCAGTGGAAATAGTCTTTGTTTCTGGATAAGAGTTCCCATTCTCCATTACAGGCTCCACTTTGGAATTGTGCTGTAAAACCAACAGGATGGAATTGAAGAGCAACACCCAGGAAAAGATTAGTGTCATTCCAGTTTATGTCAGTGGAAGCAGTAGCAGAAAACGTTGAGAATAATATAAATGAAGATGTTTATATGGCACTTCTGTTTATGTAACCGTTACATGATTCGTTTTAATATAATCTAGTTAAAAAGATCAAACCATAAATGTCATTCCATGAAACTTGTACATGACTTATATCTAAAAGTGTCAAGTCTTAGAGTAGCATATGAATTGCACTCACACCTATTGAATGAGAGGCTATTAGAACTCAATATAACATTTATTCACACCAGGATCACTAATTTTTATCACAAAAGAATGTATTTCTAATCATTTGATTATGAATAAAGACCAGATTCACTCGATACTTCTATTCTGAAGTAACATATCAATATAACAAGCAAAGGACATTTACAAACAATTGAGGTATATGGACACAGAAATGCTTAAATAACACCAGTTGCACAAAACACCAGAACAGGAACCGGATTCAGCAGTATATAAATTATAGCATTCATAATACTTACATTCATTGGCACATCTATAACAGGCTCTACGAAAGAGTTAGAAGCCCTTGAATACCAACCAGGATCTTCTTCCTAGAAAAAGTAGAAGGGAAGTAATCAGCAAAAGTCAGCATCACAAACATGAAGAACAGGGAAGAAAATTATTTGTATTACCTCCAATATTTTCACAAAAAGACGCATGGCCTCAGTGGAAGACATGTTTCCAAGCTGGTTCCAACTGCATCAGTAATCAGTACCTTTTAGAAATATTCTCAACAAAATGAAAGTAGCAATATCATAATGCATATTGCAAGAATAATGTGCAATGATGGTTTATGCTTTCGACATAGATCATAGATGCAAACATAAATCAAACGCAGAAATCAGAAAGTATACAGAAACTGAATTAAGAGTAAAAAAGCAGCATCAATGTTTAAAGTGTACAGACCTGGCCCATTTACTATGATCCACAATTTTCCACGAACTGGGTTCTGGGATGTTACATGGTCCTATACTAGCCTGCCATAGAAATTAAACATAATTTCAGCAACAAAATTATATTTAAACCTTTTGGATAAGATAATGATGACTCCCCTACTTAAATTCCACATAATGTCAACATAGACTACTGACGGGGGAAAAAGAAAATCACCTAGAAAGGTTGCACCCCCTCACCCCCTACACACAATTGTGATTGTATGAATTACATCTGAACCTAGGATTATCTATTGACAAGAAACATATTCACTATTCGTAACACAAACTGCTTGATTGCCCAAGAGGTAGGCAAATCAGCAAGAATGTTGTTAACTGTTATCCACCATTGTGTAAATGCCCCTTTCAGTCTAAGTCTACCCATTCCATCAATCAAATGTGTATAGAGATTAGAGATCAACATTCCTGATCTGCCAGTCTAAAATCTAGATCTACGCAAAGTTACAGCCAAATAAGATGCTTGATTTAATGCCATCACCAAAAGGACGATGAAACAAGCTCATTAAAAATTAACTACAAAATTCGCAATTCCGATGTTCATTTACGTTGGGCTAAGCATCAACCAGTCGCAGGTTCATTTGAAAAGAGTTTATCAGGTGTTGCATACAAACAAAAAAAAATACCGCTGCCACCACAGAATTGAGCCTAAAACCGCACAAAGCGGGCCGCGGGTCGTGTCACGGAACCAAAAGGGGAAATCAGAAAGTCACAAATCCGCATCCCATGGATCGGATCACATGAGGAAGGCGCAATACAGAAATGAACAGCTTGAAAGCATAAAAAATGAGATTGAATTGGTGGTTAAGAAGATTGGAGACACCTGCTGATACAAGCTATACAGAAGGAGGGCGGTGGAGTTGGAGAACTTGGAAGTGAGAGATTTGGTGGGAGAAGTGGATCCGTCGAATCCCACATAGGAGGCCGCGGCGTAGAAGCGCTCTGGATATTGCAGACCAGAGCTTGCCCTCGCCATCGCCATCTCTCTTTCCATGTCTCTTCAAATCGACGAATTAAAATTCTGAAGCAATTATAAGAACATAGGAAGAGACGGAGCAATGGGCGCCTTAAAAAGATTTCAGAACAAATGAGATTTAGATTTGCATAAAACGAAAAAGGAAGGTTGTTGACAGGGAGAAGAAGTGTGCTAAATGTCGTCCGAGTTTGCACTCGTCTTGACAGATCCACTATATTTGCGACAATTTGGCATAATGCCCCTAGGTTTTCTTTAATTACACGGCGTCCCGACCTCTAATTTGACTAGGGTTAAGAAATTTAAATTTAAGATTACTTTTTTAATTAAAAAATTAAATAATTTTTATTTTAAATTTTAATAATTATTACTTTATATTATATTTTAAAAATAATAATAATAAAAAAAAAGATACGTAATTTTGTGCTCTTCCAATTTATATATATATGACTTGGAGCAGAAAAGAAAACAAAGAATAAGATACAAATTGAATTCAAGTACATAAAAAAAATTGTAAGATTTATTTCTAGAAAGAATGTTATTTAAGCCAAAATCAATCGAATATGAATTTTTTTTTAACCTTGTTTATTAGTTTCCCGATAGGGTATGTTTAGAAATATACAAATAAAAGAGAAAGTAAATGCACGAAAGAAAATATAATTCTTTTGTTGAAAAATTAAAATTTTGAAAGAAAATAAATTAAAATATTTATTGTTAATTCTTTTATTAATTTTAATTATTTAAATTAAAAAATTTAGAAGAACTTTTAACAAAAGGATCAGAAATTAATGTTTAATATTTTTTTTATTTTCATTTCTTTCATTCTTTTTGTTTTATTATTTTTTAAATAGACCCTAAAAATAAATATAATACTGTGTTCAGAAAATTTTTTTTGGACGACAATGTATTAATAATCTTGCCTTCGAAATATTACATAATATGCCTTTTCTTTTTTCTTTTTTTTTTGTCTTGAGTTTGGTCGTAAAGCTTTTTAAGTTATATCATCAGAATATAAAGAGAGAGAGAGAGAGAGAGAGCATTGACGACTGGAAAATAAAATTTCTAGATCGAATGACATATCACACATGTAAATTTTTTTGGATAAAAGATTGATATTTTAAAGTGAAACAAAATTGGCAGAGACCAAAATGTAACATTGAAATAAGTTGAGCACAAAATGAAAATGACAAATTCACTTTTTTTTGGGGTCAATTGTCTTGAGTATGGCCTTTCTTTTTTTTTTTGTCAAATTGTACAAAACTCCTTTCGCTTTTGGTTTTTGGACATATTCAATTCGGCTTAAAACGTTACAAGATACAAATGTTAAGAGCATTTCCGGCCCGATCTTTTGGGTCGGACAGCCCAGATTTATCGCTCTTCTACCTCAATCCCCGAAGACAATGATATTTGAGGGCTATAGAAAAGTGTCCCCTTCTAGAGTTGAGAAATAATAAAGGATCCATGAATATGATGGAATACTCTATGACATTGTTATATTAGGAGGATATTGACTTTAATTGCTGTTAAGATAACAATTGTGGAGAAGTAAGTTGCCAAAGCTCGTCAGAACAAGATCAACCTCATCTTGACAGCTCCACTATACCATCTTGAGCTTAATATATAATTATGTTGCCCCTTCTGAAGAATGTGATAAGTTGGCATGTGAAATTAGTGGCTTTGTGTGCTTGTTCTGTCCATATAGTTCAACGGGCTTTTAATTTAGTAATAGCTCTATATATTGTTGATTAGTGGTTTTTATCCAGTCCATGTTACATCTGTGTTTGCTTGATGGCTCTGAAGTCAATCATTGTAAATTTATGAACTCCTTTGTCTTTTCAGGGTTCACCATGCTGTTATTAAATGTGTCTAACATGTAGACAAGTTGAATACTGGGAACATAGTTCCTGAACTCCAAAAGATGTGATGATAAGCAAACCTTTGTGGTTAAAATAGGATTTCCTTGAAAATATGAGGTTCAAAAGCAATCGCTGTACTTATCAACTACTTTCTTGTTTTATTCCATGGTACTCCTGTTGGGTTTTTGTTACCTAGCATGCAGCTCCTTTTATTATTAATATAATTGTTTGCCTTTACAATCTTTACCAACATTAAATTAAAAGGCCGTATTATAGGAATACTCTGATGGAAGTTTAGATTCTTCTGTAGATAGTGGGCAAACTTGTCATCAGTGTCGAAAGAATAACAGAGATAGAGTTATTTGGTGCCTCAGATGTGATCAGAGAGGACACTGTGATAGTTGTATCTCTACATGGTGAGTACTGGAAATTGGTGAAGAAATGCCCCTTTTAGCTCCGACTTTTTATTTATGTGGACAGTGAGTGTTATGGTTTATTTTTAGGTACTCATCTCATTGAATGAAATTCGGAGAATTTGTCTTGCATGCTGAGGTATCTGCAATTGCAAAGTTTGCTTACGGGTTGACAATTCAATAAAGGTATCTTAACAGTTTAGTTGTACCATTCAATGAAGCATACCTTCAAAGTTTAGCATGTGTAATTAACTAAGTACTCTTCCAGTTGATGAAATATTCTGTTTTTTTTTTGGGAGAGATTCAGACCCGGATATGTGAGATTGCTGTTTTAGATAAGTTACAGTAAGCAGGTCCATCATGAGCAGTGTTTCGAAGTTTAACTTGAAAAGAAATTGCATGGTAAGATGCATTATATGTGTTTTTTGGATTTTTTTGCTCCTTATATTAGTATTTGATAATATTGATATAATGTTTCTCTCTTTCTTCCCCAGGTACTGAAATAGATCTTCCCAGCACATAACTGAATGCAGATGAGCACATGTGCTGGTACATTTTGATTTCTTCTAAGTTTTCTGCACACGCGCGCGCACACATATATATATAGTATGGCCTATTTATCTCCTAGGCTTGATGGCTTTATCGGGTGAAGAAGCATCATGTTTATTTTTCTTTTTTCTTTTTAGTTACATAAATGATTCTGTTTAATGGAAACTCTTGCATCTAGTACTTGTTCTCAATTCCCAATCATGAGTGCAGTGTTTATCTAGTTGAAACAAAGTTGTAGTAACTATATATATCTTAACACTTAACAGTTCACACATGTATACATAATGGATCATCTGGGCTTCGTACGCTGAATGATGAATGGCACTTTTGTTATTTATCATTCTTTTACTTGGTGTTTAATATCATGTGATGTGAGGCACACTGCACATACAGCTATGATTATTTGTCATAGCTAATATGATTGGACAAGGTGACTTTGGATCTGTTTATTATTTTTTGGGTAAGTGTTCGATGGTGCAGAAATATGCTTTCTCAGTTATAAGTTTTTTTATTTGGGAATGAAGTTTCAATTAAAGAGTTAGATAAAAAGATTTAGAGCTTTGTTTTATGTTCGTCCATATATTCAATTTATAAGAAAAAAAAAAGGTATAGTTTCTTTTTTTATTATTACATTCTTTAATAAAAATTAAACATATAATCAACTTTCCTGAGCTTTATATTTGAATATTTGTAGCAAATTTCTTGGAGAATTCCTACACCTTATGGTGCTCTCTCTGACAGGTTTGTGTGGTTCACTCTGTTAAACATAGTCCTGTAGTCACTGAATACGGTGTTAGTGGAACTACATAAGCACCTGAAGGCATAATATCTTTGACAGTTCAGGGATGTAGTGTTAGCCACTCTGTAATATTAACAATATTTCAAACTGTTTGAGACACCAGATCAAGGAAGTGGACATGAATCAACAACTAGAGGTGTTCAAGAGTCTCCAGCGTCCAGAGGACTCGACGAAAACTATTTTAGATGATAAACTGTACTTAAGAATATTTTAAGACCAAGTTGCAAGTGTTAAGTTTATTTAAGAACATTAAGAAGTAGACATGTATATTTCAAATAGTATTAATTTATGATACGTTTTAATAGTTAACTATATTATTAATTTGCTTATTTTAGATAATTTATGATATAAAATATTATTTAAATTAATTTAGAAGTATTACAAAAATTTTGAAATTTAAGAAAGCCAAAAAATAAATTTGACTAATTTTAGCCATGATCATTTTCCAACCAAATTTAGTTTCGGTGTAATAAAACACAAATTTAGCAGTGGTTCAAACCATCACTAAATGTTTTGATTTTGCCATGATTTTTTAAGTAATCGTTGCTAAATATTTATATTTTTGTCATGATTACAAATCATTGCTAAATTAAGAATAGTGATAATTATTCAAACAGTTGTTTAAAATTATTGTTAAATATTTTGTGACAAAATATTTTAGTGACGATTCAACCATGATTAAATCTTTTAGGGACAGTTAAAATCGTTGCTAAATCAAAAAATAACGTCACCAAGAGAAAGATTTTTTGTAGTGAATGTTGTAGCTAAATTGCCTCGTTGCTCCTTGTAGAATGATGTAGGACCCTAGAGAGATATATATATATATATATATATATATATATATATATATATCTTATAGGATCAGTGAGAAACTTGGTAGAGGTGATTCATTAACCAATCTTCACTTCAATATGCGTGGCATGGTATATTACTTCTTCATCAATAACTTAAGAGATTGGAATTTATCATTTTATCTTTTTTTTTCCTTTACATTATAGACTTTGACGAGATACTGCTTATTAATTTTCAATGATTTTATGATGCTTTTTTAGAGTCTTATTTTTTTAGGCTAACAGATACTCTTTAGAGTCATAGACTCACAAATATTTTATAATATTTTTAATCTAATTTTGAGGCTTATGACTTAAATTTGGTTATGATTTAACTTCTTATATGAGATTTATAAGTTATGCTGGGTGAAGGTCAAATTATCCAAACATCTCTAATGCCCAAATACTAGAAATTTGTGTCAATAATACTTAATATGGTGAATCTCTTTATCAGGAAGATTGTCTTAATGTGAAATAATGTAGTTTGATTTATTTGAATGAAGAAAAGGAGAGAAATGAGCTATGAATGAAGTAACAAGTAGTAAATTGACATTCGCTGAGTTTGTTCAGGTGTATCTTTTGGTCATACATGTGAAGTGAAGTTGAAGGGCTAGCAGAGAACTAAGATTGAAAAGATGCAAAAAGATTACAAGGAATTTGAGGTGAAAGAACCATGTCGAGATCCACAAGCTTGTTCAGGGGGGAGGTTACTTAACTCATCACCTGGAACAAAAAGTAGTGAAGTGGATTTGGATTTAGACGAGAAAACTTCAAATATAAATCAAAGGTTTGATATTTATTATAGTGTTGAGGTGAATATGATCAAATCCGAACATCCTATCAGACAAAACAAAGATGTCTATGATGATACACATCCTAGTGTTCATTAGGATGTTTTTCGTCGACATAATGTTCCAAAGCTAATTGAATATTTGAAAATGCATCAAAAAGAATTTGGGAAGTAGAATGAGAAGGGAGATGAACATGTAGGTCTATATCTTGTAAGAAAACAAAGTAGATGAAAGAAAGTAAACATGTACTGATGTATTCTATCTTGATTAATTATGTTACTATACATGAATGTATATATATATACACATTTGGACGATACAATTAAGGTAGGCTTACATCAACTATATACTAACTACTCTCAAAACTTCCCTAACTATCTAATTAACTTTTTAATACATAACTCTAACATACCCCCTTTAAACTCATAATGGGGATGGATGAACGGTGAGTTTTTTGCATAGTTCTGACAATTTGCTAAACGACAGTGGTTTTGTTAGGATATATGCAACCTGTTTATCAAATAGAATATAATGAATTGAGAGTTGATTCTATAACACCTTTTCTCATACAAAAAATATGTTCAATTCCATATGCTTAAGTGAGATTATGTAATACTGAATTATGGGACAGTAAGACTATACTTAAATTATCATAGTAGACTGATGGCTTTTGCATACAAGTAATTCCCAACTCTGTCATTAGGGATTGCACCCAAACTAATTTTGTAACCAGTGCTACCAAACTTTTATTTCTTTCTGTCATCTAATTTGACAGAAATGGTATGATTAAAAACAACTTTAGCTATTTTGCTTGTAATGTTTAAGAAGATGGATGAGACTTGAAGGCTATCATTTGAGGAATTGGATTCCATTAGATGCTCTGATACCATGTAACAAAATAGAGTAGATAAAAGAAAGTAAATGTGTACTAAATGTATTCTATCTTGATTAATTATGTTACTGTACATGAATTTATATATATATATATATATATATATATATATATATACATTTGGACGAGAGAATCAAGGTAGGCTTACATCAACTGTATACTAACTACTCTTAAAACTTCCCTAACTATCTAACTACCTGTCTAATACATAACTCTAACATATCTTAATCTCAATTCTCAAGTTCCTTCGTCATATTGTGGTTTGGTCTGTTTGCTTTTTTTGTCTTTGTATGCTGTAACTTGATTTGATTATATTGTTGATGATGCTCTTTAAATTGAAGGATATAAAAGCTTATTTATGATGGAGTTGTTTTTCTCGACAAAAATCACAAAAGAAAGTTGAAGGAAGAATGTAGTAAGATAATATTCTTTCTTGCTATGAATTATTAAGAGCGAGGTCAAAAAGTGGTATGTTGACACATCTTGCTCAAAGACTATTCTTTACCTTGTTCTTCAAAGGTTAATTAGAAAAACTGAAAATAATTTCCTGGAACAAAATTTTAATATGCTGAATATTCTTAAGCATTATTTGCACAAGGCAAGATTGAAGCGATTTGGGAACCATATTCACATGTGTGCTGTTTACAGTGAAAAATTGAATACTAATGTACCTACTGATGCTGCATATTTATGAAGTCTCTGTATAGAAATTTATGAAAAATTGTTGTTTTTATTTATCTTCTTCATTTTAATTGTGACTTATATATCGTATGTAAGAATGGAGCCATGGTTGTTTGAACAAAATTTAGGGGAAGTTATATTTGTTCCTGCTGGTTGCCCCTTTCAAGTAAGAAATGTTTAGGTGGGTTTATTTTCCTTGTGAGTTCTCTTCATGGTTTTTTGACCTTGTATTTAGATTAAGGAAATGTCATAATCAGATTTATCACAAAATAGCCAGGAATCAAAGTGGAAAGATTTTTTAATTTTGTTTAAAGGAATCTATACTCCTAATTGATTTTTTTTCCTAGAGTATGTGACCACCTCTGGATTTTGGAATTTTCAGTCCACTGTTTAGTTGGGCCTTGACTTCTTATGTCCAGAAAGCATTGGGAAGGTCGTAAGACTAGAAGAGGAAGTCCGATGTCTGCCAAATGAACATGAAGCAAAGGTTCAAGTTTTGGAGGTCAGAAGAGACCACGGCCTCATCTAATATCCGTTTTTCAAGAACAGCTTCTCACGTCGAAGCCCTGCGAGTCTAGTTTTCAATGCAACTGGCCTCGCACCAAAACGCCTTCCAGATGAAGAGATAAGACAAAATTTGTACATAAACTCACATATAATCATTTTGTTTGACTTTCATTTCCTTGCCCTCCCTCTCCGTCACCCATTTAGAGGTGTTGTTCAGGGTGGTTTCTTGATCTTCTTTCATATAAATGCAGGTTAGGAAGATATCTCTTTATCTTGCAAGTTTAGCCATTAAAGAAGTTTAGAAACTTGTTCTTGGCCCTGAGTATGTAAATTTGATGCTCTCTCCCTTTATCTATCTATCTTCTACCACCTCTCCCTCCTTTTCTCCATTTTCTTAAAGTGAGTTTTTGTCTGAGACTCGGTGCTGACATTGTCGCTGGATATGGGGATCCCAATTTGACTGCAATAGTTTTTGAGAACTACGAGAAGATGGTCAAGCGAAGGCTGACTTGTGCTTGAATATATTCGGCTTCTCAACCCAATTAGAAAAATGAAAAATAAAAAGAGGAAGGGACATGTACAGTAATTCTCTATGAGCCTTCTTCATCAATGTCTCAAAAAAAAAAAAAGTACTAGAAATATCCTCTAGGAGTGTCTTTTGTGATTATCTGTCTGTAATTTAAATACTTATGCAATCACTTAATGTCCATAATTATTACAGTCTTGAGTGAGTTGATGAGATCTCTAGGACTCTAACCTAACAATATGTCAGCAAAATGTAAATTTGTCTCTGGATGATCTAGAATTGGTGCGAGCCACAGCTTCGCCCACTGTCCCGTGGGCCTCCAAAGTCCAAATGCTTTAACCTTTGTCGAAGTACACAATATCTTGACCAATAAATAAAAATGATACAGTAATTTTAGATTAGCTCACACGTTCTAACTCTAAGACCATAAATTAATATATATATATATATATATGTATATTATAGTTATCAAAAACCAGCTTATAAAGTATAGCCACGCCAATATGAAAGGCCTGGACGCAAAATTTATAATTATTTATTTAAAAAATGAAAATCAAATTGAAAGGAGTTTAATTGAATTCGTCAAACTTAAATTTAAATTTTTATTAAAAGAAATATTTATAATTTAATATTTAATATTTAATAATATTTTAAATTAAATTATTTTTAATAAAAAAATACTTTAAAAAAAAGCAGAGCATTAAGTCATAAAATTATAAGAATACTACATATATTCTCCACGACTCTCCATTCTGCTGCAGCAGACTTTGTAGGGTAAAGCCTGGAACTTGAGTCAGATTCTCCATTAGAATCAGAATTCCTGCCACTTGTTACGTGGCCCATTGAATTGGAGATCGTGTGCTGCAGAGTTAGTCTGAGAGTAATGAACAAAGCATAATCTTTGGTATTACAGTTTGCTCTGACTAAAGGTTAGCTCAAGTTTTGACTTTTGACCCAAAAATGGTCGTAAGCGCAGACCCAATTTTTTTTTAAAAAATAGCATATAAAGCTGCTGATGACGCCATCCTTGATTTTTTCCCCTTCAATCTTAAGAAACTATATTACATAATTAATTAATTAACCACGTCATTTGTGTGGGCTGCTAGCTATGGGATCAACAGTAAACCACGTCCCCGTCTCCTGCGAAGAAAACTGGTAATTTCACCAACGTTTGTCATCACTAATGCTGCTCTTTGCTGGAGACCACCCTACTCGATTCGTTATTATCTCTCTGAACTTTCTTTTTAAAGTTAAATTTACGGCATGAAGATTGAAGCTGGCTTGCCAAGCTATATTTCTGTCATTTTTCATGTTGGGGGCAAAGTTGTACGATATCCTCCTCTTGTCCCTACTTTGTGAACTCACTTTGTAGCCAATAGGAACCTTTTAGGACGTCTCACTGTAAGGCCTTCAACTTTTAATTGCGAGTAGGGACATTTTGATTCGTGTTCCATGCGATGTGTCGGGGAAAAGGATGTTTGGTTGTTGTGGGGAGGAGGGTTTAAAACTTTAAATGCATGTGACTCTAGGATGCGCTTGCTAATTAATTAGACGCCATTTAATTTGCGCGTACCATCGGAAAGGGACACAGAAATGTTACGAAATCGATAAGTGTACACATTGAACACTATATAGGTGTAATTGTAAATAGATACTACTTAATTTAGCATAATGAACGCTGAAATATGGAATATTAATTAAAAGAGAGTCTACAGTACTTGCTTCTCATGGCAAAATGGACCCAACGAGACTTGCTCTTTAGCAAGCCACTCTAGCTAGGTTTCTTCCATGATTTGTACATTGGGGCTATGTAAACTAAGAAAATCAGATGAACAACCAGATTGATTGAGCCGAATAAATATTTCACCCAGAGACCTTTCAATTAATGCTGCTCGCTGCTGAAAATGATTCAAATCCTGCATTCTTGAATGACCAGTTTCTCCAAACCTCATCTCTTGTAGCCTTTTCTGCCACTTGTTGTGTGCCATAGAAATTTGCATGTCCTCCTCCTCCTCCTCCTCCTCCTCCTATCCCCAAGAAGTCCAGAGTCATCACATCCCCGCTTGCCTTAGTTCCACCAATATTAATATTAATGGCCCCAGTACCTGATCCACCATGCAACACTCCATTATTATTATTATTATTATTATTATTGCTTCCATTATTCTCCTCTATGATCTTGGAGAAAGCTTTACTCTGATCCAAGATGGCGTTAAACATATCCACACCGTTCATCCCATTATTCCCATTCAAATACTGACCGCATATACGATCCTGCTCTTGCCCATTCATCTGCATATAGTGGTTCTGGTTCATGAAGGAATGCTCAGGGCCGAATGATGCAGGCGCCATGCTTGTCACAACAAAACCCTTTTCCGCCACCGAAGAGTTCATACCGCCGCCATTACTACTCACAGTTGCGCCCATTTGAGCAGCTTTCTGCAGGAGCGCCGTCGCAGACATGAGTGCTGAGGCGGCAGCAGGTGGTTGTAGTTGATGCCCATTGTCCTCGAAGACGTTGAGTGTGTTTGAACTGAGTTGAAGAGAGGGTGCTGAGGAAGCAGATGAAAGGCTTCTCGTGAAAAGGGTTCCTCCAACATTCATATTATTATTGTTGTTAAAGGGTTTATTTGCAGGCATTGGCATGAGCTCCTGAAGAAGTGACAATGGATGCTTGTTAATGTTATTATCCATTGGCCCAATTTGTGGTTTGGCAATATTGGTGTTCATGTTATTGATTGGTAATGAAGCAACCAGATTTTGAATTTGTTGTCCTTGCAAGCTCGGACTCATTCTTGGCATTTGTTGTTCAATATTGGCTTTGTTATTCTCCTCAGCCAAAGCGTCACAGAAAGCTCTATGCGTGATGAAGCTATCTCTTCTGCACATATATAAACCAAGTATATACATATATATATATATATGCCTTGCGATGAGTTGGCCAATAATTATGTGCAAATATAGATATGCAAATATAGATATGCAAATAATTAAAATAAAGAGAATTAATAGTATATATATTCTAATTTTCTATTCATGATTTTTGAATGGTGGGGGCCCATATATATAATTTAATACTTATAGTAAATTAAAATTTAATATCACATTAAATTAATAAATTATAACCGGGTATGATGATTCAATAATGCAGTGTAATACTCATTATTTAATATGGGCGTGAATGGTCAAGGGAAGATCACTCTCTAGCTAGCTAGCAGGTGCTGAAAATGAAAGAACAGGCTAATTTGTGAAGGACCAAGTCTGGGATATTAATTAAACGCAAATGCAACTTGTGTAAATATGAGCGAATAATAATATTGATGAAAGTTGAATTAATAAATCTTGGAACCTGGAAAAGATGGTGCCACAGTCACATTTGTACTCCCTTGTACCACATATCTTAGAATGGGCTTTCCAGTCAGATTGAACTGCGTATTTCTTGGAGCATTTGTCACATTTCCATTTCTTCTCACCATGTTTTCTGCAGAAGTGCTTCTTGATGCCAGTGAGATCACCAAGTGCTCGAGCTGGATTGTGGTGGACGCATGAAGGTTCAGGGCACACGTAAACCCTCTTTCGAACTTCTGTGCCGCTTCTTTGCTTCAGCTTCCATGGCAGATTGTGGCCTCGTCGGTGCAATTGCAGGTTTTGGTCTCTCTGAAACCCTTTGTTGCAAATTTCACATATGAATCGGTTTGTCGCCATTAGGGTGTTTGGTGAGAGAGCAATTACTTCCGCACTTGGATCTATTATACATATAACATATTTTTATTAATTATATGTTAAGCTGAACAACCTGACAAAAGAAAACTACCACAGTACGTTACAAATACGAAGTGTCGTCATTGTAGAAAAAGATGACCAAACATTGAAAAAAGTGATCAGAGACTCCACTCCTAGCCTTTGTCAAGAAGATATATAGATGTAAATATAAATAAGGAAGAAAAAAGTTATATCTGATTCTTTGTTCGCTCACATGAAGAAAGAAAATATATAAATAAATTCCAGAATTATCTCTCTTTCTCTCTCTCGCTCTCACCTTCTTTAATCTTGACACACCCACTCACAGACACAAGGAAGGAGAGAGAGAGAGAGATCTGGAGCGATAAGAGTTATTATTTCATTGACGAAAATACAACGAGTTGCATGTGAAACCAAAAAGAAAGGAACAAAGAAGAGAGCAGTCAAGCGAAGTCAACAGTGAACAGCAATGATTGTAAACCCAGACAATAATTGAGCTTGAGCTTCTTCTACTACTTCAAATAAATTACGTACCAATAATTACAGATTCAACAACATGATATGCTTCTGCTATACATCCAGCTTTCCTCTTTGTTGAATATATAATAACTTAGTCAATTACTTCAATTGTGCATAATTTGCAGGCCGGGAATAAACAAAAAAAAGTTAAAACCTTTTGAAACTAACTAGTATATATAACGCTTAAAAAACAAAGACAAACAAATAATAATCAATATTCAACAACTGATTATTAAAAAAGAACAAAAAAAGTTGAAGGATGGTGAGATGGGCGTTGAAAGATTGACCTGGATTTCCTGGTAGGTTTCTCTTCTTCTTAGCAGGTGGAGGTGTGTTGGAACCATTGCTATTAGTTGTAGTTGAAGTAAGAGAATTTGGACTATGGAACTGACCAAGTAGCTCCGATGGTTGTTTAACTGCATCTTCTCCGGCGTTCTCTGTACAGAAGCTTCCACTCTCACCACTTGTGTTGTTCGACATTGAATTTCAAGCAACGCCAAGATAAACAAAGAAAAGAATCTACTGAAATTGTTTTCTAATTTCTCTTTCTTTCCAACCTAGCTGACTAGCTAGCTACTACTATTATTTTTTTTTTTTCTCAACTTTTGTTCTTGCTTCTCTCTAAAGCAAGATTTTCATCAGGAAAGTGAAAGAACTATGGAGAAAAGGGAGGAATTTGAAACAGAAAAGATGGGATTTGAGTAACTAGAGGAAGACAAAAACCAGGAAATTCTCCTCCATTTATGGTGTGGAGACCTGAGTTGTTGCTGGCAGAAGAATACAAGAGGCTAGGCTTTGGATTTCCATTGCTATGAAAATTAAAATATATATCCTATTTTTTTGAGGCACTGTTGTGTCATACATTTATGCCCCTGGCATTCTAAAATATTAAAGAGTTGCCCTTCTTTTATTATCCTCACCATATAGTAATTTATAGCGTCTAATTAATTAGAGTATTTAAGTAGAGTGATGATTAATTAACGGCATTTGACGCTTAATAATTTTATGGACTTCACTGCATATAAATTATATATAAATCTATCATATGTTAAAAATTTAATTAAAATATATATAATAGGAGTAAAAATTGATAATTATAAAAAAAAAAATTATTCACTCAACTATTAACATACCATGAGTTCATATAAAATTTGATAAACTTGAATTTGTAAAAATATTTTCTTCCAAAATATAAAAAGGACAAAAAAAAACTTGTTATCAATACTTTTTTAATTAAAGTAGAATATATAAAAAAAAATTATTGTAAAATACTCAATTATGTGTAAGAATATCAACGGAGAAGGGATAAACAAGGTGGGGATGGGAGGCCTCTTTTGTCCTTGCTATGCCACTCTTTCTGCCTCCCCAATATTTTTGTTTTAATCTTCTTTTGAAGGATAAACTTTGACCAATTTAATTTCATTCTTTATAAGAATTAACGCATAAATTAAACAAAATTATATATGTAAAATCTTATTGAGATTACATAAATTTTTATAAAAGTTAAGTAAAATTAAAGAATTTCAATATAATATAATATTAAATGAAAACACAACCTTATAAAACACATAGGTCGGTGCAAGGAGAATAGTTCCCATTCCCGCCCTCATGTTTTGGAAGGAAGAAATCTACCGAGTCTTCACGATCACGAGCCAAAAGTATTGAGCACTCCTTTATCATGTGCAGTGAGTTGTTAAAAGAATTTATTTATCATGTTTTATAAAAATAATAATAATAAATGCTTAAAATTATACTTAAATTTTGAATACCAAAGTATAAAAACTCAATTAACTCATCAAATTAAAAATGGGAAAAAAACAAATAATTCTGTTTCAAAAGGGCAATATGGGTACTACACTGTATTAGTTTTTTAAAGTTTAATTTATTTCGGATATTGCTAGCGGACGAGAGGTTGAAGTTGGAGGTTTTGTCTCTTTGTGATGATATTTTAAAGGGAATAATATTGTTCCGCAATTGCCATTATTCTTTAATCAAAATAACGAGAGTGCCACTATTATTCAGCCGCCTTGAGCTTGAAATTACCAAATTAGGCTCAGCAGTCACGGGTGACTTCTGATCGAAATCCTTCTCGAAAATGACCCGATAATAATGTCAAAAATTCTTCTGTTCACGTGCGTCGGGGTTTGTTTCCAAAAGGAAACAGAAGGGTAATTTTGATATAACATGTTAAAACCCGGGCTCTTTTGTCATTTGGCGTAACTTCGAATATAATGAGCAAAGAGCAATGGCGTGTCGTAAGCGGTCTCCTTTCTTTTCAAAATTTGACACCGGTGGTCTCTTAATGTAAAGTTTGGTAACGTATTTGTTATTTGTTATTTTTTTTATTTGTTATTTTTTTTATTTTTTTTATTTGAAATATTTAATATTTAAATTTAAATTTTTAAAAAATACTATTTAATATATGTATTTCAAATTATTCAAAAGTTAAAATATCAGAAACATTCAAAATATTAACAAAATAAATAAATATTAACTGTTATATAATCAAGTCATTTATTTGATATTATTTCAATAAAAATTTTAAAATATTATGACAAATTATTTTATAATAATAAAAAATATTATAGAATTATCACAAATTAAAAAAATTTTAATAGCATGTTAACTAAAAACATAAAATTTACTTAATAATATATATTACTAAATATTAAATATCAAATATTTTATTTAAAGTTAATTATTTACATTCACTCAATAGTCATATAATTATATTTTTTGATCATTTTTACTATATATAATATTTAATATATATCAGATATTGAATATTTATTTTCAGCAAATAGTATAAAATACTTATAATAATACCTATATTCTAAAGATTATAAATAGAAGGAGTAAGATAATGGTAAAACTGAGAGACATAAACATGCCAGAATAAATGGTTTTAGCTTGCCGTTCAGGTGACATTATTTTATTTTCAAAAATTTATCATAAACGAAGGATTTCAAACGGATTTCTCACGAAACTTGGGGCTACTTTATATTATTTAATTTATCATAAAATGTCGGTCATGTTAATTGATATTCCTTATTATTCTCTGGTTATTACTATTTTCGTCATTTAATTGCATACAAGAAACTAATAACGAATTATTTTAAGGTATCATCACGGTAATTACTTTTACTTTGTTGATATATATATATATATATATATATCTCTCTCTCTCTATAAATATATTTCATATCAGCTTACTTATGGAACAGAAACTATATATATGCGCTCATAGCTGAATCCTATTCTTCAAAAAAAAAAAAAGGGAGAAATCTTAATTAATCATAAAGCAATAATTTAATTGAAAATCGACGTCAATACATACATTAGATTCTTTTTTTTCCCCCTTGTTCTCTTGAAAAAGTATTGGGAAAGCAGCGATATGCATGTATATATTATTTCTCAGTCACACCTAACAGTTTGATTATTCATCTTGGATTGATAACTATCTGATTCGATTGAACAAATTAATGAGATTAATATTTTATATGGTTACATTTCTGAAACGTAATTATTGTCTGTGTGATAGTAATTTTTACTATATATAACAATGAATTCTTTAGAACATGGCTGAAAGAAAGAAAGGTTAGAATAACACTAAATTAATAATGAATATAGTAATTTTTACTATCTAATTGATATATTATTTTATTTAATAAATTAAAATATTATCACATAAAAATTGCAATTTCAAACTGTGAACATATATTGTCATTTATTTTCCAAAAAAATAAAGAAAGAGAAAGAAATAAATCAATAATTTTATTTAATGTACTTGCCCGCGTCCTTTACGTTACTTTCTCTAGTCTTCTGCTTGTTCATATTGATGGCTACTATTCCCTTGTTTTGATGATTCAAACTGAAAGGCACAGTTGTAGCTATAATGGGACCAAGATTATAAATGCATCAATATAAACTGGACACGAAATTGATTGACTTGTGTACATTACATTACAGACGACTTGCGAAGTTGCGAGTATATACAACTTTCCCCTTCGTATATATAAATTAAGTATATATTTTTTACAAGTAATAATTCTTTCAGACAAACCAAAAAAAAAAAGAAGAAGAAGAAGAAGAAAAAAGTGATACGTACACTAATTTAGATCAATTTTAAAATGTTCGTATAAGTGCAGATAGATCTATTGATGTTGGCCGTGAAGCCCATATAATCTATGAAACGTTAATTGCTTGTCTAAGCATTGGTTTCTTAACTTCAAAACATGGTCTTAACAACCATCATTATACCTTTTGGCTCATACAACGATCAAATGATGATAATTAAATATTATCTCTTTTTTTATGTATAACTAAATAAGTTTTGATTTGGACAGTTTCTGGCCGTCCACTTGGAAGATCCGACCGCTCCAATTCCATGGACGTCTTCACCACTTGCTATTTAACAATTATTATATTTACTTGAGAGTTTGTTAAATCTATATCTATATCATTTAACATGGACGTGGACGGTGAATCATATCAAATGGACAAATATCTCCATCAATCAATGAAAAGGTGAGGGATTGTTTTCCACCAAGTCATTTTATTAATTAATTGAGATGAGTTGACAAATTAAATATAATTAACCATTACCTATTCACTTCACTTAATTTATTCTTTACTCTTCCATTGATACTATCAACAACTTATTTTAGAATCGCTCTTTTTTTTAGCTTAATTAGAATTGGTCCCCACCCCGTTTTGAGTTTTGATGTATGCACAAAAGGTTTAAAAATAATGCGATGTCGTTCACTTTGCTTGAGTCTGTGGCCGACGTTATTGTCGTTTGCTTATAACACATATACTTTTATGTGATTTCAAAATAAACTATGGTGACATGTACTAAATAAATGACAAGTTATAAGATAAAGAAAGAGAAATTATAAAGAGATTAATGGGAAGGAGACAATGGAATGATGAGGAATGGGTAAGCTCTAAAATAGCGGCAATCTCTCTCTCTCTTCCTCTCTCCAAATATAAATATATATACCAAAATGACTAACTAACGGCATCTTTGTAGTTTCATTGCTCCCATATTTTGTCATTATTTCCAAATCATGACTTTGTTATCATCGATGATTATTGACCTATGCTGGAGAAGCAGACACAGAGTCCATCTTCTAAGAATAATACAATTTTGAAAAACGACCAAGCGGAAACTTCTGATTCACTCAGTTCAGTGAATGATACAAAAAAGGGCATTCAATTTGTACTCGTACATACTTAGCACAACGTTATTTGTTTGTTCTCTTCTCTCTTTCTTTTTCCTTGTTGCCCTCTCAGGAGCTTGCGTCTTTCCTAAGCACCACTACATACAAATACAATATGTTTTCTTTATTCTTTTAGGTAATAAAATATTGATTGTGATATATCCTCTTGTATAATTACATTATCAAATCCATCTTTTATTTTTTTGTAATTAAGGAACTTGATATCACTACTATATATATATATATAATATAAGCACGTGCATCGAGGGTGTGTATATATATATATGTAAGGGATAATGCACTCTTATCGTGCGTCCACTGTGAATTGTGAAAAGGCAATCTTAGTGTGTCAAGAGTGAAAGATCCTCTATCAATCATTTTAAGCAAAAGGTTGAGTCTTACAAATTTTAATATAAGTAGGAACTAGGAAGTTGCACATGTGGGACCTTCTTTGTTTATATCAGCGTTTATGGTGGACATAGTGGCAAACTGGCTATTTCTCCTTTTAGTAAACAAAACAACTTTATTCATCTGTAAAGCCACGGACACTGTACTGTGATATGTGATATCTCTCACTTCCTCTTTAGATATATCATATATATCTCACTCTACTCAAAATGCTGTGGAATAAAAATTCATGTTTAACTTGTTTTTAGTTTTATTACCATAAGCACTCGGTAAATTATATTTCTTCCATTGTCCGTTTTAATTACCTTCTAATTAATTGATTATACCAAAACAAAATTCATGTCTTGCGATCAATATGTGTATATATAGGGAAGGAAATTTAGTTTTACCAACTGATTTACTGGGTGTTAGCTAGAGGGAGAACAATCAATTCAAGAAAAAGAGAAAAAGGTAAAATAATGATCTTATATATTAGGAAAAGAAAAGGTATAGCATCATTCTCACTCAAGAATGGCTTACAGCTTCTTCTTCTTCTTCTTCTTTTTTCATTATTTCCTTCTTTCCTTTTTGATATAATCTATTACATCAGCACGTTGTATATATGGCTGGAAATTCTAACAAATTTAAAATCATGATTTCTTTATTATTTTTATTATCAGTATAAAAAAATTATTAAACTGAGAGTATGTGACTTAACTTATTTAAAATGGTTAATATTAAAAAGAAAATTTTATTAACATGTGGTTGATTGAAGTTATTAGTATTTTATTTTTTTTAAACAAAATTTTAAATTTGAATATTGTGTATAAATAAATTTAGTTAAAAGAACTCTATCTTAGTTATAAAATTTTTACTCGTACAAGTTAAATTAGTCAAATTTTAATAAATTTATAGATACTAATAATTTTGACAAAAAAAACTTTTTTATTAAAAATATTTTCACTGAAGTTATCTCCATGTATATTAATTTGGTGCATTTAAAATCTTTAGTTCTAAAATATTCTTTAAAGAAATAAAACTTAGATAAACGTGCTAGCTAGCTGTTGCTTGTGGGAAGTTGGATCTCTTGATTCCGATCGATATGGGACCAACGTGGTTGCAAATGATATGAACCTCTCAATGCTGCGCTCCCTTATCATCAATTGCAATTGCTTACGTCTTTGTTGAAACTGCTAAAAGTAACACTTTACATCAAAGCTTTTTTTTTTTTCTTTTTCCTTTTCACATAATATGATTATTAGTCTTTTTTCCTTTCTCTTTTTTTGGTGTATAAGCAGATTTTGGTGCTTTTCCAGTATTATGATCAAACTTAAAATGACAAGGTTAGATCCTCATAGGGATTTTGAGTTCTTTTTTCTGTTGGGGTTTGGTAAATAATGATAAAAAGAACTCCATAAGAGATGGACCCGTAATGATAGTTAACCTTTCTTTTACACTCTTCCTTTTGTTCCTTCCTATTTCAAAATTAGGAAAATAAAGTTTTTATTTCCTGTCGTCCTCCCTTGATACTGTAATTATGAACTGAAAAGAATGGAAAAATAAGTAAAGGGGATATACTTTTTGAGTTTTTAGAGAGAACCCTAGATTCTCTTGTCTCTCCTCCCAATAGAATGATTTGGGGCAATCGATCAGTGACTTTAAAAGGTATATGCGCTTTATATCATTAATCATTTATACTTAAAATTATTGATCACTTTGAACAATCACTTGTATAATCTATATATGTATATATTTTCAATTTCATTTGAATATTTGTAAATATAGATATCAATAAATTAATTCATAGTCTTCTAACTCAGGCTTTAGAATTAATTGATAATAGCTTAAGATCGTTTGGGGAAAAACTTACTCCTAATTGTTGAAAATAATTATATATATGTATATATATTGGATTGAGTTTAGGAAAGTAAAAGTTTTGTTGAAAGAAATGAAGATATTTAATGCCAATAATATCTTGAATAAAATAAATTTTAATAGAGGATACCTAAAAATATATATATTTACTCTTCTAATAAAATAGTAAAAGTTGTGGGCTGGTGTTTCAATATCATCCTCCATTCTCATACAAGGCAAATTTTAGCGAAACATATACATTATTTTCTACATTTCTAATTCAAAACTTAAAACATTAAAAATGAAAATAAAAATTTGAATGTTATCAAGAAGATGTGAGATGGACAATGGAAAATCCCAAAGAGAGAGAAATCCCAAATGATATTGGACCCGTGATGGTCAGTGAGTGGCAGGACATGGGGCCCGGACGAAATTGCCTAATGGAGCCCACCAAGCAAAAGAGAGAAGAAAGAGCGGGAAGATGAGAATACTTGTTGCTCCATGTGAATTGTGAAATTTCCTCAAATTGTTTGAATTTGTTTTTTCAACTGAATAAAAGTTTATGTACCTACACAAAAAAGTTATAAAAGTTAGAATAATTATCAATTACATGATTTCTATGTTTTATCTGCATCAAATTCAAATTTCTTATTATGATTATTTTAAAACCATTTCCCCATGTCACTTCACGATTCATCCTTAGTCTCTTTCATCGGTGTCCCTATCACTTTTAATCACTCTCTCCCGTTTTCCAGTTCATACACACACAAACAACTACATGAAGTAATCTTAATTTAAGTCCCAGTTATATCAGAGGAAATGGGTTTATCAGAAACATAAAATCAGCTATTCAAATTTATCATTAAAAGTATTTCATAAAAAATGCATGATAAGAATAATTAATTAAATGAACTAGTAGTTTTGGCGCATTCTAGGACTTGTTGGGTTGAAAGGAAGGCCCATATGAGCTGAGAACAAAGGTTTGTATTGTGTAACAATTAGGGAACCAATACGAATACGAAAATGCAATGCAGACTTTGACCCATAAACTTACATGGAGAGAGTCCATTCTACTAAAGCCCTTTGATCCATTAACCTTTTGTAGTTTCTTTGGGCAATAGCCAACACACCGAAAACGTCCATTCAAAGCATCCCACTTTCCCACACCGCGCAAAACGGTGTATTTAAATATTTAGTTTTAAAGTCTTTGTAAAAGTATATTCTATCTTTTAAAAAATTTAATGACACATGTACATATAACTGTAATCAAGTTTTGTTTTTACATTAGTTATTATGGATTTTTTTTTCAAGAGAAATCACGGGTAGACAGTCAGGCCTTGAGAGGGTAGGGAGAGGAGCGGTTGGGGATTTTGAATTTATAGAATCTTTGCATAGAGACGACTAAAAAATAATATTTAATTATCAAATAATTTTAAAATTTTTTTAAATGCATAGATTTTATCATGTTATTTATATATTAATTAATAATATTGATCTAATTTTTTATTTCAAATTGGAGGATTTATATGATAACAGAAATAAAAATAAAAAATTAAATTATTATTGATAAATATATAAATAAGATGACAAAACATATATACTTAAATTTTTTTTTAGCAACTTAAACATAAATATGAAGTAAGATATTATATTGGTATCTTTCAATTCATGCAGTTGACCATACTTACTGAAAAATATTTTGTTTATTGTTGTTGTGATTGTTATAGACTTTTGTTTCAAATAATAAGATTTTTTGCTCCAAACGAGTGGATTTAGATGGCATAATAGATATAGAACTGAATGAGAGAACCCATTATCAGCTCCCCAAGAAAAGTTACATTGTGGGTCCATACGACGAAGGATTTGAAACCCGCGTAGATTTACATCCATTATTCCAATTTACTTCCATTTTAAAAAAACAAACAAAAATCTTCAATCATATAATCCATAATCCATAATCCATAATCCATAGCCCTGAACTCTCAATTTTTGGTGGAGGTTTTATTATCAAAAAGGTTTAGGCATGCCTTTCATAGTAAACAAGTTTGTGCGGATGAGCTTTTATTCTACCTAAATTATCATTCGGTGACGCATTCAAGATTATATTGTAAGATTATGACGCAGCTATACAAGGTTTATTGCTTATCTGGCAGCCTTTGAAATAAGCTTTACGTAATCAAGCAGAAGACAGTAATAAGAAGCTTTTCTTTACCATCATCAGGTTGACAAGTTATAACAATGTAAGAACACAAACAATTGAATCGGCGATCTCCTATCTATATTGTGATTAAAACCACCAAAAAAGAAAAAATACCATCAACAAACTGATGTTTCATCTCATGAGAATTCAACTATAGCAAAAATTCTGTACATTATGTAATGAATTAATGATCACTAAGGTTTTGTTCCCAAAAGCCAAAACTTCACAATCACAGGTATTCAAAATATCTATTCTAGTATCAATGAGACCATTTTAATCTAAAGCCTCGCTAACAACATCTTGGTTGACATTACTATCTCCATTAAGATGCTTGTCTTGCAGTGGAACTGCAGAGCCACTACCTGAACTGTGACCATGCATTGTTGTTTTGACTCTGGTGCGAGCCCTCCGGCAAGGATTGAATGGGTCTTTTGGTGCCTGGACTTCTTTCTTTTTCGGTTTCCTCTGCACATACAAGAACTCATTTTCCATAGATTCCAACGCTCTAACTGTCAACGGTCGGTTTCTTGTGCTATGTCTCCTCTGATTCATATCAGGATTCTGTTCCATAGAACCGTCACCACAAGATGTTCCTACTGGTTTTGGGACTAGCTCCTGTGCATTTGGCTTCAGGCACTTGTCATCTTCCTCCATCATTTCACCATTTTCAGACTTTGGTGGAACCTCAAGTATGTTCAAGTTGATTGGTGGCTGTGATTCACATTTTTCAACTTTACTGCAAGACATGCCCGTGCCTAGACAATTTTTAATGAGAATGATTCCTTTTTTATCATCTTTCACAACTTCTTCAGCTGGTGAAGCAATGAAGCATACGTTCTGCTTACGACTGATTTGATTACCACTTTTCTTGTTGGCCTCTGGAAAGCTCGATGATTGACAGAATGCCAGCTTTTCTGATCCCAAGTCAACTGAAGAAATCTCAAGGATGCGGCTTGTTTCGGCCTTAGCACAAGCAGTCAATCTTCTACGTTTGATGGGAGGAGCTGCATTATTTGATTGGCCTGATCTTGCTGTCAGACCGAATTGCTGCTTTATGGTCTTCTTAAGTTGCTTATCATCAGACTTGCAGATCTTCTGATTTCTATGTCTTTCTACAATTTTGTCTGCTTTATTATTTATGTTGTCATATGTTCCCCTTTTGTTCATAGTAGCATCAACATCCAATGTGCCCCTACGGCAATCAGCATTGCTACTATTCTCTCTGTTTTCTAATTGCATAGTAGCCACTTTTTCACCTGGGGAATATTCAGAGGAGATCCCTTCAATTTCTCTTGAAAGAGCAGCCATCTTCTCAGAAGTATCTTTCAATTCAACTGGTACACATCTCATTTCTCTCACCTTTGATAATTTTCCTCTGTGAACCAAACTGGTATCTACAACTGTGAACTTAGTCAACTTTTGGCTGATGTTATCAGACACACCCTTCTTGTTGTTTACTTCATCCAAATGTTTATCCCCTTTATGTGCTTTACCTGCAACGGATACCTCAATCTTACCCACTGTATTGCCAGATATCATTTGATTGGTCTTCTTGGAAGTTATATTGAATCCAAGAGGCAAAGATTTCAATTCCCTCAAATCAGATGACTTCCCTTGATACACCAAACTGGTATCTACAACTGTGAATTTCATATCATCTGTATTGAAAGTAGAAACTCGGGGTTTCAGGTAACAAGGGCGATGACAATCAAATTGATCATCCTTGTCTGATGATGCCTTTTCTGGAAACAATCCGTCTTCTTCAGTGCAGCCTCCAGCTTTAGCTTCTTCAACTTCAAGCTCAAGAAGATTTGGTTCAGACACTACTTTGCTCAAGACATCACTAACAGAATCAAAGTAATGATTGCCTTTCACAAGTTTTCTTCTTGAGAACTTTTTAACACCAGGGATAAGAAAAACCAGATAATCTCTAGAGCTAACAAATCCTGGATTGTTGTTGGGTTGCTCCGAGTGCCAACCTCTTGCCAATAAGCGGGGCCAAACAGCTTCCCAGAAGAGATCATTACTTTTAGCTTTGCTTAATCGAAATCCTCCAGTCAAAAATTTTATAATATCACTGGGTTCAAGAGAAGACCAAGCTTTGCCGGTTGGCACACATGGATAAATTGAAAATGATTGGTTGTTCTTCCCGGACTCTACAGCAAGGCTTGTAAGGTCTTCCTTCTCCTTACCAATACCTACTGCTTCCACAAGAACACCTAGTCCAACAGTAGACTTCAAAGAAAAAATGTATTCTTCAATTGAAGCTCTGCCTTCAGCATATGACTTAGAAATCTGATTATAGACACGAGCAAAATGAGGATTGAGGGACATAACCAACAAAAACTTTAAGTATCATAAACAAAAAAAGGTTCATTAGCCATCCAGAGCCACATAATCATTTGTGCATACTAAAGAATTATAATTAACTAAATTGACCTAATAATCCTTGCAGCTGGGGAACAAAGTACGTAAAGTTGAAGAAGTAATATACTATTTAAAGTTGTTTAAGCATTCATTTTTACAAATGGATCAATTAGTTGGTTGATTCATATAAATGAGGTTTAAAATTCATGTGCTTCCTGATAAAATTGTTGAACTCTGCTGTGACATATACATTTTACAAAAATTTCTCTGTAAAGCCTGTTTGAAAAATAAAGCATAAAACTTATAACTTCTGAGATGTAAATTAAGATGCTTAACATCTATCAACAATAGAGCAAAACAACCCTAACATTGAAACCTTCATGGCGAGGATTCTAATCAAATGTTCTTAAACTTACTCCAATATCGATTAAAACAGTCAATGTCTTCCCTAATTTTGGCATAAGGGACTCAAGCCTTGACCACTGCCTCAACCCAACTATCGATGACCACTTGCACCGGAAAAATAGGTGATTCATATAAGGAGCTTCAGATCCTTCAATTCAAAGGTTTATAATGAAAATTTGATTCCAGCAGTGACAGAAACTAGGGAAGTCTAAACTTACGGCTACAGGAAAAAAACTCAGTACTGCCACTTACAGAAGACTAAATGAAAGAAGCCCTAGTCCCTATGTTAGCTATTATGGTAAAGACCCCCAGACAGGATGAAAGAAATTATGACATAAAGATACAGACTAAGATAATGATCAGGTAACTGAAATATACACACTGCAGTTCATTGATGACAAAGGAGACAACAGAATTAATGATAAAGCACAGTTGAATACCTGCAGCAAAGTATCTTGCAAATTTTCAGAAACCTGTGAATTTAAGCGAGAAAGTAGTTCATGTTGCTTCCATGCAGTAAAAAGTTTCTGTCCTGTCATACATTTTCTCCCTTTTATTTTTCTGCACTCTGACCATCTACGATATTCATTGGATTTATAAAACTTTCCATAGTAAAATGACAGTATTTCCCCCATCCCTTTGTCGTCTAAAAACCTCTTTATCTGAATAAAATTCTTCCCAAATGTAAACAAGCCAAGGAGAAAACTTTTTTCATCAACATCACTCCAGCAGTTACTCAATCTACTGGGAGCCATTCCATGAGCTTTGCTTTGATCTTGTAGACTTGACTTGTTTTCTCCTGTTATCGCAGGTTGAAAAGTGATTGGCCTAAATTCTTTTCCATTGTCTGATATAATATTCAGTTTCACATTACTAGTTTCTGCAGCTTCAATAACATTGACTGCACCATCATTGTCTCTATGTCCCCGCCCTTCATATTTAGCATCCTCCACTTCATTATGTACCCAAATGAGTGGGACAGGCAATCCCATTGCAAAGGAATGTGATTTATCATTCACAAGTTCTGAATCAGCAGGATTCAGTAGAAGTTTAAGTCGTTCTGATTCTGTTATCATGGGAGGAATTTCCACCTGGTATTCATCACCAAGCCGAGGATTCAGCTGTGGGGCTCCAACTATGTCGCTTATATCAGGAGAACTTGGAGGAATGGACTGCATATCAGATGCATACACCATGCAATTATTATTATAATCAAGATGAGCTAACTCCATCTGCCAAGCAACACAGACAAATAGAACTATCAGCTGTAGACACAGTCAACATCTAAGAAGATAATATTGTAAAGAATATGAATATATTGTGCTCAAGAACATACTTCAAACATAATTTCTATCCAGGTATACAAATAATGTAATGGGAGTTCCACAAATTACTTGCCAGCCATTCATATTTTCCACAACTACACTTGTGTAAAGCATCATAATAATTGAAAGACTTAATATTTTGTAACTACTAGTATTCTAGTTTAAAGCTTGTTTGCTTATCTTTTCCAATATAATTGATCAACCCTCTAAATGCATATTAGACATCTAAAAAGTATTAAATCTCTCTCCTTGTTATGGACATCAATTTTTTTGCCACTGCAGCATTTTTTAATTTTTATACACACTCCATAAACTGCATGAACTGCTTATTTGGCTATAAAGAAAACCATAAATCTTTAGTAACATACTAGTGGATTTAAAAGACAGTACTAGAGAAGAGGTTGTTTGCCTTTTGCCCAAGCAGTACAAGCTAGTCAACTGCAATTGACATGTGCTATTTAATATATAGTCTTTCAAAAAAAACACGAAATTCCTTTGTTATTAGGTTATATCCTATTCATATATTACATATGAAATTAAAATTTTCAATCCCTTTAAAATTTGATCTATGCTTTGCCACTGGATTCTTTGGATATAACTGTATAGAGAACAGTTAAATGGTTATTGGATTGATGACATTTCTGTAGTTTACCCTTTCTTTCTTTTTTGAAGGGTGGGAGCACATAAAGATCGTATATGTCATTCATTGAATACATATAATCCCTAAGAAACCTTAAACCTGAATTTTAGAAGAGTAAAATATTAGACTTCAAGCGACAGATAGAAGCAAATTTTTGAGAAAGGAATTCTTCAATAATCAACAATTCACAACAAAAACAAAAAGATTTTCTTTTTTCTGTACAAAGGCTAACTAGAACTAAGTTCAAACTAGAACCATTGCTGAAACCGCAAAGCATCAGTATTCTGAACAATGGCCACCTATAGTACTTACATAAAACCCTATAAATTCTCATTTTCCGGAGAAAGCAAAGCCATCCTGTCTACTCCTTCTTGAAGACAACATTCTTCACTGAAGGAAGCAGCTTCAGAACAGATATACCATATAATGACCACTATATATGCGATCTTAACACAAAATACGCTCTATGTGGAAATAGCAAAACGCGAGGAAATTACCAACTAACTACGAGATAATAGACACCAGATCCATTTTTACCCAACTTTGCAATCAAAGCTAGTGATGTTATGTACAAATCGATACATAACAATTAGACTTAGACGTATAACCGAGGAAAAAAATATAAGAAAGAATGGAGACCAGAAAACAGCAAGTACATTGGTATGAATATAGAGTAACCCACAAAATTACAACCATACTGCTGACAATTAATTGAAATACTAAGGACCCAGAAATATTTAAGGATCTTTCTTTGTGTCCTTCAATATTATACACCCGTAAACTGTAAAATCTAGAGCAGCAGCACGAAGACATATATCAGACAAGATAAAGAGCATTAATATGATTTATGAAAGAGGAAAAAAGATATTAGCAAGCAGTCATGGAAGAGTTCGAAACATCAAATGCTAACGCGAAAGGAGAAACGTGAGAAAATGGGTGCTGTGTATTTTCAGTTGATTTGCATATCTTGTCAAACTTTGGCATCAAACACATTAAAGCAAGTGTCAAATACAAGAGTAAAAGACGGAAACTGAGAGAGTAGAATGAGGAGAAAGAGAACCTGATGAAAAAGAGCTGACTTTAATGGCAGACCACAAGGGTGAATTCGCGGGGCATTATATCAATGAGAAGGGAGAGAGAAGAGGGAACGAAGAAATACTCGTCTGAGCGTTTTAAAACACGCCGAGTTGTATTAAACAACTGACTCGGACGAGTTCTGAAGCCGAATTGAGTTGACGTGATTGCAAGTCATCCGAATATAAATCAGATGATTAAAAATTAATACATCGCAATGAACCCCCCAAAAAGTAAAGGTTCACAGTGAGACAGTTTATAATTATGAAAATTTTCTAATCTAACATCTACAATGTCAATTTGGTTGATGTAAAGCTTTTTTTTTTTTTTTACATTAAAACAAATAACCAGCTTTAAAGTATTTAACTTAAAAGTGTAACATCAAATTACAATTAATTTTGTTAGCATTTTTAATTACTTGTTATACACTTATTAGCTATTACTCGAAATCAAATTTTTATAATTGTATTGTGAGTTAAGAATATATTTGATGAGTCAATTCAATCTAGTGGGTTGATCAAAAGATCTGATCTTGTGGTATAGTACACAGTTAATGTGATGCAAACTAATGATCGGCCGGTGATAATTTATTAAGAGTAATATAGCAGACATTTTATATCAATATAAAATGAGGGCGTCTAGCTATACTATTTTGGAGTTAATTCCATATAACTAATATTTAATAGCACACTTAAAGTCATATATGCGAGCCACCTCTGCTGAAAATTTATTTTGGATCCATTAAATTTTTTTTATTTCGTTATTCCTCCACTTAAAAAATTGACAGGTGCTCAAAAACAAGCCAGCTGAAAATACTTTATAGACAAAATAATGTTTATTATTATTTTTTCAAATCATTTGTATTCTTAATCTCATTATACAAATAACCAAAATTGTAGAGAAAACTAACGCATTTGTGAGAATTATATCTTGGCAACTTTTTTTTTTGTTACTTGTATTGTTTTTTAAACAATTAATATTCAACAGTTCACAATACTCTAATTAATTTAATTTAAATTAATAGAGTCTAAAGTAAAAATTTTATAACAAAATTTTTTTTTTATATACAAGACTTAAATTTAAAATATTATTTAAAAAAATAAAATATTTATCATTTTTATCAACTACATGTTGATAAGTAATTTGTATTTATATAAATGTGTTCAAATAATTTTTTTTTAAATTACTATTATATTAATTCTAATATATATATATATATATGTTATTGTTTGACTTGATAGTGATAAGTTGACATAAAAAAAAAAACAAATATTATGTAATTTTGAACAATTTGTATAAAATATTAAATTCTATTGTCACTACGTAAAGTAAATGTAGCTTACGATTTTTATTTGATTTCAATTACCCTATCCACATTTAGAAGAGAAAGCAATAAATTTTTTATCCGTAGAAACATTTACAAAGATCTATACTTAATTTTAATGTTATTGTTTCGTTTAATTTTTAAATAAAGTGGCCAGTTTAATGAGCAGCGGATAGAGCTAAACCCCACTCATAGGTATATTTTGGGCCTTATCCAATTCTAATGCTTGGTCAAGGCCAGATACGAAGAAAATTTCACCATTTCGCCCAAAGTCTTGTTTGGTAAAAAGTTAAAGGCCTGTTTTGGGCCTTTAGTGTCATTTTAAATAAATGGGCCCATAAATAAAGAGGGTTGTAATTAAACGAGAACTAGGCCTGCCCATTTGTTCTGCATACCTCGTGAGCCCAATATGAAGTAGGCTAGGAGTGTCACCTGATTTCATTAGTTAGCTGACTTCAGACAAAAAAAAAAATTAGTTAGTTGACTTTGGACGTAAAGGTTTATTTGGGAGCGAAGAGTAAAAGGGTAGGTGAAGAATTGATGAGAATTAAAAAAAATAAATTAAGTGATAATTTTTTTATTTAAATTTTTTAAATTAATTAAAATTAAAAAAAAAAATTAAAAAAAGTTAACATAAAAATTTTTAATTTTTTTTTAAATTGTATCAATTAAATAAGAGTATTCTATTCTCTTTCCCTCCATTTTTTCTTCTACCAAAATCACCCTTAAAAATGCAACTGCATATATGCAAGTTTAAATGGAGTCTCAAGCCTAATTTCCAAGACAGAAACAATGTGTAATACGAAAGCGATTGTCTCAGGGACGAAGCTGAGAGAAACAACTAGGTCTACTGTTTAATGAAAGCATCCCCTCTCCAATTTCCATTTCTTGTTTGATGAATATTTTGGATTGAGTTAAGTCGATCCATACTGGAATCATGTATGTGGTTCTTTAATTTTCTGACTGTGAAAAGCTTGACACTAATTAAAGCTGACGCTTTGCCAGAAACACAATAATTATAATCTTTTGATAGACTTCTCCATTACCAGTAAAGAATCTTGCATATTCTTTTCTTTCTCCGGCCCACACCCTTATTTTTCTTCCTCATGTAAGAGCATTTCTAGATTTGACAGTAATACTATATATGCATTCAGCACTTTGGAAAGTATATATATTTCATTGCAACGGTACAGATTTGTTGAGAATCTCAGCATTTAATTAACCTAATCAATTCAAATTTATACATAAATTAAGGAAGAAAATGCTATTCCCACTAAAGATTGTCAAAATTATAATTTAACCTAAAGTACGACCTATGTGAGATAAAACACGATGGAATACTGTGAATTCGGACTTTTTTTAGGTACATTTAGGTCGGATTTGTACGTTCCAGAACATTAGAACGCAAATGTGCTCCACTAATGTGACTAGTACGAATAATAAGATTACATTATTGTTTAAAAATAAATTAACTAATTCAAGGGTAATTAGAATGTCATATATATTATAATTGTTTTGATGATTTTGATCATTATTCTTTAAAATTAATATATTATATCATATAAAATAAAATATATATTGTAAAAAAAGAGAAAAGAGATAATGGAAATAATAAAAAGTTAACACGATGTGATTAAATAGTAAGAAATTAAATAATATTTTATTATTTTAAATATAATAGTTATTTTATATTTTATATTTTAAAATTGAAAAAAAAAATTAACATGCAAAATTAGTGCATGCAAAGCATCCGGTGGAATGGCTCCAGTTAAACCTAAGCTAGTAATTAGTAATTGCTTTTGATTCCAGAACTCTGAAAATTGACAAAGCCATCTCTTGTCCCTAATGTACTTTATTAATTTATAATGATCACTCTATCAACTTTATTCCGACCCAAAATAGAAAGCATGGGTGACTTCCATACATGTTTGATTCCCTTTCCCTTCAGATACACACACACAGAGGCACACAGTACTAATCCCGGCTTTCATTTCATCTTGCTAATTAACAGCGATATTCATTCTTGTGGCTTCTTAACTTCTTAAACCCAATTCATGCTTTAATTAATTATATGCATTTAGTAGGTTCTAGATTTGATTATTTTTCTTGTAATCTTATATATATTAGTGAGAAAAAATATACGAAGTAAATAAAAAAATAAAAAAGAGAAGTTAAATATATAGACTACCTAAATCTACTATGTGTATACTGTACAATGAGTAAAAGTAATAATATTACCTCTATTTATGAATATATTGCGTTCACACACAAAAAAAAAATATTTTAACTAAATTTTTTTTTTTTTTAGACAAAGTGTATAATGCTTAATTAGGTTATGGGTCGGTCATAACTATAATTTTAATTTCGTGATTACAGATTTATATATATCATTTCATGACTGATATCTTAACATGCGACATTCATATCGTGTTTCACAAAACATTGTTTTCACAAACACACATGTATAAAACAAGCTAAACGAATGGAAAGTAGCAAGTGAGACGTTGATTTTTGGTTGATTTTAGAAATGGAGGATGAGGGATTGTTGCCGATTGCAAATGTGAGTAGAATCATGAAGCAAATACTTCCTGCAAGTGCAAAGATCTCCAAAGAAGGGAAACAAGTGATGCAAGAATGTGCAACGGAGTTCATAAGCTTTGTGACAGGAGAGGCTTCTGACAAGTGTCACAAGGAGAATCGCAAGACTGTGAATGGAGATGACATCTGTTGGGCTCTTAGTGCCTTAGGGTTTGACAACTATGCTGAAGCCATAGCCAGGTACCTGCATAAATACAGGCAGGCTGAACGACATAAAGCCAATCAAAACAGTAAAGCTCATAATCCCCAACCCCAATCCAAGCTTGAAGATGAAGACTCTTCGCCAGCAAAACGGCAGAAGCAAACTCAAACACTTGAGGTTAGGGTTACTGATCGAGAAGCAAGCTGAGAAGCCTCCTGCTAATTAATGCTAGCTAATCAATCTTGAAGAAATTGATTGAGAATTGAGATTTTTCTAATTTCTATTTGGATATTGCGAGGTAATTATTATATGTCTGAAACTGTCTGGTTATATAATTATGTTCTTTTTATTCTCTTTCTAGTGTTTACTATTACTTTTACATCGATCCATTTTGATGGAGAGGAGTTTCTGTACGCATATATATAATATGTATATTTGGGAGTTGAAAGCTTAGCTAGTAATTAATAGTATATATGTTGGTATATATTTAGATCTGAGCATATTGTAGAAGATCAGAGCAACGTAAGCTCTAGAGAAAGTTGATTTTTGCAGGAGACAGCTAGTGATGATATGTATGAATTAAGCTGCAGCAGGAGGTTTCTTATATAATGATTGATGATCATCAATTCTCTATATCCAGCTAAAAAAATCCCAGTTCTTGCAATTCTTTTAAATGAATAACCATGTTGATTACCTTTTGAATTTCCCCTTCTTCTTATCCTCTCGCTTCTGTTGTTTCAGAAACAAGAGTGGGTCCTTTACACTTGAAAGTGATTTTTCATATCTTTTGCTCCAGAAAATCATCACGCCTTGCGTTTTGGAGTTTTAACATTGTACAGCTATGTTAATTGTTCGATTTATGCAGGACAAACCGATCGAAGTATTCAGAATTTAATTATATCAAGATGATTCTATACCGTTTCCCAGTTTTTTTTTTTTTAAATTGTGGAGCATATATACATATGAACTAAAAAAAATTCTATCATTCAGAACAATCCAACTTTCTGTGTGCAGCTATTAATAAATGTTATGACTATAAATTATATTCTTGCGTATGCTTAGGATGTTCTGTAGTTCTTTCTTCAAATTCCTCATGGCCAAAAATTAACCTACTGAAGAAAATGATGGAAATTTAGCCGCAGATAAGTATCAGGTTGCTTTGGAGACCAAATAAACAGTGGTGAGTTCCAAATCCAACCTATGACAGTAAAACCAGGGTATAGAATACTGGCATATATGTACTAGGTTTTGGTTTCCTAACCCTAGAACCAGGGACCACTACATTTCGATGCTTTATATGTGCATAATTAACTGTGAAAATCAAATCATATCTCAGGCATGCTCCACTTTTACTGTATTCGATCCCCATCTATTAGGTCAATCAATCTCCACCATTGGACTTGATCATATATAGCTTAATTAAGGCCTTATTTAATTTGAACTGTGTTAGAATTAGGGTTTCATGCACAGCCAGCAGGTATAAACCCATAAGCTCTTGCCTCTTTGGGACCACTTCTCAACCATATATATTCTCATTCTCTCTCCTCTCTCTCTCTCTCACACACACAACAGGCAAATACACATAAAAACTCATAGACATGAATTCTCTGATCAGATCTGGGACAACCTCATCATCTCGCGACATTGTCCATTCTATAGTAATACTATATATAGTATATATCTGAGATTAAAAAACCTAAAAACCAAAGCATTTAATTACATTAGTTAGGGTTTTATAGAAATTACAAAGTTTAGAGGACTTGGTATGTATACTATATATTTACAAGCAATCACGTCGTTGACCGTCACTTTAAAAAGCTGATATTGTTGTTGCAGCACAAGTTAATTTTGCAATTGACTATAATGCAGAAAATGGGATGATTTCCACAATTGAAGTTAAACACTTTCAAAAGAACAGTACTGTTCCCGTTGGGTCCGACCATATGAAATTGCGGTATCGAGATTCATAAACTGCCTGCATATATAGCATTTCTTTTAATATCTCTGATTGATTAGCAATTAGCATGTGGCAAACCGGCATTCGAGAGCGTCAGAAGTACCCAGTTTTCCAGGGCAGTGGGCAAAAAGCCTCATGGGTTACGTTTTGTGTTTGTGTACTGTGGTCCATTTATATATAATTAAGTTTGCATCTTAATTTGTGTACACTCTCAATGAAATTTGCAATTGGCTCCTAGATCACATTCCCAAGATACAAATCTTCTTGTTTTTGATAACTTTTAACCTTCAAATTCCATATTCTATGAATGCCATGATCAGGTGAGCGGTGACACTGGAAACTTTTGAAAATTCAATACCTTAATGATCTTCAATATACAATTTTTGCAGAGTAGCTAAATATAGTTTAATCCAATATATTCCGATTTCATTCTGAGGTTAACACACAATTAGGAAACTTCAGCAATCTTCCATTTGCAGATTTTGCCAACTCACACACACTAAGTATCATATATAAACCAATCGAAGTTGACAGTAAAAAGCACACTGATAAAAAATAAAATAGAAGATAATTTCTGACATCTACCGGCTAATCAATATCAAGATCAGTTTTTGATGTTTAAGTTAAGACTTTTTTGCTACAACAAATTAAAATGATGGTAAAAGAGACGGAATACACTTTTTCGTTACAATATCAAGGAGTGAAAGTTGAAACCTTGATTTTTTTAACCCTGCCCTTTTTTCACTTGCCCTAGAATTCCCCCCCACAGGCTACAGCAGCACACAAGTAATCTTTTTCATTTGCACCGAAACATGAACCAATTTGGAGAGAACAAAAAAATATGCGGTAGTTCTGGAGAGATAAGTTGTTAATTTCTCGCAGATTTAAAATGTAATAAAACTTATATGCAGGAGATGGAGCATTAGAGTAGAGAAGCTGTTCTTGAGTGAATAAGTTTTCTGCTTCATCAAAAAGAGAAAAAGCAATACAGGTTTACTAATGTGGATGCCAAATATATACTTTCATGTGCCCCGAACTCGGGAAGTCCACACAAAGAAGCAAAATCCGAATTTAAATATGAAGTGGAAGTCATTGCGCTTTTAGGTTGACAGAATACAAGGGGCAAATATATGTATAGAGAAACCTAGGCGATAAACGGCGAAAATGTAACAGAAGAACACAAAGACTATGCAGATCTCAACGTTCAGAAAACGTAGAAGACGCAAAAGTTTAGAGAAGACGGAGCTACGTGAGATCGATAGCCAAGCCAATATCCTTACATTTATAATCGTCTGGTTCGGTTCACCCTGACAAGAAAAGACAAGGATTAAGGGAAAATATTTATTTTCTCTTCTCTTCTCTTTCTTTCTTTTAGTTTTTAATTGTGTCCTCTTTGATTGTTCAATGTCCAGTAACACCCGAAAGTAACAAAAGATTGCGGATATCAGGAAGATTAAGTGATTCCTTCAGAATGAAGCAGAGACAAATTAAGAGCTGCCGTTTGGATAAAAAGAGAGAAAACTATTAAACGACATGTTTAGTCCTTCTCATTAGGTGATGCATTAATACAGCCTAAGCACTTTATCTCCTCTTCCCTTGCATTAATCTTATGCAGCAATTCAACCTTCCAAGTATAAACTTCAGAAATTAAAAGTGACAAGATCCCAAATGATTTGATGATCCTTTTTTCGTCATCTCTCCAGAACTTGTTCACAAAATGCTCATGAAAGGAGAAACTGCATAACATCCGCTATGTTGCATTTATGACATTCTCGACCAGTGCATAAACCCGTCAGGTGAAGATGGTAAATTTAGCAAAGCTTGGGAAATAAAATGTAGAAGTTACTCCAAAGTTGGTGACGCTCATTTAGAAAATAAGCTTGAGGCAAGCAGGTGAGAGTGAATAGTATTTTCACTAAGGTCCGAGCTCAGAACTTAGAGCCTATCTGGGAGATAAATTAAAGCATTACTTACTCTTTCATCTAGCTATTTTGTAAGATGGGGCTGTAATTAAGGATTTTAACACTGAGATATCTTCAGAGTTCAGATGTGGACATGATATCTAAATAATTCATAAATGCACGTGCAAAATAGCATCCATATGGGACAATTCATTTTTCAAATGCAAAGCCTTTGCGTTTCACCAATCGTTTCAACGTCAGAAATGCGTTTCCAATGTTAATCAGTGCTTCCATGATATTCTCAAATCTCAACCGTCCAACCGGCCATATCGTTCACTTAAAAGAGCCTTTAAAGCTTAGAAACTGGGCCATCTTACCGAGTGCCACTTACATCTTTCATTTAAAGCAAGCAAAAATAAGCTATTATTTGGAACCAAAAAAAAAATTTTAAGTCATTTGGTTAACAACAGCTTCTACAAATCCCCACCCATCATCAACATCCGGTCCCACCCAATAACCAGATATTACAATACCATTGCAATAATCTACAATCAAAATTTGAGAGAAAGTTTCAGATAGAATTCTTGGTCGAGTCATTAAGTGATCTTGACAGCTTTGATTCACAGATAATATGCGTTTATTTGAACTGCAGGAGCGAAGAACAACCTTTTGAGCTGCAAATTACAAGTATCCGTTGTCAGATTAAAAAGGGTAAGTAGAACAAGGCTTTAAATACTATACATGTGTAAAGCTATCCCACAAATATTGCCTATAATCTGGATCCCCACAAAACAGAATTAGGATAAAATTGGATTAAATGTCCAGCCGAGTAAGCCAAGGGCAGAGCAGTTTTACCATACATAGTATATTTTACAGAATCTGATTTAACCTGAACACTATATTAATGTATATTAGCAGATTTAGGGGGGCCAAGAAGCCACACTTCCCTTGTTCTTTAAGAGTACAAAGGAAGGACACGATTGGTGATTTGAGCCATATTTTTTTATGTTCATTTTATGTCCTTCATCCTTCTTGCTTATTGGACAATTTATCTTCATTCAATGGAAATCTTTAACACCTATAAACAATTATTTTGACACCCGAAAGGTAAGGGCAATATTAAGATTTAGATTTTAGATTATCTCTAATCCAAGAAATCCAATAAATGGGCTTATTCACGCCATCCTAATAGTGAATAATTCAGATCCAAGCGGCAAACATGTTTAAATCTGATATATTAATCAATGCTGGCTGACAGTTTCAGATTCACACTAGGACAAAACTTCCAAGATCCTGGCTATGAGCTCTTATTAATGGAATAAGCAACCATGAACATTGGAGTAGCTAAATGCATAAATGTAGCTAAGGGCTTACCATCATACTTTTATATTTAAAAAAGAAAAAAAAACAGATTGGTTCTGTTTAACATGTTTCTAATTCTGAACATAGGGTACAAGAGCAGGAGATTGAAAAGAAAAACCTGCAATACTTGCGGACATGCTTGAAAGTCTACCCAAACCAAACTCCAATTGACGCCTTTCCTGGAAGTAAGAATAAAGCTTGCAACACAAATATACAAGGACAAAGTTTTTGCAATCAAACAAGGAAGCCCAACCTCTTAGTATTAACCCATTCACAAAATAACGACAAAAGTAATATACTTCATGATCCGTCACCTTCGTGTTTTAATTAGGGTGCAACCCGAGAGAAAGGGGAATCCCAGACGAAGAAATTTTCACATGCTGAAAAGGAGCGACAGCTTTCTGCATTTTGATTCTATGGAGTCCTTACATTTCACTTTAATGGAAATAAACTTCGGGTTTACTCTAAAAATATGAAGTTCATAGTTAATTACTTAATTACGATCATCCAATGATGCTTTTGTGCATTCTGATTCAAAATAGGCTACCCTTATTCGCCCTTGTAAGTCTGCTAATGCAAAAAGAACTTATCTACAGACTACAATACGAATATTCACCGGAGTAATTCATTTTAAAATAGTGACCCGTACGCAAGCTAACGGATATGAAAATTACAAATGAAGTTTCATAATTTCATATATTGATCAAAAGCAACTTTACGACTCGAAGCTACTCTTTTCCCGGACCAGAAACCGAAATTGAGGCATCGAAAGGAAATTATTTTTAAAAAGAAAAAAGTTTAGGGTTTGAAGCAGAGCTACGTACAGAAATAAGTACCTCCGTGAGAGTTTGTGGAGCAAGCGGAGGACCAAAGCTTATGCATACTGGGCACAGCATTTCGAAGGCTCCGCAGCCTCGCTTTTGCCGCTTCGAAAGCGGGAAGTGAACTGGAGATGGTATTCCTCCAGAAAATATAGGTATTTAGGGGGAGAAAATACAATTTTTCTCCCTCGAAATTCGTCGAATTATTGGAGTGATTACGGTGTACTAGCCATGATGGACAACTCTCAAGCCCCTTATATTTATATTCTTTTTTTTTTTAAAATATAAAGCACTTACAGAACAAAAATATGTATTTCTAAATTATAAACCTTTGGAAAGCTATTTATATGATGTTTATAATAACTATAAATAAACAACTGCACGGATCAAATCACTTCTATTTATTTTATCTAAATTTATTTTTATAATTAAATTATTAATAATTAAATTTATTTTAATAATTTTTTATTAGTTTCTTTTGATTTTTTTTACTTTTAATTATTAAATTATTTTTTCATTTGATCTAATCTTTATACAAAAATTTTTGTTAGTCTCCTTTATACAATGCTTATAATAACTATAAAAATTTTAAAATTTATATGTATATATATTGTTTCTTCACAAATAATATACAAGAGAAACACCATTTAAGTCAAGACTATTCCACATTGAAATTTATTTGTGAAGAAACAATATATATATATATATATTCAATTTCAGCTAAAAAGCTTTGCTTCAGACTCAATGATATTAGAATCGAAACAAATTTATGTTGTTGACATTATTCTTTTCCCACCTTCCAATCTCACCTTCCAATCTCCCAATACAATTCCTAGAAATGCCATGTGAGGGGAGAATATAGACACAAGCAATTCCGTATTTGATGAATTGGCAGACAGAACATAAAAAGAGTGGCTCGATATTCAGATAAGATACTAAAAATCACTCAAGAGTCAGATTACAAAATTTCAGTTCTTAGGATAATACGGAGGTTAAATTGTTTACAGACTATTAATGGTTTTCTAACATATATAAGACATACAAACAGCAGTCGGCGGGTAAAAAGTGGTCACTCAATCTCTTGCGTCATGAAAATGGTAGCATAGCATCCCCAAAAGGCAGTGCAGTATCTTCCTCGGTATATATATTTTCTTCCAATATTAAGACTAGAACAATAGAAAGGCATATCATAAAGCTAGGTAAGAGAAGGCACATTTTGTGATTCATTTGAGCCCTTCTTGGACTTATGCTTTGATTTCTTCTCCCGTTTCTTACCCCTGCAAAGCCATCCAGCATCAGTATAACGCATTAAAACAAAACTCTTAAAAAAAAAGGAGGCGGGGTATAAGGGTACAGAAAATACTCGTCATGTGAGCTAAGACCCCAACAAGACTTCAGTTTCCGGTTGATATGCTTCAATTCCTTCTCTGAAGGAAATTTATATTTCTTTACCTGCAAACATGGCCAATTTAATAACAAAACTACAAATGGAAGACAACTGCATATCCAACTAGTACAAAACTGCAAAATGTCAATTTGGAATAATGCATCTGCCATTCAATTTAATAACAAAAAATAGAATGAGAAACAATTACCCAAGAGTCAATTGCATTAAAGGATCCAATAAGCTCAGAAACAGTATGCATGGAATTCTGGTGGGAAATGATGCTATTTAGATAACTGCAAATAAGTGCCAGTAGAAAAGTGAACCTCTAAGCAGATAACAATCAGTTTTGGTCAAAGAACATACAGCAATATTGCTCCCCAACCAAATCATTTTGTATTTCAAGAAACACGAGGGAGCAATAAATACCTCTCAAAGTCAAGAACTTTATGAAGTGCATTTGAATTACGCAACGCAGCCAAGGCTAACTGCACCAAAAGACGGATGAAATGTTTAAAAGAGATTCTGAAGTAAAAAAAATATTAAAACAAACTAAACTATATCTTAAATTTAGTTGGATTAGAAAATCTACTGTTGCAAATTGGCAATGAAGAATAAATAACCTATGCCATAAAATGGATTGTTCACTTTTGGTTGATAAAATGGAGTTCGTTAATTAGAGGCAGCTAGAATTTGTATTCTCATATCCGTGAGAATAATAAGCCGACAAAAGGAACCGTTTTAGATTATCAATATTTACAGAAGAAACTCAGAATACCTGCCCAGGAGGAAACAGAAGTGGTGCATCCGTTAGCATCATTTTATCAACTTCCAATCTTGCTGTGTCTTGCAAGGCCTATGAGAACATCAAAAGAAACAATGAAACATTATTGTAAGAGACAAAAAACTCTCTGAATGATTTCATGAAAACTGGCAAGCATATTGAAAAGAAAAAAAGAAGAAATAATTAAAAGAGAAAAAAGTTCATCTACTCAATGTGATGTGATATGTGTAACCAAAACAATCTGTAAACAGAAAATGTTATGGACATAGCAGAGTTCACACTGGCAGTCTAAACAATAATCAGCTTAGGCAATAAAAAGAAGTACCTTCAGCATTTGAAGCAGTTCATCACCGGCTTTGCAAAAGTCCTGGCTAATTCCAATGGTCAATGTCCAGCATGAAACAACAAAAAAAAAAGTAATGCAACGTTAATAGCAGAGATTTTTTTGTAAAAAAAAAGAGGCTACCAGAAAGAATTTGAAAAATTGTTGCGAGGTGCAAAATCTAATAATAAAAAAAAAGCTCCACCCATAAAGCAACCACACAAACCTCCATATTATTTACAAAACCTTCAACTGAGCGATAAGGAGCATACACAATAAGGTCAAATTCTAAACTCTGCAAAACAAGGGTGCATGTCATGGACATTTAAAAACAAAAACAAGTCATAGATAAAATTGACATATGAGGCATATCCATGCCTGATAAACAATCATCTCATTATTGAGAATCATTTGGTGATCCTGTGAGATCCCCTTACCAAGCTCCTCAGCAGATACATGATTTTCTTCTATCTTACAAGCAGCATATATGCAGGTCAACCTGAGCCAGAAAAACTAATTCAATAAGTTTCTTTTTTTTTCTCCCTTTCTTAAGGAAAAAAATTAATAAAAGCTTTCAAGAAATGTCGAAAACACAAATCCAATGTTGACTTTGATGAAGCATAGATATCTAATCAGAATACCAGATAATCTATCAGATGGTAACATTAAAAATAAGTTAAGTGTAAGTGTCACTAGAAAGATATAACAGAGGGGAAATGATTAATCAATAGAGGTGAAAATATTAATCAACCCACTTTGCAACCAGTTATTGGATGAATTATATCCCAATCAAATTTCAACATTTTCAAATAAACTACATGGTTCATCCTCAGTGCAGGGAAACTCATATTGATTTAAGCCAATCTTACATTATATTTTTTGGATGATGTTCCATCACTGACCAATGCAGATAGAACCTTTTAAAATAAATGAGAGCTGTGGCCTGCATATCAATAAGTTTTCTCAACAGGTTGACTATAGAACAAAATATTGCCACAACTAATTCAGTCTCTCCTTCAAGTTACAATTATGCGTACCTGGATTTTATGAGGAAAGTGGAAATTGTTACATACTTCTTGTAATTTGTTTTCATAAAATACCCTTATACATTGTTCCTCTTCAATACTGAGGGGTTTAGGACGAGAATGCTTTTCAGCTGTCAAAAAATAGCAAACTTGTGAACAATTATAAATTCACGTAGCAATCATCAAATAAGAATCAAATAAAGAACTTCTGAAGCCAGACAGACACACAGCTATCTGTCTGTTCAGAAAATATGAGGATTTTCCAGAAAAAAGTTACCATTGTCTTTCTGGAGTACAGGATATGACAAAGACCCATCAACATCTACTTCCATAAGAGTTGCTCCATACTTCAAAAAATTCAGTAGTCATCAGTGACCAAGTAATAAAGTTCCAAATGATACCATGGCATATTCATTCTGTAAGGAACTACATTCCAATAAGAAGAAGAAAAAAAGAACAAAAAGAAGAAAAGTAAGTGGTCCTAAAGCTTGCTGATAGAACTTCTCATCCATCTACAAATAACCCTCAGCCATGCTTATTTTAAGCTACATGTCATTCACCATATCAGCAACATAACCATGTTCTAAATAAAAGAGAGCACTTATCCAATTCAACTACTGCCTTGGGCTAAGATTACTTCAAGAGTCCCATGCATGGAAATGCATATTTTTCTGCAGCAACATAATTAAACAACAAAAGAGTAATATGAATAGCCTCTTCTAATCTTATCTAGTGAAAGGACACAAGAAAAAGCCAAATGCCATATATGGGAAGTTCTGTTCAAGGAAGCTAGCATATATCAACTTGTTATCCGATTATTTCCCAATAACATTAGAGTACTCCAATTTCCTCAAATCCTCAATAAACTCTAAATCTAAGACATCAAGAAACTCAGTTCTAATGGTAAGTCTGGTAGCATGTGAGTGCCACTAATTGTAAAAATACTGTTCATAACATCATGATCTCAGATTACTGGATAAAACGTTGGTAAAGAACAATCAAAGCATCCTGTTTTCTAGAATCTTAGCAAGGTACGTGTTTTCTTTTGTACATCGTTAACTTGTTAATACTTAATTTATTATAATTATTAAATTATAGTTTATTACCTCCACTGCAAGAAAATACAGTACAACAATACAGAGTCTCTTTAGTATTTCTTTTTTCTTTCTTTTCTTTTTTTTTTTTTGGGTGCATAGTTTGGCATCAATGCTGCGATCATATATTTGTAAGGGGGATGGAGAATAGATACTGACTAGTAAATCAGAAAATATATATATCCATACCTTCTCTAAAACTTGTATTGCTCTCTGATTAGCAGCTTTATATTTTTCAACCTAAAACAAAAAAAAAAAAAAATACGGTTCAAGCCTTCAACAGTAAAATCATATAATGTACAACAGAATTTTCTTTAAGACTAAAACACAGAGGAGAGAGAGTATAGAAAAGTACCAGCTGTTGAGGAGTGAAAATCCACTTGGCTCTGTGTGTAGAAGTCAGAAAATCAGCCATGACCAACCAGAAACCCTGCCTCAGATGCTTTCGCTAAATTGTTCACCCGAAATCAAAAGGAATCCCACTGATTAACTCAATGATCGAAGCTGAGAGGAAGTCAGATTGCGAACTGCCCCTAGTTTGTTTATGAGCTAAGAGCGCTCATGAGCTTTATATTTTCGGGGTGTGTTCCTGTTTGAGGTTTGAACTTTGAAATTACTAAAAGGCCGTCCGATTCATCGATAACACGTGGGAAAGGCCAGTAGAGGACGTAACCGTCTTTTCAATGTGTATGACCGCTGTTCTTGTAGTAGTGGGTGTATCAGTGGCAGTGAGAGATCGTATCTGAAGAGAGAAAACTCCGATCACTGTCTTGAGTTGCAACCTTAATTGCGCCAAAGGACTTGGGTGCAGACCAGACCCCTCTTGGGTTTACGAATCGATTATCAGATGCCAAGAACAGAAGATAGAGCTGCGAATGAGTTTTGGGCTTTTGGACCAAACCTAATTTCGATCTAAACCCAAATGCTATGTGCATAACCGAGCCTACATTACCAAATCCCGAAAAGTCTTTCTTTAGAATTTATAATTTGATCGCGTCAAATTTTTTACATGGGTATAGTTTTAACTTTTAAGTACGTTCCTAATAAATAATTAACTTTTTTTAATAGAAAATATAGTAATATGGAGAGATATTTACAAAATTATTAGATACTACAGAATATCAATGATATATTAAAAAAATTAGTAGAGAGTCAAGTTGAAGAATTATATTGTATTGACTTTAATTATAAATAATTTTATTTATTTATAATTACTCAATTAATATTTAGATGTCAAACAAATTTTTTTAAACAAATTTACTCACCAACCAAAATTTTTTATGATTTCAGAGAATTTAAACTCTTATTTATGGATTTTTTAAAAAAAATTCTTAACTATTTATGTCAACTTGCATTAAAATTAGATTTGAAGAAAGAACATTTTAGTGAAGTCAACAATTCACAACCACAGAATCATGATATGCTTCTTGAACAACCACAGAACCATGATATGCTTCTTAAACATTGAATTATGCCTGCTTGCATATTTTATTTCAACTGCGTTCATTGGGTTATGCCTACTTGCATATTTTATTTCCACTGCCTTCATTGGGTGCTTTTTCTGTTGTCTCTCTTGTTTACAAAAAGCCTCCATAGCCATGTACATATATAATTAAATTGAAATTATGTTGTAATTGACTAAACAGAAATAGTTATATATATTTAATTAACATGCACAATTAAAATGAAAATGATGCATTCAATAAAAGATGTGTATGACTAACGAACCATAATTGTACCACATAGAATAGCCATCTTTATTCTAAAAAAAAAAACAAGGTGGGGATGAGGCCACCAAGCTTCCTCTCGCCCTTTTCTTCGTGTTACTTTTACCCATTAAAATTATGAAAAAAATATATAATTAGTTAAAAAATTCTTTTTACTTTTTACTATCATCAGTTACACGTGTCTTATAATTAATTATAAAATTATAACATTTATAATTGATCATGATCACGCTTTTAGTTGCTTTATGTCATGTGAAATGGACGCTAATTGTGCAAGCCAAAATGGCATCCGATAAGGTCTAATCATTCATCACAAGTGAGTCTCCTTTCAAGGGACTAATCAATATTGATGTGTCTTTTAACCACCAAACCTATTTACTAATAGCGCAATAAATTCCAGAAGGAGAAGCTGCCTATAATGGCGGTTTATTTTAGGCCATTGGCCTACTTAGTCAGCCCGTGGCCCAGTCCAATATACCCAACTCATCACATCACGACTTCATCCCCGTCCAATCCCATAGAGCCTATCTCGTCACATCAATGTGAGAGCCTTTTATAAATCATAACGACCCCTACCCACTTGTCATTCAGAACAAGACCCCTTAGACTTAGTGGGCTATATTCGGTGGCCCATTATTCGGTCTTGTTATACTCTTGGCAATAAAAATATTTTATGATTTGTCAAAGAAAAAGTAGTCAATAATTTAATAAAAAAATAATATGTATAATTAAAATAATTGTTCGTAAATAAAAATTAAATTCTTAAATTAGTTTTTAAATTATATTATTTTTATTTTATTTATTAAACACATGAGGAATTTATATATAATTCCACTCCAAAAAGATTTTCACGTCTCTTTTCCTATTGTTTCACACCCAATTAACAGATACTGTTCTGTTCGTAAAATTGTAAACACATTAGGAAAACACAAGAGCGCCAGTGGATCGAGAAATCACATATTCATATTCGGGAATTAAATAATAATTAATAATAGTTTATTAAATGATTATAAGTTTTGGAGTGCTCGTTTAATCATTGAAAATGATTAGTTCAACTCTTAAGTAGTAATAATTTTATAATACAATATAAGTGCATAGTCAAATTTAGTGTTAGACAATAGGAAAGATCCACTGCTGACTTTGAGATATGCCAGGTCATCTTGATGTTAACGAGTTGATTATGATTTTCTTGTCATTTAACTTTGCTCTGTATAATATTATAATCTAGCAAGGAAAAAGAAAAATAGAATTTAGGAAAATTTGTTTGCACTTTGACCTAATTATATATAAGGTGAGACCAAAATGAGTGTATCAAACAAAAAAACTCTATACTTGGCCAAAAATAAAACTCTTTATCAATTTATTGAGTATTTGTTGCCAATTTTTTTTTAATAAATATAGCATACATAAAAAATTTTTAGAGATTCAACTCTAAATATTGAACGGTAAAAAACATTCATTTGTCAAAAAGTTTTCAATTTCTTAAAAATTTAATATATTTTAAAGCATATAAAATAGTTATTATTATTATTATTATTATTTTCCCTCTCTAGTGTCTTGCCCACTGTTTCTGAATGTGTTGCCATTTGTTTCTATATTTTTGCCCATTATTCCCTCCTCGTTTAGTGGTGGCTGCAATGGTGTTGTTACATTTAATGCTTCCTCTCGTTTTCCTTTCTTACTCTGTTGGCTTCCTCCGTCAGATTATTGTTCCAAAGCCCACAGTGTAACATGCTTCTAAGTTTTCTTCTCTCGCTCGGGCCCCAGATTTTGACCTAAGATACCCTGAACAAGTAATCAAGGCGACTCTGTGTGGTGTTTGCTAAATTATCTTCCAGCTATTTGAAGGCTTTCAATTTGAATTTCCTGGTAAATTCTCATAGTTCGGGATGGACTAGATGAAACTTCTACGTATATTTGAAAACTGAATCCGCTAAATGGTGGAACTTTGAAACTTAATTGACAAAAGTGTAATTTATTGATTTCAGGTGGTGAATAATCGACCAGAAAAGTTGTTTAACTGTTTAGATTTATTGGGTGTTTGCATAGTGATTAAATTGTTGGTATTGCAATTAAAGTGTGAGGTTTTACAGTGAAAATCGTAAAGGTACACCGCATGCGTGAGTCTTATGGAGTCCTCTGCTCTCGTGTAGAGGATCTCTGTGGCAAAGACATGTCCTATTTTACCTTGGTTGATTGAATTGGGATTCGTGGCTTTTAACGGGTAGTCAAGCTGGAGATGCTCTAAATTCTGGGTGATTCTTGCGTCTTTTATTTCGAGAAAATGTTCCCTTCAGTGAGGGTAGCAGGACATGAAAACAGTGAATTATCAGGACCCATTTTGATTCCCAAGCGCTTCGTCTGGCCTTATGGGGGAAGGATGGTGTTTCTAAGTGGTTCTTTCACGAGGTGAGAAGTTAAACTTTAGAACTATATATTACAACATTATTTTCTTTTTAGATCTTATTTCTGTGTTATTGAACATGATATAAATTTCCGTAGATGTGATTGTCTTAGTTCTTTTTGAGCTTTCTAATTTTTCTAGTTTATATCTGTTGATATAATTTAGTTAAATTTAAAGCATATGCACAGGTGGTCAGATCATATACCTATGTCTCCGATGGAGGGATGCCCTACAGTATTTCAAGTTATTTGCAGCTTAAGGCCAGGACATCATCAGGTTGTTCGGTCCCTATGATCTTGGCAAACTTGAGGAAATAATCATCTTGTGATTGAAACTTTTACATCGTGTACCTATATTGTGACTTTAATGACCATTAGGAAATAACGTAATGTTGATATTTTTATTATAATGCAGCTGCTGACAGTAATATCTGATATGTTAGGGAAATATTGAAATACCTCGAGACAGATGTTAAGGATAATTAATTCAAGCTGACGAGGCTATATCATTTCCCATTATATGCAGTACAAGTTTAATGTGGATGGTGAGTGGCGGCTTGATGAGCAGCAGCCAGTTGTTAGTGGGAGCTATGGGGTAGCAAATACTATTCTTTTAGGGAGAGAGTCAGAGATTTTGCCTGCCATTTTCAATCCTGAGACACATAGTAGATCCCACATGGACGTGGATAATAATGTCCTTGGGCATGTTGTAAGTTTCTTCTGGCTCCCCTTGATTTTACCGCTAGCACTTGTTGCCTATATTTTAGTGCCTGGTTGGTATTCTAATGCTGCGTTGTAGGCCTTTAAGTTCAGTTCTAATTGTGATATCAATTATCATTGTCCATTATTAGGGCTTCAATTTCTTCTGGGGACATGCATGTGTGCTAGCATTTGCAATATTGTTGGTCTACTTTTGTCATCTTGAAAACACCTTGTAAAATTTGAAATGATATTTATAAATGTGTTGGTGGGAGTATATGAGTCTGAGAGATGAGAAGAAGGGAAGAGAAAGAGAAGGGTTGAATATTATAAGTATGACTGTTTAATAGGGAGGTGCTTAAAATTCTTGAATATTTTCCTATGTTGCAAAAAAAATAAAAAATAAAAAATCTAAGCAACATTGACTTCTGCATAATGCTAGGAAGATACTCTGAGGATGTCAAAGTCTGATCTAGAGGTCTCTCGCCACCGTATATCTGTATTTTTGTCTACACATTCTGCTTATGAATTGCTTCCTGACTCAGGAAAGGTTTGACTACAAGTCCTTTCTCAGAGATTCTTCTCTGTTGTCATTTGATGGGAATTTCACTTTTATGTGGTGTATCTTTTTTACTTCTCCTTTGATTGTTAATATGGCAGGTGATTGCACTGGATATCAATTTGCCAGTTAAGCAAGCATTCCACGTTCTTTATGAACAGGTTTTTTTTTTCTCTTTATTTCATGCATTAATGTATGTATTCCTACATGCAATAACACACCTACGCTTATGCTGTCATGTATTGTGTGTGTATTTGCATGATTGATTTTTGCCTAAGATATCTTGATTATAACTTAATCTTCTTTCAGGGTATACCTATGGCTCCTCTATGGGATTTTTGCAGGAGCCAATTTGTTGGAGTGCTTAGTGCCATGGACTTCATTCTAATATTGAAAGAGGTTTGTGAGGAATAAAATGTTATTTAACTCTGCTGTGCCTGCATTGAGAAAAGCCAAAATGTGCTTCTTACAAATAATTTATTGGTTTGACATTTTAAGCTACTTCACTGCTAAAAAATAAAGGAAAAATAAATATGTAATATGTAATAGCTTTCTTGACGTCCACATCCGTGCAGAGTTCGAAGAGATTATGATGCAGATGATGATAGTTGGTTTCTCCAGAATTTCTAGTACATGTGTTAATTATGGCATGCTTTAATGATGCATGTTTAAATGTGCTTTTATTGTCAGTACTCAATAGTGAATCCTATGACCATCATATCAACCTAATTGTTTTTACATTACTGTTTAATGAACTATTTATGGAACTGGTTAAAGTATGTCTAGACTCATATTATGTCTAAAGAAAAATTTATTAGTGGAAGAGTCTAAAAAATATGTGCATTCTGGTGTGCTTTGATCGTTAGAAGAAACCTTTTAAAGTTCTCTTTCTCTTGTGTGTCTATGGTTGATTTGTGCTCATGAACATGAATGCTTATAGCTCATGATTGTTTATTGCCAACCCTTTGTGTTTATAATTTATAGCCTATTCTTAGAGTTACAGGATGCATGTTTCCATATATTCTGCTAGTTATCTAACGTGTAAATTCAGTTGGGTAATCATGGGTCAAATTTAACTGAAGAACAACTTGAGACTCATACTATAGCAGCATGGAAAGAGGGGAAATTACAAAGATGCAGAATAATTGATAACAATGCAGGATCATATCCTTCGCATTTTGTTCATGTAAGTGCTTCTGAGCTGTTGTTACAAAACTCACTCTCAAATATGTGTCTAAATTATGCTTTTCCAATATCTTGTACATTTAGGATCATCATCTTTTGGATAATTAAGGGAGTTGTGAGCTATCAGCTATGGTCATATACTCTGGAACGTAACCATAATTTTTTCAACACTATTGATGGACATTAAAATCAAGAAATTACAAATTTAATATGAATGCAGGCATACAAATTTGTGGAAAAGACTATATATGGGTAGTTTCTAAATTTTGAGAAAGTAAAATTTTCACAAAATTATTGGCAGGGGATCATTTGGTTGTGGGGTAGGCTGGTAAATCTATAATCATTTCAGCATGTGATGGGTGATGGGAGGTTAGAGAGATAAGTAACTGCATGATGGAATTTTCTTAGTTTTCGGCTGAGGGAGGGGCTTAGGAGCTTAGGATCCTATTTCTTACCTGCTGTATTGATGATTCATTCTATGATATATGTCCTTGCATGCATTTCATATTTATAGGACCAAAATTTTCATTTATTCACAAACTCTTAGTGTCAGCTTGAAATATTACCAAATCCAGTATTCAGTGATTTGAGAAGAATTTACTATTAACAAGGTAAAAAATCCTTGCTCTCTTTCAGAGAAATGATTGACCATAAAATATTGATGGTACCAAATAGTGACTAAGATGCAAGTTAAATTCGTTCTCAAATGGCTGCCTAATGAAGTAGTTTGCAAGATGTTGTGTTGAGGGTGTTTAGACCAAGAATTATCTTTTTCCATGTTGCAGTATCAACTGCTTTCAGGTTTATATCTGAGCTATTTCACTTGTTGGGTGGGTTATCACAACAGCTTCTTTTGTTATTACTAGTACTAAGTCTTGTTATTACTTCTTTTGTTATTAGGAGTGGAAGTTATTTTACCTTTCTTGGAGGGGATATAAGAGGAATAAATATGAGGATACTTAATCTTAATTCTGGGAAATTTAATATCTCCAAAATTGGAGAGGAAGTGCAGAAAAATTATGACATAAGCTTATAGTATTCTAAACTCTCAAGTACACGTTTGTCCTTAAAATACCATCGATAGAAGGTTATGGGTGAATACAATTTTCTCTTCATTTTCATTCTCCTCATTTGTTCCCAAACAATGTGTTGGCTCCATATGGTTGATGCTGATTCAACACTGTCCGTTAAAGACATGACTTGTGAACTTTTTACTTTATGTTGATTGTGATTGTCCTTCCCAACCTAAAATAAGGACTGCAGCTGCAGTTTGTGTCTTGTGTGCTTGTGTTATTGTAGTTCATTTATGTTTATTTTAATCTGCAGGCTGGCCCTCATGATTGTCTAAACGATGTGGCTTTAAAAATTTTGCAAAACAAGGTGGCAACTGTTCCTATTGTCCATTCTTTACAGGATGGTTCATCTCCTCAGCTGCTACATCTTGCTTCCCTATCAGGAATACTGAAATGTGAGCTTCAAGATCTATAATATTTGGTTTAATGGTCTGGAACTAATGCATGGACTTGATTTTCAGGTATGTGCAGGCACTTTAAGCATTCCTCTGGTTCCCTGCCCATTCTTCAACTTCCAATTGGTTCAATACCTTTGGGCACATGGGTGCCGAAAGTTGGGGAATCAAGTAGACGGTCACTTGCAATGCTGAGGTCAAATGCATCTCTTGGTGCTGCCTTGTCTCTGCTAATTCAAGGTGGTCATCTTCTTTCAAACTAGTGGTCAAGATAATCACCCAAAAAAAATGGTAGTGATCAAGTTAGTTAATTGCGTAATGTCAGTATAGCACTCATGTTGGTTAATGCAAATGTTTTATTCTATGCATTTGGGTAATGGGAGTCTTCAAAGTCCTTGTTGTATATTGACAGTGTATATCAATTAAGAAAGGGAACAGAAAAAGCATCCTTTTTCAGCCAGGATATCTAACAATATTATTATATGTTTGGCAAGGGAGCTAATATATGGTGAATAATTTGTTTTCATCTTGCCATGCAAACTGATAACTTTGTAGTTTCTGATTTATTAGGTAATAGTCGTAGGCTGGTAGTGTTGCTAAGAGTAGTTTCATTTCAACTATTGTCTAGCGTTTATGTTGTATGAATCTACTTTCCTTTTGCAGCTGAAGTTAGCTCAATACCAATAGTGGATGACAATGACTCATTGGTTGATATATATTCTCGAAGGTAGTTTCTCTCCTTCAACCCAGTTTTGTTCCTTTTTTGCAATTCCCATAGTTTTCCTCGAGCATACATCATATGTACTTTTATTTTCTTCTCAGTGACATTACTGCACTGGCTAAAGATAAAGCTTATGCTCGGCTAGCCCTTGACGAAATTAGTATCCATCAGGTATTTGCTAAACACCTCTCTCTCTCTTAAGATGTAGTATTGATTTAGGAAGATTTTAGTTATTGTTTAGAGAGAGATAGAATGGAGAACAGATAATAACTGAAAAAGCTAATTGATGACATAATTCATTTATTGTTTTAACCATTGAATACATGAACTCTTAATTATTTAGTTTGATGGTACTTGAACCAGAATCAGACTAACAAAATGATATAATCTGCTGATAATAGGCCTATTTATTGGCAATCCTAAATAAGAAATAGTAATAAAACTCAAATTTGTACATGATCTTAATCCTGTTAAGACATTACTATAGGATAACTACACTATGCCCAAATGCCTTTATTATTAATAATCCTAAATTTCTGATAATTAAACCCTGAAGTATCTCAATTATCCAATTATAATCCCTAAACCACAAATGATAATTAAAGACTAAAACATCATTTTGGCACATCATAGATGATGATTTTTTTAATTTGGTCTCTCATAATTTAAGGTATATTTGTTTGAGTGTTGTCTAAATAAGTAATAATTTTGATGGTCTAGACATTTGGTACTAATTAAGCAACATTAGAGGCCAGCTAAGTTCCAATTTTTCTCCTCCTTTTTTTTCAACTGGTCAAAATTGTACGTCTAATCACCAATATTAAATGTTGCCTAGTTAACACCAAACATTGTCCAATTGAAAAAAAAAGGAGAAAAATTAAAACTTAGATAGCTTTTAATGTTTCTCAATTAGTACTAAACGTTCAAGTCATTAAAACTATTACTTATTTAGACAACATTCAGGAAAAATGGACCAAATTGATAATATACCAAATTATGAGGGACCAAATTGAAAAGGAGAATATATGAGAGACCAAATTGAGAAAACCATCATCTATGAGGGATCAAAATGATATTTTAGTCGAAAATTAAATTGTATAGTTAAAAAAAATATACTATCATACTCACATAGTGTAGTTCTACCTTTATTAAACAACTTAGCTGGAGTAGAGTTGAGCTCACGCTTACACATATATAGTAGATAATTCTTTTTTTTTTTCCTTTTCTAATTCCATATCACTCATCAATCTTTTATACCCTGAGCAAATATTAACTCACTTTGTAAACTGATAAAGATCTTTTTGTTAAAAACTGATATGCTTATTTATTATGTCGATCAAGTCTGAATGAGCTCAGATGAACTTGAATAGCTCATGACCCACGAGTGGCTATGTTCTCATACAGCCTACTATTTACTGTCTGTAGATCCAGATTCTATTAATTTTGATATAATGGATTGCAAGTCTTGCAAGCAGATCTGTAGATTCTTGTAATTGTAATTCAACTGAAGGATCAACTAGTGTAACTTTGATGCGTATGTACGTCATGTGCAAAATATGTGACACTTAATGGGGAAAGAATATATAAAAGATGAGGGCAAAGTTGGAGTTTTCAATTGGGGTAAAGTAGATGGTTTTTAACTTCTGGGGTTAATAGAATAATATTACTCCTGTGACCTGTCTGGTTTGGTTTATTTGCAAAAACCGAGTCTACATATTTGCAATGTGGTTGTAGGCATTGCTTTTGGGACAAGATGCAAATTCTCCTTATTGCTTTAACAATGGCCAAAGGTGCCAGATGTGTTTGAGGTCTGACCCATTGCTCAAAGTCATGGAGCAGTTGGCTAATCCCGGTATTATCTTCTCCTATAAACAGCCCCATCCCATTCCTCCGCCCTCTTTATAAAAGGAAAATAAAGAAGAAAGGAAAGGAAATAACAACATGAAGTATTTTTGTTTTTAATCAACAATTTCATTCACCTGTATGTTCCAGGGGTAAGGAGACTTGTCATTGTGGAGGCTGGCAGCAAGCGTGTGGAAGGGATTATTTCATTGAGTGATGTGTTCAGATTCTTGTTAGGCTAGTTGGGATATATTGGCCACTATCTCAGATGAAGGGAATTCCAGAGGTGGCGTTGGAAAGCAATCATGAGTTTTATTGACAATCTGAGTCTGAGCAATGTCCCTTCCCATCCGATCTGCTCAATTTCTACTCTTATGGATGGATGGGCATCTATGGCTGATGCCCACTCACCTTTATAGTGTAGAAATTAAGAGTAAATTTTGGTGTCCGGTGCTAATATAAATTAAGCTAAAGATAAAATATAAATCTGTATAGGGCACCTAATGCTGTTGGTTCGTTGTAAGTATAGGGTTTCTCAATTATTGATTACTTGCAAGTTCATGCTGCGGCTCTCGCTTCATACTGCACTCCTTTCAATCTATATTCAATTTCATCCTCGAATACATTCATAATAGAGTACATAAAAAACGTTGCCTCGCGAAACTGAAAATATGTTGAAACAACTTTTACGTCCCAAATCAACAAATCAATCAAAAATCGACAAATCAATCAAACTTTTGAATGTTCACATAAAAATTTAACTTTTGAAAGTAATATATTCTACGGGTGTTGAATCAATTGTTACTTTTACTGTCCAATATCAAGTTGTACTATCATATATAAAAAAAATTTACCAAATTACATGATTGAACTGATCCTTTGGAGATCAGATCAAATTGATCAACTGAAGAGTTTGGATGATATTGACCTGGCCGAAGTTTTAGGGACAATTTCTTATTTCACCTAAAATATATCGGTAATATTCCATACCAACGAGATTGATAACCTTGAATAGTCCCTTACTAATTCCAAAAGTCTTCAAATGTGAGAAAGAAACACAAATAAAGAAAAATAGAATTTCGAGTCAGAAATACAGCTATTCTATTGTTACTCGAATGAAATTTATTGAAGAAATGGATTTTGACAGGGGTAGTGAATCACATTATCAGTAACATAAGTTAGGCATTTCACCCTGTTGACCTAAAACATAGATAACAGATTACAACTTCAGCGAAAAACTTCAGTAATCTGAACCGATATTCCAGCACCATATATACAGCTACTCAAGAAACTGCTAAATACTAAAAATAATAATAAATAACAATAAAAATAAGAGTTATATGTTAAGTTGGGATAAGAGCTAAAATCTGGGTCTTGATTCTTCCCATGCACATTTGAATTTCTCTGTAAATAGGAAGGTTTTGTGGGCAACATGGATGAAGGGTAGTAACGGCCGAGTCTAAAATCTGAGCCACATCAGCTGGAGGGTATTGTCGTTCAGTACAAGTCTGCAAGTCGAGGATATTTAAGTCTGGTTAGCAAAATGACGTCCAATCCTAAAGGAAAAAAGAAAAGATAATGGGATGTCGAGTATGACACGGACCACATTCACTTTCAGTAACAGTAGTTGGGCCTGGTGCAGGGGTGGGGATTACCTGTATCATGATCAATGTAGCAACACAGGAAGTAATGAGCTCCGATGGAATTTGAGTATCAACTTTTTCAAAATCATTATGCAAATTTGGACAAGATGCATCACTTGGTAAAGACTTGGATGCACCGTGAATAGACTCATTTTTGTGACCTGTACTGCTGTTCACTTGCTCCTGGGACCTGATCACAGGTAACCTTGAGTTGGAAGCTAGCTGATGATAATCAATGGAATCCAATACCTGCCCAATCTTCATGAATGCGTCTTCACCCTCCTTTGTTGATGACAAAGCCTAAATTAGAGCACAAGAGGGTTGAGTCAATGCCTCAAGAGCTCAGAACTCAGCCAGTATTTGATTAATTCTCCAATATAAAGAGCGCTCCACTACAGTCTAGAGCTATTATTATATTGACTTATGATCCATCAATAAAATACATAATCAAAAGCCCAAAGCAAAGCACAACAAAACTCTTAGGAATGAAGAAGCACAAAACCCCAAAGCATGTCAAATGTAAAAAATGAAAAACCAAAAATATGTGAAAGTTCATCTCAATGTATAATACATAATGACCACAAATGCATTAGGGCCAGGTAACTGATAGGCCCTTTATACCTGAACTGCTGCAATCACCATGGCATGTGCTTTTAGCCTGGATCCCTTGATAATATCAATAACAGTTGACCCTAGCTCTCGTTCTAGAGAATTATACAATGTACTGGGAAGGTCCTCTTGAGTATTGAAACTTGCTTGGGCCTTCATCCATGGTGACAGAGAGTTTCCAGGGTAAGTATTGCGCTGCCTCAAATGAAGCAAAGCAGAAGAAACCTGAAAAAGAAATAACCAATCAAATGTTGCTTCCAGACCAAGAAAAATTTTACGGTGAAAGAAATAATAATCTATGGAAGCCACATGCCTGTCCACTGGCTTCCTTTAGCTGTACAAGTACCGTGGCGTAATGCTTCCTGAAAAATTCTGAATCTCTTAAGTAGTCTATGTCATCTTGGGTTTCCAATATGTCATTATTTGCATTTCTAAGCTCTGCTAGCAATGTTTCCTGTAAGAACCCCTCCCCCAACAGAGAAAAAAAGTCACAATATCAATAACAGAGCTACATTCACACATATAAAAAGATGAACCCAACTAAGCCCTAAAAAAGCACCTAATATAACTAGGATACTTTAGAACCAGAACATACAGCAGTTTCTAAATGAACTACATTAAACAAATATTGTTTTATGTGCATAAAAACCTTTTTATCTAGAGCATGAGTCAGCTCATAAAGGGCCTGTATATCAGCTTCCCTAGCTTGATGATGTGTCATTGTACAATTTTGAGCATATGCTACTTGTTCACAGGTGTTACCAATGGTAGTAACCTTTGATTGGGAAACAGCACGATCAAAATCATCCTGTAAGATTTTAGGAAAATAAATTATGTAATTTTTGGAATCCATAATGTATCTATGTTTCTATGGTCTAACAAAAACATTTCACCTACGGCAGTGAAAGTCCAGACAATAACTTTTGTGTAAAGCATAGAAGATTCAACAAAACTGGTATTACTTTAGCTAATTTTAAGGATGAGATATGGTATAGATAGAATATGTAAATGGAACGTATAAGTACCAAAAACATTATTTTGGGGGGGCAGGGGAGGGGAAACATAAAGGAACAGCTCATGATGCACCAAGGAAACAGAATTTATGGCAACAGAAGTATATTGATTCTTATTATTCATAAGCAATCTAACCTTTCCCTGCTTTATCAAAGTGCTAGAAGGGGTGGGTGCCTTGTCCAGAGGTCCACTTGAAGCACATGTATTTAAATTTCCATTCATCAGCGGATCTTTATTCATACCAGAAACGTTGCCAGCACCAATCTGCCTCCTCAGAGATTCTGGCATGTTATCTGATGGATTCATAGGCATGCAATCAACATCCTGCACCAAAAAGTCAACTGTTAAAAAGAGAAAACTAAATGGGAAATATTACTAGATTTCACAAATCATATCACTTTTCTTCGTTGGAAGAAAAAAAAAAAAAAGAAAGAACAAAAGTAAACAGAACCAGAGAGCGAAAAACAGTCAAATGACATCTTAAGGGTCAAATTACAGCAATGACAATACAAACTCTTGCACAGCAAATTCTTACATTCAACCAACCTATTATGGTTCAACTTTACGGGAAAAAACAAGTTGTTGAAAGGGGTTAATGCAATTGCATATAGTGTCTTAAGTATGCAAACCATTTCATTGTTAGCTCCCTGGCAACAGATACCAGTTATTCTAGAAAAAACAGATATAAAATCATGAACTTGCGAATAAACAAAATTAACATAAAAAAAAGAGTAATAAATCATTTTAAACATTTTTCAATTCTAAACTTGTTGGCTTTATATGAATCCAATTCATTGAATCGGTTACCACCATTACCTAAGATATTAAAATCTTTAGTGAAGGACTAAAGATCTGCACGACAAAGTATTACACTTGACAGTCCCAATAGTATTAATTTACTAATAATGACAATAAATGGAGGAGCGACCAAAGTGGATTATGGGAAAGAAAAAAATGAACATTTGTCCCTTTCACATCACACCTTTTTTATATATATACTGGTCAAATCAAAAGAAATTTACAGCATGTGGAATATGAAGATTGTTTATTATACAATTGATTAGACCTTTGGCCTAAGGTTTGAAACTATTTCCAGCAGAATGGCTATAATATTTAGAAAATTAGTATACCAATGAAATATAATATTACCATCACAAATTCAACCCCTAATTCTGGACGATCAAACTGAATTCTGCACTTTTCATGGTCAACTGTAAGCACACTCCCATCATGAACCTCTCTTGCTTTTGGGTGAAGAGCAGTTACTCGTTGCCCAACAAATAAAGGTCTGGCTAAATCTGTTGGAAGTCCATCTTTAATACCAGTCCGCAGTTCAGTGTAATGTTTCCTCACAGATTCTCGATACTGTTCAAGTTTTTCTCTTTCTTCACAAAGAAAGTGATCAGAAAACCTGCGAGGTTTGCCAAGGGAACTGCAGAAGCAAAGCAAAATCATAATTAAACATATCCATTGCTATATATACTTTACAGTTCAGAATGTCTAGCAGAAGATAACACTAATCACAACTGAATTCCAAACCTTTTTATGACACTCCACTCAACACGAGTTAGCCTAGGGATATTCCCAAGTCCAACATGATTTAAGTACTCCATGAACTCCCTTTTGGCAAACCATGGATAATCAATTGCACTATAAAACCATTCAAAAGTACACCATCTACGAAGCAGATAAGATGACAAGCAACCAGAAAGCTTTTCCTGCAAGGTGAATAAGATATTATAATAAAATTTACCACACCCCTATGCTTCAGAAATCTGAATCTATAAATATGAAGATAAGGCTTCTACCTTTAGGAACAATGCCCTGTCTTGGAGGGGGGAAGAGCATTTATTAGGTTGATTATTCAAAATGTTTTCAGAGGACTTCTCTTTTGGCATGAATGTTCTCTGTAGACTCATTTTCCGTCTACTTCTTTGTTTCATTGGTAAACTAACCTCATATATAAGTGGAACTTCAGCTGTAGATACTGTTAAGTCTTTCTGATCACTACACAAGGAACTCTCTGAAGATCTGACTGACTTCAATTGTTTTGGTAAAGTGAAAACTTGACCAGTGTGTCTTCCTTTAATCCCTGATTTGTTCTCTTCATCATCTATAGACTACAGAACATACATAACATCTTTGATAAATTCAGTACAGATATATGTCAATCATCTCTTAAAGATAAGAAAACATAAATCCACTTAATTTCCTTCATATATAATATGTCCAAGGAAAACTTGCACATGCCTAGTTTTATTTTTTGCGACTTACATGTACATATATTCTATATTATATATAAATAACTATCTAACAATATATTCTTTCAATCTATCTATATCTGTATGTGGCAAATGGCAAGCCATAACTGATAATGACTAGCTTACCAAATAAAACCAAAATAACATCTAATTACAATTACAAATATGACAAGCCTTTTAATCGGGTAGAATACTTAGTTCTTGGACTATTTTTATCAATAAGATTACCTAAAACCAATTCTTATTCCACCATTCAACTTCCTGAGCAAATGTTTAGATGATTTACAGAAGTCCAATTGGGTAAGATAATCTTCTCACAACAATAAAACTTGCACTAACTTCCACAGAATAATAGAAATATAGTTGGTATAGAAATTAGAAAATATCTAAAATTCTCATACCTCTTTATTCAAGGGATCATTTGGTTGAGAAGAATCATGTTTTGCATTTGATACCTGCAATCAAAAGGAACATTCTCTGTAACCAAATTGACTAGTTGCAAATGTCACCGATTGAAAAATTGGTGGCAGCATGGGAGAGATATATTCTATTACATAACTAAAGAATCCCCAAGAAAGTAACAATTATATTGCTCCTTTTCCACTTGACATTTCCACCAAGTATTCTGATCTTTATGTCCACTTGAAGAAAATAAATACATCTTTTTTAACTCTAGGTGGTCATATGTACCTGATAGCTGTTTCAAACTTGATTCATAAATATCTGGAATTATTCACTTAGTAGTCCAACAAGAGACAGCAGGAAGGGGGTCCAGCCAAATATAATTCACAAGATAATTTTGCATGTCAGTATAATTTCACTCAGGAATATGCTACATTTAGATCACTGTTCTCTAAGAGAGTGCAATGATAATAGCTCTTGTATCAGAATATGGGATGATTATTGGGAAGCGGACTTGCCTTTGTTGAGGTTTTTCCTCATCTATTATCTATATCAACTTTCGTCTGTTACATAATAACTCTATCCAAAATTTCTTCAGTATTCAAGACACCACCTTCTCTTGGAACTTTCATTTTCCTAGTAATTAGAATGATAGAGAAACTTGAGAATTACAATTACATTTGGTTATGCTTGACTTATCACGTTATTCCTACAAGTCCTACTTATAGACCCCCACCCAATATTTGTATTGAGACAACTCTTTGGAAGTAAGGCTTACCGTAAGGTCAAGTGTTTTTCAATGGGACAATGATACCTAATAGGTGTAATAATGATGGAACCCAAGTGACTTAAAAAACCCTCCCTCAGAAGTTAGCTGTTGAAGGGAAGAACCAAATCACTTAAGTGTCCCATTGAGCATTCCATTCTACTCAATGTGAGACTTGGTAGCCCATACTACCTTAAGGACATCCCATATTATACCCATCCCCATCATATCAAATGATGGAATCAAAGTGACTTGAGGAACCCTCCCTTAAAAGCTAGCTTTTGAAGGAGAAGAATTAAGTCACTTAAGTACCCTATCGAACATCTCATTCTACTCAATATAGGACTTGGATAGTCCATCCTACCCTAAGGACATCCCATACTATCCCCATCCCTATCATAGCACCGTCCCTGAAGAGTTGATGTCTCAGTAGCTGCACTTTACAACACCTCACTTGGCGTTGCTTCACTCTACTGCGGTTAGCCCCTTCGTCAGTCAGAACCCTCTGCAGGTAGCCCTCTCCATGCCGTCGGCACACCAGACTCTGATACCAAATGATGGAACCCAAGTGACTTGGAAAATCTTTCCTTAAAAGCTAGCTATTAAAGGGAAAGAACCAAGTCACTTAAGTATCCCATAAAGCTTCTCATTCTACTTGATGTGGGATTTGGGTAGCTCATACTACCTTAGGAATATCCTATACTCTCTCCATCCCCATCAAATACTAATGATGTGTCATAAGTAGAGCATCTAAAGCTCTTATCTTGACATGTGAGTTGCCTCTGTCCAACTTGGAATCTTCCGTTCATCCCATTGTACACTGTCTGACAGCCACATAAATATAGAATGTTCATATTTTTTTTTAACAAAAGATGGGAATGCCATTTAAATTTAGAGCATTTACTGATTTTTTTCAAAAGATTTGGAAGGATTAAATAGAATAAAACATTATGAAAGTGTAGAGGTTCTTTAGCATATTTGGTTAGGGTTGATGCTTTCAATACTTCCATTTCCAGACAGTTGTTAATGACAAGATTTCTTTATGGGTTCTCTTAAGTGTTCTTCCCATGGTTTAGGTAGGGCAACCAATCTTTTGATAGAGCTCTATCGTATTGATAAATCCCTTTATTTTTGTTCATTTATAATTGTGCTAATGAAATTGCATGAATTAGATATGTAATCTTTTATTTTGGCAATCAGAGATACTCAGTGATCTTGTAGGCAAGATTAGGACAGTGAGCAAATCAGTAACTCCTGTGACCATCAATATCAAAGATTATACATCATTATCACATCACCCCTCAAAATTTAAAAGATAATTAAGTCTCTCATCACTATTGCCTAGTGATGTATTATGCATTTGGTATAGCATTAAAAGAGTAAACTCCATGTTTACCTTTGAACCAATTGGCTTCCTCTTTCTTTTGCATGTTCTATCAGAAGACGGAAGCTGTTCTTTCAATTCAATGAGAGTATTAGTATCATTTGCCAATTCTCTTCCAAGTATAGATTTTCTGGAGGCTGAAACCTCAACTCCAGGAGCTACATGAACAAGCTTCTGTTTTGGACCTGGGGGCTTAATTTTGTCTCTGTTTTGGCTTGTCAATGAAGCTTCAGCTAAAGTAGACTTGTCCTCTTCATCAACAGCAATTCTTTGTTCCTTCAACTGGATAGATGATTCTAGATGAGGGAGAAGGAAAGGAATGAATTTAAATCATTTGCATAGCAAAGAAAATTTTGCAAAATATCAATGATCTAGCGACGACAACAAACATTAAGAGCAGCATAAATAACACGGATTTAATTTCTGGGTATATAAATTGAATAAGAGTGTGAGGGTAGAGACGGTAAATGCACCCAAAACTCAGACAAAAATCTGAACCAAAATTGAAGAGACTGAAAGTGCAATAAATTATGTCAAAGTGAAATGCTTGAACAATAGAATTTTGTTGAGCTCCCTCATATGTGCACTATTTCTGTCTCAGGCAGATTGGCTCGTAGATAGAGAAAAATGACAAGCATCAATCTAAGTTAAGTGAATGACAGTATAATAAGTTGTGTTGGAAGTGAAAAGGACAAAAATGGGAAAATATTCCTTTTATTTTCTTGTTTACTCTGCCTCTCTCTTACAATATAGAAATAAAAAAAAATTATCAAAGATTCATATCTTACCAGATTCCACAGTAGATGCAGGCATCATCAGAGACAGATCAGCCAAAGTTTGCAAAGCATCCAAGGCAGAGCTTTCATCTAAAGTGAATAAATATTGCCACTAAAGAAAGATAGAGAAAGAAGAAAAAGAGAAACCAAATTCTACAAAAGTCCAACCATCCACCCTGGTTCAGGGCGAAGAGAGGAATCCTATTGACAGTTGCTGGCAAAAACAATTTGCAGAGATCAATATAATAACAGAATTACCTCCAAAATAAAGTTTCTTACTTCTTTTCCTCTGACCTTTTGGAGAGAATTGCTCAGGTTTTGCATTAATAACCTCATTATCAACCTTTTGCCTCAAAGAACTAATATTAACTCCCTCTTCAGTGCCACTACATGCTTCTCCACCATCATCACACAGATGATTTCCAACATTTTCCACTCTTTCTCTCTTTCTGTAAATTTTCTTCCCCTTCCGATGAATTTCAACTGTGCCGACACCTTCCATCTCCATCAAGGAACTACTATCTCTAGCATATTCTCCATTTTCAGCTCCTCTGCTTTCTACACTACCATCTAAGCACTCTTCATACATAGAAGCACCACAAAACTTGGCTCGAGATGTCTCAGACTGTTGATTCCAGTTGACAAATTAGAAAATAATTAATTCAAACTATAATAACAGCAATGTATCAAGCAGAAGCAAGTCATTCACGAAGCTTGGCATGAGCTTTTATTTGACTGTTGACCCTAGTTAACAAATTCAGAGCACAACTAACTTAAGAAGTAATTATATAGAAAATGTAAACAAGGTAATGGCAGAAAATACAGTCAGTAGCTTAATACCATTCTTCCCCAGCTCCGAACAGGAGAGGACTTCTCTGCTTTTCTGTATGGTGTTTGGGAAACTTGAGGGGAACCCCCTCGTTGTGCAGCCTCAGTTAATGCCAATGCTGCAACATGTGCAACTTCATCATCATTACCATTGAACTCTGACTTTGGGCTTCTTTTATTAGGTGAAACGTAATTTTCCCTATCATCTTTCTTATAATAGGAAACTGGGAAGCGAGGTGTCCTTTTTCCAACTGCACGAGGCTGGCTACCTGATTAATTAACAACCATCAACAACCCAATCTACTACAGAATGTCACTTACTGTGAAAAACATATTACTAATTATATTAGAGCATCAATAATTCAATTTAATATAATAGTACTTAGACTTCAATATTTAAGTTTAATCATGTTATAGGGAAGTACTCAAGCTGCATCTTCTATGCCGGTTAGCAGAAAGTAGAATGGAGTTCAAATAGAGTCTAGTATTATTGCCAATTCTATTAGTTTCAACCACTGAGGATTTTCATCAACAGTGGAAGTAAATCCTACCGAAGGCAAAAGGTAAATGAATATCATTCAAATACCAGAATATAGTTGAGAACTAATGCATATAATATTGATTATCTGCAATCAATTTGGCAATTTCTCTTAATAGCACTTGACATCAGCAGGATTGCAACCTTAATTAAAGTGATAATTACATTGGCAAAAAAAAAAAGGCTTAATGACAACAGACATATGGATAAATATTTGGCAAGCTATGAACCTCTTTCTCTTCTATAAATTCAATTTACATATAGTTAATCATTATTGTTCCATTAGTACCAGAATAAAGTCCAAACACCTAACGCACAAGTCCCTGTTTAGAAATCTTTATGGGAGTTTGATGGAACCCAAACAACTTGCAAACCTTCCCTCAAAAGCTCGCTCTTGAGGGGGAAAAACCAAACTAATTAAGTAATTGATGGAACCCAAGTGACTTGGAAAACTCTCCCTCAAAAGCTAGTTATTGAAGGGGATGAACCAAACCAGTACCCCATCGAGCATCCCATTCTACTCAATGTGAGACTTGAATAGCTTATACTACCTTAGGGACATCCCATACTATCCCCATCCCCATCATAGCACCGTTCCTGAAGAGCCGATGTCCCAGCAACTACACTCTGCGACACTTCATACGGTGTTGTTTCATTCTATTGCAATCAACCCTTCCAATTATTAGAACCTTTCGCAGGTAGCCCTCTCCGTGCCGTCGGCAAACTAGGCTCTAATACCAAATTATAGAACCTAAGTGACTTGGAGAACCCTCCCTCAAAAGCTAGCTATTGAAGGAGAAGAACCAAGCCACTTAAGCATCCCATTGAACATCCCATTCTACTCGATGTGGGGTTTGGGTAGCTCATACTACCTAGGGACATCATATACTATCCCCATCCCCATCAATACTTCACCAAGCAGCCCATACTACTTGATGTGGACTTGGACAGCCCATACTATCTCCAATCCTCATAAGAGTTTGTTTGATACATGAGGAGGGATTCCAAGATTAATTAAGCCTCTATGTTAAAGAAGTGAACTTTAATAGCTTCCACTTCTACATGATTACTTTCCAGTTATAGGGATTTAAAATTGACATAATTGCTGCTCATACCAAAAAGAAAAAAGTGGCAATTGGTGCCATAGGAAATACAGACAAGATTTACTTCATACGCAAAAACAGAAATGAAAAAAGAAACTATGAAAGGTAATTCACCATCAAAGCGTCTTCTCTTCAGCAAAGAGAGGCAACCATCATTGGAGGAAATCGTCGGAGACTGGACAGAATCTTTTGGTGCAGTAAGCTGAACTTTTCCACGCTTTCGTTTTATAGGTTTTTGAGATTCTGAAGCATCATTGCTCTCCCTTTCGCTATCACTCCCTTCCTGTCCATTTTCAGTCCACAAAATTAAAATTCAGAATTCATACTAAAAGCCAGTGATATACCACAAAAAAAATTGCAAAGCCAAACCAAATTCAGAAGTATTCCCCTTTGCCAAACATCAATCTGTCTCAACAAACATAAAAGATATCCAAATTCAAATGTCACCATAGTTTCTTAGGATTATACTATAAAGGAGGCCATGCTGCCATGGCCAATAATTACAACAGATTTTCAATTAGTTTTTAGCATAATTGTTTTTTCTTGTTTCAAGAAAATGAAATTTTGCCTTCACCAAGAAAGTTTTTTCACACCAAAATCTGTTTTCAGCTTTCTCAAAAGAAATTCTCCAAAATAGCCAGAAATTAAAAATTTCAAAACAAATGTCAAAAGGTAGCCTTAAATTTCAGCTTAAATTTTGACTTTGACCTTACCAGTACATTATAATGATCTGTCATCATTGCTATGAGGCCAACAACAGAAGCTGTCCCCTCAGGCAAAGACAGGTATGCCTGAAAAGTAAAAATTAAAAAATGTAGTTCCAAACTTTAACCAACAAACCTACACAACGTATAAAAAAAAAAAAAAATTGCAAGCAAAATAGACTGAAATATCCAAATTTACTGAAACCTGTAAAAAAAAAAAAAATTTTAACAAGGCCTAATCATTGCAAGTTGTGACCATGGCTTGATGTTCAATAACTTGTCTGGTTTTGAGAGGGCAGAGACAGAAGAAGAAGGAAGAACAAAAGTAAAAGTCTGAGTTGAGAAAGATAGAAACAATTTCCTGATAAAAAAGAAAACCTTCTTTCTATAAAAGGTCATCTACAATTCTACATTTTAGAGAAACCAGTTTAAAAAGAAAAAGGACACAAAGAAAATATCTAATGTCCTAATAAAAGGAAGGTTACAAACAATAAGATTCATGCATCTAGTTACAGAGTGATCTAACATTTACATACCCGATTCATACTGTAGAGTGCCTCTACCATTTCATTGGATCTGTTACGTACAACAGCTGCAACCTGAAAATCCAAATAAATCAGTAAGTGGAGAATATAATAAGCAAAATAATAACAGTGATGAAAATATGAAGAAGAAAGAACAAGTAGAATTGCCAAATGAACAAGCAGGATGACAACAGAACATAACGGCAGACCCACACCTTCTTCCAATCTTTCCCATGCTTCCTGTATGCTTCATAGAATCGTTCTAGTTCATCCTTGCTCCACTGAGATCCCAATTTATCAGATAGCTTTTTCTTCTGTGCAAGGACATTACAGACAGGATTTACAAAGTCAAGCCTTAACAAGAAAAAAAGTGACCAGACCATATAACATAATGGCCCGAAATCAATTTAAGTTATATGTATATAACATGAACCCCTATCAAATGTTATGCATCTATTTTAAAACCAACACTATTCGTTCAGCAAAACCCAAAAAACTACCACTGCATCAATTAAGAGTTGTGCTTACAAAATAAGATATCAACCAGGAAAGAGACATATTTGCAGCTGCCTTGTTGCTCCTAGTTAGATAACAGAAATGCTATAAAAGACATACCCGTTGCTTATTTTTATTTAAGTTAGCTCCATCTTTCCCAGGAGAGACCTCATTCAAATTTGAAATCCGCTTATTCACACTTCTAGAATTCTTTGTAGGAGCCATTAATCCTTCATCTATCTGAAATAAAAAATAGTCCGTACCAAAAACAAAATCACCTCAGTTAAAATTCAGCTATTAAACTGATCAACTATGGAAATCATAAGAGAAACAAAACACGTAAGTGTATCTCTTGACAGACATTTAACTGTAATTAAGGTCAAGGTCAGTGCTAGTCTTCATTCTTCCTATTGCCCTACCCATAGGTCCCACCAGGCGAAGTATAGTTTAAATTGAATTTGTCAAATCAGTATCAGACGTGAACACTTCCAAACAAACACAAACATCAAATTTTAAGCATTACAAGAAAAAAGATAACCAATCAATAATCAATCTCCATCTTCGAAGCAGAAGTGCTCAAAATTACAATCTATTTTGGAATGGACTAGCTCCGTATCAATCAAATTATCTGGAATCACCCTTCCCAGCCAACAAAAAGTACAAAGAAAAAAGAACGCAGATTCAAATGCAATGAAAATACAAATTAAAGAATCAGTCAAGTAACACCAGTTAGTACCAAATGGTTTTAAAAAGACATTGATAAAAACAACAATGTAAGCTAAACCTCAAGAGGTAACGGAGGACCGAATTTTTTCCTGATAAAAAATCACTCCAAAGATCAAACAAATCGAGTTTCTTCAAATTCAAACCCTAAATTGCAGATCGGATATTAAATTTGAAACTTTGTTTCTTACCTTCCGAAGGGTTTATCGGATTCTCCCTGAAACAAAAGAGTGAAAAAGAATAGAAAAGAAGTGGCAGGTTTTGGAAGAGAGAAAGTGTTGTGTAAGAGATAGAGGCAGAAGATGAAGAGAGATGCGTTGCCGCGAAACTTGAATACAAGGACTTGTGATGTGCTTTAACAGTGCGTTCCAAGAATGAAGACGGTCAGGAAGGCAGAACATGAGCATGTATTGGGCTATCATTTACCATACACGTATGTAATTTTGTCATATCAACGGTACAGATTGTGTGCCTCATTGGGCATCTGAACGTTTGACCTTAGGTGATTATATTTGAAATTTGGAACAGCATACGAAAAGCGTTTACTAACTTTAAAATATCACCGTTTATGCCAAATTTTAATATCTAGGTTCAATCTAGGATATAACTTAAACTGATTAATAAATGGTAATATTTTGGTACTTGAAATTCTCGATCATTCTTTTATCTCGTTATTTTTTATAAAACATTATTTCAGTATTTCAGAAGTAAATGTAACAAGGGCTTAGGCCCCGTTTTATTACAAAAATAACCAATAATAAGATATATATAATATTTTTTTTATTTTAAAAATTTACACTCTTTTATTTTTTGGTTATTTTTTAAAAATTTAAAAAAAACTATGAATAAATTTTTAAAAAATTTTACTCATAAATTTATCTTATTTTGAAGTGATAAAAGTTACTGAGTAATTAAATTAAAAATGGAATCTTATATTTTTATAGTTAAAACTTGAGGAGTAAAATAGTTAAATAATACACACACACACATATAGAAACTAAAGTGTATATAAATTATTTAAAAAATAAAATTATAAATATAAATAAGAAATTAAACTAACTTCTTACTTTTTCATATTCTCTAACTTCCTCATAATTTTTTTACTCACATTTTTTTATATATTTACTATATCATTTTTTTGTATATATTTGCTATATATACTATACTATATAACTTTAAATTTAATCCCTCAAATCATCTAAAGAGTATAGAGAATTATGAAAGAGATAATTATATGAAATTAAAGAGTGAAGTAACTTCCCACTTAGTTACACTTATGCAATCATATGCATGAAAAATACTAGTATATTAAACTATTTAGAGACAAAAGAGACCAAAAAGAACTTCAACTACATAATACCAACAATTACTTTAGTATACACTAAAATACATGTTAAAATTTTATACATAATTTAAAATATCTATAATTTTTACCCTCATACTTTGCGTCAACTTCTCTTTTTTTTTTTTAATAATTTTTTCTATATATTTATTATATATTAGATAATTTTTAAAAAAAATTAACAAAAGTAATAATTTGCTGAAAGGTTGAGAGCCAGTGCTATTAACTATGCTACCCTACACTATTTTCTTATCAAAGTTGTTACAAGATAAAACATAGATGAGGAAAATTAATTTTTGAGTTCAAGAAAAATCTTATCCGAGCTTTAGAGAAGTAAATAAACAGTAATAAGAAATAAAATCCGTAAGTAAATTTTCTCATTTAAGATGAATATCCGTTTCCATCTCTTTGAGATAATACTAAGAATAACAATAGAATCTAATTAATCTCTATTTTGAATAAAATTCATATACTATCCACAAATAGTCATACTATAGTTAGTTATCGTATATGGCTTTCCGATTCTTATTACGCAACAGGAGCTGATGAATAGCAATTCAATTTCGCACACCATAGCAGACAATTTTACACTTGCACAACAGAATTCTCTACTGCCTATCAGAACTATGAAAATGGATCATCTGCCGTGCATTGATGTTAAAGTGTAATATTTTCATACATTAATTTAAATTTGAATTGATATATAAAATAAAATAAATTTAAATTAATATATTAAAATATCACGAACTCAAATTAAAATTAACCCATATATGCGGCTACATGAAAAGGTTAATAGAACTCGTTCCCGAACGAGCAGACAAGAGAGACATATTTGTTAGAATCACAAACAAGCTAAACACATTTGTTAGAATCATTAATTCACAATTCAAGACATATCAATAAAACATATATAATTTCAAAAATTAAACGTAAATAGAATTCTTTAGATCTTTACTATCCATTTCACCAACATAAATAAAATTTAACGTGAAAATTTTTCTAAGGTCCTAACATGAAGTACTAAATTATAACAAAAACATTTTACTAAAGAATTTGATTAAAAAAAATTATAAAGCTTACAAATCTTTTTTTATAATTAAAACTCCTTACATGTCCAATTAAATAAAAAATTATGTTATCCTCAGACATTTTATTTTACCTGTTTATTTTTTCTTCAACTGTATTCGATAATTTTTTTTTAGGAAAAAAAAAAGTCAACAAGTCAGACTAAAAAGTCAACTGTGTCAAGATTTGGATTAACTACAACCCCATCGAATTCATCAAATCGGGGGCCAATTTAGCGCCAATTGGGTCCCAATTTAGAGCCTTGTTGATTAACTTAGTTTTTAAAAAAAAAAAAATCACGAGTACAAAAATGTAAATTTAATTATTGAAAAAAAAAAAACAATATGGCAAACCCCTAACAAACAAATCTAACCAAATGTGAGAATTATAAAAGATTAAACGTAACAATTACTGATTAGATCAGAACCACTCGACCATGCATTTTGGGTAGAAGCCCTCACCAGCAGCAACATGCTTCATGGCTAGTAATTCTTTCTGAACTTTCCGTCTCTCATAGAACACCGAGCATGAAATTGATGTGCACTTTACACCGCTTTCCAGAAGTATGTCCCCACCTTCACAATGTTCACATATCTACAAGAGAGTACAAGAGACATGTTATGAAGTCAAAAAATGGCAGGGATTAATGAAGAGGAAAATGAAAAAGAAGCAGATAATTGATATAGAGAAACGATCACCACAAGTAAAATCAACGCTACAGTTCTTTCAAGCTCACTTTCTTTAAGCAGGAACTAAGCCAAAAAAGAGGAGACGTACACAACATGTACTGATTCCTCGTAAAAAACAAAACTTATAAGAAGTAACCATTATACTTACAGAAACAAGGTGTTGCATCTCCTGCTCCAACTTCGAAGTTTTACCAATCAAAGCTGTTGCAGCAGCCACTCTATTTTCAGAACACTGATTACATACATAGGCAGATGACTGAACCAGCATGCCACACAGTATACAATGTTTTGACAGATAGTAAAAATCAATTCTTGTTCGATGTAAATTTGGAGCAAAGGGATACTTTGCACAGGCTTCCTTTACAGGCCGTGGCATCTCTAAAAACCACTGGTTCAGGTCAGCACCAACAAGCCCAAATACCCGCTGCAAAGTAGGTATTATTTGTTTATTAATGTAATATAAGTCATTTATTCTGAAGTGGGAATCAATTGCCAAAACCTCCAATGGATCTACAACCATATCAACCAGGCGAGCTCCAGGCTCCCCATGGATTACGACATAGGGCACTCTCTCAGCATAACGTGGTTCGGCCCTAGGGTCAACCTTCGTCGCCTTAATTGCAACAATTGCAGCTGGAGGTAGTGATGAAGTCCTTCTACTGTAGCTACCCAAGCGAACCTCTTTAGCAAAGACAAAATCTTTAAGGGAGACTCTGCCTGAAAGAATTCTCTTCCACTGACGTTGTAAATAAGTTTTCACCTGTGCGGAGGAAAAAGAGGTGACAAACAGGAATCCAGGTTAAACTAATTTTGTAACTTTTCAACTTAAGTATTCAGCACAACTAATTGAAATCTTCTTGTTTCTATGCATTTATTCTTACAAGAAAATAAAATAAAGGAGAAATTGGAAGATAGGGATGATAGATTTTTCACCAAGATCGTTTCCATTAAGAAAACCTAGCAAACTCTAGATGCATGATTACAATTCCAGGTAATAGATTCAGCAGATAGTATACTAGGATAAAATACATGACAATGAAATTATTCACCACGTTCCCTTAAATTATAACAAAAAATATGCAAGCATTTATACCTCCAATAAATCCTGATGCTCAAAATAGAGCCTCAAAGACTGTTCCATGATCTTTGAAACTGCATCACATGTGTCCCTTCGAACTGTCTCGATGCCTTTAGCATCAAAAACTGGCTGAATTTGAGTGGGACTTTCATAACTGTAACCGACATATCGCTTCTTAGTTAGGAGGAAACAAGGGTGATAAACTTTCTCCAACTTCAGGGTAACAGGACTAGGATTCATAGCAGTGACAGCAGAGGCAATCTCACTCCCAATTTGGAAGCATTCTTTCATAGTGCGTCCTTTAAGGAGCACAAACATGCTGCAGGAAAATAGCCACTTTACAATATTATCTCTTAATCTCATAATCATGCAATTACATCAACTAATAATCAGTCTGTGTATCTAAACATGAGAAAAACTATACAACATAATGATGCAGATGCAGAATAGAGAGGCTCAATTATTATAATGTATCTATTTAAGAAAGTAATTCTCATAGGAAATTTATGAATTTTAATTGGAATGATGGAAACTCTTGCCAAGAACATTAGAGAACTTCAATTCTGAAGTCTTCATACATATGACAGCAGAAACTAATAACAATAGCTCAAGAACTTTCTAGAAGGCCCCTAAAAACCGTGATTCCCATTAATTCATTGCATAACCCTTTAGTAAAAGGTCGTGCTAATCAGTTGGCTTCATAAATGACTTGGACTGCAACTAGGGGCTGCCACTATGGCCATGGGAGACACCAATGTGCCATTAGGGGATCCAATATTAAGTGGTCATGCTTTTATCAAGTAGCAGTCATATTTTAATTCCAGATCTGAGGGGTTTCTTCTGTTTCCATCATTTCTTTTTTGGGTACATAGGGAATAAACCTAGGACCTTGATCCAAATCCCAGCCACCCAAGGCCTAGGTGGAAAAGTAATATGTTCCTAAACCCTGAACCTTATTTGCTATCTTCTCATTTACTGAACTAAAAAAAATCTAAGAAAATAACAATTCCAGCCCTGCAACCTATATTTTTCCATGCCAGATGATAGAAGCAAGATATTACGAAAAATTTCATATGTACAGGTATAGCATGTGAACCATAAAAATGGAAATACTGTATAGTGGTACCTATCAGTATCTCCGTAAATAACTTTTGCATTCCATTTTTCATGTAGATTGACAAATGATATAGCATTCTCCAGTGTACGTCTGCCGCACTGTACAATACTATCTGCAAGCTCCGCACAAGGCATTCGACCACTAAATCCAGCAGCAGTGTAGCCATATGTTACATTTGATATAAGCTTCAAAGCAAGCTGTCTTGCATTAAATATCTGAAAGGAAAATTGTAGTACTTGCAAAATTATGTTCTATATTATTCATATTCAAGAACCACTTCCAACCTCTCACATGGTAGATGCAATCAAATCCATACAATGTAATAACATACTAATATGTAAAAGTAGAAATAAACTATGTGCTCCAGATTAAATATAATGTTGAAGGCTAGGGTAATAAAAATAATAAAACAGAAGAAAAAAAATAAAAGAATGATATTGCCATAAGACCTTGCATTCTAAAAATTTATAGCAATATGACCTTTACCATAATAGACTAAAAAAAGTGTAAGAGGTTAGTATAACAAATTCAAATCAAATGCACATCCATACCCGCTGAAGAACTTGCTGTGAAGGAGCCAATTTTTTCATTGCTCCTTTCACCATTATTCTAGTTGATAAAATTTCTTCCAATAAACGTGGCAGTATACCTCGACGAACCTGTATGACAATGATTAATATTACTTCATTCTCTCAACCTGGCCTTGGAAAGGGGATTACCATAACATGAAACAGTTACAGTGTAGGATTGCTTTAAGAAGCCTGAGGGATACAAATAAACAACATGTTTGAGCATATTGCCAATAGAAGTTCATTGACAGTTCAAAAAGGGATTGACACAGAAATAATGCTTTGTATAACTTTGGGACAATGATCAGTTGAGCAGAAACTAGCCCCATATTTAAAAAATTGAAGTTCTGTGAAATCTATGGTTTATGTTCAAGTCCTTTAATAATAATATCAAACAAGTCCATAATACCTTAAACTATACAACAAAATATAATTCAGATGGTAGAGGGTCAGTCAAGACTACTGAACGGTCAAACAAAAATCAACAGAATCACCTTGGAAGGAACAAACATGACACCATTTGGAGTGAGCAAGATTTTATCTTTTAAACCCTGCAAAACATGCTGTTCTGGCGAAAATGAACTAACCCCAAGTGCGTTTGTCTTCGATGCCAAAACTTTCCCAAGGCATGTACAAAAGCAAAGGTTGTATGCAATTATCATGGATGGATATAAAGACTGAAAATCAAGTACAACAACAGGGTCTGAATAAAATCCGGACTCTGGTTCCATCACAAGGGGCAGGCACTCCATTGCAGGTTGAGAAGCAACCTAAATGAGACAGTGATGACAATGTTGAAAAACTAGACAAGATGACAAAATTGCAAGGGTTAAATTCACAAATGACATCATGTTAGAGAAGAACAAATGGACCAGCATAAAACACTAGTGGCTAAGAAGTCAAGAGTTTTCAGTTGAAAGAAATGGGCTCCAAAACAAAATTGTACCATAATATAGTTTATGATAGGATCACACTAACAGATGTACCCATTATTAACAGATAGAAAAGTTGAGTGGGAAATTTTGTGGAAACCTGTTGATTCCCAGGAGAAATAGCAAGATAGTTTTGAGTATGTGCCAGCCTCAGAAACATGGATTCTACACGATACTGTGATCCTCTGGAGAGAACAGAAAAAAAATCTATGCCAAAGATACGAGCAAGTTCTGATGTTCGATTTACCTGCAGAGGCAAAACATCAGCACAATCCAACAGGAAATAAAGGAAGATTAAAATTCACAAACATCAAGGGAGTGAAAGGGAAGGGAAGGGAACTGAAATTTTAAATTTGACATTTTCTTTTATTTAAATCTAAATTTAACATTTTTAACCCTTAAAATGTGTTTGGATTGGTAAGAAACTAAGAAAAAATATTATATTTAATCTAAATCAAATAAAATGTCAAAATAAAAATTTCAGTTCCCTTCTTCTCCATTCTCCTCAGTCCAAACACACCCTAATGCTTTCTAGATAATAGTTTTATTGCCATGATATAAAAGCCTCTTTAAATGGAAATATTTCATTTGATATGTAGGCAGCAGGGACAGATTTTAGTTATACGTAGATGATGTAGCAAATAAATGAGAAAGTATTCAGAAAAGAAGGCTCAAAATGGAAAGTGTTAGAAAGTTTCACAGATGCAAGAATCTATTACCATAATGTCCATTCTTTGGATAAAAGAAGAAATATTAGTATTTATTTAGGAAGAGCAAGAAGACACGTTAAACAGAGGATGAGGAAGAGGTGTTCTTCTTAACAACGACCTCAAAACGAATATATTGCCATGATGACCATTAACTCTAAAGAAATTAGCTTATATAAATAGTCAGTAAAGTGTGTCATCGTAAACATGTTACGATATTCCAATGCACCGAGAAAAACTTTGAAAAACACTCCAGTAAGAGAGTATCACCAAAATAAGACAACCAATTTTAGGTGCACAAAAGACTCATAAAAGTAATTACTCATTCTTCATCATTATAAAGTCATAATGCTATCATACCATATCAAGATGGCTTAATATCTCAAGATTCAGCTTTGCTCTCTCAGTAACATATTTGACACATCGATATCTTGCTCGTCCATGACCACTAGAAAACCATTTTGTCAGCAACTTGCAGTGAATTGAAGGAACTTTCCGCCTCAATACAGCTTCAGCTACAGCTTCAACTGAGTATAAACTCAGCTTAACTTCTCCACGGATCAGTCGCCATACATTAAGGACAATTCTGCCACCAACATGAACTCCACTTGCATGTGTTCGTCCCCATTCATCCTCAATTATTGAACTTTCTTGTACACAATCATCTGCAATAGATATATCAGAAATGGCAGGTTCCAATAAATCTTTCTCAGAAGTTCCAGTATCTTCAGAAGCAGTCCAAGACTCGGATGGAGATCGTGATAAGCTATTAAGTAATCCTAAACCAAGATGTGAAGCTCTTTCTGCTAAATAACCAAGTGAACCACCTTGAATATCCCAACCCATCACAATATCGGGGTCAGATGAGGACACAATCTTAATTAATTTTTTTAGCAAGTCCTTCTCATCAGTGAAGACCAACACCTTGCAGCCTAATAGAGCATCAAAACTTCTGCAAACAGTAGAGCATAAGCAAGGATAATAATTTTGCAAACACAAGAACCTGGAAGAAATATATAATTGCTATACCGCACAAAGTTTAAAACCACATAATAATGGTCAGCAGAAAAAAAATAGTAATTGGCCCTACAAAAGTAATAAGACCATACCTTTGACCAGGTTCAAGTCTACTATGCAAAAGGACAAGAACTTCAACAATAGTGTTACTATCATTTTGAAAACCAAGAGCTACAATGTTGATGGCATCAAACCGAGGATCAGGTAAAAGGTCTCCTCTTGATTCTGCAAGAACCTACCAGTGTTGCAGTAAAGTCAGACCCATTTGATTAACAAATATGTAATAGAGGTTTGTTGAAAAACTAACAAAAAAATTTGCAGTTCCAAAAGATGAAAAAAAAAAAAGTCTTTTGAACTTGCCTGCAGAACTTTTTTAAAACAAGCAACAAAAGCCAAAATATCATTCAAAAGTATAAATCTCAACAAGAAAGATCATCCATGGATTTTTCTAAAAAAAAATCAATACAATTCAAAAGTATACAACAAATCTTGAAGAAAGCACTTTCAGTTACAACAGAGAAGTGATCAACTACAAAAATTACAACCAAAAAATATCTGGCAACCATAATTAACAGAAACTTCATCCCAGAAAAAGAGGATCAACAATATGGTTGATTATTTAGTTATCACCATCATCACATAGGTAGAATCAGTAATGGGAGGAGTGCTTTCATGCTTTTTGTGTGTATTTGTTACCACAAATTTAGCTTCTGATTCTAAAGAGTATGGCTGAGAAAGGTTGTGTGACTCCAACTACCTAAGACAAAGTCATCAAACCAGAGTTCAACATGAACATTCAAAAGACATCAAAGAGTTACACGAGACATACACAAAATTTTCTGACACAATCAAATTAAGAAAGTTCTCACTCGGTACCTCTATACTAAGTAATGTCAATTGCTGTCCACAGCCAATACTAGCAGGGTCTCGAAATCCAATTTGACTTAGAGGAGTAGACCTTGATTTCCCATCAGAGCCTGATATTTGAGAAATATCTTGTGAGCCATCCAAGCATTTTTTAGTTCCATTTCTTTGTCCTCTACCCATGCATGGAGGCATCTTTTCAGAACCAACGTCTTCGTCCAGCTTAGACATTAGATGAGGTCTAGTAGTGCATTCAGGCACATCCTTGTCCTTTGCATCGGTTTCTCGAAACATTTGATCTGGAAACCAAATTCAGTTAAACCCTTATCATAATAAGCATGCCAAAGAATCTTTCAAAGAGTTCTAATAACCTCAATCCCAGTTTGGAATTCAAAATTTTGTTCTAACAAGAAAGCAATATACCTTTCCAATATGAAGGCTCAATAACAAGAAAGCATGTTCTAATTTGGTTAATTTTACATACACATGTTTTACTACATACCTCTCTCATCACAAAATAGCCATCTCTGAACACTTCCCACGGAAGGAGGCAAAATTTTGGGTTTCAATAGGCATAGGTAAGTGCCATCATTTTGATAGTGAGTCGCAGCTTTTTTCCCTTGGGAACTAGGGTCGCTAATTCTAACTCTCTTTTTCCAAGTTTCCATCTCTTTCTGGGAACCTCCAGCAGAAAATGGAATAAGATCATCCAGATCTTTCCCTTCAAGAAACAGACAAAAAGCTGATCAGAAGTTTCATCAAGCACACACAGAATCAGATTGGAGAACCTGAAATACAAAGATACTAAAATCATGTGGTATAAATTTCATAAACAACCTTAGTAAACCAACTAGAATTTACTATTATTGTTGCTTCAAGTATCAGTTAGTTCATCAACACTTTATGGACTATAATGAACAAACATTTGAAAATGCAACAGTTTAGCAGCTGAAAACTTTTGCTACCTCATAAACTTCTGCCAAATATTAACAATCTTTCAGCAAATACAATTTACACTCTCTAATTCCCAGATATCATCAATCATAATCCTACTTGCCAGTTTTCCACACCCAGTTGGCTACTTCAGCGTAGCCCTTTTCATCTTTCCTTTTGAAGAGCCAAATACAGAGCGTACCCTCAGAATGGCAGGTTCTATGCCCCACAATCATAAAAATACAGGCTATCTGATAGAACATGAACTAGCATAATGAAGGATTTCTTGTTTAGTAACAGGAAAGAGATTGAATCCCATCTTTGCAAGAAAAAGGAGGACACAGAATACAGACATCATAGACACTAGAAGAATTGAGTTTAAGGCAAAGATAGAACCTGACAATTCATCACAGCATTCATCAGCCAAATGCAAATGGGAATTAGAGACAGTTGGCAAAAATGTATTACCTTCAGGATTCCGATCTTCCATGGGAGGTGTTCTCCTTACGGTTGATATCTTGTTATTACACACCATTTCATGAACAATGGGTTTTGAGCCAATAGTCTCACAAAATTCCAAATTTTCTCCTGGTTTCTTCTTATTTTTCACACAATCCAATACTTGCATGCCACCTGCAGTGCTCATGTCTACAGCATTCTTGTAAGGCTTCATCTGACCATGTTGCTCATTGTGTCCATGAGAGCATCTATATATGCAATCATTGCCAGACACTACATTCTCAATAGAAGAGCTTTGTACACTACTCAAAGCTGCAGAGTTAATTTTCCGACTGTTGTCAGGAGCTCTGACTTCATGTTCAGCATTTTTTATCAACAGCTGAACATCAAAGAAGGGATCAAATCTCCGGGTATATTCATCACAAGCTGCAGTTTGTACATATGTTGGGCCAACCTTAAAAGTTTTGTCACTGGAAGCCTCACAGTACTCTGTAGTAGAGTGAAACTTTTTAGGCTCATAGAGAGCTGATCCAGTACACATAAAAGAAGAATCTTCATCTGAGGAGTTCAACAATACTGTACTTGCTCCCAGATCATCCATTTCAAGTTGCTCAAAATGTTCATCTTTTGGGATGCTAGCCTGGAAACAACTATCACTGCCAGCCACAAGGGGAAGTTTCCCATGCGCTAAAATATCCTGATTACTCATTTTCAGATCACATTTCTTCTGGACTTCCCTTTCTCTTTCATCAGTTTTCAATGTTTTCAAACCCAGTTGTGTTTTCCAAAGGCTATTCTGTTCCTCATCCCTGTCTAAACTAAATTTTTTGATTATTCCAGAGTCACAGTCAGCTTGTTGAACTCGGTAGCATCTCTTTCTCCTCATCAAGTCCCGCACAGAGCAATTAACCAATGTGCGTACTTCTCTTATATCAGAAGCACCTTTATCATCTTTTTTGTCACAAACACCTTTATCATCCTTCGCACTAGCATGTTCAACATTGTTATGGGTCTTGGAAAAAGGTAATGATTGCCATACTTCATTCCTGTTATCTTTACTAAGAGTACTTTTGTTAGTATTCTGCAGTACATGGTGTTCAAACGACCCTTTGGTTTCACTCTTTTTGTCTAGTGCAAATAAAGTTCCAGATGAACTAGCACTTGGTCTTGAAAACTCATCATCGCCAGAACCATCAACTTGGGGAATCATATTGTTTGACGAAGACTCAATAGGACCATCAAGATTTGAGGACAAAGGCAGCTTTTCCTTTGATGACTCCAATTCTATTGAATCTAGAATATCTTGACACTCTTTTTGGGATTCACTCTCATAGTCCATATTAGCTTTCTCTATAACCTTATCAATTGTTGTAGCAGGTAACAAGGGACTCAAAATGGTTTCACGAGTAAGTTCATCATCAGAGTCTATATCCTCTGCAGCTTGAGAAGATGCAAGCCAATTTAGGAGATTCAGTGCTTCCTTATCTGCAGCCTGAAAAACAGGAAATACAGAGATCAGAAACAGTTCATTTCATATGTGCAAGATCATAGCAAGATCAAGTTGGGAATTGCACTATATTTGTTATTAAAATCTACGCAAACAGTATATGCATTAGCTATTTTGGAAATCCAAGTGTTTAGGGAGGAAAAACGCAAAGTTAGCATTGATCCGTCTGGTTGGATCTTTAATGAAATCCTGGCTACATGCTGAGAAACTGAATACAGAAAACTCAAAATACGGAACATAAAGTAATGTAATTGGCAACTTTAAGAAAGAGGGAGGAAGTAGGGGGAAGAGTATTTTTAATATCCCAACCCCTGACGGTTATCACCAGAGAAAATATGTTCATAATGTCATGTTTATTTGTTTTTCATTAAAAAAAAGGGAAAATATTGCCTTTATGTCCAGTGATTCAATGATCACAGATGATTGCATTTCATCAACAGTCATCAATCTCAGACTTGCATCAATCCCTTCCTCATGCAATTTGGTATTTTTGCATAATGAAGCTGGTGGTGATGCCGAGCCTATTATGTCTGTTTCTCTGCAACAACATGAAAATTTTCCTCCAATGTTGTTAGTTTTAACATGTAAGACTAACCATATATGCCTCACATAACAATGGCTGCGCACAAACCTTAGTTCCTTCTCTAAGGGAGTTAAAAATGAAGAGGCATCAGCTTCACTGCACAATTCAAGAAATTTTTTCTCAAAGTCAAAACCAGTAGAGAGATTTTTCAGAACTTGTTCTGGCAGTGGTTTTCCAGGATCAGGAGGCATAGTAGCCTCATATATCCCAGTCCTTTCCTGCTGCTCCTGAAATAACAGAGCAATTAATTTAGCTCATTCCCAGAGAGAATAACATGTAAAATTGACATATAGGGACACAGATGGATAAGTTACCTTCCAGATTGGTATAAGTGACTGAACCATTTGCACATCTGAGCGGGTTTGTGAGAGGGATGAATACATTTTAAACTGCTGGTTAAGAATCTCTGCAAAACTAGACTATGTCAATAACTTCCAAAAAATACCACTAGCATTATATAACCCTAATATAAATATATAAGTACATATGTGTGCATGTGCAATATGTGTTCGTTTGTTTGTGTCTCGGTATGGTTGGACAAACCATCTACAGAAGCATCACACTCCAGTTCACATGTGCTTTGACGTTTAGGGCAATGTGCCTCATGATTTGATGAAACACCCAATTCACTAGGAGGTTGCCACATCCAATCAGTTGAGATCGTGGAAGATGTCCAAATTGCTGACTCCAAACATGCATCACTATCTGGAGCTGCCTAATGAAAAGACGATGTTATCAATCATAAATATCCAAAGAAACAAATTACAAAATTAGAAAACAACTTGGTAGGTAAAACAGAGAGTCTAGGGTGATTATGAAATTTTAAGACATACAAGTCAACTCACCACTCTCTGTTGGCTATCCAAATTCAATTTCTTGTGGGAAGAATCTGGTATGGATAGGCGGAACTTCATCTTTGATAGGTGCAGATGGCCCATGCCACTTAAGTTATAGTCAACCTAAAAGAAAAAGAAAGCTTATATCTTAACAAACATGGGAGAAGAATGGACAATTCATAAACAAATAGCTGTCTGAATATACTATAGTTTTGTTGAGCTCTTAACATGCAAATGAGCACATATCAATCCCTTTCTAACTGTTATTTTTAATTAATGAATGGAGAGTAAATGTAATAGTTTTAAAAGTTTAAATAACTACCCACTAGCCATAATTTCCTATTTCTTAAATTAAGGTTTATAATATTAAAGATAACATGAGGCCAAATATATTAGCATAGGAATAAATATTACAAGTTTACAACATCCAAGCATGTGGCTCACAAGACTGTTGCTGTCTATTTACAAACCCACGCAAGCTACTCCAGCAATAAAAATAAGGATAAGCAAACATAAAATTGGATTAATCAAATTCTGCAGGCAAGTACAGCCAGATACATATGTCTAGGTAAGACAGCAAATAGAACATATTTAATTAGAAAATATCAGAGGTAAATACCAGTTTGAATAGTTCACACAGAGGTACATACTAGAAACTGAAGAATGAAAGGAATATGTGATTCATAGGGCTGTAAACTTTTGTCAAGAACAGCACCAGCCTGAAAAATATGTGGTCATTATGAATGCTTAATCTTTGTTCCATTGCATGAAACTAAGTTGTATTTTTCTCAAGAAAGATTTTACTCTTATCAAACTGTACCAATAGTAGATTAGCAGCACGGGAGACATCTTGTGGATGATATCTTAAGTTTTGTCAAGGCTTCCAACAATTTAAGCATGTTATCATCTTCGCTTTTACATACAACAGTAATATCCACCCACGTGCAACTGTGCATGTCATAACTTAATACATAAGAACAAAAGAAAAAATTAAATATCTGGATACAGATATATCTTCACAAACAACTCCTCTGATGACTGATAACCATAAAATCTCCTTGCTCTTACAAGGCTGCAGCCATGTACATGCTGTCTTGTCGAACCAATGCTGCCTTTAAGCTGTACAAGTTTAAAAAAGTTTCTAAATTTTCATTTGCAATATTATAACTATAGCAATGAACACATAATAGCATAAAATAGAGATTAAAACTCAATCTAATTTAGTCAAGGATACCTTCAAGGCCTTCTCTAGAGAAGCAGATACCTTATATGTGTATGCATCTCCTATACAATATCAAGAAAAATTCATTCAAAGTATTATGCCACTAAAACTGTATGATATGTTCGAGGCAAGAATACTTAAGAAAATTCAAAAATAAAAAACACAGTCGGGAATAATTGAAATTGTTCAGCACTTCAACTTGGATGGGCATTATCACATCAGATATGACCAGAAAATACACTATATTTATCAGATGAATATGAAATAAATAAAATTCAAGATTAAGATGGCATTAAATGCTTGAGACAAAATGAAGTCCACTAAATTAATGCACTTTCCCAAAAGGACTGATTCTGTACTTTCTCTTACCTTCTTGATGTGGTTGAAGAGGTATATCTGCACAGGGCACATACATGTAGGGCAAAGCCTACAGGGAAAAAATGGATATTTTAGCCCTAACGTAAAATTAAAAAAAAGGAACCTTTTAATGATATTGAATACTAAACAAATGAATATAGTTCTAATAGAGTATTTATGACAGCAACTATGTTTGCTACCACTTGTAAATATGGTTGATCACTGAATTTAACAACCTCAGATAGCGATCTTTCTTACCCGATGTATGTGCAAACAAGTTTTCTGACCACCTGGAGTAGAACCATATATTCTTACAACAGGAATCTCTTTCGCCTTTCCACCTTCATATGTGGGGAAAAAGTAGAAGTACAAGAGTGAGAAAACATAATCTCGAAACATGAGTTTCGTCGCCTAGAAAATGAAACTATGAAACACAATAACTCATTCAAGACATGAAATTATAGCATAGTCGAATGAATTATGTAACTCCCACATGCAGAATTAAACCCTAAATCGTCATTTGTTCTTCAACTGCTCAACATTGTAACTTGCACTACTTGTTGCCTAAACAGTGCAATTCATTTAGCTTGAGCGTCCCTTCGGAGGCTTATATTCTACTTTCTTTGCAAATTGCATAGAACTCCTTTACAAGTGAGTTGCAGAACTTGTAGAACACATAGGGTGCCGTTTAGGGTGAATCTATTTTCGTACCATGGAAGCTGCTGTAACAGATATCCAGGCCTGGGATCGGCGAAGCCATGTAGTAGTCGATGGAGACAATCCGAACACTCAACATTTTCGTATTACACTGGGAGTCTGCCATCGATTTTCTGTACCTTGTTTCCAAAGTTACCAACGCGAAGATGGAAAATTTATAGGTTTATTTAGAACTGGAAAGACGTTAGCTTTGTAAGCGTGAGGGAGAAGATACTTCTTTCAACCGCCTTAGCCAATCGCATTAAAGATTGATTAATTGATTGTTAAATTGTTTAATTGATTGTTAAATTGTCTAATTGATTAATATTTTAATTGATTAATTGATTATTTAATTATTTAATTGATTAAATTTGTTTTAATGCTCAAAAAGTGATTAAAATTATTTTTGTTAAGTTAAAAGTTATAATTAGTAAATAATTCAAAACATATTAAAAAATTATATATATATAATTATTTAAATTAATCGTAATTCTTAATTTTTTTTATAATATAATTAATAAAAAAATGTATGTATATATATAATTAAAAAAATTTAATTTATATTATAATATTTTATTATACATAGATTAATACATTATATATATGAGATAATTATATTATTAATTAAATTATATTTTAATATTATTTTAAATAAAAAATTATATATAAAATTTAAATAAAAAATAATATTAAAAATATTTTTATTTTTAAAAAATTAAATTAATAAAAATAATCTATATAAAAGATTATATTAAAAATCATCAACCAAAATAAAATTTACCGCCTCCTTGTTCGATTGATTAAAAGAAATCAGTTTTGGACTTTTGGAGCTTTTATTTCCCTTCCTTTTTTATAAAGACGATAAAAATTGAAAAAGACAAGTTTTTTAACTCCTTAATTTTTTTTCTTCGGGTTATAATAAGGTCAGTGACTGTTTCCACATAAAGAATAACTATCCGCACCAATCTTTTTAATTTTCATTCATTTTAAAATGAATTTTTAATATAAAATAAATTATTATAATTTTTAGTTTAATATCAAATTAGAGTATCCACTTATAAGAATTGATAAATTGAGTGTTAGATGAATTAAAATGATTTTTAAAAAAAGGTTACATAATCCTTACTCACTCAAGTAAATTTTTAAATATCTAACCAGCAATCAAGATGTTTGAATCATTATAATTCAATCTACTTCATTCTATTCTTGAAGTGTCTTCCTAATCAAGCCCTAAGAAAAATAAGAAAATAATTTTTTAATGTAATTATTAATTTTTTTTTCAAATAATAGATTATCAAAAGTATTAATATTTAATGTGTTTAATTTTATATATTATACAAATTAAATGTATTGTGTATAATTTTTAAACCAAAAAGTAGCATATTAATGAGTAGGTAAGTTACTTACTTATCTTAATTTTTTAATTGAAAAATGAATTCGCATATGAAATTTTGGTAGATATTTTTTTTTCTCTCGAAAAGTGCACTCCTCTAAAACGAGAAAAGTGATAAAATGTGCATAAATAGTTTTTTATTTTTTAATTTTCCTATCACCTTCTTGAGGTTATGAGTCTTTTATAAGGTGATAGTTTAAGAATTAATGTTTATTTTATGTCAATGTTTTAATTCTTATACTTTTAGTTACAAAAAAAAAGCAAGTACTGCTTTTGAGCAAAGCAAATAGTGGAGAAAAGAAGGGCATAGATCAGCGTTCGCATCCCATGCAAGCCAAGCCCTCTGCAGTGTCCTGCAGTCTAAGTAATTTCAGCCGTCTATGTCATCCAACGCTCCACATAATGCCATTGGACCTTTTTTTTAAAAAATTTTAGAAGGCAAACGGTGCGTTTCAATAACATTGATTTTGAATCAATAACATAGTCGTAAGAACAAATTAGCTGAGCTTTTCCGTTTCACAAAAGAAAGGGCAAGAGCTTGAATCATACATAATCGTGATTTTAAATCTCTTCATCATACATCTAGACTTGGAACTTGTTCTTACTAGAAACATATTACAGTAGCATGTTGCAATCCTATGAATAAGATTAATAATAAATTTTGATTTACATAACATCTGTTATTATCAACATCCAATGAAGAACAATACAGACTCCTATTAAGAACAACTTCTGATGCTAAAGGAAAAGGTTATTAAACATGAAGAATATAGTTTGTAGAATTCAGGATAACTATGACCTCACCTGAGATCGTCTTTAAATTGAGACGCTATTTGGAATTCCCATGCCAGTTAGGCCACCTTCACTGGTAGCATAAAGTAGAGTGTATGGTATTTTAATTGGGCCAACTCTGTTTCTCAGTTTCTCATCATTATTCATTCTCTTGATTCTCTCCTCAATTTCTACCACTCTCTTCCCAAACTCCTCAAAGGCCGTTAATGGCTCTGAATCAGATGTCCAATTAAGAGTGTCTCTCTGTCCCAGGTAGACTTCATCAGAAGAATGCCTGGACAAGATTTCAATGAGTGCAATGCCAAGAACAGTCTGATATTGTGCAGTAATTGTTTTCAAGAAAGCCTTATCAGGGTTTCTCACAAGCTCTTCATATTCTGGAGTTCCTTTTTCCGGCATGAACCGTCGGCTTAAAGTTGGGCGATTTGGATTATAGCCTGCATAAGCATATTGTCCAAAATTGGTAGCAGCATGGAGAGCTGAAGCAACCCATATAATAATTGTGCAAGTTTCAATCAATTCTTCACGAGTCTGCATATTAGGCCACCAAGGCTCATCTTTCTTATCACCATGACCAACCTCTCTTATTTCCTTCCACCAAGATTGGAGTTCTGAGTCTTTCCTAACTGTGTCGTCTTCCTTGTAGTAAAAGAAACAATAGTCTTGGACCCATTTCTTGATAGCAAACCAAACCTCTAGCCCATCAACAGCAAAAGGGTAATCCTCAATCAATAATCTAAGGCCATGGCGGGAAGCTGGATCCTCAACTGCCATTCCTCTGAAAGAAGCAAAAATACAGCTTTTATTATAATGAAAAAACTTAATGCCAAAAAACCTGAATTTAAACCAAAATCTTTGACAAGGCCTTGAGATTGTATGGTTCACCTCTTAACAAGATCTGCAGGCAGTGCTTGATCAGGGAAAACCCAATTCTTATAGATCACAGATGACATCTCCATAGAATACTTGGATGGAAAAACAGTTGCCTCAAGAATACCACCTGCATTAATGAGGATCTGCCGTGCTAATGCATTTATATTCATAGTGTCACGGAAGTGGGGATGCAATAATTTATGAATAGGATGAAGCACACTAAGCTGCCTGTTTGTAGCTATAACAAATGGCTCAATCGCTGCATGAGTATTCAACCTGTGACTCATGCAAGGACATCATTAAGTTAATTTAAAAACGAGATAATCTAAGTTTATGTATTTAATTTGTTAGATAGAGTTATACCAGTGACTAATAAGTTGATGATAGCCTGAGTCATTTGCCGCAACATAAGCTTTAGCTAATTGCCAGATGGAATTTTCAACACCTTCTTCTGCAGGCAAGTAAACCTTACTAATGGCACCAAATTCATCTCCTTCAGGACGTGGCAAACTCAATTCAATAGCCAATGGCTTTAAAGTCCCATTATCTTGCAAGAAAAGCACTGTCCGGCTGGCATAGGTCTTTGTAGAAGTAGAGTTTATCCTCCTCATATATGGATATAGTGCATCATGGTGGTCTAATATGAACAACTCCTTTCTCCTAATAGCCTATTCAATCAAATAAAAATAAATTGTATGATTCAAAACATCATAAGAGATTTTAAGAAAACTGACTCTGACTACCAAGCTATTCTAAAATTCTCTGTTATTGTGAAACACAATATTATATATATATATATATATATATATATATTTATACCTCGAAACCTTACCTCGTCTACAGTCAATCCACCCAGGTTAATCTCTATCTGTTCTTTGGTGATTGTACTAGTTTGCTTACCATAGACTTTAGGATCTAGCTTGCTCATTGGCAGGAACTCCTGCCATTAATTTAGGATGCTTGTGAGGAGGGGAAAAAAAGAAAAAGAAGACACGCCTCCAATAGGCTATTGAGCCTATCAAGTTCAGCAAAAACATTTAGGCTTACTTGGAGACATCGAATTATGACAGGGTTAACACCAGCTAGCATCTCTCTTGAAAACTCTTCATCAGTCCTCCATGCAAACTTATCCTCTGCTCCAAATTAAACAGGAATGGTTTACAAAATGCACGAGTTTCCTATGTTCTTGAATGCAAAATAACACATTTTAAGTTAACCATATATGTGTAAGCTGTCTAAGGGTCAAGAATTAAACCTTGAATCACTTGAGGCATGGGAAATTTAAGAAATGGTTCACCGTCAGTTCGGAGAATTTCCTTGAGCATCTCTGCAGGGATGTTATCTGTGATATCCTTGATTATACTCTCAGGCACCTTAATCCCACCTTCATAGAGTTTAAACACATCTTCAAAACTATCGAACTCATTGGGCGTTTTGTCAAATAGCGACTCCAGCTCAGGTTTGAGAAATTGAACTAAGGATTTCAATGCATAGGCAAGAAAGTCCGCCATTTTCAAGTGACCAAATCTTTCATCCCTTGGGACATATATGTTTAAGCTCATGGCAAGATTCAACCTACTCTCAGTATTGGGATCTGCTAAGACAACAACAAAATAAAAATTCAACAGCACCACATCACATATTTGAAAATTGCAATAAAAACAGTCCAAGGATACTATAATATTTGTAAAATATTGTAATTCTGAAGAGGAAATCAGTCTGATAATTGTTGCACATATTAATCTTTATCTCTAGGATAAATCAGAAAAAAATAGACAACATGCTTAAAAGCATTACCATTGGCAGGAGAGAGAATAGACATGAATTTCTATTCCCAAATATTTCATCAAAACAGACATGAAAGAATGGTAAAATAACAAGTATAAAATATCCTAACCTGACTTTGTAGGAGGTCTACCAGTTCTTCCCCTACGAGGGTAGGGATAATTGCTAGACCCTCCAAGAACTGGACGAGCATAATCGGGACCCTTATCTGGATCACCCAAATCATTGTAGTATGCATAGTCATACACCCTGTCCCATTCTTGGAGCTCCCCTCTTCCATCTCCTCTTAAATTCACAAGCTCTTCTTCCCTGTACTGAAGTAGTGGCACTGGTGTTTCACTTGGAAGATACGTCTGCAATAATATATTAGTAATTATGTATCTTGTAGCACACACTTCAAAATCTCCTTCTATCAATTCTAAGAACGAACTTAATTAAAATGTTGAAACAATATTTTCCAAAGGTGTTGATTGTTGAAAATACTCAACCTTGTTGCTGAAGAAAACGCGGGCATTCTTATATCTATATGCAGGGTATACCCAAGAGTTGCAAACGAAGTGAATGTCACCTTGGCCTGGAACATTTTCAAGTGTCAGTGTTTTGAGGTAGAACTCACTGTGATGATCATTCCTTATAAGAAATGCTCCTGGTGTTCCTATCTCTTCATCCCACTCAAATGTAACCCTGAATGCAGATTCTCCAGCAGTCAAAGGCGTGATAGTGGTAATCCAGTCTTCCAGATATGCAGGCTTCCCTAATTTTCCTTTTAAGCCATTTTCTACAAATATTAACATGCAAAATTCAAATTATTAGTTTATTACTATAACTGCCCAACTCGTAGTTGAGACATTCAGATTGGGAGTATGATAGAGTAGAGAATCATGCGCAAACGAAGGGTCTCATTCATTAGTTTATTTTTAATAATAAGAATAAGAATTTTTAATATTTTAAAATCTCATTGACTGATCAAATAAAATTTAATTAATTTTTTAAGAGCACTAATTAAAAAAATAACTAAGATCACAGTAAATTAAAAATGTCTAAGTACTATGTATCATCTTATTGTCTTACGTGAGGCGCCCAAAATTTGAAACAATAATGGGGACCACATCCTGCATCCACGTGACAGTGATGCGTATCACAAAATCTAGACAAACATAGTAACATGTGATTAAGGCTCAGGCCTCAAACTCAAAAGTAAAAAAATTGAGTAAATTACATTGGAATTCTTAAGAATTGAATTGAATTAAATTATATTTAAAATTTCTTTAAAAATCATATCTAACTTTTTCAAAACTTTAATATATAACCTAAAAACTTCGGTCTAATTTATTTATTTTCAAATGAATTAATTCTTTTTGTTACATTATCTTTTTATTCTGAATGTGAAAAGAAAATAATTAATTTAATTTTAAAAAACATATTGTATAAAAAAAATAATTTTATTAATCAAAAATAAATTATACAAAATTTGAATATAATTTTTAAAATAAAAATAGTATTATCATGTGTAATTGAATTATAATTTAAAATTAAAATTTTTTATTTTTAATTTTATATGAAGTTTTAATATTTTTTTATTTTTATTTTTATTTTATTTCTCATATCAAAACATGGTTTAACAGATAAAAAAAGTTTAAATAAAGGCAAAATATCACAATAAATTAATCGACGTTTAACTTCAAAAATTTTTTAATGTTTAAATTGAAATGGAAGTTAATGCTACTTTTTAGTGTCATTTAACTTTATACTGAAAAAAGAAAACCAATTGACTCGTGAACACCATTAACTACGAGAAAGAAGAGAGAGAATTGCATGGTGAGCTATGAATTATTTAAATTTAATTTAATTTAACAGTCATGAACTATCAACAATATTATTTAAATTAAATTTTACAATAAAATGCTCAAATATTATCTAACTAGCTCATCTATGAATTAACTTTCAATCTTAACCAGTATTGAACAACCTAATATGTCCTAGTTTCCTTCTTTTTAAATAATAGGAGATTTTCACTATTTTTTCTTCCTTTGACATAGTTTCCTTCCAATATTTTTAATTTAGTCCACACCAATATTTTTGTTTGTGAATCTAAAGTAATAATAATAATAATAATAATAACAACACAACAATTAGTAGCTTTATATTCATGTTAATTTTTTAAAATTTAATATTAAATCTAAGTAAAAAAAGTTAAATAATTTTGAATTCTCCTATAGTTTCCCATCTATAATAATTTAACAATCTCTTATTATATGTCTATATCATATATTACATGGTTTGGGAGATCAAAAGGACAAAAAACTCAAAATCATATAATATATAGTATATTAAATTATCTATAATTCAAAAGTATATATGACTTAACTGAGCAAATTGAATACAACTAATAATATCTTATGATTACTTATAATGCTTCAAGTCTGTTAAATAATTTTGTATTATTTTGGAATAAACAATAACAAAAATAATAATAAGTTAATAGTTTAATATATTAAAAAATATTTTCCTTCAACTTAGTCTTTTAGGGATTAAACAATTTAAATTAAAGATTTTTTAATTAAAATAATTTATTTAGTACACAAAATTTTATTAATTAATAAAGTGTAATAATTAGTGAAACCTAGATTTTAACCCATACTTAAACCAATATTAATTTAGCTTATCAAAATGAGTCACGAGTTATCTAAGTTTGAATTTAAGACCTCAACCCAATTTTAAAAAATGTTATTAGTCTTTGATTCAAACTTGAACTCGTGACTCATGATAAGATCTATTCGCACTAGAGATTCATACATACAAGAACGAAAATACAAACTACATTATTTCCATTCGCAAACTTCGCTAACCGAAGCACCAGCCCCTGGGAATTATGCTCATCGCTCAAAGAAAATAAATAAAACAAATGGCATAAGATTGATCTAGATTAGTTAGCCAAAGTAAAATTTTGGATCATTTACAATTTAAAATTATGCATTTCTCTATAATAAAAAAGAGATATATTAATAAAAATTTATCATGAATTGATTAAAAATTAAAATTTTTTTATTTTTATCTTTATCTGATTATAAAAAAATATATTAATTTTAACTGCTGAAGATCCAAACTTTCAAAGTAGCCAACAATGCTAAAGTAATATACCTACAAAACCAGAACATAATTAAACTGGAGAGAGAATTGCATGGAATAGAAGATAATCAAGATATATGAAGTATGGAAGAAGAACTGACGAGAGTCAAGGTTGACAGCACTTATTAACTGGAGAGAAACCCGTTTCCCCACAAATTCATGAAGACGATCGAGAACAGAGGCAGCTAAGTCGTTGAAGTCCAACACATTCTTCTTCATCAACACTACCCTCCCTCCAATGCGTTTGCGATCGTCGCGGTTGCCGGTGATGGCGTTGAGGATCCTCTCAGACATATCCTCCTTCAATTTCAAGTCGCTTAATAATTTTTGACAAAGTATTAATAAAATAACACCCTCAAATGCTAATGTTGTAGTTTTCTGAAGAAGTCACCAAATTTTGTGTGTATTTATAGACCCAAAATGACAACTATGTCAAAAAGAAAAGAAAAGAAATGGCAACTAATGTAATTAATGTGTACCAAACTAGCGCACGCGGTTTGTATCTTTTCGTATTATTTCTCCCTCAATTTGTTTTCTTTCAAATGACTTTGGCATGTGCGACGTGGAATATCATGGAGAATTTTCCATTACTTTGTCTTTGAGTCCCAAGTCCCTGCTTCTTCATTTCTCGGCCAATACAATATCTTATCCCTCTCGACTGCTAAGGCACGCACGTGCGTCACGCTTCTTGCCTAATTTTTTATTCATTAATTAATAGGTATTTGATAGTTTTAAATTTAAAAATTAATAAAAGTGATATATATAATTTTTTATTAGCTAAATATTTTTTTCAACCAATAGAAACTTTCTTAACAAAAACCTAAGAATATTTGTTAACGTACCCATATTAATTCTTATAATATTGCTCATTTGTACTTTTCTAATCTATTAATTTTTTATATTAATTATATTTGTTGTGATTTACTAGATTTCTTGTTCAAGTGAAGATAAAATTTTGGCTGACGAAAGCCATCTTTAGCTTGTATATGTTTATCACTTTGGGAATGAGCGCAAGAAAAATCGAATTATCACTTATTATAAAAAAGTAATAAAAATATATTTTAAGTGATTTAATTATATACAAAAAAAATTATTAAAAATTTTTATACAAAAAATTAATCACTTAATTTAAAAATTAAAAGTATAAAAAGTATAAAAAAATAATAATAAATTATTATAATAAATTTAATTATTAATAATTTAATTATAAAAATAAAATATATTAATATTATTTGATCTATATTATCAATCTTATTTATTTATTTATCTTCATCGTATATATTTATAACGTCAAACTTATCATACTTTGCGCCGTGGCGTCAACGTATATTTAATTTTCTCAATCATCATATGGAGAAAAAAGTTGGCTAGGCAGGAAATATTTGAGACAATTATATTGTTTTTGTTGGATTTAAACTTCGATTAGTTTCAAACTTGGAGATATTATGAATAGCATTAATGCCTTTCAGGGCTTGGTCAGAAACTTTGATTAGTTTCAAACTTTGATTTGTTCCAAACTTGAAGATGTTAAAATTAATTTTGTTGGCTTTAAACTTTGATTTTTTCCAAACTAGAGACGTGAACAATCCATAATCTCTATTTTTGGAAGTTAATTTAGGCCTTGTTTAATTTTCCCATCATATTATAATATATTATTTCACTTTTTAATTAAAGGGTTGGTATCCCATTAATGTCAATAGATTCCTGGGAGCAATATCTGTTGGCAAGATTGAGCTCCATTCATTTGTAAAATAATATAATAAAATTCAAACCAATTATTAAATCAATTAAGATATTGATTTATAATATAATAATTTATGATCAAATCAATCAGTATTAATATTATAAATTAATTCTATATTATAATTAAACACAGTAATAAAAGTTTTTATATATTTTATTACACAAAAATAAAATAAATATATGATATATCTCACATTTTAAAAGTAAATAAATAAATTACTTGTCAATTTTTTTAAAAAAATAAAAATATGTCATAATATACAAATAATTTATTACTTTTTTTATTTTAGAATTTACTCAATTAACACATCTCTCCTATCTTTTTTTTTTTTCTTTCTTCATTCTTGATTTTTTTTGTTTCTTTTTCTTTTTATCGTCATTTGTCATTTCCTTTTCTTATACTTTTACAAATGATTAAAAAATCAATGAAGACCAATTTTTTTTTTTCAAAAATCAATTAAATTATTCAACCAACTAATTTTGATTGACCGATTTTTGATAAGATCAATTTTAAAGATTAATGAGACTACTAATTCACCAAAAGACCAACTAATTTAGTCCAATTTTTGAAACAATATTTTTAAATGAGAATCAAGGCATTCACAATTTGTATTAAATTTGAGACAAACAATTTTGTTCAAACGAAAATATTAAAACTTTTTTAATAAATAAACTTTTGAAATTCAAACTAATACTTCAACTGCTTGACGCCTTGACTAGTCACCGGAAAAAAAAAAAAAACAAATCGGAGGGGTTGTTTACCAACCAAAACAAAAAAGGTTTTTGAGAGAGAGAGAGAGAGTGGGGGGGGGGGGGGAGGAATAGCAGGGGCAGTCTGAAATCTGAAAGTGAACAACTTCGTCGACGACAAAAATTCCAATCTGTAGTGGTGAAAATGAAGATGCTCTGGAGTTGTAAAACACATAATCAAATAAAGAGGGCTATTACACAACCATTAATTTACGAAGCGATTTTACCAACAGAATTTACAATTACTGTTCGGACACAGTTGCACCATCTTTGTAAAAAGATACTTACATTTGAGACAGGTATTTTTGGTACAAATTCCAAGTGAACCATCACCACATTACTATTTACTAGCTGACATCTATGATATATAGCTGGAATGGGTTTTTGCACCCAATATGGAATTGAGTATCCCAGCATACCCAGATACTGAGGTATGTTGCTAATTTCTCAATATGGCCTTTCCCCGTAATGACATATCTTCTTTTGACCAAAAAGAGAAATTAAGGTGTCGTAGAACACGCCAAAGCGGCACCCAATTTAACTTAACATAATAGAAAATTAATGAAGAACAAATATGGTATCAATTCAAAATATGAGCTCTCTATAAGAAGACTATAGAATTATAGATAGCTTGAAGAGGAATCCTATTAAAGCAAATCTTTGCCCATTGCAACCTATTAATTTATTTTATTATCTATTAACCATTCCAACCTGGGGCTGAACCTCAAATTATTCGGAGGATTAGAAAAGTCCTACCTGCCTCTCCCACTGGAGATCTGCAGAAAATTCAGAAAGAGCAGCTCGAGGATCACCATTTGAAATAGACCAGTAATATTGAGCAGTTTCATCATCAACTTGCATGCTTCTCCTCAAGGAATCAAGTACCTGTTTGAGACAAGAAAATTGAGGGTTTTGAAGTGTGATAAATAAAAAAGATTTTGTCTGTAATATGACTATTTATTCCATCTGAATAGACATTTAAGAAGTCTTTCAATATTAAATATTGTATATATTAATATATATATATTAATTTTATTTAATCATATTTTTCAAACTTTTCCACACCTTTATATATTACAAACTGTTTAACATTACCCTTTTCTTGCCTTCGCCCAAGGACATTCTGTTTGATAAATGACTACAGCTACTGTCAGGCACATCCTCTGGATATATTACTGCTACTTCTCTTTTTGCATAGACATCCAACTCAATGTAGCATGTTCTGTCAATAAGAATATTAGGGTTGCTTATTGGGATTAATAGCCTTTCCCTTGAGTATATACCATGATCACTCATCATGTTGTTCAGACGTTTTATGTCCACAACCTGTCAAAACATTAAATTAGGTCAGCCAAACAAAAGAAACTTCAATGCAGTTTATTTCAATTCTTTGCCATGCTGTTAATCAGGAAAGCACGTGCTAACAAGGAAAGAGTTCACAACAAAATGGTAAGAAAATTATAATCTTGAAAATATTAGTGCACTCAACCATAATGGACCTTGTTTTAATCAGGAAGTGAACAGGAAGGACGGTAAGTCGGAAACCATTGCATTGAAAGCAGTTTGGTATGATTTCACCCCAAAGTGTTCACTTTCCATTGGCTTAAAACGTAACTAATACCATAACTCCTCTCCTTCCTCGCTTAAGACTGGATCACACATATACGTTCAACATTGCATCAAAATTGTCTGTCAGGTGGAGACCCACCAAAAACAAAGCTTTCATGCATTATTCGTGGCTTTGTGCCTTTGTCATGCAAAAATCTTCAATTGCTTTTGGTCATGAAAAAAATCTTCAATGTTAAACTCCATAGAACAAATAATGGGAGATGGAAACAGATGGGCAACGCTAATACAATTATACAAGCCTTTTACCGATCTCCACAAAACCAGTAATAAATATATATACCACAAAGGCTATCACCGGTAAAAGCTACTTTGGAACTTTTTTGACAAATCTATAGTAACAAATACACCAACTAATATCATGAAATCCTTGATTTTATTTATTTATTCATTTTTATTTCAGTTCATGGCATGCCATGAAATGTCCATTCGAACTCTAAATCGAACCCCATCGAGGGCCGATGTTTCACATAATGAATTACACATGGATGTATTTCACTTTTCGAAACTCGACAAAGCATTAGATTGGAACTCAATTTGTCGCCTATTCTTAACTCTGAAGTTCTTAAAAACTAACAGGAGAACTATGATATAGCTGGATCGGATGGCTTTGCGGAGGGGAAATGGTACCTCTTTATGTAGATGTGGATCAGATCAAGCTACCCAACGAAACAATTAATTTCTCCCGTAGTAAGCAATAGATATGATATATTAGCTTATCTCTCTTATATTTTGAGCACAATTACAACCAGCCTCCGCAAATCGCAATTCAGACATACCTGAACCGAGTATTTGACGGCAAGACTGGCAACGGTATCCCCACGCACAATCCGATGTGAAATGGCAAACTTTCCCAAACCATTGTCTCTCCAAAAGCTTCCAGAAAGCGGATTCCCAATCACATCCTTCAATTTCCATGGGGCTACGAAGGCTCTGGTTACGATATCCTTTTCGGAGGCCACTGAGTTCCAGACTCGGCAGACGCATCTCACTAGAGGAAGATCCGAAATCGGCAGTTTCTCGAAGATAATTCGGAGGATGTCCCTGCATGCAAGGGCCGAGAAAACAGAATTCATGGGTGAGATTACAGTGGAAGAGCCAACAGAGGAGGAAGAACGACTTAGGCTTTCTTTGGAAGACGACGAACAGTTCGAGGATAAACGAAAATTCATCAGATGTTTGCGAACGTCGCCGTCGCCGAGTCCTTCAGCGCAACAGCTACCCGTAGTGAGATGAGTGAGGGAAGTAAGAGAATGAACATGTGCTTGTCCGCTTGAAGCTTTAGACCCGAGGCCTATAGGCTGTGGCTAGAAAGAGCGTGCGTGGCAAAATATGGCGAATTTAAACCAACCACATGTACTTATTCAATGTCGTTTATCTCCCAACGCGCCGCAAAAAATATCGTCTATTTATTTAATACTTACTGAAGGGACTATTGAACAGAACGATGTCGTTTTGTACAGATTAGCCAAACTACAAAATCTGATGCACAGCCACTTGAGTCTGGGATTGCATCATCCATGGCTTAGGAAGAGAGTGGTAGAAACCAAAATCGATGGCTTGCTCAAGTCCAAGCTGCAACTTTTACTTCTACCGTCCCTCAATACCTATTTCAACTTCTACTGCTCGCTCTTCCCTCTCTTTCTCACACTCACACTCTATCTTTTGTGGGTACCATGGGATTTCCCTTAGCTGTGCAAGCTCCACCTCAAAAATTTGTGCTAAGTTTGACAAATTCCAAGGTGAACCTCCCAAAGACAGTCTTCAAGAGTTCGAACCTTCATCTACACCAGAAAATTTTCAGGAGGAGGAGGAAGATGACAGGTATTAGTTCCTTCAATTTGTTACATTACAATTTAAGCATTGTAAATTGTATTCTGTTCGAATTTATGTTTTGTTAGTTTCATAGACCAGTTATTAGAATTATCTTTGCTGTAGCACTTTAATTTCGGGATTTTTGGAGCTCTGCGTTTCTTCTGGGCCTAAGCCTTTGAAACTAATCTAAGACACTGATAGTCTGATATCTTCTGTCAATTACGCTTCGTTTTGGCCTTTTCTTTTTCCCTGTAATCTTGGGCCGTAGTTTCATTTTGTCAAAGATTGTTGAGTAGGCTTGCCGTTCTGTGAACCTTTTTTTTTTGGCGGTTTCTAGATTATCATTTCATTAAGGTTTTGTCTAAAGTATCTTCTAGAAACTAGAGCATCATTTCATCGAGCTTACATCATTTGAAATCAACCTATTTTTCTAACTGATTAAAATGTTAGCATGCTGTGTGGAGCCCCCGCTGGTGACAATAACGGAGCATTACTTGTTCATGCATGGGCATCAAGTTTATCATGAAGTGATATTACAGATTTACAGTTTAAAAAATTCTTAAGAATGTCTTTGCTGTCTTAATGGCCAGGCCCAGCCTAGATAAACTCCTTTGGAAACTGTAGTGACTTTTTTTCTCCGCCCTTTTTATGGAGTAAATTCAGAAAATCCTAAATGGTTTGCGTCTACTGATGTTGCAGCAGTTAAGAAACTTTCCCGCTGATAGAAGAAATCTTATTTCATATGTTTCTCTGAAATATGTGCATCTTCTTAGAAAATTTGATTAACACAATGTATTGCAGTTGGATGGGATGCCATGGTTCTTTCACTTCTTGTTAGCCTTGAATTTGATCTACACTCCAATAGGTGTATAAAAGCTGTTGACTTGTTGCTTTCTCTTTCAGTTGCTTGCCTCCAGACTTGGATGGTGCAGTGCGGCAGTCAAGTCAGGCCACTGCCCTTTTTTTGTCTTCAGGAGGGATGAGAGCCATAGTATGTGCTGAAGTTGTTCCTAGGCCCACTTTCAAATAATATATATATATATATATTATTGAAAAAAATTAGACCATTTGTGAAACAATTCCAAGTGATGTATTGCATATTTTCTGTAAGTGTCATTGCTGTCATTGGTATACCTTGGGTGAATTCAGGTAGGGTAATTTAAGTCCATTATGAGATGACCTACTATAATATTCTGCAATCTTTTCTAAGGAGTCTAGCCATCTTAACCAAACTAAGATCAAGCACTTCTTAAGTTCTAATCTGTCTAATCTTTACTGCAACCAAATGTTAATTTACACTTCTCTGTGGATGCCATGGATGAATCAAGGTAGTGTGACTTGATAACATTATGTGCAGAACCTACTATGGTATACTGCAGTCTTTTTTGAAGAGTCCAGCCATCTTAACCTTGCTATTTGCTAAGATCAAGCATTTCCTAAATTTAACCTGTTTAAGGTGATCAAAACTAAGAAGCTGTTTCCTAAGTATTACTTCTTATGTAACTAAAATTCTTAAGCAAGGGCACTTTGGTGTCAAAAATATAAATCTGGAGAATGTTGTCTCTCATCTGGTTTGGATTATTAATGAATATTTTTTAAGTTGTTCACATTTGCATATTTTTAAAACTTCTTTACAGGTTGAACTTTTAATCCCCCAGCTGCAATTTTTAGATGATGAAGGTGCACAAGTGGAGCTCTGGGAATTGTCAAGGATTTTTTTGGATACACTTATTAAAGAAACAGAATGTCAGGTTAGTTAGACGGGTCACCTTGAGTTGTAATATTTCAACACACAAAAGATTCTACGAATTCTGTCTTTTCTTTATAAACCTAAACCTCCAATCATGAAATGGTTTTCCCATTCCCTATTGCAGATCTATAAATGAATTCTCCATTATGTGATTTCTTGTTTTATTATGTTCATGTAAAATAAAGTGGTTATTTGCTTCTTATGTGCATAATTTACAATAACCTTTGTAGCTGCTCCAGTGTTGCTTCTACAAGCACCTTTTTTTTGGTATCGCTATTGTCATTCTATGTTTGTAGTCTCCTTTGTAACACAGGAGGCAGTTGACATGTTACTCTGTTGATATTTCTAGTGTTTCATTATCATAAGGGAAACAATACAATGAAAAAGAAAAATATTCAGCCTCCTAAAAATTCTTTTGACATAAGGATCAATGTTGATGCATTTGTTATTTAAGTTGTAAAACCGGTTGCTAAATTCCATTAGTTTGATTGTTAGAGAGTTAAAGCCATATTTCCAGATGCTGGTGCAGCTGCTCTTCTAAAATATCGGTGGAAAGATGCAGTATTTAGATTTGCAAGGTGATTACCATCACATTAATTATTACTCTATATTTTTATCCTTTCCTTCGCCATGGAAACATGATTCTAGTGTATGCTTTTAGCCATTGGATTCTTACTTCTGAGTTTCCCTTGAGAATTTTGATGGCCATGCTGACACAATTCCATACATGATTCTGTGTATTGGTGGCCACCTACTGTTATGGATAATTCTTCTGTTATGTTTATCCAGCTTAAGTGATCGGAGGCCTGTAGATAGTGAAGATGAGATCGTGGTCATGGTTGTTCCTGATTATCAAATGTTAGAATATGTTGAGAGAATTGCATCTAATCTCTCAAATGATCCAGTATATTTCTGACCTTAGATCCTTCTATCATTGATGCAATCTCTTTTTTTAAAGCAATTATCATGATATTTAAAATTTAAACATCCATCTACTGATCAATTTGATGGGAAAGCAACATCCAAAATTTTCTCCAATGCATGCCTGATTTTATTCCTTAGATTAGCATTCTAAGTAGTTATAACATGAACTTCCTAGATATTAGGAATAGAGTAATAACAATAAGTAACAGATTCTGCACATAAGCGTTTTTAGAAAGTCTGGAGATTTCCACCTCAATTTTACGGTTGTAAAAACTATCTGCTTTAGGTGGTAACCAAACAGACACCGCCTCTTGACATGTACTCATATATGTCATTCCAGCAAACCACCCTAGGCTGCAAGATAGCATCACCGAACAATGCCATTTCAGCACCTTGCGTTAAGCTTAGAAATTTCCATGTATATTTGTGTTGTACAAACTTTTCCATATACTTGCAGCCAAGACCCCTCATCATGTGGAATCCACGCCTGATCAGTGAAGATGTTGGGGTTGGAGTTAATGTTCGGAAGTTAAGGCGCTACTTTTTAAGGTTTGATATTTGAACCATTTCATATAAATATATATGCTCAACAGTTTAACTTTACCTTCAACTGACAGCTAGAAATAGTATTTGTCAACTCTAATGGGAGTTAGAACAGTTTGTTCTCAACTTCTCATCCATGTGAAAAATGGAGGGAAAGATTAAATTTAACTTTTCTTTCCCTCTCTTCTTATCTATTTCTTCAATCCAAACATATTATAAAAGAAAAAAAAAGTGATATTTCATTTTAAATGAAAGAAAAATATCAAAATTGAAATTGATGTAGGTGCTGTATAAATGACTGGTCATGGTATTCTTTTTCTAGCAACCTTGACAGACTTTGTTTTTGCTCTGTTGTTGCCGTTTAGTGGCTTAAGTCCTTTCTATATTTCCAAATCTATCCTTTATCCTCAATTTTTACCTCTTCCGAACTATGATAAAGGTTTTTGTGCTAATTCTTACTTTCAGACCCAACCTTGCTTTTTCTTAACCTTCGTTTATCTTTGGCTAACTACTTTTTTTAAAGTTCATCATCAAGTCAATAATTTAGTGTCCGGTTTCTTTTGGAGAATTGCATTGTTCTGATCGTATGAGACTTTATAAATTCTTATCATTTGTCGTACAGCACTTTCACGACTGTCTATTCCATGCGACCTCTACCATCTGGTGCAGTCTTTAGGTGCTATCCCGGGTAATATATGAATATTTTATTCCGTCTTGATCTTTATAGCTTCCAATTTCAGATTCGTTGCCTCAATAGTTTATGAAGCCCAACGATCCCTTAGGGAAATTTGAGATTATTTGGTTCATTTATATGGTTTCTAATTTTGAGTGCAATAGCATGATTTGGCTATACGTTATCTGTTATAGCTTTCACAGTTTTCCATGAAAGTTTAAAGATTAGAATTTCACACTTTTTTTAAGTATTAAACTATTTTTGGCTTTCCATATATCCCTCCTCGTTTTATCATGGTAAAATTCAATTTATAAATGGTTTACTGTATGATTCTTGTTTTGCTGATCACACTCAGATTATGGAAAGTGTTCTATGATGACCAAGAGAGGCCCAACAGATATTTGTTAGCCAAGGAATTCATAAGCCGTCCCGATGCTGAAGAACTTGAGGTTAGTACTTACTAGATTCTATTCCAATTTTTCTTGCCAGATCTTGCAGAGATGACCATTTTGTATACCTTACTGTTTATAGTTGAGGTAGTTACTGAATTTTTCAATGACTAATTTGTCCTGAAAACTAGTATTAGAAAAAAGTCATAATGGAGGGTGACTTGGAAGCCTCTAGGAAATAAAATAGAGGGTCACTTGCCTTTATTACCTATTTCTTTTCCCTAAGACCAATACAATAGTCTAATCATATTTTTCTATATCTTTTGATGGGTATTCTCTTTTTCAAAAAACCTATATGGGGCAGATGATATTTGGTAGTGCAGAACAGAAGTCAGAGCAAGGCCAGAGTTTGCTCGACAAAGCAGCAGGCTTCTTCTCTTCCATAAATCGGTTCATGAAGGCTATTTCATGATAATATTTTCTCCTCTTATTGTTTAGCGCAGTCCGCAGCCTTTCATGATTCTCGTCATCTGATATCTTAACTTCTACAGAATTATTTCTAGAAGCTCTAGAGCTTGTAAGACATGCTGCCTGCAATAACATTGTACTTCATTACCTGTTCAATTCACTCAGGTGCCAGATTGCCGAGTGCCAGTCGGCACTCAAAATGGTCGAGTGAATTCAAATCTTCACAAAATTTTTTACATTGACAATAAAGTCCGTGCAATTCCAACATAAGAAATTCTGATGATTTTGGGGTAAATTATCTTTGGTGTTATTAGGCGACAGTATTGGAAAGCCATAGAATGTGTTTTTCCCGCACAAATTTACCCTTCAAGTAATCTAATTTAAGGATTAAGCTATAATTATTGTTTACATCCACATTCGATAGGTGTGGGGACACCTGCCAGAAACAGTAGTGACAAACAGGCACAGCACAGTTGGAAATGGAAAGGTGGAGGAACGTATCTGGGACTCCTCCGTCCTCGCTCACCAAGTTACTGGATTTTGTTTTATTTTTCTAGCCATAATACGTTTCTAGTTCAGTCTAAAGACGGATATGACTGTGGACGTTGCATTCGTTGTAATTAAGCAGTACCAGATAAGAACAGGAGAACAAGGTTTCTCACCTTTTCTCTCATTGTACGTCAAAGGGAATGTACCAAAAGCACCAAGTAATATGGTTTTATCCGTGATATACTAGTGCAAGATCAATTTCCATATGCTGTAAGGGAATATATATATATATATATATATAGTTTCTGGAGGCATAAGAAAGCTAAAAGCATAAATTTCTTATACCTTTATTTAAAGCTTACTTACATAATGTCAACAGTTGATCATCTCACTTGGTTGCATGCAACATGCCTATACAGCTTCATGGATGGTTTGTCCATGGTAATTCCACCCCTGCAGAGTAATTCGAGGAGTTACACCTGGAGGGACCTCGAAAGATATTCTAATAGGCATGGCCTCCCCTGGCACCAGTGAAAAATAGTTATCTGAGTAATGAACTGGGAGAATTCTTGTGACTTCCCCTTTTCTGTGTTCTCTTTTTGAAGCATGCACAGAAAAATGAAGAAAGAAAGCAATTCCAACATCATGCCCATTTATTTCGGCAACCCTCAATCCACCCTTCTTCCCAGAAAGACATCTGTATATCCTCTTAAACAAACGAACTTCCTGTTCCTTCCCAGTCCCTGCATTTATAGTTTCTAGTGACTCTGTATTGAAGCTAACATCTCTTTGACTAGATATAGAACCGTGCTCTAAGGATAAAAGTTTAGAGTCCGGTCTTTTAGATGTGTTCTGTACAAGCATTTGAATTTTACAAGTGGACCCTTCAATGAAAACCTCCGACGTTATCTTGAGTGGTATTTTCCTCTTCTTATATGGCTCTAGTAGCTTGTAATCTCCACCGGAAAGATGCAACCAATAGAAGTTTCTAGATAAAATTCCATTATCTGACTTCTTGTAAAGTTTAAGAAGAAGAAAGTAGACTGGCTTTGGATTTTTACTCTTCGGATACTTCATCTCAACAACAGGCACTACTTTTTTTGGTGGCACAGAGGGACATTCATGAACTTTATAGTATGGACATGTCCCTTCGAGATCCCACACTGAGGCTTCAATAGCTAGATCAGACAATTCTTCTGATGTAGTATTAATTACCTGTTTAAGGCAGGAAGATAAAATGTAACAACTTTATTAAGTGAATATACTATTCTAATCATAACTTGACCTTGTCATATTATGTGATAATTCCACAAGACCAGAGCGGTGACCCTTATAATTTCTTTTCGCTTGCTGATTTTGGCTTCCTGTCTTGATATTTACTTTATAAGATTCAAACACAAACATTTATTTTACTGTTACTCCCGACTCATAAAACATAGTATTTAATAGATGAACCTTACCTCTATAAAATAAGTAGCCAGATTGAGCTGTACATGAATTGGCTCTGCGGCACATCGACAGCCATAGAAACCAGCCGTTTGGTCAAGTAGATGGTCATAAAACTGACCTCTGAGACCAGTCCAGGGATTCTGTGTCTTCCAAATCAATACACCTGTATATTTGCTCCACATGCGAGAAGTCCATCCCTCTAGAAGAGCTCTATATTGAATGTAGTTGACAAGTTGCGCCTGAGATGTTAAAGTAAAAACATCAAATTCATCAGAAAAACAAAGACAAATGCATCAAGCCTGACTTAAAAAATTTTCTCACCTTCAAGCAAAAATCATCAAGATCTTTTGGGGTTCCATAAAGTTGAATCTGATCATGAACCTTGGATGGTTTAGAATAAGGAATGTACTTATGGTATTCCCATATAGGATTAGGAACTTCTTCAACATAACCATCTGGATGTTTCTTAAAGATTGGTATCTGCCATCCTTCAGGGGGCATTGTAGCTCTAATAGTTGCTGCAACTGGCATTCCTACGGAACCAACCTCTGGATTGAATCCATATTGGTAATAATCATCTTTGAAGAAGTCTTCAGGATTTTGAATTTCATAAGGGCCATCAGAGAAGCCCCCATTTCCATCTGCAAACCCATCCCATAATGAGCCTGGGATGTAAATACGAGTACCATCAAGATACTGGCTAGGATCAATCAACTTCAGAGACAAATCTTCAACAGGTTTGCCATTTTCATCTACACTCTCAAAATTAGGATGAAGCCTCAGGTAATCTTTGAGAGCAGCATTTATATCATCTGGTGGAATTTGTTCATTTCCTCCCACCCAGAGGGCAAGACTAGGATGATTTCTTAAAAGCTTGATTGTGTCTCTCGCACAGAACAAGAAAAGGTCATGGTCTAGTGGGCCTTTTGGATTTGATACCGGGACACCTCGCCCATCAACATCCCCAGTAATCCAGAACTCTTGCCAGACCTACAAGATTTCAATCGGCAGAATAATCAAAATTAAGAAACCCCCCCACTGTCACTGATATAATATCTACATAAAGAGCCTAACACAGTAATTGGACCAAGGCTGATTTGGTGAAGCTGTATAAGCTTCCAACCCAGTGCAATCATCATTATGCCTGGTCCAGCAGCAGCAGCACTTAAAAAGTGCTTTCAGAATATAAATGCACATCCCAATATAGTAACCACCTGTTTTCACAACGAAACCTGAATGCAATCATTTTTAGGTTAATTCATACATATTAAGGAGAATTTTTTTTTTAAGTACAAAAAAATGTAAGAAAAAAAAACTAGCCTCCACAATACTGGACCCAAAGAAAAAAATAAGTAAATAAATAAAATTAGATCAAGGCAGAACCAACACCATGCCTGCTTGTTTATTGTAATGATGGAGTCATTGAAGCCAAGATAACATCCATGCAAAAATACTCAAATGAAAGGGAACACAAACAACTCTGACAAACTCATATCAGAACAAGGTCAATGCAATAAGATTATCTGAAAATACAAAACCAAAGGAAATAATATAAAGAGCAGCTGAAGAAGATTAAGGATGCAGTAAAGTTTACCAGGATGCCATGGTAGTCACAGTAATAATAAAATTCTGGCCTTTCAGCCAGTCCACCACCCCAACAACGAATCATGTTGAAATTCATGTCTGCATGGAACTTGATATCTGTACTATACCGCTTCTTTGAAAGCCTCAGTAGTCCATCTGACAATATCCAGTTACCGCCCCTGATAAAAATTGGTTCTCCATTGACTTTGAACAACCTATGAAACAAGACGTGCAGAATAGCACATAGGGAAAAGTTTTAAAGCTTGAATTAATTTTATTAAGAATTAAGTATAAAATTGACCATCAAAGAGGTATGAAAAACCATAATACCTTCCACCAGTAGTACCATCAATATGGCTCTCAATTCTGCGGAAACCAAAGTGATGTCTCCATGAATCAGATTCTCCATATCCTTTAACATCAATGGTAATAGCAACATTGTACAAGGACTGCTTCCCCATTCCATTGGGCCACCATAAATGAGGCTTGTAGAAAAAAAGCTGCCAAACCAGAGTTTCAGACCATGATCATTTAAATAGAAGCATTGAATCTTGGAACCTTAATGCATGCAGCATAACAGAATCTGTGGCAAAAAAATTCTAGGAAAGATTATCCAATCCAAAATCAGGTATGTTCACTTACTTTCTATTTTAAACAAAGGGTACTAGCCAACAATCACTTGGGAATTTTTTTCTCCTTTCTGTATGCTGTATTGCAGTAAGCTTTGTTTTGTTTTTCGTTTTTTTTTTCCCTCCTCTTTCTTGTAGGAATCAGCTTTGTTTCTTTGAATGATAGAAATCAGCATAGCCAGTAATTCAAGCAGTAATATGATGGACCCCAATATTCTAGAAGGTTTAGGAAGGAAGGTAGAGGGTAGGAAAGGTATGGGCAGGTTGTTATGGTTTGGGCATAATAGGATAGGGGGCACATGTTACACTTACATTGGATGGGTTTTGGCTAAATAGTACAGTGAGAGACTTATAAAAACCTGAGGGGAGAATGAGAGAGGGGAGGAAAAAAATAGGGAATGAGTGGAGAGAGCTAACCTCTCGAAAGTTAGCATTTGGGGTTGCATTCTAGGCTTGTCTGGAGTGTGGCTACTCTGTTCTTAGCTTTTGTTCTGGTTTGCTGGTATTGTGTGTTTTTCTTTTATTTTCTGGATGTGTTTTGCTGGAGTATCTCTGGTTAGTCTGTGAGTGGGGTTTTCTTGGAGCTATTATCTTGTGCGCATTCTGTTTGGAGTTTTGAGTGGCTGTGTTGCTGTTTTCTGAGTCTTTTTTAGTATTTTTCAGTGTCCTCGTGTTTGTATTTCCATTCTCTCTTATAAAATCAGAAGTATTATTCAGTAAAAACTCCAAGGGCTCTATCATAATATAATTAATAACTCAAAAATTATGAATGCCAATATCTAGGGAATTTCTAAAAGATCTTCATTAAACTTCCCCATAATAGAAAAGCAAAGAAACATTAGAGAACCTCTTTAAAATTTAGGGTTTTTGGAGCCTATAATTGATATCCAACACACCCAAGGCCATCTGATCACAATACATATGTTTAGTTTGACAGCTAACTCTAATGATATGATATGAAATTGTAACTCTCTAGTCTCTACAAGTGACATAACCCCGTAAAGCATATAGATATGAAACAAGTCATGCAGAAAAGCAAACACATAAGCTACCATAATACAAATAAAGAGTGGGATTATAAATTGAAAAACAATCTTCAGAATAGCTATTATGTTAATCAAGGTTCCTATAATTATTGACCTAGTTGACACTAGACTAACATTTTTGCTGTAATAGTATAATGAATATTATTACCGACCGGAGGAAATGTATATTGCAATTGTGATCTAGCAGGTATTGAGACATGTTGAGTTTGAAGATGCTCGACTAAGCAAATGCTCTCCTCAACTTCTGTAGTCACTTGGATATTCAAAGAACATTCAGCAATCCAAGAACTCTTGTTTTCCAACTCGATTGTGGTATGCAAATATACTCTCTTATAATTGTCAAAAAATGATGACACCAAGTGGGGATCAATTACTTTTACTGGCTGCAACAAACACAAAGATATTGAAATCATCCTAGCAATGAATGGCTGAAAGCACAATCAATAATCAACAAATCAACTTAAAGAATGGATGATTTGGTTTTTAGACTGCATGATCAACACAAATCAATAATGCAAGCAATTCTGATTTCTGTCTTATGCCTCTGCAATAAGCTGGTTTTGTTTTCCATTCATCTCAGTGAATCCTCAAAGTATATCTCAGGAAAACAATTCCAAGAATGCATGATTAGATTTACATGGTTGGATCTGAGAGTTCAGCAATATTTTCACCATGAATTACAGCTGAAATGATTACCAGCTAATAATATATTTCATATGTAAGTTTAAGTACATGAAATCGGAGAAGGGCGTGGAACAGGAAGAGGAAAGAAAGGCTTCAATGATTGGTGCCAACATCAATCCTTAAGCACAAGTAAAAAAAAAAAACAAAAACAAAATACTTTGATAGGAATTAAAGCAATTCGCACTTGACTCACCCCAGTAATTGAGATAGAGACCTCATCCCATATTCCAGTATTCCTATCTCTGCGATCAAAACAAATAATTCCCTTTGTAATAGGTATATTTCATAAATTTTTAATATATACATAGATACATTATACATACGTTTGTGTGTAATAAAATCTAAATGCATAGGTTCTTTTCAAATATAAAGATGATTAGAAGATTGCTTGTTACCACGGTGGTAGATTTACAACCCTGAGACTGACCAGCCGAAAGAAGTAAAAATGGCTGGATTTTTATACCAGAAATTGTTAAATAAAAGTAGATACATCATCCATGGAACATGAAACTAATTACCGCATATTTATCCTTAGAGTAAGTGAATAACAATAATGTCACCTTATAGGAGCCATCCAATCCCAACCTTCAACATATTGTGTAGCCACATCTTTTCCTATCTACAAAAAGGCATAAAAGGGTATGACTTGAATATGTGCTTCTTCTCCTCTCTGCCTCTCACACTCCCTAACTAATTTGAAATATCATCAAATACTTGAATTGATATTTGAACACTTTCAAAATAAGAAAATTAATTTAAGCATAAAAGATAAAATTAGTGACTCATTCATGAGTTTAATTATAACCTCATGATCGCCACCTTGTCCCCCTTCAGGGGGGATTTTTCCAGGATGATCTGGAGGGTGAACAAGAACAGCAAGCAGGTTACCACCATCAGGATGCAGAATATCAGTGACATCAAGAGAATGCCTCCGGAACATTCCTTTTGGGAGGACCATTCGGTGCCCATTTAGATACACTTCAGCTGAGTAATTGATCCCACGGAAGTTCAGATCACAGTGCTGATTGGCTGACTGCAAAGGATCAACTAATTGGTTACGTCTATCAAATCCTAATGAAACTATAGTATTATAAAAGCAGAACCACCTTTCGTAGTAAAGAAAAAATTTGTGAATTTGATGTCTTTTAGTCTTCCAGTCTATAAGTTCACAAACAATTCCATAGACTTTTAAGCATCATATTCTCTTTTGGCTTTAGGGTAGTAAAAAAGGCCATAGTTCACCAATAAATGGGCAACAACAAAATATAAGCCAGATAGGAAAAACAAAACAGAAGGCGTGCCCTGAAATCAAATAGAATCATGCCACTTTAATATCTACAATTGTATAATTTTACAAAGAACTCTTCGTACCAGCTCACACTGAAACGCTGTAAAGAACCAGAATGTGTAATACTCTCTCCCAGCATCAGCAATATCTATGATCGCTTCATTTTCCAATCCATAAAAGGGATCGGGCACGACTTTGTTCTTCACCAAGGTCGCGAGAACACTGTCAATTTAGCTCACTAAATCAATCAGACATATGCCACGTAATTTATCAACAACAACGGAATAAATCCACGAATTTAACTTATTAGAATCTCTAAGCCTCTAAGCATCAAAACAGAGGTTAAGGATTCAAAAATAGAGACTGAAATGTACGCGCATAAGTTAATGCCAATGACATTGTCGCAAACACAAACAGAAAAGGGAAAGATAGATTACGTTCCAGGCACGACGGCTTCCATCCATGGTGAAACAGGTCCAGTTGGAGGAGGATGAGTCGAGGTGAGTTGATTGCCAGTGAAGTGGACCTCCGTTGACCTGGCAGCGAGCCAGCCGGAATCAAGGGTAATCTTCCCTATCTCCGCCGTTAGTGGCGCCATAGTTGCGTTTGGAAGAAAAACCCTAAATCTCCGAGACTGACCGCTTGACTGGAAATCAGAGTCCAAGAGGTCGTTCTCGTCCTCGTTCTCTCTTGTTTGTGTAACTGTGACTGTGACACTATCTGTGTACTATTATCTTATGCACTCAGGCGTGAGAAAATATCACCGACAAAACCAAAGAGAGAGATCATTACTAAATTAGCAAGCAAGAGGCCGTTGGGCTTCTTTTAAGGGGTACACGTGAGACTTGTCTGCGAGGTCGTTGATTTTGCTTACACTCGACCTTTATTACCGCGCTGTTTAATTACTTACTACACTGCTAATTTACTGTTTATAGTTATGTCACTAAGCGCCTCTTATGGGATAGTGTATTAACTAGTTTTCATTTTTCACCTAGTTTGATTAATTTTTGTAAATAATTATAAGCAAGTTATATTTGATAACATTACGAAATTTATAGATACATTTTGTAAACTATTTTTAAAATTTAGATTTTGCTAATCAAGCATTGATTAAGAAAGCATTTAAAGTAATTATGTAATATAAAAAATATCAAAAATAATAAAATTTTAATAAACTTCATTAAATGAGTTTCTTTCACTTATTTTAAAACAAAAATACCCTTTTCTCATTTTCTTAACATTTAATTTTTATTAAATAAATGAAGCAACATTTTCGTCTATCTCACGTTCCTCTGTTTCATAAGTGATGTTATTTTTAGTTTTGGCTTAATGTTAGTAATTCCATTTTATTGTGCCTCGTATGTAAGGTTCAAGTAAGTTTCTCATATGTAACTCGTAACCATAGATGTTGGAATTGGAACAATCCGATCAGTTCGACCAACAAATCGCTAAACTAGAGGCCAGATTAGTTTGAGTGGGATGAACAGACCACTTTGCAGTCAAGCCGAGCTTGACTTGGGTTGACTTGATGGGTTAGCATTGACCTATCAAACTGCTAAGAATCAAAATTTAATTTTTTTTTGACTAAAATATATAAGACTTCTATGTATTTTAATTTTTGTGTACATAATCTTTTTATATTTTTAAATGTGACTTAGAATTTTTTTATAATTTTAAAATATTACATAAAACTTATTTTTATCTAATTTTTTATTCAAAAATTAATGGTAATGAATACATTAATTTATAAGATATCATGTTAAAATAAATAATTAAAAGATAATAAGTGAAAAGATAAAAATACTTATAAGAAATTGATATTTTAACAGTAAAAAAAAATAAAAATATCTCTATTATTTTTTAATTATTTTCTGTAATCTAGCATTCTATAAGTTAATGTATTTATTTTTATTAATTTTTGAATAAAAAATTTAACAAAAATGAGTTTCATGTAATATTTTAAAAATACATAAGAGTTTTGGTTATATTTAAAAATACAAGAGAGTTATGTACAATAAACTAAAATACAAGGAGATCCTATATATTTTGGCCTCTTTTTTTTAAACCAAAATGCAAAACTTGGCGTTTTACACTCGGGAAATTTTACCAAAATTGAACTTTTGGTATCACTGTGCAGCAGCTCATTTTGGCGTTACCATTGCAGGACTTCATTGTGCAATAGCTCCATCCATTCATCTTCCACAATAATCTACAACGTCGTCCACACTTCCGATCATTTTTTGGCCATCGCAGCATTGTGAGCTTCTATCATCGCAACTCCGAAGATGATCTTCAGCACTGATGGTGTGCTTCCTTTTTTTTTTCTTGATTTATATTTTTGAAAAATTATATTAATAAATTTATTTATTTTGATTGACATTTTTTAAGAGTTAGATTGTTATAGTGTTGTTTGCTCACTGGTGTAGCTATGTGATGTAGGAAAATATGTAATGTGATTTTCTTTCTCATTTACTTTGTACCTAAATATTTGAAATGTGAATGGATGTATGTGAATGGATGTATGTGGGTGTTTACGTAATGTAACTCTAAATATTATTTCCGGTGAAATAAGAAATTGCATATCAGCTCTTAATATATACATTTATTTATTTTGATTGACATTTTTGAAGAGTTAGATTGTTCGTTTATTTCAAAGATTTATTGTATAATAATGACAGATTTTGTTTTGTTCTTTAATTCAAAATATTCATATGATGTTGTAGAATAATGATTAATATTTTAGTTATAAATTTTACTGGTTATTATAGTGGTTATTGTAAAATTCTAATTTTTTATTAGTTATTTTGTTATTTTAGATTTGTTTATGGTTAATTTGTTTTTATAATTTAGATTTTTGATTAGTTATTTTGCTTTTGTAATTATTATTGTTTAACTTAGATTTTGAGCAAAGAATAATGTCATCTCATGTTCCTACTCAAGAAACTATTGAATATACACGGAGTACATCACCTAAAACAAGTAGTATGAGAGGAAAATATAACCTAGCATGGCTTCATTATAAATTTGTTGATGGTACTAGCACAAAGAAATATTTGATATGTTTATATTGTGAAAAATGATTCAAGGGGGTGGAATTAATCGATTTAAGTAATATTTAGTTAGAATAAAAGGAGATGTTGAGTCATGTAAAAAGGTTCCAACTGATATTTACTTTCAAATGCAAGGAAACGTTAAAGATTTTAATCAGGAAAAAGAAGAAGAAAGAAAGATACAATATGAATATGAAGAGAGTAACTCTTATAAAAGTGGGAGTCTAGATAAATGATAAATAATGATATATAAAAATTAAGGAGTACTAAACCTCAACCCACAAATGTTAAGGGAACAAATAAAGAGAAAGGGAAGAGTTCTAGTGATATAAGTTCTTATTTTATGCATAGAACAACTCGTGGAGGATGACCTACACTTAAAAGTGTTTTGTAAAACGAAGAAACAAAAGAAAAATGTGATCTTGATATTTCAAAATGAATGATTGATGCTTGTTTACCATTTAATGTTGTTACTTCTCCATACTACCAACCAATGATTGATGTTATGGCTAGTACATGTGTTGGATATAAGGACCTTGGAGTTTGGAACCTTTGTAGTTATTTATTGAAAAGAAACGTGAAAGAAGTAAAAATTTTTGTTAAGATTTACCATCCAATTTGGAAACAAACAAAGTGCACTATCACAATAAATGGGTGGACTGATCAATGTAAAAGAACTTTATTGCCCAAAGGGAATGTATTTATGAAATATGTTGATGCTTCTAAAGCTTTTAAGGCGGTTAAATTATTGTATAAACTTCTTTGAGAAATTGTGTTGTATGTTGGGTCTAAAAATGTAGTTCAAATTGTAAATGATAATACTTCTAATTATGTTGCTACTAGTAGATTGTTAAAAAAAAAATTTCAATTTCTTTATTGGCCTCCTTGTCTTGTACATTGTATCAATTTGATGTTGCAAGACATTGGAAAGTTAAATGAGTTTAGGTTATAAGTCATTATTTTACTACAATATATACATCCATAATTTCACGTATAAGAGACTGCAAGGCAGACAAAAAAAAATTTACTCATTATTAACCTATCATAAAACCCTTATATTCACATTAAAAAAAAACCTTTATATATGAAACAATTGATAAATAGAATAATTCATTAATATTGTTATATAATAACAATGTTATATCATAGTTCAAAGAGGAAAAAACTTAATAGTTTATGGACGGATGAATCAAAATTGATAACAAATAAACATGAGAGTCTAAATTAAAAAAATAAATAAACTTGAAGACCAGATTTATATATATATATATATATTAAAGAAAAATATATACCTTTAATTATTTCTCAATTGTTGAGAAAAATTGATAGCTTGTCCAATAGCGAATAGGGGATTAATATTTCTTAATTCTTGGCCGAGTCTTTGAGGATGCCTACCCTTAATTATATTCTTCTACATAATGCTTCCTTCTAGAATCCTTAACCTCAGTCTTCCAATGCCCATCAGCGAAACTTGCATTTCCAGCTCTACCCCTCCACTTCATTAATCTCTCATCCATTTTCTTCGTTAGCCCACAGTAAGCTTGTAACTCCTTCGGCATTTCCTCATAAACCTCCCACCATTTCCTGTGAGCTGGTTCACTAGCAAATATTTGGTGATCCTTCATGTCCCAATTGCAATCATAATCTTTATAACACATCCATGGCTTCAAACCCAAATAATGTATAGCATAAACATCCTTCGCTATCTCCACATCCTTTTCTTTGATCTGTTGATTAATCTTCAAATAGTTTAGCTTTGAAGGCAACCTGTGCCACCACGTGAATATCTCATTCAGAAACCCTTGGTCACCTCCATTGTAGGATTCCACTCTGAAGCTTTTCTGCATAAGATGTTCGAACATGCACAAGGATGGCTCAATTATCATCAACCCAGAATTGAAAAGCGAATTGTCATTAGGTGCGGCTGAGAGTTGAGGGTAAACGGAGAAGCCATGGATGTTGTTCAGGACTAAGAGATCAGAATCTAGGAATATGATTTTGTCGTACTTCGTAAGTTGCCATATTCGTAGCTTACTGTAGTTCCATCGATTGTATGAATTTTTTGGGGCAAAGGGGCTTAGGATGCGTTGGATGCGCTTGATCTTCCATCCTGCGGCTTTAAGGCCTCTAATGGATTTAAGACCAATGGATTTATCGGCAAGAAGGAGGAGGTCTGTGTTGGGGTTGAGGGTGTATTGGTGGGTACGAAGGATGCTGTGGGCTAAAGCTATTGCACCACAAACGTAAGCTTCTGAAGAGTGAAGGACTGTGACATAGGCTACTTTTGGGAGACGTATGGTGGAATTGCTTTTCATTAGTGCTGATTGTGGCATGTAATGCCTCCATAACTCTTTACCTGCAAACCAAAACCATAGGGGATGATCAATGATCCATGTATATCCACAAATTAAATGTTCGATCTTTTCTTAATTATGTCAAAGGAAGGAAGATATGTAATCACATGTTTGAATCTATTTACTTACAAAATCATATCATTACTTCTGAATCTGCAGGATAATATAAACGCCAGCTAGCATGCATATTCACACAATCAGAAACGTATGAATTTGAAAAAAGTGGGGCATCGTAGCCGTCCTTAAATACCGAGATTTTGCTTTTAATGTTAATAGATATGCTTAATATTATTACCCCAGAAAATGATGAACGTACGATTTTATTTTTTTTTATAAAAAAAAAAACTTGGCATTTAACGTTCACTTAAAAGGATTTCCCATATTTGCATCTCCATTCTCCTCCCTTTCGTCGCGAGATTAACAAATCTCCATTTTTCCTTTTACGTTTCTGAAGTTGAAGATTCCGTTGACCAGCAAAAGAAAAAAGACAAAATGAAAAAACGTGAATCACGGAAATGAGCTAAGAACATACCTGTTTCTGCATAACTAGGAGCAATCTGGCATGAACCCACTGGCATAAGCGTTACCTGCTTGAGCCTAAAAAGCTCAGGCTTGTACACCCAATACTCACCTCGTTGTGTCAAAAGATCGTCACATCTAAAAATCTCTACCATTGGTCCACAAGACCCGATGAACACAACAACCACCGTCCGATACGAATCAAAATTCACCAACCCACTCTCCACCGCTAGATTAGCGACCACCAAGTTTACTTGTAACCTAAACAAATCCCTAATCCCTTCCTTCTGCTGCCCACAGGGAACTCTGGCCACCACCACATTAAGATCCCGGAAATTCTCCGGCGATGGAAACGGAATTCTTGGGCACCCCGGTGGGCCCCATTTCTGATCTTCATCAATCCACTCAGGGAAAAAGTCCTCCCATTTCAAATTCTCATCAACGTGATCAAAATTGACAGGCACAGTCTCTACTTGCGGAGGCAAATGTTCAAATACGTTACCATCAACTCTTTTATCGATGTTAACGAGACCTAACTTAATCTGATCGGTCTTTAGAAGTCTTACTACAAAATCGAACCAAGCGGGTACTGGGCTTTCTTCTTCGTGAAGTAAGCGGGTGATAGTAGGAGGGGATTCGTGGGGCTTCAGCGAGAGAACAAAGAGAAGGAGGGGTAAGGAGATGAGAAGGAGACAAATTACAAAAGGTTTTTGCTTTGAAGAGGAATGAGAAGGGAAGGATTTAGAAGCCATTGGGTTGAATTGAACTAATTCAATACGCCAAATTGCGGGTTTATATATAAATATATATTCAAGGGTTTTAAATGGACACTTTGCATGGCGGGACGTTGGAGGTTCACACGCGTAGATGATTCCACGCGTGCTTACGACAGCACTGTTGATTTTTATTTTTGGCGTGTCTTTTTCGCTTCTGAGTTATACCTTGAACATATATGTAGTTGTAATACATAATAAAACATTTTTTTTAGTTTTATTTATTTATTTATTTACAAAGAGAAGCTAAAACTATTTATTTCCTATCCCAAAACAGAAAAAAAAAAAAAAAAGTCAAGCTTTTAGATTGGTGAAGGGTTTAGATAGTTTTTAAGAGATTTTAAGTTCAACAAATATACATCCATTGTTCACCGAATATATATGCAACTATTGGATGCACGGGAGCGTCATACTTGCAAACATTAGCGTGATAAGTCTGCATCCTAACAGCCAAACCAAATTGTAACTTAATTTTATTCAATAAGATTGAGTAACAAGACTTTGACAAGATCGAGGGTTAACGATTAGGTAAAAACTTCAGAGGGATTTTATAATAATTATTATTGAAAACCTGAACTCAGAAATTTTATTATTTCATATACTAATGATTGTACATGATGAATACTTCTCTTTTTCAACCAGTTATGGTAAGTGAAATCTAGTTTTTACATGAAATTCTGCCACACCAATTGTATGATCTGGAAGCAAAATTATACAAAGTCCTATTTACATCATTATGAAAAATTCACGATTTTCAAATTGGTTATATTATAAATATAGATTTTAATCAGTACCTTAGAATATTAGTTAAAATCTCATCTGATTGTTTAATAAATTTTCAGACATTAAAAATTATTATTTTTGTTGAATGCATTTGTTATTACATAGAAGAACTACAAAATAAACAAGCCCAGGACTAGGCTGCAGAACTGCAGATATCGCAACAATGCTTTCAAGCGGAGAATGTTTTAAGATTTGAAGGTCTTTTTTATACTACAAGAGCGATATTGGAAAATATAGTGCAGTCTCTCATCAAATCCAAATTTCCCTTGGTTTTCCTCTACCCAAGACAGACATTCAAGCTAAACGAGATTGGGAAGGATGTTGACTATTTCAAAGGAGGGGAGGATGCTTTTATATTTTTCCTGAAAATAAATAGGCTGACTAGTTAACACATTAATGTGCATTAATCCAGGCAACTCGAAAGAAAGAAAATAAAAAATTTCAATATGTATTTTATGCCCACTTAATGCAAAAAAGAACAAAAGGCTGTGAAAATTTCAAAAGTGACAATTCGCTAAATCTACAATAGCCGGATGTGAAGCTGGCAGAGCTTGCCAGGACCTGATGCGTTCAGATGGAGTAAATGAGTCTAATTAAAATGGCCTGGCTCATTGGCAAAATATTTGTCTTCAACCAGATGCATTCTTCCTGGCGGAATAAACACGATAAGCTGCCAGCCCAACCACAACCACCGCAGCTCCAACTGCACACCAAAAAAGAAAATGTCAGAAGCATAAAACAGAAGCTCTTCACAAGTTACAACCAAACCAAAATGGGTCATTTTGCAGGATGAAGCAAACTCTGAAAAGAATAATCAAATTATTTAGGAAACCCACGCAAGGGTAACTGTTTCATGCAGCTACCCTACCAGGAAGAAGCCCTCTCGCGCATGGGCTTAGTAGCCCCCAGTCCTTCTGTTTATTCATTGGCTAACTAATTCCTAAACTCCAAGCAACTTCCTAAACTCTCAGAACTAAATGGACAAAGTTAAAAACAACTCAAGGAGAAAATAAACAAAAGCAAGATTTACATTAAGGCAAAACGAGAAAGCACTGCAGAAACAAGTTTCATGAAAAGAACAAAAATAAGGATTAGGAGTATATATCTTCAGGCTGCTATGAGTGAGACAATATAATGTCAGACAAGTTACAAGATCAAACAGCTAAACATACAAGATTTAGTGGACAAATGAATCAATCTGAAGACTGGCATACCTGAAACCACCAGCAGAGAACGATTTATTAGCTGGTGGTACTGCTTACGGCTTCTTCCAGCTTCAGTTTCTGGAATGCTCAAGTGAGGGTGCTCCGCAGCAGTTACAATTCGGCGGAACAAATTGTTGAAATCCCCTAACTTTACACTGATTGGTATCGGAGCCTCTACTCCCATATTGTGACTAACCTACAAAGCAAAATGGCAAGTCAAAAATGCTATTGCAGTTGATATAGAAAAACATAATTGCTTGCATGATTCTCAGCATCCAACACGTGTTACAAGTACAAAAAGCATACTAACCAATAAGAATGATATCAGGATTCAGTAATATTTTTCCTGACATCTGCAGCAACACTCAAGGCTATGCCTCTCTGCCCCATAACTTACACGAGCATCACGTCTAAAAGGAATAGCTAAGTATACACTCTAACTAGGAAGTCTATAGAAAAAGTTGACATATACCATTGTCCAAATTAAATTAAAATCAGACCAAGTCCAAACAAAGCCAAGTTGAACTCTCCAAAAATATCAAGTTTCAAATTGCAACAAGTAAATTAATTGAAGAAACACTAAAACCAGCTACATTACTAAGAATGTGAATGAAAAAATAAACAATTCTAGGCCAAGAGAGAGGACCACCAACCCGAAAATTACTAAGCTCAATAAAGCAGTCACTACTAAACCTATCAGAGTCAAAATCTATGAACTGGCATCTGTCGTATTGTCATATATATCTTGCAATATCAATAAGTCAATAATTAAACTTCAGTTTTGAACAATAATCTTGTTGGTAGGTGGGCACTCCTTGTTATTCTTACATTTACAGCACATCTGCCAGACATTGAGTTCAAGCATCTTATGCCACCAGTTTTTAACTACCTAGTATGGGAATTGGAAGCCAATCCCTAATTTGTATTTCAAGCCAAGTTCAATATAGATTTAAAAAGGACATCCAATAATTCCAAATGGTCGTTTATCCGATTTACTGTTGAAGTACATTCCATTTCTTTAGTCATCACCCTACAAACTAATGGAATGGTTACTGTTCTAGGAGTGAGATTTGTTAACCTCAATCTCTCAAACCTGCCATCAACAGATGAATTCAATGAACTTCCAACTATGTCCGAAAGACTACAATACTACTGTCTACAAAAGGAAATAAAGTAAATGATACTAGGTCTGAGTTGGCTTAGTTACACTTGCATCACAAAGTCAGGAAGCACAGAGAAACAGGCTACTTCTTGCTAAACGTTGTATTCACTAAATTTGGATGAAACCATAGTCTCAAAACACATCATATTCACCATGTTAAAGCTTCCATCAACCAGAAAGCAAGGTCACGAAAACAACAATTATGCACACTCAATTATGTAGACAACCGTGGAAAAAAGAAATACCCTAGTTGACTCTTGTATGGCCATTGGAAATGAATCCAGATCATCTTTAGCTGCAACAATAAGGCAAGGCACCTCAAAGCCAGTATCCTCACCATGACCAGCAATCTCTACCAGAAGTTCAGATGCTGTTCTCCATGAAGACTCATCAGACCTAGAAAGCAGATCAGCTCTTTATAACAGACATTATAAAATGTGTAAAACGATTGTACAGTCCAAATGACCATGACTGGGCATAATAATAAAAAGATTGAGATAAATTGAACTCCTATCATCACAAATCTATTTCCATCAAAGTGAGAGATAACATAGTCATCCGCAAAAAAAAAATACTAAGCTGACAAATTTCATCTCATTTTGATATTCCAATGGCACAAAATTTATGACAATATCCTGCTTCTATTTTATCTTTTTTGTTGTTTTTTCAGCCTTTTTAAATCATAAATGGAGGAAACCCTGACTTTGAACAACAAAGAATGCCAGGCCTCCCAACATTAATTACAGTAACAGATCAGGATGCCATATTTGCATTATTTGTTTGAAATAAGCACATGTTTAACAAGAGCAGATTGAGTGAATGCTTAAGAAAATTAGAAATAACTAAACAACTTATTTTAAAATCTCATCATATTGTTTTAAAGTTATGTTCATAAATTACAAATTTTAGCTAACAAATTAAGCCAGAAATGGCTTATTTGAGTCTGTAAGCTATTTTAGAAAGCCCTTTCCAACGCATAGTGTCAACTTGGGGAGACAAAGTATTTTCTGGCAAACTTCCTAGACTCTGCTTCACATTCCATGAAAAAAATAAGTAATGTAAGTTATATAGCTAATAGAATCCAAAACTACTATGGTATAATAATTTATATCAGTGGTACCCGTCATGAACAAAGACAGCTATGTCACAAGCAGCCAAAGACTCCTTATTGGCCAACAGCTTTCTAACTCCATCTTCAGGAATCTCTCTCAATACAAGATATTTTTTGTTTCCCTGCAAACAAAATGATAAACACATACTTTAAGAAGAATGAAATGCTTTGACTTTGTACCCTAATCATATATAACTACAGCCAACCATTTTAACATGAAAAAATATGTAAACAGACAGGTAAAATACTTAAAATTTCACAAAATTCTAGCAAAATGCTATCATCATTCCCAAAGATTGAAGAGCCAAGCCATGATTCCCTCCAAACAAAAACTATGTTCGACTAATTTAAGACAATAAACATCATATCAGGAAAAATAGATGGTCAGCACTTCAGTTCCTTGCGTCATGGTATGACAAAGACAGAGAGACAGGGCTCTGCCAAACTAAAACAAGACAAAAAAAATTTACCAGGTTTTCATAGTTTTGACTGCAAAACCAAAAGTTCTTCATGTAATTACTAAAAGAAAACCTCTTTTGCTCTGTTACTTAGATGGTAAACCATAGACCTAACATTCTAAAAGCTGCCACTTATTACAAAGTTTACAGGTTTACATAGCAAGATGTTACAACCATTGGCTGCTTCCAATTTATTATAAAGGCATTAATCACACAATCAAATCATCCAAAATCACTCCAGAAACAAAACAAAGAAAGCTAAGAATTCAGGATATGGATGGATAATTTAAGATGCCCAATAATAAACTCCTACAGCACACCATTAGCCTTTCAATCCCTTCAAATCACATCTAACGTAGATGCACATTATCAGGTTGTGCAACTATGGAGGTGAACACAAGAGTTTGTGCAGTAAGTAGAAGCCATTGTAAATCAAGTAACATTTACCGTTGGAATATCAACAACATTCACTGCATAACGATCCTCAGTGGTTGGATTGTAACTATCAGAGTACGGTCTGCATTATCAATTCAAGGGCAATGAAATTATATGATGCTCAATTACTGAAAAAGAAAAAGTTTAATCAGCTTCATGTTCATGGTAGCATATAAATTTTTTTTTTAAGAAAAAACCTTCCAATGAAAGTATTCAATAATGCAGACTTTCCAGACTTCCTAGGACCAAAAACAAAGCACTGCAAGACATTTCTTTCTGACTGTTGCTTCTTGCGATCTAAACGCCTCCTCCTAGTCAAACGAATAGCAGATGAAGGATCACCAGTGTAACCAATGTATATCAGATTCTCCACACTATATGTTGGGTTCAGGAGTGTCATAAGTGCCCACTGTGCAGAATAATAAAAAAAATGTAAATATAAAAGAAACCAATGAACAATAATTGCAGATAACACGTTATGTGCAAGAACATATATATTAATCAGGTATGGATATTTAACATGAGAAAATAATTACTACATGGTGAAGATAAGAGTCAAGCAACATTGGTTTACTTAGATCAGTTTTATATGGACTAGAGCAATGAAATTCCCTAATGCCTTGCACTACTCTTCCACAAACCTTATTTAGCAATAAGGGAGATTTACACACCTCAGACAAAAAAGCATCAAGTGACAGTCCTCCAAATGCATTTTTCTCTGCAGCATCCTCATATGGAGTTCCATTCCAGGGACTGCAATAAGAAAATAACAAAAAAAACATGATACGATATTCCCAGGAGTCATTATTAGTTGAAACTAGAAAGTTTCAGAAAAGGAATCCACATTTAAAAAGAAAAAATTGCCACAGCTAGAGTTTCTAAAGCCATTGAAGAACCAACATGAAAACCATAGGTCAGGTACTTAACTACTTACCTCATGCATACATCTAAGAAAGAAAAAAAAAAAAAGACAGATAAACATATGAATAGAAAGGACAGGGGAGCTTTTTCATACAATATTAATATTATTAATGAGAATATACAGACAAGGGCATGAAAGTGGAAAAGTTAAAAGCAATCACGCATCCAGAAGGAAATGGTTCTACACATAGAAAGAAGGAACTGATCTCCAACCAAATTAACAATTATTTGCCTTTGTTTTTTGGCTTATTGAATTGTTATTAAGTAGCTTCAAAATCAAATCAACCAAATCAAGACACAAATAGAAAGAAATAACACAACATGAGTTGTTTGTGGCCATAATTATACAAATCACAGATGTAAACATAAATTGCAGGACAATATGATGATGATCAGCAAAGGCCAAAGAGGATTACTGTCAAAAATATAACTATGACGGAGAACATTTACTTGTGCCAACAAAGTTAGCCTATCTGGCTTACAAGTTGCAGCATAGAAAACAAAACAACCTTTCTGGGGCAGTGGAAAACAGTTCTTCAAGTTCACGAGGTCGCAGCACCCCATCCTGGAGATAAATAAAGATATGGTCAAATTTCAAGATTACCATGTTGCCACTTCTAAGCTAAATAATATTTGTAGCACATTAAAATCATCTGAGCAAATATTTGATAAGAAAAGAATATAAGGATTGGAAGAGTAGAAGTATTCAAGATCAAATAACTTACACCGTCGCCATCAAAGGCATCAAAGATTCCCTTCAAAAAATCAAGTGCCTCATTTGTCAGCTCCACACTCTGCATACATTAGAACCAATAGATCAGGATAAACTGCTTTCAGACAGGCATAAACATATAAATATAACTATATTTTGTACACATGAAGTCAGTAAAATATGAATGTTAAAAAAAAATAAAAGAACAGAAAAACTGAAGAGGACTTCTCATCTCCAACCAAATTAGATCAGTTTGGAGTGCGGGAGACAAATTTCCATGATGCATAACCTAAAAGGCAATAAGGTAGAATCAATTGTGTGGGTATTTCAAATGCTTCAATGCTTCATCATCTTTATTTCTTTCACTTGGATATGTGACTGTATATATTTCTTCAGTAGTCAAAAGCTCATAACACTAGACATTTAATTCACTGAATTTAAAGACACCTTCAAGAGATATTTTAGAAGACAAGCACATATAAAGTTCCCCCAAGAAAATAAAAATCAGAAAGACAGAGAACAGGACTAAGCAACAATAAGATAATGATTCCAAAACTAGACACAATCAACTCGTTTTTTTCCCTATATATGTGTATATATAATATATATTTCTGTTTTGATAAATAGGTTAAACATATACATGGGCTCACTTAATTTTAAACCCATAACCTCTCAATATGCACATCTTAGAGGGAAATGAGAAGCCTCGATATGAAAACCCCAGGAAATAGAAGATTCACTAAGCAAATGCTAAACAAAGCAAAAGATGTATCTCAATTTTCATAGCACTCTTATGGTCAATACTCAACAACAAAATTGTAGTTCACCTCAGTAGGATATACCTGATCGGGAGCCCTTTTCAGAGGTGGAATAAAATCATCAGCAAGCTTGATATCATCATTATATCCAAACTTCCTAAGAACAGTCCACGTTGTCTCAAGACGCCCTTTCTCTATGAAGAGGGCATGAAGGAACAGGAATCCTGTCAACGTAAGCCCACGTTCATTCACACCTTCAGACAACTTTTCTTGTACAACCTTCTTAACACCCACAATTTCAGATGGTTGCAAAGGAGCATTGAAACATTTAACCTGTTCATAATTTTGTTAGACCCACCATCACATCTCATTGGCAAATTATCTAACCATGACCTAATAGAAATAGGCTTATTATCATGCACTTAGATACCAGACTATGATACTTGGCTAATAAACAAGCCTCAACTTCAACATTTCAAGATATTATCTGCAAAGGGGTAAAAAGAACCTGAAAATCGTTCAGCTCAGCATCACTAAGAGCACCATCTTTGTCATGATCACAAAGGATAAAAATCCGCTTCAAGGCACGCACACATCGAGGCTTTAGAGTCTGAGATTCCTGATCAAATAATGGTGCTGTGGGATGAAGAACAGCTTTTTGTGCGTAGTAGAAAACTTCAGGAATCTGGGGAAAAAAAGTGTCAAGGATCTCAGAAAAACAACATTTTGAATTTTAACACTAATATTCAAACTTCCAAGACACTCCTTAAATGGGGCAGTGTATGTATGAAACAAAATTCTGATATAATTGATCAGCACCTCGAAAATAAGACACCAACATTAGAGAAATCTTCCTTAAAATGCAAATAATCAAAGATACCTGGATCTGCCTCATTGCTGAACACTCAATACAAGTTTCAATCTCTCGGAATTGTTGCATTATTGGTGACATCACCTGTTCCAGGCTCAACTGCTGATTGTCATCCCTCAAATCAAGCTTACAGCCAACCACTATAACCGGAACTCTAACCTATCCATTAAAGTCACATTTATGTATCATTAATATATACACTTAAAATAAAATCTCATTAATTTATACACCCCAAATAAAATCATGTGTACATAATGTGATTCTTATTTGGTTTCATTCGGTATAGATGTATGAAAGAAGGCATGTAAGACCAGAAGATACTTTCCCAAGAAATAAAAACATAAATGGTTAACAGCTTACATGCATTTTTGAGGAATTATCTTTTCTCTTTAGTTTTCGTTTTTCTCCTCTATTCACTATTGAAAAGATAGACGGAGCTACCATTGAACAAAAAGTCATGCTAATAATCCCATATTTAAGGGAGAGGCAAAAAGAAAATATTATAAAGGATCAAAACCTCTAAGTTACGAAGACGGGGGAGCCAAAATGTACTCAGCCGATCAAGTGTTTCAGGCCGATCACATGCATAAGTAAGGACAACTGTGTCAGCCTGCTTCAATTCTTCAGCAACCTTACCACTATCCTCAGGACTGTAAAAATAATAATTAAAAAAAATTAACATGATTTCTTGACGAAATAAAAACAAAAATTACATATCATTCGTGTCATACATTAGATTAAGGCATTCAGATTAATATTATGATATGAATTGATCAAGTGGTTAGCATAAAGCCTCGTTTTAACTTTTAACAGATTTCAAGGTGTATACTTTACTTTACTAAGCAGAAAATATTAAGGGAGAAACACAGCAAAACGACAAGTCAATTCCCTGTAAACTCTGTAAACAGAAAGCAACAAACTGGTTTTAACTTTAGAAGAAAAATCATTAATGCATATAATATTACTTAGCTCCAATATGAAAAATCAACTCCAAAACACCAAAAAGATATTAATACTGCTACTCAAACATTCCATTTATTCTCAATACGATGTATTCTTCACAACAGACAGACAATGCGCGATTGAGAAAAAACACTATACTGAAGTCAATGTATTTGTCGAATGCTGAGAAACACAGAAACTAACACGGACACCTAACATGACACAGACACACTGAAACGTCAAACTCTGAAAAATATAAAACACGACAAGCCATATATATATTATGTTTTTTTTAGTGATATACTTGTAAAAAAATAGCAAATATTATTTTATATTTTAAGCAACTTACTCTATTATTTTCTAAATCAAATTTACTAAATCTCATATATAAAAAAACAATTAAAAAAGAACTTTAATAATCTAATTAAAATGAGTTCTCTAGACCTTATTCTCTCTATTTTATGGTATTTTCCTTTTTTCTCCGAGTCATCCTATGCTTGGCTCAAGTATGAGCCATGTTGCTTGTCCAAATTGTATTTGGCGCTTATATGAGTTGAAAAAATAAATTTTTTTATTCTGACACACTAGTACCAAAACGTGTCTACACTGTGTCATGGCATGTGTCCGACCCATAAGTGTCCGTGCTTTATAGGTTGAATGGATACAATATAATAAAATGTATTTTTATACCAAAAATGTAGGGGATTGATCAAGACGAATAGATTGATAAGCCTCTACTATGTGGTCTGTGAATCTTAATTTTCAAAACCACTGGTATCTCTAAACTAAAACTTGGTGTCATCTATGTAAAAGAGAGGATCCTTCTCATAGAGCGTTCCAGTAACCAAGAAGAATTATAGCAGACCAATAAACTAACAAAATTTTAAGCTTCATACCGGGAAGAGGTGTCAATAATTGTGATGGGCATGCGATCGGGATACAAATCTTCAGGCAACCTCGTTGGAGGCAACACCGGAGGTACATTAGGCGGGAAAGTATCGGCTGCAGCAGTAATAATCAAACTTGATTTTCCTGTGCCCTGGTCTCCCGCGACAACGATACGAACTCCGCTCCGGCCGTATGGGCTTACCGTTCCAGCAGAAGCTTTTGCCATCGATAGTATGAGCAAAAACCTAAAAACCAAATTTGAAGCTTGGCTGACCGTGAGTATTGGGTAATGATTGATGCAATGGCCAAACTGAAGTAAAAATTTAAAAACTTGAGCGATGAACATAAGATAGAGCCGGTGGAGAGTGAAAATTCTAACGAAAATTAGTAAACAGAAGAAAAGCTCGGATTAAAAAAGAGATTACGGTGGCGTGAAGACAAGGCGTACCTTGGTGCTGACAGAAAAGAGCGAGAACTTGTGAAGTAGTGGAAGCTAGAACGCGACCAGCAAAAACCCTAGCTCTTGTCAGTCCTGGTGTGGCTGGCGTTCAGGGCAGCGATGAGAGCGCGTCCATAGAGTGCGTGGAGGCCTGAGGGTAGGTTGTAAATTTGTGTCAACTAGTCGGTTTCTCATTGTTTGAATTAGGTTGGGTGCGTATTTATTAAAAGATGTTGGATTAGCATATTAATTATTTAATATTTAAAAAATTAAAATTTAATTTTTATAGGTAAAAATTGTGTATTTTTTAGCAGAAAAAAGATAAAAATAAAAAAATTAAGCTCTTAATTCATTCGTGATAAATTTGTATTAGTATGAATCTTTTGCTTCTATCTCTCTTCTACTACAAAAAATTATAACAAAAAAAAAATACAGATATTCAAAATAAAAAATATTAATCATTTAGTTAATGAATTGAATTTATTTATTAAATGAATAAATTTGATTAATATAATAATTATTTAGTTAAATAATTAAATTTAAATATTTGATATTTAATTTGTTAACTTTATTAATAGTTTGATTAATAATAGAATATTATTTTAATAATATATATGATAGTGATATATATTTTATAAAAAAAAATTAAATAAATATAAAATTTTATTCATAATTAAAAAATAATATATAAATTTATATAATTTTTCATATATATATTCTGAAAATTAATAATTTTTTATAAGTAAGTTATTGTATTGATTTTAAAAATTTACTTTATTTTAATTTAGTAGATACAAATTTCAATTTCATCATTTTAAAATATATTATTTAAATAAGTTAGTCTCTATGTTAATTATATATATATATATTTTATTGAACATGTTAATTGCTATTTTCGGTTGTAATATTGTTAGTTGTTTTGTTTTATTGTAATACTATTTGGACATTCATGTAATTAGCATAAAACTAAATTGTTTGAAAAATATTATTTATAAGATAAAATTAAGATTTTAACTTTTCAATGATTAAATTAAAATAATTTATATTTTTTAATGAATAAAATAATATCTTACTCTCTCTTTGTTTTTTAGAGTCTTGAGGTTAGGCATAATTAAAATATTCATACTTTATTGATATCCGTAAAATTTATCTCTCACGTTTGAGTTTAAATATTAAAAAAGTTGATTAAATTTTAAATCTGTGATATCTAACTCAAATTTAGACTCACTCTATATAAATTATTTAAATATTATTTTTATATTATAAATACATATATTTAATTTATTATATTGAAGATATATATATTATATTATTTGTTTGAATTATATTAATAAGATAATTTTACTTTAATATAAATTTATAAATTATTATATTTGATAATTTTTTAAGGAACAACTTGTAAGATTTTATATTAATTATATATAAAGTTTATATAATATAATTGATGTAATTTATATTTTTTATCAATTTATACATAGATAAATCAATTTTTTTAAATATTAATTATTTTAAAATTTTTCAGGTGCATAATTATTCTTTCCTTTTTATTTCACTTGTGAAGTATGAATGTGACCCTCACATCTTTCTATGTATATATATTTATATATGTACTATTGCAATGTCACGACTCACGATTCAAACTGCTTACTCAAATGTAGCAACCTCAAAGTCACAAAAAACAGTTTTTGGAATTCTCTATGGGATATGGAAAAAGGAGGGCGGTTTTTCAAAGGATTGGATGCTCAGCCACTAGTTGGGTGCTTATACTTGCAGTTAGAAGGTACTTATTACTGTATAGTAAAAGACCTATAGAAGCAGCAAATTAAGGAAGATGCTTTCAGACAATTCATTGTTTTCTTATGCATAAGAGATGAATATAAATATGCCTATCCTAGCATTTAAGAGAATTAGTAATGTGAGATAAGTTTTGTTCCGCAAGTATACATATGAAAGGAAGCTGCAAATTTACCAATGGTTCAATTCAGATAATGATGAGTCATATTCCTGCGATTTTGGACTTTTATCTTAATTAATTCCCTTGATAACGTATGTAACCAGTTACAAAACACAACAGTGACTGGCAGTGAAACAATCTCCAATTTATCCGTCCCTATAAGTTTATAGCATTACAGTCATCCCTTAAATAGATTCGTTGATGATGTGTGAAATACAGGGATAGATAAGTAAAAAAATATCATACAAAATATAATTTATGTATTTTGAATTATATAAATATATATTTAAAATATGTTATTCGTTATTGTAATTTTGTATGAAAAGATTTAATGTAAATGAGTTTTAATTTAAAAAATTAATTTATTTTTTAAGATAAATGATTCACAATTTAAAGATTTATATATTCAGTTTAAAAAAAGATTGTTCTCGAATTTATTTTTTAAAAAAAGTTTCTTTTATTTTTTGAAAGATACGATAAATTTTAATATAATCATTTATAGATTGTTTTTGTTAATTTAATTATTTATAAATAAAAATACTTTTAATATTATTCTTTTATTTAAACCATATTTATATCTTAAAGACTCACTTAACAATATATAAGTGATAAATAATTCACATTATATTAAAAAAATTCATGTATGTAATTATTTAAATAAATTATAATTCTCAAATTTTTGTCAAATATACAAGTAATAAAAAAAACTTATGTATTTATGCAATTAAAATTTTTTTATTTATATATCGATATTTTATTATATGTTGATTAATACATAACATGTAAGATAATAATATTATTAACTAAAGTATATTTTATTATTGAGTTAAATAAAAAATTATAAATAAAAATTAAATAAAAATAATTAAAAATATTTTTATTTTTAAAAAATTAAATTAATAAAAATAATTTATAAAAATTAAATTAAAAATTATTATATTTATTAATGATCAAAATAAAGTTTTTGGTCATTTATTTTCTTTTAAGACACGGGAAGTTGAACGGGCCCAGAGTTGGGCCTACCATGGCTCGGCCCACCATTGTCGCTGCTTCCTCAATCTCCTCACCTACCTTCGGCCGGTAAGAAAAATGAATAGTTACTTCAGTCTTCGGATCTAGATAAAACATATAACTAAAGAGACAAATGAGACGACCGTCATTAAATAGTAAGAGGAAAATAAAAATCACGCGGGTGATTGACGGAAGGAAGATCCGTGGGAGCAGAAGGAAGAGGAGGAAGGTGACGAAGCAGGATTTGCAAAAATGATGTCAGGAAAATATACGACCATTGATAATCAACAGGTTTCTGGATCCGTACCTGTGAGTATCTCTTCAAATTCCACACCATCTTCCTTGATTCTTCGTTACTGCTTCGTTTTTAGATCTCATTGTGAAATCCTTGTCTAACATTGCAGGCAGTTCCAGATCAAGGGCATGTCACCGTCAAGTTCACAGGTACAACTGGTTTTCTCTTGAATTTCATATCCAATTTATACCCGTTCGCTTTGGTTGCCGAGAAAGCGTCGGGGAGGGGAATATACCAGTTTGCATAGTCATAACTGCTAATTTCGAATGATGATACATTTCCTTTACTTACATTTTCTGCAGTAATGTTATAGTCATCCTATCAGATTCTTGTGGGCAGTAATGAAACTAAACCCTCTAGTCTAGTTAGTTAAGCTCGCAAGAATAGCGCTTGTTGGGTATAATTTGATTTGATAATAATTACTTGATATAGTCGTTGCTGCCCTGGATAGTTTATTTTATTTCGATCTTTATCATTGGTGGGTTGCTTTTACTATATTTGACTAAATCTTTATTTTTAGATTCAAATCTTCAGACATTTCCTCCATCTGAAGCACAAGGAAAGATAACTAGTGGTTCCAGGCCACCTCGTGATGCTGACGGTATGTGCTAGTCCAAATTGATCTTGTTCGTTTGTTTCTGTCCAGTTGTTATTATTATTTGTAAGATCTTTGCCCAATCGCATGAGTTCATAAAAAAGTTTTCTTAATGCCAATGCCTAGTGGGTTTTCAACTAATATTGAATACTGTCCAAGAAAAAAATTATAAGCTTCCTTATGGTTGGTCTTCATTCTTACATCCTCTCCTTCCCTCTATCCTGGTATGTTGCTTATCTTCTTTATACACTTGCCAGTATTTACTTGGGAAGTTGGAACCTTACGTTCAGATTTGAGCTTTGGAGTGGTTGGGAATGTCCTCTGACTGCTTTTCAACAGGCAACTGTGAGATGTAATCCTCATAATGGGTAGTAGATACTGAGAATTGTGTGTTTGAATGATCATAAAAACTACTTCATATAGAGAGAGGACTTCATAGGAACCTAGGTTTACTGAGATTGGTGATTAGGGGACCAAGATTACTGATACAGAGCTGAGAATATTTCATAAAATGCGGTTACTTTCTTCATGTTTCTTTTCAGCTGTATTTGTTTTTAACCTTTCCCTTTGACTTAAGTGGAAGATTGATGCTTGTGACTTTTGACATTGCTTTCCATACTTTCAGCAATTTTCAGTTGTATCTATGACATTTAAGTAATTTGTTTGGATATCTCTCTCTGTCATTTTTATGTCTAATTGATTTATTAACTTCATGCAGATACATTTTCAAGACCTGTATCTGGTTCTGAGGAACCACAGCAGGGTGGCTGGTTTCAGGCTTTTACAGTTGCTGCTTACAAACCATACTTTGATGTTGACTCTGCAGATGTTCTAGACAGGATTAAAGATTCGCTCTTTCCATTTAGAGGAACTTTTAATGAAAAAACTGCTAGCACCCCTGATTTGTGAGTTGATTGTTTCGACCTCATTCGGTTGACTGATAAAAAAGCACCAGTGCTATAGCCTTATATATATAAATGTTTTATGGACATGGATATTCTATTTCTAATATAATTTTTGTAAGGAATTTGCAACCTAGTTTTTGTGGTTAATATCATGCGATAAAAAGTCAGATATCAGACATGAATGGACTATCATACATGCATGGTTCAATTTACATATATAAATTCCACAGGTGGAGAGTGATTAGGTATTTTCTTTGAGTAACATTTTATATCATGGAGACTTGCTTTTGATGTATATTTCTGAAGCAAGTATAATTAATAATGTGTGATGAGTTGCATCTCACATCAAAACCATGGGTTACCTGTTCCCAATAATGATTGAACCCATTTGCTGTAATTTGTAGGGTTGTTCTTCTGATCTTCAACATTGTTTGTTGGACAATTACATAAGCTATATTTTTAATCAGTAGTGCCTGAAATAGACAACTTCATAAACAATATACTTATACAGTCTACTATACTCAGTCACATTTATTTGATTCCAAGGTCAGTGTTTCTCTTGTATGAGTTAATGCTTTATTTAACGATGTGTTGCTTCTATGTCTTTGTTTCATCTCTTGCATGATTCCTTGGTGTGTAACACCAGTGTTCCATTGGAGGATAAATGCTGTTATTATTTTGTTTTGTGAAGAAGAATTTTATGTTATTCTATTGATTGACAACTTGTAATTTTGATTTTCACTATAATTATACACAGGTATGGTCCATTCTGGATATGCACCACTTTAATCTTTGTAGCAGCTTCAATTGGCACATTTGTCACTTATATAGCACACAAGCTGAAGAAGGTTGAATGGAATTATGACATAAATCTGGTGACTTGGTCTGCTGGTTTGTTTTATGGCTATGTCACCGTTGTTCCTCTTTGTTTATATGTAATCCTCAAATACTTCTCTGCTCCATCGGGTCTTGTCCAGCTCTTCTGTCTCTATGGATATTCTTTGTTTGTCTTTATTCCAGCTCTGGTGAGTTTTGCTCTTCAAATTTGTGTCCCTTATTAAGAATTTATTAAATATGGGATTTTCATCCTTTTAATCCAAAACTTTTGTTTGTGCAGTGTATGTCAGTTGTGCCATTGGAGATATTTAGATGGGTGATTGCAGGTGTGGCTGGGTTCATGTCAGCAACATTTGTGGCACTTAACCTTCGTGCCCATATCAAGTCAGCAGGTGAAAGGTGGTTCTTGATTGTAGCTGGCATCTTTCTATTGCAGCTTGCTCTAGCTGTTGTCCTAAAGCTTTACCTCTTCACAGTATCAGTTTGAAAGGAATCATATCACAAAGAAGAGGGAAAAAAGTAAACATAAAGAAGAGAGTTTTTTGGCGTTTAGATTTTCATCAATAGTTTGTAGCTGAAATATAATTCACTGATCAAACCCCTCATGTATTCATTCATTTGTGGCGAGGTGTACATGTGTTTGGATAATTCTCGTTGCGTCTTTTACGAGGAACGATCATTATAGCAATTGAGTAAACAGATGGAATTGGTGTCAAATTGAGACACTCTTTGGACCATTGTTGAGTTTGAATTATCAAATTTAATTTCTCGAGTTAGCAATTGCATTTTTTTGTACTTTTTCCGTACTTTTTCGAGTTAGCATTTCCATCTTTTTTATCAGTTTTAAGAAATCAATCCAAGTTACTGTACAATTCATTTTGCAAGAGGGTGGGTGACAATAAAGGACAATAAATACCATTTTTGTATAACTGCCTATTTGGCTAATTACGAGTTTAGCTTGGAAAAGGTTTAATATCCCGATGGAATTATATTTTAGAATCAGTTATAATCAAAATTGCCAGATCAATAACCAATGTTGCGTCTACATTAATTTTTAAATTAAATAAATTCATTCGATGATAAAATATATTACAGCCTGAATTTTTTTTTAACATATTTATGTATAATTTATTTATGAATAAATTATTCTTTTAATTCTTAAAAATATAGTTTGTTTCAATTTAATTTTTAAATTATTAAAATATTTAATTTAATTCTTAAAAGATATATTATATTTTAATTTAATTTTTATATATAAATATTATAGACTTTTTATGTCTTAATTTAATCTTTAAAATTTTAAATTAAGACATAATATATTTTTTAAAAATTAAATTAAATATCTTCATAATTTATAAACTAAATTAAAATAAATTTAAAATAATAATTTACTCTTTATTTATCTTCATTTAAATCCTTGAAAAATATATAACATAAACACTCCTTGTTACCAACCAACCATTTCCTTGTCTCAGGTTCATTAATTTTCATATGTAAACTCAGTTTATAAAAGCAATGCACATAATTAAGAAGATGCTTTCTCGAGGCGCAAATATGACCAACCAGATTATACAGCCCACACCACAGACAATCCTCGTCATCACAATACTTTGGTAACTACAAGACCAACCAAAACGTACTGCTTCTCAGCAATAAATTAATTGAATGAAGCTCATGATCACAAGTCACAAGATCAATTTCTAACAACACAGATCTGACACAACGACGCAAGCTTAAGATCACACAAATCCCAACACTAGGACATTACAGAATGGTAAACCTGTCATAAGCTAGTCCAAAAGAAGAAACAAACCTCCTCATTAAAAATACATTACTGGAAACCTAAGCCCAACAAAACATAAGCTAAAATATGCCTTTTAAATAAAAAATGTTGTTTCTTCGAATGGCAAAAGGCCTAGTTTTGTGAGACATTTATATTGCATAATGCGAAGACATTTTAAAAATAAGTAAATGAAGTACTACTAGTCTTAAAAAACTGCATTGACAGAGTGTGAAGAGGTCAGTATATATTTTGACTCTAAATGACATAAATCAAGATTATGTAATCTAAGCTTTTGAAAATTTTTGTTATAAAAATAGTATTTACCATTTCTCTTTAATGAAAATGAAAAGACTTTTTGGTCCAACTCCATTACACCAAATTGAAAAAGTTGGCGTTCACGTGGTAAAAATAAACAAGAACTACAAGACCTAAAAGAAAATGCACTGAAAGAATGTAGAGATGGACATTGCCATTTTAGGCATACAGGGTGAGAATGTGAGATGCACAAAGTAAAAACAACTAAACGAAGAGTCAATTCTTCTGACCAAAAAAAAAAAAAAACTGAAGAGTCAATTCTTGATCCTGAAATTGGGGTGCTATGATGGACGGGATTAGGTTGAGCTTGGACTTATTAAGTCGTTTATTTGACTAATAGTGTATTATTGTCTTCTAAAAAAGAGAAGGCTGTTTTGGTATCTAATAATGTCCACATTTCATCATTAATGCACGAACTCAAAAGTTCTGAAACGCCCTTTAGTATCTGGTTTAATTACATGGAAACTTAGCTATGTCTGTTGGTGCAGTAGAAAATGGTACAACATGAAATGTATTTTTTATGGATATTGTCGGCTAGTAAGGAAGGAGTTATAATTTGCGAAAATTTTGAATTTAATCTTCCATTATTAAAAAAAATGATAAATTAAAGATCCAATAGTTAGGAGATAGAGGCATCGATTTGGAATCTCCTCCCTTGAAGTTAGGGCTTCACACTATAGTTTGCTTGTGTATGCTTTGTATAAGATCAAAACTAAATATGATTTTACTAATTAACTGAGATATGAGCTAGCTTGGCCATTCGTTATGATTATGATGAATAAAACTAGGGGTCTACATATGGTACTTTGAGAAAGAAACAAACTATACCAACACAAAACCCCACACATTAATTAAGCCTCAATGTGCTATCTAACTATTATTTCCAACTTTAAATACTTCTCTTGTGGAAACGTCCTCATTCTTCTGTAGACTACCCCTTTCTCCTTCTTTTCTCTTTCTCTGGTGCTGCGCTGTCTCGTGCAACCACTGTGAAAAATCTAAGATTTTTGTTCTCCATCTTTGAAACAAATACCTCAAGGAGGAACAATACTTATGGTTGTTTTGGTTGTGGGGAAGCCATGTCGATTTCAAGGACTCAAGTGAGCTGCTTTCTTTTGATATTATTAAGTCTTTCAGGTTTAAACCTCAAAGCCATGGATGCTCGTTATGTTGAAGAGGAAATGGAAAGTGTGCACAAATTTCAAGTGTGGAGGAAAAGCTTTAGCAGCAAAACAGAGGCAGGCTCTTTCGCCACAGTTGATAGAGAAGTACCCTCTTCTCCTGACCCCTTACACAACAGGTAGTTCTTCAGCAAGTGCAAGAATTGTATATATAGATATATATACAGAAACATTATTTATCATTAATATTTCTTCAGGTTTAGGTAGAAGAACTGCCATATATATATATATACACCACACACTCCTAAAGCACACTATGTGTATTAGAGTTCAGATCCTTCAGCTGCCACTGACATTAGAGAGATAGTTTCTTAAGTAGCCTCACTGGTGAGGTTCGCCCTTTGGTTTTGTAGCTTGAGTATAGATCATATGGGCTTGTGAAATCTTACTTTAGTTCAGTATTGTTATGAAAAAGTTTGTCAATTATGAAATTTGAGGTTATAATTTATAAAATGTTTAGACAGAACGAAAGTTGAATATGTGTGTGTGTGTGTGAGATAGAAGCTGGCTCAAATAGTAAGTACTTCTCTATAGAAAATTGTCGATGCAATTAAATGGAATGAATATTCTCTGCAAAACCTGCAGATCCGTTTTAACAGCTCTATGGATTTGGATCATTAAGTGTCCCCCCCCTCTTTCTCTCTCTCTCTCTCTCTCTCTTAAGTCCACCTCTGATATCTCTAGTCTCTACAACATTCTATTATCAGATTATCCTTGTAGCAAAAGCTCATGGCCATACATTCAGCTTAGATACCAGTAAAACCAACAAAGTTTTCATCGAGGGCCACTTTATAATCATCTTATCTCATTCGTCTCAGGTATTTAAAAAGAAGAAAGAAAGAAAAAGGTTGAGGCCTTTGTCCTCCATTGGTTCATAAGAAATTCAAAGAGATTGTAGGTTTGAAACTCCTTGACTATCAGATTGTAATTTTTGATGGGGGTGGGGAAGACTGCAAATTTTTGGTAATTGTTGACGGCAAATCCATGGAAGATGGTCAAAGAAATAAGCCCCACAGTAAAGAAAAAAAAATGGGGTATTGTTTTTCTTTTTAACTAAAACTACAAGTATCTGCTTGGATTGAGAAACATTGCTGGATCCGAAGTGCAAAGCCTATAATTGTGAGTGCCATTGTAAACAAATGGCTACAAAGATCTCTATTAAGTAATATCTAAGAACGTCCAGTCACTCAGCCCTTGTTACATACATCCTTCAGGCATTATTTGAAAGGATTTAATCACTACAAAATTTTGTTGAATATTCTACTCCCAATTTTCCAGACCGTATCCCTCTTTTCAATCAATTTCGTAATAGAAGTCAATATAGGCGAGGCTCGTTTTAATCGAACACGGTTGAAAGCCCTGCAAGACAGAAATCGATGACTTCAGAATTGTTCATCATAGACTCAAAACAATTAGCATTTTTGTTGGACTTTAAAATCAAATTGAGCTTCTGTGGCAATTCACGCTCATAGGATTCTACCAAGCAGGCTCACTTTATACACATTACAGTACATGTACGAAGCCCATCCCCTAAGAAGAACACTCTAATAAGTATTTACAGGCAAATAATAAACCTTAATGTAAACTAGACTTCGGACCCACGCATGGAACCCAAGGCAAATAAATTACGTTAGGACATTTTTATTATATAGTGTTGGAGATGCTGCTGCTTGGATATGTCTGTTATTTTTTGAGGAGGGCGAGTGCTATAGAATTTCTAGCAAAACTAGCATATCTGATCCAGGGTGAAATTTCATCTTATCTTAACAAGGAACAGATCAACCATAAGCAGATCCACACAGCAAACCAAATACAAGTTTAAGTTCATAAATTAATGATGTTACAGAATATGGCAATTATAGTTAAACAACAATTCACTGAAAAACCTCTACAAAGTAGTCACTAAAGAGTTTCGGTTTGCAAAACAATCCAAGTGTGTCATTCTGCACCAGAACGTGCATGCCTCTACAGATCTTTCAAGTTTATAGGGAAACGGGATGAAGCTCAAAAGAAAGGGTAGGGAGCAGGATATGGTCTAGAATAACACAGGAATCGCCTAACCTTCATTTGGAAATAACTCTTCTACCAAATATTATTCAAATTTAAAATTAATTCAATCAGGCCTTTGATTTCTTCCCTTTGGCTTCATTAGCAGGTTGGTTTTTGAAAGGTAGGAAGGTCTTTCCACCCATGAATGGTCTGAGGACTTCTGGTATCTCTACACCATCCTCCTTCTGGTAGTTCTCTAGTATGCAGCACATGGTCCTCTCAGTAGCTGTGAGAGTAGAGTTCAACAAGTGAACATAATGCTTCATCTGCTCATTGCTCTGCAACAACAAAACAATAGCAACAATTTAACAGTTAAAATTCTGAAATCATGTCCATGCATAAGGTTTAAGTGCAGTAAAATCTCACTCAAAAGAAATTCACATCCGGCACTAAGAAAAGGTGCATCCCACTCATGAAAAAAGCATAGCAGAATCCCATCAACTCAATACGAACTATGAAAGTTTAACTGCAAAATCTCTCTCAGGTTCCCCTTCATTACCTTTGATCAATTCAAGAATGGCCGTCGATTTTACTTATTCACTATATCAAATTTTAATGGAAGACTTTGATCTTGGAAACACATGAACTTAGAAACTCAAAATAAAGGTTCAGGGCTTCGACAGATATCAACAATAACATAAAGGTTCATCTCTTTCTTTTTAAATTTTTGTTAGATAATAAATACCAAGGCTTTCATTCATAAGTTCTTATATGATGATAATGAAAAGCCAACTTAGTTTATAACGATATTTGGCATAACCAACCTTCTTCTGCCCAAATCGAATTTCTAATCTTCTGGCCTGATAATCTGTACAGTTAGAACAGGAAACTAGCTCTCTATAAGCCTGAGAAGCTGGAAACCATGCTTCTAGATCATACTTCTTTGCTGCAGCATCATTCAAAGCACCAGATACAATGGCAACGACTTGATATGGAATGTTTAACTGCAACCAGTAAAATTCAATTATATAAAATTAAATAAAGGGGAAAACCAAAAGTTGCCAATTTATGAAGGAAACAACCATCAAATACAAAAAGTGATTAATATTGGAAGTTTAAGCTCATAGAGAGGAATTATATTAAACATATTCATCTGGCTTATGAAAAATGAGGAAAAAAAGCATACCGCCTTATAAAAATCCTCAGAGTTCTTCATCATCTCCTCATGCATATCCCAAGAATCATTGCTGTTTGGGCTGGTAATGCAAAATTGCTCCACTTTCTCAAATTGATGAACTCGGAATATTCCTAGAGTATCTCGACCATGAGATCCAGCTTCCTTACGAAAGCATGATGAATACCCAGCATATCTACCAAAAGCATATTTTTATAAGAAACAACAATGCATTCTCTCAACATCAATGTGTATAACAAAACTATTATTACCTTAAAGGTAGCTGGGAAGGGTGGATCCAATCGTCCAAATGATATGCACAAAGGGGCTGCTCTGCCGTTGCAATCAGATATTTGTCTTCTCCTTCACCGGTCACCTGCATAACAACTCATAAGATGTGCTCAGTGGAAAGAATTAAATTTCAAACATTGTGCATGACACAATAGCGTCAGGGTTTTGGTCCCACGAGATTAAGCATATTAATCAATCCTACACACATGCACTTTACTTAAGTAAAAAATTTGAAAACTATACAAGAGGTAGCACAAATGTCTATATCATCTATATTACCAGACTGAGCATTGGCAGAACATAACTGAATCAACTAATGAAATTTACCTTATATAGTTCTTCATCAAATTGAGCTAATTGAGCACACTTGGACATTATATCTTTTCTCATGAAGAAAGGAGTATGCAATAAAGTGTATCCCCTCTTCTCCAAAAAATCAAGACCAAAGTTTATCAGAGCTTGATTAAGACGAACACCATCTCCTTTGAGATAGAATCCTCTACCGCCAGCTATATCAGCTCCTAAATGTATAAAGCAGCATGACATAAAAGATTAGGATATAAATATGGAAAGGTTGAATTGCAACAAACACTTTTTCGTGCCCTAAAATGGTAATGGACAGAAAGGCTTCAGAGTTCATAGGACGAAAACAAAGTCTAAACTAAGGTCACAAATGATATGTAAATCACAACAAAATGTGTTGCTAAGGGCCAGCTCAAAGGCAACGCAAATAAGAATTAAAAAAAAAAATATCACCTGAACACAAGATCATCAAAGTTCATACCTTTTTTGGTCTCTGCTATTCCTAGGAGCTCAACTAGATCTACATGATTCCTTAGTTTAGGCTCCACTCTTTTCTCCCCCCATGATCTAATCACAGCGTTGTTGGCCTAAAAAATATTAAAAACCTCATGATTTTAGGATAAAAATTGGCTGCCAGAATAAAAATAACCAAGTAAGCCAAATGACAAACCTCATCATTGCTGACTGGAACTGAATCATGCACAAGGTTTCCAATTGTTTCGAGTTTAGAATTCAACTGGTTTAGAGTTTCCCGAACCTCAACCTCTTTCTCTGCTATCCGTCTCTTAGTCTCTTCTGATTCACTAATGATCTTGGTTGCATCTTCACCGGCCTGTGATACACACAGACACAAATGGGGAAGACACACAAAAGAAACAAGATACTTAGATATCTAGCACTTATCAGTTAGAAACTATCAATAAATTATATGCTTCAAACACAGAGCCTTATAGATCCAATAACTAAAGAATGGCTTCATGATTGATACATTTCAAGAAGGTAAGCATCTGTAAACACCAATTCACACAACATGTAAGCGAACAAAACCCAGAAACGGTACCCTTGCCAATTGATAAATCATGGAAACTTCTGGTTATTCCTTCTATTTTATTCTCCGCAAAGCATGCTAAAGTAGAAAATTTAGAATCCCAACGCAGAATCTGAGAAATCGTATAGGAGAACAAGAATTGAAATACTGACACGCTTAAGTTTAGAGACTTCCTTGTTGATCTTGTTGAACTCTTTCCGTAGATTCTCGAGCTCAAATTGACCTGAAAAGAGTATATTGGAATTCAGAGTTAAAAGAAAGAGCACAATGTGGTGAGTGATATGGATTGGAGTGAGGGAGAAGGGTGAAGATAGTACGCTTTCGCCATTCTTTGTCGAGATGGATGACCTCGTCGACTTGCTCGACGCTGGCAAAACGTCGGCGTTGCGACTCACGGATGAGTTCAGGATTGTGGCCCTTTTCCTCCCTGAATAGATTGATGTCCAACATGTTTACGACGACGGCGTTTCAATGCAACAAGTCGGCTGCTTCTGGTGAAGACTCAGGTCTGAGAGTGATGAGGAGAAGAGGGTTTTGTTGACAATTTAAAGGTAGAGGGAACGCCTAGCATTCCAAAGGACGAGAAAAGGAAACAAAAAATAAAATCTGAAAATTAGAAAAAATGAGTATAGCTTTTAAACTTTACATTAATTTTCTTTTAATAAAAGACATAAATTTATATTTTAAAATAAAATTCTACCGTTATATATTAACATTAATAATTTTCTTGTTCAACTAAGAAAAATAAAAGCTTATTTCCATTAAAACAAAAAAGAAAAATAAAAGCTTTGCTGATTTAGATATTAAAATTAAAATTTATTATCATACTCAATATGATAATTATTTTTGTTTTCAATATATATAAGATTTATCAATTTTTTTTAACAATATAAGGTCATCAATTTAAAACAAAAGCAAATTAAAGACTCCACTAAAAGAAATTAATTGTGTAATAACAATTTCATTGAATAGATTTTTTTTTCAATCATGATAGCGGTTTTATTCTTGAAAATAGAAGGACACAACACAACACTCTAACTTGTATTTGTCATTTAATATGTTTAACCAACGAAATTGGAGTATATATTCAACTATATATACAGGGCCATTACAATCAATTATGCCATGTCATTTTTCCATGACAACCAACTTTATTTTCATCATCACATTAAATTCTCAAGTTCACAGATGTACAGCAAAAATTAAAAAGAGAAGGGATATATAGTTTTTACCCCAGAAAAAGAGAGAAAAAGAAAATTGCATGAAAAGAAAGGAATCAACAATTAATTGATGAGAATAAAAAGCGCAGCCAAGAGCAGAGGCAGCAGCATCAAATGGTGTCCATTGCAAGCATGAGGAAGCAGAGAAGTAGCAGAAGAGAAATCCCCAGAGGAAGTGTTGGTGGTGAGGATAAGAATCATCCAGTCATCTTCGGACCCAAGCCCTGCTTCTGTATACTTGGAACTGTTGATGTACTTAGCATAGAGATTAGACTGAGTATAATTGGAAAGTACAGCGTTTGGTTCTAGTTTTGGGACACAAACAGGCATGATCACGCCATCTTTGGTGCTGTTGATATTGATCTTACATTTCTTCACTAGCTTATCGAACTTTGGGATTTTGGTAGTGCCACCATCAGACCCTGGGTAGTAGTCACTTGCGTTTTCACAAGGCTGATCTTCTAGCTCATCTGCGATCTCATCAGCTAAGCAAGATGCCTTGTCAGATTCCTCTAACTTAGGAAGGCTCAGATTTTGTCTGTAACTGTTGATGCTTTCAAGTAGATTATCCTCCTCGTCTGCAATAAAAGATTATTATAATGAAGGAAAGTCACAGAGGATTATTTTCATTCATTTTGGTATGTTAATGTGACGTATAATTATACATGCAGAAAGAGAGAGAGAATAGTTAGCATGCACGTATATATTACCATCACACAGCACTGGACTAGAGTGCAGGAAGAAAGCCAAGACAGATACAAGAAGGAAGAGGCTGAGTTTGAAGGAGGCCATGCTTGATTGGAGAACCAAAGCAAAGACTTAATAAAGACGTTTATGTGCTCATTCCATTTTGGCTCATGTATATTTATAGGACAAAATAACAGTAAAAACAAGTTACAGAGGATATCAGACTAATTTGATTTGAAGGTGAAATTTTGTTTCCTAGCTAGTGCTTCGTGGTTGTTTCGTATGCTTGCTCAAACAATTGGAGATACTCCTCACTTTATTGGCTACCTTGCTTGCCTGCAGAAGGGGGGCTTCCATGCCATGATTCTCTTTTGTACAGAAAAAGTGTAACAGACAGCTATATTGAGAATTCTCAACTTGAAAAGTTATTCCTTCATCTTTCTCCTCTTCTCTTCCTTAAAACTTTGATCCGTCTTTCATACAACCCTTGTGCATCTCACGAGTGATCACGACGTAATATTAATATATTAGATCAATAATTTTGTATTTATAATTATATTATTCCCCTTTAAATCCTATTTTCCGTTCTCATTTACAAATTCAATATGTTCATATAGAGAATCAGACATTTCTAGCTACGCCAAGACCAAGTACTACGGAAAAAGTTACCTATATATATAATGACTTATAATTTAAATATAATCAAATATATGTTACAAATTAATTAAAATTAATGTCACAGAAATTAAAATTTAGCAACTGAAGAAAGCACTCAATGTGTAGACAGCTAGTGGATCAGCACAAATATAAGCAGCAAGAACAGTGGCATTTACCATTAGCAAGCAGAGAAACTTCCTGGAATGACCCATGGACTGGTGGTGTTGAAGTCAATGTCACATATTGCACGACAAAGACGCTTCTAGCAAACTTGTTTAACGGTAGCTAGAATTGGAAGAAAAGAAGAAACAGACAGAATATGAAACAAAATTGTTTCCGGAATTCAGGCAGAATTGAAGAAACTCTTTGAGTACTCGAGATGGAGAAAATGTGGGTGCCTGAGCATGACAAATTTCAAGTGGTTATCCTTCCACATGGCTACCATGCAAAGTACGAAGGCCATCTCAGATCATCTTCTAATTATATGTAGAAGATTAATTCACTTTAACCTCTAATTAAATTGACTGATTTGTCTAATGAGACCAAGCGTTTTGTGTACATTGTTACGTGTCCGCTGCATGCGATGAAAACGACACGTAAACACCTCCTTCTACCACCCATCACCGCGTGGCTTTTTCAAATTCTTTATATAAGCCGTTTTGATGCTATCAGCACCACGCCTGCATATGTTTACTCGCACATTTTCTTCGTCAAGATCCATAGCAATCAGAGTTTTTTTCCATTCTTCCAAAACCCACTTGAAAACTCAGTTTCCAACCACATTTCCCAAAAGCTTGTGTGTGAGAATGGCTTCCGGCCAACAGAAATTCCCCCAGCAAAGGCAAGAGACACAGCCTGGGAAAGAACATGTCATGAACCCTGTACCTGAATTCACAAGCCCCGATTACAAGCCGTCAAATAAACTTCAAGTATGTATATTTTTCCTTTCACCAATCACCATACAGGAATTCGTATTTCTTAGTGTATATATATACATACAAGTCTTTCTAGAGTAACACTAATTTGTTGCGTGGTTTTCAGGGGAAGATAGCACTGATTACAGGGGGAGACTCGGGGATAGGTCGAGCCGTGTGCAACCTGTTTGCCTTAGAGGGTGCTACTGTGGCCTTCACGTATGTGACGGGACAGGAAGAGAAGGATGCAAAGGACACCCTTGAAATGATAAAGAAGGCTAAGGCTGGGGATTCGAAGGAGCCAATGGCGATTCCAGCTGACTTGGGTTATGATGAGAATTGCAAGAAGGTGGTGGCTGAGGTTGTGAATGGGTTTGGCAGGATTGACATCTTGATCAACAATGCTGCTGAGCAGTACAAGACAGGGTCTGTGGAGGAGATTGATGAAGAGAGGCTGAAGAGGGTGTTTAGAACTAATATCTTCTCTTATTTCTTCATGACCAGGTTATACAGTGATTTTCTCTTAATTTTGATTCAATTTTAATCATATGGAATGAATGGAAAAAATAATAAACAAAAGGGTTGTTGATGTTTACAGGCATGCCTTGAAGCACATGAAGGAAGGAAGCAGCATTATCAACACTACTTCAGTGAATGCGTACAAGGGAAACGCTAAACTGCTGGATTATACATCTACGAAGGGTGCGATTGTAGCATTTACAAGGGCACTCTCTCTTGAACTGGTGAGCAAGAAAATTAGAGTGAATGGGGTTGCTCCTGGACCCATCTGGACTCCATTAATACCAGCCTCCTTCAAGGAGGAAGAAACTGCTCAGTTTGGTGGGGAAGTGCCAATGAAGAGAGCTGGCTAGCCTATTGAGGTTGCTCCCTCCTATGTGTTCCTCGCCTGCAACCATTGCTCCTCTTACATTACTGGCCAAGTCCTCCACCCCAACGGTAATATATGCTTCTGAGCATTACCAGTTATGTTTAAAACACTACTTTGTCTGCGTTTGCTAATGTACCATTACCATATATGGTTTTTTTGCAGGTGGGACCATTGTGAATGCATAAGGTTTTCTGTGGCTGTCTGCTCTAAATACAGGTTTTCATAGCATAGGAATATAGCAGCAGCGTGGGCTCCTCTATACTTGGGAGTTGGGATGAATCTACTTTTGAATATAGAAATATGAAGAAAATAGTTGTATGTAATTTTGTGAAGTATGTATATAAACATGTGGAAGAATATATACTAGAATTACTTGTCGCCTCGTTTTGATCTAGTTTTGATGTAGCATGTGGGATCCTGGAACATCAGAAACATTTTAATGCTACGAAGATTAGCAAATATTACTCGCTTATATATAGTTGGAAAAATCAGTTCCTGGATCATTGACTTTATAACTGACAAACAGCGAATTGATTACAACACCGGAATGCTGAATTCTTAAGTAGAAAATAGATTATCAACCATGGAGGAAAGGGATGACGTGAAATACGGGGAAAGTTTAAAAACATAATACATAAACCAGTAGTCAGTGGTAAATACTACGAGTTTCAGTGAAGCCGCCACTTAAAATCTTCTGGAAGTGGACGTGATGAAATTGGGAAACAATTAACAGCTTGTAGATTAATAACAAAAGCATTCGGTTTAATACATGTCATAGGAACGCAAATATGTAAACTTAAAGATCTTCTCATTGGAAATTTTAAACATTCATTCAAATTTTTGTTGTTAAAAAAAGGTACACGTTGATGCACAAGATGGTACAGAGAAGCATATATATTTATTCATGCTATTATTTGAAGAGCAGACCCATTGGTGATTGATTTCGTGTCACTCCCTGAGAATGAAAAGAATCAGGATGAAACCGTAAAGCAAATCTCAGCACCTTTACCGCCTATTCCAGCAGTGAAACATTGGAACCCGCAAGACTCCAGTTCAGAAATTACTTTGTCAACAACGGTTCCTGATAGCACTATCGAGGGGTTGTCAAGGTAGAAACAGAAATTTAAGAATAGAATTCATCTCAAGACAATTAACTTACGGTCAGGGAGAAAATATCAATAAATGGGGAAGATAAAATAAGATTGGATCCTTACTCTTTTATACATAATACATCAGCCAACCGCAATAACCTGGCTGTCTCATTCTTCATGTTTCACTCAGTCGCAGTTGAATAATTTTCCCTCTCCTTTAGGGCTTTAATTACTCGATGAACTTACATACAACTTAAAAGTTTTATGCAAGTACAGCAAAAACAAAAAAGGCCAGAAAGAAAGACAGAATAGTGAAGTTTTAAGGTAAAAGGAGTTGACGGTGTTGGAAGGAATGTGAGAAAGATAACATGGTGATCTATAGAGATTTTCAGGCAAAGTTACTTTTGATAACAAAGTTTTCAGTGTCTCCAATTATTATGTACTCTATATGTATATTCAGGAGTTGACGGTGTTGGAAGGAATGTGAGAAAGATAATATTTGTATGCGAGCACATGTTTAGGTATATCTAAGCAATAGCATGCTTATGTTTGACAAATCAAGATCAACTTTCTAGGATATTCATTCTTGCGGAACGTAAACTATGTAAAAAACATTGAGTAAAGCATAAGCAAAATAATGGGAAATCATCAATCAAATGTAGATCAAAAACTAGATAACAGAAATAGGACAGACAAGAAAACCTAGAAGCACAAGACAAACAAGATAACAAAGTAAGGATACAGCTCGGCAGCAGTGTCAGAACGCAGCCTCCACCACCAGCTCCTGTTAATTTGGAAGCCAACTTATACTTCAGTGTTGTTCGAAGAACAGTTTCTATTGCGGAGTGACTAACCCCCATACATTGGAGCAAACCTTGATTCATTTCCATAAGCTCTTCTATCTTTCCTTCTTTCTCAGTAACAGAGAGATCATCTGGTGTGGGTGACTGAATAATTAGAGTCAATTCCTTGCTGATAGAATCAACGGCACTGAACACAAAAGACATTGCATCAGGGTGCCTCAGTGTCCTCTCTGAAACACCAGCCACCAATGCCTTTGTGTTTCTCCCTATTTTGGTGTTAGTGATGAGCATTTTAAGTGGCATATTTGACTTCATATGCGTCAAGTTACCAGACCTGAAGCTGATCACGTTGCCTGATAAGTGATAATACTAATTTTTGAGTCACTTGCAAGTTGCGACATCAATAGCTAGCAACAAATTACATGTCTTGAAAACGAGATAAATACAAGACCTCTACAAGAAATGTTGACAAATATACAGATACAGTATTTGTGAAGTAAATACATGATAATTGAACATTACAAATTAGTTCTTATTTGTGCAAGGATAATATGCATGGTCGACCAAATACTATTTTGTAATTTTCTATTCACTTGTACAAATAAATAATCTATAATAGATATTGACCTAAAACTCTTCTTCTAGTGCTTAATAATCTATGATAATTCTAGCAAAGACTGTGGTAGTCATTAATGACGAGAAAAAACAGAAAGACAAGTTCATACTATGAAATGTCAAAAACTCAAAAGTAGAATCTTCAAACACAGCTATGCCTTACCATAAGTGCTTACTGTGTTGTCAATTCCAGATGGTTTCCCATGAATAATCTTCTCACCTTCAAAAGCCCACTTATTTACCAATTCAAGCTCCTTCTCCCCAAATAATAACCATCCCTGGTCGTTCACATCCAAACTAACAGAATCAGTGCAAGCAAGCAGGGCAGCTGCCAATGCCACACATAATGCTGCTGAAGAACCCAGGCCTGAACCCAGAGGAAGTTCAGAAGTGACAATCACTGTTGCAGGCTTAAATCTACATTAACGGAGGACAGAATCAGAACCACACCAAGAAAAAAATGGAGGACTTTAAAAGTTGAATTTGAATTCACACCTTAAAATAGATGAGTACATCCATAGAAAAGCAGAAACTCCAGAAGCAAGTCCAATTTTTGCCTCTGGAATATTTTGTTCTTCAACTAGAGCTGCAATTGATTTAGCAGACTCCATGGAGCACGAGACGGGCACCGAGGAGGGTTGACTTCCTGATTCAGGTAGTTCTTCTGCAATTCTACTAATTGGCCAGGAAAATTCTAATCCCATGTCCTTGAGCTGGAGTTTCAACATATCATCATTGTCTATGATTAAAACTCAAAGTCAATGACAATCCAGATTTGGATACAATGCATTTCAATTCATAGAATTGATTAGTAAATAAAAAAAGGTGTAGTTACTTTCAAATTTTGAACACGTACAGTTGGTTGACTGAACAAATAAATGCACTCCAATAGAAATATCATATGGAACGCTTGAACTGTATAGCATCTCCCCAATTCAATAACCTTCTAAGATAGACACTGGTATGTTTTCCCAGTCCTTTTTATCTATGTTCTTACCATTCCGTTAATTTTATATCCTCTAAATATTAATGTATTCTCTTGTTACTCCTGCTTTTGGCTTGCCTCTTGTTGAGTTTTTAGCAAGTATTATGCGGAAAAATTTAACAGCAATAAAATAAAATGCAGGAAGAGTTTTAGTTCGAAATTTGATATGCTCCAACTCCAATTCACAACAATAACTAAGAGTTAGGTGAAATAAAGCTGCATTGTATCCACATTCAATGCCAATGCAAGGAAAAAGAACGAAAAAGAAAATTCAAAAGAGAACTTTGTGCAATATATAACAACTAATCATTTCAATTCCTTCTTTATTAAATCAGAATGTTGGGTGTCCTTTGATTCTGTTTCCATAAGCAACCCCAAAAATCATATTAATGAAATTGTTAAATGCATCATTTGAACATCCCCATTTTCAACGTGCTTTTTGGAAATCTTTTCAGATTGCAGTTCATAGAAAAAAGAAAATAGGAACAACTACATAGTTGTCGTCTTGAAAGGGTTTGCACGAAACGAAAGTTTAACCGACCTAATTATATATCAAACATATATTTGAACTCCAATAAAATAACAGGACCACACTGCACAAACAAATTGAATTGAATTTAAAAGTTCAACGAAAAGATCAAACAGCGAACAACCGCTCCGCCAAGCAATCCTGCTCCAAAATTCAAACACATTCACACCAAGACAAGGGGAAAAAGGGGAGAGTACCGGAAGGAGTAGGGAAGCGGAGAGATACATAGGTATACAAGTCAATGGAAGCGGCAACAGCAGTGGATCCATGCACCACAGCGTGTTCTCCACAGAGTATAATCTTCCCCGGAGCTCTGGCTTTAACCTCCATATTGTGTTTCCCCCTCTGATCTGTTCACACTCTCACTCTGTCGCAGATTCCGTCTCCTTCCTAATATCGAAGAGGCTGCCAACATGTTAAGATGGTGTCAGGGAGAACCAAAAAAATGTCCTTTTTTTTTTTAAAAAAAAAAGGGATTGCGATCTTCTCTGTCAGAGAATAGGCAATTTCACGTGAGTTGTTCGAGCTTCAAACAATTTCAACGTTGACAATGAAATCTGATTACGCTAATTGGACGATATTGTGTAAAAGCCTTTATAAAAAAATCTATTTATTTTTTTTAAAAAAATACACTTATTTTAAAATTTTAAAGTGTTTAAAAAATTATCAAAAATACTTTTATTAATAGTAAAAATAATTTTTTAATTTTAAAGTATAAATTAAAAATTAGATTAAAAGTAAATATTAAATATTAAATATTTTAAGAAAAAAATATTTTTATCCAAAATTTTTTATTTACATTAATACTTTTAATTTTTTAAAAAATTCATAAATATAAATTTTTTATTTATAAATGATACTTTATTTTAAAAATAATTATATATTTTATTTTGAGAGATATAAATCAAAATATAAAATATTTATATATATTTATAAATGACACGGTTGGTAAGGCAGCCTCTCTACCGTATGCGGATGAAAGGAAAAAATAATAATAAACGCGTTGCGCAAGGGTCTCGTGTCGGACCAGGAAAGAAGTACTTGGACTATTGACCTGTCCAAATACAAGCCCGCTACGCAGCGAAACTGGTAAATATGCAAGGCCACCTCATAATAATAATAATAATAATAATAATAATAATAATAATATTATTATTATTATTATTATTATTATTTTAAAAAAATTGATACATTGTCAATCTTATATTCACAATTGATATGAGTGATCAAAATATTTATATATTATAAAGATATATAAAATTTATTAATAGAGTTTAGGTTTCGATTTGAATATTAAATTAGTATATTTGAATTTATAGAAGATGGTACTTGTCAGACTTATATTTACTTTATATAAAATATTTTAATATTATAAATATATATTTAATTTATTATATTAAAAAATATCTATATGTAAATTATGTTATTTTTTTAATTTTATCAATAAAATAATTTAATTTTAATATAAATATATAAATTATTATATTTAATAATTTTGTAAATATAAATTTTTTAAAAATTTTATATGGATTATATATTTAAAATTTATATAATATACTTATTGTAACTTATATTTTTTTATGAATTTATATATAAATAAATTATAATTTTAAAAAATAATTATTTTAAAATTAATTTAGATAAACAAGTTTAAATAAAATTATTTAAAAATTTTACGAGTTTAAAAATAAAATTACTCACTCAAGTTAGAAAGTTACAGTACTCTATCATTATCCTACCCATAATCATCCGTGACAATTGAGATTTAAATCTCTTAATTATATATTTTGTAAAGTGCATAAAATATATCATTTTTATATATTAATCTGTAAACAAACTAATATGTAATATAAAAATTTTAAATTACACGTTAACTCGTTCGTAATTCAATATATAAAAATAACATACTTTAGTATTGTATAAAATGGACACGTCTAGAGATCATTTCTCCTGCTACTGTCAATTTGGTAGTACCTATATATCTTTATACTCTAGCATGGGGATAAATGCAGCAATAAGACTTATTGAGATGAATTCTCAAAAAAGGAATGACTATCAAATGTCAACGAGGTTCTGATATTAGAAGAGTCTGAATTCATTGATTAATTACGTCCATTTAAGATTTTTTTTATATTAATTCTTTAATCTTTGAAATAATTTTAAGTGTTCCACAAACTAATGGTCTAAATTGCATGCCCCTTTTCAATACCCTAAAAAAAAAAAAAGGTTGCAAGCTTTGTTATGAATAACAATATTATTGTTTTTGTTCTCTTTAATTTAATTAAATTAAAGAAGTGTTGTGTGTAAACGTAAAACTAAAAGGGCTATACTACTTGTCCTGCAAGACCCAAATTCAGAGTCCAAAAGGTACGTAGGACCCATTTCTGGTCACGCCTAATGGCTAATAGAACCTATCATCTCTCAAAATCCAAACAATGGGGAATGCAGAACTGAAAATTCCAATCCGTCTACCATGGCTTTGTTGCATGAAATTCGGAGTCCAATTTCTTGATCGCGTTTTAGATCTCTTCTTTTCACAATGTGTCTGAAGGGTTCAATTGAATAAGCAAACTCTTCCCTCGCCTTCTCCAAATCGTAACACGGAAGCTCCCTCATTGTTGCCGTCTCTGCTCGCTTTTCACCCAAACAGGGAATGGGATTGAACCAAAACGACTCTTTCTTCGCCATCTTCGCCTTGTAAGTTTCGCAAGTATCAGCATCATAAATCGATATGTTCACAGGAGCCCACGCCTCCAATGCTTTACGGCTACCCGCATTCATGTGTCCTAAAATCGATTCTTCAAACTCCTTCGACGGTGAGATCTTGAGGCTATCCCAACGTATATGATCAGCGCTAAGTTTGATCCTAAATGGCCATGAATCTTTCAAGTTCGGAGTTGTTGTGTTATGGCTATCTGCTTTCTCAGCCTTCAACATTTTCGCAACCAAGAAATTGAGAGATGGTATGAGAGACACAAACACTCCAATCTCTGCTTTATATATTGGGCATGCTAGTTTCTTCTGTGTGTGGACATATTTATGTCTGTGTGGATTTCCTTAAGGACATATTCGCCTTTAATTTCTTACCTTCTGGAATTTTCTATTCATTTTTGGGAACAAAAAATTTGCCAGTTGTTCATTCTTTGAATCCCATACTGACATTGTTGCTTATCCGTCTATAGTAATAATGCATATATAATAATAAACTGTGTGAGTACAGAAATGCGCAAGTAATAAACTCCCATGCCATATACGCTGGAGGTTTTAATCATAAACCGTAGATTCAAAATCAAATTTAAACATGGATTAATCCCCAACAGGCAACAGCCTTTTTCTGTAAAAGATTTTATGTCAATGAAGAAATTTGTACGTTCTAGTTAAGGCCACCAGATCAGATGCACATCAGCATGCGTTTCTGGCTGCTCATTCATGGTGTGCTTTCACCTTAGAATTTTCTGGTTCAGTTTTCCTGTCCATTTGTAGCCACATAATGGATAAACCCGATTCCTTTTTTGTTACAAGAAGATTCAATTTGTGACCTTTAACTTGAATTCTCACTCACTCAATCTGATCTAGTCTCAAGTAGTGTTTCTTTTAAGTTAACATGCACTCGTGAGGCTTTTCCGTCTCTCAGTTTCACTAGTATTTTTTTTTCTGTGTTTCCGTCTGTATATAATCTCACTTAGTAAAAAAAGGCTTTGTTTATTTTTTTTGTTGCTGTCAATAAATTTCTTTATGTATTTCATCGATCACATTGATGACACAAAATATGGCGTCAATTTATCTGCGGCAACAATGCCAATATGCTCTTATCATAATTTTATTTCTTGTCCTTACAAATGGAAGCTTCACAATTGCCAGCTGAAATTACTGAACTCTTGCCATTTCGATCCTCATGTAAATATTTTCTTTTTTCTCCTCAGACGCAAATATTTTAAGATTTTATGATCCACCGGGATACTACCATGTAGTTCAGTGTGTCTGATTTTAACTCATTTAAATGGTTATCTGTCTCGACATTTTAATATCAAGATAAGGCAGGTAAATAGTACTGTCAAATGCCTCAATAAATCACAATAATTGACTTCCTCAGAATAGCAGCCTGCGGTTCAACGAACGAATCTCTTGAGTTGCTTTTGAAGCTTCGTTTTGCACATATGCAGATCCTTGAGCTGTAACTTCACCATTTCAACGTCTTTCCTCATCATCTGTATCTCTTGCGCATTTATCCTTCGTTTCTCTAAATCTTTGTTGACTATGGTGATTGTCTGAGTATTTGTTCTTCGGTAATTCGATCCATTACTTGTCATTGACTTAGTCATGTACACTTGTTCCAAAAGCACAAATCTCGTTGTCAATTTTAAGGGCAGCCTCTCATTCTTCATCACATGCTGTCGTGCTTCTTGTGATAATCTGTGGTATTCCAGCACTCTGCACAGGTCTGTTCGTTCTTCTTCTGTCAAATTTTGGTTTGCCTGCAAATTTAGGGTTACTCAGTTTATAAAGACCAACACAAATCGATCCTGATCTTTTGAAATGAAAATTGAACAAATATTTATACCTTAAGGTACATGTCGATGGCTCTATAGAGGTTGTCATCACAGTATCGAGCGTTTTGAGGCAATGCTTCAACAAGTGATTGGAAGCATTCTACTGTGAGATTCTCATCCTCTGCAACTTGTATGAGATACCCATCTATTAACCTCCCAACAATGTGGTGTTTTGCTGCAGGATTAGTTAACATGGAAGATACATAAAATTGTAATACCCTGAGGACAACAGCTACATCGTACGTAGAATCATTGTCTCCTCCTCCATTCTTAACCAAGAGATCTGGAACACGACATTGATCCAACATGAAAGCTATTCTTCGTTCTAGCACAGACAATAACTCTGGGTTTATTTTCAGCATCATCCCTGCCTTGAGTAAGTGAAGCAAAAAATTGCAAGGGGCTGAGTTTTCTTCAGTGGGAAGTATTCTAATCAAGCATTCAGTTGTAACTCTGTGCAACTGGTGGGCTATGTGTTTGGGAGTCATCTTGTCTAGTCCCAATGAGATTTGGGAAAACCATTTTGTGGTCCAATGTGCTATACATGATCCTACCACATCTGGTTTCATTCCTCGACGTTTAATAGATTGAATCACCTCAATGAAGTGGTCTATACGAAGGAGGCATATGTCTTCGAACCACCAAGTATCAACTCTGTTTTCATGTTGTGAGTTATTTGCTTCATATTCATAATCAAAACTGAATGCTTTTGGGTTTGTGCAGGCCTTCCAAGCTATTGCTTCTGAGCAGCGTTTCACTATGTGTAAGTCCTTGGCCCAAGAGGAAATGGGCTCGCTGCATTTAAGAATATGAAAGGTGTCTTTCCATGAAAAAAACATCAGAAAGCTCAGAAAAGCTTCTGTCTTGGAAATGAGATTTCCTTTTTCAAGGTCGTCACTCATTTCCAAGAAGTGTGCAGCACAATAGAGTGGGGCCACATTGCTTGCTGTTAATTCAATTTTCCATCCATAGCAGAATTTGACTACTAATTCAAAAGCCTTTGTACCACCTGGAAGATTTTCTATTTGGATATTGAGGATGTCACTGGTAGTCCTTCTATTGCTTCTCCTCTGAAAGACAAGCCTATTCAAATATTCACTTCTTGAGACCATAGGAAGCTGGAAATCAACAAAACAATATGCAATTAAAATCTTTCACCAAACAAGGAGAAATTAAAATTATCTACTCGTGATGCTGTAATTTTCCACAGAATTCAAGGAGTGGGTTAGTATAGTCTACCTTGTGTAAGTGAAAGCTGGAATCTCCAACTTGTATGATCAAATCACTAGCTGAATTCGCCCGAGCAATCCTGCATCAAATATTGACACACTCAGCAAACACAAGCACATGTGGAAAAGCATGTATGCTAGAATTCTTGTTGGCTATAGACACAGAGAATGGCATTAGAAGATACCATAACTACAATCACTACTTTTGGTGGGAAGAGAGGAGGGAGATGATTACCAGTTCTGGTTTCTTCGTTCAAAGGAATCAGCAACCATAGGAACATTGGCTGGTAAAATGACACATTGGTTACGCTTCCCACCTGTGAGATTTTCTCGGTCAAAACTTCTTCTTCCCATGGTGGCCTTATCTTGGCCTGCAACCAGCAATCTTTGCTTCATCTTTCGTTCAAGAGCAAGTGCTTCTGAAATTATTTGTATTTGTGGAACAGATAGGAAGGTTCAAGATGGTATCCTTAATATACTAACGCTCTGGGTTGCCCTGATTGTCTAGTAGTTACGCCATTAAAGAGGTTTGTTACCTTTTGCTATCTCATGTCACTATAAGCATAGACAGATAGGAAGCATGAGTATGATGGTCAACATTCTACAATCTCATCCACTAATTTGAGAAATGCAAAACCACCCCATCTTCATTTGTGTCGCCTTCATCAATTACGATAGGTGATTCTATATTGTACCACAGAAACACGTCCCAACTAGAGAACCTCATGCTTGTTTGGTCAAGAAATCAGCAAACTTCCATTCTTTCAATTCTTTTGCTATGTCTCTTTTCCCGCTTTTAGTTTTGTGATTAAGAAAGCAATTTCATTTTATGGCAGCAAAATGATAGGCATTAAAGTCAAGTGTCTCAAAAGTTTTATCCAATTGAATACAAACTAATAAAGAATAATTATTAACTAATTAGTGTTAATTAACGCCCTCCTGATCAAGGGTAGGGTAAGAAGATAAAATGTAATGAAAAATTTCACTAACACTTGTGAAGCATGAGTCAAGATGATATTTCTGCTAATAAAAGCGAAATTCATCACTCATTCAAATGTAGCCTTTTAAAAAGATAAACACAATTACACAAGTAATAACGATAATAGTGGACACCTATAATTTTATATCCAAATTCAAAACATATTAATATTATCTAAACTTTATTTGAATTATTCAAATATAGAAAAATATTTAAAATATTTAAAAGATATGATCTACATTTGTAACCAGAAAAAAAACACTTTTACCTATAATAAAATATAAAATACTTTCTCCCTCTATTAGAATATGAAATTTAGTATATTGGTTACTAAAAATAATTAAAAGTTAAATTCAAATTCATATGAAATTTATTTGAATATTTAATATTATATTTCAATCCTCTGCCAAATATTTAGGCCTCTTGTCGTATTTTCCGGCTAAAAAAGCAGTCTTGTAACGGTCTCCACTCACACTCATTGCTCGCAACTTCCGTTCTCCTTCTTCTTCTTCTGCCTCGTCTTGTTGTGTGAGCGAAAAGGCGACATAGTAAAATGCTGAAGCCTTGTAATTTCAGAAGCCAGTGCCGACTCTTGGATCACTCAATGCCATCATACCCTATTACTAAAACGAATTTTTGTCCTCTTCGCAATTCTATCAAGCCATCAAAACCTCCCTGTTTTCTGTCTTTGATCCGGAGGCAGCAAACAATTAGATGGGCCAAAATGAGCAAAAGGAAAGGGGGATTTCAACCATCAAGAAAATTGATGCTCGAACTGGCATCCATGCTTGCATTGAATCTCAAGATCTTACCTCCACCGTTAACTTTGCTTATCGAAGAGTTCGCCCACAGAGATGGAAACGGTGTTTTTGGGGAATTTCTCCACGTTCTCAGAGGGAGAGTTTGTAATGACCGGAGAAGGAAAAGCCAAACACGTAGAATATTATCGTTGCTCGTTTTAGTATTTATCTGTGGTCTGGGTCTGGTGTTTTGGAAAATTTCAGAGTTTGAGTTGTTCTTGAGGGTCTCGTGTTTTTGCCTTGCTGGACTTTCCATGATTCAATTGTGGCGAAAGAAAGTATTCAAGGAATGGATTTTAGGGTTTCTTCTTGGAGTTGTTTTACTGAGTTCCAAAATGGGGAGAGAAGACGCCAAATTTTGGGTTGAGAGGCTCAGGATTCGTTCTCCAGTTACGCAAATTTTTATAGGAAATAGAAATAGAAGTAAGAGAAAGTGGAGAAAAGCATGGTAGGCAATGAAAATACGGTATTTTCTTCGTACATTCTGTTTCTCAATCTATAACATCTGCTTTTTGTTTATTCAACTAGAACTGGGTGGTCATTGATTTCTCTATACTGTTAAGTATATTTTCCGTCATTGAAAGTCTTCATATGTTTCAATATTGTCACTCTGTTATTCTCTTGTCCTCATTTTGAAATGTTCACAACTGAGCTTATTTTTAATGATAAGCATTTTCTCTTGTACTTCTACTTTAGGGTTTCTTTCATTTCTTCTGGTAACGGTACCTGTCCATAGATGGCAGTTCTTTTTTCTTTTCTTTTTGAATAAATTTTAGATAACAATTACTTGACAGTTTTACTGCAAGAGAGATCACAGAACTTAAGACAGTTACTACAATCAAGCCCATGATGAGAATGAAAAGGAAGTTAAAATCCTGAAAATGCATAGATTTTCCACAAAGAAGCTAAATTTCAGAGTAGGAGTTCTACCTTTATACACCTGTAAGTTAACTATTACAATCTAAGTACGACAAAAAGTACCAAAAACAAAAAACAGCTTGCTTAATCAAGGTAAGTAAAGTTTTCACTAGCACATTATCCACTTAAGCGAGATTTTCATTGTGTGTAAGCTATATCAGCTACACTTTGTGATCGCTAGGGACCTCTTCCAACCTTTCAATCCGACATTCTCAACTCCTAACAGTGCACCTGTATTCTGAAAGCCAGGAGAGTAGACATAATCAGGCACAAAACTACAAAAGGAACTTTGATTCTTTAACAATATAAGCCATAAGCACGATGATCATTTTAGCTGGTTAAAAAAGTTCAATACAAAGCGATCAAAGAGAAGCTCATACTTGTTTAGTCCCCAAAAAAAAAGAGAGAAATATCAAATATGTTCTATGTAATTATGTTAAGAGATCTTAGTATGAAGCTGAATAGTTCTACATCCTATCAGCATGCCCACAAAAGAAAGCAAGATGGGTGAGGAGATATTATATTCAATTATTATACTCACAGGTTACAATTACTATAACAAAAATCATAATAGAATCCATGAAAGTAGCACCAAAAGCAAGACAAATCATGAATCTAGGGCTAATAACCAATCAACTACAATTGGTTATATGTATCATTAGGTGCATATAAAATATATATGAGATAATATTTTGTTTTCAGTGAGAAGTAAAAAAACTTGAATTTAGAACTGCAGAATCAAATTTCACTATTATGCACTAAATGTTGACCATGAAATTTAAATCACAAACCTTAGACATGTATTTAAAGAGAGAAATAGCGGGATCAAAGTTCACCTTAATATCCATTACACATTTTGTTGATACAGCAGCTAATGATCTGGAGATGATTGTTGTTGCTCTGGTGGCTGTGGCCACATTTGTTGTGCCATATAGGGATGAGATTGTTGAGCATATATAGACGGGTCCATCACAGGCTTACCCATTATGACACCAGCAGTGCTTACTTGAGGTGCATGCTGTGGTGGCATATAGCAGTAAGGGAGTCCATCAGCAGGCCCTGCAACCGGCATTGTTCCTCTAGGGATTGATGCAAGTACTTCATCTTTCAAGTCCTCCCGGGGCACAATATCAACCAAGAAATCAAATATGTCAGTCCTTGTGATTGCTGCTGCGATATCATTTTTTTGGAGTGTTCTCCTTTTGTTTTCTTCAGTGTGATTCCAAGAACGCAAGGTTAATTCTAATATGAACATTTCACATGCCCTTGCAAATATAACAGGAGCCTCAGCTGAAATCATCCTAACATCCTCATCTGCTTTCATAATCTTCTTGATCCTTGCCAAGGGAAGACTGTGGTTCTTGAAATCAGTTACCTTCTCAATTTCTTGGTATTGATTAGCCCAAAAGGACTGGAGTTGTTGCTGAAGTTGCTGCTGCTGTTGCTGATGAATATGCTGATAAGCAAGTTGATGTTGTCCCAGCTGAGCTCCAACAGGTTGACCAGTAGATTGAACAGCCCCAACTGATGTAACAACCGCACTGGGTGCCCCAGTTATTTGGTTTGGCTGGTATGGATTAGAACCATAAGGCAACTGAGCTCCACTACCAACAACCCCCATAGATGGGTTCTGACCATGCCCTTGGTGATCCATTCTGTTCCAACTGAAAACAACATATAAATGCCTACACTTTACATGCTACCAGAACAACAAATCATTAATCATTGAAGCAAATTTTCCATATCAAATATATCTTGCAAATTACTGCATATATAATATCTGAATTGCAAGGAAAAATGACATTCTGATATTGTGATTACCAATTATGTGTTGTGATCCATATTCTCGAGCAAAGTTCTTGGGAAGAAAGAAACAGGCATCTACTCTATTGTGTGCAATAGCAGCCATATGTAGCATTGCTATGTTAAATTGCATTTCAAACCCACAAATTGTTTTTACAAGACTTTGGGCCATCCTATCCATTCATTGGAAAAGATTTCACTGCCACATGTCCTCATTGTTGCTGTTGAAAAACCTTACGGATCATATACATATAAAGTATAACCCTTAGACGTAAATTTGTCCCAAATGTTATGATTACGCAGAGAAGATGAATTGGAATTTTCAACATATGCCTAATATGAATGAGGAGAAATATGCAAGAGAAACTTTACCATCCCATCCTTCTCAAATGTCATAAGATGTAACGGTAATCTTTGTTTATGCCAAAATACTCGTTTCACAGTAGAGAAAAACTGACCACCGGCAAACCAACCAAAGAATGAACAGGGAAAGAGTAACAACAAATAGGATCACGGAAACCCAGTGAAAATTACATTAAAAAAATTATAATAAAGCGCAAGTAAGTTGTCATTGTATTAGTTGGGCAAGAATTGGTACCTCCTACAACAGATGATGCTGTGCTATGCAAAATCGAAGACCTGAAAAAGAAAAAAAATTGAAAGAGAGGAAGAAAAGAATTATCAGAATCTTTTTTACGCTGGATCGAGGCCAAACGCGCTTCTTCGGAATTTTTTCCGTGCTGTTAAAGATCCCAAATCTTATAGCGGACAAAAATTTAGGGTTTGAGAAGAAATACCAAAGACAGAGCTTTCTAGTTCTTGACGATTGATGAAGTTTTCTTGGAGCCAACCTAATATAGGGAAGTACGAAAAAAGCTGAGTGATCGATTCTGACTTTCGCTGTCAGAAGCTACCTCCTTCGTTTTATAGATTTAGTTTTATTATTGTTTTGTCTTTAATTTTGTGGGGCCCAAGCACATTCACAATCCCAATCTTGTATATCATTTCTTCAGGCTAGATTCAAATTACTGAATTAATAAAAAAAAAGAATTTGTTTACCTAAAAAATATTTCTTCAACAAAAAATAATAATAACATAATAATTGCAACAATTTCGAGATTATATATACTTGAGCAATCTTGCTTAAACTCTTTAAATATTTATAGAAGAAAATAGCTTTTATTCATTATGAATACATGCAAAAATTAAAAAAATAAATAAATAAAAAGACCTTGGGACACAGTGAAAGTCGCATGACAAGTTGTAGTGTTAGATGAGTTTAGTAGTCTTAAAATTAGAATGAAAAGATGATCGATCAAATTAATAAAAGTGTAAGCATAATCCACGTTTATAACTTCCTTGCATATACAGGGATAGGTGTTGGTACCATAAAATTAATTGATTAATACTCCCCTCAATGAAAAAGCTAACCCGTAACGAAACATTGAACAAGTCAGCAATGAAATGATTATTTATAAGTAATAATTTTCAACTCTCGGAGGCCAAGACATTTTAACAATGAATGAGTCATTTGCATAAACAGCATAGGAGTATCTGAGTATGCTATATTACTATTAGAAAATAATCCTTTAAAACACTTTATTGGATGAAAAAAATAAATAAAAATAAAAAGAATAAAAAACTCATTTTGTACTCATTAAAAAGATTTTTTCGCTCCTCATTTTGTCCCAGACGAAGCAGTGCTGGGAATGCCCTGTACCTGTTTGATAATAATTTTTTAAGAACAAAAAAATAAAAAAATTTGTTTAAATAACCATTTTTGACAAAAATAAAAAAATAAAATATGTGTTTTTAAAAAATACAGAATAATTAAAAAATATTTCAAAATTTAATTTTTTAAAATAAAAGAATATAAAAAAACAAATTTTTTATTAATAATATATATAAAAATAATATTAATATAAATTCTCAAAAATAATTTTATAACATAATTTTAAAAAATAAAAATCCTTTGAAGTCTCTGTGACTCTGAGAAAAAGTCCGAGTTCTCATAAATTGATGTGCTTCTCCGCTTCTGTCCAATGTAACCTTATTTTTTACTTCATAGCATTACTCGTAGCTCGTGCACAAAATTGACCAACAGATTGGCTTTACAACTCAAACTAGTTTTTAATTTACAAAAATATCTTCATAGAAACTTCGACTCTTACTGATAAAGCTTTTTCAGCAACCACTTTCTCCTAGCTGTTGTATCCATTGCTACAAACATCTTAGCCTTCCTTTCGTCTTCTAGGAGTACACAAGCCTCCAAGAAGAGCTCATCATCCAAGTCCGGTACAGTTTGAAGTGCAGCGACAATGCTTTCTATAGAGTTGTAGTCTTTTTCTTCTTCATTTCTAATTGCTGTTTTCAACATTTTCGGCTTCTTCATTTCTAAATCTTCTTGCCTCCCATCGATTAAGGTTCGTTGAACTTTTCTAGCATATGAGGTAGTTGATGCGGCTTGAGATTTCCTCTTTTTGCTCTCAGATATTCTGAATTCCCTATTGTAAGATTGCAAGTCTCCCATGATCTCATCAGTCTCCACCCTAAAATAATTATTACTGGTCTTCGATTTCTTTTGCCCACAGCCTGGTCTTTTATTCTGCTTTAGATTCCCAACAATCAGGCACAACTCACTATAATTGTCTATGACAGTCTCTCCATATTCAATAGCATCAGGATGCTCCTGCAAAATGTCATTTATCAGAACTAGCAAATATTATTTATCAGGGCTACTTAAATATATCAAATAAATCTATTTGTTCATTCCAGATATGACCTGTCAACATAATGATTTCAGGGTTCAAAAAATACCATGAGCAGGATTACGTGTCTTGTGAGTGACATGTTTGCACACGAGTAAGTAGTAGCCTAGTAGGCATGTCTCAATTTTTTACCAATGCCTTCTAGCTGTTATGTTTAACACTGCCATAAATAACCAAAGGAAATGAAATGCACCTCAAAATAAGCCTCCCAGACTTCATTAGCTCGCACTGCATGCAGAATGTCGTCCCAGGCAATGCCATTCTGGTTAAGAAGATATGTCATATCCTTGAAAACTCTCACAAAGCCCAAATATCGATCTTCTAGCACATAATTGTCACTATGAAGTCCAAACTCTTTATTGAATGATGCGGTCATCAAGACCCAAGCTTTCCTACTGAATGTATCTCCAGTCTTATTTCCTCTATTCAACTGGTCCAATAAAAGGTCAATCAGATAACGGTCCATGTTCACCGTCCAAGCCATCCTCAATGGGTCACTGGCAAAAGGTGATCGGTTGTACTCCTCACCACCTACATATTGAAGTAGGCAGTGTAATTTTAAACCCCCAAGTCCCCAATATAAAATCTATCAACAATAACAATAACAACAAAGTATTTTTCCACTGGGTTAGGTCGGTTATATAGATCAAGCATCGCCATCACATTCTATTTTAGTTTATTTCTATGGTTAAATTATTTATAGTTAAATTTATCCTAATAGTTTCTCCTATTATTTTTTTTTTGGTAATATAAAATCTATAAAAAAATTAAGGAAATTAATTACTAGGTATTATTTTAAATTTCATTTCTCATACATTCCAACTTTTTCCAACAATTGAATGTTCATGCATTAGAGTGACTGGAGTGAGAGGGAGAGGGAGCAGGCAAGGAGGGAAAGATGCAGAATATTACCAGCACCCAGGTCATTGTCCATTGCATGCCTAGAGAAACTAGAATAGTCTTGATTTCTGCCATGGTTGGTATTTCCATATATCAAAAACAAATCATTGAAATTTGGAAGAGTTCTTTTGCGGTACATTTTTACATCAGGGTGTTCCTGCAAAAATACATGTCAGCTGATAGGAACATACTGTATCCACACACATACACACACACACAAATGAATAGGAAGGAGAACCTTTATATAAGCATCCCACAATCTTTTGTCAGCTGTTATCATCTGCCACGTTTCATCCCAGAAAAAACCACTCTGATCAAGCAGAGCCTTCATATCATTGAAAGTCTCTCTAAAAATTTTAAATCGGCTTTTTAAGACATCTTTATCATACTGGGACCCAAATTCTGCACTGAATTTTGCCATCAAATCCCTCCAGGCTAATTTGTCAAATTTATAATCAACCATGCTTCCATCATGCACTTCCTCTAACATCAAGTCAACAAAATATCGGTCCATTGGCGGTGTCCAGTCACTTCTCCAGTGAGAATTTTGCAATTTTACACCTTCAAAAAAAAAAAAAACCAATTCAGAGAACAGAATAATACAGTCTGCAATTTAGAAAATGTTTTTTTTTTTTATTTTAAGATGTAATCGATTGAGAAATATGGTTTTTTTTTTTGGTCTAAAAATTGAGAAATAAGGTTTGTAATTGCAATGTGGGAGTAATTTAGGATTTAGTTATCACCAGTTATAGATTTGAATAAATGTCCTTGGACCTAGGTATATATTATCCCATAGTAGTATCTGCTTGGAATTCTACATTCCTATTGAGTTGTTTAAACATTTCTTGTTTAGGTTGCCTGTAAATAAGCCTAAAGTCAGTTTAGCAAGATTGCCCTTTTCTACAAGTTATTGATATTGAGTTTTATTTGAGTGTTTTAATTACTTCCCTTTTGTTTTCATTCCTGTTCTACATCACACAGAAACATGAACGAAAAATGCATTTTATATGCCCTTACAAATATTCTATAATTTAGTGAAAGGCTTTTATTAAACACAATATTAACTAAAGGTAGGACAGCAGTGCATCAGGATGTCTAATTCACGTGCTTCCTGGAGAAAACATCCTACTAGTGAAACCCAAAGTACATAAATACATCATAAACTCATGGGAGACTGAAGGCCTTAGACCTATGATCATTTAATAGTTAGTAAACAGCAAAGAGTCAGCTTATACAAGTTGGACATAAAAAGCAAATGTAAAAATCTTTCAAACAATACACTTACCAATACCATCATACACAACATCTTCACCAGCTAGGTTACATGCCAACTGAGGAGCTGAATTTCCATAAAGCAAGCATAGATCATTATAATTTGGCATTCGTTTGTTCCTGTAATAATTTGCATCAGGGTGCTCCTGTACTACAGTCCAAGTTTAGCCACTAATGATTGAAAGTCAAAAGACAGACATAAGAGAAATGAAATGCACCTTAATATAAGCATCCCAGACATCATCAGGTGCTGTGACCATTTGCTGTGTTTCATCCCATGAAAACCCTCTCTGTTCAAGAAGATTTCTCATACCATGGTAGAACATTTCCAAACACTTGCAACAATTCTTCAAGAAATCTTTGTCAAATTGTACACCAAACCTTTCCTGGAACAATATCAATATATCTATCCATACTTGGCCATTGAGAGCATAATCAATCTTGTTTCCCCTCTGAACTTCCTGTAACATAAGGTCAATGAGATAACGGTCCATTGAAGGTGTCCAATCTGTACTCAAACAAGCACCTAGTGCAGGGTCTTGGATGTCCTCATCTTCTGCAAACCAGAAATAAATCTAATTCACTTGTATCATTCGAAGATGATGATTAAGATTGTTCATCACATTATGATTATTTGTAATTCGCAATTAAGCATTTTCACATGCATATGCAATACCTGCCCCCAACCCTACATACTCAAATACAGCCAGATGTTTTATCAATGTTATGTAGTTAGTAGTTACTTTTTCTCCATTTCTTGGTGTAAATAACATGAGTTCTGATCACACTTATCAGCAGTAACTTGCCTGAATCTCCAGCGTTAAAAGTGACGTACCCATCATTAAATTTGTGCCATCACTGATATGATCTACGCTGCAAGCAGAGTGGCTGAATCTTCCCTCAGAAAATTCTTGGCCATATATCACACATAATTTGTGATAGATTGGAACAAACTTATTGCTGTAAGACAGAGCATCACGATGCACCTGCATTTATCTCAAATAAATAATAAAAGTACGTAACAAAGAGCTTGACACACAAAATAAAACAACTAGTTTTTAGTTCACCTTGGCATAGGAATTCCATATGGCTGTTCCCATTTCTTGTTTTCCATCCCAAGAAAAGCCAGGCTGCTTGAGAAGAACTTGTAAGTCATTATACTGCCTCCATAAAAATCTGTATCTATTCTTTAGAGCATCTTTGGTATAATGCAACCCAAATTTTGAATTGAACAAGGTGACCATATCATTCCAAGCTTGATGAGTGAAATCATGACTGGTTTTATTATTTCCATCACGCAAATGGTTAATTAGCAAGTCAGCAAAATAACAGTCCATGTCTGAGGTCCAATCTTCTCCCAAATATGCATTGCCATCAAAGGGATGATACTCCTTTTCTTTGCCTACTTGCATCACTAAACCTAATTTAAGGAATTCACCCATCAAAATAGTTTTTGATTTAAGAAGAATTAAGTTGCCTAAAACTTTCATGGATTTCAATATAATGGAATCTAGCTACAACCATACAATGAGAAAAGCAGAATCTTAAAATACAATTTCCAGTAAATAATAAAGATTGGGATCTAAAGACGTACCCAGAAAATTCCGTATTGGTTCCACTATTAGACAATAACCAAACGATTCAAAATATAATTATAAGTTATCAATGACCATCTCCTTTTTATTAAATAAAGAAGTTCATTGAGTTATAACTGTAAGATGTCAAACTTAAAAGTTTTTACCTTCCTGCAAGTGACTGTAATGTCCGTTGCAACTAGCATTTCCATATATTAACCCCAAGTCTTGATAGTTAAGCAAGGTCTTGTTCCTATACGAACTCACATGTGGATGTTCCTACATAATCACTTAAATGTAAAATCTAGGAAAGAATTACACCATAATAATATTAATAATAGTATACCTTGATGTAATTATCCCAAACATCATCATCAGCAACAATCCTTTGCTGCTTTTCATCCCAGTAAAAGCCAATTACTTCAAGTAGATCTTTCACATTAGTATAGTAATTCTTAAGTTTCTTGTAATGGTGCTTCAAGAAACTTCTGTCATATTGAGCATCAAATTTTTTGTTGAACAATTCATGCATTAACTTCCATGCTTTTCTGTTGAATGTATTATGGATCTTATTACCACTTTTAAGTTGGTCCAACATAAGCTTCAAAAAATAACAGTCCATTGCTAAAGTCCAATCTGTATTTGGACGCTCTCTAGTAACTGGGGCTGGATTGCTTGCAACAAAACCTACAATTTGAAGTTCTAATCAGTCATTACCTATTTAGGGCATACAATACTTCTCTCCCTCTCTTTCTCTCTCCTCTCTCTTGTAGGTTACTTTCAATATAAAAATCTAGCCAAGAACAAAAATAGTTGTAAGTTTTTTACAACCCAAAAAAACTAACAAAAAACAACATAAGTTATACTTGGTTCTGCTTATGAATCATAGAAAGGAAAATGGGTTTGGGATAGGGGAAATAAAAATTAAAAGGAGAAGCACACAAGGCTACCCATATAAAAGAGTCTCAATTTAAATATTGAAATGAGTGATATGCATCCTCAATGCTTATGAAAACTAATCATCAAAACAGCTGTGAACAGTCTATAAAAAAAAAAAAGAAACACACCAGTGTTCCCTCCTTGAATATCATCATCAAAGTCTACATCATGACTTGACAAGCTATATCTTCCATCTGCACTTGTATGTGCATATATTAAGCACAAATCATTGATGTTCACCAGCACTTTGTTTCTGTAAAACTGTGCATCAGGGTGTGCCTGCATAACTGCTAGTCAGTTTATATCACAGCATGATAAAGAATATATTGTGAGCGAAGAATTTGTGCACCTTAATATAAGCATCCCAGACATGATTACTGGCAATCACCATTTGTCTGGTTTCATCCCAAGAAAATCCACTTTGGTCAAGAAGATTCTTTAGGTCATTGAACTGCGTCCACAATGCAGTGTAACGACTTTTGAGGACATTTATATCATAAGGAGATCCAAAATTAGCATTAAACATGGCCAGCATGTCATTCCAGGCTTGTTTGTTGAAAGTATGGCCCATCCTGTTGCCCCTATGCACCTGATCCAACAATAGATCAATAAAATAGCTTTCCATTGCTGGTGTCCAGTTTGTCCTTGATCGATCACTGACTGTAGGTATCTGGCTGCCCATTCTCTATTGCAGTATAATTTATCAAAGTTCATTAATTTTCTTTTTGTTTTTTCTAATAGATATAGAATGAGTTAACCAAGTCACAAATTATAAGCACATTTCGCTTGAGATGTGTTTGTAGTTGGAACTACAGTCCGCCTTAAATGCAATATAGCATTACACCACAACATTCACTACGTTTGGCATATACAAGACATGGCTATTTTGGAGAGTCCGAAATCTGCAAACCAAAAGTTGAAGATCCACCATCAACTCACTAAGAAAAATGACCAAATTATTCAAACGATACCTAAAAGCTCACTACGTGGTTACCAAGAAACTAAAGACGAAAGTATCTCCTTCAATTTTACAGAAGACGTACAGCAATAAACTCTTGGAATTCAGCTCCCATAACCTAAAAAACTAGAACAAGACCATATTTGTCAGGATTCAGCTATAAGTTTAAATTATCAAGGGCTCAAAAAGTAATAACTCTAAGATTTATTGCCAAAAATCCATTTGATTCCAGCATTTCTCAGTGACCAAACAGCAATTTTATAAATGACACAGAAAGAGCGTGAGTAATTAGGATTTGGTACCTTAATTTCTGAGCAGCAGACAGACCGAGGGCAAGACCGACTCTCCTCCTGGCATCGTCATCAACATCAACGACACTATCTCTTCTTTTGTTTGTTCAGTGAACAATATAGCATCTACTTACCATGAACGTAGCCACGAATTCATTCACTACTTAGGGTTGATTTGGCAGAAAAAAAAAAATGGGGCAAAAACTAATTTTCTTATTTAGAATAAAATCTCATATTTTCTTCTTATAATATATTTAAATTGAATAAATAGATAAAAAAATATTAATACTTTCCTTCCCTCGTCCCTTCCTACCGTTTTCTTTGTTTCAAATAACCGAAAAGAAACAGACTTATAAGTTTATATTCATGAAATTTCTTAAAATAGTTTTTTTAATGACACCTTAATTGATTCACGAAGTAAATGAGATTTCCAAATTTTAGAGAAAAAATATATATTATACGTTTTGTATAATTTAGAAATCGGGAACTTCCTATTCAAAATAATGTCTTACATGTATGTAAATCAATATTTTTATTATTAGTTTTTCTTTGATGTTTAATAAAGATTTCACTTTCATATAGGTTGAATAATTTTAAGTTGATTTTTTTTGCTCAAATGAAAGATTGAAATAATATATTACTCCAAAACTTCCATCAAATATTTGCATAAGAAGTTTTCTTTTTAGGGCGTTGTTATGAGAACTTGAGCTTCTCAATCCTTAGATTAACAATATTTAAGGGACAAAGAATAGATTAAAAAATTCATCTAATAGTCAAGAGGTGGAGCTTTCTGAAGTTATTCCCTTCCTTTTATTATCTCTCACAGTTTTCCCGAACGTTCCTTTTTTATGGAAAAAGGAATCTCATTCTTCAATTTGATTACAAACCAGGAAATTAATGCGTTATTTTGATCACATTTATATCTAATGGTTCATAGGAACTGAGTGTCAGCTCTAGATTGCATTTTCGTGCCAACTTATTATTATTATTACTTCGTTTAAATTCTGACCTTCAGGGGTGAAAATACTATGCTTTTTTATTTTTTTAGAAGAGTCTGAGTTTCTAATTCTAAGTCTGAAACTCTTTATAGTCTGATCGTTTTGAGATTTAATCAAGAGTTTGAAAATTTGTAATACATAATAATCATGTAATTCATTTAAGCTTAACAGATTCAAAAAAATGTTCAGATCAACTCAAGGCACAATCTAAAACACAGGATTTTTTTTTCTTTAGTTTCCAAGTATCCAAAAGCTATTCATTTTCAATTTCCTAAATTCTTCTCCCTGATTCTAGTTGTTTAAGCTACGTTTCCATATCCGTTATGGGAAAGACTAAAGTTTGAGCAATAACATCAACAACACAATACCAAAAAAAAAACCCTCATCTATATTCCTTTGGCAACTGGTACCCAGGCATTACTATTTTGTCCGCAAACATTTTGCCAGTCTTGGGCATAACATGCCAGTGCAACGTCAAGTTAAATTCTTTACCACGAAAATTGCTTCCCTGTTCATCAAAAAGTGAGAAAATTAATTCTTGGCCACTGAAGTAATTCGTCCATATCCATAATAACAGCCTTGAAGAGTTGTGTACCTGATCAATGAGGCGGTACTTGTTTGAAGTATGAATTGAAAACCTTGCATGATCTTTAGAGGGGATAATACCATCCCACAGGGATATCTGTAAGCATCTCAAGAACTTGATTAATATATCAAGCATAACGCAATAGTAAAAGAAAGAAGAATTACAATCTAAAATCCAAAAACATAGTACAAACAAACTCTGAGTAGCCGAATGGCTGCTTCAGGAATGAAAATCCAATGTCCATCAACTCTGTTACGATGGCTTGCTTTATTCTTATCTTTTTAGGAGGGACCTCAAACTAAAATATTGAGCAGCAATATATAGAAATTAAAGATGCAACCAGTCTAATCAAATCTCACCTGATTCAAGGAATTCTTTGGGGTTTCATATTCAGCAGCTAGAAATACAAAAACCTGTAAGCATATAATGAGAGGCAAAACTAAGTCCCTAGACAGCTCAGAACTTGCAGTTTCAATATTGTTGATATAACAGAAATTAGGATCTTGTGCATTATATGCAAATGTCCCATCGCACAAACCAATATTGCTTTTCACATCATTCGCAATTTTGTCCACAACATAACACTATAAAGAATGGCATGAATAAAAATAAAGAAAAAAAAGAAGGAAACATAACAAAACAGAGTGTAATATGATATAACAATAGTCAAGGCACCTCAAAGAAGGGATGCCAGACCACAAACTGGAAATCAAATACCTAGGATGTGCTTGGAAGAGATGAAGATGGAGAGGAAATGGAGGAGAGCAACGTATATGATACATTAAAACAGGCATCACATCTCAATACATTGTAAATTTCACTCCTCCCCGCCCAGTCCTCCCTTTCTCAGGAAGCAAATGAGAATACATAAACAAAGAAACATTAGTGATTGCAATGTCTAATACAAATTCATGTCAATAACCTGTTTCATGTTCCATGTGAAAAGAGATTGTAAATCTGCTGATATGTTTAGTGTCATGCTGACCTGCAAGAATAAAAAGGCTTCTCATTTCTGGTTGAACTATGCAATAAGTTGACATTTGTATGTCTTTAAGGTAAGGCATCGTAATGAGGATGTTTGTCACACAATTATACATGATGTAGATTGTAAGCAATACAGAATTTAGAAAATATGCAGTTAACAGAAGCTAATAGTTGCATGGGGAAAAAAAGGATTTCTTTTCATACCCAAGTTTATACTTCATATGCATGTATTAGCCATCTATAACATGTTTGCATGGCTAATTTAAGTTGCATTAAAAGATTCGAACATGTGGTGAGGAAAAATTTAACCAGTAGCAACCATAAACCATTTGTAGAACATCATATTGACAGTCTAATTAAATAAAAACTAGTGCCAGGTACTACACATGTCTATACAGTCCTTTCAATTGAAAATTATTAATGATTTGTTCAATACAATAGCTGCAAATCTCTATTCTTGGCATTATTTCATAAGTAGTTTTGAACTATGCATGATGCTGAAAGCCCATGATAACATATATCCTTTCTCTTGAACTACATCAAAGATTTTGCAGATTGGTTATAGCCTCTATCACATCCAACAGAATCTATAAAATCAATATTTGCAAGTAAAGTTGGCAGTCCAAAAAAGTTTCATACTATCAATCTACCCAAGCTCTTCTACACCCAAGGATCATATAGCTTGACTTACCCATATTTAAGTGGTAACTTGTTCTTCACAACTTTGAAGGCTGGACATCATTAATCTAATTGGCAGCTCAATACAGTATGTTTAAAGAGGTAGTTTTGTCACTTATGTCACTATCATTAATCATCAAAACTTCTCATGAATCTTTCTACTCTAAAGCTTTTAGTATATAGTATCCTCAACTAAATGCCAGCAGAGTTCATGTTCATGACATACACTTGTTAAACTTCCTTTTTCTGGCCACTAGACAGTAAACCAATAGTTTGAAAAGGCCGCATTCTACATGAGATGGGCCAATTATTCAAGGAGGTTTTACTTCCAACTCCATGGGGCCATCCTATTCTGAAATTCAGAGCACATCAAGAAGGACAACCCCAAATATAATCTGTTTTATAATGGTTACTTATCTTAAATTCGAGCCAATTCAGAAAGCAGGCTAGGTGGTTCGCATAATTTTATTAATGGCATGCATTATTCAAAGATTTAAATAGCTGATAGATACATAAGATGAACCATATCAAACAATTGCAGAATAAACTTCCCAAAGAAAAACCTTGATGTTAAGTTTGTAAAAAAATGAATAGCATTAGTGAAAAACGAAACAGGATCAAATATCTTTTTGCTCTAATCATGCATATACTTGAAAATTCGAAAGAAGTATCGCATATCCATTTAACAAGCACAATGCTTTTAATGAAAGCGAACCCGGAGCTAGCAGTCATAAATAAGAAATACCTCGTCGTTCCCGTTTGGTTGCTTCTGAAGCCAGTTGATGTTCAACACCTACATCCGCATATTCCAACATAGACTAAACAAATCATATTGAGTTAAGCAATCGAAAACAGAACAAATAAAGTGAATTACAGATCTGTAAAAGGCGAATTAGTAGAAATGAGAGAGAAGAGTAACCTGGACTTGAGCTGATGGAGAGGGGGAGTTAAGGTTGTCAGATAGAGAGGCTATGGCGCACATAAGGGCGAGAATAGTTACGGAAAAGGTTAGCAGAGCGTTCGCTCTGTAACCAAAAGAATGCATTTTTTCTTTTTTTCAAAATATTTTTGGAGTTTTCTCCTAATGCTCTTGCCCAGGTCCGATGCATGAAAATGGCGAAGAAAGGTGTTAATGGTAGTAAGCGATGACTGACAAGGGTACATTCGTGATTTCATGCTCTGTCACTGGATCTTACACGTAAGTAGTGGCCCACACAAATGTGAATTTTCTTTTCCAACTCATGTATTTAATTTTTATAAGTTACTCCTTAATTCTTCCGTTCTCTTTTTCTCAATAGAAAAAGAAAAAATAATCATCATAATATTAATTAGAGGTTTATATACATAAATGTGTATATTTTTTTATTTTAGAATATAATATAAAATAATATTTTATTAAATTTAAAATAATTAATTAAATAATAAAAAATTAATTAATTATTAAAATCTAATTTTTTATATTATATATTATATTTTATATTATATGATATATAATTTATCAGATTAATGACTAAAAAATTTAAAAATTATTATAATATAAATATTATAAAGTAACAAAAAGGATGGCGCATGCGAGACCATGAGACCGCGGCCCAGTCCAGCCACGAGTTGGATTTTTTGGGCTAGCCCATGTGACTAGCAAAGAGAAACCCAAGTATGGTGGCTATAAGGCCATGTTTGGAGACATAATGCCTTAGGCTTGATGAATAGGTAGGAGGTCTTGGATCAGATCAATTACAATAGTGGCACTTCATGTGATGGCATTAGAGAAGCCCAAGACCACATATACAGTATGCTCCAAGTCTCCAACCATATGGCCCAATTACATATACAGTATACTTCTAGTCTCCAACCATATGACCTAATGGGGTTCTTTAATAAGATTTTTACTATGAGCTTGAACAAACATAAAATTGCTTTTTGATTAAAACTATTATTTTTGCTTAAAGTGGAGGATATAAACCAAAACAACGGCAAATAAAGCCAGCCAATACACGGATCTTTGTATTCTCTTTTGGTACTCTTTTCTTTTACTTCCTTGTCTTCATTCTTCATTCTTCATTCTTCATTCTTCCCCTTTCTCCTCATCTTTTTTGGGGTTTAACCAGAAAAGCCGATATTTTAGGTACACCACACTAGATGATTTTTTGCTTTGTTTTGTGATCAATCATATTAGAAACCTTTAGTTTCTATATAATAAATTGGACAGAGTCTTATCAAAACTTAATGGCGCGAGATATCAGACCTAAAGGCATTTGGAAAGATTAAAAATTCTAATGTGCTTACCATTTTATAAATATTTGCACAGAAGTTTGGGTCGTGAAGTTGACAGATTAGGATAAGTTTCAGACCTCTTCTACACATAATTAAAAACTCCACTAATCACAAATTGTCTTTTGCATGAACTCTGGAGTATATCTATTACTAAAATACTCGCGCCAAAGCATCAAAAGCATTTATCTTTTATAGCAGGTACATCATTGCACTCCGCAGCAAGTATTTATTATAGTCACCACTAACCAACATTTACTATGAAAGCCATTTTTGGCCATTAGTGCTTACAGCTAGCCCACGGAATCTTGAATTACCGCTCTATTTTAGGAAGAACCATGTGAGCGTCTGTCATGATTTTTCTAAACATATTCACGCAGGACACGGAACAATATAAAAATACCATATTTTATAAAAAATAAAAATCACCCTAACTTTTACACATATCTAATAACAGTAGAACAAAATTTCATGAAACCCTAGAGACCCTTGAAAAAGGAAAAACAAATAGAAGAGAAGCAAGCTCGTTAATTTACATGACAGTGCAGCTCTCAGTGTTCTCATCACTGAAGACGTGGGTGACCGGATCGGCCATGGGATGAACCGGAATGGGCGGCGGCGGAGGCATGTAAGGCCGGCCATACATCATAGGATTAGGTGGGTACATATTGTTCATATGTGCTTGCTGCTGCTGATGCTGTTGATTATGGTTCATCATCATAGCCATGTACTGCTGCTGCTGTAGGTTATATTGGGGAAGAGGAGGTTGCATTTGCATCCCTTGATGATAATATCCACCGTTCATTGCCGGTAACCCTTGCACCGCCGCTATATTCCTCATATGCTCCACTGAGCCCATCTGGCCCATTGGATTAGGACCCATCTGGCCCACACGTCCAATACCATTATTACCTTTGCCGCCCTTGCCTCCTTTGCCATGATGAGGAATATCAAATTCACCCAAATCATCGTCGTCGTCGTCGTCCATCTTACTCGTATTGTGGCCATCCAATTTCCGTCCTCCTTTCTTTCCTTCTTTACCTTTGTTATTTCCACCGCCACCGCTGCCGCCGCCTTTATTCTTTTTGTTTTTGTCACCTCCCTTTCCTTCTCCTCCTTTGTTGCTTTTTTTACCAAAGCCTAGGAACCGACTTAGCAAACCACCACTACCCTTGTTCTTTTTATTACCTCCTCCACCACTACCCTTGTTATTCTTTTTATTACCTCCTCCACCACCACCCTTGTTTTTCTTACCTCCATCCCCGTTGTTTTTCTTACCTCCATTTCCATTCATAAGCTCGTTATTTCCACCTTTGCCCTTGAATTGCATTGCCAGATCCATGATATCCCTACCCCCACCACCATTACCTTTATTTTTGTTCAGAGCAGGGCCATGTGGCCCACGCCCTTGCATCATCCCAGCCATCATAGATTGATGCATAGCATGGCCGCCATGGCCATGACCATGCTCTTCTTCATCCTCCTCCTCATCATAACCATCAAAATCGTCGTCAAACTCGTCATAGTCATCAAATTCGTCAAAACCATCGTCACTCGCATCAAATTCGTCCTCCTCTGGTAAGTTGAACTTGACAGATTTGTGGTCCTTGGAGGGTAGCTTCAGATCCTTGCCTCCTTTATTTTGGAAGTGTGGTAGTTGGGCTTCACCACCCCCTTTCCGCTGGTCCTTCCCACCTTTGTGTGAGTTCTTGTCCTTTCCCCCTTTCCCATGATGACCAATTTGCAAGTTCTTCAACTGATCAGTGGGAAGCATCATGCCTCTCTGCCCACCCCATAGTTCAGCACGTTTCCCCGAACTTTTTAGCTTTTTTATCAGTTTAGCTGGATCCACATTCCCTGACACAAACACCTTACCTTGCTCTGCATCTATGTTCACAGAATAAACCCCTGAAACATGAATCTAGCCCATTAAGAATTTAACTAAATTAACCAAGTCAGTTGAATTAAATGTGTTAAGCTACATATGTATTATATTTACCATCGATTTTCTGTAGCAGTTTCTTTACTTTCTGCTCACACCCCTCGCAGTGGATATTTACTTTAAGAACACAACTCTGCACGGATCAATTGGCATTAGTTGAGAACTAGAAGCAAAGTAACAAAAGGAAAGAGCAAGTGTCTAAAGTCTAAACTAGTTGAATAATTAAACATGAAACACAAAGTCAAAGTGTGTACCTGAAGTTTCAGCAAGTCTTGCTTATTCATTCTCCCTGATTCTGGTTCACCAACAGAAAGAGAGAGAGAAAGAGAGAGAAAGTGTATTCGTGCGCGAGTGAAAGCCTGTGAATTGTGAGAGAAGAGGGAGGCGTTAAGATATTTTGAGGCCTCAAAGGCGGTTGGGAAGCACTGGACAAGTTATCTCTTTTAGCTTTGTTCCTTTCCTCAATTATCCGTACGGTATGCGCGCACACACAAGTTACAAACGTACACATTCATAGAGAAAGTGTGATTGAGAGAAAGACAGAGAGGGAGAGAGAGGGAAGCAGCAGGGTTATAAAGCAACCAAGAATTAAGAAGTAGGAATAGCTTTTACTACGAGTTGGCCTAATGCCTTTCACGCTTTTGTTACTTAAAATGATAAAAAGCTTGAGGCTTCTTTTTCTTTGAATATGTTTGACAGCTTGGTTATGCCATTCTTAACCTTATACATTAATTAATTAGACATAACAAAGTGGCCGACTTCTTTTATTTATGGACCGGGTTATTCAGCCCACATTCCTCGGCCCTCTGGTTTGGTCCCAGATCCACGTGCGTATATTTTTAAAAAATACAAAAAATTTTAAAGGTAAAAGTTTCTTGATTTTTATTGAAGTTTTAATTGTATCTTTTGAGTCTGATTAGTTTCGTTTCATTTCTTTAAATGTAAGAAATTAATTAATTTTTTTTTTTAATTTTACGATTCTTAATTTATTGAATAAAAATTGTTAAGTTTGAGTTAATTTTAATATTTTTATAATATATTATTATTAATATTATTAGTCTATTAATTTTACATGTAAAAAATAAAAAATTTGGTAATAACATTATATTTATATTTATATTTAATAAGTACTTAATTTAAATTTTAAAATTTAAATTTAAAATTTTATTTTTTTATATTTAAAATTAATAGATAATATAATACAGAGATATTAAATTAATTTTAACTTAATAATTTTTGTTAAATAAATTAACAATTTTAAGGATTAAAAAAATTTTATTAAATTTTTAAGGTTAACAAATTAAATTAAATTTAATTAAATTTAAAAAATAAAAATAAAACTTAAATAAAAATTAAAGTACAGTACAATTTTACCAATTTAAAATATCTTTTGAACTTCAGGACAAATTATTAAATTGTTATGTTATCTTCCTTGTAATGAATGGTTGGGACGGAAAAAGAAAAAGAGGAAAAGATAATAACTTGTAAGCGAATGTATCCTACTTCTACCGTCCTTGAGTGGAAGCAGGACCCTTCCAACTTGATTGGCCCACTTCAGAAATGACTGATTGATAATTTTAATTCCTGTGTTTCGTTAATTTGAAACTTGATTCACAAGTTTAATTTTGATTTATTCATTTAATTTATCTATTTTAATTTCGTAAAAAGAGATCAAAGACTGTTACGAATTTCAGTGGGTGTGTCGGAGAGATTTTGGGGAATGCAGATATAATGAAAGAAATTAGTTCGAGTGAATGGAAGAATCACAAGGACAGCTCAAATCCCAACCCATCCCATCGCAATGGCTCTGGCACACACAGCCATTCACTAGAGTCAAAATAATACACTATGTTTAAAGATTGAACACTGAACAAGGATCTTGTGGGAGTTTGGACGGTGCTTTCGCAACCAAAATCATTGTTTGTCTTCATTAAAACTTGGAAGCCCAACCTGGGTGGAAATTTTCAGTACGCTTTTTAAATTTTAAAAAGATAAGTTTAATTTTATAAGAGATGCCTGGGTCCGTGTGCCTCTACGGTGACAGAAAAGCACCCACGAAAGGGAACACCGTCCCTAAAAATCCTTAGTCTATAAAAAACGCTTTTCTAGTGTATATAGTAATCGCATTGCTTAGTCTCAAATCGTGCACTTTCTTTTTCTTCTGTTTTTGGTTCTCTCTGTGTACCAACACATGATTATTCGACTAGTATGCACTGCTAATATACTTTTGGTCCGTCATTTTCTTTTAGTGCCTCAACAGCTAGTGGGCGTTTTCTTTTCATACTTCAACATCTTGGCCACAAGATTCGCAGATCCTTGGTTAGAGACGTTTCCACTCACACTCAAATATTTAAAATATTAACAATTAACAATAATTAAGTTCAACAATTATCAGTATATGTTTCTACTTTTTAGTCTCCATGAGCTTTAAATAATTAACCGCGAACGATTTGGTATTTGGATGTACGAATCTGATTGATTTTTCCATCTACAGTGAACTAAATTTAACACTGATATTGAATTTCATGCGGAAGGAAGTTGATGAATATCGGAATCAAACACTGGGTTGTGTTTACAATGATACCAATCACATAAAAGTTATTGAGTATGTTTCAAAATTGACCTGTCACTAGGATGCCAACAAATCATACCTAAGATATACACTTTATTATCTTTTTCATCATTGCAGATATATATTTCTTTAGATATATATATATATATATATATTTCTTTCTTTCTTTTTTTGGGTGCAATGAAATAGACAGCGCATGTGGTAACATATGGACAGTACCAAGTTGAAGTCTGAAAAATAATTCAGAGCAAAACACGACTTCTATTGGACTCCCAACCCTAGTGGGTTGGTTGCATTATCTATTATAAAACAGTGATTTATTATATTAGTGATGGATACAATCAGAGAGAAATCACAAAAAAAGCTATGCGAGGCCTTGAATCTGTAGTGACCAAATAATGGAGGGAAGTTGTAGAAAGTTAGGTTAGGTAGACGATAACTGTTAAAGGCCAAAAGTTACTGTCGTCGAAAGTGATGAGGAATTAGAGTGGTACAAGTAACTTCGCTTACTGCGAAGTGATGGCGTTCCCGTTGGAAGAGAACACCAAAAAAGAGCAATAGTTTGGCAGTTACAGAAAAATTTGAAGTGTACGATAGTATAAATAGCAAATAATTTTTTGAAAAAATGAGTATCGTACGTAGATAATAGAGTACTGTATTGACACATTTAATTTAATAATTTTTATTGAATTATTACAAATTTCAACAGTAGAAAAGGAAAAAAGATCTTAAAAGTGTCGAGAGTTGAGAAAGAAGATGTAGTGAGTCAATGAGCGTGAAAATTGAAGTAGGAGGGGACCCTCGTGAAAAGGATAAGCTACCTTGTGGAGGGGACATCTGCCCCAGATGCAGAGCTTTCTTTATCGACTAGACCAGCTCAAATTGAGAGCAGTGGACCCCACAGAAACACAAAACTCACTAGCTCAGCAACATTAATGGAGTTGTTGGATAATCACTTCTGTGGCAACAGTGTTTTTATGGCAGAGGACGAATGGCTCATCAGTTATTTGGACTTTTAGCTTGTGGAAGTGGATCCCACATTAAAGACAGACTAATCATGGCAATTTATGGATCACGGGTCGGGTACATGATTGGATCGGGCGTCTAGGGTAGGACACAGTATTGACTATCGATATTCAGTAGTGGCACAGTGTGAGAATCGAGTTTAGAAAAATGATATGATAGACAGGAGAAAAGAAAATAATGAGTGAAAGATTGAAATGGTAGTTAATGATTCAACAGACCTGAGCATGCATGACTTTTGGTCATACCAAGCTTTTTGCATCAGTAATCGAAACTCGATCCAGTTTTGACATGATGGCATGCTAATCCTAAGATGCGATGGCCGATGAAATTAACTGTTCCACTTCCATCCCACTTTCGTTTCTGCTTTTTCTCTTTTTGGCATGTGTGTGGTGAGACAGACACAATGAGTTAAGGTGTTTGGACTGAGAAAAGAAAAATAGGGTAATGAGAAATTATTTTTTTTAGATTTTTAAATTAATTTCGATATAACAATTCATTTTTAAATTAAATTAATCAAATCATCAAAAAAATAACAAAATGATGCATGAGATAGAAGAAGAATGTCGGCAAGAGTTTAGAAGATTGAAGATATTTAAGCATCCACTAACTCTCTTTTTTGGGGTCAAAATTACAATTCATTGAAGAAAGAAGCCTATGGGCCTAAGACACATAAGAGTGCAAGGCTATAGATTCATAGCACTCAACTGGGCCGCCAGAAACAAGTAGGAAACTAAAAGGACATTTAATGAACACACCTTAAATGAATAAAACCAGTAACGAACAAACAGTTCAGAGAAAAAGGAAAATGCACAGAAGTTACGCTAACTATGCAGCATCTTCTTGAAGGAGTGATCGAAGTTGATCACAGGGAGAAGAAGACCAAATCCTCGAAAGCTTGTCCTTCAGAGTCTGTTTCGCCACAAAGTCTGCCACACGGTTAGCTTCTCTCTTGATCCAAAAAAAGTTACTGTTTGGCGTTGAAATCTTCATCTGGATGATGTCGTCCAAGATGAAAGCATCCACTAACTCGCTTAGTCTGAAAGGCGTGTAAACACTCAAAATGGACTTATTTTTATGGGGGCCCAATTAAACCCACGTAGACTTATTTTTGGGGGCCCAAGTGTAAACCCACAATTCCACCTCCTTAATTCGAAATTGTATTTTATTAAATCAAACGCGCCAACGGCTATAAAATTGACACTTGAAGTTTACATCGTGTCCGTCAATATATCTGACCACCGCCCTATCTTGGCCTATCCTGGCCGTCAATCTTATTTATATATTCTGTGTCCAAACCTCGAAAGTGCGAAGGAGTGCGAATTCGGCAGCAGATTGGCTCTCCGCGTCTGCCGCTTTGAGGGCGTGCCCTGCCGGTTAGGTGGCCTCCCCCCCATCCTCTTTGGCCACCATCTTGGACTCGGATATTGCTCTTTCTAGAGCTGGAGTTGGTTGATTTTGTGGTTTGTTGTCGGAGTTTGTTCTGTCTCCTTTTCGTGTGGTTTTGTTTTTGCGTTTTTTGCTGCTCTGGTTTTGTTGTGTTGCTCTGTTTTGGTTTCTTTGCTTTGGTGTCTTGTTTTTCGTCTTCTTGGATTGTGTTGAATATGTTATTGGCCGAAAATAAGAACCAGGGAATTGCGAGTTGCGAGATACCTTTGTGCTGTGTTCAATCTTCCATGATTTAGGCGTTAAGTTTCTTCATTGTGGCCGTTTCATATTCTCTGCGGATCTATATGTTTTTCCAGATCGAAAGGAGGGGAACGACATGTATAATTCTTATTATTCTTCTATGACATGAATTATTATGTGGTCTTTGCTGTGAGTTGTAGTGTATGGAACCTGTTTTATTGGAGTTTGTCGAAGGTGTTCCTGAAATTTTGGAAAGATTTACGTAGTATCGTATTTCATTCAGCATAGTTTGGTGACCTCTCCCTGATTTTGAGTTGGATATGATTATTTAGATTCTAGCTAGACCAAGAAGATTTTAAGTCTCAGAATTTCGTGTTTTGCTTGTCTTTGGTTTGCAATTGGTGTTTTTAGGGGAAGAAAGTTATTATCTTTTGTCTTTTGTCGTACAGGGGGTGCGAATGCAATGAATATTCCTGTCATGAAAATTACTAGCTAAATTTTTTGATCTGGTTATATGTCGTACTTGTGAGGTAGGAGTTTCCTGTTTCATAGATACTCTTCGTTTGGGATATTACTATTGTGGTGCAATGTTGTATTTGATGGGATGATCTTCTTTGCCATATTGAATGGATACTATTTCAAAACATTCCTATTGTACAAAGAAGGTACAATGATGTTCAGATTTTGGTTAGCCACCAGTAATAATTATGAAATTTTATTTATTTGTGTGGCCAACGATGTACGTGATAAGATTGATCTTTGCCAAATTGAAAGGATAACAATCTGGAAACATTTCTATTGTACAAAGAATGTACAATGATCATCTTTATCATATTGAAAGGATAACAATTTCAAAACATGCCTATTGTACAAAGAAGGTACAATGATGTTCAGATTTTGGTTAGCCGCCAGTAATAATTATGAAATTTTATTTATTTGTGGGGCCAATGATGTACGTGATGAGATTGATCTTTGCCAGATTGAAAGGATAACAATTTGGAAACATTTCTATTGTACAAAGAATGTACAATGTTCAATTTTAGGCCACCACCTTTAATAATTATGAAATTGTATTTATTCGTGAAGCCAATGATGTAGGTGATGGAACCTATTTTCTTTGCCATATTGGAAAAATAACAATTTGAGAACATTTCTATGGTACAAAGAAGTACAATGATGTTCAATTTTTGGCTCGCCACCAACAATAATTATGAAATTTATGAGATATTTGTGGTGCCAATAATCTGTGGCATAGAATTGAACTTCTTTGCCATGTTGAAAGGTTAACAATTTGACAACATTCCTATACAAAGCAATTACAATGATGTTTAGTTTTTTATCACACGAATTTAAAAAGTTCCTTAAAAGAGTAAGCGTACCATTCTGATTAAAAAAGTTCCTTAAAAGGTTCAATTGTTGGCTACCCACTATTCTAATTATAATTTTTTGAGTTATTTGTGGAGCCAACTATGTAGAATGATGTTATTTTCGAATTCAATGATGTATGTGTTGAGATTGATCTTTTTTTACCACATGAAAAGGATAAAGATATTGTTTTTGGCCATGATTCTTCTTTTTTATAGTGTTCTGGATTTTATCGATGATGTCATTTTGGTTTAAACTATTGTTTATTGGATTACAGAATATTGGTGCTTTGAATCATTTGGAATATATTGGGCTTTAAATGAAGTTTTGTAGTTCATGGGCTAATGTGAAAGAACTTGCTTTCAAACTTAAATGGTAGGAGTAGTTTGTTTGTTGATTTGATCCTAAAGTTGGTGTGGACGTATGGTGAAGAAGGGATTAATTATTTGATAATTGTCTTCAATTGTTATGAGGTTTTTGTCGTATTGGAATTTATTAGGGAATTTGTTTTGTTGCAGCCAAGCCTGACTGATCGTACTTGGTTCTGAGTCTGTGGCAGACGAGTTTTTGCTGGTGTTCTTTTTTTGATTTGGTTTTTTTTGCCTTTTTAGACTTTTTTGTTCTTTCACGGTATTTTGGCTGTTTTGTATTGTTCTCCTCATCAGCTGATTGGCCAAAAAGAAATGTTTTGAAAATTTATGAGAAGATGTATGTAGCCTCGAACTTGATGCTTAATTTGGCGAATGAAACTTTCATTAATCTGATTGAAGCAATATATATACGTAGCCTCGAACTTGATGATTAATTTGGCCAATGAAACTTTGATTGATCTGATTGAAGCAATATATGACTCTGGCCATCCATAAAAAGTTTCTCCTGTTCTACTATGTGGGCTGATCTACCATGTGTTTCCTCCACATTTGTTGAGATGATTTTGAAAGGAAGTTTTATGTGGGGTAGTAGTACCAATTCCTTTTTAATGAAAACATAATGGACTGAATTTGTGTCTACTACAAGCATGAAGCATTACATATGAGAAAGGAAATAAAGAAATTTTAGCAGCCTGCTTGGGATAACCGGTCTCCCCTAGACTCTAGTTTTTACTGTCGCTGAATGTCTAATTCAATCCAGTTCGAGGCAGCCTTTCATCTCCTTGCAGGAAGTTAGACACCGTAAAATTAGCTGCATCCTTAGCATCAAACACATGGTAACTGGGCCACTTCACTCTATTATGTGTGTTTGAAGTTTGAACGGGCTCACCTGTTGTCATACTCTGCATAATACAATGTGTTCAACGCAAAAATTCCATTCCATTCCTGCCATCCAAATCCATCTATCAAACTGTCCATGAAACATTGTATATTCACCGTCCTCTAGTACTGCTTCCATGGCCTCCCGAGGTAAGTTTTCACTGTACCAAGCTGCCTTTATTGTCGCGTTTTGTATGGAAATTCCTGTGTTTTGGTTGGGATCAATACGGGCTTGAGCAGTGACGGCGTTGAATTGACCACTCAGAGACAGGCAGGCGTGGATAGATACTGCAGCTATGCAAAACGATGGTTGCGTTTCCAAATATGAAATCAAGTGTCCCGTATAGCATTCTCTGTAAATTTGCCTCATAGAATGTGTATACAGCGTGTCTTTGTATCCTTCGAAGCTGCAGCTGTAGAATGTAGACATTTCTGCCCCATTTCTAACTGCAACTGCTTGGTGCTTGCTTGCCCCAGCTGTGTTCCTGAATGTTATCTTCACTGCTACAAACCATGGTGCCACCACAGCTGCAAATCCAAATATATTATTAAATATCAAAATAAAAATATTTAATAATAATAAATAACAATATAATAATAAATAATAAAATAAAATTCTATTTATATATTATGTAGATTTATATTATTTATTTATTTTTTAGTTAATATTTCTTGTATTTTCTTCAATTATTTATATAATTTTAAAATATAAATAAAAATAATAAAAATAAATTTAAAATTGCTCTAATAAATTTTCGGCTTTCAAAATAAAATAAAGGGTTACAAAATAACAATAATGATAAAAAATAAAACAAAAATAAAAACAAAAATAGTTTTGATATTTTTTCTTAATTTCATATTTTAATCAAAGGAAAGGAAAAATAAATTAAAAAAAGGAAAAAAATAGATATTTTCAGCTTTTTTATTCTCTTTTTTAACCCTTTTATTTTTATTTCCAAATTTGCCCCTTTTAACCTAAATGTAAAGAAGACCAAAACACAAATAAAATACCATGAGATTTGATCGGGAGCGAAATCCCATTTTGGACGGAGCTTCAGGCACCGTGAGAGAGACCGCTTTAGAGTGAGAGCCGCGAGCTTCTTCTCCATTCTCCACTGAGAGGCTGAGGGAGTGTGAGTGAGAGAGCCCATCGCCCTATTAGCGCACCGTTGCCATCGTGGGTCTTCGGAGTTGAGCCACCGTAGGCGCTGCACTGGTGACCGACGGCGAGAGACGCTGTAGATCGAGTTTTCGCCCCCTGTTTCGTGAGTTGCTCTCGGTTTGGCCGAGAGAGGTGAGCATTTTGTTCTCCGTCCTTCCCATTCTCGTTCTCTTCTTTCGATTCCTGTATGCTTGCTGGATGATGTTTCTCTGCCTCCCATGAGTTTATTTTCTTCATTTTCCTCCATATATGGTATATAGCCTGCGCGGATAGTATGGGTTGTCATGGGTTGCGTTTTTTATGATTGAGCTGTTTGTTTAAATTGTTGATTATAACTTGGTTTTGGTTGAATCTCTTTTGGATTATTGAACTGCTGAGAATCTGTTAAGGTGCTAAATAGTATGTTTAGGTGCTCTCTTTCTCTGATTGAATCTGTTTGGGATGATTAAAATGCTGAGAATCTGTTAAAGGTGCTAAATGGTATGTGGAGATGCTCTCCTATTTTGGTTGATTCTGATTTGGGATGATTAAAATGCTGAGAATCTGTTAAGGTGCTAAATAATATGTTTAGATGCTCTCTTCCTCTGGTTGAATCTGTTTTGGGATATTTAAAGTGGTAATAAATTGGTTAAAATGCTAAACAATTAGTTAGATGCCCTCTTTTTCTGGTATGGATCTGTTTTGGGATATTTAAAGTGGTAAGAAATTGGTTAAAATCTTGAGTAGTATCTTTCATGCTCTCTTCCCCTGGTTGAATCTGTTTTGGGGTATTTGAAGTGGTAAGAAATTGGTTAAAATGCTGAATAATGTGTTTCATGCTTTCTTCTCATGGTATGAATATGTTTTGGATAGTTAAAATGATAATAAATGGGTTAAAATGCTGAATAATGTGCTCAATGCTCTCTTTTTCTGAGATGAGTCGACTGGATGGTGAAAATGGTTTTAAGAGAATGGAATTAAATGCTGTAAAACATTTACATCCAAGTAAGCTCTTTTTTTTTGTGAAAATGGAGTTGATTGTTTGTTTGAGAAATACCATTGAGTGTCAAGTCTTTATCTTGCATTTTGACTTATTTTTGCCAATCAAGTGTGAGCATAAATCTGTCAAAATTAGGGCTGTTGTTCCTATGGGTTTTGAGATAAATTTAAATTGGTTTTGAGTTTGAAAATGTGGGTAGACTATGCTGTCCAAGTTTACTATTGTAATTCTAAGGTTTCTAGTATAAATTTAAGCTTTGTTTTGCATATGAAAACTTGTTTAAACGCTGTTAAACTCTTGTGGGTCATGTTTTTGTTTGTTAGAACTTCTTCCAAGGTGTTTTGGGGTGCCGTTTCATTGTTCTAATGCTGTCCAATGTTGTTTATCCTATCTTGCCGTTTTGAGAGCTTATTTTAAGGTTTTTGGATGATGAATCTGGTGTTTACATGCTGCCTAGCCTTGTAAACCATGTTTTAGAGTTTCTTTATGATTTTTGGTGTCAATGTGTCATTAGTATGTTTTGATATCTTAAAAGTGTTTTCTTATTTTAAAAATCCAACAAAGTAAAAAATAGAAAATGAAGAGAGTAAAAGCTAGAGATCGATATGACGTCACAAAGTAAAACACACATACCAATCTTTCAAATCGTTTTGTTTGTGAAATTATGTTGATCACGTAATTCTTCCTCTTTTCACAAAAATTTAAAACCCTTCTCTTTTGCTATGCCTTTGTGTGTTGAACTACATGAACTTTGATCCCAATTATTGGGTACGTAGGCCCTAGGCTTTTGTCCTAGGTTAAATCCGCCTTGTAAATATTTTTGTTTGCTTTTCTCATTTGATTTATCTTTTTTCTTGCTTGCTTTTTTCCTTCTCTCTTGCATGTCAACATTGTGTTAAAAACAAGTTTCTCTCGTAGGGATCTTTCTCAAGTTTTTCCTTGTTTTTTATGTGTTTTATGTGTGTGGCTTTCTATGTGTGTCTCATGGCCAATTGCAATATTACAGGAACTCCTGTATGTATTTTTTGTGATGTGGTGGAATTATGTTTGTTTTCAATCCATTTGCACATGTTTTGGATGACCCAAACTTTCAATTGAGAAAGTCAGTAAGAGGAAACTATTGTTGTCCAAGTGGATTGTGTTTGTTGTTTGCCTCCAATGAGTCACTCTCTAGTTTTAAGGGATTTGTTTTGTTTTATGTGTTGTTGTGTTTGCAATCTATTTGAACATGCTTTTAAAAACCCGAACTTTCAACTTAAGAAAGTGAGTGAGAGGAAACTTATAGTTTTTCAAGTAGATTATGTTTGCCTTTATGTGATTACCAACTATATCCAGTGACTTAATTAGTTTTAGTCAATAAAATAAACGAGAAAGGATAAGTTGGAATATGTTAACAGTTCTATTTTTAGTTCTTTCATCAATTCTTGATTAGTGGAATTCAACGATATGCAATTGGCTTATAGAAAGTGTGCTTCATGAACAAGCTATTTTCCTTCACCCATCCAGTTCAACGTTTTTTGGTGATTATGTGATGAATTTGTCAAGAGAGAAAATCATGTTTTTCTATTTTTTTTAAAAAAATTTGGTAGATAATCATAATATGAGCTTTTATAATCTACCACTCCACATAAGTGAGCTGGATTATTTTATGATCAACCTGTTTTGAAAATGAGCCAATTCTGCCCGGCCCACTTTGGGGACATCTGGCTCAGTGAATCCCTTACATAGCAAGGGAGCTTCATAAACAAATTCCAATTATTATTATTATTATTTTATTTTGTTCATCATGTAGTCTCCTACCATGCACTGTCTTCTTATGATACTACAGTTCAAAATTTGTATTTGCAAGATATGCATTTTGGGGAAGAGAATAACTAGTCTAAATGGGAGACGGCGAGGGCAATGATAGGACAAGAAGAGTTGTTTTCGTAACTGTAGGGACGACTTCTTTTGATGCTCTTGTGAAAGCAGTGGACTCTCCGACAGTCAAGCAAGAGTTAGCAATTAAAGGATATACGCACCTACTCATTCAAATGGGCCGTGGATCTTATGTTCCCACCAAGGTAGTCTTAAAGCATTTTGCAGCAATGCTTTTTCTTTCTCCTTTCTGTTTTTTATTCCTTCCTAATCTGATCATGTATAGAAAAAGATGTAAAAGTTGAACTAATCTTATATCATTCTAGCTTCACATTTAAATAAACTAGTGATGCTGTGTCTTGAAATATGGAACATTCAACTGGCGAAGTAGAATTTAAAGGTTAAAGATGAGGAAATATTTTTGAATATAAATTTTTGGAAATTCTTCCACTTGAGGTTCATTAAATGCTTTTGACATTTTATTTTCGACTTTTGGTTAAAAATTCGTGGGATATTGCAAATATCTTAATACATGATGGCTGTACCACCCAAGAATTATGAAGTAGGAGAGAACTTCCCTCAACATGATGTTACTAATTTGAATTGACATTGACATTAGTGGATACCAGATACTTTTCTTTTCTTTTCTTTTTTAACTGAATTCCTTATAAGTTATTTTCATGTAGTCCGATGGAGGTAGTTCTTTGGCCGTAGACTATTTCACTTTTTCATCCAGCATTGCAGACCATCTGAAATCAGCTTCTCTTGTCATCAGTCATGCAGGTCACTATTATATTTTTGGTTCTACACTTGTTATGTAATTATAGTATACTGATCAAGTTTACACCTATATTTTTGTTTGTTATTTGGTCTTAGTGGCTTCAATTTTATTCTTCCATCCATATGGTTGAAGTCGTTGTCAAGCCAATGGTCATTGGTCATATCTGATACTTTTTTGATAAGTGTTAATAGGATTGATGTGTGTAGTTCGCCAGTGCTAGGGAGCAAAGAGAAAGAAATGAAAATACATGAGTTCTGAATGAGGACAAATACATAAGTACCATGATTAGATTATCTGCTGGTATGGATATGTACGAACAGTAGGGCGTAATGAATGAGGACAAATACATAAGCAGGGCACTGTTTAAGACTTAACAGCCTGGAAGTGACTTGTGTGATATTAGCAAGTTAAATAGATTAGCATATTTGATATAATTTATGCTGGTTTAAGAATAAACATATAATTTGTCAATTCCTTCCTTCCCTTGGTTCAAGCCAGGGAAAATTGTTCACAATAATTAGTGGCATTGTTCCTATTGCTAAATGTACTTGCTCTTTGTCTATCTGCTTTTGGTCTTATGTAGCTGAAACTCCTATATCCTGTCATTGGCCTTCATCATGAGTTCTTTTTTTTTTTTTTTTAAAGGGAATAACCCTTCATTGACCACACAGTGATCCACTAAATCTAGATAATGTTACATGTTTTTTTCGGTATCTTTAATTACTATTACGAATTTCAATATCATCAGTTGCATATTTAGTCCCAATCCCCATAATGCTCCCCATGTGCTTTAGAATGAATGAATTTGGTATTTCATAAATCATGATACCAAAGCAAACTGAGGCTAGTTTAGTTGATTTGGCAGATGGATGGGTGTTTAGGTGGAGAGGTTGCAATTCGGTGCTCTTGTATTAGAGAACAAAAAAATCATAAATACAAATTTCTGCCCTGCATTTAATATGTCGTTCACCAAATGCTACTTTTACATGTTAGAAAATCTTGTGGCGAAACAACGAATTGAATGAACACGTGATTTGCTCCCTCTTTTGGGGCATCTATATTTTTATCAAAGTAGAAGAATACCACAACACAAGAAATGCGCAAAAAAAGTGAATTTTATTTTGTTCTTTTCCAAAATTTATATTTTCCAAGGCATGTTTATTCTGCAATATTTACACTTACTGCACAACTTACTATAGTGAGGGATTAGAGGAATGTAACTGCTTCGGCTCCTTGCAGGGTCAGGTAGCATATTTGAGACATTAAGGCTGGGTAAACCTCTAATTGTGGTTGTAAATGAAGATTTGATGGATAATCATCAAAGTGAGCTTGCAGAAGAACTAGCAGACAGAAAACATTTGTATTGTGCACGTCCTAAAACACTTCATCAAACTGTAGCAGATATGGATTTAACTTCTCTCCAAACATACATTTCAGGTGATGCCACACCGGTGGCAAAGCTCATAAATAGATTCCTCGGTTTTCCTGATGATTGATCAAATATAACAAGATTCATCTAACGTTTGTTTCTTTTTCTTTAATTATTTTTTCAAAAGAATGTAAAATTTTGTAACAAAGTCTTAACTGGAACAACAAATGATTTGGCATATTTGGACGTCCTCGATATATGTAGCTACAATACTGTGTTGGAACATCATAGTCGGTTATATGCTTTATACAAGATACATGTTTAATAGTCAAGTTTAAATATGCTTTTTTTAGCACCTCCACTTCCTGATATAGGATTTGGAACAAGTCTTGTAATCATTTGTTCATGGACATGTAGGCAAAATTCTTTAGTTGTTTGCTTTTAAGTTCTTAAAATAAAAGCAAAACATGTGAAAGAAGCTTTTGAAAAGATTAAGCTTTCGCTTGTCATATTTTTATTAAAGAATTTGCTAACAAATACTTTCTAAATTATTTCCTTGTTCACATCCAAAAATTGGGTGGGCTAATCCCGGGCGTGTAAGGAATGAATGTTCAAGTTACTGATGCAAAATGGTGTTTAATTGTTGGGTAGGTAAGGATTGCAAATGCACATGGTGTAAGATTGGTATGATATTTGAGATATGAATTGAAAGCGAAGGTTTAACGTGAGTAGGAACATAATGCATCTTGCATTCTGTTGACGTGGTCCTGCTTGTTAATACAGCTTGGTACCCAATACCAGCTTCTGACGGCCACATGACTTGTGTGATTCTCAGTTGACCTCTCGCTTTCAGAAGGAAAGGGCTTTGGTACGAGAGGTATAATGAAAGGCTAGGCTTATCTTCTGCAGATAATGACGTTCTACATTTGATAGATTAAGCTCTAATCAACTACTAACAACTGCACATTCTTACGACGATTGTTTACGATGTGCCTCTTGATATTAAAAGGGAAAGACCTTGAGTAGGAATCAGATGAATTAAATTATACATGTTATCAGTATGCATACTGAGTTTTTGCTCCTTAGATTTGACTTCTGCTTAAAACATGCTTGTTTGTCACGAATTGCAATGGCTGTAGTGGATGATATTTAACTTCACGTGATCATATAAGATTGAACGTGTCTTTTTATGATGGTAGGGGTTAGGTATATATAATCTTGTTTATTGATATGTTTGAATGTAGATGAGGAAATTTTGATTGACATGTTTAACTGTAGATGAGGAAAGATTAAGTATCCCTTGAGAAGAGGAGGAGGGGAAAGTAGTGATTGGTCATATGAAGTGAAGTGGTAGGTCAGCAAGTGCCAATAGGGCAGTTCCCTTTATTGCATGAACTGATGGCAATGGGCAAGTCCGTCTTCTAAATGGATTTCTTATTGCCTCAATTCTAAGAGATAGCTTGTAGCAAGCTATATAGAAATTGATTATTGTCAGATTGAAAATGTTAAATTAAAACCTTTTAAAAATATACCTTATTCGAAATTATGGAAGTGAAACCGCTTTCTCCTGTGTTGGTTTACCTTTTTATTGTGTTATGACTAGTTAATTTGGACAAGGAAAATTGCTTGGGATCCCATCATTCTAAGCCTAGTTGTGATTGGCAATTTTCTTTGACTTCTTGGTAGCCTCCCTGAGCTCGACGCAGCTAATTTGAATCTTTAAGCACTAAAAGCCAAAGAAATTTGCAGTATTAGGATCCAACTTTAGGTCAGTATGTTATGTCTAGAATGCTCAATGTATTCGTTAAATTTGGGTATGAATTTTTTAAATTATAAATTTTGATAAAGTAGTGAAGTGTAAAGAGAAATAAAAAATATATATAGATAATTTTTAATTTTTACACGATAGTTTTTTTTTTCTCTCTGTATTTTATCATTTAATTACAATTTACACCTTAGGGAATCTGTAGTAGTTGAAATTCACTTAACTGTTCGAGAGAGATCCAATATTCATTGTTTCTACAACTTGGCTTCACTTTTTTTAAAGAATGTTTTTTAAGTAAATATTTTAATTTATACCCAATTATGACAAGAAGAAAAAAAAACCATCTTCATAAGTAATTATGTATTCAATACATCTATCTATACAGATCCAAGTTTTATGAGGAAATAAAATTAGTAATTTAGCTATTTTGGCGTACTTCAGCTTATCGTGTAAGTTAATTGCAGTAAGAGTATTTATCTGTGAGTATGAGATTTTGTCTCATCTTCGGAATTTTTACCCGAAGTCCAAAGAAAATGGAAAAAAATAAAAATAAAGATAATTTAGAGAGCATGCATGCACATGCTCAAGCATTGATTTTCTTCCCTCTTTCGTAAGGTGACATAATATTGGTGGCGACTGATGAATGATGATGATAATGCCATGTTGCTAGCTGGCACAATTGCCTAGATAGTTCAGTGGTGTTTCTTCAATCCAAGTAATCGGGATACTCACCCAAAACCATTATTCTTTGTTTGAAATTAAAATACAGAAGAATGAGAAAAAGACATCAATTCATCATATGCAAATATTCATTGTGTCTGCCTCACTGGTGATCTATAATTAGAAGGAAAAGCATGTCTCAAGCGAAAGATGGTGCAAAAGCTTCCAACACTCTCTGATACAAAGAAGGAGACAATTCCATAGAAAATACAATAGAAGAGACAAAAGTACACAAAACCACCTTGATTAATTAGTCACGAGAATTAGAGAATTGAGAGATCACCTGTATCAACACTTGGAATTGGCTTGATGAAAATTGAAAAGAAATTTGGTACTAACTAGTCTTTGGAAGTTATATTAATAGTAAATCTTCTTTAATGAGTTTTCTAGCATTCGATTTTTCTGGGATGGCCTTTTCTCCTTTTTTGGCCCCCCAATAAGATAATAAGTTTTGGATTCTATACCATTTTCTATGCCAGTATGTCAGACATAAATGTGGTGGTATAAGACTTGAAGGGAGATCTCCTACCTGCACCTTGACTATAAATGAAGTAAAAACCACTTTGATTAATTAGTCACGAGAATTATAGAGTTGAGAGATCACCTGTATCAACACTTGTAATTGGCTTGATGAAAATTGAAAAGAAATTTGCTACTAACTAGTCTTTGGAAGTTATATTAATAGTAAATCTTCTTTAACGAGTTTTCTAGTATTCGATTTTTCTGGGATGGCCTTCTCCTTCCCCCCCCCCCCCCCCCCAAATAAGATAATAAGTTTTGGATTCTATACCATTTTCTATGCCAGTATGTCGGACATAAATGTGGTGGTATAAGACTTGAAGGGAGATCTCCTACCTGCACCTTGACTATAAATGAAGTAAATTATTTTTATTACCATTAAAGAAAAAAGAAAAAAAAGACCTCCATCTACTAGGGAAGCTCAAAACTAGCAAATACTAACTTGCACTCTCCATTTTGTCCTAAAAATCAAATCAGTATTTTTCTATCTCTCTTTCTCACCTATCCTCCCTTCTTTCTTTAAGCCCAAAACGGAAAGCCATATTTCTTCCTTCTGGCTTTGCTCTTTGTGGTGATGGAAGTTAATACCACTACTTCAGCTGCAGAATCCCCTGCTGTTGCCACCAAGAACCACACTCACACACAGCACCACTTCCATTCAGAAGAGTATAACCATCATCACTATCACCATCCTCATTTGCCCTTCAAAAGCATTCTCATAATCACCATAACCCTCACATCCGTTATTCTCCTCCTTGCCATTTCTCTCACCATATTCGTACTCCGTCGCCTAAAATCTACCACCAACAACCCAAAATGCGAGCACAACCCAATCACCAGAGTCATTGCTTCAACAACTTTGACCAACTTCAATTCTAGCCCAGGTTGTAATTAACTTAGGTGTCTAAGTTAACTAATGTTATCCATTCTGTGTTTGAATTTATAGATTAATGTTATGGGGTGTTTTAAAATTGAAATGATAAAGTGGATGTGTTTGGTAAAATGCAGATGTGAAGGGAGGGTGTCTTTATGGAGGAAATATGAGCGGAGCAACAGCAACAACAGCTAAATCCAGAGGAGTGCAAGTGTTCACATATAAGGAGCTAGAAGTGGCGACAGAGGGATTCAGTGAAGCAAATATGATTGGGAATAGAGGATTTGGTTTGGATTTGATGTACAGAGGAGTCCTCAGTGATGGCACTTTGGCTGCAATTAAGCTGTTAGGCAGGGAAGGTAAGCAAGGGGAGCGTGCCTTCAGGATAGAGGTCAGTCCCTTCATTTATTACTAATATTATTATTTGTGTCTTAAAATATATCTCACAAAACCTCAGTCTTCAAATTTATTTTTTAATGTCGTAAGACTTGTAACTAGCTCCATGTTCTGAACTCTATAATTTCTTTTTGTTCTTACTCGCTTACTATCTCTCTCTCTCTCTCTCTGTGTCTGTGTCTCCTTTCCCTGTATGTAATCCGGTTTGTTCAGAGCCAGAGAGATTGGTTTTGTCTTTTTTGAGTGAAAGTTGCTGTTTTTGCTCAAGAAAATCGAGAACAAAAAGAAAGTCAAACAAGTTATTTTAAGTTAGAAAGGACCAACAATAGACAACCAAACCATAGATAGTATTTGTATAACCCTTGTCTCTTCTTTTCGATTATGCCATGGTGTCGTCTCAGATTATTAACTTTAACTCACGCAATGCTATTTAATTCAAACTGTAATATTTCATGTATCCATTACATCTTCAAACCTTAACCCCTTATCTTTCTACCACTCGATCCCTCCTCCTCCCATTTGCCAACAAACATTATGGGCTTCATTCAATTTTTCTATACATGGCTGAGAAGTAGCGTTAAATGTGAATACTGTTTGACATTTATAATTTTTTCTTAAATAATAATTTTGAAAAAGTGGAGACAAATCATAAATATGAGTGCAGGTGGACGTTTTAAGTCGGTTGAAATCGCCATATTTGGTGGAGTTAATAGGGTATTGCGCAGACCAACGGCACAGGTTACTGGTATTTGAGTATGTAGGGAATGGCACACTGCAACGTCATCTCCAGAAGGAAGGTGAAGCGTTGGATTGGTGGAGGCGAATGAGGATAGCACTTGATTGCGCCAGAGCGCTTGAGTTCCTGCATGAGCACGCTGCAGCGCCCACGCCTCTTATACAGCCTCACTTCAACTCCTCCAATCTCCTTCTCGATAAAAACCTGCGCGCTAAGCTTTCGCACTTTGGAATTGGATTCTCCAACAACGTCAACTCTCAGATTTCCACCACCACTGGATATCTCGCCCCAGAGTGAGTGCTACTTACTATACACTAACAGTAACACTATGCTCTCTCAACCACCTTTCCTTTATCTTAATGAAAATCACAATTATGCAGGTATGAATCCAATGGAAAGCTTACTACCAAGTCAGATGTATACAGCTATGGAGTGGTTCTTCTGGAGTTGCTAACAGGACGTGTGCCTGTTGATATTAACCGCCCTCCTGGACAGCAAATCCTTGTCTCTTGGGTTTGTCATTACTCTCATCTCATCACTTGTAATTAATTTTTTAGAGTGAGCATGTTTGTTGCCTAATGAAAACTACAGAAAATTGAATTAGAAAGATGCTAAGGGATTGCTTATTATCCGTCAGGCTCTTCCAAGGTTAACCAACAGAGAGAAGGTAGTGGAAATGGTGGACCCAGCTCTGCTAGGAAAGTATTCCCAGAAGGATCTCGTTCAGGTAGTTTGGTTTAATAAATTATGAAAAGCTAGCTTTAAATTCTCACTTGAGGGTATGATTTTCATGTCATCAACTAATAAAGGAATTGCTTTGTGTTAATATTTTGGTTAATAGGTAGCTGCAATAGCAGCAATGTGCATACAGCCAGAAGCAGATTACAGGCCACTCATGACAGATGTTGTACAATCACTGATACCACTAGTTAGAAACCCATCCTCTATCAGTTCATCAAATTCCCTCAGATTTCAGAAACATACATCAACTCCAAGCCGTTAAATAAGCATTATGTTGTTGCACAAGCACAACCTTCTGTTCGAGTCAAGTAGCAGTAGCAGCAGCGGCAACAGCAAGTGCTCTTTGTTCTTTAATTGCAATAAAGCAGAGCAAAGCACACAAAAGAGACCATGTTGCCAAATTTTAATTGCTTGGGAGATGGTCATGCGATGCTTCTCAACTAAGAATTTTAGCATGTTGCCTCATCATCAAATTCCGAACTTATGAGTTTGGTTAAAAAAATATGGTCAGAAAAAGAACAATGGATAGACGGTTCAAAGTCATAGTACAGACTAAACAAGTCAGATCATTTGCATTTCGTCTGTAACCACATTTTCTTGATTCTACACGCTTTAGTTTAGTACTATTTTTATCAATAAAATGGGTATTTGTAGGTTGACTTCGTATTTATAAACTATGACATAAGATACCAAATTAAGGGGAATGTGCATGTTTCTTTTTTTCATGAAGTCCATATTATATACTGTACACTGACCAGATTATAAATCCCTTCAAAGGTGTTTAATGTTACGTCAAATTCTAAAATTCTTTAGCCGATAACATGAAAATATATTTGCCCACGTATTTCTGAGTTCAAACTGAGTCAATTTCGGCTAAAGGAGAAATGACCTAGATAAAAATAAAAACTGACTTAGTAAGCTAATTCAATCTTCAATAAAATACTAATTTACATTCACTCAAATTTGTGTCAGCAGGAGTCGATCAAAATTCATGGGATGTTATCACCTCGATTACAAAGAACCAAAACTCAAGATGCCGTTACATTAGAAATTTAGAATGCGGTCTCCATCACGTGTCCAGTCCAAATTGAACTGTAGTTGGATTCATAAGGTTGACGAAGAATTTTATATATATATATATATATATATATATATATATATATATATTCACCCACAGATGCGTAGGATTGTTACAAGAATTAACAAAAGAAAAAAATGAAACATGTTTCTACCTTTAACTGAGTAAATGGGCAGCGCTACCATATTGGAGCCTGTATCCCATATTGAAATGTGTAAGCTCGATTTCTAACTTCGTCTGCAATGGCGACCTTCTAAACCTGTAACGGCCCGAATCTAATCTTTATGTGGGAGCAAATATCATTGCCACCTGAAACAAAAAGGAACCCAGACTGCTTCTAGATCCAAGAGAGGTTCTAGACTGGCTTTAGACACAAGCATTGCAAATCAATCATCTAAATCTCATAAAACCATCATGCTCATGGCCAAATTATTTATCAACTCGTAGAACACTTCACTATAATTTTCTTTTATCAGCTTTTGATTGCTTTACAGCACTTGATTTTCCTTTCTCCTCCCCTTCTGAAGTGCTGTTCTTCCTTCCAACTCTGTCAGCATATTTGGCAAAAGCTGCAGACAGGGCCGATTTGATAGTCAATTCAGATTCTTTCTTCCTACGTTTGCTAACATCATCTGCATCCTTATGCTTGTCTTCATTTAAGGAGGAAGGTTCAGCATTGTTCTGGGCTGAAGCCTCAGGAGTAGCTGGCTTGTTCTGGACAGAAGTCTCTGGAATGGCTTGCCAGGTAGATTCCACACGCTTGAAGGGCTCATGAAAAGTGTCAAACAAGCGCTTGACCTGATGACATGAAGTGTACAAATATTTAAAGCCACTGAGATCAGTAATCTTGAAATTGCTAACATTTTTGGATACTATCAACCTTGAACTATAGCATCAAATCATATAATCACAGACAAAAGAAAATTACAATCCAATCTTCACTTTTAGCACTAGAAAAATACCTTGCGTTCTCCTATACCAGGGCAGCGTGCTAGATCTTCCATGGATGCACCCATGATGTTAGATAGAGACTAAAATAACAAGTTAGATTCCTAAAATTATTGTAAATAATCTCAACCTGTATATGTGTGCATGCAAACAGGAAAAAAAAAAAAAAAAAAAAACATACCCCAAAGGTAGTTCCAAGTGTGACTACATCAGTCTTGTTAACATGCCTAACTGTTGTTAGGGCATGCGTTAGCTACATTTGAAAGTAAAACAACTTAAGCACAATTGTTTTACATGTTGGAAAGTTAATCAACATAAATGGTGCACCCATAACATATTGCTTTTATTGCAATATAACCCATTGGAACCATAATTAACTATTATTAATCCATAAATTGATTCATAAACCAAATGCCATGAGAACTTACCCGTGAAAGATAGTCTGTATCCATTTGGCCTTGAATAATGTCTGCAGGCTTGTTCTCATAGACTTTTATGGTTTCCAAGTAACGACCACATTCCTCCAGGCTATAGCAACAAGAGATGGGAAGTTCAATAAAAATCAGACAGATAGGAGGAGTTTTGCTACTTCCTACCGGAGGTACTAAATTTCAAATGGATAGCACAATAGTAACAGCCAAATTACTTCAAGCTTTTTGAACAGCAGAATGAGATTATAAAATCAATTAGACAGGTGAAAGGAATCTTGTCAGTTTCTATTACAGCTACTGAAATTCATAAGCATGCTACAACAAATCCAGACTCCCTTAGATGGTACAGATTCTGCTCACAATGTACATATATAATTGAGTCACTTAGACAAGAAAAACAAACCTGCTAAGAAAGCTACTCAATATTAATATACTTCATCAAGATGAAAGCACAACTTTTCATTTTTAATAAAAGATTAGATATTTACAAAATAATAATAATAATAGTTGATTTGATAGGCATATGGTATCTCTAATCAGATTTCACAGAGATATTCTTTACACTGTAGTAGGCAATAGCAGCACAATAATGACATTTTCAACATGTGTACGTCACAAGCAGTTAGAAGCAATGTCAACTGTACCTCCATCCACATAGAAGGGAACAGTCATGTAGCAAAGCTGTTTTAGTGACTTCAAGTAGAGGCTTCACCACATCCTCCTGAAATCAATGGAGATATTTAGCAGAATGTCTCTTATTTCATAGAGACAGCAAATCAGCTACGTTTAAATATCTAAATAGACTATTGATAGACAAAAACCAAAATAGACGCTCTTGGAATTCTGAAGAAGTATATTGCAGGGAACCTGACCACATCAACATGGCACAGAACTACACGAAGCTTGAAATTCTTCTGCAACTCCCTTATTCTGTAGTATAGGTAGTCTGGATGCAGGAGATGATACCGAAGACTGCATGAAACCATCCCCTTTAGTTGGTTTGATCCATCAACATAAGAAGCTAAGAATATTGACACAATCTCAAAGAGACAGAGCAATAAAATGTTATCAGATATTAAAATTGTAACAGCAAAAATTTTGTCACGTAGGTCTAAAGATATTTTTTGGATAATCAAGTGATTATCCCAACACTATTAACTGTAACAAATCAACTAAATGGTATCCTGATTCCTGACCATCACCTCTAACTTCTCTAGAATACTAAGCATATTAACAAGAGAAGCAGAGACTAAAACCTGAGATACAGAGCACATGAACTTTGCCCAAGCAAGTAGTCACAGACAACATCTGCAAATGCCCACCTAACATTCCTAATATGTTTGAGCAATGGATTTCCCTTCTGCAAAAGTGAAAATAGATTAAAACATGATGTTGAGATCATAAGACCACGCCCAGAAAAGGCTTCAGCACATTTGAAAATGGCATTACTATTAGTCAAAGATGAGTGAACTATGGCGAATATACAGGATTAACAAAAAGTTGATTTTTCTATAAGGAACTCCCCCCTTCTCAGTATCTTAGGTGAGTGTATGAAAACAAAGAAAGTGAGACTTCAAGGCAAGATTGCAACTATAACAGATGCTCAAGATGAGAATGTAATAGAAAGATGTCTTCATATTTGAAGCTTAGCCTACAATGATATTAACAACGCAAGAAAAAAACTACCATTAATGTTTACTAGTTGCCATACCATGTACTCTAGCCTCATTATTTATCATATGCTGTTGCTCTAAAATTTTCCATTGGCTTTCTTTAAGGTGATGCTACCACTGTTATCACTTATCCGTAATGTCTTAAATTCCTGATAACATATCATCTATAATAGGGAGGGCACTATGATTAGGCACAAGCATGAAGCATTGCTCTATATACGGACAACATAAAGCATCCACAAAACATATCACCTGTCTGTGGCTCACAAGGATTGCGTTGCGGCTTTGATTAAGTTGGGAGGATGGTAATGTTGATACAGCTGCAGAAACAGTAGCAGAGGCAGATGTTGACGATGATGCGTCTAATAGTCCAGTTTGCCTAGTCAGAATATTAATGGACTAAGAAACAGGATTAACTACATATCGGGAGAGCGAAACCAACTAAGAAATTCGCATATCTACGATGAGCCAGCAGAAGGCACGAAATTGTGCAAATTAATAACAAAAATTAAACCGAAGCCCGTTTCTCAAAATAACATTTTTGAGTTACGAAACACATCGTGAACGATAAAAACAAGTATAGAAATATAAAGAAAAAGAGAGCAGCAGGATTGGAATGGGCGAGAGAGTACCTTGAGAGAGTAGAGTCAGAAGAATGAGAAGAGTGTGAAGCAGGGGCAGGAGGGGGAGGGGGAGTGTAGAACTCAGAGGATTTAATGAAGGAAAAAGCCTTAGAGAAGGTTTGTGAGGGAACGAAGAGGTTAGGCGGTGTGGATTTTGCCTGCGAACTTTGAAGGACTTCTTGATAAGATGGAATTGTTATGACTACGGAGCTCTTCTTGTTACTGTTATTGCTTGCTTTTGTACTCTCTTGCTCTTCTTCCTTCTTCTCCATCTTCTTCCTCCCCAATCCAAATCCCCGCCTCTGTGTCCCGCTGTAGTTGCCGCCACCACCGTTTTCGCTCTGGACTCTAGAGGAAGCTGGGGGCTTCTTTTATGGGCTTGGCTTTTGGGCCTAACTTCAGTATGGCAATAGCAAACTACCTTAATGGGCCTCATAAAATTCGTGACCACTGACCGTCCTTGTGACCCCTATCCAAATTTACCAAATCATAATGAAAAATGCTTAATGAGCATTGTGTGTTAATTTTGAGGATTATAATGGGTAACTGAGTGCAGAAGAAATTTCGTGTTCTCTGATTTTGGTAAAATCCTTGCTTCCCTACCTCAACGTCTCGTCTCGTCTAGTTTCTTGGCGACAAAAATTTTCAGACAATTATGCATATCTCCTAATATTAAATAGGAGTGGGTCTAGAAGAAAATTTTGTCCTAGGAAAAGGAAGTTATTAAAGAAAAGAAGAGCAAGTTGGGATCTATTCTCGTTGGAGAGAGATGTGGTCTGATACTATGAAGATACAGGCTCAAGTGAATGAATTGTGTATTTCATTTATATGTATGCACTTCTTTAAATACAGAGAAGTGATCAGAAACATCTCCCACATTAGTGGAGATAGTAACAAGTAAAAAAAAAAAAAAGAAAGTAAGAATCCAGTAAGATATATGTGTTGACAAACAAGATAGCAGTGAAATATATGCCGCTGGATTATAGGATGTCACGCGCCAAAAGTCATGTCCGTCTCCACTTTCATTGTCCGTTCATACTGGATAAGGATCCCCACTTAAATTTGGTGAGGCCGGCATCTACCAAGACCAAACCTATATTCAAATTGAACCAAAATAATAAAAGAGAGGTGACCAAAGCAATGATGATTGACGAGAGAATGAGTGGCATCAAAATTTGAAGAAAAGGGTTAACAATTGTCAATTGAATTAATTTATTATGATAGGTCAACGAAGGCGGCCGCAGCTCTAGAATATTATCGTCATAAGGAAGTAATTCCACGTTCATAAACTAAAAACCGCTTAGATTTTAACTCACCTCACATCACGAACCTTATTCTCTTGTCTTGTCAAGAAGCCCCCCCACCCACTCACAAATTCCCTCTTATCCTCACAAAAATTTGGGATCAATACTATATTTACCCCAATTCCTTCATTCGTCTATGATCTACCTCTTAAAATTGCCATCCCATCCATCCAACTCATCGTTTCTTTTTTTTAATTTTTTATAGCCTCTATTATTTAGTTTGAACGACGTGCGTGTGGAACATTTTATTTATTTATTTGTATAATTTTTATTGCTTTTGTCTGATTTTGAAATGCGAAATTAACAAGTCATTATATATAATAACTTTGAAATTTAATATAAAAAATATATAATATACACATTTTACAGATTTCTGATTTTAAACAAAATGTTGGGTAATTAAAAAATTTTCCGTAAGTATTAACTACAGGAAATGAAGAAAATGTTCAGGAAGAGGTATAGGAAAACCAAAGGGACTGCTAAACCGGAGGCCGGGAAGCATCGGCCGGCGTCGGCGCTGGCATGGGTTGACCAGAAGTACCTTCACCGGCGCTACCGCCCACCTTTGGGGACCTAATCGACGACGCCCTCACTAAGAACGGCGGCGCCATAGTGAAAACCCACCGGTCTGATTTAGCCCACCGGTCGAGCCGCCTAGAAAACCTCCCTCTGCTACTACCATCAGCACCACCGGTTCGATAGCCCCGCCTTGAACTACCTTCTCTGGGCAAGACCACCAAGCTTGTTGCCCGATGCAATTCCCGGTTCAGGATCTGGTTCCTGACTTCCGTCGGCAGTCGCAGAGTGAACCGTTCGGTGTTTTCACCGGGCTGGACCAAGGAATGGCCGGTGGAGTGTGACCGAGGAAACTGTCGTCCCCGACCCGATCGAGAGCCCCGCGTACGGTTTTGCTTCATGTTCTGATTCAGGCACAGAACTTCAGGCTCAGCTGGTTGCGAGTCAACATTGGCGTTGCGTTGCTGCTCGGGCTGGGGTTCAACGGCATCGTTTTGAGCTTCAATATCAGATTGAGGATCGAAGATTGGAAGAGCATGGATGGATTCGTCAGGTTGGGGAACAAGATTTGCTCGGCAAACAGGACAGGTAGTATGGGAAGACAACCACTCATCGATACACTCGGGGTGGAAGACATGGTCGCACTTGGGGATCAAACGCAGCGTTTCGGAGTCCTCGAACTCGCATAAGCAGACGGCGCATTCGAGTGCGCCTTTCCCTATCTTGTGAATCTTAACCTGAGAGTATTGGAGAGTGGGAAAGGTGTGGATAAGAGAGGGGTCAAGGCCGCGTTGGGCTCGTCTGGAACGGGCGGAACCGAGACCCAGGGGACGAACGCTGCCGGAGGGGGAATCGGCGCAGTGGCGGATGTAGATGGAGAAGAAGCCCATGAGGAAAAGAGCAGCGATGAGTATTACGATGATGATGGCCATGGAAGGGGTGAAACTGTTGTAGCCAACCTGATCGGATTGGGCATTATTGTCATTGGGAGGTTGCGGTGCGACGAGGGAAGCAGAGAGGAGGAAGATGAGGAAGCAGAGTAAAGAAGGGGAAGGGTTTTGCTTGATCATGATGTTGTAATTGAGTGACCCTTGGCATGAAACAGAGAATACGAGATAGAAAGTGGCCAGTGAGGAGGAGGGAGGGGTTATAAAGGAGAGGCAAATAACACAGAGAGAGAGAGAGAGAGAGAGAGAGAGGGAGGGGGGGAAGGCAGGTGGGTGTATGGCTGCGCTGCGAGGTGTGTGGGGTCCACTCCAACCCTCTATTTCTCCTTGGTCTGAAAGCGATGTCAGAGGTTGGTCATACACGGTGTGCCACGTGATCCAACTTGATGCTCAGCAGTCGCCAATGGAACCTTCCAAGCAACTTTTTACAAGCGAGAAAACAAAGGCCAAGGAACGGGGACGGAAATAGAATTTAAATTTTTTTTAATTTTAAAAAAATTATGTTAATTTTTAAATATTTTTATTTATACTTTTATTAATTTTAATTATTTAAAATTAAAATTATTTAAATAAAAAGGTAACCATTATTACTTAATATTTTTTCTTTCAATTTTTTTCATTTTCTTTTTCTTCTTATCTCAAATAGGCTTTTAATTACATTAAACATTATTTTTGTTGGTCATAACAAAAAAAATTTCTCTAGAGAATTGAATAATTTGTCTTTCAAATAAAAAATGTATTTGAAAATAATGAAGAGAATGGAATGACAGAAATTAAAGAAAAAAAGAATTTCAAATAATAATTTTTTTATTTAAATCTTTTAAAATTTTTTAATTTAAAATAATTAAAATTAATACAAAAAATTATGAATGATTAACATAAAATTTTTTAATTTTTTTAGTCAAAATTTTAAAAAATAAGTAATCAAATGATTTCCTTCCCTTTGACAATATAATTTATTGTATTTGCAAAGCATGTTTAAATACTTGGCACAGTATTTGCAAACCCTAATGCATCGATCCACGTAAACCCCGAAGTGCAAACTCTGAGTTGAGTTACATTACAGTAGAGAAAGTTTCACTTAAATACCAAAAGTCTACACATTTTTTTGGTAATATTTTGTGTAAAAGATATTTCGTAGAAAACATTATACATGTTCTCAAAGTAATTAATTAATGACGGCCAAATAGTTATCGTAATGTTATTTAATTTTAACAATAATTAATATGAAAGTGTACTGTAGGGACATTTTATTTTTGCCATCTGACATGCCAAAATGACATATTATAGTATTCAATTTGTAAGTTTTTGAGTCAAAACTTTGTTTGGCAAAAGTAATAAAATAAAGTTTTCTACCAAAAAAAAAATGATAGAATAAAGCAGCTTAACTATGTCAAGCTGACCATTAATTCGTTCCTCCTTTCATATCAACGAAATAAAATTATATTTTAGTTTTCTGAATGAGCGATAGATATATTTGTTTATTTGTTAAGTATATTATATTTTTGCTAACAATTCTAGTTAGGTTTTATAAATTTATACTAGTCTTTCAATTATTATTCAAAATTGTTTTACATTAATTATGTTTTGTGTTGCTAATCATCTTTATTATAAGATGATGGATAATAATTATTATAATTAAAGCTGATAGATAAGCTATCACTATCACCGATAAATGTGACTTCTTTTCATGGTGAAGTTCCAATATTCCACGTAATTAATTAATTAATTAGTTAACGTTTAATATATTTTATTTATTTTTGTAATTCATAACGCACAGTTTATTGTTATTATTATTATTTTCAAGAAATGATTTGTTAGAAAGAAGCGAGTTATACAAATTAGTAGAGGAGGATCGTATGAAATATGTAGCGAGGATGCAATTCTAGAAGATTATGGGTGCATTGGATATTTTGTAACTTGATGTCTTTCAAAATCGTTGAGTCAACGAAGAATTTGATTAGGGGACATCATTCAAAAATGAACATCAGGAATAAACAAAGAAATAACTAATATATAGGTCGCAAATACGTGGTGTCTTCCTTTTGCAATTTAAGGTTATTTAGAATAAAACTTAAAAAAAAAAAAAGAGACAAAAAAATTTATTTTCTTTTTTAAAGAAAGTAATTTCCTCTAAATAATAGTCAACATCACACATAGGAATCAATAAATAAAGCAGTAGAACGTGGAGCATCGTTATTGATGAGTTTCGTTTGGTCCCATTTGAGATCACTCTCTCTTTTTTGGATTTTTTCATAGCTGACTGATGTCATGACTTACAACAAAAGAAGAGAGAGACAAGACAACTATGATTATTATATATAGAATTTAATATTAAATTATATAAATATATACTAAGAGTTTTGTTAAACATTATTACAAGATATTAGTTATAAAATATTAAATATTTTTAAAAATAATATTTTATTATATTATTTAATATATTTTAAAAATATTTTAAATAACATCAATAAAAACATAATTTATTTTTAAAATAAAACAATCTTACTTTTATAAATATAAAATTTAAAATTTTTCAATCTTAAATTATAAAATTCTAAAATCTCAATTTTTTTAAGGGATTTTATTTTTTGGGTAATTTTAGTAAATATTTTTTTGGTTAATTTTATATAATAATTTTCATACATATATATTTTTGAGTTTATGTTTTATAATTTTATAATTTAATATTTTACAAAATTATAAAATTATAAAAAATAAACCCTAGTATTTTTGGATTTTTCTATATGTATATATATTTACTAATTTTATATGGTAATATTTGTATATAAATATTTTTTTATTTATTTTTATAATTTAAAATTTTAATTTTGTATTTATAATAATATGATTGTCTTATTATAAAAATAGATTATATATTTATAAATATTGATTAAAAAAATTTAAAACACATTAAATAACATGACAAATTTTTATTTTAAAAAACATTTAATGTTCTCTTACTAGCAAAACCCATATATAAATGCCAACTGCGAAGGTTAAGCAGAGGCCACATAAATTCTCAACATGATAATAATATAAATAAACCGTGAATACGATTGGGTAAGATTATGACTTAGGTATATATAGTGCAGTCATATATATATATATATATATATATGGATATATAAATGATAGTTGTGATTTGTGAATGTAAATATAAACTAATGGATGTAATAACAACACGTCATGGAGTTTGAGATGGCACACATGCAAACCTAATTTGATTTTGTGTATATGCTACTCAAGTGCTTCTGCCTTCTGGGTTGTTCTATAAGGCTAAGCCGTAGATGGACCACCAGATTATGCTGTTTTGCTAATTGGTCCATCCCTAAGTTCCTATTACAAGCAGACCAAATACAACAGGGTGAAACAACAAAGCACGTTTTTTTATGTTTGTGTAATGTAGAGACAAAGACAAATGTATAAAACAAAGATACTCCCTTTTTTTCCTTTTCTGATCCATACTCTCGCAATTAAAATAGCAGCGAGTAGGCGACAATCGATGCCAGGAATCTTCACTGTTCTGAGATAGACACACATGGTTCAATGTCAAGAACATGCAACTGTGCTTGGTCCAGCTATTTGTGCTTTCATTTCCATGATGACTTAGTCAATCAAATTATAAATATGTATATATAAAAAGGCCTCTTTAACCATATCCTAATGACTTATTGATTTGATTTTCTTCTTAATCGTATCTTAAATTTCAATCCTTTTGACTCCACATCCTTACTCCATCATAACCGTCGAACTCATTATTACTATTCATGACGCCTACCTTTCACTTTTCTCATTCACCTTTCCAGAAGCATATGCATTTTTCAAATTAACGCACTTTTCTTTCATATGTGCACGCACTCTATATATAATTCTCATGTTGAACTAAAAACCAAAAAATGAAAAAGAATTGTCTCATTTTCACTGATTACATGGATGAAGGGAGGAAGCCCATCACTGTTACCACATGTGCCTATTTACGTTGTGAAAGACAGACGTCAAAGTTAATTTTGGGCCTACGTAGGCCCCAATCATGATGAGGCTCAGGACCTTAACTGTTGAGTGAAGCCCGCAGGCCACAGCCATTAGGGAACAGTTTAAATAGTGATTCCCATTCACCTTTCACCTACAAAATAAAAAACTTCCTTATGAATCCTAACATCTTTCATTGACTCTAATTTATTAAGAGGTCATCTCAAATATATCATACAAATATTTACTATACTCTTTTAATAATAAAAGAATTTGATACCATTGTTATTCATATTTTAGCTTATCATTTAAAATTTAAAATTCAACTCAACTATAATTTAATTTTAGATTATATATATGAGGCAAAATATCAACGACAGTAATTGCAAATCTAAAATACTTTAAAATAAAAAATACTCAAGTGGTAAGATTGTAATTTGCAAAGTTGAGACACTTAAAAAATAAAAAATATGAAAAAGAAGGATGTTAATGTTAATAATCTTGTAGGACCATAAAAATCACAAGCACCAATACAATATTTCAGCAGCAGCAGGTAGGCTTTGTATAGAAGAGCGGTTTTGATTTTGGATCTTGGGCAGTTAAAAATTAATGTATTTTTTTATAATATGAAAAAATAAAAATAAAAAATCTATGAGATTTATTATGAATAGATTAAGAATAAAATTATTTTTTTATTATAAAATAATATACCAATTTTTAATTGTTAAGAATTCAAACCCAGCGGTTTTGATGGTTCATGAGGGGTGGTTTTAAATGAAGCACACAGGAAGGATTATGTATGCAGCAGACAGCAGTTAAATCAATCAGAAATATTTAAAATCACTTAAACGAACGAATCAACAATGCATACGTAGCTGAGTGAGAGTCTGAGAGATGTAAAAGGATTTTGTGAGAAGAAAGAAATAATAAAAGGGTTTGCAATGTCAACTTCATTATGGGCCCCAAAAATTAAAGAAGCAAGATGAGGAGTCGAGTGGACACGAGAATCACAAAATGCTTCCTCTAGGCCCCTCTATATTTAGCCCTCTATACTTTTGGAATTTTGTTTAGCTTCCAAGCAACAATTATTATCATCATCCATCATCATCTCATAACCTCACATCATACATAAATTAAATTGCCTATTAATTACTAATTTATATATGAACGTTCCATACATCTCCCTTTTAATTACAGTTAATTACAATTTCTCTTCTTTCTTGTTGCTTGATTATTTCGAGTCGTAAACCCCCCCCCCTCTACATTTCCAATTCCAAATCAGTCATCTAATCCTTTAAAATATAATTCTTTGTCTAGTTCAAAGTTTCATACATATATAATAAAATATAAGGTTATTTTATAACCAACGTCAAAATAGCTAGCTTAACTTTGTTTTTATCTAAAGCGCTGGAGATTTTGCTGATTTCATGAAATTGTCTCCGATTTGTCACAAACAATGAGACATATATATATATATATATATATACACACATGCATGGTACACCTTTTTCTTTTCTTTTCTTTCTAAAGAGAGGAAGTTTCTTGAGTGGCGGGATACCACGTGCACGATGATGATCCATAATTGCATATGGAAGGTATATGTGGGGCTATATCAGGGGATGGAACTCTTTCTGGTTCATCACTTTGGTGATCGTGAGTGGGTTCGACTTCGAGGGTTAATATTTTCTTCCGTTACTTTCTTTGTTGAGTCCGTCTATATATTATTATAGCTTTTAATTGGGCGATGCCAAGACAAACTGAAGATCCAAGTTAAATTCTATATATATACACGCACATGACACATCCTATTTTCATGGAAAACTCACGAGTGTGTTCCAAATCCAATTCATAGTAACTTGTTTGTTTTGTGCATACCCAAGTCTAATTAAGGACAACCTTAAGCCACCCAACCAATGAGAATGATGATAATAACATGTCAGTAACGAAAGTGAGGATGGAGACGCAGAAAATCAGATCAGACAGCACTTTAAAAGGATGTGATAGTAAGAGGGGGCAAGCATGGGTGTAAATCTTGAACAACTAGTTTCGTATGAAACGTACAGAATTTAACTTGGATCTTCAGTTTGTCTTGGCATCACCCAATTAATTGTATGAAACATATTTATAATTAAATAAACGAGTTTGATGTTGCTAAATCAAGATGTCCAGAATCATCTATTCATTTTTACTGAAACAGTGTACATATATATATTCACACATTTGGTATAAAATTTGGTGAAATATGAGAGTGTGAAACGAAGTGAGATGTATTTGGTGAAACATGCATGCGTCAATGTCAAAGAGAGGTCAAGTTGAAGGAAGTGTTTGATTGGTTTCTGTGTAGCAAATTAGCAAATAATGGAAACCGCTTGTGCTTTGGAAAGGTGGTTTCGGAAGCAGCCGTTGTTTTTCATTCCTCCATGGCTTAAGTGTACCGTGACATGTAGGGTGCAATTGCATCACCAAGGTACCACGTGTACGGTCCACCTTCATCCATGTATGTGCTTTTCCAAACGCATCATGACAAATCCTCTTTATGTCCAATCCAACAGTTTACACCCAATATTCTCAAATCAGTAAAAAAAGATATGTTTGTTTGCCCTAAGCCCACCCCAACACTCTTAACTGTACTATATATATATATATATATATGCATGCCATGCAAGCAAGTGTGCATGCATTTTAGGGTTTTGGCTTTCATTGCTTCACCTGCGGGGGAGGTTAATTATACTTCACCTACCAATCATATGATGCCACGTACCATACACGCAAAAGAACTTGTACGTATTTATTCAGTTGTTTTGTTTCTTTTATTCTTCCTTAATTAATTTTTCCCGCTCTCAAATTTTGAGTTTGAAACAGATATATGTGTGTGTGTGTGTGTGTGGTTTCTTAGTTACTTGATATGATCTTTAGGTGTGGTAAGTGAAAACCAACAAGCTCGTACCTACCAAGTTTTCATTTGTTTTGTAGCAACGTGTGTTCACAGTGGAATATCCATAATGAATCATCTTAATTAAAACATTACACCAAATATTATATAATTATGTTGTAGGAAACACCAAGTTTGCCATCATCATCACCTGGAGATCCCAAAAAGCTTTGAGAAGAATGTGATTGGAGGCGTTGAATGATAAATTGGTAATCATAAATTAATTAATTAAACAAAGGTATTTGCAAATTTGGCTCGAATTGAAAAAGGTAACTTGGTAGGGATTGTGGGCGGTTGTCTCAAAGAATTTGATTAAACTTTTTGGAAGAAAAAATGATTACGACTGCATTAGGGTATAAATTCGAGGAAGATAATGTATATTTAGCTTCTGCAATTGAGTTTCTAGCTACATGAATTGGCTTCTAAAATTGACCATTTTCATATATTGTGTGTGTGGCCCTGGTTCATTGGTAGAACCCTTGATTAATATCGAATAAATGTACTTGTTTGGCTATATGCAGACAAGCTATATATATATATATATATTTATTTATTTTCTCCAAGTTAATATATAGAGAATGGATTAAGGGAATAAAGCATTGATTATGAGGACCCACATCAAGTTGTGCTTTCACATGATGAAAGGATTAAAAGTGATATGTATGTTTTGTACCTCAACTCTATCAAATACTTTTCTCTTCCACAGTTCCCTGTGGAGTGAAAATAAAGCAAGGGATTTTCTCCTTCTTCTTTTGAGGGTATATATATATATATAGTAGTGTGTACTTTATTAGATATATAAATGGACAGCCCTGCTAGGTCCCTTAACGCATTACATGCAGAATCTGAGCAAAAAATAGTTATACAAGCACATTTTTTTTGCTTTCTAAAAGTTATTTTTACCCTTTTTTTTGGCTTCTCCTATATATATGATTACCAATATATAAAGAGTGGGAGGGGGAGATTAATGACATTCTTCTTGGTGGTCTCAAACTTATATCTGCATACCAAAAGCAATTAATTAAGGAAAATGTCACAATTTGGTTATATTGATCATGGCTGTTAAACCACCCACTCCAGTCTAGTCATGATGCTTCTTATATTAATTATATATATAATATGTTTGCAGATGGGTAATATATATAATAAAGTCAGAATGTATAAACTGGCCGATCACTCAAAGACAACAAAATACTAATTAACTATAGCTAGATCCTGAAATTTTGGAACGTTATATTCATTTTGGCTTAAGTAATTCATAAAGTAAGAAAAAACGCGTTGGTATCTTAATTTAAATATAAAGCCGTTTAGTCTCGTGTAGAGCCCTGAACCCCTACGTGCATAAAAAAATATTTGAATTAATTTCTAGTTTGTTTTTTTTCAAAGGAATTTGTTGCTTACAATAGTGCTTAAAACGTTAATTATGACTGGTTTCATGAGGGTGGGTGAGCTGTTACACATTAATTCGGATAGAAGTGATTGATAAATAACTGTTTTATCTCATGAAATGAATGTAATTGGAGATTCCATAAGGGACAAATTAAGGTGAGAGTAGACCACTGGGAGGTGTGTGTTTTCGTCCTCCTTCGGCAACAACAAAATCTGAATCCTTGAAAATATATAAAACCCAGTTTGATTGTGGCCACACAATTTAATCTCGTATATATGCAGACAAAATTTCCGGTATCTTTAGCAAGATGCCAATGAACCAAACCCTTTAATTTGTTTCAGCAATTAATTATATATTTTGCAATTAATATTAATAAACCATTAATGTTGATATAATTATCCTAAATCTTAATTAATTTAGGGCTCCGTGGGAGACGGGGCATGCATACATTTGAACTCAGAATCCATCCCACGAATGAAACCCTAACAGAACAAAAGTTGTAAACCAAATTGGTTGCCCCTTTCCAAGTTGACTTAAAGCTGAAAAAGATTAATTAAATTAATGCATGTACAATTAAGATGTCGTGTATACATTGACCACCATTGCTTCAATTCCATGCATATATTTCTAATTACTGACTTTGTGAAATTAAATGAAGTCTTTGCCTCCAAGATCAACCGGCCTAAATCCTAATTAATTGTCATAGCCCTAACTACATCCACTTTTAATTAATTATAATCGTTATTTAGTGTGGATTTACCTACTCAATATCTTGTATCTTTAATTTGATCCTCCCTTTGAATTTCTAATATGGACAGATATATACTGATGGATCATGACTCCTTTAATGATATATTGGTTATTATTATATTTTTGCCCTAGCACACGCTAGCATCACTAGCTAATTACACGTTATGTACGTGGGTTTTGATTCATCTAACTACTTGTAACAATTGGATCATTTAATTTTAGCTTGATTTAGAATCCTATGAATCAAGCACTTCATCTTCATCCATAATATATATATAATTAATACACAAAAGTCACGGAAACTACTATATATATGAATTAAGGTGGGTTTAAAGCCAACAGTAATATTGCTCATCATTCCATCAATTGCACGTAATAGTACATGAATATTAACTCACCATGCCACCAATAATTAATGCCACTTTCTAAAATTTTCTAAATGTTGTTTTAAATCCAGACATTAATTACCTTTTGCAAAATGACAATATAATTATGAGACTTTGAATACGGAAATTGATAAGCAAATAAATCAACTTCGAAGCTTAGTCAAGCCAGAGGCTTATTATCTTGAAATTTTTAATTCGGATACTTTGTATCTACCCATCACGAGCAGTTTATTTCTGACGAAGAAGATTGTAATTTACTTGCAACAATTTTTTTATTCCAAATAAAATTTAAGAGCAATTTAAAAAATGTTTGCTGCTCAACAAGACATGTTGATGATATTTCAATATCAAGAACACATAAAAAGTTTTATATAATTTAATTTTGTTGGGAAGACATGTTTTCACAGTGATGTAAATAGCACAATATATGTTCCTACAACGTTGCTTTTATGCCTGAAATCAACGACTCAAGGAGAATAAGGCACAGCAATGTCTAGTAGCAAGGGTTATTAGATCCAATAACAACGGTTAATGAATATACACTAAGAGGCCCCCACTCAAAGGACAAACATGACAGGCTTCCGCAATTTCTCATTTTGCTACAGTACTTTTGTTACAAGCATCTTAACCACGTTATCAATGTCTCTCATCACAGCTCACACCTCACAACACGTGTATGTGTGTGTGTATATATATATATATAAAATTTTCACAAACATCTTTTTTATTATGTGAAATATTAAAAATAAATATTTTTTTAATAATAATTTAAATTTAAATTTATCATTTTATAAGAAATTAATTCATACTGTTAAGCTCATCTTCCCTTGATACATACTCTTTTTTATATATATATATATATATATATATATATATATATATAAAGAAGTAAAGGTTTCAGATTGGAGACTTCATTTTCAACGTATCTTTTATGTAACATTGATTTTGGATCAATTTAATGGGGTGCCAGTTGGGTCTAATTAATATTTATTTTAAAGGATCTTAGGTTAGAGAACATCGCTGATAAACTACTAATATTAATTAATTAGTTTAGTTAATTAATTAAATGGGTGCTACTGCAAGGTGGCTTTGTTTTTCTAAGTTTGAAATATGCTAATTGCCTCTCTAGCTAATTAACCAGGTGAGGTGAAAGATCTTATATGCGAAGATTTAATTTATTGAATTAGTAATGATTAATTAGCTGACAACGTTCTGTAAGGCACTTTTTTTTTTGAGCTTTTATTTTAGTTTGACCCAAAATTAATTAGTGACACTTTCGACTCCAAAACGATAAAATACTTAATTAATAGGCTGTGCAGTTATGTATTTGCTATTGCAGATAATATATGTAATATGTTGACTCAAGAGAGAAATAATTCAAGCTAGTGTTGCATAATTTTCATATATATACCAAGAACTCTGTATTAAGCATTGCCAATTATATAACAGTACTTTGAAATTAAGCTGTATGTTTATTTTATTTTATTTTTTAAAATAAATTATTAATTTCTGATAATTAAAAATGTTTGGATCAGTGGGCCTGGGTTTTTGTTTGGAAATTCGCTAGCATAGCTATTTGGAAAAGCTTTGGTTGCTTATGTTGGTTATGAAGCACATGGAATCTCTGCAAAAGTTTAGTGCTGCTAGTGGTCTCTGTGTTTTATGCAAGTATATATATGAGTGGACAAAGTTCCCAAGCTTTTTTCATATATATATATATATATATATATATATGTCAGCCTTAATAATTACCTATTTCATCTCTGTTGTTCTGTACTTCTCACCCAACTGAATGAAGAGTCCCCTTCATCTTTTGTGCTACACCTACAAATTGAAGCCTTTTATCACAATTCATAATATATTGGAGACTATAGGTCCCCTAAACTTGATTGTTACTTCACCATGCAAATCTTCCTAAGTGATCTCTATGTGTTCTGGACACACCACAAATACCCATATTCAACTAATGTTAATTATACCAAAAGGTGTGAGCATAAGAAGTGGTTTCATTTTTTTTTTTTTTAAAAAGAAATTCATAGTATCTCTAAGCTACAATAGTGAACTTTGAATGGAAAAAATGTTCGAGTAAAATTCTTTCAATAAAGTCGAAACTTGTGTCCTATTTTTAAGGGAATAAAAGTGCTATCACTTCAATTAATAATATGCATTTAACATATAAATATAATATGTAATTGGTGTAAATTAACGTTGTATCCATGAATATTGTGCAATGATAGTCTTGTATATAACAGCTCTCTCTGTAGTATATGTGCATTTAAGGATGAAAATTAACCCTTTACACCACCTACGAAATCTTCTTATTAATTTCAATAGAAATAATGTTCATTTGCTTATATCGATTTCATAAGAAAATTTTATTTTCTATTCTTGAGAATTTTTTCAGTGCGCACGCGTTTTTTAGTTTTTTTTGAAGTTGCAATTGTTCAAAGGGAAGCCATTCTATTTTGGAGTTATTATTTATTATTTGGGCAGGCAATTTTTGAATTTTGTGATTTTATTATTAATGTTATAACATTAACATACGTTTCAAAATTATATTTATACATTTTAATGTAAATTATTTTGTAGTGGATCAGTACATATATTCTATCTAAACTAAAACCAATATTACGATTGATCTGAACACCAAGTTTAGTTTATTAATTATTAGTTATTTTTTATTTTATCATGTAGCAATTATGGACAATCCATATCTCTCTCAATTATTTTTGCTGTTTTTTAGATATCTTTCTTTCTTGTTTCTCTTTTTATGGATAAAAATGATAGTAACACCAAAACAATCAGACATCTTGTAAATGACATGTACTTGGATGCCAGAGACATGAAGAAATATCACTCAAGAGTTATAAATTAAAGGGAGATTTATTCGAAGTTGTTAACTACCATTTTTTTCGTAAGTAATCTTTTTATGAACTGAAACTCCTAACAGATCTTAAAGACATTAATTGTTTATGAGTAAGTTTAAACATTTTTACTGATTGACTCATAATCCTTCATATATATGGGCGCAGGTTAGTGTTGGAGTGCATGTGCAATAGATTGAGTTGGCCTGAAGTGTCACGTGCAAAAAGCAGTGTGTAAATTGTAAGGTAAAGGCCTTTATAAGCCCAAATGATGAAAACTCCATTGGATTCATTCATATTCTAGTTTCAATTTTGAAGGGAAGGAGAAGGAGCTTCAACATCAACAATTAATTGGTGTGGTCTGTGGTGTATGCATGCGTAATTAATGTGTTGTTGTGTGTGAAAGAGAGCCATGGTACTAGAAGCAGTGGTGTATCCACAAGACCCATTTCCTTATGGCGCCAAAGATCTCTACAACTTGTTAGCACCAAACCCACTCTATCAAGAACAACACCATGCCTCTTCCTCTCTTGATTTTCTCGAGAACCAAACAGAAAATAATTGGGATTGTTCGCCCCCGTCCACGTTATTACCCCAGTTGAACCAAGTTCATCAATATGCGATTTCCAGCTCCAATCCGTGCTCAGCAGAGAGTAATAATTCAATTCCAACAAGTGAGGGTCACAGCTTAGAGACCTCAATTGCCATGACTGCAGCTCGTCCCAAGAGGCGTAGAGCCAAAACCCGAAAGAACAAGGAAGAAATTGAGAATCAGAGAATGACACACATTGCTGTGGAGCGCAATCGAAGAAAACAAATGAATGAGTATCTCTCTGTTCTTCGCTCTTTAATGCCAGAATCCTACGTCCAAAGGGTACGCTCGCCGCTACTTGTTAATTTCTTCCTCCAAATTAAATCCATTCATTCATTCAAAACAAAAAGGCATATATGTATTGAATCAATTGTTTGCCCCAGGGTGACCAAGCTTCTATAATCGGAGGAGCTATTAATTTTGTAAAGGAGCTTGAGCAGAGGCTGCAGTTTCTTGGTGCTCACAGGCAAAGAGAGGGGAAATTGAAGTCAGAAAAGAATGGTGGTGGGAATTTGCCTTTCTCTGAGTTCTTCACGTTTCCTCAGTACTCGAGCAATTTTAGGAAGCCCATGTTGGGAGAGGGAGAGAGAGAGGGAGAAGAAGTGAGTGAAGTTGAATGTGGGAATGGTGTTGCAGACATAGAAGTGACAATGGTGGAGAGCCATGCAAATCTCAAAATAAGATCCAAGAAGCGCCCAAAGCAGCTCTTGAAGGTGGTCTCTGCGTTGCATACTATGCGTCTCACAATCTTGCACCTCAATGTCACAACCACTGCTGAAATTGTCCTCTATTCTCTCAGTGTTAAGGTGTATAATATATATATATCTTCTCTTATTTGTTTCTCTCTTTATCACCAAATTCAAAATTAGTTGATACCCAACATCAGCATGTATGATATTATGTATATATGCAGGTAGAAGAAGATTGCAAGCTGGGTTCAGTGGATGACATAGCTGCAGCTTTATTTCAAATGATGGATTCCATTCATCAGGAGGCAATGTTATTGAACTAATTAAGATCCCAATTCCCAAAACTTGAATTAATTCACTACTCCATTTTTTTTTAAATTACCTTGAGACACCATACCTTGTTAATGGGTATTATCTTTCTTTCTACTTATTTTCTTTTCAAGTTGCAGTGTAGCTAATTATTGCAAATGCTGTTCCTGCTTTGTTGATGTGGGCTCCTTGGAGGAAGTTTTTTGTTTATTCCCCCTTCTATTATTATCATTACTATCTCTTCTACTTTTGCTCTCTCTTACGTATTCTTCTCTTTTTCTATGAGCTACCTGGGTTGGAGTATATGACATAATTAGTTCATGCTTGCTCATTTCTGCACACCCTTGCTTTGATTGTGGTAGGCCTAGTCCATGTCAATCTCAATTTGATTAGAAATGATATATAGCCAAACATTATGGGATCACGAGACGCATGCATGTTAGCCTATGAATGACTCTAATATCAAAACTATGATCTGACCTGCACTATTATCAGAGTCTACTTCTGCTATGGTCATTTGACTCGAGCATTATGAGACAGATTCTTTCTTTTTGTGAAAAATATTATTAAACATTATGAAAAAAACAATTGCAACTTTGCATTATATTATATGTATAATATTCTGAACATGGAAAGCTGTTGTAGACTTGCAACCAAAGGTCAAAGGAGACCTATCTGTTGTATGTATAAGTCTGATTGAGGAAATGCAGGGGAAAGCTGCCAAAAACAGCTTTAGAAGCCTTAACCCAACCTTTCACAATTCATCGAGATCGAGAGCCATGAATTTGGTCAATTCTTCTCAATCTCATCATCATTATCCCAATCAATATATTCATAATTCAATCCAGGAACCATTGAATACCTGTTTCTCAATGTACGTGTACGTGAAATTCTTTCTTCACTTTGTGTCAACAAATTATTTTATGACTAATTTTTTATTTTCAAGAAAAACCCAAATGATTAGCACTTAGAAGGTTAAATAATGGCCCCCCATAGAGTTGTACCGTGTTCGTTGTCGAATCCCTAGGTGGAAAAAAAGTTGATTTGTTGATGGTGGGGTTATCGAGTATCTTCAAGAGCGGAATGAAAAGAATAAAGTTACTTGTGTATTAAAAAAAAAACTTTTATTTTAGGTTAATTTGGTGACAGAGGAAAGTCATATAGGTGAAAAAGTTTTTCCCCTTCATTGAGCTTCAAAACTGTACTCAACTTTTTCGTATGCATTGGAGATTTGAGTTAGCTTAATGATTGCTTGAGTGGATTATTTTACTTTCTATATAAAAGTGACCATTCAATCAATATCTCATTGATATGTGAAATTTCTCAAATTTTAATCCTTGTATATTTTTCAATTTAATTAAGTGAAAATTTTATCATGAGTCACACATTATTAATTTTTTGAGAGTCTAACACTTTATTTATAGAAAAATAAAGTATTCATTTTAGATTATAAGATATAATATTCAAGGTGGTTATACTTGTACTTTATTTGATTGGATATTATCATCAATTGATGGATCTATCACTCTTTAAGTTGTCAACTACTAACTAATTTTATACAAAAATTGTTATTATATACGTGCAATTTATCTCTTTCGCCATGATTTCCTATAAATCTTGTATGGTTTCTCACTATTCCTCCGCCTATATATAGTGTCCCTCTCCCAAGTATGCATATTGAATTACTAGATTAATGTGTTGTTATTCTGATTTATCATCAAAAGTTATGTCAGAAGGTCTCATTTCCTTCTTTAATCCTCCCATTACAAGTCTTTTGTAATTGAAGTTCAAGCATCCAAACATTTATCAGTAGGTTAATACGAGTTTGCAATATAATACATTTTTGAACAGAAGAAAAGTAGCGATAGACATAGCAACGAAAAGAGGTAAAAGATAAGATAATGATTATGTGATTTTATATATGTGTTTTTTGGAATACAAAAAAGATCCTGTAATAATTTAGCCCAATTTTTTAACGTCATATTTCACATGAATAGTAAGGGTCAGCGTCTGTGTGTACTGTAGAGCCCAGCAAAGTTACTTTTGTATTCATATTGGTAATATTGTAGAAGCTACAAGCTAGATCAAGGGCAGGGTTGTGTTGTGTGTTAGAACTCAGAAGATTCCAATTCCTATTACATATATTTTTGTTTTCATCTTCTTGTTGTCTTGTGGGGTAACACGGCCTTCACAGATTCGATTCCATCTCAAACTTGTTCCTCTCTCTTATATTATTTCAAAACTTTACTTGTGAAAAGAAAGAGGTTGAAGCTAGGTAGGTGTTTTTAAAGCCTAAGGAAATAGAAAACATACAAAAAGAAATGCAAATGCAATATTAGGCTTATAAGGCTTGGTAGCATATGTATATAAAACATAGAGTGGAAGGCAGAGTTCTAAAGAAATTATCTGGGAGACAATGACTCGCTTTGATGGAATAGAATAAAGCAAAAGCACATGAAGTGACTAGAAATGCAATGACAATCACCCCAAAACAAGAAATGATATAAAAGCAAAGAAAGACACCAATAATTGAAGTTAACAAAGTGAATATACCTCTTATGTTGGTCCACATGAAATGAATTATATTGCCTTTTGGTATTGATTAATGTCACAATTTATGCGCTTCGTCAAAATAACAGGTAAAATATATATATATTATACATCCCTTTTTCCTTTTAGTCATCAATCATTATCCATAATAAATATAACAGAACTTCAAATTCTATATTAGCGATATATTTATGTGTGAATATTTAAAGAAACATTCCATTTGCGTTAGTTGTTCTTGTTTTCCATTTGTCTTGTAAAATAAATAAATAAATAGAGGGCCAATTGTCGATTGAATAGTTTGGTGGGTAGACAAAAAATGCCAGGCCCAATCCAAACAATCCTACAGAGTTACAAAAGAACAATAGGGCTTTTGAATGAACTAGCCCAAAAGCAACTGGGCCCAATTTATAGAAGCGTTAGCTTTGCTTCTGATCAGAATTACACTGACACCTTGTAATTTATTTGATCTAATCACTAAAGATATTGATTTGTCAACAAGAGTATAGAAAGAATGAAGCAATGATAAGAATAAGCATATAGTGAGTGTTATTAGTACTTAGAACTTGAGGTTGAGAAGGAAGGGCATGGCGTCTGAGAAAGGAGGGTCAGAGTACTTTCCAGTGAGAATTTGGGATGCCACAAATTGATTTGCAGCCTCAGTGTAATGAATCCCATCCCAATTCACATACTCACTGCTATCACTGCAACCTTTCGCTGCAATTGTGGTCCCATTCACCATCTTTGTTTGCCCACAAGAAACTCGACTGTCATAGTTCAATGGTGCACCTCCATATCCACAACAAGCCATAATAGGTTGTTCAAACCCTGCAAAATATTGCATCTCATATATATATGCATCTATTATATGACTGGTATTGAACCCAATAATTGACGGAGACGGGGATACGAACCATATTTAGAATAGTTTGCAATGAGGTTGGATTTTATGGTGAAGATATCAACATATGTAACATTTGTATCTGGATATTGGCTCTGCAATTCTGTACAAAGAGCATGAAGCTGTAGATTAAAGGTTTTAGCTGCTTGGTTGTGTGAACTAACGCATCCTAGCTCGTCAAGCTTTGATGGATCCCTTCCAAATTTGGCAATATTCTGAGCCAAGCATCCGAGAGGACCTGTGTTATGTATCCAGAAATGCCTAGCCCCTTGCTCATACAGTTTCTACCATACAAATAAAGGCAGGCAGAGTGAGGAGCATTCATTTTATGTTGATTTCAGCAAAACTCGGTATAGCAATGAAATGTAACCAACCTTTATTGCAGTTTCAAATTCTAATAAGATCTTTGGAATTGAGGCAATGATCTGGTCGAATGTTTTGGAATAGAATGCACCAGCAAGATCGTTCTGGCCTATGTCAAACATGTATAACCCTTTCTCGAAATAATCTTGTGCTGGGACGTATTCGTCAAATTCCTTACCTGAGGTACATGGATCATGGTGTTGATTGATTTATGAACAGAGAAATGAGATAAAGAGGTAATTTGAGGAATGTTGAAGATAATTGATAGTAGAATTAAGCAGATAGATACCTTGAGCAATCAATTCAAGAACACGAGCTTTGAATCGGAGGAATTGAGACACCTGAATCCCAAAGGAGAATGGGCAGAGGGATGATGCAGTGGCTGGAAGGATAGTTGATCCTGCTGCTGCGAAATTGCAGCCTTTTTGAAAATTAGGTAACCCCAATGAATCCAGATATGCATTCAGGAATGGCAAGCCCATAGCATCCACTTGGAAATTAACAGAGGAAACAAAGATCAGAATGTTGATGTATGAACATACTATCAAAATAGATTATGCAAGAATGAAATAATACTAAGAAAATCAATGATGAGACGGCCATCGCAGTATCTCCCAGATGGGACTTGGAAGTAAGTGTGACCATAGGGAGGGTAAATGCTTTCTATTCCAGCGGAAATCAGGGCACCGGTATCAGAATTGGAATCACCAAAGTTGAAAACAGCCGGAAAATCGAAGTGCATGGATTTGATGAAAGGTAAGGAGATGGAAATGATGATGAGAGTGCCAAGGATACGTGGGTATGTGTTGGTTGCCATTCAGCACTGGCAAGCACAAGTAGGAAGGCTTTCTAGTTTTTGCTTGCGTTTCAAACCACCTATTCATATAGTTATCTATGTATGTTTGGTGGGTCATAGTTTTCACTGCAAGTTTGCTTTCAATTATGTGGACCAGGGATGCAGGAAACTTCATTTGGAAGAATGAGACGCACTATAATAAGAAGCACCTACAATCCCTTCTTGCAGTTAAGTTATTACGATTTTAGTAAGGGATAAGGATATGACATGAATGCTATTTTAAGTTATCCAACTCTAGGGGCTGATACTAAAATAGCATGACATATGCAGTAACGATTAGAAATTTACTGAAGAAGTCGACAATAAGACGTCCATCGCAGAATCTGCCAGATGGGGTTTGAAAGTAAGTGTGACCATTGGGTGGGGAAGGTTGAAAGCCCTTTCCAGCAGCAAGTTCACCTGTGTCCGAGTTTGAATCACCAAAGTTGAACATTGCTGGGTAATTCAAGACAACAGAATTTGCGAAAGCCAGACACATGAAAAACAAGAAAATTTGGAAAGCAACAGTTGTAGAAGCCATGGCACGTGGTTCTCAATGGTCATTCATCACAGCTTCATATATATATACCCTCTAATGATGAAAACTTGACACCATGTTGAATTGGTTGCTTCAATTTAGCTAATGACAAATCTTAGCAAAAAGAAAAAGCTTGCCTTCCATCGTGGGAAAGCAAATGAAAGCCAAATAGAAAGTTTTTGTTTTCCTTGAGTTTGAATTCCCTTGTAAATTGTAATGCTTATGAGAGAATTATAGAGTAAGTTTACACAAGCAAGGAGATGATTTTGTCTTGACGGATTCCGTACTTGTGCCGTGACTTGCATCTCCAAGGGATTGCATTGCTGGTATTTTTGAAAAGTAAAATTTGAACTTCTTTAACTCACTTAAACAGACACGTACGATCGAGTCTCTTTTTCCATGTCACAAAAATCTGTGTTTCCTTGACCTTGAGCTGAATTATCATATTAATTTGCCACTGAAACTACGATACAAGGAATAAAATCCGAAGTAGTCGTCATGTACATGTCTATTCAAATTTTGTTCCTTCAATTCCATTTCGCTTGTTTTAATGGCAAACTCAGAAAATTAATATTAGCCATCAACCTTATGATGTAAACAACATAAGAAAGAAAAAGAAAAAGGGGCAGAGTGATTTTTAAGCCATCCCTCAAACCCCCAAATGTATCAGAAATCGGAAAAAAAAAACCAAGTAATTTGATTTGTGGACCATGCTTATCAAATTTGAAAGATTCTTGATTAGACTTTTTTTTTTTTCTATAAAAAAAATGGTGCATTAACCTCTTGAATGTAGACATAGGCTGGTCGGTGAGTTATTAGATGTGATTTCCATGTGCTTTCCGACCAAAATGAAGAAGAGCTCAAGTTATTAGACCTTGTTTTACATTGATTATGGAATGGAAGTGAATATTAACGGCGCATATTAAAAAGATTTAGATATATAATACAATTAATAATATTAACTTGTGAATTTGTGAAATTTTAATTAAAAAACTTGAGAACAAAAATCTAAAAATTACACGACATTATTAATTGCAGCGGGAAAGAAAGAAACGTGGGAGTCCCAGAAATGAAAGCACGGAAAAAGCGTGTAGATGTGGACAATGCGAACGTCTCCACCAAGTTTAAAAAGGGGCGTAAAATTGTGGAGCAACCATGTCTTGTAAGAAAAGCAAGTGTTGTATATGTGTACAAGAAAATAGGAGAAGAGAAGAGAAGAGACAAGACGATGGAGCAAAGAGAAGTGGATGTTGAAGACGTGGGGATGTGTTACAGGTTGTATCGTTTCATCGTCAAAACCTTAGCTTCACAAACAATGAAGACTGTCACTTTGGGACGTCCTCTGCAATATTACTCTTCAACTCAGTCGAAGCTGCCCATTTATGATGAAGATCAAGGTCATCACAAATCACAATCACCACCTCCCACCAATCCAACTTTCTTTCTCTAATGTAATCTCAATTCGCAAATTCAGTTCTGTGTGAGTCTGAGTGTGATGCCACTCCTGCTATTTTAATACTCACAATTACAAGTTACAGCAATCTCTCTCTATTACTTTTCTCTTTATTTCATTTTGGTTTCTGCGCAAACCAAGATTCACAAATTTATTTAACAAGAATGAATCATCTATTATTTCAACTAACTAATCTGTAATTATTTTAATTCGTTTAAATCTTCAATCATGAAGAATTAACTTCTCAAATTAATGAATGTTGCGCACTTGCCTGACATTAAAGTGTCACAATATTAAACTTTCCTAATGAATCTCAGCATAATATTATTAATTTCTTAAAAAATTTGAAGAATTTGAATTTAAATCATTTTAATTGAAGCAATTTTTTTTAATGAAAAGATGATTCTGTAATATCTCAAATATCATATGACGTAATAACATTACCTTGCGACTTGTGAGTTTGAGACAAAAAATTACTCTCAATAATGGATGAGGAGTAAAGAGTACGAGAACTTATCTTTTAAGGAAAGCATACAAGAGCATGAGTAATTTAATGATTTAATTTTTAAAAAATATATTTTTTTAATTTAATTTTTAAAAGATAAAATATTTTAATTTAATTTTTAAAAGATAAAATATTTTAATTTAGTTTTTAAAAAATTAATCTTTAATTAATTTAATTTTTTAATTCATCAAATTAATTAATAATTAATTAATAATAATATTAAGAGATGTTAATAGACTGTTAAATGATTGATTAAATTTTATTTAATAAAAAATACAAACAATGTATTTTAATAATTTATAATTTATAAAATAAAACATATCAAATTTATAAATTACATATAAAAAAAATATGAACTGTGCTTTTTAATAATATTTAATTTATAAATATAATGTATTTTATTTTTTATTATTAAATTAAATTAAATTCTTCATATAATAATTAATTTAACATATGTTAATATTATTGTCAATTAAATTTTTTTATTTTATTAATCAAAAAATAAATTAATTGAAAATAATTTTTTTAAAAATTAAATTAAGATATTTTATTTTTTAAATATTAAATTAAGAGAATAGATATATATTTTAAAGATTAAATAATTATTTTATTCCCAAAAAATTAAACGAGCGCAAAATTCAAACGGAGGCCTGGAACTAACGAGCGAGGGCCGGTGGTTTTAAATTACACAAGTCATTAGTGGCGATGTTGCATTGAATTTGAATATGAGAATACGTTTGTTGCATTACCTACCATCACGATTCACGTGTATGGTGTGTTTCTTCCTCATATAAATGACTTCACCACATTCACATGTTACTAATTCTGTGATTTATATCATCATATATTTGTTTACTAAAATATCTATGCCAAGAAAACACTTGTTGAAACTACATACAAATTCTCTTACTTATCTAAATTTTTTGAAAGAGGATACTTCATACGTCATAGTACCGAAAACCATAGCCCAAAATGATTTAATCTGTAATAGTTATTTCTTCACATTTCCGCTGGTGTTTTCAACATTCTCGATTTGAAAGAATTTACGAATAATAAAACTAAGAAAATACTACAATGCTGTTGTTTGGGCTTCCAACCCAATGTAAAGCCAGCAACGAGGTTTGGACTTAGGTGTAAAACCCAAAGACCATAGAACTTTGGGCTTAAACCAATCAAAATATGGCCCAATGTCTGCCAGATCTGTGAATATGTCTACAACAACAACAAATCAAATTTTTTTAAAATTAATTATATAAATTAAGTAATATTAATATATTTTATCTTTACTTATTTATATAAATAAGTTATTAAAATTTAAGTTTAACATAATAATTTTTTTTATTATTATTTTTTATCTTTTCTTGCATCTAATTATCGAGTTATCTTCTATTCGTTCAACTTTATATATAAGAGTTTCTAATAAATCTTTTTGTACATGACCAAATTATCTAAGACGCATTTCTATTAACTTATATATGATATGTGATATCACAATTTTTTCTCTAATACACTCTCACTCATAATCCTATCCTTCTTTGTATGACCATTTATCTAACACAATATTCTATTTTTACTCATATTAATATTTTATCGTCTAACATTTAATACTATACAATAATATAAGTCTTATAGCTGTATGATAAATTTCTTTCTTAAGCCTAAGTGATACTTTTTATCATAGATAATACCTGAAACTTTTCTTCATTTCATTTACCTAGCTTGGTTATAATTTGTGTCATTCTATATTATTTTGCATTATGGTTCCAAATATTTAAAATTTGTGACTTTTTGTATATGATAATTTTAAATTTTATCTTTGTCTTAAAATCAATATTTCTTTCACTAAAATTAGATTCTATATATTTTATTTTACTATGATTTATATATCTCTAAAACTTATTACTTCTCTAATTTTTTGTTTATTTTTTTTTTAAATTTCTATTAATAACTAAATCATTAGCAAAAAAACATACATAATAATTCAGCCTCTTAAATATGTTTAATGAACATATTTAATATCAAATTAAAAAGATCAAAATTTAACGATAATCTCCAATATAATCTTATAATTACAGATAAATCCTTTTTGACTCATCTTATATTTTCACACAAGCCACAATGCCAACATACATGTCTTTGACTTAAATATAAACTAATCTATCATAAACTAATCTCCTCGATAATTATATTGCCCAGCTGACCTCCTGACAAATCAGATTCTGAATAAGCACGAGGGCGAATCAGATTCTGAAATCTGAAAAATGAAGAATGAACTCCTTTCTGGTTATTGTTGTTGTAGTAGTAGTATTGGGTGGGTGATGATCAATGCATAAACAGGGGAGTGGGATTCCGAAAAGACAAATAGTGAGAACGGGTGTTGTGTACGAGTCAGGATTCTTATCCCTTCGCAGTGACTCAATCCCTATCACTTTAATTCTCTCCCATGAATCGCAATCAAGGTCACTCTGTTTTCTTATTGCCCAATTCATTTGCCCAAACCCCATCACACTCAACATCAGATCTCAACCCTTTGCACTTCTGCGTCCGAGGTGTTGCAATGCTCAAGACATGGTCACTCCAGAACAAAGTAGCACTACCCCCGTTTTGGATTATCATGGTGCTCATCAACAATTGCTGCACAAGATGGCTTATGATACTCTTCTTTGGAGCTCTCTTCATGGGCTTGTTAATGGTGATAAATCTGTTGAGGTCAGTCAACTATCCTTTACATATTCATCATTCTCAATTCACAATACTTTATTGGCATATCAAAAATTGGAGTTTTTGATTTTTTTTGTTCCAAATTCTAAAGATCAGGAAGCGTTCCCGGCGTTGGCTTGGCGCATGCGCCAGTTGCCTTATTACCCACGTCATTCCCTCAAAGTCATTGGAAGCAAGCTTGTGACTTAGCCCCTTTATTTAACGAACTTGTTCATGGGGTGAGTTTGGATGGAAATTCTCTGCAGGAATCCCTCTCCAGGTACACTTTGTATTTTTTATCTTATGTACTGACAAAATCTGTATAAATTGGGAGCAGTTCAACTAGAATTTTGGTAGCTTTATATATATATATATATATATATATATAAAAAACTATTTCACTGGCTCTTGCATTATTTCCACGAAGGCTGACAATTTGCTCGGAATGTGTGTGACTTACATTTGTTCTATTCTGTGGTTGTATTAACTACGTCAAAGTTTGGTCTTTTATACTCTGTTTTCTCTTTGTTTATGCTTTTATGTTGATATTATTGGCTTGTTCATCATAATGCAGAACGAAGAAAGTGGATGAATTTACCTCTGGATTTTTAGATATTCATTCCAAGATGCTAGAGATTAACAAAAAAAAGGTAAGTGTTGATTAGTAGGACACCTGAACCAAAATTATAATGAGAAGATCAGTTTTAATGGTAGCCTATTATCAAGCTAGTTAAGTTATCACGACATTTTCTTTAGGTGCAATCATTTAAAATGCTGTCCTAAGAACGCATGTTAAGCTTATGTTCAATGTTCTGAGATACACATTGAGATTATTTTACTGTACAAGTAATACTTTTGTAATATGTTATGCAGAAAACAGTTATCCTACAGATAATATATTTAATTTAGTAAATGATCAGGAAGAAGCGTTAGTGCTTTTTTTAATCATTGATCAGAGGGCAATACTCAAATTCTTTTTTCACTGTTGCAATCTTTTCATAGGAAATATGATTGGGGTTACATCGTTCAGATTATATGCTTGATGAGTAGACTAAATCACTTTTTCAGATAGAGCTTAACATTATTTCATCTTCATTTTCTGGACTTGGAAGCCTTGTGACTGAGCTTCATAGTCATAGGTATGTGTTTCTGTAAATTTCTTGTATGATTTGTAATTAAGAATCTCCTAATATTTTTATGAGGGTTTTGACTTTAATGCTGTTGTGGGGATATGTTTGTAAACACCAGATACTGTCTTGGTAGATATAATCAAAATTAATTTAGACACCTCATTTTAGATGCACAAATATTAAAGCTTGTTAATTGAGAATTAGATTATTCATATATTCTAATGCTTTATTCATTTTAAGTACTATAAAATTATTATGAAGAGATATCTTTATATTAGTTTGTCATTTTCGAGGAACATACTCACTATGGAAAATTGCTTGGACTAGATTCAGAAAGAATTCCTCCCAATTCTGCTGTCAGTCAGTTTGCAGAAGCATTGGCTAAAGCTTGGTGTGAGTATAATAACCCAGGTCAGTTTGTATAAAGTTTTTCCTTGCTCATTTTCTTTTGTTTCTGCTTTGTTGCAATACTATAATTTATGTATAAGAAATTTCTGAATGGTTCTGCACAGGGCTGTGGTTATGTTTGTGGTTCAGGCTGAAGAACGGAACATGTATGATCAGCATTTTCTTTCTGTAGTTTTGAGAAAAAGATATCCTTTTTTGAATAGTTTTCCAATCAATTCATAAAAGTTTCCTTTTTTTCCTCCTCTAGCAGAGTAATTTGGATATGCAGCTCTATCAATGTGAGATGAAATTATCTAAATGGATGTAAGATAGTTTACAAATAGAAGTCAGTCTAACTTGAAATATACTATCATTTTTGGACCTTGTATTTATCTGGGTTGTTTACTTTTGGTGTGTACAGTGTTCAACATTTCACAATTCTTTTCATATTTCAGAAAACATATCCCAAGATAAATTTTAGTGAAAAAGCTTTGGTTTAACTTTTGTGAGAGTTATTTTCCTTAGCTTTATAACACACATCATATAATAACGATACGGAAAACACTGGCAGAAATTGATCAAGAAGGAGAACTTCTACCAGATGGAATAGTTTCTTTGTATGTACTCAATTTATTTCTCTAGATTTAACTCCATTAAATTTTGTTTCTGAATGTTGAAAGATATAATGTATTGCCCTCGACAGGAACGGACAAGCAATTGCAGTCATTTACTTCAGGGCTGGGTATGCACCACTTGACCATCCTTCAGAGTCGGTGAGTAAGTTGACCGCAGTTTCTGATGCTAATTAAAATTCTCCTATTTCGTTGTAGAAATATCTGTTTTTCTCCTTCTTGACTTAAACATCTTACTTTACATTAGGAAATGTTATCCACTGAACCCAGTATGACTTGAGTAAAAGAAGTATTTTTAACATACCATTGTTCCAAAGTATAATTGTCATATGCGAATGTTAGGTTCTCATGGTCATAGCTTATTTCATTGGTAAGTGTAACATGGGTGCTATATGACATCATTCTGTGAAAATTTTCTCCATATTTAGGATTTTTCTTTGAGTGATATATGACCTAGCATAGCTTTTTATTCTTCCTGGTGTCATTTTTTATTCCATGGATTGTCTTTCATTCTTCTACCCTAAAGTAATAATATGTTCAAGCAATATGTAGGAATGGAGAGCTAAGCTAGTGATGGAACAGTCTTCTGCCATCAAATGCCCGTCAATATTTTATCATTTGGTTGGCGCCAAGAAAATTCAACAGGAACTTGCAAGACCCAATGTTCTTGAGAGGTATCTTGTAATTAATATGCTTCCTATACTCAAAGCTGAATTTATCATTCAACTTGAAAGCACTATAATCAGTCCACAAATTCATGGATAGTCGGATACCTACAGAAAGGTTTATAATGAATAATTGTGAATGAGTTCAGTGTGAAGTTGAAAATGTATGGTTGTTGTCTTAGAAATAAAAAGTTCCACGTATGCAATTAGATATGTTTCCTCAGAACTGCCCTCATACTCCTGATCAAAAGGTAACTAATGGAATTCTTTTTGTTCTAAGGAATGAGAAGTTTATACATATATCTTCAGAAGCTAAAGAATGATGTTTCCCCCTTTAAATTTTATTTTAGAAAGTGTCTCAATGACTGATTTGTATATTTTGGCTGAACAGAGTGTTTCTCACACCAATATCTCTTCCTAAATCGGACTTAAACAGTTGGCAGGTTCCTTGAAAACAGACGACATTGCCAAACTACGCAAATGCTTTGCAGGATTGTGGAGTTTGGATAATTCAGATATTGCTAGAAAAGCAATCGAAAGGCCAGAGCTGTTTGTAATGAAGCCTCAAAGAGAAGGAGGAGGTCTTACATTACCTAAACTTTACCTCACACTTTTGTCCCTTTTGTTGAGAAAAATATAAAAATAGAGATAGAGAAGAAACTTAATGAATTGTAAATTGTAATTACATTGCAGGAAACAATATCTATGGTGATGCTGTCAGGGAATCTCTACTAAAATTGCAGAAAGCATGCTCTGAAGAAAATGCAGCCTAATGCAGAGGATATTTCCAACTAATTCTACATTATCTTTTATGATTAGTGGCTGTTCTCATAAAGATCAAACCATTTCAGAACTTGGGATATTTGGTAGTTATCTAAGGTGCATAGCTAGCTTGTCCACATATGAATCATAGTTCATGCTTTCTCATATTAGGAAAATGTTTAACAGTTAACATCTATGGACTGGAATTTGCAGGAATAAGGACAAGGTCATCATAAATGAGCAAAGTGGCTATTTGATGCGTACAAAAATATCTTCATCTCATGAAGGTCGGTTTGCAACAGGTTTTGCAGTATTAGATAGTGTAACACCTTATTTTCCTCTGATGTTTTCATTTCTCTGCATTCGTAAAATGAGTAATTACTACATATAAAAGTTGAGTGACCATAGAGCATTGGCAATATTATAATTTTGTATTGTCCTGTCAGTGTTTATTGATTAAGCTATTGAATAGGAAGGTACCTGCATATCTAGCTTGCAAAAAGTGACAAAAATGGATAACAGAATCTGATTTTGACATACTTAGCAAAATACGAATCAATTAAAGCAATAGTCTTAACTTCAAAGGGAGTTATAGCAGACGTGATTGAAATAATGAAGATAAACCGCTGTACATTAGTCATACTAATTGTGTTACATTTAAGCCCAAGTCTGTGGTGTCATTCCACCCATATTCACGAGCTCGTTTCTCCCACAATGCAGAAAGCCTGCGTTCTTCTAGGAGTTCTGCTTCTGCCCTTTCCCTTGCTTCTTCACAAGTTTCCATTCCCATATTGCATTTTTCTGCTTCTTTCTGATAATGTGAAAAGGCATACCTAGCATTCCTTACTAATTTTTTGGTGTGTTCCAATGTCTCATTGGCTACAATTTCTTGCAAATTTAGCTCCTCAGACAGCATAGTCACTATATCCTTCTCCATTTCCTCATTCATAAGCGGATCGTGTTTACCACAGTCTGCAAATAAATACAAATACATAATTTGCTCAAGAAATCCATGTCTCTAGAGCTATAAAATCATTCGCAAGTCACAACTGGTTCAGAATGAAACACTTAAATCAAAATTTTACAGAGAATTAGTTGAGTTTCAGGGAAACTCGGTATTGTGTTAAAATTAATGCCAAGCGCTTTTATAGATTGAGTGCAATGGCCACTCTTCATTGTCTTAACAGGTTCAAGGATCAAAATATGAATAAGCTGGTGACTGGGTAGCGCGTTTTTACAGCCAGAGATGCTGAAGAGACGAACTTACCGTTGAATGACTCGTTGAGAATTCCTGCAAATAATGGTAATTAGTGTAAGCTAAATGTTTGACATGTTAAAAAAACGGATTAATTAATTAACAATAAAAGCTAAATAAAACAAGTTAAAGGCAATAAGCTAAACCAAGTTTAGCCATAGCATCAAATTAGAATGTCAATACCAGAAAATAAAAAGCAAGCAAAACTCCCAGCAGAATTAAGAGCATAGACGCACTAGTTTAACAGGATAAAGAGCATATTTAACCCCTAAACCCTAAATATCGCCATTAGTCAATGCCCCATTTGATGATGATGAAATTAGAGTTGCAGAGAAGTAAGTGTAAATTGGAACTCACCAAGAGGATCGAAGATATAATCCGAGGAAGAGCAGTAACAATCACAAGGAGGGCATAAAGATTGAATAAACGAAGTATGGTTCAACCTCAAGTGAGAGGGTGGTCCAACTGTGAATACAAGAAAACAGACACACACCCAAACCAAAACCAACCTCAAAACTCCATTACCACAAGCCCTTTGCTCTGCTGCTCGAGCCCTCCACACCCTCATAACCACTTGATTCCAGTTCCAGATGATATAGGAAATTGCAATTGACCCACAAGCACTAGTCACACGCCCATTTGAAGATCTGGATCATTGAGAATGACAACAACTGACATGGATGAGTGTGTGAGAGTGAGTATATGAGTAGAACGGGGAAAAAAATGGTCACATCACAAGTCAGAAACCCTGAAAGAGGAGAATCGGGTTATAAAGTCAGAAAATTGACTGAAAGACAATGATTACGATCACTTTAGCGTCGGACAGAAACTATTTATTATGGGATGGTGGAAGACAATCTCTGCTTTGTCTTTAGGGGAAAGTAAAAGAGACACAGATGGCCCAGATCCCAGGGAAGCGTAAAGATGACGTTTTATGGGATCTGCAATTGTGAATTTGGAATTTATAATGAGAGTGAGAAAGTAAGAAAGGAAAGTATGAATTTGTTTCGGCTTTGTACTAATCAAGAAGGAGACCTGAATGACTGAATGATTGTGTTTGTTTAAATTTTGGAAACTTGAACTGCCTTAGCCTTAGCCTTAGCCTTAGCCTTACCCGATGGATTCAAGTCTTTCAAGTTTCAATTTCAATTACTTAAATTTGAATCGGATTGGCAGCCACGTGGCGTTGCGTACTCTAAATCCTTTCCTCCAAATTTAAAACCGAAGTTTGGCTTATCTTGTAGCGTTTATCGTATACCTGTAATTTAGGAACATCTCAACAGACAGATAGCATTCACATCTTATGGATACACCGTAAACATGGATGCAGCTAAGTTTTTTTTCTTTTTTTTTAAAAAGAAAAAACTAAGCTAAAGTCATACTCGTACACTTGGACAGCAAATCTAGAGGTGTCAACCTCAACCTTGAATTTCATAATGTCTTGTTTTAAGAAAACGAATTTAATAATGACTTCAGAACAACCAGATCGATGCATAAAAAAATTTCATTTATGAGAGTCATCTAATTAATTTGAAGAGGATAGTCATCGTACTTGGTCCATATTTGAATCTGCATCGGACGGGAAATCCACCACAATTTGTTTTAACGTTGGACTCGATGTGCTAAGTACTGCCAAAGCTACACTACGTTAAGTTATTTGTTTGGCTCAGTTTAGAAAAAAGAGAGAGAAAGATGCTAGTAATTTCGTTTCTTCTCTTAGATGAGTCATTCTAAAATTATCAACGGTGTATGTTACCTTAGCTACACATTGTAGAAGCCTTAGTTTATTTTGAGTCTTCTGGAGATATTTGGAGAATTAGGCCAATGACAAGGCCAGCGCTGAGCATTACCAGTTTACCATCACCAGATTGCATGTTCGTTTATGTAATTAGGCGTTGTACTTTTGCACTGAAGGCGTTGCTGCAGAAAGAGACCCCAAATGAGGGAAGAACATACACAAATTTTCAAGCAAGAATTGAAGAATACATATTTTCAATTAATCAAGATTCTTTAACAACGTTGAATCCGTGTAAAACCTGTTCGTGCTTGAGCACCCATTAGAACACTACAATGTTTAAATACTCAATAAGCAGACAGAGCAGTGAATCATTTGCTCATAATATCCCTACAATTAAAGAAAATAAATTTCTTGAGAGGAGTTTCATTGGAACATGTAAGTAGCATCGAATAAAACCTATTTTCTAGAGAATGTTTAATAATCTTAATCTTGTTGGTTATTGATGTCATCATCAGAGTCAGCAAGATGATCAAAGAATTCATCGAGGTACCAAGGGCAGCGTTCATTCCAGGCACCCCTATTTGCAGTGGCACGCCATTTTTGGTCAGCTATCATATCAGGGGAAAGCCCCCATTCCAACATTTCTTCTTCAGTGTGATGGACTGCTAAGCTGTATTCTCCACCACTTCCTAGCTGCATAACTCGGATGCCACAGTTTTCAGGATTGTTTAGACGCTCAAATTGTTCAACTGTCCACTTGAACCACTTCATTAGGAAAACCCTTGATGTTAGCCCGTGTGACACAATTATGAGATTCAAATCATAGGAAGAATCAAGATGAAGCCTATTCATGTCTACGTCCCTCCACAGAGATTCAAGGAAACCTGCAAATCAAACTCATTACTTCATTCAGGGCTATATCACACTAATTTCATCTAAAATCAAATGTATGTTCATAAATGAAAGTCTGTGTTACGTTTGAGATTCATTTCCCATTCAAGAACATTTATGATTTAACCCAACATCATTGCTGTACATGAGAGATTTTATTTACAGGATATCATGTAACGACTAAAAGATAATATACACAAATTGAGTTGTAAAACATTCACATTTCACAGCGATGCCCTAAAAGAAGAGACTATGGATCCAGAATTCCGATTATGGTCCTCAAGACAAGAGTCCATAGAGCAAATCAAGTTGAGTAAAATTTCAGCATCAGTAATAAACACAAGATTCACAAAAACATGGAGAAGAATAGCAAATAGAAAGAATCAAAAGGGTAAGGGAAGTACTCGAAACGCGATCGAAAACATCGGCGGCGGATTCCCCCTCCGGAAAGCGATAATAGAATCTGCCAAAGCGTTGGCGTGTCTCCTTGATAACTTTCATCCTCTCTTCTACCTGAAAGTTCCCAAAGTCTTGCTCTCTGATTCGACACTCCTCTCTGACACCAATTATCCTTTTCTTCGAGAAAGATCGACCAATCTCGCGAAGGGTTGATCGAGTACGGTTATAGGGGGAGACATAAAAGTAGACCCGCCAACTGGGACAGGAGCCGTCGCCGGAAACGATCCGGCGCAACTCGTCTCCGACGAGGCGGGCCTGTGTAATGCCTTGTGGGGTCAAGGGAATCCCGTGGTCAGGGGTGGTGGTGTACGCTGCAGTGTCGAGATTGCCCTGAGACTCCCCATGACGCACCAGTATAATTCTTTTTGGAAGGATTGGCCTCTGATGTGGATGCATACCTTCTCTTCCTCTCTTTCTCTTCCGCACTTTTCTATTCAATCAAAATCTAACACAAAGATCTTTTTACCTTTGATTTCAGAATGAGGGTTTAAATATTGGGTTTTGCTTCAGGATTTTAGTATGTTTCCAAAAAATTATAACTAAGGTTTGTCTGCTGAAGTTGACCCGAAGACGGAGAGTGCCCTTTAAGTTAAATAAATTTGTGTGTGATAAGTATTAAAACAAAATCATGTGTGTCATAATATTTTAATGTTGAGGATTGAACAACAAAGCTGTAAAGGGATTGAAATTGTTGGAGTTGAGATTATTTTGAACACACAGCAGCAAAACACGTAATGACTTTTGCAAGATGCCTTTAGGCGGCAAATATTGAAATAAAATGCTTTCGTAATTCAAAATATGCTGTTCACACAGCTAAAACAACACAGCTGTAAAGGTTGCTTTTAGACTTAGTTTAGGTCATCTCATTCTCAATGCCAAAACGTGTTCTAATTTCCAAGCCTTTTTAAACAACAACTAAAACTTGATATACAAATGGAGACGCGGGGAATCGAACCCCGTGCCTCTCGCATGCGAAGCGAGCGCTCTACCATATGAGCTACGCCCCCATTCAAATCTTGAGTAATAACAAATAATTAAATCTGAGCTTTGTACTATAATACGTATTCCTTTTTTACTGTGCCAATGTAAAGTACGTTATAACTTGATATTATTGCTGTCCTTTGGGTTTTGGCTCTCAACAAACCAAAATACGTGCGCTTAATGTTTTAAAAAGAATACGCCGGTTAATTTTAACTTCAAAATATAAGTGAACAGACTGAGTAATATTTAGTTTGTGAGTGAGAGAGAGAGAGAGAGAGATTAAGAGAGATTAAACTTAAATTTAATATTTTATCATTGTATGTTTAATTATTAGAAGTTATGTACCTAAATTTTCTTGACCACATCTAAACATGAAAACAATGTTGATTTATAAGTTTATGTAAAAATTTATCACTAAACATTAAATATCGAAAATGGGCACCAATTTTTAACAACATTGTGCATTACAAAAACACAATTAATGTACAGTAGTTATATTTTAACACCATAACATGGAAAGTCAACTTGTCCGAGTGTTAAGGAGACAGACATGAAAATTGCTGGTCTTCGCCAGCGCAGGTACGAACCCTGCTCTCGACTTGAGTTTTTGCTGCTTGCTGAGAAATATTTTGTTATCATCAATTTAATCTTTAAAAAAAAATTATTTAATTTTAATTATGATAAAATCTAAAATAAACTAATGGTATTCTTAAAATATTAAAATTAAATTAATGATAATGATTTGTAAAATATTAAATTGATAATTGCATAATATTTCAAAAATAAAATATGGAAAAGCAATATTGATGGTATTGTACTATTCCCTTGTATCATTGCAACTCGTCCTATGCATGTACGATCTCCCTTGTAGCCTTTAAACCAAACAAGTTTTCGTGTCTCAAAGACTCAATTTTATTAATAGGTTTAAGATGCATTTTGGTGTATATTAATTATTTAAATATTTTAATTTTGATAACTCGAATTTTCCATATTTTTCGATATATATTATATGGTTTATGAAACCAAAAAAAGAAAAACATAATTATATATAGCCCAACTTGCATGTCTTAGGATGATATATATATTGCTTTGTTGATTGTTGTTTACATAAATAGGAACAACATTTGGTTAGATATATAGTCAATATTATCTTGCCCATATATGTAAGCCATAACTGAATTATAGAAATTGGTTCGACAATATGCGTCATCATTCGTCATCATTTGACTGTGGATCCCTTTCCAAATCAATTTTGCACACGTGACTATACGTACAGATCATGTTCAATTTTGTTGTATTTTACATTTAACCCATCAGATATGACTGAGTCTCCCATATTTGACTGCTTCTGACATTCGTTAATTAAATAATCTAATAAAACATTAAACAAAATCACCTCCATCCTTCTATGTTCTAAAACCAACAGCAGCCAACTTTTTTATCTATGTTTTCATTGAAAAATAATTTTTTTATTTAAATCTAAATATTCTTTTAATTCATTATTTTCAACCTAAATATACTACAAAAAAGTAAAAATGAATTTAAATCTAAACAAAAATAAATAAATTAAATTTTGTCCTCCGTTTTATTCTTCTTGGTTCTCTTAAATTCGAACATATTACTTGAGCTAGGCTTCAAGAGTATAATAATATAGAAAAATTCCCCTGAATAACACAGTCTACCAAAAGTAATTACAAGGAAGAAAATGCGTCAAGATTTTGAGAAGTACATGCTTAAATCTTATTCCTTTAAAAAAAAAAAAAGAAATTATTGGGGTTGGTTTCCAATATATATAACAGTGAGAGTTAATTGGAATAAGGCATTGATATATGTGTAAGAGTTGATGGGATGCAATTTTGGTAATGCAGCAAAAGGTTTATATATGGATGTTTGATATCGTCTTGAGGGATTTCTTTATATGTTATAGTCTCCACTCTCCACCTAATCTAGAATGTTATGTACAGAATATGCAGCATCCAATCGTCTCCAAATTATTAACAACAAACTACAAAATTCACATTATTAACATTGAAATCATCCATCCATTCACTTCTTGCTGCTCACACGATGCCCACTCCACACATCTGCATATGGTGATGATGATGCCTCCCACGATTCACCACTTCGTCGTGACACCTCCTCATCCATTCACCACTACTTCCCCTCATCGTTATCTTCCACTCTCCTTCTTCTTCTGCTCTTGCTTCTCTCTTTCTATCTTTGACCTCCTCATTCTTTTCTTCTTCTTCCTCTTCCTGCGTAATTACTTCTTCCTGCTCCTCATTCTCCAGATCATCGGGGATTAGATGTATTTTCAGCCGTCCATCTCGTCGAGCGTGAACAAGCTCCGGCCGATGTATCCTCACTTCCGTCAGCTCCAACCTCCCGTCTTTCCTCATCGGACGCAGAAAAAAAAGGCGCTGCCCGTTCAGGTTAAACGACGAAAGCGGCGGCGGAAACGACTTCATCGTCTTTCACTGATCAATCCTCCGCCAACGAACTCCATCCACCTCCTCACCCTGACCGTTCACATCATCATCCATGTTATTATTAATATGTATTGGATCTGGATGATGGAGCCGCCTCTGGGACCCGTCCCCAATGTCTGATTTGGTGCTGGTTGCGATAAATGTAGGCTTGACCCTGGCAGATTCCAGAACGTTGGGGACCTTGCTCCCATTCCTGTCATTATCGGCGGCAACGATAAGGCCTAAACTGCCGGCGAGGGGAGAAAAATCGTGGAGATCATGAAACTTGTAGGAGTCGGAGGTGCAGGTGGAGAGGCCGAAAAGAGAGTGAATGTTTTTCTTCAACAAGTTCATCATAGTGAAAAGCAAATGACAGAAATAATAATAAAATGAGGATATGACATACAATACAACATAAGTGGGGATGTGAATGGAATGGGAATCAATCAAAGAGTTAAGCTTTAATTTGTTGAATTGGTTAGATGAGTGAGTTTAAAGTGAATTATGCATGCAAAGATAAGAGGGAGAGAGGTAGTTAATTATACAAGAGAGAAAGAGAGTGAAAACAGATAATTAGAAGAATTGAACCAAAGATAGAGAGAGATGGTAGGATTAGGAGATTGCCAGCGAAACCACAAGATAAGTGAAAATATATGAAAGCTTGAGGTTGAGAGGCTGGAGACAGAGAAAGAGAAATTAAGGAGTAAACAATGCCGGGTCCCACGTGAGATAAGAGTCTATCCTATCACTACGTACGCCTTCTTCGCCATTTTCCTTCCACTCTTATTATCCTATCACTCCATCTTCCTCTCTTTCTTTCCTTTTTAATAACAAAATCTATTTTAATTTTCTTTTTTCTTTTTAATCCTTTTTTAGTAGCTACTGATCCAGATGGCTTTTGCACACTACACACACACACCCTCTATGGGCCAAGCATTTGGAAGAATTATAACAAAAACAACATATTGGGGTCTGGTCAACACTCAACAACATACACCAAATTCATCATTCATTTAGTCAACGTAAAGTCTGGACTCAATTATTAATATCATATATCCTAAATCTTCTCTATTTAATCATATATCCATTCTTTAATTAGCTGGAATTTCGATTTCACTATCAATGTCATTGTCAACGTTTCCTTGTAATTATTATTGCACATTTACAATTTCAGTTGTACTATTTTTTCTCATCCAAGAGTATATTATATCACCCAAATCAATTAACTAAATTGATGAAGGTCCGATCGAGGTCAGTATCAATATATTATATCATCAAGAGTTATAAAAATTGTTCTTGTATATTTATTAATTAGCTTTAGCCTTCCAACAATTCAAATCGAACCGAAACGGGTTAAAGATTAATCCAAAGACAAAATATGACAATTGACACGATGATGGATGTTGATATACTTGAAATGGGAGTGTGATGTTCCATCAACGGAATCGGATTCACTTGTGAAAGTGAAAACAAATCAAACCCAAGGATCACTCTGCCTTATTCTCTTATTAATTTTCCTTCTTTTTTTTTTATTCTCTCCTCCTTTTACATATTTATAACTTTTTTAAAAAAGAAAAATACAGTTACACATAAGTTCGAACGATATATGTTCAGAAAAATTATTAATTTAGACGGAAATTAATTAACAAATGATAATAAGAATAATAACAGCTGTAACACAAAAAATGCTAAACAGAATAATTTGTTCCTCTTTCTCATCGTAATTGAATTCATTTACATTTTCACTAGTTGCCGTGAAGAATCTCAAAACTAATAAAATCAACATCTTTCATAAATCAGAATATAATATGGTTATAGATCAATTGCTTTATCAAAAATTAATGTCTTGTTGAATTACTCAGTAATTGATGGCCTACATGAATGCAATGGTGTTAGCTAGCCGAAGGCGAGACTTGAATTAGCTCTAGCCGCTTTTGTGGCTGCTTACTGCTTTGCCATATGGTAGGAGCCTAGGACCTTAATTACCTTAATTTCATTCTTCTATGTTGGATTCTTAAGGAAGCTAACCACCATATAGCCCATAGCTAATTAAGTGAGCAAGATATGCTCATTCTATCACTAATTAATCCAATATTCTGAGTGGAGGAATCACATGACTGTAGTATTGCTTATCTTTTAGCTAGCTCATAAAAGAAAAAAATTAGAAATATTATTACTAGTAATCTAGAATTATATACCGCCATATATAATTGTTTGTTGAGTCTTGATAAACAACTTACAGTATGGATCTAATTAAATATTATAACCAATTAATCTTATCTATATATAAACAAATAAATATAAAAATATTATATCTATTGGTAATATTGTTGGTATAGCCGAATCCATAAGCTTAAAAATTTGTATACAAAATTACAAACTAAAACTCATTTTATTTAAGCCAAAGTTGGATTGTTAAATTTATGTGATTGTGACGTTTGTCAGCTGTGTAGACTGGAATATCCAATGCCTTTACGTTTAGTGGGAAAGAGAGTGAAAAAGCAACTGGATAAAATGCCAGCCAACATTGGCATATAAATGAGGACGGAGTACTCCTTGTCTCCTGCTTCGGGGAAGAAGCAGTTCACCACATCGGTGCTACTGAATGCGAAGATGATGAACACCAACAAGGATCCCAACGCATGGACCAAATCTGTCCTACCAACCTTGTAATCATCATGCTCTGCCAATCGTTTAATTTGTATATCATCATCACCTCTTTCTTTGTTCAGCACACACAACCCCTTGGAAGTCACAAACCCGTAGTAGAGCTTGTCCTTGTCTATGAAGCTGTCGGTGAAAGACGAGAGGAGGCAGGCCACGGCGCAGCAGGTAACGGTTAATGCAACCAGCACCTTGTTAGTGATCTGGCATTTCCCGTTGTTGGAGAGGGAAGGCGTCAGGGCTTGAAATACCAGAACCGTCCCCGTCGGCAATAGGTTTGCCAGATTCGCTGCCGTGTTAGCCAGTTGCCCTCCAGCGTGCTTTTTCCCATTCCCAGTCGGTGCCGGCGGACGGTTTGGTAAATTTTCAGGATTAGGAATCACTCCTTCTGGTGGCGGTGGTGGATTTTGTTTGGTTTCAGTTGGGTGTGCCTCATGGTTGGATGGTCTCTGTTGATCAGCATTGGGAACATGGGGTGGGTTCGGCTGTGGCAATGAATATGTTTGAAGTAAATGTCGGAGGTGATCCGGAGAGATACAAGGCTCTTGCTGGTTGTCCACTGCCATATTTGAAACATTGAGAGATTGAGAATGAGGTGGTACTGGCGATGGTGATGGATCCTGCAGAATTAGTATGCGGGTTGCGCCTACTGATACTGTAATTGATGGTTGGTTTGTGTGATCTGAAGGGATCACAGGTGGTTGAGTTTGAGAAGATGGCATGGCTTCCGGGTCACTTTGGGTTTGCATGAGCCTATGGTTTCTTGAACGTTGGTCTGTTGATGATTCTTCTTGGTCATCAGGGAAGACCGTCAGAATTTGATGGGGTTGGTTAGGGTTATTAATGCTGCCGTTCATGGGTTCGGACGAATTTGATAATTTGCTAGGGACAACTGGAGAAGAACTTGATAATTTGCTCTCAATCATTCACTGCCTTATTCTTTATATATATACACACACCATTTTTTGCTGATTGAGGTGGCCAATACCCACATTTAATTAATTCTCTTATCTGGTACGTCAATCCCTTATTCCAATCCATTCATATTTAATGTTTAACACACTATTTTAAATACGAAAATTCAAGAATGCAAAGATTCTTTTAATAAAGGTGAAAACAAAGGTCTAAATATACCTCCTCCACCACATATATATGGTGGAAGTTCTTTTCCACTTCATTTCATTTTTACAGTTTCATAAGGTATATTGCTTGTTACTAGGTTGAGTTTGGATTGTAAAATTTTAAATTTCATGAAATTTAAAATGGAAGAAATTTGAATCATTATAATTTAAATTTCTTGTATTTTAAATTTCTTGTTTTGATAACTATAATATTTATAGATTTCTTTGTTAGAATAATAATTATATTTATAATATGTCAATGTATATATCTATATACAATTATACATGTTATGTGTATATACATGAAAGTACTTATATATAAATTAATATATATATATATGTATTTGAATATATACATATACATATAAATATATTTGTGAGTGTGTACACACAAATTTGTACATATATACAAGTATTTATATATGTATATGTATAAGGTTTATATAAATATGTGTGTAAGCATGTAGTGTGTGTGTGTATATATGTATATGTTCATATTAGTATATATATACACATGTGTATTTATATCTATATATATATATTAAAAATAAAAAAAATAACAAATATTCTAAAAATAAGCAAGAAGAAAATTTTGAAATTTTATATATTTAGGTAAATTTTTTAATTCTTCCTAAATTATTTGATTAAATTATCATAAAATTTTTAAATTTTATTCATTTTTAATCTAAAAATTTTTTTGTAATAAGATAATTAAAATACTTTTAAATATTACTTTTTTTTTCTTAAATTATCTCATCCAAAGACAACTTTATATAATGATCCATGGCGAACAAATTAGAATTTATTCAATTAAAGATTCCTTATAATTACATGTAGAGCATCATATGTATAGTAGATAGTACAAGACGTTTGTGGCTTTTTTTAGTATTTGCTTTTTCAAAGTGACTTTTAAAATTTTGATATAAGCATAATTGTATTAATTAATCTTTATTAGTTGCTAGATTTTTAAAAACCGTTCAATAAGAATCAATCCCCAGTACAGTAAAGTGATATGCATGCTGTTAATTACCCTTGTCGTCGTTAAAACATGCGTAAAGAACGAAGTTCGAACGTGTAGAAGGCCATAGTAGAATTTTGGATCACTAAAACCTAGCTAGTTATTATAGGAACTCGTTGCAATGTGGAACTGTAGAAGGAAATGGCTATGTATGAATGTATGATTGCTTTTTTAATTTGTTGAATTCTTCATAGGGAATTATGATAAGAAAGCCAAAAGCATGGATTTCTTATATTGATCAATATAGAAGCACTGACGTCCACGTGTGTGACGTTTATCCTTTATTGGGGCATTACATCATAGCTATATACATATATATATATATATATATATATATATCCAGGAATCACAGAATCTAATGGAACATTGAAATAAATTATTAGCGCAAGTTGGTACTGATGAGTGAATATATTGAAGTTTGAATTGCTTCTAGACTTCGGGCCTTTGTCTCTGGGACTAGCTTTGCCACGAATAGAACCGTTGCACCACAAGCGCTCGAATATATGAAAAATGTTGCTGCTCCATTAACCATTAATTATATATTATTATCTATTGATATTTATAATTAAGGAGAAAAAATAATTAAATATATAGTATTGGGGGAGTAGTACCTGATAAGCTCCATTCCGCCATAAGATTGTAAGTGTAAGATATAATCCAAGAACATATCCAGTAGCACACTGTTACTACACTTCCTGCTGATCCTTTAATATTTATGGGATAAATCTGATTGATCATGCAAATTAAACTTCTTCTTTTTAATTAATATATAAGTATAAACATATATACCACCAAATTTAAATATATATATATGTATATATATATATATATCTAATGAAGGTTAAGTTACAAAATTAACCTCTGACACTATCACCCATGGTACTCCTGCCATTCCTGCCTGGTAACTTACACTGTACCCCTGAATTCACATATATATATATATATAATATTTAATTACTCCACTGCTTAACTTTTTTATTTATAACTAAATAATAATCTCACTCATCAATATTAATAGAGCCATTAAGAATCGATTACCAATACGCCAAGGAAGACCAAAGTGGGAGTGAACTTGTTTGGTGAATGGAATTGCTGCATGCTCATCATCAGAATAGAAAGTAAAAAATTGCAAACCATAAAAATGAAAAAGTGGTAGATGTTGTTTTGGGAAGCAAGCAATAAACCTGGAAACAAAAAGAAAAGCCCACAAGAAAACAACACAAGCACATTCCACTTGCAGTCCACTGCATATATATATATAATATTGATCAATATGTATGCAAACAATTAATTATAGTGTCACCCCTTTTTCACTAAACCAAAACATTCGTCATTCTAATATATATATATATATATATATATATTCTCACCATCAGAAGAGGTCGCCTTCCAAATTTATCTGTCAAGACTACACTTAATGCTGCAGCTGGAACCTGTAAAAATCAATCATCTCAACCTATTTCTTCAACTGATCATATATATATATATATATATATATATATGGGAGCCAATACTTTAAGCAGTTCAAATGCGCACAAGTAATTAGATTTATGTATCTATATATGTGTTACTGATATAACTCATATATACTAGGTATATAGAATTACTGCTACAAAGTTATTACTTTAGTGTAACTATATATATATACTCCATGTACTTAGTGATCAACTATAAAATTATTTCTTGCTGCTCCCTGCAACAGTATGTATGTACCTGGACAATGGCCACTGCTATGGTTCCAACGCTACTTGAAAATCCTACACCAATCACATGACTCAATATATCAGATCGAAGTTCTACTTAACTAAGGTATACTGATCACCAAAGGGAGTTTTCGAAAAAATATATTTATATATAGTCATATAACATAGTGAAATTAAGTACAATAATCAAAGTGGTGTGCACTTGACTTACCAGAGGCTTCAAATATTGAGGTAGCATAATATGAAAATGCTTTGGGCCCTCCAAGTTGTTGCAGGCACAGTAGACCAAGTCCAACCTAAACCAATTCTCACAAAAATAAGGAAAATATCATTTCCTTTTAACTATTTAATTTTTGTCCAAAATTGAGGTGATTAATTAAGGCTTACAATCAGTGCATGGGAATATCTTTTCTGAAATAATTCTAAAAATCTAGCTTCTGAATGTTGTTTCACCGTTTCTGTAAAATTCTGCAAGAGATGACGCTATATTTGATTAGTAAAATCATATCATTTTTTAACTTGGTAAAAGCAAAAGTAATATATGTGTTTGTACTAAATAAAAATTAAATAGTTAAGAATCAAAAGAAGAAAATGATGAGAGTTGAGAGATCAATATTACATACTCTGATCTCGGCTGCTTCTTGACCAATATCAAGGTTCTTTCCCCTAAGACGACGAAGCGAAACTTCAAAATCATTTTCCCCACCAAATTTTGCCTGCATTTAATTTGTTGTGGTTAACACTGACAAACCACTCGTACATTAATGGTACGTATAGTTGGTATATTAATTTACACCAGGCTTCGCATATATATACACATTGCATTTTACTAGATGTTTCAAAGATAAGAATATCACCATCCATCTAGGAGACTCTGGAACGAAGAATAATCCCACGGCTTGCAATACACAAGGAATGGCACCTGAACACACACACACACACACACACACATATATATGCACAGTTAAAAACTGAAAAAGAAGTTCAATCATTAAACCAAGCATCATCACAGAGCAGTATAGTAGGGCAGACTATGGGGGCCTACAATATCAACAAGTTGGAGATTGCAGTGCGACGCCTACCCTGTACAACTTATCTTCAAATGCAACTTGAAGTATTATTAAATTTAGTGTATTTTAATATCTTTTAATGCATTAGAACAGTAAAAATTTTCCTATAAATTGTAACCTTGAATCTAATACAATACAAGTGAGAAATATTCAGATTGTTCATTCTCCTCCCCAATTTTCTTTCTCTTCCCCATCCCTCTCTCAAAACAATAAAAACTCACACTACCCAATTTCTATTTTCCATCAAATTGGAAAAGGGGTACAAGCAAAGTTAGTGGCAAATTAAAGGGGTATAAGCAAAATCCAAGTCTTAATTACTTTGAAGTATTTGCTCCTTTAGATACAATTTGTACTATCATTTCACTGTTTCCCTAAAATAAATGAAATCTGTATCAAATAGATATAAAGTTTGCTTTTCTCCAAATGACACTTTAAAAAAAAAAAAGGTAAAAGGTTATATGTTGGACAGTCAAATGGATATGTAATTGAAGGTAAGAAAAATAAAGTTTTTAGATTGAAAAAAGCCTTCTATGAATTAAAACAAGCATCAAGAGAGTTTGGTATAAGTGCATTGATTCTTATTTCATACAAAATAGTGTTCAAAATTATTCTTATAAGCATATTCTGTATGTTAAATCTGTTGAACATAATGACATTTTGATCGTATGTCTTATGTTGATTATTTGATTTTCATTGAAAAGAACTCAAAAATGATTACAAAATTTAGGGAGGTCATGATTCATAGTGTTTTGAAATGATTTTTTTGGGTTTAATGTTATATTTTCTTGGCATTGAAGTTATTCATAAAAATGAAAAAAATTTTATATCACAAAAAAAGTGTCAGTAATATTTTGAAAAAATTTAAGATGAAAAATTTAAGTCAGTTTTCACTCTAATGGAAGAAATTTTCTTATAAATTGTAACCTTGAATCTAATGTAATAGTATGCAATACAAGTTAGGAATATTTAGATTGTTCATTCTCCTCCCTTGTTTTCTTTCTCTTACCTGTCCCTCTCTCAAAACAAAACTCACAATCCAATTTCTATTTTTCATCAAGAAGTTTAGGAGTGAAGAGACTATATATACATACCTATGAGAGCCAAAGTGCGCCAGCTAATGATAATGCCCATGAAATACACCAAGGAAATACCAGAACTTAACAGCACCTGCAAAACATAACAAGTACAGATTTATACAAGTACAACTACGTGCGTACTTGCCATTTCTTTCCATTTTCAAGCACATAATTTTACTTTTTACTTTTTACCTGATTTGCTGACGTGGATAGCCCCCTAATATCCTTAGGCGTTATCTCCGCAATAAAAACTGGTACCTGCACCCAATACTACATTATATGTTTTCAACGTTTAATTTAGAGAAACATACATTTACCCTTTTTTTCCTTTTTAATCAGAGCATCCCCTATAGCTATATATTTTGAACTTCATCTAGTTAATAATTATCTATAAATGTTTCAATATAACTTTCTCAGTAAACAAATACATATATATAGCTTAATATGTTGAAGGACTGGCAATATAATTGAAGAAGTTGGTAAAAGAATTCCCCATTTTCATTAGATGTAATTTTTAAATCTTGACATTCTATTCTGAAATAATGAAAGCAAAAAGTACGTGACACTACATATTTTATTAAGTTAAATTTATGGAGAACCTCACCACAATTATCCTGCAATCCAAATTAAATAACAAATAAAAAATCATAATAATCGTACAAATTTACTGAAGTATCTAAAATGAATCCTATTTAAGTTCTTTAATCCTACAAATAGTTAGTATAATAATACATTTTAAGTGTAATCATGCCACTTCAAGTAGCCAATTACCACGAAGGATATGATCCCCAGTGAAAAGCCCGATAGGATCCTTCCGAGAACCTGCCACCAAATATCCTGCAACACGCATTCAAATCTTATAACTATATATATAGTCACCAAATTTTGGAGCTTAACTGATATGTTTAAATTATAATCAAGTTAGAATTCAAATTAGTTGTCAAAATATAACTGATAATTACTTTAAATTTTATAATATTACAAAATTATAGCAAATATTTTCTAAATTGAAAACACAAAGTATATATGAAAAGAAAAGAGAGAGAGAGAGAGAGAGAGAGCGAACCTTGGCAAATGCTATTGCAAGCCACCCAGCTGTGCTGAGAAAATCAGCGAACCACATGGCCTGCAACAAAGTACATGAAATTAATTATGAAATAATGAGAGAGAGAGAGAGAGAGAGAGAGAGATATGGATATGTTTTTATTAACTCTACTTACACCTCTTCGCCCAAATTGATCAGCTGCTTTGCCATTCACTACTGCTCCTATTAATCCTCCAATTGTCAACATAGAACCAAATACCGAGTACTGCAAATTTAATATAATTGATTTGAACCCCCATATAATACAATTATAAATGACATTAATAATCCACATATAATGCAAATTCATTTAATTTGATTTATTATGGGATATATATATTAACTATTGAGTTTTAATAATTAATTAGTAATGATTGGAAGAGTATAAAGATGGATTTACCTCTGCCATAGATAGGCCCAAATCTTGCATGATCTGTGATTCTGTAGGCGACGAGAATCCTGCCTACAAACCATTAACAACAACAACGTAGTTACCATGCTTCATGCATATGTGTTTTTGATTAAGGCTACTAGGTACTTTAATTAATTAATTACTAGTGCTTAATTATGAGAAAAGGCATTGTTCTGTGTACATGTTGTCATGATAATTAATGGATGGCAGCTTCTTAATTGAGAATTCTTGTGAATTAATTAAGAAGGAAGGTACTTACAGCATAGCCGACGGAGAGGGAACCGCAGAGGACAACGAAAGTGGAAAGGGCAAGAAGAGGGGTTAGGCTGCTGCAATTAACTACAATTATATTGTTATTAGGGGTTTCATCTTCATCGCCAACAACAACCAGACACTCCCTGATCACTTCTCCTCCTAATTCCATATACGCTTCACATGTGTGTGCAATTGTGAGAGCAGCATCCTTTAATTTATAGATTTGAGAGACTGTCACATTCTATATATATACATATATATTTATTTCTTTCTTCTTCTAGCTACCACACAAATACTGATTAATCCCATGTGCATTAATTCATCTCATGCCTACCTAACTACCTAGATGTGGTCACACCCCATTCAATCAAACTTAGCCTTCCAATTTATGTCTCCACTACTACTGTGCCCATCATTAATTATATATCGCTCATTGGATATATACGCTGCAACAAATTCAGACTAGGATCATCATCACCGTCTTCACTTCATTTCAAATACACATTTCACATTATTACATATATATATATATGTGTGTGTGTGTGTGTGTGTGTGTGTTGCTTTCTATTTCTCTCTATATTTTCCATATGTACGTCTTATTCTTCCACATACTAAACATTCTAGCTACAAACTAAATGGATTAATGGCACTTGAATTCTTTCTGGTCGTTAATTACTGTTTCAACTTAATTTCAAGTCATCAAGCATCCTCCTTGGTTTGGTTTTACGTGGACAAAACAAAAAACAACATCAAACAGGTCCAACAGTTGGGCCCAATGGAATTGTAAGACTTGAATCTGGAGCCAGAGGATATTAATTGGGCCGATCATTGCCCTATCAACATGGACCATCCATTAAAAAGAAGCCCAAATAAAATAATGCAAAAGGGAACAAATATGGAAGGCAATGGCATGCAAAGTAGAAGCAGGGACAGTTACATTTGCATACTTAGACTAAGGGTGATCATGAGTAACGTATGAATAAGATACTCTAATCTCTATATTCAAACTTAAACTTTTAGTTGTGTATGATATACTCCCTCAATTCATATTTTTTTTTCTAAGAATTTGTTCATATTAACAATTGATCGAGTAGGCCAAGCAAGTTCCACACTTTGATTGACCAATTCAACACCTGTTTCACTACTTATTTCGTCTACTATCAACTATCTCCATATAAAATTTGCTACAACACCCATGTCACTTATTTCTTTCGTAATGATTTTAGGCTATTGAAAATTACTTCTCATGTCCTATTGATCTGCTTATAAAAGTAATCTCTCATTAAGTATAATTCATTGGATTTATTTCAAATTGATATTATTATTTTAATTCATCGAACGTCAATTCCCATCCTTTTGCATAAAATTTTATAATTTTAATAATATTATATAAAATTAAAATTTTAAAAGAATTTTGTTGTGAAATAATAAATAGATCCACGATATGATTACTCTAATAATTAAGCTTACGTTTGTGACGCTGTGTTTGACTTGGGGTGACCAACATATATTTTAGTGGGCAGCACGTCGGTCGGGTTTTACGCCAAACGCATCCCAATCTGATTGTGTCAGTCTTCCTGCTTTTCTAACTGGCTAGACAGTTAAACTCCCACTTTCAAACTTAGACATTCAGGATTAGCATATATTGTTACGTCAAAATTGTAGTAGATAACTCTTAACTTTTCAAGAATTTCAACGTGACCCCAACAAAACTTCAGTTTTTAACATCCTTACCCCTGATACTTAATTTTTCTTTTTTAACAATGATTTTCCATGCTTTACCATTTACCAAAGTATATATAAATTGTATATTATTACAATCAAGTCGCAATACTAAGTGAATTTTCATCTTATCAAATTTTTGTATGAATGATATTCATAACATGGCATAATTTCTTAATTATATCTTTGAACTTATGAATGTATTAGGAGGTTAAATTAATTATGTGAAGATGTTTGCCTTTTAAGAATATAAGAAAAACTATATTTGATTTTGAGTAAAACTTTAAAACTATTGGAATAATAATAAAAAAATTATAATTAAGTAACGTGATCAGACAAGTAAGCGATAAATTAATTTTTGAATAACGATCAATAAAAATAATAATCTTATTAAAAAATATTTTTTTTTGTTATTTGTCTTTTTTCAAAGAAAAAAAATTAAATATTACATGCAATAACTAACCATACATTCTACTGAGCAATAACTAATATATAGGTTCAATTTTTTTTATGACAAGTTGAGTTTTATAATAAGTACCTTATAATTAGTATTTGAAGTAATAATATATGATGAAGTTGCTTCCCACACCCTCCAATATATAATGTGTATAAAACAATCTCTTTTGTAAAGAAAAGAAAAAATAAAAGTTTTCAAAGATACACTTTGTTATTCAAATTGGTAGAAAATTTAAGAAAAATATAGATGATTTCATTTTGCATCTCATATACTAAATAACCAATTATAGATATCTTTCTTCTAGCATTAACCCAAAAAAAAAAAAATTCACTACCAAGCAGTCATCTGGTTAGAAAAATCCCAAACATTTTGGTCCAAAGTTGAATTTTGTCCAAGAATGTTATCTGACTAAAAAATCAAGGTTCAGAGTGAGTTCTGAGTTCTGACTGTATAAGTCCAAAAAGGAAAAAAAAAAATTCTGACAATAGAAAAAAACAACGTCAGGTGACACGCTCTCTGGTTTTGTCTCTGATAAACGTCCTTACTTTGTGTGGGGGGTTCAAAAATGAGAGCAGAAATCGCTGCAGAGAGGCAAGAGGAGAATTTACCACATGTCCACACACAATTTGAGCTAAACAGCGTCTCTTTCGGACTCGTGTTGTAAGAGAGGCACACATACATTCACACAAAATGGTCTCAAAAATTTTCTCAGCCTGCTCTTAGATGCTAGATGGTATAGTGGGTGCCTGTAAATCTCAATCACAACTTTGTCCTCATTTACTTTCTGGGTTTACAATCACATAGCTAGCTTTATCAGAAGAAGATACAATAAAAAAAAGGTCTTTCTGTTCCCAAGGCAACACCATTACTGCGATTTCTCTATTTGTCGGTTTTTTGTTGTCTTTTTGTTTCATTCATTACCTTCGTTTGCTTTCACCACTTTCATGGCGGATGGCGGTGACCAAAAAGTTGATCGTTTATGGTATGACTCTGTTTTCCGTACGTTATGAACAATTTTTCATGCAGCTCTTTCCTCTTCTTCCGACATTGTGGATTTTGTAGATGTTGTCTGTGATGTGATGTATGATCTTCTGCTTTGCTAAATTCAAATACAATCTAGTTACGATTCACAAGTCTGAATTTTTGCGTGCGTACGTCTAAAGTATCTCCGTATCAAGATTTGACCCAACGGAATTGAAGAATATGATGTACGTCCTTTTTCGCTGGGGTTTTTGATAGTATTTCATAATTTCCAAATTGTATTCCTCCGAAAGTTGAAATTTTTTTTGGTCTATGTAGGGACAATCAAAAGGATTCTGCTAGCAAACCAAAGATGGTCCCCGCCAATGATGCTTCTGTTGTTAAACAAAAAAGACGAAGCTTTCTGTTTCGTTCTTTCGCTTCTGCCCATGGTTTATATATTTTATACATGACATCCCAAATGATTAGACCTTCGTTTTGGATTATTTTGGTTGCCCATGTGTTTATAATTTCATTTGAATCCTTTTATGTCAGACTTGAGACATTTTGACTTGGAGAAAGAGAAGGAAGATGCTTCATCTCCTAGAGGAGTGTTAGAAGCTTATATGCGACGCTTTGACTCTTTACAATCACCTGAATCGACGACCCGTAGTTCAAAGTCAAAGTCAGTGAATCATGGGATTTGGAGCAAGTATTTCAAAAATTGGAAAAAAAAATCATTTAGTCGTCTACCTTCCTTCCCTCCTTTTAGTGTCCCAAAGATATCAAAAGGGAAAAGCAAAAGCACTAGAGAGAATCCTGTTCTCAGTAATATATACAACTTGAGGTCTTCGTTGGTGAATTTCAGAATCTCTGAACTCAGAAATGCAACCAACAATTTTAGTAATGGTCTGTGGTTTGGTCCTAGATTTGATTGTGAAACTACTCATTTGAAAATTTGTTGCTGCCTGCATGGATGACTATGTTTACTTGCAGAAAATTTGATTGGAAGAGGTGGGTATTCTGAGGTTTACAAGGGTCGCCTCAAAGATGGAAGCCTAATAGCTGTAAAGCGACTTAATAAAGGGACACCAGAAGAGAGAACTGCTAGCTTTCTATCTGAGCTAGGCATTATTGCTCATGTTGACCATCCTAATACTGCAAAGCTTGTTGGATGTGATATAGAAGGAGGAATGCTCCTTGTCTTCCAACTATCTCCACTGGGAAGCTTAGGATCGCTTCTTCATGGTTTGTATATATCTTGTTTACAGTCAGTCTCCTTCAATGTATCTATAGTCATTTACTCCTCGCTCTTTCATCACATTCACATATTCCAGGTTCAAAACATAACGAACTAGATTGGAGTAAAAGGTATAAGATTGCTTTGGGCATAGCTGATGGTCTCCTCTACCTGCATGAGAGTTGCCACAGGCGAATCATTCATAGAGATATCAAGTCCGAAAATATTCTGCTCACACAAAGTTTTGAGCCACAGGTACTGTTTACGTTTCATGACAGAAAATCATGAAACAAGTTTTGTGTAGTTATTCTCTTCAATCTTCAGAATCTCTCACAAAGTTACACCATCAATATCGCAACATGAACCATATCTTTTTTATCTAATTGATCAATCCCTGATCAGAAGAGATTTTCTGCAGATTTGTGATTTTGGGTTGGCAAAGTGGTTACCCAAACAATGGACTCACCATAACGTAACAAAATTTGAAGGCACATTCGGGTATGTATGCAAAGAAAAAATTGATGACTTTGGAGTTTGAGGTTGTCATGATATAATATTTTCCCCTGATCGTGATCTGATCGGCAGGTATTTTGCTCCTGAATATTTCATGCATGGCATAGTAGATGAGAAAACTGATGTTTATTCTTTTGGGGTTCTACTCTTGGAGCTTATAACTGGACGTCCAGCTTTGGATCAAAATCAGCAGAGTGTTTTAATATGGGTAAATCATCTTCTCTAAAAAGTGCTATGTAGTATTATCTCATTGTTATAACATGAGAGGCTTCTATACCCATGGTGGTTTCTTATGTATTGTAGGCAAAGCCTTTGCTTGATGATAATAATATTAGGGAACTTGTTGATCCTTCTCTTGGTGATGACTATGACCGAGAACAGATGGATCGTGTTGTTTTGACTGCATCTCTGTCTGTTGAACACTCTCCTCTCTTACGTCCCAGCATGAGTCAGGCAAGTACTTCATTCAAATTCACATGCATCTTGTCAACCATTTATTTTCATGGAGTCACTTGAATCTAATTAAATTAAAATTTCTCTTTCCTTCCAGTCTCCTCACTTTGGCTCAACCCGAGCATATACCCCAAGTTTTCACCTTTTTATAAAACTATAAGTGGAAGGTTTTGTGATGGGGATTAGGTATAGTATGGCTACTCAAATCTTGCATTGAGTAGTATAAGATGTTCAACCAGGTAATTAAGTGGTTTGGCTCTTCCCTTTTAATGACCAGCTTTTAAGAGAGGTGTTTCATCATTTGTGTTAGAGTTGGTTTGATAATAGTAGTAGTAGGATGAAGCACCATCAAGTGTAGTGTTATAAAATGTAGCCATGAGACGTCAGTTTTTTAAAGACGATATTACAATGAGGATTAGAGGTAATCTAAGATGTCATAAGATAATATAAATTACTCAAGTTTTACGTCGAATAAAATGAAATAGTCAATGAGGTATTTAAGTAATTTGGTTATTCCTCTTAGCGTCTAGTTTTTGAGGGAAGATTAATAAATTATAATTAAATTAGCATGTGTGTTGAGAGAGAGAGAGGGAAAAAAAAGCTCATCTTGCTTGATCTGTTGGGCGCAGGCTGCAATACTGCTAAGAGGTGATGACTATGCCCTGCAATCTACAAAAGAAAGCAAGAGGCGATATTTTCAAAGAACGTACTCAGAAGAGATTCTAGATGCACAAGAATACAACTCAACCAAACATCTAAGAGATCTCAATCAACATAAGCAGATCGCCCTGGCATCTTGAGAGCCAAGGATGTATACTTTAAACCTTTATATGATTATGTTAGTAATTGTTAGTACTAAAGTCCTGTATATAAATCTGAGTCAGTTACTCTCAAGAGTAAAGACAGACTTTTTTCACAGTATGCTACTTGCATAACTGCTTTTATACAAAGCCTTTTGCGCGGTTGAATGCTGAAACATAAGGTAGCATTGCTCAGTTAGCTTTTGAAATTGTAGTTCCTTCTCCCAAAATTCAACCTCTTATCAATGTATTTAGTATTTTGGGCACATCTAGAAGTTATCACAACTTCTGTTAGAACCTTTTATTTGACGTAATTGTTATTATTAACGGTGCTGGATAGAAATTTCTGTGGACACTCGTAAACACATGTTTTGGTATAGAGATACAAATTGAAAGAGCAAAATCAGTGAGATAAAAATCCTCACATAACATTTGCTTTTTCTTGTGATTTGATGTAGCCAACTGTTGCTCCATTAGGCAATTCCGTTCTATTCCAATCCAATCGATATCAACATCCACAGTATGAGAGAGGAAGAGGAGGGGGGTCCTTGGATTGCTTTTCTGGTGGTAACAGCTAAGATGACACTCTTTGATATTTGATAATGCCTTGGCCTTGCTATCATCAATTTCAATTATTCAACCTCCAAATCCCATTTTTCACTCAAATTATATAACACCTTCTCCTCTTCCACTATTATAAATTATATTTCATTTTCAGATTCAGAGGAATAGCTGCATTTTAATTTTCTTTCCCGCTAAAATCATTTCGCATTTATGCATGACATCTCAAACAGACACCTCCTTACCGTTCATAGATCGTCCCTCCGAAGAATGTCTAAGCTTCTGCCACGTTTGCAATTCCACCCTTATTCACTGCACCAATAACTCAAAGAAATTACAGTAACAATAACAAATCACAATAATTGAAGAAAGGGAGAAAATACCATATTAGTTTTAAAAATTAGATCGATTAAATTCATAAATTAATAATTTAATAGTATAATAATATATTAATTTTAAATTATAATTAAGTATAATAATATATATTTTACACAATTTTATTATATAAAAATAAAATAAAAATAAAATATATTATATTTTTTAGATAAATTAATAAATTATTTATTAATTTTTTTTAAAAATAAAAAATATTATAATGTATAAACCATTGATCATATTTTTTATTTTTTTTTGTATTTTTTGTTACAAAAAATTGAGAAACACAAAATATTTTTTTTTCAAATGGGTTCTCATTCCCTTAACATTGCCTTAAACATATAAATATATATATATATATATATATATATATATATATATATATATATGAACAAAGCACACCACGCACGAGTAAAGAGAGAGAGAAGAATAATGAAAGTTGTGGCTTGTGGGGCATATCCTAATTAATTGCCACTTTTTAGGTTAACTAATGGCAGTTAGACCTAGTACGGAAACAGAGAAACTGCAAAAGATGTAGCAGCCGTGTTGTATAAAATATGAATAATCTTTGGAATGATAGAAAGCATGCATAGCTGTGAAATGTAATGGGATAGGGATATAAGAGAAGGGAAGTTATGTTTATTTTTTTCACAAACAATTTGTTCAAACATTTCATTTTGTATTTTGCAAGGCACAAAAATCAACCAAAAATATCATACAATATCCGACGTAACAAAAGTTAGTGTCTTTTTTAGGTTATCTCACTTTGAAGTCCAGCTTGATGTCAACAACGCTGTTGAAGGAGCAATGAAGCAAGTTGAATATGCTGGCATCAAGAATAACTGTTGCCCCATAATTGACGGCTTCAATTTGTCAAAAAGTTTCAAGTTAGAAAGTGAGGGTTTGATTTTAATTAGTATTTTTTTAAAAAAAATAAGTATATATTGCTTAGTTTTAGAAAGAATTCACCGGGAAGTGGAAAGTAAGAGGTCCAGACTTTGAAAATACCATTAATCCACAGACAAGTCAACACTTGGGTGGGGGCCTGCAAATTTTTTTTTCTCTTTAAAGAAACTACTTCTACGAAAACAATAAAATGGAGGAGAGATAGAATAGGAAGCAATAATTACTGAATGAAAAAGACGGAAAGATAAAATGGTACATGGCATGGCATCGAGTTTTGGATCTTGTGTTCGTATATATTAAATACAGAGTTGAATGTTGCTCAAAAATGTTAGTTGAGGAGGAAGCTAAGAACAGAAACACAATAAGTCACTTGGTTTTAATGCTTGTTTCAGGCAAGCATATTTGAGAAAGAAATCTCCTCAGACTTAGATTTTTACAGTAAGTAATTGCCTTGCCAGTAGTCTTTACTTGACAACAAAACTTCCATTATATATAAAATTGGCCTCAGAAGAAAGACGAACATTGAATATCTAAGATCTAAAGTGGGCTTTTTCAATCTTGAGAGAGCAACAATGGAAGGTGTGGTTCAGTTGCAGAGGCAGCTGGTTGATTATACCGCCTCTCTGTTTCAGGAGGTAAGTGAGCTATGCAATCAATTTAACTACCATTATACATTACATGAAGCATAAATTTAACAATCTATATGCTTCTTGTACTATTTCATCAATCTGTGTTTCTGCTTCGAAAAGGGGTTTCTGGACGATCAGTTTAACCAGCTTCAGCAGCTTCAAGATGAAAACAACCCACAGTTTGTGGTTGAGGTGGTGACTCTCTTCTTCGAAGACGCTGATAGGCTTCTTGCTGAGCTGACCAAGGCTCTGTAAGCACACATTTCTGACACAAAAACATTCATATTTCCTTTGAACCCAATGCTTTTTTTTGGTTTATGGTTCTCCTTTATGTCTTTCGTAACTTGTTAATTCAGTGTTGATTAATCTCAAACAGAGACCAGCAAAACGTTGATTTTAAAAAGGTGGATACCCGTGTTCACCAGTTGAAGGGTAGTAGCTCCAGGTAAATTTTTTTATGACCTGAAGCTCAAAAGTTGAAACCTTTTCACACACGATTCCATAATTTTGTTCTATAGAATTTGATTTTTCAGCCCTTTATTTGTTGACGATTTATCAAAATTGGAATTTGTTGTGTGCAAGTTTTCATTTGCCATAATCATAATTAATGTGATTGGGTTGGTTTAATGGGAAATACAGCATTGGAGCACAGAGAGTTCAGAAAACCTGCATTGCTTTCCGAAATTACTGTGATGTTCAGAACGTTGAAGGGTAAGCTTGTTGAGAGTTGCACATTCAAACTTTCGTTTTAAGAATCTTCTATCTATGGCTATGAATCTGTAAAATCTCATGCATGCATGCATGCATGAGGCCTGCTAAAATACTCTGTAGATATGTTTGCTGACATGGAAAGCCTTGTTAGGTGTCTTAATAGCTTGCAACAAGTAAAACAAGAGTATTCCTTGGTGAAAAACAAGCTTGAGACTCTGTTCAAGGTAAGAGGATTAAGAGTATAATATATAATATCATGAAAAGAATTGAGAAGGAGCTTTTCATTTCTGCTTCTAAGTGACAATGATCTTATCTTTTCCTCTATTTATCTGAATTGCAGATGGAGCAACAGCTTTCAGCTGCAGCAGGTGGATCGGTTTCTAATGAGACTTAGAAGAAATGATGTCCAATCCAATCTATAAACACAACTCCTAATTCCGCCATGTTAATTTTAATATTTTCTCTTTATTCCCACACTTTGTTTTTAATTTTATCTAGTTTGCGTCCGTCTTTGACATGGATTCATCATTTTAAGCTTTTTGTAAGATTGTGTTTAGATTTTAGAAAGTAGTCATGCTTGTTGAAATTCATAGTTTCATAGCGATAGCATGTTTTCATAAAGCAAGCTGCTTTATAGTGGTCAACACTACACTATCACGTATTCGATAATATTTTTTAAAAAAATTATTTATTACAAAAAAATATTTATAAATAAAAAAAATTCTGCTGCCAAACTTTTAAAAACAATAAAATTTTAGAGATAAACTTGAGTTTTTTTCACCGTGTTACGTTATGGTTGTTATTTGTTAACAATTCCAAAATTATATATATATAATTATTGTGCCATATTATTTTTATAATATCTAATCATATTAAATTACTTCTCTTATTTTTTTACATCATCTTAGATTCACACTAAATTAAAAATTTGACATAAAGAAATATAGTTTAATATTATTGAATAGTATAAGAATGATATGGCATAATAGTTATATGTAATAAGTTCTATAACCATTCATAAAATAAAACATTGCTTTAAGCACGATGAGAAGGTTTCCAAATCGTGTGAGTTCTTGATTATTAAGCTAGAAAGTTTTGTTTGCCATTAAAAGCCAACACATTATTACTTAATTACTTTCTTCAATATTAACAGCAAATTCCATTATTCCTAGTCCAATTAATTCACAAAAGAGTACGGCCAAACTAATTTGGATGTCAATTTATTTATTTGATTTTATACTAATTAAAGATAAATTAATTTATAAATAATTAATCATATATTATATAATAATATATTTTTAATTTTAAAAGAGATAATAATATAGATCATATTATGTGGACGGTGGAAACCCGCGCTTCTCTGAAAAACTGAAATATAAGGGCTCGAAAATGTTCGAAAACAAAAAAGCAATTTCCCGCGAATCTCAAAATGGATGCCAGGTTGGCAATCCTTGTGATCCCGTGTCGACCAATCAGCGCGGAGTCTTGGAGCCTATACAATTCCATTCCACAGACTCATTGCGAATGCGCTCCATATTCCTCATCACTCTCTCCAAAATCTAGGGTTAGGGTTCCATCACTTTGATCACAGTCAGAGATGAGTTCCACCGGTACCACAACTAAGGGTGGCAGGGGCAAGCCCAAGGCCTCTAAGTCCGTATCCAAGTCGCAGAAGGCAGGCCTTCAGTTCCCTGTTGGAAGAATCGCTCGCTTCCTCAAGGCTGGCAAGTATGCCGAGCGTGTCGGTGCTGGTGCTCCTGTCTATCTCTCTGCTGTGCTCGAGTATCTTGCTGCTGAGGTTTGTTTTGAATTCCTTAATCTGCTTCGTTTTAGGGTTTGGATGGATTTATGTTCATAGTCCTGATTAGTACCTTGTCAAATTCGTTGTTTTGATTGCTGAATTTCTAGTTTGATCATTCTTGAGGTTTCATTTTCAATGATGTTGTGCATGTGCAGGTGTTGGAGCTTGCTGGGAACGCCGCCAGAGACAACAAGAAGAATCGTATTGTTCCGAGGCACATTCAGCTCGCAGTTCGGAACGATGAGGAGCTTAGCAAGCTTTTGGGGTCCGTCACCATTGCAAATGGAGGCGTCTTGCCTAATATCCACCAAACTTTGCTCCCTAAGAAGATGGGCAAAGGGAAGGGTGATATTGGATCTGCTTCACAAGAGTTTTAGGGTTATTTAGACTCTTTTCTTTTTAACCTCTACAATAGGTGTAAATTACATGTTTTTTTTTGTTGATTTTCTGTATCCGTTTGCAGTGAGATGTAGTAATTGCCCTCTAAAGTACAATGAACTGGTTGGACGCAAAAGCGAAATGGTTTTAGTTATTATTGTTTCAAGTTCTGACCAAGTTCTGACTGAACATGTTACAGAAGGTTAATTTACTAAACATATCTTCCAAAAGCGTCTAGGTTCTACTATAGCTGGACCAAAGTTTCTTCAAATTGTTCTGAATTGTGTGGAGTCTTGTGACTGTTTCGACTTTCAAGTGTGACGAGTTGAATATGCTGGCAGATAAATTTAAACCTGAATCTCAGCTTACTCGTTTTTAATCGTTGGGGCTGACTTTGTCTCATTAACTTGGCCTGCCATAAACAGCGGTAAACTAACATGAAACTTTGCAGTTCATCTATTTTATTTTCACTATGTTCTGCAAGTCAAATGACTCGTCTTAAAGCTGTTACAAGAAGCTATTATAATTTTAGCATTTACGCTCAGCTCCAAAGAGCATAATGGCATTTGCTTGCAAGCAGAGATCAGAGGCTCTGCTTCATATGCAAAGCAGAGGAGAGCAAAACCCACAACGTATGGTTGTTGAGGAAAATAGCACAAAGTGAGCGTAATGAATAAACGATGTCGTATCTGCCATTTGCGATTTATTGTAATCATCCTTCGCCCTCGTATTAAATGGCTTGTATATTAATTTCTGTTTTTCACAAATGAGGTGGACAAATGGTCATCTTTATTGTGTGGTCAATAATGCATGCCAGAAGTAGAATCAAGAATGGCCACCGAAAGCTGCGTCTGTAGAAAATATTCAAATATCGTGTATGACTGTATGAGAGGGTAATTTCCTCATAAATAGTTTTTATCAAATGGGTATCTTGATGCATTATGTGGGTCTGGGTCTGACATTGTCCTGTTCCAAACGACTGAAATTTATGCCCTTGGAGTCAAGGGTCAGATGCTCCTCTGAAGTTGGGGTTTCTAGGCGACAATTACTAGAGCAGGTAGACAAGGAGCTTGCAAATGGGGATGATAGAGCTGCACTCGCACTTGTCAAGGATTTGCAGGGCAAGCCTTGTGGGCTTCGATGTTTCGGTGCAGCCAGGCAGGTTTTGTGCTTTCTGAATTGCTTCTTCTCAAAACTTCTTTGGGTTTTAAACTTTTAATTAATTAATCTTCCTCCCATGGAGGCGTGTCGTAGCTCTGTATCTGCTAAAATAATTTGGTCTCAAATTTGTGTAAGTTACAACTGTATCACCATTATTAAGTCATATACAAAGGATTTTCTTTTTCATATAGTATATCCAGTTACTTTATACGAAACTGTATATATTTTATTTGTTTCACTATCGTATCATGTAGTATTGCCATGAAAGGTAGGGGTTTGCTTCATGCATTGAGATAATCTATGTGTAGGTGCCTCAAAGACTTTACACCTTGGATGAATTGAGGTTGAATGGAATAGAAACACCATCTCTTCTATCACCGGTGGATTCGACACTCGGTTCTATAGAGAGAAATCTACAAATTGCTGCTATTTTAGGAGGGCTTACTGCATGGAATACCGTTGGACCTATCCCTCAACAAGTCCTCTTCACTACGCTGGGATTGTTTTTTCTGTGGACACTAGACTTGGTAATGAACTTACAATTGGAATGAAACTGATTTTTTTTTTTTTTTTTACTTTAATTTGACCAGACAAATGAAGTGAAGCTCTCATTGAAGAGCCATCCGTTTCATATTTGGTTGAATGTTCTGCTCAACATAAATTTGAGTTTCCATCTGTACGAAGCAGAAAAAGAAGACATTGCTGTTTCTAATACAACCTTGCCTTATTTGTGATGATAGTCCCGATAACTTATCTTGCATGGTGAAAATTTGGACTAAGCATAATATCTATCATTCGTCAGTTGTTCCTCAGGCTTCCATTACATTCATGTTGGTTGACTCACATACTGCCTGACTACTTACAATGGAAAGATCCTCTCGACCATGCTACAGTCTCATCAAATTGATTGTTTATAGGTCTCTTTCAATGGTGGTCTTGGAAACTTGCTTCTTGATACAGTTGGTCACAACTTAAGTCAGAAATACCACAATAGGGTTATTCAAGTCAGATTCATCTCCCCTTCTAATAATCTAAACAGTTCACATAATTTTTATGAGCATTAATTAACTCTTAAAATAATTAATTATGCAGCATGAAGCTGGCCATTTCTTAATTGCTTATCTGGTAGGAATTCTTCCCAAGGGATATACACTCACCAGTTTGGATGCTCTGAAGAAGGAGGGATCTCTCAATGTTCAAGCAGGGACTGCTTTTGTGGATTTTGAATTTGTTGAAGAAGTAATTTGCTTTATATCTTCATTTCATTATCTACTCAGTTTATTTGTTCTTGTCATAGTGCAACCATGCAACATTGGCATACCCTTACCATTTCTAAAAGCTCCATATCAATTTTGTAACTGAGAGAATGCATTCTTGAGACTCAGCACTAAATCATTTGCTTATCCAGTTTTCTGTATAGCTGTGAACTATTTTGAGCTGACAATCATCTCTGTTAATTGCAGTGTCTTCCATGTCATGCAGGTTAATGCGGGAAAAGTATCAGCTTCAGTATGTTATTGAGTGGCATCTAAATTTTCATTGCTCATTAGTTTATTTCTTTGATTGATACAGCATATAATTACTTGACTACTGATTTTTCACTCTGGTGTTTTATATAATTAGACATTGAACAGATTTTCTTGCATAGCACTGGCTGGTGTTGCAACCGAGTATCTTATATATGGAATTGCTGAAGGAGGTCTGGATGACATAAGAAAGGTTTACTCAGTATTTGAACTATTTCACTTAATAACAATTCTTGTCAAGACAAAAGGAAAATTGATTAATAGGACTTTTGTTTTAATCGTGGTAGTTGGATATATTGCTGAAGAGCCTGGGCTTCACACAGAAGAAAGCAGACTCTCAAGTCAGATGGTCTGTGCTAAATACAGTGTTACTCTTGCGTCGACATGAAGGAGCTCATGCTAAGCTTGCAGAGGCCATGTCCTTGGGAAAATCTGTAGGATCCTGTATTGACGTTATAGAGGATTTTATAGATGTTTCAGATCTCTGATTGAAACTGTGTCTGTATATATAATTACAGCTAAAAGCAATTTCATTTAGTTCAGTTCAGATTCTTCTATTGAGAATTTTTAAAGGTTTTATGTGTGAATGTGCAAGGGATGAGTGATATGAAATTCTGTGAAGTCTGTTTTGAGTAGTTTCATCAAGGTAGACAAGAAAGAACGGTAGTAATTTTACAGCTTGATACTCATTTGATCATGTATCCTAACTAGAGGTATCACCGAATGACTAATTAGGCTCCTGCAATGTGTATCTGACGCCATTCGTAATTGGATTTTCCATGCACTCTGAAATTCAATGATAACAAATGACCATAAAAAAAAAAAAAAGAAATTCAATGATAACTATTAAAAAAATATTTTTTTCTCAAAGAATAATGTGTATACTTTTTTTTTGTGAAAAAAATTTAAGTAAAGAAATGATGTTTTAGTTTAAATTTAGGGTCAAGGTAGGCTTTGGGACTCGAAGAACACTTACAGTAATTTATAAATAATATATTAATAAAAAATTATCTAAATTTAAATTTAAATCATGTAATTATCATAACAAATGATGACTAGTTGAATCAACTTTCATTAAATTAAAATTGTTTAAACCAAAATTCTGAAGAAAAAAAATCCTAAACATATTAGATATTACATTTGAAGTTAAAAGATTAAAAGTTCATCAAAATAAATATATTAATGAACTCCACTACTTATAACTCGTATTGTGATGAATATTTATTGAATTATTATATGACCGTGATGCATATAATTAACCCAAGTATTTTTCTGTCTCTAGGAATGCAACAATGTGAAGATATTGAGAAGTTTATAATAATTTTAAATTTTATTATTGGTTATTTAACAGCCTAGTTGTTATATATGATATACTTGAATTTTACGTGCATTAATTGAGATTAGATTTTTCTCAAAGTGACTTTAAAAGGATGCTATCATGCTCCCCACATTGATCAACCTAGAAGACTAAAATTCCAAAATTATTATAGCTTTCCTTGCATAAAAATCACCGCAAGTTGAAGTTCTAAAACTATTTTTCGAATTTCTTATATATTGTTGTTTGGGACTAAGAGAACTGAGATTGAGAACTCTGAAAAGTGGTTGTGCTTGTTGACTGTAGGAGGTGGAGTTGTGAGAGTAGACGTGTGTCTGCGTGATGGCCGTACAGTGGTTGTTGTTATGCCATGGTTTGGTGACTCTGCTGATTGTCGTCTCCTTCCTCTGCGGTCAATGGCCCATTTTTCAGGGCACTTTCATCCAACGCATTCACTACTTCCTTACTTTCGGCGCTTACGATTACTTCCTGTACTCTCCTCTCTCTCTCTCCTTCCTCCTTCTCTCTATTTCATTTAATCTTTCCTTCAATTGGTACATGCTTGCAGGCGTTTCGTTGGCGCCGTTTTTGGTTCGAAGTGTACAAATGCTGTTCTTTCTGTGGAATATTTCTGCTGCGATCGACCCAATCCTATCTTACAGGTTGGTGAACCTACTTCAACCTCCGCGTGTCCGCTGAATTTTGTGACTGTGACCCAAAAGTATGGGTTGATTGGATTCTTCTTGTTTGGACGGTTATTATGGTTTAGGGTTGGTTCTTCGGCTACTTACTATTTAGTTGGGGTTTACAACTTACAACTATGATTTTTGTTCAAGTACTTGGTGGTATTATATTTAGATGAACGTGGATATTTCTGGATCTGTTTTCATTCAACGAGTTCATTGGTTGACCTGATTATGTGTCCTAACATTGAATAAATTTTGCCTTCCTTGTGGTGAGGAGAGTTATAGAAAGAGAGAGGATTATCTCCTCTTATGTGTGCCCAGTGGCGCCTCAACAAACAGAAGAATAAACTTCATTCAGATCCATGTAATTTTGTTTTCGATGAATTGCTTCAAGCAATATATGAAGGATATAAAATCTTCTCATATGTAGGTCTGAATTTAGTCATTTTAGAAATTTGAGTTCAACATTTGGCGCTCTATTTTCTTTTTTTTTTCTTGTAAATATGTCTAGATGATTAATATGGTACAATTGTGGAGTTTCAAATCCGTTAGTTTGTTGGGAAAACAAGTTCCTTTTGGTTGATTACTGAAAGAGACACTATGTAAGATGAAAATCAAGAAGACAATATACATGAAAATAGAAAAATAGTAAATCATAGAATGACACTGAGGACTAATGAATGATACGATGAAAGCAACTGTAGAGGTGTCAATGTGTTCAAAGCTATTATTGTTAATGCTGTAACTAATGTCCTCACATAGGCTCCCTCTTGCCTCGTGGTTCTCTCGTCAGAAAATGTTTTGAAATATTTGTGCATTTCAGTTTGGTCAATTAGTTGACTGTTCATGCTTCTTTTACTCCATTTGTGCTGTCATTGTCAACTTCCATAGATTATGCATATATTCGCTTTTTTATATACATATTCTGAGTAGTTAACCGAGACTAGTGACTCTGCTGCTTTTTCTACTTCTTTTGAGAATTTTTTGCTCTTGACATTCCCATCGTTTTAGAATCAACCCAGTAGCACATTTATATTAGCATCTGCTTTAATGAACCGTTGCTATTTGATATACCAGTAGTTTGGAAGCTACTCTATTTTTGGTCAAATAATCGCTTTGATTGTTTTCCAAACAACTTCTGAAAATTAATAATAATAATAATAAACCCAAAGCCTCGATCTATTTTTCCTTGCAATTTTGTCAAGTGAAGTTGAATTTAATATGTAGCTGGATATTTATTTGTAATTTAGTGATCATGACTCTGTTAGTTATCTGAACAAACTTCTGTTTATTGCAGGTTATATATTTTGTGATAATCAGCATAACATATTATTTTATTGCAAAATCGTCCTTTGTCTATATTCCTGGTTACTATTTAAGTGGAATTCACAGGTTTTCACCAGAGCCAACTATTTACTCTTTCAACTCATTACGATTAATGATTATCTCAGCATATTCTATCATGAATAATGCTAGACATTATATGTTCTTTTAGGCACACAAGCTTGCTGGGAGTTGCTGTTGGAATTCTGCTCTTTCTTTTGACCAGCTTTTCTGATCCTGGCACTATAAATTCTGAGAATGTTTCTCAGTATATTTCTGCTTATCCCTATGATAATATCATTTATACAGAGAAACAATGTTCAACTTGCAAAATTCAGAAGTGAGTGATTTTCTGTTGTAAAATATTTGCTGGTGCCTGATTAAGTTTACCTATAAAACGATCTTAATCTTTTGATGCAGACCTGCTAGGTCCAAACACTGCAGTATATGTGACCGCTGTGTTGGACGCTTTGACCATCACTGTGGATGGATGGTTAGGAATCTTGAATTTTTCTCCCTCTTTATAGATTGTTTGTGTCTCATTGTAATATGTCCCTTTTTTTTTTTCTTTTGGGTTGTCTAAAAGTTTTTTACTTGCAGAATAATTGCATAGGGGAGAGAAACACACGGTATTTCATGGCTTTTCTTTTCTGGTGAGTACTTTGTTTGGTGCACTAGAGCGTCATTATGTTATAATTAGTGATATGTATTCATACATTCTATTGACTCTAATTTTTTTGCTGCCCAAAGTGCCCATCTATCTGCTGATAGTGGTGAAGTATTGTCCTAGAAGATGACCTAAAATCTACTAGGTAGATAATTCTGGAATTCACTGGAAACAAAATTCTTGAACTATTATTCATAATGGAAAATATTAGTTCTACTTATTTTCTCACAGAGTAGTCCCTTTTACTGCATGAATAAATCGCCCAAAAACTATTGAACAAGGGTCCACACAAAGAAATGTTTCAGGAGGGATCTTCCAGTGCTTGGTTCAAACTTAGTACATCATGTAACAACCTAACCTAAGGTTCAGAGTTGATGACCTGAGACAGCCTTCCAAATCCTCCCTCTACTTTTCAGTGAATAATTTTAAATTAAACATTTATTTTTTCACTAAAATTATTTTTATTTTTCTATACTAAACTACTGAACCACTGCCACTTGTACTTATTCCAATTTCCAAACCATTATAAACATGCACAATTTGATGTGTGAATTTTGGTGGGGAAAATTATCTTCACGTTTACCTCTTTTCTCTGCAATTTGAAAGGCAATATAAAAATCAAGATATGCATACTTTTTATTGTTGTAATGTGCATGTTAGCTGACTTTACTGTGTCACTCTAGTCTGGCTCCGGCATTTGTGCTACCTGAGCTATCCCAATGACTTTTCTTTTTAAAAATGTTCCTTGACAATCCCTGCCTCGTTGCCACTCCCTTTAGGTACTTGGCTGATTTTAGCTTTACCTTAGATGTGTAATAAGTTCTGAAATTTTCATCTCCAGTTCAATTTATATTATGTGATTTTTTAGTGTCTTTTAGGCATTTCCTTCTATGTTTGTATGGAACGGTTGGCATTGGTTTGCTTCTTGCTGGAAGACTAAAAGAATTAAGAGTTGTACATATTCTTACAGGTAAAATTGATTTGCATGTAAGATCTATTTTAAGAACGAGTTGCTTCTTATATTAATATTGACATTTCTCTCCTATATATTTTATAGTTTATTATGGAATAGAAAATTCTTTTCTGGGTTTAGCACCGCATGTTGTACAGGTGAGGGATTTGTTTTTCTATCTTGTTTATGTTGACTTGACTCTTATGTAGCAGATTACATGTGTTTGTTCCTATTTTATTCACTCGTTCCTATTATAATGTCAAATGGTCTTTTTCTATCATATAGTGGTTGTTAGGATCGTACCACACACTGATACTTCTTGTGGTGTTCCTTGCAATTGTTGGAATGCTATTGGCTGGGTTTTTTGGGTACCACGCAAAGCTCTGCCTCAGCAACACTACCACTAACGAGGTACTCAGTACTCTCTACCTCTGACCTGGCAATATCTATTGTATATAATTTTTTTGGTAAATTATGAGGTGGAAGAAACAAGGAACCTTCTTTCTCCATGTGAAGAAATATCCTTATAAAATCAAGGATCAGATTACCTTTAAATAGCTGGGCTAAGGATGAATAGATGCTATTTATGTAGTTAGGGCGTTGGAACAAATCAATGCTATGTCATAAGAAAATCTAAAAATTGTTGGGAACTGAGTTGGCATGAACTTTAGATGTATCACCATGATGTGTGATGTAACTAAGAGACATGTACATTCAACAAAATTTTACTGTTTTGTTTGACATGGTCAGATTTCATTCCACTTCAGCTTATGGGGTTATGTTTTGTATAATGGATCTATCATTAGGCAGGACTAAAGCATAAAACATCTAGAAACTGAATAATTACATTTTTGGGTAGCTCAAAGGCTTTATGCGATCTTAGTAATGGAATATGAGAATTTAAAACTTATTACCTGCTGTGTCTAGGTAAATGTGACTTTGTTAGGCATGTCAATTTTCATTAATTCACTGATCATTCTCCCTTTACGTGTGTGTGTTTTTTTCCTTCTTTGTTTTCATTTTACATTTAATATCCTACTATTGGCTAGTTCAGCCAATCTGATACCAACCAGCCAGGGCTTTGATGTTCTGACCTGTTGATAAAGTATTGAGTAAAATTGGTAGTCACACAATCTTTGCATTTACAAACCTGCATACGTGGGCTTTATCTGATTTTATTTGAAAATAAAATTATGTGGGGCCATCTAAATCAGAATGGAGCCACTTTTACTATCGGTATCTAGGAATGGGGACACTGACATAGAAATAGAACATAACACTAATATAGACACTGTGACACACGAGATCTTAAGTGTTTGTATGGAATTTAAAATGTTGCATGGTGTCTAATATGAGTGTCCGATATGTTTTGGATATTGTCTGTGCTTCATAGGACTGCAGGTTTTATGATGTGCAAGTAGTCTGGAATTGGATCATCTGAAGTGCGCATTATGTGAAGAACGCTTAAAATATATTGTTTTACATATTAACCTACTTTTGGATTAATTTGCAAATAAAAATAAAAATAAATCATCATTTTATACATTAATTTACTAATGAGTTAATGTGTATTTTTAGTATATTTCACACACTTTTATCTTGCACATTAATTTACTGGTGGATTAACGTGCATTTTAATGCACTTCATGTACTTCACAAGAGGCCTACTTAAGAGAATTTGATTCGAAATAGTCTACAATATTTTTGTCATCAAACAAATGCTTGGCTGTTTATTGGAAGATGCTTTTGATTGGCGCTCCTGATGTCATGAAAGCTCAAATGAAATCATTGTTTTCTGTTGTGGATCTCAGACCTTCAAGTGGCAAGAGTACATGAGCTGGCAGAGGAAGGTAAATGAAGCCGAGGCCAGTGCTGCAGCCCTAAGAGCAAGTATAAGTGGAATGAGCAACGACAAAAAACCCTTGTTGAGCAAATGGAGAGCCTTCTTTCGAAGGTCACCTCTAGAAGATGTGCAGGTTGTCCCAAAAAATCTCTATGATAAAGGATTCATTCACAATGTTCTGGAGGTTATTTTCCCTCTCTCTACAAGACGGTCATTTACACGGAACAAGTTGAAGCCAATCTGAGAGTGCTTCTCATATACTTGTCTTTTTGGATCAATAAATTATTGGAGGTCTTGGTGGCTAGTTCGTTATATTTGTTTAGACCATAGTGGATAGCGTCCCTCAACTATTCCTTCCTTAAAAGTTCAAATCATCTTGTAAAATCCGAAAAATTATTGTAATTTTCAATTCTCTGTAAAAGTGAGTTCATGATTAGTTGCAGCATGAATGTTTGGTTGGGAGATTTTACTTTACTATTTTATTTTATTTTGTTTTTCTGCTTTGGGTTTTACTTTTGTTTACCATGACTGAGGCACATATAATATAACTCACTCCTTATTTTTCCCCTGTGATTTTGAAGTTTAATTTTATATACTCCCCACCTTTGCATTTTTAAGCAGTGGGAATGATTTAGGTTGTTAGTAATTACCTCATTATATATCGTCAATAACTTCTCCCTATCTTTCATCTTTTAATAATAGTTTTATTATCTACTTTTTTTTTTCTATAGTAGTATGTATAGAATGGAATTAAGACATTAGAATGTCCCAAACATTAAAATATAAATTACTGTTATAATGTTTAAAATCAACGTAAGCAACAGTTAGTAGTATGTCTTAAAATTAATTTTTCAGTCTGAATTATTTTAGGAAATTAATGAGTCATAACAGTATTTTTTTAAAATATTATTACAAACACAAATTAAAACTCGAAATGTAATGGGCCCGTTGGTCCCTTTCAAAGATAGAATGTCAATAAACCCACTGTCGTACGTACCTCAGCAGCTCAAGCTGAAATAGAGAATAGAGAGGTGACTTGTGAGTTCTGAGGCGACCGCCGAGAGGAAGCCGAAGAGGCTGTGTCTTAGTCGTGGAGGTCCTCTTTCACAATTCACACTAACTATACGTTACAATTCTCTCTGCTCTCAACCACTTTTTTTTTTTTTCTATTTTAATTCCCACTTACCTTACAAATTGCTGTAGCGCCAATTGTTCCCCTTTGCGTTTTCATTCGCAAAACGGCAAGGTAAAAACCCTCTATTGTGTCGTGCCTGAGCTCCCGCCGCCGCCGCCCTTCGCCGAATACACCAGAACGGACCGACAAGCCAGTGTCCTGCCCTTCACCTGTGCGCTTCAACTAGCGAGCAACATCTGAGGAGGAGAGAGCCAAAAGACTTCAGCGTCCTTTCGCCTTCTTGACTAAAGTTTAAGGTTGGTATCAAGATTTCAAGTTCATGTATTGATTCCGTTTCAAATGAACGTTGGTAATTGATACACAATCGAAAATTCAATAAACTAGGGTTTAATCACGCTTCATCTATCATATCTATTTATCTATGTTTCGAAGTTATAGCTAGGGTTTTTGCATTTTGTCAGTTTGTTGAAGCTACTCGGGTATAAAGGATGATCTACAATGCAATCGACACATTTTACCTCACAGATGAGCAGCTAAAGAATTCACCTTCTCGGAAAGATGGTATAGATGAAGCTACCGAAACCACCCTTAGAATCTATGGGTGTGATCTCATCCAAGAAAGTGGCATTTTGCTTCGGTTGTATCCTTTTTTCTTCTTTAATTAATTAATTTTTTGGCATTTTAATCTTCTGCGTATTAATTGGTGTCTTCATAATCTTACATTCTTTTAGTTTAGAATTCAAATTGTTCCCTTAATCGTCTGGCAGACCACAAGCAGCCATGGCCACTGGGCAGGTTCTATTTCATCGTTTTTACTGTAAGAAGTCATTTGCGCGGTTCAATGTGAAGGTAATTATCTTACAGTAATATATATGTTCCTTGACCTCTTCCCTCTTTTTTGTTTCTTAACTACTGTTATAACAGAAAATGGTAAAAGGTGTTTCTTATGTTTTTTTTCTCCTCTACATGGTCACTATCTTACAGTGATATACATGGTTTTTTCTGATATTCGGAGATAAAAAGTTGAGTCAAAGTGATCATAACAGGTTTTTCACCCATTTTATAATTTTCCCTTAAAGCTGAATATTGGCACTTTTAGATCATCTGTGTAATTTATTGTAATGATGACTAACATTTAATTCTCTTTATTCACTTAAACATGACTGCGAATATATTTCAATGAGATCTGATTGGCATTATTTACAGAAAGTTGCTGCAAGTTGTGTATGGATTGCTTCAAAACTGGAGGAAAGCCCCAGGAAACAGAGACAAATAATCATTGTTTTTCACAGAATGGAATGTAGGAGGGAGAAATTACCAACAGAGCATTTAGACTTGTATTCCAAGGTCAGAAGCTTTTGCTCTGTGTGTGTTTGTGTGTGATGTGCACATATGACCCCTATTTTCTTTTTCATTTATGAATTGTTTGTTGATAATTGTTGTTTTCTTTTCCATGAACAGAAATATGTGGACTTGAAAATGGAGATGAATAGAACAGAGAGACATATTTTGAAAGAAATGGCATTTATTTGTCATGTTGAATATCCTCATAAATTCATATTAAATTACCTTGCTACACTTGAGACACCTGAAGAATTGAGGCAAGAAGCTTGGAATCTGGCTAATGATAGGTAAGTAATTTACTTCTGATTATGTAATTTTTTTTTAAATATATAATCACATGATGGTATAAGTTCCATCCTTAAGTATAATACTGATTTGGATCGTGCAATTTAATTTGAAAACAGAAGCTATTGTGAAAATGAATAGTTGTGTTTGAAGGGTATCACACTGTCATGTGAGTATGTGGATAAATGAACTGATGGGATCATTAAAAGATTGATGCTACTGATTATCTTGTGGGACAACTTTGAGATCTTTGAAACTTGTATCTTGCTAATCATTCTGCTTGTTTGATTCTAATTTTGTAATTCCCACTATTTTTATTGAAGAAAAATGAGCTTGTTAATTTCTTGTTGACAATCAATGGAGAAAGAATTTATTAACACCTTGGACAAATTCAAATCATTTATGGTTTATAAGTGAATAATTTGCTTTATGCCAATAAAAAATAAAATTAGCAAATGATTTGTTTAGGACTTCTGTTCAACTAATCTTCATTCTAGCTCGAAAGATGTATTGATGGTAAAGTTGGGCTGTATGGGTCAGTTGCAAATTGCTATTTCTCATTGAATTGCATGATTTGTGATAAAACAATAGCCGGACTGAGAACACCTCTCGTTTATTGTGAACTTAAAATAGTAGTTTGTCTGTTGGCTGTAAAAATAATTACTGGTAACCAAATTTTCTTTAATTTTTTCCTAGTTTCTGTTATCTTTTATCTTTTGCATCCTTGCAAAGATGCATTCAAGTAAAATACCTTGGGGTTGTAACATATGGCCAAATGCAATAAATTATGTGACGTGATAACTAAATACTTTAAGCTTTGTAGCATTAAGGCATCATCAGATCTGTTTCTAACATGCATTGCAGTCATGTTTAACAATGAGGAATGTGGCCAAAAGGTGAGGCTCTGAAGCATATAGGCCAAGGGTATTGAGATCATATCATCTATATTTTGTCGAAAATCTATAGCCCTATTGTAGGAACTGCATCTGGCATTCATTCTGTACTATCAAGGCCTTTTTCAACCTTCAACCTTTCTCTGTCTGGAAGTAAAAATATTATTATTCAATTTTGTTATAAAACAAGTCATGACATGATGGCGATGGCAACAGTTGTATAGGTCTTCTCTTTTCTTTTCTTCTGTTTTACTTTCCTTTTTTTATTTTCTCTTTTCCCCATGAAATATGTAATAAAAGCTATTGCATATTTTGATGTGATCAAGCACAAGCCACAGTAGAGCTGAAAATCTTCTTTCTCAATTCTCATTCAATAGCTAGACTGCAATGTATGTGTCTTTGGGTATGGATTTTATTTCACATCTTTTCTTAAGACATCATAATTGCTGTTTTATAATCTAATGCTCTGAACCCTTCCTGATACAGCTTGCGCACTACATTGTGTGTTCGATTTAAGAGTGAGGTTGTGGCTTGTGGAGTTGTTTATGCTGCTGCTTGCAGGTTCCAAGTACCCCTTCCTGAGAACCCACCATGGTGGAAGGCATTTGATGCAGAGAAATCTGGGATTGATGAAGTATGTAGAGTTCTGGCTCACCTGTATAGCCTTCCAAAGGCACAATATATAGAAGTCTGCAAGGATGGGGACTCATTTACTTTCTCCAACAAATCGATGGAATCACAATTTCATGCTGCACCAAAGGTGGTGCCCACTTTTCTCTAATTTGTAGAAGCTGTGCTTTGGTGGTGCAATATCAGCACTAGTTGGCTTTGATAAGACACAAGTTTATGGCGAGATTGTTGCCAGTGTTTTGTATTTTTGCAACTTGAAGGTTTTGACCTAACAGATTTATTATGCGATGACCATTTTTGTAGGATGTTCCACAGAGTAGCCCACCGGCTGATACTAGCAACTCGGTGCCAAAGGGAGCTCCAGGGGAAGCTAATATTGAAACCAGTGGTAGCAAGGGTGCATTGGTAAAGCAAGCTATTGATAAGCTGAAAGAGTCCAAGGTTGATGATGATTCCAAGAGCACGGCTGCTGAGGGAGAAGCAAGAGACGAATCCATGCTAAAATCCAAATCTGACCGGAAAGTAGAGACCAGTGGGGAGACTCGCAGGGAAAGGGAAAGAGACAGGGACAGGGACAGGGACAGAACTAAGGCGCGAGATCGTGATAGGGGAAGGGATTCTGACAGGGAACGAGAACGAGATGAGGCTGATAGGGATAAACTCAAGGATCGGGGTCACCGCTCTAGAGACAGAACGAAGGATTCAGGTATGCTTTTGATATTTTTTCTGGTTTACTCTGAGTATTTTATGTTAAACATATCTTATTTTATACGCAGGACATTCTGAGAAATCAAAATATCATTCATCTCGTGGTATGAAACTGTTCTTTAGTTTGATTTTTTTTTTTTTTCTTTCTGTTTTTCCATCATCTAACACATTAATTTCAGATCGTGACTACTATGGCTCCTCTTATTCTTCAAGGGAGAAGGATCGGCATAGACATCATTGACATTACCTTAAAAGAATTATCAAGATTTGTCAATTTGAATTGGGTTATTTCCATGATTGAAAAAGATGAGAGAACTAGTCCTGTATTGACGTCGCTCTTTCACTTGTACAAGTTCATATCTAATTCCACACTACACAGACACATCTATGACCGACACCGTTATCCATTGTTGCATCAGCAATATAACTGCTGGTTGTCTACTTCACGTAGTTAAGGAAATCATATTTATTTTACTTAGGAAAATAGCTTATTCTGTATTATTAAAAAAAATTAAAATGCATTGCCTTAATAACTTCTTTTATTGTATTTTATTTATTTTTGTTGAAAAACAATAAAGTACTATTGGGTTGACATGTAATGCATATTTATTTTTAAAATTTCAATATAAAATAAGAAAATAGTTTTTATATTTTATAATTAATAAAAAAAATATTTAATTTTTATGTTAGTAGTGTATATTTTTGTTATTATATTCTCTAATTAAAATAAATTATTATTTTAAAAAAAATTATTAAATAGATTAATAATATAAATTATATATGTATTATTGTTTAATTAGAGAACATAACACAGACATAAAAGTATATTTAAATGTTTTTTTAAAATAATTGTAAATTTTTCTACGTTTGACATGTACACACAATGAGACTCTCTAATGAGCATTTCTCGTATGCTTTATCCTTTTTTCTAATTACCTAAATCGACATATCCACAGGTCATATTTCTTATGGTTATAGTCATTTGACTTCTACATACTAAATTGAACGCACCCCATATAGCGTTGGGATGTAGGTATAGAGCACGCAAATGTTAGGGTCAATCCGTTTAGCTCAAAGCTTCGTAAAATAAGAATATTCTGATTTATCTGTCCCAGTTTAGAAACAATGCAATATGCAGACGGAATTCGTGATGATGCTATATAAATCGACTTACATAGAGTAGTGAAGTGATTCTCCGTGAAAGGTGCAATAAACGATTATTGTTATGCAAGCCTCCGTAGTTAGTCCATTGAATCGATCATACCAAGAAAGTTGACCATACAGCTTATCCTTTTACAACCTTAAGCCTGGGAACAGCTGAATTATCAGATTGAAGCAATTCAACCAAAATGCAGAGAACAAAGTATACCCACTAACAAGATGCATATAATTTGTTTAGATGGAACTCAGATATGAGCTAAGTATATAATTACAAACAGAACATTTATATCTCCCTTATCTTAATCCAGGGACTGGACAGTGACATTATCACGCAAAAGCCATAAAGCATTGACCCAGATCCATGCCAGACACAACAGTCGATAGTCAAGTGATAAAAGAAATCACACAGTCGATGCCCATCTATCAGAGTATCCTTTTGGGACAACATGAACTTTTCATTGCTCGCCACTTGAGTTTTGGGCTAATAGTAACTTGAGTTCTCAAAAAAGTTGAGAGCTGCAAATTCAATTACCCCCTCATTAGTGCCATCCTATTAAGACGACAAATACAAACTTCTCATTGTTCTATGTTCTCGCAGAACTTAGAAGGATGCTAGGTTCAAGCAAATTGGTGGTCGACGAATATCTGGGACGTTATACATTTATGAGGTCAGCATTCATTCCATACAGTACAAGTAAACATCATATTGTCTGAAACTCTCAACGTTCTTTGACACGAGGACCCATAACCTGCGAGGAAATATTATATCACTGTGGACTTCATAAGATCTGCATCTGAAAGAATGTGTTTCCCAATGGTTCCTCAGGCGCTCTTCCTATTCAACAAGTCAACAATATTCTACAGTGCAGCAAATTTAGGACACTATCTCACGGATACCAAAGCATTGTTTCAAAAGATACAAATGATTCCACTCCTAATAGAAACATAGCTATGAGCTGTTCAAGCTTTTATGCGGACCACAAATGAACCTGCTCAATGATGTACAAAATGAAGATTATTAGAGCAAATCATACAAAGAAGGCAAATTTCCGGACAAAAATGTAACAAAATTATGAAAGATGCTAAAATTCCAAATCCAGATGAATTGGTAATATATGTAGTGACTCAGGTTCATGATCTAAAGGATTTGCGAAGAATCTTAATGCTGAAAACAAGATATTCCAACTGAAAGATGCTTTTATAGATATCAACATTGAAAGAAAGACCAAATCAACCTCAATTTTTATCTGAGTGAAAAGGCAAACAATCTTATTTGAACTTGCGTGAATATTAGAGATTTTTAGGAGTTCTCCAGAAAAAAATGCACATCTATAATGAGAAGACCCATAGATCACGTCTAACATTAGTTATAACTTTTCAACAGGATTATCATCAAGCTGGATCTTATTTGACTTTGAGAAAATATTCATTCATGCTTTAGTTCTTCTAAAGATAATCAATCACATTTAAAGAATGATTAATCTATTTGTCAAAACATATATAAGCAAGTTTGAAAAAAATAAAAAACAATTACAAACACACAAGGATTGATATATCAACTAAAATGATTAAGAAAACTACAAATAAAAGCTAGTGGTATGCTCCAAGGATATAAATTAAACATCCAGAGAACACTCATAATTAAATTAGCGCTTTCCTTGATGAGCTTCTTTTATCTCAGACAGAAAGAGAATTAAAAAGAAAATACTGGGAAGATCCATACATGCTGGTAGGTTAGATATATCAGCAGAAACTGCACATGGAATTCCCAAGTTTGAAAGAGCTCCTCTAATGATCCCACATGGGAAATAAAAATGCATGCTCATTGCTTGTGCTGTCTTGTTTTCTACCGTAATTGCAGAATTATCCTCAATAGAGTTGCCATTATCAACCAATGGATCAATTGACATGTGTGCAAACCAGCGAAATTTATTATCTTGCAACACATAGGTACCCTGAAACAAAAGCAAGTACTACTTTAGTTGCAGCCAGTCAAAATATATATAAAACTCCTGTTGAGTTCAGCTCTGAAAATCACCCTGTGATTTGTCTTCAAGTTGTCAATCTGCTTCTTAAAGAGCTCAGACCAGAAATCCTTGCAAATGAACTTGATAGCCTCCAGATGATCACTGAACCGAGGCTGCTCCATGGTATACCTATGCACATTTTTCCCGTTTCATAAAAATTAAATGATAATTAATTATAGAAAGTCATAATGTAGAATTGAATATAAAATCATTACAATTTTAACCAATCAAAATAATCAATGTAACGCAATAATATTAAAGGTTTCTTTTCAAATTGATATTTATCATTGCTTCATCCTTTTATTTGTCTTTGCTTAGGGCTTCAACTTTCTTTATTAAAAAAAATTATTTCACCAAGCTGCCTTAACTTCGACGATACTTTTAATGACAGAAATTACAAGACAAAGTTTATAGAAAAGGCAGATAGGGGCATGGAAAAGTCAAGATTTGCTTCTGCAGACGGATTTCAAAGCATATTCTGTATTGTTAAGGCATCCAAACTATATATAAATCTGGGAAAACATAAATTAACGACAAGAGCTTTGCATCCAATTGCAAGTATATATCAGATGCTCATAACGTAAATAACCAATCTTGAAAGAAGAGTTAGACTCATGAAACAGAAATTGACAGAACGAACACTAAAAAGATAATTAACAGGAAATATGTAGTCTGCAGACCCAAATTTTACGAGAAGCAATTCGATTCAAAACAGCCTTATTTGCAACAATTAGAAAATCTGTGCCAATTTCTAACTAAAACATGAGACAAATTTAATTTGGAGGAGGACTAAATAAGTATTCAAAAACAAATAATACCAGATTACTGCAAATTTGTTGTGTGAGAAATTTCATCATACAAGTTCATCCAAATGACCACCTAGAGATCTATGAAACCAAAAGCTGTTACATTATTGAGAAACACAGTGTTGACATTAAAGATAAAAAGAGAAAAGAAAAAGAATATATAGGAGATGATGATATTAGGGTTAGATGATAAGAAAGAGAGTAAAACAGTACACCTTTCGGAGAGCTGGTGACCGACTTGATATCCAATGGCCTCGATCCTGCGGGCGGCGAGCTCAGGCTTATTGGCGTACAATCGATTGCAATAAGACGCGACCATCTCCGTCAGTAGACTATCTACGCAACTCTCAGACACTTCCCTCACCATTTTCTCTCTTTCTCTTTCCCTTCCACTTTAACCAAACAGATATTCACTCTGATTTCTTAGTCCAAATTCCAATTGCTTCCTCTTCTTCCCATCCAAATTCCCCTACGCTGCAAAATTGGAAACTCGAACTCTTTCCTAGTTCCCACTACCTTGTCCTTGACTCCTTGCCTTCAAAATAACTGAAGCATTGAAATTGAAATAGCAATTAGAAAAAAACCAGGACCGAGATAATCAAAACTGGGCTTTGGCCCACTGCCAATAAATGGGTTTAGAGTTTCGGCCCAACGAAATACAGATTTATATGAAATTGAGAAAGGTGAATTATGGATCGGAAATGATGAGATTACCTCCTGGATTAGTTGTCAACAAATATATAATCAACCACTCCACCTGACAGGGTTAATAATCCGGTAGATTATTTGGCCGAAATGAAAATCAACTTGCCAGATTTGTCCAGCTTTGCGTGGAAATTACTTACATTTCCCTTTATTTAATAAGATTAAACTCAAGCTCATGGATTTGTCTCTTTTTTTTTTTTTTTGGGGAACCGCTTTTCCCTAAAGTGAAACATGAACTAAATTGACGATTCTCCGAAATTCAAATTTACCCTCACCATCAAAATATCTTTAACAACAGAGCTGGAGCTTTCATTAGTCTCCGACACTCTTTTTTTTTTTTTTTTTTTTTAAAAAAAGGGATTATTTTTTAATATAAAAATTTGAGAAACCACAAAAAAAAAAAAAGAACAAGTGTCTAAACTTTAAACACTCAACTGAGAGTATAGCTCATGCTAATGCCACTGCTGCAGAACAAGAACAAAAAATCCAAAACCACTCCCAGAGACTGGTGCTGTGGTGCTACTTCAAATAGGTCGTTATAGTTTCCACTAGTAACAGGAGTCATGGTCTCATCGGCAATATATCTCATATGTGTTTCCTATACAAATCTTGTCATCTGGGTAATTTTGTACAGTCACAAGCTATGATATTAATAATTTTGGACTGGATTGATAGGTCATAGTGAACATCACTGACCCTCTCATTCATAGATATAAAAAGGACTTATACTTAAGCTTCTGCTACTAACAAACTCAAAAGCAACTCAGAACGTTAGGAGCTGCATGAACATAGTGCCAAGCATCAAGAGTGAGCAAAGTATCCAAGGAAGACACAGATAACTGCCACCATACAAACATATAGAAGGGGGAATCCAACTTGAATTTTTCTTGCGCCTCTCTTACTCAGATCTGCCTGCGAATACAAAATAAACCAACATAACAATCAATAAACGAATCTCAAGTCTTACACTGGATGAGTAGCCCCTTCCCAGCATCTCTTCTTTGGAATAACAAAGAACGATAAAGGAGAAACAGTAGAAAAAATTAATCTAATTTAGAGCTGCTTAAACAGGGAATAACTCTAGAAGTAGTAGGCAACGCTGATTAGTAATCTGTGAATCTTCTTGGACCTTAGCAAGTATAAAGATATTTTGCCATTGTCATTACCACTCAATTTCGAGAAATTCACTCAACTTTTTCATCACAGTAATATACCAAGGCATGGCCGGGAAGCATAGCCAACCCCACACACATACCCCCACAACAATAAAACAATAAATAGACAAATAACAGTTATTCTTCAGCTTACTAGTTTTTCTTGCAAGACTTTAGTCTCTAGATTGCTCTGCCTCCTCTCTTCTGTTAGCTTTGATATTGTTGCTCCAGCCTACGAACAATAACAGAAATTTGATGAATGACTTAGTTGGCAAGTTCCACTATCAATAAATATTAAATACAACTCAAGAATCACTGTCACAGGCACCCATTAAACGTATGAAACAGATATTACCAGAACTCCAATCACTTGTTTACCATCTAGACAAAAGAAAGGGACGGAGAAATTTAAGAATATTAGGGTCAATTAGGATTATTAATATCCATAATCACACAAAAGTCTATGAAAATTGAAAAATATATAATATAAACATAAGGGTTAAACATTATGACAAAAAGGTGGGAGGGATCTAAATAACAATGGCAAAATGTCTTTGCTAAAATTAAAATAAAAAAAAGGAAACAGAGAGAAGAAAATTCAAGACCAATAAAGTGCCACAATAATCAAATTCTTATTATGGTTGCAGGAAAAGTTCCTAATAGCCTAGTGCTTCAACATGCCATGCGCCAGGAAACAAGGAAAACACATGTACAATTGCAGCAGATAAAATATTTACAATAGAAATGTGGAATGGCTGACCTCATCTAGTTTTGATTCAAGTTTATCCAGTTTAAACTTCATCTCTTCAATAGCTTCCAGTAATTTTAGCTCCTCTACACCCTTTAAGGCATTTGACTCAGTTTCTTTTTCTGTCTTCAATTCCTCTACATCCTTTACTGTGTTCAACTCCACACCTTTTGACACTTCTATTTCTGCTATTTCCGGTTTCAATTCCTCTACATCCTTCACAATTTTCAACCCCACTTCTTCTTCTGGATTCAACTCAATGTACTTTTCATGCTTTAACTTCTCATTAACCATCCTATGCTCTGCATTCTGAATAATCTGACAAGCACATGATAGCAATGACACTGTCAAGAAGGAAACTGAAAACTTGTTCCGCTAAAATGAATAGACAAAAAAATATCAAGAGTTTGAAATGTACAAATTATTAAAACAATAAACCATAAATAATCACTGCCAAAATCTTGAAATATCTAACTAACAAATTGAATGAACTTCTTAAGAATTTGAAATGTTCAGATCAAAGAAGCAGAAATAAAGGAGGTTAGACAAAGCAGACGAAAAGAACAAAGAATTTTTCTCTAACCATGGGTTCTGGGGAAAGGATTTCTTGTTGGCTAAATATCTGATCATTTTCATAAGCCAGACCATTCTTCAAGTCTCCATTGATGGGAGAGACTTCTGGTGAAGAGGTAGGGCTGATGAGGGCCACTTTCAGCTTGTTTTCTTCAACATATTTGTCATTATCTTTGAAAAACTGTCAATTGCAGACAAAGTTAGATAAGTACACATCAATAGTAGACGTTAACAATAAAAGCTTGGAGAGTAGTAATGAATCGCAACTTAATACATAAACATACCAAGCTGGAAGTAATTTCTTCACTGGTTGTTTCAACAGGAACAACTGTGCTCTGGATTAAGAACTTGTCCTTGCACACCATATCAGCCGGTGCTACCTTTTGAGCTTGCATTGTCACTGGTTTGATGCAACAGTAAAAGTAAAAAAGATTAGATTTTTTTTCTGGTGGGGAGGTTTTTTTTTTGGGCCCGGGTTTTGGAGGGGGGGGGGGGGGAGCAGAAAAGAAAAAAGAAAGAGGGTGGACCAGATTCCTGAACTATGGGTACAATTATACAACAAAATATGCAAGCACTTCTCCATCACACTAAAACCTCAAGAACTTGTTTGGCCGTGCTTTAAGACCCCAAATAATCCAAATTAGGCCCCTTACAATTTTGTGCACTGCATGTTGCCATGGTCTTCACGTTCATTCTCTCTCATGGACAAATGCAGATATTAGTGAGCGATCTCCTGTTTTGTTTGCAGTTCAATTATACACTCACCTGACAGGTGTTAAACCATGGCTATACTTTTCATTTGATGCTTAGATTTATTTGATGATAGACACAAAAAAAGCCTTTTGGATCAATTTTCTAGTCTTCAATTTCTTATTTCTCAATAAAACTTAATTAACAAAGCACATTTCTTTCATTTGCATGCTACAGACCTGCAAGAAAAGTTAACAATAAAAACTTTTGTAATTCTAGCATGAAGTGCCAAATTCATTTACAGATAGCATCTGTCCAAAAATCAATCCACCATAAGTGACTCATTACTCAAGGGTATTACTTATGCTTATGATGTAACTGCAACAATGAACCACAAATACCTCTTTCCAGTACCAACCAGAACCAAATGTTCCAACAAAATCCTATAAAAATCCATTTCACACTGACTTTATGCTACTAAAGAATAACAACACGGACCCCACACACTATTGATAGAGTTATACCTATGAATTCACAGGTAGATTTTGGCAAAATAACTCCAACATTTGGTCGCACTGAATATTTTTTAGGTGCTGTCGTCTTGACCTGCCAATATTATATCTATTCAGCTGTCCAGCATTCTATCTTTAATTAAAAGACATTACTCGCAAACAATCAGAATCTCAAGGAGTGAAGATAAAAGGAAGGTGCTTGGACCTTGAAAGCCACATGGTAGGTGGTGTTATTAGTCAACTGAATTGAGCATGAACTTTGCTTCTTTAATTCAACTGCAAGGACAAAATATTAAGCCATGTCAGTCAATTGGTCGTATAATTACAATTGCAAATGAATGAATGAAAAGGCAGAAACATTATGAATTTAATAACCAATATTGAAGTTAAAAGTAAAAAATAAAAAAATAAAAATAGCAGAAGTAATGCGTCTGATAACAGAACCCAAATATTAGGAACTAGTAACAATTGCTAAGACTTGAGCGTTTGCGTATGTCCCTTACATATTTGTGTTACTAGTCAATTCTTCAATCATCAAAATTTCGAATGGGTTCAGTGGCTAATAAACTGGAAAAAAACAAGGTAAAGGCTAAAAATTTTGATTCGATTTCTCTCAGCTGGCAATAACTTCAAATAAGAAAATAAAATATTGTTTTCCCAGCTTAATATTTTAATTGAAATTTTATATTTAAAAATAAATATTTGCAGCACAAAAATTTTAGAAATCTGATATTCAAAAACATAAAATAAATCACGAAATAATGAACATGGACAACTCACTAATCATCTACTCACATGAAAATTTCAGTTCCTTGGGCTCGATTTCGAGAAGTTGATTGTTCATGATTACTCCTCAGAAAAATCCAAATTCGAGGTCAATCCACTCAGCACCGGAAGCTAATAGTTGAAATCCACGCCCTTCAACCAGCATATCATAAAAAATGAGAAGAATTATGATAAACACCTAACTCCAAACGCCAAAGCTGTCTACTGAAAATATGTTCGTTTATAATCAACGGACTTCCTCCACAACTTAACTCCTTTACAGAGGAGAGGGGGGAGCAGTGTTGTCAAGAAATGAATGGGAGAGAGAGAATGGTCCTCAGAGAAGACGATCAACACCTAAAACGACGGAGTTCTGGGTGAGGCAAAAGACAAAGTGAAGCGACAATTTCTAAGCTGAAGCAAATACAGAAAGAGAAGAGCAGAACGGGTAAGTCCCAAGTTCAACGAGTCAACTTGCGAGACTCGCACGCTTAGAAAAAGAAAACAAATCAAAGATCATTAAAATCCTTAAATTCAGTGACATAATATATAACTCGATTTTTGACTCGCTTCCCAAACAGGAATCATCCGGAATCTAGCAGAGGATAGCAAGATCGATGGCTCTTAAAATTCATATAACTCACCGGTTCTCTGCGATGAAGCCAAAAGCACAAAGAAATAGAAGAAAAATAATTGAATTTTGTAATTTGGAACTTCTTTTAAAAAATAGAAAAATATGTAATCAACCTCCGGAAACAACAGAAAGTGAAAATGAGAATGGAAGAAGATTTGGAAATCTAAGAAGGAAAGTAATTAACGTCAGGATTACTGGTGAGTGAAAATATAACGAAGAGTAGAGTAGAAAGTAGTACACAGCAAACGTAAAAGTGATGCTTTAATTATTTTCTTTGCGTGTGGTAGCGTTGGCTTACGATTTTCGCCCTTTTCGCTGAGCAGCACGTAGCAAATGAAAGCGACGCACGGATCACATTGATTGTACCGAATACCGGTTTTTCACCGACACGGAGCCGGTTTTGTTTCATGGCTCGGCGCAACGAGCCATTAGCCAACAAGTTTTTTCATCCCAAAAACCATGTCAATTTTTATAACAAAACCATCTGTTTATTAATTTTATTAATTTAAAAAGTATTAATTAAAAAGCCACTACAAAACCATCTGTATTAGATAGGTTTATAACGTAGCCACGTCATTGGCGCGGCTAGTATGGCAGACTTGGAAGTGAATTTAAACCTATGCACATAATTTACGTGTATTTAATTAATTTTGTATGTAACACCTAGGAGGGTGCTTGACTTGTGGGGTTATCGATTTCTAATATTATTATTTAGGGTTGAAATACAAAATTCATCGCATGAGCACATGATTTTGTTTATTATTGAAAACGATGCATGAATCATGATTCTACCACCATACCAAATCTATGGCTCTAGTGACGTTTGCGGAGCAATCTCCGATTGATGTTGCCCTTTCATATATATGCAACCTTTTTAAAAAAAATAAAAATTCATATCACGAGTCTTCAACAAGGGTCTCTACCGTCGCTTTAAATTATATAGTACTTTCTTTCTCCAATTATCAGCCATCTCAACATTCTGTTCTTTGTTTTTGTTTAAGACATAATAATATGTTCTTTTATACATATTATTTTATTCTGTTACGATTGTACTTAATGTTACTTCAATTAACTGAATTATTATCTCAAAATTTGCTCCACTGTCAATTTAAATGATAGTATTGTGCAATAAGCTAGTCATTTATAAAGGCAATGACCCGTTACAATTAAAACTTGGTACAGGATTAAATCACATGCCACTCCAATTTTATTAGTGACTTAGTATCAACTAATGACCTTGAATATATATATGTATATTATAATAATTTTAAGATCTTACAGTTAATAATCTCTAAAATAGATAATGAAAAAAATAAAGATAATGAAAAAGTAAAAATTTAGATAATTACCTATTATTTAATTTATTTTTTAAATATAATAAATATTTTTATATTATATTTCAAAATTAAAAAAATAAAATAGTATAAATTGTTGTACATTAAAAATCTCTGTAATATATATATATATAGTTACAGAAATTTTGAGAATTAGAAGTAGAGAACCCCGGCCGGCAATGGAGTGGAGACTAAATTTATATATTCAAACTTTTTGAAACTAGTGTTTAATAGATTTAACATTTTCTTGTACAGCTTCTTTTTTTTCATAGGTATTTAGAAAATAATTATATTTTAGACATAATTAAATATTAAATGTAAACATTTCTTTTAGTTAAATTTTAAATTTTGATTATTTACAGTGTAAGAAGCTAATCTCTTTTACTAAGTGTATAGAAGTGTAAAAAGAAAAAAATTAAAAAAGAGATAAATTAATAATCTACTATGTATAAATTATGGTTACTTATATTTTTTTTTATACTTCATCAAAATTTATATTTAAGATAATTTATACTCGTTGGTTAATAACTTCTATTTAAAATTATTATGTTTGACATATTATCAAGTATTAAAAGTAATTATTTTTTAACAATAATTTAAGTATTAATTCATGATATTCTGAAAAATTAATCCTTCATATTATACTAAATTTAATAAATTTATCATTTAAATAAAAGTTTTTTAGTTAATAATTTTTCTTTTACCTTATAAATATCTTTTACTCATTTAATTTGTGATACCTTCACTCTGTATTTGAGTCACACCTAAATTTATATATGCAAAGTAACATGGACTTTTAATTCTTAGTTGTTACTAAGATCATCATTTCCTCCTTTATTACAAACTTTAAAAGCCAAAGTTGAATTCTCTAAAGCGAAGGCACTTTTGAGAATGAGGATGCCTCCTTTTCACCTTTCAGCTAGTTGAGGAAATCAAACAAATTCCCTAGTTCTTAACTCTGCTATTGTTTGGTCACGCCCATATGCACGTGCATAATCATACCATAATCACGCATATAGAATAATTTGTCTTCTCACACACAGCATATATAAAACAAAAAAACAATAATAATAAACTGTCTTTTTGTTTTCTTTATGCTTATGGAATAATTATTTCAACAAGAAGCTAGAGACGTGAACAATAACCTTTTTCCAAAAGGAGGCATACTTTTTTTTCTTTTATTTCAACAGCAAAAATTCTGATATAAATGGAATCAAGTTCTCTATGAACATGCTCACATGCAAGTATCGACTATCAACTCCAAAGCCACTTCTTTTTGTTTTCCGTTTGTTGTTCTTTAATTTTTCTTATGTAATTAAATTACCGTTATTTTTATCTTTTAAATACACTTAAATGAAAAGCATGGTTGAAACGCCCCGCATGATACTCTAATATGCATGTCATAACAAGCTTTACAACCTAACATCCCCTATAATGTAATATTGATTGTGCTCTGATCATCATTATAGATCAACAACAAAAAGCTTTAAACTATATATTTTTGGCCCTTTGTAGCTACAGACAGGACCAATTCTACTGGGAAAAAACTACAGAATGAAATCTAATATTATACTAACAATCATGTTATTTTTTCCCTTCTGCATCCAACAGAAACTCTTCTCCCTTTGAAACAGAAAATATGTCTTTTTTAACAATTCCTTCAAATTCCTATCAACTTGGTTATCAGTTTCAACTTTAAGGCTGGTTTTGTCTATTAGAAAGTTTTTTTAATTAATTAAAATTTTACTTTAATATAATTATTTATTTTCTAACTAAGCAAAAAAATCATTTTATTTTTAGTTTAGCACATCGTTATAAGCTTACCAATATAATACTGTCATCTACTATAAGACAACATTACCATCAAAATTTACCAAGGACTATTAATATTTGAGCTCAAATAAAAATATTTCATAAAAATTTTAATAAAACAAACGAAATACAGTTTTTCTAAGAAAATAAAATTTTGAAAGATTTTTAATTTTGTCACCAAATAAATGGTCCTGTGAAGGAGAAAAAAAGAAAGAAACATCATACATACAATTTAATCAATAATTGCTTTGCGCGTGGACGGAGGGGGCAATTACCGTATCAGTATGGATGAGTTTATTAAAGAAGGCTGAAAATGGAAGAAACCCAACTGAAAGGATAGTTGAGAAAGCCAACACGAAATGGACCGCAAGGAAAAACGCTTCTGACCTCTTATTTCACAAAGCTACCATTCATTCGAGTTGGCAACGAGTCATACAAATTGATTGAGTTGTGTTGAATTGGTCTATTATTTGAAATAAGTTAGCAAAATATGGGTTCACAATTTTTTTTAAATTTTTTTGTTTTATATTTTAAATCATGAGTATATTTTTTTAAAATTTTATTTAATTGTAACTTATTGAATTTTTAATTAAGAATTTTAATTTATTAATATATGTAATTAACTAATTTTTTAATTAATTAATATATGTTTGATACTAATACTTTAAATTTATGATAAATATTTAAAAAAATAATTACAAATAATAATTTAGTTTAAATGCACTTATAACTTAATTATAAAAGATTAATATTATTATAATAATGGTATCATTCTATTAAATTTTCATGCAATATTACATTAAACAAAGCAAAAATATTTATTTTATGATAAAAAAAAAATGAGGTTTCCCGGAGCCCACCCAATGACAAAGCAAAATAGTGAAATAGACACTGGAACTACCGGATTTGGGAACTCACTACAATTCAGCCGAATGAGTGTCAATCACATTAAATGCTGAGACCTGAGCCCACACTTCAGACAATGTCCAAAAAAATAAAAGTTTAATTCATATAAAATATTTTTTATTTTTTTATTTTTCTGCACTTCTTAACTTTATAATTTTTTTACTTGAGATAATTCAAATCCATTAATTTCGTGGGCACACATGAAGCAACCCAACTTCTGACTTCTTTCTTATATCGTTATCTCACCTACCCACTGTGTTCTGGTGAGGAAAAAGAAACGAATACATACGAAGTTTGAGCTCACTGACAAAGCTAATGCACGTGTCTATTTTCTATTTACATAATTTGTCAACCTTAATAGAATAATGAAATCCCTGCAATAATTTTTTCAACATCTATCTACTTACAGTAATCTTTGTAGGGATTTATTTATAATTACCCTATTTATAGTATATGTATAGGTAACAAGTTAATATGTATCTACTTATAATTTCATGAAAAATAAATAAAAAATTTTCACCATTTATTAAGAAATGTTATATCTTATAAAATAAGTTAGAAATTGAATCGTTTGCTATCGTCTAAGATTGCTGTCCATATTGTCTTCTCAATCTTGACCATTGAGGACCGTCCGCATGATTGAGTGTCTTAGGTGAAGTTACGTTGCCTTCAACTTTTGTCAAACGCATCATTTTTTTTAATCTCCTTTCTTCATTTTTTTCCTTCAATCGATTGTCAGGAACGATAGTGACGACTTCGATTTGTGACTACAGCAACTTTAGACAGCAATGACAACGACTTTGGATAGCAACAGTGACAGACAACAAACAACCTCGCGATTTCTCTCGAATACCTCTCTCAACTCTCAGCTCTAAAGCGAAGAAGGCAAGACATGAATGTCAGGATTTCCTTCCAATCTCCCCAAGAATTCCAATCACGCTAGGATTTCCTTCCAATCTCGTCAGGATTTCCTTCCTTATCTTTCCATCCATTGTCGCGTCAAAGACGGAGCAATTTTCCTCCTCCAATCTTGTGCGCGAATTTCATCGAAGTCAAAGATGGATGCGTTTTCATCCAAACGTACCGTTTCAATCGATGTGGCCTCACTTAAGACGTTCAATCACGTGGACGGTCACGATGGAGGAGATAGCAGGGGACAGCAGGGAGCCAGATAGTAGACGATCCACTTCGAATAAGTTAATCATTTGATAAATTATGATTAAATTTTTATTAAAATAATTTTTGATATTTAATACTTTATAGTATTTTAAATAATATTATCTCTAATAATTATATTTAAAAAACTAAAAAAATCATCACAATTTATAAAATGTATATATGTCTAAGTAAATTAACTTTCACTAATTTCTACCAAAGAAAAACTTGTACTAATTACGTGGTTCTTGTTGGACTTTTTTTTTGGTTGACATTCAGTTTTTATTGGAATTTAAGTAATAGAGAACTTAGGCTTTAAGTGGGCTCTTTGGACCAACCCGATTAATCTTTTCTCTTATTCGAATTCTTGAAGGAGTTTCGCGTCATAATATAGACCTAATATTCCAGAGGATGAGTATTTACGCCCAAAGAGACGACGCAGTTCTTGGGCAACATCAAGCAGATAGCACCGTAGCAGGCTAGCAGCATTCGATTTATTTATTTAGCCAAAAAAAGGGATATTTTTAAACATTTTAATTTTTAACTTCATTCGTTTATACAGTTCAATTCTTTAAAAATTTATAACTCGTTTTTAAATGGTCTAAATTATTAAATATAAATTTTGAGGGAATTAATTCCTAATATGAAATGAATAAAAAAAGTGTAAGGGCTTTTATTTTTCACGGATATTTATATTCTTATTTTATCCTTTAATGCCTTCTTGATTACACACTGTTCTTGGCTCTTGCGTTCTCCCTCACTTCTCACACTCTTTTCTCTCCTTCTCACTCTTCCGCATCTTTGTGTCTCCTGAGCAGCTCGATGGCCACAAACACACTAACCGGAGCATCGATCTGCATGCGGTCTAGCCTTACTCAGTTGAATCAGAGACTAGTTCGTTTTTTTTTTTTTTTATTCTATCCCGTGCTACTGTGCGTTTCGTTTTACTCCCATATTTGATCTGTTTGTGAGATTTACATCACCCTATAGAGCAAGTCAACTATTTTGTTCTTATTTATAGTTGTGATCTTTTGAGCTCAAGTTGTACACCTTTTAAGGTTTAGAGTAGTGCTTAAGTGGTATTTTGCCTCCTTTTGGTTCTTGCACTTCGTACAAAGAAGCAAGCCTTTGTTGTAAACTTTTCCCTATCTTTCGCATGGTCTCAATGCTCTTCTCCAATGAATGAGTTATCTCTGAACCAAAAAGAAACACGTGCAAACCTTAAATATATTATGTGTACTATAACATATTTACTTTATGCACAGAACTACAGAAGTCATGAACCGGATGTCTTGCAATTAGTACATTGATGCCATATTTACCCAAAAACAGTTATAACACATCATTCCCAATCGGCATCAAACAAACCAGCATCTTTCATCTCAGAGTAATACACATTCTCCAAATGCAAATCTTCCTCCTGTAAAAATGGCAAGAACAATCAGTGGGATCATATAACAAGGAGGGCTTTGTTTAGAGAAAGTAGAGGTTTGAAAAATAAAAACTGAAATAAAGTCATCAGACATAACCTGGAAAAAGTCCGCTAGGAATGTTACATACAGAAGAGGAAGATAAAATGCGTGGTAACAGACAAGAGTGACACCATAGAGCCTGTGAACAAAAAATAAAATCAAAGCTTTAGAGGAAGATGCCAGAGAAAATGGCTTACAAGAATTGTTTTCTGCTCAACGTCAGTAGAATCTAACCAGAAACCGAAAGCGACACCATTTCCAGTAAGCCCACAAGATAAGAGTGCAATTGCATTCAAGATGAACATGATAATCACATAATTGTAAAATGCAGGTCGCGCTGCAGAAAAGGAAAGGAAATTAAGCAATCATGATGCTAAATACTGGTAAGATGTACTAATCCACACAAGTAACTTACCAGGTAACCTTTCTCTCCACCTGGAATGGTACATGAACAAAATGAAGGCGTACACAGCAATAAGCAACAGCTTGTGGACAACCCACAAGTTCCACTTCAGACGATAGGCATGATCATTACGGTCGATGAATACAGGGATCCCTAATCCAAATATATAAATAGCCTAAAATGGAAACAGGTGCAAGGGTTTATATTTAACATGATGCAATACCAGAATAATGTTGTAATTCCAATAGGAAAATAAAAAATATGTAGAAATTCACAATCTTTTTCAGATATTCATACTCAGAAAATAAAAAATGAAAAACTGAACAAGTGGTCACGTTGCATTGCTGTGAAATTTCTGTTGTGAGAAGCACGTATGTGTGGAAAACACTTTTGTGAGAATGACACACAAAAAGAAAAAGCAATTCAGCTAAAATGCATTTCAAAGATTTACTTCTAGCAAAGCTCCAAATAACTGTCTCTCTCCCCCGTGGAAACAAGAAAAAAGTTTGCATTTTCCTCGTGTTGGTCACATATGATTACAAAATAATAATAATAATAATAATAACAATGACAAGAAGGCTTTCGGTGAACATCAAGGAAATACCTTTAACAAAATATCCAAACCAACAATGAGCCCTGAGATACCAAAAGTCAGTGTCAATGCTTCTAAGCCTCTTGCATTGTTTCCCTGAAGTAAAAAGGCCAGCAAACTTACTTCAAGGAATAGCATTGCAGATGTGGTAAACAAAGATAATAGATTCCATGCCAGCTCTTTCCCAGGAGCGCACTCCCATGCCTGACACAAAGATATTGAAGGCAGATTTAACACTCAAAGTATCATGGCAATACCAATACTAGAAAATGAGAAGCATTATACAGAGCAAAGTTCACAGCAAGTACAATCTAAAACAATATGAAATAAAAGTGATATGGCAACAATTTATACACATTAAAGCAATACAAGCTCTAATAGTAATCACTTTAAAATCAGGTAACAAAACCTACAAGAAACTAATCGTATTTATTTTAAAAGAATTACATCAAACTCTGCATGACCCACTCTGTTCCTTCCATCTATGAAACAAACCACGTAACCAGTAAATTTAAAGAACGAACCTGGAGAAAGCACCAAAAAAGGTTGAGCAAGCTGGCAAGCCAAAGGCATGCGTAATACGATATTATAATATAAGAGCGGCCATGTGAGAGCTTTCCAAAACTCTTTTTGGCTTGTAAAGCCAAGTACAAGACAAAAAGAAATGAGGCTATAATCAAAACCGCATTACGCCATAAGCCGTGACAGTCAAAAAGCCAATCGTAGAAAGTGAAGCCGGAAGCATCTGATAATACTGTGTTAGAATTTGATCCTTGTGTTAGCACTGACTGTGGAAGCATCTTTCTGAAAGTTCACTCTTTGGTCAAATACTGGAAAGGAAAGACAGCCCAGAAATCAAATGATCCGAATCACAGTGGAAAACCCTAAACCGAACAAGAATTAAAGAGAAATACGGAAAAAGAAACCGTGGACGAGCGGATAGAACAGAAATTAGATCAATTTCTAGTTGGTACTTGGTAGAGCGTATGGGAGGAGCTTGCGGATTTGTAACGTCTCAATTCTCAACCTTCGAAATTATAATTTGGAATCATCCATGGAATGGCAGGTGAGGCCATGAATCATTATTTAAATATATAAGTAACTAACATCATCTTTATATAATTATCAACACTTTTAATTTATTTTTTTAAGCTTCTAAATTTAGAATGACGTTATTTATTATTTTCTAAAGTGCATATTAATCCACTTGCATTGTTCTTGCATGGTATGATAACAAGGTTAAAGGTTTCATTAAATTTATAATTTTTATTTTTTAATTTAACTTTTTGTAATTTAATTTATTATTAATTTAGTCTCTTTGTATAAATTTTATCTAAATAAATAATAATTTTGATAATTTAAATATTTAGTATTAACTGAATAATATTAAAAGTCAATTATAATTTTATTTTTTTATTTTTTTAATTAGATAACATTTAGCTAAATAATATTTAATATTAGTAATAAAATGTGATGTTTTGATCAATTAAGAAGGAAGAGGAGAAAAAATTATATGATAATTGATCTCTTATGTTATCTAATTAATATTAAATATTAAAATTATTATTTATTTAAATAATATTTAAATAGATCAAATTGATAATAAATTAAATAATGAAAGATTAAATTAAAAAAAATAACATCTATAAAAAGATTAAAATGATCAATAGAAATTAGATCTAGTAAAAGAGATTAATTTTTTATAATGTGATAAAATTTAATTTAAATTTTTATTAAAAAAAGTATTGATATTTAATGTATGATAATAATTTAAATATGATTAATTTTAATAAAAAATATTATAAAAAAATAATGTTTTAATCAAAATTTGAAAGGAAATGGACACAAATTCGGGGTCTTGCCCCATTTGTACGAAAAATGAAGGAAGAAAAACTTGGGCCTGTTAAGTATACATTAGGCCCATGAATAGCAGGAAGTTCGGAGACAGTTACAAGCTTCGAACAATTCGTGGCTTTGTCCACGTCACAACCTTCGACTTCCAGTTCTGTTCTTTCCCTCCCGTCCCCATGCCTTAACGAACGGATCCTTCGTGCCTCCACTGAATTGCAGGACACTACAAAACTCCTTTATCTCCTTTTCATTTTTTTTGGCAAATTCTCCATTTCTTCCTCTCCATCTTTTTTCACTATCATCATGGTTATGCGGAAGAATCCCTGAATTCTTTTTCCAGTTCTTGAGTTAATTATGGAAAATTTATGAATTTTTGTTTTCAGTCAAATTATGAAATTAATTGCTGTTTTGAGAAGATAGAAAATGGAAGACTAATAATTTGATCGCAAGACCAATTGGATTGAAATCATTTGAAGTAACTCTTTCTTAATCATTCACCGGTATGTTACACAAGTTTTTTTTTTTGCTGTTTCTTCTCGTTGATCCAATGCGTATGCTTTTCCAGCTTGATGCGTTATCTGAGATCAGTCTATTATTTTTTTGGTCGGAAGATGGATCGGGCGAGAATGTATGATAGGCAGAGGAGCAACACAGGCTCCCCGACGTCACCAACGATGTCTCCGGTGAACCGCCATGTCCGTTCAGGTTCCACTGGGACGTTCAATATGCGGAGAGGACCGAACAATGCGGCCAAAGCTGCGGCTCAGAGGCTTGCACAGGTTATGGCACACCAGTCAGCTGACGAGGACGATAACGATGACGACCTACCTCTTGACTATGCTGCGCTTAGTGGCACTGGAAGCACAAGCATTGGACTTGGAGGCACTGGAAGAGCAACACCTGCACGTGTTCCCTCGGTAATTACCTTCATATTGCTTATCATATTCCTTTTTAAATATGATGAAACCGCTTGAAAGCTGAAGCTTTGATGTTGCTTTTATCAGTCTGTTGTTCGGCCTCCCCAAGAACAAGCTACATCTGCAAGAACGCGGATGTCGATGGTAATTGCCTTCTTGGCTTTTCACTTCTCAGATAATTGAATAATGAATTCTCTTACAACGTGATAAGCCAATGCTTATTTCAATCTTGAAACTTTAATCGTGTTTGTATTAGCCAATTCGGACTGCTCATAATAATGAACAAACTCCAGCTGCTGCAACTGCAAGACCACGTTCCCCAATGGTAATTGGCTTATCTTTGAATGATAAGACCACTGACCACCTAGTAAACAATACATGCTTACTTGAAAGTTGGAACTTTGATGTTGTTTTTATTAGTCATTTCGTACTGTTGCCCAAGAACAACCTCTTTCTGCAAAAGCCACAGCAGGTGGTCGGTCATCTCTCCCGGCTGTAAATTCTGTTGAGCAATCGCTTCCTCCTGTAGCCACATCGATGCGAACGGCTATGCCTAGCCATCACGTGGACCAAGTATCGACTACTCATACAGTATCAGCTAGCCGAGCTCTGGAATTGTCTCCCTCTGCTCGTACTATAATAGTTACTCGATCACCTCAACACAGTACTATGACTATGAGTATGAATGATCAATCCCCCTCTGCTCGTACGGCTACAGCTGCTGTTTCTCGTCCCAATCCAGTACCTAAGACCGTTTCCATGGTACCTCCTGCTGTACCTTCAACACTCAGGCAAACTTCTGCCATTCCTACAGAGCTTACTCATCAGGAAACTAAAAGAGACAAGAGGTATGCTGGTGTTTTCTTTCCCTTTCCCACTCCTTTCTGTGAATACATATGATTTGCATCGTCTTTTATGTTTCTTTACTTAGCATTCCTACTATTCAATTTTGTCTTCTAGAGTTAGGTTTTACATTGGCTTTCAACGTCTATCATATCTGATCCTCTCTGCTTCTGGTGAATACATAGATTGTCACTTGATCTGGGGAGTATGAACTTGAGAGATGGTATGAACCGACGCCCACCTACAGCTGCTACTGCTCTTGAAGATGAGGTATGCACACTGAAGCAAAATAAAATTAATACGCTTGACAGCTAAACCAATTCCTATCGCTTTTCCTCCTCAACATCCTTGTAAATTTTCATACACTTGCATGGCTTTTTTCTTCAGAAGAATCTACTAATTAGTTGTGAATTTCATTGCAGCTTGATATGCTACAAGAAGAAAATGAAACTTTACTTGAAAAGGTGATACTATACCACAGACCGAGTTAATTTATTATCCTAACAGATATTATGATTTTGAGATTAATCTAGCTTTCATCTATGGTTATCTGCTAATAATAGCCTAATATAGCTTCTTTTTTGGATTCAGATATAATACTGTGTTGGATGTAGTCAACGTAGGGCCTTGTGTGATATTGGCTTCAGTTGCATAATTTTATCGTGAAAAAATATTTTGTTATGTTATAAGTGTTTTACGGGCATGCACTTGTTTTCCCTTTGTTTATTATCCGCAGCTTCGACTTGCGGAGGAGAGGTGTGAGGAAGTTGAATCCAGAGCTCGGCAGCTAGAGCAACAGGTAATTTAACAGCCAAAGTGTGCATGAGTTTGAATAATTGAATCATGTTTGTTTATTTGTTATACTGATCTAGTAGGCAAGCGCACAAGTGATGTCTGTTTGCCCCCTAAGCTCATGTAATCAGAGTTTTGGAACCAGATTGACGACTAACAGTATCTCTTCATATCCTTTCTTATAGATTGCTAATCTTGGAGATAATCTTGGAGAAGGTGTAAGTTTAGAGGCTCGCCTATTAAGCAGGCAAGTTTAGCCTTCATACGAGCGTTGGTATGGTTTAAATTTGTGATGGCAGATGATCCACTTCAGTCAACGGACATAGTTTAGAGAAAAATTTTGAAGGAAATATTATTTATAAATAAGGATTGTGTATCTTTAAGGAAAATTCATCAGCTGCAATGGAAAGATTAATTGATGTTAACAGGAAAGAATGATCAAGCAAATTTTATTTGTTTATTTTTAATTGAAAACAGTACATTTAAATAAGTTTTTTATTTTTCGACTTTTCAAAATTATTTCTTTTCCTTTTTTTTAAAGTATTCTAACCTGTGTTGTTCGTTTTCTTCTTCAGAAAGGAGGCAGCGTTGCAGCAAAGAGAGGTTTATCTTCGTATTATCTTTTAACCCTTTTGCTTTTAGTTTCTATAGTACTACTGCAAAGAGAGGCTTCTGTTCCTTACAGTTATACATTTTTCCCGCCAACTAAAAAATTGTGATTATGAACATTATTTCCCCTTTCAGGCAGCTCTGAGAGTTGCTGCACAAACTCAGGGAGGTACAACTCCAGACGTTGCAGCCCTTCGGGCGGAAGCTGAGGTATCCAGCACTTTAGCTTGTACGTTTTATAGTTTTCTCGTGAACTCTTCTGCCAATTTTAATTCACAAAAACATTTTGTTGAGTTTACGCAATGTAATTTACTTTTACTGGATTTTATATTAGATTGCGAGGGATGAGGCTACGTCTGCATTAGAGCAGCTCCAAGAAACCGAGAGTGAATTGAAATCACTGCGACTCATGACTCAACGAATGATACTTACCCCAGAAGAAATGGTTAGCTTTTAATCTGATTATTAACTTTTCATTTCTATATCTTCTATGACATAGTTATGTGATTTTTCAGTTCTGTCTCTTAGGAAGAGGTTATTTTAAAGAGGTGCTGGCTTGCTCGCTATTGGGGTTTATGCGTTCGACATGGTAAACTCATCTTATTTCTTCATATTAAACACTTTCATAAGGCCACAACTTTTTTCTTATGCATTTTTACTATATTTGCCCTTGCCTTTCTTACTAATTTATTGGTACGAGACCAAAATAAAAAGTACAGGAAATAATGAATAATAATAAGATTAATGCTACATAATAATGAATAATTCTATCTAGATGTAAGATCAGGAAAGGTGCTGGCTTGTTCTAATTGCAGTTTGTATTCGGAATGGAAGTTCTCAATTTTTTCTGTGCATTTATTTTTTGATCGTTTATTCCGGGAGGGGATTATATTGGAAAGTTTTTGGTCTGGAAGCTTTCGAGTCAGATTTAGTTAAAATGTTAAATCATTGTGTGGTTCCACCTGTGGCTTTAATATTGCTCTTGGAATTTTTGAAATATACTATAAAATTCATATTCCATTTGAGAGCACTGAAATATTTAGCAGGTATTCATGGCGATATTGCTGGAGCAAGATATCAATTCTGGTCTTCATTTGCCCCAGATCCTGTTCAAGTTGTATTAGCCGCTGGACAGAAAGCTAAAATGGAGACGGGTATTTTAACGTCAAAGGATTCATTTTTCTCTCTTTTCGTTAGTTATTCATTTCTATATTTATTTTTCCCATTTTTCTTATATATTAGTTATTTTTATGTACCTTTGACAATATAGTGGGTTGATTAACTTTCTTCAATTTTTGTACTAAACTGCAGAGAATGATTCAGAGATAACAGATAATCCACGTGACCTGAATGAACTTTCTGGAGAGGGAAATATTGAGAACATGCTTTTTGTTGAGCAAGGTTTGCGGGAATTGGCTTCATTAAGGGTATGTTTCGAATCAATCCTGTCAAGAATTTTTATATTGAATTTACAGTAATCAGTTAAATTGAATTCTGTCGTTTTGGTTCCTTGAGTGTCTATCACTGTCAAGATATTACTCGGAATGTAATTTCCTTTTTGTCTAGATTTCTTGCTATTTAAACTTTTTTCTGATATCTATTCCAAGCTTCAAGTAAGCTCATTTATAAGTCAACATGCAAATACCGGAAATGACAAATTGAAGACTTCTGGTGTTTAAGCCGCTTCTTCATTATTTTTTGTTAGCAGTTATTGGTTGTTACCAAGAATTTTTTGTTTTTCTTTTTGGTAATTTTTTAAGGTAGAAGAAGCGTTGGCATTTGCAATGGCTCAACATAGGCGGCCAAATTTACTGAAGGCTGGTTTTGCGGGTACAAAGTTCAATAATTCATATACTAACTTCTTACTTTTCATGTGCGATATGCGTTTTGAATTTTGAGTGAACAAGGAAGACATCTTTTTTTAATCACTTGCATTGCATTAGTTGCATATAAGTTGTGTTTCTCTTTCTTTTTTAGTATATTTCAGAAAATGTGTAGAGTCTGGCTCTGACATATTATCTTCTTTTGGTGTAGATGATATGAAACTACCAGTCGAAGGGCATTTCGACGCATATGGTAAGTTTACCATGTTTTAGTATCACACTTTACATTTTCCATGCTTTTACGTTAAAATTTTAAATGAGGTACTGATGGAGGTTCAATATTACCTGTTATTAGTCCGATATCAAAAAACTCATCACTTGGGTTGTGTTTTGCAACTTGTCAGCTAGGACAAAAACAGCCCGTGTCACTTACTTTTTTAGTATTTTTTGTATATCTTGCCTTTGAGTATATCTACTGTAGTGATAATTGTTATGTTTTTGACTTAACTTAAGGAAAATTTAAAGAAACCATATTCTTCTTTTAGACTGATGATGTATATATCATTTAAGTTAAATGATTTGCTTTCAGAATTGGCCCAGGAGGAGGCTGAAGACGCTTCTTTTAAGCTGGTACATATAACGATACTTTCAGTATTACTTTGTTCTTTTCTTGGGAAAGGGAAAATAAATTAGGCCTCTTATTTTTTGAAATTTTCTGGTCATTTTTTGTTGATGTTTCAATTCTTGTATATTATATCCTTTTAGGCTTGGCTTGCATATATTTGGAGGAGAGCTAAAAAGCATGGGATAGAACCAGACATAGCAGATGAGCGTTTGCAGTACTGGATTAGTCACAAGTCAAATACTTCGCATGATGCAGTCAATAGTACGCTCCCTATGTTTCATATCATAACATGCATTCGTGGTTAGGTGTTTGAATTTCTGGTTTTGCCTTTCCTTTAAGGCGATGCATTCGTGGTTCCCTTGTCTTGTACGTTGAACACATACAGATGCCATGTATGGTTGCTTCATGTTGGACTATAAACTTGAAATTTATCCCTTGTGCAGTCGAACGTGGCCTGGCGGAGCTCAAGAGGTTATGCATTGAAACTCAGTTGTGGGAAGAATCTCGTAAGGAGCTGTTGGAGGAAAACACTGACGGTTCCAAAAGACCAAGTCTTTCTGACTTTTGATATGGATTGTTGAACTTGTTCTTTGGCAAACCATGGACACATCTTCAACTGGAACCATTGATGTAAAATACTACCAGTCTAGAACAATGGCTATTTCGCTGTATTTTTTTCTTCAATTGTTGTGTAAGGTTTTGCATTTTGTTTGCACTTTACGTGGACAGAGGCACATCCATGCCATTCTTTCACCCTTAAAGCTACCTCTATAATTTGATGATTCTACTTCCACGTAGTTCAGGAACCGATATGTGCCAATTTATACGAAGAAAATTAAGTATTATCCTAAATCATAAAATTCTCCTTTGTAAAATAATAATAATAATTACTTGCTAATTCCTTTAAAAATTAATTGCTGGTGCAGGGTACGGATATGAAATTATTTGGATCACCATTGTTCTCTTGTTTAACTCACACGGACTTCCACCACGTACGGATTCAATTTCATCTCTGAACTGAATACTAATAGATGTTTGACGCAGAGTCAGAATTAATTTACCAACACTTATTCTTTTAAAACTAGGGACGGTTACCATACACGACTTTGATTCAATGCGGATCAAAATATTTATATTTTAAAAATATTTGTAAAATTTAGGTTCGGACTCAGATATATAAATTATTTAAATATTATATTTTATATTATAAATATAAATTTATTTTATTTTATTAAAAAAATATATAAATTTATTATTTACTTTAATTTTATTAATAAAATAGTTTAAATTTAATATAAATTTATAAATTATTATATTTTATAATTTTGTAAAGATAAATTTATTAATATTTATATTGATTATATATTTAAAATTTATATAATATAATTGATGTAATTTATATATTTTTTATAAATTTATATGTAGATAAATTATAATTTTAAAAAATAATTTTTTAATTTTTTTAAAATAAAAAAATTTAAATATTTTATAATTTTAAATATAGAGATGTTGGCTCAAATCTAAATTTAAATATAAAGATTGTAATAGCTTATCATTCATTCAGATTATCCTAATTTGATTGATTAATATTGAAAAGAGATATAGATAAACATAGATATAATTTGATACCGTACAAGTTATTTAGTTGGACCGTGTGAATTACTATTATTATAGTTGAATGGTGGCGGAGAGACATATATTATGATTAGTTTTTTTAATTTTCACCCCAAAGCAGAATAAGGCATGACTCACGCAAAAAATACTTCACGCTGATTAAATGGATCTCACGTACCTGATTACCATTTTACCCTCCAGATGGCAATGGGTTAGGTCATGATATGTACATGATGGTAATAAAAGGCCACTGATGCTTCGTTAAGTGCTTAGCCGATCACGCACGTCGACTATAAATCAGGCCCACCCGTTCTCTTCACCACATGGTTCTAGATTATTCCTTGAGTCCTAGACTTTGCTTAGCTTCTCACTCTCAGCATTTAGGGGTGGACTGAGGTATGTTTGCCTTTCTGTCTTTTCGTTACGATTCTTGAGAAGAAAAATAAGGTCAGATGCTGCTTTCGATCTGATGTTTTTTTTTGCGCTGATTTAAATACTGCGAAGAACGCCACATTTCACTCTTGCTTTTGTCAATTGCGTTTTTCTAAATTTCTCCACGCGTCGCGAACATTTCTTCTGTTTTATGATTCTGTGGTAAACCAAATTCGAATCAGCTTGATCGCTGGTGAATTCAGATCGGATTTTTTTAAAATCACATGCTTAGTGTTGTCTGATTTTGTTTACGATCACTGATTTTATCAGCTGTTGCTCTGGATGGGTGCCTTCTTTTTCATCTTCATCTTTTTCTCATTCTTTATTTTCATTATTTCGGATGGGAGACGTGTAGAAGTTGTAAGAAAGTTAGAATAGAATAAGAAAAAAAATAGTTGTCTTGCTTCGTCTTCGAACTTAATAGTTGAAAAAGAATCACTCGAAGGTTACTAAAATGCTGTCGAAGGAAATTTTTCTGTAGGACCGATGAAGGTCGAAATGTTTGAGTTGTACGAATATTTTATTTGTGTTTACTTTATGTTTCTGATCGTATAGAAGCTTGAAGAAGGTAACTCCTGTTGGTTGCAAGTATTTTTTTGGGTATTGTTATAGTGATTTAGTGAACAGCCAGCTTGTCTGTGTGTTGGAGGTTTTGCTTGTTAGGGTAATCATCATTTTCTACTAGCAGAACACGCACTGCGTTGTTCTGTAACAGATCAATACATTATGGGAATGACATGATATATATACTATTGTGCAACTGGTAGGTATTAACTTATCTACTTGAAATATTAAGGAATTGATGATATTAAGAATGGATAAAAAAATTTTAAAAAAAAAATGTAAAGAGTTTGCGTGGTCGACTGTATTTGTTCCTTTTCTCATAGATTGTCTCATTGTCATGTGAGCAATGTGTGTTTCGTTGAAAATTATGTATTATTTTAGATCTCTGTTCCTTTATTTATTTATTTTTTAAATGTTTCCTGCCAATGAGCTTTCCTATGTTGTGTTGTCTACTTATTTTAAATGGCTTTTTAACTGTTCTTCAGATCACATTAAACAATGGTGAAGGCCGTGGCAGTTCTTAGCAGCAATGAGGGTGTCACTGGAACCATCAACTTCAGCCAGGAAGGCAATGGTAAGTTAAATTGGCACTAGATGTATAGATCTTCTAGAAGACTACTTTTCTTTTCCCTGTATTAATCAAATACCTTATATTGTGAGTGGTCCAGGTCCTACCAGCGTAACTGGAAGTCTGGCCGGCCTTAAGCCTGGGCTTCATGGATTCCATGTTCATGCTCTTGGGGACACCACAAATGGTTGCATGTCAACTGGTATAATTTGCTCACAATTACCTCTATCATTTATTATATTCTGGACCAGGAAAATGGAATATTTGGTGAAGTGATTGATTCCTTCAAGTTTTAAAACTTTGTCTTTCAACTTCTCGATTTAAATAATGCCCAAATGACTAAATTATGAAATCCATCACTTACTTATACCATAAGGATTTATTGCTTCAGGTCCACATTTTAATCCTGCTGGCAAGGAGCATGGTGCCCCTGAGGATGAGAACCGTCATGCTGGTGATCTGGGAAATGTTAATGTTGGTGATGATGGTATGGCTTTATTCTATTAGCCATTTGCTTCTCTTTCGGGTGACTACATCTTAAAAGAACTCATTTATTTTGCTTATTTTACAATAGCTTTTATTGTTGTTAACGATGTTTTAATCTCATTGTGAAATTCAGGAACTGTTAGCTTCACTATCACTGACAGTCAGGTTTGTGATTCATCTTCTTTGTTAACTTCTCTGATGAATTCTTCTAGAGTTTAAATATGACCTTCACATTTTTTAATAATCTGATTTGTGTTTGCAGATTCCTCTCACTGGACCAAATTCAATCATAGGAAGGGCTGTTGTTGTCCATTCGGATCCTGATGATCTTGGGAAAGGTACTTGACAGTCTGTGTTTATAATATAGATGACTTCTAATAAGTAGAATGAGCCATTTATAACTACTCATTTAGTTGAACTTGATGTTCTTCCGATTGAACAAGGAGAAATGAGTACCTGCATCTCATTTGGCTCCATGAAAATTCTTGCTCTTCCAAAATAAGATATATTCGTCCCAAACTAGTTAGATATTCATGATTTCTATCTAGTTTGTCTGGAGCTATGGGTTTAAATTGAAAGTATGTTATGAAATAGTATCTAACTACCTATATCCATTGGAGCTATTATCTGCTCCCTTAGTGTCGTATTTTATGCTTCCCTCTGTTAATATCCTGCATTATTTTATATCCAGGTGGCCATGAGCTTAGCAAATCGACCGGAAATGCTGGTGGCCGGGTAGCTTGTGGTAAGCATAGTCAGCTAAACAACATTTTGTTGAGGACTTATCTCTGACATGCCTTGTAATATCAGTGTTGTATATTTGGTGATTACTCAAAAGAATGTGAATCCTTGGTTGTGATGCTACAAATTCAGTTTATACGAAAAATCTCTTAGAGAACTTGTCAACTACCAGATATAGGGTAACAACTGGATGACAACCTTTTCCAATTAATCTTTTAGATGCAAATGTACCGTGTTTTACGCCAGTGGATTTTGTTGGCGCACTTTATCCTGGACGGATACCATGCAATGTCTAAATTTTTCTGTTGTCTGCTTATATTACTGAAGTGCTCATCTCCTTGGCTTTGTTGACTCAGGTATTATTGGTTTACAAGGATGAACGCAGCACTCTCAACTCTCGAGTCTCAACCCCTGGGTTACATAAAGCTAGATACATGCGTGATCATGTGAAGAAGGTTTATAACTCGAATAATAAACTATTGGAATTTCGATTTGTATTTTGCTGCTGTGAAACTCTAATGCCTACTTTTGAGTCTTAAGTTTAGGGTTGGTGGCTCGTGTTATCGATGTATGCAGTATAACGTGGAAAAATAGAATGGGATGTTTATAATTATATCGAAAGACGAAAACAATCTTTTCTTCTGTTGATGTTTTATCTAAACATTCAACTACTTAATAAGTTCTAACAAAATGGATCGAAATATTTATAAATTTATCTTTTATTTATAATTTTTTTTACTTATTTATTTTATTAAAAAATTATTATTATAAAAATAAAATTGAAAAATTAACTTTTTAATTTATCTTCTGTATCAATAATATTTTAACATCTAAGTTAAGAGTTAATATTATAAAATATTAAATAGGTTAATAGAGAGAATGAAATCTCGCGCCCCTGACGCTGCCGTCGGAGAGTTGAGTTGAGTGCTTCTGATTTCCAATGCTTGAAGGTATTCATGATTCAGGGGCTGATTACTTACGGGGTTCCGCCGGAATCCGGGAGTCCGTTACCCAGATGCTTCCTTACCTTATCACCTATTTTCTTGTTAGCAATTTACTGGGGACGGCCACTGGAGATTAGGTTGGTATAATTTGAATCATAATGTACTAAAGAATTTACTAGAGATAAATAGCTATATTAGAGGGTTCTCTCATGAATACTTCAGTTTCTGGAAAATTTCTAGTCTTCCCTCACTCCCCCGTCTCGCGACATTAAGCCACCGGCGACTAAGCTGGAAAGGCTATGGCTTCAACTTTTTTTTGCTGCAACCCTAGCTTGCAGGATTTGCTTTTATAGTTATAGATGGACCTTGGGCACTCAATAAATGGTATTAGAAAATTCGACGATTTAACAGTTCACGTCGAGAATGCCATGTTACGTTTGCATTTATCAAGTGTTAGGGCATTTTAACCAGGCAAACCGGAAATTTTCCTGCCTCTCACTATAAGCACACTATAATTTAGCAAAGGAACAAACTGCATAGTATAGTTTGAGAAGGCATATATCAATATGATATAAACTCTTAATCTTTGGTGCAAATTTATGATAATAATAATAGGTGAAAAAAATCAACTAAATAATTTAGATTAACGGGAAACGCAATGATGACCAATGGCACACAATACAAGATATATCAAAATTTCTATTCGAGGTTTACTCATGTATTGTTTGAACTCCACATAATTTACATAGCGTACTCTACATTTTACATATATTTCTTGGCTTTCTTCTCAGTGCCACTGATGATGACCATTCCTTTCAGTCGGTGAGCCAGGATCTACAGGCACGAAACCCCGGCCACCAAAAACTGGACGCATGAATGCATCATCAAACTTACGCCAGTAACGATGAACAGTGTGTGTTGGAGTGGTTAGTAGTGCTCGAATGCTGCTTGGACGATGGATACCATCAAGATCAGCTTCAGAATCTTGAGCAGCTCCAAGAAATGGAACCGTTACTGATTTTGGAGTAGATGAGTCTTCCCTTGTCATGCTGACTGTATGTTTAGGATGAGGTAGCACAAACCTTATGAGTGGCTTAGTCATCAAACCAAACACCTGAAAATTTTTTAATTAAGATGGGTCAGTACGATCCGAATACTTAAGTCGTGGGGAAGGTGCAGTTAGTTATGCAGATTGACAAAGTCAGGCAATTATTTAGATCATAGGTGCAAACATTATAGCAGTAACTCCACCACCACTAGTGTCAGATGTTTATGAGGGAGATTGATCTACTTAATAAGTGGCAAAATCAGGCTATCTAAAGTACAAATTCAACGTCTTGTCTTGAAGTATTAAGTTTGACCTCTAACAATTGATCTATCGCAATAAAGTTTAACCTCTCAATTTATAATAAAAAGAAAATCAATAAAGTCCGTGCAAGATGTCAAAAACATCGTAAAGAATAAAAAACCTAAATGCCTTACCACTGTGCTGACAAGAACAACAGTAATGGTGCTGGTGATCATGATTGCATTGGATCGCTGTTGGGTATGCCCCGACATGGTGAACTGCATATTTAAAGAGTATTAGTGTTGCAGAAATCACATCTCCAAATGAGCAAAGTTTTCCCTACCTGATTATAGGCAAGTGCCATTGAAACAGCACCTCTCATGAGACCAGCCCACCAAATGATCACCTACAGTGCGAAACTTGTCAGCATACCTTGGTAGCCCCAGAAATCCAGAAAAAGAAAAAAATAATTATACTCCTATGTTACAGAAACGAAGCCATACTTGCTGCCGTAAGGAGAGTTTCTCGTTTGGTGACTTTTTAGCCAAGTTGGATAAGAAGGATAAGGGGAAAACAAAAGCTGCTCTTCCAACAAGTACTAGACCCAGCAATACTGAACTCACTGCTATTGATGTTCCAGGGCTGCAGAAGATAAAAAAAAAAAGTGGCACATTTATTATTATTTTTTTCTTTTAAAAGACAATGAAGTTTAAATTAAAGAGTGGATGACCATGTCCATAAACATAAGTAGAAAACAGGAAAAAAGAAGGTGGTTCATGGTTGACTACAGAAGAGCTCTTTAGAGAAAACTTAGTATAAGATGTCAATGTCAAGTTATACATGGAAAACTAATTATAACACAAGTTGTTTGTGTATAGCAGCTACCTAGTACCATTGTTGAAGTAGAGTTATGGCATTAAACAAATTTTCTTAAAATATAAAAAGGGCCGGTGAGTAAATGATCATTCACTTTGATAGAATGTAGAGCCTACCTGACGCTGACAAACCTCCACTTTTCAATGTCCAAGGCATCCATACCAACATAAAGAAATATGAAAATCTCAGCAACAAACGACAATGTTGCAAAGGTGTGCCTGCCATAGGCAATAGAGAATATATAGTTAGACCGATCTGGTTTCTCTCATGTCACATGGTTGTCATGTCATGGAAGAAAAAAGAAATTCTCCCTCTCTTCACATCACTATCATGTCACATGAGTAGATCCAAATCCATAGTTAGACATTCACATAAATAGACTTGGGCAGTATAACCACCTCAAACAAATTCAAAAAGCATGAAGAAATCTTTTAAGAAGACGTACTTGGTAGTGACTCTTGAGCTCTCAGTCACATTATGCCAAGTATAATGAGACATCACAATCCCACAAAAGAATACAGTGAGAATGCCACTAAGATAGCATAACTGCAGAAGATGTAGATATATCAGCATCACGCAGATGATTATTGTCAACCATCAAAATTATATAGACTAAAGCTCAAGGAAGATAAAGCCTCCTGCAAAGAACTTGTCAAATTATTGAAATCTTACTTCAGCCAGCATGTATGAAAGGTACGCCATTAGCATCATAAGAGCAACCTCACGATCAGTGGAGTGCCTGAGTTTGAGAGAAATTTTATGAGCTGCAGTAAAAGCTGCTATATATCACTTCTATGACAGGTCTAGAATATTCATACTCAGGATTGATGTGCAAACAAGTGCTGACACACGCAAACACTGAACCCATGGAATTTAGAGATGGTAATGAGCTATCTAGGGTGTCTTGAACAAGAACTAAGGAATGCATGTGTGTATGCATATGTGTGAGCTGTGGTGTGTCTCTATATATGCTAATACATACCTATATTTATATATATATTACATTCAGCACGTACTTGTGTATGTGAACGTGCATGTGCATATATATATATATATATATATATATAGTTTCTTGTTCTTATATATATGTGTATATGTATACAAGCATGGGTTCACATGTGTATTACATGTATATATATAGATATGTGTATGCACTAGTAAGTATATATATAGCCTACACATGCATGTGTCTATGTGCTCTACGTGCATGTGCATGTGTGTGTACGCACCTTTGCATATGTATCAGTGTATGTATGCCTTTCTGTAAAGGGGTGTGGATGTGTCTATATAAACATGATTGTACATGGATGGGCAAGTTTATATAGAGGTGTGTGTATTTGTATCCTTTGGTGTGCATAAAAATGATACAAATTTCAAAAATGAGAAAGAAAAAAAATTTCAAATTCCATCTATTTATAAGGAATTTTGGATACTTCCTAATTACTTGGTCAAATTACCATCAAATTTTAAAATACCAATCCCTCCTAATCTAAACGAGGGATTTTATAATGAAGTAATTTAAACACCTTCAAATTTTACTTTTTCCCTTTAAATTACTTCATCCAAACACAACAATATAGCACTATCACATTTTCCACCAATTTGGCTTTATGATAGATAAAAATGTACAATATAAGACAATGGAATACCATCGTCATTCTTAACTGCATAACATGTGATGGCAATAATCCTGCCATAAAGATACCTGCCAATATACAGCTTTTTGATAATGTAAGCACTGAGCAGACCTGCCTGCAAGGTGACAAAGATGTTAGACCAGGCCACCAGGGCAGAAAACCACAAGCAATATCAACATGGTGTGTGCATAAGGGAATTAGAGAGAGTAAGAAAGTTACCAAAACTCCAAGCATTGTGCTTGTGATGAACAAGTACAAGAGATTGCCCGAAAAATGCAAAGCAGTTCTGAGGTCAATATGGTTGAGGTCAAAGCTATGGATTGCATTGAAAAGCACCACCGATGTAGCATCATTCACAACACCCTCCCCAAATACAAGACTGTAGAGTAAAGGAGTCTCATCCTGATTTAGCACCTGCATCATCATTTACAAGTTCAATATTTAGCATTGCCACCTTAGTTGCTAGGAAGATCAAAAGAAAGCTATTGCTCCAAACCTGCAATGTGCACACTGAATCTGTTGCAGCAAATATTGCACCAATTGCTGAAAATTTTTGAAACATAGTGAGTCAGAAACAAAATGATAAGTTGCAAAATAAAGGAGAATGGAGAATATCATACCTAGATACTGCCCTATATCCAGTGAGTCAATATCCATATTTTTAAAAGCTTGCATGACGCCTGCAACAATGCATTAAGTTAAAGTAAGAACAAAAAAATTTCCTTTATGGTCAGTATACTTAAAGTGATTATCTTAGTCTAATTTCATGGAGAATTTTTTTTAATAATAAGAACCTTCAATGTAAAAAATATAGTTAGTAGCAAATTAAAAATTGTCTCAAATGGCAAGATAAGAACCTCAAATAGCATATTAAAAATTGTCTCAAATCTCAGATAAGAACCTAAACCCCTGCTAAAAATAGAAATCCATATAGAGGCAAGACGTACCCAAAGTTATGATGCCACAAGATATTAATGTACCAACAGCACCAAACAGCATGATAGTGATGAAGTTTTTAAAAAACTGCTTCTTTTTCACCTGAAACCTGGAATAGATTGCGGAAAACAAATTTGTAACAAACAATAATTGCAAGTAAAAAATAAAAACTGAATTCAGATTAAAGAAGGATAAAACAAAATGATTCCAAAGTATTTCACATGTAAGTTCATCATGTTCATATCTTGGGTGAATAGACTGCCTACTTTTTAGTTATTCAATCACATAAAACCTAAAATCAAGGGGATTCACAAGCAAGGGCAAAGAAGACCATGTAGAATTAAAGTTGTATCATATGTCTTTCAATATTGTTGAAACGAGGAAAGGAATGAAGTTTACAAACTACTACGAGCCAAATTTCAAACATCTGGACTCCAAGGATGTCTTATGTTACTAAAATTTCTGTCATAAGATATGCCTTGTTCTTAGAGAAAAAACAAAAAGTTATATCCCAGTAAAGTCTAAAAACCTCATCAATATTCTGCTGAAAGACATTTCTTTTGAGATACAACACCATAAAGACATATATTATTCATTGAATATACTATGGCATAACTTATACTGAACAAGAGCATACGTAGGACTGCAGACCATTTTCAGATACATTGGATTGTCTGCGGACAAATCCTCATTTTGTCACCAGTTAATGGTTCACAACAAGTTGAATCATCGCAATGACAATTACAGAGTCAAATATCAATTCTGAAATTGGATAAATAGATGGTCAAAAGTTTACCCAGCATTAAATATAATAGGCGGCAGAAGGTATATAAAGAAAAGATCTTCGCTGAAAACAAGGAGATGCGAGCTTTTGCCACCACTAAGCAGCAAAATGACTACACCAGTGCAAAGACCCTGAAATCCATATGAAATTCAGTCATTATCCAGTAGAAAGTAAACAATAAAAAGGAAAGGCCACACCCATTATTGCTCAAGGCCTCAACCTCGTATACATGTAGCCATTGTTGGCTCGTAAAAGCGAGCTTTTCTGGGCGAGGCGGATCCATAACAATATTTGGTGTAGAAGTCAGTTTCTTTATAATAAATCTATTGGCCAACAAGGTATAGAGAAGCCAACACTTACAATCAAAAGCGCAGTTATGGACTCATTCATCCACCGATTCTCCTCAAGAAGATGGCCAATCACAATACAAGCACAAAGGAGTGCCACAAATAGGTTCATGGAGACGACCGAGGCATGATCAGAAGTTGATAGCATTTGCAATTTTGAAAATACGGAACTTAGTTCAAAAGCCATTTTGTTCACCTCAATAATAAACAATTACAGAACTAGGGCGTGCGAAAACTTATATATTATGGTTTAGCTACAAAGTCCAAAACCAATTCAGAACTTAAATATTCATATCTATGTCGCCGAGCTGTCCATATTAAGACCACCACGATCTTGTCAACGAGAGAATCTCTGCAAGAGCAAGAAACGTGCAAATTAATTTGCGATATGAGACCAAAAAAGTACATGAAGTAAAGTTCAGTAACTAAAGAGCAACAAGGAAATTAAGATACGCAATTGCAGCGATGTTCATTATTTAGCCTTATGATAAATTGAATTCCCCCCAATAATATGTCTACGTATCGGCATAAATGCAGCAAACTCACCAGAACGCTTCCTGCTAGCATGCACATGAAAGGCATTTTAGGAAACTTTGAATTTCTTCGAAACAATCAAACCAACGTCAACGGAATTCGAACACAGAAAAATGGGTAACGAGTCTCTACTTCGAATTCCTCCAAACTCGAATATTTTCTGCTATCTGTGATGCCGGATTCAAAGAGCAGGAGCTCCAGTAAGCGACTACGGGGGCGGCGAGGAACACCGGCTGGTCAAGATTCAATGTGAAGCACGAGGGAGGTGGTTGGAAAAATTCAAGAACACATGAGAAATTAAAGATTTTTTTTTCTTCTTTTTTGATATTTTGGTTTCAAGTAAGTGAGAAATACTCGGATGTTGAAAGCTCTGGATCTGTAAATATAGAGAAAATTGAAGACAATCGTTCAGAGAAATAAGAGATTAATCCGTGGAATGCGGGGGAGAGACAGAGAGGTGAAAGAGGAGGACACGTACGAATCAGAACTCAGAAGAGAAATAGATTTCGCTAGGCTACGACGCATCCAGAATAAGCCCACCACTAATATAGATCATAGTCGTTCATCCTAGATTCAGCTTCAATATTGTGCTGTATGAGCCGCCATTGCATATCTTCACAAATACATGTTTAAATTATAAATTATATACAAATTTTTTTCTAAATTTAAACATCAATATATAAATAATATAAAAATATTATGATTAAAATATATGAAATTGCAGTTTATCTTTGGTTTTGACATCTTTTGATCCTTAAAAGGTGAATTATAATTTTTTAAAATTAGATAAAAATTATATGATTTTGATTTTTTTTTAAGATCAAAGGTATAATTTAATCTATATATTTTGACAAAGGGACTAAGCTGCCATTTTGGATTTTGTGATTCTTTTTATTTTCTACCTAAATTCTTATAAGAAAAATTGTGAGATGTGAATATTATTCTGCAGTCAATTTATATAAAACTTTTGTTATCTTAATATAATTTTAAGTTTGTCAAATATTCATGTACTAATTATTGAAACCTTATTGCATAATTAATCATTTAGTATTTTTTAAAAATAAAAAATACTTCTTCTTTCCGTCAATAATTGTAAGAGAAATATAAAAGCTATACAAATCAATCCACAAGAAAAGCATGCAATTATATATATACCAAATAATATGACTTTGAGCCTCTCTAAATTTTTTAATATATTTGAAATATAATAACAAAATTAGTTTAATTTGAAAATAAAATAAAATAATTGGCACGCATTCTTTTTTTATTGCATGTCACTTACAGGAAGGATTATATTATGTAAAAAGCATACATAATAAGATCTGTTTGTGAGCTATTTCATGCTTTTGAATTTTAAATTATATATCATCGTATATCTATATAAACAAAAAATAATAGCATTATCCTAAGCTATTTAATATTGATAACTGTTTGTTTACTTAAAAAACAAATGTTTAGATAGTGATATATTCAAATCTTCGTTAAAAAAAAAGTTCAGTATTCAAATATTTTCTTATAATTGTTTTTCATTAAGAGAATAACGGTAAAAAAAGTATAATTAAAATTCAATTATTAAGAGACAACAATTAAAGGAGTTTAAAATTACCAATAATTTGTGAATAGAGAATATTGAAGAAACAAAACTGAATTATTGAAGTTTGACTAACTCCGATCAAAAGCAAGAGGAGGACAAGATCTGATCCATCCTCGTTTTCACATATGTGGTTGCTGCATGCTCACCAATCCTTTTTGTCATTAATTCTTATAAAAGGCACCTGATTAGTGATTTTTCAACGGACGTCTCATGAACCACCCCCACCTTCAACCACAAGTCCATGACTCATCCCTTGCCATTTTCCAATACTCACGGGGATCGTTAAGTGCTTTTCTTTTTTCCCATTTTTCTTCCTTTCAAACTTTTCATACAGCACATCTTTTCAAGTATAAGTTCGGATAAAATAATAAAGTACATAGAAAAAAATTGAAAACAATAAATTAAACATTCATCATAAATAAATTAAGACTCACTTTTCTTTTTGTACTTTACTTAAATTTATACTTTAAACATTCATGCTCTTCATATTATTATTTGAACAGAAAGTACAGATGACATGTCGCATGTCAAAGCAATTTCAATTTTTTTTTTTTCTTCTCAATACTAGCTCTTGAACCCGCGCCCCAGCAGATTCAGCCAAAATACTGAACCACAATGGCACAGATTAGCCAGTAAGCAATTTCGAATTTTGTACCACTCTCGTATACGACATCCTTTTTCCACGGGGACAATTAGAAAAACGATTGTGAACATGGATTAGCTGTAACGAAATAAAACTTATGCTTAGTGTGCACGCATAAACATGTGTTTTTTATTTGTTTATTTTTATGAAAACATGGTTTATATATATTTTAGCTTACATAGTCGTCTATTATTACAGGGAAGTTTATATTTTATTAACATACATATGCAATAAGTAGTGGCCTCAGCGTGGGTTTTTTCAAATTTTTTAAACATTATTTTAAAGTTAAATAATAATAATAATTTTATATTTTACGATAATATAATTATATTTATAATATCATATTAATATATTAAAAAACATATAATTTTATAATCAATGACTAAAAGGACTAATATAATAATATAAATAATGCGCCTTAATTTATAATTTTTGTTTGGTGGATTAAGCGAGAATTATCACAAAGACTTTTGTTTGCATGAATTCTCGTGGCGATCTAAGATAAACGAATTAATTGAGTAAAGAAATCATCTAATTGGAATACTAAGAATAAAATGAATTAATTAATTAATTTATAGTCTGTACAATCATATTTCAAAACTCTAAATAAGGCCTCTCATAATATTGGCCAGAGATTCGGTACCACCTGTTAGGCTAAGACTTTCCATTTCCAACAAGCAGTCTAACATGTCTTTGACGAGAAGTTTTTAAATATATATATTATAAATTTATATATTGATCAATCATATTAATTTAATTTTTTATATTTTAAAGTAAAAAATTTATATAATAAATAAAATAAAAATAAAAAATTAATTTTTATGTATCAGTAAGGATTTTCCATCCATCACAAGCTCTTCCTTACTGTTTTCTTTGTGTATGATTCAAAACATCATATTTAAAAAATATAGTATTTTTTAAAATTTTGACTATATTATTTTAATTTATACTTTTTTAGAAATTATATTTATTTTTAAAAAATTGATATGTATATATATGTTATATTTTTATTTTATTTACTGTTATTCTGTTAATAAAGTTAAATTACGGACAAAAATTATATCATACTTGATTAAAAATAGTAAATAATTATTTGAAGTTTAAAAATTTTATCATGCTTAGTTTAATAATGAATGATATCCCTTGATTGATGTTTTTATTAATACTTATTTATACATAACAGTACTGAATATTAAGCATAAATTATTATTCTTTCCTAGATTACCTAAATTTTACAATCTAAATGGACAGTTTTGCCAAATTAGTTCTTTTTTTAATTGCAGATGTTTTTGGAAGTATATAAAAAAATTATTCCTTTTTGGGAAGAAAGCAGGGCCTACTAAAGGTCCAAACATGTTACGGCCCGACTTGGCCCACGAACAGATCACAAGGCATATGAACTCTCAAATCTCAATTACACTTCCTTTTTTTTTTTAAAAATAAATAATAACTTACGATGGCACACATATTTCACCGACTTTTTGTTTTTGGTAAAATGCACCTACTCACTCACAAGGAGGTTTGATTCGGGAAATTGTGTGGGCTAATTGGGCTATAAGCCCAAATTCGGGGCCTACTAAGGCTTGGTATAAGATCAACCCAAAATAAAAGAGGAATGCGGGAGTTCACAGTGACTATTGACTGTGTACTACTCAAGTTTCGTTTCATGTGTTGTGGCAGGGGAAAATCAGCAACACACTGCGTCTGTTCACTACCCGAAGCCAGCGCGAGGCTGCACCATAGGTCATTCCAATTTTTTAGGTTTTAGTTTTGTTATTGTTGCTTACTTTTCCTGTATTTTCGCTGCGAGTGGCTCTGAGGAAGAAGTGGGAGAAGCAGATGGGTGCACCAAAGAAAAGTGCGGTTAAGGTTTCGGAGGAGGCCGAGGAATTGGCTCGCGTCCCCTTGCAAGCCATCCTCTTGGCTGATAGTTTTACTACAAAGTTCAGACCTATCACCCTCGAACGCCCCAAAGTACTTTCTTCTCCCAAAGAAACTTCATAATTATTGTTACAGTGTTCGCAATCTAACACGTCGGTTTATTCTTTTCTTATTTAATTGTTAAGGTACTATTACCACTGGTGAATGTTCCAATGATAAATTACACATTGGCATGGCTTGAATCTGCTGGTGTCGAAGAGGTTTTTGTTTTCTGCTGTGCTCACGCCAAGCAAGTGATTTCTTATTTGGAAAAATCTGAGTGGCTGTCCCAACCAAATATTACTGTTACAACGATAGAGTCGCATCATTCCGTTAGTGCTGGAGATGCTTTGCGTTTAATATATGAGCGCAATGTGGTATGCCTTTTCTTTATCTTTTACATTCTATTTGGTATCACTTAAAGGGGTTTCTGCATGCTCTGTTTTGTAGATCATTCAAACATAAGTTCAGAAACTAGCATACTAGTTCTTATCCAATCATATTTTTATTTTTTTGAATTTATTGCATAATTAAGTATATCACTACTGTTGTCTCCTTATTAATTGTTAACTTAGCCTTTTTTCTGGCCAGAAAGATAGTTGTTTTACGGAGTAACATTTTAGTATCTTTTGTTGTTTTCAAGATACACGGGGATTTTGTCCTGATCAGTGGAGATACCGTAAGCAACATGTCACTTACTCAGGCTCTTCAAGAGCATAAGGAAAGAAGGAAGAAAGATAGTGATGCCATAATGACCATGGTCATTAAGCGATCGAAACCTAACTCAACTACTCATCAATCTCGACTTGGTACTGATGAACTTTTCATGGCCATTGATCCTAATACCAAGCAACTTTTGTATTATGAGGATAAGGCAGATCATTCCAAAGGGATACTACATCTGGATAAGTCATTGCTTCTGGATAATCCTTCTATTTCTTTGCACCATGATAAGCAGGTTCAACCCTTAACCTTCATCTATTTGTGGTTTATTTTTAGTTTTTACTAAAAAGAAATTGGTTTTTGATACTAAACCATTAAAAACTCTATAAAATGCATTTTAGTCATGATCTTGAGCAAAATATTACAGAAAATGCATTTTGTGAGTAGTAGTGATTGGGTTGTGCAAAAAAATGATTTATTAATTTTCCTTTAAATGATGCCTTAGTAATCTATCTCTATAGTCATTTCATATGTGAATATACTATTCAATAAATATTCCTGAGATCAATAATGTCTTTTCTGCAGGATTGTTACATTGACATCTGCTCTCCAGAGGTCCTTGGCCTATTCACAGACAATTTTGACTATCAGCATTTACGGCGTCATTTTGTCAAGGGATTGCTTGTTGATGATGTATCTCCCCTTCCATATTTTAAATTAGGTCGCTTTATTTTGTTATGACTCTTAATTAATTCTATTAATTTTCCTTGTTCCTAAGACATGGTGTTTGCATCCCTACTTATCTTTATGAAGTGCTTCCTTTACTGGAAGAAATGAGCTACATTTTTATTAATCACTTATGCAGCTGCAATGATAGTGTCTTTATCTTGAATGCTTTGGTGTGCACTGGGTAAATATATTTCTTATTTGGATGTGTTCAGTTTCTTTGTCTGGTGTTCACAGGATTAAGTAAGCAAAACTTTAAAGATACATAAGAAAAGGTTGAGAAGGCAGTATTGTTCATAGAAGTTATCTGGACTGAAAAAATGTTTTACCTTGTTTCAAATCTCTAATTGCTATTGAAAGAGGTATGCTAATGTTTCTAAAGGAAGAGGTGTGACTGCGAGCAATGCTGCTACAGTTGGAGAGGAATGTGATTATATCTGTCATGAACTCATGGAATTTATTAATTTTGAGTAAATGATTATCTTGGTTGTTTTAAACCTCTGTCATTTGCTTTAATCATATCCTATTGGAATTTTTTGTTTTGTCTAAGTCTTTCTTGATTTTGCTATGAAGGAACATCTAATTCAATTTTTATATTGCTAATCATCTTTCACATTTGTTCTTCAAGCTTGCTGTTAGCCTGTTACATATTTTAATATTTTCTTTGATGACACATACACTTGATTTTAGGATTCTATGGTAACATCTCTACTAAGATAACTCTATACTTCTTTCAGATTATGGGATACAAGATATTTACTCATGAAATTCACTCAAATTATGCTGCAAGGATTGATAATTTTCGAAGCTATGACACTGTCAGCAAGGATATAATTCATAGATGGACATATCCCTTGGTGCCAGATGTTAAGTTTTTTGGTAATTCTGCTAATAAACTTGAGCGGCAGGGAATGTATCGTGCATCAGGTAAAGGATGAGAGTTTGTGTTACAGTTACAGTATGTTGCAGTTGTGTGGGCTAATGATGACGTTATAACATGATAATATGGTCTGTTCATTTATTGATTCTGGTATCAATCAATGGTGGTGATAATAGGTTATTGATATTGATGCCTCCTCAAACATTAACCATTTTAAGTTTAAACCGTAAGATGAATCCATGTTAAGTCCACTTGTCATAAGAGTTATTTCAAACCATAATGATAGGTGGTTAACTTTAGTATGGTTAACATGAAACTAACCTGGTTGATTAAAATAATTGTAGTAAATATTAGAAGTAGTATCATTGCCATCTGAAGTAAAGATGGTATTGTAGATGCTACCAAGTTTCTTAGTTTACAATACTTTGTTATTATATTAATTTCTTGCAAGCTTAATTTATTGTACTTGTCTGTCATAGTTTTCCATTGTGGTTTGATGCATTCTTTTCTCCTTTTTCAGAAATATCACAATCACGTTCTGCTGTTATTGGCCCATTCACTGTCATAGGATTTGGCACCAAAATAGGGGATAACACTAAAATTTTGAATTCCGTTATTGGAGAAGGATGTATAATTGGGTCAAATGTTCATATAGATGGATCCTATATATGGGACAATGTCACTATTGAAGATGGCTGTAAACTTAGGCATGCTATTGTATGTGATGGGGTGATTATGAAGTCAGGAGCTGTTCTGGAACCTGGTGTGGTATTGTCCTTCAAGGTTTGCATCTTTGAGCCATTTATACCATTTGAGTAGCCATTCCAGTTTCTCATATCTGTGGGCTTGTTTTCCAAACTGCCCTATATTTGTGTTCTCATGAATTTAACTATTGTGATCATGTCAAACAAAAATTTTATTGTACGCTAGAGGTTCCACAGAATTTGATTGTAGGTTATGTAGCTTTATAAGAATTTGCAAACTGGATATATTTACGAAGTCCATGAGTATGCTTAAAATACTGGTGAATAGGTTATAGTCAAGTACACTGCATTTACCCTGTATGACTCTATTTTTATTTTTTAATTAATTGCAAAATATAGAATTAGAAAGAAATCATGTATGGCCAAATCTATTATATAGATGGAATGCAGGCTGTAATTTATTCCTCTCAACAGAAGGTCTTTGTATGTCATTTGTGGATTTTAAAATTTTGCCTTTTAGTATTAAAATGTTTAATTTGTTAGTGAGGTGATATTAACGAAATTGGGCAATTGTGTGAATATGGAACTTTTGAAGTGCGAAAATAATTGGATTCATCTACGGGAAATGAACACTTGTTATGGCTAGGGAGTTTCATAAATGCAAAATGAAATATACTAGTGCTCAATGTAAAGGTTATCTAGAGAATTCTCAAGCTGGCAGTTCTTAGTATCACATCTCTGCCATTCATCTTGAAGTCAAATTTTGCTTACTCATTTCTCAGACACTTCAAATTTTAGCTATATTCAATTTAGAAAAAGGGCTGAGTATGGATCAAGAATAGTGGAGAATACGCATATTAGTTGTTTTTGGGTTGCTCAATTTATGCATATGGATCTTTTGGACATTATTCTTGAGTTCTTCAATGAATTTGGTTATGCCTGCTTCAATCTTGAAGCTCTCAAGTTGGGTAGGAGGAAAGACAAAGGGGTAGGGGAAGGTTGTTATTGTAGCTGATGCTTAGTCATTTGGTGAAGAAGAGCTTGCAAAGGATGAATTGAAGCATGTTGGCTTACTTGGCTATATAATTGGTTGCACATTCATCCTTGTAATGGGGCTAAGGGATTTTTTCTCTAGAATTACCACACCTTTTTCTGGTACCTGTGGTGGTGCATTGATTTTCTTCTTTTCATTTGTTTTGCTTCTGTTGGTTCTCACATGCCTTTACTTGGATTTGCTCCTTGGTTTGTTTGATGTGTCATTTATATTGCAGAGTGAGAGTGAGTGACTTTTGTGGTGACTCTGGTGAGATGTACCAGAGTCCAGAGTATAGCCAAAGCTGTTAATTTCTTGGCTTGGTATTATTTGCTCCAGTTTTCTTGCTATGCTTTGAATGTATGAGAATTCAATTTTTTATTTATTTCAGTTAGTAATTAAAAGATGGGAGTGTAGACGGTTCATTTTTTGTCAATTATACAGCTTTTGATGGTTTCAGGTATTTTATGCTTCCAGGTTGTAATTGGGCAGGAGTTTGTTGTTCCTTCATACTCAAAAGTATCTTTATTACAGCAGCCAGTTGAGGAAGATAGTGATGAGGAACTGGAATATGCTGATAGTACTGGAGGTATTGCAGAGTTTCCAGGAAACTTCTAACTTCACTGTAGTCATTCATTTTGTTTGGCCATCAGTTCTATTGCAACTGCATGACTTAAATCTGTGGTTTAGATATTGACGTGTAATAAAAATTTAGAATTTTATTTTAATTTATTCTCATACTTAGCATTTTACTTATTCTTGAGAACCTACCATTTGAGAAGACATTAATGTGAAAACTGTGATGTTAGAGGCTTTGAGCAGATGGTAGATAAGTTGCTTGTGAGACTTGTAAGCCTCCCTGGAAGTTAGGTTACTTTTTAAAGTGGCCTTTGCGTTCAATTGATTTATACTTATGTTTTGGCCGCCACTTCTTTTAAATAATTAATTACTTAATTAGCAATAAGACAATCTGGTATTACTGGTCTGTGAAATTTTGCCTGTAATTGACAAAATCAGTACGATGAAATTTTTTGAGTTCTAAAGGTATTGGCGCAGACCCAATTTTTGTTTCAATCTTGCAGTTTTGTACACACTAATGCTTCAGATGGATGTGATGAACATCTTTCCAGTTCTTTTAATTAAACCATCACACAGTTTCTTTAATCAAAATAATCTTTACAGTTTCTAAATTTGAATGCATTTCATTTGATGTTCACATGTTAAATTAGAGATATCTTTTTTAGTAAAGCATGGACATCATTGCTTTAGTAGCTTTTCCAAAAACTATCATTTCTTTCATATATATAATTTTTTTTATGGCATTGTTGTTGGTGGGTGCTCATGTTTTGTCTGATTAAAAAGCCAGTAATTTTAGAAATTAACTTGATTAAATTCTAAACAAATATTAATAATTTTTTTTCTTCTTTTTAATTGCTTTGTCCATGAGCCTTAGTTATTTGTATGCAGCGATAACAAGCACAGTCAAGGATGATGTAGAGGCTGCATCTCAAGTTTTGGAGACACAATCTTGGTCTAAATCAGAGGTGGTTTCCTAATGGCTTTCCAATTTATTACATCTGCAATATCTTTTTGGTCTTCCCCCTTTTCTGAGGTTGCCCATGCTTGACCCATTTTTGGCATGTTTCCCAGCCACATTCAGTGTGTCTGAATTGAAAAAGTAGAATGTTTTTTATTTTGACATGTCTGTATATGTTAGACTAATCTTGATGGTGTGTTCCAGTGGTGTCAAAGTGTCAGTGTCCATAATTTTTAGGACGAAGGACCTACTTGTGAATTACTATTTTTTGCATCTTAATCTGTTTTCAACACATTAGTGCTTAATGTTTTCAATGAATTGAAAATTTTTTATTGCCATAAATACTTCAGCTGTTGCAATGGTCACCAACTCTGATGCAGAGGAAATAGAAAACAGCCGCTGCAAAACAGAATTGGATTGAGTAGGAATAATTGAAATTCCAACAACTGAGGATTTTAGCCTTTTAGGGTTTAGAACCTTTTCAATCTGAATCTATGATATGATTGCTGAGCATAAGTCTTGAAGCCCTACTTACACTGGGAAACACCTTCCTAAAAAAATTAGGAAACACAATCAAAGGCATAATAGAAATTTACCAACTTTTGAAAAACTTTTCTCAATTGCTCCTAACCCATAAAATATTCTTACATGGTTCTAATTTTACCATAATTACTCTAAAACTATCTAAAATTAAGTATATAAAATATCTGAGATTTTCCTTTCCGAAAACTACATCATAATAACTACCCCAGGATTGCTTACCTGGGGTAACAAATTCATAGTTGTCGCACCTAATAACTTGTCTGTATGGGCAAGAATTGCTTTAGCTGCCAACTGGCTGAAGCGTATTGTTACTACAATCCATCTCCTTTGTGTATGGGTTTGTAACATGAACCCTGCCTTTCCTTGCTTGATGAGTCCACAGATGAAGCAGATAACTTGTTCATTTTAAGTTGTCAAATGAGAGATCCCTCTCTCCATGAAAATGACAAACTTCTTGTGTCTACTATGTTTTCTCTGATGTTTAAAGTATTTATGGTAATGACGGAAAGTGTATGAGAATTGTATCTGGAGGCTTGAGTCAAGGTTGCTCCAAGCAACTCGATAATTCATTTTTGTCCTCTGGAGAATCTATTATGGTCGTGCAAATGATATTAGTGGATGTATAATGCAGTTGAAATTTTAGGTTCTGTTACATTATGATTTGGTATGATTTGGTCAAATATTGTTTATTTAAGTTGAAATTTAGTGTTTCTAATTACATTTCTTTTACTGACCAGTTAGGTGTGGGTGGGGCTGGTTATGTTTGGTCAAAATGTGAAGGTGGCCATGAAGAAGAGTGGTGGCATTCAGTGGCACCGATTCCTGCAGATAAAATTTCTGAGGCAATGAAAATGTTGGAAGATGATCTGGAGTTGGATCATGATGGCAGTATTCTCCCACCTTCTGGAGAGCTCAAACCTGATTCTAACGATTCCGACGTTGATGATATTGAAGATCCCAGAGAGGACTCATATTTTGGGAAAGAGGTGAGGATTTGACCTGTAAACTTGTATTTATGATTCAAGCATTTTGCAGATCTCAGGTTTAAAGTAAAATTATCACAATTTGCAGGTTGAAGCAACTTTTCTTAGGGCTGTTCAAGAAAACATAAAAGAAGACCATGTGATCTTAGAAGTCAACTCTCTGAAGTATGTTGTATATTTTCTTTATTAGTTGAATTTAAAACAGCAGAAGTTGTAGTCCACTTCATCTGATTCAATTGTCAAATTAGATTTTTTTTTTTGGTATTTTGCATCTGATAATAGACATAAAATTGAAGGTGACAAACCTTTACTTTGGAGTTGTTTGCGTATTATGGTGGTTGCAACACATAGTTGTGCCAAATGATTTTTGAATTTCCTTCAGTTTTTGCTTTCCACTTCCTCTTTGGTTTCATTAGGTTCACCTACTATTTGTCTATCTCAAACTTCCTAGGTAATTAGCATTTCTATCTGCCTTCTGCTTCCCTCTGGTTCAATAATATGTGGTCTCTCAAATAAAAGCATTTCTTCAGTTGTTTTAGCTATTGCACATTGAGAAATTGGAATTTAATTCAGTCACCGATCTGGAGTAACATAGAATATGGTCCCATGGGTCATGCATAAATGCCAAGGAAAGGGTCAATAGGTCTAGGAGTCTTGCATTACCCTTGAAGAGAGGTGAGGATGTGTGCATTTACTAGGTCATCCAATCAGGTTGCTTTTATTTGGTAAATCTGTAAAATACATGGCATCCCATTCCAACTATTATCTATCTGCAGAGTTCTTTTGCCACCAGTGTTCTCAAGACATGCTTGCATTTTTTTATTCTTTTATGATGACTTATATTATTGAATTCATTGGGCATTAGATTATAGCTATGTTAGTTTATGTGCGTGGCAGGTTGTCATACAATAAATTAGCTGCTGATTGTGCTGGAGCTATATTTCATGCTATGATGAAACATGCATTAGACACACCCCATAATTCAGCTGGTGAGTATATTGACATCTTTAGTCGGAGCTTTACTATGGAGAAATAAGCTGATGATATAATTCTCTGCAGTCTTTTTTTTTTGTGTTGGGAGGTTTTTTTTTTTTAGGGGGGGGGGGTTTGGCAATGAATGTGATGGGCCCTGATATACACCAGAAAATATAAGCAAAGGTAAAAGGAAGAAATATTGTGAGGGACAAGATTGGGAATGAGTAGAAAACATGAGGGACACGTGTAGGCTCTTGAGAGAAAGTTCTAGAAGGAATTGGTTAGGCAATTCTCAATAAAGAGTGAAGGAAGAGAGAGCCAAAGAGGGGAGGAAAATTTGGAAGGGACTTGGGAGAGTGCTAGCCTCTCAAAAGCTAGCAGTGGGTTGCATTCTGTGCTCTGGCTGGAGTGTGGCTGTTTATCTTTTATTTTCTGTCTGTCATTACTTCTAAGCTATGTCCTGAGTATGTCTTTGTGGTTTCTGTATTGAGGTGTGCTGTTCTGTTAGTAGACGTTCATTGTATTGTGTGGATTGGTGCATACTGGAGTGTTTCTTTTATAACAGCAATAGTATTATTCAGTATATTTTCTATGGGCTCTATCAGAATGATTAGTGACTTGATGGGTAATGTCTTACTAGCATTCCTTGCTTATCTGCCCTTACTTTTTATCACTTTGTAGAGGAGAATGACTACGTACTATAATTAAATTGGTAGTTTTGGGTGTTCTCATTTGGGATTAAATGTTTCCAGGTAGCTTGGTTCAGACTGTGGAGGGTGTACTTACAACATGGAAAAAGCTTTTAACATCCTACCTGGCTGACATTGATGAGCAGGTTTGCATATGTCAATTCTTTTCCCTTGTTATTCTTCATCTGTGTTTTAATTTGAATAACTTCCTGACCACCTCGCCTTAGTATTCTATTTTTTTTTCCAAGCTGTTTTGAAGAATTTGCAGTTTCTGCTTGTGAGTTTAATTTATCACTATTCATTGCCAATTAATAAGGCCTCAGGAAAAAACTATATATTGTAAGATTGAACCTTCAATGCTGTTTTCCTTTTGCATGCCCAATGGAGTACTCTGATAATGAGTTTGGTTGATTTTTTCCGCATACTAATTGACTTAATTGGCATACATGATGTCTTTGTCTCTTGATTGAAATCTCTACCTCGTGAATCATGATTGGACTATCTCAATTGGCAGTTTCTTCTCTCTGCTGAAGGAAGAAAGGAATTTCTTTAAAATTCTTTTTGAGCATTCTCTTAACCTAATTAATTTGGACAAACCCTGTGGTATCATATGTTTTCTTATTGTAGTGTTATGAGAACTTTAGAGGAGGTTCCTGTACACAAAGTAGATCAAATGAAAGATAGCCCAATAACTAAAAGTAAAGAAAGAGTAAAGAAAACAATAGACTATTAAGATAGATTTAACTATTAACAACATAACTATAGAAATAAGCCAAGATAGAACAAGTTGGATTAATTTGATCCATTTAGCCGATCTCATTTAGTGGAAAAAAGTTGTGTTTGTTGTTGTTGTTATAAAGATATTATAATTTAAATTTTATTTTAAAATATTTAAAATTAATTAAAAAAAGGTGCATATCAAACTAGTGTGTTATATAAACTCTTTGCAGGCATTTAGTTGGTGTTTAATATTCTGAATCTTGTTTAATGGTCAGCGTGCTATTCTTATTCGGTTGCTATTCCTACTTCAGATTGAGGTAATTCTAAAATTTGAAGAAATGTGCTTGGAATCTGCTAAGGAGTTTGCTCCGTTGTTCACAAAGGTATGATTATCCTTCATAAGTTAGGATATGCGTGTGTCTATGTCTGGATGCACTTAGAAGACTGGAGTAGTTCTCTGAACTCCAATAGTGTTATATATTTCCTTTAATCATGTTGGTTTCATGGATTGACATTTATATAGATAGGCTCTTAAGAGAAAGTAATTTGAGCTTTGGCTTTCAGTGCTAATGGAGTTGTCTCTAGAGTTGATATTCAAATCCTAATGGAAACTGAAATAATAATAATAATAAAGGAATAATGTAATTTGATACTTTAGATTTGTGCACAGCCATCCTGTCAAAATTCAGTGATGTTAACAATGATGAGATACTGAAGGAAAGGTTACGGGAATTTCTTATCTCGCTTGCGGATTTTCTAGCTGTATTGTGGGTAACGAACACCTGAATCCTGAAATATTGGGATTTGGACAAGTTCTTAATCCTGGCCCCTTCCAACTGCTTACATGTACATAATTGAAGTTAATTGTTTCACGTGCTCTACACAGTTGCTTTTTTTTTGGGTAAAAAAAAAATTACTCCCTTGTTATGACCTGTTTTTTAATTTCTTGTACAGATTTTGAGTATTATGTATGACAAAGATATCATACAAGAAGATGCTATTTTAAGTTGGGAAGATGAGAAGAGAGACGCAGATGAGTCTGATAAAATTTTTGTCAAGCAGGCTCAGACATTTATTCAAGTGAGTATCATTATTAAGTATACTTGAAGCCTGTATGTTAACATGTGTTTTCATAATTTCTCCTGTGGTTAGTCCTTTAATTTTTTAAAACGAATTATCAATATTTATTTATTTTAAATTTTGTTCCAGTGGTTAAGAGAGGCCCCCGAAGAAGACGATGATGAAGAAGAATAGGTCTAATTTTGCGAGGTCGGGTTATCTATGAATATTAAGTAGTGTTCCGAGAAACATAGAACTCTCAACATTTACTTGAGCGCTAAAGGTGATTTTATTCATTCATCCATCGTGGAATCGAAGTGAAGAATAACTTAGGCGTTTTCTTGTATGAAATCTCTAGTTTGTACCTTGTGTGCTTTTTTTTTTAAAAAAGATGGTACCTTGTGATTTGTCATTATTATCCACAGGGATTGAAGTAATATGGATTTGCCACGATAATACCGGCTATTGCAAATTATACAATATTCAGTGTGGATTTAACATTATTTAGAGTATAAATATTATTTTTTAATGAAGTATATTAAGACACTTATGTTTCTTCTTTGGACAATAAGACTACTATGTTTATCTTTCACATAAAAGGATTTATGCAGTGGGTACCGAGTGCCAATTTGTTTATTGTAGTAATTTTTTCTTGTTACATTGTAATTTAGAAGTTTGATTTGAAAGAAATTGTTGAGTAGCGCTTTGTAATAGCAACATTTGTCCGGAAGAAGCAAATGTTAAGTAAAGGCAAAATAGAAAATTACATAAAAAACATGAACACAGAAATGCAATAATAACAAATTATAGAAGTTACGGGTTTCATTCTCATGCCAGTCATCTGCCAAAAATCTTTAGATAAGTGCTTTTTCTGGTCAAAATCCTTTTTCTGACCCTCCTATGATGAGGAAAACACAGTCAGGAAACATGGTGCGCTTTCCAATTCGGGGAAACATATTCGCCGATGTTTTACTGTCAACAACATTTTAATGCAACTACCAAGATATCTGGCATTTCGCAGACAGCTTTATTTGTAAAACTGCATTGCATACATCATAGACTTAAACATTTGGTGGAATGCTTTTCTAAACAGAACTTAATAAATTAAGTAGCTAACAGAAACTAGGGTTGGCAGTAAACAACTCATCACGTACAGCCTCGATACTTTTTCTTTCTCCATGGTTATTCGTCAGCTCCACAACTTCACTTGCTTGCAGAAACATTTGGACTTTACATGTGATGGTTGGAGACTGATTATCAAAGCCCAGGTCCAATGGGCCCAGGAGGCCCACCAAACAATGGTCCACAGCAGGCCTCTAAAAGGCAGCAGCAGCACAGAACATAGAAACTGCCAACAAAATTTGGGTTTAAGCCAGAAGGATTGGTATCTATCTTAAGTTCTTAAATTGGCTCCCAGTTGATAATACTGCGTGAGTCTATATATATTGTTTATATATTATGCATAACTAGTGTTTGTGTTTCCCAATTGCAAGCTTAGTTAGAAAATTGGATAATCTGGGGTTGATTCACCAGAGGAGAGCACATAAACAGTAACTAGTGTAGTAGTAAACTAGTAATGAAGAAAAGAGAAAAACAACTCACCAAGAAGTTACAAAGCTACATAAACCATTAAACAGATCGTCGCAGCATCCGAATGGTTCTGGCCCTGGTCGTGATGGTGGACCCCAAGGTGCAGGCATTTCTTCCTGTCAATTTCTCGGGTTCTTTTGCTTCTTTCTTTCTTTCTTTCACAGACAACAAAAGTGGCCTATTTCCATATTTATAGAATTACTCTCTATGGTCCATGTATGACTAGTAAGTGAAACATTTGTTGGGATGAGTTTAACATGCTGTGTGCGCCTCAGCCAAAATCAACTACCATTCCTCAATGGCTCAACCTACAATTCAACAAATACTTGAGCTATGTTGAAAATGTTAAGAAAAAGAAGTTTTACACTGTCTAGATAAAAATAAGTCTAAAGATTATATAATGTATAAGAGTGTTAAACTAAATTGTCTTAAGTATTTTAATCAATATTTTTTACATTCAAGTCTATACACAAGACTCATCAATATGAATTAACACTATATTATAAAAATTTAAATTAAAATCGTCAAACTCTAACATGATATCAGAGTTTAATGATCTCAGGATCTATAAAAATTTATGGTCTAAGATGAAGGAAGCCTATTAGATATGATGAAAAAGTTTAATAGAGAATGTGAACATGAAAAATTAGGTTAGCAAATACAAGCTTAGACCCAAAAGATATTGATAACCCATGAGGCCAAGATTCTGACGTCCACAAAAATAGAATGCTCAATAAGATAGACTCAAAGAAATATTAAAACTCTGTCATCATTGAAATTCAAAGGAATACAAATCCAAACAAATGAAAAAAGAGACTTACGATGGAGTATAAGCCTAAACAAATGAAAAAAGAGACTTGAGACTGTTGAAACTTAAAAGGAATACAAGTTTATGATAATGAAAAATAAATCAAACTTAGATCACGTTAAATCAGTTGGACTTAAGGAAGAGTGTTAAAAATATTAAGAAAGAGATTTTATATTATCTAGTTAAGATAAATTTAATAATTATATAATGTGTGAGAGTATTAAACTAAATTGTCTTAAATATTTTAGTCATAAAATATTTTCACATTCAAACCTATATGCAAAACTCACTAATAACATTCCACCATACAAACTTAAATTGGGACTGTCAAACTCTAACAAGCTACAATATTTATGAGCCCCATCGGTTCTATTGAACACGTTTTCTTAAATCATTTACTTCCACTTCACTTTTAATACAATTTTCGAGCTACATCTTTCATTTTGGCTTCTCTTTATTCATGTCTATTGTGCAACTAATAGTAACGATTTTACAACATGTTCATAATGTTTCCTCAATCTACTAATAACCAATTAATTAATAATCTTCTCCCTTGTTACCAGCATATTTGAAAGGAGGTACAAGTACTTATAAGCATTTACAATATTACTGGACACTTTTAAAAATATATAAAAAATAAACCATATTTTACTCCTGATGTTTAGACCTAATTACAAAATTAGTACATGAATATATAACGAAACATCTTTAAACTTTTAAAATGTAATAAAAAAACTCTCTTAAAGTTCGAAAGATACTTTATTGTTAAACCTTAATTCAAGAGGATTAAATATAATATTTCTTAAAAAATACTGTATATATTGTATTTTTATAAGAGACTGTTTTTAAGTAAACTAAGAGAATCTACTCTTCTTTAATAAGAAATACATAAAGAATTTTAATTAAGTCTATTAAAAGTAATAACCTAAATTTTGTATATTTGGGTTGAAGTCTAAATAATTGGTTACCAATGAAATTAAATGCCGAACAAGTTTAGTTTTCATTTTTTTGGAACTTTTTTTTTTTTTTGGCTATTGCACAGTCAGTTGCATATATTGGATTCTCTCTCTTGTACTCACACACACACACACACACACTTCATTTCTAGGAATTGCTGTTACTTTAACCATTTGCAATTGATATGAATAATTTAAGCTTGGATAAAATGTAAAAGATTCCTTTAAGTTTTGAATTATGTGTAAAAAATTCTCTCAACTTTAATTATTGACTAATAATTTTTTAAACTTTCATTTGTGTGTAAAAAAATTTTAAATGCTATTAAATTTATTTATACATCAAATTTAAATGACACATTAGTAAGAATAAAATTAAAGTGTCACTTTTATTTTTACCAAAATTACCCAAAAAACTCAAATCTTTGTATACGGTTTTACATATTTTAATTTATTTTAAGATAACCAATTATGTTTTATGTTTAAGAAACAGGGAAGATTAATAATTTAGAAGAAAAAAATCAACATGAGTTTAGATACCGTTGAAATTGTCCAGAGCCAATTCACTTGTTTGGCCTTTAAATTCAAGGTTCAAAGTCCTACTCCGGCACACTGCTTATAAATATTCAGTCTTCTTTTTGTTTTACCATTTCCCTACCGCTGCTTACTGCTTATGATTCAAAGCTTATGTATTACTTTGAAACATACACTTGGTCATACAACTTCTTCATGTGTACTCTGTGTGCTGCTGCCATGTTCATCTCATTTTGAGTTCTTTGAATATCCAAAAATGATTACATAGAGAACTATGGAGTTAACATTGCCTTCAGCACTAACACTGGTCAGTCTTCATCACTTCATTTTCTAAACCATATTTCTTTTTTGGCTAAATAACATAGTTACAATCAACATGAGAAGCAGTGCCTCGTCTTTCTCCGGCGACGGCAACGGCACCAGCAGTGGCTTCATGAGGTGGTGTAGCGGTGGCTGCAAGGTGTTTGCTTCGTGCGTTCATTCAAGGCAAGGATTTGTAATTTTGATGTGCAATGTGGGATTTTTGGATAATTTGGGTGAAAATAAAAATGATACTTTTATCTTTGCTGATGTTTTATTTAAATTTAATGTATAAATGAATTTAGTTGCATTTGAAGATTTTATACACGAATGAAAATTCAAGAAGTTATCAGTTACCAAAGTTAAAAGGGGATTTTGTTTTTACAAACAGGTCAAAGTTTAAAGGGTATTCTGTATTTTACCCTTTTAAGCTTTGATGATTTAGTTCATTTCAAATGCATATATATTTAGCAAAGCAGGTAGCCATAATGTTGCAGTTTTCCTTTGAATAATTCATCCACACCAAACCTTTTGCCACTAAGATTGGAATTACATGCTTGGCCTTGGGAAATAAATACTGAAAACAAATAATTAATTTAACAGGACGGTCATTATTATCAACTTATTTACCATCAATGATTCAACTGTCTGCAGAATATCATAAATTCATAATCATAATACAAACCGTGAATATTATTACATTATACAAATACACACACCCACTCACATTCTCTCTCTAACTAATGAGAGTTTAGTTTAATTAAAAGTTAATTCTCCGTAATATAATAAAATAAAATTTAAAATTTAAAAAAATATTTATATTTAATGTCTAATAATACTTTAAACTGGATTACTCTCAATATAAAGAAGAAATTCTTTTTCTGTTAGCAAGGCCGAAGTCCAAAGTAATCTCAATTTAAACTTAGCAAGAAAGGGAGAGCAGGTTATGGAGGCCCAGGTGGACCGGGGGGCCTAGGAGGACCACCAAAGCAGTCTTGTAGCAGCCAGCAGCAGCACAAAAAGCCTAGGCTGTCAAGTATCCATGAGAAATTGAGGATGTAAGCAACAAAAGAGGGCCAATATTTGCATTTATAAATGCTAAGCAATCAAAGCAAAACGTATTAGTTTTGCCTCTGTTTTTCTTTTTTCGTTAAAAAAGGAAAGAAAGAAAGACTACATTTAACTCCTGTCTAACAAATCAAAAACTAGATGACAATGGATTTACCAGGAACCAATGATGTCGCAAAACCCACCGAAAAAGCCCGGGCCGGGTGAGGGTGGGGACCATCCAGGGCCTGGCGAGGGAAACCATCCAGGGCTTGGGCCTCCAGGGCCGCCGGGTCCCATTGTGGTGGCTCTGTCCTCAAGCTCTATCCAAGCAGGCTGATTCAGAATGTTGGCAAAGTGCATAGGACGTTGGAAGCAAAAGTGAGAGGGGCCTTGTTAGTTGCTCTGTGAATTTATAAAACCTCCAGAGACAGATATTTGCTTAGCCTTGAAGCATCTATTCATCTACTAGTTCACATGCTTTCTTCTCTCAACTGCTCTTCCACACCAATCTACCATTCAAACCAGTTTTTATTTACCTTTTTATTTGTTTCATGGGTACTATGCTACGCATAACGCATGTGAGATTTTAAAGAAAGAAGGACTACTATTCTTAATTTAGAAAAACAAAAATTTCAAGTTCAAATCTCTTTTTAAGGAAGTAAAGTTTGGAGATGTATGTTTACATTCGTTGGCACTAAGGCTTAATAGTTTTAGCCCATCCAACAAGGTTGTGTTTTGGGCAGAAATTGCAATTCATCTTTTTTCCTTCTATCATTAACTAAAATATCTTTTCATGCTTTTTTTTTATTATACGACAAAGTAAGGGTTCTAAGATATTTTTCATGATTTTAAAATGTTATAATATTTAACCATCACTTTGTTGTCTTGTCCTCTTGGAATATTAGAGCAATTTTCAATAATTTTGTCCCCTCCAGCTAGAATTGGATAAGAAGTAAAAACAACTACTTGTAATCGCTAGAAGCCATTCATGAAAATATCAATATACGTCCACTCGGTTATTATAAACGCTTTATGAACTATAAAAAAATTAAAGAAAAATGGCTTTATTTTATTTATGATATATTTGTAAATTCCCACTTAAATTATAAAAATCTGCGATATCTTTACAAGCCATCCAGTGTTTGAGGGCAAAAATCCCGGTGCAAGAAGAGCGTATAATGCCGTAGCCGTAGTGTATCTTTCTCACCCCGTTAAAACAAGGACACAGCAATAGCTCAACATCTTATTACAATTTTCAACAACTTGAGCAGAATTCAGATATTAACACAAGGATCTCACTAAAAAAACAAGGATATGAAGTCACAATGTACTCTGCAGAGTAATTCCTTCATCATACCAACAAATTGGATAGAAAAATATTCCTTATCATCATCGAAACCAATATATAAAAAATTATGGAAAAACAAATTAAGGTCGCCAAAAAAAAAAAAAAATTTTGCCCTTGCATTTTAACCAAGCAAATATCAAATCTGGCGAAAATGTGGCAGAAGAGGCAGGGAAATTTCTTAGTGTCTCTATATGAACGTAGTAATAGCTAGGCTTTGATTTTCTTGCCTTTAACCTTATCCTTGAAGGAAACAGTGTGTGGGTTTGATAAATCCAATGTATCAGCTGCAGTGTGTTTCTTCTTCTTCTTTGGTGCATCAAAGGCACCAGAATTACCTATGGGACCTGACCAAGCTTGGAATGGTTCCTTTGAATAAGTAAATGAGGTCGTACTGAAAGAGACATCAGGAGGAACAATGTCTGGATCTATATGATTTGAAGCTCCCAAAGGATACCCAAGCTGTCCATCTTGATGTGGTGGAGGAAATTTTTCGCTCTTGCTCTTAGCATTTGCATGACTGATTAGACGCCTTCTCTGTTACACATGAAATAACAGCAACAAATTTGATCAATTTTGCTTTAAACCACTATTCATAAACATGTGTGTTTGTGTGTGTGTATATATATATATATTCATTTATGACAGAAGAGAAATTCTCTTAAAGGAAAGAGAGAATTTCTCCAAATTAAAGGAAAGACATCACAGGATGGCATGCATAACAGATAATCATAACAGTTAAAACTAGGCCCTCTTTTTTCCTACCCAATCCACTGAATTTAATCAAAAGACATACTCCTAAGCATGCATACTTGTAATCACTACAAATCAAAATCAACAAGGGCGAAAGAGAAATGAGCCCAAGCTGCTTCATCAAAAATGGCGGAATGGGAAAACCACTTAAGCTCAATGAGAAGTAAGCTAACTTCAAATGTTTTTAAGCAATAAGTTAACCATCTAAGATGTACTTCCAATACTAATAAGCCATTTGGAGTGATTTGTGGAAGGACCTGGATAGTTTGTAGGAGATTTTAGGTTCAATCCTCTGTGTCACCATGTACCAAGAAAAACAAAGAAATACTAGTGACCACTACCATGGATTGACTGGTAACTGAATACACAGAATGGGGCAATAGTATCTCTCTCAACATGCTGAGGATGATTATACTTGTACTTCTTAAGACAAAGTTGAGCATAGCAGCTCAAATAATCTACTTGTTAAAATAAGTAATGTTGCTAAATGTTTATGCCAGTTCCAGTCTGGAATCAATCCACCACAACAAAAATCAAGAAAGCTTAGTTGGCAAATCCTAGCTGTCCTTCCTAACTTAGTTTCAATCAAATGTGATATTCCAAGACTATGCACTCAAACATATAATTGGGGAATAGAAGTATTTGTCTGAACATACATCAATATTAGATTGAAGTTCGGCATTGGCTTCGGGGGCAGGAACAAGTTTAGCACGCTCACGTGTACGTGGTTTCTTTGCACCATCAACCTGGGCTTTGCTTGCAGCTCTGAACCTGAACATCCATTTCAAAGAATTATCCAAGAGTTGATAAAACATAATAGCAGGAATACATTATAAGTTTATAACTAGCAGACATTGACCACAATGTTTTCGCTTACTGATTACATAAATGTCTATGTGTATCGGTGAGTGTGAGACAAAGCAGGCTTCTCTTTATCCACCCACCATCTTCACATTCATAAGCTTATAGCATAGGAAAATATAGTCTACCATATATGAAGAAATTAAACTTGATGAGTTTGCATACCTCCTAGCTTCATCATCCCGTCGTTTGGCATCCATTTCCTTGCTAGGGGGATATTTTGGAAGACTAGAAGGATCACAAGCATAAGGTTCTGTTGTGAAAAACTGCAAAACAATAGGAAGAACAAGCAAAATAAAAGTACTTGAGTTTGAATTATAAAAGAACATACAAACTTAAGTCATCAAACATGAGTTTGAATTATAAAAGAACATATAAACTTAAGTCACCAAACATGAGTTTGAATTACAAGAAAATATAAACTTAACTCATCAAGGATAATGTCTAAGCCAGATTGAAGACAAGATTTGCTTTAAAACTTATTACATCAACATCGAGAAAATTAATTCTGGAATTTCAATATATTTTATAACAATTTTTTGAATCATGCCATGCATTAATGCAGGAACTCTATTAACTCCTTTCAAGGGAAACACAACAGAACAAATTTACATTCACTGTCGTCCATGCACCCACAATGTTATTATTAGATAGAATTTGCTCATTGTATGCCAACATGGAATTTATAAGTTGACAAGGGCATAAATTTTTTTTTTTTAAAAAAAGCACAGCATCATGCTGATACAGAATTAACATTTGATTATTCTGTAGCAACAGGTTTTAACATTCAAGTGTTTGATATATTATCCAAGACAAGAATTTGAAGGGCCAGACTAACATCTCAATGTGTTAACTGCTGTTAGAGATTGTAGTTCAATAGATATTCACATTTCTTTAAGGGTCCATGTTGCATGAAATCATAATATTGGCAAGGCAGTACAAAATTTGAGAATGCCACACCAGCATTTTATTGGCTACAAGATCAACCCACCTCACTTTTTAAGGCATCTGAGGCAGTCTTCCGCTCTGCAGGATCAATTGCAAGAAGAGTATCAATAAGGGGCAGTGCAGAAGGTGGAAAATCTTTAAATGTCTCCTTTATGCATCTCTTGTATGGCTCTCGAGGTTTAAATAAGGTAGCATTAGGCAACTTTGACTTCTTCCAATACTCATCAGAAGGTGAACCACATAGTTTGTATATCTTATGCAGTTGCTCTACCTATGTAAGTACACAAGAAAAGGATCAGAAAGGGTGTCACAGATGGTTATTACACATTTTTCCATAATACACTGAAAATATAATGAAAATACAAAATACTCAGCAAATAGAATGGACATACTGATAGAAATCTTAATGCAATACAAATTTCAACAAAGTATGTAAGGTATACTAAAGTGGAGCATAAGATCTAGAGATCAACTATACCACAAAATGGTCCACATTCCATAATTAAACAACTAAGCCAAATTACTTTTTCTATTCCTATAACCACTGATACTTCTAATTACTCACAAATGAATGCCTTGATTACCCTTCTACATTCAGAGGGTGTATGACTAGATTTACCGTTAATTTATAACTAAATAGTCTGGACAACCTATGAATGTATAACAGTCTGATAATAGAAATTTTTTGACAGGGAAGTAATCAACATTACAAATTACTAAATAATCTGACTCCTAGTATGATAAAAGGTTTCTGGGTTACCTCTGTACGACCAGGCATTATTGGCTTCCCAGCCAGTAACTCTCCTAAAATGCAACCTGCACTCCAGAGGTCGATGCCCACACCATAATCTGTGGCACCAAGAAGCAACTCGGGAGGTCGGTACCAAAGGGTAACTACACGACTAGTCATGGTATGCTTGTGGTTTGGATCAAAGAAAGAGGCCAATCCAAAGTCAGCAATCTTAAGTATTCCTCCATCGTCAATAAGAAGATTTGAGCCTTTAATATCACGGTGAAGTATGTGCCGTTTATGACAGTGTTCAAGTCCAGAAAGCAGTTGATGCATGTAACATTTGACCTGCAATAGGAGGCACATGGTATTTTAAGACATGAAATATCACCACTTCAAAACAATGTATACTGAGAGATATCTAACTATCTAATTATATCAAAATTTCAAGGCAAACCTGATCTAACCTGAGGCTCTGTGAACTTGATTCCAGGGCTTGCAGCTAGTCCGGCTAAATCATGTACCATGTAATCAAATACCAAATACAAACTACATGACATCCTTGATGTAACTAAACCTTCCAATTTTACAACATTTGGATGATCCAATCTCCGCAGAATAAGAATCTCTCTAGCCATGAATTTTACACTCTCAGGCTCCAAATTGTCAAATCGAACCTTCTTTAGCGCAACAATTTTACCAGTCAACATGTCTTTTGCCTTGTACACATTACTATACGTTCCTTGACCAATCTAATAAAAGAAGGAAAATATGAGAAGACCTATAGTTAAAGCAAATGAGTGATTGCACAAATTGATCAGTAAAACCTAATGAGTTTTGACAATGCCTTTGCCACATCAGTTATTATAGACATTGATGAACTCTAAATCATTCATAGAGAACCAAAGCATGGATAATCTCCCAGGTAAAAGTAAAAACAAAACTACCTTATCAATTTTCTCAAATGTGTCGGCCTTTCGGGGAGTCCATCCACTAAGTGCTTCCCCACAAACTGCAGTAAGCCAGGGTGGCCACCCAGCTGCTACTTGCTCGCCTCGCAAATGTTTGGGGGGGTTACTGAGCCTTGGGTTTGGCTTTGATCTTCTTCTTTCGCCCGTTGGCTTCTGGACCTGGATCCCTTCATCATCACCCTTCTCTTCCTTTTGGTTCCCACCGTTCTGATTCTCTATCACGTTCCTCGCCGATACCTCATCTACTTTTCTCTTCGATTCAGTACTTAAGTTCCTCTCCTCTTTCACCTCGGAGATTATCCCCGATGATACTTCTCGACTAATTACACACCCCATTTCTTGAATCTAAGCGTCATTTCTTGACATGCTTCTTCCAATTACCATTAAAATCACTACAACCCAATCATTAGCATAACAAGCATAAATATTAAATACCATCTAGAAAAGATGCAAAAAGATGCATCATGTGGTGAGCAGAATACAAAATCGGAAAGTGAACTTTCAAGTTTTAATAGTCAATGAGCCACAAGGCAAACGACGAACCAGGGAATTTTGAATTAAGTCGAGTCAAAGCCAGCAAGATTCAGGAGGTGTCAAAGTGATCTGGATTAGTAGAAGGAAAGTGAAAACGAAAGATTTTAGGATAAGGAATTTGACGGTTTAGAAAGAAAAAGGGGCCCAAATAATTTTTTTTTAAAAAGGAAAGATTATGCAGTATCAATTATCAAAGATCAAAGTCTTACAGTAATTAATACAGAGTTCGTGTTAAGCGGGATAGCTGCCTCTTAATAGAGAGATTCTTTCTGAGCTTCGTTTGTTGCTGTCTGGTCCTTGTACTGTTTCTTGTGCCGTCTTTTCTGGACTCAGACCAATGGAAGGAATATAGAGAGAGGAGCAGATCTTCCCATTTTCCTACAAAGTCAAAGCCCCAAAATCTCTCCTTTACTAATTACAAGCCATAATCATAAGCATTCATATTCGCTAAATTGACGGGCATGTTATTGATCACTGTTTCGAAAGGCATGGACAATAAATCTATACTTCAGAATCTCTATGGACCTATTTACATTCCTGTATGGCGTTGGGAGAAAATTAATCAAACCCCTTGAGAACTTGTTTAAAGCTCTTAGTCAAAGAATCACTTTTGCATATTCTTTTTCAACTTTTTCCATGTCTATATAACTCCTTATATCAGTATTTGCTTTCAAAATTAACTTGATCATTCCCATATATATAGTTATATGCTTTCACCCATTTTTTTTTGGATTTATTAATATTATTTGAATAGCAATTTTTTAAGTAATCAATAAGATCATGTTATTTTTTTTAGTAACTTTATTATATTACTAGGTTCAAAGCATTAAAATCATCCAAAACCCTCGCTTGTCGTTTCCTATGCAATTTATTTAGACTGTAAGTTCCTTTTCACTTAAATTGAGTTGTAGTTCATCCTTACTTCTGATTTTGATTGTATTAATTTGTTTAATCATCTATCAAAATGTGCAATTAGAGTCTTTTATTTATCGTTTATTTAGTTTGTTAGTAACTATTATATTTCACCCCGTCATTATCAACGTAGTTTTGGTTGGGTGATAACTAGATTTGGCAAGGAGATTGCTGTATATCAATCCAGCTTAATTTTATTAGAGATGCAAATATTCCCCGTAATCTCACTGGGATTTGAGTAAGGCTATGCCGGCAAATAAAAATTCAGAAGCTTATTTCTCCAATATTACTTCTCATTCCATGATCTACCAAAGCTTATTTCACTACAAAGACAACTTTAAGGAGCTGGACAATAAAGTCAATCAACTAGACAAATAAACCAACACATGATTGAGGAAGAGGAAACAAAACATGCAAATCAAAGAGAGGACTCTGTTCAAGATTGGCTAGATCGATCGTGTGGATTATAAGCTCGTCAAAGAAGCAAAAGAACTTGTTGAAGATCCATGTCATGCAGGAGTGGGGTGTCACCAATGGTGGTGCCCAAATTTGAGGTTGAGACACAAATTGAGTAGGATGGCTAAAACGATGGTGGAAAATGCTAGTATACGTTAAATAAATGGTAAACAAAGGGAATGACTACCTAATTTTCATATGGGACATTGATTAATGATGTAACAATGCTTATTATATCTTTGTCATTTCCCCGGTAAACTTATTGGGATTTTATACATCAACTGTTGAAACAAGAGCGTTGTGAGGCAAAGAAGACCCTGTACACCCTCAAATCAAACAAGAATCTATAATTAACCTGTTGAAACGCCCCAAGCAGACTTGGCCCTCGGTCATCAGGCTGAGACACCATAGCCAAACAGAACATATTGTTCTCATCTAAATTCTGAAACACTGCGGTGGGATCAAGCACCAAGTCGGCACCCCCTTGGAAATGGTACGTCATGGAAGGGTTGGGATAGCTCTGACTCGCCTCTCTTCTATAGCAAAGGTCATATGGGTATGACATAGGCTGTCCTGTTACAGGGTACTTTCCGTGCTGTTCAAAATACCTATATATCCAATCTTTGACTTCATTATATGCAGTTCTAACCAGAACGGTGGGTCCAGTGCCGGTATCAATGATAAACCCACCAGTTCTATCGGATCTCAAAGCCCAGAGCGAAGGCTCTATAGACAGCAAATTTCCATTCAAACTGATTCCTGTGCAAGGCAAGTAGTATAGTGGCAGGCCTTGAGGTAGTAGCTGTATTGTTTTTATGTCTCCTCTTATTTGTGCGTCATTTCCAAAGTGTATATAACTAGAAGGACCCTCTGGAGAGGTCCATGAGACTAAGCAGTAAGAGAAACGAAAGTTGGTTACTGATGCTAATTGGTAGAGCAATGATCTTGGAGCTCCTCGCATACCAAATATTCCTCCTATGCTATTATCAGGTCCTAATGGCTTGTTTCCAAACCTTACATTTCGATTGTCAAAGCCACATCCAAAAGCCACGTTTTGGAAGCTTATGTGCCCGTGGTTGTCGGGAAAAGTGAAATTTTCAGCGGAGAGAAAGCCGCTAGTTAAGGCACCTCCAAGGTAGTTAATTCTATAGATACACTTCCCTTCTGATGAACAGATTTTGGGATTACAGAGTGGGTGGTTACATGGAACAATCCTGTAAGTTCTGGATTCGTGATACTTGAAATTTCCCCCACTCAGTGGGAAACAATTGACACATCCGTCACATTGGACCCAGGTCAAGTCAGAGCCAGAGTCAAACAACAAGTAAGGTGAGTATGAGATTGTGCCTATTATCATCTGAGCAATGTAGAGGCTGGTGAGTATACGTACAATATGGGGTTTCAGAGTTTGAGGGGTTGGACTCTCATTTGTTGAGTTGCCTGCAGCCATGGATTTGAAGTACAGAGCACGCTCTCTAGAGAGTTGGACAAATATTTGATGTTGTTCAAGTAGAGTGAGATTTTTCGGGAAGAGAGCTGTGTCGATGATGTGTCTTGGGATGAGTTTGACAGAGAAACTTTTGCTGCTAGCGATGGGGATGAAGGTAGGAGTGAAAATATGGATGAGAAGGACGATTATGAAGCTTATTCTCAAAGCCATTTTGCCTATCTTTTGTAATGAAAGCAAGCTGCAGAGGCTGAAAGTCAGAGGTGTATATAAACTAGTGAAGGTGAATCAATGTAAATGGGTGCCTTAATACTGCAGTGATCACGTTGCTAAAATAAGGATCTTAACAAAATTCTTCTAATTAGTGACCATTTCCTAACATAATCTACTTTACTATAAAAACACAGGTTGTTTACAAGTTTTGTTGCCAAAAATACCTTCATAATCAAGGGGACTCAATTTTAAAACCTTTAGTGCTCCAAACTATGGATTGGATACTAAAATTGTTAAGAATATCTCTTCATACGGATTGTGTCCACACTTCAAAATCATTAGAATTAGGAAGAATTAGAAATAGAAGTATAGAGTGGATTATCGAGTTCAAATGCAACATTTGAAGTGCCAAATATGCCATAGGAAACACCTCATCTGCAGCCACATCACAACAACTTTCTGGTATGCACTTGAAACCTTCAAATGTAATAAATATCAAAATGTTACGCTGAAGAATTAATTTGACAATAATACAATGAAGAGCGAAACAATAACAGGAGTTGAATCTTACATATGTGTTGTGTCTCGTCAACAATCATAAATTTTGTCAGAAGATCCAAGAAGAATGAAGGAATAAATATGGACGTATCTCTAAAATTTTTAAACTTTTCGAGACAATATTGGGCTACAAATTGTTTTATGTAGATATAGCTTGATCACCCAATTTTATCGGGTTTGAATTTTCTATTGAACAACATGGTATTGCTACTATACTATACAGTATACATATCTATTGTCCTAATTAATTTATCACTTTGGTTTTCTTAATGATCACTGTGTTTTCAGTAAAATTGCAAAATGCTGCCGATCATTAATACAAAAATGTTATAAACATATATATTTTGTTTCAAATTAGTTTTAGAAACAGTATTTTCTGATTATTTGTTTCAGTTGTTATTAACTACACTGACCGTTGTTTTAAGGCATTGTACGTGGTGTTTTTTTTTTTTTGGGGCCAAATACGTAGTTTTTCTTATTAAAGTAAATTTCATTAATTAATTATTTTGCAGGCTAAATTATATTAGTACTCTTTTAATTTGAAAACGTACACTTACCTATCTTATAATTTATTTTTTGTTAATAAAAATAATTTGTTATATATAATGAGATTGTGATTTTATTTTTAATATAATAATAAAACAATTAAATTAATACTAAGTTTTAACATGAAATTTTTAATGTAATTGTAATAATAATAATTTTATTATTAATATCATATACATAAATACATAAGAATAATATTAATATAATTTTTATAATTAATTTTATAAAATAATTAAAAAAATATTCAAACATACATATAGTTCTTTAACTCCATAAGCTTTAATTATACTTGAGCACAAAAATCATAAACACAGCGCAAACATGATCTTTTTTGAACAAGATAGATAATCATTCAAAGTGACAATTGGATGGAATTTTCCCATAAACCAGAAAGTTTCAAATTTACATTGTATTAAATTTAACTCATTCATTACTAAGCTTGCTTTTATGAGAATAACTTGTAAGGTTAAAAATGTTAAATTTAGATTTAACTTTAAAAAATGTCAAATTTAGAATTTCATTTTCCTTCTTTTTTCCTTCATTAAGTAAGGAAAAATAAAATTGAAAATGATAAGTCAGTGAGATACAAACAAAACATCCTTATATATTGTAAAATGGAATATACTTTTTATATACACAGAAACAAATATTACACGTTTAACACAGGTTAATGGCCTTTAATGACCTTTTTGTGAAAATGGACTTGATCCCTAAAATTAATTAAAGTTGGACTAACAAATTTTTGGTACATATAAAAATGAGTTGGCCCAGCTTACTCGTTTAAAAAAGGGACTAAATTTGGTCAGGGTCATGCTCGGATTGGCTTATTTTATTTTTTTCAAATAATATTTTTTTAAAATGTTTTATTATATTTTAATCAACATTTTTTTGAAGAATAAAACATGAAGTTAAAATCTTTATGACAAATGTTTAATTTTCATTTTATGCTTATGATATGTATTATGCAATCATTAATTATTAATTATTTTATTATTTGTAACATTCAAATTTCATATAATCTAATTTAATTATTTTTTTCTTATTTATTAAAAAATATTAGTATAATAAATTATAATTATTACTTGTTAATTTAAATTATTATATTTTTTTTTAAAAAAAAGTGAATACAACTCAGTTCTTGACCGTAATAGAGTTGAATTGGTCCAACTCAACCTTAAAAAATTGTGGCCAAAACAAAAATTAAATTAAGTCAAATTAATCTATTTTGATAACTGTACTGACAAGTTGTGACTATAAAAATCTCATAAAACATTACACGGTTACGCTTCTTGAAGTTTAACCCATAAAATTATTTTTTTATATAATAATATTCCAACATTTCCTTCGTTCCAATTTGCCTTGACTGTTTGTTCCTATATAGCCACATTATTTCGAACAAACAATGGATGCTTTCGTCACTCCAAATTGTGAAAAAGTAATAGGCTGTGTTATGTTGCAAGTTGTTAAGCAAGTGGGCTATTTGTTATTTTGTTTCACTACAAATTAAGACAAGTTTGAGGAGCTGGACAATAAAGTCAATCAACTAGACAAATAATCCAACATATGATTGAGGAAGAGAAAAGAAAACATGCAAACTAAAGAGAGGACTCTGTTCAAGGTTGGCTAGATCGATCGCGTGGATAAGCTCGTCAAAGAAGCAAAAGAACTTGTTGAAGATCCATGTCATGTGTAGGAGTGGAGTGTTACCAATGGTGGTGCCCAAATTTGAGGTTGAGACACAAATTGAGTAGGATGGCTAAAACGATGGTGGAAAATGCTAGTATACGTTAAATAAATGATAAACAAAGAGAATGAGTACCTAATTGATAAAAATAATGAATATGAGACTTCTTTCCATTACTTCATTTGAAGAGAAATGACATACGTCCTGTAAATGCCTTTAACAACACTTTCCGTTACTCCAGCAACTTCAAGGTTTTAATTTATAATTAACTGTTGAAACAAGTCTGTTGCTTGGCAAAGAAAACTCTGGACAACCTCAAATCAAACAAGAATATATAATTAACCTGCTGAAACGCCCCAAGCAGACTAGGCCCTTCGTCATCATCCATAGGCATCACAGCCAAACAGACCATATCGTTCTCATCAAAATTTTGAAACACTGCAGTGGGATCAAGCACCAAGTCCGCACTTCCTTCGAAATGGTACGTCATGGACGGATTGGGATAGCTCTGACTCGCCTCTCTTCTATAGCAAAGGTCATATGGCACAGGCTGTCCTGTTATAGGGTACCTTCTGAACTGTTCAAAATACCTATATATCCAATCTTTGACAACATTATAAGCAGTTTTAACCAGAAATGTGGGTCCACTGCCAGTATCAACGGCAAACCCACCAGTTCTGTCGGGTCTGAATGCCCAGAGCGAAGGGTCTATAGACAGCAAATCTCCATTCAAACTGATTCCTGTGCAAGGCAAGTAGATTCTTGGCAGGCCTCGAGGTACTAGCTGTGTTGATTTTATGTCTCCGCTTATTTGTGCGCCATCTCCATAGTGTATATAACTATAAGGACCCTCTGGAGAGGTCCATGAGACTAAGCAGTAAGAGAAACGAAGGTTGGTTACTGATGCTAATTGGGAGAGCAATGATCTTGGACCTCCTCCCATACCAAATATTCCTCCTATGCTATTATCAGGTCCTAATGGATCACCACCTCCGAACCTTATATTTCGATTGTCGAACCCACATCCAAAAGCCACGTTTTGGAAGCTTATGTACCCGTCGTTGTCTGGAAAAGTGAAATTTTCAGCGGAGAGAATGCCTGCGGATAAGGCACCTCCAATGTATTGAATTCTGTAGAGACACCATTCTCCTGAACAGATTTTGGGATTACAGAGTGGGTGGTTACATGGAACAATCCTGTAAGTTCTGGATTCGTGATAGTTGAAATTTCCCCCACTCAGTGGGAAACAATTGACACATCCGTCACATTGGATCCAGGTATCGTCAGAGCCAGAGTCAAACAACAAGTAAGGTGAGTACGGGGTTGTGCCTATTATCATCTGAGCAATGTAGAGGCTGGTGAATATACGTACCATATAGGTTTTCATAGTTTGAGGGGTTGGATTTTCCTGTGTTGAGTTAGCTGCAGCAGCCATGGATTTGAAGTACAGAGCACGCTCTCTAGAGAGTTGGACAAATATTTGATGTTGTTCAAGTAGAGTGAGATTTTTCGGGAAGAGAGCTATGTCGATGATGTGTCTTGGGATGAGTTTGACAGAGAAACTTTTGCTACTAGCAATGGGGATGAAGCTAGGAGTGAAAGTATGGATGAGAAGGACGATTATGAAGCTGATTCTCAAAGCCATTTTGTCTGTGTTTTGTAACGAAAGCAAGCTACTTGGGAATGGTGAGGCAGAGGCTGAGTCAGAACTCAGAGGTCTATATAAACTAGTGAAGGTGAATGAATGTAAATGGGTGCATGAAATACCGCAGACATCACATTACAAAAACAAGGAACTTAATGTAAAATTCTTCTACTTAGTTACCATTTTGTAACATAATATATGTTAAATCAATGGTAAACAAAGAGAATGACTACCTAATTTTCACGGGACACGAATAAAATGATAAAAAGAATGAATGGGAGACTTCTTTCCATTACTTCATTTAAAGAGAATGACTACGTACTTTAATGTCTTAATGTCTTCAATAACACTTTCCGTTACTTCAGCAACTCCAAGGTCAATGTGTTGTGAAAGTTCTCCAAGACATTGAAAATGTTAAGAAAAATAATTTCATATAATAAAGGATTTATAAAACAAACTAAAAGAGAAAATTTATTATCTTACTCGAGGAGTTTGACTTTTGATCAATGTGGAACCATCAAATCACTCCCAATTATGACGATTGACGACAGAAGCAACAGTGTTTCTCGAAACAGGTCTGAAACAATAAATTAGCAAAAGAAATATTTGTCCTCTATTTGGCACTTAGCGGTTAAGTAATTTATGTGCAAACAGATGATGACAGAAGCAGCGACGTTTCAAAAAACGGCTCTGAAACAACAAATTAGCAAAAGAAATATTTGAATGTGTGCGCAAACAGCTAAGAAAAATATAAGATGTTCTATTTTTTAGAAGAGCTTTTTTTCGTCAGACATAATTTGAAATTTTTATTATGGATTGCTTGTGCAATCTCTTGTAGTATCACGTAGGTACGTAGGACGCCAAGCTGGCAAAACAGAATGGAAAGGGCTCAAGATTTGAGTAGAAAAAAAATTGAGAATAAATCAGAATAGAATAAATTGTTTATTTATTTTATTTAATTTAAATTAATAATTTATATAAAGAGATTAATAATCTTGTTATTTTTATGTTAATAATCTAGACAAATACAATTTATTTAAAATAATTTAAAAATTAAATAAATTTAAAATATAGTAAATAATATTAATTAATAAAATATTTAAAAATATTTAACTTTCAAATTAAAATGTCAATATTTCAAGAAGGAAATACAGACAGATAAACCCTAGACAAAGACAACTGACTTAGTAAAATTGAAGGACCGAGGAAACAAACGGAAGATCATAACCCACAATAATAATTGTTGACTAATGTATATATTTTGGTATGAATTGCTTATCAGTATCAGACCCTGGCTCCATTATACTACTTCTAAGCCTGCAAGCTGTTGATGGTTGCGGTTAATCGTGGAGGCAGGTTCAAGTTTCCATAGCGCCTTTGATCGTCCCTCTCCCTCCTGTCAATAGTTTCTGTTATTAAAAATGGTGCGTACGTGGTCTTGATTTAAAGTTGAAGATTCCATACCGCCTTGTAGCGTCGGCGGTTGTGTCCTCGGGTTCTCTGTGTGGCATGGTCCCGTCAGTTATACTTGGCTCATTACCAGGTGGCTCAGCCCATATGGACGGGTTTGGCCTATCCACTTCATCATTCCTGCGCTCATAGTTATAATTATAGCCCTCATCCTTTGGCCTTCCTTTGTTGTCATAATCACCATACCCATTCACCCTTGCAACTTCCTTCAATAGACCCAAGGCCTTCCCACTACTATTGGTTGGCTTACTTAGTTGAGTCCCGTTTCTGGGTGGTGCAGTCCAACCTGAACTATTATTTGGACTGTAACTGTTGCTTACTGCAGGTGGAGACCTATCATAGAATGAACTCCAAGTTGAGCTAGCATTTGGCCTGGACCACCCATTGCCGGACGTTCTGTTTGGTTCCAAGGAATTGTAGTTTTCAGAGGCATCGTTTCGAAGGGGACTGCCAATAGGCCAGTGCTCTTTTCTGTTACCATAGTCACCGTAGCCAATAGCACTATTATAAGGTGATAATTGTGGGGAGGGGCGCCAATCAGTTGTAAGAGCTGGAGGGGACCTAGGTGGCCGGCTAGCTTCATTTTGAACCTTGGTTAGGAAGTCATCAACTTTGGGTGGGGGAGTATGAACTGGGCTTGTCTGCCTATGCCAATATTCATCATCATGATCTCTTGTGGTTGTGATATTGGGGTACGCCTTTGTTGGAGACCCATGTCTGCTGTACTCATCGCCATAGGAACGTCCGACGGTGGCAACGGGTACGAGTGTTTTTCTGGTGCCATACTCTTCTGGGTTACGGCTTGAATTGGGGACAAATGGAACAAAAGGCTTTCTTATTGAAGCCGCTGGCCTCAATGGTTCTTCTGTCTTTGACCTTAGGGTGTTGTAGGTGGAGTAGCTCTCGTAAGTGTAACCATACCCTCCCATGGCTTAACTTCTCACACACGCCTTAAGTTCTACAATCTAAAAGCTCTCACCACTTCTCCTTATATACACAAAACATTGTCTGACTTGATGTTGGAACTTGGAACCCGATGCCCCCAGCGGTCCCCTGGCTCTAAACAAAACCAGAAGACGAAGATTCAAACGAGTGCTTTGGAGAACCATATGCTAACTACTTTATGTGAGATACACACAGATATGGATCCTATTCATGTTCTGACGCGTTGATAGAAACTTAGAATCTGATTCTGTGCGTTGATAGAGACCTCTTTGGGACTTACGTTACTGCTTTAGAATTTCTTGTCTTCTTTTTCTTTTTCTTATCTCCCCCATTCAATGTCCACCAAATACAAATCAGAATATCGATCTTGCTCATTTATCTTCAACACTTGCACAATAACGGTGACATGTAGGACCAAGAATGAATATTTTTAACTGAATTTTGGGTCTAAACATATATGCCTTCAAGAATACTTTTCATTAATTGGAAAAATAAAAAAAATGTGTTGTCAAAGTCCTCTAAGATATTGAAAATGTTAATCAAAATAATTTCATCGAAAAAACATTTATAAAACAAATTAAAAGAGAAAATTTGTTTTGAGTTTGACTTAGTAATGAATAGATAACAATCTGCTTAAGGTTATATTTAAAAAAAAAAAAAAAAAAGGAAAGGCGTAATTCATTCTTCAAAATGAAGACATCTATAATAATTGTAAATTTTCTAATTAGTCAAATTTATAAAAGTAAAACATTCATAATTTTTTTGTAAATTAGGATGAATAAAAGCCAATTAATCTGTTCATTGGGATTGAAATTTGTCATTATGCTCAGTGCAACAAGAAGCAACAAGTCAGTTACTTCTATTCACTTTGTATATTAAATTTCTCAAATTTCTTATCGGTCATAAACTTCAAATTTTGGTTTGCCTGTATATCTCTTGTTCGGATTCGGTTATACCCGGATTAAATTTTTGTCAATAGGTTTCTCCTGCGTGCTGGGAGAGTAACATTTTGGTAACATGGCATAAGTTATTTATACTTCTTCAGACTTTGTGGTTTTCGATATATATAGTAAGTATAGTGTGCATATTACTCGACAGGATTAAATAGAGAAATTTGACAGATAGAGACTTAATATGATAAAACTCCTAACCCTAAACAAATTTCTCTTGAAGAAGATGGTGGATGCTTTTACATGGGATACAAGAAATGATAATAAAAATTTATTTATTAAAATTAGTGGCCATACACCATCTTATAGTATCACTGATGATGTCAGAGGGTGGCTTTCCTCTTCACACCAACTAGGTACATACGCCAAGTTGGCAAAACAGAAAGGACAGACAGATAAAAAACCCCAAGATAACTAAATAAAATTAAAGGACCTGAAAGCACTCAACGAAAGATTACAAATATTATATATATATGTATGTATGTATGTATGTATGTGTGTATGTATGTATATGGATGTGAATTGCTTATCAATATCAAAGCACTAGACCCTGCTGGCTCCATTATACTTCTTCCAAGCCTGCCAGCTGTGGATAGTTTGTGTTATTAAAAATGATGCTTGGTGAAGTTATAATTGTAGCCCTCATCCTTTGGCCTTCCTTTGTTGCCATAGTCACCATGGCCATTCAGCCTTGCAACTTCCTTCAACTGCCCCACTGCCTTCCCAATATCACTGGTTGGCTCACTTAATTGAGTCCCGTTTCTGGGTGGTACAGTCCAACCTGAACTATTCATTGGCCTGGAATTGTAGCTTACTGGAGGTTGATACCCATCATAGCTGTCGTTTCGGTCACGAATGCTATATCCAGTGGGCTTGTGGTATTCTTTGCGGTTGTAGTTACGGTAGTTATCGTAATCACCGTAGCCATTCCCATAATAATTATCGTTTCGAACGGTACTACCAGCTGGCCAGTACTGCCCTTCTCTGTTACCATACTCACCGTAGCCAGTAGTACCATTATAGGCTGTTGATTGTGGGGTGGCGCGCCACTCAGTTGTAGCCGCCGAAGTGAACATGTTGGGGCGACTATGAACAGGGCTTCTCTGCCTACGCCAATATTCATCATCATCTCTTGTGCGGTAAGCCCTTGTTGGAGAGACATGTCTGATGTACTCATCGCCATAGGGACTGGTGGCAACGGGTACTACTGTTTTTCTAGTGACATACTCTTCTGGGTTTCCGTTTGAGTTGGGGACAAATGGAACAAAGGGCTTCCTTATTGCAGGCCCCATTAATGGCTCATCTGTCCTTGACCCTACGGTGTTGTAGGTGGATGAGTTCTGATACGTGTAACCGTACTCTCCCATGGCTTTACTTCTCACTTCTCACACGCACTTTACCCTATGCTTTTATTATGGGAACTCCTTTAATCTAAAAGCTCTCACCACTTCTCCTTATATAGGAAATTAAGGATTATACGACTCAATGTAGGACAAGGAATATCAGATTCAAATCAGGGTTGCTTTACAGAACCATATGCTAAATCTACAGAGATATGGATTCTATTCATGTTCTTATGTTGATAGCAAGGTAGAATCGTATTCTGTGCAATGAAGCAAGTTGTTTTCTTGTGGGTGTGACAAATTAGGGCACGTGAATGGGCACGTGAATAAAGAATGTTAATTGACGTGAGCAGAGAGGAAAGAAACATATAAATCTACAGGACGAAGAAGTAAGAGTGGTGGAATATAGCAACCAACGGGAATGTTTCCATCTCTTGTCGTCTGTAATGAATTGGTTCTCTCCTTTTGTCCTGTAACCCACCCAAGTTCCTCCTTTGAGCTATAATATTCTGCTTACACACTGACAGCGATCCCCATTTCTTCCACAACCACTTAAATCTCTCGCTTCTGACCTCTTTAGGACGTACAATTATGCTGGGGAATTGAATTTGTTAGCTTTTTCTTTTCCCCTTTTTTCTTCAACAAATACGAATCATAATACCTTTCCCATTCATCAACCATTTCCTTTGCTTACAATGATGAATATGTTAAACTGATTAGTGGGTCTAATGATGACGTCCAACTACATAAATTCCCTTCCATATAACTATATATGATCACCTTAAGATCAAAAACGATATTCATATGTTCAACATTTTTCAGGGCTTAAAAGCCGGAGGTTCAGAAGAATAAGTAGTTTGATACAATTTTCTATCAAGAAAGTTTCTATAGGGATCTTCCTCCCTCTTCTTTATCAAGTAATTTAAATTGCGCTCAATTTCAGATTTAACTTGTTGGTACACTTGTTCCGCATTCCGCTTGTCTCCCAGCATCTTTTCCCTCCCTTTCGTTCTTATTGGTTTCCCAAATAGGTAATAAAACCGACCTGGTAACTTTGGTACAAGCAACGGAATTGCCAGGTTTTGGTTTGCTACCTCTCCACTTGACCCATCCCTAAAATTCAACAAACACAATTCGAAAATGAAATTAGCTATATAAATCAGGGAAAAAAAAATAATATATGATTATTACAAGGAGAAAAATTACCGAATCTTAACCACATCACGAGTTGAATTTCTGATGTAATTATTGAGGATGGGAATCTTCATTAGATCGTTGTAGTCAAGTACCATCTGTTATATAGATCCAAAGTAAAAATAAAACGTATGAGGTATTAATGATATAGCAGAAAAGTAAAGAATCTGTTAGAGGAAATGAAAGACCTACTTCACTTATATCATCTTCGCCAATAGCTCCAAATGGCACAATTGTGGCGCCGAAATGTGCTGCCATTCTCACAAATTCCTGTCTATTTGGCCAAATTAGCTTATATTTTTCACCCTGCAAATTATGGGAAGCAGCACAGTGAGCATGAACCTTAACCTTAAATTTAGACACACATAATAAATCAAAGACATGAAAGATTTTGTTAAAAAAGAAAGAAGCAGAAATGATGAACAACCTTAAAATGAAAAGCCTCTCGTACACCACCAGGATATAGAAGGACATGGGATTTTGCTGAGAGTAATTTATAAAGATTGCTTCCTGAAACCGGAACCCCTCCAAGTACCTTGAGCCAATCAACCAGACTGAAACTGGAAGCTGAACTCTCAAAATTTCTTGTAAACATTTGATTATGGGCTATGAGACGAATCATAATACCCTTTTCCCTTAAAAAATGTTCACCAATTGAGAGCATCTCTGAGCCTAATAAACTGTGATAGCCAACCAACAACACAGGACCTTCATCTGGAACACCGCCTAGACCTTTCACAATCTTTCCATCATCCATAGTTGAAAATAACACAGAACCTATGAGAGAACGATAAAACCTGCCATCCACATGATTGGTGTATCAGCCCTAAATCCCTAATTTTAATTTCTTTGGGAACAGCAAGATTTATGATAATTGGAGAATCAAATTACCCAGCTACTTGATACATTAAATAGTTGAATTCTGTCATACTGGGAGGAATGAAATCTATGGCCAAATCATGACTTCTTGAACGACGGTACATGCAAGTACCCTTGATTATTGTCAGTAACCCAATACCATCTTCCTGCATCACCATGCACATCATCATGCAATAACACGGGACTATGTAAGCATTAGTAAATGTCCCACTAATATTGTCAGAACAGAACACTCAGTGGCTATTAACCTACTGTACCAAATAACATAGATTATAGCAGCTTAACAGCGTATCATCTTATTTGCATGCTTTTTCATGGGTAAGTACTGTATTGAAAATGTTCATGATTTTTTTTTTTTGGCCAGAAAAAATGTTCATGACTTTGGTCACTTCAAGAACTTGAAGTCTATGAGTTTGGGATGATTGACTTGACTTATCTCAGGTTCTTGATGTGTAGAATAATAAATCCAACTTACTAGCCATCAACACACTTATCCCTAATCCTCACACCTTCTAACTATTCCAACATATGGAAATACATTTTCACAGTGCAAGGTCTACTGACATTAAACCTTTTCAAAAGCAGTAAAAAGTACATATAACAAACTGAAAAAAACTACGTGTAAAATTTAGTCTCCTAGAATATAATAGTTACTGAGGCACAACACAATCTACTAGTAATGGTTAGGAAAGATAACAAAATAACTAATGGTTATAAAAAATAACCCAAAACAGAAATGGAAGACAAAACTTTGCATCTTAAAGAAAACCAGTAGTTAGGTTGGGGAACAGAAGAATACAAATAGAACAAAGGGAAACAATACAGACATACATACTCCATGTCTTCATACTACTAGTAGCTATAACATCCAGAGAAGATTCCCATGGAGTCTATATGAAGATGGATACAAGTATATATTTTAATTTCACATACCAATAGAAGGGTATGCCCTTTTGCCTCGAAGAGACGGACTTTGCACCCCTGCAATGAGCTTGCTAGTCTTTTAGCTTCATCTCCACTGGGAAGCATATTGTCCTTGCCACTAGAATGCAAAATTCTGTCAATCTCAATTCTCAGCAACCATTACCAGTACAGAACAACTACTCCAAAGCAACTTATTTTAACATTTGACAAGCAGAAAAGTTACATATCTAGCATGGATGGCCTGGATGGATAGATACATTCTCTAAAGAAGAGAATCACTGAAACACCAGTCAGCCCAGAAACAACAAATAAAATCCTAATGAGAAGAGAGAAATGACAATGAAATAGAGAAAGAAAGAGAACCTAGCCAGCACGAATACTTCAGCCTTGCATGGAGACGTGAATTAGCATAAGCAGCTGCTGATTTAAGAAGTTTCAGCTTCCAAACAAGAGTGTCCTTCGGTAAAATTTTGGCCAGCTCCTGAAGATACATCACACAAAGTAAAATATATAATAGCATTTCAGTATAATACTGCGCCATATGAACTTTCAAGAGTTTGACTGGATAATATATACAGCAAGGAAAACAAGTACTTCAACATGAAATGAAAGAGGATACTTAAACTAATGAAGCTTTTTTTTTTTTTTCTTTTTCTTTCTTTTTCTTTCTTTTTCTTTTTCCACGTATGCCCTCATTATGATGATTAAGATTAACATAAGGGTAAGAGAAGGGCAATATATATATATATTTTTTAAACGTATTACCATAGTCTATGAGGTAAATCCGTGATACAACCTTGATTTTCTAGTCAAGTGACTAAAAATTAGATATATAGCCTAGAATGGGACCCTAATAAAACAATGCAACAAAGATGATGAAAATATGGACAGAATATGAAACACCACTTACAGGAAGACATCGTAGCAACGTAGGGAGGTTGTAAGACAACTGTTCAATTTTCTTTAAAGGTGGAAACTTGCTTTCGATATTGACTGTAGCCATTTTCACTGGATCACCTGGTGTCATTAAATGATCTAACAATAATCATGAACTATGGTAACCAGATTTCTAGAATACTATTATGGTCTAACCTAGAAAAGATTATGCATTCACCAATAAGTGTGGTTTTTAGAATGAACTAACCAACAACAAAATGAATGAAGATGGAATTTACTGTTGGTTTTAAAAGGGTTTAAAATTTGAGTAGACAGATGAAAATAGAATAGATTGCTCATAATCTAAGGAGATACAATATATTTAAAATAATTTAAAAACTAAATAAATTTAAAATAGAGCAAATAATGCTAACTAACAAAATATTCAAAAATATTTAAATTTCAAACTAAAATGCCAATACTTCAACATTTACCCATAATAAAACTAAGAAGAAAGGGAACGGTGAGTTGGAATCCATCAGGGCAAGCCTCCAATATAGGCAACACAGGTTGCAATTTTGATCTGCAAAATGATGTACCTAAGCTCCATCCAAACCCATATTGTTGGATTTCAGTATCAAAAAAACATGAACAAATTTGAGAATATGATTACAACATATATAGGTATATGGTCACCTGGATTGACTAATATGAGTACTAAATCAAGTGTTGGATTACGAGCAGCAACAGCAAGTGCTAGGCATGCTCCAAAAGAATCTCCCACCAAATAAATTGGCTTCTTTGGAGATAAAGCATGCTCAACCTGAACTGCTTCTTCAACAAATTTCACCAGTCCTTCATTTATTTAACAAAGGATTGTAACAAAGTAAGTTCCAGCAAAGTGCTCATAATAATAAGAACCACCATGGCTTGCACATTATAGAAAACAAAGTCTTTAGAAACGACAAAAGTATAAAGGCGAGAAAAAGCACACTTTAAATGACAGATACCTTCAATTGGTGTTCGATCATGGACAGGAATATGCATGCAACGAACTTCGAAAGCCCTGTATTGAAGAAAATAGGGTAATCTTTTACTTTTCTCTTGAAGAAGATTAAAATTTTGCTGACTACCTTCAGCTAAAACATCCACATGGGAAAACTAAAAGACCAATGTGGCATTGACTTAACGTGTTGTAAAAGAAACTCTTTTTAAAACATGTAAAATACAAATACAACATACTTGCCAAGAGCTTTGTGGTGCAAAATAAGGCCCAATCCAGTTCCATCTATCCCTGCATGCTTTCAATTTCAGCAAATTTAATATTCAAAAGCAGTCCGTAATAACTAGAAGAAGATGAATAAAAATAACCCCAAATGAACACGAGCATTAAGTAAAGTAACTGAGTTTGAAGTTTGAACTACATTGACAGAAAGAAGTAATTACCGGGTAGAAATAAAAGAGTGGGAGAATCTTTGAGAGGCCTCCTACATTGAATGGGGCAAAACCAGCGTGGCGGCCCACCATCCGACACATTCATCTCCTTGGCTGCATCAAAGTAATCTTGCACAGTCTGAGTCCCATACCCATCGTCCCAAAGCGCTTCTAATTCTTCAAATTTGGTTTCCCTTATCTTCTCATCAAATTCAGAACAAGAACGCAACCTTCCTTTCCCTTCTTCAATTGAACCATCATCTTTTTCTCTATCATCGCTCAGAGAAACCCCAGCTTTCAAACTCCGAGCTTGGACTTGACAACGAAGCTTGATCTCAGAGTTTATTGCAGTAAACGGTGAAACCACAATACCCATTAATGTTGCCATGGCTTCTGCCGCTCAAAGATTGTAACTTTTTACAATATGAAAACGCTGTACATGAACTAGTGCCTGCCTCACAAGAGCTTAAGAAAACTTCTCTTCTTGAGGTGCATTAACATAAATACAGTAAGAATTAATACAAAAGTGATAGGAACTATGAAGTATAAAAACGAGAGCTAAGTTCCCTAAACAACTCTTAACTGAATAGTCACGATCAACATCAACAGCGTCAATCACGGGAGTGGAATTGCAAAATCCAAATGGAACACGTCTAGCTAACAAATTATTGAGAGTTCGGATTCGCTGCCATTACTGTTGGTGCCAATACCCTGCCATTACTTTTAGCTGCGGTTTTTTGCGTTGCTAAATATTATTGCAACGAAAATTATTGCTGTTATAATTAATTATTTAAACAAAAATTATAACAATACTTTTCGTCGCAATATCCAAAGGCAATTATTGATCTGTCTCAATGTCTGAATCAAGGGTTATAAATTTTCGTTGAATCTAAAAGTTGAAGATCTAATTACATTAAAAAATAAAGAAAATTATATTAAATTCTCGAAGTTTAGTTAAATTACTTGTATTATAATGATTTTAGAATTTTTCTCTAAATTTAGATATTACATAATATATAAAATATTATAAAATAAAGATAATAAAAAATTATAATATTAAAAAATTAACTAACTATCTATTATTTAATTTATTATTTTAAAATATAATCACTTTTTATATATTAACATTAGTAAACAAAGTTTTTTTATATTAAGTAAGATCAAACAACTCTAATGTATTTTATCTTTATTTATTTTTATAATTAAATTATTAATAATTAAATTTATTTCAATAGCTTCTCTTAGAATAAATTATTGTTTTAGTATTTAAAAAATATAATTTATATCAATTTAGTCTTTAAATCATAAAAATATTTAATTTAATTATTGAAAGATATATTTTTTTAATTTAGTCCTTATGTATAAGTATTATACATTTTTTATGTCTTAATTTAAAGTTTTGAAGACTAAATTGATATATAATATATATTTCAATTATTAAATTAAATATTTTTATATTTTAAAAATTAAATTGAGACAAATTATATTTATTTAAGGACAAACAATAATTTATTTTTTCTCTTATTATTTTCTTTAATCTTTTCTTATCTTTAATTATTAGATTATAACTCTTAAAAAAGTTTTTCTTTTATAAATGGCCAAATTATTTAAAACAAGTTTTTAGTTATTTTTTATGATATTTACTACTCTAACTTTTTCACTAATAAATTCATTTTTAATTCTATTCTTATTTTTATAATGTTAAATTTTTGTTTATATTAATTTTTTTATCACTCAATATTCAATAAATACAATAATAAAAGTTTTATAATTATACAATAAAATTTATTTTAAATTTGAGTAGTAATTTTTTGATTACAAATAATACTTAAAAATTTTAAAAATAAAAAAAATTGACAAGTACTTTTGTGCATTAAAGCCTCTCGTATTTAATATTTATATTGTTTTAAAATTAAATTAAAATTTTTAATTTACTTTTTATCTATAAAAATGATATTTTATACAGTATAACAGTCTGATTGTTGCGTGCACTAAATCGATCCTGAAATTTAGCCCGAGGTGGGTAAAAGATTCACTGAACGTAAGTCGGACGAACCTAATTTTGGCTGTTGGATGGAGTTGCTTCAGCTTGAGAAAGAATAGGATATTTGGAACGTCACACATTGGCCATGTAGCGTTTCCCATTCATTAATTTTCCTCTGAATAGTCGTTTTCCAATTCAATTTTATGACTGGAAAAGTAGGGCATTATTCTTTTTGGCTTAAATATATTTTAATCTTTATAATTCAATTTTATCTTAATTTAACCATTTGCTTAATGATTTCAAAACATATAAACCAGCTAGCAACAATTCAAAAATTACGTATACTTAATTAAAATAGTAGATATTTTATTTTTTAAATAAAATTTTGAGTTTAAATTTGTATATAAAAAATTTTTGATTATAAAAGTTTTACTTTTGTTATAAAATATTTATTAAATTAAATTAAATTATTAAAATTTAATAAATTTTTGGATATTAATGGTCTAAAAAAAATTCAGAAAAGCAGACCAATTATTAAAATATAGACATTTGGCTTGAACATGGATCCTGATTAACGCTTTAGCGTTATTGCAAAACTAAGGAAATAAATAACAAGGGTCTAATAACAAAAATTATCAATATTAAATATCCTTCCCTAGATCTGTCACTCTCTAGTTTCTATCTTTGTTTTGTTTTCTTCCCTAGAAAATGTACAATGGAACCAAGATAGTGAATATTTTAAACTGGTTATTGGGTCGAATGTTGATGAAGTACACAAATCTCCTTCCATGTCAATGAATAAAAAAACAATTTATCTATGTTGAACACTTTTCAGGGATTAAAAGTGGGAGGGTCAGAAGGATTAGTTGCCTCATACAATTTTCTATCAATCAAGTTTCTGTATGGATCTTCCTCTCTTTTCTTGATCAAATAATTTATATTGTGCTCAACATCAGATTTAACCTGCTGGTACACTTGTTCGGCGTTCTTTTTGTCTTTCAGCATTTTCTCTCTCCCTTTCGTTCTTATTGGTTTTCCAAATAGATAATAAAATCGACCTGGTAATTTGGGTAAAAGCACTGGGATAGCCAAATTTCGGTTTGCTACCTCCCCACTTGACTCGTCTCTACAAATGAACAAACATCTGTAGTTTGTTAATGAAGAACAAGTCCACACTCTTACTGATAAGGGAAAAAGTAATATATAATTACCGAATCTTAACAATATTATGAGAAGCATATCTGATAATATCATTGACTATGGGGATCTCTTTTAGGTCATTGTAGTCAAGTAATATCTGAAACATACAAAACAATAAGAGGTGTTTACGACTGCAAAGGAAAAAAAAACTGCTGAGTGAAAAAGAGAACATACTTCAGTTATATCGTCTTCCCCTACAACCCCAAATGGCACAATTGTAGCCCCAAAATGTGCTGCCATCCTCACAAATTCCTGTCTATTTGGCCAAATCAACTTATATTTTTCATCCTGCCCCAATGAGTGCAGATCTTAAATTTAGACAAAATGCAATTAATTATGATATAATAAGTACATAAAAATATGAACTTTGTATATGGAAAAAAGAGATTTGGATCCTCTATAAATACAAACTCATAATTTTTCTTCTTTTTATCTTCTTCTTATTTGAGAATTTTATCCTGTAAATATTTCAGAGAATTTTTTCCAAAAGAAAGAAGCATAGATAGAGATGATGTAGATGGACCTTATAATGGAGAGCCTCTCGTGCACCACCAGGGTATAGGAGAACGTGTGAGTTTGTGGAAAGTAATTTGTAAAGATTGCTGCCTGAAGCAGAAACCCCACCCATTATCTTCACCCAATCAAGCAAATTAAATGTGGAAGCTGTAAGACTCTCAAGCATCTCGAGTCCTGTAAACAGTTGGGGATGGGCAATACCACGAACCATTATGCCCTTCTCACTCAAAAATTCTTCAATTATTGATATAATCTCTGACCCTAATAGCATGTGATAACCCACTAGTAATACAGGGCCTTCGTCTGGAACACCTCTCAGACCTTTCACGATCTTTCCATCCTCCATAGTTGAGAACATTACAGATCCTATGATAGAACGAAAGAACCTGCCATCCCAGTGACTGGTGTATCAGCCCTAAATCCCTAATTTTAATTTCTTTGGGAACAGCAAGATTTATGATAATAGGGGAATCAAATTACCCAGCTATTTGATTTCTTGCATAGTTGAATTCTGTCATATTGGGAGGAATGAAATCTGTGGCCAAATCATGACTTCTTGAACGACGGTACGTGCAAGTCCCCTTGATTATTGTCAGTAAACTAAGACCATCTTCCTGCACCACCATGCACATAATACAAGCAACTATAGCATATAAAGATAATTCACAAGAATATATAAAGTTTATATATTTTAATTCACGTACCAATAGAAGGGTATGCCCATTGTTCTCGAAGTAACGGATTTTGCAGTTTTCCAATGAGCTTGCAAGTCTTTTAGCTTCATCTCCACTGGGAAGCAAGTTATCCTTGCCACTAGAATGCAAAAACTCTGTCAATCTCAATTCTCAGCCTACAACTTTTAAAAGCAACTTATTTGAATCTTATAAAAGAACATAAGGTGTAGAAAATGAAGTTAAGAAGAAGAAAAGAACACCATTTTGTACTTCTCGGATGGCATGAAGGAACAGACAAACTTTGTAAAGCAGAGAATCAATGCAACACCAGTCCAGTCAACCCGGAAAGAAAAGAGAAAAAAAGAATCATAATGAAAGGAGAGAGAGAATGAGAACCTGGCCAGCACGAGTACTTCAGCCTTAACAGCTTGAAGCCGTGAATTAGCATATGCAGCTGCTGATTTAATGAGTTTCAGCTTCCAAATAAGAGTCTCCTTGGGTAAAATTTTGGCCAGCTCCTGCCAATACATCATACACAGTTAATAACATAATAGCATTTTCATATAATTAATAAAAATGAAATTTCAAGAATTTTCCCGGAAAATACTGCAACATCCAAAGAAAAAGGGATACTGAAACTAATCTCTGAGGCAAATCTGTGATATATACAAGCTTTAACAAATTAAGGTGAGAATATAGTCAGAACTAATAAAAAACAATACTTACAAGAAGACATGGCAGCAACGAGGTAAGGTTGTTAGAAAATTGTTGGATTTTCTGTGCAGGGGCAAGCTTACTTTCGATATTGACCATTGCCATTTTCACTGGATCACCTGAGGTCATCAAATTATGTAACAGTTATCACGAATCACAGTAACTCATCAATTACAAAGTGAAGGGATAAACAGATTGAAATTTACCCATAGTAAAACTAAGAAGAAAGGGAATCGTGACTTGAAGTTCAACAGGGAAAGCCTCGACGAATGGTAACAAAGGTTGCAATGGAGATCTGCTAAATGATGTACCTAGTCTCCATTCAAACACATTCTCAGATTTCAGCACCAAAAACAAAACAAAAAAACATGAACAGGTTAGAATTCATAGGGTCACCTGGATTGACTAATATGAGTACTAAATCAATTGTTGGATTACGAGCAGCAACAGCGAGTGCTAGGCATGCTCCAAAAGAATCTCCCACCAAATAAATCGGCTTCTTTGGAGATAAAGCATGCTCAATCTGAACTGCTTCTTCGACAAATTTCACCAGTCCTTCATTTATTTATAATAGTAACTTTAAGAACCACCATGGCTTGCACATTATAGAAAACAAAAAGTTGTTAATCATAAATACCTTCAAATAGTGTTCGATCATAAACAGGAATATGCATGCAACGAACTTCGAAAACCCTGTTATCAAGAAAGTAATGAATGTGAACAGAGTATTTTTAAATCTACAGGGACTTTTGTCTCCCAGAAGATTAGATTTGGCCAATAAAACTATTCAAGTAAAAGTTTGTAATGTTAAACATCTTGCTTCCAATCCTGTAGATTTAACATGTTCTTTTGCTATTATTATTATTTTGTGGAAAGTACACTTTATTTTCATTAACTATGTTTATATAACACATTACTTACTCTAAACTATTTAAAATACTGAATTATAATTTATTTTTCTTCTCTTTTTTAATTTAATTTTACATTATGTGTGAAAAAGGATTAAAAGAAATAAAATATGTCAACTTCTTAAATATAATTTTAATATTTTAAATAATTTAAGAGAATAATTTATTATAAATTAAAGTTTAGATAAATAATATATTTTATAGACATAATTAAGAAGAATAAAATATATATATATTTTTTTATTCTTATCCAAAGATTTAACATAAAATATGAACGTTACAACGTACTTGCCAAGAGCTTTATGGTGCAAAGTGAGGCCCAATCCAGTTCCATCTATCCCTGCACGCATTGAATTTTGGCAATTTTAAAATGGCATGTGTACATTTTAATAATAATATTAAAGAGGAGAAGATTTAATTAAATATTTTTCATTATTTACTATTAAATATTCTTCAATCAAAAAATAGATAGCCTTTGTTTTTATGCTTTTCAAGTTGAAATTGTTCTGAAAGCCATGCCTTCACATTAATACCTGTACTAAAATGCAGATCATAGATGCCTTGCAACTAACAATTGCGGGTCAATGTGGGACTAACAATTGCATTTGCACGTAACTATTCTAGTACAGTAAGAAATGATTACCAGGTAGAAATAAAAGAGTGGGTGAATCTTTTAGAGGCCTCCCACATTGAAGGGGGCTAAACCAGCGTGGTGGCCCACCATCTGACACAATCATCTCTTTGGCTGCTTCGAAGTAATCTTGCACAGTCTGAGTTCCATACCCATCGTCCCAAAGTGCTTCTAATTCTTCAAATTTGGCTTTCCTTATCTTCTTAACTCTACAACCCAAACTTCCATTCCCTTCTTTAATTAAACCATAATCTTTCTCTCCATCCACAATCAAAGAAACTTCACCTTCCAAGCTCCGAGCCTGGGCTCGACACCGATGCTTGATCCCCAAGTTGACTGCAGAAAATGGTGGAACCACAATTGCCATTGATGCCGATGCCATGACTTCTTGAGCTCAAAGGCTTGGACCTTCTTACAATATGAAAAAGCTTTACATGAGCTATCACTTTATAAGAGCCTAGTGGCTTAACAAAACTTTCTATTCTTTACTTTCCAGTGCAAGTTCCCTAAACTACTCTAACTGAACCGTCAAACGACACGATGCATGTTTTGCTCAAAATATGTAAACGACAGAAGTGAGCCAGCAAAACACTTTAGAATCCAAATGGAAAGGACTTTTTCAAGTTCACAAACGATTGGTCTATCACATAAGCAAGTATTTTGCTTTTGCAAGCTGCATCTGAAACAACGCACTAAATTCTGGTGAACTCTACGAGGTAAAGATTAAATGATATTAAAAAAAGAAAGAAAAACAGTGACTTTATGTGGCCTCTATATTTATGGTAAGCAGACAATTGGATCTTTGAATTGAGAAGATGTAGGAAGATTCATGTAACTGGGGCACTCATGACCGAGTGAGAGTGGGAAAGTAGGCGCCTATTCTTCTACTTCTTCTATTTAACACTTTAAATATACATAATTTATACTAATTAACTAAAAACTAATTTAAGGTCGTCTTTTTCCTATGAATGCGAAATTGAACTAAAATCCAAGGTGTTATGCCCCATCGAAAGTCTATTTTCAATTTAGATAATTCAGGAAAACTGGAAAATTGTCAATCCATAGATATCAATGGTTACTTACTGTTTCCATCAAAATGTATTCACTCTATTTAATTCTTTGAATAATTACATTTTTAATAAAAACCACAGCTTAATCATTTGTTTACTCGTGTTCATCAATCAATTATTTGAGTCATTACCACATCCAAATCATAAAGTAATTTCTGGAATTTAGTAAAAGAATACTTAGGTCTTTGGATCTTCATGGCTCAAATATTTCTTTCAACAGCTCAGTTGCTAATCAACTCTATTTAGAATGATCCATTGATGCTAATAACTAACTGAATAGCCTTTTTTCTTTCTAAAATATAAGGACTAAAAGGCCATAAAAGTAATCTTATAAGTTGGATTATTGCTTGAAATTTTACACATTAGTATCAGCATTAGTTATTTTAAAGTAATTTATCCTTACTATATTTTTATTATTGAAATAAAAATACAAGCCATGCCACATTAACTGACCATTTCTTTAATTTTTACGTCAAAAATAATTAAAAAAAATCTATAGGTACGCAATTGACAAAATACGGAGATATGAACTTCATTCGTAAATTTTATTTAGAATGTATCCTTTTCATTTTGACTACTCACATTCGAATGAAGTTCATATCTCCGTATTTTAAGTTCATACCTAACAAGATTTGCAGGAAAAGAATGTCCTATACCTAAATTTACTAATTTTAAGTTCAATTTGCAGGAAAAGAAAGTCCTTCGAAACTGAGGCCCCAAGTATCACAGAACCAAAGGCTTGAAAAAGAGGCACCCAGTAATTATCAGGTAAAAACCCTATAAATTTCAGGGGCTGAGCTTACACGTTGCGTGAGTCCGACGTGGAATCCAATCGTTTATTTACATCTAACAAGATTTATACATGTTTACCAAATGGAAATTATGCATAGACAAACTGATAATGATAGGAAATAGTGTTTGGATATGGATTTAATAAACTATTTTTCCAATATATTTAACTTTCTAAAGGATAACCATGAGATTAGAATAACGGAAATGGCATTATACCATATCACATGACCTACAGAATAAGTCAAGCGACCTAACCCACTAAAATAATGACAGATCAAGTCTCAAAATAAACTGAGGTAGCTGTATACGTCATACAAAATTGCAAATACATTGATAAAGGGCCAGAATTAGAAACGGGGTCAGCTATCGCTCTCGATCATTCTCAAAAATGTGGAAGCAGATAATAAAGAAACCCATGTGTAGGAGGTATTGTCATGTGATGTGTTCATCACTATCAGCTTTATGGGATAGGCGTCACCATTCAAGAGAGATCCACTCAAGTCTCAAAATAAACCAGCATTGTACTGTAATGACAAGGAAGCAAAATAGCAATAAATTACTGTCACTGGTAGCAGTCACTTCAAAGATGAATTTATTGCCGTTTAACCAAAGTTTCCGAATACAAATTTTCCTGATTCAGCAAATATATACAAAAATGATAAAACATATAAACCAGCTAGCAACAACTCAGAATGCGAGACCCAATATAGACATCTGGCTTCAACTTGTGCCCTGATTAACACTTTAGCACTATCAGAATTGCATGGGAAGAAGAACAAGAGCCAAGAGCGAGTTCGATGAAGAAGAGAATGTAGACGTCAAGTTTCTAATTTGAAACAAATGGAAACAATATTATTTGCAATCTACAAGTTATAATAATAATTAACAATAATAATAATAATAATAATAATGATAACAATGAGGCAAAAAGGGTAGAGTGATTACACCTAGAGAACAAAGTTCTATAACGCACAATTCAAATGTACAATGATATCGGGTAATCTATAAATTGACTATCTAATTCAGGCAAAACATTCCCAAATAGAACAGTATGATCCCCAATGATTCTCATGAGTCAAGGAATAAACCTTCATCTTGCCAGGTGAAACCCATTACTCAGCCATGTCCGGAGAAAGTGTGCAAACCAATTAGATCAAATTCAGAATATGTAGTAACACCTCTCCGATAAAGAAAATTTTATCCAAGCAGGTTTGGAGAATGCCAATAGTTTCGGTGCTCAATGAGATTTTCAGAATTGATGGTTTTCTTATAATACCACCGATTAACACAAGCACTCCCAGAAGAATCAATGCTCTGAATTATTTTACACGATCACAAGAAAACCTGCATATATTAAAACAATGAAGCCGTGGACCTGGCTGAGACAACAAAAATCAACTGCATGTTTTTCATATCAAACAATTCGAGCATGACAAGCATTGAGTGCTTTTTCAATGATAAAGCTTACATCAGGAAATAAATAATTTTTTTTTTAAAAAAAAAGTGATTATGTAATACGTCCAAACTATTAAGTCATTTGTGATTCATACAATTTTAGGCTTTATCACCTAAATGTCACTTCTTAAGCAGTCCAGCTGCTATATCCTAACCTAGCCTTCTCAATTTGGGGAGTACTTGCATCAATTAATTCAGAAATACCACTGATACACTTTTAGAAAAAAATGAAGGAACTAAAGCCATAAAAGCATCGACATCATTGTTGCTAAGAATGCTAAACAAAGATCATGGTACTACACCCACCTCTTATAGGTAATCAATCTGCAGTCACCTGCCTTGAACCACTCTGTAATTAAGGACCAGATCGTCCATTTTCTTCCATACATAAGCACGCACTGTGGCTAAGCTCATTTCAGGAGACAAAACCTGGAAGTATCAAACCAAAAATATTTAAGCTAACACTAAAGTGAACCAAACTGATACTCTGCATTGAACTTGGGGTCATACAATATGAAAAATAAATAAATATATAATTAAACAAATACTGTCATTAAGGCAATGAGAAAACATACATTCCACAACTTTGCCAAGACATCTGATAACCAAGTTGGTAGCACACAAGATAAAACTACAGATGAAATCCAACAATTGTGATCCATTACAAAACTTCAATATATTTATCTAAAGAATCAGTTAGGAGCACATGATGGATCATGTTTCCACTAAATTTCTGTTTAAATTGAAGCATGAGTTTCAAGATCCACTAGAATTGAATTTTGTAAAAATGAAGCCTACGTAATTTTAACCACATTGAAGTTACTGACCACAATTCTGTCAATGAATTCTGCAGTGTATTCTCCTACAAGACAATCAAGGTTGTATCTTTGCAATATATAGCCAAGACAAAAAGAAAGAAGACTAATCTAACAGAAAAACACCAAAAACGACAAAACAAACCAAGTGAAAAGATTTTCGGAGGCATGCGCCTCAAATGAGTAGGCCAAGACAGCAAATAAAGCATCATATTTGCTTAATCTCAGCATCTAGACAATATTGTACACATTGTCAAGAGACTGCATTAAAGATAACATATAAGCTTGCCTGATTGTTGCACAATATTTCAATAGAGGGTTTAAGCTTTTGCCAAGGCTTCAATCCAGACTGGAAAGATCCATCTCCAACCGCTTGACCACAGGCAAAACTACCGTCGGTATTTAAGTTATCCAATGGTTTGTCAAGGACCATCTTTTCTATTACATAATTAATAACCTAGACGGATAAAACAAAATAAAATAAGAAAGTCAATTGATTATTCTGAAAAACAGCATCAACCAGAGAGAAATTCAGGATAAGTACAGATTCAATTAAAGAAAAATTGTCATCGCAAAACAGAAAAATCTAAAAATACTTGCTATTATTCCATCAATCTTTCAAGTGTTCCCTGCCCTTCAGTCCCTATATAGGATGTTAAAGTACAGTTTTTCCTGTAGCCTTTCTCCCATATAGGGAGATGATTATTTTTAGGTCCTCATTGTGGGTTTCTTTGAATGGTTTCTTTAGAAGAGTATTCTTCATGGATCTCCAAAGGGACTAGAAGACTTTGTTGCGTTAGAATTTTTTTAATTTTTTTTTTTTTTTGGCTTGAAGCTGATCACTTGTCCTTTGATTTTGTTACCTTTTTGTATTTTCTCTCTTATTATCAATAAATTCTTTTTTCATCTAAAGAAATACAGTTAATTCATTTAAAATGTAATTAAATGGTTAGAACAGCATAGTTTAAAGGAGATTATATTCTTTAATAATAGCAACCTCCTTTCAATCAAAGATAACCGGTAGAATTATAAGAAAAAAAAAATCTAACAGAAGAAAATAGTGCCACAAGTGGAGAAACTGTTGTCGCTAGCTTCTCACCAATTAGGTAGGTTATGTATACCCTCTAACAACTTAATGATACACTCTTTGATGCTGAAAGCAATTTGGCACTTCATAAATAAAGGTGCATGACATTGCTCTCTTCCTATAGAACATCTCTTTCAGTATAGAGATGGTTGTTTCTGTAAACAGGAAAAATGGAAAGACCTATATATAGAGAGCATCTCTGCCTCTTGATTCATAAAATAATTATCTCCAAACTGTCACAATTACCATGAAATACCAAAACTTACTTTGTGAATCCTCAATATACGTGGAGCACTTAGTTTTCCTTGTGTAAGGATCTGCACAGTGGAACCTTCACATGGATGCAAAAAGAAACTGCATCTGCATAGGTTATTACAAATGAATCTATAAAGGGGAATATTATATAGCTAATAGCTGTTGTAAAAAATTAATAATCATGAAGATTTCTAGAATGATCGGATTGTCATTGTAAGTAAGAAACTCGAATCCATAAACAATGTTACATTTGGTTTCTAGTTCTACATCTAAAAAAAAATTTGACTGTTTAATGACAAAAGCCATCAAAATTCAGAAGCACAACAAATATTTAAGATACTGTAGTCAATACGTAGAAACATGCAGCGGGCTCCACTACAGCACCATGAAACTCTATAGTCAAGTTGCCATTCAGAAAGCAAAGATAACAGCAAATATGAATAATCAGAATATATTTAAGATGACTTTGAGCGATAAAAGAAATGATAATAAAAATAAATTCAGCATAGCATTAACCAACTAAGATATGCACATTTTCATAAGCATGGTTTCTTTCTTGGAACCACAACCATAGGTAATCTGCAACAATTTCAAAAGAAAATAAAAAATGCAGAGGAAGGAAAATAGTTATCTAGAATGTTCATTGGGAGGCAACAGGTACACAGTCCAGACACCACCAAGGGAAGTCTGAGAAAGAGAAAAAAATGCAGAGGAAGGCAAAAGGTTACTTAGTATTTTCTCTGGGAGGTAAACGATTATTCAACACACAGTCCAGACACCATGAGGGGAAGTCTTTCTCATCCTCAGTTCCATCTAGGTCAGTAATTTTTTTCCTCCACGGACCTCCATGAATGCCCTCAGTAATAATGGAAGGAGGAGAAACAGCAGAAAATTCAAACGGAGGATAAACCATAACATCATTCTCAGAACTACCATCAACCTCAATTCTTGAATGGGTAAGAGTTTTCATGGTAGTATCCTTTCCATGAGAAATTTCCCCATTAGCTTGGGATCCCACTCTTTGCTTTCGTTTCACCAACCAATGAGCCAAAAGCCCTTTAAGGGTTTCTCGAGCCAAATTAACCTTCAAGATTCATTAAATGCTTTCAGTACATTTATTGAAACAAAGATATTGATTTTGTATATTCAATAATAAACTACAGTAAGCTTCCTCATAACGCCATTGTATGCTTTAGATATGGATACATTAGAGGACTAAGAAAGCATAAGAGAAACCTACTTCCAGATATAGTAGAAGCACAAAATAAAACTCAGCCAATGGCAGCTCCAACACAAATATCTTCAAAGCAAATACTGACATATCCATGATACTGGCAGGTGAATTGATAATGACTATAAGTCCATTTACCTTATCATCTTCAGGCTTGTTAACAATGTTAAGGTCTGCTGAATACATCTCAGCAGAGAAGCATTGGGGAGTGTCCATATGGATGGACAGACTTCCAAGCCTGGTATCCACTGTGAACCATGCAGGAATGCTAACCTAAGACAGTGTGGAAAGAAAATAAAAATCAGCCAGAACTAACAAACTCTATAATTCATTTACATAGCTAATATTAATAATAAAAATGACTTTGATAATGTTGTCAATCAGTAACCATACCATCTCAAACAGCTCATCCTTTATCTCCTCAAATGAAACCTAAAAAATGCACACTCAAAGCGTGAGAAATTATGAGCTCACAAGGGAGGCTTATTAGCTTCAATTGAAATTTGAAAATAATAATTAGTAAAAGAACTAAGCACCTTCCCCAAAAGACAAGATTTCCATACAAGTTATCCCGTCATTCAAACTATATACAGAGAAAATTTTAAATAATGCTCACCTTGCCATAATCTTTTATCACAACACCCCTTGTGATCTCCCACAGCTTTACTGAACCAGCAGTATCCTATAAAGAGAGCCATTTATCAGTTCACAAGTTACAGACAGAAAGAGTAGCAATTAAGCAGAAACCACAATGGTTACCTTTGTCAAGACATGCCTCCTATTATTAAGAACTTCATGCTGCACTATTCCAGGGGCACCAGGAATATTTGAAGTTGGTTCTTTATAAACAGGTGCCTATTGACATGGAAAATAGGCAACAGACAGAAAACCATCAGCACCCCAATACAGAAAGAACTCAAGGAAGATTTATCTTCTAAGATAAAATCACTGGAAGACAAATCCCACCACCTCCTCCAAATAGTACAGTATATTTAAACCAATATGCTTTTTCCTTACAGGTGCATATTATGCGTCTGGAATTATGAGCTCACATAGCAATACACTACTTCATAGATAAGAAAATGTTACAATAAAATTGCAAAGTTGAGCTTATAAGAAATACATGTAACATACAGGGGTAGATCCTTCAAGTGACACCCTTGCCCTAGAAAAGGACAAGTTTCCAGCTAAGAATGAACTGCCTCGTTGGAAAATTTTTTGAGGATAACGTCCTTCAGCAGGCCATCTGTGGACTGAAGAATCCGTTGATGCAACCCATATACTATCATCATGCAAAGCCAGTTGTAGAATAGGGTTTTCGCCTGTGCAAAGCAAAAGACTCTCTCTCGTTTGCAAGTCTGTCAAGTATAACTGCATGTATAAAAGAATAGAGCATCAAAAAGCTGAACTTAGCAAGTTAGACACAAGATGTTGCATAAAGTCAAGTCAAAATAATACATTAACATTCATGTCATTTTCTAAGGAAAAATGCACATACCGAAAGGTCTCTCCCACCACTATAAACATGACTAAACGATGGGTTGCTGGCCAATGCCCAAACAGAATCTGTTTGAACTGCATAAGAATGCACACATCGCTGCTGACCAAGATCCCAAAGTCTGAGGAAAGATCATGAGACTAGTCAACCTTAAAACTCTATTGAAATGCTTATACATCATAAATAAACATTACCCTTTCTTTTGTTTTATTATTTTTTGGCAAAAAAAGCATAGTACCTTATCATAGAGTCAGATGATCCTGATAAACAAAACCTGCAACAATGAAAGTTTAAAGTATCTCAGCTGAATTGCAGCAAAAATGATTACTCAATTTTGATCTGACAAATTTATCCAATACTGTATACAATGGTGAAGAAGACCGATCTACATTTTATTTTTTGCATTACTGACCACAAATAGCAATATGTTGAGACAATGCCAATGGATATAAAATCATTTATGTCATAGTTATCTGTATGTTGTGGGAACATATAGATAGGGGATATTTTCATGTTGTGATTAGAAAAACAGGAAAGTTCCAAACTCAAACATTTGTAAACACACCTTGTCAGTAGTAGAAGGAATACCTGGTGTACAAGGTAAGGGAAATAGACACTGAATTATTAATGACAACAGAAAATTTGACCCCTAACTTTCCACTCAACAAACCTGCCAGTAGAATCCAGAAGTAAAGCCCTAATGTTATCTGTATGCCCTCTAAGCTTCATAGTCTTTGATCCAGATCTTGCATCCCAAACACGCACAACCTAGAGGCACAAGGAAAACCGAAACAAACCATGTTCTTAAAATCAAAGACAATAACCCACAAGCTGACTAATGAAATTCAAGCAACAAGGTTCAAGCACAACCGTCTTCTAATTTTAAAGGTTATAACTTACAAGAGAAGCCTCATCAACTCAGAGCATAAACATGAAAATCAATGCCATATTGTACCTTCTCTGTGCCACCAGAGACAAGAAGTGTTCCGCCTTCATTCATTGCTAATGCATATACAGACTCCTTATGACCTTTGGCAGCAATTGGAATATACCCTTGACACTGAGTAGTGTGTGTGGAAATACTGTTGCTTGAGCTGATTGTACGTAAGCCTGTCATAGGTAGTGAGTTTCCAGAACCATGAAAACCATTTGAACAATCATCATCCATGGCTTCATGGTGCTTTGAGACTGGAGCAGTTGAAGCTTCAAGATCCCATATAAAAACCTCCCCACCCAGGCCACCAGATGCAACAATATTGCTCTAAAATGCATAACACTATAAAAGGATTAGAAAATGAATTTGATAAAGCTACAAACTATTCATTCAATCAAAACTATTTATAAGATTAGACGTGGATCATATAAAACAAAAGGTTGAACCCCCCTCCTCTTTTGATGTACTTAAACATTGGATTTGGCACAGAAGGTTTGAATACATTACATTTTTTTCAGCTGCCGCAAGGCAAGTAACATAATCAGAGTGTTGGCTGAGGGTCCTGGTACAAACTCCATCAGACAAGGCATCCCATGTCTGGCACTCCAGAGGAAAAAAAAAAACACAGCTAATTAAATATTTAATGGTGCCATAGCAGAAGAGTACACTTGATTAGAGAAAATAACAATTGACGTCCAACAAACCTTTAGGGTTGTATCTGAAGAACAAGAAACAAGTGTACTATTACCCACAATAACAGCATCATTAACCTGCAAGAAGCATGAACAAGTTATATATATTCCTGGGAACTTATGCATGAATTACAGATTGGGCATGGGCATCATGATTAGTGAGCATGTAAACATCATTAATTCCATTCCTCATTACAGCACATAAAATTGAATTCTTGTCATAGAGCATTTTTGTAATTTTAGAAGATTTCCTTAACAATTATAAACAAAGTACAATTCAGGGCTCATGAAGATTGACAGCTTAAACATGAAGCATTGGCTAATCACAAGAAACTAGTAGCTCGAATTTCTGTTGTAACACAGTTTAATCAGACAAATGTTATTTTAAATGTGAGTAGGCCCATGAGACAAATTCAAAAGATTTGACTTTTCTAAACAAGAGAAAGTAATGCGGTCAAAAGATGGCCTCAGGATAACTTCAAGCATTCAGTGTCTATGAAACTTGCTTCAGGCTGTGCTTACTCAAAGTATCAGTAGCCAATCAAATCTCAGTGCCTTTTTCTTCTTAGCCAATCTTTACAACATTTTCTTACTAGAAGAGAGAATTATAGATTTTAATACCAAGAATAGACACCAAAGATAGTTACATAGAACAAATAAGAATGTTTCATGAAAAATACAAAAGAAAATAAAAATTGAATATCAATATTCAGCAATTGCCGACCATCATTGCAGAGAGAAGACTAGAGAAATATAATATTTATCACAATCAGACATCACTTATAAGTCCCACATATTACAAGAAACAATCCCAAGAATAAGAAATATTTTGCACATAGCATAGTTTACAATTTACAGCTTTTGCATCTCAACTTTGGACCAAACCATTGAGGTTGGACATTTATGTAAAAATGAGCCCGAACAATTAACATAAATCCCCTTCACTATCCATTCAAGGAAAAAGTAATAAATAATCCCACTGCAGATAAAGCATCACCAAGTAACTGTAGTAAGTAAATAATGATGCATTCCCAAAATTATCAATCAAATGTAACCTAACAAATGGAGCAGGAGAAATTAAATAAACATATAAAATGGTTACCCAATCAACATGAGACTCAAAGGTAGCAGAGCATGTTGCTGCATTCTCGGTCAGTGCCCATCGTTTTAGTGTGCCATCACGGCTCCCAGTGAAGAGATTATCACATTCAAACCCATCAGATAATGATGACTTAAGTACAGCCAAACAATTTATTCCTGCACAATGCTGCAGAAAAGGAACAAGTTTCAAACAAATATGGACAGAACAACTTAAACAAACTTTAAATGATTTTCCAACCAAAGTTTTTGAGGGATGCATAAAAAGTACTTATTTGAAGCAAAATACTAGGTAACTGGAAAAAGGGAGATGGGAGTTAAATATAAACAAATAAGGGGGAAAATATGCATACCACTGAATGGCAACTACTAAACGATAGAGTAATATTATTATCAACTTCAATTTATTGTCATCCAATTATATGAAGAACATGCATATATATTACCTTTTAAGACCATCCTAATCAGTGGCAACTAATTGACAGGTTTTGAGGCACACATTGTGAAACAATATGATTGATTTTTGAAAGGTTAACAATGCAAATGACTATAAACAACCATGATAGTTAAATGTTTTGCTGGAAATTGGAATAAATATGATAAAGAAATAATGAATTCACCTTTGTGTCATCAGAATCACTCAAAACATATGTTAATCTCTTCTCCTTACGAGGCCGAGTTGAATTGTTTGCATTTCCCGCACTACCCACGCGGTGCATTGCAGAAACTATGAAAGTACATAATTCTCAATGCCAATAGAACATAAAGGAGTTGAAAAAAAAAGAAAGAAAGAAAAAAGAAAATGCAAAGGCGGTATACAAAATCAAATGATTTGATTCAGCCATATACGTATCACATCATGCCATACATAATATATAATTTAATTGTAATTTGAAGTACATTAGCAAAATATAAAAGTGGTTATCACAATTTACAACTTTTTTTGAATTCCTGATAACTCGTGGATATCTCAAGAAACGCCTCAGACAAACCCATGACAATAAGGTGAAATCTACCCACTTAACAATGGACCAATAAATAAATACACTTATTACACCTCAAGAACTAAAGTGAAGAACGGGTCTAAACCACATTATGAAAATCTCGAGTATAATGTTTATACAACCTAGCTTATGTTCTGCTCTTTCCCTGAACAATTCCTTCGGTGATTCTAATGCTCAATTTCTCACTATCTCAATTGTTTGATTCTAATATCTTCTGTTTCAACCCTTTAAACCGTTTCGTTTCTTAAAATCATGCTAAGGTTAACATTAGCATCAGCCCAAGTTCAAACTTATTCTTCCCACAATGTCCGAATAATCAGTCAAAACATATCTAGTAAATCGAATTTATCGGGGATGGAATGTGATTTAAACAAAACCCTCGATCATCAATGATAAACCTAGAAGAGATAACAGATTGACTCTAAAGCAATCGAATACCTCAAATCATTCTGATAAGCAGAACAATCACGATAATGGAAAAAGGCCTGAAAAAAAAAACAGCCTGCCACCAAAATTTACTAACAGATCATAAGTTTAAGCATTTTAACGCGCAGTGGATAGAACCAACCTTATTATGAGATGCAGAAGGTTATTTTGGAATAGAAAACAAACAAACAAAAAGAATCTAGAAATCAAAATCAAGTTAAATAAGGAGAAAATGGAAGAGTGGAAAAACTGGTGAAGTCCTAACCTTGATCGGTGAGAATTTGAAGCTCCTTTCAGCTTGTTTCCTCCCACTGCCGAAGTTTCGATTGTGGAGAGAGGTTTTTCCCAAGAGAGAAAGGAGAGTGAACATGGGCGTAAATGGGCTTCGATTTTATTGCGGCAGGTCCTTTGACTGGGTTTGTGTTTTTTAAATGAGGACAGAATCGTCTTTACACTTCAAGGATAAACTACATATGGGAAATCGCAGCTGTACATAATGGCTTGCGTTAATTTTTCCGCATACGCCAGCGATGACCGTCCGATTGCCAGATGACCTCTTTTTGGGGAACGAAATATCGCGATTCGCGTGCCAATTATAAGGCGGTAACAAACAGTGCAATCAGTTCCTACTTTCCTATTTCATGCTTTAACATTTGTGAAAAGTGTGATACTATTCATTAATATTGTTAGTCTTAATCTCTGATTACAATATATTTTTTAAAAACTTTATAAATACTCTTTAAAAATATTTTTTATATTTTTAAAATTTTCAATTTTATATTAATTTTTAATTTTATTTTTAAAATTTTTTATAATTATTTTTATTCTTAAAATTTTAAATTACTATTAATTTTCTTTTATAATTTAATATCATTAAAATTATTAATAAAAATAATAATTTATTAAAGTCATTTTATATAAATTTTTATAAACATTTAATTATACTCAATATCTCACAATGAATACGCCCCAACTACAATTCACATTGCAAGCTAGTGTGCATAAGTCAGCCAGAAAACTTTTTAACAATTTTACTTAATAATTTGGTCATATAACAACAGCACGAACTGTTTTGAGAAAATGCTATACCGTGCGTCTCAATGTAATTGAAATTTCTTCATGAAAGGAAAATCGTAGAGAAAATCATAACGGTGGAAAATAACTTGACCAAGTGTAGATTAAAAAAAGTTTATGAGATCCTTTGGGACTTCGGAGTTAGGGGTACGTAAGTCATAATTGAGATTGTACGCTGCAACCTGCAAGTATTATTATACAGTGTATTATTTTCAATGCTTATTTCTTAGTGAACTTTTTCGATTTATCAGATTATATACTTTTCCCTTCATTCAAGTTTTTTACAAATAAACTTAACGTGGTTACCTGTGGATGTGGTGTTCGTTGACTGAACGGTGAATCGTAGTTGAAAACTAATCCAGTAAAAAGGATATACTTGGAAGAAAGCCAGACTTTCGTTGGGTTTTGGGCTTATACATCTACGGGTTCCGATTTTATAATATAACCATTGTTTTGAAAAATAAATATTATAATCATTTTCCTTTTTTCTTTATTTATAATCATCTTTATATGTAACATAAAACATGTTTCATTTATTTATTAATTTCTTATCAAAATTTCTCTCGTGTTTGTAAACTGTCGCCAGTTGGGACCCATTATATGATTTTCTGTGCATTAAGGCTGAGCTGCGTATGTTCTACTAATCATCTGTACTTAAAACGATTTCGGTTTTTGTAACCATTTTTAAATGCAAAATAATAGTTTAATTAATTTATTCTAATATTATCAGTCAGAATTTTAGTGAATTACTCCAATTCATTGGCAAATACATGAATAACATTTATTGAACGGCAAGTAATAGCCCATATTTTTCTTGGGGAATGATACCACCAACATGAACTTCAAATTAGGAAGTTATGGATAATTCATGTAGATTGTCACGGACTTACTTTTTTATTTATTTATATGATATTTAGATATTTTTATTTTAATGACTAAGTCAATCTAAATTTTTTAAAGATATGTTAAATACAAATTAAATGTAGTGAAAAAATACAAAGGTAAGTATGTTCAAATGAGAAAATAGAAAACTTAAGTATTAGATACTTGAAAAGAGAATGTAATTGACTTGAAAAATGTTTTATAAGTGTTTAACTTTTTAAAATTTTTAGGATGTCTTGACAAATGGTCAAGGTTATTTATTTATAACTTTTCACCTCCTTAATAGATAGTAGAGATTAATTTAATCGTATGATTAATATTTTTTATTTAAAAATTTTTATATAATTCTATAATAGATTATTTTTAAAAAAATTTTTCATAAATTTTTAGAATGTTTCATAGTCTTTTAAATTTTTTCAAAAAATCTTAGAACTTCTATAATATTTTAAAACTTTCTATAATCTTTCAAAATTTTTAAAGATATTGTAGAATATTCAAAAATATTTTAAATCTTTTTAGAACATTATAGATATTTTTAAAATATTCTATTATATTTTAAATTTTTTTAAAGAATTTTAGATCATTTTGTATTATTTTAAAATTCTTTATCATTATCCTCATTTTTTTAAAATTAATGTGATAAGACTTTTAGTCTGTGACAAGATACACTTAAAAGGTATAATTCTTCTCTTCACAAATGCATCATTGTTTAAAGCATGCCACAAAGCAAAGAGCTCGAAGGATTCATCTTAGTGTATAGTAGTAATCGTGATAATTCAACAAAAAAAAAATCATAATGGAATAATAAGATCAAAACATAATTTAAGAAATAATTTGACATGAAAATTTTCAGTTAATTTCAACAAATGGTGAAACACAGGCAAAGCTAAGGATTTTGCTTTTCTCAATTGCAAGCCAAACAGGAACACCCCTAAGACGCGCCGTTTAAAATGACGACATTCTTACTAGATTTATTTTCAGTTTAACCAAAACGACATGCTCAATATCACACAATAAAATAAGGTGCTGCCTTGAAACGCTGTCGTAGAAATAATGAAATATGAGGGACCAACACAAAAGTGACAAAACTAGTGTGGTAACTAACTGGTGAACACCCTCACCGTTTGCGTCTGCTTTCGCTATTGCTATACACTCGCGCAGGGAAAGGGAGCGTAAAGATAGATAGTCGTAGATGGCACTCCTAGCGTCGCCGGCGACGTCGAAGGGCATAGTGGTAACAGTGCCAGTGCTGGTTCTCTCTGCTTTAGTGGCCACCGTTTTTCTGTTCTTCCTTTTGTCAACCCTCTCTTCTTGTTCTTGCCCTTCAGCTTCTAACACGCCTGTCTCCCGTGGTTATAACGGTGTCGGTAGTGGCCTCGCCGTGGCTGGCAATGGCAATATTCCTCTATCGACAACGAAGGAGGACGTGGAGTGGGTAAAAGATCAGATCCGATTGAACGGACTTCATATGCACGACAATGTACTCCGCAAGGGCATTAACCCTCGTACAAGGGCTCAACAGCTCGAAGATCTTAAAAAGTAAGATCCAATCACCACATATGTCTGCATTTATTGGGTGATATAGTTCTCGTATTAGTTTTAATATATCTCTCTCTTCAGGTATTTGAAGACCTAGTTGGTTGTATAGAAGTTTCTCATTTTTGTAACCGAAGGCACAAAACGTAGGCTGACTATAAACCACCCGAGAAACCAATGGAGGGATTAGTCACCTCAAGTTTTTCGTGCAACTGAATCAAACTAGGAAAATCTTTTGGGACCCCCGGTTCTCGTCGGAACTAAGTCTTAGCTTAGATCTGAGATACCTCTTTATATTCATACTCCTATCCGCAGATGTTTTTCATAGTCGTTCATCGTATATGCATATATTAGAAAGTTATAGATTGCAAGGGAGTTTTGGAACGAATTTCGTACGATTAGAATTCTCATGTTAACTAATACAAAAATAAATATTAACTGAATGAATTTATGGGGATGTGTGGAAAACGTTTATGAGACAGCAAGAATTGAGCGAAGAAGCATGGAAACTAGTAGAAATAAGAGTTTCAGGAACTTTGTGTTTATGTCAATGCTCTATTTCTCCAAATGTTGTCTGTCTTAAACTCAATCTTTAATTTATTGTCATACACAGTTCCTGACCTCCTCTTTTTCTGATTGGCAAGGTGCAGAAATGATCTTTTTGGTTTCTAATAATGGCAGGCTTTGTTCATATTAAACACCAGAAAGAACATACTTCAAACCTCTATGCCGTGTCTATTTAGTTTCATGCACATTTTTATTACAACACTACTCTATGGAATGAACTCTCTCGCTCTCTCTCTATATATTTTAATCATGACATCTTTTAACTTGAGAACTGCTATCTTCCCTGTCTTTTTAAGATACCAATTCAAGGACCTCAAAGCTGTGTTTCTGCTTAGTTAATGTATGCACAGCGATGCATTTGGTTGCAATTTTTACGTTCAATTTGTTTGAAATGAATGCCATTTAGGGTATCTAATATATTGTTTCTGCTATGTACAGTTTTAAGGGCATATCACACTATGAGGGACCTGAATCAGATAACCACACTGCACTGCCTTGCCCTGGAGAGCTCCTGGTTGAGGAACATCATAGCAACTATGGTGAACCCTGGGCAGGTGGAAGAGATGTGTTTGAGTTTCTTGCTCAGTCCTCTCAACTCAAACCAGACTCACGTGTCTTAGAAATAGGTTGTGGCACTCTCCGAGTTGGCTTGCATTTTATTCGGTTCTTAAATCCTGAACATTTTCATTGCCTTGAAAGGGACGAACTTTCCCTTATGGCTGTATTTAGGTATGAGCTTCCCTCCCAAGGACTCTTATCTAAACGTCCTTTGATTGTGAAGGGGGAGGACATGGATTTTAGTAAGTTTGGCTCTGGGGTTATGTATGACTTGATTTATGCTAGTGCTGTATTTCTTCATATGCCTGATATGCTCGTTTGGATGGGATTGGAGAGGTTAGCCACTAGATTGAAGCCTTACCAAGGACGAATCTTTGTATCGCATAATATAAAATTCTGTTCACGACTGGGAGGAGAGGAATGCACAAAGAGGCTCATGAGTTTGGGGCTTGAGTATCTTGGGAAGCATACACATGATAGCTTGCTATTTAATCACTACGAGATATGGTTTGAATTTAGACGGTCCAAGGCTTGATTTTAATGGAAGCATGAGAAGTAGCTCCGAATGGCCTAAGTGCTGTCATTGTGCATTTGCTCTGAATGTTATTTGTTGGACAACTCTGATACGTCTACTTGGAGAGAAGTGACATATTTTTTAGTCAGTGGTTCATCAATTTGTGCCGGAAATTTGACTCTGCTTTGAGGATTGTCTTTGATTTTGATTAAAGAGACGAAAAGCAAGGTGACTTGAGTTGTATATTGGTGTCATATGGCGGAAAGGCTAGCTTATTTTTCCTTTTTAATTATTTTATTCTAGCTTGTATTTTAGCCTTCATTCTATTCTGCAACTGATTGTTGTTTACCAATTATCACATGGGGTATAATCTAATTTGTCTAATGGAGTGAAAATTGAAATAGTTACCTTATCTCAGCTTGTATAATGAATGATTCTCCTTTCGCCCTCTCTTTCCTGTCGGGATACTGATATCTGCTCTGACTACCATTTGCCACTTGTGAGTTTTTCAGTTTCTCCTTCACCTCTCCAGTCAATTGTACTATTCCTTCTGATATGAAATGGAATTTGAGAAACGGACTAGGTTATGTTTGAAGTTGGGATTGGAAAATAAGATATTTCTTATAATAGATCGAATTAAGTATAGATAAGCAAAAATAATTTGGGTTTTATTTGACAACGTAATTATTGTTTTGAAACTGACTTAAGTTGAAAAAAAAAAAGATGTTTCCTTCTGAGTATGAAATGGAATTTTGTTTTGCTAATCTGTACTCTACAAAAAGTGCTTGCTCAAATATATATATTTTAAGTAGTTAGTAACAAATTATAAATGAATACTTTAATCTTCTAAAAATAAATTTTCAAATATAAACATTTGAAACCTTGTCTTGATACATTGAATATTAAAATTTTAATAACATATATATTTATTACTCAGTTTTTTAACTACAATTTTTTTCTTGGGTAAAGGAAGAAGATTGAAATTTTTTATCACTAACCCAATCTTGCACCTTCCTATGAACTGGACTCAAATGGCTAAAAATATTATTTTCATCCCCCCAGGCACAAACGCACGTCATTTCCAGCAAATAGACGACGTCGTTGCTTGCCAGCGTCAATATTTCACATCTCAGCCTTTCAGGGTGAACAGAACGCAAGAGCGAACAAGGTTTGCATATCCTACTGGAGCAACGATGGCTGGAGTTCGCATCTTAAGCAAGTCACAGTTCCGCTCAATCTTCTCCACAGCGCAGGTCCAGAGCTCCTGGATGGAGAAGGTTAAGGGCGTCTTCACCGGCAAAAAGACCACCTCTCCCTCCGATGAACCCCAAATCAGCTCCGATTCATTCACGCTTCTCCGTGAGTTCCATTACCCTTCTGCCATTTGAACACCTTTTCGATTGAACTGGTTTTCTCCTGTGCTATCTTACGTGATTCGTGATGCCATATATTGATAGAAATCATTCTTGCAACTCTTGTGTTTTTGTACCTTTCCTGAAGGCTTTGCGGATGAAATGATGAAAGCTAGAAAGTTGAGGGCGTTCAAGCAGTATATAGTTGGTCGCAGCAGTGAAGCGACCTTTGCCGATGCCTTCGAGAAACAGGAAGCGATAATTCGCTGTTTAGGGGGTTTTGATCCCACTGGAGAGGTTTTTTCTTTTCTCTTTTTAATCCTCAGTCATGATGTCTCTTTCTTTTCATTCCTGTATATGTTAACATAGGGAACATGAGTCTATACGCCTGCACTTATATTGGAAGCACTCAAAGACTTTACATGTCAGATAATTGGTCTTAGCAGGTGTTTGGTAATATTAGCCCCTCAGAAAACTCGTCATAGTCATTCTACTTATGAAATTAGTTGTCTAAAACTTAAATAATCCTTTTTAGGGTGCATTTATCACTTCCTTACATAGCATATCCTGGATGGTCCTCGTCTCAAATATCTTTATTGAACTTTTGGCACCATGAAATTGTCTTATCTGATATTGAAATTTGTTGGCTTAATGATTTCCTGTATTGATTGTTCATTTATGTATGTTCTTTTAGATATTCTCAATGAAAGATTACTTGGAATATCTGCTGATTGTAACCATATATTTTTTGTCATTTTCAGAACCTCCAAACTGTTCAAAAACAAGAAGCGGCAAAGCATTGCAATTGCACTATTGCTGATGTGGAGAATGCTCTTGCAAAGTTTACTTGGGCTAAAGAAGCGCAAAAGAAGATAGAGAAGCTAAAGGAAGAAGGAAAACCAATGCCAAAAAGCATTGCCGAGGTAGTATAACTCTTAATTTACTGCAGCCTCATGCCCCAAAGAAAAATAAACAATTTAAGCTTTGGTGTGTTTGTCTTTTTGCATTTTGTGGTTATTATTTTTGATATCAATCTTTTATACAAAATTGGCTACAAAATATGCATGATTTCTTTTTTTTTTTTTTTTTTACTCTGGTATATATGAGAATATGCAGGCAGATATACACTAGTTTGCTCGGTCAAATTTTTAGTATAAATGATTTTGCTGGTGCTAGTAGTGATCCTGATTTTGAGTATATCCAAATTTGTATTTTATGTTCTCTAGGTTCAAAAGCTGGTGGGTTCAACTCCATTGGATTTAGCTCGGTCTAATTTAGCTAAGAGTGGACAAATTAGTAGGAATGCGCTTTGTCCATGTGGATCCAAGAAGAGATACAAACGGTAATTTTGATTTTTTTCCCCCAAATTCTCTGTATGATAGCTGATTATTTGAATTTACATATATCTCAGTTCTCTGACAAAATTGAAGACTGATTAAAATTATGTTGTGAGTTCAAATGAAGAATTCTCCCTGATAAATATTACTTCCAAAACCTTGATATTTGGTTGACTATCTTACAAGAAAAATAAACTCAACCAATTTCACTGAATGATTTAGCCATACCTGCTATGCAAACTATTTTCACAACTCCTTAACATTAGTTGACCATCTTCGTTTTAGAAATTCTAGTAGTTTTCTCCCTAGTATATTTTTTTCTTACTTCCCTATGCATGTGTTTTCATATTATTTCTAGCAAAACTTAGTTCTGTACTACCTTATATGGTAGTATCATCTAAGTAATATGTTGAATTTGATGTTTGAATATGCATTTTAGAGTGTAAACTCTGACAGAATACATGATAATCTCTCCCTCTCTTTTTTATTTTTTTTTTCTTTTGTATCGAAAAGTAAACTCTAGTCTCTAATATACTTGATTCAGAGCGAATAGATTTTCAAATTTCAATTTCGATAAGCTTATACTTCTCTATATTTTAATGAAGGTGCTGCGGAAAGGATTGAAGTAATTTAGAAGTTACAGATTAAACAGTAGAGGTGGTGGGACATCAAGTTTTATTTATCAAGATAGGCGCCCACAAATGGTAGAATCAATCTGCATTTGATCTCTGGTTTATTTGGACCAGTTGGACAAGCAATTCAATGCACAGTACTGCCAGCAAGCTGGTAGTATGCTGATGCTAGGATGCGATCTTTCACTAATTAGTTGCTTTATTTTTCTAAGTTGTTGAGGTGCACATAGGCGGCTTTGAATTCACAGAAAGCAAATTTTTTAAGTTGACAAGTGATTCCCTTCTTTCCTCCACTTCCACCCAACATAATTAATAAGGCAAAATAGTATTTTGTTGCCCTCACTATGATTTTGTTAAACATTCTGAAATTCGGGATATATTGGTCTAGTTGCATGTATAGATTCAGGTTTAGGATATCTTCGTAAAGATGAAAATGGATTAAATTAAAACGGACTGTGCCTAGAATAAGATGTTTACCTATTCCTGTATTTTTGTTGTTTTCCATTTCATTCTTAATAACCATAGCTTTAGCAGCTGGAGATGATGTGATATAAGGGTGGCAATCCAATGACATGGTGAGGCAAATATGACTCAAGAACTTTTCAAGTTTCAAAGGTTCATGCCTGACCTCAATTCTCAAATTCTCTCATCTTCACTAAAAAGCAATCAAGCATATCAAGGTGAAAAAAGGTAAAATAATAATAATTTTTGCGGTAATTGCAGCTAGTCAACAGCATGAGAAATGGATTTTAGCAGAGGATGAGGGAGGGGGAGATGACCTTTTCAACTACCAAAATAACAACAAAAAAACCGCAAGATAATGGATGCTCCGATCCCCAGTAAGATTGGTATGGGATTGTAGAGTATCAGAGCTTGGTCAATTTGAGTCTCCTTTAACGTGGGAAAGTTCCAGGGTAAACAGAGAGGCTTAAGATTATCATATAAGAAGCATGTCGATGATGGTTGCTTTATTTTATCATTTACGAATAAAGATTGAGTGTGTACATCCATTGTATAATATTCCACCAAAAAAAAAAAAGAACAGAGGAGAGAGTACATTTAACAACATAAATAGATTAAGCATGGCCTATCAAGTGAAATTTCCTGCAGTAATCTTTCCAAGTTCTGAACCATGAAACATGGCATGTGCGTTTCTTTATTTATTTTTTTTTTTTAAAGGTTAACAAGGCTTATATAGATGTTATAACAATGAGGATGAAGGTTTTTTTGACAAAACTAGAGAGAAATTACAGATGTCATCCAGCAATTTTAGGCCTACCTTCCAAGCTCTTTTATAAAGGAGAGCTACTAGCATGGTATGCTCAACTGAACCTCCTTCCTGACAAAGAATTTCCTGTTCAATTCATTGGGGTTCAGGGATGTGACGAGAGAGAAGGAAACAATCCTTGATGGTTTAACCGTGTTGAGGTGAGCAAAGTTGTTGAGCTTATCAAGAAGCTCATAGATGAAACAGATACAGATGAGTCTGATATAGGGGTAATTACGCCTTACCGTCAGCAAAGGGTGAAGATTAAGAACGTACTTGAAAGCTGGGATCTTCTGGATGTTAAGGTTGGGAGTGTTGAACAGTTTCAGGGACAAGAGAGGGAAGTCATCATAGTGTCTACTGTTAGATCTACGTCTAAACATAACAAGGTTGACAAAACTTACAGTCTGGGATTTCTTAGCAATCCAAGGAGATTCAATGTTGCTATTACCCGTGCCAAATCACTACTTACAGTAATCGGGAATCCACATGTCATCTGTAAGGTAAAACATGCACAATCTATCGGATTACTTGAGTCCAATCAAATCTAATATAATTAGTGAACATAAATTACTGTTTGGGACACTTAGATCAATATAAAGCCAGAAAAACAGAAATTGATGTAAGAACATAGTAAATAGGTTGTGATTGGTATGATATTTATCTTCGGATTACAATTTGGAACTTGATGATGAGTTGATTATCTTCCCATATATATTAGCTTGTTTTATTCTTTGAAGACGACATTTTGAATCTGTTCGGTTTACTGCAATAACCATCATTACCCGGTAGTTCAACCCATTTGAATGGTTCTTTAGAGTATCTGACGTCAAAAAAACAACATGTATATAGAAACAACAATGGCGAGAACGTTTTGAAGTATATGAGAGGTGAAACGGTGAATGAATTGTTTCTTTCCCTAGCCGGTCACTGCAAAACCTTTCTAGTTTGCAGGGTAACTGGCGGCTAACCAGTCTGTTTATGATAAGAGTTTTATTTTATGTACTGCAGGACCCTCACTGGGACAGGCTTTTGAGGCTTTGCACTGACAACAACTCCTACCAAGGCTGTCCTCTTCACTTTTGATTTTATACTAATTTTTTAATTTCGGACGAACATTTAAATATCAACATCATCACTTATGTCATAGGATTGCAATTGAAATGGTAAAAAAATGTATTTAATCTAAAGAGACTAATAATATTATCTTCAATTTTATCAAATTTGAAACATATTATTAGTTCATTCTAAAAACAATAATTGCAACTAATTTTGGATTGACTTGGGTTCAACAATTATTGTCCATAGATAATAATTATAATATAAAAAAATTAAAGTCAATTTGTATATTTTTGTTATCAAATTTTTTTAATTAAAAGATAACGTGCGGATGAATTTAAAAATTTATCATGTTTAAAATTTTTTATACATAATTGTCTCCTTCAGTCTTTTTCCGAAACTCCGTGGGTTATCTAACAAATTAATGCTATCTCTTTCTCCGAAACTCCGTGGGCACCAACCAAGCAACATACAACTTAATTTTCCAAAGAAAGTGACCACTTTACATATAAATGCAGTAATGGCAGAATGTGGGTGGTGTGATAGAGGGCATGCAGCAATTTTAATATTTGGCCAATATGGCGATTGACCTGTCAAGGATCTCCCTCCGGCCATTCAAGTTAAGTGACGTGGACGACTTCTTTTTATGGGCAGGAGATGACCAGGTGACTCAAAACCTGCGATGGAATACATGTGCTTCCAAGGAAGAGGCCCTGGCTTTCATCAGAGATGTTTGTGTACCTCATCCATGGCGGCGCTCAATATGCCTGGATGACCGTTCCATCGGGTTTGTTTCGGTGTTTCCATGGTCAGGTGATGAAAGATGTAAGGCTGATATTGGGTATGCTTTAGCAACTAAATACTGGGGTCAAGGGATCGCCACCAAAGCTGTGAAGATTGCTGTGTCACAAGTGTTGAAGGACATGCCTCATCTGCTAAGGTTACAAGCTTTTACTGCTGTGGAGAACAAGGCTTCTCAGAGGGTGTTGGAAAAGGTTGGGTTCCAAAAAGAGGGCGTGCTCAGAAAGCACTCATATCACAAGGGTCAAGTTAAGGATGTGATTATTTTTAGCTTTTTGTCCACAGATAATCTTTCTGCAGATTAGCTAGTTATCAGTTTAGTCCCATGTTTGAGGTCAATATATAATGCTTATATTAAAGGAATGCTTCTGTAGCAGTTTATCCTATTGTGTTGCACTAATTTTGATAAGGAATAAATGTGCCCTTCAAATTTTTACTGTATGTATGTGCTTGTTCCTTTCTTGTACAGAGACATTCATGACAAAAAAAAAAAAAAACAAAGATATTGTTTATCAGTTATCACTGTCTAGCCTGCTCCATCTCTTCCAATGGTAAGGTGTCTTCCATAACAATTACAAATAGTCAAATGCCACAACCGGAGTTCGTTAAATTAATTCACTAAAGTGATGCTACGTGTCGTTCGGAAGGCAATATAGTCAAACTACCATGATTTTATTTTATTTCTTGATGAACAGATAGGTACTTTTTTGGGGGGGGGGGGGGGTTGTTTCATTTTTAAAGATTATAAAATTGAAGGGAATCAGAAAAATTTTTGGAATATGGCAGTCCGTGTAATAATTAATTTATTAATGAAGTCGAACCTAATACGTAAGTGAAAAAGTCAATAGTCAACATCATTCACAAAAACGGGTTGAAATCTTTTAAATTTTAAAAATATATATTTTTTATATTTAAAAATATATGTAAAAAATTATTTTATCCTTAATTCATTTAATCAAGGTTTTTTTTAAATTTTTCTCTAATCATAAAAAAAATGTATTATTTTTCGAATGTAAAGAATGTAAAATCCACAAAAACACTGCCTAGGTACGCTGAGTGCAACCACATCGTCACATCTTTCAAGTCCAGAATATTTAGTCTTACAATCTTGCAAGCAAATTTCTTGTGTGTCACAATCCCAAGTTGTGAAGCATCTTTTTGCTCCCGTAATGTCTACCATTTTGCTACCTGCAAATCTCACCATTTTCTTCAACTCAACGGATTACATATATGCGTTTATACTCTTTCAACAATAAATGAAGGATGAAGAAAACTCGTCTACTTCAATCCTAACTTCCTTCTTAAAATAACCTTAAGATCAAGCATAATACTTCTAATATTAAGGATAGATAGCAATTATATCTTCGTATATTTTATAAATTCAAGTAGGATTTGAAAAATCTTTACCTTGAAAAAACAGGACCATGAACAAAAAGTAAATAGTTTCACCATTTTCAATTAATCTCGAGCTCTAAGGCAAACGTCGAAGCTTGACAGTAATATGATTAGGGATGGCAACAAAATAGTGGCGGGTGGGCTTGCTGCCTGTCCATGCTTATTATTATCCCTCATCTCTGTCTCCATTTCTCATATTAGAGAAAAACTCATCCCTATTCTCATTTTTTTATAGAAATTCAAAAATTATTAAAGTTTTTGCATAGACTTAAATGTCAATAATAATTTATTAAAATAATAATATAAGATTTTTTAAAAAATATATAAAAAATTAATGAAAAATATTTAATTTTATCATGATAATAAAAAATTAATTATAATTTTAGAATTTTCAAATAAAATAAAGAGTTATAAAATATGACTTTTAAAAATTTTATTAACTTTTAAAGTTACTTTTTTTTAATTTTTTTAATTAACAAATAATAAAAAAAAAGTTACAAAAAAAGAAATTTAAATATATATATATTAAAAAAATATTTATATAAACTTTCAAGGACGAGGACTTCATGAGATGGGGAGCATGATCTCCATCTCTATCTCTAAATTTGTTTTGAGAAAATTTTATCCCTCATCTCTATTCTTATAAAAAAAAATTCTCATATTTTTATTTTTAAATAGAACAATTTTTGTGAAAATCTTTAAATTTAGAGAATTTTGTCATCTAAATATGATATATAGAAGTTTTAGTATGCGGGTTCAATTTTTACTTTCTTTTTTACAATAAAGTAAAATTGTCCTAACCTCAAAAGAAAATATTAATAACTAGTAAATGACATAAATAAATCATAAAAATAATTTAATATTTTTGTTTTGTTTATTTACGACTGCGTGCTTAAAACTTTGAATTGAATGTAAGGTCAAAGACATGGTTAATGGGGTTGCCTTTTGATGCATCCAATAATAATATTTGGATTTTGTTTTCAGGCCCTTCTTTGCCTTGTGGTTTTTTACGGCCTTAAGTACCAATTCTCTAGGTTTTATGCCAATTTCATGATGACAAAGAAAATATAATCTCTTAAAATCTAAACCATACATACACTAGATGAGGTGATTGACTAACTGATATCGGATTCTTTTGCAGGCCATGCTTCTGAGTTAGTCCCACACCGTTCTGTCATATGTGAGCAAACCTCCAGGCACTCTATAACAGTACCACTACAACTTACTTACCTGGATGGGGTCAGTGGGTGATCATGAATGCCTATGACCTAGGATAGTTACCTTCATTGCACACCCAAGAGGGTTGTTATCCTAAGATCTTTCCAAATGAAAGAGTCTACATCATAATTTGTGGCAGTGGGGCCTGCGTTCGCGCAGCCGCTTCTAATGTAGTTTGAATAAACTATTACTTCGTTCATTGTATCATTGTTTTGTTTAGTTATATTATTTATTCTATATACTATTTCAGGCTTGAGGTTCATCTTATGATTCAGTAAACAAGGCCACAAAACAGTTCTTTTCAGCTTGGAGATTGATCTATCAAAAATCACACTGCGACCCTTTAAGCTCAGTGATGTGGCGGATGTGATGTTATGGGCAGGTGATAATCAAGTGACTCAAAAGATCGGATTAGAGACTTGTGGTTCTATGGAAGAGGCTTTGCCTTTCATTAGGGATGTTTGCATACCTCACCCATGGCATCCATGATCATTCGATTGGGTTAATCTGTGTGTTTCCTAGGTCAGATGTGCACAGGTGTAGGGCAGAGATGGGGTTTGCCATAGCTACTAAGTACTGGGGCAGAGGGATAACCACCAAGGCTGTGAAGATAGCCTTATCACAAGTCTCCAAGGACCTGCCTGATTTGGTAAGATTGCAAGCTTTTGCTGCAGTAGAGAACAAGGCTTCTCAGAGGGTTTTAGAGAAGGCTGGGTTTCTTAAGGAAGGCATGTTTAGGAAGTATGCTTATCTTAGGGGGATCATCAAGGATGTGGTCTATTTTAGTTTTGTCTACGGATACTGTTCCTGTGGACTAGTAAGCAGTTCGTATCACGTTGCATTGCTTGTTTGATTGGTTTCCATGTAAGTTTCTATCTCAGAAAAAAGTAGAACGACGGCAGTGACTAACATAATTCTCCCCATAGCTCCCATTTAAGTTTACTAACAATTTTGTATCTGTAATACAAGACTGCCTTCACATCTGTCTTTTCGGAAATTACATTTCAAGTGGGTGCCAATGCCCTCTGTTCAACTTCTTGAGAAAATGTGGTAGTGAATATTGAAGCGTTGTACACTTGCACATTTTTAAACATATTTGCATTAATTAGAGCGGAATTTAAAAACTCAAGCTTTCAGTCAGCCTATAGAAGTCTTTATTATAAACCAGTCTGCCATCTGGCTGTGAACAACTAATAATAGTATGACATTTCTAGAATTCAATTAATGTGGCTAAGTTTGATAAGTACTGTTAAAGTCCATATATAGTTGTGGCCACAAAGGGAACAGAATAGTCTGCTTATTCGCAGAACTGATGCTGTCCTTTCTATGTCAAAATTGGGAATTTGACTAATATATGCCTTGCACTCACTCACCTTCAACATGGGATCGTTATTGCATGTAATAAAATCTCATTAAACCATCTCATGTTTGCTCAATGAAACGGGGGAAAAAAATACGAATCATCATCCACTGAGGCACAATTCATGAGACGATCTTCCCAAAAACTGCTGGAATTCAAACAGTTCCCCCCAGTTAGAAGGTTACTAAATTGTAGGTTCTTGCAGCATTATTTATGATTGGTGGGTTTAATTATTCTCGGGATGAGGCTTTATTCCATAGAAACGGACAGTTTACTGCAGTTGCAGACTAAGTTAGCAGCAGTTGCACACTGCTGTAATGAATCGGTCATCCCAAGTGAAAGAATAAAAATAACAAACAGGTCTTTTAGTTAAGACATATTGGAGATGCTGGCTATTGGGAAAATGAAAGTAAATTGATGAGACTCGAGAATAGGTAGTTTACATATATTAATTTTGGATCTTCGGCGAAACTATAAACAGAGATATACAAATCAGTTCTGCAGCAGTCATTTGGGCTGCAGTTATGTTCCTCACTACAAACATTTGCCGTACAAGCTTTGACGTGATGTTTATTTTTCTTTTCTCTTTAATACGTTTATATTCACAGAAGTAAACTGTGCAGAAAGCCTCCTTATCCACACTTGAGAAATTGAGACTTTTTAAGGGGTAGAATTTACAGAAATCTCCTGCGGCAGAGGTGAAGCCAACTGATCTTGATGAGACGGTACAACTAGACGCTGCAGAGGCTTTAGCGCTACTGTGAGCTGTCCAAATGAGGGTCGCAAATTGGGATCTCTGCCGGCACAAAAAGGTCATCAGTTGAAACTTTAGTTTAATAACACAATTTCATAATGTTGAAAAAAAACATATATATATATATTTTTAAATGATTATGCTTACTGTTGCCAACACTCCCAGATAATTCTTGCAACTAAAGGATCAACCTCCTTGGGGATATCTAGGCGACGATTTTGGAAACCTACAGCACCAACAACTTGCATAGGATTCATCCCACTCCATGGCAACTTTAGAGTGGCAAGCTCCCAGAGGATGATTCCAAAACTGTATACATCACACCTGTAAATTAACATCATGGTTAGTAATAGATATCTTTTTGACACTTCTGGTGACTCAGTAAAGATTTAGGAACTGATTATTGATACACAATGATAAAGGACATTAGTATAAAACAATTTACTGAATGCTGAAAATACACAACAAAGGATTTTACTAGATAAAGAACAACTCACTTCTCATTTGAGGGCTCATTGCGAAGAACTTCAGGAGCCATCCATTCAGGCTAACATGTTGAAGAAACCTCAAGTCAAGGTTCAAAATAGAGAAGGCAGATAACACATGCTGCATGTGCCTAAATAAATAATCGGGCAGAATAATGCATAATTATCTCAAATTCTCACCGTTCCAGCAGTTGACTTTGATGACAAAAATGTATTGTGCTTCAGTCGCGACAAACCGAAATCAGAGACCTGCAGAAATATTAAAAAAACAAAAAAGGTTGGCTGTCAAAGTTTCTTTCTCAACAATCAACACCTACTGACCACAGATGATCATTCTCAACCCCAACCACCCAAAAAACTATATATAGAAAAAGAGCAGCTCAGTTGAGAATGTCATATAAACATACAACCTACTCATTTTATATCTGACAGGTCATCAACTTAACTGATTTGGTTAAACTAAAAAATATATAATTTAATGGGCAAAGAAGGTATTCGAGAGCAGATATAAATGAAAATATTGACGAGGCATATTGATAATACACCTTGACATTCCAGTTCTGATCAACCAAAAGATTTGGTGATTTCAGATCTCGGTGAACAATTGTAGGTGCGCTAGTGTGTAAGCAATTCATGCCCCTTGCCTGCAAATAAGAGGAATCCAAAATTGAAAGATAACTGACAAAAATATTTTGTTTAAAGAAGGATAAAGTTCATTTTTCATACCACATCCAGAGCCATTTTAATTCTGCGTTTCTCATCAATCTGACAGTTAGGACGATGAAGAATTCGGTACAAGCTTCCTCTGTAAAATACAACGTCAATGACACCAGTGTTACATTTGTGACACAAATAACCTAAAATTGTGTACCCCTAACTCTTCCCACCATTTGCTAGGGTTGTAGAGACCAACACAAATACTAAGCATTTAACACTATTTTCTTTTATCTGTTGGGAGAACAGAGTTCATAAATATGTATAACAGATAAGATCAGCAAAAACTCTTAAATCATGCAAAAAAATCAAGTCGCAGGAATTTACCTTGGAAGAAACTCTGTAATGATTGAAAGATTAGGAGGACGAGTAACAGCACCCATAAAAAGAACAATATTTGGATGCCGCAGTCTACGCATTATCCGAACCTTGCAAAATACATATAGAAAGTGGATTAGCTTTTTGCCGTTGATTAAATAATGACGGTGAGTGGATCATTATCCATGTCACCTCTGCTGTTCATTCTATTCTTATCAAACATGGTTTAAACTAAAAAGGTCAGTTAATCCTTCCTTTGCCTAGTCCAATGTTTCAGTTGAAAAGAAATTTTTTACTTATACAGTTGGCAGAATGGCCAAAATCAGATAAAATATGAAATGGGCTTGAGCATTTTCAACCTACTATGTAGTTTGTGTTAACTTTTCTATGCTTTTATGGATTTAATCTTCTGGACACATTGAGAACAAGAATAACAAAGGCTGAGTAGATCGCACATTGTCACCATCAGAAGTATCTTACTTAATCTCCTTCCTTATTTCCAAAGATGCCAACCTAGGTTAGATGCTGCCCTCTTAAAAATTATCATTTAGATTGTTATTTACAGTGGTCAGTCATTGGATGCAAAAAAAAATCTAACTTAATGCTTACTTCTCTTTTGAATTCAGCCAAGGCAGCACCAGAAAAATCTTGATCCAAAAACTTCTTCACAGCAACCTCCTGACAGGTTAACAAATCATCAGTCAGAAAACAAGAGCTAGAGCTAATTACCATTTGGGTAAGAAGTCTTGAAACAAAGCAACCCGAGACAATACTGAGAATTTGCAGGTCATGCAAGAGATTATCCACTCAGCTGAGCTCCAGGGACCATTTCATTGAACCATTTAATAGAAACACCCCCACAAAAGCAACAAAACTCCAGTGGCAGGTATTTTTTACATCCATCAATGAATCTATGCATAAGTTTTGCAGGAAATATGGACTAAATAAAATGTTAAAAAAAGTTCTTGTTAAAATTCATGTCAAAATGGAAAAGGAAAATAATAGCAAGCAAATATAACAATTGAGGCAACAAGAGCTGGTTGAGATTGGACCATAAAAGCTGCATGTTTAAAGTAGACAGAATAGGCAATATTCAATATATGTCTTCAGCAACATTCAATATATGTCTTCATAAACATCTCCCAGTACAATATACAACAAGAATCTTCCTAGTCAGGTACATAAAGCAATTATAGTACTCACTGTGCCATTCCAGTCAGCATGGTATACCTCGCCATATGAACCTGTTAAATGAATGCATGAACTTATAAAATTGATACTCAGAAGAAGCAATTTATAGAGATAAAAAATTTATACACCAAGATCATGAATAAAAAATCTTTTGAATCCTTGCACCGTGATAACATATGTGAAAATAAGCAAATTTGGGATTAGAGAAGCTCACCACCACCTTACAACCATGCTTGCATGAGTAGAATTAAATCACCAATTTGAAAGTCACTTTATCACATAAAAAGTCAAGTGACCTACTGTGCAAATACAACTTATTAAATGGTTGATTTGCAACTGTGGTGAACTCCTCTTACACAACCAGCACCACTTCAATCTCCCAGTGAATAATGACATTCCACAACAAAATAAAAAATAAAGTAAAATAAAATAAAGTCATTCATATTACCTAGACCAATTCTTTCACCAAGAACCAGATCCTCCCATGGAATTTCACATTCAACCACATCTACATCATCCAATATTTGGTCAACCCTGTTTGTGATGGAATCAATTGACGAACTAGGACTCTCTGATTCCTTTAACTTCAAATTGCTCCCCATGAATCTGTCTTGAGTGTACTTTCTCCGGTCATGGAATCCAACTTCACTGTTTTCCTGTTCTTTAGCCATATCTACCATGTCATTTTGAGGATTTTCCACATTCACTTTGTTCCATTCAGCATTGAGAGCTTCAACCCTGTTCAAATCACCTGCACCAGAGGCTGATACTATACCAGTAACTGGCGTCAAATACCGAGTATCTTTATCTCTATTTATATTTGAATTGTATGATGAGTTAGAGTCATTGCGATCAATCTTTTCTGATATGGAAGAACTATTAAGGCTATATTCATTAGGATTACGATTATTTTTCCTAGGGACTTCATTGTAAGCATAACGATTCTTCCACATCAGAGGTACTGGGGGTCGACCAGAAACAGTGTTTTCTTTTGAAATTTGAAATTCAGGAGCTTTATTTTCCACAGGTTTGTTATGTACAGTGGTCTTGCCAGTTCCTTTTATCTGGAATGGGTTAAGATCAGCAAAAAGGCTCCTAGAGTCATCTGGGCCATTCTGACTATATGGTACAACATTGACATTCAGTCTTGTTCCATCACCAATAGAATTCATTCCTCGAGTCCCTTTGTACAGAGAACTACTAGCTGATGTTGGAAAATTTTCCAGTTGGCTGGGAGACGCTTTATTAGGCATTTTGGAAGGACCAACACTAGTTTCTCCGCTAAAACCCATGTTTGAAGACATGTAATCAGACTTCTCAAAATATGGTTTTACATTCAAGGGTGGTGAACCACCTCTGATCATAGAACTTTGACTACTGCCTTCACCATGAGATGCCATTGGTCTTGAGTAAGAAAATCCAGTTTCCTTAGTGGATTGTAAGCTTGGCAAACTCTTGGGATTGTAGGGCTTAAAGGCAGAATCCTTTGCATTAAAAATATCAGTAGGGATAAGTGTACCAGGAGCAGCCATAAGATCAACCAAAAACTCCCTGAAGATAGAATAGGGCATATTAGTACTACAGAACAAGAATAGCAGCCAAAATACCAAATCATACTAATGAAGATAAACAACAGCAACCAAGAAATAACAACACACACTTATTCATGCACACAAAAATAAATAACATGAAATAGATTTAGAAATCAAAGGATAATAAAAACCATAACCTTTCATCCTGCAACTTTATGATGTTGACAGCATCATCCTCAACACCAGTGTAATGACTACCTTTTACCAGTCTACAAGGCATTTTGATATTGTCAGCTAATACCTACATGAACAAAAACAAATTACAATAAGGAGCCAAAAAGTCAAAAAGTGAGATGTTCAAAGATCTAAGTGAGGAAATCCAGAGGTCTTGGTAAGATTCATATTGAACCTTAATATGATATGTAGGACCCAAAAGCCCTGAAATAATTTAGAAGATTTATCATCCATATGCTAGAATAAAAGCCTTTGCAATTAAACAACAACCCTGAATCTTGCTGTCGAATCTTTCAATTTTGAAGCCAGTAATAGTTTTACTAGAAATTATAATGAGCTTATCTAGCCAAATAACACGATTTGACTTATTTTGGATTTTAATCAAAGTTATTATTACTATTTTTTCAAACTGTTTTAAGTAACTTAGTAGTTAATCAGATATTATGCTCAATAAATTTCAATAATTTGTACATGCCACATGTTTGAAATGATGAGGACTAGACTTCAGAAGTTTGTAACACCTAATATCAAACTATACAACAACAACAACAAACCAAGCCTTTTCCCACTAAGTGAGGTCGGCTATATGTATCAAGCGTCGCAAACGTGTTCTATCTTTGCTCATTTTTATTGTTAGGTTATTAATAGTTAAATCCATCATAATAGTTTTTATGTTGCTTTCATAGCCGGTCCTAAGTCTGGACAAAAGAGGAGGATTGAATCACATAGTCGACAATCAGCATAAAATTTTGTCGAATCTTTATGAATATGGACCAATGACCTAATATCAAACTATGCTCTAAAACAATTCAATCATCAACAACAGACGAAATACTAACCTTGAAAAGCAAAGCACGATGTCTGGATAGCCCAACATTTATGGACCCAAGAGGTAACACACTTGTATGGAGAGATGTCCGTAGCTCTGTACTTCTTTCTGTCCATCTTGCTAATATAATATTTGCATCCTTTACAGGGCCACCCATATGCCCAGTAACAAGTTCAGCCAGTCTTTGTACCAAAACACCAACCTCACTGACAGGACAGTCTAATGCTATACAAAGTGCAATCTGCACCAACTCTTCCAGTGCAGGATCAATTGTTCGATTCACCATGACAACTTCAAAGGTCGAATTTCCAGGGTTTGCTTCAAGATCTGCGAGAGATGGCATCTTTCCTTGCATTGCTGAATCACTATTAAGCCCATATACATCATAAAAACCATCTACTACTTTCTCCTCATAGTCAAGGACATTGTATTCCTGGTCAAAGAAAAAGATAGATGCAGGACAAGCCAGAAAGGAACCATTCAAGAAACGAGCAGTGTATGGGAATGGGGCAGAACATTAACGGAGAGAAAAAAAAGTGGAAAGCATCCTAAGTTCACCAATTACACACTTTGATTAGCTCAATCAACATTACTACACGAAGTGTTCAATTCTAAGATCACCACTCTCATATTTTGATTAGCTCGTTGGTTGGATAGTTTAAGTATCTTAACCATTAATTGGATGTTTAAGCTGAAAGGATGAGGTGGTTTAGAGAGTTTAGAAATCATTCTAACCAATCCCACCCTCCAAATTTCAAACCTCTCCAAATTAGGGGGTTAAGGACGGTTTGGGTTCTTAATGATTTTTCATTTCCTACTTTAACCCTTTCCACTTGTCTATTCTTTTTTTTTTTGAAGAGTTAACATCACAAAAATAATATTAGAAATATTACCCTTCAAAACATTGTGGCATCTAACCAGTGGAAAGTGAAGTATCATCCATTTTTGTATTAAACTTCCAATTGGAGTGGGTTGAATTGTCTCCCTATTCCAATCCCCTAACTCATGCCTTCATTTCAATTTATCACGAAAGACCATAAAGTTACCAAAATTGAACTTTAATGACCGAAACGGAACTCACCCAGTACTGCCTCGACAGTGCCTCCGCCACATCATCATGATTCCTCGCTGAATCAAGTCGATGGCCCCCCAAGCTCAGCAACGTTGCCGCTCGGATCTGATCCTTCTCAGGATCATCTCGGAAATCAGAATTCGAAGCGCTGATGGCTAGGGCTAACTGAACCTGAAACTCCTCCTCCGACGAAAAATAGTCTTGCCGGTTGGTCGTAGCGGGTGGTGGGTGGGAAGCGCCGACAGGTGCCGTAGAGGGAGATGATGAAGAAGGACTAGCCGGAGACGTAGCAGAGTTTTGAACAGGAACAGTTCGTTGATCGGAGGCGCAAGTAGGTGATGATACCGAAGCCGGGGTTTCATTGGATCGATTAGGGTCGTGGTTGCTCCCTTTGTGAAGCTTCTTGAAAATGTTCTTCATTCTGCCTTCTAAGTCTCTCTGGCGCAACGGTCAAATGAGCCACTTCCTCTCTTTCTCTCTCTAACTTCAGTTCAGTAATTCATTTGGCACTTTGCACTCTTGTTTTCTCTCTAATTTTCCGTGTTATGTCGAGGAAAACATGAGGAGGGAAAACTTAACGCAGTAGATTAAGTGTTGGCGTCTAATCAATTGGACATTGCTTTCCTTTAAATTACGAAAATGGCATGCAGACTTGGACACGCCAAAATAAACCCCCCAACTTCATATTAGCCATAATTTCTTTTTCTTCGCCTCTTCTGCTCTTTTTCACATTTTATATAACAATGATAATTTTTTGGAAAAAATGATTTGCCTCAATCATTTGATTAGTCCTGCTACTATATATTTATGGAATATTTAAGTTGTAATATAGCTTTTCTTTTCGTTATTAAAAATTATGTAATTTAAACATTTCTTATAAAAAGGTAATTTAGTCGATTTTTTGTTTATAAAAAATTAATGAGTAATAAGTTACTAATAAATAATAAAATATCTATCTTCTAATAAAAAATACATGAATTAGATTTATCTATATTATAATATTTTTAGACTTTTTTAGTTAATCATCTTATAAAATAATATATTTTATGATATAAAATATAAAATAAAACATTTAATAAGAGAACATGAGAGAAAAAAAATAAAAATAATAAAAAGTTATGAAAGATTAGTAGATTAAATAATTTTTTATTATTTAATTTATTATTTAAAAATTATAATAATAATTATTTATATTATATTTTAAAAATTTAAAAAAAAAAGCATAGCTTCTAGTATCATATATGCAAATACAGTTATTTATTATATATTGTTATTAAGTTCTTCAATAAAAATAAACTATATAAAAATTTTAAAAAAATTAATTATAAAATAAATAAATTATATAAATGTTACATGTATTAATCTTTAATTAAAAAATATGATGACAAATATATAAAAATAATACGATACCTTGTTTGAATTTAGTTTTTAAAAATTATTTTTTATTTTTAAAAATATAAAAACAGAAAAATATATTTAAATAAATATTTTATTGGATAAAATATCAAAAAAATAAATGTGTTTTAAAAATAAAAAATAAAAAATAATTAAAAATTATTCTGACAGTTTGTAAAAAAAATATAAAAAATAAATATTTATTAATAACATATATATAAAAATATAAAAATAATATTGGAATGAATTTTTAAAATTAATTTTATAAAATAATTAAAAAAGAAAACTGAACAACTAGAGTTTATTTCCAAAATACATTCCCCATTTTTTTGGGTCCTCAAAATTAAACCGGCGCTTCTTTTGTTAGTCTGCGGAAAAGAAAAAGAGAGACAAGTTTGTACCCCACGACAGTCATACTCTTTTCACAACACAAAAGATAAGGAAACAAGTGAGACAACTAAACTAGTTATAGACATGAAGCAACGGATTTTTAGATTTTATTCAAGAATATTATTTACTGAAGCAAAAAAAAACCCTCAATAGTATTTATCTAATATATTAGTTTTGTTACAGGTGCTTAACAACCTCTCAACCATAGTGCAACTACAGGAGGCCTAGCAGTGTGGTACTGTTACAGCAGTTGAAGCCAGGTTGCAGTACTAGGTATACCTGCATGCACCAGGAACACCAAATAGAAACCCGGTGGTGCAATTTGGGGTGATGATGGGCCCACCACCGTAGCATAATAAGTCTCCCCTCCCATATGCGTCACCCCAACTAGATTCAACACCACCATTCTTTGATTCATAGCAAAAGAGTGCGTCGTAAACGACGGAGCCACCAGCCTGACTGATACTTCCCTTGCTGACATGTATTGTCTCACCGTGAATGTAACACCACACAGCATCCTGTACCCTAGAAAATTATTGCACGTCGTGGACGTAATCCTCGGTCGCACCTGATCAAACTCCGGCGACAAATATGGCGGCGAAAAGGCCTCCAAGCTCAGGTCCGTCGGGAACTCAACCCCACTGAAACTGTAGTTCACGTGTGGGTTGCTACCTCCAATTAACACTCTTCCATCGGTTAACAAAACCGCCGACGAATGGTACACTCTAGGCCTTGACGCAGATGACATCACTGTAAACCGCAACCGTGAATCTTCCTCCGACGGCCGATATATGAGAGGTGAAAGCACTGCCTCGCGGCCGTGGTCCCACCCGGCGGTGCCTAAAGCTGCGCCGTTAATGATAATGACATCGCCAGTGGGGAGGAGTAACATGTCTCCCATTACTCTTGGCATTGGCATGGTCTCCATCACCCAAGTAGGATTGGGGTCAGTGAGTTTGATGCGTCCACAGGTAGTGAGAGCTTGTATAAAGTTCCCCTGTTGGGCTTCCTTGAATGAAGCTTGGGATGCACCCCCACAAATCATGATTTCTGCTTCCATACAAGGTTTATTATCGTCTATTGGTAGAAGTACCGATGAGCCTGTGCTTGGATAATTTCGTGGATCCTCACCTGGGATGCGAGGGAATTCTTTGAGTATGAGGTTTTGGTTATAGTCAAACAAAATGGAACGAGTATTGGCGAAAATGAAAAGGTTTCCGTCAGGTAAAAGGTGCAAAAAAGGGTACAAGTTGTTTTCACTGGGATCAGTGGTTTGTTGAAGAAAAGTAAGAAAGAAAGATTGTGTGATGGAGGAAGGATTGGTGGGGTTTCTAGGATAGAATTCGTAGTTGAATTGTTTTCTTCCTCCAACCACAATGATGCGACCATCGGGTAGAATTTGATTAGTTGCATACCATCTTCGCTCTAACAAGTAATTTGGGAATTCGACCCAATCGCAGGTTTCGTCCCAGCAAGGTGTGAACATGCGAATACGAAGCTCACCATCGTTGAATCCACCAGTCTGGACGAGGGTACCGTTGGGGAGAATAGAACCAGAGGAACACCAAGTGTCTGTTTGTACCATTAAGGGTCGGAAGGTGTTGGAGGTTATGTCATAGAGAAGAGAGTGAGCAGTGCAATCAACAATAAGGGCATTATCAGAGGGATCCATCCGGCAACGGCCACCGGGAAGAGAGAGGTTAGAGGGGCCAAAATCTGTACGGTCGAACATGATGACTTTGTCATTTCTTAGAAGTTGCATGTGCATGGCTGATATGCCAATGTTTTCTTGCAAGAGCTGCCATGCTCCCTCATTCCCAAAATTCGGAGGCACAAACTGGGATGCCACTCGTGATTGAAAATTTAGAAATGAAGCTAGTATGAAACGGATTAGGATCGTCAAAGCATTCATGTTCTCCAGAAAGAAGGAGAAGCGTTGGAGAAATGTAGTTGAATTTACTAGAAAATAGAGCTGGGTGTGGTGGGGATGGTAAAAGAAAATTAAATTTATATACTACGTTAGGAAACCAGAAAAGAAGGGTATCTTCGATATAGATGACGGATTTAGCAGCTAAAGCGGCACAACTCAAGAATGCGGGTTATAAAGTCAAGAAACATGAGTTTGATACAGGTGATTGAAGAATCATGATGTCCACATGTTTGGGAAATGTCGAACTCTGGACTCGAGCTAATTCTTCTACGCGTAAGCCTTCAAGAAGAAAATTAAAATAGCTGCTCAGAAATGTTTTAAGCAAATATAACAAGCCTCCTCGAAATCCATCGAATAAGAGAGTCGAAAAGGGTATAAATGTGATGAATAAAAAATTGCCAGGCTAGTCAACCAGGCAAATTAGATAATCACCTTTGTACTTTTCGACAGAGTAGGGCTTTATGTTGGACAGGTTTCAAAGATGGAAAACAAAAGATGGATATATATAATCAAGGGATAATTAAATGTACAACGTACGCTCTTATCCGTTCTTCAAAATAAAAAATACAAATAATTAGCTATTTCTTTTCAGGTGAAAAGTAAAGATACATAATTGTAGTTACCCAGTAACAAAAATTGGTATAAACCTTAAAAACATAAGGAGAAGAAACTTAAAGGGTCTACACATGCAAAGCGGACATTTAAATTATTTTTCCTCTAATTTTTTCTACCCTTATTTCGTCGGTTTGAAACTACAACCCATCCATCATCTGCTTCAGCTGCAACCTTTGGTATGGGCCCATTAACTGGCCTGTTCACGGAGTTCAAGTTTGATTCAGCTTTTGACATGTCCACCATCATGTTTGAAGAATTATCATCCTCCATAACTCTGTCTTCACCATCATCACTGTCGTCGTCGTCGTCGTCATCATCATCATTCACAACCTAGCACAAAATATATGTCTATTATTGTTATACCATCCAAATTCAAGTGAAGAGGATAATCATCTGATTGTTCTTTGCATATATATGATGAAACCAAGGGAAATACTATGTGCACAGACCATACAAACCTACTCAGTGAACAATCATAAATGGCAACTAGCTAAAAACAGGATATAGCCTACAAAAATAAATCCTTCACAAGGGTGTGAGAGCATGTCATTTCTTTCCTAATTTCACTTCATCATGCAATAATTCAAATTCATCAGATTCCTCAACTTCTCTAGAAGCAGGGCAATTCATGACTTATTTTCAAGTTTAAAGTGTGGTAATTTGTTACTTATTTTCGAATCAATTCTCAAAGTATGGGATAATATATGCCAGATGCTAGATGCCAGATGCAACAAGGAAGAAGTAAAATTTAGAACTGGCATTTCAAGCGACTAAGAAAAGACGTCTGTGACTTCAAAATAATCGGCAGTGCAAAGGTTCGAAAGGCAAGATGATTGCCACTACAAGATGACACACCAGCATTGAGGCACACAATATTATCAAAACTTAATTCTAACATATTCCACTATATATAACCCAACGAATTATTGTGATCAATCTCACTATAAAACAGTAATTCTGTGAAAAAATATCTTACTATAACATACCTGTGTTACATGAGGACTAGCAGCTTGCTTAAGACCAGCGTCCCTTAGAATCTCAATAGACCTAAAGTTACCTTCTAGACATTCTTCATGCATAAGCATTAGTTTTTCAGCTACCTGCAATATCATGAACATGAAAATGACGGGGAAAAATAGCAGCTATTACATACTGCAACTACTTGCGTGTTTGTGTCTGTAAATCAGAAATTGGTCATCAGAAGCGGCATATAAAGATCTATCTGACCAAAATCCCATCAGTAGGCATCTCATCAATAATTAAAGTTTAATCAATAACCCATAGAAATAGATGGAAAGGATCTGACAGCAAATTGGATAATGCCAAATAAACACTCATTTACTTGGCATGCATCTGAAAATAAGAACTTGAGCCTACCTAAAAGGTAGTCAGCAGACTTAACATGGTACTAATTATTAATACACTTTGATTAATTAGGCTTCCCACAACCCAATATACTTGTCTGGATTAATTATGGACCATGTTAAGTGCACAAACTAGGACATGATACGTGCCTCTCACAAAACGAGAGTATTATGTGTTATGACTGGGCATAGAAACAAACAATTCAAGTTATACCATAGCACTCATATACTCATTATTAAAGTTATTATCAGATTACAACCACAAACAATTATTGACGTGAAAATCCAAAACCAACCAACAAAGAGAAATACCTCTTCAACGCTGCCATCCTCAACCTCTACATTGAGAGAAAGCATACCTTCATCGAGCATGTTTTCCAAGTCATCTATATAAAGAGGCTCTGGGTAGCAAAAGACAATAAAATCAGTAATTAACTTTAAAAGTGAATAATGGGTCTAAAATCCTAAAACATTTTTCGGAAATTATGGTCTTTCTCCCTAAAGAAAACCACAATGAACTTGAATCCAACTTGTAATCAATATAAATATAAAATTTTACAACTTCACAACATATCACTCATTATATCACGCATAACTTTCATATAACCCTGAATTTTGCTTTTGATAAAACAAATCTACAAGTTTCTGGGACCCCAGAGAAAGAGGAGATAACCTTTAGATTGAGTGAACCAAGAGAGTACGTCTGTGCCGAGTTGTTCAGCTTTGCGGTGAGAGTCACGGCCACCCCATTCGTTCTCAACGGCCGCACGGAGAGCCGACCAACGATAGAGAACCAAAGCAATCCCTTCATTGAAAAGAGGAATTGACTCTGCAGGTAGCCTTCTCTCCATCTTCCTCTCTGAATAATATCTCTTCAAAAACCCTCACGATACCCTCTGAATAATATGTCCCTTCAAAAACCCTCACGACCCTGATCCACCTGCGTCTTCAAAGTTAAACCCTATGCTTTCAGTTCAGTCCAGACACTCCAAGCTTCGTAACGCGTCGAAACTTGAAAGCTTTAGCTTAGGCCTTGGCCTCCTACTTCAACGCGGCGAGGTGGGCATTTTGGTGTCCAATAAAACGACGTAGTGTCTTTAAACGTTGATTAAGGAGTTAAGTAAACTTTGGGCTTGGGCTACGGTAGGCCTTGCCAACAGTGCTGGGTCACCATCAAACGGCTACACAAATTTTGTTTTAATTTATTAGTCCTTTGAAATTGATTACTTATATAATACATTAGTTTCCTAGTCATTATCCCAAATTATATATTTATTCAATTTTTGGGACACTGACCCCAATATATATATATATATATATATAACACCGAACTTATAATCTAAAAAATAATAAATCTAAAAACAAAACAAAAAAAAACTCGCCCTTGAGATATTTGTTCTTCATGTAATTGACTAACTGTAATGTTTTAAAAATATCCTAATAATTTTTTTTTCTTTTCCATAAACAATGGATAATCACTCAGTCTTTGGTCGTTCTGAATGCCAAGAAACTATTGTTGAGCCAGAAAACACGCTATAATTCGTGGTCTAGTGTTTCTTAGTTCTTGGATTCCACCGTGCTTATCTCCGTCTGTAACAACCATCACTGCATGTCGCATGTACCTATAATTAATAATTCTCTCTCCAGCTCCATTCCTCTAAATAAAAATGAAAAATAAGTTTAGTTCATAATTAGTATCAAATCAATATCCAAAAAATTATTAAAAAAAAAACTATATCCAAAGATGAGCCAAGAGCAGCCTCAGAGGCCACAGCATGAACCCATTAAGTATGGTGATTTATTCGACGTGCATGGGGAGCTGGCCAGCAAACCAGTGGCGCCAATGGACGCCGCCATGATGCAGTCGGCGGAGAATGCCATGCTCGGTAAGACCCCCAAGGGAGGTGCCGCCTCCGTCATGCAGTCGGCAGCGATGAGGAATGAGAGGGCCGGCCATGTCGGACACAAAGACATGACTAGTACCGCCGCCGATCTCGGTGTCAGTGTAACTGAGACCGATGTTGAAGGGAGGCGCTTGATATTGGAGTCTGTCGGCGGACAGGTTCTCAGTTTATCTTTGTATTGTATGATTTAACTATATGGATGGATTTGCTTTTTCTCTTACTTCATCGTAATTGGTTTTGTAGGTTATTCAAAAACTAGACGGAAACGAAAGAAAAATTCATACGTTGGTCGGGGTATTTAATCTTTTCATACATTTTGTTGACAGGCGTAAACTCAGATATATATTATCTCAATCAAAGCAAGAAAAAACAAATCCAGCTAGGGGCAAGCAAATTTATAAGCACACAACATAAAGAAACCAAGATAAGGGACATAGGGTTTAATTCCTCCTAAAAACCTTAATTAAGACAACGTTTCCTGAATATTATATGCGTGGGGTAACCTTGGTTCTGAATAATATTTGATGTTGACAAAAGGAGCAGGTAGTAGAGCAATACAATAAAAAAGTAACCGCGCAGGCGGAGACGACGACGCCACGTTCTCTTACGCGTCAAGACGGGGGAAACGGAGGGGATGCGGATGGGGGAATCACGATAGGAGAGGCACTGGAAGCGACGGCAGTGACGGCGGGCAAGAAGCCAGTCGAGTGGAGTGACGCCGCCGCGATTCAAGCAGCGGAAGTGAGAGCCACAGGGCGCACCAACATTGTCCCCGGCGGTGTTGCCGCCGCCGCACAGTCCGCCGCCACCCTCAATGCTCGCTTCACACGGGACGAGGACAAGACCAAACTCGCCGATATTCTCGCCGTAATTAAAAGAAAAAAAACTATCTCTCTCTGAACTCTGTATTTACAAACATGGAAATTAATTGAAGTTTGAGAAGTTAATTAATTTGATGATAAACTGCAGGATGCGACTTCGAAGCTGCCGGCAGACAAAGTGGCGACGAGGAAAGATGCGGAAGGGGTGACGGGTGCGGAGATGAGAAATAATCCTAATCTCGCCATTCATCCCGCAGGTGTTTCGGTGTCGGTCACTGCTGCTGCTAGGCTTAACCAAATTCATAACTAATTTAATTATCTCATAGAATGTATAATATTGCTTCTGTAAGTTAGGAATACCCAAAATCAACATTATTGATTGATTGTTGTATATTTTAAGATACCAACCAGAGTTCTCCCATTCTTGTGTGTATCTTGAGGGAGAAACTTCATTAGAATATGAAAAATTGAAAACAATATATGTAAATATATGTGATGTATTATATAAATGTTGATTGAGAATTTACAATTTAATATTGGAATACAGCGGTCACTGGTAAATTCCATTTTGGTTCGTTTACAATCGCCCATGCTGCATCTGGGATTTCAGAGTCAAAAGTCATGTTCAGCCTCATGACTAATGGATTCAAATAATGGCAATAGGTAACGCTCACAGGTAAAGGTATCAGCTTATGCATTTATTACAACATCTAATTAACCATCTTTACGCTATATATAGTTAGAATTCTGACCATCACACTTTTGTCATGTACGAATTATAGATAGTAACAATTGAGTAAGGATAACTAATAAACCAAAGCAATTATCTTCTAGAATTTGATTTTGATCCAAGGATTATTGAAAAACTTGGAGAAGATAGGGGAGTAGGAAAGTATATATATAATATGAAAATAATATATGTAATATAAATGTTGATACTTGGTTGAGAATTAAAACTTGAATATTGGAATACAGCAATCACTGTGTTACATAATTGTAAATTCCGTTTGGTTTGCTTATTATCTTCCAGAGAGTGCGGTTCCAGACAGCATTTGGAATTTCAGAGCTTAGTCAAAAGTCATTTGTTCGGCCTCATGCCTAATGGATTCAAACAACGCTGAAGATAGGTAACGTTCTCCAAAACTAGGAAACAACACCTGAGAAGCAAACAAGTAACATAGTTAGAATTCTGATCACACTTCTAGCAAAATAATGGGTTCACGAGATACCGTTACTCTCTATCAAGTGAGTACATAATTTGTGTAAACTTGTAGAGGACAGTCATCTTATAATTTCTGCGTAAACAATTCATAAAGATGATAATCTTACAACAATGAGTTTTCCAGCATTTTCCGGTCTCTTCCCTATCTTTATCGCAGCAGCAGCTGCAGCTCCAGATGAAATTCCCATCTGTAAAACAAGTATTTATGTATCAGCACGAAAAATAAAAATTTGAACACGCGCAATAAGAGATTTCTCTAGACTTCACATTCAATATATAAGTATAACCATAGAAAAAAAAAAGTAACAGATAATTGCTATCATACCAGCAAACCTTCTTTCAAAGCAAGCAGCTTAGCAGTTTCTATCGCTTCCTCACTTGATACCTGCAATTTAAAGGACCTTGTTAATCAAGAAGCAATTGTATTAGCATTTAGCATATAGCAGAGAACACACTAAATAAATTTCTATGGAATATGGACATATCTCAAGAAAATAAAAAAATAAATTATGTGCCACACTGTCATTGCTCATTCATTCAAAACAAAGATAAGTGATATTTGCCAAATTGTGTAGATTTATCTCTTTTAGTAATCTAGATGTTAGTCCAGCAATTTTTACTGCTAAAATACAAAAAAAAGTAATAGACTGCTCTTGAACAACAAAAAAATTAAGAGATAATAAAACAGGGAAGCTTACTATTCTAAATGAAAATAAATGGCCATTTTCCGGATCAAAATTGAATTCCATATACTAATTTTGAAGGTTACCTGAATAACTCCATCAAGCAGATTAACATCCAGTACATTTGGAATGATACCAGCCCCAATTCCTTGGATAAAGTGCTTGCCTTGATGCGTAACAAAAGTAACAAAAGTCAGTAAACACCCTCATATCGATATATAAGGTTTGTGTAAAGATATAAACACTTATTTTTACGATTTATAGATACCACCTAAACGAACAATTTTACTACCTACGTCACATAACTGCTAGATTAAGAAATGAAGTTTGTGAGCTACACTTACAAGAGATTCAAACGTCCAATACATAGATGAATACAAAAGTTAGCAGGATGTACACAGAGGGGCAAAAACTTCTAGATGTCTTTCTGTGCTATTTGATCTTCATGTGTTGTTCTGAACCATTTTTGACAGAACATAAACTCTAAAATTGGTAGACTTTCATGGATTCGAAATACTTCATTCTCTTTCAGCACAAAACAACCAAAAAAATTAGCAGTACATATAGAGAATGGTAACCTCACCTGACTGTCCTCCACTCAGGACTGCACTTTCAGCTGGTTCTACACCATAAACCTAGCAAAAAAATTGTAAAATAATTCATGAATTAAATTAGCATATGCTTTAGGGACACTAGGTCCTACAATCTCTCTTTCAGCCCCTCCCCCCTGAAAAAAGGCATAGTAATAAAGAAATTAAAACCTTGATATCTGGGTTTCTCTCCTTTAGGAATTTCCCAGCACCTGTTATTGTACCCCCAGTTCCTATCCCTGCAACCAAGGCATCAACTTTCTCTCCTGAATCTCGCCAAATCTCTGGGCCAGTGGTCTCATAATGGATCTAAAAGAATGACAAAAGTAAGCTGTAAGTCTTGTCAACTTGTTATTCAAAATACAATAATATGAATGTAGATAGTACCTTTGGATTGGCAGGATTTTCAAATTGATGAAGCATATAACTACCAGGTGTCTTGCTTATTAGCTCCTCTGCCTTGTCAAAAACGCCAGCAATTCCTTTGGCAGGGTCTGTCAGATATACCTCAGCTCCAAAGGCTCGGAGAACAATTCTTCTCTCAACACTAACAGAAGCTGGCATAGTCACTAAAAGTTTATAGCCCTTCAATGCTGCTATGAATGCTAATCCAATGCCAGTGTTACCACTTGTAGGCTCCACAAGAACAGTCTTTCGCCACCATCATTCAAACATATCACATTGACAAAAGTTGATTAAATACATTAATCAATATGGGAATACATAAGTGCCTTACACTATAACAAAACATCTATTTGAAGAACAATTTCTGATTTGATGGTCAAATAAGAGTGAAACAAATGCCTGAAAACATATATCAGCAGCATTATTAGCACATCTGAATGAAACATGCACATTGGCTATACCTATGATGGATGGTTTCTGGAAGAAAGAGTTATAGAGCCACAGTTGATTATTGAAAAAACAAAAGCCGTGTCAGGAAGTATTATTGAAAAACCTGTAGGTATCAAAGTTTATGATGGCTAACCTTTCCAGGTGTAATCAGGCCTTTGTCCTCAGCATCTTTGATCATGCTAAAAGCTATCCTGAATGCGAGGAAGAAGATTATTATCATTACAAATTCTCAAATGATTCTAATAGACTTACAGTTCCAGACAGCTCTATCAAGTGAAAAAAAAGGGAATTCCATGCCTATCCTTGACGCTAGAGCAGGGTTCCATGGACTCTAACTTAGCAGCAATACGAGCAACGCATCCATCCACGATGTTATTCAGATAAACCATTGGCGTATTGCCTATCAACTGCAAAAGGAAAATGAAAGAAGAAATTAAAAAGAGGGAAGGATAGGAAAACAGCCAGCAAATAGAACAAATAACGAGGGAATTAACGTTACTTCAGTGGCGTCTTTCTTGATTCCACATTTTGGTTCCATGTCACTTTCACGGCTTTACAGAAATGCCTGCAGAATGACGAAGTGAGTCTTAAAGAAAAAATTTGAGTCGAAAGGATCTACACAATGCCGTTGCACGACTCTGCCTCACTAGTTTTGTAAACAGTTTATGTCGTTATTAATTCTCTTGGACGTCATAAACGAAACCTAAGTATTGTAGGACCCAAGACAAATCCAAAGGAGAAAAAGAAAAGAAAAGCAGGGCATCAGTTATCCCAATGATTCGGCGTCTACAAAGCACAAAATAGTGGAATTTTTAAACATGTAACCAAAAAAAAAATCTGAAAGCACCAAATTGAGGTCAAATGTATCATTAAATGCTGAAAACCCAAAAATTTTCGTAACTTGGTAAATAATACAAGGAAACAAGAAAGCCAGACAGTTGAAAAACTCAAAAAACCAAGAAGCTTGAAATACAGGAAGAGATGAACATAGATACAGAGGACAGATGACCTGGATCAAGTACCTGCTACACTCAGCAACTGCAAATAGACCAATAAGCAAGACTTGTTAAACTATTTTCGTTTAGAATTTATCTAGAACGGCTTCGCTCTTGTAGGTAGAAGTAGAGGATTGGCACCCATATAAGATACTGCAAGAAATCGAAACTAGTGTTCCGCTAACACGAAATTTTTTAATGGATTTCTTTGATTCTATCCAAATAGGTAGAAGTAGAAGACTGGAATCCATATAAAATACTAATCCAAACTAATATTCCACTAATGAATTTTTTAATGGTTTTCTTTGATCCTAGCCGAAAGGCCATCTTCATCATGTTAACATAGTCGCTTCTACGCAATACCCAAACCCAAGGGTCAGGTCAACTCAACATGTTAGTGGATTTGTCTGATTTTGTGATTATCTATTCCGAAGGGTCAAGAAGAGCGGAAGGAGGTCATCTTAATAACATTATACGCAGCCCATGGAAAATGATTTATGGGTGCAGTGCAGCGACATATTCTCAAGGGGTTGGAGGGAAAAAAGGCATTCGTTTTTATGATCGACACGTGATTTTGAGCGTTCGATATTCAAACCCATGCACATGATACAAGAATTGAGTCAAATAATTTTATAGTTTAAAATTAGTCATAAGTTCAAAATTTTATTAAAATTTAATATTATAAAATTATTTAATTTAAATTAATTTATTCATATTATTTAACATAAATTATATTTTATTATATATATATAAATTATTTGTATTTTATTAATTTTTTTGACATAAATTATACATATTTATAATGTTACAAAATTATATATTAAAATATTAATATAATTTTAAAAAAATTAATAATAGAAATTAATTTAAAAATGAGTTAAAATATAAAAATTTAATTATAAATTTTTAAATTATAAGAACTTAATTAAAAATTGGAGAAGATTATAAGGGGTATAAAAATAATTTAAATAAAAAATTTGTATCAATTTGCGTTGGATCGTTGCCGGAAAATTTTAGATTTTGAGAAAAGGATACGTCAACTTTAAATTTTAACTGGTTGCTCTTCGAAATATTTGTTAGCAGTCTCGACAAACAGGATAAAATCCGGAACAAAAGGCAGCCTAAAATATTAAGATAAAAGTATACTTTATGTTTTTAAATTTTATATCAGTTTTCAAATTTTGTCTTTAAAATTTATTTATTGTCAATTATACTTTCAAAATTTTTAATTATAATTAATTTTATTTTAAAATTTAACATAATCAAATTTATTAACAAAAAAAATTAATTTGATGTCTGAAGTAATATTTTATGATGACTAAATATTTTTAATTTATTAGCTTAAAAATTATATCATAATAAAAAATTTAACCTACCAAAAAATTTATATATTATACTATATTTATACATCACACTATATAAATTTTTTAATGAATTAAACTTTGTATTATAACTTAACTTTTTAATTAATAAATTAAAAATATTAAATCAATTAAAAATATTACATTAAAAGTCAAATTAATTTTTTTTGTTAACAAATTTAACAGTATTAAGCTTTAAAATAAAATTAATCTTAATTAAAAATTTTAAAAATATAATTAATAACAAATATATTTTAATACCGACATTAAAAACTATCTTAAAATTTAAGAATACAAAGGTGATTTTACCTAATATTAATAATATCGCTTTTTTGGTTGGAGGAGAGGACTGTCCAATGCGGCATCAATCAATTATAACGCTATTGGACACTTCGAGGTTGTAAAATGGTGTTGCTGTGGTGTGATTTAACATGGACTCTCAATTCGCATAAGCTGCCTTTCACTACATAAAGTTCCCCATTTCTCAATTTATAAAAATTGCGTAGGATGAGTAGAACCACTTAATCTCCGTTGACAACTAATGATGGCTCAATAAGTTTGCTGCAAAAGCTAGTTTCTCGGCAACATTATTATCGATTATTCCAGCCATATACTAACGGTATTTATTGAATGGTGGTAAATTTACAGGCAACAGAAATCATATTTATGTTTCAGATATGGAGAAAGAGGGAAATACAAACCAGATGACAAACAACAACTTCAGAACCAAATAGACCTCTTCAAATCGAAGCAACAAAAACCAGAAATCCAAGCCCAAGGACAAACTACAACTTGTAAACCAAGAGTTGACGTCTTCATATCCAAGCAGCAAAAGATGCATATTGACTTTTACTTGAGCTCAGTGCTCGATAGGCAGGTTGTCAGCTTCTCGCTTCACAGATTCGAAGAGCACAGATGATAGGTAACGCTCTCCAAAGCTTGGGAAGACCACCTGTACAGGTTTTCAGTGAGTGAATTCGGCTGCAATGTGGCAAAAACAAATAATATGTGGAACAATACTGATGGGTTATTTTTCCCCTTTCAATGCAGTTATGTGGAGAACATTGGAGACGGCTTCAAGAAAATCAGCCCACAAAAAAAAAAAAATTCTACTCGTTACAAAGCTGCAGTAGTGCCATACTTCATTTTCCTTTGTTTAGGAGAAAAATGTTTCTCCTAAACAAAGGAAAAAATGAAGTACAGCAGGAATATAATAACAGCAAACACACAGGAGTATCTAAAACCATAAAAACAAGATAAAAACTTACAACAATGAGCTTTCCAGCATTTTCTGGCCTCTTAGCAACCTTAATTGCAGCGGCAGCAGCAGCTCCTGATGAGATCCCCACCTGCAATGCATTTGTATAATTGTAATAGAATAACATTAAAAATGCCTCTTTGTTTGCTTTCTCTCCTTCCCCTTCAAAATGTGAAAAGGGAGGATCCTACTGTGCAAATCTTGCCAGCAACAAAAGATGGTGCATCTAAACTAGGCTGAGGCATAAGCAAAGACCTTCAAATACCATTTGAAACGTATCTTTTTAAAGAACTTACCAGTAAGCCTTCTTTCAATGCAAGAAGTTTAGCAGTTTCAATAGCTTCTTCACTTGATATCTACAAAAGCAGATTAAAAAAAAAAACGGTTACCATCCATATATGGAAGGTGGTGTGTAGCACAAAAGAAATGTTCAAGAAACTAAGAAAGATTGTGTCAACAAAAAAAAAAAAAAAAGTTTAAAGTGGCAAACTGCCCACATCCAAAGTGTTTGGACAAATTATCAGAGCTTTAGTTTAGAATTCTTCCACATATGAAGCGCATCATTGCAGTTCTTCTCCACTCGCAAAGATAAAGTAGGCAGTATAAGTCTTTACAGTTTATTGTCAATTCACCAAATCTTGAAAAGGGGAAGGGGACGGGGACGGGGGGTGGGGATAATACATAAGAGGACAGATTACATACTAAAATGTCAATACCATCGACATCAATTTGCATTGAAATTCAAAATTTATTTACGACAGTCCTAAAGCAAAATATTAGAATACAGGAACTGGATATTATCTTTTTGTTTACGTGTCCACTTATGTTCTCTTATTAATTGTCAATAATATATTACCCCAAACGAGAGAAAGGAGTAATAATAAAGAACTTTAGATTCTCATGCAAGAGTAAAAAGCTCATGTATCAATTTAAGTACAAATAACACCATTCAATAGTTTAATGGCTTACTTGGATAACTTCATCCAGCAAACCGACATCCAAAACACCAGGGATGAAGCCAGCACCAATTCCTTGGATCTTATGAGGGCCTTATGCATCAACAAACATGCATTCATCAGAGGAATGATACACAATTGAAGGTAGGTATTTGATAAACCTCAAATCAGCCATAAGAAATTATATAGAATATAGAAAATATAACTAAGTTATGATGCAAAAGTATACAACTATTTTTCATTTAGTTGATGTGAGAGCTGAAGAGGGGCACATGTGAGAACACAGATTGTATTCAAATGTCATTTTGAACCTCAAGCACATTAAGGGATAAGTAGTACAGGAATTTATGTGCATTTATGTATTTACATGTTCCCATGGTTGCATAAATCATCATGCCTTTAAATGTAGGAATCAGATTTGAATATGGTGATTAAAGAAAATCGCCCACTTAGACTGCCTCGTATAAAATCAGTATAAATAAGAATGAAATTAAGAACAGTAGCAATCATTTGAGGAAGTTTGACAAGAGTTTCATTCAACTGATATGTAATGGACCATAAGACATATAAAACTAGTGGCTTGGCGAGCACTTTTTGTTCCTTTTATTGTTAAATATGAAATAAAAAATATATATTTTAAAACAATAAAGTAATGGAAAGTTATTTGACTTCCCACTCTCTAACATATTTTAACTCCCCACACTCTCACTCTCTTTACATATATTTTTTTTAAATTTAAATTTTATTTTATATGTACTAATATATAATTTTGGAAACTAACAACCAGAAGGCCCCAAAGCCACTATAATATAGATAAAAGTTAGAGAGTAAAATTTGAACCAAAATGTGAATTATAAAAATCCTAAGACTGAAGAAACTGTTACTGATTGGAAACAAAAATCTAAAATAGCTTACAGCTACTAATACTGGTGCAAAAAGCCGAGAGCCATTAAGGTTAAGTATAGAGTTGGCTGGACAAATAGAATACCTGGTACTTCAACCAAGCTCTATGGCCATTTAACTGAATAATTGCCCAAGCAGCCAACTTATATGAAGTACACTCAGGTATATAAAGCAAATAGCATGATCAAACTTAAGAAATGAAAATTAAATTTAACTTGAAATCAACTTTCTGTAGCTTAATGAGAAACGATGTATACAAGACGTTTACATATTCCTCATAATACTGACTGCATTTTATTTTATTGGACTCATCCAAGCAATTGCAAAGCACCTACGTGGATGTAATGACTAGAGACATATGATTAAAACAAAAAAAACTCACCAGGTTTCCCTCCAGATAGTATTGGACTTTCAACTGGTTCAATGCCATATAGCTAAGCAACAAAAGCAGGAGTAATAAGGAAACTAATAGAATTTAAAAAAAAAAAAATGGCAATAAGAAAAAGCATCTAGAAATTCATATAGCAAATAACAATAAAACAGAAAATTAAAAGTTACACCTTAATATCAGGGTTATGCTCTTTCAGATATTTCCCAGCACCGGTTACTGTTCCTCCAGTCCCTATCCCAGAAACAAGAGCATCAACTTTCCCACCAGAGCCCTTCCAGATCTCTGGACCAGTGGTCTCATAATGGATCTAAGAAAAGATATGTATATATACATCTTAGACTAAATGATTTCCAATCAACTTATCTTCCAAGAACGTCACATTGACACATTTAATACCTTTGGGTTAGCTGGATTTTCAAACTGCTGAAGCATATAGGCATTGGGAGTCTTTGCCAGTATTTCTTCTGCCTTCTGAACAGCTCCTTTCATACCCTTGGCTGGATCGGTGAGAACTAACTCAGCTCCAAAAGCTAGAAGAATTGTTCTTCTTTCTAGACTCATTGAAGAAGGCATGGTTATAATAAGTTTATAGCCCTTAGCAGCAGCCATGAATGCCAAACCTATGCCAGTGTTTCCACTGGTAGGCTCAATCAGGACACTCTACAACATGAACAACATTAAATTTCATCAATTCACTACTAAATTTATTCATCTTGTTGACTTAATATACAAAGTTTCTATGCTGTCACAAAGCAACAAACTTATCAATAAAATCAGTTGTAATTTAATTTATGAAACTAGAAATAACAATGAACCTGTGTTGTTTGACTTAACTCGTGAATAAGAGAGAGAGAGAGAAACTTAACAGCAGAAATTTTAACTTGACCAGTAAATTGCATTCACTATTATAATTTGAAAAGCTATATAACATCAATATCAGCAAGAACCAAACAACATTTATTCAAGCAAAACAGCTTCAAAACTGTGCAAGAATAAAAAGAAGGAAACTTCAAATCAATATGAACTAGGAGGTACAACATGAATTCACATATGAAAGAGACAAAAAGAACAAAAACGAAGACTAACTTCACCCGGTGTAATGAGTCCCTTCTCCTCAGCATCTGCAATCATGCTATACCCTATCCTGCAGCAAAGGAAAGGAAAGAAATGTATATTAATAACAGACACTTTTAGAATACCTCTTAATCTCTTCTTGTACGAAATGGATTAGAGTCTTGGGCTTCCATGATGCAACATCTATTCCAAAATTATAGGCTGTATAATGCCACGTGAAATAGATCTACCAAGACCCAACCAAACTCAAACAGAGACAACACTATCAATTTAAACATCTTAAGAAGGGTGTGACTGTGAACAAAAGCAGTCAAGCAGTAATTCATGGGTAAATGGTTACTCTCTAATAGATAATTAAAGAAACCTATATACCTGTCTTTGACACTAGAGCAGGGTTCCATCATCTCAAGCTTTGCAGCAATTCGGGCAACACATCCATCAATCACATGGTTGAGATACACCAATGGAGTTCTGCCGATTAACTGTACATCTCAAAAATGAATTTTTATGTACCAAAAGCCATAATAATTCCTCATATGGACAGTAAAGGAAAAAGGGAGATACAGCTGATTATGACTTACTTCGGTGACATCTTTTGCAATGGCTGGCTTCTCTTCTGCCATTTTTAGCAAAATACTGCACAATCCTAGAACAGATGAAAATCTCAGTAAACAAAAAAAGATATAAAATCTAATAAATAAACCAAAATTCTCCTTAATTTTATTTCCTTCATGAATTAAGAAATAGAAGATGACACCACGACCAAAACTGACTATGAGAATAACCAAACAAACATATTGTAATTATGATTTAAAAGAAGACTGCAAGCCTATAGAACTGGAATTCCTCGCCACTGTCTTGAACCGATCTAATTTTAATTGGCGGGAAAAAAAAAGACGGCGAAACTTCAAAAGAAAAACACAAAAAAATAAGGCAAGACCACTAGATTAACCCCTAGCGTAAACATGAAAAACCAAAAGGGCAAATAGTACATATCGTCGAATTAATCCACAAAACGATAGTTTAAATTTCTATATTCAGAAGGCCGCAGCGATATATATGATTAAGAAAAAGGCGGGGAGTATATGATTAACCCATATATACATCAGATAATTATGAAGAGTTTGAAGCTATACAGATACAAAGCTGAAGGCAAAGCAGAACAGAAACTAACAGCCCAGAGACTTCAATTTTTGCAAAACAATGCAGAGGATTAAGGAAAATCTCTTGAAGAAAGTAGGCAGGGAAATGGGATTGACGAAGTTAAATGGCTCACCAGCTGAATCTTATCCGAGGAGTGTGTGTCCGTGAAAAGAAGCTTGAAGACTGGACTTTGTAGAAAAAACGAGCAACTGGACTTCGTAGAAAAAACGATCAATACCAAGTCCTCTGTCCTTTTTTGTGGAAAAAACGAGCAATACTAAGTCCTCTGTCCTTATTTGCTTGAACTGTCGATTTTTCCGAACGACGTTGAATGTAGCCGGCTTTTTGGCCTTCGTCGTCTACTTTGTTTTTAAACTCGCCACCCTTGTGATTTTGTGCGTTTGCGTTCGATACCAAAACGACACGCAGGAAAATTTCCTGTTAGAGGCGAATACGTGTACTAAAATAAAACTCCAGCTATCGATTTGTAATTTATTAATATTAAAAGTATAAAACATAACCACTAAATGTGAGTATTATTCCGTAAGATGATCGAACGTTTATTAGTTTGGAAAAAGTAAATAAAAAATTATCATCCTTCAAACGAAAAACACGACGCAGGGCATCACTTGCAAATCAAGAAGATGTCGCCATGATTTGATCGGATTTACTTTCTGATTCATTTTTTTATTTTTAAAAATAAATCTTCAGGCGTAGCTTGTAATTCGCTTTACGGATTATGAACGCATTGAATAGTGGATAGAACGCGAAAACTTAAATTATTACTAATAATATTTGTTTATTGGTATTGTCAAACACGTAGCCACTAACCACAAGCAAACGACAGCTTTTTGCGAAATAAAAAATAAAATAAAACACAACAACCTAGAAAATTGCAATCCCGTGGCCCAGCCCCATGTATGCCATTAAATAATTTGAGATTCAAACCAAATTCGTTAGCAAATGATGATGGGTGGTGATTTGATTGGGACATAAAATACACCAAAAATATAAGATTTTGATTTTTTTAATTTAAAATTAATTTTTTTTATAATAAGAGAAAGATAAAAATAAAAAATTTATATTAATAAAAATTTATTAAAAATAAGTTAAAAAATAATTTTTTATTTTTATTTTTTTATTATAAAAATATATTAATTTTAAATTACAGAAAATCTAAACTCAAAAAATAAACACAGTTCATAAATTTTATGAAATGAGATGTAAGGGTAATAAAACAGTTACTGAAATGAAAACGACAATGAACAGAACTCAGTCAACCAGGTTGAGTAAAATTCGATCTTCTTTGATTTCATTAGACCGCGAGGTAGAAAAGTAAAGCATAAGATGCAGGACATAAAGTTAAAACTTTAGTCTTAATTCAATTGTTATCTGTAATTTAATAACTCTTTAATATTACAATAGAATATTAGCATATAATGATCTCTTTGGTCACTATGATATTAAGTTACAACAACTTTTGGAATGCAATGAAAATGAAAAAGATGTCAGATCTACTTAATAGCATTTTTTTTTCTTTTGTTAAACTAATATTGTATTTCATTGAATAAAAGGCATTAAGGATATACATTTTAAAAATATTGTAAGATGATACATATATTAAGTCAGAATAAGCCGTTTTGCACATAAAAGAATAAAAATATACATAAGAGACAACGCTCCTCGTAAAATCCTAACTAAAATAAAGAAAATTTATAATCTAAACTTTACATGAAAAAAATTGTACAAATACAAAAAAAAAATAAATAGAAATTCAAAAAGAGACAATACACTTCTTAATCCTAATGAGAATTAAGTATTTTCTAAGTTTTCTTTTTTGTTAGTAGAGTTTTTTTGTTGTAAATTTGATCAATTTAAATGTAAATCTTCATAAACTAAAGGCTCTTACCAAGAACGAGAAGCCATTTAAGGGGAAAAAAAAAAGAAATATCTTTTGAAAAAGAAAAGATCATTCAAAAAAATATTTTACAAATGAGGAGAGAAAACAAAAATAACATATAAAAGAAAAGCAACAAAAAAAAAAAAAAGGAAAAGGGGGGTGAGGGTGGTTCAACTATTTTCTTCAAAAATCGATTGAAGAAAACTATCCTCTTTAGTCAAAATTGTTTTTGGAAAAAAGCCAGTCTCTCTAGTCTTCCCCATGCAACCTATCATCCCCTTATCCCTTCAATGATACCACGTCGAAGAACCTTAAAAACTTTACCGAGAACTATAACCACCCAGAAGCATCTTCTCAGAACCATGCATAACATGGAATCACTTGCTATACCCTCAAAGACCAACTTAAACCAACCAAACCTGAAAAAATCCTTCAAAGACTTTCTTTGCCAAAACTTATCAATTCACTCCCCCACCTCTTACCTCCCTTAACCCTAAACTAACCAGTAAACCAATACACACCTACCACCACATACCTATCTCAACATCATCCAACCCTAACCCATCACAAACCCACTCATCCACCATAATGAATCTCCCAAATCATATTCAAGCATCACTCATAAAAAGATGGCAACAAACACTACTTATTCGCACAACAGGACCAACTTCGATCTACCATGCCTTAAATCGCGATTGCTCAAATTATGGAAGCTAAAAGGCACGACATAAATCATCAACCTGGGACTAAGCTTCTATCTTGTATCTGATCTACTCCTTAAAGACAGACTAAAGATACTCACCATCATACCCTGGCATCTAGGCTCAAATATGATATTGGTAAGGCAATGGATCCCTAACTTTTCTCCTTCACATCACTCACACTTCCATCACAGCCCTCTGGCTCAAACTCCCTCATCTCCTCGTAGAATATCACGTCCCAAACATTCTCATCGCTATAAGCACTCAGAAAGCCCTATGCCTCAACCAAACACCCCAACTCCTCCAACTCGAGAAAAACCTTCAAGAACAGCTCTCTCAAATTCTTGACCAAGAAGAGCAATTTTAGCACATTAAATCAAGAATTTCATGGATCAACCTTGGTGATCGAAACACTACCTTTTTTTCATACCACAACAATTAATAATAGAAAGAAGAACCACATTGTTTTTCTTCAACTCCATGATGAATCCGTAACATGGGATCCAAACACCATTACCCAAACTATACATAACTTCTTTAAACAAATCTTCACTGAAAATAGGCCCACCTTAAACTTAAACAACATCCCCCATCTTCCCAAAATAAAAAACAATGGTCATTTTAAGCTTCTAACACCCCCCACCCTTCGAGAAATTAAAGAAACCACCTTTGACCTTCATCCTCTCAAAGCACTCGAGTTAGATGGCTTTCATGCACTTTTTTTTTTATCAAAAAGCATGGGAAATTATAGGAAAATTCTTACTGACTCTATCATTCAAATTTCAGTACCTTGACAGTCCCAACTAACTGGAGTCAAACCCTCCTATGCCACATACCCAAACATGCAAATGCATCAAAACCATCCCAATTAAGACCAACAGGTCTCTGCACAACTCACTACAAAATTTTATCCAAAGTCATCTCAAACCGAATAAACCCTTACTCCCCTCCCTTATCTCTCATTTCTAAGGGGCTTTAAAAAAAAAAAAAAAGACAAACAACTAACCTCTTTATTATGGCCTAAGAGATTCCTCATTCAATGAACAAATCCAAAGCCAAAAAAGAAAAGGTTGGCTAATTTTCAAATTAGATATCCAATTAAAAGGATTTTGATATGATATCCCGGAATTTCATTACTCATGCTAAAAAAATTAAACTTCCCAAACCACCTTATAAACCTTATTTACTCTTGTTTAGATATTGAACTTATTTTCCTCTCATAAACCGTAGAAAATCCTCCTCATTCAAACCCTCTAGAGGAATTTGCCAAGGAGATCCCATCTCCCCCTACATATTCATCCTTGCCATGGAATACCTAAACCACACCATCCTTGAAGCCACTAACAATAATTCATGGAAACCATTCACTTTTAGAAACTCTTCTCTCTCCTTCTCACACCTATTACCGATGACATTATACTCTTCTCCAAATCCTCCATTGATAACTCTATGAAATAGAGTTAATTGAGCTATTTTTGAGTAAATGCTAAGTTTGTAGTTATTTTAGTATGTTTGTGAATTTAGTTGTGTTTAGATAGGTTTAGGTTGTTTTTAAAGCTTTTAAATATTTTTAATTGTATTTTTAAGTTTTTATTTTCAAGTTGAAAGTTGCTTATAATAGTTTTATCTTACTTTTCAAACCTAAATGCAAAGAATTTGAGAAGTACAAGTTTTGGAGCCTAAGCACCAATTATAGAGTCAAGATCATCACGTGTGCAATACATCATAGAGGGTCCATTAAGCATTGACGTGAGAATTGGAAGCTAAGGTGCGAGCTCGTGTACAACAATTTATATAATTTTCAGCAACTTGCCGCCTTACCTTCAAATCATGGCATCAAGGCTTGAATTCAATTTGGAGAGACTGGGCAACTTGGCACCTCACCTTTAAGTGTCGCAAATCTACACTAATAGTAGTTTCGTCTAGGCATTTTTAAGGCTGATATAAAAAGGAAAACTTAGGGTTTTTTTTAGGGGATTCCATTCAAAACTTAAGGGAGGAAAAGACACAAAAGAGAGTACCAAAGAGGTAAGAAATTGGAGCTCAATGAGTGCATTCAAGTGGAGATTTGAGGACAAAAGGGCAAATAAAGCTCTAATATTGAAGTTTCTTCTTTCCTTTCCTTCTTTATTTCTATATTTGTAATGTTCTTTGAATTAGGCTTTGTTAATTTTGTAAATATGATAGGCTAGGTTTTTTTTCTCTAAGATTCTGGCCCCTTAGTACATGAATTGACTTTATTATTACTTACTTATCTTTAATTTCAATGTTAATGAGTTTATTTAGTTTACTCTTCATTATTCCCTTTTTGCTTGGTCACTAATTAGGAGAAACTAAGAGAATTTAAGTTAGTCTTGAGAAAGGTGCTTTAATTTAGTCTTAAAATCGAATATAATTTATTCGTTGTTAATTAATTGCTAGAATTAATTTAAGTTACCCAAAAGATAAGAATATACCGATGGGTCTTGTGGAGTTATGATTAGCCAAACTTAATGCATTCCTTTAATGGAATTCTCATAGAAATATAGGGAATTGAATTAGAGAAATATAATTTATAATAAATTAGAAGATTTTTATAATAAAATTAGAGGCTAAGGCTAACTCATTACACATTGAGTTGGGATAAAGTGAGTATTATTATTGCAATATAAGTGTTAAGTTAGACTATAATCTTAGGGACCTTTACTTCCTATAGTTTTTTATTATTAGAATTGTATTTTGATTCTAAATTTATATTGTTTTACCTTAAAATCAACTATCTATTTTGCTTGGATAAGATGAACACAATGATACTAGTACTTAGTGAAACTTTTGATTATAATTTTTTAAGGACAATACTCTTATTTCATTATTATACTTCTTGTTAAGAGTATACACTTGCACTTTATCAATAGCTTCGCAATAAATTTTTGTCCATTCAAAAAATTCTTAAAAACTTCACAGATTGTTCGGGTGTGGAGTTTAATCTTGATAAATCTAAAATCTGGTTTTCACTCTCCACCTCATCCAACACTATCCACATAATTTACAAATCTGCTAAATATAATTAACACCACTACTAACCTAAGAAACTACCTAGGATTTCCTCTTAAACACTACTACATGCTATCAGACTTTAATTTCATCATTGAGAAAAATGAGGAAAAGAATGAAAGGATGGAAATCAACCCTCTGATCCTCAGCAAGAAGAATCCAACTAATTAAAACAACCATATCAGCCATACCATGCTACCAAATCAATGTCTTCTTCCTAAAAAAAAAAAAAATTCACTCAACTTTTGACAAGACCAACCATAATTTCCTTTATGGCCACTTATATAACAAAAGCAAAAATCATCCTAAAAACTGGAAAATAATAACCAAGCCAAAAAATCTAGGTGGACTTGGCACTAGGAAAAGTCTCCTCGTTAATGCCACTTATCTCATCCAAAACATCAACTCCCTCTCCACTAATACCCTTTGTAAACAATTCGGTACCCATCTGAATAAAAATAAACGCAGCTGCTCTTACATTCGCAGAAGCTTAGACCATGACAACAACTTATTAATTATTCATGGTCTTACTTGGAGAATAGGAAACGGTGCCTCTGTCAACTTTTGGAATGATCCTTGGTTACCCTGAAGCCCACTTCGTTTCTCTATCTAGGGCCTCTTAAACGTTAATGAGGGGAATAAAACTTTTAAAGACCTTTCTGTACTAAATACCGGTTGGCCACCCCCAACCAGCTTTGAGCTTCCTTCCCACATTCATTTCGAATTACTCGCTACCCCCCTTAGCATCAACCTTAACCTACCCGACCAACCCATTTGGAAACATACTAAAAATTGTCATTTTACCATTTCCTCAGCTTACCACATGGTATCTGACCCGAAATACAACTATGATGAAAATTATACTTGGATTTGGAAAATAAAATACCACCCACGCTAAACCCTTTTTCTCTAGCAAACTCATAACCAAGCACTCCTCACAGCCCACAGGCTCCATAATATCAACTAAATCCCCTCTCCCAAATGTTAACCTTGTAAAAATGAGAACAAAACAATCATTCACATCCTTATATACTGTAATTCAATAAAAGAAATTTGGTTGAAATTTTCAATTGACCTTACCTTCTTCTTCGCATCCCCCTTCCTATTTGGCTTATAGAAAATTGTACTAATACTAATCCCACACCCCACAATATACCATGAAACACCATTTTTATCTATACAATCCCAAACATTTAGCTTAGCAGAAACTCACTCATTTTCAAAAAAGAATCTTTCTCTCTTTCAATCGTCTTGAGACACTCCCTAGCCAAAGCCATAAACTTCTGGCACCTAACTAGCCAAAATCAGACCATCACTCCTAACCATTGTCTCACTATCCATTGGAAAGAGCCTAAACAATAAGGTTATTTCAAGCTCAACACGGATGGTTCAGCCTCCTCAGACATTTGTCGAGCAGGAGGCATTCTTCACGACTACATTGTTATTGCCAATTGTAGGTCCCTACTTTCTTCCTTGGACGAATGAACCTTCCAACACTCTTCCCGTGAAGCTAACAATTATGCCGATGCTCTTTCCAAGTGAGGAAGGATCAATAGATCACCACTTACCATTTACACGAGCCCACCTTCATTTATTTCAAATGTTCTGTTATATGGTCGGATGCACTTTAGCAGTATTAAGAGTAGTAAAAGTTCAATGTTTTCTTAGTTCACTGTACTCTCTACTTCGTAATGTAGGTCTTAATGATATTTCCCTGTTTTTTCTACTTTACGTTGCTTCCATGCATGACTTTATCATGCACATCATTGCCATGCACCCATTTATCTTGTACGCACTGTTTTTTAATTATTAACTTATGTCTTTTCACAAAAAAAAAAAAAAAAACTCGGTTGACTATAGAGAGCGTAGAAGCAGAACTCTAGCAAAGCGCTCCTCTTTATTTTCCTTATTAAATGTTAAAACAAATAAAAGAAGCCCAATTTGTGACCAGTTAGCTTCATATGAGTTACATTAGACCAATCGATTTTCTTAATGACCTCAAAAATTTGAACCATAACTCCAAATTTTCGGACTAATAATTAAATAAGTTAGCCCATAGTGACTTAGCTAAAGTTGAGTTAATTCAATACTTTTGGATTTGGATAATTTAGAGTAAAAGAGAGATGAAAATTTTGTGAAGTAAGAGAGAGAAAAAAATTGGTCCACATTTATTCAAGATGAATCATTTATATATTTTTTAATTTTTTTATATTTTAAAAACTTTACCCTGTAAAATATTTTAAAAGATTTTTTTTCAATAATTTTCTTGAGTTTCTTTTATAAGAACAATTTAAGCTGAAAATAGTTTATATATACTTTGCAAAATATATGATTGGATTAAAATTTACACAGTGTCCGAAGAAATTTGATCATAAATCAACAGAATAATATTTAATTCTATTTTTATAAGTTATTAAGTTGAACAGATTAAACTAAAAAATGTAGTAATGTAAATGAATTATATATACATTAATTTTTCTTTGGGATCCATGCACTAAAGGATGCGCACCACGTTACTGGAGGAGCCGCCATACTATATAGTACATTGGTGTTGAGGAATGACTTTGCTGCTTTTGGCGTTTTTAACTGTAATTTTATTCTTTGTTAAAGTATATTTTAATATTATTATAATAAATATTATTAATTTTATAATTTTTATTTAAATAATTAATTTATAATAATAATAATATTTATTACAAAAATTTTTATAACAAAAAAAATTATCACTGAAAATATCAAGTAGATAACAAACAAAAAATTCTAAACAAAGGGTCGGACGCAATTCGATTAGGGCTTTTGTAATCCTGGGTTCATTTCTTTGGTTTTTTTTCTCGGTTTTACTTTTTTTTTTTTTTAACTCTGACTGTACAAACAAGAAAAAGGGGTAGACAATACACATATTGTGATAATCATAAAATAATTTGTTTTATGTATCGTGCTGTAACTGTAAGGCTTAATAGTCTAACTGCAACTCATGGAAGGAGATTTATTGAAGAGAAATTGGCTTTAGCAAATTGCCAGAGTGGAAGTTGAATTTAAATCCATTTGATACCCATAAGATATTGAATTGTTTTGCCTACAGATTGAGCAACAAGAAAGAATAAAAATAAAAAAAAAAACTTAATCATGGAGAATAAGATACATGTGTGGTGAGTATATGTGCATGGTCTTTCAGGCGTGCGATATGCATGCTAGGATCTCGTCTAACCTTTTTCCTTACTCTTTTACCCGTCTATTTACTGTTCACTCTCATCGCTTAATACGTTGTATTTGTAAACGGGCCCAGAATACGGACGCTTTTGGATCTCTTATTGGGTATTTTCTTGCTCTGTTAGGCTTTTTAACGGTAATTTTTTTTATTATTAAAGTATATTTTAATATTATTATAATAAATATTATTATTGTTATAATTTTTATTTAAATAATTAATTTAATAAAAGTTATAATGACAATAAAAATCGTTGCAAAAAATTTTAACAACAAAAAAATTTATTGTTGAAACACCCAACAGGTACCAAACAAAAACGCGACCAACAGAGGATCTAAACGCAATACGAACATATGGAAAACTAAAAACAACTTTTTGATTTAAGCTCTTTACAACCATTTTAAAATAAAACGAATAAAAAAAAGTTAACCGGCGCGGTGACTTGTGATAATTTAACAACTGAAAATTCCATTTATTTGGTTTGATATTGAAACAACTCTCCTAACTCCCAAGTAACAAGAAATTGATTGGTACATCCATATTTTATATTTTTTCAAATTTAAATATGATACAGAATATCAATTTAAGTTTAAGAAATTATATTTTATAAATGTACTATTAAGAATATCTCATACTTAAAAATATCAAAATTAAGAAAAAAAAAAAAGTATACCAAAAGAAGGATAAAAGGATAATCCTCAATCTATCCTTTAACTTGTGGGATGGGATGGGTAGTCTAAATAAAAAGAAAGGAAAAGACGAAGAAATGGCAAAGGTATATTTGGAGGAGGAGTTAGGTGAGTCAGAATGCAGGACTAGTTGTAGCCGAAGACGCAATAGAGGGGCATTATCGTCAAATCAGAAAGCGGCCCCTCTCTCCGAAGTGGCTTCTACATTCTAAACGGCAACGCAGATCTCGAATTTCTCTTCATTATTTCCTTTACCTCTCCATCGTTTCTGAACCGGGCCCAACCGAGCCGGAGACATGGGAGTCCCAGCTTTTTACCGGTGGCTCGCTGACCGCTATCCGCTCTCGATTTCCGATGTAGTCGAGGAAGAGCCTGCCGCCGGCGACGCTGGTTTTCTATACCCTGTTGATGTGTCCAAACCTAATCCCAATGGCATGGAGTTCGACAACTTGTACTTGGACATGAACGGTATCATCCACCCTTGTTTCCATCCTGATGGCAAGGTACGTGCTCCAGCTCAACTCAGTTTGTTCCATCCCTTTTGTTCCACCAATTCCATGTTAGTTTGTTTCTTTTTGGTTTGATCTTCATGTTTGAAGTCGTTGACGTTTTATAGGAAGACTAGATATGTACGGGATTGAGTTTCCCATACTTTAGAAGTAGAGAAGTAGAATTTTACGTTCTCTTGCAGTGCTTCTTATTGACTCTTCTTTACGTTTAACTTTTGGTTAAATATTGTAATTCTGATGGCAATGTCTTCTTCTGCGGTTCAAGAAAGTCGGTAAATACAGGATTGATAAACTCAAATCAAGACAGAGCAGAAAATTGTAATGGCATTTTTTTTATGATATTTCTCCTAAATTCTGTTTGTAAGGAAACCGAGTATCTTTCCTGTCATTATGCTGAAAGGGAAACGAAATTCTGACATTTCTGTTCAACTTCTTAGTACACGATTACGCGAGTAGGATAGAACTTCATAAAACACAGCCCACAAGCCATTGGGATAAAAATCCGTTGGGATCTGTGGATTCAGGATTTTCGGTGGACCATACCACGACGAGATAGAGATTGAGAGAGACAGAGTTGTGCATTAGGTTGTTGTTGTAGATACGCTTTAGTTGGTGGGTCCGTCTAGTCTGTTTAACAAATAGTAGTCAATTGATATTACGGTGACATAATTTATGCAGTGATTTTTGTAAACTTACATTGCTCTTCCACAAATTGTTTCTAATAATTCTCTAATTGCAGCCTGCACCTGCTACCTATGATGATGTATTTAAATCAATATTTGATTACATTGACCATATCTTTTCGTTGGTTCGCCCGAGGAAGCTTCTCTATCTTGCAATTGGTAGGAAGCATATGTTACCAACTTTTATTTCTAATGTAATTCATCATTGAGGTATCATATTTCTGCTGTCAGATCTACTACATCACCTCCTATAACGACAGGTTGTTAGTCCAAGGGAGTTGAGAACTTTCTGTCAAAATCCTAAAAGCCAAGGAACATATCTATCTGTCTTTTAAAAAGAAAAAAAAAAACCAATCATTGGTCCCATTAGTCATCACTGTATGTTCTGTACATTTTAAGTTTAGTGCAAATCTTATGAAGTAAAAGCCTCAGATATGTGTTTGGACTTCGGAAAATTATACCAAAGAGCCAAGACGGAGAAATAAGACCTGTATATATCCTGTTTTAGAGGGAAGCACTTTTTTTATCTTTCTCTAATACCAAGGTTATTAGTTCTATATCTTGTCATTTTCAAACTGCTAGTTCCCTTTGTCTTCTGCTTTAAAGTTGAATCACTTTCACATGTCACCCATTTCTTTCCAAGTGCATTTTTCTTCTTCCTTCAATTTTTGCATCAAGTTTTCCTTATTCCACATTTTGCAGATGGTGTTGCACCAAGAGCCAAAATGAATCAGCAGCGTTCTCGGCGTTTCAGAGCTGCAAAAGATGCAGCTGAAGCTGTAAGAATCTGAATATGCTCATGTTATTATAATGGTTCTTCTATGTTGATGATGAATATTTTGACCTACAGTGGTTTATGTTTGACGCTGTAGGAAGCTGAAGAGGAAAGACTGAGAAAAGAATTTGAGGCTGACAGTGAACTTTTGCCTTCTAAAGAAAAGCCTGAAACTTCTGACACAAATGTCATCACCCCTGGCACTCAATTTATGGCAGTGCTGTCTGTGGCACTTCAGTATTATATACAGACTAGGTTGAACCACAACCCTGGCTGGCGGAGTACAAAGGTGTGGCTAACCTAATGCTTTGTAATCTTTACTTTCCGTAGTCCCTTCTAGATGGATTTATGTTCTATGGAGTAATCCTGTTCATGTTCCTTCCCATATACAAATGGCTTTTAGGATACCTTGTATCCATGTATTTGCTAATGGGGCTGCATTGGCTGATTATTTGAAGGTTATACTTTCTGATTCAAATGTTCCTGGTGAGGGAGAACATAAAATCATACAATATATCCGATTACAACGCAACCTTCCTGGTTTCAATCCAAACACTCGACACTGTTTGTATGGGTTGGTGAGTAGTATCCATTGCATCTATTTTTTCTTCCTATTTTTGTCCTTTCCTTGACTTTTACATGGTATGATCTTCTAATCAGGATGCTGATTTGATTATGCTCTCTTTAGCTACACATGAAGTTCACTTTTCAATATTGAGGGAGGTTAGTTTCCAATGTCTGAATCATCCTGATGATATTTGCTCATTTATCCCAATTGTTGGTTTCAATGATTGATTACTTGAGTACACAGGTGATTAATCTCCCTGGACAACAGGAGAAGTGTTTTTCTTGTGGCCAAGTTGGTCATCTTGCAGCTGATTGTCGTGGTAAGCCAGGTGATAAAGCTGAGGAATGGAATCCAGTAGATGATACCCTAATTCACAAGAAAAAATACCAGGTTGGAGGATTGATATCCCACATCTTCAACTGGATCTATATTTTTCTTCCATTTGGAATTTTAATTTAAACTTATTCATTGCATGCACAGTTTCTTAACATCTGGGTACTGCGAGAATATTTGCAATATGAATTGGAGATTCCCAACCCACCTTTTGAGATTGACTTTGAACGAATAGTGGATGATTTTGTTTTTCTATGCTTCTTTGTTGGCAATGACTTTCTTCCACATATGCCAACATTAGAGATAAGGGAGGTAAGCAGCTGGCAGCACTGTGTTCCATCAAGTTATAATCTGTAATAGAAAATATGCCAACTCTATTTGCTTCTTGTTACTATGTAATGATTCTCTAATGTTGCATGTTTCCTTTTGTACTTAATTTCTTGTTAGCATATTGCATATTGTCTTTATTAACTTTTTACTATTTCAGGGGGCTATAAATTTATTGATGCATATTTATAGAAGGGAATTCACTGCCAGGGGTGGTTATCTTACTGATGCGGGTGAGGTAAATTTCTCTGCTTTTTTTGGATGTCCAATTAATTTCTTCTTCAGCTATCATATCTAATTGTCTTGTTGTTCTGTAGAATTAACTCAAGTTCTTAGCCTGGTATTGCTTTCCATTTCTATGAGTGTTGAAATGCAAATCTCTTTATACCTCCAGGTTTTCTTGGATAAAGTGGAACATTTTATCCAATCTGTCGCTGTTTATGAGGATCAAATCTTTCAGAAACGAGTTCGAATTCAGCAGGTGTTAAGCTTTCTCTGTTAAGTTTTTTGGGAGGGATTATTATCATAAGATTTTTTAGGCTTATGGTTCTCAGCCTTTATTTAACTGACTCTGAACTTGTAAAGAATTTAAGTTATTTATTATTATCTATATGTTTGAAAGATCTGCGGATATGTTTGGCAAGTGTAATTGTGAACTTCCTCAGCAACTATACTTCTTAATGATACATCCAAAGATGCTTTAAGCACATGAGGAGTAGCCAGATATTAGAATAAAATTTTCTATTTACTTTAGCTGAAGCAGGCATTTGATCTAGATGTATTATTCTTGCTTGGGAGTGAGGCATTCAGTTCTCTAATTTTTCATTAATGGATGAATAGAGGAAAGGACTCTAAGCTGAGTTTAGTTTATGGACAGATTTTTTTCAACAAGGGCACATACATAGTTCTCCAGTGACTTTCTCCTAAAAAGCACTTTTTTGTTTTTTTTTTTGGGGGGGGGGGGGGGGAAGGGGGAGGTGTGTGTGTGTGTGTGTGTGTGCGTTTCATATGCACTGTTTGCCCCCTCAAAATCTGGTTTCTTAATGATGCGGTTATCAAACAATCATAAGCATGCATTCTATTATCTTTAATTTTGGTCCTTCATGTTGTATTATGGTAATAAAAAGATGCTACTAATTACATCAAAATAGATATATTGTGGAAATATTGTGACATCAAACTTTTCTTTATTAGGTTATGATAACAATGTATGATAATGATGGCCCTATTGTTATTTTCATGAACTAATCTGCATGAGCTATATATTCCTTTGTGATTGCATTTACAGGCTGCAGAAAATAATGAAGAGATGAGAGCTAGGGCAAGAGGAGAAATGCCTGAAGAGCCTCGACCCTCAGTTGTTGATAAGGTTCAATGATAAGATTTATTTCCAGAATCTTTCCAGCATTAGTGCACGAGGAAATTTAGTATTGATGTTGCTGACATTGTATGGGTATTGTGTCTAGGATTGGTAATATCTATCAAGTGTTTTCCCTAAGACTTGAGTATGATTGCGGAGCTTGAAGACATTCTTATTTTGTTCCAAGTGATTTCACAGTTTAAGTTTGTTGGGTATATCAGATAGATTGTAGTATTCCGTGTGAAGAGTTTCTTTTACATCCTAAAGTCTACCAACACCACCCCAAGAAAAGAAAAATCTTTAAGCATGTACACACAAACACACAGAAAAGGATTAATGTCTGTTTGCAATTTTTTATCTAAAAAAAAGTTTGTTTGCAAGTGAACTACTTTTCTCAAATTCAGATTTTTGGATGCATGAAATAAAGTGGCTTTATGTTTTTGGCTCTTTTGGAACAACTCAATGGTCACTCTTTTTCTATCTGATTAGAGTTTGTATTTTTGTAATTATATAGTCTCTATCTGCCTGATTTGAAGGATTTGCATGTGAAATTTAATTTCAATTGGACCACAAAGCTGGGGCAATCTGACCATTTCAAATCCAATGACTTCAGCTATCTAGAGCTGCTATGAAAACTCTTACAATATGTCATGGTTAACTGAGTGTTATTGTTTTCTCAGGTCAGGTTAGGGGAGCCTGGATACAAGGAAAGGTACTATGCTGAAAAGTTTGGTGTGTTAGGCCCGGAGGAGATTGACAAAATTAAGAAAGATATGGTGAGTTTTTAAGCTTTTGTGGCTGCAGAGTTGAGACTAATCAACTTCATGTAATTTCATGCTGTTCATGGGTCCCATCTCTCTCTCTCTCTCTCTCTCTCTCTCTCTCTATATATATATATATATATATATGTAAGTACTAGACTTAATCTTTTCCATCAGATTCTTCAAAAAAAAAAAAAAAATTTGGAAAAAGTAAAAATTTTTAAAAAGAACCAATCATGGGGGTGATGAGATGTATAAACCATTCACATGTTGATTTGTGATTAGAGAATTGATAGCAAAGATATAAAAATTGCACCAAAGTTTTTTCCTATCTGTAATTGTAGTCATATCATGTTACAAATTTGATGTTAGCTCCCTAATTTTTGGGTAGACTTGTTAGGTCATAAATATATTGCTGTTTTGTGAACTAAAAACCTATGCAATGCCCATAATTTCTTAGTTGTCAAGACTCATTTTGGAGAAATACATGTTGCATTGAAGACAGCTAATTGTCTTAGTTGTTCCTTGTAGGTTTTGAAATATGTGGAAGGCCTATGTTGGGTTTGCCGGTACTACTATCAGGGTGTTTGCTCATGGCAATGGTTAGTTTGACATTCTCAATTATAGATTGTTTTTGCTTACCTACTCCTGTTATTTATGTTTCTTTATTGACTTGTTAAGTTGCTAGATTTGCATACATGATATACTTAAAGCTTTGGGATAATGATGAATTTCAGAGAAAAAGCACTTAAAAACCCATAACAAGAACCATGAAGTTATCCACTAACCACTAACAGTTTGCTCTTGGTCCCTTGGATGATTGAAACTGTTGGGCCTTTTGTAGGGCTAGAAGCTGACTCTTCTTCTAACTTAATTGTCTTTAGGTTCTGAATTATTTGTTTCCTTCAACCTATCCTACGACAGTTACAAAAAATGTGAAAGGATTCATTTTGTTTTCATAATTTGTACTAAATTATTTGAGTGGCTTCATGAATGTCCTGGTCCATCTTATTTTTGTATAAATGAGAATTTTTAGCACCTTTCTATAGCCATTAAACCTCAGTGCTACTCTTAAGGACTTCTAAGTTAGAACTCAGAATTTTGTCAGTGGCAGCTTGTTGTGATTATATAAGCAAACATAATATAGATGTGAAGTCCTGATGCTTGGGATTGAGGCGTTTACATGAGTTGTTTTAAGACTAGTGACAAGAACTGATAGGAGAGCAACCTCTTAGATGAAATATCACCTGTGACTAATATTAAATCTTGCACTGATTGTTGTTACAGGTACTATCCATACCATTATGCTCCTTTTGCTTCTGATCTTAAAGATCTAACTGATCTGGAAATAACCTTTTTCATGGGAGAAGCATTTAAGCCATTTGATCAGCTCATGGGGACCCTGCCGGCTTCAAGGTTTCCCCTTCCCTTTCCTTAGTTCCCTTGTGTTTGCTTCCCATGCTGGTAGATATGCTCATCACTTTCTTGTTACAGTTCAAGTGCGCTGCCTGAAAAATATAGAGATTTAATGACTAATCCTTCATCACCTATTTTTGACTTCTATCCTGCTGGTAATTTCGCTTGACTGCTATTATTTTTTCTGCTATATCTTAAATCATATTATTTTCTTTTCTGATATTACTTTGATTCCTTTTGGACAGATTTTGAGATTGACATGAATGGCAAACGATTTGCATGGCAGGTAATATTTAGTGTTTTTACTTTCTTAATGCTTTAGAATGGAGTGGTGGGATCAAGGTTAATTATTTTTATTTTGTGGAGTGCTGTTCAGGGTGTTGCCAAGTTGCCATTCATTGATGAGAGGAAATTACGTGCTGCTACTAGGAAGCTTGAAGGCACATTAACGGTCTGGAAAAGAAACTTTTTTTTTATATATTATTACTCTTTTGGAAGGGGTGGTGCTATATGTTAGGTTTTAAAATTTATCACTAATTGTATAGCTTTGTGGTCCAAACTGTTGGTGATTTGTAGATGATTTCTTTAAAGATTTCTGTGGGTCTTCTGGAATTATTAGGTTACAAGTTATTATTGGGTTTATGCAGAACATGAAAATATTAGAGTTGTGTCCTTCCAGCCTTTATTGTACAAGCATTCTCTAAATATGACAATAATTGCAATGAGATGTGCCCGGCTGGAGGAAATGTCACTGCTGCCCTAGAAATAGGATTGTTGATTGCCTGTAGTTTGTAGCCATTTTTTAAGATATCTGTAGATCCTATGTTGTCATCATTGTATACTTTTGGACCTTATGCTCCTATCAAGGTTTTGCAAAAGAAGATGATTTTCCTAGTTTAGCCATGTTTTACCACAAAGTAATTGATGAATTTGGCATATTTTTAGTGCTCAATTTCATTCAGATCAGTTATATGCAGGCTGAGGAGCAGCTTCGGAATAGTTTGATGGATGACTTGCTTTATGTCAGCCATGCACATGACTTAGCTCCATATATATCCTTGTATTACCAACATTATTATCAATCAGCCCCAGAGGAAAGATTCGCTTGGCCAATTGACACAAATGCTAGGTTGGTGAATGCGTTGATGGTCCATATTCATGAACTCTGGGTAGTGTTTAATCAGGTCCATTTGTTTCTTTTGTTATTTTTATTAGCAGTGGTGGAATGAACGGATATCTTTGGCTACGAGAAAGAAATGAGTTGAGACCTGTTGTATCCTCCCCCATCAATGGATTGCCAGATATTGAGTATAACCAAGTTTTGTAAGTTTGTCTTATATGCCCATTTCCTTCCTTATATATGAATGAAGATCTTTGAGGGAACTCATGCTTAGTGTTTTTGCATTTCAGAAACATTACTTATCTTAATCCTCATAGCCATAGACACATCCCAAGACCTCCTACTGGTGTAGTCATGCCCAAAAAGGTGTGTATACGCTGACTTCTCTTAAAATGGCAATTCAGTATTTTCATTGGGTCTGTTGGTCAGACTACGCTATGTAAGTTTAGTTGGCATGGGTGAACTCATACACACAATCATATCAATGGGTTTTCCTGTTTTATATATATATATATATATTCTGAAGATGAAAATTACAAGTATTAATCTCTATTTTTCTTTTTGGATCACTGATGTAGATAACATTTACTTTTGACATTTTTTCTGTTTGCAGATTTTGAAACCCATTGATATCAAACCTTTCCCTGTGCTATGGCATGAAGACAATGCTGGCCGGAGACATGGAAGAGATAGGGGAGGATCTATTACTGAGGCTTACAGGTTTCTGCAGTATTATTGAGATACAGTATTACTATAATATCACAACCAACATTTTATAATTTCTAATCAATAAAATTTTATACTGCAATTGTTACAACTCACTAATAATCATTAACATTTATGCCCTTGAAATTTTTATGCATTGACAAACATTGGAGAACTTTTTGCCTTACTTTGCGTATGTGATACATCTTACAGGCCACAAGTACCTGGAGCAATAGCAGGACCTCAATTGGGAGATGCGGCTCACCGTCTTGTCAAGAACACCCTTAATATTAAATTAAATAATGCATCCCATGGATTGTTGGAGCAACCTTATCATAATATTCCAGGCCATCATACCATGAATAGACTTAGACCTGCTGGATCCTCAGGACATGGGAAATATTATGGTGAGGACACAAGTTATGGACATTATAATAATTATCAGGGCACAATGAGCAGGCCTAGATTTCCAATCTCATCTAATGGTGGACAAAATGAAAGACAGAATTTTAGGACACAAGATAGGTCACAGCATCAAGAACAATTCCATAATTTGAAAACTGGATTTTCGGCTTTGACATTGGAAGAAGGTGTAAGATCTAGGTCATCTGCTATGTTTTCATCTAAGCCACCTGCTATGTTATCAAGGATGCCAAATTCAGGGTCGGCAACCAATCTACAACATCAATATGTGCAGAGCACAGGTCCTCCAATACCACCTCCAAAGTGGATTACTAAAGCACCCGTGAATGGAATACATACTAAACATCAAGAAGCTGCATATGGCGTAGCTTATGATAAGCAAATGAAGAAGGTTTACCAAGTTAAAACACGGCATCCCCAAGAGATGCTAGAGCATGGAGATCGATCGTGATTGGTGTGGATCTTATTTGCCTTTGTGTTTCAGTTGCTCCGGCCTTCCTCCCTGCCTGTTTATCAAATTGGAGACCTCCATATATATGGTCTTCCAAGTTCAGCCATTGTTTTTTCAAATCTGTGGTTCTTGAATTGGGGCGGGGTTGGGGGCACTAATTTGATAACTCTATTCACAAATGCAGTGCAAGAGCTGATCAGTGTACACCATATCGCCAAATTTTCACAGCTAAGGTGCCGCTGCGCAAAACTAGTGAATAGACATGGCACTTCCTTGATGGTTGGCCAGGCTATACCAAGTTTGAAAGGGGCGCTCTGACATTGTAATGATTTTTACTTGTCAAGAAGTTAAATAATACTTATGCACTTGGTATAGGCGGATCAGAAACATTAACAGACCAAGTGCTGGTTATGTGATCCACAGCTTGACAGTAGGGTAGTGTGTTGTATAAGTAAAACCTCTTAGGGCTCAGGAGAACATTGCTTATCTCGTACCGTGAGTAGAAGTTGCAGTGTCTTTATTTGTAGTTTTTTAGCGGCAGATGCCATATGTAGTTGGGCACTGAAGCTGTTCAAAGCCGAATGTGTAAGTATATAGCGCTGTCCACTGTTTACATTCTGGTTTGAAATTAAAGCTCGGTTGTTCAAATTATATCTTCTGCTGCTATTTTTGTGAATATTAAGGTACATTCGTTACCATGAATAACGAACAAGGCATTTGTCTGAGTTCCTTTTAACTGTATATCAAGTATAGCATTTTAACTGTAGGGACCGCATTGCCAGTGACGAAATTGCGGAGTCAGGGCATGGCATGTACAAGGAGAAAATTGGTCAGGGCGTAGGAGGAGATTTGGAAAAATGAATGGATCTTTTTGGTAAGCCTTCTCTCAGCGAAAGAGAAATGAAGGGTTACCAAGAACATCGTAATTTCGTTCCGTACAAGGAGTCTAGAAACTTCTGCCCAGGACCCTTCTCGGTTTATTTACATGCCAATTTATGATTAAAACAAAATTGACACAAGCCTGTACAGTTACCACCTAAAAATGCCTCGTGTAGTCAAGAAAATTAATTTCATAAAATTGTGATAAATTTATTTTTCGTTTTTTTTTCTCTTTAGACTGTAATCAATAAGATGTGTTGCAAATTCCATAAACCCGACGTCAAAAGATTTAACCAGCTCAAACTGCCTACTTCACAAAACAGAAAATCGAACATTTAAAACATCCTCGGGTATCACGCAGAGAGTTGGAACATGGCCAGCATTATCCATAACTTGCGACTTTTCTGTAGGGCTAAAAAGAATTCTAACAGACGATTGAAGACTCAAGACGCTTTTAGGGAGGCAATTGGCATGTGTTACCTCAAAAGCGTAAACAAGACCAACTTCCTAGCATAAAGCAGCATGACTCAGAGCTTATAAGGAATTCACAACATATTATATTTGGAGTGAGGTTACAAGTCCAGAGATGGAACATTGGTTATCTGATAACTAATCATTGTCTTAAATCTCAATAAACAACAATCCATCCTTACAGAAATGTTGTGAATGCACTTCACTAGAGTTCATTACTAACAAATTTTATAGTGATTGTAAACTTAGAGCTTCAAACAACCAGAATTTTGAATAAAAGCCTGTATATACGCATTAAGTAGTAAAATACCTTTTCTTTTGGGGATAAAAACAATAAAACACTTTGATCAGAGTCAGACACACTAACTGAGAGATTTAACTGTTTAAGTAATCATGGCATGCTGGGCACAAAATCATGAAGTCAAGATAATCATGAAAAGTGAATGTCAATAAATTGATTTTGCTCACATACTTTTTTTCTAGAGGAAGACAATTTTCCTTGTGACCCAAGGTGAAGGAATAAATTGTTTCCCATCAAGCGACAAAATCCCACTTTTTTGACAATTATCATAGCAGAATATCTCTTGGATTAGGAAATCCGATCTAAATATCGATTAAAGTATAATGCTATCCAAACGTAATACAAAAAGCAAACCGGAAAGCCTCAAAGAAATGGGTTACTTTATGCAATTTTAATAAGAAAGTAACTCTTCTGACCAAAAAAAGAAAAAAGTAACTCTTATGGCGTGAATGTTCCACTGTACAGCATATCATAGTACGATGGCATCCTTTATAGTACATTGATATTATAATATAAGTTTATAAGGAAAGAACGCGAAATAACTACAAAAGGCTAACATTTTATTAAACAAGTTCTATAAAATCAACAAAAGATAAAATTCAAAGAAGATCACTAGCTAAACTATCAACCCGTTGATCAATTATCAACCAAATCTTTATGGAGTAAACATGGACATGAAAGGGAGGGGAGGAGGAAGAACTGCCATCACTTACTACAAAAGCACCGTTAAATTAATAAGCCTTGGTCATCCTCGAGTTGATCGCAACTCCTCCAGAGCAGCCTTGATCTGATCCTGCACCAACTCCAGCCGCTTGGAGTACACCTCCAACTCCAGAATCTGTTGCTTCCTCCACTTCTCATCAACCATTTCTCCGCTTCCAAAATTCACTAAGGATGGCACTCCGAAGCTGAATGGCATAGGATTCAATGTCAATCCTCCAAACCCTCTAGCTCCAAATGGGCCTCCCATGGCGCTAGTCAATATCTCCTTGAACAAGGGCGACAAACAGCTCCTCACTGTTTCCTCAATCAAACCTGGTATGTTATGGTTATTGGTATAATTATTATTAGTATTAGTATTAGCATTACTAATACAATAATTGTCTTTGTTTGATGCCAACCCATCATTCAACTCGCGCTTCTCATCGGTTCTCATCCCTGATCGAGACCGTGACCGCTTCCGTGACGATGGAGTTCTCTTCTCCGCAGGAATTCCGATAATTACCTCATTCTTGGACATTGAATGGCTTAAATTAGGGTTAGGGTTAGGGTTGGGGCTGATTTCGTCGTCGTCCAACGCGTTATCTTCGACAGCAGCGCCAATTGGACCCATATTGCTCCAGATCTTACGAGAAATTTCGAAGGTGGCTTGATCATGAGGGCTCTTGAAGGACAATTCTTTACCGGAGCTAATCTTATTTAAAACATTGCGGTATTTCTTCTTCAACCTTCGGAGCTTTTCGACAAGCTGGTTTTTGTTGAAATCAAGCTGAAGCTTAGACTTGATTTGGTCGTAGAACAAAGAGGTGTCATGGTGGTGGGAGGATCCTCGTTGTGTCGTGTATTCAAGGAAGCCCTGTAAGAGCTCGATCTCGTCCTCGTCGGTCCAAAGACGTTGAAACAGTCTCCGCGAATCGTCCAGAGGCTTTTTCTCTTCGCTCTGGTCGATGCGCGGACGTTTTGGATCGACGGAGTCAGGGACAACAATTGTGGTAGCAGCAGTGGTCGAAATTGGGGCAGTTGCACCGTTGGAGACAGCAGAACCGGGAACAGCGACAGTTACGGTGGCGGAAGCGTCGGGGACGGGAACGGCAAGGGCGGAAGAGTTAGAAGGAGAAGCCTCGTGTTCTTCATCGTCCTCCGGTTCACCGAGAACGTCGTCGTCGTCGTCATCCTCTTCGTCCTCTTGAGATTCATCGTCGTCGTCGTCTAGATCCTCTTCAGGAAAAACGGTGTCGTGTTGGTGAGATGCCATGGGGAGAGAAAGAAAGTGAAGTGAATTAGGCCAAGGGCAAGGGGGTGTGTGGTGGGCTCAGGCACAGAGTCAGAGAGAGATTTTGGATTTGTTTGGTTTGTAGGAGTGAGCGAGTGACTAGCTGAGCTGGTGCCTGCTGCCTACTGCCTACTGCCTAATGCCTCCCAATTTTGGTGGTGGATCCACCTAAACCTACCAAACCAAAACCACTTTCCCCTACTTTTTTTTTTTTTTTTCATTTTGGAAAAAAATACAAATATTTTCTTTCTCCATTTTAGTAATCTCTATTCTCTAAATAGCATTTGTCAATTTTCTTTTTTAAAAAACTTCCCTTAAAACTATTCTCATATCAAGTCATTTTAAATTATAAAAATTAATTTAAAAATATTTTTCATTATAAAAATTGATAAAAGTATTACTAAGCAAGAGTTTAAATTTTTTAAATTTAAAAAATAATATATATTTTTATATTTTAAAATATAAAAAAATATTTAATTTTTAATTTATTCAGAATAAATTTTTTTTATCTCAGAGAAATGTATTATTTATCTAATCTAAAACATCCAAAATCTACTAAACACCAAATTGAAAGAAGATATTTGTATTTTTTATAATTTAATTACAAAATTTTATGGCATGACAATTAATTACTTTATAATATTAAAAAAGCATTTAATTTAAGTGAATTAGATTTAGAAAGTGGTTTGGGCCGGAGGGATTGCATATCAATCATGTCAACTTGAGTATTGAGCGCATTGAGGTTCATGTTTATCCACCTGCTACTTCCATTAACGCACCAGAAGTAATCTCTCCATCTAACGCTCCAAATTGTAATTTTTGGGCTTCGGTTAATTGGATATTTCGTCGTCTTCCTCTTGTTCTACCTCATCAGACCAACATAGATAATTATGTAAAGCCACAAGGACGATGTGGAGAACCACCATTTCCGCAGGAATCTCTCATAATCCCTCAACAACATCATGCGCTGAGGCCACCATTCCTGTCAAACGACGTCGCATGCAGCATCAGAGGCTGTGGACGAAGCAGCACCATGATGATACAGAAGCGTCCAAAATTGAATCATCAATCATGCCTTGATGCCGTGGTTAGAACAATGGTAATACTAATACATGGAGGATTCATTCTGTACATAAAACGTATAATTCCATTCTGTAACCTGTACAACTGTGTTGTTTTGAAGACGCAACGTTACTATAAAAAATTGAGCAACCTGGAACCTGAATCCTAGCAACCATTTGCTTTCCCTAAATTAACGTACAAATAATGATCTGCGCTGGTTCAGGCCACAAATGAAGATGGAAATGTTATTTTTCTTGAAATTCATGACTACAGTATTAGATAGAAACTGAAACTTTCCTCAAGAATTAATTGTTACTTCAAGTAATAATCAGTAGAGAGGAAACTTGGCTTTGGTCTTCTCAAACACTTGTTCTGCAATTACGGCACCATTGCCATCGGCCTTCTGATAAGATAAAAACCAGTACCCCTCAGTGCATCTGCTATAAGATCATCAAATCCAATAGCTATGGCTGCTTCTGCTTTGGCTCCATAATCCAACCTCTGTTTCCACCAAAATGGCACAAAAGTAAAAGATTTTTTCTTTTTTGGTTTTAAATAAGAAAAAGACGCAAGTGAGTCCATGATATGAGGGAACGTTTACCTTAATTCTTGAAAGATGAATCACTCCAAAGTACATTGGACAAGGCTCACAAGATGCATAGATTTCACAATCTGAGAGCTCAATTTGATTTAGCTTTTCACAAGCCTACCCATGAACTCCAATTCCAACACCAGATTCAAAACATGTACATAAGAAAAAAATTAGTTGAAAAAGAATAAGGTTGGGACAATATAATCACAGTTTCCGATATAGTGATTAAAATTAAATTATGGAGATAATAGATATAAGACTAAGCAATATATAACTAGAGACTTTCCAATCTTTATTATCAAATCGAAGCTATTAAAAAAAAAAAACTTTCCCTGGAACTTAACCACTGCAAGCAGCATATTTGATAGAAAAGATACTCATGCCTGAATGAAGAAATTAAATACTCAGTATTGGGATTGATACTCGTTCTGCTTCCCACTCATGAAAGAAATGACAGGCATAATGATTTTCTAAACTACACAAATTTAAGCAAAACCAAGCATGAACCAAAAAACAAAGAAGAAAGAAAAACTGACACAAAAACCACTAATTAGAAGATTCAGATCTACGCAATCATCCCACCATCTAATCTGTGAGAAGAATTAGAAACCAAAGTGTTTAAATTTGGATAAAAGAACATTAACAATAATCCTTAATCGAACCTCTCTTATTGCAGTAACCTCTGCATGAGCAGTGGGGTCAGTGTTTCTTTAACCCATGTTATGACAGCTTACAACTACTTCATCATTTCGAACAACGACTGCAACAAAAAGGCCTCCATCACCACATTCAACCCCTTTATATGCTTCTTCCATGCTTCTGTTAGGAACTTGTGGTCTCTATCCTGTACAGCTGCTACAACAAGAGAAGAAGATGACACTCATAACTAGTTAGTAACATGTCTGGGAGTGATCTATATGGGTAAAGCAATAAGATAATTGTTCTAACCCACTAATTTAGAATACCTTTCTTCAGTAGGGAACCCATCTTGATACTGCATTTTAAGTGGAAGCTAAAGTTAAAGAGACACAGAAAGTAACTAATACACTGACATTTCTGAAGTCACAATTTTCTTTTGATAAGTTGGGGGAGGGGGTTTTTTCTTGAGTTTTGCAGAGAAATTTTGAATTGTGGGGAGGGGGCTAATATGCATAAGATTTATTTTATTTTTTTGGGTAAAAAGATGAGATGTAATTTGTTATACCTTCTTGGAATCCAGCAAATACAGAAATGGTTCCATCTTTAGCTTCCAACACTATGATCAAAAGCAAAGTAAGAGAAAGTGAAGACTGTTAGATTCCTCCAGCGATAGAATCACAATTAAATTAACAGAAGGTATTGTTACATAGTACTTTTACCATGGATAGGTGATGAAGAAGAAAAAGGATTAAAAACTACGGAATACTCAATTGTTCAGATTTGATGACGCGGATCTTCTCAGTAGAACAGTTTAGCTAAATTTTAAAATCTCACCCGACGTTTAATATAGTTTCTTTATCAATCGAAAGTTTGAATTTGATGCTCAGACATAATTAAAGCACGTTTTGCTTTCAAAATGCAGAAGACATTCAAATAACCATACTGGAGAACATGTGGCATTACAGGTTCACAGTACTGATGAAAAGAATGAAAGAGAAGAGATTTTCATCTGAAAAATGGAAACAGAAAGAAAATTAAACTAACCCCAAAAAAAGAACTGGGAATAATTAACAAGATTTTTACCATTAGTAGTAGCAGTAGGAGTAGGAGCAGCATCCTCCATGATAATGTCAGGTGAATAAGAGGAAAAGAAGAGAATCTAAGAAACAGGTGGAAAACAAGAGGATATAGAAAGGGAGTAAAAAGAGAACGAGAGAGAAACTAGACCACGAATTATAATATATGAGCTTTGACAACGACTGAGAAAAGACTGCGCCACAAGATAACGGAGACAAAAAGGAAACTTGTAAGAAAAGAACATGGGAGAAGGTTATGCCAAGACAAGAATAAGTATAGAAAAGAAACGAAAAAAGATAGACATAAAACTTGGTCAATTATTTTTATGGGCCAATAGGGAAACAGCTTCGCAGTTTTCAATTTCGGGTGTTATAACAGATTACAATAGAAGGAATTTTGCAATGATATATTTCTCAACTACAACTAATGAAAAAGCGTTCGAATTCTCTGTTTAGAGTTTTTTGTGTGGCTTCTGCTTAGCTTTTTACGGCAGTTGTTTTTTTTGTTGCTAAAATTTCTTGCAAAAAATATTATCGTTACTATAACTTTTTTTAAATTAATTATTTAAACAAAATTTATAGCAGCAATAATATTCGTTGCAATAATATTAAAATACACTTTAGCAACGGATAAAACCGCCGCTAAAAAACTAAGCAGAGTCCAATCAAAAAATCCAAAATCAATAAAAAAGCTTTTATGGCTGCGCAAATGTAAGTATTTTTTGGATTTAGATTCTTTAGAGTAGGAGAGAATTGAAGTTTGTAAAGTTAAAAAAAATTAGATTATAATTCATCAAAAGTGAGTCTTTATTTATTTATTTTTAATTTTTTTATCTTTATCTTATTTAAAAAATGTTACATCTCTAAAAGCACTTCAGAGGATCCTCCTTATTTTTATATCCATTTTGTGTTCTCTCCCATCCCATTCGTTCGGATAAGGATCAGCATAACTAAAAAGCATGGTATGGCATTGATTCCCACTCCCTTTTTTTTTTCTGAATTTATTGAAAACAGAAAGCATATCAGGCATTGATTCCGACTCCCTTTTTTTTCTGAATTTATTGAAAACAGAAAGCATAACAAGCATTGATTCCGCGTTATTTTATATCATCGGTGTTTTTTCATTGTAAAGGTGATTCTTCATTCTTCAGAGTTGTTCAACACCCTACACCTTCTTACAATCTTACTTCTAGTCATGAAGCCATCAATTTTACAAGTTACTTTCATATTTTTTTAATAAAAGAAAAAAAACCTATATATTCCTAGATTATTACACTTCATAAAATAAAGTTTTCAAAATTAACAGGCATATATCAAAATAGAAATTAAGAAAAACAAAAATAAGCCCAATAAGCTTTGTTATTAGTGAGCTTCGTTTTTTTTTTCCGTCCTCTCTCATATTTGCTAATAAGATACCATGCTACTATGATATATTGGTAACTTTTAAATTGGTATAGTAATCATAAGTTGGCATCAACCTTTGTCAATTATCATTATACTATTATGCTCATGATACGGTACTTCTTTTCAGAGCTTCCCATGCCTCCGCTGATTGTGTTGATCAACTTATTAGGTTGTACTGTCAGATGTCTGGTAAGACTATTAATAACCTCAAGTCACATCTTGTTTTTAGTCCAAACACCCTGTGGCATCTTAAAGAGTATTTTGCTAATTCCTTCGTATCCAGTACTGAATTTCATTAGGGAAATATTTGGGTTCCTTTGTTGATGGTCATCTCAATGTTAATAGAATCTATGTTGTTATTGTTGAGAAGATCAATGCTAAATTAGCTAATTGGAATGCTCGGTTATTATCCCAGGCAGGAAGATTGAGTTTGAACAAATCTGTTCTTCAGTCTGTTCCCATCTATCAGATGTCTTCTACATATTTCCCTCTAAAAATTTCCACCAAGATTGATGCTGTCAAATGTGATTTCTTTTGGGGATTCAATGATCAACGGGAAAAAATGCACTTGTGCCGAGCAACGCATCTTAGAAGACCCCTCACGGATGTGGGCTTAAGGTTATAGGGTGCTTCTAGTTTTAATAATGCACTGCTTGTTAAACATGCTTGGAGGCTTGTTACTAACCCTGATTCCTTATGTTCTCAATGATTTCTTAGCAAGTACGAGGTTCCGAGTTCGAAATATGTGTTTCGAAAAACGTCACAGGATTCTTTCTATTGGAAAGGTATCGCGAAAAATTTGTCATTCCTCTTCAGTAATTTGAAATAAGTGGTTGGTAAGACAGTTGGTTCTGGCTGCCACCAGTCACTCAAAGAGGAACTTCCTTTACCATTCATGATTTTCTCAGTACAACAAATTCTTGGGATATTCCCAAGTTGCTCACAGTTTTTTCACCAAAGTGCATTGGAGATTGCTTCTATTCCAGTCTCTGTATGCCCTAAGTCAGATTGCTTAGCTTGGAAACACAGCGTGTCTGGTAATTACTCTGCCTGGCACACACAAGAATGGTTAACATCTTCTCAGCGCAAGAATTCCTTTCCAATTCCCAAACAAATCATCCAATCCATCTCCCTCAACTAACCCCATGGTCAGAAAACTTCTCTCTTATTCTCTCTCAAGACAAAAGGCGGGCCACTACCAAGTTCTGCGACATTCTATGCAAAGGGGCTGTTTAGGACACAGTTCTTCTGAATATTACCCCCAAACATAGGTCTCCTCAACAGGAAGGTCTTCTATTCCTTAGGAAGTGCTTGGTGACGTTCCATGAAAAATTACACTTGCTATCATCCATCTATCTTCCAAAGGTTTTACTCAAGTTTAACTTCAGCGAACAGCTTCCTAACACTCGCACCAAAGATGGGGTTCTGTTGTATGATTTTTGTAGGTTATTAACGTGTTCCAGAGTTTCCTTTTTACCTTCTGCCCACTGTGCTCTATTACCTCAATGTATTTCTATGCAATTTCCCCGTCCTGATTTGTACTTTCTTAAAGTTTAATGTACCTGTTCTTCTTAATTGACATGAACATCGTAACATAAATCGTAATGAGTTCATTATTTGAAAATGCAAATAAACACCAATATGGAATCTCGTATTACGGAGATGAATAAAATGCAAATAAATACCAAGGGCGACTTACGGTATATATATTACACCAATATCTTAGAAAATTAAATGATAATTAAAAAAAGACTTACAGTTATTAGTGTAAGTACAAAACCTTTACTTTTAGATATTTAACGTCGCCTAGTTAATGTGCATTTCTGCATAAATAGGTGCACTTTATCCTCTCTGCTAATGGTGTGCTTCTAACATAATGGAACCATTCGTGACGAATTACATTATGGTAAGAATGTAACAAATAAGAAGAAAGTTTAAATTTTATATGCAGATATCAAAAAAGGAACACAATCTGTAAACATAATATTTCAATGCCAATCGCCGCCTAGAAAGACTGCGCATGGTCCACCACACTTGATCTTAAAAAACGTTCCATCCGTCGAACATGTTGCTTTAACTGAATCTACTGTGAACGATTTACATAACTTAAAAGAGTCTTTGTGTAACAAATACATAACCTGTCTATCAAAATCTGGAAGCATATATAATTTATGAACCAAATTATGCTGTATATACCAATTCTTTATAAGTGAAACTAGATATCGTAATGCAGGGGTAGGTTTTCTACTGAATTTCAAAATTGTTCATTGGCACCCAATCTCAAGTTATAAGTGAACATCAAATAAACCAAGATAGCACTTACAGAAAAATATCTCATTCTAGATACTAGTCAAAGATAAAATAACTATTAGAAAATTGTAAAATAGGAATCGCAGAAGAGGCTAAAAATCAGAACAACACGTCTGAAAACTCATTTCTTCTTTCCAGCCTTGGCAGCATCGGAAGCCTTGGTCTGCACAAAGAACAAGTTCCAAAATTATAACTTATTAAACAATAACAACATAACAGGTTAACAATCACTAAACAATAACAACATAACAGGTAAACAATCACCAACAAATGATTATTGTAAACTATCAAACTACCTTCTTTACTCCACGAATCTTTTTGGCTCTGTTCTTCCTCTCCTTCATTTGCTTCCTTGACTTTTCTACCTTGGTATCAAGTCCATTCTGACATCGAGAGAGATTTTAATTTGCATTCACGGAAAAACAAAGCTTGAATAACATAGACAGAAAAGTGACCAACAACTAATTCTCACATATCACAAGAAACAATTCTCAATTGACAATACATAAAATGTCCCAAATCTCAATGAACCAGCTACTATATTTAAAGGCTAAAATATAACCTGTTAACCATTGTTTGAGAATGCAGAGTCAGTGTATAGGACTCAAGGGTATTATTTTGTTTGGTTACAAACAATAATACAAAATATGATTACCAAACAAAAAACTTTCAAGAGTTGGCAAAAAAAACAAAATTCATGGCAAATGTATAATTAATTTCCACTATCCCTAAAACAAAAAGCAAGTGCAGCGCAAATGGGAATAAAAAAAAAATCAACATAGCCATGATAATGTAAGCGTGGACAGTTATAACATAAAAACAACATCATTTTAAAAAGGCTACAATCTGTTATTAAAAGACATATATGAGGAGATACAAGGACTAACCCTGATGAGCCTGTACTTCGGTTCATACTTCTTGGCGTTCTCAACAGAATCATAAATCAAACCAAAACCAGTGGATTTACCACCTCCAAAGTGAGTTCGAAATTTAAACACAAAGATTGCGTTAGGGTCCTTCACATCATACATTCTTGCCAGCTTCTCCTTAAGCTCAGCCTATATGCCATATAGGTGGCAATATAATTATCAAAGAATAATGATTTAAAGTATCAGGAATTCCTTAAATGGATTTAAAATAAAACATTCCAAAAAAAGTTAAGTACCTTGGAAACATTTGGTCTCCCTGGATGAAGAACATCAATGATCTGCACACAATAAGTTGAATTAAAAAATTAAGTATGACAATGTTATAAACCTCTGCTAGTCAGTATGACTAGGTGCACCACGTTGATTATTCGAGGACAGAAAAACTGAACCGAAAACAAGCCCTTATTATTTGTAGGACAATAGTGAACATCAAATAAATCCATTCCCCATCTTCAGATCTCAGACTTAAAAACATTTAACTGTTCAATAAGTTCAATTATAGATACAGATAGACACGTCATCCCCTTTGTTTCTCCTTAATATCATGCTGAAAATTCCCTAATTCATCAACCTTCTTTGGATGAACAACAACAGAGTGGAAACCAACTAAAAAAGACGCGAAGTGTAATACTCTTCAAATCTGTATCATGACAATGCTAGTAACTAACAGGGGCATATGATGAAGATCCAGACCATATACAGCAATCCTTTGCACACATCCATGTTTGTTTGTGGAAATAAAAAAGTTAAAGCATGAAAAAAGGAAAACTCACGAATTGCTTTCTAGACAAAAGTCTGTTGGTCATGAACTTCCTGGTTCGGATAGTCACTGCCTTGTCCGCCATGTTCAATAAGCTGCGAAGTGCTGATAGGAGCACAGAAACCGCGAAGAACCCTCACTATCAGGCAACTCAACAACGCAAAGGAACTGAGAGAAGGAAACCCCTAGCTTTTATAGAATTAGGGTTTCAGGATTCAAAGTGGGCAATGTGGGCTGGGCTCAAAACTCAGCCCTAATGAACTAACCCAGACTCATTGATTGGGCTTAAAGCCCTAATGGTGGCCCTATTATGTTATCCAGCAGCCCAACACGGTCCACCAAAAACAAAAGAAGGACGACATGTTACTCACCTGTCACTGTCAGGGTATCACGTGTGCTTACGCGGACTAGTTCAATCAGCTCTTAAAAAAAAATCAATTATTATTTTAATTATTAAAAAATTTATTTTAATTTAATTTCTAAATTATAAAACTATTTAATTTAATCCTTAAAAAATGTATTATGTTTTAATTTAATCCCTATATATAAGTATTATATTTTTTTATGTCTCAATTTAAAGTTTTAATGATTAAATTAAAACTAAAATGCACAAAATCTCTTTGAACTATGAATCTTTTGCAGAGAATTTGAGTTTTAAAAGTCAATAAAAAATCTTTCTAAATTTTTAAAATCATGCAAATAACACATTTTCATTAAATTTTTCATTTAAAAACTAATGATCAAACGTCACGTCAAATTCGTTAACTTCACATAAACAAAAATACTGAGTTAGACAAGGACATTTTTATCTTTTTTTCTCTTTCTTCCATTAGATTCTCCTTCCTTCTTTCTTCCCCGCATGTATGGATGGTGAGGACGAGGTGAGGCAAGTAGTCATGAACCTCGCGAACGGATCTGACTCCTCAGACAATTTTTGACAAACGAAAAGCACGAATCGCTACCCCTCGCTCGATTCACAATGCAAGTGAAAGGTCGACGACAAGTGTGAGATGAGATGACACCGAGCACAAGATGAGACAACAACAAGGTGAATGGAACTAACAAATCCATGCATTCATGCTTTCGCGTCTGTCTCGCCCTTGCCCACGTTCGTCTCATCTCGCTATTATCTTGCATTTGTTAGATCTGTCTCATCATCGTCTCACATTTGTCATATCCTTTTGTCTTGTCTCGCCCTTGCAATTATTCTCCTGTGTGTCATCCAAAAATTAGGAAAAAAAGAAAGAAAAAGACAAAAATGTCTCTATCAAACTCAACATTTTTGCCTGTGTGGAGTTCATGGATCTAATATGCCATTTGACCATTAATTTTTGAATGAAAAATTTAACGAAATAGTATTATTTGCACGATTTTAAAAGTTGAAGGGATTCTTTGTTGATTTTTAAAACTCAAGGGTGTTATTTATAAAAGATTTAAAATTTAAGAAGGTTTTATATATTTTAACCTTAAATTAAATATTTTTATAATTAAAATATTAAATTGAGATGAAATGCATTTTTAGAAATTAAAATAATAATTTATTCAAAAATTTTCTTACATATAATAGATATACTATATTATTTATACATTATTTAATAACATTAAATCACATCTTTCTTCTTTTTTTTTTTACTAAAAATTGATGTGGGCCAAGCTAATATAAAAAAAAAAAGTAAAAAATGTAATTTAATATTGTTAAGTAATGTATAGATGATGTGATATATTTATTTTATGTAAGAATTTTTCCTTTGAACACGAAAAATGAAAAAAGAAATTTAAAAGATGAAATTTAGTCATACAAGTTAACGAGGATTCATCTATCTTACCTTACATGATTCAAAGTTACGCAATTCAATATTTCATCCTTCCTGAAGAAGAGGAAGTAGCGGTCAGAAATCATTGCCATTTCAGGTTGAATTTGTTTTTCCATTTGCGTCCTTGTATTCCCTCAGGCTGCTTGTTTCAATGGCCAAAAATATCACATGACTCAATTTATATTTATAAAATCAACTTACGAGGAAGTGATTAATTAAATGCTAACAGGATCAGGAAGTGATTACAGTAATTTTTAAAAATAATAATTTGGTCTAAAAAATACAGATTTTTTGGATTATAATTGAGTAAATAACATGATTTTCAACTTATTGTTTGCTTTCGATGCCAGATTAATCAATTGCTTATATGACTATGAAAAAAAAAAAAGCCTCAAAAAGTAAATTAAAATTTTGAAAGGAGAAAGTCAGCTTGAATGAGGTCACCACGTGGACCGTCCTCTGATATACGGGAATCCATTTGCTTAGTTTTTATAGCAAAAACCGGAAAGCGTGCATGGAATACGATTCCTTGGTGGGTCATGCTGTGCGATTCCTCTTTTCTCTTAATCCTGCCATCTTCTTTGTCTGCTTTGAAAACAACTCTATCATGCATGATTGAGAGACCAAAAAGCAGAGGGCTGTTGTAAGCAATGCATAAAGTTGAGAAACCATCTCATTGGCCAACGCCCAATTGTGACTTCGATTTGACATATTAATATATTTTTTGGCCAATACATCGTCAATAATATATACAATTATAGATGGGAATAAAATAATTGCTTGTCCAAGTTTTTCTTTTTTTAAACAGTAACAAAAAACTTTCAAATTGGCAGATACTGGCCTATATTCATAATGTATAATAACTTCCCATCTTACATAGACAAGCTTCAGCTATGTCATTCACTGTTACTTCCCTGATCCCTCTGTAAAACTATTTGTTTCTAAATTAATTTCTTGGGGGAAAAAATGCCTATGTAAGGGTATGTAAATTCTATGAAAGAATCTAATAAGCGTCTCATATCATATATTTTATATATCAACAGCATCAACTGGAAGGGAAACTGTCCTGTTTAGAGAGGAGGGAAGCAATGACCCTGCACACAAACTCTTTGCATTAACCATACCTTCTTCTCCAGGGAAACCCATAGTCTCACAAGTTCGGGCCCTTTGGGTGTCCGAATTGGGGCCGCTCCTATTGATAAGAGAATGCCAACTAGAACCACAATTCCAGTTATTAGTAATATTCAATTGAATCCCACAGAAGCTTCCTTTCAATTCGTTGGCAAGTGAAGGTGACATTGACATTACGCCATATTCTGTAGTGTGCTTTCTGTTACTACCAGGTGAAGACTTAGCTGTTACCCCAAACTGTCGATCCCTATGCTCCCTTAACTCCATTTGATACTTTGCCCTGATCCATCTCAGTTCATGTTGGATCTCCTTCCCATAGTTGTCCCCAAGGTCACAATACAACGAACGAATAGTAGAGAAGTAATGGTATCGTGATAAATTTTGTAGACAATTTCTTACATTAGGTGCAATTTTGTTTTCCCAAACATCCTGTCCCTTATCTTCAGCTGTTACTGGTTTATCATATTGTTCATTTTGTTCATCAGAATGGCTACGTTCAGATTCTACTGGAGTGATCTCACAACTTTCATGCTGTTTCCATAACTCCGCATACTGCAAGCAGTCTGATTGGCTTGGTATGTTAGGAGCATCCTCACTGACATGATTGTTATACTCCTTGGACTGGAATGTAATCTCCTCAAACCGCCCATGCATTGAAGCACATCCATGCTTACAGCATTGAAGAAGTTGAGAGTTCTGAGCACCAGAATTATGTGACAGAAATTCCATAAAGGAGCCACTAGAGGTATGATTAGATGCACAATTGTGACAAAAAGTCTGATGTGTGAAACGGGGAGTTTCCTCAATTCCTGGTCCTGGCCTCCATTCAGGTACCAAGGAAGCAATTTCCCCATCTATCATATCTGCTATTCTAGTCACATCCTGATCAGTAATATCAAGTTCTGCAACCATTTCAGTTGCCACACTTAATGCTGTGTCCATCTCTATGTCAAATGGGAAATAAATATTTCGGATACGACCTGCAATACAGTAGTCTGGCAACTAAGCTTAAATTCAGTAATGAAATATAAGTCATAGATATATACTACTAGAGCACCAAAATAATAAAAAGTAACATCCCACCAACCTTCTTTATCTGCAATTCTTAGTCTCAGAAAGATGCTACCGTCATCTTTTCTCTTGCCCTTGATGCTTATGTCAGCATCTTCAGATAATTCATCCTCATGGTACTCAAAAAGTTCAATTCCACTTGGTTCAATGTCAGCTGGATGAGAATACCAGTCTCCTAGAGCTTCGTATCCATAATTATTTGAGTAATCATTACTTAAGTTACTATAGCTTCGATGAAGATCAAGGAATGGCTGCTGGATGAAAGGTCCCAAGTCATCCAATTCTCCACTGCCTGCAGGTCTCAAATCATGAAAATTATCCTCAATTTGGAGAAACGGATCATCAAGAAGCTCCCTCGCTGAGAGCCTTAGAGACACTGTTGCCAAGCATTTCTCAACAAACTGTCTCACTTCGGGATCCTTTACTTTATATAAAGCATCTGGTTTTTTTCCCTGGAGATATAAAATGTCAACGAAATGTAGCTAATCCAAAAAAATCGTATCTCAAAGAGGAAGAGAGGTATCTTACAGAAATAACTTTTTTGTAGATTTGTGCTGGATGAGTGCATTCGCTATAAGGATATTCAAATGTGACCATTTCTAATACGCACATTCCAAAGGAATATATGTCAACTAGTTCATTATATGCCTCTTCATATACTTCTGGGGCCATGAACTCAGGTGTTCCTGTGAAAATAACACTGTAACAGATGAAAATCTAACTAGAAACATTCATCCTTGCTTAACTCAGTCCCCCAGTTATCTTAACAGCAATAACCACGTTGTAATTATGATATATGCTACTAACATGAGATAAACATACCGACACAATGAGCAGCATGAGATTTTCTGAGAATTGCTGCCAGGCCAAGATCACCAATCTTCACTTCCCCTTGGTTTCCATTAACAAAAATATTATCACATTTGAGATCTCTGTGGATCACAGGTGGGTCGTGGCTATGAAGATAGAGAAGTCCTCTCAGGATCTGTCTACACCAATGCTTCACTGCTCTGATGTTAACTCTCCTATGCTTTAGCCTATACCTATTCCATCATATAACAAATTAGCAAAAGAAGAAAAAGTAAGACAGATCTCAAAATCAAATAAGAGAAAATGAATGGAAATATTGTAGAAGTGATAAAATTAGCTGGAAATCCAAAGAACTTACTGTCTGAGTGTACCAGAAGTAAACATTTCAGTGACGAAGTTGATATTTCTATTTGCAGTATCAACCCAAGAAGTGTAAAATTTCATAATGTTTCTGTGCTTCAATGTTTTAAGGAGATGAATTTCACAGTAAAGCCTCTCAAGGTCTTCAGGGCTTTGAAGGAAATCATTCAGTTTGACCTGGTTCCAAGCAACTTCAATCCCTTGATACTCATCAAACGCTCTATATCTGCATTAATTGAGGATCCATATCGCAAAATCATTGACAAATCTATCAAATGCCCATTTCTACAAACTCAAAGAAAACGATAAAGAAGCTCAAATTTTGAGGAAATATGCACAAAATTATTTAACTCGGAGACACAAAAAAAAAAAAAACTTAAATAGCAGTTACGCAATGAGATTAGATTCATACACAGTCTTTGAAGCTCCTCTGCCGAGGATTTCATTATACTGCAATAAACAAAGAAAACTACATCGTCAAACTGAGGGAGACAGAAGAGCAAGAAAGAAATAGGAGAGAGGCATACTCTGCCATATCTGCCAGTTGGATCCACTTCGACAAACTCGGAGTAATCGGGTTGAAGGTGAGCGACACCATTCATTCTCTAATCTAATTTAGCTAACTGCGGTAGTGATATTTTTGCTGTCTTATGATTAGTTTGCTCCTTATGGAATGAAGATTGGGCCTTGCGTTTGCGTTTCTGACACAGGAACAGAGGCGGAAAGGGGGGAAGAGAGAAGAATAATAGTAATCTTAGGAGAGAAAAAATAGCTTTCTTTGTGTAACATTTCAGAGACATATAGAAAGTAGAAATTGCATCAAATAATTCACGAGACAGCGAGAGAAGCAGAGGAGAGAGAAAGGAAACGTTCTCAAGTGTGCCACATTTTTGAGGGGTAAACAAACAGAGGCACCCACCCCATGACGGAACATGACAAATGTAGAGAGAGAGAGAGAGAGAGAGAGAGAGAGAGAGAATGAGTCTCCCTCGCCTTAAAGAAGAGATTCAGAGAGCAGAGGTGAGGAGGCTGCAAAAACAATTTGTGAAAATCGAAAAATAGGTAACGCCAAATACGGGGCCCATATACATACGACCTACGACTACGAGACTGATGCTTCTTATATTGTATCTGAATCGTAATCGAATAGTCTTTTTCCTTTGCCCCCCTTAAGCGTATCATTGCTGACTTATGTAACAGTAGACACTAGTCGCCATTTTTAAATTTTAACAATCAAATAATTGCAATAATAATTTTAAAAAATCCATTTTTCTTTTTTTTTTTCCATCTCTCTTACAGTAGTTTTAAGGTAAGAGTTGAATTCGTTGTTACGTCTGTTCTATTTCTTTATATATACACGCAACAATACTGTAGGATTTAGTAATTATGAGCAAATTTAGTATACCATATCCATTTTAGAGAGGTGGATTAATGTAAATATAAATGGAATAACCATCTCAATTTCAGTTTCTGTATTGGATTCACAGTTTTTCGTATGAAAGGATGGAATTCATATTATTTCATCATTAATCTTTATATGTTACGTGAAAAAAAGTTCTGCTATGACAACTTAATTTTTTAAAGACTAGTAGTATTTTCATTGATTATATTCCATTCATGGATCCGAACAACCAGAAATATGTAATATTATAGTTATGTTCAATTAAAATATTACTTAAGTTAAGCAATCAAGCCAAATTAATGAAAGAAACCAGTGAACATAAGCAAATTATAGACTTAATCATTGTTGGAGAGGAACTCAGGAAACTTTTGGTACCAAGCATTGAAGGAATCTGGAGGTAGTTGGCTAAAGTATCATTCAATTAAATGCTTGATGCAATATTGTTATTGTCGTTCTCAGTTTGAGTTTTCAAATTTCACAAAATTAAAATGGATGAGATAAATATATAGTTAGAGGAGAAAAAAGCAAGAAAAAAGGTATTTTGCTTACAAAAAACTAAGTTTAATGGGCCCACATATTATATATACTGGCCCTTGAAAATAGAAGTTTCAAATAGGTACGTTATACTACCTAATTAACTAACTTCGTATGATTGAAACTTCAAACTTGATACTAGTCGAAGGTATAATTAAGGAACATTCAAGATATTTTCAAGATACTAAAGTATAGGTTCCGCTTTTTTTAGGCCGCGGGCTACGCGGCAATTGCATTAAAGTAAACAATTTTGGCGACCAACATTTAAGAGAATTAAGGATGAATTGAAATTGATGTGAATCGAAATTATTATTATTGTACTACCCTCAAATAATTGTTCATAAAATTTTACATGCGAGGTTAATATAAATATATATTGAAAATGCATGACATATATAATATATAGATATACGTAAACTAAAGCGTTTTGATGGTTGAAGGCAATATCTTAGACGCTTTGTGTCCGTCAGTTCGTGCATATACGTAATGAGCATGGACACGTGGTTGGCACGAGTGATTTTTATACACAAATTTCTTGTAACCAAATAATTGATCCTTCGAATATTGGGAGCAATGTCACTGCTTATTAATATGCACGAAAGGTTAAATGGCCAAAAAAAAAAGATTGGTTGGTGGTTTTCTACAAGTGCATGCAAAGGTAACATTTACAGATCAGCAAATTAAATTGTACTTAATTTATTGATTAGTTCATTTGATTAATTACTTGCGTATAATGTTTTGATATGCAAAATTCTCTTATATTTCTAGTTCATTGATAAAAATTACAAACATTAAAAATTATTATTTTTATTTATTTTTTTTATAAACTTTAAACCATTAAATATATTTAGTTCTTTATTTATGTGAAGATTTTACACACGCCATAACAATTGACATTTTATATATACTTGATTTGTCAAAGTTAACAAAGACAGAATAGTTAATTAAATTTATAAGTTATGACCTTTCCTATGCTTATATTTATTTGAGTGTGATGTTTGTATTGTAATATAAATGCAAATGATAGAATTAATTAATGATGTTAAACATTTCAAGATTCCAGCTTTGACTTATCGTCGCTGATTGAATCCGTAAAACACCGTACACTCCGAGAGTCAAAAATAAAACAATTAAGTATAACCCCACATTCAGGCCGAAAGACAATTAACACCGAATAAAACAAAACCCAAAAGAAAGAAAAAGAACAAAACAAAAGGCTTCCTTAACAATGCAGTGTAAGTATTGGGAGTTCAAAATAAAAATTCGTAAAGATTATAATGCAATCTAATATTATAGATATATTTATGTTACTTAATGGACTGGTTTATCTAATATCCTGTACCATTTGTTTTCTTGTCCAAAAGCCAACCACTAGGAGTTGAAAAAGAAAAACATGTACAGCCAATTTGAGATGTAATTAAGTTGCAGGTGACGATGAGTCCACGTCAGTTATCACGGATAGCTCATACGGTGCCGTTTTTCCGTTTGTTTATTCCAACAAGCAACTCACAATAAGTCACATGTAGACTGCAATCCAAAGTGATAAAATAGTGATAATGGATCTATTTGGACTATACTATAGAGTATAGACCAATGTCAGGCAATATAAATATTCATTTTACAGAATGCAGAAATGTATGAATATGTTTTAGTTATCTTCGCCTACAAAAGGAAAAAAAGGAAAAAAGATTATGTTTGATGTGAATAATATTATAATAATAATAAGAAGAAGAAGAACAAAAGATTGGATTATGGCTCCAAATTTGTACGAATTATCTAAAATGTGAAATGGGCATGTGTAGTGTTTGGGGGTTAGGGTGCAGTGGTTGGAAACAACAGCACATGCTTATACGTAAGTGGGATCCTATGCAACTCTTCACCCCAGCTTCTCAATCTCTCATCTGAAACCACACCCAACCATGAATCCATGAATTAGAAAGTACAAACTTAGTTATATGTAATTGCGTTGAAATATATGTTTTTTTTAATGGGTAGGCTTATTACTTAATCGAATTCAATTGTTTTTAAATACAGATATTGTTGGGTCCAGTCATTTTGAACCATGGCCACAAAAAAGATGACAATATTCAAACTTGATAGACATTTAACAACTTGGAATGTGCTCAAGTTGGGCACAAAGAGGACTCAATAAAAAGAGCTGTGACAAGGCTTTGACCCTCACAACTCACACAAGAGAAGTAAACAAAAAAAAAAAAAGGAACAAAAGCAAATGGAAGATGATATCAGATTCAAAATCACCTTGCAGTACCATTTGTTTCTTTTAAAAAGAAAGAAAAAGGAGAAGCAAAACCAACTACGGAAAAGGTACATAAAGTGGAGAAAAGATGGCTTTACAAATCAGCCAATGTGTTATGTGTCCCGAGAATAGATATGACCAAAAGAAGAGGATTTAGTGTGATTTGTGGCACATGTAGATGTTTATTTTGGGACACAATTTCATGTGCTACCCATTCACAAAATCACTAGCAACCCATGCAATGCAATGCAAGGGGAATAATGACTTGCCTGTGTTTATGGGTGATTCTCTTATAAATTTAACATCTAACTTAACTATAATTTAAAATATATTACATGTAAATATTATATACGAATACCAAAAATAAATTAGTGTTTGGGATACATACGTTTAGGTAATCCAAAAGCAGAGTATTGATGCGGTCTGTTGGGTGTAACTTTGTAAGCTATTGGCATGCCAATTGGGGTCCCCAGAAAGTTGGGGTTGTCCAAGCTGGTGCTTATCTAGCTATCAAACCAAGTCATTGACAATGACAATGACAGTGATACTAGCTAACCCTATTTTAGATTGGATTGGATATTATGATTTTTTTTTAATTTTTTAAAATATTTTTTATTAAAAATAATTTTATTTAAAATATTATCAAATATTAAATATTGACATTTCTCTTAATAAAAAAATTAAATCTTAATTCATTAAATTATAAGAGATTAATATTTCAATATATAATATTAAAATAATTATATTCAGTCCTCAACTAAAATTTTTCAAAGCTAATGGCAACCTTTTAAAGGTCATTAAATTGAATTCATCTTCATATTTAGCAAACGACAAGGATGATCAAGTTTTTTTAAATTGATTGTCCTTTTTACTTAGTGGCTTTTGACGTTGAATATAGCCTCGATCTGTTTTCTACGCAAGTAACCTTTTCAATCACTTAGTGCATCATGACTGTGAAGAAAAGCTATCTTTCAATGGATGGCTTCAACAGTCTCCTAATTGATGTCACGTAAAACAGGTAACGTTGAGTTTTAAACCAACACTTGTTTTAAAAATTTATGCCATTTACATTATATATATTGCCACGTTGCCAATATGCAAGGTCAAGGATACTAGAAAAGAAATTAAAAATACAAAAAAAAGGAACGAAATGGTATCTGCTCATTTCACAAGCATCGTTAATGACGGATTCTAGCCCAAATAGTAATACTTACAGAAGAAAAGTTGAGCGTGTATTTCTGATTTAAAAACTGGAACTTTTTCTTGTTTTGGGTTTTACTTTTTTTAATCCAAAAAAAGAGAAATGAAAGAAATCAAGGGGCTCACGAGGCAATACTTGGATGACGATGTTTGGGTATTAATTAAAAGGGAAAAAGATGGGTGTGGTATAAACTCTAAAAATAATTAATTTGTTTTTTCAATGTATTGCATATGCATAGACCCAAAAGTCAAGATATAAGTCATAAAAAATATATATAGAGAAAACCAATAAACGTAGTTCTGGCCTACAACTTGTTACCACTGTTCACATTCATTCTGTGTTGCCCCAATCTTTTAATTATATGATGATGAATTATTGAATTGAAAAGTTCTAAAAGTAAGGGCAGCTAGGTAGTGGTAGTCAAAAATTAAACGCTATAAATTAATTGGGAATTGATCAAGTTGATGCAAAATAATAGGCCATTATTCTAGAATGGTTGGAGCAGCCAATGCAAAATGTTTCTTTATGAGATGCTCAAGGTTTTACATATGGTTTGCATGAATTCTGAAGATATATATATTTTTTATGTATAGGCCAAAAGAAAGTTATGATAAACACGAAGAAAAGATTCCTATCTGAAAGTCTTTGTTGGGGCAGTTAATATTTAATGTATACGTGAATCTCAAATATACAAGAGCTTTTAATGCCCAACTTGCCATGCTAACACTAGAGGAAGTAGGAAACTAACAACGGATCAAAAAGGGGGAAGGTGGCTAATTCCAATTCATGTGTTATGCCTATGATAATTAATTAGGAATTTATCCTCTTCCTCTGAGCTAGTTATGCTCACTCCAATACAACGACAATGTTTATTTAGGTATAAACGAGTTAACAAATATAGGGCCCAAGAACCCATATGTTTATTGGACCAAATATTCAACTTCAATTGGACCATAGAACCCAACAGCCAATTCGGAAAATGACCCAAAAGAGCGCCCGCAATTCAGAGGAGACCTAGCTAGCTTACAATACCCAAAACGCAATCAGCTTATGTGATACTTATTTATTTCCGTTTCAAACTTATTTTGTATTAAATTTCTTCATTATATAACTAATATTTCTTTATATGATAAAAATTTTATTTGAATATAAATTTTAAAATTCATCTATATTTTACGTTAATTTATATTTATTACTTTATCATTGAAACTTTTTTAATTTTTATTATTTTATTATAAAAATTAATAAGATCAAACTAAAGCAAACGCTTTTGGAACTATTGTCGCCCTCTTACATCAAACTAATGTCTTTTTTCATAATCTCCTTTCCAACTCATCACAATCAAAACTTTGTGATTTTCTGGTTGCGTTCATTTGCAGTTATTATGGATAAAGGAATATTGAACACATCATATGCGTTTGATAGTAACAATTAATAGTTAATACCATTCAGTCCTTCTGCAATTTGGGCTGCATTCTTGTTTCTGCTAAATATAAAATCTCTGATGCATAATACATATATTCCAAAATGAAGGGCTGCAAAACAGTCTTGTGTCTTTTTTCTGATCACTAACTTCACTTTTAGGAGCTATGTAGTAAAGTTCCTCATATTGCAAATCTTTCTGATTCTATTACTACAACAACATTAAAGCTATAATGGCCAGATCTGGAAAACAAAAAATCGAACATGCTCTGTCCGCATTAATTTTGGTATATTAAAATTACTAGATGACCAAAAGAAATAAAAGGAACCGCTCAAAATCTGAAAAGCAAAAGAATTATAAAGAAAGATAGGATAGGATCAAGAAGGGGATGGGTGTTGTTCACGTTGAACAGCGTTGGAAAGGAAGCTACCTTGTTGAAGAACGACAATGAGGGGAGAGGCACCGATGGTACGAGCGAGTGCATTCATGATCTCGGCGATGAAGCACTTGAATCCCTTGCCATCCAGCGATCCCTTTCGATCTTGATCAAACCTCTCCAACACCAATCCGCACAGATCATCCATCTCTTCCTTTCCAAGCGGTTCGTAACCTAACGGTAATAGCTTACCGAATCCCTTGCGGATTTCATCGGGCGAGAGCATTCCATCGCGGTCTTCGTCAAGAACCACCAGCCATTCTCTGACGAATTTATCGAACGCGTCTGTGTCATCCACAAATGCTGTGATGCTAGAGCTGTTCACAGCCGCAACGTTCATTGTTGTAATTTCTAAGAGCGATTGTAGATTCAGATTAGATGGTTCAAACTTCAAACCTCTGGATTAATACTTTGCGTCGTCTGTACTTTCATGTCTTCTCCACCAGCCTTATATAGTACTCAAAAAATGAATTATTTTTTTATTTCTTATATTACTTAAAGTAAAATATAATATTAAAATTAATAATTAGTTGATTTAAATGCCAAATTAAAATGTAAAATATAATAGTTTTATTTAAATTATCAAACGAGTTGATTTTTTCATTAACTTTTTTTGGTCAACACTAAATATGCTTAAGTTATATTATAATTAAAATTAATTATTATCTAATTAAGAATATTAAAATAAAATTCTCTTAATAAGTAGTGATATTCAAATGTTTGATTTTGTTAAATTTTACTTTAAAGTTAAATTAAATCAATATAATTGATTTTTAAAATATGTGAACATTATTAATTTTTTTTTGTTAATTTGGTTTGATTTTAATATAAGTTTGGTTTGATTTTAAAATTAATTTAATTATTTTTTATTTTAAAATATATTAAGCAAAACTCTAACCTGTTTATATGTTTTATACATTTATAAAATCTAAAAATTAATTTTAAAACTTTCAAAACTATAATATTATATTAAATAATTAATCCCAAATTTTAAAACTAAAGATTCAAACGATATTAATAAATAATTAAAAACTTACAATCAATTAATTATATTATCTAATAAACTCGTATTAAATATTCATATATATCAATATATCTTCATAAATAAAAATTAATATCTACATAATATAATTATAAAAGATACTTTAATTTTTACAATTAAGAGATAAACATATTAAAATATATATACACAAATGGTTTGGTTAAAATTGAATAAAAAAATTATAAATTCACAATCAAAACAAATCATAGGTTTTGATATTTTGAAAACTAAACCAAACAGATTTTTTTAATTTTATTCTGTTTTTAATTTGTTTAATTTAGTTTTGAACATTCTTATCAATAAGTAGACTTTTCAAAATTGAAATTTGTATCTAAGGCTGTAATTTCAACTCAACCAACAAGTCATTGATTTGTCATTAAATTTTAGATAGACCATGTGATAAAGAATTAGTAAAATTAGATCATTTTAAAGGTTAGACAAACAACATGATTTCTTGTTTACTTGAAATTTTTATGAAGTTAAGAGAAAGAAAAAATGCATTTGAGCTTTGCTCCAGTACATAGGGCTTCCTACAAAATGAACGTAATTCAAGGTTAAGAGAGCCAAAAAGATGTAAGTTAGTTTTAGTTTTAGTATCAGTATCCTTTAGCACTGATATTTTCATTTGGCAGATACACATTGGATTTGGATAGGATTAGGTACCAACACCATCAGATTCAATTCCTCAAATAGAGTGACAACATTTAAATTTCTCATCAAGCGCTGAGATTTTGGAATTTAAACTAGGAATCAAGAATGAATATATGCACACATATATATACATTCGAAATTAGCTAAGACGTAATGGTTGTGCTATTGTTAATTTTGAATATCAGGAAATTCATAAATATGGTATGATAATTAGAAGACTGCACAGAGGATGAGAACTATAAAAAATACAACTCCAGCCACTCCCAGGAATAAGACGATTACAGAGCAAGCCTTCATTGACATTGAAGAACTAATTACTTGAACCTGACTTCTGCTTGCACCATCTGACTGCCATCAACACAGAAGAACAGGATCATACCCAGAAAAAGAAAAAAATTGAATTTCTAGGATTAGATTATAGTTTCCCTAAGTGCTAAAATCTTACCACAAGAGGTTTCAACAACTCTGGGTTATCTTGGGGGCATGAGGTTTTCGTCAAGTCTGCAAAATCAAATAAATTTAGTTATGCATCATCTGCATGTCATTGTGCTTTCACGCACACTTATTTATCGTGTTCTTGACTTAAATTTGCATCCGCTAGTCTTTCAGTTTTCGAGTTTCATTCTACATAATTGCTTTAAGTACACGGTGTGAGAAGAGGACATATGCGGACGCAAATGTAAGTCAAAAGAAAGGTGCTACGAGTATAGCCTCCATTCCCTCTCCTCAAACGTACAAGTCTATATATAAGTACTGTAATAGTCTCAAGTATGATATATTCGAACACACACCAAACTCAGATTCCCTGTAGTTTTTTTTTTTTTTTAATCTCTGATTGCAAGTTAATTACTGTGGATAGAAATTTTGTGGCGAGATTACAAGACTGTACCTTGATCATAACAATCAACGCTTATGTTGCATTCTTTGGTATCTGCAACAGGAGCATTCCTTGGCCTGAACAGAAGCAGAAGTGCAAACACCGAAAGGTGAACCTATCTGTCATATCAGCAGACTAGATAATGATCACACAAAATGTAGAATTATCCATATTCACCTCTTCTTTTTTTTTGAAAACAAAAAGTTGATAAATTTAAAAGCATATACTTTAGCTCGCATTATGGTAATGATGTACTTTAAATCGAATCCAGTTTCACTCCAATGGCACTTCAAATAGAGATAAGGACTCGTCAGAGTGGAAGGCGAGGGGAAAATTGACCCATCAATGACTCATTGAATCAGGCAAATTCCTTGATCAAGGTCATCCCTAGATTAATTTACAGTGGACGGCGACTTGTCTCTGTTTTTTAACTTTTTTTTTTTGGGAAAATCAATCATATTGCATTACAAAAAGGAAATCTGACTGGTCTCCCTTCCAACTCTTTGTTCTTTGACAATTGACAGCCCCAACTCACCATCCTATTATCTCTTCTTGAACATGGGGATTGGAGACATATCTCAATACAACATACTAAGATGTTACTCAGAACATAGGCAAACAGCGTTTATGACAGTGCAAACAGCGTTTATGACAGTGCAAACAACTAATTGAATTTTTTAGTCTACCTGTTTGGCGATGGTACTGCATAGAGATTAGAAGCTAGTGCTCTTGTTCTCAACTGGATATCTTTAAGCATTTTCCATCGAAATTCCAGATCTTCGTCTGTTCTGAAAATTCACTGTAGATATGGATTACTTCCTCAACCAAATCTTTCAGAACATGATCCACCCTCCCATTCAAAATAACTAGTAATTTCTACAATCTTGTGACACGCACACCCTCTTAGTATAGAATTAAAATTTGGGGATGGATGTCGTAATCACAAAATTAAAGCAGAATCCAGCATAACGTAAAATGAAAATTAAGTTGCAGAAAAGAGAAAGGTGAAGGAAGCAAAAGCAAAAGGAGATTAAATTTGAGAAAGAGTGAGAGAAATATACAAGATGGGTTTAGCTGGCGGATTGCGTAATAGCGATTCGAGTCGATCCAACTTCACTCCGAGCTCCAATAACTTGGATCGAGCAGAGTGTACAATAGTTGATTGGGCGAAATCCTTGAGCTTTATTCTGCTCTCCAACTCTTCCACCCATCTCGAAGCTTCCTCGGCTTCTCTAGTCCACGCATCTATTATCAAAGAAATCCTTGACATCTCTCTCCGCTCTCCTCCAAACAAACAAAGCAACAACCTTGAACAACAGATACAGCGTACAGGGAGTGTCAGTGTAAGTAAACGTAAATATAAATGGTGGTCCTAGTCCTAGATCGTGTTGAGGGGCTTATGTCTTATTAGACTGTTAGACATAGACATGTCATGGTGATTATTTACATTACATTTATCGAGATGCCGTGTAAGAATAAAATTAAACAAGGGATAAGATAACAATGATATATAGTCACTAATCTGGCGTGTCTTCCTTCGTGATTCATGATTTAAATTTGCTTCATTCAGCCACCTCTAATATGTCATGTCCCTGGCATGACGTTGATTTTCTGTGGACAAAACATTCATTTCACGTAATTACAATGGGATCATAATTATTGCTTGTTTTATGATGGAAAGAATCGTTAGCTTCATATTTACTACCATTTCCATCCATCCAAAGAAGGAGAAACACGATCATTTTAATTTATTGTACATGATGTCACCAATCAATTTCCCTTTGTCAACAAGGATAAATGAATGAATGCACCCACATATTAATTAATTCCCGCTGACTATTTCATTCACCTTTCAAAAAAAAAAAAGTTAATGATTATTGCAATTCTATGGACCCAATGACAATATAAACAGATCAGATATGATAATGATGGAGAACACTGATAAAAGTAAATAAGGAACAAAAAGAGTTAGAGAACCCACTTTAATTTAACTTTTCCTTCTTTTGTTTTTTATTATATATTTTTACATTATATGTTAGTGAGTAATGCATTAATCGCATAGTTAATAAGGTCACTCACTGTATATTCTCCTTCCTTTCTTCTCCCATGATTGCGCTCCTTCTTCGTGGGTCCAATTATAGTATTAGAATCTTAGCTCAATTACGTCAACAACTCTTTCTTATTGCTTTCTTTTTACTATGCTGAGCAACATTTTCAATTGGGCCAAATACAAAGAGAAAGATAAGATATAAAGAAAAAGAAAGAATTTAGGTATAATTTTATATATTTATCATTAAGTTATTTAATTAAAAATTAATATATATAATTTATATAACTTATTTATTTTATGATTGATTATTTTTAAATTATTGTTATAAATATTTTATTTAATTAAAAAATTTAATAATAAAAATATAAAAAATACATATAAAACTAATCAAATAAATTTTTCTCTTTTTTTTTTTTTGAAGTGAGGAAAAGCATAAATAAATGACTTAGAAATTTATGGGCATATTCATTCCACAAAAAAAGAACATACAAATAAGGTGGCCGAAACGCATGCCAACGAACCATAGACTAACAAAACATGAACACCACGTCTTAAATCTTAATAATAAGTTCTGGTATCTTTATATCAAAAGCGGCTTTCCCAAGCTCTTAGGAAGCGCGTGCCATACACCAGCACTTTATAAATAGTATTTTGTTCATGAAAATAGTATAAATTATTTTTAAAATCAACACTTTAAAAATTGAAAATTTGAAAGAAATAAAAGTTAAAAATAGTGAAAAAAGATCAATTCTAAAAAATACGAAGACATATAGTATATTTTTTAGTATTATATTTTAAAATTAATTGTAGATATTAAAATTATGATTTTAAAAAAGCTATATCTCGTTTCCCCAATTATAACCCACGACCCAACTAACGATGAAAAGGCCAAAAGTATTTTGTATTTTTGTACAGAATTTTGTGTGGAAAAAAAAAATTTAGGTATACATTCTAATCAAATATTAATGTGTGAATAATTTATATAATTATTTTTTAAAAAAATTTACATATTTTATTTTGACTAAAGATAAAATATAAATTTATTATGTGTAAAAACTAAGAGCGATCAAATGGAATGGGTTGGCCAGAAGGAAGAGCACAGAGGGAGCTCTATTTTGTCGGTGTGATGTCTGAAATAGTGAAATTCGGTCTCACAATCAAAGCCACTTCTGCAATGCATCCATCGCCATGTCTGTCAAACTATTCAATTTCAAAGTCTACATAAAACTTTGGCGTAAAACAGAAAAAAAAGAAGCATTGTTTGGGATAAGACATCATGGAAAATACAAAAAGTACAAAGATAATGGGAATGTTTAATTGTTTAACAAATCAAAAAATAAAAAATAAAAGAAAGAGAACAAGGTTGTTTGATTAGGACAAGGTATGTTACGCATGGTATGGAAAGCATGTATGTGTTGGGGGAGATCGTGCTTGCATTTACACGAGTTTGTGGGATCCACTTCTTCCTAAGAACCGTTTCTGAATTATGTTTTGACCTTCACTTGCATTGAAGTACATGCAGAACTGTGGAAGAGTAATTACACTCCAGGGGATAAATTGCTCATACATCAACATATTTATTTTTCATTTAAGTAGAGCATTATTCCAAACCTCATCTCTCACTTAGAGTCACTGTTTTGAATTCTAGGTTGTCTTCCTCAGTTATTCCTGTGGGTTTGCCAGGTAGAACCGTAAAAGCAAGTCTTCAGACTTCAGAGGGAGTATACGAGGTGAAAAAAGATGCTTTCTTTTTTTTCATTTTTCCCCCATCAATGAAGAGTAATCTTCATAGATCAGCCCTTCCAGCAAAACCCACTTGCCAATTTCTTCCCTATTGTCCCGTTCCTTCTCTTGATCTCCATTGGTTTATTTATGTTGTCACCATCTTGAAGTCGGTTACGCATTGTATCTCTTCTGCCTCTTAAATTAATACACAATAATTCTTCTGAGTCTCTCTCTCTCTTTTTGTTTGGGCTATTGGTTTCTGAAATTTTTATTCATAAGAGATTGTTAGCAGAGGTATTTATAGTTGAACAAGTCTGAATTTTGTCTGCTTTTGAGTTTGTCTTCAATTTGCACGCGCCTCTACTACGCTCCCCTTAATTTGGATTCATACGTTTCTGCAAAAATGTATCTGAAGTCCTCATATCCATATCTCGAACCATGTCTAAGATGGTTTCTATTGTATATCTGATCCATCAAGGTAAGAGTCTCTCTTAACTCCGCTTGCTCCTCGCTTTTTCTGTAATCTCTGTCTATTCCAGAGTCCATTTGTCTACTCTTCGTTCCAGTGAGCACCATCTGTTTGTTGAAAAACGATAGAGAAAAAATATATATCTAGGAAGTGAATTGAAATTTCCGTTGGGAAAATGAGGGATTTCCCTTCCTGTTTTGGCGAAAACGGAGTTCAAGTGGCTGATTCTTCATCCTCAAACAACACTAAAACTGCCCAGAATCTGGTCACATGTGTTTACCAATGCCAACTGCGTAATCGGTCTTGCCTGATCACCATCACATGGAGTAAGAATCTGATGGGTCAAGGCCTTAGCATTGGAATCGACGATTCTTCAAATCAGTGTCTTTGTAAGGTGGACATCAAACCATGGTTGTTCTCCAAGAGAAGAGGTTGTAAGACTTTAGAAGCATACTCTTGTAAAGTTGACATATATTGGGACCTTTCTTGTGCGAAATTTGGAACAGGTCCTGAACCATTGGAAGGATTCTATGTTGGAGCAGTTTTAGATCGGCAAATCATTCTGCTTCTGGGAGATTTGAAGAAAGAAGCGTTCAAGAAGACCAACGCAATCCCATTGCCTTCGCATGCAGTTTTTGTGGCTAAGAGAGAACATATATTTGGGAAGAAGGTGTTTGGTACCAAAGCTTTGTTTCGGAACAATGGTCAAATTCACGATCTTGTGATTGAATGTGACACAATGAGTGTTTGTGATCCGTGTCTTGTAATTCGCATAGACAGCAAAACTGTGATGCAGGTGAAGCGGCTGAAATGGAAGTTCCGAGGTAACCATACTATTTTGGTTGATGGTGTTGCTGTTGAAGTTTTCTGGGATGTTCATAATTGGCTCTTTGGTACACCACTTGGAAATGCTGTTTTCATGTTTAAAACATATCTGTCCTCAGATAAATTGTGGGGGACCCTACCCACTTCTGATGAGAATATGTTGCAGCAATGGTCTTTCTCCCAGAGATTTTCAGACACCAAATTGCAAGCTCTTGGCTGTTCGCTCTTTTTGTACGCTTGGAAAAATGAGTAGAGATGAGCAAATCCACCATCCATTGAACGCTAACAATCCTTTTAGTGAGTTTGATTTTATGGACCATGAGTTTGGATTAAACTTGATTAGAAATGAGCCCCTATATCTGTCTCCCTCATTTTCATTTCATACCCTCAATTTATCTGAGCTATTTGAACACATTATATATAGTCTGAAGTTTCTTTTGCTTTTATACAGTACATCTTCGTTAGTTTTTATTTGGTATGAATATGTTTATTATCTGCAGTTTAAGACTGTCCTGTCATCATTGTATAGAAAACACTATTTTTTTTCCTGGCTAACTTGATGACATACTATCAACTCTCATAACTTCTTGCTGTTGTATGATGTTACCACTAAACTTCTCATAAATTGCATTTCTAAAAATCTCTCTTTATTCATGTAGCCTGTCTATTTTCTGATTCTGTGATGCAAATTATTCAATTTAGAAAAAAAAATTGACTAGTTACTACTACACAACTGTAATTTCAGTTGCAAACCTCAAAGGAAGGATCTCTGTTCATGCAGAGTCAATGTGGTAATTTTAACCTCTGCTTCCACTACAGATGCTTGCTTCTTTATTCTGTATCATAATATAATTTGTTGCAATATTGATCTTCTTCTTCTAGCATTGGTTGTGGTTGCTTCATGGGGAAAGAATTCTGTTGATGAATGGAAGCTACGTTTAGATATCCTTGTAATTCAGTATCCTATATCTGTGACCAATTACAATTAATTCAGTATCCTACGTTTAGATGTCAAAATTACAAGTAACATTTGCTGGAATTCAGTATCCTATATCTGTGGCCAATTAATCGGGGGGAATAGCTATACCTTATATCTATTTTTGAAGCACTGTTGCCTGAAAGTTTCTTGTTCCTCATGTTACGGCTTATGCATATAGATATAGGTTTCATGGATGACCAGAATACGCGTACATGAATCATGCTTACAATCTTATATTTAGCCAGGGATAAATTGTAGGAATCATATGTATATAGTTTCCAAAAGCACATTCATTCACTGTTACTTTTGCTGTTTTGTAGGGTTAATTTCTGCTCTTGAGTGGCAATAGGTTGGATTTGGAATTGGAAACCCTTTTGTGGAACTCTTAACAGTTATGTAACAAGTTAATACATGCTATATTTACTGGTGAATATATTTATGTGATAGTTGGATAAGGGAAAAACTAAAAATGGCACAGCTTAATTCTTCATGTGGACATGTTTAAGGTTTGCTTGTCCCAAAACAATGCAGTTGATTTTGAATGTGTTGGTTCAAAGTTCAAACCAGTAACTGTAAGCGGGTAAGCATAAAACATTTGAAGTTTAAACCAAGTAAAACTGCATAGCCATGTGATGACACCTGCAAAGTCATTTTCATTGGAATTGAGAGCTTGAATTGAATGTGCAAGTTTTGGCAATCTACTTGGGACATGTTGATGTTTGTCATGTAGCCATTAAAGGTTTCGATGATTATTCTCCTAACTTGTGGATGTCCCAAGTGATTTGGTTCATCCTTCATCATTCAATACCTTATATTTTATGAGCATTGGAGTTCAATTTTCCACCCCACATTTCAGGGGGGAAAAAAGAGAGAAAGTTAAATATTAATTCTATGGATGGTAATGGTAAGGCCATTTTTGAAAATTTCAATACAAAGTGTACGTACAAGGGAAAAAGGGTAGAAGTATAACTGACAAAAAGTAAATGGCATTTTTGAGGGTCAAAAAGGAAGGACCAACAGACCATGAAAGCTGCAATTTGTAGGACGAGGACAACCACAGTCCACAATAATAACAAATGGGGTCTAATATTTAGCGTGCTTTCCCATTTCGAATCTGAGTAAATAATAATTTGTTTCTGAATTACGAATGAAGACCATATTTTCACTTAAAGGCAATCCCATATCCTACGCGTTTCCGACAAATTAACCCGTCACTTATCTATCATCTATGTCTTATTAAAATTGGTAATTTTGTCAAATATAGTAATCATTTGGTTATATTTCATGACCATTGTTAGCATAAGTATTTCATGATCATAATATGAATGTTAAACATTTTGGATTAAAATTAGTGGATGGGAGGGCGTGATGAGCGGATAAAGGAAACCGCGTTGTAGTTGTTTGAGGTTAAACAGACCAATCATCATCATCATATCATGTTCATGTACGAGATGACATGTCATCATGCTATTTTCTTTATGCCCTTTTTCATCTCAATCCTGCCTTCCAATCAGGAGTGATACTTGCAGCATAAAGGGCCAATCTTTCTTTTCTTTTTTAAAGAATTATTTATATTATTAAAAAGTTTTGTTACATAATTACATATTTAAATTCTAATTCTTGTTAATGTCAACTGAAAATTAAATATTTGTATAAATTGACAGGAGCTATTATATATTTAACATCATTCATGAGACTTAATTTAAGATGAGGTTTTGAATATGTTCATAGAATAAAAGTATATTAGAATTATTATTATTATTATTATTTCACGTTTGGCTTGATGGTTCCAGATGGCATACAGCTGTATTATCATGCCCTTCTGAATTGACCAGAAAGCCCATGCTTTAGCATTTATTTCCCTCACATGTGCACAGCTAATATTATGCTCGCTCCCTTGCTTTTCCCACTTGCTTGCTCTGTTCTGTAACTTTGTTCTATGCTTAATCCAATCCAATACTTTGTACTGTGGGACCGAGAATATGAAACCATATGAAATGACCTTTTTGCCCAGTCTAACGGTAACTTCCCAGGTATAACACTCTAACGGTAACTTTAGTCCCGCCAGCGCCCACAACAAGACAAGTCGTCAAAGTGTCCAAGATACGCTAATACCGTCATTACACTGCAACCCGTAAGGCCATTTCTGTAATTGCACTCGACTTGGAGGTTCTTTCTGTAATTTGACAACTAGTATAAATAAAAACCAAGGCGCAGAACAGAGGAAGATGAACAGGCGCTTCATTCAGGTTTTGCAGAAATTCTGGAAAAGTAATTAGAGAGAATTGTGCGTTTGATTTTGGTGGACGTTGAATGTAGAGAACTGACTCATGGGTGACTCAAGCGACTCAATGTCCATTGACATTGATTTAATACCTTTAGGAGGGAAGGTAACATATAACCATTCAGCCTCCACCAAGTTTATTACATTCTCACTCTCCCTCCCTCTCTCTCTCTCTCTCTATGTTTCCTTTAGGATTGGAGTGTAACTGTGTAATTTTTTCTGAGAAAACTGGGATTCATGGCTCTGCTTTTGGAGTTTTTCAGGAATGCACGGTGAAAACAAGCAAAGGTTCTATATCTGTATTAGTTTGCGGTGATCAAGAAAAGCCTGCTCTAATAACTTACCCAGATGTGGCACTCAATTGTATCATTCTTCAATACTATATCTAAGCTCTTTATATCTTTGTTTGCATTTAAATTCAATCCTATATATTGAAAATATTGAATCCCTATGTATCTTTGGCTAACACTTGGTACATGGATTTTGCAGATATGTCTTGTTTCCAGGGCCTCTTCTTCTGCCCTGATGCAGCTTCTTTGCTTCTTCACAACTTCTGCATTTATCACATTGATGCTCCTGGGCATGAGGTCGCTATCTAGTATCTCAACTATGTTCTCCTTTCAAGCCATTAGTGTATATATTCATTGGGTTCATCTGGTTCTAGTTATAGGTGTAAACAACCTTTGTAAAAATTTGGGAGACCTTCTTCCATGTTGTGTGCAGTAGCTAGTGAGGTGCTTTAAGGAACTTTAGTAGATAGCTGAGCTTGTGTCTGCATTTCACATCATAAAGAGAATAGAAGAAGAGGATATGGCTATGCACATAGGAAGAGGATATTGCAACATTTCACTGTTCATACAAGTTACATTTTCTATGATAGCTTAGAGTATACTCATATCTCTAACATTATTAAATAAAATTATAGGCACTCTCCTAGAGTCTGTTAGACTCTTTCTCATTTGCTCAAGAGTTATTGCAGTTGGGAGCTGATGTGATTTCTTCAGATGAACCATTGCTTAGCGTGGATGATCTTGCTGACCAGGTTGCGGAAGTGCTTGATTTCTTAGGGTATGTCAACTTTTTTTCTTTCTGAGAAATATGTGATTATGCACTCTCAACTAGATATGTTGTTTGTGCCTAACTGTATGAAATAAAACTAGTGATTCTTGTAATAAGCTTTAACCCTCAGCTAACGTGTCGGCCTAAAACTGAAGGCTGAGAGGTTGATTTGAGCATTTGTCTGTTAAGCTGTGAGCCTTATCTCAATATGTAGGGAGCATAGACACCGGATTGAAGAGGTTACTTATTTAGTAAGCCAAATGCCACGTGTTTCATTTTTATTTAGGGAACATAAAGATGCTGTGTGGCAAATATTAGTTATGTGCTATGATCCTTTGTGAGCCTTTGCTCTGCATAGATGAAAATTGAAGCACATGATTTTCTATCCCCTAATTTTTTGTTGACTTTTAACCACAACTCACCAAAGACATATTCTATATGGCAGCTGCTATCTCCTAGTTATTTGAAAAATGAAAACAAATGAACAGATCTCCTTGAGATTCTTGATTGCGCATTAGTTTTTAACCTTAGTCTAACAATTTCTTATATCAGGCTGAGAGAGGTTTTGTGCTTGGGTGTAACAGCTGGTGCTTACATCCTCACACTATTTGCTGTAAGTAGGAAAATATTGGTTATAATTTTTTTTTCTATTATAACAATCTGACACAGTAAATTCTCATGCTGTTTCTCTTACGACAGATGAAATACAAAGAACGAGTGCGTGGATTAATTCTTGTTTCACCTATTTGCAGAGCACCTTCATGGACTGAATGGCTTTACAACAAGGTGATAATCTTGATCAGCTTAGCCTTCAATATATGGAACAACATAATGCATGTACAATTAGATTAAGGCAATGAAATAGGACAATTTGGAAACATTGGCCACATCAGAAGCCATTATCATTATTCTTGTAAGTTATAACAGATAGAAGGTGTATTTAAAATAATCTATCTCCATTCATGCAGGTTTTGAAGAATTTATTATACTTCTATGGCATGTGTGGTTTATTGAAGGAATGCCTTCTGCAGCGTTACTTCAGTAAGGTACCCCTCCTGCCTAAGATAGAAATAAATTACTAAAGTGAAAGTTATTTATGTACGTGACATCTCTTCTGTACGTTTCTTTTAGGAACTTAGGTGCAGTGTTGAGGGAGACGAACCAGACATCGTACTAACTTGCCGAAGGGTATGAATATCACAATTTCAGTAACTACTGATACATGTAGGCATTTTTGCATTGAATTACATTCATAAGTTGTTGGGAATAAGAATTTTTTTGCATGTGAACAAGTCTGAGAAATGGATCTTTTCTTCTTGTGATTTATTGTTACAGCTTCTGGATGAAAGGCAGAGTTTGAATGTAATGCGTTTTCTTCTTGCTATTAATAAGTAAGTTCTCATTCTTTTGCCAAATTTATACAAAAGCAGAATAATTGTGCTCGTATGACTGTTGTCCTGTCAGTATCCTCCAACATAAGAGGAACTCAGGGAAATGCTAGAAACATAAAGCAGCTAATGTCATTGTTTCTAAGATTTATTAACGAAAAGCTGAACTTGCAGTAGGCATGACCTCACGGAGGGTTTGAAGAACTTGCGGTGTAAGACGCTCATATTTGCGGGAGCAAGTAGTCCATTTCACGCTGAATCTGTGTACATGAATGCAAAAATGGACAAGAAAATCTGTGCTCTTGTTGAGGTAGGCAGTCCAGTCCAGCGCAACAACATAACAAAGATTATTAGTAACTTTTTTCTATAAATTGTATTATGAGACATAGAAATAGAAATGAAATGCTTGTGTTATTGTGATTACTTTCGCCAGGTTCAGGCATGTGGGTCACTGGTAACAGAAGAGCACCCATACGCCATGATAATTCCAATTGAGTTATTCTTAATGGAATTTGGGTTCCATAGACAACCACAATTTGCATGCTCAACAACCAGTGGGTCAAGTCCAGTTAGCCGCATAGCGCCAGAATTGCTTTCCCCAGAGGGTCTAGGGATTAAGCTCAAGCCTATCAGAACCAGAGTGGATGATGTTGAAGTCTAATTTAGATTTGCACATAATATATATATAGATCTATTTTTTTAATGTAGAACGTTATTAGTGTAGCATATTCTTTCATAGGTTTTAACCTATATATATATATATATATGTATGTGTTAGAGGTAGTAAACTCAACCTCTGGAAAGCAATTTTTTTTTTTCAGTTTATTTCATGAACTATCATAAAAATTTGTATGTTCTCTGAAACAACTCATTCAATGTAATCGATATATGCTTCGGCTTGCCTTGCCATGACGATTATTTTTCTCGAGGCACTTAAAAGCAATTTTTATAAGAAAAAACCTTAAAGGTGCAATTTTTATCTTTACCATTAGTTTTTTTAATACATGTGATTTATACATCTTATATCTTCTATGATTGATTGGTTATTATTATTATTATTATTTGCAAAAGTCTCATAATTTGAATCCCCAAGAAATATAAACATGAACGGAAGAATATTAACATTTTTTCATCACCGTGGGATGATCATATAAGACTTCCTTTTGACCTGGTTTGCACTACTTTATGTAAAAGCAAAGCAGAACATCGTCATGGTATAGTTGTCAGTAGTTTTGATGTCTACAAGGGCCTCAATTAATGTTTACTACTTGCGAACCAGCGACCTCAGCTTGTCTGTGGTGAAGTCCATCCCCCAATGTTTCAAAAGCCAGAATATTGCTAGCTCGTAATTTGTTAGGATGTGAGAACATTTTTTCCTTGCACATCTTCTCTTAAAAGGATTTTCCTGTAGGCTTGATCCTCGTCCTTCTGAAGATCTGCTAGAGGGATCTCAAATACTCTGTGTAAGTCCTTCAGATGCAAGTTGTAAAGGTGAACATGAGCCAAATTCATGAGGATTCTAAATTCCAGAAGGAAATGCACTACCGAGTATTAAGAAAATCAGGATCTTTTAATAAGAAGTTCAGAGCAAGTAAATTTACTATAATGTAGAGTAGGATCTTTTAATCCTTTCTTCCCCTTGGAAATCCTTTTGTTCTTCCTGTAAGTTCATAAAATGCAAGTCAAGAACCATAAATTATGCAGATAAAAGAGATTATGCATTATCATTGACATGGTGATGCGGATGCTACCCGACAGCCATGTCGTTGCGAGCGCACGGAAGAGTGTAGACAGCGAACGCTGCTCAAATTAAAACCCTTGTCGGCGAATTCGTTAATTCTATACTTTCTGCCTAACAATAAATTAAAAATTGATGTTAATGTCAATGTTAATATCATTACTCTTTTTATAATTTATTTGATCAATTCTCTACAAAATTAAATTTCATATGTTTAAAATATTTGGTTATCATAAAAATATTTCAAATGCATGTTTCTGTAGCCACTATACGAGGGTTGCTTGAACTCACTTTAAGAAGAAACGTAGACAAAATCCTAACGTGTGTAGCGCTGAAGGCTACACGGAGTCGGAGAGGGTGTATAGCTTTTATAATTAAATAAATTTAATTTAAAAACAAAAAACATGAAACAAAAAAAGGTCTAACGACTGACGAGTTACAGAAAAGTGCTACCACAAGAAATGTGCAAGGTGGAGAAGCCAACACCAGCAGCAGCAATCCGTGCACACAGTGTTTGCCAATATCACAACATTGAGGCAACTATCATTAAGTGTCAACATCTAGTGCTAAAGAAACTGGTGGGGCCCTCAAGATACCACTGAATAATGCACTGAAATTATAAACCTCCCTCTAATGGAGTGAAACAATCCACACTTACAAAATAGATAAAATAACAACGCTGCACAGCCCACGCTAAGCCACAACTCAACAGAACAGAGAATAACAAAAACAACAACTAGCAACAACACAATAAAAGATAAGACAGCCACAATCTAGAGCAACCCAGAATGCAACCCCAAATGCTAACGTTCGAGAGGTTAGCTCTTTCCCCATCAGATTAGGTTGTTAGGATATCCCTCCTCCCCTTCAGCCCACTTTCAGGTACAGTCATCCTCCCCTCCTCCTAGGTGTCTCTCCCTTTTTTTCTTGATATTTTTATTTTTTAATTTTTTTGTTATCTTGGGGCCTATCAGAAACCCGTATAAAAAGTGGGGGAAGAACTTCTAACTTGTGTATAAAGCCCAAAAGAAGCGAATATGCAGTTGAAAATAATGATAGATGGAGTTTCGATTACATAACAGTATCAAATGCCAAAGAACCCAATAAGCTCCTAGATGCAGATAACATCAAAGAACTATCATAATTTTCGCGTTAAAATTGAGAAGCCAAATGAATCGCAAATAGCAAAGATGAGCTTTGAGGCTGCCAACAACCTCATTCACTGTCAAAAAGTGGCCTATATAACAGGAATCTCCAGAGATGGATAGATCATGACGAAAATGATAGACTCTTTAAGGCAGTTGCAAGTTGAGGAAGCTTGTCAGGAGCTCTCTGCTTGTAATCTTTCTCCAACACTTTAGCTGCCAGAGATGGTATCCGTGACCCTTCCTTGTCTTCCTTATTCTTCCCTTTCGTAAGCTGTGTTACAGCAGATGTGCACTGGAACACAGGAGAATAATCCAAAATTTCAGCCATAGCAATAAATAGCTTGGGAAAGAAGAATCCAGAAAAATCTCAACTTTTCATGGGGGCGGGGAGATTTACCAAGATGTACTAAATGTAGACTTTCATCATATTCATTAAACTACTCAAATTATCTACCAAATTACATAAACCTAGATCCATTGCATAAGCATGCATAATTGCATTGGCAAATTGCAGGAGAGAGTTAGGAGGGAGAAGGAGCTCACCAAGCATATACCAAAGAGCGCTCTAGTATTCTTGCCTCCAGTCAAGTCTATGGTTGACGTGTAATATTTCTTAGCAGTCTGAAGATTTTCTAATCCACCAAGCGTATAAAGTACCTGCCAATACCATGAGGCAACATATGGTTCTAGTTCAATCAAGTTGGACTTGTACTCCCATACAATTCTAGTTTACAATGCTGTCTTGATGTTATCTCTTACCACTAGAGGAGGGGGCACACCATAGCAGGAAGTGTTAAATAATAAAAATTATTTCTAATGAAGCTACTTACATCAGCATATGCTAAGTGGTAAAGTGGAACCAACGGTTGAGATAATATTAACTCTTCATAGCAAAATGCAGCTTGTTTGTACCTAGCAATAAGACAGCTAAAATGAGGCCCCCTCAAAGAAAAAGACAGACATTCCTTTAAAAAGATGGGAAGAGGGTGGGAGCGAGAGTAACATGAAAATCTTACATTTGCTGAGAGACATATACCTCAGCTAGTTCTCTCCATGCATCAAGATCTGCCATGAATCTGTTATAACAAGGAAAATAATTCAGAAACTTCTTTTATTTATCTTTTTCCTCTGACAAAAATCAGAATCCATTTTGTCCTTTTTTATGCCTTACATTTCCAGATACTTTTTAAGCCACTCAATAGCCCCAGAAATGTTGCCTTGTGCCTTTGCCATAGCCACCCTCCTCTTATGGATGATCTGCACAAGAATAAAGACTTAACTTTAAGTTTTCCTTTCCCAACCCCGTTTAAAGATAAAAGGTAAGAATCATGCATTCAGAACAACATAGTAAAAAGGAAGTCACTATCCAAAATTCGTTGTCATATCTCATACAGTGTAACTGAACAATTAATCAACTCTTCCTCCCCCATCCCTCCACATAAGATTAAATGATTTACTTGATCAAGAGGATTATCCTCTAAAAGGCTTGTGTAAGCCTTCTCTACCTCTCTCCATGATCCTCTTGCTTCAAGCAACATTGCCTCCAGCCTACCTATAGTTTTTCCACAGAATTAAGTCACCACAAATCATTTTATTGTTGAGGTAATATAATACATGCACATGCTCAGACAAATTTATATGGGCAACTATAGTGAATATATTTACTTGGAATCCTCTTGCAGAAAGGACAAGCAAATCATCCAAGTTAGAGACCTGCCCATTTAAATGTTTGCTCAAAACTAGGCATCAATAATCAGTCATGCATGTGTTCAGGGACAATTAAACATTACAGTTGGTGTGAGTTCAGACATCCATAATGTTGAATGGGTAGGACTATAGGAAGCACAGTTGCATAGCTAGGTCAACAACAGGCCACATATGTTGCCAAATGACACCGAATGCAATTATCTTTTGTATATAAACAAGACACGGAAAGACATTCTAGATACATATGACATTAACTTACCAACCCTTTTACTCTCAGGGAATCTCTTCTGAAGAACCTTTATACATTCCTGAAAAATAACAAACGAAGACAGTCATTAAAACACAATGTAACTGGAAGTGAAGTTTTACAATTATTATGCTGCCTCAACACAAAAGGTATCACCAGAAGTTATAATGCCTTGTAGAACTCATGAACAGAATCTTCATAACAAAAGAAAAGAGAGGGAAAGGCTAGAGTGGGATAAGCAATAAAATTTCAACAATTTACACTTATAACCTGGAAAAAAAAATGGAATTGCACTTGCATAAGATCAAAATGAGTACTATGTAATAAGCGCACAGATAAGTATGACAAGTCGTTAAATATATTAGGAAAGAAACTAATTGGAAAACATCTAACCAATTTAGAGCAATGAAGTAAAGATTAATACCTTGGCAACATCAAGACATTGGCAATCCATAGCTGCAACCGCAACCTGCTCATACAATATCCATTCTGCTTCAAGAAACACATATTCAAGAAAAGCAGAGTTGTTTTAGGTAAGTTAAAATCACAGATAAAAAGAAAAGAAAAAGTAATTTGTAGTACACAGAGGCCAAGTTCATGGCAATGAAATAAGTTTTGTCCTCTCGATCACTACAACGCTTCTTCTTTTTTTTTTTGGTTAAATTGATCGCAGGACAAATTAATTAAAACAAACGCGACTCTCAATGGAACCAAACCTCGTCGAACATGAAATGTTATGGACCCAACCACATAGTCACTGGCGCAAAAACTAATAAATTTATTGTTAAACAAAATTAGGTACGAGAGAACCAAAATCAGAGGAACCATTATGGAAAAAAAAAAAAAAAAAAGAAGCTCCAGTTTACCATCTGGGCCAAGTGAGGAGCGGTTTTTGGAGTCGTTCAAGATCGAGAAGCCATGCTTCAACACTTTTTCTGAACGACGAACCTTAAGGTTCCTGACTAGGCAGAGGTACTCCCAAGCTCCCCCTCCTCCATTATCGACCTGGTTTTCGAGCCTGTTCAATTGAGTTTCCTCTATTTTGGTAACCATCTTAGCCAATATTCAGAGATCCAACTTAAAATCAGCCAATCTCTCTGTGTAAGATAATGATTGATGGAGTTTTGGATATGTAATTCGCTGCTGGATGGCGTGAGTAACTATGATATATGACAGAACCACATCCACTTAGCTCGCAACTTCACGAAGTTACAAACTCATTGCATAGCTGGAAACCAAAGAAGTATTTGTAAAAATTACAATACTTCTTTTCAGAAAAAGGCTCGCGGATCATGGCTCAAGCAATGCGATACAGGCCCAATAGGACAACGGCCTAACTTCAGCTTTTTTATTAAATAAATCATTATAATTTTAAACGTTCGTATTATTGTAAAACTAATTTATTTAATTACATTTAAAAATAATAAATAAGTAGAATTATAATTAAATTTCATTAAACCACAAAAAAAATACATAATCATTTTTAGATATTAAAAGTGAAATTTTGATTTAAATTAAATTTAAGACTAAGTTTTATGATAACAAATGTTAGGTAAGTAGCACAATAAATCTAATTGTGATGTTGTTCATGTGAAAAATGATATATATATATTTTTTACAGTGAGATAAAGATATAAAAAAATTGTAGTTAATAATTCATTTAAAATTGATCTCCATCTAATTTTCTGCAAAATATAAGTACACAAGATTTAAAATCCATTAATTTCAGAATTGTACGGCCTTTTGTTGCGTTTACAATACGGTGTGACCGCCTTATAATTAATGGAATTCCAGTAAAGAAACTGCCAAAGCGAATAAATTATGTGTAGACTTGTAGCATTGTAGGAACAACATACAAGGTTGGTTCATTTCTTCATTTTCTTGACTCTGCTTTTCTTCAAACAAAAATTAAAATTTCAAAAGAAAAGTAAGTAACTACAATAGAAGCGCCCTTCCCATTGCTCACTCACTCAGTCCCATTCTCTAGTTTCATCTTCCTCATTATATTGGAACGTATCTCTTCACAGCTTGCTTCCCAGCAACAGCCGCCGCCGCCGCCGCCGCGATTCCACCAACAGCACCCGCAATTACAGCTGATCTCGGTCCCGCCGCCGCCCTGTACAGAGCTCCGGTACCAAGTCCGGCCACAACAGTGTTCAACAAATCATCCGTACCCCTCAAATGGATAATCCCACTCTCCAGAGCGGCAAAGATCAAACCCACGACGCCGAGTGAATTCCCAAATCTGCGGCCAGTTTGACCTCCCGAATTCAGAACACGGTTGAGCCGAAGCTTGAGGGAATCGCCGGGCTCAGCCGCCTTGAGGCCTTCAAAGCTGCCCTTGGCGCCACCCAACATTGCGCCGGAGAGGTATCCGCAGCCGGTGTAGTACTGGAGATTTTCGCCCCAGGAGCGATTAGTTCTGGCGGCCTCTTCAGGAAAGAGGTGCTCTGGGGCTGTAGGCAGATTGTAGAGTTTCTGGATCGGAAGATTAAGGTCCTCATACGGATTGTAAACCCGCGCTTTTTTATCATTCTTTGGTTTGCTTGGATCCGCCATGGGAGCAGAAAGGTCAAATGTTGAACGCAGAGAATAAAAGAAAATGGAATTGGGAGTGATGGATTGGTATATGGCGAAGGATTTCTTGTTCTTCTGAGAAAACAAGAAAGTCCTCCAACACACACAAATTTCAACCCTAAACGCCTCTCGTGGGGACTGGGTGAGGGTGTATGTATGCGTAGGGTTTAACGTCAACGGCTTAACGCCCACTGAGGGTTTTAGCATTTGAGGATTGAAGGAAGGAGTTATTAACATAAACAAATCAATAATAAAAATAAAGTTTACGTTTTCGAAGGCCCAAAGAGAATTCTTTTATCCTCAAGAACCATTTAACACTATTCTATCTTGCCGGCCCTTTTTTTTTTTTTCTGTTAAAAGTCTATAAATTTTGTTTGTGAATTATCAGGACACAATCAGCTCTCAATTTTGTTAATCCAGTTAGAGGTATTAAAATTAAAAGTGAAAATATGAAGTGTGAATGATTCATGGAAAGTGACACACGTGGAAAAAAGATATATTCCAAGTCTATTTCCCTTTTTTATCATACGCATGATCATATCGAAGGGAGGCCACTAGGTATACTAAGTTTCTAACATGCCTTTCCTACATGAAAAAGTTGGGCTTATGTTAAAATTTGGGCTTATATGCTGAGTTGATATGAGATGCGGGCTTCTACTAACGTACAATTTGGAATTGCAATCTGTAACGTAGTGGCCTTTGTCGTCCCAACATGGTTTTGCATATTGGCCCACTATCCAATGGTGATTCCCAAAACCCATTATCACTCAATCAATTTTGGAAAAAATAGAAAAGGCTACCCCATATATGACGAAATTTCTATTCCAAACTAAGTATATGAAAAGGAAATAACAAAAAGAGAGAAAACAAAATTTTCAAAATATGGAATAATAAAAAAAAAAGTGAAGAGGAATCTCACTTTTATCATGTTGCAGCTTGCATCCACGTTTGGTTGATGTGGGTCAAAACTCAAAAGGTTGGGTAGATATGTACAAAATGGGTGAGTTATGAGCCCAGATAACAAGACACAGGTTGAGTCATGAGTCGTGAAACAATGACACATCTCTTTCCCCAACTCATTGCAAGCTGGTTCAAATATATGAAACAATTGGTACTTTTCACTGTTGACGGAAGTTAGGGAAGTATCTTGAACAGTGTTTTAACTTTCCATTATGTATGGCAATGCATGATGAGATGGTGAATGAAGGCGTTGATGTTAGAAATTGCAAAATTAAATCATTCAAGGTGGGGGGAAATAAATTATTCTTATTGTATTATGTTATATGACACATCCATAGTTTGAAAATTGTTAATGACATTAATTTTTCTTCTAACTGTAACTCCGTAAGGAAGGAAGGGGTGTGTGTGTGATGAGGGTGTACGATAACACTGTATTCGTCTGTACCATGTGAAGATTCCCATACTTGTATAATCGGTCCCATCGTCTGCATGTTTTCACGTGTCCTGCCATCTGGATGCCGTTAATTACACCATCATCACCATCAGCTACTGCATAGGATTCGAATGGCCCAGTGACAACCATATATTTAATTTCTTTTTCCCCTGCATCATTTTCCCACCCCACACTCCTCCCAAATAACACTCTCAACCCAAGGCGCGTGCGTCTCCTTCAATCATCCAAGCTAGGAATGGTGATGACATGCATTTACGGACCAATAATAAGAGGCCATGTATGAAGTGGCACAATTAATCATTAGAGAAGCGTGATTAGATTAGAATTAACATGTTTGATAATGGCGGCCAATTACGTAGTCTTAAGTGGGTGAAGCAGCATCATTCATTTGTGATATGTGAGAGGGAGGCCCACCTAAAATTTGTTTAATGAAGGGGAGGAGTGGAATAAATTTGTACGTAATTATTTATATTTTTATTATTAAATTTTTTAATTCAAATAAAAAATATAAAAAAATATATAAAAATAAATTATATATATTAATTTTTTATTAAAAAATTTAATAATAATAATATCTACTCCTAATTTTTTTTTTGGGGCTGAAGTGAGTTTGGATTTTGTATAGAAAGAGGAAAAGGCGTAAAATGAGAGTGAAGTTAAGTGAATTGAATTGAATAGACTTTTTTATTGCAACGTGGTTGGATATTGACTTTGTTAATGTCACCGCATTTGTGTAGCTACACAGCCTGATGAGTAGGAGGGGGTGAGTTCACTTTCTTCTAAAAGGGTGTGGTGAGCTAGCTCTCTCTCCCCCCTCGCCACGCAAGGACAAATTCATTGATAAATGTGAGAGAGAGGGAGAGAGAAAGACAGAGAGGTTGGTGTTTTGTAATGTTGCTGGAAGCGTTTTGCCCATTTACAGTGAGCAGAGAGGGAGGAGAGGAAGAGGTAAACAAGACTAAAATTAGAGAGAAGTAGAGACACACTGAAATACTCAAACTCAAACACAAACATGTTCGATGGAGTACCAGACCAGTTCCACCAATTCATAGCACCAAGAACCTCATCACTTCCACTTCACTTATCTTTCCCTCTCCATGCTGCCTCTGCTACTCCCAATTCTAATGCCTTCCCAGCTCCTCCTTTTGATCCTTATAACAACAATCCTTCTCCTCCTCATCACTTGCCACTCCACCAACCCAATCTCTTGCAGCCCTTGCAGCACCACCACTCTCCCACCCACAAGCATCAACACAATGATTCAATGAACTTGCAGCAGATTAATCAAAGACAAACCTCGCAATTACCCGACCTCATCGATTCCTGCACCTGGACTCACGATGAAGTTCTTGCGTTATTGAGGATTAGATCTACCATGGACACTACTTGGTTCCCAGACCTCACTTGGGAACATGTCTCAAGGTAACTATTTACTAACTTAAATCATATCTATAGCATCACATCCCTTGTAATTAAACCTCATTTATGTCATCTCTTTCCTTATTTACGTACCTCTAATTTTCAACTCCCAAATTAACTTCAACTTCAACATCACCATTTCAATTTCATCATCCAAAACTATACTGAAAAATTATTTAAATCTCAAAACAGAAAAGAAAAAAAAACAAGAATGAGCTGTACTATATATGTGTTTGATCGGTGGTTATATTTTACCTCCATGTGGTAGACAAACGCACACGTGCACCTCCGCTTAGCTAGTGAGAGCTGGGGAAGGGACGAAACAAGAAGAAACTGATTTTGTCTAGGTAGCTGTGAAGTTTGTTTGAGAGTTGAGACAGTATAGAATAACTAGTGGTGGTGCAAAGTGCAAACTGAGAAGCACACATATATATGTGTAAAATAAATAAATGAAATGATTGATTTGATATATGGTAGGTAATTGGATGTTATACATTTATGGTTGGTACAGGAAGCTAGCAGAGGTTGGATTTAAGAGGAGCCCAGAGAAGTGCAAGGAGAAGTTTGAAGAAGAAAGTCGATACTTGAGCAACATTAATTACAACGACAATTACCGTTTTCTTAGTGAGCTTGAACAAGAGCTTTATCAAGGCGAACAAGGCGATCATCAAAACCCAGAGCCTGAGGTTGGGACCGAAAAGCCAAGGGAGGGACAACAAGACAAGACGTTGTCGGGGCACGCAATGGAAGAGGCTTATTCTAGACATGACACATCGGCCACCACCAAACAATGCTGCGTGGTGGATAAAACAAAGGACAGGAAGAGAAAGAAGCAGGACCATCAATTTGAAATGTTCAAGGGCTTTTGTGAGAACATTGTCAAGAAGATGATGGCTCAGCAAGAGGAGATGCACAACAAGCTTCTGGAAGACATGCTCAAAAGAGACGAGGAGAAGTTTGCAAGAGAGGAAGCTTGGAAGAAGCAAGAGATTGATAGGATGAACAAGGAGCTTGAAATGATGGCACAAGAACAAGCAGTTGCAGGTGATCGCCAGGCCACGGTAATAGAATTCTTGAAGAAATTCACAGCAACCTCTCCCAACGTAACAAATACACACACTTGTTCTCCTTCTCCCCCAACATTGCACTCGCAAAACCCTAATCAGATAAATGGCGATGAAAGCATTAAAAATGTAATTGATCAGCCTCCACCACCTACGTGCCCTAGTAGAGTAGTAGGAGCAGAAAACCCTAGCTCTCAGGACACACTGGAAGTTGTACAGAACCCTAGTTCAGCGAATTCAGTTTCGACATGTACGTGGAGCAGTGACAAAGGAGATAGTGTTGGGAGGAGATGGCCGAGAGATGAAGTGTTAGCTTTAATAAACCTGAGGTGTAGCGTAAATAGCAACGGTAACGGTAGTGATCAAGAGAAGGAGGGAAACAAGGCTCCGTTATGGGAGAGAATCTCACAAGGGATGTCGGAGTTGGGATACAAGAGAAGTGCCAAGAGGTGCAAAGAGAAATGGGAGAACATAAACAAGTACTTCAGAAAAACCAAGGATATTAACAAGAAGAGGTCCCTTGATTCCAGGACTTGTCCCTATTTCCATCAACTCAGTAATTTGTATAGTGAAGGAAAGCTTGCTTCACAATCCGAAAGGCCCCAAAATCACTCCCACCCACAAATCCCACCGGATCCTCAATCCCAACCTCATTCTACTTCTCAACATAAGCACGTCCATGGAGATCAGAAAACCATGATGCAACTACCTCAAGCTTTGGATACGGATCATCACCCCTAATTTATTTCTCCATTTTCGTATCATCAAATATAATAAGTACTACCCCGATCTTCTGTAACTTCAATTTGTCAGTTTTCTCTTGTTTTTTCTTAGCATAAATTAGCGACATGTATCTGGCTACATAATTTTTGTTTTTTTTTTTCGAAAAAAAAACTTGGATTTTGATGAGCACCGACAACCTCATGAGAATTCGGTACCAGAACAATATTTTCTATTCAGTTGTAAGTGAAGTTTTTTACATTCCGATGGATTTCAAGTTGTATCAATTAAATACTTGACCCGCACATTAATTAACAGATCAAAGACGAGGACTTTGGGAGGGGAAAAATAAGGAAGGAGGTGGACGGGAGAGACATTCTATAGGACATTCTACACTTTTACTGGAGACTGCAACTAGTTAAAAGTGAAAGGAATTATCAGAGTCTTTTTCAGCTGGGCATGCATCACTAACGATGTGTTTTAAGAATGCGAAGTTGATATATATAGTAATATCTTTATTGTTAATAAAGGCCGCTTCAACTTTTTCCGTCGTGGTTAAATGTGAAGTCAATTCATAGTCAGACAGAGAGGTGGATGATGGAGTTTGCACGAGACAAATTGTGGGGAGCACTCTTAATATTATTAATTAATTACTTCTTTTGTCGTTTAATTTAAATTTTAAACCCGTAGCTGCTTGCTTATATTATAGTAATTGAGAGTTACGACTTAGCCAGCGTTCATATCTATATATTACATACGAGTGTTATAAATTATTGGGTGGAGGAATGGTACCGTACAATTTGATTGGTCATTGTCAATGTCTCGTAGTACATAAATTTTCGAGCCGGAATCATCCTCGTTCACTGCTGATTCATGACTTTTGCTTTTCTTTAATCACAATCATCACAACTATCTTCCCAAGAAAACCTCTCTCCACCGTATGGAAAGGAGGTTGTTGAGCCATTATAATCCTTCCCTGCCGCTGGATCCTTATGTACTAGTTTATATCACCTCACCAATTTGTTCAAGTGTTTGCACTTTTTTAATTTTACGTGTCTAAAAGATCCTAAAAGAATAGTGAAATACGAGAACTCTTTAAGAAGTCACTCATTTTAGTATTATTTTTGTCTAAACATACTTAACTGCAAAATTTTAAAGAAATGTAGTTCATTAGTACGAATACGATCACGCTCCTTCGAGTGTTTGCTCTTGATCTTCTATTCTCGTGATGAGAAATTTTTGGTGACGAATGTGAAAATTCATGTATTATATTTACGAGTTAAAATAAAGTAGTTAATTAGATGGTTCTAGCGGTGGCAAATATGCTGAGACCATTAATGCATGTAATTAGCTAAGTAGGAAAATGTATTTTTAATAAGCATATATATGGTGCATAATGACAGTGAGTTAGGAATCATATTAATTAAAATATTAGTGAAATTTACTATTTATAAAATATAGAGACGCATAATATAGTACATATATATAAAATTAAATGGATCGAGGAGACACAAGAGAAAAGATACACAAAATGTGATGCGTGCAAGATGCACTTGAATAGGTGTGAAGCTGTGTATAAAGTGACGAGACAGGGTGCATATGGCGTAAGGTTTCTGTTAGGGAGAGGGTCCCACTTTGTCTTTTTCTACTGGGTAGGGCCCCACGCTCCTCTGCTCAAGGCATTCACATACTGCCACGTTGATAACGTCACATGCGCTGCTCTGCGTTTCTGCATTCTGTAGGCTGTGCACTTGCGTCCAGCAACACTTAGCGCTTGCACGTGCATATGTGGGTCCCTCATTCATCCATCTCGCGTCCACACAAGTGAAACTTCATCACTACTGCTTCAAGTAAGTCAACAGTTAAGCCCAGCCCAATCCATCTGGTATCATTCAGTTTGGGTTGGGCCTAATGCAAATGTAAAACCCGTCACTCCATGCTTTGATATTATATTATAAAGATGGATGGTATGCCCTGGGAAATGGGCAAACATGATGGGATGTCGCAGAAAATGAAAATTGTGTCCATGTTCATGAATGATGGTGTGGATTGGTAGCTAAAATGAGAAGGCAGGGCACATGAACAAGGTTATGGCAACCCCCAAGAGTAGGCCTTTTTTAACCCAGAAAAGAACATGGTGGAATTAATTTTTGCAAGAAAAGGAGTAGAAGGTCACATAAAGGTGGGTGTTATTAATTTGAACACTTCACGAGCTACAAAATGGAATCGCATACAAATACAATGTAATCATCCAATTTTTTGTGTATATGTGGGGTGTACATATAACATAACATATATAGCTTGAGAAAGCAACACCCTGTTCAGAAGGTTGGTCTACTTCAGTACTTTTGCGTGCTATTTTGCTGTATTGTGTCAGTCAAATGCTTTTTGACCACCGGTGAATAGTAAATACAATCATTAAATAGAAGCCAACGCTTTTCTATATTTTTATTAAAAATAATTTTATTTAAAATATTATTAAATATTAAATATTAATAATCTTTTTAGAAACTGTGATGGATTGGAAGTTGGAAGTAATCAAATAAGAGTAAACCTTTGAGAACGTAAATTGCGTATTATTTAGAATCCAAGGTCCAAGGTGGTAGAATTTGGCATATATAATATCAATGCGGTGATCAATAATTCAATAATATTATTCCTGAATTTCCATATTTAATTTACTAGTATATGGAATTTCGAATTGTAGTTCTGAACAAGTTGTTACTTAGATGTATTTTTATGTAGGGAGATTAATAAAGGGTATAAATTGCAATTGGAGTTAGCTATGTATACTTATATGTCAATAAATAAAAAAGTAAAATGTAGTTGAAATTGGTAAGCAAAGGACAAAGGTAGACGGTGGTAGTGCGTGGTTGATTGTAGCTGTATATGTTGCTGGTTATTACAGTCATTTAGTATGGAACAACTATATATTGCCGTGTTTGTCCCTCGTAAATGCAACTATAATTTTACTATCCTTTGGTATAAAATAACAAATATATTTAAATAATACAAAATATTTTTTTTAGAAATTGTTTAATCTAACATACTTAGAGAAGAAGAAACTAATTTACTTAAATAATTATATAATTCAATTTAACTTTTAATTTTCTGTAGAAAACAAGTGTGACGACAAGCATTTCCACACGAGTAGCCCAAAGTTTAGGTTTTCGAATTTTAAAAAGAAATGAAGAAAATTCCATTAATAGAAAAAAGAAGAAGAGAAAAATAATGATAAAAAGGAAATGTGGCGGATGATAAGGTTGGTGAATGAGAAAAGGTAGTTGAGACTCTGAGAATTGAGAGGGAGAGACGAAGGGCAGTACAAGTAAGAGAGTTTGTATGTGTCCCACCACACCACACCACACTTTCCTCCTCTATTTCCTCCCATTAACGCAAATTAATTAATCACGTTAAATATATTTTAGAATATATTTATTCTAATCGTTTCAGTTTTCAATAATTAAATTTCAACATATCTTCCATTTGTATAGTCTCCAACCATAAACATTAGCTTTTTTAAATTTTGTTGTGAATTTTAATATATAATATATTAAATAAAATTTATATTTAAAAAATAAATAAAAGTAAAAATAATAAAATATAATAAAAAATAAATTAATTAATTAAGAGAAAGATAAGTCTCATGTATACAATAACAAGTTACTAAAAAAAAAATAATAATTAAAAATTATTAATTTTTCTCTTGCACACAAAATAAATAGGATACTGAGTTTATTTTATAAAATATATTTTTATTAATTTTATTTTTATTTTAATTATATTATTTTTAAATAAAATTTAAAAAAATACATTTAATAAAAATAAAAATTATAAATACATTCAGATACTTTATCTATTTATATACAATATCAAAAGTTACAATAATTTTGTTTTTAAAATAATTAAGTTTATCTAATTTTTACTTTCTATTTTGTTATCTTATAAATATAAAAATGATTTATTTTTATAACACATTTAATAAATTATAAAATTATAAAATATATCTTTAAATTAATATTTTTTTAACATAACTTAAATCTCTAAATACTATCAATCAATTTCACGTGACAAACCTAACGTAATATACTAATACTTTGTTGATTACAAATCCGTTTCTTTTTGGCGTTAACCATTGGTTTTCTAATAAGATTTTGAAAAAATAAAATAATTTTTGTCGGTATAAATTGCATCATACATAACTTTTGAGTCTAATTCATAGGTTGATAATCACTAATGGAGATGGCGATAGAATGATAGTGATATTTACATATTTGATAGTTGCATTAAATATTAATTAGTTGTTAATAATAAAATGAAACGAAATGGAGCTTCAACGTCTTGGATGAATTCATAAATTGATAGATAAGAGCAGAAATGCAGATCCCCAGTATTAAACAAATTAAGAAGCTTTGAGAGTAAAATTGAAAGATAAGAAGGATCAGCACGAAGGTGTGTGGTGAACATTAAAATAGATGAGAAGATGATAAGCGACGACAAAGAAATTAATGGGAAACACAACCCAATAAAGCTTACAGACGCAGACAGAGAAGGTGTCGAGACCGAGACTGTGACTGTGAGACAACCCACCTTCCCTTCTTTTACTTTCTCTCAGTTTCTGCTTCTTTATAACAAACAAGAAAATAAAATAGAATAAAAAATGAAACTGTTAAAGCGTAGTAATCAAATCAAATCACTCCCATTTTGACCCATCATTTTCCCTTCCGCAATTTAATTTCTACTTGTTTCTTAGGTTCTAAACTTTTATGTTCCAAAGTGAAAATCTCTCACGGGGGGTCAGCCTTACTCTCTCTCTCTCTCAGCCTGACTCACCTCTTGTATTCTATCGCCTGCTCTGCTTTAATAAACTGCAATGTAATCTCTCTCTTTCTTATTTTGTCCTTTTCTTACTTAAACGAGAATGGCGGAGGAGCTTCTGCAACTTCGTCTGCTGCTGCTTATCCTCCTTCTTCCTCAACAATGGTGTCGTTTTCCAGCTCTTCTACCAATGTCCAAGCTCCCATTCTCAGCTTCGTCTCTTCTCCGCACTTTTTGAATCTCTTCGATCTGTTTAACTTCCTATAATACTCAGGTTCCTTCTTTTTAAATTCAATTGATTCCTGATTTTTTATTCTCAAATGTTGTTGTTATTCTTGTTCAATACACATTTCAGCTCGTTTGGATTTCTCTTCAATTTCTGTTTTTGCAATTTTCGCAGCTGCATTTTAGTGTTTGCTTTGATTTTACTCTTTTTCTCCTGTATTTGACTTTGTGAATTTCGTTATAGCATTTTGAGCAATGCTAAGCTGTTTGGAAAAAAACATAAGAAAAGAATAATAGTACTTTTTTGATCTTGGCATTCCCACTAATTAGTATGCCGGAGTCGTATGGCTGGTGCTTCGTCACGCCTCTTCTCGTTGAATGGAGGATCAATTTTCAACCTCCATTCTCTACAATTACTATTTATGTTCAAATTGAAACACGTTGCTACAGTTTTGTCGCCAACAAATGGAAAGATATTTAACTAGTATTTCTGCCCCTGATCCTTGAACTTTCGTGCTTAAATTGATGTGATCATACGGTAATTTTCTTTCAGCGCATTATCTTATAGTGCTGTATATTGTATTGCAGTGACTACTGAGATTTTCTAAACTAGCTGTTTGATTACACATTAAGGTTGCTATTTCTGTTTTTCCTTTTTCTTTTCTTTTACCGCTTCTAATATTTTTATTATAGAGAACTGTTCGCTGGTTTAACTTTCGTGAATAATCACCACTGCATTGCTTTTCTGTTCTCTTCTTGTATCTTGAGAAAGTATAGAGACCAAAGATTTGCAATTCTTGAGAAGTTTGCAGACAGTCTAGGCTTCCTTCTTAGTCACTTAGAATCGCTATTAACTACATTCCAAATCTTCGATAATTGTCGTTTTGACTTTTAGTACGGTTAAGTTGTTTTGCTTTTTTACCTTTTTAGGATCTAACACGCTAGGTTTGGTCTGTACCCAGGAGGGGTCAGTCTCTTACTTATTGAAGACATGGAGCAGTATGAAATACTTGAGCAAATTGGAAAAGGTGCTTTTGGTTCTGCTCTTCTTGTGAGGCATAAGCATGAGAAGAAAAAGTGAGAAAGGAGCCTACATTACTTTTTTATTTTGTTTCATAGTTTGTCTGTTAAATTATCTTTTAAACTATTATGATCATGCAATGCCAATACCGTAATGCCTAGTTGAAATTGAATGTTACTTTTTCTTATACAGATATGTGCTGAAGAAGATTCGCCTTGCCCGTCAAACTGAGCGATCTCGTAGATCTGCACACCAGGAGGTTAGTGCTGATAGTGATTTAACAAGTGAATTAACTGAGCATCTTGTGTCATTTCCCATTTTGTAAAACGTTCTCTTGGATTGTTTTTGTGATACTTGGTTCTTGGTGCATTTTGTTTGTCATCTAGAGACTAAGGGCTTAAAGAGCAGTTTCACCTAAAAGCAATTTGAATGCTCTATGTGAAATTTTTTGTGGATATGATTCAATATATTTCTGATGTCTCACTTTTGGCCTTTGTAGATGGAGCTCATCTCCAAATTCAGAAATCCTTTTATTGTGGAATATAAAGATTCATGGGTAGAAAAGGTAATCATTTCATCTCCTTCAGTTAATTAGCAGAACGCCTTCTTCTAGACGACTAATAATAAGCTTGCAATAGTCCTTGTATCAAAGAATTGGTCAAGAAATTTAATTCTTGGTCTTATGTGACACTAATTAACCTTGAATTTTGTTGTGTTCATTTGCTGTAATAATAATAACATTGATCTAGAGTCCGATTTATTGGTTGGTATGCATCTTCAATTAATATTTACTGTAACTTTGGTACTTGTTTAAACATAAAATTTCATGTCCATCACATGATTATTGATTTAGCTATTTCCATCTATTGTCACAATTTATGTTCTATTGCTGATTGTTACTATTGATATAACAACTGATTATAACTGCCTCACGTTGGCTTATATTGATTCTTTCCTTCTCAGGGTTGCTATGTGTGCATTGTTATAGGTTACTGTGAGGGTGGAGATATGTAAGTAGTTTTCTCTAATTCCTTCTAACTTCCAGTTCATGGTTTTATCTTCTTTTACTTGGTGGCTTTTATAAATTGGAGCACTATTATAGTATTACTTAAATATTATGGATGTGATACAGGGCAGAAGCTATAAAGAAAGCTAACAGTGTTCTTTTCCCGGAGGAGGTATTTATGTTTTGTCCCAGCAGAAATCAGAATTTGTGCTCATATAAAATTTTTCTTTGGACTTGTGCATTTAAATCTAAAAGGGTTCTTTGTCTGCAGAAACTTTGTAAGTGGCTTGTTCAACTTCTTATGGCACTTGACTACCTGCACATGAACCATATTCTTCATCGTGATGTCAAGGTTAGCTACAGATATCTCTTTGTACTAGGCAACAGTAATTTTGTTTGCATCCAAATTCTATCAAGCTGTATGCTAATAAAAAAAGTACATGATTCTGGTCAGTGTTCAAATATATTCTTGACGAAAGATCAAGACATACGCCTTGGTAAGTTGTTCTGTTGTTTCTTTGATAGAGTCACAGAAGATTGTAAATTTGCTTACAAGTTATTGCTGATGAAGCAGGTGATTTTGGACTTGCCAAAATGTTGACCTCAGATGATCTCGCTTCATCTGTAAGATTGTGGAAGATATAAATTGAGTTGAACTTCCTGATTGTAACTTTGGCATGATTTATGATCATCAACAATAACAGTCATTATCTTTTTGTCTTGTGACTTAGGTTGTGGGAACACCTAGCTACATGTGCCCTGAGCTCCTTGCTGATATACCCTATGGTTCTAAATCAGATATTTGGTCTTTGGGTAAGTATCAGCAAATTATATGATTATTTCTTCCTGATAAGTTTCTTATTATCTGGCTAATTATGTGTTCATGACCTGTAAAATCTGCCATCCAGGATGTTGTATATATGAAATGACAGCCCATAAGCCTGCATTTAAGGCATTTGTAAGTTTTCTTTTGGTTAAAAAGCTTTTTTTTGGTTGTCTTGATCTCATCTTCTTGGAGTGTATTTGACACTGTTGTCTCTGGTATGAAAATCGTTCAGTTGATTATCTGTTAGGTAATATTATTTGCATGAAACTTTCATCATATTACTCTATGTGAACATATATTTGTGTTCTGTGAATTGAACACTAAACTTGGGTTTTACTGAAACTACTTTATTAAAAAAAAAAAAAAGATAGAGAAAATTATGCAGTCCTATTGACTTAGTTTCTCTCTCCCTCTCCATATTCAATGTTTTGAGCTCAGGTAAAGTTATTGGCCATTTAGCTTATTTTCACAATCGGTTATGAGCATGCATGTTCATACTTTGGCTTTATGATCTCTGGAAAACTTGTAAACTACTAACTTGTAGCTTCAGTGAATTTTCTAATTCTTTTTCAATTTTATTGAGCAGGATATACAAGCACTAATTAACAAGATTAATAAATCCATTGTGGCTCCTCTGCCAACGAAGTATTCTGGTGCATTGTAAGTTTTCCCTTTCATCATCAATTGTAGTTACTTTGTCTAATTTTGCCTGTGGGAAATCATATTTGCAAGTCTTGCATTGGCATAGATAGTATTCCCATGAACATAGTGACTAAAGTTGCCCAATGATACTGACTGCAGGTAAATTTAAAGATCATTGAAAGTGGGTTTTCATGTAAAACAGTAGAATTTGGTTGGTTATATTGTGGATGTTACATTTGATCTAACCATATTTGTATTCTCTTTTGGCAGTCGAGGTCTTGTTAAAAGCATGCTGCGGAAAAATCCAGAGCTTAGACCTAGTGTATGTATAATTCTCTTTTTGGACCTAAAATAATGCAATGCACTGTTAGGAGACTATTATGCAGCATTTTGCACCATTTTTCATGGGCTTTGTTATTGATCAACTGTATGCTGCTGGTTGATGCATTAGTTATTCAAATAGTTGCAGTCAGATATCATCTGTCACATGGACCTATTTTCTCATTTGAAGTGTATTTCTGGTGGCAGGCTGCGGAGTTACTTGGGCACCCTCATCTTCAACCTTATGTTTTCAAGATCCATCTCAAAATTAATAACCCCAGGCGAAATACACTCCCAGCTCATTGGCCAGGATCCAACTACATGAAGAAAACTATATTTTTGGAGCCAGAAGTTGATTCTGCTTCTATCTACAGGGATAAGCGGCATTCTTTCAGCAATGATCGGACTTTAAATCCTAGCATATCTGGAGCTGAGCAAGATTCTGTATGCTCTACCCTAGAAATTGATTGTACCCCAGATTATTTGAATCACCGGTTGGCAGAACTTTGTGTTGGGGATAGCTCAGAAGTGAAAACAATCCATAAGCGAGTTGTTTCCAAAACTTCTAGTGTTGCCAAGACTCCACGACTGACTTCATCAAAAGCTTCTGCCAGCCCTAAGAAACCAGTGGAGTTTTCAAAGAAGCGTGAGCTGGTAAGACATGCTGTAAGTTTGCCAGTGTTTTCTCGTGTGTTTCTTCGGCTTGGGGAGGAGGGGACAGGTTGCCTTAATGATTTTATATATATAAATGAGTTTTCTATGTTTGACTTCTTAAAATGATTGTTTGCAGCTTCCTATTTCACGCAATGCCAGAAAATCAGTCCATACAACTCGCAGAGCATCATTTCCATTGTCAACAAGGGGTGGTATACAACAATCTTCTCGGACGCTCGGTATTCTTGGCCATACAAAATCACCCGATATTTCAGTCAACTCTCCCCGAATTGATAGAATAGCTGAATTCCCATTGGCATCCTATGAGGATCCACTGTTTCCCGTTAACAGAACTTCTTCAACCTCTGCACGGGGTTCCTTGGGCTCCCCACCTTGTGGTGATCGTTCAATCATGAAAGATAAATGCACAGTTCAGGTGTGTGATAGAGCCACTGTCAGGCCTAGTTTGACAGATGCTTGGCAGAAAACCAAGCGCAGCCTCTATCAGGAAAATGATGAGGTCAAAAGTGGCTCCTCTGGTCAAAATGCAACTGCTGGAGCGTCAAGCCGTACCTCTTCAGACTGGCGCCGCCGGCATTTTGACACATCATCATACCAACAAAGGGCTGAAGCCTTGGAAGGCTTGCTCGAGTTCAGTGCAAGGTTGCTACAACAAGAAAGGTATGAAGAACTTGGGGTTTTGTTGAAACCATTTGGCCCTGGGAAGGTCTCCCCTCGGGAAACTGCTATCTGGTTGAGTAAGAGCTTCAAGGAGAATACTCATAACCATGAAGAATCCCTTTGAACAGCTGTAATGCGTACTTTAGTAATAGTTGTAACTTGTAACCACGTGTAGACTGTAGAGGTTAATATTTTTTTTTCCTTAAATTTTCCGAAAATGTTGGGTTTTACATTTTAGGTTGCTGCTGATTTTGGTAGGTTTTAAGGTTTGTTCATTCGCCTTTTTCCCCCACTTTACGGACTCATGCTAACTCAAAACTCAATCTGAGGAATGAGGAAGATGACAGTGTTCATGATATTGTTCCTTTCTGACCACTTTTTTTGTTTTTTTTTTGAATTTGTTCATCATCTCTTATTTTGTTTGCTACAATTCTACTTCTTTGCCAGAGAAGGAAGAGAGGAACAATCTATCGTGAATTGAAATTGAAGATAATACTGAATCACTAACAGTACCCCAAGTTTGACTCAACAGTACCTGACTAGCTGCTTTAAACCTTTGATTTAGATGTGAAAATCATATGCAATGTGATCAATTTCATACGCAGTGAATTAATATAACTTTAATAACTGAATGGAAGGGTCTGTGTCTAAGTCAATTTATAAAGCGAAATTTCAAATAATAATTTTAAAAAAACCAATTACGAAAAGAAATGTAGTTCATAAATTATTACAACTACAAAATTATTCTTGCTTGACTTCATGACATCTCAGCTGCTTTTGTTGATGCATGGGTTACCCATATCTAGCATGACGTAGATAGTACAGCCCTTCGCTACTGCTACAAATAATGGGTTGTTGATACAGGCTATATGACTGGGGCATAACTCGAATGAGCTACTACTAGTATTACAAGTTTACTTCAGGTCCCACCAACCATTCTTCTAAGACAGCGTTAACCTTTCAAATTGAATTTCTTGATTTGTTATGTAGCACAGTAGCAAGAAACCTTCAATGATAAGACTCACTTAACGATTAATAGCCATGATTGAAGCGTGTGGAGTTTGAGGACATATGGTACCTCCGACTTCCATCATCCGATGATTCTATTTCTATGGGCTTGTTAATGTTACTCTGCCTCATGCTCCGTCTGGGTCGTTGTTTCGGTTCACTCTCAGACCTTGCTTTGGCTCTTGACGATTCTGTCTTTGTCATGTAATTTGGCTCCCATGATTGTTGATGGCGCAGAGAATTGGACAAGGCCTTCCTTGGGTTTAATCCGGACACCACCACGTAATTTTCTGGGCTGTTTGGTACTGAATATCTATAGTGTCGCTTTGAAACCGAAAGATTCGTTGAACCGAGTGTCATGGAATCACGCTCCATGCTCGTACGAGGAGGTGGACGATCTAGAGGGCCACTTCTGCTTCTCAACACTTGCAGCATTTCTCTTAGGCTCATGTCCCTTGAATCCTATATAAACAATCCCCAAATGGTGGGACTTTTTTTTTATTAAAAAAAAAAAAAGGGAAATTTTCGGCAGAGACTTACTTTATATTCTCTCATGTGACCTCTGTTCGTGTTTTGTGATGGATGTTTTCCAAGAAGATTTGATTCTTGTGCCATCTGAATCCTGTGGATTCGAGCTCTAACTTGTATGGACATCAAGGCATGCATGCTGCGCAGTGTGGTAGTTGTTTGCTTCCTTACAAGATGACCTCTTACTAGTGCCTGTAACTTGACTAGTCCCCTCAAAGCATGCAACGCTCTTCTTCCCTGAGAAATTGCATGCACCATACATGTTTAAAACCTTAAAATCTAGAATGTAAGAAAAATCACACCACAGCACGAAATGTGGGCACAAGTATTCATACCAAATAAGATCGAAAAGCAGCCTGAATCTTAGTTGCAGCAGCATGTTCAATGTGTGAAAATGGCGTAGGAGGAAGATTGTGTGGCGGCCGAGTTTCCAAAATGGCTCGTATTTGGAGCTTAGCAGATTCAGTTAAATCATAAGTTGTGGAAAATTTTTGCTCTGCTACCTTGCCTGTTTTCCTTCCGAAGCTCCATTTTCGCTTCACTTTTGGGCTTCCCAATGCCATCTCGCTACTACCACCCCTTTCAATGTGCTTGTATTTCTCTTCCTTTTTCCCTATTAGAAAGTTCCTTATCCACTTGCTTGCCTTCCCCATTTTTTCTCTCCTTTTCTCTGTTTCTCAGTCTCACTCGCCCCTCCTTGCTGGAACCTAATTACCAGCACAAGAAGACGCTAAGCAAGTTATGGGCATTTCTTACAATTTCAAACACATAAATATGGGACCAAAACTTGTTCACCATTTATTCTTCATTCATATTCTTCCGCTTGTTCTTCAGTATAAATCTGTTTGGGTTCTTGTGCTTCTAGTTGTTTTTATTTTTATTATTATTACTGGCTTCAGCCTGCAAAGTTCTTCCTCATACAGCCACTTGCCACCCCATTGCAGACTCTTGAATATAATTTGGAGCAGCTTTCCATTCCACTGTTCCCTCAGCCGGGGCCATCTACACTCTCGTTCATGAATTTTTTTTTAGTTTTTATAATTCGTATATAAAATTGAATTTATTTATTTATTTATCTTATTACCCTGTGTTTTGCCTTGAACTCTAACATTCCCCACCATAAGCTACTCTCAAGGGTCAAGGCATAGCAGTGAAATGAATTATCCGAGTTCCACTCTCCAACTACTTCATACGCAATTAAAGCCCCAACCAAATTCATGAACTCACAAGAGAGAAAGTAAAGAAGGAAAGATCCCAGCATTTTCATTTAAAAACTGATAAAATCAAATTGATTTTCTTCCTCTTAAGTCATTATTCCACCTCCCAATTCCCATTTGCACCATGCATGTCCCATACTTTGCTCCTAATTTGTTCTTCTTTCACCCCAATCCTCCAATCACCATCTTTACTCTGTCTCTCATATATGCCCTTGTTAATCAGAAAATCTAATTTAAAATGAAGTGGGTTCTTCTCTCTAATTTCTACTTTCTAGAAGCTCATATTGAACATGAAAAAATTAAACACTTTATTATAAAGAGATTAGGAGTGAAAGAGTTTGATTTTTGAAAAGATCAAACTTTTGATAACATTGTACATAAATTAATATGAATCACCAAAAATTATGTGATGTTGACTTTGATCTCCATCTCTATGTTGTTGAGTACCTTGGCTCTGTTCTAGTCCAGGATTGGGAGTTTTTCCCACTCATAAATTAGAAGGTTCCAAGAGCCTTTCACATCAACGGGTTATAATATTACTAACCATTCATATATATCTTGTAATCTGGTTTGTATGCAAGTATCTATGTATGCTGTCTCTTTCTCTCTCTCTCTCTCTCTTTGTTTTATCTGTGTGCCATCTTCTCTCTGTTTTACTTGACTTGTTCCAACTTCTAACCTCTAATTGAATAAAAACGCCACCTTAGCTTATATTTCACTCTTCTAGATAACTGCCTTTTTTAATTCTTTGAATTTTGTCACAACAGAGAAAGGACTTTGAAGACAAAGTATCAATTAGTGAGTCTCAGTGGGTTATGTTGTGATGTAATGGACTGTGTAGCCTTGAGGAAGAAACTGTATTCACAACTCAACCCACCAATCAATAGGCATTCATTCAGAGTGTTACTTTAAGTTCCGTAATGATGAAGAGAAATGAAATTCACACTTCTTCTCTTATTGCTTGTTATGATCAAGTGCTTTGAGGAAAACACCTTTGTCGTTTTTCTCGTTGTCATTTATACAGGCGTGCGTAGATGAAAGTTCTGGACACAATTATCTCTGATATAATTTCAAGTTAAAAAAATCAATAGCCAGCCAAACTATTTTGACTTTAATGATATTAAACACGGACTAGCGTTTCTCTCGTGTTTATGACTTTGGTATATCGCAAATTTAATAATGCTATTTCTAACTTCTTTCAAATAAGCAAGGAATATGAAGATGAGGAGAAGACTTAAACATGATGGATTGAAGTTATAAACAAGATAAACGAACTTTCACTGGAAAATAAATAAAAAACAAATAATAGCCGAAACGACCCGCCATTTTTTTATGATCTCAAGTCTTTAGTCGTTACGCGGAAATCAATCGTATTTACTATTTAGTATAATATATAGAGATACGAATTCTTTTGTGATCATTATCACCATACCAATTCTTAGCTGAATTGCCCCTAATCCTTCTGTAGTCTCTGTCTATTAGCATGGCTTCCTCCAGGTTGTTTCGCCTTATGGCTATGCTTCTCATATTGCTTCCCATGGTTTCTATTGCTACGGGAGATCTTCTTGATAACTTCTTAGGTTCTTAATTATATATTTATTTTTCAAATTCTTTGTGTGAAATTCTGAATATGAGACGTGCAGAATCACTCATGTCATGTGTCGGGTGTTGCAGGCCAGCTTTGTGAAGAAGTGGAATGCGGAAAGGGAAAGTGTGTGGTAAACACAAGTTTACCATTAGGCTTCATGTGTGAATGTGATAATGGTTGGAAGCGAATCCGAGACGACCACGACAAGGACAATTTCACCTATGTTGATAACTTTCTCCCATGTGTCATTCCGGAATGTAAATTTTTACATCCTTTTCTCTTCAAATTGAAACATTACAAATTAGATTACTATGTTGATCGAATATGTTGTGGTTGTTTGCAGGTAGTCTCGACTATGGTTGCCAGCCTGCTCCACCTCCAGTCTCAGACAAGGACTATCCCTACAATCTCTCTGCTTTTGATCGTAAGTAACACTAACACCACTTCTTCTTCTCCTTCACATGTGTATATATATGGATATTTTTTGATTTAAAAAATATAATATATTTTAGCTTGCTATTGGGCGTACTGTGGTGAGGGTACATGCACGAGAAACCAAACGTATAGGCACAGATGCGCATGCAACCCTGGTTACTTCAATCTTCTCAACATCTCTGTTTTTCCTTGTTACAGTGAATGTAAGCACTCAAACTGAAACACCCAATATGTTGTTTAAGTGCCTTAGAAAATGATGAATGATCTGAATTGATGGATAACAAAATTTTTTGGTATTGAATTGGAAATTAGGTACTATTGGATCCGATTGCTCCAAGCTTGGGATCAAAGTTGCCGATTCCACTACTAGTGATCAAGGCCAAGGTGACACACACTGGAATTACTTTACTTGTCTTATTCTTGATTCTCATATCACTGCTTGTCTTATTCTTGATTCTCATAGCACTGCTTATTTCAAAGAAATAATTGATCCTCACAAGCTTTGAAATTTTATTGTTTTCTTCATTTACTTAATAATGGTGGTAACAGTAACACAGATTCGAATTTCAATGAAACCCACTATAAATAATAGTAAATATTTATTATTTGCACAATGTACAATCTTCGCTGAGCAAGCAACCGCGTAGAAGTCAAACGTGACGTCAATATGATGGGTTTGTGCGTTTTGACATTTTGTGCAGCAAGTTCAATCCTTGCGGCCGGAAGGCTCCAGTGGATAGTGATGTTGCTGATGTCCACGGGCGTGGTTATGTGGAATTAGGAAGCAGTGACGCATGCACAGTAATAAGGGCGGCCTCACGCCCTACGTCCACCTTTATATAATATTGTGTTTTCATTTCATCATCAGATTGGTTTTGATTCCATTGGTTTGTATGTATAATAGCATTGCCAGATGAAACGTAGCCTAGTCATTGAGATTTGAGAGAGTATGTTTGACTGTTATGTATCATACATAGATTTATACAACCAGATTACACTTCATTTGTTCGGTTACGTCTGTATACCTGGTGTTCAGAATTTTAATTATAATTTATAATCATCGTACCTTTGTTTTTTTCTTCCCTCTAAAATCGATATTCACATCTGTCAAATATTTGATAAAAAATTATATTTTATTATCATATGGTTTAGTCAGAGAATATATTTTTAAATGTAAAGATTAATTGTGTATCGTCCGTAAGAACATCCGACACAAAATTTGAATCCAGAATGTTGAAATGCTTCCGTTGAAATTCGTCATTTTCAGGGATACCAAATAATATATCCGATAAACTAATAGAATTAAAGGCCAGGATTGTAAAAAGTGAACAAGAAGAAGCAAATAAAAGGAAAGCTAGGAGCCAAGGCCATGCAAACAAGAGAAAAGAATCAATGGTGACCATCAGTTGGGGCGTAATGATAATTTGTTGCCCACAAACTGGGGTCTTCACAAAAGCTCTCTCTCTCTCTCTATATATATATTATTACTCGGGAATCAGAATGAACAATACTTCCGAAAATTCTTACATAATTTAAGTCCTAAAAAAATTAACAACATAAATAAATTATCTGGGTTTTTTTTTTTTTTCTCAGCAAAGCTGTAGCAACTAAAGTTAAAACTGTCCAACTTTCTCAAAATTTTTAGTGTATTTTAAAATAATAAAATAAAATAATAAGAAATTATTTGCTACTCGCTATTCCTTGCCGGGATTGTGATTCCCTTCGGTTATAAATTAACAATAAAAATTCTCTACTCTCCTCCGTGGTTGCTGCGGCACTAGTCTTCCCCTTTTCTATCCCTTTTCTCTCGTCTCTCTCACGCGTATCTGCAATGTCTGCGGAATCAACCAGTGCGATTCAAAAGAACCTAGTAAGATCTAAGTTGCATATTTTTGCTGTTTAGTCGGGCAAATTTTGGATTTCTCCATTTTTTTTTTCACCTTTTGTAAATACAATTTTCTGGAAACTCAGTGTGACGATTCCATTTTCTTTCGTATTCTTGGAAGTAATCGCCGACCATTAGAAATTTCTGACATTCGATTATATTTCGTTATCAGGTTGATCTATTAGACTTCATAGACTGGTCTGGGTTAGAATGCCTCAATCAGAGCTCTAGTGACTCTCTCCCCAATGCTCTCAAACAGGTATTTTCAATAAATTCATGTTTTATCTTCCTATTTTGGGTGGGAAAAGTAATTTTAACAAGTTATACACGAATTTTATATTTTAATCTTCTGTTCCGATGGGTATTTGGGGCATGGATAGGTCTCGTGGAATTGAGATGGTTTTCTAAAAAAATCCTTCTTCATTTATGGCTCTTCCGCTTCCCTTTTGAGAGGCAAGATTAAATTGTGGTATTTTTATGAGCCGTTGTTTGCATTTTGATCAGTTATCTTACCCGAATATTTGGCCGATAAGTTTGTCCTTGATTACTCTTTCCGTTTTTTTTTTTTTTTTTAAGCTTTGTTATTTTAGTGTTAATTGTTTAGTAAACAGGGTTACAGAGAAGATGATGGCTTGCATCTGGAGAGTGATGCGGATGAGCAGCTTTTGCTTTATATTCCTTTTACACAAGTCGTTAAACTCCATTCCGTTGTTATCAAAGGACCAGAAGAGGAAGGTATTCACCGGAACATTTTCTGAGTATATACCTCACCCCACCTCAGTGGTGTGTACTTGTTTTATGCCTCTCTAAATGAGGACATTGATTAAACAGTACACTTCTCACTAATATGTTTTTCTTTTCCTTTCTTTTTGAAAATCTTCCTGAGCCTTCCTTTGTCCTGGAATATTTTCCCTGTATTCTTACGTTATAGATCCTCTATACTTCCTTTGTAGTGTTTATAAAACTCAATGGTCATAGAAGAAACAAACATAACTTCTTTTGTGCTGGTCGTTGTTTCATTGTCTGTGTACCTCCTGCAGAAGATGCACATCTTAGAGTTAGAGTTAATCAACTGCTTTTATGTAGAAAAGATAAAAGTAATAAATTATTGTTGTCAACCCTAGCTGTTGGTTGAAGCACAACTTTTTTTTTTTTTTGGTTCTGTCTCTGTATTTAAACAAAGGTTAACTGCTAGTTGTGATTGGAATGTGGTACTGGAGCGTACATGGTCGACACTTATACTGCTTCTTTCCTCAAAAGAGTAGCAAAATCATAGTTGGTGCATGATACCTTAATTTACTAATGTTATCGAAGAGTACATGTAGCGGATAAAGCTACATTTTGCTGTTGTTAAGGTAAGGCCGTAAATCATGCCCTTCTACATGTCTGTTGTTTTTTGGCAACTTGAAACCTATTTTAGGTGCTAATGAGTCCAACAGAATATTTTAAATAGTAAGCAACTATTAGGTTGGATATATATGATCTCCATAGATTATTACCGCACATGATTCCTGTTGACACGATTAAAATATGAATCTAATATTAGTTCTTTTTCAGGCCCCAAGACAGTGAAGCTGTTCTCCAACAAGGAGCACATGGGATTTAGGTATAGTATGGGTTAAGTGTGTGTGTGCGTGTGCGCTATTAACTCTAGTAATTGCTGACTGTTTATTAATGACAGTAATGTCAATGACTTCCCTCCAAGTGATGTGGCAGTTCTGTCCCCAGACAACCTTACGGTGGGTAGTCTATAACTCACAGTGCTTTGACAGGGCTGAGGCACGTCCTGTTATGTACAAGTATATTTTACAAGCATGCTTGAGTTATTTATTGCTATGATTGATAAATTTGTACTTTGACAGGGGAAACCAATAATTCTAAAGTACGTCAAATTTCAAAATGTTCGTAGGTATGTTGATTTCTGTAATTTCAATGGTTTCTTCCATTACTATCATTCAATTGATCCACAAGTAGTTGCTGATTGATCTTAATTAATTGATCAGCTTGACAATTTTTATCGAGGACAATCAGACGGGTTCTGAGATCACAAAAATTCAAAAGATTGTGCTGTATGGTACAACGTAAGTTTTAAAACATCTAACTGAAATCCTTGTCCCGTTTTCTTTTACCTTGTTTACCCACCCATTATTTACATCTCTTGCTATGAATATGTTATCACTGACCCCATAGCACTTATCTTTTATATTTTTGTACCTTTCTAAGCGCTGTTTCTCTTTATTCTTCCTCGCTAAAATTAGGTCAATCTCAAACTTCTTTAATGATATCTTATTATGTAACATAAGGGTTTTGCAAATTACTGTCAAGTCGGACTCTATTTTAATAAAGAACAAAATGGCTATATGATCCAGATACTTAATTGATCTTGCTAATGTTTATCTGCCTGTTTCAACTTTCAACACTCTTCTGTTGGTATCTTTGCTTTCGTTATATAATTGAATGAGTAAGCCAATAATAATTTAGAATGCTTATTTAGGAAGATTGGAATTTTGAGGACAACGTGAAAAATCTAATGAAAGATTAGCTGTTTGGGACCTTGTTTTCATTGAGCATTTTAGCTGTTTCCTTGTTATATATTCATTCAATTTATGGGTTTAATTTAAAATGTTGTCCACGGTTGAAATGGTTGTTTTTTATTTTACTTATAAATGCAGAGTGGAAACAACAGATATGAAGGGTTTGAAGAAGATTGAGGATCACTGACCCTGGACTTGAAGAGAAGAAATTTGAAAAGTGATGGATGAATTGACTTATGTCATTACTTGCACCCCTTCCCCGAGAAATTTTGATTGGAAATGTTATATTCGGCTTCATGCATTATCGTTTAAGACTTCCAATGTCTTTCTGATTTCACATCAGACCGATGCACAATTCATCTGATGATTGAATAACGATTACCGATTAACGTGATAAAGAGGAAACATATAAATTTGAAAAGTGACGGATGAATTGACTTTTGTCCTTACTTGCACCTCTTCCCGAGAAATTTTGATTGGAAATGTTATATTCGGCTTCATGCATGATCGTTTATGACTTCCGATGTCTTTCTGATTTCACATCAGACCGATGCACAATCCAACTTCATGATTGTAATGATTACTGATTAACGTGCTAAAGAGGAAACATTAGCTACGCTCAAAAAGGTATAGTGTATTGCTACACTATAGAGTTAGATCTTTCAATAAGGTATTTCTGCAAACCAAATTTTTTTTTTGTTTATTTGAAAGAAACAAAACCAAAAAACAAGCAGAACTAACTTCTAACAAATCTAGGTAACGCAACACCACTCAGGTCTCTACTTAACAACTCTCAACGGCCATCTAAAGGATCTTCAAACACACAAATTCCAATCTTCCCATCACGAGCAACACCAGCCATCCAGTCAGCAATTATGTTACCTTCCTTGTAGGTATTCTTAAAGGAAATATTTCAGTCTTTATTCAGCAGCCCCCTAATTCTCTTGATCATACTGCCACAAAAATGTTCCTTCGAGCACCCCCCAATAATCAAATTGATAGCAGTAACTGAATCTGCTTCTATTATAACTTTTTTCTGAATCCCTTTTCCCAAGCTAACTCCATCCCTATGACAATGCCCCAGAGTCAGCCTCTAACACACTACATCTGCCAATGTTCTTTGTAAAGCCCCACAATCAAGTGCCAGTAGCTTCCCTGCAAATACAACCACAAGCAGCAGAATAATCCCCACAAGAATTATACTTCACATTCCCCTTGCAAGAGCCATCAACATTTATTTTAACCCAATCCTTATTAGGACTATGCCACTTCACAAGGATCTCCTTCTTTAAACCCAACTTCTCAACCCTGTCATCAAACTTATCATTATTGCTGTGAATTACCTCTCTGGAGATAATTTTGCTTATAATTCTCTTCAATCTTGTAGCAAGGATCTTCGTAATTATCTTATACACCACGTACGTTGCAAAGATTTATTGGGCGAAATTGCTTCGTATGCTCAGGTTTTTCAATTTTCAGAATCAACACCAAATAGGTTTGATTACTGGCCTTGACATCTCCTGGGTTCAGAAAAATTCTCTTCACTAAGTCACTAGTTCTTCCCACTTTATCCCACTGAATTTGAGAGAATATTACGTTAAGTTGTTGTCCAAATGTTGACTGAGATTTAGTAGGAAATATGTAAAAACTTAATTGGGGTTGGTATTTTCTTGAATAACTGAATTTGAAAGGAGTTTTTGAGTAAATGACATTAACTTTCTTTGAAATTTAGTTAAATTATATTTAATAGTTTTTAATTTTTTAAAAAATAATTATTTTAATTTATTTTCTATTAACAAAAATAATTTTCTTTATAGAATAAAAATGTAATTTTATTTTAATAAATATAATTAAATTAATATTTAATTTTAACATGAGATAACAGTAAAAATAGTTAAATGATTTTATTGTTTTAGAATAAAAATACATATTGTAACATTGTGTCAAATTTTAAGAGGTTTAATATTTAAAATAAAAGAGTATTAAGTATAATTTTACAAAATTTTAAGAGTAGTTAGTGTAATTTCTTATATATTTTTAAAAAACTGTTTTTGAGAGGCATGCTATAAAACGGTAGCATTCTCAGTGTGAGGTCCATCAAATTGTGACTTCTTGTCGAGTGTGAGGTCGTGAAACTGTTGTGGAATATGGAGAATTAGCCTTTGTGGCATTCAACAATATAATTATGTGAATTTTGATACGAGAGCTCGAGCTCATCACACTCTGTATCTTTTTTTCTAAAGAGAGTTTTATAAAAATAGACTAATGGGAGAGCTCCCAACTAGTCGTACCCTAATAATAAACGATGATAGTTGTGGTCACTCCACGCAAACTTGTTCCAACGTCCAAGTCACGCTTTTTACTGCAAATCTTGTGTTTCGAAAAGCCATTCAGAGCCATCTGATATGATTCAACGGCTTCAAATGAATATGGAACAGTTTTTGATGGGTGAATGAGAATACTCCATAAATATGGTGGAGAATTGAAATAAGATAAAGTTTAAAACTATCACATCAATATTATGAAAATAAAAAATAGTCGTTTTATTCACTGTGTGGTTGAAATTTGTCTCAAAAAGCAGAAGCGATATTATAAATTAAGAACCATTAATTAGAAATCTTACAAAAATAAATGATAGAGTCGCAACTACCAACAACCCTTGTTTTCGGGAAATAAACTGGAAGTTGGTTACATATAATATATATATATATATATATATATATATATATATATTAAAAAAAGGAAAAAGAAACAAAGGAGATTGCGTGAAAGAGGAGGGAAGTGGAAATGAGTGGGATATTTGATTTTGCATGGCCCTACGTACAGTGAACATGCATTTACAATGAGAGAGACAAAGGCGATGCGCTCTCTCGCCTCTCCACGTGAATGTGAGTATTGCATATGATCGAACTGTTAGATTAATTAATTAATTATTATTAATTAATTATTTGTGAATAATATTAATTAAATATTAATATTATATTATCATAATTACAATTTAAATTTTAAATTTAAATTAAAATATTTAAAGGATATTTTACCAAAAAAATTATTATATTAAGAGTTGTCACATTTGAAATCCTAACCTTTGAAAACTCACACACTCTTTGCTGTCAGAGTCTCTCTCTCTAAAAGTTCTCTTCGTGTTCACGGGACATTGCGGTTGTAGACTCTATCTTCCTTAATATTCTAAATATCATGGCTTCAACAGGTACGTTCTATAAATTTCAATTTTATTAAATTATATTATAAATTAAGATCTAAATTTATATTCCAACAAATTTAGATTCAGTTTAATTTAGCAAATGATATCAGAGCCTAGTTAATAAAATTAGCCATTAATATATATATATGTTCATATATGTATTTATGCGTATTCAAGTTTTAAAATTATATGAAACAAATTTCATTAAAATTATTTTATATCATTATTATTATTATTTTGTTTGTTTAGAATAAATTTTTATTTTTCTTCTGTTCATAATTTTTTTTTTCACTGCTGCACTAGCTTTGGGGATTTTATTTTGTGCCAAAAAAAAAAAGTGAATTGCCGCAAATTTTTGATAAATTTGGTTTAATTATCTTTTATATTAATCATGCAATTTGGAAATCATGGGCATGGTTCTATCAACAGAATGTCGCATAATCGCCGCTCAAACGGCGGCCAAGGACGCCCGAAATTGCTGGTAAATGACGAGTTTTTTCGCAAACTTTGGGTTAAATGGTTTAATCAAATTTTGACCCATTTTTGCACTTTTGAAATCATGAAAGCCTTTGCCCTGTAGAGTACGGTGAAATCGCCGTTAAAACGGCCAAAAAATGACGCTGAAATCGCCAAAAATCGCCGAATCTAGCGTCGGGTCCGACTGGGCATTCAGGTCGGGTCACGAGACCCAACTGGAGGTTGAAGACGAGCCTCCTCCAAAACGCACCGTTTCAAAGCTTCAAAACGGCGTCGTTCTAATTAAAAATAAACGACGTCGTTTTGGTGACTCACAAAACGGCGTCGTTTTGTGACATCCTAGGTAATAGACTAACGCAGAAAACGGCGTCGTTTTGCTAGGCTAATAATTGGCCGAAACATTCGCGTTGGGTCTCGAACACGGGCTACCTGGGCCGCGCGTGTATACCACGACCCCTGTGGCACGCCTACCATATTGAAATGGATTCGTTTTGGAATTTATTTATATTAAATATAGTTTATTTAAATTTTATTATTAATAAATTTATTTAATTAATAATAATAATAATATATTTTGAGGAGAAATATTGGTTATCTTTATATCTTATTTTATTGAACTTCATGACCAAAATTTCCTACATCTAATAATTGTAAGTTCACCTATCGTGGACCCAATTATCACGATGTTTTGTGATTAAAATATATATATATATTTTCCTTTCCTTTCTTTCTAATCAAATTAATTTTATTAAATAATTATTCCTTAATTGATTAGAATAAATAAAATTTTATATTATATTAATTATGTACATACCCTATCGGTGTGACAAAATTAATATAATTTTGAAAACTTAAGACCTAAAATGCTTCCTGGCCAAAAGCCCTGATGCTTAGATAATATTATGCATCCTATCAATGTAAATATTATCCAAAGCATTTGTTTGCTTATTGTTTTCTTATTGAGCCAAATTAAAATGAGTTTTCTTGGTTTATTATAGTCTGGGACCCTTAGGCGAGATTACAATAAACAATCTTGATGTTGATAGCTGTATGAAACTAAGTTTTTTGAGGGAAATTTTGTCTTATAATTATGTTGACTGGACATAATTAATATTTTCTGATTTTATTCTTCAACAGTTTCTTCGATCCAGTAGCTATCTTCAGTGAAAACTCTGAATGGGACTAACTATGATGATTGAAAAGAGTCCCTAGATCTGTACTTAATCATCACTAAAGAAGATTTGGCTCTTAGGGAACAAAAACCTGCTGATTTGACTAATAATTCTGGAGCTGTCGAACGAGCCTATCATAAACAGTGACATGATTCAAACAGAATCTGTTTGAATGTTATGAAGTACACTATTGATAAGACCATTAGGCAGAGCATCTCGGATAAGGAATTGACTTCAGAATATTTAAAGGCTATTGGAGAGAAATTCAAGAAGTTTGAAAAGAGTCATAAGTCTTACTATATCTCTCTCATTGACAACTGTCGCTACGATGGTATATCTGGAGTCAGGGAACACATTATGAAGCTTATCAATTACTACAACAAGTTGAAATCCTATGGAGTGGATTTAGGTGAGAGTTACTTGGTTTATCGAGTTTTGCAATCTCTTCCCGCTGAGTATGGGGTACTACGCACTACTTACAACTCTCAAGAAGCAGAATGGTCTATTGACCAGATGATATCTATTGTGACTCAAGAAGAAGAGTCAATTAAGAACTCTGCTTCCTATCCACAATCCATTAATTACTTCTCCTAGGGTTCAGGCAAGCAAGACTGGAAAGGGTTATAAAAAGGGAAAGAAGCTTGAGAATCAGAGTAATGGTAAAAAAAAATATATTTTGGGCCTAAGAAAGGTGGGTACCAAAATAAGGGCCAGAAGAAGAAGTCTTTTAAAGGGGAATTTCATTACTGTAAGAAGCCCGGTCACAGAATATCTGATTGCTTTAAGCTAAAAAATAAGCGCGAGAAAGAAGGTAATTCTTATATATTTGCCCTTCTAACTCTAGTTTGTTTTGAATCTAATACTTTTGAAATGTTCTGTGATTCTTGGTGGTTAGACTCTGGGGCAACTGTTCATGTAACAAATGCTTTACAGGGTCTCAAAAACAGGAGGAAACCAAGTGAAAGGGAGAAGACTATCATTGGAGTTGAAGGAAGTGCAGCCGTAGTTGAAAGTATAGGAACCATTACTTTGAAATTACATACTGGACATTGTTTAATTTTGGAAAATGTTGTTTATGTACCCTCCTCTAGGAGAAATTTAGTCTCAAGTTCTTTGTTGGACATGTGTGGTTATTCCTTTTGGCAATCAGACGGTAAAATTGATGTTTATTTTAATTCAATTATTATTGGGACTGCTTCCATGGTTAATAGATTGTACTTATTGAAGATCAGTAGCGATCTTGATATTGCTTCCTCTGCATCTGCTAATGTTGTCGTGGGACACAAACGTCCTAGAATTGACGAAAGTTTATCCATGTTATGGCACCAACGTTTAGGCCACATTTCTAAAGAAAGACTGGAAAGGATGGTCAAACAAAAGGTGTTAGAGAACTTAGATTTCTCTGATTTTGAAGCCTGTATTGATTGTATTAAGGGAAAGTTTTCTGCTAAAGCTAGAACAAAAGGGGCAAACAGGTCTAATAACATACTAGATTTGATTCACATAGATATTAGTGAACCTATTACTCCTGCAGCCATGGGTGGATTCAGATACTTCATCACCTTCATTTATGACCACTCTAGATTTGGGTGGATAGATCTGTTGCATGAGAAGTCTGAATCATTGAATGCTTTCAAAGTCTTCAAAGCAGCTGTTGAGTTGAAGACTGGTAAGGCTATTAAATCAGTAAGATCAGATAGAGGTGGTGAGTATTATGGCAGATATACTGAAACTGGCAGAAATCCTGGTCCCTTTGCCTTATTTTTGCAAGAACATGGTATTAAAGCCCAAAATACCATGCCAGGTACCCCTCAACAAAATGGAGTTGCTGAAAGGCGAAATCGCACGTTAATGGATATGGTGAGGAGCATGATGAGTCATTCCTTTATGCCAGAATTCTTATGGGGTGATGCCTTGAAAAAAGCTGCATATATTTTGAATCAGGTCCCTAGTAAATCTGTGCCAAAGACTCCATATGAGTTATTCACAGGTAAAAGTCCCAGCTTAAAACATCTTTGTGTATGGGGTTGTAAGGCAGAAGTAAGACCATATAATCCAGAGCTCAAGAAATTGGATTCAAGAACTGTAAGTGGTTTCTTCATTGGGTACTGTGTTAGTTCTAGAGGTTGTAGGTTTTATTGCCCTTCTCACACTTCCAAAGTCATTGAATCTGACAGAGCAATCTATTTTGAAGATGATTTGGGTAGTGGAAGAAATGCACCAAGAACTATTGAATTACGTGATGAATTCACTAATCTGCCCCTTCTGACCTTACCAACTCCATCTACTGAAATTGGCACTGATGTTGTTGAAAATCCAGAAGCTCCACCTATTACAGACTTTCAGGAGCAAGATATGGAGTTGAGACGATCTTAGAGAATTCGCAGACCTGCTATTCCAAATGACTTTGTGGTTTATTTGCAGGAATGTGAATCCGATATTACTGACGGCACAGATCCCACTACCTATAATGAGGCAGTAGTAAGTTCTAACTCCCATGAATGAGGAGATTGCCTCTATGTATTATAACCATGTTTGGGAACTTGCTGAATTACCAGAGGGACATAAGCCAGTTGGTTGTAAATGGGTCTTTAAGACCAAGCGGGAAGCTGATGGTGAAATTGAAAGGTATAAAGCTAGACTCATAGCTAAAGGCTACAATCAAAAGGAAGGCATTGATTACACAGAGACTTTTTTCCCAGTGTCTACAAAGGATGCCTTTAGAGTTGTTATGGCTCTTGTTGCACAACTTGACCTTGAACTTCACCAAATGGATGTCAAGACCGCCTTTCTGAATGAGAATTTGTCTGAAAATGTGTATATGACTCAGCCAGATGGATTTATCGAGACAGGGAAGGAACATCTTGTGTGCAAGTTAAATCGATCTATTTATGGGCTGAAACAAGCCTCCAGACAGTGGTACTTGAAGTTTCATGAGGTTATCATCTCACTTGGCTTCATTGAGAATGCTTCTGACCAGTGCATCTATCAGAAATTCAGTGGGAAAAATTTTGTAATCTTGGTTCTCTATGTTGATGATATCCTATTAGCGAGTTACTCAGTAAATTTCTTGAATGAGACTAAACATTTGCTGTCATGCCACTTTGAAATGAAAGATCTGGGTGAAGCCTCATTTGTTTTGGGAATCCAGATCCATCGTGATAGATCTCGTGGTATATTGGGTTTGTCTCAGGAGAGTTATATTGATAAAGTATTGAAGAGATTTAACATGAGGCTTGTGCTGCACTTGTTCAGAAAGGTGAGAAATTATGTAAATCTCAATGTCCTCAGAATGATGATGAGAGGATTATAATGGATAAAATCCCATATGCTTCTGCGGTAGGCAGCCTCATGTATGCTCAGGTATGTACACGTCCAGACATTGCTTTTGCGATTAGTGTGCTTGGCAGATACTTGAGTGATCCTGGTCATGACCATTAGAAAGCTGCTAAGAAAGTTATGAGGTACCTTCAGGGTACCACGCATTACATGTTGACTTACAGGAAGTCTGAGCCTTTTGAGATTGCTGGCTATTCGGATTCAAACTATGCATCTTGTGTTGATGATCGTAAGTCCACTTCTGGATACATCTTTATGATGTTTGGAGGAGCTGTTTCGTGGAAAAGTGCCAAGCAATTTATTACAGCTACCTCGACTATGGAAGCAGAATATGTCGCTTTTTATGAGGCCACCCGCCAGGCTATATGGTTGAGGAACCTAATATCTGGCATGCATCTTGTTGATTATATATCGCGTCCTCTAACCATATATTGCGACAGTTCATCTGCTGTGTGCTTTTCTCAAAACTATAGGAGCTCCAGTCGTACTAAACATTTTGATGTTAAGTTCCTATTTGTTAGAGAAAAGGTTGCTGAATCTCAGACTCGTTTGGTTCACGTTTCTGGTGAACATATGTTGGCGGATCCGTTGACCAAAGGCTTACCCGTAGGAGTATTTAAAAATCATGTGACTCATATGGGTTTGATTAAATCTTTTGATGTAGCCTTGGTTTAGTGGAAGTCTGGATTGATTTATTTTGATATATACATTTTGTATTCCATTCGTTCAGGTATTGAAACTTTTTTTTTTATTCACTTGTCTCCCTATCGGATTCAGTGATCTTGTGTTGTTTCATTTCTGAACTTTGTATTATGAATGAATTTTGTTTTGACATATACATTATGTGTTCCATTCGTTTAGATAATGAAACTTTATTCTATTCACTTGTTTCCCTATCGGATTCAGTGATCTTGTGTTATTTCATTTTCTAAACTTTGTATCATGAATAGATTTGTTCTTAAACTATACATTATGGATTCCATTCATTTAGATATTGAGATTTTTTTTTTATTACTAGTTTCCCTATCGAATTTTGTGATCTTGTGTTGTCTCAACTATCTAAACCTTGTATTATGAATGGATTGGTTCTATGCATTAATTATAAGTGATCAGTGATAGGTTTGATCACTTACTGACCCATCTGGGTAGAGGACCCAACCGCAAGCCTTATGTTAGTTAGTAATCATCCTGTCAGACTACTGACTGAGAATAAATGAAAGAGAGTATTCTTTCATAATTATATTAATATTCGATTAATATTATCTAAGTGAGAGATTGTTAGATTAATTAATTAATTATTTGTGGATAATATTAATTAAATATTAATATTATATTATCATAATTACAATTTAAATTTTGAATTTAAATTAGAATATTTAGAGGATATTTCACCAGAAAAACTATTATATTAAGGGTTGTCATATTTGAAATCCTAACCTTTGAAAACTCACACACTCTCTGCTGTCAGAATCTCTCTCTCTAAAAGTTCTCTTCGTGTTCATGGGGTATTGCAGTTGTAGACTCTATCTTCTTTAATATTCTAAATATCATGGCTTCAACAGGTACGTTCTACAAATTCTAATTTTATTAAATTATATTATAAATTAAGATCTAAATTTATATCCCAACAAATTTAGATTCAGTTTAATTTAGCGAACATCCTCTGAACGCATCCAAAGGTATGATGACTTGCATGATTCTCACCTTCCGGCCTCTCACTTATCACCGACGCTTTGGAGAATCGACTCAGCCTCAGGTCATCTAATAATAATGACAATCAATTCTAAATACAGGCAGCCTGTGAAAAATAACGCTATACATACATACACACACATATATATATATAGCTTAATCACAGCCACATCAACAAAAAAGTTCAATTACACTCATAAATAAGCACCACCAAACTCTCACCCCTCTTTAATTTGCCACCTCCTTTCTCTACTCTCTAACCCCTTTTTAATAAATACAAATAACAGTAAGAAAAAGAAAAATAATTAGTTTGGACTTCGGAGTTGGATATACTTGAATCTTCTCTACGTTACACCTATATATACTTGTGCTTGTCCACTCCTCATTAAGCCCTAACCCCTCCAAACTCACAAATCCCATTGTATTTCTTCAAGCCTTCTCATATATATACCATGCCTTCCTCTTCCAGGGTCACCCACCACTCGGTACTAACGGCGGTATCCAGCAAACCAGTCGGGTCGGTTATCACCCAGTCTTTATCGGCCCTGGATCACGCCATGGCTCTCCATACTGTGCACCTCATTTTCTATTACGATCACAATTTGTTTGGGTCCTTTGACTTGGACCCGTCCAGAGAGTCTCTCTCTCATGTTCTTTCTCTCTACCCCATGGTTACGGGTCGCTTGACCCGTGATGACCATGGTAACTGGGCAATCAAGTGCAATGATGCGGGTGTTCGGGTCATCAAAGCCAACGTGGACACCACCCTCCATCAATGGCTGAAATCTGCTGATGGATCCGAAGAGATGCATCTGACGGCTTGGGACAATATGCCCGACGATTTCCAAACATGGTCACCTTTCCGAATACAGGTACGGTATATCAAGCCTGGTTTTGAGATCTTATTTCAAAACTAAACTAAAAATGATTAATTCACACTATGGTTTATTGTGATACCATATGCTCTTTATTCTTTTTCCTTTCTAAATTAAGTTGAATAAATGTTTTGGTTGAGGGTCAATCAGTAGAAGAATGGAAATGTGGAAATAAATCTAGACGAAAATATACTATTTTTGCAACAGAATTTCATCTGTGATTTTTTTAAAAGAAAAAAAGAGATGAAAATGATATATTTTTTAGATTTAGATCACAATTAAAATAGCCTATAGGGCTATTTATTACCATGTCTTGTCAAAGTTGTTTAGCCCATTTCTGGTACTTTTAATTTGTTTTTTCTTTTTCTTTCTTTGTCGGTTCATGTCACATGTTATCCAACTTACCGGTGATCAACACTTTATAGGCCTTTCGTCTATAAATGAATGTATAGATGGAATGGATTTTATTATTCTTTGATCACGCTGGTCGCAGTGACTATATTAGAACTTCCTTGTTTTGCCCTTTTATTTAGTTAGTATGACAATTGGTCAAATTGCTAAAGATTACTCTTATTTCTCCAAAAATATAAATTAAAAAAAATAAAAAATATGCAGTAAAAAAGGATCAAAGATGCATAATTATGATATATCTGAAAATATAGTATGATGAAGTTGTGGGTGGTTGTGGGAGTCACAGATAAACGAATTTCAAGGAGGAGGCGTTGCAATAGGACTGAGCTGCACCCACCTGCTCGGTGACCTTACTTGGGCTTTCTCCTTCTTCAACTCTTGGACTCACTTGCATCGCCATCTCCCTTTTCCTATTACTCCTCCTTCTCTCTCTCCCTCCTCCCCAACACACACACCCACCACTCTCTTTTCCGATCCCAACCCAAAACCACCCCCTTACTTTGCTGCCACCTCATCATCTCCTACACCACTTGTGCCATCTTCAAAAATGGGCACTGCCACTTTCAAGTTTTCAACTTCGGCCATCACTGACAGCCTCCGCCAACTCCATCCCACATGCCCCAGTGCCACCCCTTTCGACTTTCTCTCTGCTCTCTTTTGGACTCGTCTCTGCCGCTTGAAGTTGAATTCATCCACAAATGCCCACCAAACTCATCACTCTCTTTCAATCTGCATCGACTCTAGGAGGCTGTTGAAGTCGCCGCTTCCTGCTGGGTACATGGGCAATGCCTTCCATTTCTCGTTGCTGTCGTTGGGTGTGAGAGATATGGAGAGCAGCAAATTAGGGGACATTGCTGCTTTGGTACATAACCACTTGGAAGGAGTTGGGGAACACCAAATCTGGTCCACCATACAGTGGTTTGAATCACAGAGGGAAGAAGGAGGCAAGTATAGAGAACCTAGTCGCATATATGGGCCTCACCTCACTTGTGTGTGCATGGAGCACATGATAGGTAATGGGACACGGACACAGACACAGATACAGACACAGACAGAAGAGTCGTTGATATATGGAGCCACGTTCCAGGATGAGGAGAAGCCAGTTCAAGTTTCGTGCCATGTGGGGAATGTGGAAGGGGAAGGTTTGGTGCTCGTCATGCCTTCGCCGGAAGGAGGTCTTGGTAGAACAGTGACGATGAGGCTGCCGGAGGATGAACTTGCTATGTTGTGCAAGGATCAAGCTATATTGCAGCTTCAACCCACTATGCTGCTTAGTGGTACTACAATTTCCCAATGATTCTCAATTGGATATATACTTCATACTTTTGGCGTCTCGTCTCATGCATGATTTCAATAGTTCATCTTTGGGACCAGTAATAAGTGTTTGATTTAGTTAAATTATTGTATGTAAATTGAGTAATTAGAGAATTGCATTGACAGATGTTTTCATGGGGAATAAGGAGGCTTGGATTTAACACTTGGTCCATTGTATTGTATATTTAATAGGCTTTTGAATCCCTTGTTGGGCGTTCCTTTCTAGCGTCCTGCTTAATTTTTTAGTTGTAATTTTATCTGTTGTTAAAATATATTTTAATATTATTGTTGTTATAATTTTTATTTAAATAATTAATTTAACAAAAATTATAGTGATAATAATATTTGTTGCAAAAAATGTTAACAACAAAAAAAAATTGCTGCTAAAACGCTAAGGAAACGAATCCGGACTGATTTAATAGATGTTACGTTTTTCCGTAAACTCGTACCCAAGTAAAACTTAGATGCATGTTAGATCCTACACAAAATAAATTACAATGACAATTAAAAAGTAATCAGATGCACCAGCCGGGAATCGAACCCGGGTCTGTACCGTGGCAGGGTACTATTCTACCACTAGACCACTGGTGCAATGATGCGTAAGTCGGTGTCAGTGTTGGTTAATATTACAGTCTACATTTCTCTCTCCTTGGTTTAAATTGAATTCTTGAGAGCACTATTTAAGACCCAGATTGCATTACCCAGTGAAGGATTTTAAACCTTGACTTTTAAAAATGATGATGGTCGGTACTGGTTACGTCAACACTTGATCAATTCTTCCAGTAAATAACATCCAAAGCTCACATCAGTTTACAAATGCAATCTGTATTGATTGATGCAGAGATGAATACTAGAGAGTTATACGAAGAGCAAGTCAAGAATACAAGAAGTGCATGAGAATATATATCCACATGCTGCACACTAACTAGAAATTCAGAAATTCCACTTTATTACACCACATTCAACCACTGTTGCATTCACGTTTCTCATTATTTCAAAAACATTCTACCCAAGCCAACATTAATATTGAAATTTTGGATTCAGATTCTGTCTTATTTTCACTCTTTCTCCATCTCCCCATTAAAATATCACATCACATGGACATAACAAGCAAGAACGAAACCAAAATTATATGTATGACGTGATGTAATTAGGAGACAAGAAAATAAGACAGGTCAAATTTTGTGCTTAAGTTGTATCTAGCAATTCTTGGCGGGAGTATTAGCAAACTTCCATGAGCAGCGTACAAAAGCATCAGTTGTCCGATCCCCTACCACCTCGCTAATTGGTACTGCGTCTGAAATCTCCTTCAAATCATCTATGCTTAACTTCACTTTACATGAACCGATATTAGAGTCGAGATTTTTGGTTTTGGTCGTACCTACAATGCATGAGAGATTCAATAAGAATGTTATTTACTGACTCAAATCATATTGATGATACAGTAAGCCAAGGTAGTGTCAGAATGGAAAATCACTGACCAGGGATGGGTACCACATCGTCTCCTTGATGAAGAATCCAGGCAAGGGCAAGTTGTGATGGTGTACAATCATGCTTCTTTGCCAACTTCTCTATTTTTGAATATATATTCTTGTTCTTCTCAAAGTTTTCTCCTTTTAACCTAGGCTGCATTGCCTGAAAGAACAAAATGTTGGTCACAGTCAAAAGATGAAAACAGAAGAGAAAATGAAGCTTAAGGCCAAACATATAAGTTTATACCAGGAAACTTTCTGCAGGTATACTTTCTATGATTGCCTTGCCAGCAAGAAATCCACGGCCAAGGGGGCTGTATGGCACTATTCCAATTCCAAGTTCCCTGAAGGTGGTGTCACATCATAAGGAAGATTCATGAATGATATAGAAAGACAATAAGTCAGCAAAAAAATTAACCCAACTTCATAACTAAATTTCCTATAATGAAATTGAAAAAGAATTGACAACAATGTGTTTATTGATTAATCTAAACACACAACATTCAACAACAACTTACCTGCAAGTAGGAATAATTTCTTCTTCAATTTCACGAGTCCAAAGGGACCACTCCATTTGCACAGCAGTGATGGGATGAACTGCATGCGCCCTCCTAATTGTGTCGACACTAGCTTCAGATAATCCTATGTACTTTATTTTTCCCTCTTCCACCAACTTTTTCAGCTCTCCCATCTATTTGTTCAAAACAAAACTCCTCATTCATCAACAGGCATTAAGCCATATATATCAAGCACAAAGTAGCAAAAAAGAGCCATATGTGATATGTCACTTACAGTGTCCTCAATGGGTACTGTTGTGTCAATACGATGCTGATAATAGAGATCAATGTATTCAACACCAAGGCGTCGGAGGCTACCTTCACAACAGGACCGAACATATTCTGGGGTACCATTTACTATCACATTGCCACCATCTATTTTGACAATCCCAAATTTAGTGGCAATCTGAACTTTTTCTCTAGGTAATCCCTTCAGTGCCTGAGAGTTTTAGTTGTTAAATTCATCATATCATGAGCAAACAAAACATCAGATTCAACACAAGTATTTTATTCCACTGTGCCATGAAGGTAAATTATTCCATCCTGGCCCGAGTTCAAAATTATTTGTTCAGTTACTTTAAGTCCTTACTATCTTCAGTATACAGTACACACATACATATATAACTCATAAGTTACATCTTTTTAAGCAAATTACTTAGATTCAAATTCATAGGCAGGGTTAATACAGCAGGGCAGAGACAGTGTAAACTGGGTGAAGGTAGATCTTTCTTACCTTTCCTACCAAAACTTCATTAGTGTTAGCTCCATAAAAATCTGCAGTGTCAAATAATGTGATCCCTTTACTGAAAGCATACTTGATAATAGATATCCCAACCTCTTCAGAAACAGGAGCGTTATAAACTCCAGTAAGCCCCATACAGCCAAATCCTATCTTGGAAACCTGTAAAGAGAAGGGCCATGGGCATCCATCATATACACAGTAGTATTATTCAGAGAGGAACACGATTGAAGTACAGGAATGAATCAGCAGAGAACAATATTGTTTAAAGACAGAAAAATAAATCGCAGAAATTGAAGAATACTACACAAGGAAATGAATCATGGATGAAGAAGTTGGAAGGGAAAGATGGGCATCCATCAAGGAATATACCTCGAGGCCCTGGGTCCCAAGTTTCACTCGGGGAATCTCTACGCTCTGCACTTCAGCCATTGTTGTGTTTGCCTCTTCCAATTACCATCTATCCAGTTTCTACGGTCACGTGTGTATATATAGATCAATGTCAGAGGAGGCATGGTTGAAAAAAGTACAAATTTGAAGTTTAAGTTCTCCATCTTCATCGACTACTTTTTTTTTTTTTTTTTCTCTGGTCCTTAAATCATTGATTACGTCAGGAGGACGCCCACTTTAGCTTCCGCTAATCCTTTTGGTTGTTGAACCTAACCTGAGTGTGATATTATAATTTCCAATGTCCTACCTACCATTTCTTTATCTTTTTTACTTTTTTTTTCGACAAATAAATAAGTAAAAACATTGTAGCGTCGTTGAATCAGCGACTGCTTCAATTGTTCAACTAATTTTATATTTACTAAGTAAGCAAGTCCTTCGTCAAATGTAACTGAATTTAACTTCTTGACTTAAAACACCTTCTAAGAGAGAGGAAAATTATATTTTAGGACCGTAAGGTTTAATTTTATTTTTTTATAGATTATTTTTATTAATTTAATCTTTTAAAAATAAAAATATTTTTAATATTATTTTTTTATTTAAACTCTATTTATAATGGCTTATTTAAAAAATATTAAAGTATAATTTAGTTAACAACATAATTTTTTTATATGTCATATATTAATTTAAATAAAATAAAATATTTAAATAAATAAAAAAATTGTAATTACAACAATTAATTTTTAACTAATTACGTATCATATAATAATTTAAAAATTAAGGTAGATTTGATATTAAAAATATTTTTGACAAAGTTCATACATGAACTTTTTTAATATGATATAGATTGGCTACCATTTAAAAATCTTATGATAGTAATAAAACTTTTAGTCAATATTATGTTAAATAAAATATTAAAAAATAGATAAGATTTAAATAAAAAAATAACATTGAAGACATTTTTATTTTTAAAAAATTAAATTAACGAAAATGATGTCTAAAAAATTAAATTAAAAATTATCATATCTTTTAAAGACTAAAATAAATTTTTCTTCTTAAAGAAATTACTCAACTCTTTTAATATTTAAATTAGATCTTTTCTCTTTATTAAATATTCATATATGAAGAATGGACTAAAATAAGTGATAATCTAATAATTAAAGATAAAAGAAGACAAAAAAATATTATTATAATTAATTTAACTATTTATAACTTAAAAATGAATAAAAATAAAATATATTGATTTTATTTATTTTATACAACTCTATTTAATAAAAAAAATTATATTTTTTATAAATTAATTTCAAATTTATAAATGTAATAATAAAATATATTTAGCAAAAATGAATATTAACTTTTACCAAAAAACAAAAATTACTCAATTTAAAATTTTAATTTTAAATTAAATATTCATTAAATCTAAATTTAAATATATCATTACCTTATTCTTCTTGCACCTCTTCGGCACAAAAAGGAAAACTCCCTTTTGTTATATATCAAAATTATTTATATTATAATAGTAATAAAATCTTAGTGAGATATTAGAATTATATATTATATAATATAAAAATAAAAAATATTTTTTAAACAAATCCAAGTTGGAATCTAAGAAACAAATGTGACGAGAGTGGTGCCAGATTTCTTCCTGTGGGTGTGAGATATTGATTCCTTGTCCTTTGAGTCTTTGACTTTCTTCCTTTGCGTCATACTCAATGATGAGTGATCCGAGTATATGAAATCGACGCTAACATATTCAGTGACGATTTTTTTGGCCTGAAACGTATTCGGTGACGATTGCAAAAACCACAAATGGGTAACATTTGGAATTTGGATTAATTTCAGATTTGCTCCCCTTCCTCCTGTCCCTACTCAACATCCTCTATATATTTACAGTACATCCCATTGGCATTCATGTAAAACTATAACTGAAATCCATTTTCCCAGGCTTCAATCACCTGCAATGGCAGCACCCTACATCCCTCGCGTCAAACTCGGAACCCAAGGCTTTGAGGTATCCTTTCTTCTCCTTTTAAGTTCCTTTTTCTCTTCATTATTTTCCACTCAATTTACAGAATTACTACAGTTAATACGGGAAATAAATTTGCTTTTCAGCAAGTAATTCTATTCTGCTTCTCTGGGAATCATATATTTGGTATCTATAGTGTTTTGTTAATGACCCATTCGTACAGTTTCCTTTATTTGTTTTCTTTTTCTCTCTTCCTAATCAAACGTAATTTTGCAATCGCATGACTTTGTTCATAAGTACTTTAAGGATTCAATTCATAGGTTTCAAAGCTGGGCTTTGGCTGTATGGGACTCACTGGCGCTTACAATGATCCTCTTCCTGAAGAGGTTGGCATATCTGTCATCAAGCACGCATTCAATAAAGGAATCACATTCTTTGATACAGCTGATTGTTATGGAGCCAATGCTAATGAAATTTTGGTTGGAAAGGTATGCAACCACGTCTTTACACATTTACTCACAATTATAGATTTTATTTTTAACTTAATACTTTATTTCCTTATAATCAACATAACAGTGCACTGCTGTATTAAGTTAGTCCATGAAGTTGAACAATATCCGTTATCTAAGTGGCTTTCCAAAAAAGATAGTATTTCAGCATTACTTCCTATCTGTTTTTGATAAGCGTATCATGTAATAATTTCAAGAAATTAGACATAAAGAGCATGATATGCAAGAAGTTTGGCTCTACTTCATGAAAGAGGCTATACAATTGAAAAAGATATATGATTAGTTGGAGGGAAATTCTTTGTTCAATGGGGAGGGAAAGAAGTTGGAAAGCTAGAGCAAGCCCTCAAGGTTCTTTGCAGTTCAAATTTCTTCCTAAATTTTTTATGCAAGTTAAAGTAACTAAACAAAGAAAAATACTTTTCACTTTTGTATGTGTCATTTTAATTGTTTACAGTTTGTTATGCTTCGGTGTAATCAATGTCTTTTAAACGTATCATTTTTTAATTTTGTTGAGCAGGCTCTAAAGGGGCTACCCAGAGAAAAAATCCAGCTGGCAACAAAGTTTGGTATTACTGCAAATTCAAGTTTCTCTAATATGCAAGTCAAGGGTACCCCTGAATATGTGCGTTCATGCTGTGAAGCCAGCTTGAAACGCCTTGATGTGGAATACATTGATCTCTATTATCAGCATAGAGTGGACAAATCAGTACCTATAGAAGATACAGTTAGTGATTTCTTCCTCTAAAACGCAATGTGAACTTTTGGTACAATTATGTGGTATTACACTAGCAATAGTATACATTACAAACGAGTGACTTGCTTTGTTACAGGTAGGTGAACTGAAGAAACTGGTGGAAGAGGGAAAAGTGAAATATATTGGGTTATCTGAAGCAAGTCCTGACACAATTAGGAGAGCACATGCAGTTCATCCCATCACAGCATTACAAATAGAGTGGTCACTTTGGACTCGTGACATTGAAGAAGAGATAATTCCGCTCTGTAGGTTAGTTCTACTTCCTTTCCGGGTTCTTAGGATTACAATTGTCATGAATGTTTTTGTTCACAAAAAGGAATGTAAATAGTATTTTTAATTATCTACCACCTGAAAGAAGGGCTAAGAAAAGCAATTGAGATTTAGTCTCACTTTCTCAATGCATTTTTGCTACAGAGAGCTTGGTATTGGAATAGTGCCATTTAGCCCTCTTGGCCGTGGCTTTTTTGGTGGCCGCGGAGTGGTGGACAGTGTGCCTGCAGTTAGCGCCCTGGTACAGAAAACTATCTCTTAACATTTGTTTTTAAGTCCTTAGTATGAACGGTTTAGTTGTTTCATTTTCCTTTAATTTTTGTTAAAATTGGCCAATGGCCTAGTACTTGTGTTTAAAGAAGAGCAATGGTGCAGGGGAATCCAGTAATATTGATTTCACATTATTGCCAAGTTAAAAAATTTAGAAGAGCAAAACTTTTGTTTGTTAAAGGAAAAAAATAACCACGGTTGTCTGATAGTTGGTTGTTTTACATATCAGAACTCACATCCTCGCTTCCGAGGAGAGAACTTGGAGAAGAACAAGAAAATATTTGATGGAATAGAAAGTCTTGCCAAGAAGCATGAGTGCAGTCCTGCTCAGTTAGCACTGGCATGGGTTCTCCATCAAGGCAATGACGTTGTGCCTATCCCTGGTGAGTCACTGAGTGGCTCCTGATTTCCCTTTTAACAGTCACTACTTTGAATTAGTATTCTGGGACTAAGGTTTGTTGTTATTGATTTTACTGTGTGAACAAACCAATATACACTGTATTTGTCTTTGGGCGTGCTTGTGTCTGAGTCAAATAAGATCAAAGCACTTATAGTTAATTGGCTAAAGGTATTTCATTTTGGTTTATTGGTTAAAATAACTTGTGAAATATTTTAATTCATTGCTGCTGCAACATAAGGTCTGCACCATGTTCTGTTTGTGTTAATATGTATCTATCTCTTCTCTTACAGTCATCTGTGTTCTTTTATTAGATGACATAAATTATATGGAACTTCGCAGGAACAACTAAGATTAAGAACCTAGAGCATAATATTGGTGCCTTAGCAGTGAAACTATCGGACGTGGACCTCAAAGAAATATCCGAGGCAGTTCCCATTGATGTAGTAGCAGGTGGTCGATACTTTGATAGACAGGATCACCTCGGCTGGAGGGGTGCTAACACGCCTCCAAAAGTGTCTACTTGAAGCATTTGAAGTCCTTTTCAACTGGAAAATGCAGTATCATTGAGTTATCAATCAAGGGAGGCTCCAGATTTGTGGGAAAGAATATGGCGAATCATAGCCTGAGTTGGACGTGTTGAGATTTGGATGTTTAGAAGTTTTAAATTGTAGTAGAGTTTGTACTCTGTAATGTAATAAAAATTAAGGACTATAATATGAATAGATATGAGATTTGGGTGTTTTGAAGTTTTAAATTCTAAATATTTATGATTGATATTAATAAAGAATAAAAAAATAAATAATAATGTATAAATAATTTACATATATGAAATAAAATATAATTTATGTTAGGCAATAATATATAATTAACATATTATCAAAATTTAATAAAATTTTAAAAATATTTTAAATTTAAGGATCAATTTATAAATTTCTTAAATTATAAAGACTTAATTATAAATTTTTAAATTATAAAGACTTAATTAAAAATAAAATAAAATTATAGAGACTGAATAAATAATTTAACCTACAACATTTAATGACAAAAATATCATAACTTCAGTAGATAGGAAACTTGGAGTTTTTTTTTTTGTTTATATAAATTAAGAACAAAAGAAAAAAAAACGGTAAAAGATAAACTTAATTAAATCAAGGAGGTTTGGTGTGGAAAAATTAAACTTAAATCAAACTTCACTGCACTTACTTCCATATCCTCTACTGATACCAAAGATTTTCACTTAAAAAATGTTAAGATATGCTTTCTTTGCAATCAACATCTTCAACTATAAAAATTAATATAAAATTTTTAAAATTTATAATTTTTTTAATCAAACCTCTAACAAAAGATAAATACATCAAATTATTTTAAAAAAAAAAATTTGTGCAAAACTTAAAATTCAATGAAGTTTTGAACACAAAATTCAAAAATTATGAGAATTTTTTGCATAAAATTTAATTTATAAAATTTTTTTATATTTTAATATGACTTAATTTTAGTGATTGATATTATTTTAGATTGATGATTTTACTAAGTAATTGACTGATATGTAGCTATCTAGCTAATCCCTCCAGGAAACATTTAGTTTTGCCGCATATATATACATAATTTGAGGTTAACTAGGCAGGAAAGTTCTGGGGTTCTTGAGCTTTATAAAGCCGTTCACAGTGGCTGCACAAAAGACTAAACCCAAACATTTGCGGTGGGTGGGAGTTAGCCGAGGCAGGCAACAAATCCAAAGCCAATCCAGTTACACACTTGGTGCATGCACCAACTCCACACGGCTTCCATACCAAACCCATGCAAAACTGCATGCCAACTTAAACCATCTTCTTCATTGCCAAGTACCCCCCTTCCTCCACACACTCACCATTTCTTTGTTTTCTTCTCATGCGCATACATATCTTTAACCTTGAAATTCACCACCTACAATACAAATCCATACTTATGTCTCACTCCCCAATACTGCCACACCCCTCTTACTCTCCTCCAAAGTGGTCCTTCTATTAAAACGCACCATCTCCATTCTCCCTCCCCAGTTATTCCCCCTGAGCCACAGAAACAGAAATTAATTAAAACCTTCCTCTTATGGCTTCTTCTGTCCTCCATTTTCTGCTCTTCATCACCATCTCTCTTTTCTTCTTGGCTGACTCATCCTCCCACTCCCACTCTCATCCTAATGCCAAACCCAATCTCCTGGTTTTGCCAGTGCAGAAGGATCCCTCCTCGGGTCTTCATTGGGCCTACATTCACAAGCGAACCCCTCTCGTCCAAGTCCCACTCCTGGTGGACCTCAATGGCAAGTTCTTGTGGGTGAACTGCGACCAACACTACCTGTCCTCCACATACAACGCACCCTTCTGCCACTCAACCCAATGCGCACGAGCCAACACCCACGTGTGCCACTCTTGCATCGCCGCTGCCCGACCCGGCTGCCACAACAACGCCTGTGGACTCATCTCCACCAACCCCGTCACTCTCCAAACCGGCCTGGCTGAGCTAGCCCAAGACCTCCTCGGTATCCATCAAGCCCAACCCAATCCCCCCTCCAAGCTCGGCCCATTGATCACCATCCCTCAGTTCCTCTTCGCTTGCGCACCCTCCTTTCTTCTCCAAAAGGGTTTGCCCAAAAACGTGCAAGGCGTCGCTGGACTAGGCTACGAGCCCATTGCTCTCCCCATCCAACTCACGTCCCACTTGGGATTACAACGCAAATTCAGCATGTGCCTCTCTGGCGACCCCAAATCAAATGGCTTCATATTCTTCGGGGAACAACCAAACATGTTGCGTCCTAGCTTCGATATTTCCCGTGATCTCACTTATGTCCCACTCAAGATTAGCCCACGGGGAGAGTACTACGTCCAATCCACTGCCATCAAAATCAACAACCATGTTGTGGTCCCGGTGAACCACCCATCTCTACTCTCACTCACAACAAAAGATGGCCCTGGAGCAGCAACCATGATCACGACCGCATCACCTTACACAGTGGTGCACCGTTCAATATTCCAAGCTCTGATTAGAGTGTATGGGAATGAGGTTCCGAGGGAAGCGCAGGTGAAGGCAGTGGCGCCGTTTGGGTTATGCTTTGATGGGAAGAGAATGAGGGGTAGGGGTCCAGACGTGGAGGTAGAGATGAACAGAGGAGGTGTGTGGAGAATGAGTGGTGAGAACCTGATGGTGGAGACAGGGGGTGGAGTTAAGTGTTTAGGGATTGTGGACGGAGGAGAGAAACCAAGAGCTGCGATTGCGATAGGAGCTCGGCAATTGCAAGAGCACGTGGTGGTGTTTGATCTAGCCACCTCCCAATTCGGGTTTAGCACTTGCTTGCTGTCGCACGGAACTAGATGTGCCAACTTCAACTTCACCGCCTCGCCATAGGGCCCTCTCTCAGACTGTAAGGCAGAGACAGTATGTGTGTTTTGATAAACGGTGATGCACTGAGTAAAGTAAGCATCAACTGGTTGCAGTAATATCCAAATAAAGGTGAACCAATTGAATAAATAAAACGCCACTTGTCTCTGCTTAAATTAGATGTTGTATGTTACTTGTGAACAAATTCAAAGTTATGCTAATGTAAAATTACGTTTCATATATATGGCGATTAAATCAGGGAAGAGACGACTATAAACATCCAAAGAATTGCTGGAAAGTAAACATCTTTTTGATGCTGGAGCGGCCACTGTGGTGATTGGAGACTGGGAAAAAGGATTTGAGGAGGAACAGGCCAAATCCGAATTCTGTCATTCATCTTACTTGATACTCCTTTTATATATAATATATGCTACAAATTTAAAAGTAAAACATAAACCTGATTTTTCATGTGGTTGGAAGTTTGAATGCTATATCAATTTAAATCCAAAATTTATGATAACTTTTATCTTTTAAAAGTTAAATAATTTAATTAATTATAAATATATATTAGTTACTGAGAATCTGTAAAATATGTGAGAAATATATCCTCGTTTAGTCAAAATATTCTTTGACTTTGCTTATCAACGATTCCCTTTCACAGATAACCAAGAAGCACGCCAAATATAACTATTCTTCTCGAATTAACATAATTATCTTCCTGGCAGTTGCCTCATAAAAGAATCTTGAATCTTGAAAAACGAACAAAACTATAACCTTTAAATTTATAAAATTTAAGAAAAAGACAGAGTAGGGCTAAAAGCTAAAAATTAGCACCAGTACCTAGCTAATTTATATCATAATAGTTTTTAGTATTTTGTTTCTTCCGCGTCTTATATAAAAAGATTGAAAATTAAATTAAAAAAATTCAGATGCATTTCAATAGATCTAATATTATTTAAAAAGTAAGTTATTATTTGAATCTCATAAATATATAATTTATTTTTATTTATTTTTTAAATTATAAAAATATTTAATTTAATTATTAAAAAATATATTATATTTTAATTTAATTCTTATATATAAGTATTATTTATTTTTATATGTCTCAATTTAATTTTAATTTAAAATTTTAAATATTAAATTAAGATATAATATATCTTTTAAGTATTAAATTAAATATTTTTATAATTTAAGAATTAAATTAAAATAAATTATATTTTTAATATTAAAAAAATAGTTTACTTTAATTAAAATGATTTTAAGCCGGACAAGTAAAGGGAAATACATTTATCAATGTAGCAGTATGTTTGGATTGAAGTGCATGCATGACGGAATAGAAAATGGCAGTATAAGACATAGGAGTCTTTTCAGTCTCCAGCAACGTTTACTAAAAAGGTTTTCTTTTTAATGGAATACTAAAAATTAAGGATGAAAGAGCGATAATATGTATTATTATTTTAGTTGAAAATAAGTTGCTGGCTAGTTAGAAAGGCAGAAATGGCGTTTGGATCAGAGTAAAGGGTTTAAATTTTCTCAAATTTTTAAGAAATTGATTGGGTCAATTTATGAAAAAAAAAACATTCAAAAATATAAATAGATTATAATCTATATTGATCAAATTTTAATTTATCTCTTTCTTACTTATTTATTTATTTTTCTTACTATACCATGCACAGCATTTCAAAAGATTCAAATTCCAGAATAAAAGAGAAAATGATCAAATGAATTAATGAAAAGGAAGTAATAGAATCGTCAAAAGCAGCCAGCCCTAGTGCTAGATGAGTTTAAAACCAAGTAATTAAGTGACATTTACAACGTGGATTCATATTACCTAACTCTTTGAACATTTACTTATGCGTGTTACTATTGGGGTTGATCTGAGTGGAAGTTAGGTAGGAAATTGAAGTTTTAGGGTCAAGCTATTATTATGTTGTTCATTGTAAAAGAGGGAGGCACCAATAAAAATGCAAGGAAGTTGCGGTATATAATTCTGGGTTTCTTTATTGATTTTAAAAGGAAAAACGTTACTCTCATCATTTTAGAAGTAACAGGTATGAGAAAAGGAATCTGAGTTTCATGGTATCCATATATATATGGCACTTTATTATATTTAGTGTAAGATAGAGAAAGAGATTTATATATGTGAACCTTAATTACGCAACAAGGTGAGGGATATGGATCGGTGCAAATTGCAAAATGGTCCCCTATCCACTCAATATGTGGTTATATATACCCTATTTGGTTCCTTCTAATTGATGATGCCTACACCTTACCAATAATCTTACATACGACACACAATTTTATATATAACAAAGAGAAGAGAGAGAGAAAAAGCAATATGAAATGGAAGGAAAACATCCTCTGAATTACTTTACAATAAAATTTTTTAAATAAATAAATGACTTACTTTAAATAAATTATAATTTAATTTTTTTATTTCTCTTATAATTTATGAACTTCATCTCTCTCCTATTTTAAAAGATACAAATTAAAAATGAAAATGGTCGGTCAGCCACCTAAAGTAATAAATAAAAGGTCGTTGGGATACACAGAAGGTCTCCGTAGAGTGTCTGCATGCGGTGGTGGCGTGAGCGTGATATTATTAAATTCCCCTTCCTTTGCCCTTTGGGACCACATTCATGCATCTGAATTTCCCCTTCTTTTACTTTTCATCTCTCTCCTTGAGCTTTTAAGGTTTTCCCTTCAATTAAATCTCATCTTAACCTAATTACTCCGTGATTAATGACTAAACTCATCACTCCTTTTCTTTCGATGCAAGCCAAATATGTATATTTCTTACTGGATCATCAATGAATTAATTGAATATAATATATATGTTAATTACTAGTATCTCTTTAATTAGTTACTTAAGAGATCGATGTTGATACTACTTAATTACTATACCACAAGGTACATAAAAATATTTTTTTTTTAAAAAAAAAGGGCGAAAACAAAAGAAAGAAAGAGAAGGTGAGACAGTGATTTATCTTGATGAGATGAGACAAAAGAGATGACACTGGAGACAGCAAAACAAGCTACTTACAAGCAGCTGATACCTGATGGTCCAAAATGTGCCCCTAAAGAAATAAATTTAGGAAAAAAAGAAGGACAAAAAAGGAAAAAGAAACTATTTACTTTACTATGCCTTTGCTGCTACCTACATGTTTTATGTTTATATCCTCTCCTCTGGCATCGCTCTTATCTCTCTTCACGCTACCCCTCAGCTTGAAAACAAGAAGACGCTGTATATATAGCTGCGCCCAGAAGAAATCAACAAGACGAAGATTACAGACCACACGACGCCGAAAGCCTCGTAGGGAGGAGGGAAGGCACACGCGCGCGCAAACACACACACACAATATATAACGTGCACCTGCAGTAGTTGAAGCTGCCAGCATGATCTGAGCTAGCTTTACCTTCCTGAGTTATGAACAGATCATGCGGCAGTTTCACCTGTTGAAGGGAAGCACATACCATCATTACCACCATCCCTATATAATTTCTCTTTCTGATTCACTCCTGCCAATCTCATTTGGCCTCGGATTGCACAATCTTTTTTTTTTTTCGAAAAAAACAAAAAGTTTTGGTTTCTTTCATTTCTTACATAGATTCATCATTATTTACACTGCTCATTTCTACTTTTTCACATATTGATGCATATATTTTCTGAGGAATATCAATATGTCATTTACGACTGTCTTGCTAATTAATTTAGAAGCAGATGCTGATGAGGGATCGAGATGTTCAGATTTCAGGTGACGTAGTCAAGCGGTTATGGTGCTTTTCATTGTACTTCGTCATATACTGTTTGTTTGCAATTTTGTGTGCTTCACATATATATATATATAATAGTGTTGTTCGTATCTGATCTACTGAATATTTACATCCAAGCATTCCTTAATTTCGTTAGGGATCTTGCAGTCCCAATTTTCAGATCTACATAGGAATTGGCTCCTCTCTCTTTCTCCCTTCATCTTCAATGTTCTAGCTCACCCACTTTCAGTATCGGAATCCATGGATTAACACGGATAGATTTATGGAGTGAACAACCTGGTAACAATTAATTAAAGGTACGAAATTTATTGTTTTGCTTTTCTTGGAACTGAGTATGTTATGGTAATCATCATTTTAGCAGCATGGCATAATATTTAACAAAGCCTGTGTATGTGATAGTGATAATTAAATAGGAGCAAAACTATTAAGTCCTGACGATGTGCAAATTAGTTAACAAGAAAAAACTTGTGCCACTTAAAAAATGAATGAAAGTCTGATGAACTGTTTGAAAAATTTATAAGAGGCAGGCAGGTCGGTTTCTCGGATTTAGCTTGAAGATTACAGCACATATATATATATATATATATAGATGATGACTGATGAGCTAATCCAACCTAATTTATTCCGTTAATTAATTAATTAATTAGATGAAAAATCACAGAATAAATTGATTCTTAACTTTGACTTCTCTAGATTTTGCCTCCTCATTTCTGAAGCTACTCGTATCGATCGAGTACTAGGAAAATCCATGATATATTGAAATCAGCTTATTAATTCTAGACCTCGAATATTATGTGTCAATGCTTCCTTCCAGCTTCTAAGAGATAACGTTTATGGGTGTGGACTGTGGAGAGTGGCGTGTATGGCGGAGGATTTGGTTTGGAAGATGTCACCTCTTTTGTTTGGAAGCTCAATTTAGCCACACTCCACACAGCTAGCCTTTATATATATTGTTCGAGTAGCCCACATAATATATAAATTAACCTGCGCCCATTTATTTTTCTCACAATCTTTTCTCTGTAATTTTTCTTTGTCACTAGTCTAAAAGTACATGCTTTAAATGGAACAATTTCCTGAACCCCAAGTTTTAGTCTTCGTTTAGTTTTGCATTTCTGGAATTAATGTGGATTCTCATAATTTTATAGGTTTACTAGTTTACATATTACTAATAAGTGGATATATGCAGCTAGCATTTGATCAGTCATCTACATTGTAATATCGGGGAGGAAAGTTATTTACCCTTTTACTACATGACAGTGACACTATGTATGTGGTAAATGTTTTGTACCACATACGCTTCCTATTACTAAATACGTATACGAATGCTGATTTATGACAAATTTTTAAGATAATCTATTGGTAAAGATAGCTTTTAAGATGTTAAGTTGTCCATAATGTACTTGAGGATTAGAAACGCACGTAACCCAAAAAAGATTCAGAGTGACGTTATTTCATAATCAATAATTAGGGCCATCACCAATAGTTACTATCGAAATCAGCCCCTATCAATATATATATAGTAAGAAAGTTTTAAAGGGCCTGGACTGAATCAAATTGAATAAGAGCAAAATTTGACTGTGTATAACTTACAGGTATTGATCATCACATTTTTCAATTGAAAAGACAACAATAAATTGTTTTTCATAACTTAACAGTGTTATATTAATGGATCTTTCATTTTTTTTTCACATTTCATGTTCAGGCATAAGAAAGGTTACTTAGATCTTATGCATTGAATAATTAATTGTCATAGGGATATGGTCGCATATCATGTCTTGTTTATTTTTCTAAATACTAGTATTTAATTTGGCCAAACGTCTTTAATTTTAAAAAATAAGTAGCAAGAATGACAGTTATTTTGTTGAAGACAATCCCCACTCAAAATCATTAATTATTAAATTTATTTCTAAATTGCTTTATCTACCCTTTTATAATATATACATGTCATTTTTTTTATAATTCAAAATATTTTTTTATAGAAATGTTTATTAAATACAAAATACCTGTCTCTCACAATATTCTTTTAAAACTTTAATGAAAAAAGTTATTAAATTTACAAATTAATTAGCCAGTCATGCTCATAACCTCAATCAGCCTCAACCCAGTATTCATCTCTGTGTTTTCAATATACTTGACTTGCTCAACTTGGACATTATAAAGCGATAATTAATATTTCTGATGTTCATAATTAAATAAACTTTTGGTGAATGTTGATGGACCAATTGACAACATTTCTTCTTCTATGCGTTTGTCTAAACTCGTTGTAATGGCCTTTTCTTTTATATATATATATATATATATATATATATATATATATATATATATATCCTCCATTTGTACTTGCAATCTTTTGGCTGTTTGAGAAGATAAATAATTCAACCATTGGCATTTTGGGTTGACTACATTCCACACATGGTTAGCCAACATATCGCTGTGTGAATCTGGTGTATATTATTAATTTATTAATTTACTTTTAATGAAAATTAGTGTGTATTCTAGTCTTTCAATTTCCAAGGTGTGGTTCAATGTAACAGGATTATTTGCTAGAATTGTATATTGTAATTTGTATGCGTTTGATGACAGACTGACATTTGTCGTAACTACCTCTTTATATATATTGGCTAAAACAAAAAATATTAATATTAAATTTTATACGATGCATAAGAACTATGTATAATTAATGTGTTAAGCATGGCCTGCAAATTTGTTTACAGGAAGTGGTCGTAGTCTAACGATACGATCCAGGAATTGCAAATTGCCTCTATATATTTTGAAATTGATATATAGATTCAAGGCTTTCCCTTGTTTTCTTCCTTTCACTGTCCTCATTTATATATATAGAAAAGTAAAATATGAGAATTAGTTCAATTTCATTGTAGGTAATTGAAAATGACAAATGCTGTACTTTTGTCGTACGCTTTTATTACTACTGGCCAAGGGTAACCCTTCCATTTGCTTTGTTAAATAAGGACAGGATCTCACCGTTTATATCATTCAGATTAATTAATTAATTAATTAAAGTTCAACATGTATTAGTAGGTTCAGATGTTGTAAATACATGAGAAAGATTATTGATCATCATGTTTTACATATTAATAATCAAGTTAAAAATAAATGTTACTGTATGTAATTAAAAGGAAAAAAAAAGTAATTGAACTAAAATATGAATATATATGACGTGAGCAAGGAATGAAGAAAGTTGAAATACGGAGGCAACGTAGCCGGCGTCCGGGTCCCAAATATCCACGTGGGAACAAGCAATTGTAGTGCAGTACGTGCAGTCAAAAGTGGTGAGAACAAATACAGGTTGATTCTAATTTATTCATAATAAATCTTTAATTTATCTCTGCTTTTTTTATTTCTTTCTCTGCACTTCATTATCTGCAGCCAAAGCATGCAAAAATGGAAAAGCATTATGTGAGTATAAAGCATCCCTCTCTATCCTCCACTTTCACAGTCCATTCCAATCCTCAAGATATATAGAGAATCTTTTGATAATGATGATCCTCACTCCATAATTAGCTTGGCCTGCCTATCTTCATTCTTCAGCATTTAGATTTTAGCCTACTCCTTCACATCCCCAACTCTAACAATCAAAATATATAATTATGGCGTTCCCTCCCAACCTATTGGCCGACGAAGCTAGTCCAGAGTGGATGAACAAGGCGGACAACGCCTGGCAACTAACGGCTGCAACGGTTGTGGGTCTCCAGAGCATTCCGGGTCTCGTCATTCTGTATGGAAGCCTTGTTAAGAAGACGTGGGCTCTCAACTCTGCTTTCATGGCCTTTTATGCATTTGCTGCCGTTCTCCTCTGCTGGGTGTCATGGGCTTTCCGCATGTCTTTCGGTGAGAAGCTGGTGTTCTTCCTGGGCAAGCCTGCTTTGGCTTTAGACCACAACTTCCTTCTAGGCAAGGCCTTTCTTGGTCTGTTCCCCACTGCTACCATGGTGTTCTTTCAGGGTGTGTTTGCTGCCATCACCTTGATCTTGATTGCTGGAGCCTTACTTGGCAGAATGAATATTCGAGCATGGATGCTGTTTGTCCCACTTTGGCTTACTTTTTCTTACACTGTCACTGCCTTTACCATTTGGTGTCCCGATGGTTGGTTTGCACGCCATGGGATTATTGACTTTGCTGGTGGCTATGTCATTCACGTCTCCGCCGGAGTTGCTGGTTTCACTGCTGCTTATTGGGTTTGTAATATTCTATATTTTATAACAATATAATTAATGCATACTTTTCTTTCTCTTTTGATGTTTAGAGCTTAATTAATCACTCTCCATATGGAATTCCAATTCATTTGTAGGTGGGTCCAAGATCGGACGCGGACAGAGAAGCCAGTTTGCATACACCAAACAACATGATTCTGGTGCTTGCAGGCGCAGGCTTGCTGTGGATGGGGTGGAGTGGATTCAACGGTGGAGGTCCCTTCGTGGCCAGCACGGTTGCATCTCTAGCCGTCCTCAACACACACGTCTGTGCTGCCACTAGCATCGTCGTCTGGGTCATCCTCGATACCTTCCACTTGGGAAAGCCCACTGTGTTTGGCGCCATACAGGGCATGATCACTGGCCTCGTTTGTATTACTCCTGCCGCAGGTAATTAATAATTAATAAATATCTTATTCACTCATTAAGTCCTCCTTAATCATATTCATATATAATTTGAATATATATAGGGGTTGTGCAAGGGTGGGCAGCCATCCTAATGGGGTTGGTATCAGGAAGCGTTCCATGGTACACCATGATGATACTCCACAACAAAGTCAGCTTCTTAAAGGAAATCGACGACCCCATGGCCGTCTTCCACACCCACGCCGTCGCCGGCATTCTTGGCGGCGTTCTCACGGGCTTCTTCGCCGTCCCAAAACTCTGCCGTCTCTTCTTCATGGTGAGTGACTGGGACAAGTACATTGGCCTAGCCTACGCCCTTCAGAAGGGTTCAACCTCTGCAGGTTTGAGACAAATGGGAATCCAAGTGGGAGCCATTGTGTTCGTGATTTGCTTCAATCTTGTTGTCACCACTTTGATTTGCTTAATTGTGAGGACCATAGTGCCACTTCGAGTAGAGAGCGAAGCATTGGCCATGGGGGACAAGGCAGTCCATGGAGAGGATGCTTTTGCGTTGTGGAGTACTAGGGATGAGGGTGCAAAATTTCATAATGTAAAGCGTAATCAAGTGTATAATGCCCAAGATTACCCATCCTTTGTGTCAAGGTCCTCAAGCGAAGTTCAAATGGTATAACATTGTCATTGTATTTCAATATCTGCCTTGCTTCATTTGAATTGCTACCGTATAAAACGGAATATTCAAATTTAAATTCCCTGGAAAACTGATCAAATGAGAATACATGTCCACTTCTCTCGCTGCACTTTTTCCAAAATCCAAGTGCAACCAAGTATCTACGAATATTCTCATTATAATAAAAGATTCCAAATACGGCCTTGTAAGTTATTTTTGAGTTTATAGGTTAATAAATTATTATTATTATGTTATGTACACTCAGCTAATGAAAAAAAATGAATTTTGAGTATTGCAAATTTGCAACTGCAAGAGGTGTCTGATCTGGTCCTTGAGCCGACATAAAGGACGAATTATTCTGTTGACGTTTCTGTATTAGTAATTAGAGCTAACGTGTTACGATTTCAGCATTGACTCGATAGTTCAATATAAATACGTGTGATAATAAAAGTAACGCGGTGGAATTATCAAGTATTAATTAACTTTAATTAATTTATTTATTTATAAGAAATGGGAGAAATGGATGTAATATATTTGGAATGAAAGAGAAAATGAGAATTTGAAGTTGAGACAAGACGAGACGCAGACCATTCCAAAGCTTGAAGGTTGTCCTTTGCGCTGCGCTGAGTCCACACTCCAAAAACTTGAACTCTGCCAGAATGTCCGACGGGGCTTTGCGTGTCCTCGACGGAACGCACCTCGGAGCCGTCGATCTCTCCCTCCCGGAGCCTGATGTCATCCTCACCGGAGCTCACATACTGGACATAGGCGATTCTAGAGCCTCTTCTTCCCTCTTTGGTCTTCCACTACCCGAATCAATCAGGACCTCTGCTCTCGCACGCATCGGCAACCGTGATGTCCATCCTTTCCGCTCTTCCGAGTTCCCTAAGGGAAAGGCCTCCGAGATACTCAGAGACTACATCGCTGCGATCGCCGATGAACTAAAAGGTTTATATCTTCTTCCGTTTGAAAGACTGGATGTTCAGTTTTGTAGATTTAGTATTTCTGAAATCTGGTTCTGTTTAATTACTCTACAAGTGCACGGAATTTATAAACTTTTATCTGTTCAGCTACGATCAGTAGAATCAGAATCATTAATGTTGAGTCACTACATGTGCATTTTATTCATTTAGTTGGTATTTACCCCCTTTTAATTTGTTTGGTGAAACAGAAGTTGGAAAGAACAAAACTTGGACGATGGCAGAAAAAGTGCCACAGAAAACAGAAAGCACGAAATTTGGAATTTAGAATTCTTTGTTTGATCATAATTAAGATAATCTAGTTGATGGGCTTGACTTTTGCTTTCTTTTCGAGAACGTTTAACTTCTTTCAGCCTTTCTTTTTCATATATTCTATTGTAACTTGGTGAATTTATGATGATGGACTTGTGCATTAGTGTAGGGTGACTATCAATTGTTCTACTTGTACAAGTTGTCTTTTCATAATCAAATAATTATGTATTAATATTTTGACAAAGAAAAAAAAAACTTACATTGAAATTCAATGTGTAGGGGATCCTCTTGTTGTATCAATCTTGGATGGAAATACTCTGCGGCTGTTTTTAGAGGATGAGGATGACTTTGCAATGTTGGCAGAAAATCTTTTCACTGATTTAGATGTTGAAGATAAAGGGAAAATCAGCAAGAATGAAGTCCGAAACGCTCTTGTCCAGATGGGAGTTGAGATGGGTGTTCCACCTTTCTCAGGTTCACTCTATTTTTCCTGTTTTATGCTCATCTACTTATTTTTTCTTTTTCCCTTTCAAGGTGACACTTGATCAGGAATGCATATTTGATTGCATGATCTAAGTGCCTCTTAACATAACAGGGTTCACACTTGATCAGGAATGCGTATGTGATTGCATAATCTAAGTGCCTCTAACTTAACAGGGTTCCACTAAGACCGAAATTGGATATTTATCTTTACCAATCGTATTAGACTTATTGTCTTTTCATAATGAATGGCAGATGTGCAAGATATAACGATAGCTAGCTAACTACCAAAAAAAGGGATGTTTTTTATCTCTCATTTTATTGCGGATATGACATTTGCCAAAGTGTACAGTTGACATTAGAAGGAACACAAAGTAAGAGAGTTTCCTTAAGGATATAATTGGGCAATGTCACCTACCTTTTCTCCCTCAATTGAAGAGACTATTCAAATAAGTCCTTAGTGTATACTTGCCTCATAGTTGCAGTGTAAAGCTAGAAGAGTAGAATTTTTTTCCTGTGCATATGGATCTATATTGATATCATTTATTTATGGCCAGCAAAAAGTAATGCCAATGAAGATCTTTTGCTTTTGGAATTTGGATTAGAATCTGATCTATATATACATATATTAATTGAAGTTGCACAGATTTAATTTGTATGTATGAGAAAAATGAACTTGTTCTTTTATCAGAAACTGACCACAGACAGTGCTATAATTTAATAAGTAGGGTTATTTTATTTGTCAGCTTTATACACGATACTTCTCTTAGTCTGATGAAACTGATAGTTTTAAGTATAAAATGAACAGAGTTTCCTCAGCTAAATGACATACTGAGAAAACATGGAGCAGATGGAGAAGAACAACTGGGCCAGGCACAATTTGCACAACTTCTCCAGGTTGTTCTGCAGGATCTAGCAGAGGAACTTTCCCAAAAGAATGTCGTTTATATACAGAACATTAAAATCATTAATGGCTCTAAGCTAAGACAGGTATCTTCTATATTTATGACTCTTTTCTTCCCCTTGTTGAATTTCATTCTTATTATCTAAATATGATCTATTCCATGGTATGGTATCTACATTTTGCAAAATCGATAACTGATCAACTATTCAACTTTCAAGTCTGAAGATGACCAAATTGTAGAAGATAAAACATGTATTATGCTCTGTTTCCTTTCTATGATGTACAATGTGACATCATAAGTTTTGCTCAATGGTTGTTCAGCTTTACCCTTCGTGAAAGTTTACTTCCGTTTGTTATGTATTAATTCATATTCTAAACCATGATGCAGCTGCTGACCAATGAAATGGAATTAAACAACATTGCGGAAAAGCTGATGCAGGAAAAGCAGGATGAAAAGGATGGCTTAGGGAGTAGGGAAATAATAAGGAGTTTCCTAGAAAGAAATGCGAAGTTGTTGGGTTTACCACTACCTGAAGCAGACGAGGCAGTTGTTCTTCTATATGATGATGTCTTTGCTGATGTAGCAAAAGAGGAACATGTTGCGGAATTAGAGAAAGATAAGTTGGTAAAATTCTTGAAAGATATACTGCAGAAATTTGCAGAGCAGCTTGAATCTAATCCTGTATTTCAGGATTTTGCTTGATGAGGAACACAAGTTATGCCACCAAATTTCATATTCGTTAGCTGGCGAGTTTGTTGTGCATGAGTTATTTAACAGTGCATTTGAATACACTAGTCCCTTGCGCAGTGAAAATTTGCACTCTGGAGAGAATTATGTTGTATAATGAATTCTATAATTGTGGAGTTTTTTTTTTATTAAAAAGAAATTGGCATGTCCATCCATTATACATCACATTTATAAGATCTTGAATGGCTAATGGTTATTGATGATTTCGTAGAATATACTTACACGAGTACGCTGTCATCACAGATTTTGTTTCGTTGTAAACACTTTACTGGGCAGGTGATAGAGAGGCCCATGATTTAACTTGGAAAATCTTGAATAAGGCCCAACCTCTCAAAAAAGTTTCATAACGATAATAGAATAGAATGTTTAGACAAAACAAATAAGATCCGGAATCAGTTAATTTCACCTGAAAAACAACAGAAACACAAAAGACATGAATGGTAGTTTGCTTTGTGTGGGCCAGAGCTACACCAATTGTAAATGGTGAAGAGCAAATATAGAGGTAGATTCTAAAGAGCATGTCCTCGGCCTGAGGGAAGCACCGGCACATCACATGAGCCTTCACCTGCAGATACTTGTGGATCCAAATTGCCAAAAGTCATTTTCAATAAGAGAATGGATGTGATGAAAAAGGAGGGGGGGATTTTAAACGAACACTATATGCATCGTGCTTCTTGCATGTGGATACCCTTCCTTCATCACCCCTATTGCTAAAAGCTTTCGCCATCAATGAAATTGCCACAATCATTACAATGGCTCTTTTTCCGGGCCTATTCAAAAAGCCGTGTCTCCATCTTCCTAAATTAAGCAACCAATATTCAAATACATCCTTTACCTATTCACATGCCTCTGCCAGAGTAATCCATATTTGGTTGCTTTGCATACTACAATAACAATACTCACAACTTGATCCTATTTCCTAAATGTTTTTAGATTTCACTTTGGAGAATTCAATTTATCAAAATTTTTTAATCACTTTAGAATGTATAGGGTGATATAAAAATTATTTGAGATAATATTACAATTTTTTAATTTATTTTTATTAAAACATTATTATTTTATACCATATGTTTTCATTTCAAGATAATAAAATTACATCAAAAATATTTTATTAAAATTTAATATAAACTTAATTATATTAAAAGTAAAGTTAATTTTATTCTACATAAAATGTTATTTCTATTAATTGCAAAAAACATAAAAAAACTAGAGATAATAATTTATCCAAACCTCCTCTCAGCTGATTATTGATACAAACATACATTTATAAATTACAATGTGAAGCAGCAGCAAGCTACTTTGAATACACCATCATATAGGAAACCATAATATTCTCACAATTTAGATCGTAATTAACAGCAGGGATGAAATAACTTTATTTTATTATTAATTAATACTATAGAAATAGCAGAAAGATTTTAGAACTTGCAGCACAGTAGCACTGCCTTCAGCAGCAGTAGGCTAAGTAAATTACAGTGGCACCCCTCATAGCTTCGCTTCTACACATGAACAAACCTCGTACATAACAAAACCTTACTAGCCAACTCGCCATAGACTGCGATCTTTACCAAATGACTACACCAAAGCCAATTCTTAACTTGAAAGCATTAAAATATGTAGGTCACTAGAGCAGCATTAACCACTTCATTCTTTGCCGTCTGCAGCCCGAAGTGAGCCTAGTTGAACTGGTGCTTGAGTTTGCACCACTTTGGACGACCCATACACTGAAATATCAAATCCTTGAGACTTCTCCTTCTCAATCTGTTCCTTTATCCAGAAGTACGTAATTCTCAGCCCATCCTAACCAGATCAGAATTGAGATTACTGGTAAGTACGCATGGAATAGAGCTGATGCTCAATCATATAAAAAATTTATAGATTGAAGACAGGAAAACCATTTTCTTTCTTTTAAAGAATACCTTCAACTTCATAGTTGGAGCCCATCCAAGTTTCTCTTTGATTAGTGTGTTGTCTGAATTACGACCACGGACACCTTCTGGGCCAGGAATGTGATGTATAGGACTATTCTTATTCTCAAAGCTAAGAACAATCTCAGCCATCTCATTCATGCTTACCATCTCATCACTTCCAATGTTTACTGGCTCACGGAAGTCTGATTTAGTCAATCTAAACACAAAAATGGACCAAAATGTTATCTCTAGTAATGAAAGAAAACCTTAAAAAGACATCAAACATGCTAACGTAAGACTGATAAACACTGTATTCAGATTCCCCATGAAACCAAAATAAGGCAAATACCATGCTTGTTAAAGTAAGAAGTTCCTTATTCAGCCGTTCATCACAAAGGGGGTGAGTTCTAAAATGCCCCCTTTTTTTATGGAAAAAAAAAAAGCCCCAGTTTTAAATAACTCAATTTCACTAGAAAACCTACTTACAGAGTTGACAAGTTCTAAGAATAATAAAACATAAACATTTCAAGTATCAAAAAGTTTTAACATCCATAAAGAGATCTGGAAAATATTTATATTACTGAAAATGTTCATAATTATGTAAAATTTAATCAACCAGCTCCATTTTCCTTTTTGGTACAAGAGCAGCAGTCTGAGAATCTAGGTGAGTGGCCAACATGAGAATACTAGACTACTTGGAATTGAAAATCCTATATCAGTTTGTTTCCAAGGGAACTAGGGTGCGGTGCAAGGTGAGCTAAGGCTCACTCCCTACCAGCTCCATCTTCGTTCACGGATACATTTTAATTTTAAGCTTGGGAACCCCAAAAAAGAATATCTGCATGATACACATGATCCAAAAAGACTAACCTGAGCACACCTTCAACACACTCATCAATGAAAGTGAATGATCTTGTTTGCAATCCATCGCCCCACATCTCAAACCTGTCTGTGGATGTGAGTGCCTTCCGGCAGAAAGCTGCAGGAGCCTTCTCCCTTCCCCCTGTATGAAGGAACAACAATGCGACAAACTTAGCAAATCCAAAAGGTCACAAAAACCACACGCGTCTAGTTATATATCCACCTAGATAGGACAAAACTGCAAATTTTCAATATAGTGAAGAGCATACCTTTCCATGTACCGAAAGGACCATAAATGTTATGGAACCTCCCAACGCGGCACTCAATTCCAAAATCTTTGTTATAATGTTTGCATAACTCCTCCGTTGCAAGCTTCTCTAGTCCATATGCATCTTGTGGCTAACACAAGTAAAATTAACCATATTAGTTCCAACCCTAATCATGAACAAGCAGGAATTGTATAATTGGAAATATAAACAACATACCTCAGCAGGCCAGGCATCAGACTCCTTCAAGCTCACATTAGTTTCCAACTGTTTAAATTCAGGGTAGATACACGCACTAGAGGCATAAAAAAACCTGAAAAAAATTTGTGGCATGGTAATGCATATCATACATTAAAATTGGCAGCACAATATGAATGTTAGACCAGAAATCAGTCCAAAAATATAAGTTCAAATGACTAATTGATTATATCCATGATGGCTAACCTCTTAACCCCGTTAATCCTGGCAGCCTCAAGCATGTTGAAACTAATCATTGTGTTGTTGTACATAATAACAGAGTGGTTGGACTGGATAAAGCCCATCCCACCCATATCAGCAGCAAGGTTGAAAACATGATCGACACCATTAGTAACCTTTAGACAGTTATCCATGACCCTGAGATCAACAAGATGGAATTCATGGCAAAACATATCTTCACTCATGTGCTCATTTTTCTTCCAATCAGAAGCAATAATGTAATGACCCTCGGTCTTCAAGCGTCGAGCTATGTGGGAGGCAATAAAACCACCAGCCCCGGTGATGGAAATTCGAAGCTTTTCTGAAGGCCAGTAAGGTTCTCTCTCAAGGTTCTCATAGGTGTAGGCACCATAGTCAGTTTTTCCGGTACTTCCCATTCTGCAGCACTTGAACTGATCAGATAAGCACTGATTGTTAAAAACATACATCATAAAGATGAGATCACACTCCAGACACAAACAAATTTTGGTAAAGGAAATACTAGGAGGTAAGCGAACCTAGTTGAGTAATCCGAGGGAAGTCGGGGGAGAAGAACATTAAACGATACAATATTAGAAGAACGACATACACCGCACGCAGCGACATGAAAGGCATTAAAATGCAATAGAATAAGGCGAACATAATAAAGCAACCAACTCATTAAAATTGGTAATTTTTCCCCCTCTAAATGTTAGAAACATAAAAAGCACTCATCCGCCAGATTAATACACAGATCAGTTTCTTCCAAAGAAAGGAAAAATAGGAATACCACTTAATTCGTCTTAACTACAGAATATTCACTCGAGTATAATAGTATATCACGTATAACGTTTAAATGCGGGATATGCGTGAGTCTAATGACAGTACGACAAAACTGAATTTTATATGCAGAGAATAGAGACAGGTAAACCATATATATGACACAGTAAGGCGTTGTACAAGAGTGGGAGGCAAACCCATGAAAGTTTAAACCCTAAATTTGAAGAATAATATCATTAACAGTACCCAAAAAAACCATAAGTCACAAAAATGGGTCAATGGAAACAGTGTAACTTTGGGGGAAGTGAAAAGAGATTTAAGCGACGTACCTGCGAAAAACTAAATTGGAGGCTGCAACGCTCTAGAGAAGAGTAGAGACTGAGAAACAGCAAGGTGGAGATGGTTTGAAGGCCATAGCGGTTGCAGCTATATATAGACTATGAGGCAATGTAAGGCAGGAAAGCCACTCATTTATTACCAGCTCACTATAATTGGATCGAGAAGAAAGGAGCACACACAGACAAGGAGAGAGAACCATATTTCCTTTTTTCTTCGTAATGCAGTGAAATATATCATATAAAATTATGGAGATTTTTTTAAAACAAAATTACATCAAATATCTTGAAATTATTATTTTTATTTTAAAATATTATACTTTTTTTTAGATATAAAAAAATATAATTTTATTTATTTTGATTAAATTACTCTTATATTTATTATTTATATAATTAAATATATTTTAACTAATATAAAAAATATATTTTTTAACTTAAAATAAAGTAAATTTATTATTTTTAAATTAAAATAAATAATAAAATATTATAATTTTTAAAAATATATTTTCTAATAAATTATAATATTTTTAAAAGATAAATAATATCATTAAAAATATTTTAATTAAAATAAATAAAATTATAAATTTTTTAATCTTTTAAATATTGAGAGTCTAAATTTTTTAATTAAAAGAGAGTAAAATGTAATTTTGGCATCTCAAGATATGAAAGTATAATTTATTTATTTTAATTAAACTAATCTATATAATTTTTAAAAATAACATATATTTTAGTATATTAATTAATTATGAGATAATAGAAATTTTATTTAGATCATTTTTATTATTTTAAAATATAAATAATTATCATACAAAATAAAATAAAATTAAAATATTAATATAACTTTTAATACGTATAAAAATTATTATAGCACTCTATACATTATTAGATTAATTTAATAAAATATTAATATATACATAAATTAATCTCTAAAATTAGATCATCATAGGGTAAGCTAGTCTCATCTCCGAAATTAAATTCTTTTATTTTCATTTTTACTAAATTCTTTTGTTTTATCCTGTTTTTATTTAAAATATGAAAAAAAAATTACTTACATAAATAACTAAAGGCAAAAAAAATTTATATCCTAAACCTTTATATTGATTTTTAATTTTGTTTTATAATTTTTTGACAATTAATTTTATTTTTAAAATTTTAAATTATAATTAATTTTATCTAACGACTTAATGTCATTTAAATTACTAATGAAAAATAATAATGTAACATTTAATAATAAAGTCTAAAAATATTAATAATATTTTGACAATATTTAAACATTAAATAATAACATATTCTCAAATTATAGCATTTATAATCTAACATGAGTATTAAATTTTTTAATAAAAATTTCGATAAAAATTTTGTATATAATTTAAATGCTTTCATTCTCAATTTTATATTTTTTTTAAATAAAATATTATATTATTATTTTTTATTAATAATTTAGATGATATTAAAATATGAGATAAAATTTATTACAATTTAAAATTTTATAAATAAATTTTATAGCAAAAAAAGTTTAGAGACAAGGAGCCAAAAAGAGTAAAAGACAAGGAGGGGAAGGGCATGAACGTTGAGCACATGGATGGGTCTTAGCCTTATACGGAAATGTACGTGGGCGTTGGTTGTAATAGCGAAGAAAAAGCCAGACCCAAAAAGAGGACTTTACTATTTACTAGTTAAAGATTTAGATTATTTATAAATAAAGAAAATTAACAGAATATTATAAGTATGAGATTAATATAATAGAATTCACATTTTAAGAAATAAATAAAAATTGAAAATTGCAAGCTAATAACAACATGGAGCACATGGGATAGGTGAGGGACGAAGGGTGATAGGTTATTTATATTTTTATTATTAAATTTTTTATAAAAAAATAAATTATATTAATTATACACGACAATATATTTTGTATGAATGAAAAAGGCAATGCCAAAAAGACTAGTTCCAAGTAACGGAAATTACTTGGAAACTCCCTTCTTCCTTTCCAATCTGTCGGCTCACATCTTACATCATTGCCTTTGCGACTCACGTTCCTTTTTCTTTTCTTTTCTTTTCGTTTGTTTTCTTCCTCTTCTCCTAGTGGCTCGTGCCTTAAATATTGGTTTATATTTTAGAAATAATATTTAAGTTTAGAACAACTTTTAATTATTTTATATTTTTAATAAAAAATATAATTAATTTTTTTATTTTTAAAAATTTAAAAACTACATTTAAACAAGTCTTTGAAAATTATTATATACTTTTGACGCTCTCAACTCTCAATAAATCATAAACTTTTTTACAGTGACAGGCCTGGACAATCATCCAAGCCCCTCACGAGGCCCAAATTTCGATAATGGACACAACACAGCCATATATGTGATATGGGATATAATATAACCCAGCACGAGAGGCACGTAGCATTTATTTGAATGATGAAAACGTAGATTGATGAATCATGAACGTAATGACGTTATTATCACGTCATTCTCCTCTGGCTAGATATCAATGAATCATACGCGTTCGGATTCTCTGCTTGGTATGTTCTGTTTGGCACCGGCACTTTTAGCGGCGATTTTTTTCGCTGCTAAAATTTCTTGCAACAAAAAGTATTGCAACTATAACTTTTTTAAATTAATTATTTAAACAAAAGTTATAGCATCAGTAATATTCGTTGCAATAATATTAAAACACATTTTAGCAGCGAAAAAAACCGCCGCTAAAAGTGTCAGGTGCCAAACAAAAAATGCCAAACGGAGGATCCAAGATCGAATCATACGTATATACCTGAACATTTCTTATTATTACAGTTGGGTCAGATCTAAATAATGCTCTGTTAGGGAGTAACACATCCAAGAAAGTATTAGGTTCATAAGTTTTCAAATAGAAATGCTGCATTTTGTTTTTGGGGATTTAATGTTTGCTTGCTTGTACAATTACTGAATTATTGATGTTGTTAGTGATTTCGTTATTGAATAAATTTTGAATTATTCTTAAAAGTTAAAAACATAAAATAAATAAAATTTAAAGATGAAACTAATATCTAGTGCAAAATTATGAGATTTAGATGCTTGAGTTATATTGCACAAATTTTACAACTTGTGGGAACAATGATATGACATTGGATTATATTGCCTACCAATCTGGTTGAGCTTGACACTTGAGCCGTTGGAGTTGGAGACATCCTTTAGAGACACGAGAATCTATTTACTTTTCTACTAATCATTACAATGATATTTAACCAATAACACTTAAAAACAGAAAAAATCCTCTCCCACACAAATATCAAATTACCAAATATGATGGCTGAAAATTCCATGTAAATAGCAATGCAAATTGGAAAAAAAAAAAGTGTTGCATTCCTGAAAGCATTAGACAATCCCAATTGCAGAATCCGACGTGTTGGGTACCATCAAACAGCGAATCCGATTTGGAAGAGACAAAACAAAGAAAGCTTTTTGAGTGACTTTAAAGGGAAACAAGACCGTGTGGGCCCAAATGCAACGGTCATGTTTATCGCTAACTTGTCCCAGTTGAATTTTGGATATGAAAACTCATTCTAGCCTATCGGAAGTTGACACATACAGATTCTACACCAATCCCGTCTTCTTGCATTCTCATCCTCTCTGTTCTCTCAATGGCGGCAGGAGTCACACACATTCAATTGAGGCCTCCCCTGTTTCTCCTTTCTTCTTCTTTTTTCTGTTCAATTTCACTTTATCACATTTTACAAGAATTGTTGTTTGGTATGATCTATTATTTTTACACTTTTATAAGAAAATACATTTTTTATATATTTTTAAAATTATTTTATTTTAAAGTAAATTTATAAAAATATATCTTTTTAGAGTATTGTGAATATGTTAATATCATTAATAGATTTCGTTTTAAAATGATGATAATTTACTCATAAAATTTAAAACACTGTAAATCTCAATGATATTTTAATAAAAAGTTTGTAATGGTGTATTGTTGTCAACATTTTAGCGGTGATTTTATTTATTATTAATATATATTTTAATATTTTAATAATAAATATTATTATTACTATAATTTTTGTTTAAACAATTAACTTAAAAAATAATAAGTTTAAATTTTATTTTCTATAAATTAAGTTAAAAATTTATAACTTAAACAATATTAAAATTAAAAACTTAAAAAAAGTTAATAAAATATTAATTATATAGTTATACCTTTAAAAATTATTTAAATAAAATTTACATTAAGTTTAAAAACTTTTATTTATATTAAATTATTTTTATATTTTTATTTATGTTAAATTATTTTTATTTAAATAAAATCAAAATAAAATATCTAAATATATTTATATTTCTATTGATATATTAAAAATTCTAAATTATTATATTTTATATTAATTATTAAACTATATTATTTTTATTATTATATTAATAATAAATAAATGAATATTTAATATATTAATATAAAAATAGAAATATGTTAATTATCAATAATATTAATAATAAATATAAATTAAAATAACTTCAAACTTCTAGTTATTTTTAAATTTAATGTAATATATATTTAAATAATTTTAAAGTTACAAATATAAAATTAATATTTCATTAAAATTTTTAAGTTTTTAATCTTAATATTTTTTAAATTATAAATATTTTAACTTCATTTGTGAAAAACAAAATTTTAAATTTGTTATTTTAAATTTAATTGTTTAAACAAAAATTATAGCAATAATAATATGTATTGTTAAAATATTTAAACATACAATAGCAACAAATAAATTTGTCCTTACAAAGTTGCTTTGTAAAATAAATAAAAAAATCACAATTGTAAGTTTATTATTAAAATATTAGTAAAATCACAAAACAATCTAAATTTGCTATTATTAAAAATAAATTTAATATAAAAAATAAATTTACTCTTAGTAAGAATGAATTATAATTCAATCTTAATAAGAATAAATAAAATAAATTTTAAATAAAATTTGTTGATAATATTAATGAATTTATAGTTTAAAATAATAATATATTTTTATAGATTTAATTTAAAATAAAATAATTTTAAAAAGATTAATATATATATATATATACACACACCTAAAAAATCATTATTTTTACTATATTTTGTTCATTACTGTATCAAACATTGTTTTGAGGAGTGAATATTAATTTTATAAAACAACAAATAAATGAGCAGGATTTGGTGACATATATGGGAAGTTTTGACCAGTTATAATCGGGGGAAAGATTCTTGGTATATGACCATTTATATTCAAACATCCTTAATGTAATATAAATTAATTCCAAAAGCACAGATTACCAAGTTGGTGGAAGAAAGCAATGGATAATGGTCCATTTTGAAATTGAAAGGCGATATGGATTAGATTAGATTTTACAAACACCAAAATGGATAAGAACGAAGAAAAAGAAAACAAATACGGACCCATTTTACATAATTTTAATTTTTTTTTTTTAATTATACTATTAATATCTAAATTAATTAATTTAATTTGAGACTTAATCACGCTAAAAGTTTTTTATTTTTTTATAAGTTTATTATATGATAATAGAATTTAAAATTTTTCTTACAAACTCAATTTGTATTTTCAATTGAGACACAACTCTTAAGAATTTCATTTAAAATTTTCGATGACAATAATAAAGTGTCAGTATAAAATCGAATCGTAGTAATATAGATTCGATACGACACGCTTTTTAATAGTTTATGAGCTTGAAAATTCTTGTATTCCTGCCACAAAGAACCCTTTTTTAAATCTTAAATATCAGTCACATATACTTTCTCACGTGTTTAATTTTGTTTTCTTCATTCAATCCATCTCCATTGTGAGTTGTGACCTCTCATTTTCGTGCCTCGTGACGGTAGCACACAACAATCCAATCGAAGGGAAGCGGGAAACAATATGGATAGAGTGTTTTCAGTGGATGAAATTTCCGATCAGTTTTGGTCGCCTCCGATATCCACCGGAAAGAGTGAATCCTCCACCATGAATCGTAGTGCTTCCGAGTGGGCCTTCCAGCGATTCCTCCAGGAAGCTTCTTCTGTGGCCTCCGACACTTCTCAACCTTCTCCTTCCTCCGATCCTGACGAAAACGACGACCTTATCCTTGAGATCAAGCAACCACAGAATCCCAATACCAAATCCAAACAGGAGCAGACCACGCCCACTGTTCATAAGAATGTTGCTGTCTTGCCCAATGGGTCTCCCTCTTCTAACATTCCTGTTGATTCTGAGCAGTACCAGGCTATCCTCAAGAGCAAACTCAATCTCGCTTGCGCTGCCGTTGCTTTGACTCGGGTACTTCTTTTTATGACCCGTTCTATATAATGAAAATAAGCGGCCGACGAAAACCAATGTTCTGATCGGTTCTGTATTGGTTGTTGATTTTTGTGGTTTCTTTTAAATTTGTCTCTGGGTGTTGCGAAAAATCCAATAGCGGAAGGAAAGACAGGTGGAATTCTTTTTGGAGTTTATAAAAAATGGCCGGATAAGTTAGATTTCATGTCATTGGCTACAGGATAGGATGCCAACAAAAATTTTCTTTCTTTCCTTAAAGTCAAGGGTTCTAATAGAGTTCTTTAGCCATTACGGTTCATATTAGAATGAATAGTCCGGAACCTTGACTGGGATAATAAGTGGAGAAGCGTACAGCTATACAACTTTAGCCACGACCCCATGTATGTTTGTCATGTTTTGGACCTAAATCATTAAAAGGATATATAGAAGGTAGCAAACTTCTAAAAGCAAAAGCAGATTTCTACAACTTTGGTAGGTAATGAAGTCAGCTCTATCTGGAGGTTTGCTCTTAAAGTCAGTTGTCCCTTGGACATTCAAAAGCAAAAAGTTTAAAGATTTGTGTCGATATATTCCTTCCTGTACAGTAGCTTACGGCTATACATTTAAGTTTCTTAATGTTGTCAAGCTACTACCAATGCTAAGTATTAGTAGAATTAGGCTTTTAATGATTTCATTTTTTCAGATTGGACCAAAATTGAATAGCTGTTGCCTATACTTCGTTTTCTTTGCTGAAGTATATAACATAACTTATTTTTTCCTGCTGATTATGCACAATTTCCGTTATTTTCGTATTCAGCGCTACTATAGTGCTAGAAGTTTTTCCTAGAGTACATTGTTCTAATTGCATGCTTGTAATAATTCTTCTGTATTTATTTTCATCCCTATTCTTTCACAAGGCATTAACTTCACTTTGCAAGTTCTTCTATGTGATGCCAATCCTCCATCTGTCTTGCATTTAATTTGGCTTATTTGATTAATCCCACTTCCCTTTTTTTATTTTAATATGTGCAATTTTAGATTATAAATTTATATGTTACTTTTACCCCATTCCCTCTTTTTCTAACATTTTGGAGATTTAGTATCTAATGTTGTCTTCTACCCATGGCAATAGGGATCTTTAGTCAAATCTCAAGATCTAGCCTCTTTTCCTGATGGCGTATCAGAGGCTTATAATCCTTCTCAAGGTGGATCTCCTGCTACTCTAGAAGGTTTGAATCTGTAATGCATGTAGAGGTGTTTATGACAGTGTGTAAAATGTATGTGTCATGTATGAAACACTATCTATATTGAGTTAAAATTTAAAATATTCATTAAATGAAGTGGATGGCATTTATGAGATCCACGCCCTTCACAGCCCATAATACCTGGTGAATTATGTCAATAATGCTTGCCTCCATATTGCCTTTGTAGGATCTGGGCCTTCGGGAAATGATCCATCTAATATACATGATAAAGTTGCAAAAGGAGCAGTTGGGATTCCTTCCTTGCCTTCCAGTCAAAAGAAAACTGTAGTTACAACCAGACCGACAACTAGTGGATCGTCAAGGGAACTGTCTGATGATGAGGAGGCTGAAGGAGAAATTGATATGACTGAAAATATGGACCCTGCTGATGCAAAACGAGTAAGGAGGTACAGTGGTCTTGGCTGTTTACTCTGATTTTGGTATTGGAAATGTTAGTTTTTTTTGTGTATGTGTGTACATTTACACTTGGGAATTGGGAGTTAATTGTAATATGAATCTTGTAAATAGCTTGTGTGGGAATCAGAAGTTCGTCTAACGAGTTTCCTGCCAAATATACTCTGTGATTGGCGTGCCAGATAGAAATTGTATCCAGGGTAATTTATCCTACAAGTGGACAGAATAACTTCTCATGTTGATGGTCAATCTTCACGAATCTTGGAAAATGAACATATAAAATATTATTTCCTTAAACAGTTATTCATTTAGTTAGGGTAGACTTTATGCTTTGTGGTTATATGCCTATTGGTATTTGCATTTCAGGATGCTTTCCAATAGGGAGTCAGCTAGACGCTCAAGAAGAAGAAAGCAGGCTCATTTAACTGAGCTTGAAACACAGGTCCATTAATGTTGTCTCTTAGTCCTTCACCCCCCCCCCCCCCAACAACTTGTGTGCGTGTCATTCTAACCTCGTTTTCCACCTTAGGTTGCTCAATTAAAAGTAGAAAATTCATCCTTGTTAAAGCGCCTTACTGATGTAAGCCAGAAATACAATGAAGCTGCTGTTGACAAAAGAGTATTAAAAGCTGACGTTGAAACTTTAAGAGCAAAGGTACGTATCTAGCTTAGCACCCCATCGTTATTTCAGTTAAATTTGTATTTGCTAAGAAGTTCCTAGTTCTGGTTGGGTTGGCAAGATAAGGATTAGAAACCACTTAGGTTCTTTCATATTGGAGAGAAACTTATTAAAGGGAACGATTTAGTGGTTCCAATGGATTGAAATTTTTTTTTATTTATGTATGTGATATTCAGGTAAAGATGGCAGAAGAGACTGTCAAAAGAATTACTGGGTTAAACCCAATGTTTCATGCCATGTCTGAGATATCGTCAATGGGTATGCCATCGTTTGATGGAAGCCCTTCCGACACATCAACAGATGCAGCTGTACCTGTGCAAGATGACCCAAATCATCACTTTTATCAGCCCACTTCTAATAATTCGTTGTCTGGGCATGATCTGAGAGTCAACCATGGAGTGGGAGATATTTCTTCCATTGAAAATGTGCAGAAGAACACTGCAGCAATGGTAGCTGGGAACAAGATGGGGCGAAGTGCCTCCCTGCAGCGGGTGGCTAGCTTGGAACATCTTCAGAAGCGGATCCGTGGTGGTGCAGATTCTTGTGGGCCTCCAACCAATGGAGAGCAGTAATAACAGAAGTAGTTATATGCATTGATTCAGTTGAGGATGGTTGGAGAAATCATTCCGAAAAAATTATTCATTTATTTCTGTTAGTTGTAACTTGTAGTTAAGGGCCTACTCATCTTGACTATACTGTAAATCAAATTTATCTACTTTCGTAGACTTGATTGAGCATGTGTAGATGTCGGATTTATTCTTCAGTTATTCTCCGAGTCATTTCAAACTCCACATCCCATTTGTGCCAGCCAATTATTTTGATGTATAGCTGAGTGAAATGTTAACTGGAGTTAGTTAATTCTATGGAGATGATAAAGGAAGGTGGTATAGTTAGCATTATAACTAGTTCAAAACGGTGTATTGGATGCTGCATTTGAGCTCCTCCTACAACGCATGGTCAATGTGTGCATACGGTTATTAGACAGCCTCTCGTATAGCTATTAGGATAGTAGAGAGGACTTGCTTAATAAGCACAATCGTCTTCGATTACTAGTGCAGTAACTTGCATATACGTGTGCCTCGCGTGCAAGTCAGCAATCTTGTCAAATTCAAATAGACTCGTATACAGTACCTAACCAAAATTTTCTACTATAGGGATCATTAAGATTCTCACAACTACAGATATTATGTACTCGTGGTTATCTATTACAATGCATCCAAATTGACTGTTTGAACCGAACTACAGCCAGCTTTATTCAAAATCCCCTTGACTTTCATTTCTTTCCTTACTGTTTCGACTTCGTTCCACCTCTCTGCAGAAGCATAAAAATTGGACAGAGCTACATAGTCTTCGCTCCTAGGAGCCAAGTTAGCACTACTCTGCTCTTGTAGCTGCAGGAGAAGCTTGCCCACCTTCTCACCCATTCCAACGTCCCCATGAATCTTGCATGCCCCAAGCAAACTCCTCCATAGGACGGCATCTGGACAAACTTGCATTCCCATGATAAAATCATAAGCTTCTTTTAATTTTCCAGCTCGACCAAGAAGATCCACAATGCAACCATAATGTTGCATAAGAGGCCTCACACCAAACTTTCCCTTCATGTTATGGAACAAACCAAGGCCTTCTTCAACAAGCCCCACATGACAGCAAGCTGAAAACAAACTCGTAAAGGTCGCTGCATTTGGCTTCATTCCATTAGCTCCCATCTCATATAAAAGCTTCAAGGCTTGTTTTCCTTTTCCATGGATGGCTAGGCCAGTGATCATGGCCGTCCAAGTCAAGATATTCTTCTGGTTCATTCGCCTGAAGATGGATAAAGCACTGTCAAGACATCCACATTTGGAGTACATATCCACAAGCCCCGTGCCAATATACACATCATCTTCGGGAATACATATCGTCTTCTCTGCAAACCCATGTATGGAAGCACCTGTTTCTAGCATACCCAATTGCGAAGCTGCCGAAAGGACGCAGACCATAGTAGTATCGGTTGGCGTAACTCCACTCACATCTACCAGCATGTCCCGAAACAAAAGCAACGCATCACGAGCATGTTGTTTGTTTCCTTCTCTTCGAGAAGAATAACCGGTTATCATTGCATTCCAAGTTACACTGCTTCTTTCCGACATTTCATCGAACACTCTCCGTGCTGATGCGATATCTTTGTTGCTAGCATAACAATGTATTTCTGTGGTTGGAACCAGAATATTTGACGTAACCCCATGTTTTACGATGCGGGCATGGAGTTGTCTACCTACCCATAACGTTGAAGGCGAAGGAAAGCGAGCGCAAGCTCCAAGAACAAAAATGTAAGTGTAGTCATCGAAAATCATGTCTCCCCTTGAAAACCCATCTCGGAAAACAAGGATAGAGTCCTTGGGTTGTCTACATCTTATCAAGGTATTGAAGAGAAACAAGTCCGGCTTGTACGAGTACTGGAACACCAAATGCGCATGATTGGCGATGCGTTGGTGTGATGAGCCACAATAATGCTCAATTAACTTGGACAAGATAGTGGGAGATTTGAGGCCATTGATGATCAATTGGGCATGTATTTGTTGTATCTGGTTGGTTGATTTGGGAAAAGAATACAAGAAAGTGACACATTTTAGTCTTGGAACGGACGAGTGCATGTGAAAAATCGCATTCCTTCAACGGGAATTACATTTATGATAGTTGGTCAAGAAATGGGTTCTGATTTGGAGCCCTTGTGTTGCTTGTTTTGAAGGGCTCTTCACTTGTTCTTCAAGTAGAGAAGAGGACTTTATTTTGTTCAAAATGACTCGCAACAAAATTGAGAAATTACTAATCATTATTTTTTTAAAAAAATTTATATAAAAAAATATCACTTAAATTTTAGGTCAAGTCAATTCAGAATCAAAACATATATTTAAATTTTATATTTAGAAAACACTTACACAAAGTTTATAAATAATTTATTAATAAAACATCAATTGAATTTAAATTCAAACTATATAATTGTGTGATAATTCACAAATTAACTTAAAAAAAAATAGAAATTAGAAAATATCAGTCATAGGTCGATGGTCCACGTTATCTAATCTCCCCAAGGTCATTGCGCATACGGCATACTCAACAAGCCCCAATCTCTAATAGAAGCCACACCAAAGCACACCAACGAAGACGTTTCTGAAAGATCTCAAATAAACAAACGATGGAGATCACATCATATTTTACACTTTCCCTTTCTTCTTCAATCCCAAGAGGCCCCGTCCACCTTCCGTCCTCCTCCTTCTTGGTCACTAGCTCTACCTCCCCTTTCTTAGAGAAAACTAGGATCTGTACCGCTAATCCTCAGGTGCGGGCACGAATCAGAAGCAGAACGAACCGTTCTAACAAGGGTTTCACTTGCAACGCCTTGTTCGGATTGGGTGTACCTGAGCTTGTTGTCATTGCTGGAGTGGCTGCTCTGGTTTTCGGACCCAAGAAATTACCAGAAGTGGGTCGGAGTATTGGCAAAACTGTTAAGAGCTTCCAACAGGTTCCTTCACACACTTGACATACCTATATCTATAACTTGTTTTCTATTGTTGGATTGAGTTAAACGATTGTTCTTGTGCTGGAATTCTCTGCTCTATATTTAATAGTGATATGAATGGTTAAGGGTATGATTTTTTTCTCGTGTTTATAGGCACTGTAAATAGAGTTCAAGTAATGAGGGGAAATTAACATGTAGACGCTTGTGTATTGCATCAATCCGATGTTGCATCTATGGAACCTCTAGATTTCTTTTGGGAAGGAATGGTAAATGCATATCAATTTAGATTCTGTTCGCATCAAAGTAGGACGTTAGTTGGAAGCCCTTATAGGTTGTCAGTCACTTCGAAATGGTGTGTCTGAGTTGTGTTTCGACTTCCAATTAAATGTATTGAAGAAAGTGGCGTAGAAAATTTTACTCTCTGAAGATAAATTGGACAATGTTTGTGCAGCCGTCATCTTGGGTTTTTTTACGAAGGATTGTGCTAGCTAAATTATATTTTCGGAGTGTCAAGGTTATCTTTTAGTTTCAACAGATCCGTGCACACCATTGGGAGCATTTACTACTGATATGAACAATTAATATATAAAACATATCCTGGTAGTCTGGTAGACTTTAATATTGGATCCCTCTTTCTCATCGTGGAGAGAGAGAGAGTGCGTGTGGCTGTTTTCTACAGGCATATTTATAGATACTTGCACACACAATTACTTACTTGCGTGCAGGTTGTGCTGTATTTGTTGATTCAAGGGAAGTGGTGCGACCATAAAACTGGGACAATAAGTCAATCAAGCTGTTTTGCTAAGGACTCATTTTAGTTTGTTTGGATTAATATATTATTCATGAGTCTTTCAAACGAGATGGCTCCATGTCTTCACTAGTAAAAAAGGCACAGCTCTTTACCCAAAAAAAAAAAAGGAAGGCATAGCTAAATACTAATGAATCTCAAGTGCTGTTTTATTTAGAATTTTGTAACATACTAATAGTAACCCTTGTCATAGCTCTTTATGTGTCAGTAGAGTATTCACTTATTTGCTTGCTTTTTTTTTTTTTTTTCCTCTTTTACTAAAGAGGAATTAAAGCATAGAGAATGGATAGTTCAAGACAAGAAAGTCTTGAAAACCTGAGGAAAGTGAAGACAGGGGTTTTATTAGTTGCTCAATCTAAGCTTGGATTGAGGTATTTATGCAGCCTTTGAGAGAAACTGTAGAAGGCTGAAAGGTGTTGTTTTGTATATAGGAAACTTGATTTCCTTAGCATCTGGAAACCTATTTATATGATCTTTGGATACAAAAAATATGAAAATTTAAAATTTATGCACTCTTGGAAAATTAGGATATCTATGTACTAAATACAACCAAAATTGAGCCCAATGTGGTTTAACCTAAAAGCTTGAGCTTTTTGGTGGAGTCACTCCCTTGCTTATACACCACTCATTTGATCTTTAGACAAGCTTGCTGTTTCATCGGGCAATAGTTGAAGGACAAGGAACACAGTGCATTTTGGTGTCTATTATTTCAGTTACCAAGTTTAATTATTTCGTATTTTGAATTTGAGGGTAAATGTCAAATAAAATAAAAAAGGGGGAAGAAATGAAAGAAACTGAAGAGGTTCCAAAACATGGAAGACCATCTTCTAGGTACTTGTCTCATGGGGCTCTTGTATTGTTTTCATGTTTAGTTTTTTTTCCTTAATTCTGATATCGATCTCAGTTTCCATGCTTGGCATCTGGATAAGAGGTTCAGTGTAAGTTCGTTAATCTAAGTATTCATTAATCCTAATGGTTTGTGCTTATCTGGCCAAAATTCTCTGAAAACTCCCATTGGGATAAATATTGATTCCATTAGACCTTGAAAATTATTATATATTAACTTTTGGATATTTTCTGCCATTCGCTGATAAGATTATCTGTTGTATTCTCTTAATCCTGCAGGCAGCAAAAGAGTTCGAGTCTGAGATTAAGAAGGAGCCTGATTCCATAGAAGATGCCCCTGCTGAGAAACCTACTGCTGTCAGTGAACAGGATAAGCAAGACATCAAGGTCTCAAGTTCTAAAGAGAATGTATGAGATTTGTAAAAGATATGCTAAGTAGGTATAGTTTAGCAAAATTGCACGATCAAGCAATGCATTTTAAAAGAAGTTTTTCTTCCCTAATTTAGATTTTGTTAGATTACCGAAATTACCTTTTCATTATGTTTCTCGTGATCGCCTGCTCTATTGACCGTCTATAACCCCCATATAAGCACTAAAGGTCGTTATCGCATTAGCTTTTTGACGGATTGTCCAGTTGAGAAATTAAGATTAGTGGGGTTGAAGATGAGTTGATAAGTTGATGTTATTTACACCTTTTTCACACGTCACTTGCACTTTCTCACATAATGTTTAATCATTGAACGTCACCGACACCTTCATTCTCTGTGAATATGTGGAAATCATACCTAAAACGGAGCACTAGAATATACTATATGCCTTCCCAAAATGCCTTGAGGCCCCTTAGCTTTAGGTAAGTAGTTTCTACTTTCTAGTGGTGATACAGAATATTATTGAAGCTGCCTATGGGATGAGGAATATTATTTTTTTCTTGTGGACATTAAGTCTTTATTTGGAACTAATTAAAGTCCAAATAATTCTTATAAGGTATAAGTAACTATTAGGGTCTTTCATTAATTTAAACCGATAACATCAGAAACATCATTTCAGATTCAGACGTATATGTAAGAAGAGGAACAAGTCTTGCATTATCAATAGTGAGGAAAGCTACAAAATACAACATCGGTGCTTATAATGCTTGAAATATTTGAGTCTAATTTGAGAATCACACGATCCGAATAATTGAAACATTGAAGTTTCTAAAATGAGATGAAATGTAAGTGGATGTTTATGGTTTCTTGAATGGAGGCTTATTTCCAATTGTTTGGCAGTGAATATTGTCCACTAGTACAAGCCGTGAAAGTGGAGAGAGAGAGAAAGATAAAGTACGAGTCGACAAACCTAAACTAGTACAAAACTTGTTTAATTAGGCAGATCAATCGTGTGGATTATCTACCTAACCACCCAATATATTGTATAGTTCTTGCGTGATTCACATTTGAGTTGGAGAAAGGGATCATGTGATTTGTGAAACACGTTTGTCTGTAATGTTCATATACGCATATTTGTCTCATTACTTGCCTGCTTATTGCTTATGCAAGGCCCAAGGTATTTTTCTCTTCCTCCTCTGTTTTTTTGAACTTGTCTATTCGAGTTTAGAGATAAAACACACCTTCATTTCTTCTTAGACATTCAATCTAAAAGGGAGAAAAGGAAAAAACGTAGCGTTATCTATTTGCTAAAAGATAAATACTTTCTTCAAATGCAAAGTGTAATGGCATGTGAAACATGGGAATGATAACAAAATAGAACTTGAGTGTAAGAAAATTTGGATATAATTGAGTTGGATATCTAAAGAAAAAGGCGAAAATAACACACGAGAATTGCACTATTGTTAGGAAGGAGGGAGTGGGATGCATTGTGAATGGTGAATAAATTTGAAGATATTGGATTAGATTAGATCTGTCCTTTCTACAAGCTTTACAAAAAGAAAAGAAAAATAAATAAAAAAAGAGCGCGCGTGCACGTAACAAAAACTACATGATTTAGCTAGCCAACTCTGTATGTGTAGTGTAGACGTGTTAGTGTGAGTCAGTGATTCTCTCTCTTGTTTGTCTTTAAAGTCGTAGCGCACTCCACTCAGCAGTAGCAGTCAGAAGCAAAAGCTGAAAAGCGAAAACTGGCCACCACTCACGCCATAACCATCTTTTCTTCTTTCTCTTTCTCATTCCCTCAAACTACATTCTTGGCTCTTGGGAACCTCAATTCCATTCCGGGTCATCGGGTTCCGGATCTGCCACCCACCTAGGCATCTACCTCATCTATCTTTTCCCGCCGTTCTTGCCCTTCCCAAATCCGCAAAAGAATGTTGCCATAAAAAGGTCACTTTACTTAATTAAAGTTGAAGAGTTGAGAATCCTGGTTCCGTAAAAAAAAAAAAAAGAACGAGGAAAAATGGCGTGCAATTCCTCGGAGGGATTGGCTGACGATTTTCTGGAGCAGATCTTGGCTGTGCCTTCGGCGTACGGCAACAGTGAGGGTTCAGGCTCAGGCTCAGGCTCGGGGATGATGCCTCCAATGGTGTTACAGTTGGGGTCCAGCAGCAGTGGTGGCGGTGGCTTGAGAGAATCCCTAGGAATGGGGATAGGGATGGGTATGCCTTTGGGTTTGAATTTGGAGCAAGCTGGGTTTCTCAGACAAGATGGTAGGAGACTACCCTACGGTGGTGACGTCGTTGACGGAAACAATGTCAATAACCACCCTCTCCATCTTAATAATACCACTAATAACAGCACTACTTCCTCTTCCTCTTCTACTTCTGGAATCACTGTACGTAATTTAATCAAGTTAACTATTCTATGATATTCATTCTGTTTGCTTTCCCCTATATATTTAATTTTATACGGTGTGTTTGTATTGTGTAGCAAGAGAGAGATTCATTGCATAGGACGACCGGCTTGTTTTCAGCTTTTGGACCATTGCACCTCCGGCCAACGCTGCCATCCCCACCGCCTGCTCCACCACAACTTCACCATCAGGTATTCTTTTTAATTAATCGAGTGACCATATTGCCCTCAACTGACACCTACCCCTCTTTTTTGGCTTGGCCTACATTGGTCAGGGCAATATCGTAATCTAACGCTGAAAAAAAAAAGAAAAGAAGCTCCACTCATTACACAATAATTTACCTCTAAAAGACATTAGATATACGAGACAATGAAATATGGTAATCTTAAAGTTGGATCACTTTGCATAGATGCTGTTATTATTATGCGCTTTATTTATGGCCGTATATTTAATTATGAGTTTAACCCTCAAGAAAGTTACTCCTATTATTATATATTAGATTTTCCTTTTCCTTTTTCACGATTGGAGGCTTTACAAAATCTGCCCTTTCTGGGTGCGTTTCAGCCACTCAACCCCTGTATTCCCGGAATCACCGGCTTTCTTTTATTTCATTATTTTTTGGTTTAATTTCTAATTTTCGAGTACTTATTTTAATTTATGTATTATTTATTCTAATTTCTAAAATAGTTTGGTTGGTTGTGTTCGTCACGCGTTTTAAGAGCGTGGTTTTTGGACTTAGGTGTAAATGATAGTGCGATTAATCTTAACCAGTCTGACACGAGAACAGAATGTGTCCTCCCACCCATTAGAATGTCAAAATGGGTTGGCTGATTCAATAAATGGTACTATTTTTTAAAATTATATTACATTTTAATGAATTTTTTCTTATTAAATAATTTTATTATTTTAGAATAAATATATACCATGCAAAATGTTAATGAATTAAGAGAAATTAGTATAATGTACTCTATATTTTATTATGCTCTAACTTGAGAAAGTAGGCCTAGTGCATTAAGTTCAATTGTTTGATAAATTAAAGGTGGCTAGACAATTTGATCCTCTTTTTGAGTAATTTTTGTATTGATTGATAAAAAATTGGTGTTAAATATTTAGGAGGGCTAAACTAGCTTTGTTTCTTGTATATAGTTTCAACTCCAATTTCTACCTCTCAGTTGAATTCTATGACTTTGTTAGGCACAAAAAAAAAAAACTGAATTTTTGTTCTTTTTACAAAATAATATGGCAAAACGATATGTCTGCCTTACATGAAAATTGATTAGATGATAGTGTTCAAGGCACATCCCCAAAATCTTTTTAAACTCCCCAGAATTTGGTTTGCTTGAGAGTTGTAGTTGCTTCTGGGAGACAAACTCAAACATAAAACATACGATGGTGAAAATAAAATTTACAAAATCGTAGGAGGAGGTTTAGAACAACAACAATATAATAAAAGCAAACTCGTGCAAAAAGATGCAGATCATTCAACAGACGATAATTTCCATAATATTATTTATCCAGAAGCCTTTTATCCCCTTCTCATGTCACCAAAATTATATTCTTTTTCTCTCTTCTGTTTTCCTTATTACTACAATGTGCTATGCATGCAAGGTAACAACAACAAAGTGACTAGCCTCCCTTGACCATTAATTACAGTCTCAAAGAATGTTTCTTGTTTTAATAATTTGATTATTTTTCAATTTATGATGTTACGTCATGATCTCAATGCAGCCCTTTCAGAGCCAACCACCAAATCCAGTGTCTGTTGCTACCGTTCCACAGCCGCCTACCATCCGCCCTAGAGTGCGAGCAAGAAGAGGGCAAGCCACAGATCCGCATAGTATTGCTGAACGGGTAAGACACAAAGATACTCATCAACCGTCAAATTCTTGGAACTTGAGGCACTTCTGTTCAAAAGCTCATGATTTAGTGCATAGTTCCCTCTTGTTGAAGATGGGCATCTGTATAATGCGTGTTTAGTGATTGGAAATTGGAACGTTTATCAACATCAATGGCCAAGAGAAATTAAACTTGCTAGAGTTGATTTACACGTAAAAAGTATGGTTGCTATTAAATCCTTGCATTATTTGGAATCTACAATTACTTTTTGACTGGCAAGATTATGACAAAATGTATGTTCGCATGAATGGCATTACTTGTGAACTGAACTAGTCCTATCTGCAGGGTTTCTAACCCAATTGACCATAGATGGGACGGCCTAGTATATCATTGATATTCTTGTAGTTCAGTATCTTTTTCTCTTACATATGTGATTATCTCTATACTTCCATATATTTTGCTATAAATAATCACGTTGTTCATCTCTACTGAGTGCAGTTACGCCGTGAAAGAATTGCTGACAGAATGAAGGCATTGCAGGAATTAGTTCCCAGCGCCAATAAGGTTGGTGATATTGCAATGCATATATAATTAATATTAATGCTTTTGGTTGGACTTGTTTGCCTATAGTTCAGTGACTATAAAATTTACATATTCTCTGAACCTTGTACGCAACCATGAAAACATTCCTTGATCCTCCTTTATTTTCACTTCGTGTCAGGGCTAGAATATATACATGTTTATAATTACAACACTGGAAGCATTATCCATCTTTAATTTGATTAATTAAATTATTTAGTAGTTGTTTATTTTACATGTTTGTTCTTATCATTTGGGGATTGCATGGGTTGATTACATGTGATAGTGTTTTCAACTTTAAAATGCCGCTGGGTTTTTTTTTATCTTTCCATTTATGCTTATACTTCATGATACTGTGGTTGTAGACGGACAGAGCCGCGATGCTTGATGAAGTTGTGGATTATGTGAAGTTTCTCAGACTCCAGGTTAAGGTATTGAAGTTCGTAATTTATTTGTGATAAGGGATCGACGCTCCATCTATTGCATAATTATAGATTTGAAATGTTTATCTTGAAAATTCTTGGATGCCTAAAAAGTCAGTATAGTGCAAAATGTTAAGAGCATGTATCCATCATTGTCTTGAGAAACTAGCGTCAATTTTATAAGTCTTTTCAAAGTGTTCGACTTTTCTGTACATGGTAGGGCCCATTGGCCTGGAATATCCAGCATTGTCCATGACCTTTGAAGTTACTTTATATGAAGTAGTTACAATGTCATTCCTGGATTCATGTCGTGTGGTGTGAATTATCGATTCGCAACAATGTCTTAATTGCATGACAGATGTGTAGTGCATCTTTTTTATTTACTGCTTCTCTTCGTATTAAATAGAACCTTTATTTTTTATTTTATAGAAAAAAAAGAAATTAGTTTTGCCTTTTGTGTTGATGTAATTTGATCTCATTGTTATATCCAAACAGGTCCTCAGCATGAGTAGACTGGGAGGAGCTGGTGCAGTAGCTCAGCTTGTGGCAGACGTACCCTTATCTGCAGTTGAGGTGGTAAATTTGGCAAGCTTCCACTTCAATAAAGTTATTTTGACTTTATATTCCTTCATTATTCTACATATTTTTCTTTTCGTCAAGCACATCACATGCAAGTTTTTGAAAAAAGAAGAAAAGAAAAAGAAAATACCACGGTATATGTGGGAACCAATATCATTATATGCATCGACATAGATGGAAATTTATGCAATTGTGCATATATAGTCTATATAAATATATGTTGATTCTTATATCTACAATAGGTTCGATGAGTATTGCTATTGATTGTACGTGTGTGGTGCAGAGTGAGGGCATTGAAGGTGGAGGAAATGAGCAAGCATGGGAGAAATGGTCGAATGATGGCACAGAACAAGAAGTTGCAAAACTGATGGAAGAAGATGTTGGAGCTGCTATGCAATTGCTTCAGTCCAAGGCACTCTGCATCATGCCAATATCTCTAGCTTCAGCCATTTTTCACACCCCTCAATCAGATGCTTCGACACTCATCAAACCTGAATCAAACTGCCATTCATAGATCCGACCAAGGATATCATTCATGACCGACAGCACAAATATCCATGGATAAGTATGTAATTCTATGTATCCTACATTTCTGGTTCTGGGTCCCAAATGAAAAGGCTGTTCTACTTTCGAACTCCTCATTGGATGGAAAAGGTTGGAGTGCGTGGACTGTTCATTCTTTTCAAGTTTTGTCAACACGAGGAGTAATTCCCATGCCAAGCATGTTGTTGTAATGTCCAAGATCATAGAATTTCGAGACCCAAATGATGTTGTGTTGTTATCTTAAATCAATGGTGGGGTTGGTGGTGGATTACCAAATATTTATGGTGCAACCTTCTTTTTCTTTGTTTTAATTTGATTTAGTGGAAAGTGGGACCCTTAAAAAGAATGGGAAGGCTATGCCTATGGCTATGATGTATCTGCAGAAATTTTAATGCAAGTTGAAATGCAATATGGTTGGTTGTCTAGTAAAGCCTATTTGGAAGCATCTGATTATAGGAAAAGCTAATTATATTTTCCAATAATTATACAGGGGTGAGTTTTGTCTGTTTGTTAAAAAACTAAATTCTCCCTTAAATTTGCTATAATGCTACCGAGTGAACGGAGTGATAGCAGAGAAAGTGGACAATGATATGTTGTACAATGAGTGAACTAAAAGAAAGTAAGCCTTATCTTCCCATTAATATTTTATAAACTCATGCTTAGTTATAGAAGAGAATCTTTATTAACAATGTACTCCTTACTGTGGTCATGGCCACAAGAAAAAAAAAATCATTTTATTATTTATTTAAGGATATCGTGTAACCTTTTTAACATGAATTTTTGTTCGTCAATATAAGTATTTGTGTAGAAATAATATTTTGAAGTTTTTTTCTTTTGATAAACCTTTCTATAGGAACCTGAAGAATATAATTCAAGTTCAACAAAATGGGGCTGATTTGCTTTGACTAAACTGAAACTTAGAATTAATAAACCAATCCAGTCTGCTCCCAGATAATCACACCCATACTCTATATATCCACGTTGTAAGATTAGGTAAAAATGATGATTATTGGGATGACTCTTCAAATTTTGTTCCCTCTTAAAATTAGGTATAATTACGCGTGCATTTCTGCCTAATTCATTTAATCTTTTTCCTGGACAAAAAAGTATTTAACCAACTAAATTAGAGAAAATGTTACCAAGTAATGGGCCAAAAGCCCATAATCAATGAACTTACGACCAATCTGGGCTTCTGTCCTTAACTGTTGTGCCGTGCCAACCATCAATGCAACAATCCATGCAGCAATATCCAATAGATAGGCCGAAAATTTAAAAGGAAGCATCAATAGGTGCAAACGCTGTATTGAATAGCCTGGGCCTTGCAATATATCAAATTAGGAGATGGAGTAACACTTGGTTTGCTGTTGAACCTATAGATTTGGCATAGAAAGCTTACCACATTAGGGATTCGGTTAGAACAATGCTTACTCAGACTCTGAATTCCATCGTGCTTTCGCCGTTTCCATTGCTGAAAGAGGGAAGCCTTTGAAGATTGAATCTTCCCAGTTGTCTGTAGAACCCCTACGTCCGATGGAATGATGCTCGAATCTGCTCAGTCATCAGTGCCTCTGCTCTGCGTTTCCGACCTCAGTCTTCAGGCGATTAGTACTTCAATCACGTTATTTTTTATAGGATGATATGAAGAATGATGCATAGGTCTGCTGTAACGCGTATTCTTTAATTGCTTTTAGTTTTGACCATTACCTATTCTTGACATTTAATCAGTCTGATGGGTCTCAAATGATTTTCACTGCCATCTTGAAGTTATTTCTCAATTAAGCATCTTAATTTGCAGGGGTCTGATGACTTATTTTGTATGCCACCTCAATGGTCCTGCGTCCTGGAGATGCATTATTTTGAATTGGATATGGCTATACATCAGTTTACGAAACCCAAAGGGGGCTTTGATTGATCTCAGGAAAGTTTTTTTACTAATGGTTGAATGATAATTCCAGACTCTGTTAAATGCGGTGTTGTTATGCAAGTATTAGTATTTTTTTGTCACTTGAGATCTGGATAATTTTAAAATCTGTATCATCTGTTTAATTCTGCTCATTAGAAGTAAAGCAAAAAGTAGAAAACTCTTTGGTTGAGAATTTTTTTTGGGAGTCGTTGATAGCATAGCTTATATGTACCTTGCTTCTTGCATTATTAAACATGAAATACCTTACTTTAGAAAATTAATGGATGATCAAATTTATTTTTGTACTTGATATGTTGAATATGGTGGAGGAATACTCAATTCTATATCTACTTTTGAGTCTTTGCTAGAGGTTCATCTATGTTTCGTTATGGTTTGGGCATTCGTTTCTTTAGTTTGGGTTGCTATAGTGGCAGGACAATCTGGGATCCAACCATGTCCCTTCAACTCAATCACTCAAGTCTTATCTTACTTGAGAAATGCAGTACAAGGGATCACTTGAAGCAAATTTTAGGGCAAATTATGAGGAACAATCTTATTGGTCAAACATTTCCTATGAGCAGGCTCCTATTGTTCTCTGCCATCACGCACCCAGAGAACATAGGTATGGCTAAAGTCCTCTTTGAACACTATACTCCTCATCCCAATCTCTTTATTTACAACACTATGATTTCTGCACTATCATTTTCAACAAGTCAGTCATTTGCTTTATATAATGCAATGCTATATGCTCAAGTGCAACCAGATAAGAGCACATTACTTCAACTACTCCGTGCCACCAAATGCATAGCAGAAGCCAAACAAATCCATTGTCATGCTATTGTTACAGGTTTGTTGCTCAAAGGTTATCTGCAGAACACCCTTAATAAAATTTACTTGGATAAAGGAAATTTGGAACTTGCACTTAAGCTGTTAGAACATATGCCTGCTCCAGATTCTGTATCATTTAATATCACAATTGTTGGTTTAGCCAAGAAAGGGTATGGTGCAAAGGCACTGCAATTATTCCACAGAATGGTAAATTTGGGTCTTGAACCTGATGAGTTTACAATATTAGGTCTTCTTGTGTGTTGCGGACAGCTAAGAAATGTTAAGTTGGGGAAATCTATTCATGCATGGATCCAGAGGAGGAAAGTCATAGTTTCTTCAAATTTAGTCTTGTGCAATGCTCTTCTTGATATGTACTTGAAATCAAAGGAATTGGAGCTTGCTCAAAGAACTTTCAATCAGTTGGTGGAGAAGGATATCGTTTCTTGGAATACCTTGATTGCAGGATGTGTCAGGTGTGGGGAACTCCAACTTGCTCATGACTTTTTTGATCAAATGCCTGACAGAGATCTTGTTTCTTGGAATTCTTTGATTGCTGGATATGCTCAAAATGGTCACTATTCAATGGTAGTTAAGTTGGTAAAGAGCATGCTTGCCAATAATATTAGGCCTGATCATGTTACAATGGTGAACTTTGTCTGTGCTGCTGCCGAGATTGGAGTACTGGATCAAGGGAAATTGGTGCATTGCTGGGTAATAAGGATGAAGACAAAGATAGATTCCTTTATGGGTTCTGCATTAATAGACATGTACTTCAAATGTGGAAGTGTTAAAAGTGCATTGACCATCTTCAGGGAACTATCTGAAAAAGATACTGTTGTATGGACAACAATGATTACTGGATTTGCATTCCATGGTTATGGAAGCAGGGCTCTGGAACTCTTTGCTGAAATGCAGAAGTTTGTAATGCCAAATGAGGTAACATTCATAGCAATTCTTACAGCTTGTACACACAGTGGCCTTGTGGATCAAGGTATCAGATTTTTTAATGATATGAAAGAAATTTTTGGTATTGAACCCAAAGTGGAGCATTATGGGTGTTTGGTTGACCTTTTAGGGCGATCAGGGAGGTTGGATGAGGCCAAGGTTGTGATTGACACAATGCCAATGAAACCAAGTCAATCTGTCTGGGGGGCAATGCTAAGTGCTTGTAGAGCTCATGGAAATGTGGAACTAGCAGAGATGGCATTGACAGAGCTGCTAAACATAGAGCCTGATAAAGAAGGTGGATTTGTTTTGCTATCCAATGTTTATGCTACATGTGGAATATGGAGCTACTCAGACCAGATTAGAGGAATCATGGAAAGCAGAGGACTAAAGAAGACAGTTGGCCGTAGTAATGTATCCATTGATGGAGTAATTCATGATTTTATGGCATCAGATAAGCTGCAGCTTCCCAGATGGGAAGAGATGCAGCATATTTTAAACTGTCTAAATAGGGAAATGAAAGCCTGCGCTGAGTCTACATCAGATGATACTGTATTGGCTGGACCTTTGTTGATATAGTTTGTGACAAATTTTCACCAAGACATGATAAATGTTTCCCTAATATTCTTTTAGCACATAATGCCGATTGCCGAGCATGAATCTATCTAAAAAAGAAAAAAAAAAATAAGCATGTAAGATTTAAGAATAAATGGTTTACAGCCTCTGTACCGTTGGACTGCTAGCGCATTAACGTTATTATGGAATACCAGCTGAAAATTATTCATCTTAATCATGATCATGCGCAATCTTTCTTAAACTGAAGCAATTTCTTTATTGGTAAGAAGGAAGTGATGGTGGTCCGTGTCCCGCTTTTTATGGAGCGCTCACTCGTGGGAACTGTCGCAGTCCGTAACAAGAAAATAGGTGGATACTGTTACCCAAAAATAAATAAATAAGGTGGAATACGTCCATCTTCCATAATCCATATCCATATCATGCGAGAATATGTTATCACGGATTGAGTTTATTAAATCTTATATAAAATTAGAATTAACTGAACAAAATTAAAAATAATATAATTTAAATTTTTTATAATAATTAATTTTAATTGTGTGCATTTTTTGTTTCTATTAAACTCTTAGTGCTAATCGAGTTTATATATAATTTATATAAAGTTCAGTATATAAACATTTTCCCATAGACTGTCATGCTTCTTCCATCACTACCGCTGAGCTCTTCGTATATGTTCATTTGTAGCAAGTGGTCAGAACCACGCTACACAGCATTAACAGCAGCAGATGATGTCACTAAGCTATAAGGAAAATAAATAGGTTATAGGGCCAGAACCCAGAAAGAGAGGGAGTGGACTATAGAACATAATTTCATCATAAATTTCCTTTACAACTAATCAAGCCGTGTTATCTATACAACAGAAACCATTGCCCGAAAAGTTACATCATAATCCTATGCACTACCAGCAAGATAATTTACAGCCTAATTTTGATTAACTTTGATCTGAGAAGCGTCGATACTCGATACTAACTATGAATCTTGGTTAGGAACCTAAAACCAATGCCAGAAAATCTCAGCTTGACCTGTCAATCTTTTATGTATGGTTTACATATCTTATCAATATCATGTCCCTATTTGTTCACTTGCTTCATCACTGCAAGATCATCCGAATCAATCTAAGGGCAGAAGAGATGAATACTAAGAGAAGGAAGATATACTAAACTCGGGATAGCATTTTCTCCAATCATAGACTTAATTACTATATTGCAAAATTACAGGCACTAACCCAACATAAATATACCATTGCTGGCTAGAAACCAGTTGATCACGTTGCTCAAGAGCTGGCTGTAACCCCACTACCATCTCTCAACCCTTGAAGGCACAAATGTAGAGTTCTTTGCACACTGTCTGCAACTAATTTCAACCTACCTTGACTTATATCTGCTGCTGAACTTCCATTAACCTCAACTGTTCGTGCCACCCTCTGTTTACATTTCTCCCAATCATCAACACGTGACCAACAAGCCCTACCTCCATGACTTCCATCCATGCCAACAAAGGACACATTAGGACTTTCACCAAACGAATATCTCAACTTTACTGAAATACAGTAAGGCAACCAAGCAGCACCGCCAGCAGCATTGATGTGAGGGATATGAGCAGGATCAAGCACAACAGTCAGTGCAAAATCAACAGAATTATGTGGGCGATCATAATGAATGTTGCTTCTGAAGGCAGATAAATTTTCAGAGCTTTCACCCATATCCAACCCAGCATGGTTTTCAAGACATAATTCAATACGCGGTTTTTGAGCTGGAACCATGTCTCCTACTTGAGCCTGGGCTAATCCCTTCTTCCAAGCTATCAATTTCAAGAACTCTCTCAGGACTGATACAGGTAAGGTGAGAAGAGTTATGAATGATGCAACACGAGATGCATCATAAGGCTCTGAAGCCACCCGGCGGCTGAAGTAGTCACATATCTCACTTATTTCAGAAGAACTCAACTCTTCTTGTGCAGTGTTCAAGTTCTGTTGCTGTTGCTGCTGTTGATGATGGAAGCGTTTCACACTGATGACTTGAAGTAGCAGCTGAACTCTGTGAACACTAACAGCAAACACATAGCCCCTGGACAAGAACACGCAAAAAGGAAACATCTTTCTGCTTAGTGTCCCAAATAAAGAGAAAAACGAATATTGAAGATGAAGAGACCAGAGAACAGTCATAGCTAACAAGTCAATTCAAGTACCAATATGAAAAAATAATAAAAATGTATGGGAGACCCTTATCAAAATGTGTGGTTTAAGGGCTATTTAGACACAAGAAAACACACAGCTAATAACAAGTGCACAGGGCAAAAAACAAGATTTTTACAAAGAAAAATTAAATATATCAAATGAAAAATAGAGAAAGGTAAACTATAGTGTTGGTGATTGTGATTGGGCAACTTCCATTTTCTTTCCTCTTTGTTTAAGTAGGGATGGATATGGAGCTATCATAAACACAAAGAAGAAAATACAGAATAAAGAAAGAAAAGAAAAGAAAAAAGATAAAAAGAATTGCACTTCGACTAACCCAACAAAAAACCGTAAGGCAGGCTGCTCCGGGTCCAAGTTCAACAGTGCACCTTCATTTTCTTTCAAAATAGATCCCAGGATCTCCTTCAAAAGATCTGGTAACTGGGCAAATAGCCATAGAACTCCAAGATACTTGAGAATACCTCTCAGAACCTTCTTAAGAGCAACAAGAGGAACCCATCCACCTCCATATCCTCCATCATCACCAAGGCCAATAATGGCTGTGTTCAGTTCACCCTTGACATGTGCAGGGACACCTGCTCCTGGTGGTCTACGCAAAGAGACTGCTGATGTCATCATAGCTAAATTTGATGATCCTGCTAAGGCATTTCCCACACGGTTTAAACCAGAAACTTGATTTCCTGTCCTAGACATTGCAGCAGAAGTAGGTAGGTTAATTCTACTTCCATTTGCAGTTGGCAACTGAGAACCTGAACCAGGGTTTGGATTGTTTGAATTAGACAACCCAACTCCCTGCTGTCCAGAGAAATTAGGATCTAAACCATTCAATTCTTGGGCAACATGTTCCATTATAAAAGGCCGAAACTGTGGACATGGTAATGATCCCCCAGAAGGACGGCCTTCTTTGGGTGGTGTTGCAGGCTGCAACCACACCTGATCTCCTGCAAAGCATCGCATATCAACTGCAAACTGTTTCCTGTATATGATTCTTATCCAGTAGGGACCACGGAGCACAACAGAGACATCAATGGGCAAAAGTGAGCTTGGAACAATGCCTGGACCACCTCGTCCAGCAGCAGCTAACATTGCAAGGCTTTGATTAGTGAGAGATCCACTAGCAGTAGACATGACATGGTTTCCCACAGAACCAGATGTAGCCAAACCAACATTTGTGGCTGTACTACCCAATAAAAGTCCCTGCTGTGGCATATAACCAGTCTGTTTAGGTATAGAGGATTGAGTTCCTGCAACCCCAGGAACCGGACCAGCTCGTGCTGGCCTGGTTGCAGCTGCCAGAGCATGTAAGGGTCCCGCAGTAAGCCGAATGCAGTCCAAAAGTGATGAAACTTCAGCTCCATTAATGAAATCTTCAAGAAACTGTATAAAACAATAGTATCTAATATAGTAAATATTATGCCCAGGAATTTTTCAGGTGGGGTGGGGAGAGTACTGGGGCATATCTCTTATTTATCTAGAACATCCAGCTTCACATGAATTGTAGCACAACTCAACTTCCAAAATGGAAAATGTCACCAATAATTAAGTTACACATTGGCAGAAATTATCATATCAAAGCATGTAAGAATTTCTTTTTCTCTATAGAAACTTTAAATTGTCAGGGACTAACAATGAAACTAAACTAATGCATGTTGCACTGTCAGCCAACAAAGCAAGAAAAAGCTGTTCCATAGGAATTTCTCCCAAATGGTTCTATAAAGTTTAAGAGCAATAAGAAAACTAGAACTACTTCAATCGAATTAGAACTAATATATTATGTCTCATGAAAAAAGGTGGGGAGGAGAAGGGGGTAGGGAATCTTAGAATAACAGCGAGAAATACATTAAACACCAAAAAACCAGATTGAAGCTAGACTGACAAAGATCACAACCAAATAGTATGTTGTTCATATATTGCCTATTTTCACATAATTATCTATATCCCAATACATGATAAAAGATTACACAGCTATTACCGACCCCAAAATAAACAATTTGAAAAAGAAAAAAAAAAAAAACAGTAATCAGTTATAGACATAAACAAACCTTGGTATGAGGCCATAGTTGGTCAGGAGATACATGCATTGTGCAACCTTCTTTTCCAGATTCCCACTCAACAACAAATCGAGCAAGGACACCTGAACCAAAGCTAAACCACAAACTCATCAGTCCAACTGCCTCAATCCTGAATGCCCTTCTCATCTGTTCTGTTAGCTTATCCGCAGTATCCGATGAAACTTTGACACTGGATGCTTTGGCATCAGAGCTTGTGATGCCTTCTTCTGGTTTCTCATCTACTCTTACACCAAGCAATTTCCGCATGCCAAGGGCAAATGATCTTGCATTGGCAAGCCTTTGGATATCAGCTACTAATTTTTTTATACTGTCTACCTCTACAGATTGATAACTCAAAACAACACCATCTGGATCATAACGTATATGGGAATCAATGTCAGATGTATTAGCAATCCGAACACCTGAACCCCAAGGTGTATTACTGCTCCCCTTTTGAAGATCCCACAAATCTCTAAAGTGCTGGTCATTTATTTTAACATCCCAATACATGCAGCCAGGTCTGCCAAGTCGCAAGCATATATGTTCCCACGAATCACCTCTAGCAGATGGAAGTCGGAACCAAATGTTAGAGGATGCACCTCTTGAGCCCACCTCTTCAACAAAAGGGATGCCTAATGCTTCCATCTGGCTGGTAAGTCTAGCATGCTTAATGCAAAGTGAACAGTGCCTGACCACGTGAAGAAGAGCTGCTATATAAATGCTAGATGGGGCATTCCCTTTATTTGCTTCTGCTATCAGATTTCCAAAATTATATCCTCCTTTAGCTTTAGGTATCATTTCAGTGGAAATCCCTTGTGGCAAAGATGGTTGAGAGCAAAGTGAATCAGAGACCTTTCTCCTCTTCCAGATTCCTGAGCAGTTTTCAAAACCTTGGAGTGATGGTATCAAACTCAAAATATCTGAAGCTGTTCGCTTTCGTGATTTTTTAGCGTGCTTGGAGATAATATCTTGACTAGTGTTGTGATTAATTGTGGATTCCATTACCTGCACTGTAAAGATGAATTTTGCCAGTCATGTATGGCCTAATGAAAGATAGAAGATAAAATATATCAGGATGCATAGACTTCACATGATGAAGATGCACACAAAAAGAAAGAATCTTACATACGGGAGTTGTAGCACAAGAGCTTGATCCAACTATAGGCCCACTTGGTGAACTTTGAGGTCCATTAGATCTGGAATTAGGTAGAGAGTTGTGAGAGCCAATTGGTTGGAAAGGAGATAATATTCGAGATGAACGACTTCCACTTAGTTGATCTTCATCCATTGGAGTACAAGAAACAACATCAACTGAGGATGGGGACTTTAGAGAAGCCAAATCCTGTTCAGACTTTGAAGCAGACAGCTTTTTGCCAATTGTGCTCCTTCCTTGACCAGTGGAAAATGAACCAGCAGAACTAGATTGAACTGAGCCCTTTACAATGCCTGATGAGTAAAAGGAACCATTATAGTGGGTAGCAGAACCTGAAACTTTATTGACCTGTGATATCTGCATGCCTCCCTCCCACTTTGGAGATGGGCTTCCAGCTTTTATACTATGAAGATTCGTTGAAACAGAACCATAATGATATGCAGGGGATGAGTTCAAGGACGAAGAGAGATTTTGAACAGAGAATGGGGAAGCAGAAGGTACTTTCTCAAGTCCAAACACTTCATCAACAACCGATGAAAACCCTGATGGATGACATCCTGCAATCTGCACAGCACTCTCTAGCCCAATTTCCAAAAGAAGCTCATAGTCAGAAATTTGATTTGGACCAGCAGCAGTAGGCAAAAAGGAAAGTAATTTTCCCCAGTCAAGTAGGCTTAAATTCATTTCATCTTCAAGGATCTGCATCTGTCCAATATCAATTTTCTTGATCCGCAGCACATGCTTTAGGTCACTAGATGAATGATCTACTCCAGATGTGTCTGGCTGAGTCTCAAGCAACTTAAACAAGGGTTTAAAATCCTTATCAAGTTGCATCAGCAAAAAATAAGAGTCCCCACAGTCTGGAAATCCCATTAGTATCACAGCTGAACCATTTAAAATGCTCTTGGGTATTTTCAATGTGCTGAGTTCATGCTCATATACCTGCGAGAATGCCACTTAACCCCGATAATTCATAGGTCTCCTATGGAAGACAGTATTCTGAATAGTCCAAGACAGTCCCAAAGTGATCAAATTTTTAATATTTTACTAATTAAACAAGAGCAGGGAAGTAAAATTACCTCTAGGCCTAAAACCTTGCCAATACATACAAATAAGTGCAATAAACTTTTGCTTCTCAAGCTTATGAAGACTTCTGCTGCAGTCATAGTCCCCTGATTTAAAGCTTCTTCACATTCTAGCAGAACTGACGGAACAACTAATTTCCGTGATGATTGAAGAAGAAATCGACCATTCCTAGATAACAAAAAGAAGTGAGAGGCAGGGTGCTTGAGAAATTCTGAAGTAAAATTCAAAAACGGTTTGTCTCTTCAAAAACCCAAAAAGAAAATTAAAGAATGAGCATCATCAAGAAACTATATGCATTGTTATCCATCACTTGATCTATGAGCAGAAAAACTTCTGTAGTAGTAAAGCAGACAACTAAAACTTACAAAAATAATCCTTAATGTTACCTGATATTAATTCCAAGGGTAAAAAATGATGAGCCAAAGGCACGCACACACAATACCTCTTGTCCCTCAGATTCCTCAGTGTAGCACTTGTCATTCTTCTTCAGACAGAAGCAAATCAAAATTGTGAGATGAATATATCTTGACCAGAACTTATCAACCCATTTACCTTAACTTACGGAAAGCATTCTTAGCCACAATTGATACCTCCAGCAATGATGTATCTAGCATATGTACTTCCACATAAACATACTAAAAGGTAGTAAATTTCATCATTCAACTAGAGATAATCCTTATAAAGAATATTTTGAAACATAGTATTTGTAAATCAGAATTGAAAAACAGTTAAATATGCAGCATTCTGACCCCGATGCTCAGAAAATAGAAGAAAATCAACATATACACTAGTTCAGCTTATATTTTTCCCCCATAAATTTTTTTTCTGGAAAATCGCAAAGGGAAGTGGAAGACACCTAACAAGAACCACAGCACAAACTCCCAATAAAAGATAATATAACAAGAATGTCCACTGTAACATAGCAACTTGAAACTCCAAACTCACAAAAAAAATTTAAAAAAAAAATCCCCAATAAGGGAGCAAACCTATAGGTAAAAGAAAAAGAGAGGAAGTTAAACAATCCTCTAGGAGAACCACACAATAGATGTGAACCAACCTGTTTGTATGCAATATCAGCTTCACCTATATAAGACTGAAATGCAACATCACCTGCTGCTCGACACACCTGAGTATTTTTTCCCAGCTCATTTTTTATTTCTAGCAGACGAGTATATCTGTTGCAGGATATAGCTCGTAACAGCAACTTTTCAACATCAATACAACTCTGGTCTAAGAAAAACTCTGCCTCCTTGCCTGTTAATGGATCTATGACAAAGGTGCTGTGTAGACACTTTATCTGGAGATCTGGTCCTGGTTCAATTTTTAAAAATGGACATGATCCCGAGTCTGCCATTCCAGCATTTTTATCAAAATCCAACCAATATATAATTTTTAATCCTGGTGTTCTTAGACCAATTGAGTCAGATTCCACATCAGGGTTTTGAGCAGAACTAGAACTCCCTCCATGACCCACACCACCTTCGGATAAGAGCTCAAACCGAATAGCATCTTTCCATCTTCCTAGTCGAAGAGCTTGCACTTGCCTTATGACAGTGTCCATGACAAGTGCAACACATAGCTCATGAAGAACTGAATACAATATTAGAAATGGATTCTCTGCTGCAGCCATTCTTCGCTCTAAATCATCTCCAAGTGCATGACGTCGTAATTCTTCCAATATAACAGGCCTATTTTTTTCACCAACAAGCAACTCCAAATGCAATATCCTCCACATAGATATGTGTCCTCTGTAACCTAGAGTCACTAAAACCTTAAACTCTCCATTCACCCTAAGCAATGCTGTACCATCTGAGACTTTTATCTCAGAAAATTCTTTTGGGAGTGAAATTTCCAGTAATTTTGACCATACAAGTGTGTCCAACTTCTTCAAAACAGGTTTTTGCTGATCTTCAGTCAATGCATACTGAGTACCCACGTCTTCTATGCATTTTGGTAAACGCTCGTAAGATCCAGTAAGAAGAACTTCAATTGCTGAGGGAACATCATAAACAGGAGCACGAGCTTGCTGAAGCCCTTCATGCATGAAAAACAATGAATCTGCAGCTTGAGAAAAACATGTGTCATGGCTTGATACAGTGGAAGCTAGTTGCTGACAGTAATTTATCAAAGGAACCTGCAAATCAACAAAATCTAAATTACACAGGAGCCAATTGACTGAAAGGCATAAATAAGGTGGCTTATCTTGTTTCTTCATCAAATTAATGTGAAAGGCTATTAGACATCAATCTATAATGGCCTAATAAGCAAGCACTAAGTAGATTTTCCTTAATGAAATAAGCACGGAATCATCCTAAAATCCATCATGCTTAGACTTAAGAGTCACTGTGTCCAATATTGCATCCCAGCAGCAAATAACAGTGCATTCATGCAAAGCTGCAAAATCCATTGCATCAAGGAAACAAACAAGTTTGATCAAATCCACAATTGACACTTACACAACACAAAATTTGGTATTTCAAATTCATTTGAAGATAGAATGACTGACGTTACCTTTCTCCCCAACACTTTGTCAACTAACTAATAAAAGGTAAGCTCAATTGACAAACAAACTTGAGAATATCCCGATAAGATAACAAAATTGCCGAACACATCTCTTCATAAACCGAAGCTCTCATTTTAATTCAATGAACAATCAGTAAAACAAAACCAAAACCAAAAAGAAATTGTTCTTTCTTAATAAAACCCAATTAAACAACATGAATATACATGTTTATCCTAATGCTACAGGAGAAACGATTGCAATTCATCCCACAGCAGGCCAAAGAGAAAACGCATTAAAAAGTAATATAAAGTAAGTCGCAGTAACTAAGTAACCTAGGTATACTACGGCACTATCTTGGAGAAACGCTGAGTGGAAGGTGAAAGAAATCGGAAGATTCCCATATATGTTCAATTTCCTCCACGTCGTCCGCAACCAACAAACAACGTACAATAAACAGTTAAACACGTTATATGAAGAGTTAAATCCATTGGCTTTAAGGGGGAAAATAAATATCCAGAATTGTGGTGAATGGAGTAAGGAGTTGCAAAGGGGAAGGAAGGAGAATGAAATTGACCTGTTTACACCACTTAGAGATGACATTAAGTCGGATCATGCGCTGCTGAGTCCTAGTTAGGAACTTGAGAAGGCTGATTTTCTTGTCGGTATCAGATAGTTCGGTGGACCTACATTTTTCGACGAGTTCTTTGAGAGAGCTGTACGAATCTTGAGCAGCTCGATTCACCAGGGTGGATAACTCCACCGTCTGTTGCCCTAACTCGGCAGCCATTGATTCCGGTTTTAGTGTATTGGCGATCTATAGTGTATAAAGCATCGAAACTAGGGTTTTAGAATAGGGCAACGCAGGAACAGAAAATTTTACAATTTACATGCCAGAAGGAAAGAGCAGAGAAAGAGAGTGAGAGAGATGAACGACTCTTTCAGCTCTCCCCCCCTAAATGAGTTCGTGGCTTTCGATTTGGACAACGGCGGAATAAATACACTATGCGTACGTCTTACTCATGTTAGATTAATGAGCCTTTTTTTTTTCTTTCTATCCTGTTAAATTTTTGTAGGGATCTATTCTGCAAATTACACACAATTTTAGCGGAAGCTACTTTTTTTTTCTTAATTTTGAAAATATACACTCTTTTCTTATAAAATTAAAAGATAAATTATATTTTATTTCCATAAAATATAAATAAATTACATTTATTTACCTTGCTACTAAAAGTACTATCATGATAATTGAGATTTTGAATTTTATATTATTTTTATTAATTTCAATTTTCTAAAAATTCAAAATGTTATAATTCAATCATAATATATAAATGTTAGACTAAATAAAAAAACTATTTTTTATCTTTCTTAGAAAACAGTGATAACGACAAATTACCAAACAACATTGAAAAAAAATATAAAATTAAATATTTTCTTCTTGGATATTAATGAGCTAATTAAGATAGAACAATATATATTTTAATACTTGAAAGTTTAATATGAAAAGTAGATAATATTTGATTGACTGTTTAATTAATTATTAAGTAAGATAAATTTAAAAAGTAAAATTTGTAGTATTATCTCGTTAATGTTAATTTTTTAATAATATATACAAATGAAAATAATTTAAGAAATGATAAAGAACTAAAATCATTTTTTTCTTTGATCATTCTGAAATCTGAACCTTTCATTTTGAAAAATAGAGTATGAAATGAATTGAGATAGTTTTCTAAACATGTTTTTCACATTTAAACTGTACTCCAACTCCCAAGCGAGGAAGAAGAGTTGAAATGCAAAAAATGGAGGATGAGAGAGAGACGTACCCACCCAATAGCATGCATGATGCATCTCCTCCATTCCACGTACAGGAGTTTCTTTCATGCATGATGGGTCTCACACTCAGAGGACGCCAACTCCTCTCTCCACAATTAGCTTCATGGGTGTTCGCCATCGACCCTCCTTCCTTGACTTCATCTTCCATCTCCAATATTAATACGCCCACCAGATCGCAGAACAAACCTTTTATATATATGTTGCATAGCAAGTGATGATGAACCATTTTCTGGACTAGCTTCCAAGATTATGAGTGATCCATTTGTAGGTTCCCTTACTTTTGTCAGGGTGTATGGTAAGTTAAGTACTGCGGGGTCTTGTGTACTCATTGCAAACAAAGGGAAGAAGGAGAGAATTGGCAGACTTCTGGAAATGCCTGCTAACAGCAGGGAGGATATTAAAGTAGCTTTAGCAAGTGATATTATTGCTCTTGCAGGTTTGAAAGATACTATTACAGGTGAAACATTGTGTGACCCTGATAGTCATGATCCTATCGTGCTTGAGCGTATGGACTTACCTGATCCTGTGATAAAAGTTGCAATTGAACCCAAAACTAAAGCTGATGTTGACAGGATGGCAACTGGTTTATTTAATTGGTGGAAGCTAACATTGGTGCACCCCAAGTAAACCACAGGGAAATCATTTCCAAAATCTCAGAAGTGAAGTATGTGCAAGAAACAGTGGGGTGGATGATACGAAATTAATGAGCCAAAGAGAACGACATAAGCATGGAAACAGAAATGTAGCAAAAGACAGAAACAAAAATGTAGTATTGATACAGAACAACAGAAGGGCCAAGAAGCAGGAGAAGCAGTAGCAATGGAAGAGGACCAGGAAGCAGCAGACCCAAAAGCAGATGCAACAGAAGAGAAATGGAGCAGAAAGAAAGATGGGCCGTGGCAGACTACTCAAAAGCAATTCAGGATGGACCAAAGGCAGTATATGGAAGCATGCAAGATATCTAAGCCCAATACAAGTGGAAGAACAGGTTGGAAGAGCGTGGAAGGGTGCGGAAGTACCATGCACGTGAAGATATTTGGTAGGAAGATGCTGAGGTGTCCGCATACGACAACGAGTTTGTTACGGAATGGAGAGAGGAGGATGGTTTATAGCAAAGGAAGAATGAGCAGTGGAGGATATGAAGATTATGAGGCTTGGCTGAGGAGTTTCTTCCTGACTCGAATAGGAAGACGTTTATCTTTCTGTGTTACGTTTGCATTTGTCAATTCATTTCTGGTTATTTGCTCTATTTTCTGTATTCTGTATTTGCTTTTGGTTACGTATTGAGAGGGATTATTGGAAGTTGTTGACACTATTTTGGAGTGTTAACAGTGAACAAGGTCAATTTGCAGATATCACTGTAGGGTTTGAGCCCATGGAGCCAGGCAATGGATGTGAGTTGGTGAGATCAAAGGAGGTGCAGTCCCAAACTAGAATACATTCCTGCAGGAGTAGTGATGAAAGGATTGGAGTGTATGAGCAATGGTGTGCTTGCTGGATTTCCAGTTGTTGATGTAGGTGCAGTACTAGTAGATGGTTGTGACCACGATGTAGATTCAAGTGTCCTGGCATTCCAGAATTGGCTGCAAGAGGGGCTTTTCGGGAGGGAATGAGAAAAGCTGGACCGATCGAAGATGCTTGAACCTGTGATATTGAAAGTTGAAGTTGTTACTCCTGAAGATCATTTACTAATAAAAGGCCAAATGGTCAACAGCTCTGGTGACAAACCCGGTGGCCTTAAGGTATATATGTCAGTTAGCTCCAGCTGGTTCTCTATGTTAAGATTATTTTATTGGATTTGAGGGCATGACTAAAAGGTGCATATGCTGTATTCTTGGTCTGTCAAAACTGGATCAGTGTGCAATAATAGTCAATTTAGCTGCCCGTGTCAGTATGCGTATTTAGTCTTCGTGAAAAGTTACTTCTTGGTTGCATGATTTTTACTAGGATTATATATGATATTACTGAGGGTTGAACTCGTGCATTTTTTTTTTCCCTCGTTGTGATTGCCAATGCAGGTGGTCGATTCCCTTGTTCCTCTTGCAGAGATGTTTCAGTATGTGAGTACACTCATTCAGGGGGATGACCAAGAGCCGTGCGTCCTTCACAAGGCAATTAGCCAAGTTTGATGTTGTGCCTCAGCACATTCAAAAATCAACTCGCCTCAAAGGACCAACAAGTTGCTGCTTAATAACGTTTTTCCTTTTGTCTCCCAAGAGCCAACTTTTTTTGCCACGCAATTTTGTCTCATGTCCTATAATTAAATTTTGAGCAATAATGACTTTTACTTCCTGAACTTTTAACTCAAATTTCATTTACTTTAGTCTTTTTCTTGTAAATATGAAAATTGCATTAAAATAGAAGTTAAAGGACTTGATTGATTTTTCCCTTAAGTAATAGATTTAATTAATGTTTTAAAATTATAAGACTAAAGTGACATAAATTTGTTCAGAGCTCTTGTTTCTGATTGTTCTTTGTTGTTTATTTCTGTTGTCGATTGCACTGTAACTTAACCTCCATATTTAAAAGAAAAAAGAACTTTAGTGCAAATCAATTAAATTTTAAAAATAAAAATAAAGCCTAAATTAAAATTAAAAAATTAAAAATACTCTTTTATTATATAAATTTTATATCGATAATCTTGTATTTTTGTTTTTTCTTTTCTTATCAACAATCATCTTTCAACTAACATCTTGAATGAATCATTGATGGGAAAGATGCATCCAAAGGTACACAATAACGACTATACGAAGTCATTATTCTTGGAGGAAACGTACTATCTATAAATGGATTTGTTATTTGTCCCAACTTTTTTGTTGTGCGTTCTTAATTAATTTCATAAAAGTTTTTGGAGACAAAAATTTTATTTTGATTAATCAACAACTATATAGAATTTATATCTATTAAATTAACGTTGTTAGCAAGCAAAAAATATATACAAAATCAAAATGAAAGGATCAGAAAAGTTAGAAGGCAATGAACCATACCCAGCCGTCATACTTCCCCATGCATATTACTATTCCATATAAGCAAGAACAAAGTAATAAGATAAAGGAACCTCAACTTCCAAGCCATGTTCGATTGATCATGTGATTTAAACGACAAAAATAAAATGCAAACCGTTGACACATCACAGAAATGTTTCCCGACATTGTTTTGCCCGACAAGTTTTTTGACTTGAATTTCAATGCTTGGAGACCCAACATTTACATAAATAAGATAAAAATATTAAGTATCAGGTGGGTTTTGAGCTTGAGGCATCAGTTGATAAGCAATAAAAATTCACTTCAACAACGCAAAAGCATTAAGCAACTAAGAAATACGCATCCGTTAAATTGTTTTCCCCTTTTTTGATCCAATCTATATTTAAACAAGGGTCACACGAGGCTCCTTTGCACTTCCATCCAATTTATCTAATCTGGACAATCCCAGCACTGACCAGCTTCTGGATCTTGTTCATCACCATTGGATTCTTTGTATGCTCCTGTGCAGCCTTGGGATTTTCCTGGAAATCAACCAATACCTGCATACATCCCCCAACTCTCATTAGCACAGCTCATTCTTATTACACCAACAGAATACACTGTAAAACTCAACAAGGGCACCGTCTAAGGAACATACCTGTCTCATAACAGGGTCTTGGAGGATGTTCTGTATCTCTGGGTCCTGCATTGCCTTGGCCTGCGAGGACAAAAAATTTGAAGATAAATGAATGGAGGGAAAATATCCTACAGATATGGTTTCAACAACAAATTTTTTGAAGTATGGAAGTACATCCCACCTGTCTCTCCTTCAACTCCTCAGGACTTAAATCCCCACGACTGGCCTTATTAATTTGTTCTACACATCTGAAATGGATATTAGATGTTAGGACAATCACTTTATTGTAGTCTATATGAAAAGTAGAACTATGCACCCATAATGAACACATGGCAGGAATATAGCATAAGACATTACTTTTTTATGCCATCAAGTAACTCCTGGTTTTTAGGGTCTTGTTTCAAGCCCTCTTGATATGTTTCCAGAGCTTTGTCATATTCTTTCATGAAAAACTGTATAGCACCTTTTCTCGTATAACCCTTTGTGAAGGTTGGATCAAGCTCAATGCATTTTTCTGCATCCTTCAATCCCTCAGGCATTGCCCCAAGTTTTGTGTAGCTTGCAGCTCTGTTACTGTATGTCTGAAAGAAAAGGAGTAGGTAGAAACAAATCAGGGACATTTTCTTAAATTGCAAATATCAACTCTATTTAACAAGTAATATTACCCTAGGATCTTTAGGATTCCTTCTTAGAGACTCAGTGTAGTGCTTCACAGCCTCAGGATAATTTTGCTGCTTGAAGAATTCATTACCTGCATGTTGATGATTGCAGTAAATACATAACTATCAGAATTGCTTTCTATAAAAAGAGAACATGCTCACAAGACATGGTGAAGCACGATAGCAGAATAAGAGGGAGGATACCTTTTTCACGCTCCTCATCAGCCAATTTTGGATCAAAGTATTCTTGCTGCTCAAGTTCTTTCTTAGCTTTTTCCGCCTCATTAAGTTTCTTCAAGGTATCAGGGTTGCGATGCTCTGTAAGTGCCTTTTGGAAAGTCTCAATGGCAGGTTCATAATCCTTTGAGCATTTGGCCATTTTGACCTGGGCAGTTCCCTTCCTTGTCAAAGCTCTTGCTATCATCTTGAAGTCTGATCTCAATTCTCTTCCCCTTTCAACAGCCTTGTCACAATCTTTTATGCATTCTTCGAACTGGAAATAGGGTCATTGATTGAGGAATAGTTGTTAGGAAAAGTAAAAATACTGATTTTTCAATGTGACTTTCTAGTTTTTTTTTTTTTTTTTTTGACATGCAACGTCCTAGTCTGATGAATTCTATGGAAAATCAAATAAATCCCCATTTAAACACGCAGGTACACTTAAGACATCCCGTGATCAATTTTGATATAGTTACTATACCAAGTCAACAACAATCTCTACTATCCTCAACCACAAATACCATATTTACGAGGCACATGATTTGATGAGATAGAAGCTACTATGTCACACCTATAGCTTCTTTCCTTCAATTGGAATCAAGATCCATTAATTCCTCTCATGCTACCAAACAATGGCAAAAAATATTATAAAATAAAAATTAAAGAATTTGCAGAAACATTCTTAGATTTTACGGGTAGCGACCTTCCTATGCACAAACATTCCAAACTAAAGCATTTATCTCTTCTATCCATTAAACCACGTCAATTCAAATTAAATTGGAATGAATTGAGTTCAATTTGACAGTAAGCCAGTTGACATACCTTTCCCATTTCCAGGTAAACGGCGGCGCGGTTAGTGAGATATGATATATCCTCATCATCTAATTCCATAGCCTTTGAATAATGTTGGATTGCGGTTTCAAAATCCTTCTTTTTATAAGCCACATTGCCTGCCTCCTTTTCCCTCTGAGCCTGAGCTTTCCTGTCCTTCACTTCCCTCTCCTCCTCCGTCAATTCCATAGGCTCAGGTTCAGGCTGCTTCTCTTCCTTCGCAGGCTCAGCTTCAGCAGCTCTCTTCCTCTCCGGTGGCGGAGGCGAAGGTGAAGACTCAGGCATATCAGTGTCATCGTTAGGAGTACGAATCTTGAGATTAAGCAAAACCCCAAGGGCTTGCATGATTTTTGGATCTTTCATATACAAGTTGAGATTGTTCGGATTTTTCTGAATATCCTGCATCATCTTAACGAAATCAGGTTGTTGCAGATAGGCTCTAGTGGTGGGATCAGCAGTGAGCCTAGCCCACATCTCGGGCCCGGAGAAAGCGTCTCCGAAGGGATTGCCCATAGGTGGCGCGGAACGAGACCTGGAAGCGGCCTGTGCATCAGCTAATCCTGATTTAAGTGGTTCGTTATTGGGATCGATCTCAAGGCCCTTCTTGTAAGCAGCAATAGCATCATCGTGTTGGCCGAGTCCAAGATGAGCGGCACCGAGACGACTGTAACCCTTGGACCAATCGGGCTTGAGCTCCACGGTCTTCTTAGCGTCAGTTAAGGCTTCAGAATATTTATGAAGAGAGGCGTATGCGGCAGATCGATTGGAGTACAGGACATGGTTATTCGGGGAAAGAGAAATGGCGTCCGAAAAGTGACGGATGGCAGAATTGAAATCACCGGAGGAGAAAGCAGCATTACCTTTAGCCTTCGCCTCTTCGGCCATTGATAGGGATATCAGATTCTGTCGAGTCTGAGGGCTTTGATGCAGAGGACACTAGAAAGCAGCAGAGCGGAGTTTTGAAGCAGTAGAGAGAGGAAAATACAAAGAGGAAGGGCTTCTAGGCTTTTTGGAAAAGATCCAGAGACTTCTGCCACTAGACTCGATGAAGGGGTTCTCGAAACTTCTGCTCAAATCGGGGACGGTTAATTTCAGTAAAATCAACAAAAATGCTATCTAATTGATTTATTGAATACAGAATTTTTAAGTGTAATTTTTTATATTTTTATAATTATATTTTTTAAATTACAAAAAATTGAATATGTATATTAAAAACATAGTTGTTCAAATAAAACATTATATTTTATAATATATAATATGAAATTTTAAAATTATGTAAATTTTAATTATTTGATCAATTTTGATTAAATGTTTCATATTGATATTCAATAATGGGACCAATTTAATCAAGTTTACAAAGTATATGGTAAATACTGGATAGGCATAACATTTGCTCTGTATCTTCTTTTTTTTTTTCCCTCTCTTCCTTTCACTCTACAATTTATTCTAATACTATCTCCCTTTTCTTCATTGTCTAGAATCTCTAGATAATTCTTTTTCTTTTTTTTTTTCTCAAAAGAATCTCTAGATAATTCAACTCATTACTAACTTCCTCCGCATAGAGCCACTTATTTAACTTGCATGACCCTTTTTTTTTTTTTGGTCTGGTCCACTTTAAATCTTATAGTGTTTGATGTATTATTAGGACAGGATCATGAAATGCTGCATAATTTTGTTTTTGGTAATGAAAAACCCATAATGCTACTCAACTTTTGAATGACAGACAGAGCAGAAAGAGTAATCCCTTCATAAGCAAGCCCATCAACCTGAGGCCTGCAGGGCCCATTTATTATGGGCTTTCTTCTAACTCACAACTCTGCCTACCACACTTTAGATTGTAACTCTCAGGCGATAAGAGAATGGGCCTTGGGTAGTTAGATGCCATATTGTGGGAAAATTGACTAGGGAACCACTACCGCGTGTAAGTTAAGTTTTTGTTGGCGTGTCTGGGACTGGAATACAAGGTTCCTAGATAACAAATACAGTGGAGGACAAGAAATGTACAATGATATGTTGTTTGTCTTAATTCACACACACACACACACATATATGAATCAATCCACACCACTATCCACTTCAAATGCAATATATGTACCCCATTATTTTTATCACTTTCTTTGGACAAATATAATTTGAAACGGTTCGTGATGGGGGTAGAGTGATTAAGAAGGTTATGAATCTTTTAAAATATAAATTCTAATGAAATTTTAAAATACAGATAAATAAATAAATTAAAGTAAATGAGAGATGCTCATTTGTATTTTTTTTTCTGTATTTTATCCCTTTATTAAAATTTACACTTTATAATATCTATACTCGATTAAGAACAATGCTTATCTTTAACAAGTAATTAATTATAAATTACTATCAACCAATTGTGAGTCTCATTTTGCTGAACATTCTAAGTCTCCTTGAATGCACACGTGTGGGTGGAAGTAAGGACTTTGACAGTGGAGCTGGACCCCACTCATTCACAATCACAGTGACTAACACGCGATTGTATACCATACACGTGAGCTGAATAGTATTAATTAGTGGCTCCACCATACGTGCAAGGAAAGGAGACAATTATTCAAATTCGTGACTTTAGTGTAAACTTACCGTCACAAAACAACCAAGTCACGCATGCTTCTCAGTCTCACTCAGTTTTTTACTCACTTGTCCTATCTACCTATGTTTTTTGTTGAAACATGCATGTATTATTTCATTTTCATGTATAAAATACAGACTAGTGCATCATTTTTATTGACTTTGGACTTGGTGCATTCGATTACTCATGACTTAAACCAAACGAATTGTGTATACCTACTTTTAACCCAACAAAGAAAGCAGCTTGTATGCGAATCAACTTTTAACTTTGAATCTTGAATACGGAAGTTACGGCGTTGCATAGGACCTAGGCAAGGGGGGGTCCCAATTACGGGCAATCGCAGTGTAAAGAAAAGGCAGAGGTACGAAGTACAGGAAAATAACAGCAGTTTACACTTCAGAGGTTTTTGACTTTACCAACCCCTCATAAACCCAACAACACTATTCCCCACTTCCTTTAAGATGAAGATTTATGTAAAAGATATATAAATAATTAATTTAACCAAAATTTTAAAATATTTAACTACTGCTTTAAACAGTAATTAACTTAGTAGGTTTGAAATGTGTTAAAGTGCAAGTTAGTTTTTTAATATTTTCACATAACTTTTCTCCTCTCACTTTTTTTTTACTATTTTATAAAATTTATTATATATTATATGATTTGAAGATAAAAAATGAGATGTAACCATAGGAAAAGATATTGCGCAAAGTTCAAAACGAAACACGCAAATCTCCTTATATAAGCATATATAGTGAGCATTTTGATTGTAATTTTGAAATTTATTGCTTTTACCCAGCAAGTTGACATGTACTTTACCCTTTTTGAACAATGTTGTTTAGAAATAAATACATGTTTAGAAACCCAAAACATATATATCTCCTTAGACTATAGATCAATGTTTAGGGATTTATAGTTTTAATTGTTAGGGTTTAACTTGTTGGAGTGCAAAAATTGTTGCTTTTAATATTTTTGGTATATTAAAAAACAATTAAACGAAAGTAAAAATTTTATTTTAATACTTGATTCAATTTCAAATAAAAAATTAACATTTTGTTATGTTTATAATATATTTGAATTAAAGAAGTGAACGATAAAGTAAGAAAAATATAAATTTTCAAAATGTAAATAAAAAATCCAAAAATAAATTTACTTCCATTTTCTGTCTTCACGTTGTTTCTCTTGTAATCCAAAGAAAAGCATTAATAAGGTGGTCATTCATGAATGATGATTAAGGTAAGGTAGATAGGTGCGTATCTAAGTAATATGCAAAGTGTGAAACTTGATTTTTGTCGTGTGTTTGGTTGTACATTTGTAACAGTAAAAGTATTGACGGAGATGAGGATGTTGGACCCCTGGACCCCCTCTGGATAGGTACCACGCAAAGTGCGAAAGGGATAAGCATACATACTGGGGTTGACAGGGAAGACTAATATGCCAACCACCATATAACCGTACTATTACTAAACCTTTATTTCATATATATCCCTCCTTCATTGCTAATTGTTATCCTCTTTCGCATCGCATCAGTCTCATCTTCATAATTATGTGCCCTCCACCAAAAAGCACACTCTTTTACTCTTAAATATTAAATTGCCAAAAGATGCCCTACTCATTATGTTCCTCCTTCACCTTCAATCTATATTCATTCATTTTTACTAACCATTAGTAAAGAAAGCCGCCTTTTCTGGTTTTGTTGTTTTGCTTTTCCGTTACTATTTATTTTCTTTCCAATAAATAAAATTATGAACAAAGTTAAACACACGCTCACGCACACACAGGGAATGCCTCTATGGTACGAAAACTAATAAGGATGTCTGAATTAAAATAAATAAATAAATAAAGAGAGGTCTCAAATTATTGGTGCGTGGAGCCTAGCAAACAAGCTAGAAAAGGGAAACAGAGCCAACTGGTATGTCCACTGGACACACCACAATGATTCTTCAATTCACGTCATCCGTGACATCATTCTCCCGACAAGCTCCGGATGAACCAACCGAGGAATAGCCCTACACGTGACACCATCTCCACCGTCTGATTCCCCCTAACACAACCTTCATTTCATCCATATATTATCAAATCCTTCATCCTCTCTTGGACTTCTTTCCTCTTCTTCTTCTTCTACTATTCCTCTCCCTCGCATCCCAAACCCACACTGTCACTTTCGTTCCCAAACATTAAAATTTTCACTTTCTGAATCTGCGTGTGCCAGAAAGGCTGAGACTGAAATCAACAGAGGCTAACCTGAAAATCAAGGTGGAGGATACTACAAGAGAGAAACCAAACAGAATGACAAGCGTGAAGGAGGCAGAGCGAGACAAGTACAACATGATCAATTTCGAAGAAACCGAGCTTCGACTTGGCTTGCCTGGTGCTTCTGCTGCTGCCAACGACGCCGACTCTGCACTCAAGAACACTTGGTGTACTGGCAAGAGAGGCTTCTCCGATACCACTGTGGATTTGAAGCTCAATCTTTCTTCCAATAATAATCACTTATCCGACAAGTCTGCCGACAATACTACTCCAGCTGCTGCTACTGCTACTGCCACTGCTTCTCCGCCTAACGACCCTGCAAAGCCACCTGCTAAGTCAGTTTCTTCTCTCTTTCCCTTTCTAATTTTAATTAACTGCGACCAACAACTGGGTCTTGTGTGTGGAATTTTGTTTCAAGAACAAAACTAGGATTTCTTCTCTGCTCTGCCTTCTGAAATCTGAATTGTTGTTTTTTGCCCGTGTTCCGTTTGGTACAGCTTATAGCTAGATGGCTTTTGTCACAGTTGAAAATTATATAAGAATTACAAGTAATTTTACCCAGATAGACAAAAGGTAATCCACCTAATTCCTACAGATTTTGAGAGTCTGGATCTTTGTTTAGAGAGTAAAAATTTTTTTTGGGTCGGTATCTTCAAGATTCAATAAACTCTTTGAAAAATAAAAAGAAAGGACCAAATTGCAAGCTATACTCTTCGTAACTTGTGAGTTAGAGGTAGGAAGGAGACCGTAATTTAGTGCGCCATAAGTCTCCCTCAAATAAATTCTCATTACTTTGAAAATTTTTAATTGATTTGAAATTTTTTTAAGTTTTTCTGTCCTCAAGTTGTCATTCCGTTTTGGACTCTGAATGCATAATTGGTGATGATGGTTCTCTTTTGCCGGGACTGGGTACAATGAACAGTAGAAATGATGAATGAGTGATTATGATTCTCAGAAATGTGAGCCAGATTTTGGCATCGGAAAACTATTTTTCTTAAAAAAAGAAGGAAAAATAAAAAGGAGTGATCCAGAATGGTTTGCAATTTTCGCTGCATATCTTGTGCGGATGGCACGGTTGGTTGTCGGGTAGACAGAAGAAAAAAACAAAACACATGGAATCTTTGCTTTTTCTCAAAGGGACCCAACCAAACCCAACCATTTCAACAGTCCAAAAAGGCTCCCATGCCCTTTTCAATTATTTATTGTTTATACTTTATTCCAAAGTCGTCCTTGTACCATTTTATATTTTCCACGTCACTAATATTACGGTCAAAATTTCAAGCATCTTTACTGTTTATTAACTAATAATAATAAATAATGAAACATGGTGATGCAGGGCGCAAGTAGTGGGTTGGCCACCAGTTCGATCATTCCGAAAGAACATCGTGACCGTTCAAAAGAACAACAAGGACGGAGCAGGAAACGGAATCGTCAACGTTAACGTTAACGGCGCGACATTCGTGAAGGTGAGCATGGACGGAGCACCCTATCTACGCAAAGTGGACTTGAAGATGTACAAGAGCTACCAACAACTGTCTGATGCACTTGCTAAAATGTTCAGCTCCTTCACCATTGGGAATTACGGCTCACAAGGCATGAAGGACTTCATGAATGAGAGCAAATTGATAGATCTTTTGAATGGATCTGACTATGTCCCAACTTATGAAGACAAGGATGGAGACTGGATGCTTGTGGGTGACGTTCCTTGGGAGTAAGTTCATTACGTTCTTCTTCCATATTCAATATAATTAATATAATTTTCCCTTTCATTAATAATCTAACATTCATATTCTTATGTTCTCAGTATGTTCGTGGGATCATGCAAGCGTCTCCGCATAATGAAAGGATCTGAGGCAATTGGGCTAGGTCAGTCATCAACTTAATTCAACTGAAAAAAAAAAAAGAAGAAGCAAAAGTTATATATTTATTTATCTAAATTCGAATTGACCGAAAATGTCAATTTTTAATTTACAGCTCCAAGAGCGGTGGAAAAGTGCAGGAACAGACGCTGAACTCAAATTTTGGTATTTCAAGCATGTGCTGGCTAAGTTGTCGATGGATGCGCGTCCCAAGGAGCCAAGCTGGTGGTTCGACCTAGGTCGACTCTATACACAAGTTCGGATAATGTGTCTGTGCCATGTTGCTTTTTTTTTTTTCTTTTTAAATTTTCTTGTATATGTAATATATATATGAGAAAATAGTTGGAAATTTGTTAGGGACAAACAATAATATAGATGTTAATATGAGGGCCCATGCCCTTTTTTAAGTGATTAAAAAAAAATGTGACTTGGTCTCTATTATCGTTAGTTAATTAATGTGTCTGTCTAATAATTATGTCAATGTTTCGAGTTGTCATGGAGTTGTTCATGTGTGTGCCCCTCCCTTTTTTTTTTTTGTTGGTACGTGTGTTTATTATATGAATGTGGTTCTGTGCATTAAGTACAGTGTGCCCTTGTTTGTCTGTCCAACTGCCAGTGAGGTGATTGGTCGACAGAGGCAGATACCAAATATTTAAAAACAAAATAAGGTGGACCCACCCCCATGTGCTCCTATGTCTTGAGGGTTTCCATTAATTTATTTCACATGTTTTGCCAAATTCCCTTCCTCAATCACTTAAAATTGATGAGAAATCTTTCAAAAATGATGATACTAAAAAATAAAAAATTATGATGAATAATAATCATGATATAAAAAAGGGTTTAAACTTATTTCTTAGTCATATATAATTGCTTGTAATAGGCAGAAAACATACATATATATATTGTAACAAAAAATGAAGTTTTGAATCTGACTATATTATTTCATACAGAGCAACTTACAAATGTTAAGCATGTATTTACTGGATAATCTTGGGTAGGTAATGGAAAAAGAGAATATTGTCCTTGTCATGTAGGAAGAATAAAAATAAATAAAAAAATGGTCAATTTGAGTCTCTAAATATATAAAATAAATATACTTATTAGTGTGGCCCCTAATAATTAATAATGGAAGGAAGTAATAAACGTGAGAAAAAGGAGCCTGCCTAGTGGTCTAACTAATACTCCAATACCATAGGCAAAACATCTCCCATGTGGAAATACAGATACTCTGAAATATGAACCAACCGAAGAAGATAAGAAAGTTAAAAAAGCAGGGGAAATCTGCACAAATCTCTTAAACAGGGCTGTGTTGAGGTTTATAAATCCAAATTAAGAGGCATAATTAAATTTGAATTAAAGGGAGGGCATCTTTTTGTGGTTTCTAAGTGCCAGGACAAAAATAGGGTGACAACATGTGCTTATTTAAGATGATGAATACAAACCTATGGATTTGCGCCTTTTCTCATCCCCTTTTTCTAGTTTTAATCAAACTCATCAGCTTGTTGCTCTCTGCTCCCCATATTCTTCTCATTTTTGGTAACTAGTCCATCTCACTTCGATCGTGGAATATGAACAAGTGGTGTGGATGACATGTACTCAAATCCTCTTCCATGTTTTTATTAGATCACGACAGCGTTTGACAAAGGGGATCATTCCCTTGAAAATGGCGGATGGGTGGGAAGGGAAGGATCTCGGTACTTGATTACAAGATTACGATCAGTTGCTTCGACTAATGAGTAAAAATATATTTTATTAATTTAAATTTTATGTTAATTTTTAATTTTATACTTACAAATTTTTATAATTAATTTTATTTTTAAAATTTTAACATATTTAAATATCAAGAGAGTTAAGAAGTGGAAATTTTTAAATAATAGAATATGAACTGTAATCTAAAATCTTAAGAAAAATTTATGTAATTTATCCTTCTTATTATTAGTCACTCCTACTTCCATTGAAATTAAAAATTTTCCATAACCTCAAACTTTAGTTAATGCAAAGTTATATTCTTATTAAAATTTGTCATATTTATCGATTATTGTAATTTTACTAAGGACATGTATTCGTAGCTTGAGGTTTACAGTGTCTTATAGTAATTAAAGTTGAGCTAATTATTACCTTGAAAAAAAACTATCATGGGTTTTAATTTTGATGGTATTTCGTATCGCTGCCGGCGTAGCCGAACAAGTGTTTTGCTAATAAGGGAAGCGGTGGAATGCTGCACCCAAAAACAGTAATTACTGGATTATAATATATTTGGGCCTACCTTAATCCACTTCACCCTTGGGCTGCAACCCAACATGCACAAATAAATAATATAACGGGGGCTTTCTTCCTGGGTGGGCTAAGTACTATAGACAAAGTCCATTAATTTATTTTTAGGGTTGTTAAAATGATCTAACTTAAATATAGTTCCAAAAAATAACTAGGGTCAGATTCCTACTTTTTTTTTCTCTTTTTCATTCAAGTCTAGTTTATTAAGGATTTTTTCTATCTAATAATCTAATATTTTTTCAAATAGTAATTATTAATTGAAATTAAGCTTAGTAAAACAAATTAAGCTTTTACCTGATACATTATAAAATGAATTGTTTATAATAAATAATACTTGTAAAAAAAAAACAAGTGGAGCTTGGCCCACTGATCACATCCTATGCTTGGACTGGGAGCTGCATACTTTGTTGAAGTAAATTTTAATTATATTTTCTGCTCAATCGTGTAACTTTGTAATTTGAAGATGATTATAAAATAAACACGTAAAAAATATTGTTTCCGAATTTCTAATAGCGCTTCATCCTCATCCATTATTCATTGTTTGATTTGATAAGATATTTTTGGGATGTGTTGATGAACGTAGGTACAATCAAGGCTGCTAATTTAACAGCTAGAAAGATGAGAACCCACCCTGTGTCTCCTCGAATCGTTGACGAATCCAACTCACATGACAGCGTCGGCATATACCCTGTCCAGTAGCCGCCCTCACTCATACCATTATTTGCGTCTACCTTGCTTCTCAGCTCTTGGATGTTGAGATTTCCCCCTCTTACACTCATCCAAGGGTCCTCATGGCAAGGAGTGTGTAGATGAGTACTAAATCCGAGAGCACACCAGCAATGCCCCTGGTGTTGATCTTGATGACGCAGCCGCCATAGGGGCATAAAGGTAATAGTGGCAGTAAGCAGTAAACCCGGTACATTGTTTTGTTTTGTATATATAAAAGCAGGGGAAGTTCCAGAAAACACCTAAGAATTGAAAAGATGGAAAAAGTTGTGTGCTGGGTTTTGATGTGTGCTTGTGTGATGATAGGGTTGGGGAAGGCGAAAGGTGAACAGTGTGGGACGCAAGCAGGGGGAGCGCTGTGCCCGGACAACCTGTGTTGCAGCCAATACGGGTGGTGCGGCGACACCGACGAATACTGTTTACCCTCCAACAACTGTCAGAGCAACTGCAAGGGTGGTGGTGACAGCGGAGGCGGAGCTAGTGCAACGAATGTACGAGCCACTTACCATTACTATCAGCCGGAGCTCCACGGATGGGACTTGAACGCCGTCAGCGCTTACTGCTCCACCTGGGACGCCTCCAAGTCTTACGCCTGGCGCAGTAAGTATGGGTGGACTGCTTTCTGCGGCCCCGCTGGTCCTACCGGTCAGGCTGCCTGTGGCAAATGCTTGAGGGTCACAAATACAGCGACGGGAGCGCAGATAACGGTGAGGATAGTGGACCAGTGCAGCAATGGAGGGTTAGATTTGGACGTGGGCGTCTTTAACAAATTGGACACCGATGGCAGAGGATACCAACAAGGCCATCTCATTGTTGATTACCAATTTGTTGACTGTGGCAATGAGTTGGAGTTGGACTACTTCAACCCTTGGCTTTCCATCCTCCATCGTCACTAGCTAGTACTCTCTTCTTTATATATATGCCTCTATATATCATCGTCAACTTCGCATAAATAAGTGGCATGCCTGTATCAAACTCACACTGACGATCTCTAAATGTATGGATTTTGTTATCCATAATAATACTTATATATGTTGAATCTGCGGCTTCTCGAGGAACGCCCAATGGTCATCCGAGAGTACGCACGAACCCACTAAGTCATTAATTAACTCACACGGCAACATATATCTCTATCAAACAAAACCAACCCTGATTTTTTTATCAAACCAAGGCTTAATTCTATTCAAACTTTACAATGAGAGCTGGATTGGTTGTTCATCACCAATATAATTTTCTAGTGTGTTCTTCTATATCTATATCCGTACGTCAGCAATTATTAATCTTGTTTGGCCATTCAAAAGAAAAAGAAATCCAACAAGTTCAGCGGGCTTATCGAAAAACGAACCATGAGCTCACCATTTGTTGGACTTCCACAAAGGAGACGACTTCGTACCCTAATTAATTAGGCCTATCTTCATATACCTGCCGTGTTATTTTATTATTCGATAATGTGACGCATCTATATATGCTGCTTTACACTCATTTTTATGTTGACACTTGATAAAAAAGTAGGTTAATAATATGCGAGTCCATTATTTATATACCTACACAAGCGGACCACTGTCATCTAGACAGAAAAAGCAGCCACAAGCGCATGACACGAAAACTTGATCCTGTCCCACATAAATCAATTATTATTTTGAACTATATCACAAGGGTCAAAATTTCATTTCATATTTATTTGGTTAAATAATTCTTTTAATTCCACTTAGTTTTCAATTTGGTATCTGAAGTTTAAACATTTTTTAATTTAATTTCAACCATCAAAATTAAGTTAGGGCCCAGGCTAAAAAATGAGTAATTTATCAATACAAGATAAATTTGTTCATTTCAGTGCATTTTAGCTTGATTTATTGTTCTCTGTACGCAGTCGTATTGTTTTGTGTTCCATTAGATTCAATGTTATTGGGTACGAAAACTCTAGTAACCTTTCTGCGGCCGTCTTACTTCCATATATGTAGAAATGCAATGCACACATACTTTTTAATAATTGTAATTTGATAGTATTTTAATCCACTCACTTCTTTTTAATATAGTTATTGACAACTAATAATGTAAATGACTGTTGAAATGGCCGAGTTCCTCGATCAGCTCTGTTGTTTAGACGTTGTTATTAAACCATATCTCTCTTCTATTTAGTATTAATTAACTCTGTATAAATTGACATGTACTCATAAAACTTATTCTTATCTTAATAATTATACTTAGGTTTTCATAATGATCCCCCCACCATGTCCGACCACTAATTTTCAGATAAGATATTTTTCTTTTCCCTTTACCATACCAGATTTTGCGAATTAATTTTATTATCGGAGGTTATACCGGGAGATCCATTCCCTCTTTATAATTCTCCTTGTACAAAATCTTTTGAGTCGAAGTCCAGACATACGGACATGGAGCGATCATCAACAACAAACTACTGTCAATATGTGAACGGACTTATTTACCCCATCTCGTTCAGCTACTTTAATCTATTTTATTTAATTTTTATGCTGTAATTTGTATACTGTATATATGTCCCTTCTTCTAGTATGTTTTAATGAAATAAGAGGAGGTGGCTTGAAATTTGAAAAGGTGAGGCTCGGCGGGTAAATAATTCCGTAATATAACAGTGCCCGTGGCCATGTTCAGTTTTTCTGTTTACAAATATGTCGATGACATGACCATGCAGCAATCCTAGCTAGATTAATTACCTGTCAAGATTAGAATTTCTAATTCCAGATTAAGAGTATGTTACATATATATAATTCAACAACGCTCCTTGAAGGTCATATTTGACAGCCCAAAAAGCGAGAAAAGAAAAGGTTTCTCTTTAGTATAATTACCGTTCTACTTAGGAAAACTTATTTAATTCTTAATTGTTTTCACAAAAATAAATAAATAACCGAAATAATATGCATCTGAGTGTGTACGTCGCCCTATAAAAGCAAACCAAGAGCAGACTAATAGGTACACAATATACACCAAACTTAGGAAAGATTGAAGAGATGAGCAAATTACAATGGGGAAGGGCGGGAAGCTAATTAGGGTATCGCTATGCCTAGTGAGCCTACTGTCCGTAGTAACAGTAGGGTGTTGTCAAAGTGCTAAGAATGGGTGGGACTTAAATATTGCTATAAGTGCCTAGCTACTGCTCAACCTGGGATGCTAACAAACCCTTGGCATGGCCCAAAAAAAACGGTTGGACTGCCTTTTGTGGACCCGCTGGCCCTCATGGCAAAGCCTCTTGTGGAAAGTGCCTCAGGGTAATTTTATGAATATCACATTCAAAAAATGGATTTCGATTTGGAACGTAAATCATATATATATTGGTATTAATCAATAATTGTGGCGCAGGTGACCAACACAGCAACTGGAGCTCAAGCAACAGTGAGATTGGTCGATCAGTGCAGCAATGGAGGGCTGGACTTGGATGATGCTGTGTTCCGAATGCTAGACACTGATGGCAGAGGCAATGCACAAGGCCACCTTATCGATAACTATCGCTTTGTCAATTGCTGATGCATGTTTCTTCTATATATATATAATTAAATAAAGTTAACAGAGCATCAGAGCGTAACTTATTAATTATGGAATAATTACCTACGTACACTTCTTGTTATTCTTTCTCTCATCAATCAAACACCGTCTACATAAAATTCCAAAGCGCGTAATAGCCTACTTAATTTGGACACAAACGTAAGTGATGTGACACGTACGTTGAACCGTCCATGAAGCATTCGTGCTTCTAGTTCGCCGCATAACATATATTTATATACATGACGTGACAAGTTAAAGGATTGCGAATTGATCTGTTTCCTAAACTAATTGCCAGATTTTTATATTCTACTAAACATATTACTGACCAAGGAAAAAAATATACAAACATATTGACAGGAAGAAAAGTGATGAATATTCAAGTATCCAATGGATGATCCTGCGATAGAGTTACGATAAGATGAGGGAAGGAGTTCATCGCTATAATTTTTAATGGTTAAATTAATTTTCAGAATTAAAATATTATATAATAGATAATTAAATAGTTAATAATCTAAACTTGAGAGTCTTTGATAGTATTTATAGAGATACGTGAGAAGAAAGTATTTAAGTTTTGTAACAATAATTATTAAAAGTGAGATAAATATATAATAATTTATAAAAAATTAATTAGTAGTAGATGAAATATAATATATAATGTGATGATGACATTTAGATTGACCGACCGACCGACCAAGATACAGCATCGATCAATCAACGAATTATGTATTATCAAAAATGATATTAAATGATCTTATATAAGTTTTTATTTGATAAACATATAAATATAACAATTTTGCACTGTCAGTCTGCCACTGTACTAAAACATAGGCCTATTTATTAATAAGTTGTTAGTTGATGTATTAATTACTTTATTTTTTTAAGAAGAAAGATATAAGGTTAAATTTTATAAAATATATTTATTAAAAAAAATTTACCTTAATTTTCACAAAAAAATGGCCCTAGCCATAATGGGCTATGCTCTACGCATAATTATGAAGATGGCAGGGGTGTATGGGTGTCAACAAGTAGAATCAGCATGCTCTGTTCGAGACTTTTCTTGGTTCCTTTGCCCTTACAACTCTCCGTTCAATATTAAATATCATAGCTGTGCAAACTGGAATGAAACTGTACGACGTTAGAATAAGTAGTCAATGAAAATGGCGAATAGGATAAGACTGAGGTATTTTGTTGAAGCCACATATGGTTGCATAATTTGCGGGGAAATAACGATTCTATTCTGTTCGTAGTCTATTATACCCACACACAAAAAAAAAAAAAAGGAAAGAACGCCCTGAGCAAACTGCAATTGTATCTACTAGAAGCCGTAGATAATTGTCAAAATACAGGACGTAATAATGAATTAAAATACGCTAATGTCAAACTTGAATTTGAATTTCAAGTACTGAAATGCTTATTGGAACTATATATATATATATATATATATATATATATCTCTCTCTCTCCTCTGTGACTTTATCTTATTAATTTGCTAGTCAATAGTCAAAGTCTTGAGGCCTCACTATTCATGTATTTAAACAGACATTAGGCATTCGAATTCATTTATGTTATAAACTGTGAAAGTAACACATTGCCGCCTACTACAAGAAGGAAAACGAAGATAACCTTTAAACGAATCCTTCTTCGAGACTATAAATCTCATTAGTTGTCAAACATATATTATTCACTTTGATTTTTGTATAATCCTAATACATTAAACGTATCACATATATATCAAGTGGTTAATTATTTGATGGAGGCTCTCCTAATTTTGAGATTAATAAATAGAGGAACAAATTAAAATAATAATTAAAATTTGGATCCTTTCCTAATTCATTGGTTAAATTATATATTGTTCTTACGCTAATTGTCGTTATGCATATATAATCATTGCTCATAACTTTTGTTTTTTCATCTTTTAGGACAATTGCTATTAGCCATATATGCACATACAGGTAGCATTGTAGCAACAATATCTACAGCCCATTTACAGCTCAGTTTAGGCTCAATATTGTGGTTTAAATTTGTCATGTTTCACCATATGTTACTTTGCATATATAACTTCGTTTTTATTTTTTATTTTTCTGTTTATGATTTTTAATGCTTATTCTAATTATATTAAACTATGTGTTGCAACTAAATATAATAATGGTTTGAAGAAAAAAATGATTTTCATAAATTTGCATCTCTAATAAATCAGAAAAATTATATATATAGTGCTGTCATCATTTTGTGAGCTTTTAATAGGTTTAAATACATAGTGCATTGATGCAAGAACTTTGAAATTTCCTAGTGAAGAAGACAAATTGCCTGCACAAGAAAGCACGTTTTCAAGTAGCCACTTTAAAGTTGGATATATCCTAACTCCCTAAGTGACTAAAATCCGAATATTCAAGAGTCTCTTGCTCATTTGTGAGATATAGTTTTCAAACAAGGGGTAATTTCGTAATTTTACGCTGCGAGCCCGCCCTATAAATACAAGGCCCCTCCGTCTTGTTAGAATGTGCAAGTTGGAAGCAAACAAGATATATCATATATAATCACAGAAAGCTAAGATCTTAGATCAGAGATCGATGGGTATGGAGATGGGAAGAGCATTTAGGCTATGGGCGTTGTGCATAATTAGCGCAGTGGCGTTAGCCTCTGCTCAGAGCGCTACGAACGTGAGAGCCACATATCACTTATACCAACCAGAACAGCATAACTGGGACCTGTTGGCCGTCAGTGCATTTTGCGCCACTTGGGATGCAAACAAGCCACTCTCATGGCGTAGCAAATACGGTTGGACCGCCTTCTGCGGTCCCGCCGGCGACCATGGCCAAGCTTCATGTGGCAAGTGCTTGAGAGTATGTATCCACATCCTATTCTTGTATATACATATATAATTGCTTTGCTATATATTTGATTGGAGTTTTGGTTTTGTTGCAGGTGACCAACACACGAACTGGAGCACAACAAACAGTGAGAATTGTGGATCAGTGCAGCAACGGAGGACTGGACTTGGACATCGGTGTGTTCCAAAAGCTCGACACCGACGGTAATGGTTATGCTCAGGGTCATCTTATCGTCAACTACGAGTTTGTGAACTGCGGTGACTAGACCGTATATAGATGCAGCTACCTATACCACGTCTCTTTCTGCTCAACCTCAATAATAAAAGCACTGATCATATATACTACTAGCTGGTGCAGTGCTTCATATGAATAATTAATTAATGTGTACGTGCTCGTTATGAAATTATATTAATTAACTGGATCGAAGAATTACATATACTCATGCAATTCTTCAATTTTTATTACGTTCACACCAGTTCTAGACCTACATTTCTCTCTCTTTTGGCGTACGTACCCTTTTGAACTGGAAATCCATGCTTATTGAAATGCGAATTAAGGTGTGTGTATTATAGATTATTCAACATAATTTTAATTAGTCCTGGCTCTATGTATCCACGAGTTCCTATTTTTCGTATCCATTAATTTTAATACAGGGCGACAAAAGTACCTTAACTCATACTTCCCCTCAGATGTTGACAAATATCTTCATTCCACGAAAAAGGAAAAAGAAAAACAAAGCTTTCAGATGTTGTCTGGAATTGAGTAATACCGCTACTTTCGGATTGACAAGTCCAATGCACCCATTAAACAAAAGGGTGATGCTATAGAAAGCTCCAATTGGAGATTAAGCCTATCTCCCCATTGACAATCCTGAAACAAAATATGTTGAGTAATTTAGTCATTTGAAATATTGGTTTTGTATCAAGTATATTAATTTGGAGTGGATGGGGTACTGGAAATAGAAACTTTTAATATCATCAATTATGCTGACACATCAAAAGCTACTCATCATATTTTTCACGAGGCTAATCTATTATATGTCCATTGGTATGCTAAGATGAATTCCAAAAATTTTATAGGTTAGTCATTTTTTAAGACTCTCGTGAAGAGTTCTCCTTGAACGTGATGTCGACAGATAGGTCTACTGTTTTATTTCCTAGAGACTTCGTTTCCTTCTTTTCTGGCGAAAAAATTCGCAAAAGAAGTCAAAATTAAGGCAATGGAAATGTTGATAAGACGGAATGTACAAACTATCATGTACTAGAGGAATGTATTCTTTTCTTTTAAAAAAGAGAAAACTAATTAGTAATTACACGTCTATGTCAATGGATATGTTTTAGATTTTGAGAATTGGAGGAAATTCATACGTACACCGTGAGATTGGTTTGGTATTTTGTACCTTTAATTACTGTTTTTACACATTTTTTCCCTTAAGTGATGTTTGGATGATCAAACATGCAGATATTGATTTCATAAGTTATTTGAATTTATGTTATACTAATTAAGATTAATTACTATACTTTATGCCTTTTTTCCGTAGTTAATAAATTAATTTATTATTTTTAAAAAAATATTAAAAATTAAAAGTTAAGAAACTTTATTTGAGGTCATTTCTAAACAAAATTCTTTAAAGTAAGTGTTAGAAAAAAATATTTTAAAAGAGTTTGTGGTTTAAGATTTAGCCCTAATTCAACTCAAGTTTTTGGTGTGAATACAAGTCAGTTTAGTTTGTTCCTAATAAATAAAGGTGTTAATATCTCTAATGTCGCTCTTTAACAAAAAGTTTTAAGGTTATAATCTTTAAATCAAGAGATGAGAAATGTCTTAGGTTACATCTTTTAAAATTTTTTAGGAAATGTTTCACCTTATTTTGCATACTGGTTTAATTTTTATGTTGGTTTAATAATTATTTTTTTATTAAAAAAATAATTTTCTTTGTTTGCTTCAAGCTATAAAAAAAATTATTAATCCTCTCAGGCATTTAATGCAAAATAGTGGATAGCTTTCAGTTGAACCTCACTCATTGATGGGAAAAGATCCCACTCAGTAAACGAGGTATTACATATTTTGGCATTTGGAGTAGTAACTATGTAATACAAAATCTTATGTCTAAAAATTTGGCACAAGAAAACTTAGGATATTAACTTGTTATTAATTATTTTGAATTATAATTAAGAATTCTATATGTTGGGTTTATTTTATTTTGAACATAAAAATTTTATGCAATTAAGATACTATTTTAAATGTATCATATGTTGAGTTTATATTATTTGATGTTAATTAAGAATTGTAAATATGGTACGGATCATTCCAAATAAGGATATTTAAATTATTTTGACACTTTGAAAGTTTAAAGAACAATAATTTTAAAAATTTAACTTTAAATAACGCTTAAAGAGTGCATGTTAGGAACAATCAAATACAAAAAAAATTATATATATATATGAATTAGCCTAAAATAATGGTGTAATGACGTAGAAATATAGATTAAATTAGTGACACTTTTTGATCAAAATAGTGACGCTTATAAGATGCTAAGAAAAATAGTTAAAATAGTATAACAACATCGTAATGCTTGGAAGGCGACATTATTTCAAAATAAAAAATTTAATCCAAAAATATAACGGTGCTTGGAAAGTGACACTAAAATTAAAGAAAATAATTCACTCAAAAACATAATGAAACTTAAAAAGCGACACTAATATTAAACAAAATAATTCACTTAAAAACATAGTGGCGCTTAAAAGGCGCCATTATTATTAAAAATAAATAAATCACCCGAAACATATTGTGACACTTAAAAAGTGTTATGATCATAAATTAAAAAAATTTAACATAAATAATAGCGACACTTTCCAAACATCAAGAAATGCATAAAAAAAAATTTTAAAAAGCGTTACAAAATTATTATAGCGCTTATCAGACATCATAATTTAAAATCGTGGTACAAACTTTCGTGATTACTCTAAAACACTTGTAAAATTTGTCTGACACCAAGAATCGTAGCACTTGTGCAAGCGTTAAAAAATTATATTAGTAATGTTTGAAACACCACTAAATAAATATTTAAAGCGTTATTATTTTTTTTATTTTTTATAATATTGCTATTAGCCACATACAGGTAGCATTGTAGCAACAATACCTACAGCCCATTTACAGCTCAGTTTAGGCTCAATATTGTGGTTTAAATTTGTCATGTTTCACCATATGTTACTCTGCATATATAACTTCGTTTTTATTTTTTATTTTTTTGTTTATGAGTTTTAATGCTTATTCTAATTATATTAAACTATGTGCTGTAACTAAATATAATAATGGTTTGAAGAAAAAAAATAATTTTCAAAAATTTGCATCTCTAATAAATCAGAATATATATATATATATATATATATATATATATATAGTGCTGTCATCATTTTGTGAGCTTTTAATAGGTTTGAATACATAGTGCATTGATGCAAGGACTTTGAAATTTCCTAGTGAAGAAGACAAATTGCCTGCACAAGAAGGCACGTTTTGAAGAAGCAAATTTAAAGTTGGATATATCCCAACCCCCTAAGTGACTAAAATCCGAATATTCAAGAGTCTCTTACTCATTTATGAGATATAGTTTTCAAACAAGGGGTAATTTCGTAATTTTACGCTGCGAGCCCGCCCTATAAATTCAAGGCCCCTCCATCTTATTAGAATGTGCAATTTGGAAGCAAACAAGATATATCATATATAATCAGAGAAAGCTAAGATCTTAGACCAGAGATCGATGGGGATGGAGAGGGGAAGAGCATTTAGGCTATGGGCGTTGTGCATAATTAGCGCAGTGGCATTAGCCTCTGCTCAGAGCGCTACGAACGTGAGAGCCACATATCACTTATACCAACCAGAACAGCATAACTGGGACCTGTTGGCCGTCAGTGCATTTTGTGCCACTTGGGATGCAAACAAGCCACTCTCATGGCGTAGCAAATACGGTTGGACCGCCTTCTGCGGTCCCGCCGGCGAACATGGCCAAGCTTCCTGCGGCAAGTGCTTGAGAGTATGTATCCACATCCTATTCTTGTGTATATATATATAATTGCTTTGCTATATATTTGATTGGAGTTTTGGTTTTGGTGCAGGTGACCAACACACGAACTAGAACACAAGAAACAGTGAGAATTGTGGATCAGTGCCGCAACGGAGGACTGGACTTGGACATCGGTGTGTTCCGAAGGCTCGACACCGACGGTAATGGTTATGCTCAGGGTCATCTTTTCGTCAACTACGAGTTTGTGAACTGCGGTGACTAGATTGTATATAGATCCAGTTGCCTATACCACGTCTCTTTCTGCTCAACCTCAATAATAAAAGCACTGATCATATATGCTACTAGCTAGTGCAGTGCTTCATATGAATAATTAATTAATGTGTACGTGTCAGTTATGAAATTGTATTAATTAACGGGATCGAAGAATTATATATATTCATGTAATTCTTCAATTTTTATTACTATTACGTACACACCAGTTCTAGACCTACATTTCTCTCTCTTTTGGCGTACGTACCCTTTTGAACTGGAAATCCATGCTTATTGAAATGCGAATTAAGGTGTGTGTTTTATAGATTAGTCAACATAATTTTAATTAGTCCTGTCTCTATGTATCCACGAGTTCCTATTTTTCGTATCCATTAATTTTAATACAGAGCGACAAAAGCACCTTAACTCACGCTTCCCCTCAGATGTTGACAAATATCTTCATTTAACTAAATTCAAATACATAATTCATTTCACGAAAAAAGAAAAAGAAAAACAAAGCTTTCAGATGTTGTCTGGAAATGAGTAAGACCGCTACTTTCGGATTGACAAGTCCAATGCACCCATTAAACAAAAGGGTGATGCTATAGAAAGCTCCAATTGGAGATTAAGCCTATCTCCCCATTGACAATCCTGAAACAAAATATGTTGAGTAATTTAGTCATTTGAAATATTGGTTTTGTATCAAGTATATTAATTTGGAGTGGATGGGGTACTGGAAATAGAAACTTTTAATATCATCAATTATGCTGACACATCAAAAGCTACTCATCATATTTTTCACGAGGCTAATCTATTATATGTCCATTGGTATGCTAAGACGAATTCCAAAAATTTTATAGGTTAGGCATCTTTGAAGACTCTCGTGAAGAGTTCTCCTTGAGCGTGATGTCGACAGATAGGTCTACTGTTTTACTTCTTAGAGGCTTCGTTTCCTTCTTTTCTACCAAAAAAATTCGCAAAAGAAGTCAAAATTAAGGCAACGGAAAAGTTGATAAGACGGAATGTACGAACTATCATGTACTAGAGGAATGTATTCTTTTCTTTTAAAAAAGAGAAAACTAATTAGTAATTACACGTCATATGTCAATAGATATGTTTTAGATTTTGAGAATTCGGGGAAATTCATACGTACACCGTGAGATTCGTTTGGAAAAGAGAAAGAAAGAAGTGAAAATGGTAAGGGAAAGTGAAAAACGTGGCGTGTGGCGTGAGAGTGAGAGGTGAATAGTGAAGTGAAGATAGTAATTACGGAAGTGGAAAGTGAGGGCATATTGTACTGTATTCGCAATACGCGCACGAAAGGCATTTCCTTACAAGCATTGCTTTTCTTCATGCTCTTTCGTCCAACTCCAAATTTCCCTTCTCTCCACACGTAATTCTCCTGCACGATTTCAATTTTCACCCCCCCAAACCCTCTTTCCCTCTCTTTTCCTCAGATCCATTCCTCCCCTAAACAATTCAACCAACCCACTCCGATCGTAATTTTCACTCTTTCCCACTCTTTCCTTTGGATTCGAATGCACCTTTTACACCTTCGCTTTTAGCTGAATGGCGACCCAGGTGGTCAAAGTAAAGAGGGAGACGCTACAAGCATGCATGACATGTCCTCTTTGTCATAACTTGTTGAAGGATGCCACTACCATATCTCTCTGCCTTCACACCTGTTCGTTTTTCTACTCTCTTCTGCTTTCCACATCTATAATCTTCTTTTGTTCTTTGTTCTTTCGTACATGCGTTGCGTCAATAATCCCGATGGATTCTGGCCTCACACTACGTTGTCTGAGCTTTGATTTCTCCTTTGATTCTGATTCAAATTTTCTGCTTTGCGGCACCTTCCGTGATATTAGGTGGTTCTATGTTATGCATTCTCTGTTCTAAAATTGTGACGTCGCACCAGTTTAGCGCTGCGTTATTTGTAGACCCTTTTTGCTTATCTTTCCTTAATTTGTTGTTGCCTCAGAATAAATAATCAATCAGCATGCTTTTGATGATTTGGGCTTCAAATGCGGTTCCTTTAATTCTTTCTTAGGAGAACGAACTAGAATTGATGATCTGGTTTCGTATGAATGATCGTTCTATTCGTCGATGATCTTGGTCTGAATTTAATTTTGCGAAAAAAGTTGTGCGACTTTATTTTTTAGGTGTAGCTGGAACTAGGTGAATGTCTGAAGCAAATCGTTGTTTCCAATATAGCAGTATTAAATTTGGTAAACTCGAGGCTATCTTATTTCGCTTACATCCTAAAGGATTGTTTTATTCGTCCATTGAATACTCTGATAAATAATTAAGGTGGCAGGGTGGGACACAGTTATGCAGTGTCTTGAGGAGACTTAGATATGGTCGAATTTCACAATATGCTGATTTTGCAATTCTGATAGCAAATTATGTTTATGACATTACTGAATTATATACGTCCACCATCTTATACGTCTTTTGACGTAATTTTTTTTTACCCGTCCAAGGATCTTTTGCAAAACACATCTAACATTGAACTCCGCACCAGTTTGCAGGAAGTGCATATATGAGAAACTCTCAGATGAGGAGGCAGATTGCTGTCCCGTATGCAATATTGATCTAGGCTGTCTTCCTGTGGAGAAACTGAGGTCTGTTTTTGTTAGTTACTGCTAATTAGTTTGACAAATATGTGTGGCTTATGACTACTTCGAATTGAACTAAACAAACATGCTTCTGGAATGCCTGGTTATAAACATATTACAGATTTATTTGGATTTTTGTTCTTCTCTTCTCCCCCTCTTAGTGGCTGTTGTTTGTTTGCTCGTGAAAATGTGCAGTTGCCCACATACCTATCTCTCTTTCCGTGTTTCTTTATCTTCTCTTCTTCCTTAGTTTATGTATTTCTGCAACTTATTAATCTTCTTGTGCAGTGTATTCTATTTTTAATATGTTGTCAACATAAGTTTAAGGTCTGTAATCTCAGTAGTCTATTCTACCTTGTATTTCTGAAATTTCTTTCTTAATATTTCAAGTTTTTCCCCTACTTTTAGAAATGTCATTGCCCGATACCTTCTCCCAGATCATAAAGTATTCTTTACTGCATCTTTCTTTGGAAGCATAACCAATAATTGTCTGATTAGTGACCTACCATAAATATTTACTCACATAATTCCATTTAATTAGAAATTTCCTCAGTTTTATTTTTATGGGAACTATTCTTTTAATATCTCCTTAGCATGTTAAACAACTTACTAGCTTAAAATTCTCTCTGACGTTGTACCTTAGGTGTGCATTTCATTTGTATAATGCAATTTAATGACGACTGATGTTTATATGGTAGCTAAATGGGACAATCTCAGTCAGAGTGTTGTCTTCCTCAAGCCCAAGGATATTAGATCCTTTATTCTTTTGCTCGTATAATGTGCAAATAATAATGTGTCCCTAATGATTATATTCAGGCCAGATCACAATTTGCAAGATATTAGGGCAAAAATATTCCCTTATAAAAGAAGAAAGATCAAGGCCCCAGAGGTTGTGCCTTCAGTATCTCTGCCAGCAAAAAGGAAGGAAAGATCACTTTCATCATTGGTGATTACTGCTCCTAAAGTTCCAATGCAGATTGGCTTCACGGGAAAGAGAACGAAAACTGGTGCAAGAAAGGCTGCTGCTTTACGTGGATGCAACTTTACTGTTGAAGAACCTATAAAGAAGGAAGAAACGTATGCTGAAGATAATCCAGTAAGCTCAAGCTCACCTGATTTATCAAATATAATTGCCCAAAATAAAAGTCAGGTGTGGGTTATTGGACCTTGGGATTTTGTTATTATATTACTTAGGGTCAGACTTATTTTTAGTTTACTTCGGCTCCTGGCATACTTTCTTTTAATAATGACCATGCATTTTTATCACGTTGTAGGATTCTTCCATGGCTGAATCTTCTAAGAAGAATAAGTCTAATGAAGATACAGAGAATAATGTGGAGCTTACAGAAGGGAAGGTTGATCTCTGGACACCCTTGAACTGTCTTGTTGAAGCAGCCAACAGAACAAAATCCTCCAAGTTAAATTCACAAGGGTTGTCTCTTGCCAAATTAGAGCCTCCTACTACTCTTAATGGTGGAATTAATATGCCTGAAATTACAACCAAGTCAGAGCCACCTGCTACCGTCCATAGTGAACTACGTATGCTTAAAACCAAAAACAAGGATAATGGGCATAAAACAAAGTTTGGAGATGACAAGGATGGAAACATCTTGCCTCCAGGACAAGTGAAGCGCAGAAGGGTGCGTCCAGCTGGTCAGAAAAGAGCAGCAGCATCTGAGATTTCTGCCTCGGCCCAAGTTATGCTAGATGCAACTGGGGGCAAGTGTAACAGAAAAAACAGTCCTATTTGGTTTTCATTGGTTGCCTCAGAAGACAAGTAAGTTACTTATATAATTGTAAAGAGTTGATCTTCTATGTGGACCTTTAATAATTGCAATGATGTTATTATATATTCAGGAAAGGAGATGTTCCCTTGCCTCAGATTTCAGCATGCTACTTAAGAATAAAGTGAGTCTTCTATACCATTATCTTCCTGCTTGACTTTTTTTTTTGGCTTAAAACATTGACTAATTTTCCTCATCTTTGAATTGTCAGACAATTGAATTTCCTCATTTTGTTTGTCAGAATACTGGTAAATGTCAATAAAACAATACAAAATGCACTTTTACTTTTTGTATATGCTCATTTGAAATTTCTTAAAAGAAACCTCATTATTATAGGTCTAGTCAAAGGCTAGATTTGCCTTAGCTAGGAGCAAATTAAAACTGCAGAGAATCAATTTGCAGCATTTGGAGTTAGCGTTGTTAACTTTATATCTACATTAATACCGACCAGGGTTTGTTTGTTTTGGTCGGCCTTCCTCCTTGACAATAAGATGACTGGTTCCACGTAATTTTTGCAGTTTCTATTAAATGAAAGTTTCCCACCCTAACGTAAATAATTGCTGTAACTGGGGCAAAAAAATCACATTCTATTGCTGCATTTAAAAAGAGTGATTTTCAGGAGCCTTCTGCTCAGAGAACAGAACAGCATTTTCTTTTTCCCAATTGTATATATATTTGAATATATACATGATGTTAAACAACTTGATTTATGTTTAATTGGTTGAATTTTCTTTAAATAGATGTACCAAACATGATTTTAGATCATTTAAATTTAAAAAATAATATATTTTTTTGAAGTTAGAGAGAAATAAAAAAAAAAAAACTCATACTGATAGAGACTCACTCTAAATAGATTAGAGACCAAATATTTTTTTTTTCTATCTCTCTTTAATTTTAAAGAAATGGATCATTTTTCAAATTGAAAAGATTTGGACCCACCAAACATGCCGCAGATACGACTGTTATTGTTTTGTCTCGGTTTTTTCTCTGCCAATTTGTTTTCTTTTGTTTTCTGTTTCTTTTTACTTCAACATCCTACTCTACTCTATTTTTGATAATTCTAGTAATCTTTGATTTATACAGTTGCTACTTTACTTTATATATGCTTATTTTAGTTCTCTTTACCGTTATACTGTATTCCTCTGATTTATGCAGCAGTCACCAAAAGATCTTTAAACTCCTTAAATTGTGTTTAATGAATGGGATATTTATAACCATTTTTTTTCTTTTTATTTTTGTCAAATTTGAATGACATATATTAAAGGTAAATCTTAAGATTATTTGAGCCTTTCGTTGATTTGGTTCTGATGTGTCTTTCAAAAGGACGGATTATTCGGCTTCCTTCTAATGTAGCTCACGCACTTGCTTTTCCTTCTTCCTTTCTCAGCCGGTCTTATTGAATCTACTATATTACGATTGATAAAGAAATCCCAGTTAATTTGGGACAATAGCCACAAGACCTTAGTCATAAGTGTCTTAATTCTTGGCTTTTTCCATCATCACAGGGATGGTACTGTGCCTGTCTCGTTCATTCAAAAATACCTTGTAAAGAAACTTAATCTTGCCAGCGAAGCAGAGGTGAGTTCATATATATATATATATATATATATATATTTATATAACCTACTTGCAACTATGAATAGTGGTTGCCAGCATGATTTTAATACAGATGCATCAGAAATAATATAGATTATACATAAACGGGAACTTCGTGGTGCATTATTGGGTTATTGACAGGTGGAAATAATGTGCCGGGGTCGACCAGTGCTTCCATCATTGCAACTCCATAACTTAGTAGATCTGTGGTTCAGGACGGCATCAACCTCTAAAAAGATACCTGCATCTGTGGGCTCCTCGGCTAAGGACTTCGTTATGGTTTTATCATATTGTCGAAAGGCCTTAGCTCCTTAACACACTCCTCTGTTTCCATTTACATATTTAACTTCATGATAAAATTTTCACACATATGCCTGTTCAGGGAATTTCTGCTACGCTCTGAACCTATTTATTGTTTTCTTCACAACCTAAATATCTGTAATCTCCAATTTTGCCGCGTCTGCTTTTTATCTTTTTGTTATTATTTTAATAGAATTATGTCTTCTACAAAATAAGAGCGTAAATATAAATCTGAAAATCATATGGGTGCACAATTGTTATAACTATTCAATTGTTAAAGAAATATTTTTCTTTCATGTTGTGAACGTTCAAATCACCAAGCTGGCTTCTGAAACCTCCAAGATTCATTTCTTTCTAATATTTGTATTTTAGTTGAAATTTTTAATTTGGACTATGGAGCAATACCAGCAAGTGGTTTCTTCTTAATATGTAAGTTTGACAGTGAACAAGTCTCAATTTATTTCATGACAAAACCTGGTCAAGATCAAGAATTACTTTGATATAAAAAAGTTGGTGAGGAATTGAAAACTAACTACTTTTAAGATAAAAGGCATATTTTATAATTCATAAAGCAGAACGAAAAGTAAGACCATATATTTTGATGAGACGTTCCTTCAGAGGAAAAAAATAATGGTGGACAGGATCATATGGTTATGGAATAAAAAAGATCATATAATAGAAGTGCATAGGATGTTGCCTAACAGTGGGGACAGTTAAATTTATGGATACAATGAAGTCCTTCAATGGTTAATCTGGGACCGTAGATGTTGAGTTCAATGGAGGAGGATCTTATGCGGAAGTGGAATGAGAGAAGCAGCGAAATATCATCATCAAGTTCATTTCCTGGCTTTCACCTGATTCTATCGGATAAAATTGACAGAGGGAGACCATGCAATCTACAAATTCAACAGTAAGACTGGAAGAAGGATTTGACAGATCAACATCCTCAGTCATCCTTGCAAAATATCCCGAACAAGATATTTGATATCTCAAGCTACAAGTGAGGATTATATTTAAATAACATCAAACTCATGGGGAAAAAGTTACCACCCAACAAGAATTATTATTGACATCTCAGAAATTGCATATTCATAGGCCGCCTTAACTTTAAGCTTTTCTCATCTAAAAATGTGGGATCCGAAAAAGCAAAGCTGACTTCAAATTTTAGGACAAATGTGTTTCTCCCAAGTCCTAATCGTAGCCCCTACCCTTGCCCAATTCTACTGTGTTTATGTCTTCTCTCAGTAATCGTTGCATCTACCCACATTCTAAACTGCTCATAATCTTCCTCCCTCTATCTATACATCTCACTCTACAAATACCATATACTTACCTATTATTCTTTGAAAACCTTCTTCCCATATTTTCCCTTGTTACCCTCTTTCAAGTCATGTCTTTCCAATCATCGCAGTTAACAATGGATCGGAATTACACGATGACTTCCAAGTTGAACAATTGGCTGACATTGCTAAAGCTATATCAGAAGAAAATAAACAAAATCCCGATGGGTATGAAAAAATGATATTGTGCAACAAGAGACAGATAACTACTTAGATCAAATTTGAATATCATAATAACAGAATTCTAATAGCAAAATAGATCCATCATCTAATTGAATGGATCCTCTTCCTCAGAAAATCAAGCAGAAAATTTTCTGACAGAAATTGTCAAAACAAACCTAATTCCAATTTAATATTGAACACTGATCGTGTCCACATTGTTTCAATTACACCCACACAGTATGGATCAATGAGGCCGCAGGCTTGAATACCAAATTACAAGTCAGATTCACATATTCAAAAATCAGCAGACTTCGTCATCATCATTTCCATCACTTCCTTCAGAATGCGACATTCTTTGTAGGAGCAATAACACAAAATCAAATGGAAAGGGAAAAAAAAAAAATCCAAGAACTGAACACACCTCGCTAATCCGATTGCATTCAAATCCGGGTATAAGCCGATCTGGGAGGCTCACTTCCCACAACTGAAAGCAAGCCACCTTGGGCGGCGCTTTCCTCATCAAGAAATAAATCCTCGGTGACCCGAAAAGCAGCGTGCAACCCAACAACGACAGCACCAACTATCAAAGACACCAACACATTCAGGCCAACATCAGTAAGTACAAGCGCCACAACAGTTATTAATCCCAGGCCACACAGAACCGTTCCGTCATCCAGTGTTTGGTCAAATAACACGACGGGGGTATCGCGAGAGAAGTAGAAAAAGTACCAGGCAACGAAAACGATCAAGAAAACGATCATAGAAATGGGATGCCACAAGAGGCTAAGGAAGAGAATGAAGAGCAAAACCAAAGTGTAGTTGAATCGGAAGTAACTGACGTTTCGTCTGACGCGTGCCATGGCATCAGCGTAGGTGTAGGGGCGGGAGAAGGCGTAGAAGTCGAGGAGCTGGCGCCATGGGCGGGGAGTGGCGAAGAGAGAGCGCGAGGCATCCCTGGCACGGGAAAAGAATGAAGGATCAGAGGTGGACTGCGGTTGCGGGGCGTTAATGGTGGGAGCGGCGGTGGCGACCGTACCGTAGCTTGCGGGGGTTTGAATGGACATGGATGGGTATTGAATTCAGCTGAGAGTGAGACTGTTGGATCTGGAAGAAGAGGGGAGAAGAGAAGCAATCTCTAATGCTCTATGTGGATTGTGGAATCTTCCATTCAGATTTCAGAATTGGGGAAGAAGAGGGAAAAAGTGGCCGATTGCACCTGTAGCTTGTTTCTTCTCCCTCCCTTTAATTGATAGATTCCCCCGCCCAAATAAATATATAAATCATCAACTTTCTAAACTTCCAACTTTGAACTGTAAAGTGAACCTCCATTATTTTGAGCGAAATCCACCTCTTCCAAATTTAAGTTGAAATTTGAATTTTTAATTATTCATTTCTTTTGAAAATTATGAAAAAAGTATATATTTTACTAATCACAAGTTTCCAAATACAATTCATTCAGATTTGCGTTTCTATTAGTATTATTCCTCTCTCCTTATTCCGTTCTCAAAAAGGTTCTAATTCAATTATTTAATAATTATATAACAAAGTTTTTGTGACCATTCATAATGTTACTTTGCGTAGAGATGCATTCTAGTTTTATTTTTTGTTAAGCTGCCCGACATAATATGTGAGTAATTAATCAAAGCATCGGTTGAGCGTTAAGAATCTTCTCTGAGCTCAAGTCTAAAACTCCACCAGCTCAATAAGAAATTGTACAGATGAATAAATAATAACTTAAGCCTCTTTGAGTTATTAAATGAAACAAACCGGAAAAGAAAAATTAAAAAGAAAAACAGGCACAAACTGCCTTCAATTAAAATTCTCCATCTTTCGAAGATTTCCAATCTATATGCAACACAATTAGAATCCAATTTCTTTTTTTTTTTTTAAAATACCTTTAATATTTCCTCAACTTACTCGACAAAATAGAACTTGCTTACATAGCTATAAGTTCATTAATCATGAGCATGCAGTTCTTGCGCGCACATACAAATAACAAGCCAAGCCAGAAGAAAGATCGAAACCACTCTGACACCATCACCTCTCAGAAACAAAAGGAAACATCCTTTGAGTTTCTTATAATTACAATAATCAGTCTCGCAGGAACTCAGGGTATCGCTAGGCATTCCCATTATATCGACTTTTGCCTACATGTAATTGCCCGCATTTTACCAATAAATAATGCAGTGTAACAATTTCTGAACATGCAAATCATGTAAAATTTTTCTAATTGCTAATATTTTAACACAAATCCTATCTCATAGTTTCAAATTTTTTTTAAAAAAAACATATTTTAAACTGCTCTTCTCTGTGCTAAAGGGCATTTAAATGATTACGAATTATCCTTAGCTGTGCCATGAAATTTCCTCCCAGCTTCAACAGCTTCCCTGCATAGATGACACAATAAGAGATGTATATACACGCACACAAGTTGCCTTGCATGAATTCAAAATCACATTAAAAGCTTTTGATTAGTTACAAGGCCTTTGTTTTCATTATAAGTTTATTCAAGGACACTAACTTTTCCCTCAATTCAGAAAGTCATAACATATTGCTCTCCCTATGCAATGATCCACATGTTTACTAATGATTTATAATTCACTTCAAGTTTGCACGAGTCCATGCAACAGAGCAAGGTCATGGGCTTCCATCCTAATACCAGGGGGATCACAAACATTCCTTAATGTGTGCATGCTCGAGTACACGTGTTAACGAAGAAATAGTATGAATACCTGAATGCATTCACAAGCTCCTTATTTTCAGGATCAAGTCTCACTCCCTCATAAAATGCATTCGCTGCTTCATCAAACTTCTGCAATAAGGAAAGAAAAAATTTACAGCAGTCAATCACTTACTCTACAGCTTATGTCAGGAGCAAAGAAGTTTATAAAAAGCATGCCTGCAACAATCGTAAAGCCGCCCCTTCTCTATAACAAGCTTTTGGCCAATCTGGTCTTAATGCTCTGCAGGCCTTTGCATCAGCTAAAGCATGCTCAGCTTGACCCAACCTGATCCAACAAAGACTTCTATTGGATAGAAGAGTAGCATCAGTGGGGTCCAGATCAATTGCCTGTAAACATCACAAAAATACAATACACCAATTCAGAAAGTAATCAATCTATAAAATAAATATAAAACATTTAGTATTTCAAAAACTATGCTAGACAAGCATACTTATGTCTTGTAGACACTGCAAGGAAACAATAGAGTGACATCTAACTAATAGGTGAGGTCATACTATATCCAATATTAGTACAGTCCTAAACTTACACTCATTATTATAACCAACATGTCAGGCTACAGCAACTACAAACACATAAAAATGTAAAATTGATCGAGTTCAAGGATTACCCAAATTTGGGAGTTATAGTTTAAGTGTTAATCAAGCAAATCTGAAGATCAGGATTAACTGAGAATTCATCAGCCTTTGCTTCTAGCACAATTGAATAATCTTTTTTCAGGCATTATAGCTTTTAAAATTATTGAATTTGAAGAAGAATAGTACCCACAAAAGAACTCTGAGTTACAGGACTAACAAAATTCATGAGTCAAGTGCAAGTTTAGGAGACTTTACCTGTGTATAAGCATCTACAGCCATATAATAGTCTTTCCTTTTAAATGCCTCGTCCCCTCTTGATTTTGCTTCAGCAGCCTTCTTCTTGGCTTCAGGTGCCACCTAGAAAAGTTGATAAACTATTATAACAAAGACAAAGATTAACTTTTTGCACATTAATTGAAAGTGTCAGAATATCCTTTTTCTTTTATTCAATAAGGATAAACAGATTATTACCAATTGCCAGTTTGACAATACATGACAGTTCATACTATTGAAGAGAATTTCATCTATCACACAGATTTGAAAAGGTTAATAAATCATAAGAGTGACGACTAACAGGAACCTAAGTAGGAAGAGGCAGAAAGGTATTTTTGGTAAATACCAAAGCTTAGGGAGAATTCAATCCAATCAAATATACAGCAGAAACTAAGAAGCAATAAAAATCAACAAAAAGCAGAAGAAATGAATACATTTCTTTTAAAAATAAGAGGAACACACCTCAGGGAGATTTTGCTCTGGCAAAGCAGTATCCTTGGGCAAACTAGTTTCTGTAGCATTTCTTGTTTTGTCCTGCAAATTTTGCTCTCAATAATTAGTTGTCACTTGTCAATATTTTTAAACTTGTGACAAGTAGAATTTGATAGGGACTACTAACTAAAGAAGCAGAAATTGAGAATTAAGTCGCGGCAGAAAATCCTTCATAATACTGGTATTTAATGAGTATATTTTTACTACAGCAAGTGCGGTTCTAACACTATCTATTAAAAGAAACAGAAAATGATATGGCTTAGCTCAGGTCAGTAGGATATTTTGTTTTGTGGGGGATAAAGGAATCTCAGTACCTGTTGACTTTTATTTTCAGATTGCACATACTCTAGTATCCCGTCAATACTCCAAGTAGGAACAGTTTCAACTTTTGATGTCAAGGGGAACAATATCTCAACTGCGCTGCGATTGCCCCTCAGAGCTGCAACCTGTATTGGCTTCATACCATCCTGTGATGCAAACAGAACTCACATTTCAACCCAAATTTTAATTTCTGATGTAGCATTTGTTCACCACAACCATAATAACATCCATGTGAAAAGAAATATCTATATATATGTATGAAAGATGATAAAAATTCAATGCCAGTGTTTTCTACAATGCCAGGCACAGTGTTTCCTTTTTTTCATGTGGGTATTTGTGTGTGCGCAACTGTATGTGAGGTTCTGCATGGGTGCAAGAACAAATTGGTGCATAACTTCTGTCTCAAACTTTGGCCATGCCAGCCCAGCTGAAGTTGGTACAACCAAAATTAATTAATTATTAAGCATCAATCAGCGACAAGTAATGGTTCCTACATGAGAATAGTAGAAACCTACTACCATACAATGTACATAATGAGATATGTATGTACATTTACTTCTCCAGGTCTTTCAGAAAAGGTCAAATCACTCACTTCATTGGGTGCACCTTAAGAAGGAAACCAATAGAATAACAAAAAACAAAAAGGACAACTAATTTCATAAATCCTATCATAACATGGAAGACAAAAATATCAGTTGACGGTGGTATGTTCACTAAACTCTTAACAGTATAACATGGTAGCCAAAAAGAGATGACTATAACAAGGTACTCTGTATCTTCTTTACCTGATCAGAGACATTGGGATCGGCTCCAGCTTTCAACAGACAATTTATTAGTTCTGGGCTTCCATTATCAGCAGCAATGTGCAAAGGAGTTGCTCCACCAGCACTAACATTTACTTTAGCACCTGCCTGCATATAATAATATACAAGTATTAGGATTCAAAGCTTCTATAATACTTATGGAATAAACCTAGAATTAGGTAGGGTGCTCATTAAAGACACCCATCAAGCAAAAGTGCATCATCATTTTTCAGATTTCTTTAGCTTTAGATACAATTAACATACTCCAGTCCTTCTTTCTGTTTCATTGCTCAAATTTAGTCTGTTGTTCCCCTTCATCCTATAGATATCACTGGCATCTTAATTAAGATTAAACATAGTAGAATGACAGAACAAGATTTAGTTATTGTATTATTAAATGAAACAATTATTGCCATACTTCTATTTACAAGCTGAGCTGTTGTGTATTTCAATCAGGCATTAACATGCAATTAATATAGTAGAAGTTTCGGGAATAAGTACAACCTGAATTAACAGCTCTAAACATGCTAGAGAACCAGCAGCCACAGAAGAAAGGAGTGGGGTAACACCATCATCAGTTTCAACATTAGGCTGTAAAAGAAACATTGATATAAAGAAGAGGAAAATGTTATATCTATTAATGAAAATATTGCCATTCTATTAATTTAAACTTTTATAAATATATATATATATATATATAATGCAAGAAAGAGCTAGTCTGTAATCTGAAAATGGCACACAATATGAGCAAATACACACCACTATTGTGGAAATGAGCTTAAGAGCAGGAAAACAAACTGAGGCATTTTCTAAATAGGTAGCGATGAACTTTCAAGTTACAAGAAAACATCCTTGTTATGCCCAACCTTAAATCTGCTGATAGTTGAAGCCCTCCATCTTCCAACCTCCGTCCCAACCAATGGCATGAATTCACATTAATGCATTATCTAAATATCCTTATTGATATATGATGAACCATTTAACTGAGCAGATTTCAATTAAAAAAAAAAAGCAGACTGGAAAGACTCGTACTGACTACTGACAATAAGAATCAGAAGCATATAAAAATGTGATTAACACCAATTCTGCACGTATCCACAAATGCAAAAAGTTCAAAAAAAAAAGAATGTCAATGTTGATTGACAGAAACAATACGAAAGATATAACATTAAGTGATACTGAGTATTATTAAAATGAATTTTTTCCTGTTATTGTCCCTTTAGAATTAAGCCTACGTATTCATAAAATGGACATTATTTCTATCAGCAATGCCAAATTTCTCAATCATTAGTAACACAGAAGAACAACAATAATTGTGAGCTTACGTTTGCATGATGTTCTAATAGAACACTGACAGCGTCTTTTTGGTCATGACCAGCAGCCCAAATCAATGGTGTTCCAGCGTCACTTTCTAAATCAGCATCAGTACCTCTGGAAAGTAAATACTTGAGCAACTCAATATCACCTACAGAAAAGCACAACTGTATCAAAATTAGAAAATGAGCTGAACAAGGACAACAAGCCTAAATTTGTTCATTTTTAAAAAGCACAAGATGGAGAGATTATCAATGCAGAAAGCAAACTAATTTCTTTTAATACAGACGTATACATATTCAAGAGAAATTACGAACAGTCAAGCACCTATTCCTGCAGAATGATGCAAGGCAGTGGCCCCTAAGTTGCTAGCAATTGCAGGATTGGCACCACGGTCAATGAGATATTTAGCCGTATCGGTATGTCCCTGTCGAGCTGCATGAATAAGAGCAGTCTCACCTGAAAAGCAGTAGCGAAAGGGAAAGGTTAGCAATTCGCTAATAGAAAATTTAACAATAAGCAGAATAGGGAAAATTAAATAGGACGTAACTAGAGGAATTGCAAATATTAAAATAAAAATCCATACCATCGTCATCCCTCGAATCCACATCGAGCTTCAACTCCTCTAACAGGTACTTACAAACCTCAGTCTTCCCTTCGCGAGCCGCAAAATGTAATGCTCCTCGTTTATTTGCATCTTTAATTGCTGCCACAGTTTTTGCTAAATCCTTACCCTCGTCAAGCTGCCCCGCCAAATCTATCCCAAACAAAGATCAACCCAAATATAGAATTCGAAGGGCAAAAGCAATGGTAATAACGAAACAATTAAACACCACGAACAAAAGAATTACTCTTTAAGAGATCAAGATTTCCAGTACGGGCCGCATTCAGAAATTGTTGAACTTTCTGCCTCACTGCATTGATTGAGAAAGAAGATGAAATTACGTCAAAACCGGAATCTAATCAGGCAAAGCATAAGAGTATGCAGAGAGAGAAAGGAAAACAGTGCAATAACTTCATAGTCATAGCAAAACCTACGTATCGCAAAATATAAAATTGCATTCAATATGTATCTACATACATAAGTGAGAGAAAAGAAGACATGAGACCTGCAAGGGCATCAGAAGCATCGGGGGCCATTGCGTGGCAGAGACACGAAAAGACTTCCTAAAAACCCTCAGGATTGAAGCCTCTAGTCTATATATGGTTTTGCGATGGCCCCTTGGTCTTCCAGGTTTACACTCGGGAGTTCCAGCAAGCAACCGTCACTGTGGTCTATGGGCTTTAAGCCTAAAACCTTTCTGAACAAGTCTCTGTCGTTCGCTTTAAAAATCAAAGTAAAAATTAAACCCTGGGCATAAACCACACATCCATTTATTGGAAATATTTTAAAATAAAATATAACAAGTAATTCTTTTTTATTTTAACATTATTAATTTTTAAAAATTTTATTCTATAAACTTAATTTCTGCCTTCTGTTACATCTTTGAGTCATCTTTCTGTCAAGCCAAATGAAATGGTCTTAGACGAAATTGTCATTGGCTTCACACAAACTCTTGTAAATTTTATATTTAAGATATTATTAAATATTAAATATAAATATATTTTTTTAAAAAATTTTAATTTTAATTTATTATATTATAAAAATTAATTCTTTTTATTAAACTTTCTTTTAGTGACAAACTCTTGTACATAAATCCCGCGGTAGTGCTCTCAAACCACATATTTCATTGAGAGCAACACTTCGTAAATCAATCTTATGAGGCCTTTGAGTTATTTTGTGCGTTTAAAGGCTGTTACATAAATTATAAAACAGCCGTAAGCTATAGTGTTAGCAATAGAATAAAAGAAAGAAGAGGGCATGAAAAAAAAATCACCAAATGATATTTTATATTATTTGGGGCTGGGGATCTAATTTGTACAAGTCATGACATCATCAACGGTAATAAAAGAAAAATGAGAGCTAAATTGATGAGACATTGCCATTGAGTTTAAGCTTCCACGTGATATAATTAGAGAGTCCAGAATCCTTATGCTGCTGTTGCTATATAACTATCCCATGGAATTAAAAAATTTATACATTTGGAGTCTTTGAATTCCTTTGACTCCAAAAAAATCCCACGGGACAGCTACACAGCATTTTATCATCTGTTAGGTTTTTCAAACCAAAAGATATAGAATAATGACCCCTCATCCTTTATTTTATTTATTTTTCTTGTTTTATCATCCTCTTTATGCAATGTCTAGAATCTCCTTCTGTACAAAGCGCTCCACAACTTGACATCAAGAAGACTGCATTACAGAACAAGCAACCGCTTGAGCCCAGTGCCTCAACTTCGTCTTCACTTGTTCAGGGTCCTCCCCTACACAGATACGGCAAACACTAAGCCAAAACACTGACACAAAATCAAACTTAATTTCAAGCACTTAAATAATACATTTTTTTTTATTTGGATAATCATAATTGATCCTTTTTGTTTTTTTGTTTTTGCGTGATCATACCTGTGCTGCAAACCCTTCCAATGATCATACCTGGAAGAGAAGCAATTGTGGCCATCATGGGCAAAAAATTTGTATTACCTGGGCTACAAATTCTCCAGGTATCAGAGTCACTCTTTGGGCTGGCAGAAGAAAAAGAAGAGCCACGGCTATGACTGTGAGGGGTAGAGACAGGGCTGGGTGACAGCTGGCGGTTGACGGCAAAATAGAGATCGAGTGCAGGTAATGTGCCACAAAGCATTTGACCGTCTTCCTCATTGAACCCAAACCCCAATTCTATACACCCTTTCAACTCATTTAGGTCTTCGTCTGTGAGATCATCACAGCAATCATGAATCCCATTCCTTTTCCGCTCGAGTTGCAGCATCTGCCTTCGCCTCCTCTCCCACGCCATGTCTCTTGATGTCTGGCACATTGATAGCTGCTTCGACAGCCACTTCCTCTTCTTCCACAGCGGCTGCGCCAATGGTATGTGCTGCAATTCCTCCTCCTCTGAGTCCCCAAACGAAGACGACGATGAAGAAATTGGCACGAAATGAGGCTGTTGCACTTGGGCCATGATAATAGGGACAGCCTAGACCTGTAATTTCGAGGTTTGTGATTTGATTTGATTGAAATGGCGGCAGAGGTAGCGAGAAGATTGCTACCTCGCCGTCTGAGCAGGTGTGGTCTGGGTGTGCTTGAATTAATGGTGAAATGGAATGGAGGAAGTGGGAGGATTCTATTTCTACTAAAAAGGAAGGGAACCCCAACCCAACCCAACCAGCTCTACCCGTAACAGAAGAGGAGGGGGTTTAATGTATCCATAGTCTGTCTAACTTCCACCATTCATTTGTAACATCCGCCATGTTAATTTTAGGAGGGAGATGAGCAATATTTAGCACTCATTTTTTGTGTTTGATTGAATTGGAGGATGGTGCGACATACCCCAAAAATAAGGGTATCAAGGGGATTCTCAGTTCATGCCAGTAATAGATTTGCAACTCATATGGTTGCCCATCATGTGTCTTTGCCTCTTTAAGTTTCATGCTCTACCTTTCACTTTCCACTCTCAACCACTATGCGCATTGTATAGGCTGTCCAAAAACAAATTTTTAAGAAAATCAACAAACAAATATAGTAAAATGAATTTAAGTAGCAGAGCCACTAACGCACGCGTTTATTTGAATAAATTTTTATTGTTTTTATACATATTTTAAATAAAATACATATCTCTTAAAGAAGAAATTTTGACATTTCAGAACAATTACTTGTGTTCACAACCGTCTACATTATTTTTATGTTATTGTTATCTGTGTCATTGAGAAAAGCCATGTGTTTAATTAGAGGGAAACTAATGAAGAAGTTACCATTAAGATAGTGATAGATATTAAGAGACACTTTTAACTATATTCACTCTCTTACTCTAAATAAAAATGATATGGATAGTGTAAAATGTCTAGTTCTTTTCCATACAATTTCAGTTATAACACTTACGATGAGTATAGACTTGGAAGAAACAAGTAGTCCACAAGTTGTCAAGGAATACTTGCTAAATTTAGCCCACCTGTTTTAAATTCTAAATTTCTAATGCTGTTGCAACCAATTACATTCATTTAATTACTATTCTCCCTCCCTATCATCAGTTCCCAACTACCTCCCATTCACGTTTGGTAGGGGAAGAAAATTCCAAAATTGGATTTCACAAACAGAACTCTCATCCTCATATTGCCAAAACAAAGCTTCAAATTCATCATGTCTCTCTCTTGCCTGGTTTGGTTCCTCCACCCAGGTAGGAGTTCTTCAGAAGCCATCATATGATTAGGATGGCTTAGGCCACCACCACCCCATCATAACACAACACACAAGGAGAAAAAAAAAAAAAAAGAAACCAAGAAATCAAGAAAACCAATTTTCTTCCTTTCTGGCGTACGGGGAATTTTTTATTAAAAAACTCCTTTTAATTTCCTGTGCGCCATTTCTTTTTTTTCCAGAAACCAATGCATACCAGGATTACTCTCTGGGTTTGTCTTATTTGTATTTGGATCTCTACTTTCTTGAAAGCCAATCAAGCATGGGCCAACCCCGCAGAGCCCATAATCTTGGGATGTGGCTTGGGTGAAGCTGGTGGCAAAGATGCAGAGGGAAGGCAATGGCGCCCAGATGATAAGTATTTGTCAGAAAGTGAGTCCACTGCATTCCAAGCCTCATACCAAGACCCTTCGCTTTTGTCTGAAATTCCATACATGCGAGCTCGAGTTTTCCCATCACAGGCAACTTATAAATTCCCTGTTGAACCTGACAAGCGTTATTGGCTCAGGCTCCACTTTTATCCCTCAATTTACGGTACTTACAATTCAAACAGTGCATATTTCTCTGTTACGGCAAATGGGGTTACGCTATTGAGCAATTTCAGCGCCTCCATTACCTGTCAAGCTCTGTCTCAAGCTTACATTGACAGAGAGTATTCCCTTCCGCCTTTGAATACAGATACTCTCGCCATTACCTTCAAGCCTTCTGACAAGTACGATCAAGCTTTTGCTTTTGTTAATGGTATTGAGGTGATCCAGATGCCGAATTTGTTTGATTCGGCCGCGTTGGTTGGGTTTTCTGACCAAACCATGGATACCCGTAGCTTGAATATTCAAACCATGTTCAGGCTAAACGTTGGTGGGCAGTATATATCTCCAACACAAGACTCTGGTCTTAGTCGAATGTGGTACGATGACACACCTTATTTATATGGTGCATCAACAGGTGTCACCAACGAAGCTCCCAAGAATGTCACTATCAACTACCAAGCCATGCCACAATATGTTGCTCCTCCCACTGTGTACTCTACCTCAAGATCAATGGGAAATGATCGGAATGTGAACATGGGGTATAACCTTACATGGATTTTCCAAGTTGATCCGAGTTTCACGTACCTGGTGAGGTTTCATTTTTGTGATTTCTACTACTTCAAACCGAACGAGATAGTTTTCAATATCTACTTGAACAACCAAACGGCACAGGCTGAAGCAGATGTAATATTGTGGACAGGAGGGAAGGGGGTGCCAACATACAAGGACTATGCGGTAATGGTGCAAGAAGGGGAGAGCAATGAGCAGCTTTGGATTGCTCTGCATCCAGCGCCTGAAACAAAGCCTGAGTTCTATGATGCAATACTGAATGGGATAGAGATATTTAAGATCAATGATACAACCTTAGCTGGCCCAAATCCTCGGCCATCAGATATGCTGGCGAAAGTTCAGGAGGAGCAATCACAAACTTTTAATAACAACCCCAAAGAACTATCCCATAAGACCGTTCTTATAAGTGGAGCTGCTGGAGGAGCGGCAGGTATTGCCTTAGTAGCTGCAATATGCATTGTGGTGTACCAAAGGAAGAAGAGAGCTCTGAAAACAGATTCACACACATCTTGGCTTCCAATCCATGGTGGGCATTCACATACCCAAACGAAATCCACACTCTCAGGGAAGAGTGTTGCTAGTAGCAACTTATCAGCCATGGCTCAAGGTCTATGTCGCTATTTCTCATTGCAAGAGCTCAAGCAAGCTACCAAGAATTTTGATGAGTCTAATGTGATTGGGGTTGGAGGATTTGGGAAGGTCTATAAGGGTGTTATTGATAATGGGTTCAAAGTGGCTATCAAAAGGTCAAATCCGCAATCAGAGCAAGGGGTCAATGAATTCCAAACGGAAATTGAGATGCTTTCCAAGTTGAGACACAAGCATTTGGTGTCCTTGATTGGGTTCTGTGAGGAGGATGGTGAGATGTGTCTGGTTTATGACTACATGGCACGTGGCACCCTGAGGGAGCATTTGTACAAGGGAAACAAATCTCTGTCTACTCTATCATGGAAGCAAAGGTTGGAGATATGCATTGGAGCTGCAAGAGGGCTTCACTACCTTCACACAGGAGCTAAGTACACCATCATTCATAGAGATGTCAAGGCAACTAACATTCTATTAGATGAAAACTGGGTTGCCAAGGTTTCTGATTTCGGGTTATCTAAAACAGGTCCAAATATGAACAACGGGCATGTTAGTACAGTGGTGAAGGGTAGCTTTGGGTACTTAGACCCTGAATATTTTAGGAGGCAACAATTGACTGAGAAGTCTGATGTGTATTCATTTGGAGTTGTCCTATTTGAGGTCCTATGTGCAAGGCCTGTTCTGAATCCTAACCTTCCAAAGGAACAAGTCAGTCTTGCGGATTGGGCTCTGAGTTGCAAAAGAAAAGGGACTTTAGAGGATATCATTGACCCTCATCTCAAAGGAAAGATCAATCCAGAAAGTTTGAGTAAGTTTGCAGACTCAGCTGAGAAGTGTTTAAGCGATCATGGAGCTGATCGACCCTCCATGAATGATCTATTGTGGAATCTCGAATTTGCTCTGAACCTCCAACTAAACCAAGGTTCAACCAACAATTCACTAGGTAACGAAAGTGAGTTCAAAGAATTGAGCTTGATACAAAACGACGTGGCAAGTGAGCATGAGAAGAGCCAAGAGTCCACTGAGAATTCCTCTCCCATCTTCTCACAAATGGTGAATCCAAAGGGGCGATGATGAAAACAATGTTGTGGATTGTTTTGATGTAAGGGAAGAGCAGCGCGTGATTTAAGGAAGCCGTGGAATTCAAGCCTATAAAACCTGCTTTTGCGTTGCTTCACAGTGTACTACTTTGATTGTTACTATCCTTTGTTGCCTTTCTATCTTGTGGACAGCAATTATAGATATATAAAACTAATATTTATAGTTTATCAGCTTCGCTTCCTGCAGAATATGTGCACCAGTAGTGTGTTTATACCTACGTGTAGATACAACTTACATACATTCTTTCCTTATCTCTATTGCACCCACTGTAATGCTTTGTAGAATTGTAAAAAACTACCCTTCAAACGAAATACTAACATTTTCCTTTCTGTTCTGTTACCTTGCTCAAAATTGACTTTTTTTTCATAAAAAATGTATAAAACCAATTTTATTCAATAAAAAAGAATATACCAATGTTCATGCTATTCATAATTGTGCATATATCCTGAAACAAGTTTATATTTTTCTCACTAAGAAGCATTGCAATTTTAGACTAGTGGGTTATTAAATTCAATACTTAGTGGTTAAATAGGGGATCTTTAAATTAACTATTTGAAATTAAACCTTTAAACTATTGTTTTGGATAATTTTTTTCTTCTAAATACACTAAACTATGTACATCCTAAGAACTTTCAGAAAAAAAGTTAGTCTCAATTTGTCTACGACAAAAAAAAAAAGAAAAAGAAATACTAGCTTATTTAATATCACATATGTTTGGTTTTAATGTTCAATTTTTAGAGTTGCTATAGCTAATTCAACCTTTGGCGCAAAAGTTAAATTTAACAAAAGAAAATTAGTGCTTCCAACAATTCCCTTGAATCAATTTATACTTGGTTTAGACTTGGGAAAACCTAATTTTGTGATATGCGAAGTTATAAGCAAAATGTTGTCCCAATTTCATCCACCAGTTTACTCACCAAGATACTTGTTTAGAATGTTTAAAACTGAACTAAAAGAAGATCAAAACCTTTTTAAAATCCAATTGCTACAGGTAAAGTTGTTCCCATTCAAAAGCACATGAAAAACACACCTCCATAGTCCTAAGTGATCTTACTTGAATTCTTGACCGTAGATAAGTCTCGATCCAAAGGCTCGTATTTAAACAGTAGAAAGGGTAACGATTTGTGTGACCACTCTGTCCACCAATTAACGCTCGGCATTTCCCACTCCCTCCCTCTATAAAATCTGCGACTGCGCGTTCTCCTTATTTTATTCCTTAACGTTAACGAAAGCTTCTTCACGGGACTATCGTCGTCTCTCTCCTAGGTAAAGTAATTACCATATACATATTCCCCAGGTTTGATCATGGTAACTTCTGTGCAGCCCAAGCCCAATAAGTCGGCGGTGCCGAAGAAGGCAAAATCTTCGATGTCGCATCCTCCCTTCGCTGAGGTATTTCTTAATCTTTGTTATTTGTTCTCTGTATTTTCCTAGTTTAGATAGTTCAATTTTGGTCTAATGTGTTGTTTTGCTGGACTTGTAGATGATAACGAATGCCATCATTTGTCTGAAAGAGAGGACTGGTTCGAGTCAGTATGCCATTACCAAGTTTATCGAGGGGAAGCACAAGCATTTGCCCCCCACTTTCAGGAAGCTTTTGCTGTACTATTTGAAGAAGTTCGTGGCTGCTGGAAAGCTTGTTAAAGTCAAGAAGTCCTTCAAGCTCCCACCAACTCGATCGGCTCCGGCTAAGAAGCCCGTGGACGCTAAACCTGCAAAAGCAACCACCAAGACTGCACCCAAGCCTCAGCCTAAAAACTCTGCGAAGCCCAAGGTAGCTGCTAGGCGTAAGGCCGTCGCCAAACCCAAAACTACAGCTGCAAAAAGTGCAAAAGCAGCTGCAAAGCCGGCTAAGGTCGCTAAGACATCAGCGAAGACGTCGTTGGGGAAGAAGGTTGTGAAGGCGGCAACGAGCATGAAGAAGGCCAAGAGTGTAAAATCACCGGTGAAAAAACCACCTATGAAGAAGGCTAAGAAGTAAAAGTAGAGTGGTTGTTTGTTAGCATTCGTTTGAGATTTGGGTGTCTGTAAATTTGTTTGTTTGAATTGAAAGTAGTATAGTTTGTTTACAAGAAGCAAAACTTTCGAACTATTGAGATTCTTCGTTTCCTAATGGATATGAGATTTATCAATTACCATTGTTTAATAACTAGTAATCACGAAAAAATATTCTACTTTAGAAGTTGCTGCATCTCAATCTCATTCATCATCTCTTGTGGCTCCAAGCCTGGGAATTGTCCAATATCATGACATTGGAGTGGTTGGAACTCTTGTTCTAAGCCAATGGCAAACTCTGAAGGATGGGCTCCGCCATTCTGGAAGTAGTCTGCAATCTGTGTCAAGGTTAAGTTATTATATTGTGGTCCATATGAAGATAATATTTCAAAGCTGCTTCAATAATACCGTCATTACTCGGATGTGTTTCTCAACGATTTATTGCAATAATAAAATTGACTAAGCTCAAAAGTAATTACATGATTGGCTAGAGCCATTCCACTTAACACTGCTGCCTCTATACTTGAACCTAACAGCCAGTCACCGCAGATACCAGCTCTTCCGAAGGGATCAAAGATGCAGGGAATACCGGGTGTATTTGTCGGAAGAGCTGCCCCCCTGCAAATTCCACAATAAGATTAAACACTAATTTCAATAAATCTTTTACTAACATATGTTTTAGATACTCTAAAACAGTACCATCATAATTCATTTTTTTCTCGTCTTGTTTCAGGATTGAGGTGTGGTTGCCACAAATACATTAGAAATGTTACTTTGACTTTGAGCGTGGGTGACTTGCATTTTGATTGAAAAATATAAGTCAAATAGGTATTAAAATTACAACATCTTCACATCCTGGTTGGAAACAAACGTTCGTTAAGGCATCCTGATCCTGCCGCTCAAGTAAATTCTTTGCCGTCGAACATGCATTCATCGTTTGAACTCGATCATCCAAATAAAGCCTATTTAACTGCATCACTAATTCTTTTTATTCTACTAGTCAATTGCTATAAATTATCACAACAAGGACAGCTATTGTAAAAGTTAAGGCAAGAACAAGCATAATAGGCATATTATTTATTTGAGGCTAGCACAAGCACTGAGTAGTGATAAATATCTGCGACAGCAATCAAATCAGGTGCTTGTTTGTACTTCATAGTCGCAAGACCAGGACCAAGGCAATTATTAGTTTACAAGACCAAGATACTCATCCGTAACTTCCTGGTTATCTTATATGCGTGAACAAGAAAAGCTCCAAATTCCAACTTAGTCAAAATCACGGGAGTAAATTTGTCAAAGAAATCAACCTCAATACTTCAAGATTCTTACCCTCCCCAAAAAGAAATATAATGGAAATGATTTCTTACCATAATTGGAGCCTGGTATAGAATGGTGTTTGAAGTGATCCTTTCGATAATCCAAGGGCAGACTCAACACCCTCTAGCATGCCTGCCTTTACCTTCGCTGCAGTTGCAGTAGGGATATTTTCCTGATAAACAGTGGTTGGCTGAATTTTCAGTTCTAAAACAAGAAAGAAAAAGAAGGAATGCAAGCAACGCATCTTAGTAGAAAGTTATGGTCAGTAGATAACAATACAAAGGTTAGATTCTTAATAAATTAATGAGTAATTAATAATTTAGTCATTGAAATTACCTTTTTCTTAATTTGGTCCTAGATAAGATCTCTCAATATAGCCTTCCATAGATTTTTTTTTTTTTTAAATCAAAATAGTCCTCCCTTTCTACGAATTTCTCCCAACTAATAAATGAGAGTTCACGTAACCATTATTAACTCATGATTTAAACTTGTTTAAATGGCATTTTCCTTCAAAATACATTGTTTTGAGAGAAAAAATAACTTGGATAAGTCCATATTATGAGTCAATGGCCTTGTAAGCTCTTATTTACTAATTGAGTGAAATTGGTTTACTAGAAGATTATTTTTATTGGGAGAAATCTGTAAAAGACTAAATTGAGAGGTTATATCTTTGAACGAACAAATTGAGAGAAGAGTAATCTTTCAAAGACTAAAACATTAATTTACTAAGTCCCTTCATGGCCTTTTTTTTCTAAAATAATTAGAAGCCTAAACATGATCTCACCATTGAAATCTGCACAAACAATAAAATCTAAAAATCGCTTCTTTTGCAAGAGTCAAAGCCACTGTAATGAAAACTTAATATTATAGTCAGTCTAGGCTCATGAAAATAAACTGTAATTTAAGTCAAGGTTCTGTATGTGCATGGATCACCAACCTGTGGAACCTTGTTTTGCCTTCCATAAGCAGCAGTGCTCAGAAAGGTCCAACAGTGAGGACCACCACTCTGGGATTTCAGTAGCTTTTTGGTATTATTGGCCATCCATGAAATAGAATCAACTCCCTTCAGAAAAGCTCCTTCAAAAGGAACCGCAGCTGTGCTACCTTGGAGAGGAAGGGGATCATCAAATGCTGCTAGAAGGGCCCATATTGAACTCAATTCCAACCTCTAGTGCAGTGAACAATACAAAAACATGAAGCAGTACGAAAAGAATGTAACTGTGCATAACAGTAGATGAAGCTGACAAGTGTACAACTGGGAAGATGTTTTGGGTCTACCTTCATTTGTTTGGAAATTAGTGGTAATCCTGATGACATAAGCAATCGATTTGCACACTTTCCTGCCAATAAAACAGAGCAGTAGTTACTAGAAATGGCTCAAGCCATATGTCACAATCTCACCATAAAATAAATCCAAGCAGCAATGTTGAAAACCAAACATAATTTTTGGTAAGGGTTCTGTTTCAGCATTACCATATGAAAAAAAAAAAAAAAAAAAAAGAAGCAGCAAAGACAGTATAGCTATTTAGACTTAAGCTCAAGATTGGCATATTAGGTTACCATTGTGTGCAATAACAATTGCATCAAATTTCCCACAAGGTTTCCCATTCTCACTCAAGTGCCACATCCCATTGAATGGCTCAAGTTTACTGATCCAGCACGGTCTCACCACACTAACCATGCTAGTCTGCACTGAAAGTTAGAGTCTCATCAGGCATGATACAGAGCAGCAGAAACAGAAATCCTGGAATTATAAATAGTGAAAAGCCGGAGTTTAACAAATAATCTGGTTTATTAATTATAGCATGCAATAGAATCTTTTCTTTAGTACGAGTCATAATTTCCTTTTAAAACATTGTTCACTTAACAATTATACTTGGGACTTAGCAGTTAGCGCAACTACTCCATGCCTGAAGAGGAGGAAGCATAGTGGTCTAAACAATGCATTTTACTTCTTTATGACATATTGATTGAATATTTAATTACCTCAGACAGTAATGAATTAGCAAGGGGCCGCATTCCTTTTGTGCCTATATATTTTGGAGGAGATGATGGAAATGGAACAAACTGACCACCATTATGAAGTTCTCCAATTGTACCCTTCCACTCTTGGACCAGACCCTTCTCCAACCAAGCATTAAGCAGCTCATTACACCGTGGATCATTCACTGTAAAGAATTGAGCTGCGTGGTCAAATATCAATGGCTGAGGATCAATAACTCTGGTTCCCATTCTTCCTCCTAGACCATGAATACCCTATAAACAATATGCACAAACAGAAGGTTAATCCCTTTTATTCTTTAGGGGAAGGGAAAGACTTCAATGCTTCCATCGCAATCCCTTAACCAATCACTCATTGCTTGTCAAACGGTACTCTTAGGTATTCAAAGTATTATGTAGATACAGGTAAACGAAATGTCCAACTTAGCAGGATACAATGACACAATTGTAATCAATATTTACTCGGGTTAAGTTTACTTTGTTTCCCCACCTCTACTTTCTTCCTTCATTCTTTTTCTCTTAGCTGCCAAATAAGGAAAAATATCAGCCGAGAATTCAAAAGGTTTTTTTTTTTTTTGGTGATTCAATTTCGAAGCATTTACGTGCATTTTAGCGACAACTAATAACCCTAAATAATTTCTTCGATTCAAGCCATAATTTTCCACTTTTTTTTGTTTCGTTTTCTTGTTCCAAAAGTCAGGAACAGTTCTGGAAGATAACAATGTATCGTATTCTAAAATCCGACCGTTTTATATACTTGCAGACAACACATATAAAAGCTACGTTAAATATTAGATGGAAATAAATAAACAGTGTTATAATTCCCACCAGCAGTCCGGCTTCCCCAACTAGACAATTATTAACAAGAAAAAGAAAACACTGACCGTGTCGAATACAGTCGACCGTACACCACGTTTTTCTAAATACATAGCGCAAATGAGACCGGACATGCCTCCTCCGATAATGCCAACAACTGGGTCATCTGAGATTGGAGCGGTGAAGTTTACTTGCTCTTGGTTAAACGTTTTCTTCAGAATCGATCTTCGTGATGTGCCGTAAGATGATTTCTTGCGGCTTTGTGAGGTACTCATTTGCTTATCCATGGTGAATTTAGGCTTATGTTTTGGGCTGTCGAGTTCGGATGTACAGGTCAGAGTTCTGAACCGCGAGTATGAGAAGGCAAAGGGAGATTTAGGGGTCTTGAGAGGTTGGAAAGCAAGAGAAGAAGAAAACGAGTAACAAGTGACCATGGCTTTGGAGGGGAAGAGATAACCATACAATTGAGTGGTGTTTCAGGCTGCGAAACGCGAGATGAAATGAGGCAAGAAGAATGACCGAATGATCCCGTTAATTGATAATTACCAATTAGGACTGAAAATGCAGACCCCGCATTCCCATGCATGGCATAGCATTACACGGCCTTCTTCCACTGTTAATTTTGATCCGTCGCTTTCCATTTTTTTTTTATTTCTATACAGTTTCGTCGCTCAATAGTAAGTTCAAAGCTCCATTTATATTTTCGTATACTGTCTTTAAGTCTCGTGCTCTTCTCATAATCTACATTTCCATTCAAACATTCTGCTTTAATATTGGATTTTCTCATTATATATATTATTTTCAAGATTTTTTCTTTTTATATCAAACATTGATAAAAAAACCATAATATATTTACTTACCATAAATTCAAATTTCTATAATTCTTTTTTCTCATAACGTGCGCTAACATAATTCTGCAACATACAATTAGCAATTATGAAATTTATATTAACAAAAAGGGCCAATAGCTCCTTTTTTAAACATCAAACACGATACGAAACCGACGTACAAATACAATTATTGCACTCAGATATCACTGTATAGCAACCCTAATACTAGTCCTAGAGGAAGAAATATTTCATATAGTGTTATCCTCTTACCAACGGGCAGGGCCAGTCTACGGAATATCACATTTGGTACATATTAGATCATAACTCTATCTTTACATATAACATGATATGTACCAATATATAACTTACAAAACATATACAATTCAAGTTAACAACAACAATTTAAAAAGTCAGTCCGGATGAAAAGAAAATAGGGCCATCTCTTCAGCAAACAATCCCACAGGATACCAAGGAAAATGAAGGCTATTTTCCTCTCAACTCAAGTCAGTAAAAACATGGAAAGCTTATGATTGGACAGATATATCTGCATTTGTCTGTTCAGTGATTTTAGGAGGAGTAGCTTCTGTTTCCTTATTCAGTTTTGGTCGTTCTTTGTTTTTGCAACTGCGATTGCTGTTATGTCCAATGACATGCTCCTTACTTCCTGTAGGGACAGGAGGGCTATTAGATCTCCCTTTGAAACTAGTAAGGCTGTGACGTTGTGCTCGAGTACAAACTTCTGGAGAAGCATAGATAGCATCACCACAGCTCTTCCTCCGGCTTAACTTTGGTGATTTGGGCCGAGTCAATGGCAGCTGCTATCAAAGGAAAGAGAATCAAGATCTTTTCCAACAAAGGATGTTGAATAATTTAGATTATGTCTCTTCCATTTGAAAAGAACCAGGTATGACATTATACATGATAAGGTAATAATTTTTTTACATCGTGAATCATGAGTGCAAATAGAAATTTAAAGTCAGCAATAAACATGAGAGCACTTAAACCCTGAAAACTTTCACTGAAAATACAACTACAAGTTACTGAACTAAGACGACAATTGGCTTATGCTGGTCACAACTCACAAGTATAAATTCCTGACCTTGTCATACAGACTACTATTTCCTTTGGACTACAGGAATTGTCAAAAGTAGTGTCATTCATCCTGATTCTCCTGAAACTAGGAAAAGACACATAAAAAAGAGGAAAGATTACCTTTTTGAGTTCAGTCTTAGGTGGAGGCCCCTCGTAATAGAAACTAGGTATAGGATTTGCTTTAATGACCAGAGACTTTCTTAATTGCTTGATAGCTGCTTCTCTCTCTTCCTATAGAATAAACAGTAAATAAGTCATTCAAACAATTCAATGTGCATTAAGTAAAATAGGGATAGTCATATAAATGGGATACCCCAGTGTTTTCACTGAGGCGATGAGATGTTCCTGGCCAGGGGGAAGACAAAAGAAAATGAAAAAGTGGGTCGGGGTTTTGGGGGTGGGGGAGGGGGCGGCGCCGGGGAAAGGAATACTATATTTGAGTGTGCAGGGTGTAATAGTAAAAGAAAGATCATTTTACCTTCTGCCTTGCTTCATACTGGCTTCTTTCTTCTTCAAGAGCTCGATGTTTCTCCTCTAACTTCTGGTAGAACTGGATAGACAAACCAAAGTGAAGAAAAGAATCAAAAGTACCTCTTAGATTCAATTGATATTATCAACTTGAAAATCAGTCTGCCTCAAAGAATATACATCAGAGTTGACTGTTCAGTAAAACAATACCTCCTTCCGTTTCTCTGCCCGTTCTGAGGATCTAAATGTGGGGGCTGTACCCAAGGTTACCCTAGATCTGGCAGTGCGCCCAGATGCAGCACTATTATGTATGGTTAAAGAAACAAATGACACAATTGTCATATTTATATTATAGCTATGTTTGGAGGGTACCAAGAGTTCTGATTAAAATTCAAATAAGAACCGTCACATTTGGAAGTATGGCAGCTTCTTAGCTTCTTTTTAAACACTAAATATTCAAGTTTGGAGGATACGAGGAAGCTACAGACCAATTATCTTCATCATCATGGTACTTCTTCTCTTCAGATTGCAAGAGCTTCCTTGATGTAAGAGGTGAATTGGACTGAAAACAAATGGGAAGATTTTGCAAATCAGTAATCTGATCAGTAATTTTCATATCCCAAAATAACGCACAAATAGAAATAGATGCAAAATATTCCCCCAACCAACATAAACCAGATAAACAGGTAAGTAAGTTGCCATTGTTGACAGCAATTTAGCAATGTTTACAGACAATTCTTTTTGTTCATAGGTAGTCAGCCAATCTTCGTCAGTAACCATTTTGTGGTATTAAAGGGTACTTGTAGCATACTTACCTGTTTAAATATTTACTGGATTGCGGAAACAAATGCTCAGTTACAGAAACATAAATCACAAAAGCAAACATGCATTATAAAAGTCAAAATAGAAAAGATCCTAGCTATGTTACTCTATAAAAAGTTTTTGAAAAAAAACTTCACTTTCTCATTTCCTCAAAAGTGCTCTTCACAACTAACCTGATAAAAACTTTATTCCACCACACTTTAAATGCTAGGTCTATTATGCATAAGTGGCAGAGTTCTTAGAGCACTCATGAACACAAATAAAAGGGGGGCCCAGAACACGTTCATTAGTTTTGAAAGCAAGGGAAATATTAAGAACTCAACCAGAAACTGCAGTCCATACTTAAATATTCAAATACCTGTGAATTCTTTGTAGAGCTGGGTGAGTGAGTATTATCAGCATTTGGTGTCAAGTTCCCACCAGTTTCAACAGCTTCGGTATCAACAATCTGGGTGTTGGAGTCATGCCTTTTAGTAGCCAGATTAGATGGCTGCGGAACAGAGTGTTTTATATGCTCTTTCCCCACAGCAGTAGATCTTGTAGCAGGCAAGCTTGACTTTTTATTGTCACTCATCTTCTGTGCTTCGAGTTTCTTGTTCTTCTCCTCAGGCAGGTCGGCATCATGATTTGTGCTTTTGGTACCCAAAACATCCTTTTTAACATGACTTTTCTCAGCAAGAGAATTAGCTCCATTACTTTCCTCTACCTCAGGATCCTTTGCTTCAACCTTAACTGCTGCAATTTTGGGAGAATCACGCACTTTATCATTAGAACTACCATTTTGCGCCACTATGACAGCATTTGGCCTCTTGTCTGTAACATGTATGCCAGTAACTTCCCTCCCCATGATGCTGCAAACATTAAGTTACAGGGTAAGCAACATAATAATACACAATATCTAAAAATGCAAGCAACCCAAGAAAGAAAGAGAACAAATGCATATCAAACCAATAAACAAAAAAGTACCAATTATAGATGAGATGAAAGCATAAATTTGACCCCAGAAAAAAATTACAGCATTATATATATATATGATACAGAACACAGCTAAAGTTTTGAAGGAAAATTCTAGAGATTGATAATTCTCTCTACATTGTCCATGAGAAACCTAGAACTTAGAAATGTTACTTTGAACAAAAAATGCCATAACATAGTATTCAAGGATTCATTTTGCCTAACAAGTTTTAAAGAAGATGCCAGAGACCACCCAATCGAAAAAGAAAAAGCTATTCTGGCTGAACTGCTGCCAATATAAATACTTAAGGCTAAGAAGAAGAAGAATCCTATTGATACGCCCTGACCTGAAAAATGAGAATAGGGTAAGAAGCTCAGTTCAGAGGAAGATTCTCAGAAACATTTCAAAGTTCCCATGCAAATTTCGTGTATGAAGCCCAAACTTATTAAAAGTGACCTCAACATGATCAAAAGATTAAGGAACTACATGTGTAGAAAATTTTAAATCCTATAATAATAAAGTCAATTGAGTTATGGATTTTGTTCGGTTTGCTTTACAGAGAGAGGGTCGGAGAAGGCCTAACTCAGAACAAAAATCACCATTGATTTGATATAATAGGAAATGGTTCTTAAGCTCCGAGAGAAACTTCAGATAGTATGATTGCTCAAAATCTAAAATGAAAAGCTTAACCTGAACCAAACAAATCCATATCTCAACCGAAGAAATAAAATACTTAATACGAAAATCCAAGAAATACAGGAAAATCTGGAAAGCAGAAAATATTAAATATAACAAATATGTAAAAAAAAACTTGCAGAATTAAATTCTCCCTTTTGACCCGATATATGCATGTCAAAGTTTTTGAATGAAAATAGCTCATATTTGGCAGTTAAAACTATGAATCGAACAGCCATGAAAGATGACGAGGTTTAGATATTGCCAAAATCCTTTTCCCTGGAGCTATCACTATTGTAAATAAAAACAATAAAAAAAGATCGAAAAAACAAGAAGAAGAAGAAGAAGAAGAAGAAATAGGCTTCAATTCTGGGCCAACGTTGTCAAAAATTGACGCCCTCCTAAAGTAATATTCATATAAGAAAGGAAATACGACAAATGATCCGAGAGCTTAATATCTGCAGCAACATCAAAGATCGACACCCACATTGCGAAGATTAACAAAAACAAACACATAGTGAGTGGGAAACGCACCAGAATCAGCTAAGAATGTGAAATTTTCGGTTGCTGTTGCGCTCCGATCTGACAGGATCTCGATGCCTTCCTCTTCTCCTCTTCTCTCTCTCTGGCTATGTGCTTCTCTGTACGTGCGAAATAGAAATAGAAATAACTCATATGTTTGTATGATATTCCTTGTCTTTAGGGAGGTTCACAATTTTTTTTTTTTTTCCTTTTTGTTTCGCTTTGATGGTTTAACATAGTCGTGCTTATATAGAGACGTTTCCGCGACTTTTAACGGCGATACTTTTGCTTCCATTTTCTTTTTTTAAATTTTGGTAGCGGCGGTTGACACTTCTTTCTCTATCTCCTTTTGCGTCAGGCTCGATGAATTGACGGCGTTAAAGGACAGTGAAATTTCAACCGGGTGATGTTAAAGTCAAATATAAAAACTCGGACACAGATAAGGCGAGGAAGATATTGGGATTAGCTTGGATTATGCTTATTTTAAAACAGTTGTTTCTTTAAGTTAAAAAAAAATATATGTATATATATATTATAACAAAAATAATTTGAGAAATTGAATTTTTAGTATCAAAAAATTATATATACTTTTTTATGAGAAATTCGCCAGTGTGATTATAGCTTGTATGACCATGGGTTCAATTTTTACTCTAACTCATTTCTAATTTTTAATTTTAAAGACATTAATGTACTTAACTTGTAAAAATAAATTAAAAGTTATTAAATACGTTGTTTTACAGAGAAGTGATGTAAGAATTTCACCTACAACTTCAAAAAGTGAATTTACCAATTTCACTAAATCTTACACTCTTGGTTAGTTAAATTCTGACTGATGACCAAATTTAAAGAGAAAATGAAACTACTGATATCTTTAAAATATTACTTATTTTAATTAAATAAAGTATTTAGTCTAGCTTTTAAAAAATAGAAACAATTTTTGGCAAGAAGGAAACATAGACTCCTCACTTATTCTTTAGAGCAAAAGTAGAAGCAAAATTTATTTTCTGAACAAAATTATATTACTATTCTATAAATGCTTGTCCTTTTTAATTTTTTTTAAATATCAGTCAAACATTATAATAATAATAACAAATATTATGAACGGGATTTACGATTTGACTCCCTGCCAACATGGTTTGGACGGTAAAGAAGTTACGCATTTTACGGTGTTAAAAGACGGCAGCTTTTATCTATTTATTATTTCTTACAATTTATTTTTTGTGATTATTAAATGAGAGGGCACATGGTTGTCCCGCACGAAAGAAGTGGGGTCATTGCTTGTGTACTACATGGTACACCAGAGTGTGCGCCAAAAATTTAATTCCCGCGAATTTTAATGCTAAATTACCTTTTTTTTTTTAATTAAATTCACATATTTGTTTTTTGTGGAGTGACATTATTGCCCTTTCTCACGTGACCCTCAATTCATAATTTATTAATCTTTCTTATCCGTTGCATCTCAATGCCTCAGGTTCTGAGACCATGTTCTAATTCCGGTTCTCTATTAACAAGGTTTTAGATTCATGGAAGAGACTAAATTTTAATAACCTAGCAAATCAATATTTAAATTTTTGTTAAAAGAATTATTAAAAAAATATTTGTATAAAACTTTTTAAAAAATCCAATTCTTTTGAAATAATTGCCTAAAATTCACTACTTAAATTTAACAAGTTAATTACTGAATTCAACCAAAATAAGTATGTGTATTCATTAATAATTAAAGATCAAGTATATTTACACGACATAAGCTTTTACTTAAATTCTTTAAAGGCAAGTAAGAATTTTGAGTTGTGATCAGGAATTAAAGCCCCACTTGTCTAAGAAATTTAGGTCCCCAACGACTAATAAACAGTAAAAAGTACTTGAGGGGCACATTCCTACGTTAGCAACTTAGTTTAAATTATAATTTGAAGTAATTATTGCAGTACCATTAATTTGACCTACTTTGACTAGATATATGAAAGCAGTGAAAGAAGTGCAAGCATTCTCAACTGCTACGCCAAGTATTCTTGCATTGATACATATACTTACAATGTCTTTTTTTTTTTTTGGTTGTATTAATGTAGTGTTTATATTTAAATCAATTAATAAAAAAATATTTTTAATATTTATTTGTTTATAATATAATTAAATATTTATTTTTACCTATTATTATTTGACGAGTTATTTAATTGTATCAAATGTACTTGTTTTATACAATTTTGTCACCAAGCATGCAGTTTAAAATCAGCATTATTTTGCGGCCATAACATAAAAACAAAAACCATGTGACAAATTAAATGTAAGATTTATCTAAGTGACATGAATATGATGATCGACGTACGCATTTTTGTAGCTGATTAAAGTGCTAGTTCAATTATATTTTTCCTTCAATGGTATTCTTAAATATTGTTGATATAAATTGGAACTCTCGCGACTATTAAATGATGATTTAAAGAAGATAAATCTCATCCTCTTAAAATAATTAATGTATGCATATCAATCAGTCATACTCTTTATTTTAACGCGGAAGTCAAAAGTATATCAGAAGATTTGTGTGAGATCTTGCCCAGGTACAGGAATCTGTTCAGGTAATTAAAGCGAAACTCTGACTTTTCCAAAGATTCGTGTTCCTCGAGCTTATTCACTACTGTTTTCACGCTAACGAGGAACCTGAGACTACAAAAGATGCTTTCTCCGTTAATTACTGCACTATTTGGAAGTTTCTGGACTTGAGTATTAAATTAATTTTAGAGCAAGTAATTATTAAATTCTACATTAAATTGGACTTTAATTGGTTCACTTTCAAATGTAACCTACCTTTGGCCTCCACTTTTGAATATCCGACATTCCACTCCTTTCAAGAGTACTCCCACAAAGTCAAAAAGCTTTCATGGTCCCAGTCCCAAATTATTAATTTTCTGCGACTTGTGGTTGTTGCTTACGTGAAGGAATCAAACAGGACATAGATTAAATTTGTGGGAGGTAGTGTTGTTATAATCTTATATATCAAAATTCAGCTTCAGGTCGATCGCAACATATACATGATCTCAACCGACACTTCCTTTTTCTTTTCTTAATAATATCCTTTCATCTCTGTCTTAATTATAGTTAAGAAAGTCTAGATCAGTGACATACAAATGTTAATGCACGAGTGTATCTAAATGTTAATTAATTTGAGTCCAATAATTCGGCATCTGAAACTAGTATATACGAAAAATGGGGGCCATTAATTTTCTAATTGCACCGACTGCAACTGGAAGCGCATATATGGTTGGTCCCCAGTGAACCCATATATGCATCCTGTGCTTTTAAAATCGTCAAGAGGAAACGTGGAAGCATAACTGATGATTAGTCAATTGTCTTAGGAGAGTGATGAAGTTAACAAAAGAACATCACGCTGAGATGTAAAGGGAATCGCAAAAGGGCATGTATCCCACTTTGTTTTTGCTTTCCCATTCTTTTATGATTTATATAAGTAATCACATTTCGAATATGGGGGTTTTTTTTTTAAATGGGAAAATTATTAAATATTTATTGGGTGATTTAGTCCACAAACAAACAAATGTGGCTGATCTGATTTTGTATTGATTTGGGGGGAATGTGGCCGGTTGCAGTGGTGTTCTAGAGTAAACATTTCATTCATGAAGAGAATGACTAATCATGCAAAAGGGTTCGTCTGTATATATGATTTTTCTCTTGACGGAATTTAGATTGATATTAATATAGAAGAATCGTATCAAGTTGAGATGCGCACGTGTGGAAAATAAACCCCACATGTTAAAGTAAAGTTAAGCAAAGAGCAATATCGTATGATTTGGTTTGGACCCGCACATCAATGTGTCCACCAACATGGTAGATAGAAGTAGATTCTGCATATCAATGGGGACTCACACCAGATACCACACCGCCTAACTACTCCAGGCCAACAAAAAAAAAAAAAAAGAAACTAAGTCGGCACTAGCCAATACCAATGTACATTAAATCTCTCTTATTAAATATTTAAAGTATACAATTTTAATAAAAAATATTTTATATCTTTTAATTTTTAAAAGAATTATAGAAATTAACTTGTTAGTCAACTGTTGAATAGATATTTAGTCAACATTTAATGACCGACATAAGCATTTGGATTAATTGATTAATCTAACAGATGGATCTAATTATTGGATTAATTCATTCAGCAACACAAAGTTCTTTATATTTCTAAATTTGCAACGATAAATATATATATATATTTCAAATATGAATGCAGGTTTGATGTAGCTCGGTTCCCAGACAAGTCGGGCTCTGTTAAGTTTTTTTCATTATGGGCCTGGCCTTTTATGAAGATGGGCTTGAGGTGGAAGCCCGTTTGAAGAGGAAGAGGGTCATTTTCGGCAATCCGATCAAAAAAATAACCACCAAGCAGAGTTTCTCTCTCCTCCTAACGGACTCGTCACTCGTGCTTTCACTAGGTTTAATCCCAACTGCTAATGAACTTTACCCCGTCCACATCCCATGAGATGCTGCCACGTGTTGCAGTATTACTGGTTAAGATCGCAAGAGTCACGTCCTATATAAACCTGGCTCTAACTAATCCCCCTACTTTATCGATCCAACATTTCGATTCATTTACAGCTCCTGAGCATTACAATAAAGCGCAAGAGAATTATTAGTGAGAGAGTTAGAAGACAACGATGACGACCGTTGCTGTTAATGGAAACGCTGAAGCCCCCAAGAATAAGGTCACTACCGTTGCTCTGAATGGAAACGCTGAAATCCCTAAGACCAAGACCATCGTCGCTGAAAATATGGACACTGAAAGTGAAACCCAGAAGAAGAACAGAATTCAGGTTTCCAACACTAAGAAACCACTTTTCTTTTACGTCAATCTCGCCAAGGTATATATTTCTATAGTTTTTATCATTCTTATAATCTCTCTTTTTCATTAGGATTTTCTTAGTCTGATTGATTTGTATACGATCTAAGAAATGCGACATACTGAAATGGCTCTGCCTAAAAAAGGAAGAAAAATAGAATGCCCGAAATTTCTTTTGGACAAGGAAATAAGATTTTGAATCTCAGTTTCTTTGGGCCTTTATTTGTATCTTGTTGGAAATTGTTTGTTGCTGAACCGTTTGCATTGCATTTCTTGGCTTATAATTTTTAAGTAGGTAGTAAGTTTTAGAAGAGGGATAAAGAAGAAGGAACTTCGCGCATTGGGTAAATGTTTTTCTTATGATGAATACACGGGGCTTTTGATTTAATTTTATGGAAACAGCTCCTGTGTTCTTATTAATCTATGGGATGCTGACCTGCAGAATATGCAGTCCACGGTGTTGGTAGAACTTTGTATATTTCCCGCTTTTCTGGTGTTATGTGATTTTTCTTTCTTTTGACATTTTATTTTTTAAATTGTTGTCAGTTCTTTGATCTACACTATACATATAAATCCCAATCTTCTCTCGCTCTTACTCTTAATATATATATATATATATATACTTTTACTGATGGTTAGATGGGGTAGGAGATTTGCCATTCTTTTCTTTAGTAGAGTAAACAATGTAAGAAAAGGGTATACTCGAATGAAAAGATGACAACCAACGTTATAAGGGTAGATAATCCCCTGAATAAGTGTAGAATGCTGAAATGGGTTCTTCTTTGATGCAGAGGTACATACAGCAGCACAATGAGGTTGAGCTTTCTGCCTTGGGAATGGGTACTTCTTTTTCAGAAACTTCATATATATATATATATATATATTGCTTCAGTTTATCTCTGGACAAAAGATGTTTCTTATTTTTTGTTCAATGTATAAATTGCATTCGAGCAACCTATATATAAGTTGAGTAAAATTATTTTTACATCGAGTGGAACAGAATCTATTTTCTTGTTTTTTCTTCTTGAATTAGGATTAGCGGAAAGGAATATTTTATTCTTCTGCATCCCCATTTATATGATGATATTCCTATTGATTATTTGTTATATATTACATCAGGGTCTTAATGTTGCTGAGCAAAATGACTTTCTTATCCTATTGATTATTTTTTTTAATGATGTAAAAGACTTCTGCATCTGACAATCATTACGCAGCAAAAGATTTGCGTATTTTGGAATTTAAATCCGTCTGTTGCCATTGGCTTTCTCATCCCCGTCGTTGCTAAGTCACATTTATGTCATATAGCCTGTTTAGCGTCCAAATTATAGATTCGCTTGTTGAATCCGAAATTATATTTTGGGACTAAAACCCAAAAATTAAGTTTGCACAAATTGTTCATCTGATATTGTTCTTTCCCTCAATTTGACAAATGCTTTGCTTCTTCTAATCTTCATCCCACAGTTATGATTCTTTGAATTTGCTTGACTATTAATATTGACATGTCTCTGTATAGCTATCGCGACAGTCGTCACAATTGCTGAGATTTTGAAAAACAATGGACTCGCCACTGAGAAGAGTAAGATTTGTTGTTTTGTTCTTGTTGAATGTTATTAATGTCTGATTTGTAGCTGACTAATTAATCACGGGATGGAACAGAAGTTTTGACATCTACTGTTGGCATGAGGGATGAGAATAAAGGTCGTTTGGTGCACAAGGCTAAGGTGTGATCCAAGGCGGCTGATGTAAACACACGCACGCACATATATATATATGTGTGTGTGTTGCATTTTGTGGGTATTGACCTCTTTTTCTTGATCCTTTCAGATTGAAATCGTGCTGGGAAAATCTGAGAAGTTTGACAATTTGGTGGTTCCTGCTGCTACTCCTGCTACCAAAACCGTATCAGAACCAGCTGCTGCTAATGCCCAGAAAGGATGAAAATAGGAGAGCCCTGTCAATAATGTGCACCTGTTGTAGTTAATATTCCGATTCTTTTGCGCTGCTTGCGATATAGAGATAATTAGAGGAGTACATATATAATTGTTTCATTGAATACCCATGAGATAAAGGGTGAAGTTACAATGACGAGGGCACTACTCATTGATCTAGCTAGTAGAGTCAGCTTTTCATTGTTACAGTTCATAATATTTCTTCGCTGCACATATTTGAATGTTTTGACTATAAAACATTTTGATATTTTACATATGATATTACAATATTCACGTTAAACGTCAGCGTAATACTTTAAAGAGAGATTTTGACGTAGTTGTTGGGAATTTGAGCAGTGCCTTACCATCTTGACTTCGTTATGAGTGTATTTTTCTGAAAATTTCTCGAGTTATGGGCTGATTTTTTATTTGAAAACAACTAAGCATACCTACTTTAGAGGTCAAATACAAAATAAACTTGGAACGCGTTGACACAGCCAAATCAGTGACAGTGAGTCTGGAATCATTAACCAAGAATATCAGTATGTGTGGAAGCCGTTGTACAAGACATCCATTATGTCATCGTTAACAGGTTTAGAGTTAGGACCACCACTCTATCAAAGACTTGTGTCCAAAATTCTGACACAATTTCCTTAAAATAGTCCTGCAGGAGCAGGAAACAACTGCAAACTACACACAATGTGTCAACTCTCAACTCTCAAGGACTTCATGGACGCATTAACTATTTACTTTCTGTAATACGTTCGCATCGTATCATTACTCTTCCTTATTTTACTTTGGTTTCTTTCTGTGATTTCAGCCCCCTATTTTCCTAAAATATCTTTTCTACTTCCAACTTTCAAATAAACTATCCAGTGAGTAATTACCACAAAACGAAAAAGGCTAATATTTATATATCTATTCATTAAAAAGTTAGCGGGACATAAATTTGAATTGAAAACACAATACTGATTAGTCGAAAACAAAAACAAAAAGGGACATAAGCATAATACTGATTTGTCGGAAACAAAAATAAGGAAGGGACATAAGCGTAATATTGATTCGTCGGACAAAAAATAAGGACAAAGCAATTAAGCATAGTTTTTTTAACCACAATGCTAAAAGATAAGAGAGAGAGTGAGAAAGGATATGCAAATGCGAAGCATAATATTTTCAAAAGAATACTGAGGGGCACTGTTACTGTACTTCAACTGCCCTAACCCCCCCCCCCCCTCCCCCCGGGCGTTCCCCCCACCAGATATATTTATGATTTATCTCAACGTTAGCACGTCTGCCCTTTCCTATCCTCAAACCCTAGAATTTTAATTGTTCCGCCATTCAAACTCGAAGTTCCTTTCAATTTTGATTTTTGCGGCCTTTTCTGATTGCTGTGACCCTCTCTCGTAATCCAGGTAAGTTTAAGCAGTTTGGAAACCTGTGTATATTCTGGGACTTGTTCCCTAGTTGATTTGCTGTGCTATTTTCTATATTATATTACTGTTATTACATCTCTTTCGGTCTGACCTGTTGATGGGGCTATTTGATTTTTGATTCTTGAGTTAAACTTAATTAGAAAACATTTTAGGTTGAGTTAAGTTGAACTCTGTCTCTCTGTACTTATTGATCCCCAACTTCAAACTTTTTCTGAATACACCATTCTTCTACCCTGTTGTAACTACCTCATCCCCTTTCTCATTTTGCTTCCTGGTTAGTTTGATATTACTTTCTTTGTTAGTTCTTTAATCACATTAAGTAATAAGCGGTTTCGGTTTTGGAGTATTTCTTTTGTTGTTTAATGAATCTTTATATATTTCTTCCTTGTTGGCCCAGATCAAAGAAGACAATAGTTATTAATTTAAAATTAGCACTTGATGTAAAAATCAGTTGCGTCTGTAGTTCTGCGATCTATCCATGCCTGGAGTATAGATGATTCTACGGCTCATCTCAGTCAAGTCTTTTCCCTTTTCCTAATATATTTGTGCCCTTTTCTAGTGAAATTCCTATGGCTGAAGCTGATCAGAACTTAAGTGAACCTGATGCTGAACAACTAACTGAGAACCCAGAGCCTGAGGAAAGAGAGGGGCATGTTGAGGAGTCAATTGCTGGAAGTGGTGAGAAGAAATGGCCAGGGTGGCCTGGGGAGTGTGTGTTCCGGATGTTGGTTCCTGCCCAGAAGGTTGGTGGTATAATTGGACGTAAAGGAGAGTTTGTAAAAAAAATTGTAGAGGAGACTCGAGCTCGCATTAAAATTCTGGATGGTCCTCCAGGGACTTCAGAAAGAGCCGTAAGTATTTTTTATCTTGTCACATGATTATCTCAAGTAAATCTATCAATTCAGTCTCTTCAGCGTTCTGGAGTGGTTAAGTGCAACTCATTCTTCATTACTCAAAATGCTTTCAGTTTTGGTTGTGAGGCTTTCTATTCTTTCTTCTGGTGGTTGCTACTAGAGGTCTAGAATATTGATTTGGAACCTTTCACATGGGCTTCTCTGGTTTATTTCTCCATTTGGGTTAGATTAGCTTCTAAATGTAATTTTTAGCTAAGTTTCTTAGTGATTAGAGCTGTTAAATAATGCTAGCTGAATTTTGAGAGTTTATTAGGGATTGTAGTGGTTAGTGGTTATGTTATGTTGCCATCTTAGAATTGAGACATATTATTGTATTTATAGTTTTGCTGTTATTGAATAAGGGTATCTTAAAACAAAGAGTATGACTATGAAGTGTGGCTGATATGATACATATGTAGTTAAATGAAGTACTTTTCTATGTAGTTTGTGCTTCAAACTGCTGATAAATGTTAGATTAGAAAGTTCAGAAAACAGTTAAAAGTGCCCTTCAATAACGGGGATCAGGTTCTTTTGAATAATTGAAATCTATGTTTTATCCAACATTCTGTGATAGTTCATATCAGAGTAAGTATTCAATATAAGTATGTGCCTGACAAAGATGCCAAGGAGGAGAACTGATGGTGGCTGTCAGCTATCTTTCCTTCAGTAGTCTTTCACGAAGGTTTACTATGTCCTTGTATAACAGTTAGAGGTTTATTGTAAATATTACAACGGACTAAGAGAAATCATGTACAGCTTGTTCATGATTAAAATTATGACCTTACACTTGCTCAGTGAAAAAAGAAACCTGAAGAAGAGGAAGGTTCGGAAAAGATGAGTGATGGAAAAAAAGATCCATAAGATATGAATTAATTCTAACAGAAAATGAATCTCTGCAGGTTCTCTGCACCAATTTTAAGGCAACCACTCAATCTTCAATTAGATCCCAATCTTGAAGAACCAAAGATCCAGATGCAGGGATGAGCATTGATCATTACAAAGTGCTGAAAAGTTTATAAAAATTTAGATGTTTTGTACCAAAGTACCATGAAGCTCTGCATTCCATCTGGTAAATTCAAAACCTGGATGATTAATGTCTAGCCGCAGATTGGAGCAATAAAAAGAAAAAGTATATTTAGCTGTAACAGAATGGTGAAACCATCAAATATAAAAAACTAAGTGCTTTTGATTGTCATACTTCTTATTATGAGCAGTACGATATAAACGATACTAAATTCTATTCATAAATTTTATTTTCAACATATGGAGCTACTTTATGTAATAATGATTCTTATATTTTCATGTTAGTTCTTATATAGGATATATTGATCATACTAAACAATTAAAAGGCACTGCTACTGTGCGATGTCTCTTGTGTCATTTACTACATATTGACCAGCTGAAATGTTAACTTCCTAAAGGAGACATTTTTTCAAGGTAAGGAAAATAAAATGGGGAAAGGATTTCTGGCTCTAGGAAATGCTTAGACTTTTAACTTAAGTTGCTGAAATGCTATGACTTTTGAGTGAGGGGTATTTCTGACAGTCAGTCTTAGAGCATTTTGAGTGATTGTATATATTGGTTGAGGGCCGAGAAAGCGTTACATAGAGGGTACCTAGTTGGCTTTTCATATGTATAAGGATTTACTTATCAAGTAAGAAAAAAGAACAAGAGAGAGATTGGGGGGTGGGGAAGGGAGAGGGCTCTTTGTCTGATGAGGAGATCAAGGTGCATAAGTCACCCTTCTTGAATCTATCTGGAAGCTAATCTGTGCAATAAATGATGCCCGTAATGAGCTATGTGTTACTGCTAATGGCACTAGAACCAAATGTAGTTCTATATTTCAATTTTTAGATACTTCTATGGAGGGAAATTGATTAGTGTGGAATAAGTTGTTGGAAAAGTGGTCTGACTAAGTTCTCAAATTTAGTGAGCTTAGAACTGTTATAAAACTGCTTTGAAAGTCAATGACTCCTTCTGTTATATTTGTTCACAAGTGAAGATGTGATTGGATCACACGGTACTTTAGTTGTGGAAAATAGGGTTTAATTGGGGCAAGAAGTTATTACAAGAAGATTGTTGATTGTTCTTTTGTTAAATGCTCTTCTATTTCATTATTTTGCTAGCAAAACTAATATATACCCTGACAACACCAAATATTTTAACAAGTCTATAAAAAAATTACAATAAATTGCATGTCATGAGATACGTAATTCTTGTGTTAGTTAATTTGAAATGTTTAATTTGATATGAACAAATTTATCAAAATATTATGAATAATATTTAAAATATTTTTTATTTATTCAATTAAGACGTTAATCAATTTTGGATACAATTGAAGAATGAAAATTTAAATTTGACTTAACTCCTTTAAAAAGGTTTGAGATGATATTAACTGATTTATTCCTGACTGAGATTGTGGGTGGAATATTATGTCTTTGGTAAGTTGTGCAATTGTTGGCTTGTTCTTATTGGTTAAAATGGAAATATTTGTTTGTCCGATTGTTTTTGTGTTACATTGGCAACTGTGTATGTTGGCACAAGGATAGTCTGACAGTACACTGTTTATTGTTCTTGATTAGGTAATGGTATCTGCTAAAGAGGAACCTGATTCGTCTCTTCCTCCTGCTGTGGATGGCTTATTGAGAGTTCATAAACGGATTGTTGATGGTTTAGAGACTGATTCTTTCCATGCTCCTTTAGGTGTGGGTGGGAAGATTTCAACAAGGCTTCTAGTAGCTGCATCACAAGCAGGAAGTTTAATTGGGAAACAAGGAGGAACAGTTAAATCTATCCAAGAAGAATCAAATTGTATTGTTAGGGTTCTTGGAGCAGGTATGTCTTCTAATAAGATTGTTTTGTTTGTTTGATGCAAGTGTAAATCAGTAAAATAGAATTATTGTTATTATTATTGTAATTATTATTATTATTATTATTATTGTTATTTTTTTCTGAATAGCAGTTACTTTTAATATTCTGAACTTTTTTCTTTTAAAAAATAGTAGTTCTGGGAATTTCAAGAATCTTCAGTTCTTTACATTTTGCTCCTTGGGTGGGGACCATTTGATGCTTTCTAGCTGCTAAGCATTGGTTCATCCTACTCTTCTGCAGAAGACCTGCCTCGTTTTGCTCTTCAAGATGATAGGATTGTTGAAGTAGTAGGATATCCTGCTGGTGTGCTTAAAGCAGTGGAGCTAATTGCCTCCCATCTGAGGAAGTTTCTAGTTGACCGCAGTGTAATTCCAATATTTGAAAAGAATGTAAGTTTCTGACTACATCTGACATCTGCGAACAATTTAGTTCCATCAATAGATATGAGAAATGCAACTTATTTATTCTTTCTCCAGATGCAAATGGCAAATCATCCTGTGGAGCACATACCACCTCAACAATCATGGGGTCCACCACAGGATCTTCCTACGAATGCTAGTGGAGGTCCTGCTTTTGGACCTACTCCTCAATACATGCCACCTGCTCGACAACTTGATAATTACTATCCACCAGCAGAATTGCCTCCCCCCATGGACAAACAGCCTCATCATGGTATATCTGCCTATGGAAGAGATGCTCCAATAGGTGTCCATGCACCTTCAAACACCCAATCTGCACCTTCCCTGGTCACACAGGTACTGGGTTTTTGCAATTTGTCTTCTAGTGATCTGCAGTCCCCAAAAATGAAGCAGTATGCTGTTTGAAAACATTATGGGGTGTATCCTTTTTATGAATCTATATTTAATGGCTATGTTAGAAAATTTTTGTGAGTGTGTATGTATAAGTGGGAGAAGAGAGTCTTGTCAGAATTTAGTGAGCAGTTTCTTGGGTTTCGCACTACTACCGTGGGGAAGCTAGTTGACTAGTCATAAAGTTATCAAATATATCCTACTCTTGATTTTCAATGTTAAGGCACAGAAGAAATGGAGATTAGCACACACAAATACTTTGGATGCATTGAACATATCCTGGTTTATCATGATGTGATGTGTGCCTGTCATCGTCATTTGTTGAGATGAGGCAAAGCTGGTGTAATGGTTAATTAATTAGAAGTTCTTATTTTTTTTTTCAAATGTACATTATGAATGCAATCCTTGTATTAATACTTAAGATTGGAGAATAGATCTGAGTGCTTGCTCTTTCATAGTTTATAAAATTGTTTTTTTCTTTTTCTTTTTTTTTCTTGTTGGGGGGGGGGGGGGTTGGGGGGCAGTTGTTGCAAAACCATAAATTGCTTGATTCACTGTTTTGGCAGATCACCCAGCAAATGCAAATTCCTCTGTCTTATGCTGATGCTGTTATTGGGACAGCTGGGGCAAGTATAAGCTACATCCGACGAATTAGTGGGGCTGCAGTTACTATACAAGAAACAAGGGGTGTTCCTGGGGAAATGACAGTTGAAATCAGTGGAACAGCTTCTCAAGTTCAAACTGCTCAGCAATTGATACAGGTAATCTTGATTCTGTCCTTTTAATTTAGTTTGGAGAGAAAGTGAAGAAAGTTTGTAACTTGTAATAAATAGTAAGTGTAAATTACACCATTATCCTTCTCAAATATCATTTTAATAAAAATTTACGGGTAAATCTGTGATTTTATATTTTTCTCTTATTCTCATCTATATACCTTCCGGGCAAGAAATGTGAAAATCATTTTCTACTTACCTCCTATCCTCTAAATTTGTTTCCAAAAGAAAGCTATATAGCTCCTTTGAGCTGATTGCTAACGTGTAGCAAGATGATGCCAATGTTTCAAACTGATTTAAACCACAAATAGTTTGCGTGGCAGGAAATCAATCTAATACAAAATATGTTGTGCAGAATTTTATGGCTGAAGCTGCAGTGCCAGCGCAGCCACAGACAGGTGGGTCTGCTGCAGATCAAAGCTTCAATTCTTACCCAGCTCCAGCTCCGGTTCAGGCTCCTGTCTATGCATCTCCACCATCAAACACTGGCCATGCCGGAGGCTATGGCTCAGTTTATGGCGCGAACTATGGGTTCTAAGCTGGGCATTACAACTGAATTTGCCATTATTGAAATGCGAAATGGCGGAAACTGTGGATTTGATGTATTCATTGAATAATTATAAAAACATTGTGGTGTTATTTCTAAATTATATTTAGCGATCGCTCTAAATGGTAAATGAATCCTTTGTTTGTATTTGGAAAAGGCTATACAGACTACGTCGCCTTCTGAATTCTGATGTATTTACGAGTACCATGAATCAAGCCGGTTGGCGCATCTATATCTCCTACTAGTGTTTACGGCTCAGTTAAATAATAATTTTGCGGCAATTTTAGACACTGAAGAAAAAGGGAAAAAAAAACTTTAACTTTCTATTTACAACTTAAAAAAAGTACAGCTAGCTATACCAAATATTGTCAACGAAGCATTTTCATTTTTCTTTCTCCCGGAAGATAACTTCGCCGTTCACTGGGTGTTTCATACAGTCATACATGGTTTCGTGGCGTCGTTGCAATAGCCAATGGATGCAATCTATGGCTGGTGGGGTGGCAAGGGAAGTGGATTTGATGTTTTTTCTTTCTGTTTTCGTTCAAAGTAGTGGGGAGTTGTGTCTCGAATTGAACACTTGAATAGTTTGCCCTCCGTACAACTTGGGGATTGACACCGTAATACTGGTTCATCTAGCTGAAGAACTAAGGATATCTTGTAACCTGCGGGCAGCTGGAGCGAGCGTGGTATTTACATATTAATTCTGAGGAAGCGAAATTCTTATGCGTTATTGGGGTGAAGTATCAATATACATATTCCGTCCATCGGGAGTCATCAATAAGATTGGAACGATCAATATATATATATATATTGAACTGCGCCAAAAGATTATGAAGTACACGAAGGACGAGGCAGAAGTAAAACAACCCTGGGGAGCTAAAGCCGCAATGTAGATGCGTCACTAAACATTAACAATGACCAATTATTGAGTATATTATTCACATTAAGCAGCTGCGTCAACTAATTCACATTTAATTGCCAGTCTAAGCTATAGAGCCTAAATAAATAATCACAGGATAGGAAGGAAGCCTAATGCACATTAATTGGGAGCTGCACACGTCGTTCTGAAGTGACCTGTTTGATTGCAACGACTACAATGCACCACCCGCTTTACACGTCCACGGTCTTCTGCACGAACTCGCTTCTTTCGTGGTCGTCCAGGTGGGCGAAGCGATTTAGGTGGGTTGATAATAATTTCAATAGCTTTGCTTGCATTAGGATCTCCCTCAGACAACTCCTTCCACAGAGATTTATCGGGAATTGGATGTATGGTTTGTGAGTACGTCTTCCGATAAGTAGCAACAGTAAAACAGCTTTCGGTGAACCTATGGACATTCTGCCTGCATGAGAGAAGCGCTGCTACAGCATGCGCACATGGCAAACCATAGAGCTGCCAACCACGACAGAGACAGCAACGGTTCCGAATGTCAACGATGTTCGTTCCTTCATGGGATATAACTTCAAATTCTGCTTCATTGGCACGAAGCACCTGATAAGTGCGTGCACGTTCAAGGGCCTCTGCAACACGCCTCTCAGCGGAAGGGACGAGTATGGAGGTCCACTGCATACTGGTCTCTCTGCGCTCATTAAACCAAGTCATTAGCTGCCTTCTGATGCATTCCATCATTTGAATTATCGGAAGCCCAGATGCTTCCAATATCCAATTATTTAAAGATTCAACTATGTTTGCTGTCAAATGGCCAAACCTTTGGCCCTCAAAATAAGCTGTGGCCCATAACCGAGGTGGAATTCTGCGAATCCAGTAAGCAGCATCTTGAGATATATCTTCAATTTCTAAAATTTTTGCTTCGAATTCAATTACTGTAAGTGCATGAGCTGCTTCCCATAGAAGATTGACAAGCATTGTGTTATTAAACTCCTTACGAAAGCTGTCACTCAAGTGACGCATACAAAATCCATGGAAAGCAGTTGGAAAATTTGCTTCCACTCCATCCGCAATTCCCTTCTGCCTGTCAGATAAAATTGTGAGTCTTGGCATGTTTTCTGTGTTAATCTCAAGCAAGTTATGAAGTTCAGACAGAAACCACATCCAATTATCATCATTCTCCTCATCAACAACACCAAATGCCAGAGGAAAGAGAGCTCCATCACCATCAAATCCAGTTGCAAGAAGTAAGGTACCAAGATACTTGCTTTTTAAATATGTTCTATCAAGCCCCAAGAGTGGTCGACAAGCATTTAGAAAACCATATATTGATGCTTGAAAGGATATGAAGAGGCGCTGGAAGCAGTTGTCAGTTGGGTTTCCATAAACAGATGCTATGCTGCCAGGGTTTGTTCGTTTTAACTGTTCACAATATTGTGGAAGCAGGCGGTATCCTTCTTCAAACGATCCACGCATGGCAGCCATGATGCGCTCCTTGCCTCTCCATGCTTGCTTGTATGATAAAGTGATACCATGAACCCGGTGAATCTCTTCCAATATCTCCTTTGGCTTACAATTAGGGTTATCCTTCAGCCTTTGCTCCACAGAGTTTGCAACCCATTGAACAGAGGCTTGCTGATGCCCAAGATGATAAAGTCCACCACATGTATGATTCTCATGAATTGTCCTAATAGTAAAAGTTGGAACTCCCGGGAGCTTTGCTGCATGAATGCGCCAGGGACATCCATCACTTGCACATTTAGCAGTGAATCGTGTCTTGTCAGATTTAATAGTCTGCATCTCAAAGTGCAGGGCAATAGCCGTATCCCTCAATGCCCTTCGGCAACTCTTGACATCAGGGAATTCTTGCCCCACTGACAATTCATAATTAGGACTTACAGCAACTGTACGGGCCTGAATTATTGGTGGTGTGGTAGCAACTACTAGTTGGGACTGCTGAACACCCATATCTTGAGTAGAAACAATCCCCATTTCTGGGTTCTGGACAATAGCTAGGTCCAGATTTTCATCAATTTCTTGGTTCTCTGAAACAGTCAAATCATTGTTCTCTGATAGGGCTAACTCATGATCATCATGCTGAGGTTTTCGATCCATGGATAATTCATTCTCATGCCCATAGTTGTGACTATCATCACCTTGATCATGGCTCTGTCCTAAACCCAATTCATGGTCATGATCATGTCCCAAGCCCAGTTCATGATCATGAGCTTGTCCCAGACCCATATGATGCTCATGGGTTTGTCCCAGATCCAAATCATGGTTCTGACTGAGGCCCAAATTATGATTATGGCCCATCACCAATTGCTGATCATGGCCAAGTGGTAAATTGTGACTTTGACCAAGTATCAAGTCATGGTTAGTCATTGAAGACATCAAATGAATATATGAACAGCAATTACTGCTTAGGTTACTAAAAAAAAACTGCTTTATGTCCGGAACTCCTGCAGCAATGACCCACAGAACTCATAAGTGCAGTCAGATAAAAACATAATAACCCTTTTTTCTGCACATAGTTAGTCCTACATTGTATTTGTGCCAATGAAGTTAAAAAAGGAAACAAAAAGAAGGAGCAATTGTATCCCCTTGAGAAAAAAAAGCCAAACAAGACAATTAATTCTCTGCAGTTTTTTAATTTCTCTCCTTTCTTGGATTACCAAAGCTCCAATAAGATATAAATATACAGTCTAATGATTGTATATATATAGAACATGTCCAGCATGGAAGCTGAGATATTAAGACTATCACACATAATTGCAAATTGCATAACGTAATGACAACTATTGATTACAATTGGCATTTTGGGATTAAAAACCAAACAATCCATGGTTAAGTAGAATCAATATCTCTTGGCATTCCTCTTGTACTTCCATTAATTTATAACAGTGATGACAAATGAATAACAGGCATGAGAAATCAAAATCACCTTTAAAATCCAAGGCTCTGACTAAGCTTCACGTCAGACTCTATTAACTCCAGTAGGACCATAAGTAAGTTATGAAAGAAAACAAGTTGCAAAAATTAATAAATTGTAGCCCAACCCATCCCAATCTTGTAGATTACCACGAATGCTACGGATGAAGTAACTAACGAACAGAACAATATTTCATGAAAAAATAAAATCAGTGCCAGTTAATAAACATGTAGAATATGTAAAAGCAAGGGAATTCATAATAACAAGATAATATTCCAAAAAGCCTGTGGCAGAAAAATTACCTGAAAATCTTCGAGTTGAAAGACTGGAAGCAGAATCCTGTCTCGGAAGCCAAACTATGCCCAAAAAGGATATGACAGTTTGGTGATAAGATCTGAAAATACAAAGATGGGAAGAGGGTGATGGTCAGAAACTATGAAATCAGAGGTTAGAAGCATGAAGATGCGGATCGAACAAAGAAAAAAGGATTAGAAAATGAAAGAGGTAAAGCAGAGAGGGGAATTTGAAAAGAGGTTAAGGAAAATTGGCGGGGAATGGAGAAAATCGGAATTAAGGGAAGAAGGGTAAGGAGAGGAGAGGAAGATTGGGAATTTGAGGGGCAGAAGAGGCAGCGTCTGTGAGGGTTGGGAAGGGAAATACCGTCACACAGGTTTGGGGCCGAACAAGAAAAAAGAGGGTATTTAGGTCAAAGGAAATCCGCCTCTCAATTTTCGCCTTTCCCGTAATTACTGTTTTGCCCTACTTCGAATTTTGCCTTCAAAACCCCACAACTTATTACCTCACGGCGTAATTTCTTCTCGGGTTATTAGAAAATAGATTGGAGAAATTTTGTTTATTTTGAATAAATAATAGACTTTTAATATATTGTTAAGTTTAACACTAGATTTTTATGAATATCAAATAGAATAACAAAATTACAAATATTTTATTAATCGAGTAAATAAATAAAAACAAATTATAAATTTCATTTTTAAAAATGATAATAAGTTGATAATTAAATTAAGGAAAAAGTTTAGATATAATTTTTATATTTTTATTATTAAATTCTCTAATAAAAAAATATTGTATAACCTTATGATTGGTTTTTTTCAAACATTTTATTTTTATTGAAAATTTTGATAATAAAAAATATAAAAAAAAATTGTATCCTAATCCTTAAATTAATTAGTTTTAAATTCCAAAATAAAGTAGATGGTTTGTAAGATTCTAACATATTAACTATACATTTTTTATACTTAAAGCTGTTCTAATTGAGCAATCAACAAGCAGGGATTGTAAATAATTTGTAATAGTATTTTATGTTCTTCATTCAATAATTGCATAATGTATATGTAAAAAGTTCATTTTTTATTGCTAATTAATAGGTTAAATTTATTCATGCTATGCTTATAAGATGCATATAAGGAAAGTAATGGAAATAAGAATCCTTTGAAGAACGTATAATTAAAAACATACATAGTAACAAAAAACTAGATATCATGGAAAATTTGTTTTCTTTTTTTTTAATTGATTCAGAATTTTATTTATATTAGTTACGTTAAGTAATTAGAATGTTTAAATTTTCAATAGACACCTAGAAGAATTTTTTGAAAAGAAAATAATTACAATTACCCAAATTGAATATGGATACAGGTAACAGGTTTATCCTTCAACTCAAGTACTTGAGATTTACTCCGCACATACACACACAAAGCTTTTCAATCAGATACAGATTGCGAAATAATATATTGGTTATTATGACTTTCTTTAAGGATCAAATAACAAGTGCATTTAGATTATTCATTTGATCTATCCATTTTAATTTTTAGGAACAAATTAGAAAGAAAAAAAATTAGCTTTAAATTATTTCACAATGCACACTATCTTGATCTGGGGTAGAACACTCCCGAAATTAACAAAAAGAAACAATCGTTCTCTGAAAAATTACTTGAAAAGAGTGGTTAGTACAGTCAGTCATGGACCACCAAAAAGTACGCTTCAATTGGCAGGAACTGGAAAAATTAAAACAGGGAGGCTCCAAATAGACATTTCATTTTCTTTTTTGTTTTGTTAGCATGTATATATACATTTCGTTTAATAAATGAACTACTTGCTTCTATGCAGGAAGGGAAGAAATCAACGATGATGTGAGTTCATTTATACAGTACGTGTATGACAGAAACAGACAACAGAGCAGAGAGGATGGCTTCGAACCTACATATATATATATATATGTTAGAATATATTTTATATGATTCAGTTATAATAACTAAATAAGGATCATTATCCTTGCTTCCTTCTTTTACTTTTGAAATCCCTTAATATTTAGAATTAAAAAAGAGTAAAAAATAAAAAATGGATATCGAATGCTAAAACTCCCAAGCTCTTTTTTTTTTTTTTTTGTAGTGACAAGAAGAGGAAAACACAAAAGCTAAGCTCTTTAATTTCGTTAAAACTGACAAAAGTTTCGTAATTGTGGCCTGCATGATACTAGTACTACATCTTTTACATTGTGATCATTTTAAAATTTCTGATGTGATTTTCTGGCAGATTCTATTTTGACATTTAACATGTGAGAATTTACCAATTTTGGCAAAAGGTATCGGCGAAACGTGCAAGATGCGTAGTTATTTATAAGTCTGTGTCTGTCTTGAATGATTGAATCTACACTGGAGTATAGACCCTGAGCAGGTCAACCTCAGCCAAATCAAGTGGTTTCCGCTCATTCTGATGTTGAAGTGTTTACATAAATATTGTAAATTTAGTAATATGAGGATGGAATTGAAAGGACATGATACTGTGATTGATATTCTGATTAATAATATTAAAGTAATAATACGAGGATGGAAGTGTGAAACAAGGGCAGCACTGGCCATCACATGGTGGCGCCGACCATACGCATTAGCCCACATCCAACCGACCATTCCATTACCTCTTCGAAGTTGTCTCACATTAATACAAGTAATGCCTGGTTTTATTTTCAGATAATTAAAATTTCCGCTCATTTTCTCTCTTCCCTGAAAACCTAAGGATAACTGAACTGATTTTCTTGTGACGGTCATTGTTCACAGATTAGCTGGTTAAGGTTCCTCCATTGTATTCGTCTCTTTTTGTTTTTGTTTCTTAACTTTTGTTTTTGAGGTATTTTGGGTATTGGTGGGGGGTTTTATTCTCTCTTTCTTATCAGAAGCCGACTTTATGACGTTTGTCGGTTTGTATTTTTTTGACAAAAGTTGTCCTCAGCCAATGGGAAAATGCGATTGCTGCTTTCATTTCCGTTGGAAAGCTTGCACCTTTCGGTTGGCCTTTTGATTTACATCGTGTAGATCACTCACCTCTCACCTCTCAACCACCTGCTTGTTTTGGGATGACTCTGTTTGATTTAACTCGCTGACTCTCAGCATTCGTTTGGGTTTTCTCACATGAGATGCGAAGGTATCATTTATTTTTTTACTTATACATGATTGGACTGTGCTTTCTAATATATTGATTGCTGATTGCTTTCGCTTACAGTAACAGTTCTTTTTTGGTTTTGTAATCTTTAGTTCTGTCAAGCGCTTTATTTCATTCTGTATCATATACATATGGGTTTTGAATACGTTTCTTCTGCCTAAATTGCTTGCGGCAATTGATACTGGTATTTTTCTTAATTTTGTTTTTGGTTTGCTGTGTTGATTTCTATACCTGAAACGATATTGATTCATAGTTTCTAATCTAGCATCTAGCTTAGACTTTTCATCCTAATAAAATAAAAAAATTGTTCTGACTTTTTGGTTTTTAGTTTGCGATGTGTGATCTAGTTCGAGAATTGTGTTTTATAAAATTTCAGATTATTAGGTGGAATAGCAATCAAGAGTTTCTAATTTCTTTTCCCCCGTGTATTCAGTTTTACCTTTTGCCTTGAGCATTTGATACCATATCGAGAACGTTGGAGTTTGTTCTATTTCAAGCAATCAGTTTCACTTTCTGCTCTTGAAGTCACTTGAGTTGACTTGACCAATGGCTTCCGCCGGAATCTCATCTGCTAGCTCACACAACCTTTCCACGGGAATTACTACGGCCTTGGCTTCAGCTTTGCTTGAGTGGTTGCTGATCTCTTTTTTGCTCGTTGATGCCGTCTACTCTTACATCATCACAAAGTTCGCTTGCTACTGCAAATTGCAAATACCATGCCTATTCTGCTCGAGGCTTGATCATGTGTTGGGCAAGGAGAAACGAGGATACTATTGGGACTTGATTTGCAGAGGTCATAAGTTGGAGATTTCTTCCTTAGTTCTTTGTCGTGCACACGACAAGCTTGTGAATGTTCATGGAATGTGTGAAGGTTGTCTCTTCTCATTTGCTACCATCAATAAGTCCAATTCTGAAACTTACCAGTTATTGGTAGGTAAATTAGGGGAAGAATCTGAGCCCACATATGACCAGGATCCATTGCTGGGTGATCATAAGGTTTCTCTCTCGACCACAAAACAATGTTCTTGTTGTAATGAGCGATGGGTTTTTCAGGGTCATGATCAAAGGTTGGCATTGACCAAGTCAATAGGGTCTGAAGCTAATGAGTTTGATATTCCATCATCATCAGGTGATGTTGGAATCCATTACCATGAAAAGAGGACAAGATCAAAACCATCTGTGTCAGTCAAAGCTACACATCTGAGAAGACATAGTCAGATTGATCCTTTGTCTCATGTGGGGTACACGGAACTGAAGATTAATTCTGACAGTGAGTCTGAAGTTGCTTTATCTGATGATGATGATGATGCAATAAACATGCCAATTGGTGAAGCAGATCATACCAAGGAAGACATAAAAGCTCAATGTGTACAGATGGAGCCTCCAATCATTGACTTGGTTGAGGATATGACCTCAGAGAAGCTCATAGGTTCAGCTTCTCCTCGAAAGTCATCAATATTAGAGTCAGAGCGAGGGATGCATTTAGAATGTACAGATACTCATGGTAGTAGTAAATCTGCTGTAGCAACAGTTGAAACTGAGGATGGTTTGGAGAAAGTCTACTGGCAGCGGGTTGAAAGCTGTGTCGATGCTCCTCAATCATCAAATAAAACCGAACTCCCTATGGAAACATCAAAAGAAACCTGTAAGTCATCTTTTACAGTTTCTTTTGTGTACTTCACAACACTTGGATCTTGGGGATTTTGAAATGAAACTTGCATGGTGTTGTTCTTAGTGTTAGTTGATTAAAAAAAGGGGATAACCTCTAATTCTAACACAAATTGGCTCACTTGGCAAAAAAGGATTTGATAAGACTTTCACTATTACTCATTTTGGGCAGATTCAAATTTTTATAATATTAGAAATTTTTGTTGGCAATCAACTCTTCTCAGGGAGATGTCTCAGCGCTTACCCTAGTCTGAGGTGTTGGTCATAGATGTTATAGATTTGGCAGTGTAGGATTAACAAAAAAATCCCAAGTATGCTAGAGCAGACTGGTAGAAAAAAAGATAACCTAGTTTGCAATGCTTCCGGTCCTTTTTCTCCATGACACTTGTAAAGTCTTTGTTCTGACAATAAACCTTCTTGTCCCTCAATTTGATGGAAACAAAACTAATAATTTTTCTTTGAATAGATGGTTTGGCAACTGCTGGTAAAGTGGAGCTAACATCTGAGCAAAGTTCTATCATGGAGAGTGAAGAAATCATTGAGTCAGGCACCAAACTGACACCATCTGAAGCAGGTTTAGAGCCAACACCTGTCATAAGTGACAACGGTCAGCAATATCTCAATTTACTGGATCTTGGTGATGCTTATAAACTAGCCGTAAGTAATAAAGGAAGGCAGTTGTCTGGCATGCTAGCAGAACAGTGGCTTGGGAAGGATTCTTCAAGAATTAGCGAAGATTTGAAGATATTGTTGTCACAGCTGTCTGCTGCTCGTGGGATTGATCAATCAGTAAATGATCTGAGTCCTAGATTGTCTGTAAATAGTGATGAAGTGAAGACTTCTGATGCTTCAAACTCTGCTGGAATGCATATACTTCAAAAGAGGGTTTCACTTGAGAGAAATGAGTCTGGTCTGTCCTTGGATGGAAGCATTGTCAGTGAAATCGAAGGTGAAAGTATCGTTGACAGATTAAAAAGACAAGTTGATCATGATAGGAAACTTATGAATGCTTTGTATAAGGAGCTGGAGGAAGAAAGAAATGCTTCTGCAGTTGCTGCAAATCAAGCATTAGCCATGATCACTAGGCTGCAGGAAGAGAAGGCGACTCTGCATATGGAAGCCTTGCAGTATTTAAGGATGATGGATGAGCAGTCAGAGTATGAGACGGAAGCTTTGCAAAAAGCTAACAACCTCCTTGCTGAGAAGGAGAGAGAGATAGAAGAATTAGAAGCAGAGCTTGAGTTTTTTGGGAAGAAATACCCTGATGAATTGATGATAGAGAACTTGACAGGAACAAACTCTGATATGAAGGTCAAAGATATTGGGCTGGATCATCCACAACATACTTGCGCAGACAATGATGAAAGCGTCCTTAATGTCTCAGACAAACCTGAAGGAGAAAACATGTCTTTGGAGGAAAAGAATATTGAAGCTGTGAAAAGTCCGGTGTTGGAATTTGAAGATGAAAGGTTATATATCCTGCAGCAGTTGAAGAAGTTGGAGAAGCAAGTCTATCTTTTCATTAATATCCATCAATCTTCAGACAATGGCGTAAATTCTGAATCCCAAGAAAATATTGGGAAGTTAGTGAATAATCAATCATTGCAAGATTCCGTTTCTTCATCCGAAAAACCTCCAATGTGCAAGGAAAATGGCGAACTTGAGTGTGATGGACATAACTCCGATGCGCTTTGTAGAAACACTGAGTTAGCTTCTGCTGGTTTGGCTTCTAAAGTGCTTGGCAGGTTGCGAGTGCTTGAGGCAGACCAGAGTTTCCTTGAGCATACCATCAACATACTAAGCAATGGAGATGAAGGGCTCAAGTTATTAAGAGAAATAGCTGATCACCTACGACAGTTGCGACAGATTGGGATTAGAGATACAGATACAGATCAACCTGCTATTTGAGGCATTATTAATCAGAAAGGTCAGTAGAAACATTCGAATCATTAAACATTGAATCACACCCTTTTGATTTTGTAAAGAAATTTGTGCACGACGGATATGTGGATTGACATAAAGGAAAATGTTGTCGTAATTTGTCAAATTTCCAGGACTGGATAGTAGTTTTAGTAGGAATGTCCGTAATTTTTCACCTTTGGGTTATGACTTGTTTATATTTTGCAGATGAAAGCGGGAAAATAATTGTTAATGCTGTGGGACTAGGAGAGAGGTACATTCTACATTGTACAATAGTGAACCAGGTCTCCGAGACTCGTTGCAAGTGTACAGTACCTATAGCTTGTTTTCAGTCAAGATAGAAGAAAATAGGATCTTGAAGCTACACGAGAGTTCCTTGTTCTCTTCCTACCCTGTCTTTTTGTTGGGGCTTGTTTCGTAGGACATTTTGCATAGAGTTGGCAAGTTTTCCATGTGTCTATTTGACTTGAAACGCATTTTATTTATTTATTTATTTTTCCTTTTTTTTGGTTCTGTTGCCAAATTTTGCAATTTGCATTGTAAGAGGAGTGGGTGATTGCATCATGTACTTGGTGTCTTCTTGCATTGAAGTGTCTATTCTGAAGACGGCGAGTGTACTGACGTTAGTTTTTGTAACTTCTCAAGTTTGTATGGATGTTGTCATTAATAAAATTCTTCGGGGTTGTTTCAAGGAATGAAGTGAAGATTGAATTTAATTTATCACCAAGAGCAATACCTTCTTTTATTTTTTTTCCTTTAAAATTATTTTTGTCAATTTGGCTGTGGAAGAATCCAAGAAATAAGAGAGCAATTAATTAAATTAGGTTTTAATCCAAAAGATTAATTTAAAACAAAAGAAATACAAAAAATAAATATTTTTATTGATAACATTTATATAAATACATGAAAATAATATTGGTATAAATTTTTAAAATTAATTTTATAAAATAGTTTTAAAAAACAAAGTAACTTTCAAATAGGCTTTAGTAATTTTTCCTTCATATTAGTATAAAAGTATGAATTAAGATTTTTTTTATGTGAAAAAATAACTTTAAATTTTAAATATAATAATATTATGTGAGAAGGAAGATAAATACAGAAGGAGAATATATTATTTATCTATTGTTTCTATTATATAAATAAGATTTATTATTTAATTAATTTTATATTTATATTTTTTATCATATGATACGGTCATTTTTTTGTATAAAAATTCAAAATTTATATAATGGCATACAAAAAGGGTATATTTTTATTTTCTTTGGAAAAAATCACTTTTAAATGAATCTTTCAAACACACAATTCCATTAGTACAAAGGGGTGAGGTGAAGTATTGACTAATAACTACTTCTACAGCACAGCGAACTGAAAATTTTCCTAGTTTATTGTGAAGTCAACATGTAGAAATAAAAACAGATGAAGCCCAATTAATAAGTAGGTTGATTATTTCATTAACTCAAACAAAGTTTGGGCTCCCGTGACATGTTGGGTTCGTGGACTCATTCAAGCTTAAAACTTAAAAGTTATAAGTAGAAAAGAAGAGCATAAAGAAACTTGAATGACTCTTTCAAAGTTCAACGCAAGACCCATAGGCCATAATAAAAAATACATGTAAATGCTTGCTGGTATGTCGAAAGGGAAATTTCTGAGTCTTTGATTTAGACCTCCATCTACTCTAACTCCTTCAAAGCGCGGCTTTTGAAATACTCGGACGTTTAACAAATCTCAGCTACCTTATTCCTTTATATAAATATAACATTGTATAAACATTTTGAGATCAACAAGCCTGCCTATTCTCCTCTGTCATTATCATCCCTAATCCCCAGATTTCTTCTTCATATTCTTACTGCCTCGATCACAAACTAAACTCAAGTGCTTCCAAATCAGTAAATTAATGGGTTACTACGCCAAGATATTTGTGTTGGCAACAATAATTCTGTCATTGGGTTTTCAGCAAATAATGGCTTTAAGGCCATTAGAAGGAGAGCAATGGTTGCAGAAAAACCTGGTGATTCAGTCACTACAGAGAGGCCCAGTACGAGGTTCTCAAAGAAACCCATGCTCCACCATACCTGGACGTAGCCGTGGACGCTGTACTTTGAGTCAAATCAACGTCGTGGGTCATGTTGCGGCTCGTCTTGCTCAGGCACCACCACCACCATTTCCAGATGCAGTTGTCAAGTTCGAAGCAGTTTAATTAATGACACACAGAAATCAAACTCAAAGTTTTTAGCGGCTTAATGCTTATACATATTTATATTGCATATTCATACTGTACAGAAGAAATATATATACATCTTTAAAAATTTGTCTTGTGTTTTCCTTGAAGGTATTCACTATTTTCAAGTTTGGGTGAAATATTGGATCAGTTATTCAGTTTCGTTCTTTTATTCATGTATGATGGATTTTGACTATTAATTTAATTTCGATCTTTTGGCTAAATTTTTCTGGGTAGTCGTCAAACTTATGGGGTGCCATGCAATGCATGGCAAATTTATTATAATTGATCCCACGTTTTCAGGTAAACATTTGACCATCGGATTTCATAATATTTTAAGAGACGGTGACTTTTAGATAAACTAAACGTCAAGATTGTGGTACGCTAGCTGAATATTAATTTGTGAAGACTTATTCAAATCTCAAACCACCGAAAGCTGAGTTAGGAACGGAGTGTCAATCTTTCACACAGTTGAATATATAAGTTGGAATTGAATTACACCTAAAATTAAAGAGATTAAATATTAACTTTTTTGTTCCAAGGGGTGGGCGAGCGCTCAAGAATATTTTATTTGAACAATTCTCTTTTACGTACTTAAGTTCCATATATACACACACACAGACACATACTTGACCAAAATATAGTTTCAATTTCTAACTCTTTGTGATCATTTTCAACAGTGAGATGAGAAAAAGCTAGAGACCCCAGTGCTTCATTCTTATTTTTTCCGACTAGCTTCTGGCCTTTTATTTTAGATAATTTTCAATTCTTTTTCTTTTTTCTCTTAATAAAAAGCTTCTAACATTATGAAAGGTATTATTTTTCAATATTAAGTACTGCAAAGATAGATTCATAATTAAGTTTTCCATCTCTAATTATATGCTGGTTTGTACAAATTTTTTAAATAACATAAAATATATTATATGAAGAGAGAGAAGATAAAGAACAAAAATAGTAAAAAGTTAAAAGAGAATAATAATAAGATTTTTTAAAATGACTTACATTTCGTAAGTGATAAGCATCTAGTAGAAATTATAATAAAATCACATTTCACTTTTTTAATTACAAAACTCATCTTCCTTGAAAATTTAAAAAAGATTTTTAAAAGTTGAGATTTATTTAAAAAAATATTCATATTTCACAATAAAAATAAAATATCTGAAACAGCTATAAGTATAATTCTAAAGAAGACACCTAATACTTTATGAATTGAAATCTTTAAAAATAGTTTATAAATACTGTGCTTATGTTTTCCCATTGGCCCTGATAGAAAGTATAAAAACAGCGTGGACCATTTCCTTCCGACAAGTCACTTGGAGGTCACGTGGAGAAGGAGGAGGAAAACTCGTGGTACTGATATCTTACTGCCAAGTCATTTATTAAAGGGGTATTGTAATAGTATACTACTATGAGTAACGTAATTGTTTGTGGGGTGACATTGCAAATAATGCGAAACGTGTGACTGTGTGAAAGCTTGCCATGAATTTTTTAGAGCTACAGAAAAATTTCCATGCATTTTTCATACTGATTTTTAGAGCTACGGAAAAAATAAAAAAAAGTATAGCAGTTCCATTGCATTTGCTTAAATTATTCTCAATTTTTTTCTTAAATTATTTCAATTAAACTAAAATAACTATTCATGAGATATATTCTGGGCTTATGCCCAATTCCTAATTTGATTTGACATTGATACATACAATATCACGAGGATGCATCATAGGCATAGAGCCATGCAGTCAAATTCATTGGACCACCTTTCAGCCCCTTTTTATTAACTATCTCTTAACTTCATCACAATCTCCTCAAATGATCTTTTAGAAATAACTAAGTTTTCAAGAAGGATTTACATTTTCATATCCTTTTATACTCTCCATTCATCACTTGGACTGGACACACTAATTATAATAAACTAGTAGATTTGAAATCGTTTATATTAATTTTTTTGAACTTGGATTCTCACAGGTCCAAGTTAAACGTGTGCACCGCGAAAGGAATGGTTGTGCGGATATTTTGGCAAAGGATACAGTCCTTGTTGAAATCTGATTATGTTCTTTTCAATGTAATGCCCAATATTTTGAATGCAACTTTCATGGCTGACTTTTTTGGGGTTGTTTTTCCCCGTAATTTAGGTGCTAAGAGTTCCTTTTGATGCTTCCTGGTTTGTACCTCGTATTAACTTTCTCGTTTTCTAATATATCTCTACCGTTTACGAAAAAAAATAAAAAGTATATAACTTTCTTCTAACTTTATCATTTCATAACTCTTCACTTCTCTCATTTTTTTAAACTTTTCTTCTCCACTCTTGTGTGTGAGTGTGTATATATATATAATATAAAATATAAAAGGTCAAATAATTAAGATCGGAATATTTTTATAAATATATTTTAAATATAATTAATTTTTTACATAAAATTACTTTTTTAAATTTTTACAAATATTTTTTTATTAAAAACTATTAGACACTAAATATTTATTATGAGAGATTAAAGATCTGTTTCATTGTAATTTTTTTTTTAAAAAAAAAATTATTTGAATAATTATTTTTAACAAAAAATAAAAAATAAGACATATATTTTAAGAATAAAAAATATAGAAAAATTTAAAATATATTATAAACTCTAATTTTTTAAAATAAAAAAAAATATAAAATATATTTTTATTAATAAAAAATATATAAATACATACAAAATATTAACATAAATTCTTAAAATTAATTTTAAAAAATAAAAAATAAAAAAACTTTGTACAGCATTAAATTAATTTACCATGCCTATATAGTACAGTTAGAGTGCATCGACTAGGGTGATGACACGTACGTTTCGGTTAAAGCGCGTTCGTGTCACTCATAAATTCTATCTCGCCCCAGCCCCCCGAGCCCCCATGGCCCCATCCATCTAACATTTATATGGTAAGTCAGGAACGGGCTCCACCTCCACTTGGGAATTTTTGGGTATGATATATGAATAAAGGAATAGAAATGGGCCAAGTGAGAATGTTGAAATTTGTATTCAAAGTAATATCTTATTATGATATATACAAATTTTAAAATAATATAATAAGAATAAATAACACCTATCTCCTTTAAAATTTAATAAAATTATATTTAATATTTCTTTTATTTTAAAAACTACGTACATTCATTATTCATGAGATTTGATATTATCAGTATTTTAAATAATATTTGTTTATTTTAAAATATTATTTAATTGCCTTTTATTGTTATATTAAAACTTAAAATAAATAGATTATTTTTAGAATAAAATGATATAAATTAAATTTTTTTAAAAAAAATACGTGAATACTTTATAATAAAGAGGTTAAAATTGAAGTGAGAGTGGTGTTTGAGGAGAAAGAGACAAGAGAGAAAGGAGTGGAAAAGTAAGACAGGATTGGAATGAAGGGAGAGGAAGCAATTGAGACACCCTAACCACCCATCATGTTAGAAGAGCTGGGAGCAGCACCTACCTACCTTACTTTGTGGATTTGACTCCATTTCTCCCACTCAAATATTGCATTTTTGTATTTATTTTTATTTGCCTCAATCTGCTTCATTTTGATTTTGGAATCTCCCTTAAAGAAGACAGTCTTCCTGGTGCTGTATCTGTGCTTCTTTGTAGTTGTGACCCACTGCTCACCATTGGAGATAGTAAAGGATAAGTTTGACAGTTGGAGATGGACTGGACATCACTCAAGTAGATAGGCCATGTGAGCCCTTTGGGGTCCATCCCTCCCTCTTTCAATTGTACGCTACCTTCCAACTCCCTCACATTTTTTTTAATTAAATTTATAGCTAATTATTTATATTTTTATTATTAAATTTTTTTATTAAAATAAAATTTTAAAAAATTAATTATAAAATATATTAATTATACACTTATTAACTTTTAATTAAAAAATTTAATAATAAAAATTAAACTTAAATTTTTTCTATTATTTTTACAAACTTCAACCAACTTGATACTCAAACTAAACTCAATGCCATAATAAAAAAATCATTTATTAAGAAGTTATACCTTGTTTTTTTCATAAATATTATTTAAATTACATAAATTTCTCATTATTTATTAAAATATTATTTTTTATTAAAATTTTGACAGAAAAATATAAGAACTTCACTAAAATCATTTTCATTTTCAAAGCCTTTGATTTGAAGAGATTTTTTTTTATATTTCTTACAATTATTTTTTATTAAAAATAATTTTTTAAAATGTTATTAAATATTTAAATGTGAGCACCTCAACACCAGACGGTTGTTAGCATTTTGCGAACAGTATTCAAGGAGAATGTATGGTTTCTTTTACGTGACTTGCATTTTTTTGTTGTGGACGCGTAACGCGGTTAGGTTTGTGAGCCTTTTGATCTTTGTTAACTATAATATCTGCATCACATTGCATTGGGTTGGTGGGTCAATGCGCGATGGTTAAACATACAGAATATAATATAATGGTTAAACGAGGTCAAAATATGCATTGATATACATTTTTTTTAATGTTGCAAATAATTTAACTTTTTGTAAAATTGACTTTTATATTTTTAAATTTTCTTAAAATTGATATAAAATATTTTTTATTATTATGCACATAAATTTTAAAATAATTTAGTAATACAGAAATTTTAACTTTCCAGAAAATTCAAATCTCCAATTTTTTTTTTTTTTGGAAGTAACCACTTATACTATTTTATTTGACATCTATTGGTTTAAAACAATATTTATAGCAGATATAGTACTATTTTCCCGTGAACTGTTTGGTGACATTTCTCCTTATGTAATCAACAGAAAATGTTGTAAACACATGCGCACACCTTATTGAAATGTAATATGCTTTCGTCTTCATCACCAAACAAATATAAAAAAAGGTTACATCTGCTATATTCTGTCAACTATGTTAGTAGATTAATAACTTAAAATCAGAATAGATTTCCTATTTAACAATTAGGATATTTGATGATAAAAGTAATGAGTAAATGCGAGCCTTTACTTCATTTAATTATATCCAAAAAATTAAATACGCAATTCAAACCTATTAATCTCATGTCACAGAAATTAAGAAACACCACCGAACTAGTTAAAGCCAAGCGTATTTAATCTGGCTTTAATTGAGGACTAGAAAGTAGAAAGGCAGCGTAAACATTTTTTACCGAAGTGAATATTTATTCCGATTTATATTTATTTATATAAAAAATAATATAATAATATTATATAAAAAATAACATAAAATTAATTAAATAATAAATTTTATTTATATAATAAAAATTATGAATGAATAATATATATTTTTATATTTATTTTTTTAATATAATGTTATTATATTATTTTTTTACGTTAATTAAAAAAAAGATACGAAATCAATCAAGTTTTGTTTTTTTGGTCAAATAAATTGATTTATTGAAAAGAAGAATAAAAAAATATAAAAACAATGATTTGCACAAACGTCAAGGCTCATTAACGTAACGGGAATTTCTAGTGATTATCCAGTGTTGAGTCTAGAGAAGGAAGATGTGGTGAGCGCGTGACAAGTGCGCGTGCCGCAGTGGATGCCAGCCACGGAATCTCAGGCCTCGGCTACGATTGCAAGTTATACCAAAGCGGCCAAACAGCACCAACACCTTCCAGACATTGTCACGTTAACGCGAGAGTAAAATACTTTAAATTCAGCATTTTTTAAATTGATTATGACAAATTACTTTATAATTATAAGTGAAGTCTTCTTGTACTTTTATAGAGAAATTTTTAAAATTTTAAAATTACGTATAGAAATAGTAAATTAATACAAAAATTGATATTCGAGTTATTTTTTAAAAATGAGTTTTAATATTTTGATTCTCCTACGGCGACACTGCTCTCTCTCACATCATCACGTGACCTACTTTTTACAGAGAGAAGAGCACGCAGTTCTAGAGAGGGGAACAAGACTCGCCAAGAAGGGCCAAAACCAACAAGAAAAGGGAAATAAAAGCCTTGCCTTCTCTCTCTCATTTACTGCACCACTAATATATCTATCTCTCTCTGTAGTTGCAAGTAGCAACATTGTAAGCGAAGGGAAAGGTGGGAACAGAGAAAAGCAGAGTCTTTTGTTTCTCTTTGCAGTTGCAACTCTTGCAGGGGGTGTATTTCCTGCTCTGCTCTGTTCTGTTCTGTTCTGCTCTGCGCTGCTCTGCTCCTCAGCTTTGTTTGGTGCGAGAATAGAGAGCGAGTGAGTAACTAGTGTTAGATATATATAGACTGTGAGAAATGCAGCAGCACCTGATGCAGATGCAGCCCATGATGGCAGCCTACTACCCCAGCAACGTCACCACTGATCACATTCAACAGGTTTTTCTCTCTTCATCTTCTTCTCCAACTCAATCCCCTTCTCTCTTTGCTTCCTCCACCATACAAAGATTCTTCATTTTCCTTTTCTCTATTCGGTTTGTATATTACCTTTGTATTGAAATCGACTCTCGTCCTTTTGTCTTAGCATTTACTTGTGGGTCTTGTATGCCGCTTTTACTACTGTTTCTTGTGCTTTGGTGTTTCTGCACTCTGGCCATACCTGATTCCCTTTATTCTGCTTCTTCTTTGTCACTTTTTGCTGCTCGTTACATAATTTTTGATGGTGCTGATTGTTTGGTGTTTGCGCCTAATCACTTTCCCCTGGAGCTGGGTTCTTTGGTTTTTTTCCGTGTTTGGATGATCTCAAGATGCTTGACTGCTGAGATTATTATTCTTGCCTTCGTAATGAAATCAACACCTGTTTTTGGCTCTTTGATAACCCTATCATTAACTAAATATCCCTTCACACAGGAACTTACATGTTCCGCTCAAAGCCATCAGGTTATTTTGTTCTCTGTTTGGTAGATTCAATTAACACGATCACACGTTTCAATTAACCACAGCATCTTTTGAGTCCTGATTCCGGATTAATTGGTTGTATACTAGACTTCATATCGTATTTGGTTTAATTTGGGATTCTAGTTAACAACTCTTTGCTGCCTCAAATGAGGATTTGTTACTTCCTTACATGTCTAGGATGTAATTATAGCTAGCCTTCTTTTAACTTTTATATCTTTACTTTTAAGCAGTACCTGGATGAAAACAAGTCCTTGATTCTGAAGATTGTTGAAAGCCAGAATTCGGGGAAACTGAGTGAGTGTGCAGAGTAAGAACCTAATCCAAATTACCATGTCAGTGAAATAGAATTTAATGTTTCTGATTTCTTAATTTCCCAAGGATTCATATACCTTAACAAACATGTCACCACTAAATTATCAACTAATTATGTACAATGGTGGATTTGATTTGAAGCATGTGGGCAGCAATTGAATTTGTTTGTGTTTTCAGGAACCAAGCAAGGCTACAGCGAAACCTCATGTACCTAGCTGCAATAGCTGATTCTCAACCCCAACCTCCTACCATGCCTGGTCAGGTATGCTAAATAAATAGATTGCAATAATCTGATCCTAGACTAAATGCTTAATCGTTTAATGAATGTATTGCAGTATTCTGGTAGTGCGATTATGCAGCAGCAGGGAGCACACTACATTCAGCAACAGGCACAACAGATGACACAACAACAACAACAACTTATTGCTGCACGCTCCTCCCTTTTGTACGCACAACAGCCTTTCTCGCCACTTGCACAACACCAACCCTTCCACACACAACTTGGTATCACTTCCACTTCAATTCCACCACCTCCACTTCACTTGCTGCACTCTGAACCCACTCACGTGGGACCCACGTTTCCTGATTTTGTCCGAAGCAACACGGGAGAGGGGATGCAAGGTAGTGGGAAGCAAGAAACTGGAAGTTCAGGCGAGGGTCGAGGGGCAAGCTGTGGTGAAGCAGGTGAAACACTGTACCTCAAAGCCAGTGATGATTAGTTAGAGAAGAAGTAGGTAGGGACTAGGGAATGAACAATGAAGATTAATGTAGCTAAGTGAAACAGGAAAGGACTTGTTTGTGTATCTCATGCTAGAGGGTGGTACACTCGTACTGGTAGAGGCCAATCATCAAACCTCGCTAAAATGGGTCTTCTACTTATTGTGTAAATTTTGGTCCAATAATTTGTGAGGTTTTCCTGTGAAGCTTAAGATTCACTTCAACCATTATTTCCCTCTTTTTTTATCTTTCATATGAATATAATGCATTATACAAAACCTACAGGAATGAGAAAATGGAGAAAATGCAAAGTGTGGTTTATCTATTAGACTCGTACAAATTAGTACCACGCAAAAGGAATTCTAGTATGTTTTTATGGAAAGTCTCAAAAATTTTCAGTGATTCTGGTGCCTATAACAGAATTTGCATATGCTGTAACAAAAAGATCTACTATTCATTAGTTTTACGAATATGGTTCCTTTAGAGATAAAATTGCGTATTTTTTAAATTTTAAAAACTAACTAATTAGGACTTTTTTAGGAACTCAAAAATTATATTTTAGAAAAAAAAATCTATTGCCCACTCAACTCGACAAATGGCAGTAAGTAAAGGAAACAAAAATTATATCAAATAATTAAATTGCATATAGACGTTTAATAATTAATTCCAATGAGATAACAAAGTTTTTTTTTTCTTTTTTTATTAGGGAGAATACTTATAAATTGGTCCACAGTCGATATATCCTCTTATTGTTTGTTACATGCTCTTATTTAGTCAGTGAATATATAATTTACTTAAAAGACTAATTCACAAAAGAGTATTTTTTTCCCCCTTTCGGACCAATTTTTACATTCTTCCTTCTATTACCAACAAACAAATTTCATTCAAAAAGAAAGAAATATAACGATCAAAATTATTTTTTGTTTAAAAATTGAATAAAATTAGGATGAAATAATCTTATGAAAAGTGTGTCGACTGGTCCAACGTGCTGAATTCCGTTAGAAGGTAGAGGAGAGAGACTTGATTAGTAGCCACGAGTTGGCGCGAAAGCAAAGGGAAGAGAAGCTCCCGAAGTTGCAGCTCCTCTTGAAGAATGTCTCTTCCCCGAGCTATTCGATCCGTATTCTACTTCCACACACAACTTTCTCTCCCCACTAATCTCTTCTTTCTTTTCCCATTCCCTTTCTTTCTTTCAATTTCTCCGTATTTTCCCCAGAAAATGGCGTTTCCTGGCCTTTGCTTCACGTATATGTAATTCCCTTGGGGGTTCATCTTTACCTTTTCCTACACCCGTCATCTTTTAGTTCACGCTATTTGTGATCAACAATGTTTAGACTATTTCATATAGAGATGAAGAAATGATCAGATCCTAAATCTGTAATTTGAACTTTATGATTTCGGACTAATAGCTCAATAATGGTACGCAAGTTTCGTTTCATGTTCTAGCCTTGCTTGCACTGTATTTTGGTTTAGCCTTCTATCATTGAATACTTTTCTATTTTCTCTTTTTCATACAATATTGTCAGTTCACTTATTGATACCATAACCGACAGTCACATTAGCCGTAGGCGGTTGCTTGTACAATTACGGGATATGTGGTGCCCATATCGAGTCAGTCAGGGGACTAATCATCTTAGAAGTTTAAGCTATTTAAGTCCAGTCCAGTGATTCTTCAAAATAGAGCTCCTATTTAATTTAATTATCTTGCACTTTCAACGTATCGTATTTAGAATTTGGACGATTATGGAAAAATGAGCTTTCGACTCGTATAATGTAGAACCATGGAATCGTGTCGAAATGTTTTGCATTCAGATAAGTTCGGCAACTTTGGCAGCAGGCAAAATAATAATGATGCTACCTAGAGAAAAGAAATAGAAAACAACAAGTTATGATTTGTCCACGTCAGAATATGAAAATTTACATATTGTTCTGTATACGGATGAAAAGGTTTACATGCTCCCATTGGGCAAGGGATATATATATTCTTACCTTTTGATGATGATCAGAAAAGTTGTTTATTTAGTTGGCAAAATAAATTTCAATGTATTTTGAGGCAGAGAATTTTTGTCATCGCCCAATGGGCTACTAAGTCCCGAACTTCAATTCGGAATATTATGATAAGTAAATTTGTAGATTTGGATTTACTGTGAGGATGTAGTAGCATGTGATTATCAGCAGTTATTTCATGATCTCTAATTTGTGGAATTTGTCCTACCATCTGACCTCTGATTTGTGGCACTCAATTGTTTGTGAGGCTACTATTTATGATATTTTTTGATAGAACATTCTGCTACATCTATTAGGGTGTTAGTGTTACTGTTATGTTCTAAATGCAAGGGAGAAACTTCCGTCGATACATGTATTATATTTGTTAGAAAAAAAAAATCCCGAGTTTTTTTAGTTTATCATGGACATATAATAAATTAAGAATATGTATTTTGAACCCGTAGAAAATCTGTTGATCTCTATCGTAAAAATATATGTATTATGTGGAAAGTTTGTATTTAAAGAAGAAAAAAAGGTGATTCCACATCTCCTTCTGCAGGGAACTCCTGTGAATATCATTGTCGGTTCTCATGTCTGGATTGAAGATCCAGATGTAGCTTGGATTGATGGACAGGTATCAAAAATCAATGGAAAGGAGGCTGAAATTGAAACTACCAATGGAAAAAAGGTCTGAATTGTGCCAATAAATTTGTTCCTTCATATTTGATATTTGAGTTTTTTTTTCTTTTTCAATATCATTGTAGGTTCTCTATCTGCATGGGTTTTCTGTCAGTTTTAGCTCTTGATAAAAGCCATGCACCTTCGTGATCAGACTTACATTCTGGAATTATTACTATACCTTATTAGATGGATGAACAATTGAGTTTCATTTCTTACATGATGGCAATTAATGCAATAGAAAGAGAAAATCATAATGACAAGGAAAACAAGGGGAAAGAAGGACATAGAAAGGGGAAAAAACTTGAAAATTACAAGGGAAATGATCCACGCATGAGCATTCTTTCTTTCATTGTTCCAAGATTGTATTTGACCTTTGAATCATCTTTAAAGATCTAAAATCAATTACAAGTGATGTTTAACTTCCTCATAATCAGCTGTCGAAATCATTGGCCTCTTAAGCAAGTCTATTTCTATTTTGTTCCTTGCTTCTTTCTTCTCAAATTGAATTATTGCTTCAGGCATCCTATGCTGCAGTAAGAAAATTATGAATTATGTGTATACTAATGTAGCCCTTTGTGAAGTATCTATTCCTCTCATGCTTCTATTATCACCAATTGTAAATGATTGCAAAAATTTACAGTAACAGATTAAGGCAAAAATTACATCAGAATCACTAACTTAACTTCTATTTTGGTTATTTCAAGGTTACTGCAAATTTATCAAAAATATATCCCAAAGATACAGAAGCTCCTGCTGGTGGAGTGGATGATATGACCAAGCTGTCTTATTTGCACGAGCCTGGAGTCCTGCAGAACTTAAAATCTAGATATGAATTGAATGAAATATATGTAAGGCTTTTATTCCTTTGATATGCTAAACTCTGGCGAGGTTTATCAGCCTAAAATGTTTCTTTCTTTCTCATTTTCTTATTTCATGGCAGACTTATACTGGAAATATTCTGATTGCCATAAATCCATTCCAAAGACTACCTCATCTTTATGATGCTCACATGATGCAACAATACAAGGGAGCACCATTTGGAGAATTAAGTCCTCATGTATTCGCAGTTGCTGACGTTGCATATAGGTAATTCTTATCATACTGCCAAATTCAAGTGCACCTAGTGGGAAAAGACTTTGTTTGTTGTTGTGTACTGAACCAAGTATCTAATTTGATGCTTTCATTAAAATCAGAGCAATGATTAATGAAGGAAAAAGCAATTCAATTCTGGTCAGTGGGGAAAGTGGAGCTGGTAAAACTGAAACTACAAAGATGCTTATGCGATACCTTGCTTTCTTAGGTGGTAGGGCTGCTACTGAAGGACGAACAGTTGAACAACAAGTTCTTGAAGTAAATTCTATGAACAACTCATTTTAAGACTTTAGAAAAATTTTGCATTCTTTTATTCTATCAGTGGCATTCCATTGTTTGTCAGTTCAATATAGATTCATGTGACATCTGTATTGATTAATCTGAATGCAGTCAAATCCAGTTCTGGAAGCTTTTGGCAATGCAAAAACTGTTAGGAATAACAATTCCAGGTGAGTGTTTCTTATAGAGGCCATGAAGGATTCCTTGTCTTTTGTTCTCAATGATAGTCTGATATAAAGAATGAACTTTGAGTTCAGTTCCGTCTCATCACATTCCCTCAATTATCCATTGTAGCTCCGAGAGTCAATTTGAAGTGGATAACAGTAGTTGGATAGATAGCCATTTATCAAATTTTCTTTCCAGAATTGCTGATTTACTGCCGCATGATACTTTAACTCAAACCCGTTAACATACAGTTGTTTTCAACTCCTCCTTGTATAAATGATGCAGCCGTTTTGGTAAATTTGTTGAGATCCAATTTGATAAGAGCGGAAGAATCTCAGGAGCAGCCATCCGAACTTACCTGCTAGAGAGGTCTCGGGTTTGCCAAGTTAATGATCCTGAGCGTAACTATCACTGCTTTTATCTACTTTGTGCTGCACCGCAGGAGGTATCTAGCTGTCGAATATCTACTTATTGTTGTTTAATTCCTTCAGATAATTTATTGCACCTTCTGTTAACAGGAAATTGAGAAATATAAATTAGGCAATCCTAAATCATTTCACTACCTTAACCAGTCAAATTGCTATGAACTGGTTGATGTAAGTGATGCTCGTGAGTATCTTGCTACCAGGAGAGCAATGGATATTGTTGGAATAAGCCAAAAAGAGCAGGTATTCTTTTCATGACTCTGGATTTAACTTCTTTATTGTTAAAAAATAGGAAGTCTAAATAATTACCTCTGCTTTTCCCTTCCGTTTCTTTCTCAGGAAGCAATTTTCAGAGTTGTTGCTGCAATTCTTCATCTGGGTAATATTGATTTTTCCAAAGGAAAGGAAGTTGACTCATCTGTTCCAAAAGATGACCAAGCCAAATTCCATCTGAAAACAACTGCGGAGCTTCTCATGTAAGTTTGCTATTAAGGTTTTCAGTTACTTTAAGATGATTGTCATAACGAAATGTAACATTTTTTCAGGTGTGATGCTGATGCCTTGGAAGATGCATTGTGTAAGCGTGTCATGATCACCCCTGAAGAAGTTATAAAGCGGAGCCTTGACCCCCAAAGTGCTGCAGTAAGTAGAGATGGCTTGGCAAAAACAGTTTATTCTCGGCTATTTGACTGGTAAGATGATGAAAATGGAAACAAAATGGAAACAATTCCATATTTTTTGTCCTTCATAATTATATAGGATGTGGTTTTGACGCCGAATACTTTATCTGGGACTAAACAGGTTGGTGGACAAGATTAATAATTCAATTGGGCAAGATCCCAATTCCAAATGTTTGATTGGGGTCCTTGATATCTACGGTTTTGAAAGCTTTAAAACTAACAGGTAACTTAGTGTAGCAGAACGAATATGCATACTTATCCAAGTAGATCAACAAGAATGCATTACTGAACATATTGTAACAAACAACCTTTGCTTGTTTTCAATCCTTTGTAACTTAATTTCAGCATATAATGCTCTGCAGTTTTGAGCAGTTCTGCATTAATTTCACAAATGAGAAGTTGCAGCAACATTTCAATCAGGCAAAGTCTCAGACCACATTAAGCACTTCAGGATTGCTTATATATGTTAATTCCATAAGTGATATGTTATTTATGATGATTTGCAGCACGTGTTTAAAATGGAACAAGAAGAATATACAAAGGAGCAGATTAATTGGAGCTACATTGAATTTGTTGATAATCAAGATGTTTTAGACCTTATTGAAAAGGTTTTCCCCCTCTCTTTCGTTTTCTTCATGAGGTTGTGACTGATTTGTTTGTTATTACTTTGAAAGTGGTCAACCAAGCATTTCAGAAACTCTAAAATTAGGAATCTAGTATGCTTTCAATATGATTAGTGATAATCTTTATGATGCTGTCTAGTGTAATTCATCTATTATTCAAAGGATATGCTGCAGTCTCTTTAATGTGACTCTGCTCCACCTATAAACAAAGAAAATCTATTGATCGCTATCTGCAAATGTCAGATATAGGTTAACAGAGCAATGCTGCCTCACATTTACAAAGGAAGAGAAGCAGGGCAAAGTGTACAGTATATGGTGGACTTATACTTTGTCCTCTCTTTAAGCCCAAAGAGCTTTTGCATGAAGGGGCATGTTAGAGATAATAAAATCATTTATGGGCCTTCTCCTAACAATTTTAACTTTTGGAATCTGTATGTTTTTGAGAATAACTTAGTAACCGAGGAAGTGTTGCTTCTGAATTCTGTTCCACTAGTTGTATAATTATTGGCTTATTTTGTAATCTTCCAAAATTCAATCCCTTATTTGGCTTTTCCTCTCTCCCCTCCCTTTTTTTGTACTGGTCTTTCACATTGGTTTTTCTTTTGCAGAAACCTGGAGGAATCATCGCTCTCCTTGATGAAGCTTGGTAAACTATTGTTATTTTTTTTTTCTCCTTTGAACTTCTTCCTTCAAAGTAAGGTTCTCATAACATGTTCAATGATTTTCAACTTTATCCTTTGGATGGAAAGATTCAATGCGATTTTGTTTTTCTCTGATTCTTTAGGATTTAATTATCCTTGGTACATACCATTTTGAATCTGCCCCTTCATTTTTACTTCCTTCTCCTTTTGTTCCTCAGCATGTTTCCGAAGTCAACGCATGAAACATTTGCAAACAAGCTTTATCAAACATTTAAGAGCCACAAGCGTTTTATAAAGCCAAAATTGTCTCGAACAAACTTCACAATTGCTCATTATGCTGGGGAGGTATGAATCATTATCATAGCATCAAATGCTTGAAAAATGAGATATTTTGGCTTATTGATGTGTGCCCTCATTAATGTACAGGTATTATATCAGTCTGACCAGTTTTTAGACAAAAATAAGGATTATGTGGTTCCTGAACATCAAGATTTGTTGAGTGCTTCCAAATGTCCTTTTGTCGCAGGCCTTTTTCCTCCTCTTCCAGAAGAGTCATCTAAATCCTCTAAGTTCTCTTCAATCGGTTCTCGTTTTAAGGTATCTTCACTTATATACCTGTACACATTACCTTAAATGACAATTAGTTTCTTGCATTGACATGTAGAAGCTCATATCATAAGCCATAAAAGATTGAAATGCATGTTACTATTGGGAAGCTAAGAAACCATGTTTTCATTTCTGAATGGTGCAGCTACAACTACAGCAACTAATGGAGACACTAAACTCTACAGAGCCTCATTATGTCAGATGTGTAAAACCAAACAACCTCCTTAAGCCTGCAATATTTGAGAATGTCAACATTATGCAACAACTTCGCTGTGGCGTGAGTATGCTTTGACATCCTGCTTCTATTTCTTTATTTGGATGATGGTTTGTATAGTAAGTATGTCCATAATTTCTTCTAGTCCTATGATCGTAATCTCTGTCTAACACTTGCCCCTATAGGGTGTTTTAGAGGCAATCAGAATCAGTTGTGCTGGTTACCCTACTCGTCGTCTTTTCTATGAATTTGCAAACCGATTTGGACTCCTTGCCCCAGAGCTCATGGAGGGAAAGTAAGTACTCTCATGAGAATATTTTGTGTTTTGGGGAATAAGTTTTGGCCTGATGTTATCAAACGCCTTGTACCAAGACAGTGCTAATCTGCATTTCCCCTATGAGCAGCTATGATGAAAAGGTTGTTTGCCAAAAGATTCTGGAAAAAGTGGGTCTTAAAGGATATCAGGTACTTAAAAATCTTTCACCAAAATAATTATTCTGTCTTGTTTTCTTCCTGCTATTATCTCGACTGTAAAACTTTGCTGGTGTAAGCAATTATAATCCATGGGCACTGCAGCATCAAGTAATTATGCATTTTTCAGCTATTATTAACGAATTTGAACATGGATCTTGTATAATTATATAGCATGCATATATGTGAAACATTCATGCTACCACATTCATGGCCTCAAAATACATTTCATTGGCTGTGAATTGTTGTAGATTGGGAAAACAAAGATATTCCTGAGAGCAGGTCAGATGGCTGAACTAGATGCAGAGAGAGCTCAAGTACTCAGTAAAGCAGCGAAAACTATCCAACGACGCATACGAACCCATCAAGCTCGTAATCATTATCTTGCATTGCGGATGACTACTGTATTTATGCAGTCTCTATGTAGAGGTGAGATATTCAGATATGCCAAAAGTTTAATAACCAAATCAGTTATATGGCCTGATGCGATCTAATTTTCAGAGAGTATGGGCTTCCCTAAATACGATGGTGTAGCACAGTTCTGTAATACAGTCCACTGCGTAATCAGTCTCCCATCTCTGTATATGTTTAACTCGCATAATATATGATTTGTAGGAAGACTGGCATGCAAACTTTATGAAAACAAAAGAAGGGAGGCTGCTGCAATTAAGATTCAGAAGAACATGCGCAGATATGCTGCTAGGAAAGCCTATAAAAGACTCCATGCTTCAGTACTTATCTTGCAAACAGGTTTAAGGACAATGGCTGCTCGCAATCAGTTCAGATTTAGGAAGCGGACTAAAGCTGCAATAATTATTCAGGTTATCATCAAGTACTATATGAGTGAGATGATCAACCCGTTATCAGTATAAAACATTCATAAATAAATATGATCTCTTATAATTACAGGCTTGGTGGCGATGCCAGAAGGCTACCTCATATTATAAGCGGCTCAAGAAAGGTACAATACTTGCACAATGCAGATGGAGGGGGCGTTTGGCTAGGAGAGAACTCAGGAAGCTGAAAATGGTATGTTTTGTCTTTACCATGGTTATTCTATTATCTTATAATTATCCTATCCCTAAATAGAACTCTCACTAGAAAGTAGATTAGTAAAGATGTAATGCAATTAACCTGTGCCTTATAACGCACAGAAAGTAATTTATGTCCACATATTTTTTGTATGATCGCATAGAAACAATAAAAGGAAAAAAAAAAAAAAAGGTTCTCTTTTGAGCTAAGAACGTTGAAACTGGCTTCGGCTTTTCTTTTGTTGAATTAAGATCCTAAAATTCTGTTTATGTTCTTTACTTTAATTTCTTAAACTATTATCAACTCTGCATTGTGTAAGAAGTGAAGAAAAGTGGATACCCACTAGTGAACAGCAGAAGAGAATATCCCGTCCATATTTTGCCTGAACTGAAAGTCAAGCAATATTTCTTTTTCTGTGATCGTTGTTTTTTGGTGGTTGAATTTATGAAGTATCAAATCTAACACTTCAACCTAAGCCCCGTTTTCTGTGATATTTGTGTGGCATGTTTCTTGATATGATTTCTTTTTCTCTAGTCTCTTGATATAATTTCTCTTTCTCTAGTCTAAGTCAAAATCTGTTTAATTTGCTTTTAGGCTGCAAGAGAAACTGGTGCACTTCAAGAAGCAAAGGATAAGCTTGAAAAACGAGTGGAGGAACTCACTTGGCGTCTCCAATTAGAAAAAAGTTTAAGGGTAACATATATGTTCTTAATTTGGATATTATATGGAAAAATGCTGCTTTTATGATCTTGTATGGAATCATGGATTTTAGAAGAAAAAAAAATATTCAGCACAAATTTAAAAGAAAAGAAGGGAGAGTAAAAAGACTAATCTTTGCAGTGCTAAATTATTCTCTCAATTTTAAATCCTTTAAAAAGCAACGAAAAATTTTGTGCAGACTAACCTAGAAGAAGCAAAAGCACAAGAAGTAGCAAAACTGCAGAACTCACTTCAGGAGATGCAGAGCAAATTTGATGAAACCAATGCTTTACTTATCAAGGAGCGGGAGAATGTAAAGAAAGTCGTAGAAGAAGCACCTCCTGTGATTCAAGAAACCCAGGTTATAGTTGAAGACACAGAAAAAATTGAGTCACTAACAGCGGAAGTTGAGAGCCTGAAGGTAAAGAAGTACATTCTAACTAGACCTTACATAAGCTGTTAGACAGCCCTACCTTCAAACATGCGTCTGTTTCTGCATTTATGGACTCCTTTCAATATTGGGTGCATGTTTACCAATATATACTTCATGAAGAATGACTATATCATGCCCCTCTGATTGGTTAATTCAAGTAAAACTTGATAGTGGGTTTACAATTTAGCATATCAGATTGAATGCCACTCCCACAAAAGAATTTTCAATCAGGAGATGTTTACTGAACAGCACTTGTTTTGTTCTAGTCTTCTAGACATTACATCCAATGCTACAAGCTAGCGTATCAAACAAATGGATTATTAATGTCATTATAGATGTTTTCAGAACTGAGTAGAAGTTTTATACTACACTTCAGAGTGTTCATATGAAAATTGTCTTTAGATAGTTTCCAATACACAGAAGTGTAACATGGCTTGTTTCCTACCTATAAATTTGAGAAGTATAATGCAATTATATCTTGTGCAATCCCTTCCTATTAATATTAACAGTTAAGTCAAAGTATTCCTAGTTATTGATAATATGAAAGAAAGTTAATGCCAGCTGATGGTTCCCATCAGGATGAATGGATGATATCTATTTATTGGACAAATTATGGTACCAAGGAATGCACATGGTTCATACTAAAATTTAAATGCTTTTTTAATATATCCTTTGACTGGATCATACAATGAATAAAGGAGATTAATTTCCTCTTAAGTTAATGGTGATATACTAAAGTTATTGTTTGCAGCATATCATGATGAAGTTACCTAAGTGATGTTACCTTGGGCTTTATGTTCACACAGACTTCATTAGAGTCAGAGAAACAGAAAGCTAATGACTTTGAAAGAAAATACAACGAAGCTCAAGCTTCTAGTGAAGAGCAGGGTAAAAAATTAGAAGACACGGAGAAGAAGATTCGTCAACTTCAAGAATCATTGACCAGGTAACATAAACACTTTGATGTTATTACTTTTTCATGCTAATCAAAGATCAGCTCTTAAAACGTTGACCTAAAGGTAACTTATTCATGATTTGAGATTTTGCAATTTTCTTATAGTACCAAAGTCTTTTTGGAATATTCTCTGTTCACATTAGGAGTAACTATACCATTGGCTAAGTATTTTATACCTAATTTCCGAAATTTCACAGTTAAAATGTCATAATTACTTAATAATTTGCTAAGATGATTGACTAAATCTCATAATTGTTTGATTAGGTTGGAAGAAAAGACTACTAATTTGGAGTCGGAGAATCGGGTTCTACGACAACAAGCTGTGTCTATGGCACCGAATAAGTTTCTTTCAGGACGGTCTAGATCTATTATACAGGTATTCTTTGGCATGTATCTTACATATATAATAATAATAATAATAATATAAATGGGTTGTCTATGGAGAATTGGAGTTGAGTCCTCCATCCTTAAATTTTTTGAAATTTATGTAAAATATATTTTTATTACTACACATACAGATATTAAGATGATTTAAATATACACAGACTCAAAAAAGGTCGAGTTCTCCATAATATCGTCCTAATATGAAACGTGGTGTTAGTTTAATAAAATTTCTTGTTTCATGTTAGAGAGGTGCTGAAAGTGGTCATATTGGTGGAGAAACAAAGATACCTTTAGTAAGTAAATCTATTTTATGTGAGTGTTAAATTTGGGTGGGGTATATATGTATACGTGGATTTGACTTCTTTTTTTGGGTAATTTGGTAAATTAATCAGGATCTTCATAGCCCATCAATTAACCAGAGGGAACACTCTGAAGTAGAGGATAAGCCACAAAAGTCACTAAATGAGAAACAGCAGGAGAATCAAGAGTTGCTCATTAGATGTATTGCACAACATCTAGGCTTTGCCGGGAACAGACCTATTGCTGCATGTATAATATATAAATGCCTCTTGCATTGGAGATCATTTGAAGTAGAGCGCACTAGCGTTTTTGATCGGATCATTCAAACTATTGGCAATGCAATTGAGGTGTCAAAGGCGCAACTCTAGCATTCTGTACTCTCTTTTTTCTTACTCTTGGCATTTTCAATTTTCTAACTCGTGTTTTTTTGGACTTCAGACCCAGGATAACAATGATACCTTGGCTTATTGGTTATCCAATGCCTCTACACTTCTATTGTTACTCCAGCGCACACTTAAGGCAAGCGGTGCTGCTGGAATGGCCCCACAACGCCGTCGTTCTTCATCAGCAACCCTATTTGGGAGAATGACGCAAGTAAATATAATTTTCTTATTTGAACAGAGTAATTCCCATAGAGAAGCTTTCATTCTTCGGATAATTTTTCTGTCTGTTTGTTTCAGAGTTTCCGTGGAACTCCAGCAGGAGTTAATCTCGCCTTAATCAATGGCACCATGAGTGGTGGAGTAGATACATTACGACAAGTTGAAGCCAAGTATCCGGCTTTGCTATTCAAACAGCAGCTAACTGCATATGTAGAAAAGATATATGGAATGATTCGGGATAATTTGAAGAAAGAAATTTCTCCCCTGCTTGGGTTGTGCATCCAGGTATGGCAAAATTTTTTTTAATTTACTGTGCCATGAGCTTTTAATACCCTATCATCCATTGTTTCACCAAATAATTATTAACTTCATCATTTGCTAGACTTCCTATCAAATTATGGATTTGAAATGTAATTGTTTAATTGTGATGACATAGGCACCAAGAACATCCAGAGCAAGCTTGGTTAAGGGAACACGTTCAGTTGCAAACACTGAAGCCCAGCGAGCTTTGATTGCTCACTGGCAGGGGATTGTTAAGAGTCTCGGGACCTTTTTGAATACTTTGAAAGCAAATCATGTGAGCAGAATCTCTTTGACATCTATCTTTGCCTCCTTATATGTGTTACAGGAATAGTGCATCATGCACTTTTTTGCCAACATTTCAAGTTCTATATTACACGACCCTTTCGTTATGGCTTCCAAACTTATCCCAAATATTCTTTATTTTAAATTTTAGACGTAATATAAAGGCGATTTTACTTGTATTGAAATTTAAAGGGGAGGTTTATGTAATTTTCAGAACAAACAAGGAAGATTATTTAAATTAGTCCTCTTTCTTAAAAAGCACAAATATATGTTACAAAATGATACGGGCACCGTGATATGATAAAGAGTGTAATGTTTAATTACAATTTGAAATGTCATGTCATGTTTAGCTACTTGAACATGGTACAACTATGTTTTTGAAGTGCTGGTACTTCATAGCGTCTTTCTCTTGTATGTTTTTCTTTTCATGTTCCGAGTAAATATGTTTGTTTTGATCTCCTCCTTTCCTGCTTCATTTTGACAGGTTCCCCCATTTTTAGTTCGTAAGGTGTTCACTCAAATATTTTCTTTCATCAATGTCCAACTATTCAATAGGTTAGCATTTTCTATTTCCATTGTTTTAGGGATTTTTTCTGTTTAGCAAAATAGGATTCTCATTTTTATTATCTCACATTTTTATTTCTTGTTACAGTCTTCTTCTAAGACGGGAGTGCTGCTCATTTAGTAATGGAGAATATGTCAAAGCTGGTTTGGCTGAATTGGAGCATTGGTGTTATAAGGCAACAGATGAGGTGCGTCAAATTCACTGCTGCTGTACTCTGCAATTCTCTTGATAAGGTACTGTCACTTACCTCCCCCTCGCCCTGACCCCCCAAAATAATGCAGTATGCAGGTTCAGCCTGGGATGAGCTCAAACATATCAGACAGGCGATTGGATTTCTGGTATCTTTCTACTATTGGCTAGTTGAGTTGCATATGTAACATTTGCATAGCACTTGTTCTAATGGTCAGATAGCAAAAAATAGTGAACTATATTTTCTGCCCTATAATCAGGTCATACATCAGAAACCAAAGAAAACACTGGATGAAATAAGCCATGATCTGTGTCCGGTTAGTGAGAGCAATTTTAATTTATTCTTGAGGATTCACTTTCTTGAACAATTACCAATCTCATTGCCCAATTTACAGGTCCTCAGTATACAGCAGCTATATCGAATTAGCACCATGTACTGGGATGATAAGTATGGCACGCATAGCGTGTCCCCTGATGTAAGTTTTTCCAGAAAACCAGTAATAAGACTAGGTTTTAAGTCATTTTCGAGAGAAAAGCAGCATGAAAACTTCATAAAAAAGACATGCAAAATAATTATGTTAAACCTTTTCTTATCAATGTTTTCATCTAGGTCATATCCAATATGAGAGTGTTGATGACGGAAGATTCAAATAATGCTGTTAGTAATTCTTTCCTTTTGGATGATGATTCAAGGTAAGATGATATCATCAAACAAGCGATATATATATTTTAATTTCAAACTATCACTGATGTTTGATTTCACACACATTATAGGTTCGATAACCAAACAATGCCTAAAGCTTACTGATTAATTTGAAGCCATGATGCATGGCAATCAAATACAAACTGGATATTAATTACTGAAAAAAGCTTGTGGCAACCTCAAGGCCATGTTTTCCTGAATTCAATTCTTCTCTAGTATCAACTGCTTGGCACCAGTTCTATATAATTATTGCTTTAATAACTACTGGATTCACCCTGTACATGTTGCTTTCCCAAAAGACTAGGAGGCAGAGTTTTGCCATGCTGCTATAGTACACATAGATTGGACTAACTGCAAGTCTTACATAGATGTGTAGGGGCGATAGAAAAACCTGTTTAACATATGGTAGACGGAAACCAATACTGTTTCAAGTCTTCTAGTTAGTCAAATATCTTTCTGTAATCCATATCATGAAATTGTGTTTGGCATTAACGATTTAGAATTATGTACTTTGCAGCATTCCATTTTCTGTTGATGATCTGTCAAAGTCAATGGAACAAATAGATATCTCCGATATTGAGTCCCCTCCCCTTATTCGTGAAAACTCTGGCTTTAGCTTCTTGTTGCCACGCCCAGATTGACAGCTTTAACTGCACAATTGATGAAATATCTATTACTCTTTTACCCCAGCGTCGAGATATCGGTCACAAATTTAGTCCCATTAGTTTGATGTTATAACGGGATGCTGAAATGTTGACTTCGGATGCATCAGCGACAAGTAATTGTACTTAAGAGATTTGTTTCATAGCTTCTAACAGGGACCCGGCAATGGTTATCTACTGTAGTTAGTTGTATAACTAGCATTTGTTGTACAAGAGTGAAAAGCTTACAGCCGTCGTCCTCTAAATATTCACTCTTTAGTTCGGCCTTTCAGAACATTGTTTTAGGTACAACTCAACATTTCATTTTACTGTTTTGATTTATAATTTAACAATATCAAAATCCATTTATATTTGCATCCGCTGCAAGGTTGGTTATTACATTCACCATTCCTTTTAATACCATTACATGCAGGCTGTGACGCGTATTTCCTTTCTAATATTCTTCTATTCTATGTCGACGACTGAAATTCATAATAACCAGACCAGAACCAAAAAAGTGGCTTTGTTTGTTTTAATTAAACCCAGATAACGAAAAGAGTCCTACTAAAACTTTGGCAAATGGATTGAAAGTATAAGGAAATGAAGGTCTTTGACAGATCAATTTGAAAACACAACACAAGGAAGTTAAGAACTTTTCATTATCTCTAAATAAAATAAAATACATATATACATCAAGGAACACAAGTTTTGTACTTAATTCAACAGACATCATGTTCAGCGTTCTGTGTTATGACACACAGAAGATAGTGGCCAAGCTGGTAGAAAGTACGGAACTACTTTACTTGACTCCCATGAAATGGCGGCTCCACGACCCTGATAATAAACCATTTCCACCCTTTTGGTCTCCAAATCACATAAGAAGATGTTCCACCCTGATCTAATGAAGATAGATTGAGAATTCTGAGGAAGGAATGATAATATCTGAGAGTCTTTACAATGCATGCTGAAAGTTGGGTTCTGCTTCCACATTACTTTGAAATTCAATCTCCACCTTAGAATCCACTTGTTCCTTAAATGTGTACAATTTCTATAAATGGATGAGTTAGCTCCTTCTTCATTCTCAAGGACCCATATCTCCACACCTAAGTTATTGCTCTGACCATACTGCAAAAGCCCATCAGAAGACTCCCCAAGAACTGACTCCTCATGCTCTTGAGATAGCTGACCGGCTGGTAGTTTAAGTAAAGCTATACGCCTATCTCCAAGACGCGGATCATAAATAGCAAGGTTTCCCCACATTGCAAACCAGTGGACGATTCCCTTGATCACCATAGCTACTGTCCTTGGGCGCAATGCAAAAGTTGTAGAGCATGTCAGAGTGGATTGTTTCCAAGTTTCAGTTTTTGAAGAGAAGGTCTCAATAGAGACAGTGTTGCGTTCCTTAAGTTTGCATTCGCATTTAGCACGTATCACCTTGTAGCAAATGGTATCATCAAGATATTCCTCAACAATGAATGCCATGCACAGCATTTTGTAGAACTGCTGAGGCTCGGGGAGTTGGTGTTTTTGCTTGGTCATGGGATTGTACACATAATATGTCTTTGGATGGCGACCAGACAAAAGAATGCCATTGGAACAATCAATAAAATAGCCAAGTTGTTTGAGGATCCCAGAAGACTTCAGATCATCACCCTCTTTGCAAGTGGACAACAAAGGCAGTGCAGGCTCCCAAGAAGGGCGGTGATAGCCATCACGGGGTCTTCCTAGATATAAAAAGTTACATACAAAGAAACCCAACAGTCGAAAATTTTGTCTCCATCTATCCACGTAGCAACGATGAAATGAAGAACTGCACATTACACGCAGCCATCTCTTTGATATGATAACCAATTTGAAAATTGATGCCGGTGGTAGTCGTAGTAAAATCTCTTGCAGGATGTCATCACAGCTTAGTACAGCTTGAACACTATCACGGGTCATCCTCTTGTTTATGTCCATCTTTGATATAAACTGATAATGCTTATGTTTGCTACATCTTCAGAGAACTGAAACAAGGTACAGAAATATCTGGACTTAAATGGGACTACTCAAACTCCTTTCTTGATGAAAAGAAACTTTACCACTGACTCATCACTGGTCCAGATTCTAAAGTAAGAGGTTAAAAGCAAATCTGAAGTCAAAATCAATTCCATAAATTTAACCGATAGACAAGATGGTGCTCACTTGAAACCCTAAATGTCGTTTTGACTTCGAAGAGGAAATCGGTCTGAAAATGTATTCTTGCTATAATATGAATCGTTTCAGAATTCTAATGTAATGAGAGGTTGGACATATTAATCAACAGAAAAAATTTTAAAGTTGATTGATTTCTCTAAAGATGGTCAAATTTCCCCCTTTGACAATTTTCTTGACAACGAAAAAGAAATAAAGAAAATCAGGGCAAACAGCTAAATGCAGTTGAGAACAAGTTTACGCCATCGAAGTAAGAAAATAAAAAAGGAAAAAAAGACCAAACAAAAAGTGCAAAACCAGATTCAAACGCAGAAACATAAGAGAGAGAAATAGAGAAACTTCATACCTCTGAGAAGCCATCGTTGCTGCCAAGTTCCACCACCGTCCACAGCTTCGTCTTTTGGTTCTCTCACCTGACCCCAATGGATTGGATTATGCGGGCCACAGTAAATGGGCCTTCGTTGGGCCTTGATCATTGGGCGACGAGTTTCAATTAAAAAAACTAAAAATAAATTATACTCCCTCGGTGAAAAAATCACACTTTTTTTTAAAAGATAAAAAAATGATAATTTTATCTATTTTAAAAAAATTATCGTTATATTTATTATTTATATAATTAAATATATATTTAACTAATATGCATTTGGCTAATATAATTTCACCCATTTTGTCTCGTAATTTACTCAAAAATTAAAAGTGTGGGCAAAATAACAACGTTCGCGTACTAAAAAAACAAAAAGCAATGCTCTCGTGGGCCCAAAACTCTCTTTTAATTGGGCTGCATAATGCCGGCGTAGTTCGGCCCACGGCCTTGAGGAAGAAAATAAAAACCCTTGCTGCGGTCCTCCCCAAAACAGATAAAAACTTCCCTCCCTTTTCACACACCAAGCGACCCAACTGCCAGCTCTCTCTCGTTCTCATTCTCTCTCTCTCTCTTCACTTCTATTCTCTCTCCTCTCTCAGCGAGTGCGCAACACACAGCCACCGCCGTCTCCCTCTCTCTGTGTATTTGATGCTCCTACGCTTCCCTCCAAACCCAATCAAAGCGCCTCTCAATCTCATCCATTTCATCTCTATCAACTCATTTCGAGTTGTTCCTCCGTACTCGTTCAGATCCTGCCTTGTTGACTCAGCTCCAAGATCGTCAATCCCAATGGCGATGCCGCCAAAGTCTTCCATGGCCTCCGTCGACACCGAGGCGGGACTTGCCAAGCGGTTCTGGATGAAGTTCAGAAAAGAATCCATGTTTGCCATGTACACTCCCTTTGCTGTCTCCTTGGCCTCCGGCAATTTGAAGATGGAATCCTTCCGCCATTATATCGCTCAAGATGGTCATTTTCTTCGGGCCTTTGCTCAAGCGTGAGACTCGATTTCTATTCTTTCTTTTTCCTTCTTTTTCAGTTTCTTTAATTTAACCATCTTTTCTTATTACTGTGAAAATGGAAATGTGTTCTTGCTTTCGCGGACTTATAAAACGAAATTAAGTATGAAAAGTTTTCGTATATTGATATTCATAATATTAACTTAACTTATAAGCAACTAGTTAATTACGCAAGACAGTTCTTGATTTTCTTTTTCCTTATTATTAATAATAATATTATTATTTTCCATCATCATCCTCGGTTCTTGAATAGGCATACTGGAAAAAAAAAAGAATACTACATTTTCTTGTAGCCTATTCTGAACAATCTTTTACTGCTGGTAACCTGTAATATGGGCTAATTATATTATTCCCTGGTGCTATTAACGCCTTAGTTTATGCCTTTTTTAGCATTGCATTCATCCACTCACTGTCCCCAGTTTGGTTGCTGAGAAAGTTTACGAATAGGAAGTAAAATAAGAAAGAAAATGACAAAGCTGAGACTGGTCTCATTGTTGAACTCAGTGGCATGAAAAAGGACAAAACAACAATTTGAAAATCGGGTTGTATACTATTAGAGATTGTAACAAATAGAAGCTTGGCTTGATTGACCAAATTAATCATCATTTTTGTGGACTTTTCATTTTCAGAAACATTAGTAACATAGTTCATATGTGAAGTTATATTTTCTTTTTGTTCTGTTTGTCAGTTTTCTCAGCAACCAAAATTGGAGGGTTAGATTATTTGGTGAAATTGTATATACATTGATTAAGGTGAGTTTCACTTGTTGAAATTCAGAATACCATGCAACATTAGTTTCAACCATTTTACTCCCTTTTTCTTTTCTTTGTTAACCACTAAAAGGTTATGCCAAATCCTATTGTCTTAAATTTTCTTTTTTGATTGATTTGACAGGTATGAGTTGGCTGTTGAGTGTGCTGATGATGATGATGCAAAGCTTGGAATCTCTGAGTTGAGGAAGGCAGTTTTAGAGGAGTTAAAGATGCATGATTCACTGGTAAAGGTGAGATGCTTGCCCAAGGAAATGGAGTTGAATTGGATCTGAATCTTTTCTCTTACAGTTACGCATAACACTTTGAGTTATTAGCATGAATTATGAAATTTCAATCATCAACATTCAACATGGAAGTTAAGGCCACCCTATAAGACAATAAAAGATAAAGAAATCAACATGGTTGATTTGGAAGGGTTTTGATCCCATAAATATCAAGTTGTGAAATAATCCTTCATATTATGGTTGCCTGTCGCTTTTCCTTGAATTTTTTTTAATCCAGTTAATTTTGGTGTATGGAAATAGCTTTTGGCATTGTGGGGTCAATATTTATACATGACTATTTTTCTTGCATGAACTATTGAATATGGGGTTCAACATTACATTTTAGGGATTGTATATTTAGTTTAAAGTAGAGATCATCTTCCACTTGATCACTTTCAATTATAATGAACTAGTGGTGTGCTATTTTGAAATGATGTGTAGGAGTGGGGTTTAGACCTTGCCAAAGAGTACAGTATTAACTCTGCGACAGTTAAGTACACAGACTTCCTGTTGGCTACAGCCTCTGGGAAGGTGGATGCAGTAAAAGGTCCTGGTAAACTGGCAACACCTTTTGAGAAAACAAAGATTGCTGCTTATACTTTAGGTGCCATGACACCGTGCATGAGGCTTTATGCTTTTTTGGGTAAGCAGTTTGAACATGTAAACTCCAACAAAGGTTCTCACCCTTTCCAGAAGTGGATTGACAACTACTCTTCTGAAGGTTTCCAGGTTTGTCATATTAACAAGTAACAACAGAATCCCTTATAGTTGCTTTGGTAGTATACTTTTAGTGAATATTGGTGGAATATGCATTTCATGGATGGCCTTCTTTGGCTCGAGTACTCATTTTTTCTAATCTTTGAAATTAGGCCTCTGCTTTACAAACTGAAGACTTGCTTGACAAATTAAGTGTCCCTTTGACTGGAGAAGAGCTTGATGTCATTGAAAAGCTATATTACCAAGCAATGAAGCTTGAGATTGACTTCTTCTCTGCTCAGCCACTCTTTCAGCCAACTGTAGTACCCTTGACTAAAGAACATAACCCTGAAAAAGACCGCCTCATGATATTTTCTGATTTTGATTTGACGTGTACTGTTGTTGATTCATCTGCCATTTTGGCAGAAATTGCAATAGTGACAGCACCAAAATCTGATCAGAATCAGCCTGATGATCAAATTGTTCGGATATCATCTGCTGACCTCAGGAATACATGGGTCTTACTATCCCAGGAGTATACGGAGGAGTATGAGCAATGTGTAGAAAACATTATGTCTTCCGAGAAATGTATGATAATATTCTATGTTTTCTTCAAGATATTTTGAAATGACTTAGGAAGAATCTGCATTTTGCTATCAGATTCTTTTTTTTTTTTTTTTAATTCTGGCTTGACCTAATGTGATTTTGCAGTGGAGAATTTTGACTACCAAAAACTGTCTACAGCCCTTGAGCAATTGTCAAAGTTTGAGAAAAAGGCAAATGATAGGGTTATTGAGTCAGGGGTACTCAAGGGTCTAAATCTTGAAGATATAAAGCGTGCTGGGGAGCATCTGATTCTTCAAGATGGTTGCACTAATTTCTTTCAGAGAACTGTAAAGAATGAAAAATTGAATGCTAATGTGCATATACTTTCATACTGCTGGTGTGATGAGTTAATTAGGTCTACTTTCTCGTCAGGTATAGATCCCTTATACAATAAGCTGTAATTTCTTCTCTCCAGTCTTTGCTGATTCTTATATTGTAAATTGATTCTATCTAACTTTAGTAAATGAATTTAATTCCTTTTTCCTTCCCTTTGGCAAAGATCTTGTCTGGGAATTTATAACTCCCTGCATTTTGTATTTTCTTATGTTCCTTGCTCATTTTAAATAAAAATTTCCGTCTTGTTTTCCCTGCTACATTTATACCCATAGGATCCCTCCTGATCCCCACTGCACACTGTCAAACTTTCCCTTCTCTCCCTTGCCAGTAGCACCTTCGATATGATGTTTTATGCACCTGTTAGAATTCCTTAGTTTTGGAAATTTGGTCATCCATTAATTGATCCTTATCTTCAGTAAAATTATGCCTTCGATATATTTTGTCTCATAATGTTTACTACTTTGATATCTATTTTCAACTTCCAAAGAAGTAATAATGGATTTAAAAATTATTATATAGACCAGACAACAGATTATCAGGGTTCAAGTCACTTGTTGCTAGATGTTTGACATGAGAAAGTCTTGATAATGGATTGAATCACCATGACTTCTATTCCTGTTTCTCTTGATCGTTTTCTGTTAGTTGATTGGAACATAAGCTTTAATTTTCTGTTGAAACAATTGTAGCGTATAAAGTCTTGATATGCTTGTGTATGTTTAATATAATTGTTGGCATCCTTCTTGGTTACTTTCAAGTGCTTTATTATTTATGATTTCATGCTGCATTGTTTTTTCAACTTAGTGTACTTTTATTGAGAATAAGCCAAATTGATTTAAGGTAGTAATTTATTTTTCTTATGTTTCATATTTTCTTGCTAATAGTTTTTCTCTCAATTTTTGTTGAGCAGCTGGTTTAACTGAGCTGAATGTGCATGCTAATGAGTTCATTTTTGAGGAATCTGTTTCCACTGGTGGAATTGTTAAGAAGGTGGAATCTCCCATTGAAAAGCTCCAAGCTTTCCTTGATATCTTGAAGAACTGCAATGATGACAAGAAGAACATGACTGTTTACATTGGGGATTCCGTGGGTGATTTACTTTGTCTACTTGAAGCAGATATTGGAATTGTGATTGATTCAAGTTCAAGCCTTAGGAGAGTAGCAAGACAGTTCGGTGTTTCATTTGTTCCATTGTATTCTGGCTTGGTTGCGAAACAGAAGGAATACATTGACGAAAGCTCTTCCATTTGGAAGGGTTTGTCTGGCGTTCTTTACACAGTATCTAGTTGGGCTGAAGTGCATGCCTTTATTTTGGGTTGCTAGTCTTAATTTTGCCTCTTATGCACCCAAATTCAAGCTATGCTTCATGAAAGAAACATATACATAGTGCAATACAAATACACAAACAGGTGGCGAATTTTATTAGGGGCCACAGATTTTATGCTGTCTCCTTGTTTCTCGTACAGAATGTTGCGATTCTGAGATATGCTGTCATTCTGGTTTACTGGATATGCTTTAAATGTGGGTATTTTATATTTCCTGGAATTTTCTCAAGTTTTACCCTGACATTTTTGTTTGCTCATTGTTTATATCTCACCATTTCTCCCCTTTTTTGTCAGGTATGAGAAGTTTGAGGCAGCAATAATTCAAATCATAGATTGTTAGATCAAGGCTTCAATACAGTCTTCGTAGTGTTGTACTGGTACTCTCTAGGCTATTGATTTTCTCAAATTGTAAGGATAGTGTGGAGATCACGTGTATTTTCAGTTGAATCCTTGATCAATATACATGCACAAAATTGATGTTCATTGACTTTTTTTTTTTAACCTCTTTTACAATGCAAATATTGGTGATCCAAATTGTTTTCAAGATGTGATTCTTGTCTATGATTAATGAAACCCACTCCCTAACAGAAAAGCTACTCCGTCTTTCTCCAGATTCGTAGATTCCTACCAATACGATAGATTCTGAGAATTTTGGTTGTATAGCATTTGGATAATGGAATGATGGAAATGTGGGGTTTCTTGAGAATAGATTCGCCTATGGATTTCCTAAATGAGATTGTCGGTTCCACCTTCCGCTGGAAAGATAACATACGGAAAAGTAGGAAAAGAAAAAAGTGTGAAAATGACTAATGCAACATTTTTCTTTTGGGATAGAAAGGCAACGCATTATATAAGATTATGCATACAAGTGGCTAAGGTCGTCTTTAGGAGGCGTGCGTCTTTAGAAGTCAGCAAACAGGAAACTTAATGTCAAAGTCTTCATATAAATAAGTATTACGAGTTTGAAACTTATACGATTCAGCTATAGTACTTCGTTTCAAGAATAACTATTTCACACTTTTTAATTTGTATTTATTTATTATATAGTGCATTTTTTTAGTGTATATGTCCACAAATATGAATAATTAGCTAAGCGTAGAAACAAAAGAGAAGATAACTAACATCAAATGGAGTCAATTGGATGCTCTTGGCTTGTCCTACGCATTATAGACAACTAACATCAAATGGAGTCAATTAGAGGCACCATTATCATTTGCGTTTGTAGATAAAAGTTAGTGTGCCCTTCATCCCTTTTCTTTCGTTTTTTTTTTTTTCTCCTTTTTGAGCAGAGAATGACCTTCATATATATATATATATATACCACTTTCCAATCTTTATGCTAGTGGTGCATTAAAGCAGTTTTGCTTGCGATCTGTCTTTCTTGTCGGTTAATTTGGGAGTGTGTTAACATATTGTTTGGTGGAAATCATGATAAGATGAGGACCAACGTCAAAACTCAAAAGAGAATTACTTTAAATCCGTACTTGAAACACACAAGGGAATTTTTCTATTATGTTGACTCACAGTTACATTAAGGATCTCAAGATGTTTTGTTGCTATTGGCATGTTATGTGTTGTCCATGCATGTAGTTAGAAAAGCAGAGACAAGCATAACCTTGGTATTTTAATTCTTGCAGCTTCGAGCAATTAATCATTTCAAGCGTTCCAGTGACTGATAGTGGTAAACTTACAAGTGGTGCTTTAACTTACAAGTGAATAATTAAATATTTAGTATGATGGGCAACGACATGCCTCAATAAATCAGTTGGATCAGCACTTGTGGTTGGAGTTGGAATTATTCATCCTTCAAATGTAAAATGCATGCAATTTGAGATTTGTTAATTCCACCACACCCATCCATCACTTGGACTCTCCACCATCTTTGTCTGCTGTCATTCCACACTCTGTCCTTGTAATTATTTTATCTAACTAGGTGGTATCAAAATTAGTCTTTATATATAATTTAATATGGATAAATAACTTAAGAATTAATATGTATAGAATTTTGAGTTTACTGAGATTTAATAAAAAAAAATTATGCACAAAACTCTGTACAATATTACTGACCAAAAAATAGAAGAATTTTTTAATAACCAAATTGTTAATATGATCTTTTCAATGCTTTGAAAAAAGAGGCGGCTTCTGTCTTTTCAATTAAAAAGATGAATGCTTTGTGTATGCCTTTTTGATGGGAAAGTTTGTCTCCTGATTTGTGAAGACTCTTAGTTTCTGAACTCTCAAGATATATGTTTAAGTATGATACAAGAAACTGGAAAAGCATCTGCTATAATTATGGGCATCATATTCTTCAACTACTTCATCAACCTTAACTTAGCCTTCATAGCTCTCCCAGGTATGGTAATTTCAAACTTTTCCTGATTCCAGGAGGTTCTTTGACAACCAAAACAAAAAACAAAACAAAAAAGAGAAAATTAATAAGATAAATGAACTGGAAAATACTTCCTCGCATGGAAAAATAAATTAACTAAATTATAATATTAGAGGAAATAAAATACTAGGTGGTTAGTCCATGATTGAAGCATTTTAATCCGACAATTATATTGATAAACATGGCATAACAAGTTTCTTTATTCTGTGAAGCACTGATATAAAATGTCATAACTTAATCTGAACTTTATTCTATATTTAGTACAAATATGGAATTTAATACTGAAATTAGAAGAAGCGTTATTGTGAAGCTTTTGTTTACATCACAATTCACAAGTAGGTACCTTCTAAACAAACATGATTATATGAAATTATTGCACCAATCCATATGCTTTATTTAGTCATTCTGACAAGTGGAACCCCTGCCACTTGTCCATCACCCATGCTTTTTAAGCAAAAAAAAAGGGAGGAGACTATTCTTCCACATTAATTTTCCTATGTTTTCTCTTAATGGGGTCCAGTCAAATAGTTTTACCACAGATTCCCACTCTAATTGTAAGAGATCCTTACCTAATAGAATATTCTTTTTATTAGTATAATGGCCCTCGCTTGTACATGGCCTTTGTAAATTTTTCCTTTATCCTTTGTTTCATCCGCCTCCGTTACATATGATATGACTAATAAATCTATGACCCTTTATAAATATTACCCACAATTTCCCCATCAATACTCACCTCCTTTTGTTGTTGTTCTTCTTCTTTCTGTCCTTGTTGGTGCAGCCTGCAGAGACATTAAGAGATGATGAGGCTCTTGAGCATAAGAACAAGGTACAAGTTCAGGTATTTTGTGGAGTTGGAGCCATGGCCAATAATACCACAAGAATGAAGGTAGAAACTGGAAGTCTGACCTGAGGAAATGAGTCCTCTAGGCAAGTCTGATGCTTGGCTTTTCATTCTCAGCTATTTTCACTTGTACGTTTTCCTCTGTTTGGTTCCATTCCAAAAGATGTGAATTAGTTAATAAAATAGGATTTTTAGGCTCCAAGATTTCTGCTTTACTATGTTTTTTGATTTGGGCAACCAAACGGACCATCCACCCTCTCCTTAATTTCCCAGGATTTATGTTGTAACCTCGTTTGCTACATTTCTTGTATGAAAGCTAATCTTCTGTAGGCACAGAGTTATTTTGCGTTCTTATTCAACTGGGTTTCTCAGTATCATTTTCTGTTGTTTTTTTTGGTATTAGATTGAAGTTTTTGGGACAATTAAGAAAACAACAGTTTACTGTTTTCTGTAAATTAAACGAAGACAGTTGGCGAGTTGGATATTACAGGTAGGTCAAAGAAAGTGCAATAGATGGTGAATGTTTATCCTAGTTAAGAGAATCAAAGCACATGATCCTCTCTGGCTTTCGTACATACAAATAATAAAGTCACACCTATTTAACCATCCAACACATATTACAGACACGTTGATCAATTCACGCACTAGGTTAAATGTTTAGTACTAGCATCAATTCTCTTGAGCATATATGAATAAGTCATATTTTGTTTCAGATCTCTAAATCCAAATGAATTTGGTGATTCAAAGGGCTTTCAAAAAAGGGAGTTTTAGGATGTTGAGTAAGGACTAAGGACTAATTAATTAAGCTCTCCAAACTCTAACCGTAAGGATAGCTTGTAGAATGATTTTGTTTCTTAAAATGAAGTACCAGTTATAATGGACCTTTTGATTAAGTGCAATCATCTTTTTTTAAAAAAAAATATTTATAATAAAAGGTTAACTGAAGAGTCTTGCAACGTAAAGCCAAAGTAAAAAAAGAAAAAAAAGCATGACTTGTAACTTGTAGTTTTCTGCACCTTTATGTAAAGTTAATAGTTTGATCTGCCACATTCAAGATAAGGATGATAATTAATTTGAAGCGTACCCTCCATTTCTTACATTATATCTCGTACATTAATTTTCTTGATCAGATAAGGAATTAGCAAGCATGTCTCTCGCCTCGTGGAAAGTGACGCGCACCAACAACAAAAGGAGGTATAAGCTGCCGATCAATAAAGAGTTTTCTATTGGCCTGTGACTCATCATGGGCCAGAAACGACAACTCAATATCATGGCTAACTTTGTTTCATTATATCATTCACAAAAACAAAAAAAAAAGTCCAATTAAAACTGAACCAATATCCAGAATCCAAGATTGATTTACCATTACCATGATGGCTTTTGCCTGCTTTTTGGTATATAAATTACATTCACTGTCTTGACTTCAACTGCAAGACTCATATTTCCTTTGAATTTCTTGTGGGTGGAGGTAGTAGGTTTAAGTTCAAAAGATATTTATATTCATCACTAAAAGTGATAAATGTATAAGTGGCCTCCCTACAAGTGCTTGGTACACTACAGATATAAAGGTGGTCAAATTTTCAATTTTTTTTTCTGGGCCAACCCACCTATAAATTGAATTATTAAAATGCTCAATTTGTGCGAGCCCACTATCGCTTGACCAATGTAAATATATGATGTGAGTGTGACATAGTTTTAGAAAGGCAAGAACTATCTTACATTAGTAGAAAAACAGTACATGTTAGTTGAATTAACATAAGTCAACATAAGAAGCAGAAGAAGCCACCTTATGCAGATTAGTGCAATGGTGAAAATAAGCAACAAAGAAAATACTGAAGCACAATGAAAGGCAGTGACCTCCTGAATGGTCAATGACTCGAGTTAACAATGACTCCTCCCATTTCTTAACAAAGGTAATCAATGAGATCACAGGTTGAAAACCATTTCTTTTATTGCTTGCAGTCAAGATTAATAAATCATATATCACACTGGGACCAAAGAGCCAACTTTTGAGTCACAAAGTTGGTAAGAGGAGTTTGACCTAAAGATAGATGAAATAATTTAACTAGATCCATCATGATGGCAACTATGCATGCTGCCATAGGTGAAATTTCTCTTTACAAATATGTTGATGCAAGCTACCTCAAAAACAGAGTGGTGACTCCAAAAAGACAATGCAAAGAGGGAGCAGTAATGACCAAGACAACCATCCCTGATCCATATAGCAGCAACACAGGACGACATCTGTCGCTATTGACCTGTAAAGACAGGTAACAATAAAGAATATTGACGATAATGATATCAATAGCAGAAGAAGAAAACTTTGTTCTAGGAGAACATAAGTAATTCATTAATCACCAAAATGCAATATCATTCATTCAATCTCAACAAAAACAAAACAAAAAATGTTGTACAGAGATAGAGACAATGTTCAGAAGTAATCGGGTTTAAGTCCACATTATGTACATGAGGCTTAAGAAAGTGCAAAAAAGTTGCTTTACCTGCAGTGAAGGTGGCAAAGTATTTACTTTGTTCATCATATCATTGAAAACAATTTTAGATGGTTCCACCTACCATGACTCCCCAATTCAATCTCTCTCAGAATGCTTTAAGCTACCACAATAATGTTCGCATCAAGGTAACTGCACATTGATATTTAAGACATGAATAGAAAGAATTTTAATGTGAAACTCTCCAACAGCCAAACCCGTATGGCATGCATACCACCTTTTTGTCACTTACTAAGACTCTAATTTTGAAAGCAAAAAAATCAAATTTAATTTCTGGTTCGGAAACTAGTAACATAAAAGCAAAGAACACTAGGCGTATGATGTAAGCAACCATAACCCATGTACATAAATTTACTCATCAAGCAAGCAGAGTATTAATTTACCTGAAGAATCTCTGTTAAATGATGAGAGACCCCATCCGATACCAACCTTGCATATCCTTCTTCGACCAAGTGTCCCGTACGGAATAAAGTTAGCGTTGGTTTTAAGTATTGTGACTGTACTATAATAGCATTGAACTGCATGATCAATTTTACGTAATAAAGACTTCAGAATTTAAGGCTGACGCGTGTTTAATGGAATGAGTTGAGTTCCATCTTATTTACATGTATGTGTGTGTGTACCCCAAGTACTAGAGACCCTTCACTTCACGTATTCATTATGTTCTCATATATTCCTTGATTGCTGGAACTCTGCACTAACTTTATTATCAAAGTGTTGATGTATAGCAGCTCCTGGCCTTCCTTAGCTGTTGCCACTAGAAGCCACTCTCTTTGCCAACCGAGTTGTCAGTAATTAATTCACCATCTCTTATTTAAAATTTTAAAAAAGCAATATAAAAACAAGAGATTCTCTGTCCCACTCTATTGGAAAGTTCACCTTCATAGGATATTCCTAAGACTTAGGTGGTAAACTAGGTGAGCTGTAGGCTTCATCTATTCGGTGTAACTACTAGTACTTGTTTTCTCAGTAGCACTACCCTTGCCCTTGGAGTTGGATCCTTCATTAATATTCCAAGGAACTAAGAAAAGCATAATATTCTATCACCTCCCTATTCCCTATTGGCCTACCTACTCTTTTCTCTCTACATAAATTCATTTTACTATCTTTTTTTAAAGCCCCCTCCTCTTCTCTCCTTCTTTTCTTTCTATTTTTTCCAATTCTGCAGGGATATTTTCCCTGTGGAATTGCTTCCAAGATAGAAACTTAGTTCGCCATATGTCTTCCGGGATATTTTCTTGAGGGAGCAGGTGGCTTCTGAGGTAGATCAAAGAGAAAGCTCAAAAAGGCTATACTTTTTATCTTTTACTCAATGCTTGTTAAGTTCCAGCATATGGCTATAGCCACTGAAATGACTATGGCAAGCAAAATATGAGATAATGAAGTTCACGGCAAGTCTGGTGCTTGGATCTTAATTATTCTACTTCTCCGTTTAGCTGAACATCTGATAAAGTAAGGGACGATATGTGTATTGTGTAACAATCATTTTGAATTTGATACCAAAAGTTTGTGAAGTCTCAAATTCCTGAATAAAAAACTCCGTTCTAGGCATATTTGTCTAGTTTATTTATGTCTAGCTAAGGTACTTCTTTGGTGATTAGTTCTATGTTGGCTTTCTTTATCAGTTTTTTCATTTCTTTTCTTGCCATAACTCTAACACATGTTTAGTAGGTAAAACTTTCAGCATTCTGCTACAAGAAGAGGGAAAAAATTTCTGTTTCTTAGGTGTAAGATAAAGAATTAATTTGCTATGACAAGTATTGGAATATATGGTTAGCTTCCTAATATTCATTTTTGAGCCCACTGAAGACATATGGCGAACTAAGTTTCTATCTTAGCAACTTTACTATGTCCTACTAATTAATGTCTATATATCATAACTTTAAAGATGTGATCTAATATCCCTTCCTTTCCTATCCAAATTAAGCTAGAATTTTGAAATCATATCGATCATGTAGTAGCTAGCTGTCATCTTCCTCCTCAATCTGGACAAAAAGCCATTCTCTGAATATTTCAGGATAAAGACGGTAATGAGATGATCAAGCATATTAAAACCCATTACTTTCTGTTACGGAAAGATGTAACCCAATACTTCAGACGCCGTTTCAGTGAACTCACCGATGGATATGACCCAAGGAGACAATATCTACCCCTTTTATATATCCTAGATTTTTAAACATTTAAAATTTTATTGATAAAAATTTTGAAGTTAACATATATAAATAATGAGAAAAAATTTATTTTTGTAGTAATTTTTAATTTAATTTTTAACAAATTATTCCCGTTAATTTAATCTATCAAAAATAAAAATACTTTTAATGTTATTTTTTTTATTTAAACTATATTCATATTTTAACATTTCACACAATAAAATGTTAACTAAATTTTTTTATGTTAACATAAAAGTTATAGGTAGTAGATAATACACATTATATTAAAAATTTTCATATATGTAATTATTCAAAAATACTTTTAATATCCAAATCAATCCTAATTTTTAAATTATTTTCATATACAATTAGTCAAAAAATCCATAGATATATGCAATTAGAAAATTTGATTTATTTTTAAAAAGTTTATCTTATGTAAATTAATGTATGAAATGTAAAACATTTATTTTATGAATTAAATTATACTTCAACATTCTGTTAAGTAAGAAATTATGAATAAAATATAGGTAGAAGCTGACATTGAAAGTATTTTCATCTTTGAGATACTAAATTAAAAAAAATGATCTATAAATAATTAAATTAAAAATTATCATATCTGTCAATAATTAAAATAGAGTTTTCCTCTAAAATAATCAATATTGATCTTATAATTATGAGTCATACATGATAAATAAGTTTCCACACAATTTTCATATTTATTATATCTAAATATCTTATAGAAACAAACTTTTTAAAGAAATTTTAATAAAGAAATAAGTGGTTCCTTTAAAATGTTATCAAATTTTTTAGAATAAATTATTGTTTTAATTTTTAAAAAATATACATTATTTCAATTTAGTCACTAAAAAATAAAATACTCAATTTCATCCTCCAAATAATATTGTTCAAATAATTTAGCCCTTATGTTAATTACATGTATGTTTCATTAGACATGTTAATTACTATAATATTGTTTGATATGTTAATTATTATTCTGATTTATTGTAATACTATTTGAACATTATTTAACTAACGTAAGAATTAAATTATTTAAAAAATATTTGTTTAAAGATAAAATTAAAAATTTTAATATTTGAAGGTTTAGGATACCATAAGGCAAAATAGTAATTTACTCAATATTTTTTATGTTATTTATTCTAGATATATTACAATATGATTGAAAACCAAACTGTGGAGTACGCAATTAGAAATTCACGTTGTGCAAAGAGGAAATGATTAATGGCGGTGGTGGGTGTCACAGCTTTGGCATAAAACCATGTGGGGCACCTTGGCTTTCGTCCTTTGTTTGATTCCCAAATGGTGCTTCCTTTGGTGAAGTCTAATCACTTCCAAATTCCAATCATGAATGAGTAATTGGGTACATAGTCCTCCCCTGAGCCTTCCTCTTTCACGTGGCTTCCAGCCTTTCCCCTTCATTGTTTATGCCTAATATTATTCACTTTTGATTGACCAAAAAAAGTACAATATCTCCTTTCATATTATTATACATTCATAATTTTTTTTCAAAAAAAAAAATTTGTATCATAATTGCATAGAGCCAGATGTACCCATGTGGTGGCAAGAAAATGGAATGCAATTGCTTTATGACAGGGAATGGGCTTTTGGTAGGCGCAGACAATGATTGTTACAAATTGCATTCCCTTAAAATGAATACTTTTTCTTCTCACACTCTCACTCTCACATAAAGTTCCGAACGGCCTCTTGTTTATTTCCAATCTATCTATCTATCTATCTATCCCCTTAGTAACATGAAAAAAAGAGAAAAGAAATTTCAGCAGATAAATATTTCTGACCAATAAATTAGGCCATTGGGTCGCTTAAACTTCAGTTTCAGTTCATTCAATGTTCGGTTTACCAATATTGACTGCTGTGTCCGGTGATATCCGATTGAAGGAAAAGGACAAGTAGGAGCAATAAATTTTAGTCCTGGATCTATTTCATGAAAATTTGATTTTTATCCTAAAAATAACTAATTAGTCCAAACTTTTGGAAACTGAATGATGTGAAAGGAAAATTGAGGAAGTATATAATTTTTTGGAGATTAAAAATTATGTGTTCTGAGTGTAGTTGGTTAACAAAGCCTGAACTGAAATAGAATTACCCAGTTGGGTTGACCTTATTATAAGACAGAAGCAGTTCTGGAACACATTCTCTGCATGTTAAGATGTCTAGGAGATTTTAAATGAGTCCAAAGATTGACAGTCATGAGTTGCACATGATTAGCTGGTCCGGATCCCAAGTTCCCACGTAAATCCAATAATAAACTAATCTTATCATTACCTTAACTGCAAACTAATTTGTCTCTCACACCCTTCTGAGTTCTAATTATAACTCTCTCTTCCTTCCTCCTTAATCCTTTGTTCCCTGCTCTAAAAAATGCTATCCCTTTAAGTGGAACCAACTCACTGCAAATTAATCAAAACTGCCACTGAAAATGTACTCTCAGTCTCACTCCCACTTGCTTTTCTTCTACTGTTACATTGGTGTCTCTCTTGTTTTTGCTACTGATGAATTATCAACCCTGATCTCAATCAAATCCAGTCTCGTTGATCCAATGAACCATCTCAAGGATTGGCAGGCACCAGACAATGCTTCATCATCACCACATTGTAACTGGACTGGAGTTGGATGCAACACTAAAGGCTTCGTGGAGAGACTCGACCTCTCCAACATGAACCTTAGTGGTCGTGTTTCAGAACACATTCAAGCACTTTCAAGTCTGTCTTATTTTAACATAAGTTGTAACAATTTTGCTTCTTCATTGCCAAAATCACTGTCCAATTTCACCTCCTTGAAGAGCTTTGATGTGAACCAGAACTACTTCACTGGAAGCTTTCCTACTGGTCTTGGAAGAGCCACGGGATTGAGATCAATTAATGCTTCAAGTAATGATTTCTTGGGTTTTCTTCCTGAGGATCTCGGAAATGCAACATCGCTGGAAAGCCTCGATTTTCGAGGGAGCTACTTCCATGGTTCAATCCCAAGGAGTTTCAGGAATTTGCAGAATCTCAAATTTCTTGGGCTTTCAGGGAATAACTTTACAGGAACGATTCCAGGAGAGCTTGGAGAACTTGCTTCTCTAGAGACATTGATTCTTGGGTACAATGAGTTTGAAGGTGAGATCCCTTCGGAGTTTGGCAATCTCACAAATCTTGAGTACCTAGATTTGGCTGTGGGTAGTCTGAGTGGACAGATTCCACCAGAATTGGGTAAGTTGAAAAAACTCACTACAGTTTACTTGTACAAGAACAAGTTCCAAGGTAAGATTCCTTCTGAGATTGGCAACATTACGTCACTGGCATTTCTGGACCTGTCAGACAATCAGATTTCAGGGGAGATTCCAGAGGAACTTGCTGAACTGAAGAACTTGCAGCTACTGAATGTGATGAGCAACAAACTTACTGGTTTTGTGCCAGAGAAGCTTGGTGAGTTGAAGAATTTGCGGGTGCTTGAGCTATGGAAAAATTCTTTACATGGTCCTTTGCCTGTGAACCTTGGACAGAACTCTCCATTGCAGTGGCTAGATGTTTCTTCTAACTCATTATCAGGTGAAATTCCTCCAGGTTTGTGTGCTTCTGGAAATCTCACTAAACTGATACTTTTCAATAATTCCTTCTCTGGTTCCATCCCAAGCGGGATTTCCAACTGTTTGTCTTTGGCACGCGTTCGCATTCAGAACAATCTCATATCTGGGACCATTCCAGTTGGTTTTGGAAACCTCCCAGACCTTCAAAGGCTGGAATTGGCAAAGAACAACCTTAGTGGCCAAATTCCTATAGATATTACTTCATCCACTTCGCTTTCTTTCATTGATGTATCTTGGAACCATCTTGAATCTTCTCTACCTTCTGGTATTCTTTCTATTCCGACCCTTCAAATTTTCATTGCCTCCAATAACATCCTGGGAGGCAATATTCCAGATGAGTTCCAAGACTGTTTGTCTCTGTCTGTGCTGGATCTTTCAGACAACCTTATATCCGGCAAAATCCCAGAAAGCGTTGCTTCTTGTCAAAAACTAGTCAATCTGAACCTCGAAAACAACCAGTTAACCGGGGAAATCCCGAAATCAATCACCAACATGCCCACCTTAGCCATTCTTGATCTGTCCAATAATTCACTTTCTGGTCGGATACCTGCAAACTTTGGCATCTCCCCAGCTCTTGAAACGCTTAATCTCTCCTACAACAAGCTTGAGGGGCCAGTACCCTCAAATGGCATTCTGATGAACATAAATCCGAATGATCTCATTGGCAATGCTGGTCTCTGCGGAGGCATTCTTCCGCCATGCTCTCAGAGTTTTACAATAACAAGCCAGAAAAGAAGCTCACACATGAAGCACATCATAATTGGCTTTATCACTGGCATATCAGTGATTTTATCTCTTGGCATAGCATATTTAGGAGGTAGATGGTTATACAATAAATGGTACTTGTACAACAGTTTCATCCATGATTGGTTCAAAAGCAGCAATGAAGAATGGCCTTGGAGGTTAGTGGCATTCCAAAGGGTCAGTTTCGCTAGCAGTGACATCCTAGCTTGCATTAAGGAATCAAACATCATTGGCATGGGAGGGACTGGTATTGTGTACAAAGCCGAAGTTCATAGACCTCACGTGACAGTGGCAGTGAAGAAGCTATGGAGGTCATCAGGAACAGACATGGAAAATGGAAATGATGTGTTGAAAGAAGTGAACCTGCTAGGGAGACTGAGGCATAGGAATATAGTGAGGCTGTTAGGGTATGTTCACAATGAGAGGGATGTGATGATGGTGTACGAGTATATGCCTAATGGGAATCTTGGGACAGCACTACATGGTGTGCAAGGTGAGAGGTTACTGGTAGATTGGGTTTCAAGGTATAATATAGCTGTTGGAGTTGCACAAGGCCTCAATTACCTTCACCATGATTGTCACCCACCAGTGATTCACAGGGATATCAAGTCTAACAACATACTCCTTGACGCAAATTTGGAGGCAAGGATAGCAGATTTTGGGTTAGCAAGGATGATGATCCAGAAGAATGAGACAGTTTCAATGGTGGCTGGATCTTACGGCTATATCGCACCAGGTTAGTGCTTAGCACACTCAGTTATTGTTTTACACATTTTAGTTTGAATGAAAATGAGATAAAGTAGCAACATTACAAGCATTTTAATTATTTAGGAATTAAATTAAAAAATAACTGATTTATTGAAAGTAAGATTAAAAGTTTACCTATTTATCTACTTATAGAAGACTCAAATAAGATTTTCCATTAATTCAAGCATAATCATTTTCTTAGTGAAGGGACATAAATGATTGACATCATGCTCATGTTTTTCTCTTCTGTTTGTTGGTTTTATTAGAATATGGATACACTCTGAAGGTAGACGAGAAAATTGACATATACAGTTATGGAGTAGTACTACTGGAGCTACTAACTGGAAAAAAGCCATTAGACCCGTCGTTTGAAGAATGTGTGGACATAGTTGAATGGGTGCGAAGGAAGAGAAGCAACAGAGTGTTGGAAGAAGCAATAGACCCCACCATAGCTGGTAGGTGCAAACATGTGCAAGAAGAGATGCTTCTTGTACTACGGATTGCACTTCTTTGTACAGCAAAGCTTCCAAAGGAAAGACCATCCATGAGAGACATACTCACTATGCTTGGAGAGGCAAAACCCAGAAGGAAAAGCATATGTCAAAATGGAGTAAATGATGATACTGGTAGGAAGGAAAAGCCAATCTTTACCACCTCCCCCATAGTAAACCTCCTCTAGCACCGACTAGTTTTAGGCTTAATTTCTGAATATTCCCTCTACCTCTGCCTCCCATGCATGTAATCTTTGCCTGCCTTCTCTACATTTTTTTCATCTTCCGGCAGATAGTTAAGTTTTTTTTTCTTTCTTTCTTTCTTGTGAAGAAATATGAACATAATTCCCAGAAATGAAATAATCTCTTACCTATAAACACTTTCATATGCACATTATGTTCGATATTCGTCATTAATACACTATGCCACATCAGCAAAACACAACTTCAGTACTCGGCTAATCGAAAGTCTCTTATCTTGACTAATTTTTTCCACTCTTGACAAAGTTCTTTGTTTTGATGGTTTCACAGCATGGAAATCTCTCTCCAACATATCTTTCTAGTTATACTTTTTTTTTTCCTTTCATAGTTTGACTGTCCTACAATAAATATACAGGGGAGAAGAAACATTAGTAAGGGCTTTGACGCTTGCCACGTGTTGGATAACATGATTTTTGGGCTATTTCGCTTTCATTAATAAAACGGTTACGTTCATTGTAAACTTATGATCATTGTTCCTCAAGGACTAAAAGTTTAACTATCAAGTTCCGTAGATGTGTGTATTCAAAAAAATGATTACAGATTGATGAAGCGGGGGTATGGAATACAAAGAAAAAGTATAACATTAGAATATACAATTTATAATACAGTGTCGAGAAAGTTATTGGGATTTTCCCAACATCAGGAAATGAAAGCTGCGAAGGAAAAATGCTATCCCTTCTCTTCCAAATAAGACGGGCAACGACCAAGGTCAATGCGTGTTGCATCGTACACCAACCATGGTCATTCAATTACATACAGACTGAAGATTCATCATACTTAAAAACAGTATCGCACTGATCTAGGCTGCTACTAGAGCATTACTTCCAGAAGCATTTCCTCCTTCGAGAAAGCTGCTAGATGTTGGCTGGAAAAGAGGGGAGGACAAACTCAGATTTATCCCAGACATATAATGAGGGACTGGAATTGGGAAGTTGACTTGCAGTAAATTAAAATTCTTTAGACAACCATACAATTTACAAACAATATATATGCAGAGGAAAATATAACAATAAATATTTGGATTGTATTTTGTCATTTGAGACCTTTTCCATTTTATTTTGATTTTATATAAATAAATTTAGGGTAAACAAATCTACTCCTGTGAGGATTTCTCCAAGTAAACAGGTTTTTTTGTTCCTAAAACGTGAGGATTAAACAAAGAACAGGACGAGATCATAAATTTTTCATCTGCGGATCTGAACTTAACCTACCCATGACCATTAAGGAAAAAAAAAAAAAAGTCAGCTTCGAAGTTTTTAAACTGTTTTATTCTCTTTCTGTACCCACATTTAAGGGTAATAATCACGCACCTTTGAATCATAAAGTTCACAAAGGGAAAATGGTTCTTTCTCCTTGATTCCACCATTATCTTCAGCAATTCTTTCCAAATCCTGCTAGACAGTGAGTAATAATGCTATTAAGAGCGGAAGAAAACATTTCATCATTCCCAAAAACTAATGACAGATTCCAAAAGGAAAATGAGGGAGCAACAGCAAGAGGACATAGTAAATCAGACAAACGCCAAATGAGTTCAATATCACACTGACATTTCAGTAGAGGACCGGGAATGTGACCAAGTTACACTAATGTTGCTTTGGTTTTTTAGAAACAAAATCATCATGTATACTTTATGATTTATAATAGTCACTAGATAACGTGAAATTCAAAATATAACTATACCAAAGGATCCAGTTGAATTTTAATGGAAAGTATGTGAATATGATATATAATTATTATACTTTTATGGGATACAGGAGTTGGTTACTACCTCCATGAATATAACCAATCTGGCCCTAGCAAATAGGAATTAACTAGTAAGTGTGTTACAGTATTTGTGGGACTCAGTATGTTATATATGTTCTAGTAATATAACACGTCAAAGGTGATTTTCTCATAAAATGCCCAAATAAACTATGAAACTAAACTAACATAACCAATTCTCCAAAATATAATCCAAAGTGACACTTCAGATGCACTAAGAAGCCCTTACCTTTCCGGTCAAAATTTCAAACTCAAGTAACTCCTCCACAATCTTTTCAAGTACGGGGCGATTTTTCTGCAGCATTTCTTTTGCTTTTTGATATGCCAAATCAAACATCTAAAAAAGACAACAAAACAAATGTTAGAAACTTTTTTATACAATAAGTAAGAGTTCTAATAATATGCGGGTACCTGTTCAACTTTATTTGCCATCACATACTCATGGTCATCCCCCATACTTAATGATGTGAACTATGTTAGCAGAAAACATCAGAAAAAGTCAACAACAAAAAAAAATTGACGAATTTCTTCCAAAACCATAAGTTTTTTAATTCTTTTTAAGGGAAAAATAGAAAAGGAGGAGGAGAATATTTCAGCCAGTTGCCTTTTATATGCAGTTGTAATGTTAATCCCCCATTATTTCATTTATCAAAGCAGACAACAGTAACGTCTAATCCACATAAACAACTACCACAGGCCACAGCTGCTTAAGCTTAAAGTAGCATGGTCTCCACCCAGGTTCTAAATACCAGATCCTGTTTCAACTGGGATAAAGCTTTATATCCTCCATCTTCAAAATTTTCAATGAAGGCTTATAACGTATTTTTAATATTTATGTAATTAAAAATATATAAAATAGTATAAACTTGTATGTTTGGTTATATAATATATATTTTGAAAAATATACAATTAAATAATTTAATATCTCTTATAGTTAATTACACTTATATTTCCTAGATTTTTCTTTCGGCCTTCCCCTTATACTTCAGTAGATTTAGTAATTTAAATCATATCACAGCCAACCTTTATATTCACAATTAACTTTTAGCAGTACATTATCACTGTATCCAGCTATAATTGACATGGTTATATCACGACAATCCAGACCATTGGGCATATTGAACCAGAACAATTACCAAAATTAAGTGTTACCAATCTCAGAGGGAATGGAGAGCCCTCTTAAGCTACTCTGTTTTCCTTTTGTTTTTTTCATCTTTTTGTCTTTTATGTTTGTTATATAGGAGTAATTCTGATCCCCTTTCTTCAAAGTATTCCTATTCTTCTCTCTCTTAATAATTTTATATTTAAAAAATCTATTACCAACTTCAAATTGTTACTTCTTTCTCTGAAGATAAGATTAATCTACACACACAACTCCTCTATACAAATGGTCTCATCAGAGTTTAATACGAACAAGTTTGAGTGACAATCCAAATGAATGGAGCTACTTGTGCAATTCTTCAAAGTTGTAAATACAGAGTGTTGTGTAAGTGCGTTACTAGCTAGACAAGACAACTATTAACTCACAAAATTTTCTCTCCCTCTTTTTTCTTTTTTTAAATTTTTGGCTGAAACATTCCAGTTTGATTCCTTTTGTGCTCAACAGCTAAGGCAAGAATTCATCAAATACCAAATTCAACTTAAAAGCCTCAAATTGAAGAAAGGTGTATACCGCATTACTATGGTAATAAATTGCAGGACTGTCATCAGGTCCCCACCCATACTGAATGACCATTCGCGTAGCTATCTGTTGTAAGAAAAAGGGGGGGGGGGGGGGGGAGGAATCAGATATTTTTTTCTCAAAACAAAAATCTTGGATAAGTGACTTAAAACATGAAAAAAAAAAAAAAGCAAAAATATGTCTGCATCAAGTAGTATAGATTCCAACCTCTTGCGCCTGCTGTATCTCTGACAAAGACAGGAAGTTTTCTTCCCCGAAAGGAAGTAGCATTTGGGAAGCAACATATGATCCAAAACAAAATACGAGTTTCTTTTCAAGATATGATCTTGATTCAGAGTTCCCACTAATTGAACCTTCATTTCTTGCTTTTGTGATTTTTGTACATCCAATTCCCTGTATAAGAATACATTTTCTAATTCGTTATATTTTTAATAAACAAAATTAATATTATTCTGGAAGATATTTTGCCATCTTTTAACTTGGAAGGGAGGTTTGTATATTTTTCAAATAGGAAATGGCTATGTAATTTGAGCATCTCTCTAAGAAGAGAAGAGTAATTTACCCATAATTAATTTACCCTTTAGGAGAAGTTACCAAATTCCAAGAAATAGAATTGCCTCTCACTTAAAGCCTTTTTTTTGGAACAGAACATCAAATAAGATCGGCCATTAATGGGATAGAATAAAATGGAGTGGAGTGGAGTGGGGTGGGGAGACAATCCACTCCATTGATTGAATGTCTAATGAAAAATGGATGATAAAGAGCTCCCTATTGTTTAAATGTTACAATGTCAATAATGGCTTGGGGTGGGCTTTAAAGGTAAAATTTTCAATATTAGCCACATGCAATTGAAAATGAAATTGAAAAAGAAAAAGAATGATGGAGAGCAGTAGGTTCAAAAGAAGAAAATGAAGAATTATAAGTAACTCAACCCATCCCAAACCCCCCCAACTTGAAGGTTTGAAATAATGGGGTGTAATGTGGGCTAGGATGACTTGCACTTTAAGCATCTAAAAAGTAGTTAGTACACTTAAATCACCCCACTCAAAACCCATCTTCCTAATCAAGCTCTTAATGTCACCAAAACTACCACAAGAAGCAAAGCAATACAGAAAATTTACTCCAACAATGTTGCTTCAAATATACATTTTTAACACTTCACCAAAATTCAAAAGCCAACTAAAAATGAGTATGACTAACCTGCCATGATAGAGGTTCAAGCCATAAATTATCCACAACATCAAAATTTGGTATGAGAAGAGCAATAAGACCACGACCAGCAGCCCAGACAGCATGTGGAAACTTGGTCTCCCTTGTCCACTGAAAATTAAAGAAGCTCCTTTCAACTCATTTCTCATAGTAACATATAAAATCCCAAAAGGAGAAAAGTTGGACCATACTATGTTCAAATTTAAAAATAAAAGAAACCTAGTAAAGTTGCATAGAAAATAGCATAGATACTGAATTGACCACAAAATAAGCTCTAGGACAAGAAAGTTTCTCACATCCAGTGGCGGAGTCAGAAACTCTATCCCATTACTTATCTGGCCATAGGGTTCCATCAAGTCAACAACATGCTTCAGATCATCTTTTGTCAAAGTTAGTCCCAGATGATTCACGAACATTTTGCTAAGCTTCCTGACAACTGTGGTCTTCCGGACCCATTGGGGGATCATAGAACTGAAAGTCTAAACAGAGGCAATAAATATATTCCTTTTCCTTCAGACAGAGATATGAAACAAAACATACAAATCACCATTGTAAAAAGAAAAGGGTTTAGGGTAAATAACAGATTCATGACCATAAAGAGTAGGGAAAAAAGAGAACATACTGAAACTGACAGTCAAATAAGTAATAAATTATAAATCAAATGTAAGTCAAGCGTGATTAAAAGAAAATCAGAAAGCCTGAGGTATTTAGTTTAACTGTTGCTAACAACTAATGACTAATGATGACTAAGTGCATATTCTCAAGAATCCTTCAAACGTTTGCTGTGCACACTGGCCACTGCAATGTACCTCCTCATGACCCTAAGTTCAACATATATAGAGAATGAGAAGTAAGAAACAAATAGGGAGAAATAAAACTTATAACAAAGACAGGAAAGGTAAAAGAACAGACAGGGAGATAGATATAGAACAGAACTGAGAAGAACCAATTCTGATGCATGAAGGTTGTGATAAAGGGACGAAGTGAGTCAGTTAGCCATTGAGAAGCTGAAATGTGCATAAATGGGTTTAAATAGGCCTCATCGCTATTTCCCATGTGGCACATGCCATGTGCCATGACCTATGGTGCATATGCCAGGAGACATGCCATGCCAAAGGACAATCACAAGGCCTAACCCAACACTGCACCTTATGCCATCAACAACTATGGTTCTTCCACACAAATGCAAAAGAATATTCTTTTCTATTCCTTGCTTTATGAAGGACTTTCCTCGCGTCTATAATCTTTCATCATCAAGGAATGCTCAGATCCAGTTCAGAAATTCCACAAGAATATTAGTGACAAAAAAGTCTATTCCTTCTTGCATCTCTCATCTTTCATCTATTGTAAAGTGTAAACATGGGAATTTAGACTCTCCTCTAGTGCATTTTCCTATAGGTTCTATTTTCATTTTCTCAGACATTCTCCCAACATGAATAGGTTACGTGATGACTCCCATTGGAATTCTAAGGTTTCTTCTATGGAATTCTAAGGTTTCTTCTAAGGTTAAATTGTTTGTTTAGACAGCAAAATTTAACATGGTTAACACTAATGACATTATGCAAATTTACAGGCCGAATACAGCTCTTTCTCCTAATATTTGTATCATGGTTAGGGTTAATTTTGAATCAGCATCATATTCATTTTTATATTTATGGAACAAATTGTTTAGAGTTTTCCTATTTTATGTGAACAATAGGTGTGACTCTCGACATGGAAGAAATTTCTTGACAATATACAGGGCCCTTGGCGGAAATAAGGTGGCTAAAATTTGCGGTGAGCAGTCTATAGTGCTTTTGTGTATTTAGCTGAAGAGGAATGCTCGCATTTTTAATAGTGGCCAGTGGTGTCTCCAATTCTTCTCACGGATGCCTCAAAGGATTGTCTATTCCAGAAATGTAGAGAGATTAGGATGCTTTGTTGCTTTCATGATACTTTTCCTTTTTTCCTGTTTCTATTTTTTCTTTTTCAGGAGGATTTCTCATCTCCTTTCCTTGTATCATTTTTCCTCCCTGTGAAATTTCCTTTCTATATACAAATAAGATAAACAAATATTAGCAATGACAATACAAGTCAAATCATGTAAAATTCTTACTGCAAAGAAACTACAGTAGCTCATCAGTTCATCAGTATCTAGAACTTTTCTCTGGAAGGCACCGCCTTCTAAAGCCACAGGAACTAGTTTAAGTTCAATAGGACGTAAAAGAGCCGTCTTCTCCGCAACCTGAAAATGTACAAATACAATCATTGAGTCCATAGAAGCAAAAGAAAAATAGAAAAAAAAATTCTGAACGCAAAGGTAAGGAACAACAATTGGTCAAAACCAAGGAATAAGATTTGGCTAAATAATATTTGAGGACAACAGGATGGGAGTCTATGTAATATGGATTAATTCATTCTCTATCAGCTTAGGCTATGGCAACAATCAGTTCAGTTTTAGTATTCTCCATTCTTATTTAGCCATAGCCTAAGCTATGGCTAAATATTTAATTCATTTTCTATCAGCTTATGAGGATTTCTGATCATCCTGTTCAGTATTCTTGAAGTCAGATTCTTTTATCCAAAAGAAAACAGAAATAAAGAAAGAAAAAGAGGGGAAAGAATTTCTAGGGAATACAGTTAAAAGTATAAGAAAAAGTATAAGAAACCTAGGAATCAATTTCAGTGCTAGCACATCTATATGGTTAAGCATGAAAAGATACAAGAAAATTAGAATAAAACCTTATTAGAAGAATTTAGGATAAACCTTTTTCCAGTCTACATAATCAATGAGATGATCATCCATAGTATCCTTTGCAGCCATGTACAATATTTTTTCTCTCTCTGCTTGAGTTGGTCTTTGAAGATGAAATATCCTATCCATGCGACCAGGTCTCTGCAAGGCCTCATCAATTTGCTTGAGACTTCTAGTAGTAGCCATCAAGACAACCCCATCTTGTTTCTCAAACCTGCAAAATATAACAACATTTGGAATTGGAAAAACTGTGCACAGCATAGCAATTACTGATTTACGAGCTTGTCGATTTTTTCTTTTTTCCGGTGAGAAGACAAGCTTACAACCTTTAAAAATGGATTGAGCTTTTAAGGTCAAAAGAATTAAGGTAGGTGGTGGTTAAATAATTTGAAGAGCTAAAGATAATAACAAAAGAATGAATAGGAGATAGAGGCAAAATTTTCTCCAATGCTTTCAAATAATACCAGCTTGTACTTTTTTTTTTTCCTGGGTTGGGGAGAAAGCAGGAGTCTTTATTTGGACCAGCAAGAGAGATTTGAGAGCCATTTGTAGGTAACAACTTGCTTTTCCTGGTGTTTTTATTTTCACTTTATCTGGAAGGATTCTTATCCTCTGTATCTGTTATCAACGGAATGTCACTGTTGAATAAGCAGAGAGATTGGGCACTTTCCTGTTGTCTTGTTTTTTTCCCAGTTCTTTGATTCAATTAGAGGATATCTTAACATCCTCCTTCCTCCTTTGTAATCAACTTTCTTGTATAGCTTCTTTTTCACTTCCTCCAAAACCCTTCCCAAAGACAAAAAGAATCCACCTAACCAATCTAGAAATACTAGAAAAAATGAGAGTAAAAGATGGCACTCCAAAATTCTACAAGAAATAGGCTGTTTGAGCCATATCTTCCTCACTACTTGCATTTACTCTTCAATTATGAACTTTATCCAAAATTCATAGAGCAATTACACTCATATTTCTTCTGTTCTATTAAAATGTAATCCACCAATAATTACTTCTACCATATCTTGTTTTCTCAGTCACACAATAAAAGAATCCAAGAAAGTTAATTACCCATCAAGCTCCACAAGCAATTGATTAATGAAAGCCTCATGATCTTGATTTTTGGTATGGATAAACTTGCCACGTACACCAGCAAACAGGTCAAAATCCTCCACAAATATGATCACGGGAGCCTAGAAACACATGTACTGCCTGCTTAGTAAAAAGCATAGATACATACAAAAATAAATTTTAAAAATGACTAACATAACTATCAGATGATGGATAATAAATCTTTCTTCGATAGAAAAAGAATTTATTAACCATAAGAGAGAAGAATGTTCCTCCTCACACAAAAGAAAATGTTCCAGATAATAAAATAATATGACTAAATACTTCAGACCAACATAAGGTAACAACAAAAGCTAAAATAATGTTGTTTATGTGAAGTTTAAGAGACCCAACTTATTTACTATGAACTATATATTTATTTTGGACCCTATTCCACACAAAAAAAAAAAAAAAAAAACCAAATCTCCGTTCATAAGAGTGCAAGTGTAATAGGAAAAAAAGTTCATGGTGGTTTAAAGAAGATAACCAAATCCCTTGCTGTTTGAAACAATTCACGAATATTTGATGCACTTTGTCCAACCCACAGCCCAGCTTCCAGTTGCTGGGCCTTAATTTCAACAACAGGCACCCTAGCTTCTGCAGCTATAGCCAGTGCTAGAGATGTCTTGCCGGTGCCTCTCTCACCTACAATAAGAACTCCCTGCAACAAAAGAAACAGTTCACAGGAGCTGATCTAAGCAGTTGATATAGGAATTTTAAAATATTTAGTGCATGCAGCTCTTATGTGATGAACATGCACAACCGAAACTTAGAAATGCTGTTCAACTACAAGTCCATAATAGCTCGTATGTTATTTCTACATATTTTTGTTACCAAAAGAGAAAGATTGATTTGAAAAGATTCTAGGGAAGTAACTTATATTCATAAACCATGTGCATCTATATGACCCATAGAAGTATTGATAACTCTTTCTTTCCATTGATAGGTGGACAAATAAAATCACAATCAGTCACAAAAAATTTAAAAGGACCACACCTAAACTAGTATAGGAATAAGTGCAAGTTTATCCTTTAAAAAAAATAGTGAACAAACAATTAACTAACAGGGCTATGATCCAAGTAAACTGGAAGTACTTCAATCATTGCAGCAAAAAAAAACCCCTTATAAGACAGGTTTTTAAGTAATTATAACTCGGTTACAAAGAACCTTAGGTTAAGTAAATCAGTAATATAACAGCTCCCTCATTTAATGAACAACTTTTCTCTTTTTGTGGGTAGGGTAATCTAAAATAAAACCATATAATTCTTGTAATTATAAAAAGATGGAATGCCTCTCATATCAAAAGTCAGTACTATATTTTAAGATAAATGAAAGAATAGGACCATTACAGCAGAGTCTTAAACCATGTGCAAATGACACATATAGAAATGGATCTGATAGGAACCCAAGTGACTTGGGGAACCCTCCCTCAAAAACTAGTTATTGAAGGAGAAGAACCAAGCCACTTAAGTACCCCATCGAGCATCCCATTCTACTCAATGTGAGACTTGGGTAGCAAATAATACCCTCATCCCTCTCAGGATCCAAGAAGGTGCCTTAAAGTTTTGCCTTCCCTATTTTTGCCCAAAGGAGACTGGATAGGGGAAAAAAATTAGACGAATTATTAACATGAGATTTCGGAGCTTTTCTTAACCTTGAGTTGAAAACCCCCAAAAAAACACACACAAAAAAAAGGGTTTCTCCAAATGTGTATTTAACATTTTCAGGGTCTCTCTAGCTGAAAACAAGGATCTAATAGTTGATGGACAGAAAATAAGGAAAATGGTAAAATCATATCATTGCAACAATAAATATCAAAATCAAAAGAAAAAAAGTCCTGTGATCTTTATAAAACTTCATGATAATAACATACCCGAGGTGCCCTTGCACCCATTTCTTGAAAGGCTCTAGGATTTTGCAAAAACGCCACAACTTCATTGATTTCCTCTCTCATAGACTCAATACTAGCAAAGTTCTTCAATGGTATTGGCGGCTTCTTCACCCTCTGCAAACGAGCAATGGATTTACAGTTTTTTTCCACATAAACAATATTTTATAATATTAAAACAACAAACAAGATTAATTGCTAAGTTTTGACCTTCATCTCTTCAAAAGCAGTCTTTATAGGATCAAAGCCAGCCTTTCTATTATGCTTGATTCTTCTAAGTTTTTGAATCACATACCACTTCTGCAATACAGAAATACCACCAAATCAAAGGTTGAACCATGGCACCATAAGATTTATTCATAGCCCAATCTAAGCAATCATCATCCCATAAGGAATGTTACATCATTCCATCCAAAATAAGATGAAGTAGCAGAAAAATGAAAGCAACAACTACAATATTACTAGCAGGTTGGATGATGCAAGCAAATTGTATGACAGATTGACCGTGCAGCCAAAAAAATGAGCTTGAAAATGACAACTACTCTCCAGATACAGTCAAGTTCATTGCAATTAATATTGCACCCTTTATAATCATTTTTTTCTTTGTCTTTATTTTTTTCCTGAATGATAACAGCCAACTAAATCAAGACTCACAAATAAATGTTACATAAGAAAAGCAAAGGTGCAATCACAGAAGAAATATGACTAAATAGTACTATGATAAACCACCAAGAAAAGTGAAAAAGAAAATATGTCAGTAATTTTTTCAAGTTGCACAACTCTCCTAAAATTCTAAAGCCAATTAAATTCAAGGTTGATGAAGCTAAATTGAAATAGCCTCCAAAAGAATAGTGACTTCAGTGGTATTTCAACCCTAAGTATTCAGGTTAACTTAAAAGTAACACTGATTTCAACACAACATGATATCATGATACAACATCAAACTTGGTATAAGTAGAAGGCACCCAAGCTTAGACTGTTTTCTAAAAGCATGATAACAGATAGGTAGCAATTTAAACATCTGACATGCCACATCCAAAAAAAGAAAACAAAGAAATACCACTCGCCGCAACTTCTGCACATTTGGATCTCTTCGTAAAGGGCCATAACCAAAAAGTCTCGGAATTTCTCTTGTCATAAATTGGAAAATGTGAAACAAAAAGAACCCAAATATAGCAGTTCTGATGAAAAACCAAATAAACCACCAGGCATCATCTGTTTTTCTGGATTTGAAATTCAATTCTGTCTCTGATTGCCATTTCAAGTACCATGTTGCATCAACTGTCTGATCTATTTCCTCTGGCCAAGCCATCCCCAATCGCATCCGGGCCTGTAACAGAATGATAACAGAACTTAAATGAATTCATTAAAAAAATCTACACACCCAAATCAGCATGTGGCAAGGTAGAAGCTCAAGCTTACCGGGTAAGGTACTAAAAACTCCACAATAGGAAAAACTATTGTCATCAGTATGTCATCAGTTACATTCTTAATTTTCTTGAAGACCCAATTTCTGGCGTACATTACAGTTCCAGAATCCCATAACCCACTCAATAACCGATGAGATAGCCGCAATGTCAAGAGAAACTGTTGACGTATGTCCAACTCAGAAATGGGAATCCACATCAAATGAACAGTTGTTGGAATGCCACATGCAAGCATTTTCATGTATAGCCCATCAAAACCCCCAAAATTTTCAAAGAGCATTTCATATTCCTGAATAAAAAAGCAAAAATAAGACGCAAATTGATAATAATTTACTCTAAAAAAAAATAATTCTCTCTATAGGAAACATAATATATATTAGTTACAACCTTTATGTCAACATAAATGTCTTTCTCTTCCCCCTTTAGAGAAAGATACATGGCACTCCAATCGTGTCTAATTCGGGCATGCTCTATTAGCTTTTTGGATACAGCATAAGGAACAGCTATTGGATCCATTTCCCATCTATTTTTCCCTTCATTGTACCAAGTCCTTGACACTACTCTATCTCGGTCCATAAGAATCCTTTCCTGCAAAAAGTGGAAGAACAGTCAAGGCTAACAACAAAAAGTTCAATCCAACCACATGTGGAAAAAACAAATGAGAACAAATAATACTGTGTGGAGAAGAAAAACAGACAGCATAAATAAAATGCAATGTACAGTATATTGGATTATCAAAAGACAAATTATTAATGGTTAAGCAATGGATAAAGAAGTTGCAACAGATATCAATACAAACTGTTGTATTTCATTCTATTAAAGATACAACAAAATCAAGGTAGTCATTAAAAATAAAAAAGTACAACCATTTGTTAATATAAAATACCCAAAGCTTTAATATCCTCATAAGATACTTTACAATCTAAATTCCAAATTAATGAAAGGGATGAACCAGTAAAATTTTTAAATGAGTTATACACATATACAGCTCAATGATATATCACTAAAAATACATTAAAAAGATATGTGGAACCTGTCTTTTGGCCACATATTGTCTGCCAAACTCAGCATCTTCTATTAAGTTCCGTTTTAGTTCTGCTTTAGCTTCTTCACGCCATTTCTTCCAACCATGGTACAAATGGAGACCAATAGCATTAGGAACCACAACCTCCTTATTTCCAAATTTCCACTTCAGCTCAACTTCAGGAAAACCCTTCACCACCTCATCTTCTGGTGTGTAAACAATACTGCGATTTTCCTTGCCAAACTTCTTCATATTGCTTCTTATCCGAGCTTCCAAACTTCTTTGCAGATCACTTGAATCTTTAAGGCCTTTTCTTAAACGTTGAGCCAAATCAATAGAGTCTTGATCAAAGAATGATCCAAGATCTTCAAGTTCCAAAATGCTGGGAAGGATTAATTGCTCTAAATGTTTTCTTTGCACAGTTTCCAAATCTTTCTGAAGATTATATTTTGGGAGCTTAGTAATTGATCTTTTAGGAGAACTGCAACCACATAACCAATGTTCACATAAGGATATAAAACTTCACAGGTATTATACCAGAACTAAATTATAAATAAATACAAAACTATATGAACTAAAGTATGATTTGTCAGTTCAAACATCCAATTGTGGCACACTCAGGCACCCAAGTTAGAATTTTCAAGATGAGTTTTCATCGTGTCACACTTCAAAGAAGGCAACTTCTCTTCTCTATCAAGTCCTTTGATCACGTAATTTCAAATCACAAACTGCATCGTGACCATATGAAAATACTACATTACACAGAATTACCACCATTCCCACTTCAAAATACCTCACCATTTGTAGCAACTAGCAAAATTCATAACCAAGTCTATATCTAATTATAGTAATAAAAGATTCTAATATATTTTCTCAACTTTTAGACTTCGACTTTGACCATGCACAATGTTGCCCGTTTGCTATCCTACCCTATTCACTATATCCATGTTACAGTATTAAATAAAACTTGAGGGTATAAGCGCACTAAAAACTCTCGAGTATTTAAGAATACGTTCAAGTTATCAAGGTATCTTACTAAAAGTCATCGCATTATACCTTATAGTGTCCTTCTGTCTCAATTCCTGTTTAAATCTCTTCACCAACTGCTCACATTCCCGCTCTATAAAGGAAATTTCCCTTACACCAAAACTCAATGCTATTGTTTCCCTCCTCAAAATTGAGTCTTCAATCTCACCAACTCGTTCCCATATCTCATTGTAATCTCGCTCCAGCTCTCTCATTCTCTGGTCTAACCTCTCCATCTTTGCCTTATCTGCGTCCTTAACCACCCCCACCTTTAATTTGTCATAATCTCCCTTTGCTTTTACTACCTCATCAATAATCTCCCCTGCCCGATTCACCAAGCGCCCTTTGTCTCTCCTCAACTCTCCTACCTCCGCATAAAGACTGTTCATAATCTCTTTTTGCAACTCCTCTTTCTTCAAATTGACAGCCTTCATGGCCTGCTGCACCTTGTTGATATTCCCATTTCCTTTCCTAACCTCTTCTATGCTCCTCAGTACACCTGACACCGTCCCAAGCAACCTCTTTGTACAGTCAGAATACTCGTGACCATTCAAATTCTGCTTTTTGTCTTTGCCCTTTTCTTTTTTTTCCAAAATAACCTCATTCGCCACAGGTGCGGCAATTACCGGAACTCGGACTGCCCCAAGGGGAGAAAAACCAATGGCAAAACAAAATAGTGTATAAAGAAGTTGTCTCAATCTGCATTTGGATATGGTTTCCTCGGGTTTGTCATGATTTAAACTTGTAACAGCTAAAACGTTTCCTTTTTCTTCTAACTTCACCGACCGAGTACCAGTAGAATGTTCCAAAACTGACTCTTGCCGCCCTTCTGAACAAATGGGTTTTGGGGAAAAACTAATAGCTTGAAAACCAGGAGTAATGTTTCGTGGTTTTCTCAAGGACTTTGATTTGAAACCTTGATTTCGAATTCGGCGAACCGCATTAAATGATAGACGCGAGGAAAATCCACATAGCGGTTGGACTAAGAATTGAAGGGCATGGGAACCATGATTTTGGGGTGACGCGACAATGGCTTCCATGGGATTAGAGCCAGAGTTCAAAGAACGAGAACGTCCCACGGAGCGATAGCCATTGTAAGAATTCCAAGGGACGGCGCTTTATCACCCCGTAATCTTTCAGGCCTTGAAAACAAGACGGGTTAAGACTTCAGACTTCAGTGAATAGCAGTATAGCTCGGAGCGGAGGTTTAGGATTTTTTTTTTTTTTTTTTTTGTTAATCCATGGAAATCAATATATTTTGTTGGGAAAACATTAATTGAAATCTATTTTTTCCCTTAAATTTATTAATTAATTTATATACAAAACTATGTATTTCTTTTTTCTTCACAGAACTATGTATTTCCATACTTATATATATTATATGATTTTAAAATGGCTTTAGAATTTATAGAGATTTTTATCCCAAAACATTATAATTGCATATTATATAACTCAACGCTAAAAAAAAATTACTATCTATATTTTGCTTCAAAGTCTTGTATTATTGTTATTGATAAACATAAAATTAATTAAGTTATATTTTTTATTTATATAATAAAAAATATAAATAAATAGTTTATATTTATTTCTCATAACACATGCTTATCCTCATTTCTTTGCCTTCTTACTCACATTTAAAGTTATTTTCGCTCTACGTTTCATTTGACATGTCTTTTATATTTTTTTAATAAATTCTATAATTTCAGTTTTTTATCTTTAACCCTTAAATTCATACCTTTTTTACTTTATCATTTGTTGTATATTTTTATAGTGTGCTCATTGCAATTTGCAAATATTCTAATAACCTCGACTGTTTAAAAAAAAATCAGAATGAAAAAAACTTGTATAATATGCTTATTTAAATTTTACATTCGCCATAGTATAAAGGGCTGGTAAAAAATATGCTTTTTTACTTTATCGCACCTTCTTTATTATTTTTTTGGTGACAAAACACACCTTGTTTATTATTGTAATGGCGAATGCATACTTCTTGCACAAAAATAAAGACAACTTTCTGTGTATTTTCGTTAGGGTGTTACAATGGGTCGGTTCGGCTCATCCCAAACCATTTTATCAAAAGAATTTTATTTTTTAAGAACAAATTAAGTTTGACTCATCCTATATTTTATATAATTTATTTTACATATTAATATATTATGAATGAATATTATAAATTAATTTATAAAAATAATAATTAAAAAAATTATTTTGTATAATTTATTGCATATATTAATGTATTATGAATAAATATTATAAATTAGTCTACAAAAATATTTTTTTTTTATATCAATATATTATAAATGAATGTTATATATTAACATAGGTTATATGACGTTTTATAATGTAAATTTAAAAAAAAAAAGATTATAAGGCCGATCGAGTTTAATTATTGCAAGTTTACTATAGATATAACCTTAAAATAGATTGAATTAAAAGTTATTCTTTAAAATAAGTTAAAATTTGTATGACTCTGTCTCTTTATTTTAAGAGTTAGTTGAGACGTCCCAATAGATTTGATTCATTTAACCTCCCTAATTTTCATGTAATAAAAAATAACTAAACTTTATTCAAATTTAATTATATGTACACCATGCAATTATGATTTGTAAGAAATTTTATCCATAAGTTTGTTTTATTCCTTAATAGTTCTGACCTAAGGGACATATTCTCTAAATAATTCAATGATGATAAAGTTTAAAAAAAGAAAAAGAAAGAGTTGTTTATTACTTAATAGTCATATGATTATAAAGATGAATGACAATGATACCTAAGTTGAGTTGTAACTCTCATTATAATGGCTTTAAAATTTTATATAAAATAAAATATGATTATTTAAATTATTTGTTATTTTGAAATTAAAAAAATTTAACATTAATTAAGATGTATGTTAATTGTTAGTAATATAATATAGATATAAAATATAAAATATAAAAAAGTGAGTAGTTGTGAGAAATTAAGTGATGGAAGAGAAAAATTAAATAATTGTTCACTTCTTATTATATTTTAACTTCAAAAAAATTGTCATATGCTTTACTACATTATAAATTTACTAATCTTCTATATTATAATGGTTTGAAAATTTTTAATTATTAGCTTTTAAAATTAGACATTATCTTATACAAAATAAAATGTATTTTTAAAATACACGTTGGTTAATAAAAAGTTTTTTTTTTGTTAAAACTATCAATATCTAAAAACACACTAAGTAATGATTAATTTAATTTAAACTAGCGAAAGTTAAGGTCTCACAGTAGAAATGACAACAAAAAATTTATATATAACACTCAAATTAAGATATTACTTAAAAGAAATAAAGTATCTATTATTTTATCAAATCACTTGTTGATAAAGTTGACAAAATAGACCAATTCAATCTATACAAATTGGCTCATCGCTAGTTGGTCAAATGCAAGCCAGGCCTAGTTGGCTTTTTTAAAATGATTAGCAAAATACCAATCCAACTCTTATTAATGTGTTTTTCAATATCTTTATTTCGTGATTTTATTATTTTGTATTTCATATATTTAATTATGAACATATTTTTAAAAATTGTTGCTTAATCTCAATATATTAAACTTTTAATTAATGAATTTAATTGATTGATATGTGTAATCAACTAATTTTGTAATTAATTAACATGTGTTTGATTCTAATACTATGAATTCACGATAAATATAAAAAAGAACAATTGAAAGTAATAATTTGGTCTAAATATATTTCTTATAGTTTAATTATAAAAGACTAACACTGTTATAATGATACCATCAAATTTTCATATAATATTAGATTAAACAAAACAAAAATTTATATTTTATGAGAAGGACAACAAATTTAAAAACTAAAAAAATAATTACCCATGGATAATCTAACTCAAGAAGTCAAATAGTTAGGAGAGTCAAATTAATCTGACAAATATTTGTTTAAGTTATATAAAAAAGTTATTTAATTAAACATTAAAATTTTTTATTATTATTATTTTATTTCTCATATCTATTAATATTATTTTTTTTATTTTATATAATTTCTGAAATAATAACTAGAAGAGTCATGTGTCATTATTTACAAGTAAGGGTTTTACATGTATAAAAATGTGACATTTTTATTTTTTAAATATAATATAAAAATAATTATTTTATTTTATTTTAAAATAATAAATTATATAATAAATAAGTAATATAAAAGATTCATAAAATAAAAAATAAACATAAAATTAATTAAGTGATATAATTTATTTAAATAATAAAATTATTAAGTGAATGATATATATATTTTTTATGTTTATTTTTTTTTACATAAAATTATTTTCTTATTCTCTCAAGATTTTAATTTTTTTTGTTATAATTTGTTATAATTTTTTTATATTTTTACATCAAATATTTTATTTATATAATATAAATTATAATTTATTCTTATGATCACAAGTAAATATTAATTTATTCATCAAAGAAAATAAATATATACACGTCCCGAACATTGCGTCGCGCGTTGTTAGCTGATTTAAGAAAAGGGAAAATATAAAATGGTTTTAAAAACCGCCCTTTCCCCTGTAAGAAAAAAAAAAAAAAAAAGACCTAATTTTCGCGTACGGGTAACCCTTCGTGCCTTCATCGGGAAGAAGAAAAGAAAAATCAAATGTAAGCAGCAAGCAAGCACCCTTTCGCACACAACCTATTCACGAGGTTACTTCTTTCTAACTCTGCACAAGCCTAAATGTCCAGAACCCACTACCAGTAATCCATCCGTATCGGGTTCTGCTTCTGCAATCAAGGTATTGCGCTTCGACATTAGCACTCATTTCTGCACTTTCATTGCTCCATTTCGGTGAAAATACTACCTCCTGCTTTTGAAGTGTTGTTTGACCCTAGGCCCTTGTCATAGTAGATGCTGTGTCTGTTTTGTCTTGCTTTTCGGCCTCCCTTTAGCTAGTCTCTGCGATGGTACTTCAGATACACATGCAATGTAATAATTTTCTGGGCGTATTATTTATTCTGGGCTGAAATTTACTCTTTCAATAGTGTGTATTTTGTTTGACCCTTTCTTTTTCTTCTTGACTTTTGGTCTTCCTATTTTGTCTGCAAGTTTGTTTACTCAAATTTGATCTGACATGTTTTGGGTCTATGATGATTTTGGGAGATATTGAAAGAAAAAGTCGGGGAAATCTTTCTGTTAGTTGATTGAATTTATTATGATGCATAGGAATCGAATGTTGATAAAAGTCACCATTATATTATAGTTTCCGTCGTTTCTATGCTGGCAAGTTCATGTTTATGATTCGTGTCTCAAAGGAATGGCATCAAAGACTGCTGATAGTATTTTAAAAAATTGAGAGATGTAGCGTGATTTAGCTGAATCTTTTTATATATGGAATGCCAGTAAATTAGATGACCAAGATGTCTTAGAATTCTTCATTACACCTCAAATAATAAAGCAAATCATATATTGGACGAAAAAAAGTTTGTTTTGTTGTGAGTTTGTTGGGGCAGATGACAGTGTCTATAATCTTCTTGAAAGCTCATTTGAGGAACTAGATGCGTTTGTTGTATCTCATTTTCCTTCTTCAGATTGTGTAATTACTAATTCCAAATAACGTAAGTGTTTTTTTTTTTGGTGAGTTGATAAGGTCATGCGGAGATCATTTTTAGCATTGTTGTTTCTGTTCTTGCCAAATTTTTGACATTAGTTGGACCTTGCCTTTTTATTAGAACAAGGACAGTAGGCAAGACTGTCAATTCAAAACCCATCATCTACATGTAGCCAACTTAATAATTTGGGAAGGTGAAACCATTATCTTAGACCTAGATGTTATTATTTTAGTTGATTTTTGTGTTCTGTAATTTTGATGTTTGCCAATTACCTACATGTAGCTAGCTGACTTAATAATTATGAAATGAGAAACTGCTATCTTTGATTGTGATGTTACTTTTGTACTAGAAATTTTTGTATTTTTCTATTTAAGTATTTTCCACTGCTTCTCTTATTCTCCACATTTTGTTTGACTGCTTTATTTGTTATTTTCGGACTGGTCAGTTTGTTTGACTGGTCAGTTTAATGTGCAGTCTAGTAGATTTATTAGTCCTTTTCATGTAACTTTGCTAAGATGGAGGGAAAAACTGAGGAAGTGAAAGATACAGGGAGTGCTTCTAGTGGTTCATTCATTGATGATTCAGATGATGGGTCTTTGACTTCCGAACCAGATGACAAAGTGCATCTTGAGGTAAAAATCTGTTTTCTCTGTTAAATATGTAGCTGGCAGAATTTGCTTTCTCCATGTTAGTGCTTTGAAGCTTTTAGCATGTTTTAAAGTTCTTGTTATTTATGCAGGAACCTTTGACTGAGGAAGAAATAGAAGATCTGATTGCTGAGTTGTTAGAAGTTGAGAGTAAGGTATGGTGATTTATTAATCTACTGTTTTACTTGAGCACCTACATGCATCTATGCATTCATGCACAAACATGCAATTTTTGTAGATAGATAATTTATTATGTTGTCCAATGATTCAATATATATATATATATATATAATCTCCTTTGAGGTATTACTGTTATTTCCGAATGTGTATCTTCTCTTTCTATTATATTAAACTTTTAACATCCATTATAATTTCTTCCTCCTATTTTGGATAAAAGAAGAATCTATTAAACAAAGGAAGAAATTTTCAGGCTTAAATGCTGACTTATTTTATTCATGTGTAGATTTCTGTTTTGTGCTGAAAGAAGAAATTCTATTAGAAGGAAAGTAGATAAATGAACCAGTATAGGATAGGCTATTCTTAAAAAAAAAGAAAAAAAAAAGAAAAAAAGAAAATGCAGAAGCCATACAAAAGGAAAAAAACACATTAACCAATCAAAGCTTACCAGTCTCTACTTATCCATCAAGAGATACCACTGTAAACAATCCACTAGCTGAATTCCAGAAGGATGCTGAAAAAGTCATCATATACCATACAAGATATGGAGGCAAAGATTTATCCTTGGATTCATGCATTTCTCTCTAACCACTGATGCCAAATAATTGCGTACTTTGCACAACATAATATGCATGCTCTCTTTGCCTGTGCTAAAGCTTCTAAAGTGACATAATAGAAATTGTTGAAACTTTGCATGACAGAAATACCAGGGTCTGCACTTTAAGTTTCTAGCAGCTGGACTCTGCAAGAATCAATAACTATCAGGGAAAACTTAAATCAAACAGTAGGAGAGTTTCTTGCGTTAAACAAACAGGGAACAAATAAATTATTATTATTATTTTAAAATTTTGCACACTCATCACAAGGTGCAAATGGAGGTTCTCTAATATTTATTTTAGGCTGCAGAGGCCCAAGAAGCTCTTGAAGATGAGTCTCTTGCCAAAGTGGAGATTGAGGTTAGGCGAGAGTTGGAACAAACTCTTCAAGGGGATGATGTTAGTTTCTCTCTGTATCTGTTACTTAATGGTTCTCATTGTTTATACTTCTGATTTGTGTGTTTTCACCTCTCTGTAGTTGGAAACTGCTGTTGCAAATGAGATGACTGCATTAAAAGAGGAGTGGGAAGCTGTTCTGGATGACCTTGAGACTGAAAGTGCCTATTTGCTGGTTTGCTCCTATCTTACTTATTTGATAGAAGAAAAAGTTTTGTTGCTGAGAAACAGGGAAAAATACAAGTTTGGAGGTCAAGTTGTCCGTCAATCCAATAAAATAAACAAAAGAAATTAAAAGTATAAGATAATGGACAAAGTCATTAAAACTCAAACAGTTAGCATTGCCTTCCAATCTCTCTGGATATCTGAGAGATTCCCCTGAAACATCCATGTGCTGTACTCCAAAGGGTGGCCATAAGCACCCTCCTATCCCACAAATGTTTAAGTGTGTAAATGCTTTGGCTTATTATTGTTAGTGTTCTTCATTTCTTTTTCAGCTTGATGTTGTAATTTGTTGGAATTATGCTTGGTTGATATGTTTGGTAGTTTTCTTGGAGCTTCTACAGTCTCATTTCAAAAATGTCTGCTGATTCTTTTCTTCTTCTATTCATTCATATGATTATGAGTAGGAACAACTTGATACTGTTGGTATTGAGCTTCCTAGCCTTTATAAGTGGATTGAAAGAGAAGCCCCTAATGGTTGTTGCACTGAAGCTTGGAAAAAGAGGAATCATTGGGTAGGCTCTCAGGCTACTGATGAATTTGCTGAGTCTGTAGCTGATGCTGAGAAATATCTACATGTGCACAGACCTGTTAGAAGGTTTGTTTCCTATATGGCATTTTGGATCTTAATCTTTGGACCTGGAAATGTTTAAATATGATATTTTATGCATTTATGGTGTTGGGCCAGGCGACATGGTAAATTATTGGAAGAGGGTGCCAGTGGGTTTCTCCAAAAAAAACTTTGCAATGAAACCAGCGAGCCTGTGAAGGAAAAAACTGAGGTAGATTGGGAACTGTTTAACAAAATGTTTCATGATGGGGATGATGCTGATACTTCATTCGGTAGCAAGAACTGGGCTTCTGTTTATTTGGCCAGCACACCACAGCAAGCTGCACTGATGGGACTCGAATTTCCTGGTGTCAATGAGGTGGCAAATGTGTTCTGGATGTGCTTACTGTGTCTTTATATTAGCCGTGCTTACTGTCAAAGGAATAGAAGGGAAAGAATGAATAATTATTTAATAAGGAAGTCATTAAATATCAGTTCAAACATCACACCAAAACATGTTGAAGTCATTAAATGCCGTTTCAAGTTAATTGGAATAATGCTATTGACATGTTGCTGATTTCACGCCGAATACAGCTATTTTTCCTAATATTTGTATTATGTGCATGTCTCTGAATCAGTGGATCACTTAATTTTATATTGTCAGTTGACTACTTCTTTATAAAATGTACTTTTTGGGATCATTTGTAGAAGTGGGTGTGCTCTATGAATATAGAGCGATTTCTTTTAATATGGTTTAGAGTTTCTAACTGTAAAGATAAAATACGTTGGTGTTGCTTGATACATATGGCAAAAAGGCTTGGTTTGTTCTTGTTGTATGGTTTAGAGTTTCTGGACGGAAAAAATAATGTCAAAGCATTATTGTAATGTGCTGTCTTCACTGTGCTTTGGTGTATTTGGTTGGAATGTCATGCATGTATCCTCAAGAGAGTCTGCGTGCCCTTGGAAGTCCTTTGGTTTATGGTTTTGTTTGCATCTTTCTTTGGGAGGATATCTTATCCTTCTCTCATGTAACCTCCTCTCTTTCTATTATCATATTTATGAAAAATTTACTTAAGTGCATCGGGTTTTTGTTTCCTTATTGAAAAGTAAGAGTGTTTAGTTTCATTGAGTTTCCTTTCCTTATATATAAAGTGCTCTTTTTTTTCCTTTTAATTATTTTCGACTAATTTTTTGCAAATACATATTAAGTTTTCTTACTTACTGCATCATTTGCATTGTGCGTGGACTCATTTATTATTGAACATATGTATGAGGATTCGTGAATTATTTTTAATCCTGTTTGTGAGGCTTTTATTTTTTTAAAAGAATTTTTAAATGCAAAGTGATATTTGCTGGTCTGTCCTATTGAGTGCATTCCTAGCTTCTGATATTGTCTGTGTTTCAATGCATCATCTCAGCTGTTATCCTTAGTGAAGAATGAGAAACTTCTATATGTACTATGAGAGCAAAGTGTAGGGTATTTATACAAGAGGAGAGGACCTATTCTAGGAAAAGAGAATAAATACAATTAATACAATTAATCCCTAATGTCTAGGCTAAACTTTAGGGTCAACAATCACCATAATTCTAATTGATTTACATGATCCTATTTTATTCACAACACTTGGTAATTCTTTTGCTAGACAGTCAAAATAAGTCATGGACATGCTCTACCTTGCCTTAGTTTCCTGTTTAATGTTTTTTGTTCTGGACATACATTTTCCCAGGTGGAGGAGATTGATGATGTTGATGGCAATTCTACCGATCCATTTATTGCAGCTGCAATTGCAAATGAAAAAGAACTAGAACTTTCAGGCGAACAAAATAGAAAATTTAAAAAGGTCTCATTATTTTGACTGTCAATTTTCTTAATCCTAGATATCAACTATAGAGATCTTGTATGGAAACCTTGTAAAAGCTCCCATAATAGTTTGATAATTGATTCATTATGTTATATATATCTGTCAAATTTGTTTTATATACAATGATGTATGGAGATTGGAGAGTGGAAAAGTGGGATTTTGGAGGATATTTCTTGTCCAGTGTATTTTCAATATGGTTTACCTACATGCTGTTGTCCATTTATAAGAAAGCTATTGCAGAAAACCAAACAGTAGGTCATATAGCATGTGGTGTGCCCGTTATAGAAAAGTACAAATTTAGTTTACTTTTCTTTTTTAGGAGAATTTGTAATCTACTGCCACTGGATTTTTTTTCCTTTCTTATTATAGTGTCCTTTTATTTAAAAGAAAAAAACAATTTGATAGGCAAGAGGTAGAGGTCCTGCCACGAAAGACTACAGACTTGTCAATATATTCTCCTGAAATTTCATCTTTATTACCAAATTGGTAATGTTTTTCTGAATTTGGCATTTTGATTACTTCTATGTTGTCATAGCAAGTACACACACATTCTAGCACTCACATCACTTGTGAACAGGAGTTTGTCCGGATTATGATATTTCAGTGTGTGTGGATTTTTCAGTTTGTCATTTTCGCATTGGTCATGGTCAGGAATCTGATTGTGTGTTATTTTCATGGCTTTTGATAGGTCAAAGAAGAAGATGATGCAATTGTTGATAAGAAGTTTCAAATCCATTTGAAACGAAGGAGGTATCAAAAGAAAAAACAGGTGAATTTTATGATTTTGATTCTCCTTTTTTTTTTTTTCAGTTTGGTTGGCACTGACATTGACTGATAGTATTTTTCATTCTATTCTAAGGACATATTGTTATGGGTAGTTATTGAGATCTCACATTATTTTATTCAGGTTGTATATATCCAAATTAATGATATTGTGTTTTTCTTAAAAGAAAAAGGTCTTGTGATAGGGTAACAAGTATTGGCTCTTGGTAAACTATAACGTGTTATTGACACTTAATTATAGGAAGCCATGTGACTATCGATGATTGAATTGATAAAATTTTCTTCCTTTCGTTTTGTTGAGGACAGCTTGTACTCCTTTTAGTCACTTGTATCTTTTCTCTCTATAATACATTTATTTTTTAATCAAAAAATAATTTTTCTTCCTTAGTTATCTCATCCTGTTACTGACTATGAATGTAATTCAGCGAGAAATGTGCTCAGCTGACCCAGTGATGGAGAGCCTCAAACAGAAGTCTTCATCTGTTGATTGTTCTAACCCTGGTATGGAGGGAGGTTGTGATGATGGCAAAACTGTGTCTAACAATGACATGGAAATTGGAGATCTGAATATGAAGACCGATAATATTGAAGGTCTTGGTAGCAGTTGTAGTCTTGACAAAGAGAAGCCTATGAATGTTGACCCTTTGTCAGAGCTCTCTAAGTCATCATTGCCTGATGTTGTTGAACAAAGAGGTACCAAGCGACTAAATGATGGTGAAGTAGATGCTGATATTAAAAAGTGTCGGAGTATTACTATTGACATTGATGATGAAGCTGAGGCAGTTGAAAATAAGTCAGTTTGGAATATGAATAAATCAGAGGATCAATCTGGGATAAAAGAAGGTACTCATACCAGCGTTGCTGATTGTCTTCCTTCGCAACATCTGCTTGAGAAGTTTTATTGCACGGTTTGTGATAAAGTGGCTCTTAAGGTTTACTCTCACCCTGTTTTGAAAGTGATTATTTGTGGAGATTGCAATTCTTTAATGGAAGAAAAGATACGCATGAAGGTATGGATTAATAGCTACCAATTTATTTTAAGTGGAATTTTTTAAATGAGTGATATTTCTGTGCACATTTCAGCTGAAGAATATCAGTAAAACTAGTTATTGGTTAAATAAGTTCAATAACAGGTTTTACATTGATCTGACTCCACAATGTCTTGGTAATCCTTTTCAAGTACAAGCTTATAATTTAACGGGACATACTTTTTCTTCCTTTTTTTTTTTCCTTCATGTTTGCATTGGTAACAATTTTGTCTGACTTTACTATTAATAAAGAGGTATTTCCCTTATGCAGCCTGAAAGAAATGTTCTAAAGTTAGAGTTGAATGTGGTGGATTGTTCTGGTAAATGACTTGATGCAACCATTACAAGTTCTTATTAGGATATAGATCTCGTTCTGAACCTTATTAACAGAGGGGCTTGAAATTTAGCTTTGTTGCTGGGCCCGTGGATTCTTTTCGTTGTATTACCAATTCTCACAAAAGTATTTGGTCCTTGGGTTCTTTTGGTTCTGATGCTTGTAAATCTCTTTTCTTAACACTCGACAAACCTTTATAGGACCAACACAAATTGTATGTAAGTGGTGTGAAGACTGCATAAGGTTTTGTCTCTTGATATTTGTGTTATGTGTTTTTAGAGTTGCTGAGCATATTGGGAAAATGCTATTTGGTTTTATGATTAGCGGTGCACAAATTGGATTACCTTGTTTTTTTTTTTTTTTTTTTTTTTTTTGACAGTTTCAACTTTTGAGAGAAGAAAGTAGTGTAAGCCTTCTTCAAATTGAGCCTCTGTTACTCTGTTTGCAGTCTTATGTTATATTTAGTTGGAACATAATGGTAGAGTTTCTAACCCATGATTCCCTTCCTTTCAACCTTTTGTGATTGGATTATAGTTGTACTCTTAACAACTTAGTGTTTTCTGCTTATGATGTCTTTACGAGGTTTTCTTTAAGCAGGGGGCTAGGAGAGCTCTTTGGAGCTAATGAATTTTCTTACTCTTTGCTTTATTGTTGTTTGGCTGTTGTCAGATGATTTCTTGTCCTTTCTTTGAGAGCAGCAAGAACAATTGCTGCCTTCAGAAGTCATGTATTTGGATTTGGGATCTTTGGTGATCTTTTTTGTTAGAGGTTAAGCTAGCTGGCTATGAAAACTTTAGTTCCAAGATTAAGAAGTAAACTAAACTTTGTCATTTGATTCATAAATGCTGTAAATCACTTATTTATCTTCTTTTTAAGTTTGATTGGAACTTTTATTGAGTTAATTTGTTGTCACAGGATCTGAATCCTGATTGTTCAGAGTGTGTCTGTGCATGGTGCGGTGGAAGCAGCGAGTTAGTCAGCTGTAAGTCATGCAAAACGTTATTCTGCAACAACTGTATAAAGAAGAATCTTGGTGCAGAATTCCTTTCTGAAGTTCAGGCCACTGGCTGGCTTTGTTGTTGCTGCCGCCCAAATCTCTTACAAGGACTGTCATCACAATTAGAGAAAGCTATGGAATCTTCCAATACATCAGTGTCCAGCTCTGGTAGTGATTCAGATAGTTCACATGCAGAGATTAATGTTACAATCAGGTAGAGTGGTCCTATAATTTTCAATTATGTAATATTTAATTTGTGCACAGCATGTAATTTTAATTTTGTTTCATTTCCTATAGGATCAATGTAAATTCTTGAATTCTTCCAATCTTATTTGCAATCAAGAGTCCACCTTGTGTTCATGTCTCGTCTTCTTGAGGTTTCAAAATTAACATGACTTGAGATCTTAGCATTTAATGTCATTGTTATTGAGGGTTAAAGCTGCTTACTTGTTTATGGTTGTTTTGCATCAATATGTTCAGAAAATGATGCTATATAGAGGTAGTTGAAGTGGCCTTTATCCTTCAGCCACCTTTCATTAGAATAATGCTCTCTGTAATTGATGCTACAATTTTTTTTTTGTCACTGATTTTTTTCTTTATGGGGTTTGCTTGTTCATGCATTAGATTCATAACAAGCTGCTAACAAGTTGAAGAGATATTCATTAACGTGTCATGTCTCTTTTCCCTTTTTCTGCTTGGATTTCAGTTCTAAGCGAAAACGCAAAAAGAAGATTCGGAGGATCCTTGATGATACTGAATTAGGAGAAGAAACCAAAAGGAAAATTGCTATTGAAAAGGTTGCATTTTATTAGGTTGATTTGCTATGCCCAATCCAGTTTTTCTTTTCCAGATTGCTCATCTTTCTTTCTATTTATATAGGAACGTCAGGAACGATTGGCGTCTTTGCGAGTAGAGTTTTCTGCCTCATCTAACATCATGAGCCCTTCTGGCTGTAATGGGAATTTACCTGAAGGTGCAAGTATTGAAGTCCTTGGTGATGCACAAACAGGTTACGTGGTGAATGTTGTGAGGGAAAAAGGTGAAGAAGCTGTCCGAATTCCTCCTAGTATCTCAGCTAAACTGAAAGCTCATCAGGTTTCTATTTTCATGTTTGCACTGCTGCCTTTTGTTAAAATGTTTATTTCCTGCATATTTTTTTTGGGTTGTACCTTGTGGTTTTAAATTTAGCATATGCCCATCCTCACGAAGATCCTCTGTAATTTCTTTTCTTCTTTTCATTTTTTTTTTTAATTTTTCTTTAATAGATACCAAACTTTATTAGAAAACAATAGGGGCCCACATGGTTCCTTTTCAATTAGGTTATCCATCACTTATTGCTTATAATTGGAAGTTATGTCTTGTACATTTAATTGGCCCCTTTTTGTTAGATCTACTGACTTGAGAATTCTAGGATTCTGTGGTTTTCTGTTTGGACTCATCTATTGGTTTGGCATGGATTTGCCAGGCAATGATAGTCAGACAATTTGGATAGTTACTAATCTGGGAGCTGACATGCCTTCATTTGTTACTATAATAAGAAGTTAACTACAAAATAGGTCAAAGTTATTATGCCTCAGGTGTAAGGATTAGGAATGATCCTTACTTCACTAGACGTCTTATATTCTGGTCATTTGAATTCTGTTTTTTGTTTTTTTGTTTTTAATTTTATTGCCACCTCCTTGAGCATTTTTGAAGCTTCTACCTGGATTTGGTTTGGATTTTCTTCCGTACAAACTACTCAGTGGTCAGTTCTATAATTGCAGATTGCCGGAATAAGATTTATGTGGGAGAATATAATACAGTCAATCAGAAAAGTGAAGTCTGGGGATAAAGGTCTTGGCTGTATTCTGGCTCATACAATGGGCCTTGGTAAAACCTTTCAGGTATTTTATTCTTTCTGGATCTTTTAATATGTGCATGCAATTAGAAGAATCAATTCTGGTTCTATCGAAAGTACACATTGCTTTGTGAGGAGCAGCGGCTTCACAAAGGACAGATCTAAATCTTATTCTGAAGAAGGCTCTAATTTACTGCCCTTGCTTAAGTATAGGTAAAATGGAACAAAGATTATTCAACAATATGATGCTTCCTCAGTATGCAGAATATATGACAGATAATGTTGACTGCATTGTCAGCATTTAATTTGGAACTGCTGTGCTCATTGTTTCTTCTCAGTAATTATATTTAGCTTCTAACAACAACTAAGTTCTAACCATGGTGTCAAAGCGTCTTTAATTTTATTCAAGAGCTGGTTTGGTTTCCTTTCCATAACTTCTTCACAGCAATCTTGTAGCTTCTTATTCTAGTTCTCACTTCTCTCTGTCTAGCCAGGAATAATGTTTACCATTTTTATATGCTTTCTTTTTCCTGGTTAATGGTTTTGGCCTGATTGACTGGTCACTCTGAAATTTTAGGTGATAGCTTTCTTGTACACAGCAATGAGAAGGATCGATCTGGGGTTAAGAACTGCACTTATAGTCACACCTGTCAATGTGCTGCACAATTGGCGGCAGGAGTTCATCAAATGGAGACCATCAGAATTAAAGCAACTAAGGGTTTTCATGCTGGAAGATGTATCAAGGTTTGCTTATTAAATTGACATCATTATAAGATTCAATAAGACCTCAAAGAGCACCGACCAAGCCTAATTATATCATCTGACCAATAAGATGTTACCATATTCCCTGTGTATGAAAATGATTTGATAACTTTGCAACACTTATAACATATTAACAAAGGACAAATCCGCCAATTAAGTTGTGCCTCTTTTGATCATATAGTGTGTGTGTGTGTGTATTACATAATTTCTATTGATTTCTTAAAGAAATTGAAGAAATAACAAAGTTCAACATTTTACATCTTGAGGATAATTAAACCTTTGATTCTTTCCATATATTCAATTCACAAGTGCAGTCATTTTGTTCCTAACGTTATTGCCTTTTGCCAGGGATAGGAGAGCAGAACTGCTAGCAAAGTGGCGGGCTAAAGGTGGCATCTTTCTGATTGGCTATACCGCATTTCGAAATTTGTCTTTTGGAAAGCATGTGAAAGATCGGCATGTGGCCCGAGAAATTTGTCATGCTTTGCAGGTAAGACAAAACACTATTTTATGTATGTCATTGTCAAACATCATTAACAATTACATTTGTTTGACTATGTTCACTTGTTACTGAAGGATGGACCAGACATACTTGTTTGCGATGAAGCCCATATGATAAAGAACATAAAGGCTGACATAACCCAAGCCTTGAAACAAGTAAAGTGCCATAGAAGAATTGCACTGACTGGATCACCTCTTCAGAACAATCTCATGGAGTATTATTGTGTAAGTTTTCCTGGAAGTTACAACTTGGACAACTATTAAGTTATTGTACTTATTTCTCAACCCATCAGTGTTTTATCTTAATCAGATGGTTGATTTTGTAAGAGAAGGTTTTCTTGGAAGCAGCCATGAATTTAGGAACCGGTAAGGCTTTCTTTACGTTTATTATTCTGATCTTTATGTTGTAGTATATGATTATCTTAGAAAATTCTTCCCTGTATGTGCAGCTTCCAAAATCCTATCGAGAATGGTCAGCATACTAATTCAACTCTGAATGATGTGAAGATTATGAATCAAAGGTCTCACATCCTGTATGAACAGTTAAAAGGCTTCGTTCAAAGAATGGACATGAATGTGGTGAAGAAGGATTTGCCACCAAAAACTGTCTTTGTGATAACTGTCAAGCTTTCTCCCTTACAGAGAAAACTGTACAAGAGATTCCTTGACGTGCACGGATTCACTAATGACAGGGCTTCTAATGAAAGAATGAGAAAGAGAAGTTTTTTTGCCGGGTACCAGGCATTAGCTCAGGTGGGTATATCTCTTTATAACTTGGCATTTAATATAATTGTCTAAGCATTGTCAGTACACATTAAAATCTGAAGTGAAAAAAAAAATGGTGGGGTACTAGAGCAGATTCAGTGTGATAAGAGTGAAAGGTGGTTGTTAAGAAAGTTAAGACTTTTTTTCCCCCTTAAGTCGCTGGAAGATAAGATCTTGATATTGCGGTACATTACATGTTTGGAAGAAGACAAATGTGTGCATTGATTATCTAAGGTGACTTATGCATAGTGGGGTAACAGAAAAATTTATTGTCTGTAGTAGATATGGAACCACCCTGGGATCTTGCAATTGACAAAAGAAGACAAGGACTATGGGAGACAAGAAGAAGCTGTTGAGAATTTTCTTGTGGATGACAGCTCCAGTGACGAAAATTCTGATTATAATGTGCTTGTTGGAGGTAATCTTTTTGTATATATGGATACATAGCCCCCCCGCCCAAAAAAAAAAAAAAGAAAAAAACTTGGACCACCACCCGAAACTAACAAATTGCTTCCTGTTTTAAAGTCTTGTATATAAAATAATGATCATGATGGTAATTGGTTGACAGTTTTATAAATGCAGTGGGTTTTTTTTTTTTTTTTCCTTATGTTGCTGTCTTGACATGATTATTACTGATGGAAGAATTTATTATTTACTCTTCATATGTTCATGAATACATGTTTTACTACATTCACAACACATTGCCTTACAGAGAAGTTGAGATGTGCAAATGAGTTCCTGCAAGGGAAAGATGAGAATGGCTTTTTTCTAAAGGTATGAAAAAGAAACAATCTAAGTTGAAGAGTCCTTTTCTTTTCCCTGTGATTGTTGCCATTTAATCCCAAAATGTTGAATTATGAATGGGATGCCCCTTTTGGTTGTCATTTTGTAGTATTATATTCGGTGCATCCTAGGCTAAAAGACATCCTTTGTGTTGTGTTTAGAAACCTTGTTTTTAATGTTCGTACGTCATATCACTTTTCAGGGTTGGTGGAATGATCTTCTGCATGAGAAAAATTATAAAGAACTCGATTACAGTGGCAAAATGGTTTTGCTTCTAGACATACTAACCTCGAGTTCTGATGTGGGCGACAAGGTGTTGGTTTTTAGCCAGAGCATACCAACACTGGACCTCATAGAACTTTATCTGTCAAGGTTACCTCGACGAGGAAAACATGGCAAATTTTGGAAGAAGGGAAAAGATTGGTATAGGTGTGTTCAGATTCTTTAAACCTGTCCAACTTGCACGATACTATTATCAATCATTTGATGTGGCTTTATTTTACCAATCAATGGGTAAACATTCTTATTATAGAAATTTTCTTTTCTTGTACTATGTTGTTGGGAATATTTGCTTTCTTCCACTGTATACCTAAGTCTGCTCTGCCTTTAACCTGCATCATTCAAAAGTCTATGGGGATTATCTCTGTCTCTTTCTGCAAAAGTTGCAGTCTAAATTTTAAGATTTCTTCAATATTAATGTTTCATATTTTTCCTGTCTCTGATTGTTCTTCCTACTAGGATTTTTCTTCAAATTTTTTCAGTAGTTAGTACTGTTCTCGATATGTAGTCTTTCGAAGAGCACCATAGTTTAGATTTGAAGTTTCTGATAAAGCCACAAGCACAATCTTCTCGCAATATATATTTCTTATATGTCAGTAAGTAATAACATGTATGATTTCATACATTTATATATTCTGTTGTTGATGAACTTCCACACAATATGTTTATGTCTATTTTGAGAAGACATTTCATTTAAGATTACTGAAGTCTCTTCATTCCATTTAATGTAATCTTTCTCGGTTGTTTTTGAGTTCTAGGTAAAGCACCAAAGCATTATGTGGTATTCTAGAACAAATGTTCTTGCACATATGGAATATTTCTCCCTTGTTTTATTTTGCCCATTTGTCTGTGTAGTTATTTCTGTCTGTATGATTAAGACTTTGAGATAATCTAATACTTCCATGATTGTTTTTACCATATGTTAATTATTTTCTACAAAAGGGAACCTTTCTGAAATGACCTATATAGGTGCACTATGGTAAATACTTTGAAATTTGGATGGACGTTATTTTGATTATTTTGTTTTCTTTTTTCCCTGACGTGGTTTAATCTCCAGGCTGGATGGAAGAACAGAGAGCTCTGAAAGGCAGAAGCTTGTTGAGAGGTTTAATGAGCCTTTCAATAAGAGAGTGAAGTGCACACTTATTTCAACCAGAGCTGGCTCTTTGGGTATTAATCTTCATGCAGCTAATCGCGTTGTTATAGTTGATGGATCTTGGAATCCGACTTATGATCTCCAAGCTATCTATCGAGCTTGGAGGTAAGCTTCAGCTTCTTTATTTTTTTCCTTTAAAAAAAATTATTTATTATTTTTCCTATGATTGAGTTGAGCTTAGTTGGGAATATGAATTGTACATATTTACTGCTGAAAAATCAATTAAGAGTGCTCAGAGCAGAAATAAAATCTGGAACGATTTATGCAGTGAATGTAATGCATACAAATAGATGTGTGCACTTCTAATTTTATATTCCTGGGAGAAAAATTAACAGTAAGCTATAAAGTGTCAAATAGGGTATGCCATTCATAATTAATGCAATGCAATTGTACTATTCTCTGAATGTCTGCCTCTTTAAATTACGGTCACTTACATAAGCGTTTGCTGAAGATGCTACAGATTGTCATATAAAGGTACTTTGGATGTCTCTGAGAAAAGTTTTTTCAGATAAATATCCATAGGCGCTATTAATTACACAATATTCAGATTCAAATAAATTCCCTACTTGGCTCATAACAGGTTTCAATAAGGAAATGAATTTTTAGAAAGATTCTCAAATTTTATTTGATTATTTACATATAATTGGTTTGTATTAGTTAATCTTTTACATTTTGCAGGTATGGCCAGACAAAGCCTGTGTTTGCATACCGATTACTGGCTCACGGAACTATGGAAGAGAAAATATATAAACGCCAGGTAATAGAACATGATTTGGCTTCTATGGATTTGTGACTTGTTATAACAAAGTGAAATGGTTCTTATAGGTGACAAAGGAGGGACTTGCTGCTAGAGTGGTTGATAGACAGCAAGTGTATAGAACAATGTCTAAAGAAGAGATGTTACATCTCTTTGAGTTTGGTGATGATGAGAACCCTGAGACGCTGGCTGAACTGAGCCAAGAGAATGGGCATACTCGTGGGTCAAGTAACCTATTTTCAGTTGGGCATTCACTGAAACATACAGTACCACATTCAAATGGAACCAGCAATTCTGATAAGTTAATGGAAAGCTTACTTAGCAAGCATTATCCGAAGTAAGGTTCTCTGAACTTGTAGCTGTTAATTTTCACTGATTTTTCTTTTTCTTTTTGTTACATTTATTTGGCTTGTGTTCTAAATATACCCAAACTATAATTTTGAACAAGATTTTTCTTGGACCACAATTAGTGTTTTCTCAAATTTTTGCCATGCTAGGATGTATAGTTTGCTGTTAGATACAGATTTGTGAATTAAAAGAGAAGTGATATGTTGGATTTTCATTTTTGAGTGAAAATAACTCCTAAGGATTCTAGTTGTAGTCTTGTAGAGCCATAGCAGTGGAGATGGACAGTGTTGCCTGTTGCATACTTGATATATCTCTGCACCTCAATAACACCCCCCCCCCCCCCCAAAACCAAAACCATGAAAAAAAATAAAGGGAAACGAACAAGCTTTTGTTATGACTGCCAAAACATTGCTGTTTGGAACCTGCCTTATAGCAGATGATATGGAGAATATGCAATTTTGTTTGGAAAAAGTGCCAAATAGATTGCCAAGTAAGCCACTGACGTTTCAGCTAGGTAGATGTTGGGCAACCTCGGTTACTCTGATAACATAGTTAATGTCAGGAATTAATTGATTTACATTTCAAGACTTGGAACTTATATGATATTTTAAAGAACTAAATTATGGCAGTGATACCTTGGAGTGATCAATATGTTAGTTTACTTGAGAGGGATTTCATGGATTGTCTTTTATATGTGATGAACAAACAAAAAATTTGGGTGTTAATTTTGCTTACTTTCCTTATAGTAACATTTTAATTGCAACTAAAAATGGATGGAATAGTTATGTAACCAGATCATGAGCTGTCTAGAACTCGAGTTCAGCATGATTAGGACGGTAGTTGAGCTTGGACAAGTTCAATTGCTAATAGCATAGTATGTAGCAATAAAGATATCTCTATGTATCTGACGTGTGATCTGATGTAACCTTTTGAAAGGTGGATTGCCAATTATCATGAACATGAAACCTTGTTGCAAGAGAATGAAGAAGAAAAGCTATCAAAAGAGGAGCAAGACATGGCTTGGGAAGTATACCGGAAGACGATAGAATGGGAGGAAGTGAATAGAGTACCACTTGGTGAGTCTCTGCCTGATCAAAAACCACAAGTGCCAAATGCAGCACCCCGAGTATCAGAGACTCGCAGCCTCTCGCCAACTAAGTTGAGAAATCGTTTTGTTATGCGGAAATGCACCAAGCTTGTACACATGCTGACACTTAGAAGTCAAGGCACTAAATTTGGTTGCAGTACAGTCTGTGGGGAATGCGCCCAAGAGATCAGGTGGGAAGACTTGAAGAACAGAGATGGGACGGTAGGCAAGTGAAGGATGACATAATTTTACCTGTTAATATTTGGTTAACTAACGTATTTGTTTTTTTGTTGTAAATGGATTACACCCCATGCTATATATTTTTTGTAATTGTAGTTGTAAATGAATTGCGCTCCATGTTCAAAATCTTATTGTTCCTATCTTGTTCTGTCACTCTGGGGATATATTATAATTGTCTGTTCGAGAGTTGCTGTGGAAGGCTAGAATGTTAACCTATCCAGGGGGGAATCATGTCAATGTAAATGAAGTACTACACGGTTTAATGGCATTTGTTAATCTATTTTTCTTTTTGGGTTCATCATGGAAATTTATTATATCTGACAGAATTTGCTGAGATTAATGGATATCAATATTATAAACTGTAGTAGGGAAATTAATGTTTTATACATATGTAATGGTACAGCTATATATAAATTTATTGTCTTGTTTTCTTTCGTTGACAAGAGCCTAAAGAGCCAAACAGCTGGGGAAAGCCAAGATAACACAGCCTCTCGGTGGGAATTCAACGTAGGAATAGGATAAACCAATATTGAGACCGTGAATTGAATAGTTAAATTCATTTGACACGTACTTGCCCAAGCGCGTAAGCAATTAAATAGGAATAGGTGCAGAAACCCACCAAAACGGGAATTAGAGGAAGTACAACACGACACGGAATGTCATTTCATTTTTATTCGAAGTTCTTTTATGATTGGTAAGATGACTATACTCGTAACTAGGGGATCATGCGGAATGTGTAGTCTTCAGGTATTTTATGGTCCTTCACACTATAGTGAAAGACTAAGAAAACAGATCTGTGGGAGAACAGAGGAACATTTACCGAAAGGAACGGAGAACCAGTGATAATGTCAATTTTAAATTCAATTATGCTAAATTACTGGAATGTAGAGAAATCTTGACAAATCAACTAGACGATTTCATTATCTAAAATTACTGCCAATCCTTAATTTACATAAAACAGCCCAGTTTTAATAACCGATGTTCCTTTCCCTATCCTGATAGTTCAATATTCCATTCCCATCAATTACACTGACCCTGGCACTTTGACAAATTTCTCGTTTTTCTTCTCCGTTTTATCTATGCAAACTTGGCATATTCTTCTTAGCACGTAGCATCCTCAACCGAAGGTAGGGCATCATCATTTTCGAATTTCGACGGCAACAAGAATGATATAACTTAAGGCAATGTGTAGTGAGGTATATCTCCTATACAACCGATCCATCATGTCTTAGTCCAGTCCACTTGGATTTATATCAAAGATAATCGGGTGAGGCAGTACTAGCATATTTCATCTCCTTCCCAATTGGCCTTCTCCTTGGGACCAGTTGGTCCCTCCTCACAATAAAGCTCCGTTGGAAACAATTCAAATATGTTCTTCAGTGAAAATCTAATAAACAACGGAAGCAGATCCATTAACTTCTGTATTTCAGAGCGTGACTCATAAAAAATGGTGGGACCCCACTCTCTCATATACTGCAACCAACACGGTTCTTCAATGGCTCCATCACCATTACCATAACCATCGCTAACAGCCAGATACTCAGCTGCAACAATCTGATATTTGATGCTTGAATCCACAAGAAGATTGCTTCTTGCTGCATCATTTCGCACTCCTATTCCAAGTTTGGATGATCCCTGAAGGTATGTCCCTGGATGAGGGAAACTAGCATGCCCATTTTTTGATGAATAAACTATTGGTTTATTCCCCTCTATAAACTCCAAATTGAATGCATCTATCCATTCACCTCCACTATGCTGAGAGAAGAACACGGACCAAAGCTCTCCAGTGAAATTGCTCACACGAAGGGTGAAGTGTTCCCAGTCACCCACGTGTTCCCCAATCCTGTTCAATGCAATGTTCATAATTCCTACTTTAATGGTGGCAGGTCCATTGAAAGGACAGAAAATCCACATTGCAATATCAGTGAATGTTCCTCCCAAAGCTCGTTTTACATGAACATAGAGTTCTGCACTCTCTATGTTTCCCTTCTTTAGATCAATTCTGGCATTGTCATCATCACTTGGCAAATCTATCCAAAAAGCACCATCGTTTGTTCCTCCACTTGGTAAGTTGGAGCCCCTATAATCTATAGGCTTACCCTTCTTCTCACTGCCTTCTGCATACAGAAGTGCTCCATTTTTGAAAAACCACTGAACTGATGATGGTAGATATATCTCATCAGGGTGGAAAAACACAGTGGGCCCATAATGCTCAATAAGTGCATGAATCTGGTTGAGATTTGGCATTGCGTTTAAGGTGGAGTCAAGATTCTTCAAGCATGAGATATCTATCTCTTGTTCAGGATCAAAGTAGGTGCTGCAGAAGAATGTCCCAACGGACACACCTCTGCCCAACGAGCCCCTTTTGCAGGGTCTTGTATTCCATACATGAAATGTGATTCCTGAAAATTTGGAATTCATGGTTAGTAATACATCACAGGTCTCACAACTTTCTGTGAGATCTGCTCTTACACATCTAACTTCTTCAGCTTTAGGTTCTTCTGGTTTGCTAGTGACCACTATACCCATGGCTTTATAACCCAATGGAGGGTTTGGCAACCAAAAGTAACCACACCCATCATTTGGGGAATCAGTACTCCATATTAATGAGAAGTTTAGGGGCTTTTTCAGAGCTGGAGATTCGTTGGTATGATTAGCTTGAGGTTCAAAAGAAATAGCTTGACGAGCCACAAGAACATATCCTCTCAATGGCTGCTCATTGGACTGGCAGTAGTGACCAAGGCAGAAAAAGCCATCAGGAATCTCCACAGGTCTATAAAATGTAAGTCCTTCAGGTTTCTCACGCAAGTCATTGTAGCTCCAAACTCTCTCAAATTTGTTCATATTTGAAACATCAATTTCTCCGAGGCATATTCTTCCACTAGCAAAACTGCCTCCTGAGCAGATCATTCAGCAAAGTCAAATATTTGATAAAAAGTGGTCAGAGTGACATCGAGAAATTATTACAACTTGTGACTTCCATTAATAGAACTCAGACATTGAATAATCATTTGCAACATGATCGGGTCACTTGATGGTTCCATAACAAGTGAAAGTGGAAACTAAACCTTAGTATTTTGTGATGTAGAGAATTCGGATGATTTCTAGTTCAACATAAAATCAGTGAATTAGTGCTTTTCAAAGGTAAACCAACATCCACCAAAGGCACCATGAAGGACAACAAAAACTACAACTGACAAGGCATTCGTCTTTTGAAGCCAATAAACTTCACTCGGAGTATAAGAAGTATATATATGATTATATATAACCGTAATCAAAGCATTTAAGAGTTAATAATTATAAAGCTAACAGGGCACTTGAGTCCATTGAAGAAGTCTTACTGGAATTCTATGATAATACTTGAAAATTTGGAAATCTAGAAATTAAACAGGTAATACCAGAAGAAGAAGAAAAAAATCACAATTCACAAACCTGGTGGCCATTCTGGAAGAGGCGAGGGCAGAGAGAAAGGTTCGGGGTGTGATGGATAGAATTCAGGCGAAGAATTCCAGCAAAAACAATTGCCCCCAAACATCTATGTAATCCGCTAAACCTAAAGCTCAGCAAATGCAAAACCTAGCTAGAATTTTACAATGACTTCAAGTCTGCAGAATCTATCTGCTTTTGTTCTTATGAAAAGCAGCAGAGGAAGAGCGAACCAGAGGTGTAATCCTACTTCCTCCCTCGTCAGAGAGAGGAGGCTAAGGGGTCTTTACATGGGTTGGAGTATTGTGTAGAAAAAAAATATCATTTGGATTTGCAGGTTGTGCTGGTTTACTTTTTCTGTTTCAATAGCGTCCAATTAGTTAATGCTTTAGCTATAAGAGCGGTCAGTGACCTCTACTAACTAAGAAGCAACAAGCAACAGCTTCATCAACTAGCGTGAAGGTCTCAATCACTCGCCATCTTGTGGGTGACGTAAACACGCCATAACTGTCACGCCTGCAATTCATAACACAAGTCATGAAACAATTGCGTAGTGATGGGTCCATAAGACCTCCATAAGACCATAACCATATATGACTAATGAGTTAGGATGGTGAAAAGTAAAAAGTGAAAAGTCAGCTTATGTGTTCCATCAATTTGAATTGAATGCCAATAATACTTCCATCCTCTGAACTCTGACTGTGTCACTCTGAAACCATGTCTTGGCAGTTTTTCGTCCTATACTTGCTTTCAAATGACAAATAATCAAAGCCGCCCCCGCTTGCAGTCTCACCAATTACACCCTAGACACGCATCGACTTCACTAGGAATAAGGAAAGCCACATTTATATATGTTTTTGTTAATTTTGTATATATTTATAAATAAAGTTCCTCTAATTCAATTCATAGTTCCATTTCCACAAAATATGTACCACCATAACTAGTTGGCATGAGGTTCTTGGACGATTGGTAATGAAAATTTGACGGCTTTTTTATTCTTGTTTCTTGAGTATTACCATATGACACAAGGTCCAACTTTAAAATATATTTAATTTATTAAAAATAATTAAAATAATAATGAACAAGTAAATATCTACGTATTTTTTAAAGGAAAATTATTTTTGTGACATAATTAGCCACTTTTTATAATTAATATGATTTATTATTTGAGTAAATTATACTTTTTTTTGAAAGATACTGAAATTATATTTTCTTTTATTTTATTTTGAAAAATTATTTTTTTCAAAAAATAAAAAAATTTACAATTTCATTAATTTTTATGAAAATATTTTTATATTTGTTGTTTATATAATTAAATACGTATTTGATTAATATAAAAAATTATTATTTTTAAATAAAATCATTTTAACATAAAATAAATAATAATGAAATAAGAAATTTTCAACTATTTTTTAATAAATTATAATTTTTTAAAAATTTAATAATGTCACTAAAAATATTTTAGTTAAAATTGATAAAATTTTGTCTCAAAGGAGATGAAGTTTTTTAGATTAAAAAAAAAAGTAATTTTAACAGAAAATAAAAAGTATAATTTACTCTTATTTTAAATTTGTAATAAATAAATTTTACCTAGATATCTCCTTAGGCTTCAACTCAAGTTAAATTATAGCTTGACCTATGTCGAACAAGCACCATCGTGGAAGCTCTAGAAACTACAATTCCATTTTGGATCATGGGATTTTTTTTTGGTCAGAGATCTTGGGAGATTCGGACCAAGTCTCGCATTTAACCAAACCCAACCAAAGACAATCTTGGATAGGCCGGGGCCTATATGGAAGCCTAAACCATCAAAGATTCAAGACCAGTATGAAGCCCATTCTATCGTATTTAATATTTATACCATGTGCACCAACGCAGACGTAAGATCCTAGAACAATAATGGACTTCTGCCCATTCAGTAGTCACCACTCACCATGCAGAGAGGAGATGCAATAATTAATAGTCCTAATTGGTAATAATAATAATTTTGAAATAGTACTTACAGATTCATCTTGTTTGTCTATCCTAAACAAGACTTAGCTTTAAGATTTTACGACTAAATTAAAGCATACCAGATACCATCGTGAATTTGAACAGTGAGGTACAAAAACTAGCTCCATGTGAGAGCAGCTTTAGCTTCATTAACTCATTTTCAATATTATAATATACATACAGTTATAAGATAAACGATCAGGAAGAAAGGGAAAAAAACTAGAATGAAAGGAAATAAGAACAACGAAATGAGAAAGCGTAAAAGAGAAGCAGAATGAAGGAAATTACAGGAGGCTTTACATGGGTGACAAAAGCCACTCCTAAATATAGCTCTAAAGTTCTGGCATAAATATATATATATATATATATATATATACGTAGGTGGCAGACACTTTCCCAGCATGCATGCATTCAAATTAACGAATGCGATTAATTAATTAATTAGATTAGATTAGGTAGGTAACATAGCATGCAATTGTTTAATTATCATAGTGATATGCGATATGTGTATCTGAGATGAGTGTCAGATATAGGATTCATCGAAAGTGAGCTCAGAAGCAGTGGGACGCTTGCCCCTTTCACGCCTCTTCTTACGGTTGTTACCACTACCACAAGAAATGGAAAACTCACAGCCCAGAGCAGTTCCAAAACACGAGAACAACCCATTGCGGCGGTTGGTCGGCGTCCGACCAACGCGTTTTGATTTTGGTGTTTTGTTGGGCATCCTGTAGGACTCCACGTGATCGTATGCCGGTACAAGCCCCGAGTTCCACCTCTCTATCTTTGTCTTTAACCCTTCCGTGCTGTTATTTTCCGTCCATTCCTCCAATGGTGAGCTTCCTGTTGTACGCGATGTTGCCGGTATCGGTATCGGATACAATCCCTTCGCTATTGCCGCCGCCACCAAAGAAGGCGACGGCCCAACGTCCGAGCACAGAGACCCATTTGCGTTTACAATTTTCTTTTGCGGTGCCGCAATTTCAGAGCCCTCATTCATGGCGGAAGCAGTGAAGGCGGAACCTTGTTTTCCTTCCCAAATGTGGTTGAAATCATCGATGGCGGAGTCGTTTTTTTCGCTTTGTGAGCGTTGGAGCGCCAAGAGATTGGAACGCTGGGGTGTTTGATTTGTTTTCACACTCTTGTGCGTCTTTTCTTCCATGAGATCCCAATACCCAACGGCGGAGGCGCTGAGCTTGGAATAGAGCGGCATGCTCCGCATCGAGCTATCAAGCATGGTAACGCCGACATTGAGAATCCCTTGTGGGCGACCCGAGGGTCTTCGAATCTGCAGAGCAACGAATCGCAACTTGGATTTGCGATTTCCCGAACGCGCGGCGGGTGGGACAAGATTGCTGATGAGGACACCGACGGTGCCGATAAGAACATCCCGGATCCATGCGGTTGCGTAGATCTCGATCATGATGGCAGAGGTTTCGGAATTCAGGAATTCTTCGTCCACACGGAACACGAACTTCTCGTTCCATGTGGGGTTGGTGTTACCGGTTATGTCCGTTCGGGTGGTTAGTTTGCGTTCTGGGTGGAGCCAAGCGACGGCATAAGCTCGTGTGGGTTTGGAAACAGCGAAAAGATCTTGCGCAGAAATGAGATTGATTTCCAAGAGCTGAAATGAGGAAGAATATGCGGACATTGTTTAATTGTTTGAGATACAAATGGGAAATAAGAATATTGATGATGGCGGTGGCGGCGGTGGCGGTGGGGGTGGTGGGTGGTGGCCGAGGTCACTCGCCCACACCCTCCGCGCCGAACCAAGGTATAACGAAGAGAATCGATTATCGTATCTGGGGGACAATGAAAGAAAAAGCAGAGAATTTCGGTTAACAGTTATTGATTTGGTTTCTATAGTCCTTGTCCTACGCACTCCCATGTGTCACGAACAAGAGACACACGCATCGTAATTGAACGTGCTATTTTGATTTCATACAGTTGGAATTTGAAAACATAATGGACTATTTAACAATGTTTTTAAGATCCGACAGTTCATTGAAGTGGCGGAGGAATTTGTGTTCAACTATGGTCGCACTTTAATTAAATCCATAATCATATTATATTAATATTACGTTATAATTAATTAATTGATTGATTGAAATAAATATAATAAACATATTATATAATTTTATTACATGTAAAATAAAAAAAACAATATATCCTACATATTTATAAAAAGAATTAAATATATATCATTTACTAAATTAAAAAAATAAAAAACATAAAAATATGTAACATTTATATACTTTAAAAAACTTATCATTTATTAAATTTTTTTTCTTTTGTAATTTATACTTTTCATATCTTTTTTTACTATATTAACTTAATATTTATTGTATCTATCTACCTACTTTTATCATATTATAATTTTATTTATATTTTTTTTTCCTTTTTCTCTCTTTTATTCTTTATTTATTTTTTCCATGTTTTCAATGAAACTTCTCATTTGCGCCAACCACTTTCTTTTCTTCTCCTTAGACATTTTTATTCATTTGTAGTAGAAAAAAACCGAAGGGACGCCTTCGGTGCAAGAGAAAGAAAGTTAAGCACTTCATTCTTCCTCTTTCTTCTTCTTCCTCTTCCTTTTTCATGCTGGTTGTGTCTCGAATCACCAAGTATTATTGGTTTAAACAATTTTTGATTAAATTTTTAGTTGACTAATTTTGTGATTATTCTAAACGAGATAATTAACCAGTTGACTAATTTTAGATTAAATTGGCGATCCAAATTTTAATCAATGCTATTTAAGGCTAAAATTAAATTATTATTATTTTTAATTTTGTATAAAGTTTTAATTTTGTCTCGTGTTTCTTAATTTTAATTTTAATTTTTAAGTTTTATTATTTAATAATTTTTTTATTTCAAATGTTATCACTTGTAATTCATTTGAAAAGTTTGAGTGAATTTGTTCTAATTAAAAGATAATAACATCTTATATGAGTTAAAAAAATCTTTAAACAATTTTGAAATCTTTTGTTTAGGTAAAATCAAAATCTAAAAATTAAAAAGTTTGAAAAGATTTGAATTATTTTAATCTTATATAAACGATTCTACTAACTCATTAACTCAACTAGTTACTTTTAAAAAAGTAATTTTAAATTATTTTATCATTAGTGATATCTATACATACAATATTTGATTAAGAACAAAAATTACATCAATTAATAAAAAATAAAAATAAAAATAAAACTAAAAAGTTTAAAGAGATAAATAAAATTTTATATAAATTTAAGAGATAAAAATAAAAATTTACTTTTCGCCAATATTTCATTCTTAATGTGTTTTTAGTCATCCACCATCCCTTGCTCCCCTTGTGCTCTAAATTTACGTTGCCTGAATTAGTTAGACCCAAGTTTATAGGGATGAAAATTTGCTTTTATTTTTTTAATGTAAAATATGCTGTAAAATAAATATTTTTTCAGAAATTATTGAATATAATGTATGTACCAATAATTTTTATATTGTCTAATAAAATTAAGTTATATTAAAAGTGTAGAAGTGAGCTTATTAATTAGTTTAAGCTAACATATAAAAGTGAAACGTGTGACTTAATTTTGGTGAAGAATGTAAAAAAATAATGTGTAGATATATTGTACTTAAATATTTTTCATATTTTTTTGGCTAATTTCACCATTACTGGACGCACCGGAGAAGACTGTGCTGGCCTGCGGCCAAGAATTGCAGAGGCTGATATTCGATCTGTTTATACGCTTTAATTAATTTCATTTGATTGTCAAACGGAATTGCTTGCCATACTTTTTAATTACTGGGTTGAGTTTCAACCAGATAGTAATAATTTAATGTACCATATTTAATAGTTAATGAAGTTATTAATTTTATTTTATTTATATATTAATTAATAATATTTAACTTATGTAAGTGAAATAAGTAAATAAATGGAACAATAATACAAATAATATATCACATTCACTTAAAAAAATTTTGCAAGCTTATCCTATCACGAAACTCGGACGTTTTTCCATTCAAAATGTGAAGGTACATTAAAAGCATACTAACACAACAGATGCTGTTAGTGCCAACAACCGGAAAAAGGAAAAAGAAAATATATTTTAGTTTTGACTGCATGAGTGAAACTGAACTGAAAGTCATTATTTGTATGAGTCTAAGGAATATGTTTAATCATGTGCATGACATCATGGATAAATTTTTTAATGACCATGAATGTTTTTCACTCGTTCTTGTATGTTACTTTTGTTAAAATTAAACTGAATTTAAATTTAATAAGATATAAATTTAAATTATGAATTAAAATATAATTTAATTAATAAAATTTTAAGATACATATCTGTTAATGTTATAATCTTAAAAGATTAAAAGAGATAGAGTTTATAATTATAATATCTTAATGCACTAAGAAAATTTGAGAGAGAGAAAATTTTTGAAGACAAAAAATGAAAGTAATTTTAAATTAAACTTTAGAAGTAATAACTTTAAATTTTAAATAACCTTTTTGATAAAATATTTTATCTTAAATTTAAAATTTAAAATATAATTATAATAATATAATATTAATATTTAATTAATATTATTTATAAATAAATAAATAATTAATTAATTTAACAACTTTTCCTTTTGTTCTCCTTGTTTTATAAAATACATTTTACTTTTTTTTCTTTTTTTTCTTGTAATGATTCCGCCCAGCAAACATTTTCTTCATCCCTGCCCACATTATTGGTGCTGTGAAAGACGAAAGCAAATCAAATAATTGGTGTTGCCTCCAGCCCTCATATGTTTTTATTTTATTATTATTGGAAGCCCTGGCCTCCTTTTTTTTAAAAAAAAAAATGTATGCACGCCGGCACAAGTTTTGATGAAATCCTATCTTACCTTTTTATATGTTAAATTATTTTTAATAGAAAAATCCTATCCACTAAAATTTTCTCCACAATTAAACGAAATATATAACCAAGCCAATTTTAAATGAGAACAAAAAAAAAAAAGATTTCCATCCATATCAGTACTACGTGCTAAGTTGTTCATTTAAATATGAAAAATCGTAAATACTACAAATTTAAATACTTTCTATATCTTCTTTATATACGATATATAGTATATAATAAATCCGATAAATCGAATGTGCTCCCCAAAAGTATTATATATTATATACCACGAATATACTATACAGACTAGTTAGGTGCCAAAAATGCAGGGAAATTTTTCACTACTTTAACAAGTAAATGTAAATCAGAAAAGTTGTCCCACTATATATAACGGTAATTATTTATCTATATATAGTTTTTTATAAATATTTTTTAATAAAAATAATTATGTTTAAATTATTGTCAAGTATTAAATATATATATTTCTTTAAATAGATATTCAAATTTAAATTTATAACATTGTGAATGAATAATTTTTTTTAATAAACTCAACTTTTGTTGATAAGAATACTTATATAAAAACCATAATTCAATAATTCTTTTTTTGGGACTAGGTAATTTGATGGTTGTATAAACAGGATTTGGAAATATTAAAATATAAAAATAAAGCCATCTAATTATTTAATTATTGATTTTGAATTTTTCAAATTATATATAAATTTATTACACATTAATAATTTAGTAAATAAATAAGAGAATATTATAACTTAAAAATAATTTAATTTTTTAATCCTTTATTAATCATGTATAATATATAAGAAATAATTTGACGAAATCTCTCTAGATAATTAGTGTAGAAGGAGAAATTCTTGTCATATGTACGTATAATTGATCATCAAGCTTTCATCTGTACACATAAGGCTTATGTACATATAAAATTTTGACTATTAATTATATGTATATATGATGTCCTTTATAATTTTTCATGTGGAAGGAAAAAGTTGGAGTAATACGCTTCCTTCATTTTCGTAGTCACGTCTCTGAATCAATAAGCTGGAAGCCAAAATTTGGAATCTAAATAATATTTATTTTTTAAATTGATTATTCAAATTCACCTCACACGTATCCATCTCTTAGTTTACTTGATCAAATCTCAAAATTTGAATCAGCAAGCAAGGTAATATAAGTAATTGTAAAGTTTGATAAAGTTTAGTAATATATTATTAACACATTAGATCTCGTAAAGCATGCCAAAAAAGATTACGACAAAAACAATGATTAAAGGATTAATGATTAGACCAAATTGCGTTGATGGCAGCCTTTCACAACATCAATAAGCCACCAAATGCACTTGCGTTCAATCCTTGTTTGTTTCCTTTTCAAGCAAAAGTCAAATAGTTGCGATACTGATTCATTAGTGATTACGCATCTGTGATCCCAATCTGACGGCTCAAAATTAACATTCACATCTCCGAGTTGCAGCGTAGTATTTTCTCAGTCGTCCAAGAGGATTTCGGATTTCCCACCAATCAAAGGAGTCAAATACAACAAAAGCCTTGTACGAGACGGAGAAGCTTGGGTTGTCAAATTGTTTTTAATGTAAATACGATAAACCCAAACCATATCCATTAGAAGCCGTTTCTCTGCATTCCTAATTCTTATAGCCTTCTTGTCCTTGAGCTTCCGCTTTTGGTCAGATTCCCAGCTTTTCAAATTCAACAGCCGTTTTAATTTTCTGTCAGTTATAGGTCAGCTTTCCGTACTCCCTATTCGTAATTTTGCGGATGACACCGCTTCTATAATTTGAGCTTTTGATGTATCATGAACATCTTTATAGCTAGTTGTACTCTCTGTTAATTTTTGTAATTTGTTTCTTTCAGTATTGTGTGTGTTTTGATCTGTTTTTCTCTGCTCTGAGTCGAGTCGCCTACATAATCGATGATATGGCTCGGTAAAAGCCATCTTGCGTAAATAATGTGTATAGTGAAACGGCGGCACTTTTTTTTTTTTTTTTGAGGGGTGGATTCAGGATTGTGAGTGTATCTCCTTCTCCCTAATTGGTGGTCTGAAAGATTTTAAACCCGGTAATTGCGTAACAGATGGTGAATTCCCATAGGATGGCATTCATAAATTGAAAGTTTATTATCTTTTATTCAAAATTGTTTAACTACATGATTTAACTCTAACGGTCAGCGTGCTCCATTTCTACCCCTTCGCTCTCTCGTATTTGCTCTGACTCCATTTCTGTTTTATCTTGTTAGAAGCTTATCCCTGAAAACTGATTCACAATTTTTTGTGATTTGATATCGTTTTGATCTGCTATCCATATGGAAGAACTAGTGATCAAATTATAGTCCTGTGAGTCATTGAAGTTCATAAACGTTTGACGGCTTCTTTTTCACGTATCATGCCAAATAAAAGATTTTTTAAAAGATAAATTTAGTCTTTTACTAGAAATGGACTCAACTTTTGATATCCCTGGTTGACTATTGCTCAAAGTTGGCTCAACTTCTCTCTTTTCGCCTTTCCCTTAATGATAATATGTTTTAGATCACGATGTATATCAATATTGGGTAATGTGTGGTACAATTAGATATTTTGTTGAGTTTTGTAGTAATGCATTTACTTTATATCTAATCCTGTTGTTTCACTTCTATCTATTTAAAGAGATGTGAATTGTAAAAATTCAGAGTTTTCTAACTGCTGCATCAATTGCGTATTTAGGCTTGTTATCACAAGTGCAACAAGCTAACCAGCATTATTTGTAGCTGTTTTCTGGTGTTTTTGTTTTATTGGCCAACTTTTGCTATTTTCTTCTTAGAGACACAAGTTATGCTCTTCATAGTGACATTTAGAAGAACGGTCTCATGGAACTATTGTATATTTTGTCCAGTTTGGTTGGTGACAAAGATAATTTGTCATTAGTGGTTGAGTAGCTAACATTCAACTTGCTTTTCATATTGAGATCAGGTCAGACAAAGCTAAGTCACTTGGGAGCCTTCAGGGTAATGTCTTCATCTTTTCCTGTTCTTCCAACTCATATGGAAGACAAGTATATGAAACCTCCTGATTCTTTTCAGCTATCTGCTGCCCGAGACCTGACTGCAAATCCTGCCTCAGTGCACGCTGCTTCATCAAATTCCAACATCAGAAGTGGTGGACAAATGTTTTCGACCCCTTCTAAATGTCCCAATGACATCTCTTTGTCCTCAGTTTCCCAGCATGATCGGCAGTATCAAGATTTTCCTTTCATTTCTCGGATATTGAGAAGAGATGATATCATGCCCATGCTAGGAACTTCGCTTATTCAGAGTGACGACTATATGTCTTTCCTGCCCAAACTTTCTTCCCATCCAGAAATACATTCTACAACATTCATTTCTCATCCTCAGGAAAGTGATGATATCTCCTGGGGACCAGATCCCTTTCAGGATATTCTCAATTTTGCTGAAAATGATTCTGTCACGAATGGTCAGGTGGAAAATAGCACTTGTTATTTATCTGATGACAATATAAAGAAAACTGATCTTGGGGAGTGGGTTGATCAGTTAATGTCAGTTGATGATTCTCCGCATCCAAGTTGGAGTCAGCTTCTTGGTGATGATAATGTAGCAGATTCAAAATCAAAGGTTTGTTTCTCAAATTGATTTGAGTCGCATCCATGCTTGGATGCCTTTTTATGGTCTGATGACTGTAGTTTGTACGCATTAACTATTTTCTCACAGTTGTAAAATCTAGTCAACTTTGACATTTTTTCTTTTAGGTGCTAAATAACTAAGTGACGTGTATCCTCAAGGATGTCATGTTCTAAACATTTTCTTCGTTCTGTTACATCATTGGTTTTCAACAGATTGGAATCTCTTGTTATCGTATACCTTAACATTTGGAGCCTGGTTTCTTTAGTTTACCTTTTTTGCCCTTTCTTTCTAAGGTGCAGAAACATATCCTACCTTCTTAATGCAGGAGACCCAGGCTAACAAGCAGCAGCATGCACCATCTGGAGAAGTTAACGCTCTTACTACTTCAGTGTCCAATGCACTACAACCCAAGCCAAGAATGCGTTGGACTCCAGAGCTTCATGAAGCTTTCGTGGAAGCAGTGAATAAGCTTGGTGGTAACGAGAGTATGTTTACTTCTCTATGCTCTCTAACTTCTTGACCTTCTCGCTTGCAGCAAAGTTTCAGATTTTTGTTTTACATCATCCCGTTTTGTTAACATGCAGAGGCTACTCCAAAGGGTATCTTGAACCTAATGAAAGTTCCAGGCCTTACTATTTATCATGTGAAGAGCCACCTACAGGTAGATTTTCTATTTTGCTTCTTTTCAACTATATTATCTTGAACCTAGTGTAGAAAGCTACACTAAACTAGCTCTTTTTTGTTTTTTTTTTTTATAAGGTTTTTCATGAATTACTTATTCTTTTAATTTCAGAAGTATAGAACAGCCAGAGACAAACCTGAGTCATCAGGAGGTATGTGGAAGTTTACACAGTTCCATTGTTCATATAGCCATGTTTTCATGTTAAGTATATTGCTGATTTCAGGGGTTTCCTCACCCCCTAATATTAGGACTGACGTTTTGTTAGCATTTTGGCAATACAAAATGCATTTTTTTTGGGTGTTGTCCTTTGTCACATTATGTACACATAGACATGTCCTTTTGTGTCGAACGTCAGTGTAAATGGGCTGCTCTTCTTTATCTGCAGGAACTTCTGAGAGAAAGTCAACATCAACCAAAGAAATGAAATCTTTAGACTTGAAAGCGTGAGTATTTTCCTGTATGTAGAATTTTTTCCAATTTCATTCACAAATTTGTTGACTGATCTCATTTCTAGTGTGGATTATTTGTTGAATGCATCTAGCTTCACAAATTTAATTTTTCTATCATATATTACATATATTTCACAATCTCATTGCTCTACTTTTAAATTTAAGAAATCTGGCACAGATTAACACCAGAAGAATGATCAAGAGAAGTTCTAGTTTCTCTATCGCTTTAACTTATTATTCCCATTTACGAAATCCACGGTTGTTCCAAGTGATTTAAAAGCATTAATTAAACGATTAATGATTAGAACCGTATTTTGGATTTTGGTCGCAGGACTACGGAGATTACTGAGGCATTGCGGTTGCAGATGGAACTCCAGAAGCGGCTTCATGAACAACTTGAGGTACTCAATACGCGAAGGATTATTTTGTCCTTCCAGTTCAAGATTTTTTACGTTTACACACCAAAAAATAAAAATACAAGTCAACTATTGATTACATCCCTTTTGTTCATAACAAATGACCGTCTAGCTTTGTTAGGATAGGAATCAAAATACCTTCCCAAATGTGTTAGGTGGAAAACTTCGGTTAAACAGTATTTTCAAACTGCTCTGTGTCTTTAAGTACCTACATGAAGCAACTTGTGTTGTAGATAATGAAAGTGCTTTGAATGTGAACAAATCGGGTAGCATCCTACCCATTTGATTGTACCTATCAACCATTCTGCTTCCTCCATATATCACCCGGTTTTCTGGTCTATTCTGCCTTTCTTGGGCCTCCTTTCTGCTTATATATCTTGAAGTTTAGAGCTGTGGACTGTATTTGCGAGCCTGTGTCTGTACACAGTAAATTCAGAAAAGACAATAATTTTTTGACCTGGGGTTAAAGGAGGGCGGCTTTAAGTTTTGGCATATTTCTAATGTTATAGTTATTATGCAGATTCAAAGAAAGTTGCAGATTCAAATTGAAAAACAAGGGAAGTGTCTTCAGATGATGTTTGAGAAACAGAGAGAGATGGAAGAAAGCAAACTGAAGACATCCTCCTCCTCCTTGGACACGTCGACATCCCCTCCAACTCCGATTGACAATGCAGAAACCTTGAAGGATGGTTATGGCAAATCTGGAATGAGCAGTATCATTGCAACGACAATGGGCAAAGAATGTTCTGAGGATGCCAGCACAAAGCAAAAGGAAGATGAAGTTACTGAAGAGCAGGAAGTGGGAGATGATCAGTTAGGTGCACCACCAGCAACCAAACGGGTGAAGAGTGGATGAAGCATTTAATATTGCTGCTTCTGGAGACAGCATGTTGGAATTGACCTATTGATTTTATTATTTATTATTCTTGTCCGAATTGGGCTAAACATTTCAACGGGATATGTTAATCCCGAGATTTGTTGTACATAAGTTTGTACATGTTTAGACACTTAGAAACTCGTTGAAAGAAATGTTATTGGATCCAATGACATTCCAATTAGGTCAGGATTTTAGATGATATTTTCATGCATGAATCTAATTTGATTTGATTGCAAAATAGAGTTTATGACATCTCCTCTTTAGCATCTTGTTAAATTTTTCAAAAAAAAACATTGATGCGATGAACTGGACATGACATGACTGTTATTCTGGTGCAGACACAGGACGGTTTCAGTGTGAGCAGAAGAATGTTACCAGATATTGGGAAGTCCGAGTTATGAATGTTAAAAACCCTCTTCCTCAGAACTTTTACCTAAAAATTCTAGGTCGTTGATAATTGTTCATTTATTAGAATAGCAAATAAAAGCATAAAATATGAACATTAAAATTCTTGAACTTTTAGTTGTATTGGTTAATTAGTAAGTTGAGTATTTTATTTGCACAAAAAGAACATCTACCAGTTGAAGTCTTGAAGCACGCAATAATTCATATGGCATCAACAATATTTCTGGGTAATCTAATCATGCTTGATTCCCCCAACCCCACCCAAAAAAAAAAAATCGCAACACGAGAATCGTCTCCAGGAAACCGCATTGGACAGCACAAATGCTCAAAGTTAAGCAACACTTGCATCAAAAGCTCTCTCCAGTCTAGCCTTAACAGGACTAGAATTCCATTTCACTTTGCAATCCTGCAAAGACAAAACGATTCATGGGTGAGAACATCATATTTCATATTTGGAATTAATTGTTTCTCTCACTCCATTATCAAATACAATACCTCTCTGCTTTTGCTTCCTGCCTTTGGCATTCGGCTGCAACAAAAACTGGATTCTGAATTCATGGTCTGCCCTGTATGACTCCAGTAGCTCCCAACACTTCCTATGATGGGCGTGTTTTCCGGACTTCGGCTTTTACAACTTCTTGAAGGCGTTGATACAGAATACTTTCTCAGCTCTTCAATGCTCAATGCTCCTAGAATTGGCCTATCTTCATGACTTAATGGTGATGTCGAACCCCTTCCTCCTTTAGGTGTGGAATCTCCTACAGAATTCATGCTATTCTTGGATTTCGGTGTGGTTTCCGTTTCTATCAACCAGCTGGAGAGGCTGGTGTTAACCCCGATTTCGTCTTGCTTTTGATCATTGAACTTCTTGCTTCTAGCGTTCCTATATGACACCTTCAAACAAGGCTCTGCACTCATCACCATATCAACATCTTGCTCTGAAATCATGTTCTCCTTTTCGTACTTGAATGGCCGCGTTACTGTTGCGTTAATCACCTTCTCTGGCGTCAGATTCTCAATTGGATTTAATACTGAACAAATATTCTGAATCCTTGTCCCACGGACTGGCATTGGACTGTTGACTTCATTCTCGGCTTTTTCAGCAGCTGAAACTTGTTTTATAGAACCAGTGGATAGAGAAAACAATGATTCTGAAGACTCTTCTGGAGCCCATGTTCCATTAACTTCGCCTTCGCCTCTCTCCCCATCATTAACGAATGTATCACCCAAATCACTTTCATTGAAATCAAAATCTCCCCTTTCCTGATCAGAGCAATCTCGGTATCTATAATGGGAGAAATCAGATGACTTCTCTGATGCTCTGAACTTGATGCATTCGCTTCTTTGAGGTATTTCTTCTTGGTCTTCTTTGTTTTCATTCAATCTTTTCGTTAGGTCCTTGGAAGATGACTCTTGGTTGGTATGCACATTCAAGTCAAAGTTAACCTTTCTTTTGGCAATGCAATTTGATGGCCCTTCAAGTTTGATCTTGAATAAATTGATGTTCTCCTTTGCTGTTTCTTTGATGGTTTCGCCTTGAGCAAGATTTTCAGTTGGATTAAGCCCTAACCAAACATTTTGAACCCCATCATGAGATTCCTCTTTTGTGTTGTACACAACACCCCGAAGTGGCATTGGGCTGTTAACTTCATTCTCAGCTTTTTCAGTTGCAGTAACTTGCTTTCTAGAATCAATGGACAGAGAAAACAAGGAGTCTGAAGACTCTTCTGGAAGCGGTTTTCCATTTACCTTACTCTGACTCTCCTCTTCATCTTCACTTTTCTTCTCATCCTCCAAGTTGTCAGCAATGGCCTTGGGACCATCATTAGTCTGAGGTGCTTCTTCTTGCCCTGCTTTTTCTGGCTCTACACTACTTTCCTCCAACCTTTTTACCAGTTCCTTGGTAGATAACTCTTCAATGGCATTTGCATTCAGGTCAAAGTTAATTTTCTTTATCCCACTCTCATTTGATCGATCTTCAAGTTTTATTCTGAACAAATTAACCAAGTGTAAAAACCATGTGATAACTACAAAACATTAGTTCAAGCTGCAAAGTGAGTATGTTAGAATGTATAGCTTACTTTGACTCTGTGTCACTAATGGATTCTTCAATAATCTTTTGCTCTGTGACTTCAGTAACCTTGAGATCTGCATCTGCTACATGGGTCTGTAACGATAGTAAGAAAATAAATTAATGTGAGAGTAAGGAGAGAGAAAGGCATACAAAGAAAAAAATGGAGCAAGTAAGAGCAATGCATACTTGGTGTGTAGAAGTTGCATTGGCAGAATGAATGTGTTTTAGGCGTTTGGAAGCACCAAAACAACGTAGAAAGCAGCCCATGATTAGGTGGTGATAACTTGTATAAAGTGCCTTTGCATTTAAAAGAGAAAGAGCAGTACAGAGCTCATGAAGAGAGAAAAGGGAGAGATTTGTGAAACAGCGAAGTGGAGGGAGATTTCACAAAACGGTCATGAAAAGCTTCAGAATCTGCGAATCTCAGAGGCAGCTTTCAAAAATTTGACCGTTGAGATTCTTCTCAAGGCACAAGGTATTAGTATTACTATGAATTTTCGTAGTTGGGCTTTGGGCTTCATTTATTTGAGGGAGATTAGACTCTGAAAGAGGTATTTGAACTTTGAATATCCATAGTTGACCCACCAAGTTTAATTAATAACCCTCTCTCTCCTCCCTTACAACTTCCAAGGTAAGTTGTAACTAAGCTAGTAAAATTTGAGAATTTAAATAAATTTGTGACACGTAAAGTCATGATTTTACTTAGGAGTTATTAAAAATATATATTTTTATTATAATTAATATAAATAAATTAAAATTGTAAGTAATAAAAATTTAAATATAATTAATACATAAATATTGAATATAAATTCATTCAAATCATAAATTTTTATTTATAATTTATATATTTATTAAGAATATAATTATTTATATTTAAACATAATTTTTTGAGTAAATTAAGAGAATCCAAAAATTATTTTTTACAAGTGATTAATCATGAGTCTACGAGTTTAATACGAGTTTTTATATTTTAAAGTTTGACAATAAATTAATTAATTTTACCTATGTATAAATATAAATTTGTAAAAATTTAAGAATTGAATCAAGAGTTTAACAACAACAAAAGTAACTTCTTTAATTCACTGCAAATTATTGTAAAAAATATAGGGAATAAGAATAATAAATAGTTATAGTTAAATCTTCATGAATTTCAAAATGTTATATGTTTTGCTTAAAAAAATAATAATTATTTGATAACAAATTAATAATAAAAAATTATTAATATTCATGTAAAGCTCATTGAGAATTGAGATTATTTGAAAGAAAAAGACAATGGCCCAGACAAATTAGAGGTGGTTGCAGCTTAAGGAACAAAGAACTTTCAATTAAAAATTCATCTTCTGCAATTGACTAAATCAATTTATTGTAGTATAATATTATGAGGCAAGTTGTTTTCTGGTAGTTTCATTAACGACACTTAAAGTGAGTTTAATAACAGCTTGCACATAGTTATTTACTTCTCATGCCTTTTCTATTATTCTAATATTAAAAAATTCAAATGTATATAAACGTGATAAAGTCTTCTTTTTATTTTTCATAAAAAAATATATGCTATGCACAACAAAGAAAAGATTGAATCCACTCTGGATCATGTGGACAGCTGTGTAGATATCTTCTCCATGAATATTAAAACCACATCAAACTCCATGGCTGCAATTTTTTAGGGAAGTAAGGTTAGGTCACACATCTTTGGTGAGGCTAAATCCAGTCTCATCCTTGCCTGTAGTGTGATTTAGTGGCTAAAGTCAGAGTAATTAATAGTAAACTCAAACTTAAATTTCCTCATACCCATAAATGTAAAGTCCTAAATTTGAGTTTTATATATTCAAAAATTATTTTTAAAAAAGTTATTAATTTATTGATTTTTGAATCCTGATTTAAAAACTTTCATTTAAAGCAAAATTAGAGTAAATTATTTTTTTAAATTTCATCCGTCCCTCTATAATAAATGTCTTTAATTATTTTTGTCTCAATAAAAAATGAAAAATATTTTAAAAATTAAAATTTAACTTCAAAATATGAAATTGCAAAATAGTCAACATAGAGTTGAGAGAATCCCAAAGTGAGAGGCGAGGGCATCGGCTAAACAGTTAATAACAAGAGTTTGGCTTTTTGGGAGATAGTTTAAGAGTTGAACGGTTTGAACTTTGAATTCAAAAGAGGCCCTTTGCGTATTCACCAATTCAGGTTTAAGCTTTACAATTATCATCTTCCTTCTTTTTCATCTTCGTTCCCAATGAACCTCTCATTATTCTCTCTAATAAGTGTCATTCACACTCGCATTTTGATTGCTCCACGTGTCCATGGAAGCACGACTGATCCCTATTGCCTAATAGTTTCTTCTCATAAATGGAAGGACGTGCCATTGTTGTACTTTTGCTTTGCCACAACCACTTGAGGAAGTAAAGTGTGATACTCATTCTCAGCCACCTACATGAAGATAAATGAACAACCAACACAAACAAAATCGTAAATAAAAAGCACAAAAGAGGTGCCATTATGATACTCAGCCAACACATCACTCATCTTTTTTTCTTTTAAAATAAATTTCTTGTACATCTCTTCCCTCACCTAATCGTATTTTTTTTAAAAAAAGAATATTTGTACAGAGCTTCTCTTTGTTTGATGGGAGAGAAAAATACATTCAATTTTGCTTATTGAAATAAAGAAAGTGAGAGAGTTGAAGAGGGGACCAGTCGAGAAGAATATATAGAAATGCAGCAGAAGAAGTGGCTGATCCTTCTCTTCATTGGTAATTTGATATCAAAGCAGTGACTTCAGTAATTGACTTCACTCATGATTGCGCGCTTCTCTAAATGCAATGTCTCTGTTCCTTAACGTCAGGTACTAACTGGTACAAACCTCATCTCTTCGTCTTCTTTACACCTTCCTCTTGGTTTCTCCAAAATCTCCTTCCCTTTTTAAAAATTACCAATTCAGTTTACAAAAGGACTCCTATCAAAATCTGACTCACTGTTTCTGCCGCTTCTGCTAAAGCTGTCTCACTAGATTCTTATCTTCTTCACATGATTGTTATTTTGTATGGCCTCTCTCTCTCTCTCCTTCACTCTGATGGCCTTCTTTCCCATCCCTTGCTGCTTTTGCTTTCTGCTTTGCAACTGCAAGGTCGTTAGTCTTTTCAAAACCTGTCATCAAGTCACGGCTTTTCTTGTTATAGCTTTTTTCATTATTTTAAAAAAATTAATTCTATTTTTTTCTGCCGGCGAGTTAGACCCTGTTCGAAATTCAGCATCAGTGCTTAATACTGTTTCCATTTCTTGATAATTCTGAACAATTTTCACTTGTAAAGTAATGTAGGATTTCCTACGTTTAAGCAATTTTTTGTTTCGAGCTTTACTTGCTCCACTAGCATCTCTGATATTTGGGTTTGTGTGTAGCTTTATAATTAATTCTGATGGAAGCTGACATTTATGTTGCAGTTGGAAGGATTTGCCGCGAAATTCGTAAGCAATTAAGAGTGTTCTGATTTTGGAGGTGTTGTGTGTGTGTGTCTGTGTGGAGGAAATGATAAGTTGGAGGGGAAAAGTTCGTTTTAGTGGTGAAGAGGAGCTTTTGTTGCAAAAGTTGAATAAATAATTTGTATAAGAAAATCAAAATGGAGGCATCCAATCAGAAATCTCTGGAGAGAGTGGTGTCACAGAGGGCTGTGCAAATCGGAACCTCATTTCCATGTCAGATTTGCGTCGTGGGATTTCTGTGCGGAGTCTGCCTTACCTCTTTGTTCTTGGCTGCTCTTACTTCCTTCGCCTCCTTTCAGTTTGGTCGCGTTTCATTCTCAACAATCTCCTTCTCCAATTCAAGTTCTCCTACTATAAGTATGTCAATTTCGATTTCCTTCCTGTTTCTTTTCTATCATATTTCTTATTCATACCTCCAAAGATCATTACAAAAAATTGTGTAACTGGTTTTTGAATTTAACTGAAAGTGAAAATTTTGCAGAAAAAAGAGAGAATGAATAGGCGATATGATGAATTGTTACTGTTTTCCAAAGTTTGGTGAAAAAAGAGATTGATTTATTATTAGACTTAGGTTCTAATTCTCATGAAGGGAACTTGATGAGAATGATTTATGTATTGTACTTGAAGCTACTCAAAATTATAAATGCTTTACGTTAAGTATACTCCAATAAGTAATTACTATACTTTCTGATTTTTGACTCCTTTTGCTAGCGAATAGTTAGATTTGTATTTTTCTTTCGAAATATTCCTATAGTTACGAAGTAAAAAAAAAAAAAAAAAGAATAAAACGCAAAACACAACAAGAGAAACATAATTGATCAAAATAATGAAGTAGCCCAGTGATTGATTTCATTATAGAATATAGATGGGTTAACTTGAATGAATGGTTGAAAATCTGTGTGTTGTTTCTTCTTTTTGTTAGATATGGTTACAGGTGCGGGCTGCGATTTTAAACTTCACAAAACAGAGATGTTAAGGGATGTGAAGAACAGTAGAGAGAGGAATACTGATGAGGAAGTGTCTTTGCTTTATTCAGTCTGGAGTGCTTTGTTAACGAAATCTTCCAAAGGCGAAATTCACGAGTTGCAGAAACTTGGAATTAGTGTGTCCAATTTGCCAAATGCACCTCATTTGGAAAACTGCAAGATGAAAGCAAAGCTATATAAGCGCTTCGATAAGCGTACAGGAAATGAGAGCTTCCCTCCATGGACAAGTTGGAAGGGATTCCTGGACACTTTCCCTGCTTCTGCAAACAATGATCATATTAAATATTTTAGGCGTCAAGCTGCATCTGACGGCGCTTATCCACCCTGGGTATGTGTCCTATAATTTTATCTCTGTTTTATACTCACGGTGTGAGAATTTTCATTTCTTGCCTCAAATCATGCCAATGAAGTAACATTAATTGAAGTAGAAAATACCATTCACAAGTCAAAACCAATGCACGATTCTCACTCATTGCTCTTGTAGTTTGCTTCTTAAACACTTGAATCCTTCTGGCCACAGAGCTAAGAGCCTTGTTTATCTAAACTCAATTCCAAAATAACTAACTTGATTTGTGAATAAAATTACATTTACTGAAGAGTAGATGGAATGTGGTCATTCTCCAACAGATTGCTTACATAGGCCCTTTCGCAGGTTGCAGGATCTGATGAAGAAAATTATCCTTTGACGAGAAAAGTGCAAAGGGATATATGGATGCATCAGCATCCATTAAACTGCAGGGACCCAAATGTCAAGTTCCTTGTAGCTGATTGGGAGAGGTTACCTGGATTTGGCATTGGAGCTCAGATTGCTGGAATGTGTGGACTTCTTGCTATTGCCATCAGTGAAGGGAGAGTCCTCGTCACCAACTATTATAATAGGGCTGATCATGAAACTTGCAAAGGTATACCATAGTCTTGTAATAATTCGCCTTGAATCGAAAGGAGGGGGAAAATATGAATTGGTTGATATTAAAAATTGCTAACTTATATATGCAGGGCCCTCACGATCTAAATGGAGTTGCTACTTTTTTCCTGAAACATCCTTAGAATGCCGAAACCATGCTTTTGAACTAATGAAAAGTGAAGAGTCATTGAGTAAGGGAATAGTAACCACAAAAGAAAATTACACATCAAAGCATATATGGGCTGGACCAACACCTAGGCAAGCTCTTGCAACTGCAACAACATATATTTGAGCAGCTTCCACACTGAGAATCTGTATACACAAGTTTTATTCTTCTAATTTCAATATATACTGCAGGATATGGGGTGAGCCTTGGAATTATTTGCAACCAACAACTGAAATAAATGGCAGTCTGGTTGCTTCTCATAGAAAAATGGACAGACGATGGTGGAGAGCACAGGTTAGTTCCATCACATAGGCAATCTTAAGCATTGCCATTCCATACTTAGGGATGACATTCATCATCAGGTCTTATGATGTTCATGGGAAATTTGCATCATTACTTTATATAATATCAGTGTTGCGACTAATTTTGCTTGCAGGCAGTACGCTACTTAATGAGGTTTCCAACTGAATACACATGCAATTTATTGAATGAGGCCCGCCATGATGCCTTTGGTAAATTAGCTGCCAAAATGGTTCTTGACAGTCTTCCTGGAGACAGGCCAAAGGTTTGTCAATTGTCACCGTTAGCTTTTCATTAATTTTCTTATTTGACATAGAAATCAAGAATGAATGTGCTCAAGCTCACTGCTAAGTTCATCTGATCGCATGATAAAGTATATGGTACTATGAAATTTCTCTCATAAATTGGTGTTGAACTTGTTTCCATTAAAACTGGTTGTCATCTAGATGATTTCTGGTGGTGCAGAATATAATAAACAAGCAAAGGTCTGATATTGATGAGTTTGTGTGGTCAAATCACAAGGCATGGGTGCCAAGACCTCTTCTAAGCATGCATGTAAGGATGGGAGACAAAGCATGCGAAATGAAAGTGGTGGAATTTGAGGAATACATGAAGCTTGCTGATCGAATTAGGAATCACTTCCCTAACATTGACAGTATTTGGCTTTCCACTGAGATGCAGGTGCCAAACTTGTTTTATTTTTATTTCTCAGATGATGGCTAATGCTATATTACAGTCTAACATTATGAAGAATGTAAATTTGATTCAGGAAGTGATCAACAAAAGCAGAGAATACTCTCATTGGAAGTTTTACTATACTGAGATAAGAAGGCAAGTAAGGAGTAACATGTCAATGGCAGACTATGAAGGGAGCTTGGGTAGGGAGAAGAGCACTAATTATCCGATGGTGAATTTCTTGATGGCTGCTGAGTCAGATTTCTTTGTAGGAGCGTTGGGGTCCACTTGGTGCTTCCTTATAGATGGGATGAGGAATACTGGGGGAAAGGTAATGTCTGGCTACTTGAGTGTAAACAAGGACAGATTTTGGTAGAGTTCATTCCTGTAAATAGGTCAGTGGTCAACCAACATGTTGTCTTATATAATTTTATTCTTTTGTATGCATAATAACAATAACTATGTCTATAATAAATAATAATAGTACTCCCTTGTTCCTAATCAAAGTGATGGAAGGGTTAGCATAATCTGGCGTTTTGCTTCCCATTTTGTCTGTTCAATTCCTGAGGGTGGTTGATGATTTTTGCTTGAACGCTCTCAGCTATTAGAATTATCTCTTTGTTTCTTAGTACCTTTTTTCGGAGGTGACTAAAACTGAAATCTATGCTTGCTTTGCATGTTCGCATATAAATATTTTACTATTCAACCTTCTTATGTTATAAGGGAGAAAAAGAGGAAGAAAAATACACGTGATCTTAAAAGTATGAAACGCGTAAGACCAACCATTATATGGAGCACCTAAGCCGTTGTTTATGTGTTCAATGCGCCTCAAATTCCGTTTTTGGTTGTTAATATTGTTTTGTTTTCTTGAGTGATATGTTAGATCAATTTTTTAATACCTAAAAAATTGAACATTTATACATTTTTTCTCACCTTTTTTTACAATGAAATATGTGATAGCATCAAAGTTTAAGTAGTTTCATCGAAGCGAAATTATTGAAATCTATTAAATTCTGATACAATAATACATTATTAATATTCTTTAATTGAATAAATATTATTTCATTTTGCCTAAATATTTTGAGTACATCTCTTATCCCTAGTGTCTGGAACGGGAATCGAGTTGTTCACTGTCCACTGATGTTGAAATTCGCGAACAGATTCGAAAATTTCATCAATCAAAATTTTAATATTTCAAATTAAATAGTTATAGAGCAACATCATACGTCTGAAATTTTGAAGCAAATAAACACATCTTTTAGATATGATTATTGCATTTAAGTGTAGAAAAGTTACTGCACAGATAATTATCAAGTAAGATATTTAAGGATAATGTACACTGTATAAAAAGTATGGAAATTTTGCTTAACGAACAACCAAAAACAATAACACTCACATGAATGTAAAATCGATAATAATGGATATAGATATAGATACAAATATTGGCATCTAAGAAAAATTAGAACGAAGCCAGGCTATTGAAGGGCACGATAGACTGGGACTATAGCTCTTCAATTTTACTTCACGTGACAATACAACAATTTCCAGAAGATAAAGCTTTCATAATTAATCCAATATCACGAAAGGGAAAAGGGGCAAAAAAAAAAAAAAAAAATTAAAGGCTCCTTATGTTAAGGAGTGACAACTGGTCGCCAAGGAAATTTATAGTAAATTCTTAGCGAAATCATCCAATGAGATGAGAGTAAGGTCAGCTGTGCACAAAGAAAGACTATTATTTCTCTTTCTCTCAACAATTCTCAAAGCGGAATATTACCCGAAGATCGTTTCTTATTGTTCTTCCACATCCTCACTCACCTGATGCATTCCATCTCCACTTTTTGTCGCCGTCTGCTTCCTATTTTTCTTACTTTTGGCTTTCTTTGCCTTCATACGGCGCTTCTTCTCATTAGCATCTACCCATTTATAGTCTGAAGGTATGTTGAAAGGGTCAACTTCATCCTTATATCGGTGACTATCAGAGTCACTGGATTGTCCACCACGACTTCCTCTCATCCACGAAATCCAGGATGTAGATCCCTCTGAATCCTTCGATTTGGCATCCTGGAAATGTGCTGGGCTGGAGAGCGGAGTTGAGAACTCCTCTGCTGGCTGAAGTTCCTCAAATTTTGTAAAGGTGATGAGCACTCGGATAGTAGGGACTATAGGGATGGCAACCTGCACAGCAAATGAGATTATAACAAAAATCAGAAACCTTTGAAGTATAAGCATGAACTCAGAATATGACAACTCAACACAGCAACAAGCCAAATTCTGAAGTAGAGAAGTACAACAAGAAATAAACAATTACAATAAAATATTATATAAATTCAGTAACGTAAGTATATGCAAGCATGAAATATTTACGAACAGGTGAAAATATATTCAAGAGAAAAGTAGCAATGACTATTGCCATGAATTGAGGCAACCATATGGAATATAATTCACAATTTATATTTTTCTGCATAAATAACCAAGAACTATATCTTCATAAAATAATAATCAGAAAGGCTATCCAGTGAGTCAGCCATTATAAAGAAAGCTTGGTTGTGGACAAGTAGCTTGTAAAACATCTCATTCATTAAATGTAATCTAATGTAAGTGTTTAACCAGGAAGATGAACCCAAAATAATGATGATGATGAATTATCAATGTCTTAATTATTAATGACATTAAGGAATGATCATTGTACAATTTCTATTAGCAACAATTAGCCATCAACATTCAGAGCATGACATAACAGCCAGAAATCAGAGTAATACTGCAATGTTATTACACCCGCCAATCAAAACAACATATTAATTGCTTCATGTTTGAATAGCCTAACCTGACTGACTGTCTAAACAAGTCCACATAGGTATATACCTAATCCATGGGGAGACTAGTCTAGCTATGATAATCTTCTAACTCTTTATCTCCTAGACCAAATAAAACTCCTGTTCAATTTACACATGAAGCAGGCATGTATTGACTGTGCCTTGAATTGGAGTCATGCAAAAAAACTATTAGAGTGGCCACATTACATCCATACACATGCTGGTCAAAATTTCCATCAAAGTTATGACACTAAGTAACTTGACAACATGTGAAAGTCAAATATTCACTCAAGGAAATATGCACTAAGAGATGAAATGTAAAGTTCATGTTATTTGACCAGAAAAGAAACAAGACTTAAAATTAGTGTTATTTATAAGACCAAATAATGTGTATAATATGGTATCTGATGACTAAAGTTATCAGAAAAGCAACTATGTGATATTTAAATTTAAGAATTTAAGGTTACCTTGACAGGAAATGTTCCATGAGGAAGTTTAGTTGTCAAAAGTTCTCTTAGCCTCCTAACAGCCTTAACCTTGTTGGCTAAAATGTCAAGTAGAGGCAGGAGCTCATCTGTTTTTAAAGGGAAGTCTGGTGTCAACCACAACACAGGTCTCAATCCCTTTTTATACTCACTCTCGTTCTTAGACTCATTCATTGCTCCTTTCTTCTTCTTCTTTTTACTGTTTTTATCCTTTCCCTTCTTGGCGTCCCCAGCATCCTCCTTCAGAAACTCAGATGCTGACTTTTGTTGCTCACCTGGTTTTTGGTTGCTACCTTCTGGAGCGAGCTTTGAGAATTTCTTCAAAATTTTTGAATCCTCAGGGTCATCACTGCCACTCTTTGCGTTTTTCTTGTTCCAACCAAACCAGCTCTTTTTCTCTTTAACTGCACCATTGGCTTCACAGTTCTCATAGGAAACTGCAGAACCATTTTCTTGACCATCAAACACTCCATGTTCCTCATCCTCACAGATAACATCAGAGTTCCCCATACGAAGTGCCGAATCCAATTGCATTCTCTCCTCAGCAGTCAATACATCATCATACCCATCATTGTGTTCTCCATTTACCATACTTTCTTCATCATCCACAGCAAAAAGCTCTTCATCTGTCATAGCACCAGGAACTCGCCTTGACTTCACACTCACCATCACATGAAGCATGTCATAAACTTTTGCCTTCCAATTCCCGACCATCTCAGTCTTCTCTTGGCGCCTCCAATTCAAGTGGGGAACAAGCTCAGCCTGAGTAACATCAATACCTGGTCTATACATATTTGTCTGGGACATTAAGGCAACTTCATGAGCAACTTCAGCTTCTGTTGGTTGTGTACCTGCTCCTTCCAAAGCATTCGTGATTTCCTTCTCCTTATGAGCAAGAACAATCAAAGAACCAGGTGCTAGAGTTAAATTACTATCCTCTGAAGCATATCCCTCTCCAAGGAACAAAAATGTCTGATCTGACCGTTGGATGCGGAAGCCATCAAATCCAGCAAGAGTCATATCTGCTCGAAGATTAGAACCACGTTTCCAAATGCGATATGTATCTGAAGGGGCTATGCGCCCAATAAAAGGAATGACAGAGCTCTCAAAATGGAAAGTTATCTCCATGTAAAAGTCACGAATACGAGCTGCTGAAGCAACAATGCGGGGTAGTCTACGGCACCATTTAGCCCAAGCTAAAGGCTGATAATGCCGTGCAATAATCATGGCAATTGCTTCCTCTCTAGTGCACACTGCTTCTTGGAGAGCACTCCATCCATGCTCATTCTGTAGACTCCAATCCGCTCCAGCAGCCATCAAGATCTCAGCTGAGACTGGATCCCTGAGACGTACTGCAAGGTGGAGAGGGGTCTCCCTACCAGGAACATCACGGCGATCAATAACAGCAGAGACCTCATCTGCTCGAAGCTCAGCAGCAAGAGATTCAGCTTCTGTATTGACCTCACCAGCCTTGGCAAGTCGAGGTAGAGTTGAAACAATGTGCCTTAGGGCAGCATGGTCACGCCTGGCAACTGCCAAGTGAGCAGGACTATGTGCATATTTGGATAAATCTTCCATTGATTTGTCTCCTACCTCTCTCTTTTCCCTTCTTATTGTTCCTAGACTACAATCGTTAATGATACCATTTCCTTCCATCGTAGGTAAACCTCAAGTTATGGAGAAGAAATAGTGCAGATTTCACTCAAACCATTACTATTCTATTCAAGGACTGCAAGCAATTCTTATGGCTTCAAGGACTAGGGATGTTCACCAAAACCCCCAAGAAAATGGGAAACACTTTTATTTTTTCCACTCTCTTGCCCTCCCCTGCCCGAATGAAGCTCTTCTACCAAATTCCTACAGACTTCATGAACTACTTAAAATGGTTTACAAATTCAACCAAATCAAGACTCAGCTCTTTTTGCTCCAAATCTTTTTAGCATGCTGAATTCTGCTCTGATTTTTTGAACTTAGACTCGGAAGTCCAAGTATGTAGCCTGATCTTGAGTTCCATGTAAGAAGAGTGAGTCTATCTCGAAGCTCAAATCTGTAAACAAACCAGGACTTCAGATAAAGTAGGTCGAAATCAGCGGGTGTAACAGTATGAAACAAAGATTTGCATATCAAGCACTAAGATTAAGACCGAACATCCAAACTCGGCACGCTCGTTACATAACTCTAATTGCTGTGAATAATTAAAACAAGTTAAATTATATTCTACATAAACACTGTAAAGAAGCCACAATTCTGCTGCGCCAAGATTGACTAACCTAGGAAATTTCCATTGATTAACTTGATCTCCCATCTAACCAGAATAATAGAAGATCCACGATTTTTTACACTATGTAGTTGCATCATTTTCGGAAGTAGCCAAATAGAAAACGTTGTCTCAGTTAGACTTACATTATGAACAAGAATCCAAGAAAGTACCTGAGAAAGTTGCAGCCGCGGTAGAGAATCGGAAACCTCAGTAGCAAGAGAAGGATCCGTTTGCGAGGTTGGAGGTCCTCCCGCTTAGGGTTGAGCTCCGAAATTGAGCAACTGGGGAAAAACAATACTAAAAAAAAGAGAGGAGGAAGAGATAGAGATAGAGAGAGAAAGAGTGAGAGAGTACAAAGTGAATCGGGCGGCTGGAGTGGAATAACAGAGATGGGATCTAACGGTCAGGATAGGTTAGAGGGGTCTAGGGACCATTAATGCTGACAACACAACTCAAAAGGACATGATGAACTCGAATCGGTGCGGACTCGTTCGAGGACTCAGATCACAGAGAGTGGCTACCTGTACTTTTCTATGTATTTTCTGAATCTCTCTCTCTCTCTCTCTCTCTCTCTGGTGGCTTTTCCTTTTGGTGGTTCCGTTCAAAAGGCGGAGACTGTAAGTAGAATTAGAGATTAACAGAGAAGGCATATAGCATTCGCATTTAGCAGATGCTGGTTTTGGTAAAATTTATCTTGCATACCAAATCGCAAGCTTTCTCTCTCTCTATATATATATTTTATTTTTTAGTTATTTCCCCCTAACCAAATCCAATCACCATCTCTGAATTTCAGGCACGCTATCCATTTCTGTTCCCATTTTTAACTGCTATTGTCAAAACTCGGACCTAATCATTTATTTTCAGTCTTTCTTGCCTTGCGTTGCTTTTAAATTTACTAATTACAAATTTATGTATGATTCAAATCATCCAAAAAATCTATCGCCTAGTCTTTACAACTTAATATATTATGATTTAAGTTTTTGTTAAAATAATAGTTTATATTTAATATTTAACAATATTTTAAATATAATTTTTAATAAATATTTTATAAACTTATAATTTTTTAAATAGAATAACAAATTGGCTTGTTACTAGTTAAATATTACTTATTTATTATTTTCATTTCTTATTTGGCATTTGGCAATCGATTCCATGTTTAAATTTAAATAGTAATAATATTTGTATAAATAAAAACTAACAATAATCAGACATAGAGCAGCAAATAAAATCATGAAGTGGAAGACCTGAAGAAACTGATCCAAATAATTCGCTCCGTTAAATGAAGACCAGTTAAATTTATCAATGGCAGTAAAAAGACAAAGTATTATAATCAATGAATCCTGGAATTCTTTACTTTGCGATTATTAATTTGTCACCATTATTCATTTACAGCTACTGTCTTCACATCATGAACCATCATAATAAATGTATGCGTACCTTGGAATACTTGTTTCATTCTAACCCCAACATATGCTTCATTACCACAAATCCTTCTCCAAAATTATGACTCTATGCTCCCTAATATCAATTAACACCTAACTTGGGTAAAATTTCTATTCTTTATTAATACTTGTATAAATAATAATAGGTGCCAAAAATAATGGCACTAATGAAGCGTGATAATTTGAAGCAATCCTTCGCTAGGACGTGGACAGTGGAATTGTCAATGGTAAAGGCGGTTAAAGCAAAGCACCAATCTTAGCTATAAGAGGTGGGGTGGGTTGGAATTTATTAGAGCGATAGAATTTAATGTCCTTCTTTTATAATGACAAAAGCATGATTACATAATTTATTTTGTTACTCTAGATATATATATTTTTCCTCTATGATCCATTTATTCCTTAAGCCGGCGGTAAGATAACATGAAAGATCAAACATTTCAGATATTTGAATTTGTTGACGAAACTCTGTTGACTCACAGTTTATGAGTAGTTGTTGAAGGGAGAAATTAACGGCGTTTCCATGTAAAAAAAAGGGGAACGGATCCCCTGCTGGGCGCCTCCCTGCTGGGCGCCCTGTTGTGCGACGAAATGACACCGTTTCATCGCATTTCATTTTTTTTTTTTGTAGATAATGAAATGACATCGTTTCGCTGCGTTACTAATTTGGTTTTTTGCGGGCAAAAATGACGCCGTTTCGTCGTATAATTTTCAATTCCTTGCCGAAAGCGTCATAGCTCTTTCTCCTTCACTTTGTCTGTAATTTCCAATTTCAGAGAGAATGGATTAATTCCTTTCTTACTTCTCCTTCATGGCTTCCACCTCCACTACACAACCATGTCCTTACACTTCAGCAGACCACGACGCCAAAAAACACTGCTGATGAAGACGCAGAGGAGACGGCAGACCACGACGCCGGAAAAAGATGCCGATGAAGACGCGGTCGAGACGCTCCAATGCCACACAGTTCAAGATGCTGATGAAGACGACAATTTTTGACAGACCACGACGGCAGAGAAGGCGACGACGCTGCGAACGAGACGGTGTCGTGAAGTGGACGCTGCAGGAAATGGCATGCGCTCACGTAGACGAAGAAGCTTGCTGATGAAGAAGGAGACGCGCGCGCGGGAATTTTACACATTGCCTTTTTTTGTTTTTGCTGCTAAACGAGTAACGACATCGTTTTGCCTGCTGGAATTGAAAATTATACGACGAAACGGCATCATTTTCGCCCGCGAAAAACCAAATTAGTAACGCAGCGAAACGACGTCGTTTCATTATCTGCAAGAAAAAAAAAAATACGACAAAACGATATCGTTTCATTGCACAGTAGGGCACCCAGTAGGGAGGCGCTCAGCAGGGGATTCGTTCCCAAAAAAAACCTACAGATCTAAAGGCGTTTCTTTCAGTAATTTATTGGATTTAATTAAAGCCTTGTGGGCCAGGTTTTGAGGCCCATACGATTGATGTTAAGTGAATAGAGGATATAGTCATAATAAGTTGTCCCATTTTGCCTCCAACTACTACGACTATGAGTGTCCTAGTTTTGCCTCACACACACATGCAATTGCTTCTTATAAGCTGTTGTTGGTCCCCCCCTAGGCTAGGCCATGTGGGTTATGGATCACAAAAGCTATATCCTTGCGTTGTATGCTTTTTAACAGACTGAAAGCCCTCTCTTTAGGCCATAAAAACAACGAATAAAACTTGGCACCACGTTCTATCACCTACTCTACCTCTCTCCGTGATTTCTTTGTAGTATGAGTTCAGCTTTTGATTGCATGACCCATCACACTTGTTGCGAGTGCTTCAAGGTAGCAGATGTTACTTTTTCCTCCAAAGATAGTCTGATAGGTTGTGACATAGATAGAAGGCAGCTTTTTATTGGTTGTCAAACATTGGGCCGCTTGTTTCTTTCGGACCCAATATTCATCAAAAACTTCAGATTGGGCCCGCATACTTTGACAGAAGCAAAAAAAGGGATCAGATTACACTTCGTTCATAATCACCTCACCAGGCAAATGGCAACCCACAAACCAGCCAATTCTCTTATAACTTTCTGATTCATTCCAGCAAGTTCCAAAGGTGAGCAGCAAAAAATAGTGCATTTCAACACTTTAAAACATCACTTGCCTTATATTTGCTATCACATCTTAGGGTTGATGGGATGCTCAGAACCTCAAATTCTGCACTTTAGGATATGATACGGTAAACTGCAATTAAGAAGATTGATTGTTACACCCTGAAGACAACCTAGAAACAAATGAACTTGGCCTAGGATGTCTTTGGTATGTTTTTTTTTTTCTTGTTAGCTAGGCCAAATTTGTGAAGGGAATTATGATTTATGTTGATGAATTCTGACCGCCAAAAAGTATGTTGAAGATTACATTACATATTTTTTCTCCCAAATTCGCTACTTCCCTGAAGTTTCCCTGCTATTGTGTTAAAACATTTCATATGCTATAGTTCAAAGTTGAAAGTAGGTGCACATTTTGAGTGTGGATAATTACGGTCATATTCAATGTTTGTGGGAAATTGGGATATGCATAAAACTATTGACTTTAGTAAACAATTATAATCTTAAAAGGGCATGATCATCCAATTGCGTAATAGGTTCTTTTTGCACACAAGAGTCAACCTCAGTTATAATGACTCGAACTTTGCTGCAATTAGCCCAAAGAGATACGGAGAGAGATCATTATAAGAAGATCTTGCCATGCTCTTATTTTTCCAACATTCCGCTCTGTAAAACCACTTGCTTTCTTTTTCATTAGTTTGTCATGCCGACACACTCTCACATGTGAGTAGAATCTGGGCTTAATAGTATCACTTTTCAACCAAACATGTTTTGAAAAAATATGTACACACACATCAGGGATCAAGTATGGCCTTTTCTTAACCATACTGCGCCTTTACGACATGTAACTTTGTTGAATATGATGGCTCTTATTCCTTTCCCTGTTTTCTTATCCTTTTTCTTTTTTGTTTTCCCCACAATTCTGTTTTACAACTTCAAATGTTACTTTATATAAATTATTAAAGAATAATGAAGGGGTTCTAGTTCTACAATTATGTTGGCTGCTATATTTAAAAGCTAATACCTAAAGAGAGTTAAAGGAAAGGGAAAACTATGCATTGACCTATGGTTAAGGGATCTAATTTCAACACAACATATTATTAAAAAAAAATTGAGATTTGAAAGTATATTTTTGGGTTGAAACTATCAACATCCAAGTTAGAGTAATCTGATTTAAAATAGGTAAAGTTGGATCTCCCAACTCAAAACCTTACCTTTTAATATTTTCATAAATCAACTAGTTAATTTTTACACTATTATTTTTTAATAAATGAAGATGCTAGCACTCCATAACCATGAATCCATGATGGTGATAATGGGGAAGGGGCGGCAGAAGAGTAAGACATGAATAAGTCCATTTTGGCCATGGCGCATACTTCTTTTGACCTTCGCACCAAAATATGATTACTTTAGGCTTTAGAGGAGCCTTAACTATTGAAGAGAAGCAACCAAGAAGGTGAGAATGAGCCTCCAAAACACTGGTATTAGTGACCAAACGAATTAGTCATTCTCAACTTTTGTGATTCATATAAAATATGGGGCCATTAGCAGTACTTTCTTCAGGAGGTGGCCCATCTCTCTTGTGATTGCCATGGCTTCAAATTTGCGTGCTTTTCAGAAAGAGAAAACCACAATTGAAAATCCCAAAAAAAAATACTATTAACTTTGAAAACCATGCAGTTTACTTGGACTCTATATGTTCTTTAGTTTAGAAGTTAGAGGATCTAGCTAGAACAACCACAAGCACAACCCATTTTCTAGCCTCTAAGAGCTTGGCCAGTGAAGATGGTGAGGACTCCTTGCTGTGAGAAGATGGGATTGAAGAAGGGACCTTGGACTCCTGAAGAAGATCAGATTTTGATTTCTTATATTCAACGCTATGGCCATGGAAACTGGCGTGCTCTTCCTAAACAAGCTGGTGAGTTTCCAACATGTGGTAGAGCATTTTTCTTCAGTACTGTTTTGGAATGCAGAATTGTTTCATTTTACTCTAAACTGTGATGGATCAGGTTTGTTAAGGTGTGGAAAAAGTTGTAGGCTTCGGTGGATAAATTACTTACGGCCAGATATAAAACGAGGGAAATTCAGCAAGGAAGAAGAAGAAATCATCGTCAAGCTACATCAAATTCTGGGAAATAGGTGGGTACATATATAATACAGATTCATCCATCTCTGCTCTCTTCTAGCTCTGTATCTCTGTTTCTACGTGCATGGTAGTAGTAGTATTAGTTGTTGATGATATTTCATACTGATTCTTTCCTTTGATTCCCCAGATGGTCCGCTATTGCGGCAAGATTACCGGGACGAACCGACAATGAAATAAAGAACTTTTGGCACACCCACTTGAAGAAGAGGCTGGAAAGAAGTGGAGTACACAATGTCGGTGCGTCTTCTTCCTCGTACACACAAGCATCTTCAAGTTCAGGGGCTCTGATGCCTATGGCGCCACAAGTATCTTCAACTGCTGATGCATCAAGTGCTGCTTCTGGCTTCACTGGGAAAGTTGTGATGAATGCTAATGATGGTTTAGCTTCAAGGATATATTCGCTTAATGTAGATCCAGGAATTCACAGTGCAGTCTCTTCTGATGCGTCAGGGAAAAGTGAAACCCTTGGCAGCCATAGTTCCAAGATCAGTGAAGAAATGGATTTTTGGTACAATCTATTCATGAAAGCAGGACAGCCATCATCACTGGGGCATGGGAATTCAGAACAAATTGCTTGATAGTATATCTCTTGCCTTCAAATTTTTTTGAATCTTGGTTTCAGCTTGTGTTTGTGTACAAAAATTAATTTCACTTCAAGTTGTCCAAATTGGCAGTGAAAAGAAAAATAAATGAACAACAATTATAATTCAATGATGCTATCCTCTTTGATTACGTGATATGGTCTTCTGATTAAGAAGACCTTGAGATTTGAGAACAGGAAAAATTTACTTGCAATGAATAACGAAGCAAAATCTATTATTGGCAAACGTTCACGGTGGGACTCGAACCCACAATCTCCCGCTCCGGAGGCGAGCGCCTTATCCATTAGGCCACGCGAACCAACTCACGCGAGTAAAGTAATTATTATTTTATTTTATGCATGAGGAACCGGATGCACGTGCCAAACATAAAATGATTAATTATCCATGTATAATAATAAAAAAGTATTTTCCATAAGCTTTAAACAATTTTAAAAGTTGAAAGTTGAACCTCCTAAAAAAATAAAATTCTTTATAGGCGAATTTAAAAGGAAAACAAAATACGGATCACATATACACACAAGAAATGTGTCGGTGGAGTTAAGATTTTAGGATAGTAATATATTTTATGAAGTTAATTTTTATTAATTTAGGTGATTCATTTGATACGTCGATTGTATAATATATATATAAAAAAAAATACTGTGCATATAATGATAATATTAAAATATTAGTGAGTGATGGATTAAAATAATAAATATTTTATTTTTCTCAAATCAATAAAGTTTCTTTAAATTAAGAATATTTTAATATATGAAGTTAGAATTTAAAATCTTACTTAAAACAAATAAATATTTAATTATTTTTTACTTTAATCAACCACTTATTTTTATGTTATTGTAGATTTTATATCTATCAATTTTATATGTATCATTACATATTAATTTTTGAGTTATTACATGTTAAAAAAGATTATAATAAAATTTCTGACCAATATATAAAATAAAATCAACATAAAATAAATATTAAGGATAAATTTAAGGTACCTACTTTTATTGCACATTTTTTAATTATATGAATTTTATTAATTAGTGCCTGGTTAATGCTTTTTTTTTATTGATTTGAAAAAATTAACATAAAAAATTATTATTTTTATTAATTTTTTAGAAATTTTAATTTATTAAATATTTTATTTATCAATAAAAAAACTTAACTAATACCTTAAGTCACTTGTTAACAAATTGCTAATTATGAGCCTCTTTGAGTCTTCATTTTTTAAATTATTTTATAAAATTAATTATAAAAATTTATATTAATATTATTTTTATGTATTTATATACATGTTATTAATAAAAAATTATTTTATGTATTTTGTTTATTTTAAAAAATTATAATTTAAAATATTTTTATTTTCAAAACATATATTTTTTATTTTTTAAAAAATAAAAAATAATTTTTAAAAACTGTAATCAAGATTATATATCTAATTTGTTGTTTCTGGCTTAATAGTAGACGACACATAGGAATGTGGTATGAGTACCTGAGGGATGGGGAATGAAGACGTGGAGTCTGGAGTTTTGCTGGCAACTCACAAGTTATTTACAGCTCTCATTGTTATACCCTCACTTCCCACGGTTCTAAAGATAAAACCCTTCTTCTCTAAATTCAAAACGCCGTCCACTTCTCATTGCACGGCAGGACAGTCCAATGGCTTTTGCAATCTCTAATTTACTGCACTGCCCTAATTTTCGGTTTTCCCAGAAGAATGTCCGTCCCATAGTTTTAGAGCCATCTTTATTGTCTATCAGGTAAAACTCTTTCCTGGGAAATACTCAAAGGGTCTCCTCCATATCCAGCTTTTTGTCAATTTCAATAATTGCATTTATTTACTTATTTTTCTAGTTCGCTGGTTTCTGAAATTCTGTTAAAATTTAGAGTAACTTATCTGTATGATTTACTCAGACTTGGTCATTCATATCTGATTAATCTGATGGGGCTGCTATGGTCATTTCAAAGTGCTTACCAACCATCGTTATTTACATACGAATTCCTGAAATTGCCGTGTCTTAAATATTTTAAGATTGAATTTATCTTTTAAGGTACTTTTGGAAGTTTACACTGGAACTGCTTGTGTTAAGCCAATAGCACCTGATTACCTAAATAACTTGTTTATTATTGTGATAAGAGTAGAATAAATTATTGTTTGGAAGGTGTTAAATTCTTGTTATATTGGCAATGCCTTCTGCTTGGAACTATAGAACTGAGTATCGAGTAATGAGTCTTTCTTTATAATACTGCTGTATCCTCTAAGAATGCAATGTGATTTGAACTTTCAGGTTTTCAAAAATAAATGCAAGAAGTGACAGAAGGTTTATTTGTGCTGCCGCATCTGCAGCAGGAAGTTCTAATTCTGACAGTGACTTAAATCCATATGAGGTAAAAACAAGTCTGTATGCAATTTGTGATCTTAAACTTGAAGTTACTTGGGTTCAGTTGGCTATTTCCGTGTCTTAATTGTTAGGAGGATGTCAACTTTTAGGTTCTAGGTGTAAGCCCTGTTGAAGGATTTGACATGATCAAGGCAGCATATACAAAAAGACGAAAGGAGGCTGAGAGGATTGGTGATGAAGCAACTGCCGCTAGAGTAAGCTGTCTTTTGTCTCCTCTTCTTTGAGAATTTTGTTGTAAATTTAGATAATATTCTATTAAAAGATTATCTATAAAGTTCTGTTTCCAGTTTATATTGGTAGGACAACCAGTTTTTCAAGGTTTGATATGGTTAGGAGGTTAATTCATTGCATAATATTTGGAAAGTAAAAGTTTGAGTTAAGCAATATTTATGTTTGATGAGGTCTCTACTTAGAATTTTATTTTAGATGAAAGGGTCACCACATAGAATCCCTACCCTCTTGTTCAAGTTCAGGTACTCCTATTTTCTATGCCAGAGTTAAAATCATTAGATTGTTATGTAAGTGTGGGAAGCGACTTTCTAGTCTACCTTTCTCCTTTTTTAGTTACTAGTGGCATAGGCCTTTTTCATAAATCCATATCCATGGATGATTTTCCTCAGTTTAATGCACTCACATATAATCTGTTGCGTATTATAAATGTATATTTCAGCTGGAAAAGGCATATGACAGAGTGATGATGGCACAATTGACTAATCGGAAGAAGGGTGTGACTTTTGGTTCATTCAAGGTACAGTAGAGGAGTTTTCCTTTTTCCTAGGCACTCAATTGCACATGCAAACATAAAGACACAAAGATGCCTTTTACTCAACTTTTTTTTGAGGTTGAAGTGACATGATTAACATAATTCTGCATGTTTTGGTGCATCCTGTATCCATTGGACCTACTTTGAAGAAGTAGGTATAGTTTTGTTAAACATCTTTCTTTTGCTGTCTCTTGCTATTGAATGAGGACAAGCTGCCTGTAATTTATGGCAACAAAGAATCTGGGAAAAGCTAATGCATTTGCATCTCTGTATTTTTCATTGTATTCTTTGCACTGTGTTGAAGGGAGGGAGAAGGTTAGGCAGCTTAATTAAATAAAGTAATAATTAGTAATGCACATCCTATTACCACTTATGGTATAATGCATGTTATTTTGTCACATGTGAACAGTAGATACTGGAAAATTATACAACTATCTACGTAGGACATATTTATATGAAAAGATTTAATTTTGCAACTTCACCTTACTAATTTTGAGCTTTTTTCCTATTATTTTCGAGTATTAGGCTCTGATGTTATTTGTTTCTATCTAAAAGTTTTTAACTTTTTATATAACCTCTATGTAAATCCAGGTTTCAAAAGACATAAAGTATGCTGACAAGCAGCCAATTGTACCTTGGGGTCCAAGGTTTGAAATTGCTTCATATGTTTCATGACTTGTTGTGTTGTTGTTTTTGTATAGTTGTTTCCAAAATTAGCTCAATAGATTAAAGGGTTATTTAGTATTTAACTTTTCTACGTCATGATGCCTCCTTCAGTAATCTAGCCAGACCATGTGGTGGTTGGGCCCACCACATGGCTGCTTTGCTGACACGTGCTTGAACCCCCCACCCCCCAAGTGAAAAGAAAGAGTTATGGTTGAATTGGATTGAAAAGTTAAGTCAAACACTGTTGATTAAACCATCAATAACATTAATTAGAAAATTTTGATGTCCTTTTATGGTTACCTGATCTGATTACTGATGATATACAAATTCTTAAGAGAAGAAACTGTGCCTTGCCTTGGAATAGTAAGGATAGGCCCATTTGGTTTAAGATAATTTGTTTTGTCCCTGTTTAGGAGGATTTCATTTTTCATTTTTATATGAATGCATAACTTCAGTGTTTATGAGACATATTCTAGTGTGCATTTTGTGGAGTATCACATTTACTTGAATTATGGTTGCCTGCCGTTATTGCTCTATTAACAGCTTCTTGTAGTTTTAATCTTTTTTATGATGTAATTTTGACTTCCAATGCTATTTCAGGTTTTCCAAATCCAGTAAAAATGATATACGTATCAACCTGGCCATATCTGCTGTTTTTGTGAGTGTTATTTGGCAAATGACTATGCTCTAAAACCCTGATATTGCATTTGTTAGTCTCATGTCTTAAGCAGTAGTATTTAATTGCCATTATTCATCATCATTCTGCAGACAGCTTGGATCCTTGTCAAGCGCAGTGCTGAATATAAACCTTTGCAGTTTTTGGCTTTTGCTTTTGTTTATCGTCTCTTTGAGAAGTTAAAATCCTTTGAACTGCCTACAACCCCAACATATAATGTGAGCTTCATCTCCTATTATATCACATTCAGTGAAATCATAAATATTTTGTTTGCATTTGAACCACTCTGCTACTTCAATACAAGTTGGTGTTGCCTATAGGAGGATGGTGAAGATACAGGACAAGCTCTGCGCATGGGGAAACGACTACTTCGATCACTTGCGTTGGTTTTTGGCTGTATAGCTGTTTCATCTTTGGTATGACAATTAATTACACCTTTTAGGTGACATATATATGTTTAGAGTCAGATCAATATTTCAATAGCCCTATAATATCTGTTTCTTTAACAAAAGAAAAAGAAGGGAAGGAAGGTGGAGAGGAATCAAGTTAGCCTTATATGATTTTTCTCTTCTATAATGAAAGAAAAAGAAGCAAAAGAAGGAGGGAGGATTAATAGAGAGGGCTCAAGTTAGACCTTCGTGGATTTTACTTCTGGGACAGAAGAAGAGGAAAGAGGAAGGATAAAGAGAGAACAATCAAAGCCCTACCTTTGCTTCTTCTCCTTCTGAATAATTTTTTTATAATGAAAATTCTATGTCCTTTAAGGGATCTACTGCCTTGGAATATACAATGGAACAAAGTTCTTCAAGTTATTGCTTCTTGGAGAATTTTAAGATTGAGAGTAATTATTATTGGCCTTTTTACTGTTGACTAGTTTTGTTTTGATGGAAAATTCCATGTTCTTTAGGCTATATGTTTAATTGATTAAACCTCAATAACCAAATTGAATAATCAAATATGTCTTGAGTTTTCTATATTCATATTTTTGTCATTATTAATATGATTCAACTTTTTTCTCCATATTAAGTAAAAATTAATACTCTGTGGTGTGTTTCTTGCAGGCATACACTGGTCTTTTGAACTTCATTGAGTTTTCTGGTGGTTATATACCTGCTTTACTTTACAACAATCAGGTATGTACAAATGAACAGTACTTGTTGGCTTAAACTTATGAGATAGAGCTGTTCACTTTGCAGCCGTAGTGAATAATATGATGCATGTCTTGCAGTTTATCTTCCTTTGGAGTTAGGAACTCTGGAAGTTTCTTCCACTTGTCTCGAGGGGAATGTTGTTAAATGAATATTTTTTGGTCCCATGCTGCAAAGAGATATATAATTATGGTGTTGAATTATAAGTTTATAACTATATCCTTGGTTACATGAGTATTATAATTATGCTATTATTTTTCAGTGCATCTGAAGTTGTCAGGGTGTCTGCTGCCATTTAGCTAATCGTATACCTGTTTACAAGGAAAGGAAAGCTAGTGCAGTTTGGATTGGGGGTTGTGTGATGTGTTGGGGGGGATTTGTTTATGCCCCTACGAGGGGCACCAAAAAAACATATTATCTTAAATTTGCATGTATCGTGCAATTCTGCTGGGGCTTTAAGAAGCTGTTTCTTCAATGGCAGGCAATGAGTCTAATGTTAGTTGTTGGAAATCAATATGCTTGGCACTCATTTGTAGTTTTAAAAAGCGTAGCTAATTTTTAAATACTTTGCTGGCTCAAATGGTTTGGTCATGCCAAAAATTCTTCAATCCCATTGGTAATTGTATGGGCAAGTTGACATGATAAGCTTTTCTTGTATCTGCAGGAGTTGATAATTACCACAGCGTCAGCGGTAATGCTTCACATTATGGCATCTTACTATAGATAGTGGAACTCGCTGGAGTCTGGACCCCATGGAACCATGCAGCGAGTCATCATCGGAATGCTGTGTTCCTTTCTTTTTCTTTTATACTTTTTGCTTCTCCTAGGAATTTGAGCATGCGCTCTATGGGAAACTGTATTTTTGGGGGCTGTTTCACTCAAATTTTGTCAGTTGATGTTGAGTTTCTGTATAAATGGCAAGATAGCATTTAACAATATTAGTTTCAAATTTATCCTATTTGAACGTGGTTATGTATAATATTCAATTTCTTAATTTATATCTTGGTAGTTGGTGCATCCCGAACAAAACTACAGTTGTTAGTGACCCTAAGCTTGCAAATTTCTGACTTGTAAAGCATGTCTTGTCATAAAACGATCGCAAACAACAATTACCTCTATTACACTAAGCTTGAATGATTAGTTAGTTATTTTAGAGGCAAGCATTCTATTACGATGAAAAGGGAGGCGAGGTTTCTTTCTGATTAGGTTTTTTATTTTTGGACCTAAACTGATTAGCTCAAACGTCAAAAGTACACAAAAAAAAGAAGCAGTTTTTAGTCGCGTTTAATATTGATAATGCTGTATTTTGATATCTGCTTCCTGTAAAATTACTATATTGGTACGTGAGAATAGGATAATGTCAATGGTAATTATGTTCCAGAATTAGGTCTAGTATTTCTAGGTTTTTTTTAAATTTTCCCCCTTTTTGGACAGACTTTTATTAGGCATTTGATCATGTTGAATTACCAGGGCTGAACGACAGAGCCCACGATCGGAAATGGCCAGGCCTAACGGGCCTCCGTTCTAACCGGGTCATAATCTGCTAGAGAGTGTGTGGGTGGCCAGGCCCAGGTATAGCATTAGTAACAGTACGTCGTAAACGATCCGGGTATAAATGTTGTCGATTTTGCACAATTTAACGAAGTATCCTTCGCGATGATTTTATGGGCCGAATCTAAGCATGAACTGCAAGCAGGGGGAGGGAGAAGAATAGCACAGGGTAGCAGGAGTCACATAATGTCAGAGGAGGTGCCATAATAGAGACTTTCTTCAAGTCTTGTATTTGTGTAATTACTTTCTTCATCTTCTCTTCTTGTTCGTCTTCTGCTTCAAGTTGGAAAACCCTACAATTCGCGGTTGAAGGTAGTGAGAGCGGTTAAAAAGAGGTCAAGATGAGGATTATGATAAAGGGTGGTGTTTGGAAAAACACCGAGGATGAAATCCTAAAAGCGGCTGTTATGAAATATGGCAAAAACCAGTGGGCTCGAATCTCTTCGCTCTTGGTTCGCAAGTCCGCCAAGCAATGTAAGGCTCGCTGGTATGAGTGGCTCGATCCTTCCATTAAGAAGGTACTCTTCTATCCTATTACGTTTTATTTGTTTTATCTTTTTCTGCCCTTGGCACTGCCTACTTGCCTAGTTGGGAAAGTATAGCTGCATTTATCCTGCAATGTTGCTGGGATCCTCTATTCTATTAGATTTTCTTGCTCGAGATGCTAATATTTATATCCTGCGTCTTTGTTCTTCTGCTGTCATACCTATTCAGTTCTATTTCTAAGAACGACGGAAGAGATTTCGAGAGTGCAGTACATATTTTGGTTAAATATTCTGCTCTAGTTATTGGGAGTTGAATGAGTAGGATCGAACCTAAGCCATATTATCAGTTGTTTGTTCTCTTCAACATTTTTGGTTTACATGTAAGTGATAAAACATTATTGACGTCTATTCTTTTGATTAACACATGAAAGCTTGGATTAGAAGTTCCAAGGCTTTTGAGTATTTTCATTTATATGACTATTATTTATTTATTTTGAGAGAGCAAGGATTTTTGGCACTTGGTTTGATGTTATCTATATTACAGTTTTGACATTATAACTACTGTAATGTTGAGCTTGTTATTGAAGCCTTTCATCTCACTTAAATTGATCGTTTAGTTCTATGCTTTTTGCAGACTGAGTGGACAAGAGAAGAGGATGAAAAACTGCTTCATCTTGCTAAGCTTATGCCTACCCAGTGGAGAACAATTGCTCCAATTGTAGGTCGTACCCCTTCCCAGTGCCTTGAGCGGTATGAGAAACTCCTTGATGCAGCCTGTGTGAAGGATGAGAACTATGAACCTGGTGATGACCCTCGAAAATTGCGTCCTGGGGAGATTGATCCAAACCCCGAGTCAAAACCTGCACGCCCAGATCCTGTTGATATGGATGAAGATGAGAAGGAAATGCTTTCTGAAGCCCGAGCTCGATTAGCCAACACTAAGGGCAAGAAGGCTAAAAGGAAAGCCAGGGAGAAACAGCTTGAGGAAGCAAGGAGGCTTGCTTCTTTACAAAAAAAGAGAGAGTTGAAAGCTGCGGGAATTGATATCAGGCAGCGGAGGAGGAAAAGAAAAGGAATAGACTATAATGCAGAAATTCCATTTGAGAAAAGGCCTCCACCAGGGTTTTTTGATGTTACTGATGAAGATAGACCAGTGGAACAGCCCCAGTTTCCTACTACTATCGAAGAACTTGAGGGAAAAAGAAGGATTGATGTGGAAGCACAGTTAAGAAAGCAAGATATTGCAAAGAATAAAATTGCACAAAGGCAAGATGCCCCATCTGCTATTCTGCAAGCCAACAAGTTGAATGACCCAGAAACAGTTAGAAAGAGGTCAAGCCTGATGCTTCCGCCACCCCAGATTTCTGATCATGAATTGGAAGAAATTGCCAAGATGGGTTATGCCAGTGACCTTGCAGGGAGTGAGGAACTTACAGAGGGTAGCAGTGCAACACGTGCTCTTCTAGCTAATTATGCACAGACACCTAACCAGGGTATGACTCCTTTACGTACACCTCAGAGAACACCAGCTGGTAGAGATGCTGTCCTGATGGAAGCTGAAAATTTGGCCAGGTTGAGAGAGTCTCAGACACCATTGTTAGGAGGAGATAATCCTGAGCTGCATCCTTCAGATTTTTCTGGGGTCACTCCTAGGAAAAAGGAGATTCAGACTCCCAATCCGATGCTTACCCCCTCTGCAACCCCTGGAGGTGCAGGTCTCACTCCTAGAAGTGGTATGACACCGGCTAAGGATGGCTTTTCTTTTGGCTTGACTCCAAAGGGAACTCCTTTGAGGGATGAACTTCGTATTAATGAGGGCATGGATATGCAAGACAGTGCAAAGCTTGAGCTACAGAGACAAGCTGATCTAAGAAGAAGTTTGCGCTCTGGTTTAAGCAGTCTTCCACAACCCAAAAATGAGTACCAGATAGTTATGCAACCAGTGCCTGAAGATGCTGAAGAAACTGAGGAGAAAATTGAAGACGATATGTCTGATAGACTAGCTAGAGAAAGGGCTGAAGAAGAAGCATGGCAGCAGGCATTACTAAGAAAACGATCAAAAGTCCTCCAAAGGGAGCTTCCTAGGCCTCCTGCTGCATCATTAGACTTGATAAGAAATTCCTTGATGAGAGCTGATGGGGACAAGAGCTCAATTGTTCCACCTACCTCCATTGAGCAAGCCGATGAGATGATAAGAAAGGAGCTATTAACCTTACTGGAACATGACAATGTTAAGTATCCACTTGATGAGAAGACTAATAAGGAGAAAAAGAAAGGAGTGAAGCGTGCGGCAAATGGTTTTGTTGCTGTCCCTGTGATAGAAGATTTTGAAGAGGATGAAATGAACAATGTATGTGTTTACTAATATATCTGCTAACTTCTTTCATTTTTCTTCCATTAATTTCTTTTATGATGCTTTTTCTTCCACTCTCTTTTGTTTGACAGTGACCTACTTAACTTTGTCATGTTTCTTGTCACTTTTCTTTCTTTTACCACATAGTCAATATGATTTCCCATGATACAGCTTTTTGTTCAGATCTTCAGAGTTAAAACTGTAACAACCCTATCCGAGTCTTATTCACAGTTTTTTGTTATCCTGAACAGTGTCTTGGTGCTATGAATAGGACGTATAAATTGGTACAGAGGTGCTCATCCTCTACAATTATAAGTTGGATAGAATCTCCATTCTCCTCCTTTCCCAAACCCTAAAACTTGCACCTGTAGAATGTTAATGCTCTGACTTGTTGAAGAAATTTTGACTTGGCATTTAGTGAAGCCACAAAAATGAGAAGTAAGCAAGACTCACTGTAGCTACTCAGCTTGCTGAAATAACTTGATTCTCAATGTCATCTTCTTATTCTTCTTGTATTGTTGTTCTCTTTTAAAAGAACATACTTAGAAATTATGTTTGGTTGGCCCTCAAGATTGACAAGCAAAGATTAGACGATAGAAGGTTGCTAGAAGCATGTAAGGGGATGGGGATCTGAAAGTGGACAAGCTAGATATCTTATCAACAGCGTCACAGTTTGTGGGTTTGCTCTTCTCTGAACCTTTTGGCATTCATGTTTCTCAGTGGAGTTAGATGCTTCCTGATTCAGATGTGATTGAACAAGTTCTGCCCTTACTGTTACATTTGTTTTGTTTGACCACTGGTCCATCTATTGAACATTAGGATACATATTCTGTATTATGTCCATGTGTATATCTTGTATCTTTGCCTTCTGATTTATCTGGCCTTTCCTCATTTATCTTGACTGTGATTACATATTGTTGGAGATGGCATTTATAAGCAGGGCTAATAAATAATAATATTTAATTAGCACGCTATTTATGGATGAGGTTTTTTTTTTGGCAGGCTGATCAGTTGATAAAAGAAGAGGTCCAGTACATTCGTGTAGCAATGGGGCATGAAAGTGAACCGCATGATGAATTTGTTGAAGCACACAGAACATGCCTTAACGATCTTATGTACTTTCCTATTCGTAATGCCTATGGTCTCTCTAGTGTTGCTGGACACACGGAGAAGCTTGCAGCTTTGCAGAATGAATTTGAGAATTTGAGAAACAAGCTGGATGATGGCAAAGAGAAGGTAGTACGCCTTGAGAAGAAGGTGACAGTGCTAACACAAGGCTATGAGGTATGTTAGTGCTGTCCTGCTGCTTCTCTTGCTCTTCTTGTTTAAGAGTTGGCTTCCATTTTTTATTTTTATTTTGAATACATGTATGATACTGTGGTTGGGACTTGGAAGGGGATTGTGGAGGGGGAAAACAGACTCCCTGTTTAGGATTCAACCTGGCCCTCCAAGTCAACTGATTGACCCCATAAACATCTGACCAGGGGCCTGAGAATTGTGTTGTTTGAGTGTCTTCTATAATGCTGTAATTTTATGCATTTTTAGAAAACCTGTTTTTTTTTTCTTGGGGGAAAGAGTGTTATCATTCTTAATACTATGTGATTCCATTTAAAGGGAAAGGAGAGTGAAACTACCGCATGTGCATGCAATTTCACCATCCATGTGTCTACAAGTGAACACATTCTTACATGAAGAACTATATATTACTCGCCTACAGGGTTGAATTTGTATCATTTATATGCAGCAGGAATTAATTTTCTGTTGTGATGCCTAAGCAGTCTATTCTATGAAGTTGTATATTTTTTAAGCCTGCATTTTAGGGCATCAGCATACCTGCTTCTTGTGAATCTTGACTTCTCTGTTTTTATTGGTAAGCATAAATTTTGAGTGATTTACTTTGGCTATTGCATTGTTCAGATGCGGGCAAAAAAAAGTCTTTGGCCACAAATTGAGGCCACCTTCAAGCAGATGGACACTGCTGCAACAGAGCTAGAGTGCTTCCAAGCACTAGAAAAGCAGGAGCAACTAGCAGCATCACATAGGATAAACAATTTGTGGGCTGAAGTACAGAAGCAAAAGGAACTTGAGAAAATTCTGCAAATGAAGTATGGGGATCTTCAGGGAGAGCTGGAAAGGATACAGAATATCATGGACCAACACAGGGTACAAGCAAGAAAGCAAGAAGAAATTGCAGCAGAGAATGACACCATTGAGTTAGCTGAGACCGCAGCTAACGATACTACGGCACATGGTCTAGAGAATTGTAAATCTGTACCCCCCTCAAATGAGCATGGAAGTGCTATGTCAGTTGATTCTTATGTTGAATCTGATGAACAGAAAGTTTACATTGTGGAAGACCGGGGCCCTTCAAGCCCCAAAATTGATATGGATGTGGATGCTGACAAAGAGCAAATGACTCTCAACACGGATGTTAAATTACCAGATGCTACACCTACTGCAGAGGGGGACAGTGCAACAGTGGTACAAGGTAACAGCAGCAATAGTCATATTGCTAACAGAAATACTGAGGCATTTGGGGAGGTTCAAGAAAATTTTGTGGAAGCCATGAATTTTTCACATGATAACAGCATACAGGAAATCACTGCTTTTAATGAAGGGGATAAGATGCAGAATGCCAACGGCAACGGAGAGGAGTTGAATTAGGGCCGAAGCAATTGTGATATCAAAGTTTCGGGGAGAGGGCTTTAATGGGATGTAAGTGTATAAATTGCATGGAGAGCAAGGCCTTGTTTATTGCTCAAGTATCTCAACTCAAGACGGTTCTGAAATTTTGTGATCCAGAGGTTATCAAAGTATGTGACATAAATGATGGAAAGATTGAGTGTATAAGCACTTCGAGATGGATATCGGCATTTTTCTCAAATTTTGTCTTTCATGGCTTACACAAAAGGATGTAGGTAATGAGGAGTTTTGCGTCGGTATTGCGTTCCTTCACGTTTGAGAAAGACAGGGTAGTCAATTAATTAGATTTTGATACGCCATGTCAATTCTGTAACTTCTATATTGGGTTACTATTAAGTGGTCTATTTTGTATTTATCAATGTAGTCAATACCCTAGCTATCGTGCTTGTTGTCGATGTCGTCTTTACAGCTGAGAAAGGGAACGTGGCAAGTCTTTCTTCAGTATGTCTAATGTCCTGATTTTGGAGTATGAAAGGTCACCGAGAATCAATGGTTTTTTGGCTCTGCACTGGCTTCAGCATTCCTCAGTCCTATTGAACCGAACAATTCTTACAGCCTCGTTACATTGGAGTATTCACGGCATACAGGAGCCTACATTCAATGTTATTACTTATCGGTTAAATGCAAATATTTTTATTATGGTTAAAAGCTAATTTATTATAATATGAATATATATATCTATATTTTAATTATAGAAGTAGTGAAAAGTTATTTTAAAATTAACTTTTTATTTTTCATATATCATAATTGATAGCTTCCTACTAATATACTAATAGATTCAAATATACAGTTTTGAAACTAATATACCATAAATCTTAAATCCATATGTATTAGTATAGATAATTGAGTTAACATTAATTTTTAACACTTAAAAATAATAAGATTTTGAGCAAATTATATTTCAAAAAACTTGTAATTTTAGTAATGTTAATCAAAATGCTATCAAAGATATATTTTCACATCTATCAAGAGAGAGCGATCTACTCCAAAAGATTTTTATAATATAAAAATATTCATAATATTTTAAGACCAATACAATTTATTAGATAGATAATAAGTCATGTTTAAATTATAATATATATATATATATTTCTGGCAAATTCAGTTTTTTATTTGAATATTATCACATGTGGTATCATTGATTATCTCTAACAACTGTTTGATCGTTGTGGAAATCTAGCAATATCGTCATACTTGGTGTACTATATTATATCTTCCACAACGTAACGCGGATAAACAAATAGTAGATTCTTGACGGTCAATAATGGTTTTCCAAATAAATGGAAACTAAAGTGCTATTTTTAATTTTAATTTTTTCAGAAAAAAAAATTAGAGATATCACCATTGCTTCGTAGGCATCTACCTGGACCAACCATCCGTTGGACCAAACGTGAGAGTCATAGTATTCTATTATTTACCGAACATTTGTCGAAGAAGAACTAAAAGACAAATAGGATAAGAACACCTTGGTGGTAAGTGAAATTATAAAAACTGCATAGAGAGAGCAACTTGATATTAAAAAAGGCAGAGAAGCTTGTGGCAAAGCCATCACTTGTGGCCCCTGTTTTTCTTGTCAGGTAGGATTCCTTTCCCTTATTCCCCTTTTCGTCTTCCCCTCATTTGCATTTTTTACTGTTTCCTGTATTTGCATGACGCATGCAATTAGGTTCATAGTGGGCAACTTTAAATTCAAGTGTTTTGCACATACAGCTCAAACATACTTGAGTGGAGTTTCTGGTACTTCTTAATACTTCACGGCTCTTCATTTTGCTTTCTAAGCTTTGTGAATGGTATATGAAGCGTCTCGTAGCTTATATGCTTAGGGGCAACAATAGGAAACTTAATTTCAGGCTTTAGTAGCTCACGTGTGCATTCCGTGTGTCACGATTCACGAATTTTGCAGCTTTTATCTATATTAAGTGCATATTTTTTTTGTGTGATTTTCTCCGGATAATAATTTAACCTGAGATAAATTAGCTTATCAGAATCAACCCTTTTCATGATCTTTTAAGTTGTGTTATTTAAACAGGGAACTCGGCTATAATTTCGCCTCAGATATTTTGCTGAAGTCCAGTTTCATTCAAATTGCGAAGGAGGATATAAATTTTGCAACTTATCGTGTAAGACCCATCGCTCTCTCTCTGATTTTTTTTTTTGTTTGTTTGTTGGATATTATCTTTTGATCAGTTGAATTTGCTAGAGACTAGTTCATCGTGATCCCGTCCCCTCTTTTCCAAGAGAGTTCATAAATAATTTCTTCTTTTTTCCCTTTTTCTGTTTCAAGTTATTACTGAATTGTTGAATAAACCATCTGACTCATAGGGAATTTGCTCGGACATTCACTCTCCTTCTTTTTGGAATTACACGCTAACATTAGCAATGGTGTGACTGTGACTGTTTAGTTTCAGGGAAAATGGTAACTAGGACAGTGGATTTTCGGTCAGACACTGTGACAAAGCCAAGTGAGGCAATGCGGGCTGCTATGGCGAGAGCTGAAGTTGATGATGATGTGCTAGGGTATGATCCAACTGCTTTTCGCTTAGAGAGCGAGATGGCAGAAATAATGGGCAAGGAAGCAGCTCTTTTTGTTCCATCAGGCACCATGGGAAACCTTGTGAGTGTGCTTGTCCATTGTGATATTAGGGGAAGTGAAGTGATTCTTGGAGACAATTCCCATATCCATATTTATGAGAATGGAGGCATCGCAACAATTGGAGGGGTACATCCAAGACCAGTGAAAAATAATGCAGATGGAACCATGGACGTTGATTTGATTGAGGCTGCCATCAGAGATCCTAAGGGAGAGCTTGTGTATCCAACCACTAGGCTTATCTGCTTGGAAAATACTCATGCCAAGTACTCACTCTTTTCTTAAATCATCATTGTACCCATGCAGTTACTACCATATCTTTGGGCTTTATCTAAATTGATGCAAATTAAATTACACTGAACGCAGCTCTGGTGGGAGATGCCTTTCTGTAGAATATACAGACAGAGTTGGAGAAATAGCTAAGAGGCATGGACTGAAGCTTCACATCGATGGAGCTCGTATTTTCAATGCATCAGTTGTAAGTACTTTTTCGATTGCCTATATTTGTTACTGATGTGGATGTTAATGTTGTATTGGACTTAAAGATGTATATTTGTATAAACATCTGCCAACAAAAGATCTTATGAAATGTTTGAAGCTAACACTATTAAAGAGAAGTATTGTGATGTAATAGGCAGCCTTCTAGTGTGACTGCTAATCAAATGATCCTGCCGCTTTAATGCTTGTTTTCTTCTGAAAATTTTTGCTCTGTTGTTTATTACATTTTTTTTTTGTTCCCGCTGTATTGCCTCTAAGGCTCTAACATGGATGAAGAGCTATTGGATCACTTACCAGAAAAATCTTGGTGTTTCAGGCACTTGGTGTTCCTGTAGATAGGCTTGTCCAAGCAGCTGATTCTGTTTCAGTATGTCTTTTTATTTCTTCTCTTTCTGGCTGAGATTCAGTGTATTCTCTGGAATTGGATTAGATGTTTATACTCTCTTACTTCTATATCCTATTGCATAATAAGTCACAGCTTTTCACCTCTATCAATATATGAATTAGGTTTGCCTGTCAAAAGGTCTGGGTGCTCCAGTTGGTTCTGTTATTGTTGGCTCCAAAAGCTTTATAACTAAGGTAGTTCAGTTTTTTGGGGGAATATTAGTATATCACCATTATCTTCTTCCTGAAAGATAAATCTATTGTATGCATATCTGTTTTGTAGGCTAGGAGGCTCCGAAAAACCTTAGGTGGTGGAATGAGACAGGTTGGCATCCTTTGTGCTGCTGCACTTGTTGCTTTGCAGGAAAATGTTGCAAAGCTCGAGAGTGATCACAAGAAAGCTAGAGTTTTGGCTGGTAGATTTCATGCCATATTACCTGCTCTCACATGTTTTGCTCTTCTGTTTAAGAAGCTAAACTTATCCAAATTAACCCAAAACTTTTGTCATCTAATTAAATTGCACTTACTTTTCTGATTTTGATTAATTATTTATCCCTCCATTTCAGAAGGACTGAATGAAATTGAAGGACTCAAAGTAGATCTCTCTTCTGTGGAGACCAATATTGTGAGTATTTTGACGGAACAACATTTACTTGACAAATAGTTCATACAAGTCCAACTGTGCATTATTATTTTTTAGTCTGATCCGATTACTTCTGCTTTGAACAGAAGTTTCAATCTGTCTTGACTCCATTATCATCACTTAGCTTAGCTAGCTTCTGTCCCTTTGTATGTTGGGCCTTTAATGAGCCTACCAGTACCAACAACTTGGATGCCCTTAAATAATATCATTAGATAATTAGATTATAAGAACTGTAAAAGGTAATTCTTCATATTTCATTGCTCTGACAACCTTTATTCCTTTTTTTAAAAAAAAAAAAAAAAAAAAAACTGGGTTTGAAACCGTACCAGATATATATTGATCTTGAAGAGGACTCAAGAACTACGGCGGGAAAGCTATGTAAGGACTTGGGAGAACGTGGAATCCTTCTGATGCAAGAGAGTTCATCAAGGTGTGAATCTACTTCCATTGTTTCATATTAGATCACTATTCCTGTTAATATGAGCAACACTTGACAGTGCTTACAATTTTCAGATTAAGAATTGTGATCCATCACCAAATATCAGCGAGTGATGTGCAGTACGCCTTGTCATGCTTTCAGGTGATCGCGAATATGTGATTGTTAGGTTCTTTGCTTTTACTAACAATATTCTGAGTTTATACTATAACTACTCTGTTGAATATTGCAGCAAGCTTGAAAGGGAGGACAAAATGAAAATGGCAACTAGTGGAACAATTTGAATTTGCTGCCTTATATATAATCCCATTGGGTTACGTAAACATATGTGACCCTTCGTATTCTGTTGTCTTTTAACTATTTCATTTCATTAGATGTACCTTATGGAACATGACAACAATTGGTCCCCACTATGTCTATGTGTGCTAAACTTCTATATTTATATTTATCCAGGTCACCTCGGCTACATAAGCCTAGGTTAGTTGAAATTGTTGGTAAAATTATTTATCAGCTTACCATTAATTACCAACATTTTTATATTTATTAAGATGAAACTTATTAGTCTTGGATCCAAGTTCACTTGAATTGAAATAATCGACCATATTTCACATATCTACATGTTTGTCTAACACGGATACACAAGCTTTTATGTGGTATTTATCACTGACTTGACTGTTAAGGACTTAAACCAAACGTAGTTTAACACAGAACAAATACGAATTGCGTTTATGCAGGGAAGTAACGGGAAATGTTTATACAAGTTAAAAAAAAAAAATGCAATACTTGTTGGGTCAGATTCATGGGCCATTCCCAGGTTGATGGGATTGACAAGAAATAATGGGCCTGGCCCACCAGGTATCTGTCCTGTCGTCCTTTTTCCACCGACATGTCACGAGTCACAACTCAAGCCGTAGCAAAAAGCAGCGACATCTGGTGTAAACATTAAACTGCAATTACAGTACTTAAACCCATTGTCCATTCCTCTTTATTTAACATAATTCATACAATTAATTTAACTTTTTTTTTTTCTTACTCTCTGTCGATGTCTGAGGTACAGCGTAGAGTAAAGGTGTCATTTTCACGACTTTCTTGCGCAAACATGGGTCCTTTCTCGTCACTCCACTCCTCATATATGCAAGAATCTTTACTCCCAACTTCAATCAACTTTCCTGTACATATATATATACATTTGCTGTAGCTGTTTTGTTCTTCACAATTTTGCACGCGCCTGTCTTTAGTCAACTAGGATGCTTCCTTTCCTTCGTTGTTGTGATGAGTTAGAGCTTCTGTATATGAAATTGTAAGTAAAATACTAAAATTGCATGTGGGTTTGCTTTGGAGGATAACATAATATTATATAATATATAATTATATATGTAGTTTGGCATGCAAATGCATTTGCCACCGTTGACAGCAAATGTAGCAACAAGATGAGACAAAGGATATCCTAGTTGACTGCCCTTTTTAGTTCCCCAGAGACGAGGAAGGGCATGCAGGGACCATAAGGGAGTGATGAGACATTGGGACTACAGTGATATAATTGGGGTATTTAAATGTGTTGTTTTCTTTCCATTTTTGGCACAGTGCCAGTTTACTCTAACTACATTAACTATTTATTGGTTCCTACCAATCCCACACTAGTGCCCCTATGAAAGGGGGGTGTCTGCCCCTATTTTTTTTTTTTTTTTGAGTTTTGAGATTCCAAATGCACAAACTCTGATTTTTTACTTTAACTAGAACTTAACACTAACCGAGACTTTACCTTTTATAACACTAGTTATATTAAATCACTTGTGTCTTCCCTAGTTAACCATCATGCATGTATATGCTCACTACAAACACAGCAAACAAATCCTACCATAACCAAACATAACTAACAATAATTAACTCGATGCAACTTCAGCTTATAGTTAAAAACTCTTAACAAAATACAGGAGGCCCACATTAGGTTTTTGAATTTTGAAAGAAACAAAGAAATTGATGATCCAAAAAGAAACTGATTTGAGAATTTCACTAGTTTTCATCCCATACGATTTATGTATATACGTTTACGACCACAAACATAACCTTCTAGGTTGATTTGATTAGAAATAAAAATGTGGACAAGTGTGAAATTACAGAAATTGCTTGAGTCAAGAATCCTATATATGGCAGAAATAAACGAAGGATATATAGCTAATGTACTCTATTTTATAAACCAAATGCTGAAACTCATTGGTGGACCGCAACTTAGCAATGCGTATGACTACACGTACACATACACGTACGTACGTCCGCTCTCATATATCCTATTGGTGACCAATTAATTAATATATACGGCATTTTTATTATATTGAAAATGTGTAATCATGAAATACAATATGCTTGTTAGTTAATTAAGTTTGGGAGTGATTTGAGTCATGGATGGATGAATGAGTTTGAATTGAATTTCCGGAGTTGTTAAAGAAATATAAAAGGAAAAAGGAGAAAGTATGGGATGGGGATGGGGACGCGCCTGTAAGTAGTCGGTGAGGGAGGTGGACGAGCGTGATGATCTGTGGTCACCATCATGGCTGCTTACTGCCAAACTTTGTCCTGTTTGGGCACAAGACAAGAGAAGAAGAGCAGCAGAAGGAGAGAGGAGAGGAAGAGGGAGAAGCCAGATCACACATATTCACTCACTCACTCAACTTCTCTCTCATGTTCAATTAATTAGCCCATGGTTCTTCACCACTTCGAAACCCTCTCACTTATAGTACTATTTAACTCTCTGTTTGTTTGCGCTTTTCTGGAAACATTATCTGATCCCCCCCTTTGCCCAGGAATCAATATTCCACCAATTACTTCTCATCACCAACTCCTCACTCGTACACTCATACACTCATACTCTACCTATACATGATATAATATATCCCTTCCCAACGCTATTTAATCTTTATCTTCTCTCTCTGTCTTCCATTTCTCCAATGGACACTATGCACTCTTATTGTAGCTTCCATCTCCGCACACTCATTCATTTTCTTTAGTCTTTCCTTTAATTTCCTTTTCTTAATTCTCTGCGCACTTGAAGAGTTGAAATCAGGCTCTCAAACCCTCTCTCTTCCTCTCTCTCTCTCCCCCTCTGTGCTTGATATAATTAATACCTTTTCCACTCTTGTAGCTAAGTATATCACAGAAAAGGAATAGGAAAACCCTAGGTAGGTACAAGGACAGAAAAGGTGTGGTTGGAGTGAACAAGATCTAAGTTACCAAAGCCAAGAACTGAGATCTTAATTAGGTTAGCTAGAGGCATGATGGATTTGGTATCAGAATCATCAAATTCAAACCCCTGCAAGAGTGAGAGTGAGAACGAGAGTAGCCTGGTGCTGAGTCCCACCACGGCGGCTCCAATACCGCCGAGTCCAAGTCGATATGAGAACCAGAAGCGGCGAGACTGGAACACATTCTGTCAGTACCTCAGGAACCACAGGCCACCCCTATCCCTAGGGATGTGCAGCGGAGCTCACGTGCTGGAGTTCCTTCGCTATCTGGATCAGTTCGGCAAGACCAAAGTCCACAACCATAGCTGCCCCTTCTTTGGCCTTCCCAACCCACCCGCACCCTGCCCCTGCCCGCTACGCCAAGCCTGGGGCAGCCTCGACGCCCTAATCGGCCGCCTCCGTGCCGCCTTCGACGAGAACGGTGGCTCCCCGGAGTCCAACCCCTTCGCCGCTCGCCCCGTCCGCCTCTACTTGCGTGAGGTTCGTGACTTCCAGGCGAAGTCCAGAGGCGTCAGCTATGACAAGAAGCGAAAGAGGCCTAAGCCCAACCTCGCTACTGCTTCCTCTTCTGCTTCTGCTTCTGCTTCTGCTTCCACTTAATTATTCAACTTCCGAATCAACAACCCCAACTCAATCTGGTATATCATATTATTATATCTCGTTTAAGTAATTATTCTCTCTAATTATGTATATGCACCTACCTTCCTAGCACCATATCAATTTCTTTCCTCCACTTTCATTACTATATATAACGAGTTGTGGTGTTTTTTTTCCTAGATATATGCAATTCTAAGGTGTGCGCGCTTTCATTTGCTTTGCAAACACGTGCATGCCCTTGAAACATTCTATGTTCTGAGGTAAGTTGGGGAGAAAGGTGATGCCACAATCACCACTGGATCATCAGTTCTCTGCCAAGTAATGCACTATATATATATATATTGCTGGTAATACAAGAATTGTTGAATGCGATTGCTAATTTGTACTCAATTAAATGTTATGCATATATATATATATATATATATATACACACACATGATGTGTATTATTGAGACATTTATATATTTATATGCACTTGAATACCTAGCTCCTCTGTAAGGAAATCTTGCATTGCTATAGCTTATTGAGAATCTTCAAAATTCTCCGAGGATATATATGGTGTGGGATATTCCTGCCCCTATTTATATATATATGTCTTCCATTATTGTATATATATCCACCATTTTTCTTAACAGAAAAGACCTGTCGACACATTCGATCATATTTTATGGATAGACGCATGATCAAGTTGTAATATTATTGTTCATGGAGATCATGTTCACATACATCTACTTTTGCTCAGGGCTCAGGCACATTTACGTACCACACACACACACACCGTCTTTCTTTCCGTGTGTATATAATGTGTTCTTCGTTCAGTGTAGCCATGCACATCCAAGAGGAATCATAGTTAATCAGAAGCATATGTATGTTTCTTGTGGTTAATTAAACGTCATACCATATATAGCTGTGTTTGTATCAAAAGAGAATACACAGGATGAGGACCTGGTGAGTAGATCAAAAGTACGTCTTGCTAGGTCAAGCTTTTCTTACCTATTACTATTAGAGATTACTTCAAAATTTATATATGTGCATAGCATACAATATCGTTGTTATAAATCTCGACCATGACATGTATAAGACACAAATATGCTTAGCCACAACAATAGTTAACTAGCTAAGAACATTAGATGAGTGGAAAACTCACGAGGCTAATGTTACTAGCGAGTATTGGTCAAATCCGGTTAGGTATTATTTTAGATTAAAGATGATCTTAGGAAATCTGAATTAGATAAAAAGACGAAACTTAGATTATGTTCTCTATTATAGATGCCAGCTATTAATTGACATTTCAAAAGCGGAAAGACGTGTCAAAATTGAATGAACATATATTGGCATATATATATATGGAAGAATAATTTTTGAAAGCATTGAACCTCAAGGGGAATAATTGTTTTGTTCGTCTTAGGTAAAGGAGAGAAGCTGTGTGGTAAATATAATATTACATATATATATATATATATATACTTGCAAACTTTGTAATAGCGTTGTTGGTAGATTTAATAAAATAAACATGATTTAATGAAGCTTTAATGAGATCTACAATCATGATGCTTTGTTTCACTTTATATGATTCTAATTGTGATTATCACAGAAAATAAGAAAGAAAAAGAAAGTGGGATGCATATCTTGGTTTATATCTATTGCCTCTTTGTGTTGTACGTAATCTAGGACTCCTTTTACTTTCTTCCTGCTTGCGTTGTCGCTTGATTCTCCGTAATACCATCTAAAAGCCCTTTTTTTTTTCCGTCCCATACATGAGTACTTTTAATTTATATATAAAATATTTATCCTCTCTCTCTCTCTCTCTCTCTCTCTCTCTCTCACCTCTGTAAATGCTAATTTCTTATCCTGCGTAATTTTGGTGAATCATTTATGGATTAGAGATTAATTGTTATGTCCCTTAGTACGAAGAACTGTACTAACTCCAAAAGCAGAACTTGTAATTTTGGTTTAGTTAGCATAAATAATTGATTACCTAAAATAACTACGTAACCTATACCAAAAAAAATAACTGCATAATTAATTTTTTTTTATTTTCTTTATTTTAAAATATCTTTTGATTATTTTATATTTTTTTTATTTTTAAAATATATATTTTATTTTTTCATTTTATGTTAAAAACAGCTAGTCATTTTTTTCTATTTTTTTTTTCAAAACTAAACACAATGTTTAAAAATTGATTCAAACAGATCTCTGCCTTAAGATGTGGAAGACGTACGAAATCTCCTGAAATTGGAAATTAATTTCAAGGCGTAAGTTATTATATTGTGATCATCTGTGTGCTCATTAGCTGGTCATAGTGAGAGTCGTACGTTGCACATAAAATTAATGTCATACGCTTTTAATAAATTATTTTAATCTGAATGGGAGAACATTTTCTTTTCATAACTGGAAGTTAAATGGCGAAAATGCAAGAAATTACTACTTTTAATTTTAATTTAATGGGTTGTGTAATATATCAGTCTTCAATTTTTTAAGTTCACGAAAAAAAGTCTTCTAAAATTCTAACTTTGTATAACATATATTTCTTTTATTAACGATATCTTTGCAATATTATTAGAGTTATGCAATTAACTTCTTTTAACTTTAAAAAGTTAATAATTTGTTTAAACCTTTTAATTTTGTGTACTATACCTCTTCAATTATGTTGATATGGACAAATAATTGGATGACAATATTAATAGAGGGTTATTTACAAAAAATTATAAAGTTTGCAAAGGAAAATACAAATTTACTATAAATCTGACATTCATGTTTTTGGTTATCCCATGAATGTCCTATTCTAACTTTTATGTAGTTCATGTCAAAATCAAACAATACTAAATTAGGAAAGGGGAAACATTCATTGAAGAGATAGGTGTGCAATTATCTAAAATTTAGTTTGATTGGTGGACGAATTAATTAGTTCGTGTATAAATGCTAGGAAATTTTATGGGAAACAAGAACTGGGTTTTTCATCACAATAATCAAGCATTCTTGAAAATCATACAGCAAATTAATAAGGGTAATAAATAATAATGCTTTCCTGCACTAAAAAAGGAAGAATATATATATAGTGGGAATTAAGAAGTACTGCTTAATATAATTAGAATGGTCACGGCGACCAATGTCTATTAAAATGGGATTTTTGATAGAACTACATAACTAAGAAGATATGCGTGTTTGCTTAATGCCTAGTTAAGTAAGAGATGGGATGAGACTTGACCATACGCTACTCATGAAAATGCTTCAGTTTTTAAGATGGACAAGATCGATCATGACCTTAATTAGACATTTATATGTATATATATGATGAGAGAGAGAGAGTATATTTAAATGGACAATTAATCCTGGCTAGTTAATTTTACTTGTCAATGTTTTGGTTGGAATTAAGTTGGAACAAATAACGAAACCTAAGTTGGAAACTATATGCCATTAATTTACATATGTCTAGTGTCTTTCCTCCATTGGGGGATGTTCAATATTCACGTGTTTATCTCTCGAATGATGTTTCAACTTTCAGGTGTATCACTGACAATGTTTAAGAAAGCAACGGGACTTTGGTCCTATTTCTGAAACAATTGCTTCTTGTTTAGATTATTCATATATAGAAGGACATGTTTCTTGAAATCGGCCTTACTTTAAATAGTAATTATGAGATTTCATGTGATCCTCAACATCTTCCAATTCAAGCTCCTCCCTTTTAATTGATTAATTATCATTTATTTTTATGAACAATAGAACAAACATAGCCATTATCGGTTGAATCTGAGTGTTTACAACACATACGTAAAAAAGTATATCATAGAAGGCAATAAAAAGGAAAAGTATGATACTTTGGTTTTGCTGATCAGCATCATATTATTCATATATAAGTGTGCCAGCTTCGCATCTAGCCACATTAATTAATCAAATGATGTGACAAAAACAGTAGCTAGAAATAGTCGCAACAGAAGTGGATATATTTTTGAGTAAATACGGACGTACACATAACTCTCAAACCAAGAATTTATATATATAATTATTAATTATATATATCACTAAACTTTTTTTTTTTTTGTTTTCGGTATAAAAGGACAATCGAATATTGTGTGCCTTTTTATTCAATCTCAGTTCTCCCCCTAATCTTTCCCAAATATGTTACACTCAACTTTAATTTAGCTTGTGTCAAAACTTAGATATAGTTAAGTTAATTAATCAAAATCTATCCTAAGAAGTGAATTATTACTTTTTGTGGCAACTGGTATACTGCATATATAAATGTATTGACTTGTAGATGTATCGGTTTTTGCTTTTTAAATCCTTTAAGCTTACGAAAAGAGAAAGAATTTTATTAAACCAAACACAATTTTGTGTTTAATGTTTGGAATGAAATTATTTGATGTAATATTATTAATTTCTCACTCTCATACATACATATACATACATACATATATATAAAAAAAAAAATTTTATGCATTGTATTGTATATAAATTAAATTAATAATAAATAATTATGTAACGTGTAAAAATAAATTTCACTCACGGCTTAACCCTAAACATGTACGTTTACTTGCCAGATATGAGACATGCATGATAGGTATTAAATTAGTGGTCGGCCTTTCAAATATATATATATATATATATATTCTGAATGGTGTGGTGAGAAAACCACTTTGAGAAAAATCAATAGAAATTAAGAGGTTTTGGGGTTTAGCTAATAGCTAGAGTGAGAAAAGCAAGGTTTGGATCTAAAGCCTAGGACCGTACAAAATTCCCGCAATCTACGGTAAATAGAGTGTGAGATGGTTGACACGTGCAGGTAGTGTGGTCCCCACGAGGCTCGTGGTACCACGTGGACGTGTGTACTCGCTGTCGGCAACAGCAGGGGCATCTCCTCCGTTCATCCACTCTGGACTCGAGGTTTGAAAATAGTAAATACTAAAAAAGTAAATAGTAATGTCATGTCATTCATGGTTTATGGAATTGTTATTGGCTACGTGGGCATCACTTTTTCGTCGCTACAAACGCTTTCTGCTTTGATTTCCATCTTTGGCCCTCACTTATTTTGCCAATTATGGGGATCTTATTCATATTCTATTCTGCTTCGCTTCTCCTCTTTTCATTCCTCCTTTCTTCCTCACCTATTTCCCCCTTTTACAAATGAATTTCATGAAAGCGTATTCTTAATTACTATTTCACAATGTTATTTAGCAAATTAAAATAAAAAGATTAAAATATTTTAAATCAAATTTTGTTAATAAACAGAATTTCTTATCTTAATTTTTAACGCAAAGGATTTTAAGAAATAAGGTATCTATTTTTTCCCTGAGAGTCAATCGGGCCCTTAAAATTAAAATAAATAGTTTCTCACTTTAAATATTATGGCTGAGTGTGATTATATAATGTTTTTCAAACTTCATTAAAGAAGCTATAGTAGGCGTTGAAGTTTGTTTGCCCTGTACTGCTTTGTCATTCAAACGTCATATCAAAAAGCATTTTACCCGGCGCAAAGCCTGCCACAAGTTTGCTCATACACAGCATCATCCAAGAGTCAAATCGTAGCTATAGGCATGTGAACACTGAGAAAGAAAGATTATGATCAGGGAAAGCGAACGTTGACAAAGGATACGTAGGAACAAAAATACGTAACCGTTACTACATTACCATTTCATTCTCATTTTTCATAAGCCAGGAGCTTCGAAATTAAATTCTTTGATTGTATGTTTTGTTATTCAAATTACGAAATCCCAGCAAACATCTTCGGGTATGATGTCAAAAACTGTGACCTGACTATAGGCTGGCCAATTATACACAATAGGAAACTATAAAGGCCAACATCTTCTCTCAACATATTTTTGGATGAACATGATACAAGGGTCATCCAAGTGATTTTACCCCATCTGCCTCTTAAAAAATGCAAAATCCTACAGGGAAATAGGTATTTTCCTTTTTAACTTTTTTTTTCCTTACCCTTCTTTCTTTACCCTCCATAAGGGCGCCAAACAAAAAATGATCAGGTTGCATGAATATGCTTGTGCACCTGAAAGCAGGAACAAGAATTTACATGTAGTCAGATTTACGCCCAGTTATGTGCAAATAATGAATCATCTAGGACGGTTGTTCATCTCTTCACTGAGAAGTTGAGCAATTAGGCTGCCGTTAGCTGCTGGCCTGTTGTCACTAAGAATGCTGCATAATGAGTTCAATTCTTGTGCGTTGGCCTTCTTAAATAGGCTTCTTAGTACTGCATCAACTCCAACAGGCAAGAGCTGATTCCTGGGGACACCTTGACCATTTCCCACCTCAGATGACCTATCCACGTTTCCACCTTTTTCAATGTGTTGAGAAGCCTGTGGAATCTGCCCTTGAGGCCGGGAGTAGGGCCGAGAATCCCAATATTCCTTACAAACTCGACGTCGATCCACTGCCTCAACAGCCTGGAGAAAGAAGGCATATAAACAAAATTGCCTTGAGAGTTACCAAACCATGTCAAAGGAAACAAAACTGAACATAGCATTAAGATCACCAACTAATGGAGATTAAAAAGCAAAGGAAGCTTCCATCGGAAGTACCAGCTTGAAAATGATCAAATGCAAGCTAAAGAATTGGATTTCTTTTTCCCCACAAACTTTATTGACCCAAAAATTATAAAGCACAAGTTAAAATGTTTCCATTTAAGTATTCTAACAGGTCTGAATATTGCGTAACTAGGTCTGCTTGCCCGTTTTCATGCCAAAAAAAGTTGAATAAGTACCATCCACAGGACGCTGGACACACTCAAACCTGCGGTCTTGTGAACAAAACAGCTAACAATCTCACTAACTCTCTTATCTACAACAAACCCAACCCCAAAAACAAAAAACACCTAAAGAAAAAGAAACCTAACAAAGCTTAAATGACAAGTCTTTTGGTGTGAGGATATGATAGCATTCCTCATGAAAGTGAAAGATAAATATATTTGGGAAGTTGGCAAGTAAAAGAAAACATAGTATTCAGTTGAATATATATATATTTATTTGTGCATTAAAGGGGGAAAAATTGGAATCATGCAAGGAGCTCTCACCTAAATCAGTATTCAGGGAATCCAATATTCACTGCAAAGAATTTTTAAAATCCAATATCACCCAGACCCAGAAACATGGTGCTGTCCCAGATTAGACCCAAAAGTAAAATCAAAATAGTTTTCACCATTACACTGCACTAATCAACCTAAAAGATGATAAAGAAACTTCTGCGACAAGATAATCATTATACATATATCTCTGCTTGAAGTTGTGGGGAAAGCAGGAACTGGAATAAAATTTTGACCTTTTACCCAATTCATACTCAAAGTAATTTTTCAATTTAGAATTGTCTTCAAAAGTAAATTACCTGCACTATCACTGGTGAAGAAAATCCAAACATTTCAAAGCCATCAAGGCTGCCGGGAGGCTGTAAAGGAGGAAGGTCCTTTCTTCCCAGCTTATGTTGCTTTGCAATCTCTTGATTCACTCTCTCTCTTACCAGTTCCCAGCATCTCACAGCTGAAATATGAACGAAGACCTCATTTGGATTATGTTCCAAGGACACCTGCAGGGAAAAACTAGATAGAGTTAATTTTTCTCAAACTCCAGCCCCTTGAATCGCATCATAGCAATCCAAATAAAACATCCAGCTTACCATTCAAATCAAACCTTCAAGCTAAAAGCTACTGACACCCAAAGCACGAGTTTTACCATCTCAACATTAATTTAACCAAAGTAGGATATAGGTTAGCTGTTAGCCAATAAAAATAGAAGTCAAGACTTTCCTAACAAAAACCCTGGCCACAATGGCTAATTCAAAAATCTGATGCCCAGAGTGGCCATAGTTATTCGATATCCATTTCAAAGGGCTAAGTTAAAGATACGAACCTTCTCCAAAACACAAATATCAAAATAATGAAGATAAAAAAAAATAATAATAAACATGCTGGTGAGTAATAACTGATCCTGGTTAGTAATTTTATGACACGCAGATGACTGAACAATCTTTCATCAAAACTTTTGCCAGTATAATCAATGGTAGAACTTGGCAAGATCTTATCGAGAAAGGGTTTCAAACTCCAAGAGAATCATAATGTTTACATAGAAAAATATTAAAACCCTTTTAGATATATAGACATTTTAACAATATTTGATTGCTAATTTCATATCAAAAGCCTATCCATAATAATAAGAGGGTTTACGTACCATAAACAGAGGTCCATCTCGTCCAGCATCAAGAATTTCTGAAATATAATAGCACATACTGGTAGGATCTAGGACATTTATGTATCTAACACGGCTTTTAAATCCTGCATCAATTAATTCAATTTACATCAATTTCCATATTCAGTCAAACACTTACAAGCAGTAATTGATTAGAGATCAATAATTCTCATACCCTTCGGAAATATAGCCTGGCTGTTGCACCATGGCTTTCCAGCAAGCACAATTCCAAATTCTAGAGGTTCAACATAGCAGTTGATACGCCGGACAACCTTTGCTATACGAGGACCTTTCTGGCGGTAATACCTTCCCAAATTGTTTGAACTGCCAGAAAAGTTTCCATTAACAGCTCTTACATTGTCTACTATTTTAGAAGGATCACATCCTCCAATCTTCTCATGGTTGTCTTCATTCTTAGGCTTGGTTGTGCCAGAATGCTGTGCATTCAGAGGAAAACTCTCTGAAGAGTCCAGACAATGATCTCCACTCTCTCCTGTTGAGGAAGCCTGAATGTTTCTGACTGATCCAGAACTAGTAAAACCTATATTGCAAGAAAATTCTACTGGGGTAGCATCTAGAACTGGTCCCTTGATTACGTGATGTTCCTGTTTCACATGCAAATGATATGTTGAATGAGAACTCATATCTTCAAGAGGCACATCCTTCTCAACCTTTACAGAAGCATCTGTCACAGGGATAGTAATTTCTGGATCTTTTTTACAATTAGACAGGTTTACTTCATCACTAGAACCTATAAGCCTTTGAGAAAGCTCCTTTCCGCTATCTGGATCTGTCATCTTTTCTTCATCAGTTTCATCATCACTAAGAAGTATAATATTGTCATGTCCACAGGGTGAAGTTTTGTTAGGTCCATGTTCAGCTAGAGGAGGAGGTAAGGAATATGATGTGTCCTCTTGAGACAACTGAAAAACCGGCGTTCTCACGTTTGATCTGCAAATAACAGATTCATTCTTGGGTCGTGTCTTATAATTAGCCATCTCACATGCAGGGATCAAGTTATTAGATGGAAACAATTCCTTCAAATGACCCAAGGGAGACACATCTTCTGCTGATTTTCTCTGTTGTACATAATTCTGAATCTGATCAATGCTTTTTTCTGAACTCGCCAGATTCTCTATTGGGACATCTATCAAATGAGAATCTTCAATAGAAACAGCTGATGGATGCAAGGCCATCTTTTTGTCCACAGTGCCACATGAAGAACCAGACAAGTTTAAGGAATCTGATCTCAACTTATGAAGTATTGCTTCCTTTGAAGAATGAAATAATTTACCAAATTGGCCATAATCTTTTGCAATATATGAAGTTAGTGCCAACCCAAGATCTAATTTTGCCCATCTATATACTGCACTTAATTTTCCTTCCAATGCCTCAACAAGGATATATAATTCACTAATATCATATCGAAAGAGGAAGAATTTGGAATCTGAAACACATGAACAGAACTGCTTCACATGGTCCAAGCAAGCATATCGATCTGGGGAACAATGACAACCAGCTGCAGATAAGTGTAAATCAAAAAAGCAAACATCACATTCCCTTTCGCTTGTGGCATCAAAACTGCCATCCATTTTCAATGCTTGTGAAGAACTGCAGAGAAATTTCCTCCTTACTTGTTCCATCCCAACACGGGTCTAAGAAAAAACAACAGAGTAAAGTCAGAAGGAGAAAGTCAAATACAACACATAGTTTCAGTCTCATTGATTATGGTACACCATTTGCATACCCAAAGTTGAATCCATAACTTTTTGTTTGGTACTGAAATTTCATCAGTGCCTTGAAACTTCCTTTTTCACATGGTGTGTGGAGGGTAATTTATATACCAAAGATCCTATTTTTTCTCTAAAAAGACCTTTCCAATGAAAGATGGCTAAAGATCATATTGAAAATTGAAATATGTTTCTCAAAAATAATTAAAGAAAAAAAATCCAATATTTGGCACATAAGACAAAGTTGCATACTAATGGTTACGACTTTGCTAGCACTGGAAGTTTTCCCATCATTGTGTTTATATGTCAGCCGTCAACCTAGTGGTCGTGGACCTCTTCAATGTAGACTGATTTTCTTTTACCCTTTCTTTGTTGCCTGTTTTGTTGTTGGTGATGGATTTAATTGTAACTCCCAGTTTTTTCTTTGGCTAGCCCCCCTTCCTCCCAAATAATATTTCCATCAAAGAAAATTAAGATTCCCAAATAGATCCAATACTTTATGATTTCAATTTACAGATTCCCCAACAAGTTTTTCAAAAAATAATAATAATAATAATAAGAGAAGCAGAGTTCACCTTGAGTGCTTTTGCAAGAAGGCCATTTTTTCCGCAGACATCTTTCCATCGTAGATTATCTGAAGTATTCTTCTTCAGCAAATTAAGTTCCCACTGTGCTCGTACTGCATCCCTAGCAGCGCCAAGCAACAGTTTATCATGGGATATAGAAGTCTTGCGCCCCAGCTCCCGGTATAGCTCAATGGCAATCTGCCCATGGGGCAGCCAGTCAACTGGAGCTACATTAACTGCCTCTGCACAGTTGAAGCCACAGTTGAATCCAGAATGATAAGCTCGAGGGAACGTCAGAACAAACTCTCCAGGGTTCTGGACACACCTATAGACAGGCACTCCTTCAGACTTAAGAATAGAAGGAGAAAGCTGTGTGACCTGCAACAATCAGACAGATAAATATGGCCATTTTTTTTCCACTCGAGCACAAATATGAATAAACACAAATGAAACTAAAATGAATTAATGAATGGAACTCTGCCCTGCCCTGCCCCACCCCATGGCAATCTAAGAAGCATTTTAAATCCCATTACTTCTCTCTTAAGACTAAACAAACAAGACCACATAGGAAAAAAAAAAGGCTTCTGAGGCAAGAGCCAAATCAGTGAGCCCCATGTACAACATCCTGAAGAAATGAGTTTGGAAAGACTAGTACTCACCAGCTTATGAAGCAAGTCAGGTTGTTCTTTAAAAAGTTCAGGTAAATGCTTTCTCATGGCCTCTTCCAATTTGCAAGCATCTTTTCCAGGGACACCATACCACATTTTTTGAGCACCCCAATGCATGTAATTCAATGAATATAAATGGTGATCCTCCACATGCTGTACCAAATAATTAACCCATTATTAAAATAATTAGCAGCTACAACAAACTAAATATGCCAGCTAGGTAATCTCTTTCTCTCTCTGACACACACAGAGAGAAGTTCAACATAAGTGATAAAACAGGCGAAAAACCATTGCTTAGTAAGCATACTAAAAAAATCAGGGGTCAACATGTGAAATGTATAAATCCCCTCTCCTAATAGTCACACCCATCCATCAAGCCTAACTCCACTTCTGCCTGCAGGAGCACACACAGACATTAACAAGCTACATAGCACACAAAGCATGACATGCACATACACAGACTCAAACAAACAATTTCCTATGCAAGACATTCAAGAAAGTACGAATATATATACAACATCCCATTTAGGATATGCAAGTAGGTATAAATAAATATATATGAAACAATAATAATTACTTGTGTGAATTGTGTGAAGATATCAGGAAATATATGTAGCAACTAGTGAATGAGGGGAAAATGTAGCCCTTACCCAACAAAAGGAAGAAAAGCACATTCCTATATACAACCATGGCACTAGGACACCAGATATATCACTGCTTTCATAAGAGAGCAAAGATCCAGGAAGCCTGGCAAAGTTATTTAAGTTCCAGCCAGATTTTATGTACTCTTCATGTAAACTGGATTCAAATCCACTGAGCTTTCTAGGAAAACCACTCCCAAAAACTCCAGTTTCCAGGTCAGCTCCATAAAGGACCTAAAAGAGAATACAAAATGACAGGTAACGAGAGGTACCAGTAAGACACACAGCAAACAGACAACAATTCCGTGAAACAACAAAAATATTGAAATTATAGGAAAATTTACCTCAATTTCTTCAGTAGGTCTCTCTACCATCCGCCAATATTCACCCTCGATGTTCTCCACAGAAGGCTCCCATCCTTTTAACATTGTTGTATTACCACCCAAATTAGATATATTCTCATTCATTCTAAAGTATTTGAATTTAAAATCATCTGCGTATCTCTGAAATGTTTCCAAGGTAAATTCTGGTCCAGGTTCAAACCCAAACCTTTCAATCTCACAAAATCCTGCATTAGATCCTCTACATGTGCCATTATCCACCCCCATTCTTGTGCATCTTCTCCTTTTTCTTTTAGTATTAATATGAGTCCTTGACATCTTTCTCATTGAACCACGATTCTGAAGTTTATCAATCCTCTGGACACGAGTAGCGAATTTAGAACCCTCCCATATAGTTTTTTCCTTGAGAGGACAGGGGGGTTTCCAAGAAGAAGGGGGAACAATGCGACAGATTCCATACGGTTCTGCTCTGGAACAAATACTTGCTATATATTTCAAAGTATCTTGAAACTCCTGAAAAAGAAAATCATAGACGAGTCAAAGATATATATATATATATATATATATATATTAATATAGCTAAATTGAGAAGTTAAAGGATCAATGCCAATGATAGAAGAATTCAAATGTGCCACAAAGACTAATCAAGACCTCTTCAGTTGGGTAAAAGACAGGAGCATCCTCAAGGTTGGGCCTGCAAGCATCTTCTGGCCTCCATCTGGCAACAACCTATCACAAGACTTCATATGTCAATTGCTTATCAAGCAAAATAATTGTTGCGCAGAGCTTCTCCTGTTTTTTCACTACTCTGTTACTTCTATAGTGTACGTGAAGATGACACATACAGCTCCTTTTTTACCATTGATAATTGGCCCATTCAATATCAAGGTGAACTAAGCATTATTATTTTGTTGGCATATAATAGGAAAACATCCCTAAGTCATTAAACTCAATACAGCAAACATAATGCAAGCAATAATTAATGCCAATGATATTTCCAACGGAGAAATATTAACTCTTAAAAGATAACCTTTTGGCAACTACTGCAATCTGGACATCCACGGGTGACTCCCCTAGGAAGACAAGGTCTTGAAGAAAAATTCTGCATTGAAAATCAAATATAAGAAGCTACCCAGAAATACATTCTCTCATTTATAAACTGTAATACAGTAAAATGGAAATTAAGAGACTCCAAAATACAACAAAGAAAAAAAAGAACTAACATAAGACTAACTTGATCAAGCCGCTCAGAATCAGAGTCTTCTTCGGAACTGTTATAGTACCGTCCATGGTTAACCAATCGTCTTCGTCGGAGGGACCTAGGAACCTTTGCAGTAGCACCAATTTGAACCTGAGATTCAGCCTGAATTGACTGTGATTCAGAAGCATTTGTAGAGATTGAACAACTAGTCATGTTTTTATCATTTTGTCTCTCACGGTCTTCCACCCTATTCAGTGAGAAAGATGTATATGACTCAAAGCCTGGTGGAACTGATGGAAACTCATCATTATCTTCTTGAACAGGTATTGTCATGAGTTCTGTCCCCATCAGTAACCTACTAAAAATGCAAGCAAATATTTATGCGATCAGTGTTCCTAGTATGAAAATAAAAGAGTCAGTAAAATCAACAAAACCATCATCTATACAAGGTTCTATTAAACTTACTGTGCTTTGAAAAGTAATTATGAAGTGAATTCTGCAAAAGTTTTTGCTTCTCTGATTTTCTGATGCATATTACATCTGAGGTAAACTCTATTCTCTATAGAAGGTAAAGCAATGTTTCGGTATCTTCAAAAGTAGCAGGAGAGCATCAATCTGCAATGTTCCACATTAAAGAGAGAGAGAAAGAGCTCAGACAATGTCAAATGCTTGCACAAAAAATGGTTTCTTATAATCCCACCAGAACGGCAGGTCAGGAAGGAAAACCTCAATATTGCTGTTTGATGTCAAATATAAATATGAAAATTCAACTTCTCACAGACATATCAAAAGAAGGCATTGAAAAGGCCAAGCAATGCTGGAGATTAGAATAAGTTATTACAAGTTCTCCAGTCCTTCAAGTACTTATTCAGTTCATCTAAGAAAAGAAAGGTTTTGACCAACCAAAGAAGATGGAAGAAAAACCTCAATATTGCTGTTTGATGTCAAATATAAATATTTTTCATATGTTGCATATGAAACATATTTCCAACAAGAATTACTCTCCAGTTTATTAATAATTAATAAATATACACACTTGTTTCAATAGATAAGACTAATTGACAAATGAAGGGCTCAATGACGGGAAATGCAAAATCCAAATGTGCAAGATGAACAACACAGACTGTAGATTTATCATGCATTGCAACATATAATACAAAAACAATTTTTTATCTAGTCCTAGGGACATATGCAATCAAAGTCCTAATAATAATCACATCACCAAAATTGCAGGTAACGGTTAGAGAACACATGCTACACCCAAAATTCAGCTCAAATATAACATACAGAATACATATATTTTTAAAAATTATTCAGGGATCAACGCATGCTCAACAGTTTATATTCAGTTGCCTTTACATGCCAAGGGTGTTGAAGAAACATAAATATCCAACTACATGTCAAACAAATCTAGTCCAACAATGTAAGTATCGTCTACCAAGTAAAGAAGCTTTGGCCATATTAAGCTCACCAAGAATAAATAGAAAAAGAAATGGTAACTTCAAGAAACTTTTATCAAAAACTATAACCCTATTTTTTTGCTGAGATACCTTTTATTTATGTATTTATTTATTTATTTGCCTGTTTATGATTCAATCAATTGATGGAATTTGTAACAAGAAATAAGGAGAAATAATATAAATTGAATTTTTTAAAAAAAAAAAACTGCTGAAATTAGCAGTTGAGTTTACATTTTATCAGCCAGAATATGATAGGAAAAGATAATTCAGAAGTCACTCAGAACCTCAAACAAACCATAAAAATTCCAGATCTTGATTAGCTTTAGTTATCATTAATTAGCATCTATATACCAAAAAAAAAAAAAAAGAGAGCAGATGTGTAAAGTAAACATTGTTATAAACTCATTAGATCTCTACTATTTGGAATTTGCCACTGGATAGAAATTGAGCAATTTATCATAATAGTGATCAAAAGATGCTTTGGTTAATTTCACTAAAAGTTCACAAACTCAGTAGCAATTTGTTAAATTCCACAGAAAAGGACACTAATATTCGAGAAAAAAAGCATAAAAAAAATATTTAGTTTAAAATTAACGAGAACTAAGCTTACATGTTGTTGATCCAGATGTCTGAAATTCCCATTGAACTAGTGCAGCTATTAATAAAACTCCAGTTTTTATTTTTTTTGAAGTAGCCAATAGATTATGAAACTCTGTTGGCTGTCTAATTAAAAGTGAGAACGGAAACCCTAATTTCAACGGAAGATATTCAAAACCAAAAAAAAAAAAAGAGGATCTGTGAGAGCAGATCTGACCAAACCCTAACCCTAAATCAGATTGCAGGAAGAGAAGACACTAAACCACAACACTTTTATCCAGATTTTATTAAGCACCCACAAATTCGTAGATGGGAAAAAACAAGACCCCAAAACAATAACACAGATCCAGCTAGATAAGCTACAAATTTGGGAAAGATTAATCGGTGCTTGTATGTTCAGACATTACCAATTCACTGAAGGAGCAGATAAGGGTAAATCCGGAAGAAGAATTATTTTATTTGGTCCCTCTGGACATACAGATTTTCGTAACCAAAAAGAAACAGATAGCAGATAGAATTAGAAAGAGAAGTTTTGTGTGCACTTTGGAACTTCTTAATAACAACAAAAAATAAAATAATATTTATAATATCCACCATTTGATTCAGAGGCTACATTTAAGATAAACACGCTAATATCGTGTCACATGTATCCCAGGCCATAACTAATTTTGCCGTTCTTATTCTGATAATTATTATTATTAAAAAGAAAAAAATGGAATTAGCTTTCACTGACCATCACACAATTTGGGAAATTATTTTTTAGCAACACTTTCGATGGGGGTAATTTGGGAATAGAGAGAACAGATAGATAAGTATTAGAAAATCTTCAAAGAAACGCTAGAAAATGACGTTATAAAATTAATATGAAGCTTTAGCGGTTGACCAATGCCCACCGTTTGGAGAGGGAGGACACAGGAAAAAAAACAGAAATGGTCTTACGTGTAGGTATACCAATGTTTCTCAATTCTAAGTAGTTCACCAATAATAATATTTTTATACATATTTTGGACGACACCTAATTATGATAAATAGAAGATTAGGCAACGAATACACACTTAGACATTTGGCCCAAAAAAACACGCATGCGATTAGACATGTCAACAATGCACTAAAGTTTTATACTCATTTTTAATTTAGTCTTTAATTTTTTATTATTAATTTTATCTCTAAACTTTTAGATTTCTTTGATCACTAAGTGTAAAATTTTCTTATGACTTGAATACAATTTAACGAAAAAAAGTATATCAAATTGTTTCGTTAACATAATTGTATTAAGTGAAAGTTAAATAATTTTTAAATGGATACTATTAACGCATATATTGATGAAAATAAGTAGGCGCATGCAAATCTGTAAACAAAATTAAAAAATAAAAACCTAAGCTGCTTTTAAAGTTTGTCCGAGTTTATTTTAATAATATTTAAATTTAATTTAGGCTATAAAGATATTATGAATAAAATTAATTTAAATACATGTAAAATATTGATAGAGATACTATTTATAAATACAAACTCGTAAAATGTTTTTATACGTATCAAAATGACCCATTAAGCATTGCAGGTTAAATATATCATGTTATTTTAATTCGTATTTTAATGAATTGATAAAATTTTAATCTAACTCATCAAATAAATTAAATAAATTGATGTTTAACCCACAAAAAAATATTTTTTTAAATACATTTCAAATATCTAATAAAAATTTAAAGATAAAATTTGATATATCATTTTCATAACATAATTATTTTACACTAATATACATAAGAAGATTTAAGAATCTATAAAAAGGAAAGCAAATATGTGATGAGCCACATCATTAAGCAACAAGACAAAAGTAAAATTAGTTATACTATTGAACTATATCAAAAAAATATTAAGACAAAATAAAATTAAACAAATTATTTAGTTTTAAATTAGTAAAAAAAAGATCAACTTGGTTAATTGGACCTGTTTTGATGGTTCTAATGTTTTATCTGAGTTTTATTTTTTTGTGAAAAAAACATTTTTGAATGCATAAAATTCTTGTATTTATGAAATTTTCTATGTTCCAATTTACTGTACATACAAATTACAATTAAGTTTAAAAAAGGATAGAGATGAGATCTTTAAAATACGAGGATTGTATTTCTACCCTTAATTGGCTTTCATTGTTTTTATAATGTAAAAAAAAATAAATGTTTGAGAGTTGAGTGATCAATGTTCAAGATTAAGGGATGACAGGATTTAAGTAAAATTTTATTTGTTTGTAGTATTTGTTATTTTGCCACTAAAATTTTTAAAAATTAAAATATTTCATGATATAAAAATTATATATTTAAACTTCTTTTTAGTCAAAAAATCTTTGAATTGCCTTAACAAAAATGGGCCGCAATAGCATAAACATTGAAAGAAAGGCCAATCAGGCCCATCTCATCCTACTTCCCGAAGAGATTCTTCCCACCTCCGCCGTCAGATCAATATCATCAACAAAATTAACATTAATTCAGAACAACCCTAGATTAATGCCTTCGTCCCTCGTCAACGTCAGAGTTCATAGTTGTTCATATCGAAGTAGCGAGGGGGCGCGTGTCCATATTACTCTTTTTATGTTCCCGACTGCGGAGACCAAAATCAACAGTATATTTCTTTCCTTCTTCGATTTAGTCCTTGGTTCATCGTTTCCCTCTCTACTGCAATATTTGTTTTCTCGCAGCAATCTCTATTTCTATCTTCATCTCCCGGTGAAGTTATGGGATTCTGTTGTGAAATTATGGCTATCACCAACATATTTCTCCATTGAATTTTACTTATGCTACTCATAGCCGCGCTTTTAAAGTTGTGGCATGTTAGTTGATAGTTGTGTACTTGTGTTTCAGTACATGTCTAGTTGATAGGTTTGTCTTCTTTTAGTTTTAGAGCGTCATAGTTTTTATTCTGAAGAATTAGTTGCTGAGCTCACAGAGTAATTTGCCTGGTCATATAGATTACAAGTTGTTTTTGTGGTTATACTAGTTGTTGTTTGCTGTCCACGAATCATGATATATTGTTTTTGTTACTTGTAACAAAGAATCATTTTCTCTTGTTCAACTTTCTCAGGTCTGGTTGGATATCAAGGGGAAGATTAGAAGGTGTATTTTTACAGTCTTTTCAATCTGAAGACCACCCCCCCCCCCCCCCCCGGGCACCCACCACAAAAAAAAAAAAAAAGGAATGAATTACTCACATCGATTTTTGTAGCTCGAGAGAGTCCATCAAGATACCTGAACAAAGATGGGATATGCAGTTACCCTTCAGAATAATATCTTCAGATTCCATTCTTTACATGGTCCACATGGGTGTCACAAACAGGAAAGTTGTAGTTTGAGTACTAGTTCCTCTTTTGATAATTGCTCAAGAACAAAATCACTTTCCACTCGCTTATACTGTTTACAATGCAGAAGAAAATTTAAATCTTCAAGAAACTTGCATATTTTTCCGTGTAGAAGTTTGCAGCAAAGTATTTCTATTGATAGAGTCAATGAAGTTGACCACAAAAGTTGGGTCTTTGAAGACTTTCATATTGATAATGGAAAAAAATCCAGGGAGCAACTGGATTCAGACAAGTCTATAGACTCTTCAATTTTGTTGCTGGAGGGGCCTTTTGTTAGAAATGATAAGGGGACCAACAATAAAATTCTTCAGAATCTCTGCAGACAAGGAAGGTTAAAGGCTGCAGCAAGGTTGATTGATATTATGGCTCGAAAAAATCAAATCCCCCACTTTCCTTCTTGCGCAAATTTAATTCGAGGCTTCATCAAATTAAGTCAGATAGATAAAGCTTGCAAAATCCTGAAAATCATGATCATGTCTGGTGGTGTTCCTGATATAATTACATATAACATGATTGTTGGTGGTCTGTGTAAAAGAGGTCATTTAAGATCTGCCATTGATCTTCTAGAAGACATGAGCTTGAGTGGTTGCTCCCCAGATGTGATTACTTATAATACAATAATTCGCTGCATGTTTGATAATGGAGATTATAACCAGGCTGTTAGTTTTTGGAAGGACCAATTGAGAAAAGGATGCCCTCCTTATCTGATTACCTACACGGTGCTTATTGAGCTGGTGTGCAAATATTGTGGCACTGCTCGAGCATTAGAAGTATTGGAAGATATTGCAATGGAAGGCTGTTATCCAGATATCATTACATACAACAGTCTTGTTAATTTTACTTGTAAGCAGGGGAAATATGAGGACACTGCTTTGGTTATTTTAAATCTTCTATCCAATGGGATGCTGCCCAATAATGTGACATACAACACTTTGCTCCACTCCCTTTGTAACCATGGGTATTGGGATGAAGTTGATGAGGTTTTGAAGATCATGAATGTGGTTTCCAGGTCTCCCACAGTTGTTACGTACAATATTCTGATTAATGGTTTGTGTAAGAATGGACTTCTGGATCGTGCCATAAGTTTCTACAATACAATGGTTTCTCAAAACTGTTCACCGGACATTGTAACTCACAATACTCTTCTAGGTGCCTTGTGTAAACAGGGATTTGTAGATGAGGGCATCCAGTTACTTTACCTTTTGGTTGGTACTAGCTGTTCTCCTTGTCTGATCACCTATAATACCGTGATTGATGGATTGGCAAAAATAGGATCTATGGAGAAAGCAAAAGAGTTATACAGTGAAATGATAGAAAAGGGAATCATTCCTGATGAAATTACTCACCGTTCTTTGACTTGGGGATTTTGCCAAACAGGTCAAGTTGAGGATGCTGTGGAGATATTAAAGGAGATGTGTAAGCAAGAACATAAGATTGGAAATTATGCTTATAGACTTGTTATCCTTGGATTATGTAAACAAAAGAAGGTTGATATTGCAATACAAGTTCTAGATATGATGATAAAAGATCAATGCAAGCCGGATGATGGGATATATTCTGCTATAATCAAAGCTGTTGCTGATGGGGGTATGATAGAAGAGGCTAATGTTTTGCATCAAAAGTTGATTGAACGGAAGATTCTAAAAAGTGAAACCATTTTGAGTTAGTCATAGCTGCACATAGAGATTAGCCTGATTGAATGCACCTGCATATGCAGATTTTAAGATTCCTTTAAGGTGATTCGTTAAGTCATATTTGTTTGTGAGAACTGGGCCATTTTCATTTGTTAAAATGTTTTGCTGTTTACCTACATAAGTTTTGTCCTCCTTACAGAGTTACGACTGCTTTTATAACAAAATATATATGAGATCTGCTACCACGTCACGTGGTTAATATATCCTCCCCATCAAATTTTGTTGTTCGCTTTTTAATAGTTAGCATCTAATCCTTGATCCTTGCGTTACGGTAAGGGTAATTAATCATCTTCAGTATCATTATTCTTACCCGTGTTATAGCGTATTAAATTTGTGTTGACATTAAAACAATGAAATGTCCATGGTATGTGTACCTTCATATTCTGTATCAGGCTGTCATATAACTGAACCGCTAGTGATCAATTGCTAAGGCTTTAATCATCTTCAGTATCAAGGGACTTCGTCCCTAGGTTATTTATGCTAACAAATCTTACATTTTGTGTTTTTCGTGTCGTACTTGTCTTCTAATGTATAGTTTGGTAGCTTGATCAAGATAGCTAGTTCGTTGGTTTTGGCAGTCAAGTTTTTTTTTTTTTTTTGGGGAATCGATGCAGTCTTGGTATATTTCCGTAGACTTGCTTTAGTATATCAGCATTGCTCCCCCTTATAGAAGTGATTGCAAACCTAAAATTATGCTATGCATTGCGTCAAGTACATTTGGTCTAGAATGCTAGAAGGTGTTCGGTAATTGAAAAAGAGATACATAGGATAGGAACATTGATAAGAATGTGGGAAAGTTTTCAGAATAGAATGCTGAATTTATATCTGAATCCTTTTGTATAATATGACAGTCTTGAAAGAAAATAGACAAAAAGTTATCAGTTTCATTGTCATAAATGGAAAGTTCTGAAATTATCAGTGAAGCCAAGTTTAACACGGATCAGTTAAAGATTAGAACTTGACGCAGGCATATATATATGTTACAATTCCTCATCACCATGATTTAATGCGATGTACAATCACCTTTCAACTCGTGTTTTTTTCCTTCATAAATGTGGGATTTCTACGTAAGTTGGAGGCAATAAAGAAAAGTTACACTAGAGAAACAATATCAGTCTGTTGACGTTGAACTGCATGATGAACGCCCCCCTTAAACTCTTAACTTTTTAATCTTGAGAAACCCTTCCCTAGGTCTGTCATAATTGTTGTTTAAAACGTTCAACTTTTTTTTCTTAATTCGAAGAAAGGCCTTCAATCACGGAATCTTTTTCAGCATCACTGAGAAGACCTGAATAAATCAGTTTATGTCGAAGATCTAGCTCTTGATTTCTGACAAAGTGAGCTCTTTGTACACATCAAGCATGGGAAAGGTTTTGTTTAAACGTTTAAATGAATCTTCAGAAATAGCACCCATATTAACAAGGGAGTTAGCCAGCTCCATTGCGTCGTTTCGCCATCCAGCAAAACCAACTCCTTCAATCAATAGAGTGTACGTAGTTTCATTTGGCCGACATCCTTTTTCGACCATAGCAGATAACACCTCAATGGCATCGACAATCCTGTGTACTTTGCACAATCCAAGAAGAACAATGTTGTAGCTAATAACTGTTGGCTGATACTTGCTACTCTCCATGTCCACTAACAACCCAATGGCCTCATCCACCATTCCATCTCTGCACAAACAAGATATAAGTGAGTTATAGGTAATCCCGTCTGGATCGATTCCATTGTTTACCATCTCTAAAATCATCCCCAATGCTCTAATTTTGTCCCCACTACTCCAGAGTGCGCAGAACATTGTGTTATAAGAACTGACATTTGGAGGACAACCCACTTCGTAAAGCTTTTCAAAGATGTTCAGAGCCTCGTCAGCTTTTCCATTCTTGCACAGAGTGGCCAAGATTGTGTTATAGTTCACAATATCTGGCAAGCAACCATCAGAGATCATAATGTCCAAGAATTCTATTGCCAAATCAACTCTACCTTCTTTGCAGAATGCAGAAATCAATGGATCATAGCTATATGCATCAGGAGTTAATCCCTTTTCCTTCATAACCTTCAACACATCTACAGCCTCCTCAACTTTCCCATCACGACAAAGTGAACTAATCAAAATGCTATAAGTCACAACATTTGGTTCACAACCTTTCAGAATCATGTCAGACATCAACTTCTCGCCCTCTTCCCATTTTCCTCGATTCAGAAGTCCTCGTAACAGAATATTGTATGAAATCACATCTGGGGCACAGGCCTTAGAACTTATGGTCGTAATAAACTCAAAGGCTCGATCCAACAACCCTTCCCTGCACATGCCTCTGATGATTGCATTGTAAGTATACATGTCGGGTTGAAGCCCTCTTGACAACATCTCATCCAAAAGCTTCATAGATTCATCAATACCACCCTCCAGAATGGTTGCTTCTATCAAAATTGTGTAAGTAATCACAGTGGGCTCGCAGTTGTCATTCAACAACTGATCCAACACCTTTAAAGCCAACTCAAGCTTTCCCCTACTAGAAAGATTCCCTATCAGTATGTTGTAGGTGACAACATCAGGCGAAAACCCTCTCTTTTTCATTCTATCAAGCACTTGATTAGCAGAATCAATATGGTCAGCCTTGCACAACCCACTGATCACTGCATTATATGCGAAAACATCAGGCTGACCGTACTTTTCCAATATTTCCATGACCCGAATGGCCTTGTCGATTTTTTTAATATTAAAGAACCCTTTGATAAGCTTTGTGCACAGAATGACATCAGGCTTGTAACCCTTACTGACCATACGCTGAAGAAAGTACAATGAATCGTTGTATTTGCCTGCTTTCCAGGACTTGTTGAGAGCTTTCATGAGATGGGTATCTTTGAAGTCAAAATTTTGAGAAAGTCTCGGCCTTGTTTCAGAAGAAACCCGGACATGTGCCGGGATCCTTCGGTTGGTACCGTCATTTAGAAGTGGGATTTTGCAACTAACAACAGTTTTGGGATTTGATTTTGAATGCAAACTAGTAGGCTTCAGCTGGATTCTAAGTGGGATTGTTCGGGGCAAGAGGTCAGTAGAAAATGTTGTCATTGTATTGATGATGATTCTTACAGCTTTCAGTCCTCATAGACAGATAATCAGGTTGCAGAATAGTCTACCATTACAAAAGAAACAAGTTAGAAGTACCTGTGATTTGTGAATTCACCAAGGGAAAACAATCGGTTGTGTAATTGGCCGTTGAAGTTAATCGTTTAGGGAATAGCGAGTGCTAGCTTGCTTCCCCGTCATATCCTTCCAACAGTTGCAGTGGATTTCAGGATGATAGTTGTGGATAAGGGATTGCATCCTCGCAATCTGCAAGGTACAACGCGTCCTATTATGAATTTATGAATTACGAAAATAGGAAATAGACAAGCAGCCCATTTTTATTTTAATATTATTTTTTTTCAAAATCTTTTATTCTGTTATATTCTCTATTCTTCTAATACCCAACAAATTAATTAGTTATTAAATATAATGTAAGTATTAAAAATTAATTAATGTTGACCCCAATGCTTAATTAACTTCCTCCTTCAATTGTGTCTCCAAGTCGAATCCTGATCTCGCCTCTTTTATTCACTCTTCTCTTTCAAATTTCAATTCATCTATATTGTATGCTCCGTATATATTGTTTTTGTAAGGGAGGGTGATTTTACAATAATATATGCATTTGAAGAAAAATATGAAATAATTGGCATTAGCCTAGTTGTGCCGATAATTCATCACACATGTTGTTGACTTCTTTTTGTCAAAGTGGTAATAGTAACCACATAAATTTCTGGATCATGGTATTCAAAATGAACGAGAACCATTAAAAGAGCAGCTCAACAGAATTAGCAATGCCTAAGAAAAAAAAAAAAAAGTCAATTCCTTTTTTTGATTATGACTAAACTCTCCACCATAGATAATACTTTTATTTTCTGATACACGTGAAATTAGCTTCTATGATTTGTTTTTAAACAGGAATTTTAATTTTATTTTAACGACACGACGCACACACTAATTTTTATGAAGAACTTAAATTATAAGTAGTTTTCCAAATTGACAAAGGTTGTATACAAATGAATAATTACCTTTTCAACATTAATAATGAATTATGTTGTCATTAACATTGTTGCTAAATTGTATAAAAATATGTTATTCTAAACAAATTAATGAATTATCACAATTTTTCATGTATCACAAAAAAATGTGTTCTATCAATAAAATTTCACATGACACATTTGGCTTTAAAGTTCGCTTGATACATGTATACTAATACAGTTAATTGCACTTTCTAAACGCACGGGAGAAATTAATCCAGCTGAAACAAACAATCTTGAACCTTTTTCTTTATTTTGTATTTTATGTTTATTTTTTTGAGATATCTTGCATTTTTTCTTCATTATTCCGCATAATACAATAAAGAACATACATAATCTATCATCAATTATAGATCCAATTATTATGATCTATCCAAAAATTAAAAAAAAAAAAAAAAGAAGCAGGGAAGTGATGTACTGTTGTTGTCTGTACGCAAGATCCTGGTCCCTGAAGCTCTTGTATAGCATGTGATGATTGGATTCCGATTCCGATTCCGAAGACCGTATTTTCATACGATGTACAGAGGGGCACGTGTCAAACTTTCCGTCACCTTGCCAAATTTCTATTTTCTGCTACTATTTTACATTACAAAATAATACAATTCTCTTTATTTTCTTGTATCTGCAAAATTTCTACTTTCAATTTGACGTAGAAATCGCGCGGATCTCTGCAAAATTTTCCCATTTTGTTTCTTTTTTCTCAACCTCATTCATTTTCTATCTTCTCCTTTCTTTAAGATCACCTGCATCGTTCCCTTTGTTTGGTACCTGAAAGATCTGATCTAGGGTTCTTGCTTAATCGGCAGCTCCCAATCCGACTATCTCGAGCATTTCTTTCGTTTTAAAATAGAATCTTAATTGATATACACGGTTTCGATTCAGAGGCATTGAAATTCAACTGAAATTAAGCCAGGATTCGGATTGATCTCTATGCGGCTTACTGATTTGGTTTGTGAATGAGAGAATAAGAATTGCTCTTTGATGAACATGGAAATCGTTAGTGATGTGGCGTCTGTAGACGTCGAGTTGCTGCAGCTCCAAGAGGTGTCTACTCTGGCCCTCAAGTCTAACCTGAATTTTGTCGAGAAGCTCTTCGAGCAGTGGCTGTCGCTTCCTGAAAGCAATCGAGTGGTAGGCTTCATTTGACATTCCTCAAATTTGAAATCAGTAGCCTGAATTCTGTATGTTGAGAGTCTCATTAGCCTGCTTCTTTTCTATATGTTAGAATTTGCTTGATGCTTGTGTACGTACACAAATCCTGTAAATATGCGTATGGATAACTAAGTGATTGGGAACCAATTTCATGGTAAAATGGGAGATATAGGAATCTGGGTTGTAACAAAACGATCATTTAGGTCACTTGGTGGAATCCACTAAGTTGGTAAGTCGAATGCATTATTTCATTATTACGTTTGAAGACCAAATGTATTGCCAAAAGGAAACAATGCGGCCATTTCAACTTGAATGCATTATAACGAATGCTTACTCTCCATGCCATACAAAGGAACTCTTTGTGATCCTTGAAGTATTTGAATTTTGAAATGCTGTATCCAACGAGATACTTTCTTGTATTCATGTTTGGGTTTCTTGATCCTGAAATGCTTATTTTTTCTATTTGACGACCAGAGTGTATGCATTTTCTTCTGGTGTCTCATTTGTTTATGTGCGTAGGTAACATCATTGCTGAATGAAGCAAAGTTAGGTGTTCCCCTCAATGTACCTGGGAATTGCTCCAGTCCAAATGCTGCAAGCAGTCCTTTGCCTTCCATGTTTCCTGCAGGCACAGCACCTCCTCTTTCACCAAGAAGTACATCTGGTTCCCCTCGCATACTGAAACAGAGAGTTGGTCCTTCTAATTTGAGTTCTCCTTTGAAGATTGTCAGTGAACCACCTAAAGAGTTGATACATCAGGTATATCACCTTAATATCTTTCCTCAGTGACACTTTTCTGTTGTGCCTGGTCTGCCATGTGTGTCTGTGTTGTGTGCTTGTGTTTTGGTTTAGTGCTGCTATGTTAATGTTTGTAATATATATACTTGCATGCTTGCAGTTCTACTTTCAAAATGGACGCCCACCACCAAATGAACTGAAAGAACAAGTTTTGTTGAGAGTGGATCAGTTATTTTATGGTCAATTGAATGGACTGCAGATACATGGTGAGATATAAAACATATATGTAGGCGATAGCTAGGAGGCCCAGTTTGATGCAACTGGGAAAAAAGTGATTTTGAATCTTGTCCAATTTTAGCTTCTTTCAATAATAACTTCTTGAATTTGGGAAAAATTACTTTTTCTAAATGTTGCCAATAGCTAAAAAGTAATTGTTCATGTAAAAAGTCAAGTTATAACGCAATTAGAGTTGTGACAATTAGCACTGAGAATGCTGTTCCACTTGTTTCTTTGGTATGTCAGAATTCAAATCAGTTACTAAGGATCTTTGCAAACTGCCATCTTTCTTTTCCACATCCCTTTTCAGAAAGATTGATGTCAATGGAACTGGTCTGGTGACAAGGTGTGTATTTTAAATTATCCTCACACAAATTTTGCATTTATGTTTCTGCCATAGATGGTGGTCCTTGGTTTTGGCTGTTTGGACATGACCAGCATTAGAATTGTAATGAGTAATTTTTTGATTAAAGGGATCTTAAGGATATAAAACAGATATGTTGTTAACTTTTTTCTTGACAGAAAGACTTTTTTGGCAGTGTGCTTCTAGGCTTGCTGCTATAATCAAGTAATAGATTGCTTCTTTCCCTAAATGTTTGTTGATCCCTAGAATTTAGTTATACTTTATACGAAAGGGATAGTTATTCATGTGAGATTTTTCCATCAATCAAAGATGTTAAATTTTTAAAACTGATTGTGCCATGGGCATATCTGCAAACATTTTTTTTTTTTCATTTTTCTTGTTGGGGTGCAAGGATGGGTGATTTGGTCTTATGTTAACATTATATTTTCCTTATTTTTTTTTTTTATCTGTATGCTTCACCCCTAAATTAGACTATACTTGTAATTTGTAATTGCCGACAAATCTACTCCATGTCATACATGACATGATTTAAACATACCTATGAAATTTAATCCACTTTTGGTGCACTTTGAATGTGTTTTAATGCATTTTGTCTTCTAAAAAGAGTGGGGTACTGCCAATCTCTCATTGTGGGATAAATTTCTGATGAAACCCTCCTCAAATTGTTATTGTATCTAAGAGCCTGAGACAGAGTTGTACCTCTCATATTTGACGATGCTTTCTAAGTGAATGCTTGATGGGTTATTGATAACGTACACTTGGTTGATTTAATTCTCCTTACCTGGTTTTAGGCAATTATAGTTAATAGTAAAGCTCCATTAATAATTATTTTCTAAAACTTATGCTTAGATCTTTAATTTTATGCTTCTATAGGAATGCATTTGTTGATTATTGGATTAATGGAAACTTGTTGACAATGGATATAGCAACTCAAGTATACAAAATTTTAAAGCAACCAGATCTCAATTATCTTACTCAGGTTTGATCATCTTGGCTGATGTACTATATTCCCATTCATCTTTGTTATTGAGAACAATTCTCTATTCATTCCAGGATGATTTTAAACCTGTGCTTCGTGAGCTTTTGGCGACTCATCCAGGGCTGGAGTTTCTGCAGAGTACGCCTGAGTTTCAAGAAAGATATGGTTTGTCTTAGTCTTTGTCTATAACATTGCATTTACAGGTTTGCATATTTGTAGATGACAGTCAATGATATTGAAATTCCTGTGATATTAGTTTTCCTTGAAAATTTTTTTTCCTAATAAATTTATTTACCACTTACTGCTGATTGACTTGGAGAACTTCCCAGGATGCAGTCCATTTTTCTATGTAAATAAAAATCTTCATTATATGTTACTAGTTTATGAGACTAGATGAGATTAGAAATGAGGAAGCAATCATGCTCAATTGAAGGTAGTCTCACCTTTGAACCTAATCACCTTGGTTTCTTATCTTGTGTTGGTGTGGTTCATCATAGCTGCAAGCCTGCGACCAGTTTATACAGGCATTCATTACAACACAGAAGATACATCAGGCTCCCCTTTATCTTTTTCCTTTTTTTGTCTGGAATTATGATGACACTAAATTGCTAGCCAACAAATGTAATTATGTAATGAATATCCAATTTATGTTTTTTTCATTTAGTCTAACCTAATTTTGTGGGACTTCCACTGCCAATTATACTCATAGCATATTAGATATATTTGTTGAAAAAGTAGCACTTCATCTCTCTGAGTGCTAGGAGAAATAGTTCAAAAATGCATCAATCAATTTTGATGGTTGAAGTCTGGACATAGACTGGGGTCATTTGTCATGGTTTCAGCTGTAATGCTGTTTTCCAATACCCATGCCTTGTCTTTTCCATGTTTCAGCTGAAACTGTAATATATAGAATATATTACTACATAAATAGATCTGGGAATGGCCGTCTTACTCTGAGGGAGCTGAAGCGTGGAAACATAATTGATGCAATGCAGCATGCTGATGAAGAAGAAGACATCAACAAGGTGTTGAGGTAGATATACTATGTGAAAGTTTCATTGCATTTAACTACACACATGCACTTTTTTTTTTTTTGGCTTGATTAAATTGTACTACATATTGTTTGCAGGTACTTCTCTTATGAGCATTTTTATGTTATATACTGCAAGTTTTGGGAGCTGGATACAGATCATGATTTCTTGATAGACAAGGAGAACCTTATCAGATATGGTAACCATGCGCTTACCTATCGTATTGTGGATAGAATATTTTCTCAGGTTTGTGTAAATAGCACATTGATTTTATCTTTAGACTTAACTGCTGCTACAGGAAGAACCCCCCTCCCATAAGTTAAATAAGTGTCTTTTTCCATGGCCCTGCCCTTGCGTTCATTTATATGATTTATCAGAATTTTCTTTTTGAAGATGCAGATTCTGACTTGTTTCATCATCATCTCAGGTTCCGAGAAAGTTTACTAGCAAGGCTGAGGGAAAAATGGGATATGAAGATTTTGTTTATTTCATTCTGTCTGAAGAGGATAAATCATCTGAGCCTAGTCTTGAGTATTGGTATTTTTTTGTCCTTTTGTTATTTGTTTCATTTGTTGATGCCATCAGATTAATGCCTGCAAAATTATAATTATGAAGACGTTGCCTCGTTAGCTTAGGCATGTCTATACGAGCTTTATCTGGTAATTAAAAGCATGGTGGGCTTGGGAAGACATTTTACCTTGTGCCATTAGAGAGCATAAGTTTGTTACTGTAGACATCTTGTAATAGAGTTCTGTTTTAAGCTAGAGCAGTATCAAATGATAATGATAGTTTTGAGAGTACTGGTGACAGTTAGACTGCTTGGTACAGCTAAATGAAAGTGCAGAATGGAGCATTCGAGTTTTGGATGCACATCATTTTACAAATTCTCAGTATAGGAAAAAAGAAAAAAAAAATGAAACTAAGATGAACATTTTTTCAATAATTAAAAAGAAATCATCCACCAGAGACCAATTACCATAGAGTGAAATTAAAAACTCCTCATTTTCATTCCTCTCTCCATTCTTTGCCTTCCCTACCAATCACACCCTTGAAAAATTGGCAATTGTCTTGTGGTTGACTTGCTCCTGATTTCTTTTGATAACAGCTGTGCTAATTGACTTAAATTGTCATTATTAGGTTCAAGTGCATAGATTTGGATGGAAATGGAGTTTTGACACGGAATGAACTGCAATTTTTTTATGAGGAGCAACTGCACCGGATGGAGTGCATGGCCCAAGAGCCTGTGTTTTTTGAGGATATATTGTGTCAGATTATTGACATGATTGGATCTGAGGTTTTCCTTTCTCTCTTTTATCTTGTTTGATCATCCTTTATTGTGTTTTCTGGGAGGTCTAAGGGCATTAGCAGATTATTTAGAAAAATGTATACAAGTCTAGAGAGCAACTTCAAGAATTGTATTAAAACCTGTGTTTTTCTGTCCAGGAGTTTGATGTATCATCATTTTTTATATCATTACTTATTTTTATTCTGACAAATTTTCTCAAATGAAATTCTTCACTCTGCAGAATGAGAGCTTTATAACTCTGCGTGACCTGAAAGGCAGTAAACTCTCTGGAAGTGTTTTCAATATCTTGTTCAATCTAAATAAGTTCATGGCCTTTGAAACTCGGGACCCATTTTTGATCCGTCAGGTTCTTGAAAGAGTTTATTGAAGTAATTAAACTGTTGAGTTAGTATCTTTGGCCATTGTCAGTGACTGTCTTGATCTCTCTTATGTTCACAGCAACGTGAAAATCCAACATTGACAGAGTGGGACCGCTTTGCTCATAGGGAATATATTAGGCTTTCAATGGAAGAAGACGTAGAAGATGTCTCTAATGGTAGTGCAGAAGTCTGGGATGAATCACTTGAGGCTCCCTTCTGAGACTATGTAAGTGACTTAATTTAAAACAATGATGGTACTATATGTCTATGCGCTAATGTTGTTCTGTGTTCTTAAGATGCATGCTTGCTCAGAAGTCCAATTTGTGTTGCTTTGTTCTTTCAAGATGCATTTCTTAATGTCAGAAAGTTGAGATCTTTGTGCCTTCCTACACACTGTAGTGATTATTCCTTTCTTCATAGGCTTTTTTTTAAAAAAAAAAAAAAAATTAAACTTCATTCATCTATGTATGCCACTTTTTTAAGTTCATCCTAATTTGATCTATGAATACAGGGGTAGAAAAGAAATGAACGCCCCAGCACTGATGGAGGAGTGGCCATTTTTCAGAGACGCGGGACAAAGAATCAGCTTTTAAGTGGATCTTGCCAACTCTCTGCCCAAAGAGTGGGAAATTCTGAGCTTCACCTTGAAATGTTTTTTTTATCGGCAAGCAGCACAGCAGCAATATTTTGATCTTCTGCTGGTAGAGACAAACATGGGGCCATTATTGGGGCAAATATCATTGCCTTGTACCAATGCCCAAGCAAGCCAGGTCGATTTTATTGATAATATTGAATACGCTTGTTATTTGGGGAACCTAAGTTGTTAAGATTATATATGGCAACATGTTTTTCCCCCCCTAAATATCAAATGGTTGGATTTTTGCTTAGTTTGTTTCAATGGTTTATTATTCTTCACCTGTCAGTGTTATCCAACTTAAATAGATAGTTGGATATTATAGGATATCTGATCATGGAGATTGGAATAATGTATTGATCACTTGGAGTAAATTGGCGGTGAGTTTTTTAGTATTGTAAAAGGAAAATGATTTTTGGGTGCGGGGCATTTCTGATGTGCAATGCTTTCACTGAATGATTGAGTGCGGTTTTCGTTTTTTTTTTATTATTGAAAAATGTTATAATCCCAGCAATGAAAGGTTTAAACTATTTAAATTCCGTTTTAAACAAATAAAAATTCGCGATGAATTTAAACTTATCTTTTGTAATACTAAAATTTTTAAAATAAATGACTTATCTAGTACTATTTTAGGAGTAATTTTAAAGTTAATTGAACCAATTGGTTGGTGACCAGATTCCAGATAAATCTTATATCTGTCACTCTTAAAGTCAAGTACATACGTGTGTAATAAAGACAAGTGACTTAATTGTTCGCATTGTTCATTTCATGAGTGAGGTACGTAATCGCTTACGAAGGATGGAGAAATAAATGGCCTATTTTACAACCGCATGATGTCATCCTTGCTGAATTTACTGAACTAATATATATATATATATATATATATTAACCAAAGTTGCAAGACAATCATTGGATTATAATATTATATTCCGTGAAAGATGAGCATTGAGGGAAACCTAGAGTGTGACTTCACAGATGGAACTCCTCCCTGGTAAATACTCCAAGTTTACGTGAATGAAGAAGACCTTTGAGATATTAAGCCCCATAATAATGATAAAACATTCATGCTTATCCAAGTTTTAGTCATTTTGTGACATCATGACTTAAGGGTTATTAAAAATGTTATGGACCTATAGAGTTTTTGTTAAGTGATTGATTGCACGATTTTATTTATATAATAAAAATTATAAATAAATAATATATTTTTATTTTATATTTATTTTTTATAAAATATTATTATATTATTTTTTATATAAAAATATTTTGATTTAATAATAATAATAACAAAACAAAGATAATTAGTGTGAGCTTATGAGTATAAGTTGCAATACATTTATGAGTATATATTGCAACACACGAATAGTCACATAGATATCTATATGAGTAGTTTTTATTATTCTATTATATAATAAAAAATGAAAATTTTATCTTATATTTAAAGTTGAATTTGAATATAGTTAAACTGGGTCAGCATAAAATTACAAAGTGCAATTCGGCCATAAACAACAACTTCTGGCGGGGCAACACTCAAAATAGACATAGCATACATATGACTCAGTGGGAAACTCTCCAACTTCCTCGGCGCCTGGGTGGGATGAACACAAAAAACATTGAAGCATTTAATGATGTTTTACTTGCCAAACAATATTGGAGAATAATTAAAGGAAGCTCCCTACTTAGCAAATTATTCACAGAGTGCTATGGTCACAAAACAAACACCCACGTCTATGACTATGTGCACTTCCCTCTCAAACACAACCAATATTCCTCTAGAGTCTGGACGGAAGATTATTCAGAACAATATAAGATGGCAAATTGGAGCAGGGGATAAAACCCAGTTAAATATGGTCATCAATGTCATACAAGAGGTTATAAATAAAAAATATGGCACCTGGAGAAATGACAGATTAAGGGAATAGCTTTAAATCAAATCCTAATCTCCATTTGTAATTACCCAGACCAAATTACTTGGACCGGGCATCCAGATGTAGAATACACTGTTAGACCATACCCACCAGAACAGAACTACGGCAAAGAAACCTGAATCACAGTGAAGAAATATGCCCAATGTGTCAGCAAGAGAATGAAACCATTAATCTCTTAGTAATAAAAATGTAAGTTTAATAAAGAAGATAAATAGAAGGGAAACTTATGATTGAGCATATACTGAAATATAGTAATATATCCAATAGTTAATAATAAGATGAACAATTTAAAAACTAAAAAGATATTTATATAAATGGTCCAGTTGTTAATGAAAATAAAACTAAAAAGGTAATTGAGTTATCATAAATTATATATCTTAACTACATTAATCAGAAGATATATATAATGAAGTTTGTCCCGTACACTTGTTTTGCGGAAAAGAGAAGCTTAAGACTTTAGAGGACGTCGCATGCAATGCAATGGCAGAAACGAATTGGATGTCCTGGCATTGTACCTTATACTGTCCGGAAAAGTCATTGAGAAACCAACGATTAGGAGAAAGGCAGAGTGGAAAATATCCTCGTTCACTTTTATAAGATGCTCTTTTCTATGTCTCTATGCTCACAAAAGTAGGTCACGTTAGATGCATCAGTGCATGCTTATCCATATCATCAGTACCTTTGGATTGGACCCCTCCCTATCTATCTTTTTCTTTAGCTTACCACATAAAAATGAATTGCAATACCTAATTTAAGACGAAGAAACAGACATAGAAAACTGTTGGATTAATTAATGGATTCTGAAATTAAATTGAAAAAGAAAAGTCACGATGGCGGAATATCGAGTACCCCACCCTATAGCATAGTGTGTTTTGTTTTGTAGCCTAGCCCCTCACTTTGTCCTCATTCCTGGAAAGCATATCCTTTCTCAAAATGAAAAGTACCATTAGTCATCAATTAGTGGGACTTTGTGTGTTGAAAGGACTCCATTCCCATCCTTCCCGTAATTAGTACCCAACTTCACTGTCCTAGCGTTAGCTATTTATTATTTTATTGGAGAATCTGGGATCAAAATTTAATTTCGAGGGTATATCCTAAGGAAGAACCCTTCTTCATATTCTAATTCAATTTCCACGTTAAGAAAAGAATAACACTAATTAATTGTAATTGGGTTTGGAGTATATATATGCTAGTTGCTAAATATTTCTAACTCGCACTAGCTTCTGGAAAACAAACAAACTGCATGCGCATGAGTCATGACAACGCATGCAGTTTACATGTAACAATTTTTGTATATACTATAACGTACGTATAATAAAAGGTAAGATTACATCCTTATAATTATAAGAATTCAATCGTAACTCTTTATTTTATGTACAATAGAAAATTTTGTGACAGATAGGCTCTCATTTGAAACGGACCTAACGGAAAAACAGGTTTCCGTTATGTTGAAAACGTGGCGAATCCTTAGTGGTGGCATCCTCCCAACGAATATTCGCAATGCTATTTGAGTATTTTCCCAATTCCACACCACACCGCTTCTCTCTCTGTGTCTGTTGTTTCTGTAATCAAATCCTATTCTTTCTTTGTTTCTTTCTTTTCGTCTATAAAAACAACCACAAGAGACTAGCGTTGAACAAAGCAACCCCATATGCCATAACAATCAAAATCACAAACCAAAACGAAAATGTGCGAAGCCCTTAAGAACCAATACCAACTGTGCGATGAGATTGGGCGTGGCCGTTTCGGCACCATCTTCCGCTGCTTCAATCCCATCTCCAATGAATTCTATGCCTGCAAGGTCATCGACAAGCACCTTCTCACCGATTCCACCGATCGCGCTTGCCTCGAGAATGAACCCAAATACATGACTCTCTTGTCTCCCCATCCCAATATTCTTCAGATCTTCGACGTCTTTGAAACCGATGATTTCTTGTCCATCGTCCTCGACCTCTGCCAACCCCTTACCCTCTTCGACCGCATCATCGACCGCCCCTTGCCGGAGACACAGGCAGCTTCCATCATGAAGAAACTTCTCGAAGCCCTTGCACATTGCCACCGACGCGGCATAGCTCATCGAGACATTAAACCTGACAATATCTTGTTTGATTCCAGCGACAATCTTAAGCTTGCGGACTTTGGGTCGGCAGAGTGGTTCGGCGATGGAAGAAGCATGAGTGGGGTGGTGGGTACGCCGTATTATGTGGCGCCTGAGGTTTTGCTGGGAAGAGAATACAATGAGAAAGTGGATGTATGGAGTAGCGGAGTGATTATGTATATAATGTTGGCTGGGATTCCACCCTTCTACGGAGAATCACCATCTGAGATATTCGAGGCTGTGGCGAGGGCTAATCTGAGATTCCCCTCTAGGATTTTCAGGTCTGTATCTCCCGCTGCTAAGGATCTGCTCAGGAAGATGATTTGTAGGGATGCTTCTAGGCGATTATCTGCAGAGCAAGCTTTGAGTAAGTGGGGATTTCCGTTTTTCAATTTTCATTCTGAATTTCTTTTATTACATATAAGTATATAAGTACGTGGTACTCAGTTTATTTGGGCTTTTGTGTGTTTTGATGCTTATAAGTGTTTTGGTGTTGTGTTTAGGGCACCCATGGATCCTGAGTGGAGGAGAGACCACTGATCTGACTTGAAAAACAGAGTCTAACTGAGAAGACATGTCATCCAAGAAACTTCCCTGCAGAAACCAAGGATGCATGACCAATTTTGCCCCTGTATAGATGTTTTCCGTGGCAATCTACTATGAAAATCCTTTCTTCTTTTCTGGAATCTTTCTGATGTATGGACTGATGCTGTAGATATATGCATGCGGATTAAGACTTGAGAATCCTTCTTCCTTCTTTCTTCACCATCTTCTCTGTTTTGTTTTGGTTTTTCCCCCTCTGTAAAAGCTCAAAGGAAGTGATGAGGTAAGATTCTAAACGCCCATCGTTCCTCTCCGTTTAGTTTTTCTGTAAATGAAAAGCGTTTGGAATGGAAAGGCTTTTGACATAGTAATTTTGATGTGCATCTCTGTTTTTCTTTCTGTAAATGGGTTAAGTCAAGTATTGAGAGGTCAAAAAAAAAAAAAAAAGGAAGTCAAGTATTGTGGTAGCCAAATCAAACTTGAAATTTCATTTCAATTAGGACGAGAAGAAAGTCAAGTCCCAACGTGTAACAATATTGGGATAGCTTATAACTCTGCATATCAATTCATGGAATGCTATCAATTTTCAAGTAACTTTACATGGTGTGGGACACATTGTTGAGAAAGATTTGAAATTTGAAGAGTCCTTAGATTTAGAAACAGTTTAGTAGACGCCCATGTGGGGTTGTCCCTGTCCGTGGCCCCCGGTGCTGCCGCTTTTACTAAACCCATTTTATTATTATGTCCATGTCTCTGTAATAAAAAACCACAACAATAATAATGCTAACCATTACCATTTACGTACCTCAATGAATAATTTAAGATAAGACCCATCTTCAAAGCGAAGAAGATGAACCATGAATTATGGACAGGTTAGTTGATGCAAAGGAATAATATCTATTGTTGCCAAATAGCACGCAAATCTATAGAAGCTGCCAAAATTGTGAACCTAATAGATTGCATGCCTTTGTTGGCACCCTTCAATTTACAACCCTTTCTAATATCTGCGTCTCTTGGATTGGAAGTTAAGATGCCCAAAAACTAAATACGAGTATTTGAGTGAAATTTACTTAATCTACGGTACTCTTATTCGAAAGCTTTTTTCGTAAGTTAAATCAGTGCTTTAGAGTCACCTTAATATTGAAATAAACTGTGAAACTCATAGTAAATCGGGCCACAAACTTTCAATAGTTGATTTGCCTGCACAAGCATACTGGTTCGTCACTAACATATTTTATAGAAAATTATAATGTCTCTTCTTAATTTCTATTTTTTTACCAAAAAAAAAAAGTCAATATTAACAATCGAATTGATAAAAAAAAATTGTTTAATTTATTTTAAAATAAACTATATGTCGCATCAATGCATAAATTGTTTAATAAAATAAATATTCCAAAACGGCACTTGTCCTTGACACAGATATCACCAATTCATTTCAGCATAAACCTTGTGCGTATCGGAGTCAGATCACAAAATAACGAATTAATATAAGATTCCATTATTTAGATTCTGATTCATTCAATAATCAAATTGTAAACAAATGGGTAATTAATTAACTTGAGGGGAGGCGATGCCAATGCATAATGCATTGCGCCATTGACATTTGACACACTCCCCGGAGATGGGACACGTGTGCGGATTGATCTGATATGCCCATGTCCTTATCACGTGGTAGTATTATATTTACGGAAAAGAAACCCACACTGAGTCAGTGAGTGTGAGTTTGATAGGTTATTTATTTATTATTTTTTATGGAATTCTGATAGGTTATCACCAAGGACTTATTGTTCAATACGAATATAGTATTATTTAGTGGGTTGAGAGATGAGAAGGAATCTCCAATCCTCCATGAGAGAATATTCTCAATGACTAGTGTTGAGGTGAGGTGACCCAACATAAACTCCGTTTCTTATTACATTAGATTAAATAAACTGTTTTGTTAAATGATTAGATTAGAGACATTAATTTGGAATATTACACTCTTAAGTGATAATACGTGGAAGAAGAGAAACAAAACAAGTGTTAAGCTTGTGGAGTTGAAAAGATTGACACTGCTACTTCTTTACTTAATTAAAAATTTAATAAGTACAAAGCAATAATTGTAGCAAAGTACCAAATCCTAAACCGACCACATGTCCCAACTGCCAAACGTGGTCCTACCGCCATGTGACGCCTTACTTCACTTTGCTTCTAGACACTAATATTTTCAGCACTCTTATTGTTACTTACCTATTTATTATTAGAATAATTTAAGAGCAGCATTAGCTTATCTTGAGAGTTGGGCCTTGGCTGCTAGTTGCTGCAGTGCGTAACTGTGTTAGGCATCTTGTGAGGAGTGAGGACTAAAACTGTGCAAGCGCCGGATCGACAAACAGCATACACAGCTTAGGTTTAGGTTAAACTAATAATTTTATGTTATTTTCTTTTAGAAATACAAGTCAGACGGTATAAAGGCGATGAAAAGGCTTCATGGAACCATTTGTTTGTGAACTAGAATTTTCAAGTCACGTTGGTGTTAGTTTAAAAGGTGGCTAACACAAGACCACCCACAAATCACGGCAATTGATATCAGAATCATAATAGCAGTGACTTTCCTATAACGGGTTGGATAGTGTTATGATGTGTGGGGAACTAAATGGGAGAAAATCTACGTCTTTTTTGGCATGCCACGTAGAATCTAACACGGAAACTTACCACTAGCGAAAACATGGTGGCACCTCTAACGAATAAAACTTATCTCAGCCTATTCATCCCTGATTTTAAATGTTTACCTTTCCCCTCAGCAAAGATGAATATCACATGGCCACAAGTACGGTTAGGACCTTTTCGTCTCGCAAAGTCAATCTCCCATAAATACCCAACTAAAACGCATTCGAGAAAAGAGAAGAAAAAATTTATGTGAATCTGGATTCGAAATCCCAAATCAACGGACTTCCAACAAAAATATGAAAACAACAAAAAAGAAAAAACAACAGAATAAGATTCTCTCAAATTCGGTTTTGCCAACCTGCTAAATTGCTGACAATATGCCAGTTGTATGAGCATTTATAAATGGTCTCAGCAACATAAGCCAATGCATCCATCTATACCTGACAAGCTTATGCTTCAGATCAACATATACCAATCACTAATGTACAAGGCAAGGAGGAGGTTATGGTTCTCCATCTTGAAAACCAACTTTGTACCAGCAAAAACAACGGTTTTATATTAATTCATGATGGTGTTTCGTGATTTTACAACTTCAGCATATCATAGACGATCAGATGGAACCCAAGTTTCCTTTTCTTGCAAGTATTCTGTGTTCAAAACCACCCTACCTGTTAGAAGTAACAACCCTTTCCACCGAGGTTCATTTCATACTTTTGTACCCAGGAAGGACTGCAAGGCACAATAAGAGAAGGGAGAAAGATATCAGAATATATTGGTGAATGGTGAATAAATCAAAGGGCAAACAAGAAGAATAGAAAAGATGGGTAGCAGTGATGATAGATGATGCCGTATGAATATGATACATGTTCTAGTCAAACAGCACCTGAAATATGTGATATATCAGGAGAACGCCCACTTCTATTCATCACACATGTTATAGCATAGTTAGCACTACAAACCTGGATCTCCATCCCAATTGTCGTTATTATGCCAGAGAAAAAGTTAAATCTACAGAAACTCGACTAAAGTAGCAAATTTTAAGCAAGAACCTCAATCACCTGATCTCCAAATTTTGTGTCATTGTAAAAAACATCTGATTCTATTACTCTTTTAAAGGCTTTAGTAAGAAATGAATCACAAATTGGGAAAGTATAACTTTGCAGCATAGTCAAATTGTAATTACGGATACTAATTTGTTCTGTAGATCCTCCACAATACAAATTCACAAATCATATCTCTGATGGGTCCATAAGATCTGTAGCTACTCATATTGTGTATGTATTGCATTAGCAAATAAACTATACATAATCTTTTTACCTTTACTCCTGCTGGAGAATTTCCAGGCTTAGTAGTTGTTGTACTACTTCCAAAATTGATCTTCGGTTTTTTATCTGCTGGCTTTAATATTTGGAAAGAGCACATTAGTGTCTCATCAACACTCATCATAGCGCCAGCATTGTCAAACTCTCCACAATAATTAGGTGCCGAAAATATCGTTACTAGCTGTCGGTTAGCAAAGAACTCATAACCATCCTCCACAACCTGCAGGACACATAGGAAACCAAACCAATTAAATTTTAGTTAAAACCTACAATCTCCATTCTAAACACAAAGGATTGTACAGTGTGATGCATCATAAGCCTATGCTAATGCATGGAAATTAAAATAAGTTCAGGATCAATGCATAAAATTGTTTCACATGTGCAATACAAACAGCAATTTCAAATTCAATACAAGAAAATAACTGAAAAAGTTGTGACAGGTATGGATTGCTGGAATGTATTTCATAGTCCTTTAATTTGTAGAATAGGGATAAAGATTGAATGAAGACTTGCTATTGCATTGGACGGCAAGAGCAAGAGTTTAACCTGATGAGCACGACAAATAAGATCCAGATCTTGCTTCTGAAGAAACTCTGAGACCTTGTCAGCACCAAATGTATATGAAACTCCCCTATCATTCATTCCCCAACCTTCAACATCTTTGCTCGGGTCTGACCAAAGGAGATCACAAAGCAAACCTGTATCTGGTACATCAGTAGGCCGCTGTAGATTTCTAATCTGATCCAAATTATGCAAGTCAGGAGAAAGTCCCCCATGCATACACAGAATCTTTTCATCAATAAGGGCTGCCACAGGAAGGCAGTTGAAGCACTCGGTAAATGTCTTCCATATCCTTACATTGAACCTTCTCTTACACTCATCATAAAATCCGTATATACGGTTTATAGAAGCACATTCATGGTTCCCCCTCAAGAGGAAAAAGTTCTCAGGATATTTTATTTTATAAGCAAGAAGAAGGCATATTGTTTCCAAACTCTGCTTCCCGCGGTCCACATAATCCCCCAAAAATAAATAGTTGGCACGAGGAGGTAATCCACCGTACTCAAAAAGCCTTAAAAGATCAGAATATTGACCATGTATGTCTCCTGAAATATAGATATCAGTACAAGAAATCATTGCACCAACAATCTGCATGTAATTTTTCTGTAAACAAACAAAAACAGTGCTTGAGTAAAAAAGTTTGCAGCTCTAACGGAGAATACACTTCTAAGATCCTACTCCAAACTTAGAATATAATATACCATGTCAAAAGTTTCTTCCCAATTGGTTTATTCCAACCAGGCTTAACTAGTTAAGCATTAGCTGGTGCATGGATATGACATACGAGCAATCAACAAAATGTTAGACTTGAAGATGGAGAATACTTCTAAGATCCTACTTCAAACTTATAATATAAAGGTGTAACCAGTTTCTTCCCAATTGGTCCATTCCAACCAGCGACAATTAGTTGAGCATTAACTAATGCGTAGGTAAGATAAATGAGCAAACAATCCCAGCTCAACAAATGTTGATCTTGAAGACGACTGGAAATTTTATAAAAGCAGATATACCATCATTGAGATAGTAACTTGAAATAGTAAAAGAAAAGATTATGAGATATCATCCCTTAAATAAGGTTCCTCTTAACACATAAGTAGAATGTTGAGTATAGGACTGCTGCTCTAAGAACACTGGATACAGATTTTCACAGACAAACACTTCTAAGCTACCAGGAAAATCCCAGCATCCAATATCATGGGAAAAAAAAAAATCTCATATACTAAAATCCACAGAATCTTCTTTTAGAAACTCCGTTTTCTACTGTAAGTCAGATTGAGACTTCAAAACTAGAATGCTTAGGTCATTTTAAAAATAACCAAAGCCCATAATTCCAGAATGGAACCTTCAGTGAAATACAATATTCGTACCAAATTACTATTGCATAGTGGGCTTGAAAGACCGAAAGCCACAACTTACTAGATTGGGATGACATATCATCAGTGACCAAATTAAGTCAACCTAGTTAGAGACTCATCTTTTCTTCCACACTATAGCTTAAGAAGATTAATTCTTCATATAGTATATCATATTTTCCATGTAAGACATGTCTCGTCAATAATTAAATAGCCACAAATAATTCTCATGATATTACTTGTTAGGTTTCAATGCCCTCAAATTTAGTAACTGAGGTTAAATAACTTCATGTTTCCAATGAGTTAAATTTTTCTTTCAAAGAGAAACTCTGGTGTTCACTTGCATGGCATTTCAGTGCAAATCAATCACTTAGTTGAGAACAAGTTTGAGTCACAAGCATAGTTGATACAGCCATTTCTTTAATATAAGGTATAATACAACACAAGAAATCAAAAGATAGCACAAAATTCTTAAGTCTCAAGGCAGGAAACTTCCTTGTTTTAATGAAAACCAATTTTCCTGGTTTCCATGACTTTCTTCATGTAATAAGCCTCTAATTTTACTAAATCTGTAATATAAATGAAGCCTGGATGACAAAAGCCTTCAGCTAATATATATAAGCTGCAAAACTTCTTTCTTACATTCGCATTTAAATTGCATCAACTCGTAGTATGATATGATTACATTGTCCACATCAGCTTCAACTTGAACTGTCACCGAAGTTCCATATTAAGACTACACCATTATAGTCCCTGTAATTGCTTCAAGTTGATGAACTTTGAACTATGTAGATTTACTCTATGTATTTTCTCATAAGGTGCCTCTTAGAAATTCGCTGACATACAAATTTTCAAATATTTTGTTGAAACTGAAATTTGACTCATTGCAGTATTGCACAGCTTACAGCCTTTTAACTATGAGACATCACTCTCATGCAAGTAGGAAGCATGATCTATAGAGTTTTGACATATCCACTCATAAACCCTAAATTTTTTCAATCCATAGTGAATCAAGATGCTATTAAGGATGATGCTAGATTCCATAATTGTTTAAAAATTAAAAGCCCTTGTAATGAATCTGCCCAACTCGTCATTCATGCTGTGGTCTAGGTAACTCTTTGTCTATTGACTTGATAAAATATTACATTGGAGAACCAATGTGCTGGGTGCACATATCAGAGACCAAGAGATGGTCACAAATCTCGTTAATGACAATTTTTCCTCCTGCAACTGAATAGTGATCTAATCTCAGTTGGCCCTACTGAATATAGATAGAAGTAACCTGTAATAGTTGTGAGGGATTTTGGTTGAGATTACTGACCACAGAATCATCTACTATTACTGTAGTGATTTAAGGAAAAAGCAATCCGATTATACCAAAAGCCCAAATGCCAAATTACTCCGCGTTCAAGTTTTGACCATGGAAGATTCCATATTTTACTACAGATCTTCGTATGCACAAACGAGGAATCATGTAACGACGGCAATGGAGAAAGTGATGTTTGGGTAAACAACAAAAAGCTATATTATTTCCTCACACGACAATGAACCCTCCCCCAGGAAATGAAGAAGCGAATTATGATGGGCTGAATAAAGAGATGAGAATGAAAAATAGGAAGAGAATAAAATACCACAAATCTTAATGGGCGCTTCAAGCTCCAATAAATTAGGCTGTTGCAAGAAAATATCTCTTGAAGCTAGACAAAGCTGACGGATCTCGGACTCGGACAGCTGAACCAGCTTCCCTGGACGGCTGCGAACTTCAAGAAGACGATTGATTATGTCATCCAGAAGTGATTGGTCCATTTCTTCGCCTAGAAGAAAGCGAAAGGGAAATGCTTATTGGATGGTGGGCGAAGGCCGAAGGTGGGAAGAAGATGATACAGAGGAAAAGCGAGAGTAGGGGAACAGCGTCAGCATGCCTTGGAGGAACCGAGTGACAAGTTTTGCGGGTAGAGACGTTTTGGTAGCGCAAAAGGTGTCGTTTGTGAATCAAAGAGGATTTTAGGCGATTCCTTCAGAGAAGGAAGCCGACTCACTAGCCAGAGAAGAAGGCGGAGAATGAGAGTAGTGGCTGTGCCTATGAATGGGTAAGCATAATACCTCCCAGGGTTGTGGTAAACTCTTTTTTTTTTTTTATTTAAATCTGATTTTTTTAAATAATTTTTATTCTTACTCCGTAATATTTCTTTTTTATAACAATTAAATTTTTTTTATAAATAAAATAATAATAAGGAAAGAAACTCGAAGAATTATCTTAAAGGCTTTAAAATACAAATAATTTTATCCAGTCATCACAATTTACTTAACCAAAATTTTCAATACTTTCAAAAATATTCAAACTCTGAAAGCCATATTTTATAAAAATCACCATTCTGAGATGCAAATTCCATAAATGTTATAATTCTTTAATGATTGTTTAAGAGTTAAATAAGAAGAAGAATCTAGATATCATTTTTATGATAAGAAAGAAAAAACACCAAAAGCTGTGGCGGAGGTTCAATCAAACCTGGTTTCTTTTCAATTTACTGAGTCTCTCCCATCATTCTTCTTTCCTTACGTGGCATAATTAAATGGAGCATCTGGCGTCCCACCAAGCTTGTTATGTTGTTGCTTTCCACGTCCCGCACCAATAAAGCAACAAGATTCTTTTCTGTATACTATCAACAAGACAGATTTGCTTTATTGCTCCATTAGTTTTATGATCACAAATCACAATGCAGATTTCACCACATAACACAAATCACAAGCGATCTCTCTGGCTAAGCTTTTCCGGAAAAAGTCAAATCATTTGTTTGTTAGCCCAAAACAGCACGTACTTAATGGATACACAGATATAATTATGTCCCTGTTGAGATGCAACTAAAGTAATGGTGTTAAATGCAATACAAAATAGATCATTTATTACAACCCATAAATGATCAGTGAAGAACATAAATATCAATCACTGATTAAAAAATTCATGTGTGTGTGTGGGGGGGTGCGATTGGAGTAAGTAAGAAGGTGTTTCAAATAGCTAGTGAGGCCCTAAGTGCTGCTTGATTTTGAATTCTCTGTTGAAGGAGTGCCTCTCCTTCAATTCCAAAACAGGAGATGCATGGTATGGCTGGCGGCCTGGGTCAGGTGCGATTGGATTCATTCAACATTCATTAATATATCAAACTTGTGTGTTCATTTTGGAAGTATTTAGGCCAATCAATACCTAATACCTGTTTTATTTTCGTGAAAACTATTCTGCATCTTCATCTAATTAAGATGTTGCTCAATTATAAAGTTCTTCAAGTTTTGACTATTGAATGTAGCATTGATCAGCACTTAGTTTTTGATTTCAAATCTTTTAAAAAGAAATGATTTGCTTGATTGCTTCTACTTTCAACCACATACTAATTGTGCCGCTGCCTGATTTAGTTGCAGTCTCTTGGACCATATTTATTTAACTCATACTTTCCTTTATATTGATATAAACTTAGCCAATAAAATTTAGATCCATGATTTTTGATCCTTTTCTTGTGGACTGGTATTACCCAGCAGGGACTTGGCATCAATTAGGATATCAATTATATACTGAATGATGAAGAACATGAGGGAAAAACTCGATCAATTTTAAAACCCTCCTATTCGCCGTAGAATTAAAAATACAAGTTAAAGGAAGGTTAAACCCAAATTATTTTATTTCCTCCTCATCTAAAATTTATATTTTTAGACAAGGAAAATATTATCATATTTGCTTCCCTTGCATTCATTTTCCCTCTAGCTATTTTCTTTCTCACAGAGGGTTTGGAGAACAAAGCTTTTTGCAAAGGAAGAAAAATTTGCATTTATCCATGTGTTCCCTCCAACTCGCAAACATGCCTGTATACTAGGGAATACTGAATTCCACTTGGTAGCTATAACTTTTCCTTGGCAGTTTAAAGTCTAAAATCTAAATAATGAGTTGGTGAGGAAGAAAAATGAGAATTGATGAGTATGAGTAGAAGAAGCTAAGTAGATTCATTAAATGATAGTGCTGCGAGGAACAGAGTTTTGAATTGATGAGTATGAGTAGAAGAAGCTAACTAGTAACAACAATGGGAGTGTTTTGAATATCCAATCAGTCTAGTGAAACGAAACATGGCAAGAAGTGAACTTATTTTACAGAGCTACATGAATGAAAGTGGGACAAATCAAAGTGTCAAAGCCTATAGTCGTCGAGTGGAGAGGTGACATTGCCGAGCCCTCTACTGTTGTAATGGGCAAGATAATCGCTTATCTTTGTTTCCTTGTAAAGGGCAGGGCTCTCCTCTGATAACAACTCTTTAATGGGACCATAAACCAGTTCAGATGGTTGGTAATGAGTGGTGAAGAAGCATGCCATCGATATTCTTGGGCCTACAAGGTTTGCTAAGACTCTGTGCCTCGCACTCTTAAACTTGTCATTAGAGATAAGCTGCATTATATGAACGAATATAAATTCATTATGTATGATTATATGAATGAATAACCAAGTAGGTTGTTGAACTTGTTACTTGCCTGCATAAGGTCTCCCAGATTAATAACCAAGGCTCCCTCCATTGGGTGAATATCAACCCACTGAGATTGGAAAAACAATTGGAGGCCACCAATGTCATCTTGAAGAAGGATTGTGAAGAAATCAGGATCACAGTGTTCTGCAGTACCTATGGTTTTGTCCGGCTCTGGGCATGGAGGGTAGTAGTGAGAAACCAGAACATGCCCTTTCCCACATTCCATGTCTTCCAAGTGTTTGGCTTTCAGTCCTAAAGCCTCTGATAGTAACTCCATCAAGGTTACTCCTAGCTTCTTCATATGCTCTGAGTAACGAAACGTAATCTCCCTACAAGTGTCAAGTCCAACATATATCACTTCACTTCTTCCAATCCCAAACAAGTCTAACTACATGTTTCAAATCATCACATTTGGTTCCAATACACACACTCAAGTTTTAAATCTGCAAATTACACATTTTCATTTTTTTACAAGTTTGGAGGCTTTTAGTGATGAGTCTGTTTTCTGCAAAAATTGAGTTTCCAACTAATCAATCAGGCAAGGAATTTAAAGTCAACGTGTTCTGGGAAATTGTGTGATATTCACTCCTTTTGCATCATACGAAGTTAGAAGTACCTGAATGCAGTTGGTAATTCTTGAGGATTCGGAGTATCTGGAGCCATGGCACAGAAAAAAGTGTCTCGCCAATTTGCTGCTTTTGAGCGATAAAGATCAAAGTTACTGAAGAATCTGACATTCCTTGAGGTATCACGGGAGTAGTATGGCTTCTTTACATGGTGTGGCTGTTCGTTAAATCGACGTATGCCTTCAAGCATCTCATCCAGGTCTTGTTTGGGGATCCCATGGTTGACAACCTGAAAAAATCCCCATGTTTCAGAGGCGTGCCGAACCTCCTGGATGATATGTTTTCGAGGAAAACCATGTTGTTGGCCGAGATTAAGGTCTATGACTGGAATCTGGAGGTGGGATGAAGCAGATAAGGATGGTTTGGAAGAGAATGGATGGGACTGAGTGGGTAATATGAAGATTTGAGGGACTCTGGAGATCCCAGCGTCAACTAGTCCTTTAACACCAATTTTAGTGTCATCGAAGGCCTTTAGCTCTCCTTCCCTATGCCTATCATTCTCAGATCCATCCTGGACTGAACTTTGTTGATGCTGTGAATCCACCATTTTTTTGTATGTTTGACGTCAAGTGTGGGATTTGGAAGATAATCGTAATCTAACCAGGCAGATATAATAGATAAGGGCCAAGGTGACTCACCCACGTGCTCCTCCTGCCTCAATCCGTTTCCGCTGTATAACGGGTCTGGATTTTTTACAATTCAAAATTGGTGTTCTCTGTAGTTTTTTATAGCCTTGAATTCTTACTTATTTTACAGATTTATGTAACACAGATAATTCAAACTTTGGATCTGTCCAAATCTTAATTTATCAGGATAAAAAGTTATATTCTCTGATACACAATAAATTAAAGGTAAAAATATCATTTTATTTTCTTAACTTTGATTCTCATTTGGTATGGGTTATTTAACTTTGATTTTTAAAAAATATTTGTTCTTACTAATAGTATTAGTTTTATAGACAAAAATTACATGGATGACTATTATGTGATCAATTAACTCTCAAATAACTTTTGCATTAGGAACAAATTTGTTATTTGCAATAAAATTTTTGAAACAAATTAAAAATTTACAATAAAAAATTGGAATAAATTGATAATTCGTGAGTAAAAATTTGAAAGAAATTAACAATTTTCAAATGAAAATTTAAATGTTGGTTGAGTTAGCAGTTATATGTAATTTTTATTTATCAAACTACTCTTGTAGTAAAAAGAAACAAATTTAAACATTTTTTGAAGTTAAAGGATAAATATAAAGCAAATAAAAAATAAGAGATTTAAACATAATGAGGACTAAAGTTATAAGATCAAAATGATTGTTTTACTAAATTAAAAAAGTCAAGTATAATATTTTAAATAAAAGGAATGTCAAATGTAAATTTATCAAAGGTTAAGAAAAGTTCATTCAATTTTCTCTTAATAATTTTTTATGTCAGTTTTTTAATTGTTGGTGGAAAGTTGTAATGACTAAATGCTTTCTTTTGTAATTACTCACTAATCTTCACTACTTTATTGCAAGTGTAAGCCTACAAGTAGTAGGGAAGCGAAGGCGAGACTGAGACATAGCGTCGTCTTCTACGCTCAAAAAAATCTAAAACCGTATCAGATAAGGTATACCGAGGCAGCCTGAGCCTGAGTCTGATACTTGCAGTGTCCACCATGCTCTCGCTCTCTGTGAATACTCTGAAGCCCCTCTCCCTTATCCCTCTCAATACGCTTCCCTTACCTTCCTTCTCTTTCTTCTCCGTCGACCGTCGCTCACTCCTTAAACCCATATCCGCCACTCTCAACCCTTCTCCTATCCCAACCCCACCCTCCAAATCTCAGCAGAAACTCTATCAACCCTTCAGGCCTCCCCCTTCTCCTCTTCCATCCCAGTTCGGCTCCCTTGACACTGGAGGTCGCCTTGAAGTACTTGCCAACCGATTGGGTCTCTGGTATGAGTACGCTCCTCTAATCACCTCTCTTATCCGTGAAGGCTTTACCCCTTCTTCTATCGAAGAAGCCACCGGCATTTCTGGGGTAGAGCAGAATCGCTATGTTGTTGCGGCCCAGGTCCGCGATTCTCTAGTCCAATCCAATGCTGACGCCGAAATTCTTTCGGCTTTTGACACCGGCGGATCCGAATTGCTCTACGAGATTCGGCTTCTCAGTGCATCGCAACGGGCAGCTGCTGCCCGTTACATTGTTGAAAACAAGCTTGATGGTAAGGGGGCTCAAGATCTAGCCCGTGCAATGAAGGATTTTCCTCGCAGGCGTGGTGACAATGGGTGGGAAAGCTTTGATTATACTCTACCAGGAGATTGTCTTTCTTTCATGTATTACAGGCAGAGTAGGGAACATAATAACCCATCGGAGGAGAGAATTGCTGCGTTACAGCAGGCACTGAGCGTTGCCGAAACTGACAAGGCGAAAAGCGCAGTTACAGAGGAATTGAAAGGGAAGGCTGACGAGGAGGGAAAAAAGGAGGATGAAATTGAAAAAGGGGTCCGTGTTCCGGTGGTGAGGTTGAAGATCGGAGAGGTGGCAGAGGCTAGTTCTGTGGTTGTTTTGCCTGTTTGTAGGGCTGAGGAAAGAGATAAGGGGGTTCTGGAGGCTCCATCCGAGTGCACAAATGAGGGTGAGTTTGGTGTGGTGGTAGCAGAAAAGGGATGGGAGAGGTGGGTGGTGTTGCCTGGATGGGAGCCAGCGGTGCGTTTGGGGAAAGGTGGAGTTGTTGTGTCATTTCCTGATGCAAGGGTGTTACCATGGAAGGTGAATAGGTGGTATAAGGAGGAGCCCATACTGGTGGTGGCTGACAGAAGCAAGAAGAAAGTAGATGCAGATAATGGGTTTTATCTAGTGGCGGTTGATGATGGTGGTGAGGGCTTAAAAGTGGAAAGGGGATCGGCATTGAAGAAAGTGGGTGTGGAGGAGAGTTTAGCAACTGTAGTATTGGTCGTTAGGCCTCCAAAAGAAGAGACTGATGATCAATTGAGTGATGAAGACTGGGAGTGAAAGGATAGGAAATTGCGTCATGGTTTGTTGATTCTGGCAGATGAAGATTTTTACTGGACACATTGAATTCCAAACAATAATGAAAATCCTGTAGTTTACTCATTCTGGGTTTCAGATGATGGATCTTCTGAAATTTTCCCTCCCACTCCTGTCGGCTCTTTTATCCTTACATGATACTTGTTGTAATTTATTTTTCTATATTTTATTGGAAGGATTTTATCTCTACATATCTCAGACTTTTTCAAGATAAATAATGTAGCAGATCACATTAAATTTATTTTTATTTATATTAATTCATCTTTATTACTGGCTCAGTAAAGTATGATCCCCATTAATCATGATTGTCTAAATTCATGCTGATATATCTTCGCATCTTGGGTTGATCCTGGGAATGTATATTTAAGCTGAATCACATAGAAACTTTGCGTGGATTTTTGTTATAACAACAGTCTATCAAAAGATTTTTACATAATGACACTGTAAGGATGTGTAAGCAAGTAATGGAGGGGATCTGAATTTATATATAAGGATCTGTATTGAATATGTGCCATAGTTATCCCACTGAAAACCCTAGCTATAATACGAAATTGTGAGAAGTTTCTCTCCTGAATTAGCATATGTAGAATATATGTTGGATAACTAAATCTCTTAAAATAAAAAAATATGGGACAGAATCCTTTATTAACATTTACTGATTACATCTCATCAAATATCCAACATCATTTGTCTGCTATCTGACCACAATCTTCAATTTCAACTGGTTCTGATGTCCTCCCACTTTCTGATCCCACTTTCTCCATCTCCTTAACTACACCGTAGCCATCAACAACTTTTCCAAATACAACATGTTTTCCATCAAGCCATGGTGTCTTTGCAGTACATATAAAGAACTGAGAACCATTTGTATTGGGTCCAGCATTAGCCATTGAAAGAATACCAGGTCCTGTATGCTTCAGCTTGAAATTCTCGTCACCAAATTTGGAGCCATAGATAGACTCTCCTCCAGTTCCATTTCCTCTAGTGAAATCTCCTCCTTGACACATGAAGTCCGGAATAATCCGATGAAATGTTGATCCCTTATAGTGTAAAGGTTTCCCCGATATTCCAATCCCCTTTTCACCAGTACAGAGAACTCGAAAGTTTTCAGCTGTCTTTGGGGTGACATCTGCAAATAGCTCCATCACTATTCGACCAGCCTTCATCTTTCCAATTAGAATGTCAAAGAACACCCTTGGATTTGACATCTTTATCACCAATTTAAGTCTGAGAAAATTGAAAATTTCCTACACAGTTGAGTGGCAAAATATCATTATATAATAGTATATAAAAGTCTGGCAGCAACTATAACATTCTTATTCTTCCTAGAAAAATGGTGGCATTGATAACCACGAAGAAAAAAAATTAAACTTAAATTTACTAAGATATATGTAGTATGTAAGATGTTTGCCACACGATGTATTAGTGATTTCCCATAAATTGGAAAACAACAAAAGACAGTGCGGCAACATTAGATGTAGCTTATGTTTTTGTTATGTGCTGACGTGAGGACTAATCAGCACAGGACCGTTTCATAAGCACAATGGGAAGCAAATCCTCGAACTATCTGAAGACAGTAAAACACGTATCGGCGGAGATATAACAAGTTGCAACTGCTAGGACAAAAGGAAATATAGCTGTTTAGCACAAAGTCATGTGAGCAATCAAGACCATCAGACCTTATAGATCAGAACGATGTCAATTTGAGCGAATTATTAAATAAAACATCAAGAATTATGTGAGGACGAAGACGTCCAGAATTCATAATTTAGATTGCGACAGAGCGTTAATAAAAAAAAATTCTCTTAACAGGACATCATGCTAGGAACCTAACCCTAAATTGCAATGTATGGATATGTCAGAAAATGTTCATCATCCATCATAAAATCCTCAAGCACAAGCGATATGCACGCACAGAGGATCCTCATTGAGTGGATGACTTACGATATTGCACAAGTTTTGAGCTCACAGGCTTCAACAATAAAGCACCTGCAAGCCTTCGATATGTGCAGTGCAACGCAGAATCAAATAACCAACATTATAACGAATATTAGAAGGGTTAAAAAATTAAAAACTGAGACCAGGCGCGTAGCTAGTACCTTGGCATGAGAGAGCAATCTCGAATGATGATGGAAAAGGGTTCTCCTCAAATGGTTTTTATAGTGAGCGACGCCGCCGTGTCTAGGGTTTAGGGTTTTACTAGGTTTTTCCTCCCCTGGGTGTAAGACCTATTATGTTGAATATGTAACTTTGTCCGGCCCCATTGGTTTTTCTTCGATCCAATTGTGCGTTGTGACAGATCTCATTTGGACTCCTCGAGAAGCAACTCAAGCAGTTACGATGACCCTTCCTCATGGCTGGACCTTGGAGCCTCCTGCTGACCTGTTGAAGCTTCTCGGTAAGGATAAGGAAGCCCGTCCGTTCTGCTGTAATCTAAAGTTTTGGTGTACTTGTCTGTATCATTCTGTCTATTTTTTTGGGCTCTGAAATCATTAGTCTATTGGGTGTGTTGCCCTTTAGTTTCGTTTTGGCTTCCAGCTTGGGCTTGGTTTGTTTTTTTTTGGGTTGGCCCCTCTGTTCCTGGTCCATTTTTCTGCCCTGGGCTGGTTTTAATGTATCCCTAACAAAAAACAAAGTTTGCAAGTACTTGGGTTTGAAAAATTAGCTTATATGACAATGGAAAAGTTGCGCTTATATGCCTCCCATTGTTTTAGAGAATCTGAGTTTGTAATGACTGAGACTCTGCAACCAAGTCCAAGATTCGAGAGAATGATGGTAGTTAAGGAATACAATCGTTTAAACCAAAAGCGTCGAATCTTGTTCTTGTCTTTTCATTGTGCTATATGACATTATCAAATAAATATACTAGCAACAAATCATATGAATACACACATTTAACAAATTGAACTCGCATGTTAGTTGTGTAACTTGATACAACATATTAGTGCCTTTTCTTGGTCGAATCATAGTAGTAACTTGTTAGCATATTTGCCAGACTTACCATCATGGTTTATAAAGTTTATCCTCTATAGTGACAAATACACATCCTACCCTCCTTTAACCATTTTGAAGTATACTTACACCACACAAACACAAACAGAGGAATGATCAACCAAGCCATTGTTGAGCACGACGGTCTCCACTACCTCCAACAGAATGTCGAATGCTAATCTTCTCACTAGCATATTTTTGTTGAAGCCACTCAAAAGCATTTACATCAAGTTTTCCACCCACTGACTTCCCTTGCTTCCGGCAAGCTTGTTGCTCCCTTATAGAGGCCCAAAGTTTCTCAATTGCATCCCTCTGTCGAGCTGTGAATCTTGCCACATTATCAAAGGCATGCTTTACTAATATATCAATTACTGTTTGGCACCTGAAGAGATAAACATTCAAACGGATTTAGAACAATATGTCAAATACCAAAGCACTAAGTAAAATGACAAAAAGAAAGTAGCACATTATCAACCATGGAATTTTATAACGCCTTGCAGCAATCTCTAAGCAAGTTATCAAGGTTTCTCTTTGTGACTTGAGAAATCTCTTAGTTTCTTCCTCATCTTCCTCCTTCCTCATCTTAACTGTGGCTCCATTCTTTCCCTTTGTCTTTTGAATACTCTTTGTCGATCCAGGAATCAAAGCATCAAGTCCAAATGGGTCACCCTCCGCCTCTTCATTATCTTTGGCCATAGAAACTAGGGGTATGTCCTGCTTTATTTTGTCACCTTCATCTACATTACCTGTGCTATATTTCAGGGACACTTCTTCATCAACATCATCATCCTCAGTTGCAAAAGGAAGGTTAGATATAGCTTCCTTGATTCTTCCAGCTGCTTTAGAAAACTGTTAAAATTTTGTGGACCAAAAAACAAAAAGACAGAGTCACAGATGATTAATCATAATGCACCAAAGTATTCAAGGCAAACATATAGAACCAGAATAGGTAACAAAATTCGAAATTTAGATCAGGTAACTAAGCAAAAGTTAAACTCATGACAGTTAATCATTTCCAGACAAATTTAGAAGTCAATAAATTCAATGCAGCAGCAGTCCCCAGAAAGGCATACAAAGGCATAGCAGAGTGCCAAGTCAATGGCACGTTCAAATCTTAAATTATATCACCACTCAAAAGAGAAACATAGCAGCTAATCCAAAATTCAAACTCCCCAAAAAAAAAATGCTTTGAAATGGAATTAGTCTTTCAGAAGCCAAAACTCAAGAGATAACACATTTCAAACACTTCCAAGCCCCACTATGCATCTCTGATAAAAAAGCAGGGCACAGGTGGCACAGTGGAAAGCCACCGTGAAAATAGTGATGCTTACCCTTCACACATTAACTTGGCAACTAAATTTAGTAAGGCTCTGGAGGATTTTTCTTTTCCAATCTTTCCTTGAATTCCTCTTTGGTCCAACAAAAAAAATCACATACAAGGAAACTGAAGGATTGACACATGTAGTGACAACTTTAAACATAGCTACATCAACAGCAATAAAATAAGTGTATGACAATTGGAACAGCATTACATGCCAAACCCATTAGTAAGAACCATACCACAAAGCTGTCATCCGTATACAAATCATTTGCCACCACAGCAGTGATTGTCCATGTTGTCAATTGATTCTTTTGCTTTTTATTGAGGTGCTACATTTAAAAAACAGAGAGAAGGTTAAAAAATCCTCAAAGAATTTCCTCTAATAAAAAAAACATGATAATAGCAAACATCTTAGCAAGATGTAAGCCTTACTTCAGTGGCATTTTGTGCTGCTGAGAACAGAGCATGATAATCTGCCCGCACTGAAGGATCTGTACAAGGTATGGATGATGACATTGCAGCTTCTAATATAGAAAAAAAATAATCACTAGTTCCAGACTTTACACTTCCTGCCTGAATTAGCTGTATTGCAAGCTTTGAAGCCTTACTAAACTTTGCAGGGGTCTTGATGTGTGATGATATCTTCTTCATGGCCTCAATAACTTGTGTTTCAGAAGCATCAGTTGCTGTTTTAAACTTTAAGCTTTTTTTAGGTGCTGTAGCTGAAATAACAATGCATTGTAAGTTCATGAGAGAATGAACTCCAGCATTTAAAAAGCAAGAAAGTAAACATATAAAAAAGCACACATGATGTACTGGCATTCCTTAAAACCAGGAGGGAAAAAAAACTGAATTTCAAATTTTTAACCTTATAATAGAATTAATGACAACTAAAAAATTTTAAGTTCATATCTCCAAGGCCAATAAACTAACAGAAAATATGAGGTGAGAGAGAAATTTAAACATTATTAAACTAAAGTTGGGTTTAGTTTTATGTCTGATTTAACACCATTTTCCCCCTTAACTACAAACATGTTGAAACCATTGGCACCCCAGTTTTATGATCTTTTCATTTGTACAAGCACAAATCCTCCCGAATATTCTTTCCAGGTGCATATTTAGTCAATCCCCTGAGCTTTTCATATTTATCTCTTCTCATTGAAAGTTAGGTTTATGATTCACAGACTCATGTAAAATATGAAATCCAATGTAAGCCAGAAGAGAATGAGGGATGCCTATGGATTGTGAACTCCTCAATGAAGTGGTTGATGATGGATAAGCTTCAAATTGAGCATTTGTTGCAGTCAGCTAAAGTCCTTAAGAAAGAATCCAAAATCTTTTAATTTGTCTAAGAAACCTTAAATCCAATGCTTAAATATGTAATCTTGATAATGAACAAACAAATTTCTTCTTCTTGCAATGTTACAAAGAATACATACAACATAATATAATATCAAAGTATAAATGATATGTCCACCGCAGGGTGTCCACTACACAACATAGTAATCAACCTTTTGGGGTCATGATGAGTCTACATATAGTTCATCAAACACATGTTCTAAAGTCTGTAAATGTTTATTTGCTTAAGAGATCTACATTTTAAATCAATGGAGAACCAAATCAGGAAGCTGCTGAGGAAAGTGGTACCACTTTATCTGAAGCCATCTACTCATAACCCAATAGTAATTTTACAATTGTAAGCATACTCATCAAGTTCTACACTAAACATAAATGCAGAATAATCACTCAGTAACCTCAACCCAGTAATAGAATAACTTCAACTTCTAAACCTTGCAGTTTCACACAAGGCATAACCGTATAATCACTTGATAAATGGAGATAATTCTGTGAATTTAAAGTCACTTAAAATATTTGAGTAACCTGTTTTAAATACAGTCGATTTAATGATTCAGATAGTTTAATACTGACTGCATTCGAACAACTGTTTATGTTATTTGTTCAACTCTACAATACTCAATACCATGAAGCAAGTCTTACTACTCATTATGCTCATTAAGAAAATTAGCAGTTGAATACATGAGTTTGGCATAGGCAACTGCAAACCATAATACTGCAACTAGTGTTGAATGAAAAAAAAAAAACGGTGCTCTTATGTTTCTTTAATCTCAATTTTAAATGAAGTGGACCTAAGGTCACGAAGTTAGCTGCCATACTCAACTCTCAGCAAAATAACTTAACAAAAGGAAGACAGGATGCCCCAAACGTTCAATAGAGTCATACAATTATCGATTCAGTACACCCTCATGCATCCCTAGGGTGCTAAAATTCTCAGAAGTTGACATCTATCTAAAAAACAATTTAATGCTTGAAAGAAACAACAATCTGAAAGTGCACTCGGAACTACCTTCCATAATAGAGGTCGAATTCATCCACGGTTTTCAAGAAAAAGGGGAAACTAAAGGAAATTTTTTATTCAGAGGAAAAAGTAGTCACCTTCTACGTCAGATTCAGTGGGCTTAGAGCGCTTGAGGGCACTTTTGAGAATTGGCTTTGGTGCAGGAACTGAAGAAAATCCCCTGATCTTATCAGGAACTGGCTCTGGTGCTTCATGCTCAGAAGGAGAAGAAGGAGGAAGAGGGTTTACAGAAGGAGGCGGCAATCCTTCAAAGAGGTTGTCCGCCATGTCGGTCTCTCTCTTTCGTCTCGCTCCGTACCAATCGTGGGAAACCCACTAACTGCGGTGAAATGCCAACAATAAGACGTAGCCTTTGCGTCGTTTTCTCAAACGACACTACAATCTTATAATACGATGAAGGCCTCCTTGGGTATCTTTGACCTTCTACGAAAAAATTTTGGTTGTAAATTTTTTTTACCAAAAATTTTTCGTTTTTGCTAGTACCAAAAAAAAACTCATTTTATTTCTTGGTAAACAAATAATAGTAACAATGTTCATATAAACAGAAGTAACAAAGACAAATATTCCAATATTATCAGTCAATACATATTTGATTAAAGAAATGCATTTTTTCCAATTAAAAGTTAATTTAAACTTGGCTGAACTTCATATGGATTTTGGACGTGGGTATAGTAGCAAGTTACAAGGAGGAGGTGACATTAACGGTGCTGGAATTTCTAGAGCTAGTTTATTTTCTTATTTTATAATGGACATATAATTTTGTATTTGTTAGTTTATTTAAAATTGACTAAAAAACTAATTTTTAAATAATTAAATAATGGATTAATAATAATAATCCAGTAAATGAATTATATATGTTATTGAATGATCCAAATTGACACGTGATGAAGATTGTTACTTGAAATTATGGTTTTTAATAAGTTTTGGTGAAATATGACTTAAAAAGTACAAAAGGTTAAAATTATGAGAGAATCAAAACTTCTGTCAAAATATACCTCAACAACATCCTAGTTGTGAGCAAAGACAAGTTAGGCAACCTTATGTTTTTCCGTCGCTTTATTAATCTCAATCTTCGTGGTCATGGCTCCAACTCCTACTCACTCATCTTGGTGCATATCCGAATTATAATGGGTAGAGTTGATTATAGTAAAAGAAATTATTAAAATAATTATTTATATTTAATATTTAAGAGTGTTTTAATAAAATTATTTTTAATAGAAAGATATAATATACATATATATATATATATATTAAAAGTTCAGTATCCAAAAAAATTAATAAGAATATAAAATGTCATGGAATATATGTGAGCAATTTAATATCCGATGAATCCCAAATATTAGTGGGACCCAGAAGATAATAACATATTAAAAAGTGATAGGATATGCAATTTAATACGGGACAGTAGCTATTACAAAGGTAGCTATTACAAGTTCCTTTGGGGATGTTCACTCCCACATCAATCCTAATTAAATTCTAAGTCTAATACACATCTTCCATACCCCTTTAAATACCAAGGCTTTCAATTAAACAAGTACCAGCTGCACGTTCACAAAACTTGACGTACTCCATAGAGAGATTAGATTATTGGTTTACGTAATTAATTGTGTTTCAGCGATTAATTATGGACAACATGTGGTGGAATGGTGAGGTCTTTGAAGTCCAGAACCCTGCCAACCCATCTCCTTTGAACCATTCACCATCACCACCATCATCATCTTGTCCAGGTGCCTCCATGAACAACCACATTAATAATAATGCAGCAACCGGAAAGAACGGCGGCGGCGCAAGAGGTAATCTTGAAGATAAAGACAAAGAAAGGAGTACTGATGAGTCCTTAGTAGTAGAGTCCTTAGAGGGAGGCAATCGGCGGCGCAAGAGGGGACGTCCAAAGGGTTCAAAGAACAAAGCAAAGGCGGAGACGGAGAATAATGAATCTTTCAAAATGCAAGGCCGTGTGGTGGAGATAGCAGACGGTGCGGACATTGTTAAGAGTGTCAGTGAGTTGGGTACAAGACAAAGAAAATGCGTGTGCATTCTCAACGGCAACGGCTTTGTGAAGAACGTGACTCTACAAACTGTGGGAGGAATCAAGGCACTTGAAGGCCGGTTCCAGATAATAGGTTTACAGGGTTCGTTTCTGGCAGTGGATGAGGGTTCGCAAGGTTCAATGGGCCTAACCATTTACCTGGCGGGAGTGGGAGGATTCATGATTGGTGGTGCGGTGATGGGTCCACTGCACGCATCAGGGTCCGTAATCATCATGGCAGCTACATTTTCCGATTTAGTGTATCACGGCTTGGGCGTGGACCAAGACGCGACGTCGTCCATTCTTCCGAGTGGATGGGCTTTGCCGACGCCGTCTCCTCCGATTATGGGTCGGAGCAATGTGCCACAGTCACAGATGGAAAATCCTGACAATTATTCTGCGGGGTTCAGTATGGGTATGGCTATGGCGCCGCTTGGATGCCACCCTTTTCATCAGAATTAGAGGGGCAAAGATACAAGGACTCACGAGTCTTTTTCTTCACATTTGAGACTTGAGAGGGAATTAAGGCAAAGATTTCACACTCACAGTTCCCGAGTTAGTGTCATCTCAATTTCAGCATATTAATGGATCATTTGCGTCATTAACAATTCAAAGTATTATAGAAGTATGGGCCAACATTTTAATTTCTCTTGTTAATTGATTGCTAGTTTGCTACAACATATTGAAGCTGATTATTCCTTATAGTATTGTGTGTGCGTGTGTACAAACATAATACTTAAAACTAATTAAATTATTATAATAACTCAAAAGTAACAGAATAATTTGGAAGGAGTTATTTAAGGCGCTTGACTAAAAGTTTACTACACAACTCCCTCTATTCATTATTAATTATTTTTTAATATTTAATATATATTAAGATTTATTAACTAACATTTAATTCCTAATCAAGATAAATTTTTATCAACATAAAACTTTTATTTATTAACAAATAGCTAAAAATAAATAAATAGAGTACTGAAAATTTCAGAACTTTCGTACACCGAGACATTCAAACCCTGATGAGACATATCGGTTGCGCTTCTAAATTTTTGATGTACTGTGTTTATGAAGTCTTCATTATATTAAATTTGAGAGGTCAATTTCTTCTCCACGTTACGCTTGTGAATCTTCAACCAAGTCTGTTCGTAACCTCTAAAATAAACATAATTTTGTAGCAGTAAAGTCATCGTGGATTGTTTCTTCTGATTGCATAAACTTTCTTCAATCAAATGTTTCTGAAACATTTGAAATTATGAATTCCTGGTGATACCATAAATCACGTTAACCGGCATTTTTTGTTTGTGTCAATATGTAAGTATGTCGTTTCGTGCACATCAAGATAACTCGAAGCCCCTTTGGCATTGGACATGGGGATGGAGTACATGTCTACAAGGATGTCTGAAGCAGCAACTCAACTCTGATGGCATTCTATGCACAATGAAGCAGACTATAATCCCCATAAGCTAATCTGACACGCATATATGCTACTACCTTATTTATTCTGGTAGTAAAAAAGAAAAACAAAAACAAAAAACAAAAAACAAAAAACAAAAAACGAAAAACAAAACCCTGACTTTTAAATTACAGCATGAGCAAATGAGTAATAATCTTCAGAAGCGACGGCCCTTCCTTTAATGGACGGTGCATTGACATTTACTATAAACAGCATCCCTTGAGTTGAAACTTGTGGTAAGTAGAGATATCATACAAGTACCACAGCAAAGAGACGGGTGCTTTCAAAACCCAAAACTAGTCTGACATCAATCATGTTAAATAATCCCCATTCTCGGGAGACTGGTGCGCCACCCCATGCCCTGTTCTTCCTGCATACAAGATTAACCATAAACAATAAAGAAGGTTGGACTCTGACTTTGAGACTCAGCCTGAGGCAGAGACAGTGCAATTGCAAATTTCATACCTGTAAGGTCATAGCCCGTGCTTCTGGAATCAGGACGACCACCCCAGTCTGTTGGTTGGGAAGGTGTTACATGCATGCCACGCTGTTGAATCATGAAATGACTCCCTCCAATAACTTGATGATCATCATTTCCCCGAATCGGATTCCCACCAGAAGATTCAACACCTGGCTGGAAACCTAAACTTGATACTGATTCCCCAACCAGTGACGCCAACTTGCTCCCAGAAGCATCACCTTTTACACCAGCACCAGCACCAGCACCCTTCTTGATGTCCATAAAGAAAGTACCAACAATGACCTGCGGGTAAATCAAACATTAATTCCAAGCAACTTCTTGGTGTAACCTTTTAGGGGTGTGTTTGGTACGCCCAGAAAGGGGAGATGAAGCACTGAAATGATGACTATGTCTATGTATTTGGAAACAGTGTGTCTCAGCATCAATCATTCTCATTCCTCTATTTTTCACCTTCTCATTCTCACTCAAGGCAAACATTTAATCTAATACTTTCTCCCCACCCCTGTCTAACTGGTTGCACCGGTCTCCTACCTCCCAAAAAGGATAATGTTGGAAATCAGAATTCATTGGGGGGTAAAAATAAAAAAATCCATGAGGCATCTACTAGTTACTGTTCAAACAAAATTCTATTTGAAATTACCTGAACTGGACCAGCAGCTTTTAGGGGTCCACCAACTCCTCCACCTATGATTTGGCCATCAGTATTAGATAAGCATACACTTAGACCACCAGTGCGCCCTCCAAGTTCAGTACGAACATAAGAACCAGAGAGTGAAATAATCTCAAATCGACCCTGATATCAGAACAAGAAAGTCATACCATGACAACTATAATATAAGCATTAGATTTGGTCCACTCTCAACCATGAAAAATACTTCTCCAGAAACGATAATTAATAATTATGAGACTTACAAAAAGAAGCAACAGAAAAACATAAAGGATGACTATCTTCAGCCCTTTGTGTAAGCAGTCATGATCTAATAATGAAATAAAGACAAAAATTTGATGAAGCCTCCTCTGACCTTTTGTGATCTTAAAGGTGACAAACAAAATTATTCATTGGAAGGGAGTGTAAGAAAAATCTACAGAAATTGAGGGCACTGTTTCTTTCGGGCCCTTTCACTTCTATTACAGTTTCACACCACTTAGCCTATCAAATAAAGTTGTCTGCAGCTCTTGAATTGATACACATACTCATATTGGAGTTAGACAAATTTGATTACGTCATTAAAAACCAGAGGTAAAAGAAGTTCATAAATTTGTATTTGCGAGTCTTAGTTACTCATAAGATTAGATATAGACCAAAGGTTGCAAAGTTTAAAAAACAAAGAATCAGAATAGAACAATATAAAACTGTTATAACAGAAAAGTGATTGATATTTTACCTCATACGCAATATTGCCTCCAGAGGTTGCTGGCTGACGAAGAGAGGCATTTGAAATGGTACCAGATGCAGACAGAATGCACATTTCACGCCTACTTTGTTGCATGAACAACATAATTTTCTGGCCGACATCCTATTGAATGCCACCAAAAAGAGAAACCCCTTAACTTAGATTAGGCTGCTAGCAACCATGAAATATTCAAATGTCATGGATAAGATCCAAGACCAATTATGATGGTGAAATCCAACAAGGTCTACCTTTACAAGAATACAAATGCATCAATGTTGTTTATTTCACTGAAACAAAACAGTTTCATATGCAAAGATGCAAAGCAGGAATCAAGAAATATTACTTTAACTCTGTCAGATCACTTGTTTGGATGTTAGCCAGATCTATATGGCACACCCCTTATGCCTTTTCCCCGGAACTATCATAGGTGCCATTACAGAGGTGCAGTCCATTGCACTTTGAAAAGACATCAGCTGTGCATAGAGCTAAACGGCATGATTCCTAAATTGCAGTGGAGCTACCACCCAATACACCATCCTATTTACTAGAGAATTGTCACTCACACCACCAATTGAATCACAGCCTTCAATTTACTTAGAAGTTAATCTATGTAAAAATCACCATTTTACAATAGTATAAACTTTTGAAGGGCCAGATAGATAAAACCACCAAAGGCTGCACAAATATAGAAAACCATATGAGAAATGCCATGTTTCCAGGTGAATCATGGCTAACCACAAAATAAATCTGCCATCTAAACCTGACACCCCACATAGAACTAAGAGCCATTATGGTAACAGAGAATAATAGTGAAAATATTGAATATTACAATTTATAATTTTAATTTTAATAAAGCTGAGCAAAATTATAGTGAAATCTAACTTGATTAAATGGAGGCTAGAATTATCATAGTTGCTTCAATAGGATCTTTCTAAGTTCAATATTTTCACTTTATTCCACACATTCTAGAGAAGATGATGATTCTTACTTATAGGACATGGCAAACTATGAAACTCATGAGTTATCTTCACAAGCAACCTCTGAGAGACGTTCATGTAGAGGCTCAGAGGTAGATTAGTTTCCCTGTACAAATATTCCCTGTCTCATTTGACTTAATACAGATTTTAAGATGACTTATATTTTATTATAAAATCGATTAAGAGAAAAGGGCTTTGCCTCTGTACCATGAGCAGTGCACTACATGTTCTACATGCCATGCCTGTACCTCTTAACAACATCAAGCATTTATTTTTTTTTAAAAAAGAATCAATTCTTAACTTCCAAAGGAAATGATGACAGGTAAGGCAGGAAATTGAAAAGTCAATTTCCGACTTCGGGATAAGACATTAAAATATAAAAGTGAGACAAATGTAATAAAGGAATTAATACCTAACTGAGAAAGTAAATAAGCTAATATTTAATGGAGGACCTATTTTCTCATAAAAGTAATAGTAATACATTAAAACAAGCCAATTAGGGCAAAAACAATCACACAACTAGATACCTAAAAATAAAAATATCATAATTAGGGTAAACATAATGCATCATTAGTAATGCCTTCAACAGTGCTAACTCCAGTTAACCAGTTCTGGAGAGTTTAAACTTTAAAGCAGCTCCAGAGACTGAAAGCTAGGGCACTTAAACCCTTGCTGAAAAGAATTTGGCAGCACTTCATATTTTAGCGTTTATGACTTTATGTGAACCCTCACCTCACATCCTCCGGAAAAATTCCCAACTTGCCAGGTGAAAGGAAGCACAGTCTTCCATAGGTTTACTAAAAGCATAAAACAACCACAGTGTGACAGTGTCAACAGGACTAAGCAAATCCTTTGGACACTGCTCTAGCATCTATACAACTGCCAGAGTTTGAAATATAGGCAACAAAATCATCTGACTATGCTTAGAAGTTTCCCTTTGCATAGCTAATAAAAATACATTTGAGTTAAAAATAATATATTCCATTATTTTTTTTTCTCACAATATCTAATAGATGAAAATTAAGAATCTGTACACATTTAGTGCATTAGACGTTTAGAATATGAAATGCAGTACAATCAGGCAACCCCTTTCAAAATCATTTATTCATAAAGACTCAATCAAATATTAGAAAAAAAAAATCAGATCTCATTACAAAACAATGCTATCTAAGCTTGTCATAGTTATAATATTTTATTTATAATATTTTAAGGAAAACCTCTTTGGAATACCAAAAAATAGTATAGGAGAATTAACTGCCTTCTTATGGCAAAACTTAGACTTTAAGCAAGATCTGAATGCAAACAGTTATATAAATATGCTTGATAGCATATAGCCTATATATCTGGACTCCAACTGTATTTATTTACCTATATATTGGGATCAATATGCTTCCTATTTCAAGAACTTATTAAGTGTTGCATCTATAGAAAACAGGATCAAAAGTGCTGTCAAGAATGCATACCTCACCAGCAGCAACAGTAATGACATGCGGGGTGAAGCCTTGTCCTGCATTGCCTGCATCAGTTGGTAGCAGAACAATAATTGGCATTTTACAAAGTTACAACTATAGACAGCTCTAAATTGAGTCTCATAAACTGCATGAGTCAATCAGAGTAGACAAGTCAGAATGCAAATACTGCATTGAAAAACTAGACTCCTATATATTTGGCTAGCTGAATTCTGACGAATGCCACTCCAAATTAAGTTCTCTAACACATGAGATCACAACTAGAGAGCAATACACAATGAAACAGGTCATATATCATTTTATATAAAAATACATTTAAATAAAGTCACATAGCTTTAAAGTGTCATCAATTTTTTTTCATGTTTTCCTCCCATACTTTCGGCTATTTGGCATACATATTCACTATTAAACACCTGTGCATGTCAAAAAGCACCCTAGAATCAGAATTATCCATAAAGATGAGTTCAGGATGACAGAAAATTAATATTTTAGATATATCTGCCAGTTATAAAAAAAAGATTTGCCAATCATTAACTATTTGTACTATTGATTTACTTAGTCATAAACTTTATGGTAAGTAGTTTATGCAATGAACCACATTACATAAATCAAGAAAGGTGATTCCAGTACACAGGCTGTCTCTAAGGATCACTCCGCTTTTCAAAAAGAAGAAGACCCTAAATTACAAGAAATTTGCTCTGCTTGTAATGGAGTAACCAATAAGTCTAACTAAAATTCCTACACTTTAGAACTTTGATTAACATTTTATACAGATTAGAAGCCTATTGGAGATGGAGAGTATCCAGACGCTACCAATAACCCCAAAAGAAGTTTAACTCAGATGTACTCACTCCTAACAAGAAACTAATAGAAAGCATGGATACATTTCAATTTAAATTTCTGTTTTCGTTTTCTTATTAACAAATCAAGCACATATTGCAGTCCCACCAATGAACTTCTAAAGTGTTCTGCACCCTGGTCAGCTAGGGCTTCTCAATTAGTTACTTTTCCATTGAACTTTCCCACCATTTGAACTCTAAAAAACACGTCAGAAGACTCACAACTACATCATTTGTTTATTGTGATTTACCACTAGTTTAATTATTGTAATTTGTAAATAATCTCCTATTGGAGTACTTACCCATTCAGATAAGCAAGGCGTACCACCAAACTTGTCACTTGAAGCATCACATAGCGAAAGAGATGCCATCAACATAAACAAATACTGTGAAAAGGGACTTTCAGCAACCCAGTTCCCAACCAAACAGCTCAATAGGATGCCTCTATTGACACGACATGACAAATTTGGACATGCAATAACACCAAGCCATTCAGATAATACGAAAAGACTCATCTGCCATAATTATGACAAAAATTTATATATATATAAAAAAAAAAAGCATAGGCATCAGGGGAAGAAGTCGGCCAACTTTTTGTGTGTGTGTTGTGAGAGAGGGGGGGGGGGGGAGGAGGAATGAAAAATATTATCGAAAATTGAAAAAGCAGAAAAAAAACTAAAGCTACTTGATAAACAAAAAAAAAAATCGAAACAAATGAAATCGCGGCATTATACATCAAATATTAAACATAGTTGTGTCGTAGTCCACATAAATCAAGTACTGCACCGAAAATTGAAAGTCTAAAAAGTGCAACCATAGGAACACGCCGAAAGGCCAACCCAGCAGCCAAGTTTTACAAAAAAAATAAAACCTAAATGTGCCCTACATAAAAATAAATGAAATCCACCACAAAAACCCAAATTCAAAGATTCGCAACCCAAAAAAATGCAAATAAGAGTTTGCAGAGGAACCCACCTAGAGCAAAGGACTGGGATTTCTTCGACAAGCCTGAATAAGACGAAGCAGAGGCACCGCCCAAGGCGTGGTCCTTTTTGTCCCTGGAAGAGAAAGAGTGAGACGACGACGTGGCAGCTTTCTTTGCGGCTAGAGCTTGCTCAGGGGTGCCGTACTTCCTTGGCCTCCCTCTCTTCCGCTTGGGGAGTTCTAATTGAGAAGAAACCGCAGCGGGGACGGAATGAGGGTAGACCATATGGGACCCATCAGTGTTTGGCAAGAGTCCATTGGTGGGCGAGGATGTGGTGGCGACGGCGGTGGTAGGGGCGACGGTAGAGGTGGTGCTCTGCTGCTGGTGGTGGTGGAAGTAGGAGCTGAGCTGGTTTTCATTGGGTTCCATTTTGAGGAGAGAGAAGGGAGTGAGTGCGAGGCGAGGCCGATGATTTTTTTTTTTTTTTTTAGTTTTTCGAATTTTTTAATTAATTTGTTACGAAGAAAAAGGGTTTTGCAGGTATAGTGGATTGAGAAGCGTTGGATTATATTGGTTTTCGCGTTTTGGTGTGTGACATTGACCGTCGATCACCATTGTGCTATTATTTATTTATATATTAATTGATTCCTTTTATAGTGGGAGCGACTTGACCTGGCGAGTGGCGTGGGGAGACGTAGATATGACTGAAGGACGAATGCGTGTCACTGCTCAAATTGCAACTCACAACTAAGTCACTCACTTCAAAACAAAACATCCAAACGGATAAGGGCTTCTCACCTTTTTCGTTCCTCTCAATTCTCAAATAAATTTATATTATACTATTAATTAATGCCTTCCCTCTCACCTCTCACCTCTCACCACTCACCACTCGCCACTCGCCACTCTTTTGGGCTCAGATCCCATCCAACTCAGTTTGCAATTCGGGTCTTCCAAAATTTTCCTCTAAATTTCCAGTGCCAAAAAACGGTCTTATATTCAAAGTTAATTCAAACAATAAGTGCAATCCATTGGCACTAATTGATTATGTGATACGTCTCCTGGGTTATTTTTAGATCTTTTCGATTTTTTTGCGGGAAACCACAATATATTATAATACCTGTATGTACTTGTTATATCTTCTACCCCTTGTTGAAATTTAAGATTCAGATTTCATTTATTTCGCTTTTTTATTTTTTCCTGGATGGTTCTTTTTTAATTAAGAAAGAAGTACATCTAATGAACTAGTTTTTGAGAGGAGTGACCCGTGTCGAAGTTTAGGAATTTAAATAATTTAGATTTGAACTAGAAAGCCGACGAGAGTTTCCTAATCTCATACATAATGATTGAAGATATGGTTACGAGGTTTTGTTCAATGCAGACGCACCAATGATCCTCTTTATGCAATCCGTCAAGATCTCCATACCACACAAGAAGTTGCTGAACGAAGTGATGACATGACATCTTTATGCATCAGCTCTATTATATTGCAGCCTTCCATTTACTTGCAAAAACCTTCTCTAGTGGCTCAACTTCGCCAACAGCTATGGACTGACCAGAACTTGACGAGTCTTCCGCTGATAAATTACATGCAATTTTAGTCCATATTTTCCAAAAACAGAACTCAGAAGAGATGTTTCAGTAGGTGTCATTTATATCATACTTACTGGCTCTGGCCTTTACAGACTTGATAAAATCATTAAAATGCTCTCGAAGCAGTTCTTTCTGCATTGGTAAACGAAATTTGTAACCACAACAGCAATAAAAATACAACGTTAAAAGTAGGACGACATATACCTTTTACTCTTTCTACTTTCTTTTCTCTGAAAACCCATTAGTTCAGGAAGGTTTTAGATTCCCGAAGCTGAGCATTATAGCTAATGGGAAGTGAGAACCACTCATAACTCAGCCATCTAATTTTATTCCAATTTTTTTTTTTTTCTTGAACTTGAAAACACTAAAATCTTCTGAAAGAGCTTTGAATGACACTCAAAATGGGGACTCTGCTTAGATCCTCTTCGATAGTTAAGTCCCCGACAAATGCTCCCAAATCAAACACATTTTTTTGTGCATCATTAGTTTCACCATAATAAGAGGAGCTCTGCAAAAATAAGAAAAAGAAAAGGTGAAGGGAAAAAATTTTACGTACTATTTGCAATATTAATCCACTGCTGAGCGATGAACATTATCACCGAGTATACAGTAATAACAATTTTTTTAGATCTGAATTTTCTTTTTTCTTTGTGCACAGTACATATAACAATTTACATGTTTTGAGAGCCCAAACAATCACGTTGATTCCTCTGATCAAAATTTTCAGTCTCACGAATCTGGTTTCCATAAATAACGGTCCAGACGGATTTTCGACTTTTCGTCTTCTCCAATCAACTTGTGGAAAATGATATTTGGATCCGATAGGGACCAATTCGGATGGATTGTTATCTGCATCACATCTCAAATGGAGAAATTTGACTACATAATTACTAATTAATTTTTAGTGTACTAATTCAGCTGCCTTATTATATATATATATATATATATATATTGCCGCCCTTTTTCTATATATATATAGCATGGATGTATGCATTAATTTTTCATATGGCTTACATCATAAACGTTAATATAGAGGAACATTACACACATTTTAATTAATAAGATGATGTTTATATGGTTATGGACTATGGTATCCAAAGCTGGTACGCTAGTTAGACAGAAGGCATCCAGGTGGGTACAGCTTTAATTTCTCAATTTTGTGGCCATTGACTTGATCGTTAGTTGCTACTTGGGGAGAGTAATCTTTATTCCGCACTTGTGTTTATTGACATTATTAGTCCATACATAGATTCGCAGTATTCGACCACGTTTTCACCTCTCTCCATCTCTCTCTGTCTTTTTCTCATCCTCATGGAACTATTATCAACAACGCTTTTGGATCCCCTGCTGGGCTTTTTAGCGGCGGTTTTATCCGTCGCTAAAGTGTGTTTTAATATTATTGCAACGAATATTATTGCTGCTATAACTTTTGTTTAAATAATTAATTTAACAAAAGTTATAGTGACAATAATATTTGTTGCAAAAAACTTTAGCAACGGAAAAAACCGCTGCTAAAACGCCCAGCAGCGCCCAGCAGGGAATCCGGACGCATCAACAACATGCATAAAAACAAACAACATGTGTTGTTCACGCCATTCAAACTTTTTCTTTATTAAAAATCAAACTATAACACCCCTAACCAAAAAGATTCTTCTTTCATTTTATTTTAGACTTTGATATATATTAAAAATATTCCATTTCTCTGCCTCTGACCATGATAAATCTGAGGAGGCTAACCACCACCACCCTTTAATTTAAGCCACCTCTCCTCTTAACTTCCTTTGGGGTTTCAACATTACTTTCCCTCTCTTTCATTTCATGGCGTCATCCTCGTCTTCAGATTTAAGTATCAGAATTGAAAGGAATGCTTCAAAAGCACGATTATCAGAGCTGGGTATCTATTCGTGGCCAAAGTGAGTACTGATTTATCCAATTCCTCATCACCTCTGACGCAAGCCAAGATATATATCATTAATTTTAATTGAAATTTTTTAATTTATCTGTAGTTATAACTGTTTAATTTCTTAAATTTATTATTAGATGGGGTTGTCCTCCTGGGAAGTACATGCTGAAATTCGAAGCCGAAGAGACATGCTTTTTGCTGAGAGGGAAAGTGAAGGTTTATCCAAAAGGGTCATCTGAGTTTTCGGAGTTTGGTGCTGGAGACCTAGTGACCATACCTAAAGGACTTAGTTGTACATGGGACGTATCTATCGCTGTAGATAAACATTACAAATTCGAGTCTTCATGATCATCAACTATATCCATGCATATATATATCTTTTAATTCTCTGCTGTACTCATATCTTTAATTCAACAAATCAAACACAAGAATATATAGATATAGATACATATATTTTGTTTTGGATTAATATTGTGTAATGATATATCAGTTATTCACAGGGAAAGTAAAATAAAAAAGTTAGCACTGCAGTTTGGTGTTATATTTAATTACGCAGTTTTTTGGTCGAAGGAGAAAATCTTCTTTTCTCTTTTTTTTCGTTTTGAACACTTGGGATTCAATATTCAAAGATATGGAATTTGTCATTTTAAAAATGCAGGGAAGAAAAAGAACGAGCATGCATTGCACCTTGCTTGTGCTAGCTTTGACTTGGTCAACTGCTCCGCCTAATTTGAATTCCCTCCATGTATATCGTCTCTCCCGTCTCCTGCATGCAATAAGCCTTCTCTTTTTAATCGTTTTGCATGTGACACCAAAATGCTCTACAAAATCTCAACCTTCAATTTTTTAAATTCATATTTTATATCATCCATGTATATAAAATGTTCTAACATCGTATATAAACATATATCATAAATATAAGTAATAACAAGTTAAATAACTTTTTATTTTCACTGCTTTTAAAATATAATAAATGATAAAATTATGTTGATATGCATATATAGTTCCATTATATATATAAGCTACTCTGCTAATCAATTTTTTAAATAATATATAATTATGCAATTCCCATTAACGGTTAGCTTAAGCCTTAAGCTACAGTGCAATTTCAAATACCTTTTCTTTGAACTGAAAGAAGAAACTAGTTAATTTGTTGTTTGGAAATATATATAGTTATTTCTAGAATTCAAGAGTTTTAGTTCGTAAAAAATGATCCTCGCAATCGCAACATCTGTCTGATCATGAGGCCAGGTCAATGGGGAGAATTTTATGGGAACTGATACTTCTAAATTTTAAAGTACTGTAATTAATATTAATAATTTGTCTCTTGAATTGGCATAAAATTACAAATAATTATTTCTTTATTTTAGTACATAATAATTACGTTCATATTTAAATTTTGCTAATGTTCTTTGAAAACAATTTGCTGTCAACTTATATTATTTATTTTATAAACAATAAAATGAACAAATAGTTTATGATTTCATTTTTTGTTATTATGTACTAAAGATAAATTATTGTGTTTTAAATTTTATGTATTAATATTATAACTAAGTTTGAATGATGGAATGTACTTTCAGAATAAGAGACAATTCTTTTCATTGAAGCTGACGTTTAGGGACGTTTGAAAATACTTTGTCACATCTATCACTCTCACTTGAACTTTATTCGTATTATGAAAGTTTGAATTAAATTTATGTTAATTTGAGCGGCTCTATGTTTATTATGGAATTTCATTTAATTTGTTGTATCTTTATTTTAAGATCTTAATCCATCTAAATTAAATTAGATAAAAATAATTTTTATATTATTAAATTTTATATTATTTTTTATTTTTATATATAAATTTTGTTTATTGTCAATTATGTTATCAAAATTTTTATTTGCGATTAATTTTATCTTAAATACTAACATCGTTAAAATTTTTAACAAAAAAATTAATTTGATGTCTGATGTAGAATTTTTTATTAACTCAATATTTTAATTTATTAATTAAAAATTATGTTATAATAAAAAATTAAACTCATCAAAAGATTTATAATGTGATGTGTAAATCTGTTGATGAGTTAAATTTTTTATTATTACATAATTTTTTAGTTATTAAATTAAAAGTGTTGAATTAATAAAAAAATATCATATTAGATGTTAGATTAATTTTTTCTATTAATAAATTTAACTGTGTTAGACTATTAGATAAAATTGATCACAATTAAAAATTTTAGAGATATAATTAATAATAAATAAATTTTAATGATAAAATTAAAAATTAATATAAATTTAAAGTATATGTGTTTTTGTCATTAAATTATTTATAATTTAGTAAATTTATAAATACTAATAATTTAAAAGAATAAAAATTTGGACCTTCCTTTACATATTTGATCTTTCTGTTTTTTTATCTCTCTTATTTTAAAAAGAAAAGAAAAAAAGACTCATTTACCATTACACCTAGATTTCTCAGTGTTAAATTTACACAGAAAACAAATTGTCGTTTCAAACGAAGAGGCGGCGTCGTTTGATTAATTGAGGCGTCTGTTGTGTTGAATGGACCCTAACCTAACCTAAGCTAGCAAAATCAGTAGGAAAGGGGAAGGGAGCGGAGGGATACAGGAACAGAAAATGCAAGAAGAGAAGGAAGCGGTGGTGGTAACGCCAGGGGAAGTGCTGGGCACGACCTCCGATGTGAAAGCCGGAAGAGGTGCATATGAGGCTCTTCACAACAATACCGTCTATGCCTCCTTGACTGGTTTCCGCCGTATCATATCTCCTCCTTCCAACTCTACTGACCAGGTTTTCCTAGGGTTTCTCTCTCTCTCTCTCTCTGTGCCTCACAATAATTGCTCATCTCCAACTTCATTCTCTTTTTTGGGTGGGTACCCTTGCTTCAAATTTCTACTGACGATACTGTCCTTCCTGAATATGCAGAGACCAACTGTTGAAGTAACTGGTCATAAGGCGCATGGACCTGTTCCGGAGCCTGGATCGGTTGTCATTGCTCGGGTAACATACCGCGGTTCAATCTATGATATATTTTTTTTAATGTATAAAATACTTGTACTCTTTTTTAAACTGTTGCCTAAAATTTCATCGTGAATCTATACAAATATTTAAAAGTTAATCCTTGTTATTAGCTCATATGTTTTGTATAACCTAATTATATGAGAAAACTACGCCTGCTACTTACAGTAATTACATGAAACGGGTCAGAATTTATATTATATATTTCTAATTTAATTATCTGAAGAATATAAATTGTCTGTGCACTATGATAGGTCACCAAAGTGATGGCTAAGACAGCTTCTGCTGATATTATGTGTGTTGGTCCCAAGTCAGTTCGAGAAAAGTTTACTGGCATAATTAGGTATGTGTATGCTATACTTCTACTCAATTTAGTTTACTGGCATAATCAGGTGTGCTGTATGCTATAAAATTATGGAAGTAAGTTTACATGCATTACACAAACCCATGGTGTACAAACATTGCAGGAATTGATTTTGTTCACATCACATGTTAGTGACATTTCCTTGCAAAAAATGGAAGAAACTTGCTACAATTTTTGTCAAAAGTTACTACCAATACCAGTTAGTACAAATTAACTCTTTACAGTTACTAACATTCACAATGAAAGTTATTTTAGTTTCTGACGTTTGTGCGTTTATAGTTTATAGTTTATGCAACTAGACTTATTAAAGGCTTACAGCTCCAAAATATACTCCTTAGAAAAGCATCACATTGGAAGAAAAACCTCAAGTGGCTGTTATAATTCAAGCTTTCATTGATAAGATATCTCATATATTGCTTTGGTTTCAGAAATTTTCCAGTACAAGTTTCTTTTGCATTTTATTTTTATAATTCAACAATTTGCTGCATATACAAATCTTTGTTCTAATTGAATGTAGAAAGGCTGCCTTACCACTCTACCTCCCATTTAAATCCCTGTAGTCTCATTTGCTGTGTGAAATTAACTAGAGGGCAATAATGTATCTCAAATTTGCTGTTTTTATATTGATATCTTCTGATAAGCTTGCTAAAATCTGTCTTGTAAAACTGTTTCGCTGCGTTGCTGTTGTAAATATGATTGATATTAACCAAAGTTATCTTTGATCTTATAAGTTATAGTTTGTAATTTTAGAGGGATCTAAGCAATTACTAGGAAAAAAGATAGTTTGAAGAACATTTATGTGCCAGCTTATCCCTGTCAAACTTTCTATTTTGTCTTGCCAAGGGAATTCTGATGTTTTATTTATATGATTAGTGAAAGTATGTTCATTTTTGACAATGTGCCAGTGTGTATGGTTCTTAACAGGCAGCAAGATGTAAGGGCAACTGAGATTGATAAAGTAGATATGCATCTATCTTTCCGTCCTGGTGACATTGTTAGAGCTCTTGTGGTATTATTACTTCTTGAAAAAAAAAAATCAATTAATTTGTCACTTGATTTTTTAATTGATTAGTTACTATCTGAATACTTCTCTAAACTCAACTCTTGTTTATCAGCTTTCTCTTGGAGATGCACGAGCATACTATCTATCAACTGCAAAGAATGAACTTGGTGTTGTCTCTGCAGAAAGCACTGCTGGTGAGATACTAATTGTATTTTGGGAGTTACACCCACAGAAGTTATTTTACTTATTGCTACTTGCTAGTTTGCTGTTGGTTTCCTTTGGTTTATGTTAATGGCCTGTCTGATTGCTTGTTTACGCAGGCCTCCACATTACTATATCTCTCTCTTTTCCCTTTTTTGTCTATTGAATGCCTTTGGTTTTCCTTTTGCTTGTTTCTCTTTGGCTAGTGATGTTGAAAGAACAGTGGCATTGAATCAGGACTAGAGGATTTTCCCTCGAGTCTGATGCATTCAACTCATACTATATATTATGGACAATAACTTCTTAGTTCGGGATCTTCATATTGGATGATAGGTCTAATATGTTGTAGAGGAAGCAAGCAAGAAAATGATTTTACAATATATGATGTGATATGAGGAGTAGGGATGTTGCATGCAATATATTATTGACCAGTCCTCTAGCACTTTGTTGCTACTATCATTGAATTTGTATAGAGACTTTGGCTTCAGGCTCTTATGATGATTTGCATTGGAATTCTGAAGTAGTCATGAAGGACTGAATGCAAACTATAGATGGAGTTAAGCTACTTTCCCTTGTGTCATATACAGGCGGAAAAAAACACTATAGACAGAGTTGGGAATTCTTTATATCCCACTTATAGTATAATCTGGTGATCAGCCTTAAATTTAGTCAGTTGTTCCTCCGTTTTCATCCTAAATATTCTCTTATTTCCAATGTACTAAATGCTGATTTATCTTATATGCGTAGCGAGCATGAAGCCTGAAGAGAAATCTGATAGGCTTAATTGTATTATATACTGGCTGGGGCAGAGCACCTATTAACGGATACTGGTCTTGATTGTAATAGAATGTTTAATCAAATTTATGTTTAGGTGGCATACCAGTTGCTTGCTTTTCCTCTTTTTTTTTTTTTTTTTCTTTTCCCTTTCCTTGGTCATAAACTATTTCATGCTCTCAATATATGGGTCAAGTTCACATATGCCTCAACTTTTGTTGCTTTGTTTGTGTTTAGGTGCAACCATGGTTCCAATAAGTTGGACAGAGATGCAGTGCCCACTAAGTGGTCAAATTGAGAAAAGAAAGGTTGCGAAGGCCACAAGCTAACGAGCAATCCCAAACATTAAGCTACCATATGTTCAACGCCCATTAATTTAAAAATGTCCTTTTAGAAGTCTACTAACAAGCCTTGATATCATTGTTCCTTTTGAGTGTGGTCCAACCTTGTCATTAGAGTTAAAAAATATATTGAAAGCAGTTTTCCTAAGCGAAGTACAGGGATGCGAGCATGTCTTGTCACATTGTTTTACATACTAACCGCATGTATCATGAGAACCTACTTTGCACGACTCTGATATGAAATTTCTCAATTCAAGGCAACGCAGCTGTTGTTGACTAGTGGCATTGAGATTTGTGAGACATGTTTTATATAACCCTTTAACTTTATTCATTGAACTTTAAATTTTCATGGTCTTATTTGATGATTGGCCAAAACAAGGGGTTCTTAGCTGATGGAACTAGTTTCGGTACTAGTTCTAAAGTAGTGTGAGCTGGCCCATGGCGTACGCCTTAAAAATGGAATATGATATATAGAGATTGGAATGCTGTGAGGGGTTTAAACTTGTGAATTGTATTACTTAATTGATCAAAATCGTAGTAATATTAGAGTGTCTAAAATTCTGAAAATTAATTAATACAAATCTAGACTTAAAAAATGTTTGGTGCAAGTGAAATGTTCGAGGCAATTTTTTGGTCAAAAGTTTCTCACTTATTTTAATCTAGACTTTTTAAAACTGGTTTATTAGTGGTCGTTTTAAAACACTAAAATGTAAAATGCCGACGATGTTCAATATCTAAATACTCAGAATTTCAGTGGCTGAAGCTACTCTAAAATCGCTATTGCTTATAATTTGAGAAGGAAACAATGGCCTCACTTCATCTTCCACCTCTCTCCAAATTCTGTTCCTCCCTTGCCCCTCTGTCGCATCAGCATGCTTCTCGTATACCTTCCCTACCCTCGGTTAGCTTCACTAATAGCAAGAAACCTTTCCCTTCCAAATTCTTCGCGGTCCATTTTGCTCTAACAGAGTCAGATTCGCCCAAGTCCTTAGAACCTGAGCCTCAAGCTCTTCTGCAAGAAATCGCTGTAAGCTTTCAATTTTGCTATCTTCCCATTTCGGTGGACGATTTTGTATCAGGGTCTTAATTTAAATTGTCGATTTGGTGTTCTATTTTAGTGATTCTTACGCGTGTTTACGTTGCAGGATAGTTTTGATCTTCCTCCTGATTACTTTGCGCAGCTTCCGCGCGATCTTCGATTAGATGTAAGTGTAATACGTATTTTGAACCCTGCAGTTTCATACAATCTTTTCGATTCATTAAAAACAGAAGTATCGTTCGGATGTTGTGATTTGTGAAGCTAAACGATGCCGCTTTCGACCTTTCAAACGGACCTATCATGGATGAGGTTAGTGATAATTACAATTGTTCTGCTTAGTCTGGCTTTTCTTTTCCACTTCAGAAGCCTTTCTGTGTCCACCTTCTACTTGTTTGCTGTATGAATTAACAGGGTTTACTTGAATTATCGTTTATCTCCTCATAGTTTATGAAAAAAAAATGTTAATTTGTTGGAAGGAACTGCGGTGCAAGAAAGCAGTGATACATCTTTCAAATTTTCATAGCGGTAGTACACATGGTGATCCTGATGTAACGCATACCTGAAGAAATTGGCTGTCACATATGATAAAGTGATTCCTGTTATCCTTTTTGCATTATGCATTCTCAAATCACACTCTAGATGTCTCTGTCTTGTATGCTTTTCCTGTGCCTTTACTATTTTTAATAACAGGAAATTTCTTTGAAGCTACTTGGAAATTTTTTTTTTTTTCTTACGGGAACATAATTTTAGTGTGGTCGAGAGCTTGGAGAGACATTACTTAACCTCTCTCGAGCATGGGAACTTGCTGACACATCAACTTCCCACTCCTTGGTTGGCAAGCTCCCTTTGTTGGTGGCCACTTTGACGGGCACTGCCAAGTCAGGTAACCCAATGAGCATGCGCCAATGTTCACACATCCATAGACGTTGCCCAACCAGCCCCACCCCACAACCCCCCCCCCCCCCCCAAAAAAAAAAAAAACTACCACAAAGAATGAATAAATAAATGAATGTGATTTGAAGATTTTATTGTTCTGTTTGCTGCTTAGCACTTGGCAAGCGCCTGGTATCTGCTGGAAGAAAGTTTCAGTCAATGGGACAGTATGGCCAAGGTGAGCCACAAAAGGTATTTACACTACCCAATATGGGTTACTGGTTTTTGAGTTTTTATGCGTTTAATGACAATGTGGTGCAATTATATTTGATATCTTCTATGGTAATTTGAAAGACTCTTCATATGATAGCTCAAAGTAATGTCAATTGGCAACTTGAAGCATGCAGCTGCACATTATTTATTGCATGCATTAGCGTCTCGAATAAATATATCTAGAGAACAGCTATTTCATACTGATTACTAATTGCTTATGTTATGCAAATCAATCCTCTTTTAGTGTTCATCAACATGATTAAATTGCATGAAGTATTTAATGCTGTTGTTTTCTTCTTTAATTACTCTTTGGATTAATACATGATGCATGTTTCCGTATTTGAAGTGTGATGTGTTTCTAAGTAACAGTTAAATTGTGCATTGTTTAACCATTATAGATTGCAAAAGCGATGATTACAGCTGGGAGAGTTCTATGTGCTAGCTCAACATCTACAGTAACAGATGAACAAGTGAAAGAGGAATCTAGAATGCTGAAGGTTAGTTATTAGACTTCAGCTCTGATTATGGCAAGTTGCCTGTAATTAATTAGTAACCTTTACTATGACACTGCAAATTAATTGGTAATGCTGTTGCCAACTGCAGTTTGGAGACTTGCAGGTTGAATTAACGCCAGATAAAGCCAATATTGGGGCTGTAATTGGATTTGTTTTCGGGTAAGTTTTCTATGTTAATTGTGCTTTCTCATTTCATTTTGATTTTATATGAAAGAGTCTTGAGACTGGGAGAAGTTAATTATTGTTTAATTGCCGTCAAAACTTATTATAGGGTTCTTTCATGGGAAATAGCTCAGGGAATTCAAAGCATTCCTGAAAGTTCTTTGCAGTATGCAAATGAGAATGCTTTACTTCTGGCTAAGGTGCTTTAACAGAACAGCTTGTTTACATCTATCCTACTTATTATTGCTTGTGTTTCTGACTCCTAACCCAACAACATCAACGGTTGCAGTCTCTCAGGGGGGCACTGCTTGCCCTTTTCTACTCTTCAACATTCCTGTCTGCATTCACTTCAGTGGGACTGGTCCTACTTGGGATACAGTTGAAATCAAAGAAAGAATGAGTTTTATGGGGCTTCCTTCCCCCAGTTTTGCTTGTAAATGATGTTACATATGCATAGCATAAACTTGTGAGCAACGCAATCATAGGAAAGGACCAATCTCCATCTTATGTGCCAAAAATATTTCACTTGGTCGCAAGATTCTCAAGTTGTGTGACATGCATATTATAACTATATGCGACTTGAATCGTTTGGCGCGTGCAGCTGACTGTCTAGCCCAGGCATGATTCGACATTATTGGCAGTCAGAAGCTCGCTACACTTGAGCTAGGGTATTATTGTTTACAGAATGGTCTTTCCAAATAGCAAAATACTAAAGTAACGACCTTTTGGAGCCCGTAACATTGGGGAATAACCACTCTCGCATCGCATCATTACATTATCATTTTATTTAAGGGTGAGGAGAGTATATATAAAGCATACGTAGAGAGATTGAAAATGGTGATTCCATAAATCATTAGCAATGAGCTGGCGGTGAACGTCGTCAGTTTTTACAAACAAGAAAATGGGTGGGTTAATCACTTAATTGCTTTGCGCTGTTTAACATACATACCTTTTATGCACGGGACCAATTGAGGATAATCTATTTAATTACTTCTTAGTTAAGAGGGAAATTAAAGTAGTAGTAGCAAGAGAAAATTTAGGTTAGTAAATTCCCCACATGCACCCTGGATGGGTTTCTGTCTCTGACAATAGAGTCTGATAGCTATGTCAACGTGTCTTCGAAAGGTCAAAAAGAATTCAGAAAATAAACACGAAGGTATTGCATTGAGAGGTAGAACCCTGAGGCCTGAGCCGTAAATAATATAGCTACGTAATTAAAAGGGTGGTTTTTTAAAAAAAAAAGAAGAGTTGAAGCATGAATATATTGTGTTTATATGTGGAAATTACCTCTAAATTAGAAGTGTTGTTAATTATTGAGTAAATTACAAGTTGTAGTGTTTCCCTTGCATGGAGAATGAAATGAAACGAAAAAAGAAGAAAAGAAAAAAGCTTGAAGTGGGAGAAACTAGAAAGAATGAAAATAGAGTAACATATAATTCTATGATATGATGAATATTTAACACATACGTACAATTGAAGAAATGAGGAGGAGGTGGATGGAGTAGTAGGTAGGTAGTCGGAAAATGAAGAATGATGAAGTAAAAGGAAAAGGATCAAGGGCAAAGAGGAGCGCGGCCAGGGCCACCAAAGTAAAAATAGGTGCCCCAATCGGAGGAGTAGTAGCTTTTGATGTCGTAGCAGTTGGTGTTCTCCGCCAAGGTTTGGATGTTTTGGACGGCGGAGAGACTGTTGTCAGTGTCAACGATCTCAAGGTTGCGGAAGTAGCTGGCCTTTCCGAACCCATCGTCAGCGAAGTGACCAGACCCCATCTGGGTGGAGGTGTGTTGACCGTTGGCTCGTGTGTTGACCACCTCTCCCCCCCACTCCACCATCGTCGCATGATCTGCTAGGTGCGTGAATAGCTCTGCTGGCCAATACCCAACCAGTGTGTTATCTCCGAAACTCATCCACCAATTCCCTACTTTTGGATCCTGCTTTCAAAACACAACGTATATATATTAACTAACTCATCCATCCCTTATATATGAAATAACAAATAAATAAATACCTTCCAAATGAGGATGGTTATATCGTATTGGTTGGCTTCGTAGGAAGAGACAGGAGAAATGGCAGCTCCAATGGCTATCCTACTATTAGTTTGCACAAAACCAGCACACAGAAGGTTGTAGCATCCGGTTGCTTGATACGAGTCGCTCTGCATGGGTTTTAAATTTGAATTATGATGGAGAACAAACAACATATATATATGTATATCTGATGATTTCATATAATAGTACTAGTAGTTAGTGAGAGGTAGCGTAGCATACCGTCCAGTAAGTGAATAATCTGGGTCTGCTGTCACCATAAAGCTCCGGACTGACCTGTCTAGTGCAATCATCAAATTAGAGCTTCATACAATAATGGAATGAAAGCGTGTAGATATATATATAAGAGTTGAATGAATGAGTATGTTACCTGCCATCCAGCTTCGATGCTGTTGAGATCGGTGCCGTCGAAGGATCCGGAAAGGATCCAAATCTGAGAGAGACTGAACTCGTTCACCACTTGAATCCATGGGTCCCACACGTTTATTGTCGCCTTTGCCCCGTACACCTCCGTTGATCCTCCCGTGTATGCTATTGCGTGCTGTCATGCATGCCCCCAACCCCATTCATCTTCTTTCGTTAATTTCAATTTTATATAAATAAACACATTTCAAGGTGAAGCCAACAAATTCAATCAGGGATCCAATGCAAACTCAAATTTCACTCGTTGACCACTCTAGTGTCGCACTCACCTATTTAATATATAGAAAATGGACTTGGAAATATCTAATTTAATCTTGTCTAATCAAAACAATTTTTGCTTTGTATTCATGAAATTAGTTGGAACACCACTGTATAGGACCAGCAACACCGGAGTGGAAATTAATTTACCCAATCCTAATAAAGTACAAACATTGAATGGTTTTTTTAGTTCCAAACTCGTTACTTGAGAAATTAATATATATGTGATGAATTAATTAATAGTTGAACATGTTGATTACATATATAAGATGTACATATTTTAAATTGCAGAGAGAGAGAGAGAGAGAGGATACCTCATGACCGTTGCCACTGACAACGTCGGGAACGTCGGTCCGGCGAGAGGAGGAGAGAGGATTGATGAAACGAGGGTGAGGCTGTTTCTTGCCAAAATGATACAAAGACTTAGCTCTCAACACATCATGCACTGTGCTTCTCCGTATGGGAACTGTTCCTCTTGGGCACCGCGTCCCATTACGGTGCCACATTTGCCATATTATTTCTCTTTCTTTCTCATCTAATTCCTCCTTCATCTTCATCCCTTTCGGCATCTCTCTTGGCGCTTTCTGTATATACATATATATATATATATATGATGTTACCATACATACGGCATACACATACACATATATTCACTCATGGTCATTCCATAATAATTAAACCATCTGCCCTCGTACCTTTTCATTAACAACTTACAACTAAACCCCTCTGTTCTATAAATCCTTTAATTTATGTGAGCACAGCAGTGATATATAATTTTAAAATAAATTAAAAGTTGTACCTGGATCTTGTGACCCTTTAGAAGTGGGTGATCTAAAGCTGGCTGTCTTCTTTTGTGAACACAATCAATGACATCCCCATCTGGGCTCTACAAATTAATCATATCAAACTGGAATTCATTAAGCATGTCTAGCTAGTACCTACCTGTAAGAAATTAAGAAAGGAATTAGAAAATAAATCCACACTTATATTACCTCTATGGACAGGACAGGGGGCTTGTTAATCTTGCGCAAGTGTCTTTGAATCCTTTCCAATCTGAGGCTACTGACATGGGTATACCTTGTGTAGTTTAGGGTGGCGGAAGCAAGCGAAGGTGTGTGTACTAATACAAGTAGAACCGCCAACAAGGTAGCCAGCAGAACATGATGAGGATGGGAGTGGGAACAGACTCTGAATCTGATGTTGGTGGTTTCGATTTTGTGAAAAGCGGGAGCCATACCCATTGTATGTATGTCTTTCAGTGCCGAATTGAATCCAACCAGAAAGAAAGTGGGGTGGATTTAGTTTTTTTTAAAAGGTTAAAACCAGTAAAACCATTACTAGCAAAGCAAACAGCACAAAGTAAATCTGACTTTCATGGGCATTACTATACCCAAACACCAACACCAACAAGAAAAAGAAAGTGGGAAAAGGACTTGTGAGAGGGGAAGGGAAGGCCTCTCTCTGTCTCTATCTCTCTCTGTCTGTCGTCTTAATATTAAATGGGTCCGGAGGAGAGGGAGGTGGGTGAGACTAATTAAGCACGAGTCAGAGGGCGTCTTGCATCTTCACTATCAATATCATGATTGCATGCTATAGCAAGTTGGGTGCATTTGATTCAAGAATTAATGAAGAAGATGATAATGAGATGATATATATGAATATGATGGATGTTTGTTTAAAAAGGGTTTAGTGGTGGAGCTGGAGAAAATGGAGATGGAATAGTTCATGCGCAGAGAGGCGGATTGAAACTTGAAAGAAGGAAGGAGAAGGGAATAGAAAATTGTATTTAATTAAGAGATGAGAGAGAGGAAAGAGATGAATGCAGTCTGGCTTGGCCTTGAAAGCACTATAAAAACCAAGACCTACCCGCAACTGAGCACCCACCTTTTATTGCACTTCTTCAATGTGCATCTGCCACCATACCCTTCGCCATTAATATTTTTCAATCATCTTTTCTTCTTACTTGTAACTTGTAACCGCACACCCTCTCCCTTCTTTCCTTTCCTTTCCTTCACAGTCTCTCCACCCCCTTTGCTTCACCTTTTTTTTTAACTCCCCATCTCACTCATATTCAACATAATTATATTGCTTTTCTGGCTACCCATCACCTTTTCCATTTCCCACGTCTGCCTCCATCCATGCTGGCTTCAGTTTATTTACCTATTTATTAATTCATGATTTATGACACACTGTTACACTTCCACTTTTTTATCATATCAGGTTTAATAAATTAAAACGGAGGATGCCACATCTATTTTACATTTAATCATTCTTTAATTCCTCAGAGTATAAAAGCAAAATAAGATTCAACACGGCGTGTATATATATATGGTCTTTTGAAGAAAATAGATCATATTTATCTAGTATCCATATATATGGAATTTCGTGCAAGCTACAGATCTATGCTAATGCAAGTAGAGAGGAGCCTGCTATTAGTAGCTTTGATTATGAAGTGGTAACGACTAATAATTGATTATTAATTAATATATATCATCTTTAAAAATATAAGATCAAACGAAATGAAAATCGAAGAGAATCTAGAGGGTTTGGACTTTGAGGAAGAAAGTATACAGTCAACGTGTTGAGAGCTGAGAGTAAGCCTTGAAGATGTGTGCTACAAACTAATTAACGCACGGTCCTCCATGCATGTGCCATTATAATTCAAAATTTGTTTCATAATAATGAATTAAATATATAGCACTAAAATATATAATAGGGTATGAGAAGGGATTAATTGATTAAAAAATTGGGTAAACTTCTATTCTCCAATCTGGAATGGAAGACAAAATTTTGGTTGTCAGCGTTAGACTCCGGAAATAACTCGAATAGTGTTGGTGAAGTTAAATAATTAATGGCCTTGAAGCTTTAACACTGCATCTAATAAACTATTTAATTATTATTTATTGTTTGACATATTTTTGTATGTATATGCAGTTGCATATCAATCAGATTAGAGTGCGGCTTACGTTTATAATACATTGATTTAGTAACACTTTACGCGAATCTTTCTACCAACCTGAATTGACATATACATATATTATTTCTTACAATATAAGAATTTATTTTTTCTGTTTGAAAATTGATTTGCGAGCTAGGAGCCAAATTGTTGCACTTTTTGGGTTGATTTTTCAATTAGCGTGTAAATTGGCACTAGAATTACGATTAACAGAGATATAATAATATATAAAATTGTAGGTTTTCACTTGCATTTAACAAGAAATAATTATAAAGAGGGTAATAGAATTTATGAATTATGGTTTGGGTGATAGGGGGATTATTAATGATCGTACTTCGTGTTCATAAATTGATGGAGTGTCCAACTAAACTGACGACTAGACGAGTAGTTATAGGAATAAAAAATCCAATGCCTACACATGGGAAAGATCCCTTGTAGCTTGATCTACTTGGCTTTTCCAACTTTTTTTTTCTTCGTCCTAAAATCAGCACTTCTACAGAGGAAAAAAAAGGATTAATTAATGGTAGATATCTAGGTTATGATCGATGATTGGATTTCAAGTTTGAACAAACTTGTATAATTAATATGTAATCATCATGTGACAAGGCGACAGGATGAGAGAGGGGGAGGGGGATTGTGATTTGTGAACATATAAATATAGGATGAAGGGCAATGTTGTCACTGTCATTGTCATTGTGAAGAAAGCTAGCTTCGAAGGCAAGGTGATTGCAAAAATGGTGAGTGGTACTGGTGGGGTGAATTAGGCGTCAAGATTCAGGACCTTACTAAATACACGGAAGGAAGACATGATATTACCGAAATAACCTTGAAAAATGTCATCATGGCTTGCCGCATGGGTCGTCCAATGACAAAGATTATGTAATCACCATCTTTTAATATTTTAAGAAAGTAAAAAATTAAGTAAATTCTCTTGTTTCATTTTTTAAAACATTATAAATTGGTTTCATGTGTTATGTGGCTTTGAGTGATTGACGCCAATTGGGCCTGAAGCATGGGTATTGGGCTTCCATGTTGAGAGGGGAATGGGCCTAGAGGGGAGGAGGGAAGGACTGTGTTTGAGATATCATATTATGATATGCATGGTTAAGGAGGAAGCATTGTATTGTCCAAAAATATCAATACATAAATTTAAAGGCAGGTTCACATGACATGAGGATGATGGCAAAAGCAACTCAACAGATAACATAATCTCTATTCTCTACCTTTTTAAGTGGAGCAGCAGTAAAGTAACCCGCCAAAACATCAAAGCGTTCACTGATCATGCATGACAAATAAGGGTTTCTTACGTAACACTCACAATATTTGTTCCCACTAGTTATGGCAGGTTTAAGGAACCCCTCTGTAACGTCATCTTTAAGGATTTCAAGTTTCAACCATGCATATATGTTTAAGTATTATACAGACTGAAATCTATAAGATTATCATTATCCAAAAAGAAAAATGAAAAAGGAAAAGTTAATTCGTCTTTTATAGAAGTTGGTGCTGGGACTACACATTCACATGCATGATGCAACACTACTCCGTGTATTAAATTGGCTTAACGAAAAGATAAAAAGGACGTTGTGAAATGTTGTTTGATTTGGGTGAAGATGTAATGTCATTTTCCATGGACATGCAGAGAAGCTAATTGCAAAAAGATAGCAAACAGCTTCTCATTTAATATAATGGTGATCAACTTGATAATCTTCAGAAAAATTCAACAAGGGAAAAAAAGAAATAAGAACCGGTAAGAATATATAGCAGATTAAAAGGCTTTCTAATCATAATTATTGTACACACTTACTTTGATTTCTTATTAATTATACAGTATAACATGTACGCTTCACACACAAAATCGAGATCTGTGGAAGATAATATTGATATGAATCGAGGGCGCCATATATATCTTAAGACATACATACATCTCTCTTTGAGTGTGTGGGTGTGTGTGAATGTGCATGATATATATATATATAGAGAGAGAGAGAGAGAGTAATAGCCAATAGGAGTTAAAATTTCACCCACCTCATTTATTTAGGTCACATGCCTTAAAATCTCGAGCGATTCAATTGTCCCTCCGTATTTATGACCATGCATCCGCCCCTTTTCCAAATTAATGGAGCCAAGATCTGCTTTGCTTGCTTGCAGCTTTTAAGAATGTGTGGTTCCCTAATTAGGCATCTCTTTGTTAGAATAATAAACTGGAAAGAGATAAATGGTAGCTAGAGAGAGCGAAACTGAGTGAGTGAGTGAGTTCTGTAATTGCAATTGGCTTAGAGCTAGAATTTGTATGCATGCATGATTTATACTTCACCTCGATCATTTTTAAAGGAAAATAATCTGACATTAATTAATTAACTGTATCAGAGGCTCATTATAACGAAGCAAGTTTTTGTTGTCGCTACAACAATGAAAAGTTATCAACAATAACATTTTTATAATTTATATTTTATATATAGAACATGAGTTAAAGAGTGCGTGACTTTATTAGGGATAATATAAAGTGACCAGACCTACATGTATACACATACACATATAGACAAGGAGAGTTAGGGAAAAAAAGATGAGACAAGCAGGTATATATATATGAAGAGGCTTAAGTGTACAATATGATATTTTTCCCCCTTTTTTCTTTGAATATTATAGCTAGGCTAGCTATAGGCTAATGACAACTGGAGTCCGATTAATACTTCTAATAATGATATCAAACAATTTACCATTGACCAACCTAATGAATTAACTAGATTTAAATGTTATCCTATTATTAGTTGTAAACAAGAGAGAGAGAGAGAAAGAGAGGAAGATTGAGAAGCACAGCTAACTGTAGGCCATGATGCATTAATTAAACACAGTAAAACTGGTATGAAAATTGAAGTTGTACTATTGCCACACATATATATATACGGTAGGTTTCTTTATGAGGTAGTGGGGTAGCTGAAATCAAGTTATTAAATGAATTAAAACCACACAACAATGAACTTTTATATAAAGGAGGCAGGAAGTGAGTAAAAAGTGGTTCACACATGAGAGTGCTGAGTTAGAGGCATTACGTACGTAGGAGTTTGGAAGGAGATTTATATATAGCAAATACATATAATATATATATATATATATATATCCATGGAGTTGAAGAAGGAATCATTATGGGTTTGTATATTTGTGTGTGTGATGATAATAAATTGGATGAGTAGTAGTGTTGAGGGTCGAGCCTTTTTCGTGTTTGGGGATTCATTGGTGGACAATGGTAATAATAACTACCTAGCCACCACAGCTCGCGCCGATTCATATCCTTACGGCATTGATTCTCCAACTCACAGAGCCACTGGCCGTTTCTCGAACGGCCTCAACATCCCTGACATTATCAGTATATATAATTCATTTCATATATATCTAAATGTTCTTCTTTAATTTGTGTCTGTTGATGGATATGAATATATATATATATATCTGATTATCATGATTGAACTGTATTATGCGAGCAGGTGAGAAGATTGGGTCAGAACCCACATTACCATATTTGAGTCCGGAGCTGAACGGAGAGAACCTCCTGGTTGGTGCTAACTTCGCTTCTGCTGGAATAGGAATTCTCAACGACACTGGAATTCAGTTTGTAAGTGTACAAATTACCATATTTATGATTATTTGATTATAGTAGGTAGGTTTACTTAATTATAGGTATGTGACAAGTAAAAATGAATGGTATATGTATTACTTAACATATAGAAATAAATAATGCATGCAGATAAACATAATCCGAATCACTCGACAATTGGAGTACTTTGAGCAATATCAGGAGCGAGTGAGTGCACTAATAGGAGAGGAGGAAACTAAAAGACTAGTGAACCAAGCACTGGTGCTCATAACCTTGGGTGGTAACGATTTCGTCAACAACTATTACCTCGTCCCCTACTCTGCAAGATCACGCCAGTTTACTCTCCCTGACTATGTTGTCTTCCTCATGTCCGAGTATCGTAAGATTCTCGTGGTACGTACCCCTCTCCCAATATCCTCCCTTTCCTTCACATTTTTTTCTAATTTATTAATACCATTATATTAATTATTATGAGATAGATAGGAAATAGGAATGTATAGGATAGAAATGAATGGGGAAGGGTGAATAAGTTAAGGGGATCAAAGGATAGAGAATTGCAGAATGCCAACTGTAGGCAGTTGAAGATTATTTAAGTATATTTATGAGTGAATAGTGAATATTGTTTGGTTTGGTTATACCATTACAATGTACGCAGAGGTTGTATGAGTTGGGATCACGACGCGTTTTGGTGACAGGGACGGGACCCATAGGGTGTGTGCCGGCAGAGTTAGCATTGCATAGCAGGAACGGGGAGTGTGCCGTAGAATTGCAGCAAGCTGCTGATTTGTTCAACCCACAACTCGTCCAGTTGCTCAACCAACTCAACTCTGAAATTGGCTCCGATATCTTCATTTCTGCTAATGCTTTCGCTATGCACATGGATTTCGTTTCTGATCCCCAATCTTACGGTTACTTTTATTCTCTTCTCTTCTCTTTATTCTTAATTATCTAATATCTTACCCGGGACCATTCTCTCTCTGAATTTATTCATTTCACATACTTGGATCGTACCATATATGCATGTGATGATGCCATCATTTTGTGTTAGATGCTTCCTCAATTAATAACTTGTTCCTTCCTATTTGAATTCAAATTTCAAACATATATAAATCTCTGGGATATGCAGGATTTATTACATCAAAGGTAGCATGCTGCGGTCAAGGAGCTTATAATGGGATTGGGCTATGCACTCCAGCTTCTAACTTGTGCCCAAACAGGGATATCTTTGCTTTTTGGGATCCTTTCCATCCCAGCGAGAGAGCCAACCGTCTCATTGTTGACAAATTCATGACTGGATCCATCGATTACATGAACCCAATGAACCTCTCTACCATTATGGCTTTGGATTCTAGGACCTAGATACCTACCTACCTACCTACCTCCACTTCATATTGTATTCTTCATTAATTCCGGCTTTAATTGCTACATTGTCATCCCTATAATTAATTATATTATGTTATGTTGAGAGGAATTTAGACTAACATTAATCCGAACAAAATTGTCTTCTTTCTCCATCGTTATTAGGCCGAGGGCTCCAACGCTATCACTAATAAGTAATTTCTAACATAACTAGGGTCTTTATTTATACATAGATTGGGGTCAAATACTAGGGCAGTAGGGTTCTATTCTTCTCCATCTCCTTCATAAAAATAATTGTTGCATTAAATTTTTTTTTTTAAGTTTGACTTAATTATATTTAATATTCTTCAAATTTAAAAAATCATACTTACATTCTTTTTAATTGATTAGAAAAATTTGCATAAAATAAGACTATGATTTTATTTTTTTAATATAATAATAACTATAATTGAAAAACTATATACTATATATTATATCAAACTTTAAAGATATTAATTAGTATAATTTTTTAATAAAAAATATTAAATACAATTTCACCAAACTAGAGTTATTTACTCAAAATTGTATTTCTTCAGTTGCCAGGTTGACTTAAATTAAAGTGTTGCAATCAATGGAAGCCAACTTTAAAAGTGGAACTTGGCTTAGCTTAGCGCTTCCTCGTTGGGCCAACACCCAAAAACCTGGATTCGGTATGCTGGTATACTGCTATTCCTGTTTTTTGGGTCAAGTTATATTACTATTCTGCTATTCCACTCCAATGATTTGGACCCAAGAAACTAACAAGCACCAAAGCATTTGAAACTTGACCCGCTGGACCATACTCTTCTCCTGCTCGGCCTTCCTTTCCACCCTTATTGTGGACTGGTCGGCTAGTCCAATCGAGCGTTCACCCGTTACTTTTTCTTTTTTAACAATACCTATTTTTTTTGGTAGGTTAACAATACCTATTTTATTATCGTTGTTAATATCCGTCCATTACTTGTAACTGTACAAATTAATTGTGATTAGTGTCAAACATCCCTTTTCCTAATGATTACCTCAACTTTCTGTAATTTTATGGATTCATATATGATATTATAGAATATTAAAACTTTGATTGAAGATGAAATTAAGCTGAATATTGAAATTGAAGTCTTTCTCTTTCTTTTTCCATTTGGAACCAAATCAACACGATGAATGAAATAGAGAGGAGACCTTAACTTTATATATATATATATATATAAGATATTAGATATTAAAATTTTGTTATTAATCCTCTTATTATGTCAGTAACACAACTCAATTTATACTTTTTTTATAGTTGATTAGACTCATTTAAAATATATGTTAAAGTCTAATAAATGATAATAATTTAATAACTATATTTAAATTTTATTAAAAATAACATAATTAATGTGAGCTCAAAATAAAATTTTTAACACTTTCTACCCATATAAATACCGAAAGCTCCCCTTGGATCCATATGTGTGGTAGAATTGCTTGGGCACTATCTCCCTCGATCCCATCAAGTAACTTCCCAAAGACTTAACAAAAGATGACTTAAAATTACTATCTCTAGGTTGGGATCTTATGTATTGAAAGGAGGGGACCTCTTAATTATTAATGCCCCGGACCCACGTGATTGGATGTGCTGATCTTTTATTTGTTAAGAGGTGGACTGTGGAGGTTAAGGGTCCAGGGAAGAATGATATATATGAGGGAACGGAGATGAGGGTAGTTGCATGCATGTGACGCAACCCCACCCTACTTAAGTTCATCACATGCGTATCGAATAGCGGTTGCCTCTTCGCCCCCACATCTTGACTGATTCCTCATTTGAGAAAAAACACCTATTTCTCTTGATCCTGCTTAGTACAATTATAACAACATTGACCTTTTCTTTTCTTCCTTTCAATAATCAACCAAGATATGATTGAGAGAATTATAGTAATACTACAATGGCGACTGCAATCACTCTCAATGATTAGTCATCTTCATACTAATAAACATCTGGATCCTCATGTAGTGCTTTGTTTGTCTGTTTGCTTTAATCATTCCTTGTGATCTTCTTTCTAAGTTCTAATTAATTTGAGACAAGATACACGTGGGGCTGACGAAGCTGAACATTATTAGCCCGAAATTAATGTGCTTGTCATTCAAGTTAATATATAATAAGGAAGACAAGGGTGTGATACATATGTATATATAGGGTGGGGTCAGTTTGGAAATATTAATATCGCAACAAACAAGTTCCAGAACTGGCTTCACACCAAAGCTGGCAGAGCATAAGTATAGCATTCCATGCCACAGAAATAGTTTCGATATTTACCCTCTTTTACGTCACCTGTTTTTGGATCTATTCTACCTATTCCGATCCCTCACACATTATATACAGCTGCACGCAAGAGTGAACATATATCAAGTGCTTCTTGGAGATGAGGCATGCATGGATACAAAGGCAAAATACAAGGCGATAAATTAAATTATATAGTGAATTAGTGATGAGTAATGACTAACACCTGCCGGGGACCCCAGCATTTGTATTGATAGGATACGAGGAATGAAATGGTTTCAAGGGGAGAGGGAAAAGGTGGGGTTTGAGCAGTTATTTGAGGGTACTATTGCTTCTCCTTGAGTCGACGGTTGCTTTTAAATCTCAATTGGTGGTAGAAACGGACATTTATGATTGTAGCTTATGCCCAGGGCTTATATATAGAAAGCCATATAGCATTCGTTTCTCACAGTTAACAGAAAAGCAAGAGAAGAGAGGTATAATTACAAGTGATCACACTTGACACATTACAATTACTACCATCATAATCATATGAAAAAAGGAGGGATGGGTGGTTGTTGGGTATTTGGTTATTGCATGATAATAATACTAGTAGTAAGCTTGGTTGAGGGAGAAGTAGGCTTGGTTTCTGCACAGCCTCAACCTAAGCGAGCTTTCTTCGTATTTGGGGATTCACTAGTGGATAGTGGGAACAATGATTTCCTAGCAACCACTGCACGCGCAGACGCTCCCCCCTATGGCATTGACTACCCAACACACAAACCCACTGGACGTTTCTCCAATGGCCTCAACATCCCCGACTTAATCAGTATGCATGGCCGGATATATATATATATATCATCTACATTAATAATTAATCACTAATTAATGTCACTGTCACATATCATCTACATTTGCACCAACTGATCATCAAGGATTAATTAATGTGTGTTCTAGTTTTGGCATATGTATGGCTTAATTGGCAGGTGAGCAGCTTGGCTTAGAGCCAACTCTGCCGTATTTGAGCCCTCTACTGAACGGAGAGAAGCTGCTAGTTGGTGCCAATTTTGCATCGGCTGGCATCGGGATTCTCAATGATACAGGATTCCAGTTTGTAAGTTTAATTATTATATAAATAAATATGAATTCTATTATATTATTGGTGTTTACGTCCGTAAATTAATTAATGTTGTGGCAGCTGCACATTATCCACATATACAAGCAATTGAAGCTTTTCCAGGATTACCAGCTAAGATTGAGTGCACATATCGGTGAAGAGGGAGCCCGCCAACTAGTAAACGAAGCACTGATCCTCATCACTCTTGGAGGCAACGATTTTGTCAACAATTACTATCTCGTGCCCTTCTCTGCAAGATCTCGCCAATTTTCTCTCCCTGATTACGTTACCTATCTCATTTCCGAGTACCGCCAAGTTCTCAGGGTATCCTATCCCACATCCATTATTTCATTCCCCAATTACTTCATTATTTCATATATATATGTATATAATTACATTGCACTTTGTGTCAAGTTATAATAGCAAATAATTAATTCTACTTATTTGCAAGTACGTGACCGAGGGGGTCGTGTCCATGCAAGTACATGTATACATGTGTTGGACTGTCAGGCCGGCATACCAAGATATATATATTTTCTTCGTCACTGTCGCATCTTAGCTTATTAAATGTACAGTTTGATTTCGGATCCAGTACGGACACAGTATTATCTAGTATCTATACCTAGATCGATCCTTCTAATAAATTGAGGAATTAGTCCCTAAATATTACAAATTAGTTACATGTCAATCCTTTCTATAGCTAGCTAGACTAGCTGTCTAACGCACACACATATAATTCACCCAATTTGGTTAAGCAGTTGTAGTACTGAAGTTGCATATATATATATATATATATATATATACATACGTATGTATAATGTGAGTGGAACGCATGCATGCAGAGAGTATATGATTTGGGAGGAAGAAGGGTGCTTGTAACGGGGACAGGACCAATAGGGTGTGTTCCCGCAGAATTAGCGATGAGAAGCAGAAATGGCGATTGCGACGAGGAACTCCAGAGAGCTGCGTCCTTATACAATCCCCAGCTGGTTGACATGATCATAAGCCTTAACCAGGAGATTGGCGCCGACGTTTTTGTCGCTGCTAATGTATATCAAATGAACATGGATATCATTAACAACCCCCAAGCTTTTGGTATTTAATATTATGTATTTGCAGTACTCCTTTTTGCCTCTTTCTATATAAATATATAAAGGAACATCACCCAATTGGGCCTGCAGGTTTTGTTACATCCAAAATAGCATGCTGTGGGCAAGGCCCATACAATGGCATTGGGCTGTGCACCGCCCTTTCAAACTTGTGCCCAAACCGAGATCTATACGCCTTTTGGGATCCATTCCATCCCTCCGAGAAAGCCAGCAGAATCATTGTCCAACAGATACTCACTGGCTCCACTCAGTATATGCACCCAATGAATCTCACCACCATCATGGCCCTTGATTCCAGGACCTGACCTCACCTCACGTCTCTCAATTTTACTTACATGCGTGCATATCTGTCTTAACTTGGTAGTCCCCTACCTGGTCTCCTTAATTTATTTATGGTTTTAACTTCATCTGTTTCTGTACTGTTCACAATCCGTCATGTCTTAAATTCCCTATGACCTATATCGCTTGTGGTACCTCAAAGTTGTTTTTCTTTTCTGGGGATTCAAGTCAATATATACCACTTAAGAATTATCGAAAATATAATGCTTCTCCCAGAAAAATCTTTACTTTAATGTTAGGCCCCATCTGTCCTTATTAGTCATTGCTCGATCTTAATTATATGTATGTCGACGAAGACGATGGATTGATACGGTTACAGTCGTGATGACTGATGAGTGTGAGTTTTTCTAAGGCGCTTAACAAGATATATATGATTTTATGGGTCAAAGATTACTAGGATTATTGAGGTTCTAAATATCTAAAAAGAGTGGTATTAATTTGATGAGGAAGATATTATTTGAGCAAAGTTCTTAGGTTGAGTGCTACAAAAAAGGGAGGGCATCATAGTACAATGTGCATCCAAATGCATTTAAGATCAGCGAACAAAATTTAGGAGTTGGCAACCTAAGAACTTAATTTGCTGAAATAAATCTAGGGCCCAAGGTAGTCGGGAGTCTCTTATGGTGACATTAATTCAGCCTCCAAATTTGTTGCACCTTTCTTCATATATTTTTCTTTCTTTTTTCCCTTTTTAATGTGGAGTTTACAAAACAAGGCAACGAAGATGGAAGAAAATTGATAAAGAATTCATTTGTTTATATATATTGAACAAGCACATATATACGATGCCATGCCCTAATGTTTAAGTAATTATAAATTGGATTAAAATTAGTTTGGAATTTCATTATATATAAAATTTTCACTTTCTAGTTTTTATACACACACACACACACAAAATTTGAAGAGCCTGTAAAAATATTTATTTGTTACAGTGATTTTGGAACTAGCTATACGTTAGCTATGGAGTATAGAGTAAACGAGGTGCGTGGATTTTTAATTTGAAAGGATCTGATGAGTTTCAAGTTGAAAACTTCGGAAAATTTAATAGCCAGGAAAGTTTGTTGAAGGAGTGGGATGAAATTAACATTTCGCGGGCGAAGGGATTTTATTAGGTGAACCGTTTATACAGCCAAATTATGTTATGTCAAGGATATTAGGTGTAGAGTGGTTGGTAGTATAAAGTCTCTCTATATGTATAAAGCTCATTGTTACTTCAATTAATGTATATCATATACTATAAAACAGCTATGTATAGCCTGGTCTCATATATACCATATATATATATATATATATATATATTTTTAACATCATTAATCTTCTACTTACTAGTGAGAAAAAGTGCATGCTAATTTTTTTAATTAATTTTAAACGAGTGAAAAATTAAATATTTTTTATTTTTTGTAATTTATCCTATAATTCTTCTCTTTTTGAATATATTTATATTATATATTATATAATTTGGAGAAAAAAAAGAAAGAAAGACTAAAAACTATATAATATACTAGTAAGTTTGGTACAAAAATTTGATTTCAAATATAATATAAAAAGTGAAAAGTTATTTTATTTTTCATAACTTCCTCTCGTACAACCTTTTACTCCCTCATGTTATATAAACAAGTACATTAATTAATGCTTATTTATGTTAATAATAAAAAAATTAAACAAATATTATTAAGATGTGCAATTTAAAATATAATTATCAATTTTAAAATTGAGTAAATTACACTTCTTTCTCTCAAGAGATCTTGAAATTACACTCATTTGTCATCTATTTTAAAAAATTACATTCTCTACCCTTTGAAAAATGAGAAAACTTAGGGTCTATTTGAATGTTATTTTTTTAAAAAAATTGTTTCATAAAATTAATTTTGAGAATTCATGCTAATATTATTTTTATATATTTATATACATACTATTAATAAAAATATTAGTTTTTCTGTGTTTTATTTGTTTTAAAAATTTAGTGTTTAAAATAATTTTTAATTATTCTATGTTTTTTATTTTCAAAACACATATTTTATTTTTTTATTTTTTGTTGAAAACATTTATTCAGGGCTACTTATTTGAATGTTGTTTTATTTTTGTGTTCTTTAAAATTATTTTATGAACTTAGTTATGAGAATTTATACTAATATTATTTTGATGTATTTATATACATACTATTAATAAAAAAGACTAATTTTTTATATATTTTTGTTTTAAAAAATTAAAGTTCATAATATCTTTTAATTGTTTTGTATTTTTTTTCCAAAAACACATATTTTATTTTTTATTCAAACATATTTTTTTATTTTTTTATTTTTAAAAATAAGAAATAATTTTTAAAAACCACAATCAAATAGATCCTTAAACATTTTTTTTTTGTTTTTCTATTTTTAAGAATCAAAAAAATTTTAAAAAAATACAATCAAACAAGCTGTTACATTTTCACCCATTTTAACCAAATCACTATTATATTTATTATTTATATAATTAAATATTTATCTGACTAATATAAAAAAATATTTGTTAACTTTAAATAAAATAAATTATTATTTTTAATTCAAGATAAATAATAATAAAATATTATAATTTTTAAAAATATATTTTATAATAAATTATAGTATTTTTAAAAAATTAATAAAGTTATTAAAATATTTTAATCAAAACAAATGAAATTATAGGTTTCAAATGAAGAAAATATTAGTCTTTAAAATAGAGAAGAGAATAGTGTAATTTTAACATATCTCAAGAGATAAAAGTATAATTTATTCTTTAAAATTTGGCAACCCCCCTAAAAAAAATTATTTGTGCAATATATGCTTTAGACCAAAGTATTAAAATTAAAGAATGAATATTTTAAACAAAATTTATCATTTAAAAGTATTTGGTCAACTTATACAATTCATTAAAGGGATAAGTAGTGACTGTATTTTGGTCTATTTTTTATAATAAAAGTTGTTATATATATATATATATATACACACACATATATATATATGCGCTTTAATTAACAAAAAAAAAGTTTGTACATTTGTATGTATTTTTTTTTTATATTACACTAGAAAAGGAATATTGTAGGTTATTGATGTATCCAAATTTTGTTGGACCAGCCTAACGCCGAGAGTTACTTTTGCTGAGCAGCCTTTTATTAATTAAGTAAATAGTATTTAAAGTTTGATAGGCGCTACTTAGTACCTACACCTTTTTATAGATTTTGGATTTTTTCCTTGACATATTTCTTTTAGCAGCGGTGTTTTTCGCTGCTAAAATATGTTTTAATATTATTGCAACGAATATTACTGTTGCTATAATTTTTGTTTAAATAATTAATTTAAAAAAGTTATAGTAACAATAATGTTTGTTGCAAGAAATTTTAGCAGCAGACAAAACTGCCGCTAAAAGTGCCAAGCAGGTGCCAAACAAAAAATCCGGACGCCTTTTTATGAGTGCAGACCAATGACTGTTGACTTCAGGTGACCTTCTAATTTAAATTACTAAAAGCATAAAACTATTAGTGAATAGTGCCTTCTCTGAATTAATAACTGTATTTTCCATCTTTTAAACATTTTTTCACATATTTTCTAAAATTTCAACTGTTATATCCTTGATTTTCCTGTGTGATCAAGCGGTTTTAATTTATAAATTATTAAATCCTCTTTAAAAACCAAAGAAAATTATTTCATCCTTTTCTTTTCCCCTTGATCAGATGGGGAAGAAATGACAATGCTCCCTCTTGATTGGAAAGGAAATTGTAAATGTTCAAAATTGAAGGGGTGATGGCTGATGAGAAAAGGGAGAGAAAAGTCAAAATCCACCCACATTCTCAGGCGTTACATGAATATGTTATAAGATCATTCATGCCCGTTATATTGGATGAGTCAAGTGCCCCAATATGCAACTACCCTCTACTAATTTGCTTTTGCAACGTGGCCCAATCATTTCTACGTATGAATTTGATTATATATATATATGACACCCATTGCCTTACAATTGCAGCCAAGCATCAAGCTGATATTTGCAGAACGATCAAGTTCTGTATGTAGCCTAGCCCTAAGCTACATATAAATATATATCGCTACCACGTGCTCCTTTCCCTGACCTTTGTCTTAGTCGAAATTAATATTATACTATATATTGTTTATCCATGGGTAGCTCTCTGGCTTTCACGTCTTTGTTTACCATTTGGGGTGTAGTGATGGGCCTAGTAGGCAGTGGTTTCCGAGGGGCAGAGGGTGCCAGGGCTTTCTTTGTATTCGGTGATTCGCTTGTGGACAATGGCAATAACAATTACTTGGCAACCACGGCTCGAGCAGACGCTCCTCCTTATGGCATTGACTACCCAACACGCAGACCCACGGGCCGTTTTTCTAATGGCTTCAACATTCCTGACTTCATCAGTACGTACTACATAGTACTAGTACTATACTTATTATAAATGACCCTTGTACTCTTCATTTAAAGCTTTACGTTTACGCCACATCACTGGCACTCACAGGAATTGATTCTAGCTAATTCGCACTTGCTTCTGCATGCAGGTCAAGAACTTGGAGCAGAATCCACCTTGCCATATTTAAGTCCCGAGCTCACGGGTCGACGATTGCTTGTGGGTGCCAACTTTGCTTCTGCTGGCATTGGAATTCTCAATGACACTGGAATCCAATTTGTAAGTACTGTCAAATTGTGATTTTTAGGATTCTACGTATTGGTGCCGTGCTTATTAATTGATTTAAAAAAGAAATTAAATATTAATGTTGGTGCAAGCGATTGCAATTTTGCAGGTAAACATAATTAGAATTTACAGACAGTTAGAGTACTTCCAAGAATATCAACGAAGGGTGACTGCTCTGATTGGAGCCGCAAGGACTAAGCAACTAGTGAATAGAGCACTAATCCTGATCACTCTTGGAGGCAATGACTTTGTGAATAACTACTACTTGGTGCCTTACTCTGCCAGATCCCGCCAGTTTGCTTTGCCAGATTATGTTAAATATTTGATATCTGAGTATAAGAAGATTCTACGGAAACTGTATGATATTGGAGGACGTAGGGTGCTAGTGACAGGAACTGGTCCGCTGGGTTGTGTTCCAGCAGAACTAGCGTTGCGAAGCAGAAATGGTGAATGCTCTGCCGAGCTGCAGCGAGCTGCGTCCTTGTTCAACCCACAACTGGTTCAGATGTTGGGCCAACTCAATCGCGAACTTGGTTCAAATGTGTTTATTGGGGCTAACACCCAACAAATGCACAATGATTTCGTCAATAATCCTCGAGCATTTGGTAATTAAATTCATTACTATCTCTATTATCTATACTCTATACTATAGTACTACTATGTACACTAGAATCTGGAAATTCACTTTTATCCTTTTTCATTTCTTATGTTTCTGCCTAGCACTTTTTCTTTTTATATATCTTATATAGTTTGAAGTCTACTACGAATTATTAATTGATAAGCTAAGTAACCACTACTCGAGGCTTCAAATCCTTTGAAGTTTGACCAAATGTTAATTATTTCTTTGTTGATGGCTACATATCGCGGGCGTGCGTACGTCTTATTTATTTTACTCGTGAATATCTAGATAGCTAGGTATGGACCAAGACAGATATATGTATAAAGAACATGAATGCCTATAAAACAAAAATAAGTCAAGGTAACTAATTTGAGAAAGTAATGGTTTAAATTAAATTATATATAAAATGATCAACAGGTGGTTGTTGTTTGTTAACGTTGTTGTGTTGTGCAGGATTCGTAACATCAAAAGTAGCATGCTGTGGTCAAGGACCCTATAATGGTCTGGGACTGTGCACGCCAGCATCCAACTTATGCCCGAACCGTGACCTGTACGCATTTTGGGATCCATTCCATCCATCCGAGAAGGCCAACAAGTTGATTGTTCAGCAGATCATGTCTGGCACCACCAAATACATGTACCCCATGAATCTCAGCACCATTTTGGCCTTAGATTCTACCCACAATTAATTCAACCTACTTATACCAAACCCATCTCTCCTATTTTAATGTATACTTGTTTGTGTGTGATCTCCGTCTCCGCCTTCAATTATTGTCTTCCCAAATTGGAGCCAAAATAAGTTTATATGTGTGTGATACCTTTTATATTATATATATATATATAAGTTGTATGAGCACCCTATTTTTCTCTCATTTTCTCTCCACGCACTCAATTTATATACCACGCATCTTATGTTTCTCTATTGATGAATTAATTATTGCTATAAATTAGATAACACGTAATTGAAATATAAAAGACTCAGGAGCATGTTTGTAAGTCTTCAAATTTTGCATTACATCTTTATTTTTTTCCTGTGCCACTCAACCCAATTTCCTTCCTTATTACGTGATCATGATTCTGGGCTTCTCTTTCATAACTTGTAGTTTTTAAGATTTCTTCTTGAGCTAATTTTCTTTTTCCTTTTTGGAATTGTAAAATTATTAAATTCATAAAACTGCGATAAGAAGTATAAAAAATTGAGCCTCTAGTTACCAAATCATATGCGAAAGCCTTCCCCAATCAGCGCTCTACGTAATAAAAAGTTTAGGTTAAGAAAAATTAAATTATATATATATATGTTAATTTATAAATATTTTATTTAAATTTAAATCTAAATAAATATCTATTCTCACCACTGTTTTTCTGCCCTTTCTTAAAAAATGTACCATAACAATTTCACAAATGATGACAGCATCATACATAGCTGGCTAATGCCTACGAGGCATGGAACAGTAGAGGAGCGAACGTGTGAGACTATTGAGTGTCGGCACCATTAACCAACCCGGAAGGGATCACGTCTATTAAATTTATTTAATTTATTTATTATCTAAATAGTTTTGGAATACAAATTCTAAAATAACAAATTGAAAATTATTTTCTTTTACAAAGTTTATGCGTGACGTCGAAAATAAAAATCAGTGTGATATGTTTATTGTGAGAAGCAGTGATCTAAGATGAACTTTAATTTGGTTTATATTGTATGAAAAATATAAATCATTAAATATAGGAGCTTCGTAACTAGTGTTGAAAAGTGTATCCTGTTTATTCTTAATTTTGAACAGAATCTTAATTAGCCTGGTGGTTGGTACTTGGTTGACTATAAATATTAGTTATTTGCCAGAGAGGAGAGATATAATTAACTGACAGGGGCCATTACAGTCGTCACCTACGCTACGAACATCAATTAAGAAATGTTTCGGACTTATCATTTTTAGGTACCAAAATAATTGGATTGGTTGGCCAAAAACCATCCATACATGAAGCAGGAACACTAGTTGTTCACTTTCATTTTGATTTTAAAATTAATAATTAAAGATGTTTTGATGCAGTCCAAATACTTTTATGGCTGACGAGCTATAAAAAGTCGCCTTTGATTCTAAAAGGTTATTCTAGCTAGAATGGGGAGGCACTCAAGTTGTGTTGCTTTCATGATTATTCTCAATCTCAGCCTAGTTTTGGTAATTGGCACTGGTGTTGTGCCTGGAACTAAGGGCAGGCCCAAGCCCAGGCCCAGACCCAGACCCAGGGCTTTCTTTGTGTTTGGAGATTCACTTGTGGACAGCGGCAACAACAATTACTTGGCCACGCCGGCGCGTGCTGACTCCCCTCCTTATGGAATTGACTACCCAACTCATAAACCAACCGGGCGTTTCTCTAACGGATTCAACATTCCTGATCTTATCAGTTAGGTTTGCATGCGTACATCAGTACATCACTTTCATTAATCCACATCATCTCCTTCGCCATATCTCCAGATCTATTATTATTATATTTCCCATATTGATATTAGAGCTATTTCAGGTCAACGACTGGGTGCTGATGAGTCGCCCTTGCCATACTTGACTCCAGAATTGAGAGGAAAGAAGCTCCTTGTTGGTGCCAATTTTGCTTCAGCTGGAGTTGGAATCCTTAACGACACTGGGGTTCAGTTCGTAAGTTAGCTCCCTCTTAATTATGGGTATATATAATTATATATATATAATTATATATATATATATACTGGCAATTAAGCTAGCTTCAGCCTTCAGCCTAGCCTTCATGTGTCATCCTCATCTGCATGCAGCTAAACACAATCAAAATGTACAGACAGATAGAATATTTTAAAGAATACAAGCGACGTGTGACTGCTCTAATTGGAGCATTGCGCACTAAAAGACTGTTGAATCGAGCGCTAATTCTCGTCACCGTTGGTGGCAACGATTTCGTAAACAACTATTACTTGGTTCCTTGTTCTGCAAGGTCTACACAGTATTCATTAACCGATTATGTCAAGTTCCTCATCATAGAGTATCGCAAGCTTTTGCTGGTAATTAATTAATTATATGTAATATATATATATATATATATATATATATATATATATTTGGCTTGACGTATATGGTGTGTGTGTGTATATATGTTAATAATTTTATTGGCAGAGACTGCATGGTCTTGGAGCCTGCAGAGTTCTTGTGACGGGAACGGGACCGTTGGGATGTGCTCCGGCAGAAATGGCGATGCGCGGCACTAATGGGGGATGTTCTGCTGAACTACAACGAGCTGCTGCATTGTACAATCCTCAACTACAATGTATGTTACAAGGCCTTAATAAGAAACTTGGCAGAGACGTTTTTATTGCTGCAAATACAGCAGAAATGCACAATGACTTCCTTAGTAACCCCCATTCATATGGTATATACTTTGATGCTTATTGCAGTCTCAATTAATTGATTAGCAACAAGCACGAATAAATAATATAATATAATAATATATATTTAAATATGGTGTGGTTCGTTCGTTGGGCAGGATTTACTACGTCAAAAACAGCTTGCTGTGGGCAAGGACCGTACAACGGGATTGGGCTATGCACATCACTCTCCAACTTGTGCCCTGACCGCAGCTTGTATGTCTTTTGGGATCCATTCCATCCTTCCGAAAAGGCCAACACACTTATTGTGCAGCAGATTATGACAGGCTCCACCAGATACATGAACCCCCTCAACCTTAGCACCATCTTGGCCTTGGATGCAAACACATGACATCCATTTATCTCATTAATTTCCTCCTATTTTTCTCGTTGGAATTCTTGTTTGTTTCATATGTAATCTTCATGGTGATGCTCGAAAACCTAATTAGTACGTTTATGGATGAATGCAGGCCAAATGGACAAATTCTTGATAAAAATTATATAATTGACATAATCTTTTCTTTTCCCTCCAGCTGCTTTGTCACTTCTTTGCCGTGGGCCTTGACTTATCCTTTGATAATGCCTTTTAGCCTTGAAATTAATGGTTAAGTTGTGATGCACTAACTCCAGATACTAGACGATTCATTTAGTGAGCTTCTTTAATTTGTGCAACACCTATATATAAACTTAATTTGTGATATATAAATATATAGTCTCTTTTTTGTTTAACTTTCTTCCATCAGCCATCGGCCAATGTCCTCTCTCTCTCTCTCTCTCTATATATATATGTATGTATGTATGTATGTCCGAGAATGGCCCTGCTAGCCTAGTCATCGAGATATATTTATTTATACGCTATACATATATGTTAGATTTAGCATGTGCTCATTTATGTTTGAATTTGATGTTTGGTATATTTTGAACTTTTTATGGGCTTGAATCCTGAGAGGAATATATTTTCCTAGGTGCTCTTTCTGGGAAACAAAGAAAGGGGGGGGGGGGGGGGGAAGGGGGTTAAACATCTTGGGCTTGGTCGAGCATTTTGGAAGGAAGAGAGCTGCTCAAGAGGGGTGTGTGTTGGTCGGTTGGGAATGGGAAATCAATAGATTTCTGGGAAGATCATTGGGTTCCGGGTTTGAATGGTTTTAAGGTCACCTTTAGGCCATCTAACAGTGGTCTAGTAAATTTGAAAGTGAGTGACTTCATTATTAATGGTAATTGGAGTATTGAGAGGTTGAAAGAGGTTGTCACTGCAGAGGAGGTGGATTTGATCACTTGCATCCCAATTTCGGAAAGAGGTGGTCAAGATAAATTACAGGCCAGGTATTTAAAAAGATTAAATCACAAGGTTGCTAAGTAAATTCGAAGTAAACCATTTGATACTAATTTCTAATTTGTTCTATTTGATTTGACTTCCATTAATATTTTTATTTTTCCATTTGTTATATTAACTTTAAAAACAAATGTATCATATGTTTAATATATTTCTTTATAATTTTTATTTCACTATATTATTCTATTGAATACTTAACAAGAGAAAGATTATTAATAGTTGGTTTTAAGTTTAACGAGACTCAAATTAGGTTAAGAGGAATCTCTAATTCATTTGTATATATGTATATATTGACACATCTAATATTGTTATGATATTTAACATTATTATATAATGTTATGAATAAATTATTATTAATAAAAAATGATAAGATTATAATGGTAAGAATTAACATAAAATATCCATATTTTTAATAATAATATATTCATAAAACAATTACATTATTATTTTAAAATTTTTTTAGTATATTAAAATATAAATTAAAGATTTAAAATCAGTATATTAATAGTGATAACGGAACAATGGTAATCAATGGTCGACTTAGAATTGGCACAAATCATGGGTGCATTCCTTGAGCCACAAGGCAAATTGGAAATTAATTTCTTTCCTTCATTTTGTTTTTCTTGTGTAACCTGTCGGTGAAATTACACATAAATGACCATCACCACACAAAAGTGTCTCTTTATTCTTGGTTTAGGGTTCACTAGCCTCTCCCTAGCGGCTGAAGCATCCATGATTCTGTGTTGATGCTGAGTGCAACGACCAAAGATGATGGCAACGTATGGTAGAAACAAATTGGCGCAATCGCTTAGTTTCCGAAAGCATGGTCGATCAAGTGTTAGGTTCACTAGCCTCTCCCTATCAGCTGAAGCGTCCATGATCATGTGTTTGATGCTGAGTGTATCGACCAGAGATGATGGCATGGCAACATATGGCATAAACGAATTGGCGCCTACTTCTCATTCAAATCCAATCGAATAGTTCCCAGAAGCATGGTCGATCAAGCGTCGGGTTCACTAGCCTCTCCCTATCAGTTGAAGCGTCCATGATTCTATGTTTGACGCTAAGTACACCGACCAGAGATGATGGCAACATATGGCAGAAACAAATAGGTGCCTCCTTCTCATTCAAATTGAATTGCTTAGTTCCCGAAAGCGTGGTCGATCAAGCGTTGGGTTCACTAGCCTCTCCCTATTAGTTGAAGCATCCATAATTCTGTGTTTGATGCTGAATGCGCAAACCAAAGATGATGGCAACGTATGACAGAAATCTAGAAACAAATATGCGTCCTCTTCTCATTCAAATTCAATCACTTAGTTACCGGAAGCGTGGTTGATCAAGGGTCGAGTTCTCTAACCTCTCCCTATCAGTTGAAGAGTCCATGATTCTGTGTTTGATGCTGAGTGCACTGACCAGAGATGATGCAACGTATGGCAAAAACAAATAGGTGCCCCCTTCTCATTCAAATTCAATCGCTTAGTTACCGGAAGAGTGGTCAATCAAGGGTCGGGTTCTCTAACCTCTCTCTGTCACTTGAAGCGTCCATGACTCTCTGTTTGATGTTGAGATATAACACAATAAAATTTGGAGATATCACAATTTGTAGAATCAACACAACATTTAAAACTTTGAGATATCAATGTAGGTATTAAAAATGGAGTTTTAATGAAGTTAAGAGTTTAACTAACACAAAATTTGTAGAGGTCAAATTATATTTGCTCAAAACATTATACTACTTTTAAATATATATATATATATATATATATATAGTTGCGTATTTTGGACCTTTGGGGTAATGTTCTTTTTTGTCTTTCGTTTCTTTTTTTTCTTTTTTCTTCAAAAATATAAAAGGAAAATCACAAAATAAACCTTAACAAGTCAAACTAAATTAACATTAGCTCCAAAGGTCCAAAAAATGCAACTTTATAAAATGAGGTATAAATTTTTGTAAAAAAGTCTGATTGAGATAATTTAAAAGTGAAATGAAAGATGAGATTCTAAAACATAAAAATGACTTAAGTTTAGAACTGAAGCTATACCAAGATGGTGTGAACCCATAAGAAAAATATCCTACAAACCCACATTCAAATTGAATATATACGCTCAAAAAAAACTAAACAAAAGTTTGGTGATTCACTTGTACCCTTGAACTCGAACGAATTAGGACTTGAAGTGTAGGAAGAAGCCACAAGAATTATCAAGCTTTGATAAGTTTGTTAGTTCAATGAATGACCCTAGAGAAAATCCACTCTAAATTTTAGTGTGTAAAAATCCAACTTTTTATTGAGATTCCAATCTTTCTCCCAAATGCTATTTAGAGACTCAAAATTATAAATGTTATTTAGAGACTTAAAATAATAGATGTTAACTTAAAAGGCAAATATGCCAATTAATAACTTTGATTTCACACTAAATTTAAACCCAAATGACAATTAGCATATTAAGCCAAAAATGTGATAAATTAGACTAAAAAAGATTTCACATATATAGTTCTTAATCCAAGCTCTTTAATTTAAAGTTTTTAATAGACATATCAAAATTGGGCTGGCCGGATGTGTTGGCCCGTTTAACCCATAAAAATAATTAGGGTTGAGTTAACAAAACTAGCCATTTAAAAAGAAGGGCCAAACCGGGTTACAATCGAGCTTGGGTTGGTTTGTTTAAATTTTTTAAAATATTTTTTGAAATATTTCATTAATGTTTCAATCAATTTTTTTAAAGAATGAAGTTGACGTATTGATAACAAATGTTTAATTTTTATTTTATGCTTATGATATATATTATGTAATGACTAATTATCATTTATCTTATGATTTATAATTTTTAAATTTCATCTATTGTATTTTAATTATATTTTTTTCTTATTTGTTTTAAGAATATTAAAAAAAATTAATATGATAAATTATAATTATTAATTTGTTAATTTAAATTATTTTTTTTAAAAAACTATCCAGCCCAACCCTTACAGGGCTAGATCGGGTTAACCAAATATTAATCCATTTTACAGCTCTAAAAAGCAAAAAGGCTAAAATAGGCTGGGTTAGACTTGCCTATTTTGATTAGATTTAGTCTCTAAACATAAAACATGATTTTTAGTCTCAGGTCATACTAAATGAGTGACTTTCTTAATTTTATTTAATGACCCAATTACTATTTGTTTTGTAAGTCTCTTGCACAAACTTATTTAAAGTTTCATTGATTCTTCTAGCTCTAGCTATTAGTGTGCTTGAAATTTGTAAAGAATCATAAAAAACTTGCTATTTCGCTTCACTTTGGGATGGGGGCATCTTGGGGGAAAGGCAACATTAACAATTCAATTCAATTGTACTCAATCTGGCCTGTGTTTGTGCAAATGTTAATTGACTTGTTAATGTATACGTAGGATATTAAACACTTCTGGAACACCAGGGACAGAATTAGCTAGAGTCAATGTCCTATCTCATTTTAGATTGAAAGTATACGTTTTGCTCTATTCATATAGCCGTTTTCCTTATTTTGTAGTTGATTTTCGTACTTCCCCTCCTACGAGTAATTCTTATTCCTTAGCCGTAAAGAAGTTGTGGAAGTTAATGGACTTTATTGTTGGGTTAAACAGTGTAGACTGCAAAATCAAGCAACCATGGCCCCGCCGTTGCCACCCCACTTGCTCTTACAATTAATTTGGTGTTTACGTGTATGCATAACATATTAGCATCCATAGAGAGTGAATATAAATAGCAAATGGCTATATTATTTTTAATTTTTCTGTTCGGATCAGTGATAAAAACATGGTTAAACTAATATTGGAATCTGCACGTTTTTTGTTTCTATGTATAACTTCGCATTTTCTTTTTCAATTTTTTAGTTACATGAAAATTTTTTTGAATGATTTTTCACTTAATTACTTTGATATTTTTTTATGCCTTCCACTCTAAACACTTAACAGAGACATTTTTTAAGTTAAATATATTGTTGTATATATGTAATACATAATTATAAGACTACAATAATAAAATACATGGGAGATATCTTATATTTTTGAAAGAATTTAACACTTTCCTGCGAAAAAAGTTCTATTGATTTTTATAATTTATAATTAGTTTTAATACATTTTTATTTGTTACATTAAATTTTTAATTACTCATGCCATCTCTTTAAAGGAGGAACTGATCTACCTAACTTACTTGAAAAATCTTTAATTTCTGGTGTGACAGGCAAGTTTTTCCTTTTGATTACATGTTAGCTTCTAAAGCAAGAGTACGAAAGGAGGAAAATAAGAGCATAGACGGAGGGCAAACTGGTCCGCACGGAAATTACACCTGTTCGGCGGTCTCGCAAAGTCCTAACCTGCTCAACGGCCCTTCCTTAATTTTATGAACCGCTCGGAGGTGGAGAGAGTAATGTACTGATTTTAGTTGATCTTTTCTATTATATGTTTCCGACTCTTGTTTCCTCAAAGATTGGTAGAAGAAGACTGTATGATGGCTGTACCCGTTGAGGAAGCCATTGCAGCTCTATCGACATTCTCGCTGGAGGTACTTGTATCACAAACACTTATTAGTTCTGACGTGAATTTGTTTATTCAAATCTAATTTCTGCTACATTTGCTTAGTAGATGAAAGAGTCATAGCATAACGACATTCTTTTCGGTAGACGAGTTCTACGCTGTCATGTGTATGAATTTGAAAAGCGCTTATGGATCTTCTACAGTTGGCAATTTCTCTCGCAATCTTTGGATAACTAAATTCATGCTAACTGGAATTTCAGATATTTTAAATTTGGTTTAAAGATATCTGACTTTACTTTAGATATCATTTTAATTCTGATATGAGCTTCTCTACTCTCTTTCTTTGGAATGTTTTGTTAAATGATGACTGAAACTAACTACTCATTTATTAGATTTGTTTCCGTAGATTAAGTTGCTTTTGCTGTTTCCTCAATTTTGTAGGATGAGCAACCGGAGGTGCAAGGTCCGGGAGTGTGGGTCTCAACTGAAAGAGGTGCAACGGATAGTCCCATAGGTATCCTTTTTCGTCTTTTCTTCTTTCTTTACTATGTATGGTTGTATATGTTGTGAACTCAAGAAATTATCCTGTGAATGCAATGATGGCCACTCTTTTTTTCTTTAGACACTGACTAATTGCCACACTCCTTTTGTAGAGTATAGTGATGTTTCTGCATATCGCTTATCTCTCTCAGAGGACACAAAAGCTCTCAATCAGCTGGTATGCTGCAATTGGGCCATTTTGAGTGTTTAATCTGTTCTTTAGATTATTTTAGTTTTTTGTTTCTAACTATGGATATTGAGTGCAAATACTAAAAAATTGCAGAATGCCCTCATCCGTGAAGGGAAGGAGATGGCATCTGTACTTTACACGTATCGCAGTTGTGTCAAGGCACTTCCTCAGGTAAATTTCTCTTTAGTTACAAGGAGTTGAAGTCAACCTTTGGACATGAAGTATTTTCCTTTTTCCCCATAAAAGTAGGAATTTTTATAACGAGGGAAGGGTTAGTCTTTGAAGATCAAGTAACATTGCAATCTACTAGCATTGAACAGCAATTCTTGCATAATGTTACAGCTTCCAGATTCTATGAAGCAAAGTCAAGCTGACCTATACTTGGAAACATACCAAGTTCTGGACTTGGAAATGAGTCGTCTGCGTGAAATTCAGCGATGGCAGGCATCGGCTTCCTCAAAAGTACACGGTTTTTTTTCACTCAGTTTCAGATCTATTCAGAAAATTAGCTGGATCTAGACTTACCAACATTTAAATGAATGCTGACTTTTATGCAGCTAGCTGCTGACATGCAACGTTTTTCTCGGCCTGAACGACGTATTAATGGCCCCACAATATCTCATTTGTGGTATGTTATAATTATACTTTGGTGTTTTATCACTTGGAATTGGTCACCTCATTATTGGCATAAGTTTCAACTTTATCTTAAACCACCATTTAAGCTTGTCACTGTGGTCTGTCAACTTTTTTTAATCTTTGCAATCTTTTGTAACCCTTTTGCTCATTACTTCAGGTCTATGTTGAAGTTACTTGATGTTTTGGTGCAACTTGACCATCTTAAAAATGCTAAAGCTAGCATACCTAATGATTTTTCATGGTATAAAAGGTATGCTCGTAATTTCTATTTCTCTCTCGCTCTCTCTGTCTGTCTGTCTGTCTGTCTCTCTCTCTCTCTCTATATATATATATATATTTATATATATATATGCACACACAGACACATGTATGTATGGATATGTTTAAGTGTATATAATCTGTTCTTTCCCCCTCTTTCTTTAACTTTGAGTTCAAGATCTTCAATTTTTTTTTTGGCTTCTTGTTTTAATTTTTGGTCAAGTTTTTATTCTGTCTAAAATGAGTTATATCACATATGCACCCATCTTTATATATGGTTATTCTGACAGTTCAGGATTCCATTCTGGATTTTCTGAGGAATTGGAATTTAATAATATCTACTCATACAAATCCAGAATAAATGATTCTCCATTGATTTAAACCTTATACCTACCAGACTGCTATACATATATAAGATAAAAATGGAAGAATTTACATAAAAGGCAAACTCATAAGTAGAAAACCTGATTGCCACTCCCTAGTCTAGAGTCTATAAGGCTCTATATCTGTACTCAAAGGAGCAGCATTAACAAGGTAAAAGAGTGTCAAAGGACTTTCTGCATAGTGTGGACTCTGGATTTGTGTGGCTAAGATGCTTTATCTTATTGAGACAATTGGACCAGATGATAGATTTAACCTTGGAGGAAGCATTGAATTTCCAAAGAGGTTTATCAAGGAGGAATATCTGTCTGGATACACAGCTTCAATAATATTGGACAATTTTTAGGAGTATCATGGAAACACCTTTCTCTCCTCAACTGGAATATGTCTTCAAATTTGACAAAGTACTTAACAAAATTTTATTATTATTATTATTTAATCTTGGTTTTTTTTTCTTGTTATTTGTCAGGACTTTCACACAAGTCAGTGGTCAGTGGCAGGACACTGATTCAATGAGGGAGGAGTTAGATGATTTACAGGTGTTTAATTGTTGGCACCTTGATGTTTATGAAAGACAGAATGCTATAAATCAATTGTATTATTGATGTATTCATTTCTAGTTTTTTCAACCTTTTATTGTGTTTGGTTCTGAAAGTAGGCTGCAATTGACTTCCCCCAACCTTTTTTTTTTACTATATGTGCAGATTTTCTTAAGCACTCGATGGGCTATCTTGTTGAATTTGCATGTTGAGATGTTCCGTGTGAACAAGTATCCTTTTTATTAGTCCTATTTTTATTTTTTTTTTGTGTATGACTTGGTTAAATCACAACTTTCACCCTTCTTTCACTTTTTAGTTTTAGTATGTGTATGTAGGATGAACAATCAGGGGCCTCAGTTTATCATTGGATCATTGTCTGACTCTATCAAATAATAACTAATTCAATTGGCAAATAATGATTTGAGTATGACTGGTTGCCAGCTTTTATGAATTGAACTATTAGATATGTGTGTGTGAGGGAGAGAGAGGAATAGGAGATGGGAGAATTTTCAGGTTGATGTTAATATGTTGTATCCAGAAAACAAACACATTGGTTATAGTAGTCTACAATGGGGATTAGAGGACAAAAAAAAAAAAAAAAGAAGACCCAGAATCGAGCTGGAAAGTACCAGCTAGGTTGGCTGGTAGAGTCCTTTGCAATGGGTGCAAGGACCTAGGTGTTAATCCCTCCTTCACAGGTGGGAGGGTGTGAGGGAAGGGAGAGGGTTACCTCCTATTGTGTAACCCACACTAGTGAACCAAAAAGCAAACAATATGTCTAGGTGATGAGATAAATTTCAGAATTGCAATTAATTTCTTGGCATTTGTCTTTAACTATCATAGGCATGTGCAATGAACTTGTATTGATTTATGCCACCCAGATCACCTATTTTATTTTTACCTGTATTATTTGTCCTTATATTTTATTCTATTTTAGTTCCTTGACTTGATATAGTGTTGAAGACATTCTTCAGGTTCTTATAGTCTTTGTTGTAGAGTCTTTGGAATTAGATTTTGCTCTTCTCTTCCCAGAGCGGCACATTCTTCTGCGTGTTTTGCCTGTTCTCGTTGTCCTAGCAACATCATCAGAGAAAGACAGTGAATCTTTGTACAAGCGGGTGAAAATCAATAGACTGATCAATATATTTAAGGTACTCATGTTATATATATGCTTGATCATAATGTTATATTACCTGAAAAAGTAAAGTTGTGTATTCATTTGTCTCTTGTTAAGAAAAGTTTAAATGACTATTAGTGCATGTATTTCTCTTTTATATATTTATTTTTTGCAGAACGATGCAGTCATTCCTGCGTTTCCGGATTTGCATCTTTCTCCTGCTGCTATACTGAAGGAGTTAACAACATACTTTCAGAAATTCTCTTCTCAAACTCGTCTTCTTACACTTCCGGCACCTCATGAACTTCCACTCCGTGAGGCACAAGAATATCCTACAAATAATTTTATGTGCTTAAATGATTAGCCATCAAACTTCTCATTTTCCTTGTTTATACTTTCTGCAAGTTAAATTATGGAAATATGGTACTGTGCAGTTGTTTATAATTTTGTTGAGTTTATTATATTATATTTACTCCAGAATTACATTGTATATGAGTTGAAATACATATGCTATAATTTTATGACAGTTTGTGGTTTATGTAGTTCTGTGATGTAATTAGTAAAGTGAAATTCCTGTATTTTCAAGAGATTCTCTTTACCTAACAATTTGATATTGGACATGATTGGTTTTATGGCCTGTCTTCCATGCTCTGCACATGTTATGTTTGTTTGAAGGGAATTTCTTACTGATATGCAAAGAGATTAGACAGCTTTGTTGCTTTTTGGAACCCCTTTGGCTTGTTATCTCATTTCATCTTTCTATTTCAGGGATATGGTCCATATCCTCCACTCGTATTTCTTCCAATCCTTTCTTTGTTTTAATATCTGTTGAAATATGAGCTGCAATATGTGGCTGTTAAAGTTGCCTTCAACTAGTTGGTCTTACATTTTTTTTTTTCTTTCAGCAAAAGCTTTTGTTTATTCATCATTGTTGGATGATTTGCAAAAAAAAATTCAGTCCAAAAAATATGTCAGTTTATCATATTTCCTTGAAAAATAAACCCAAGATACCTTGCTGGTTTATTAGTAGTTACTAGTTAGGATTAAGTACACAATGCGTTATATAATTTGTTTATACACTTTTGCTCAAGTTTCATCAATCTATTCCTTCTGAATGCAACCTTGACATAAAATACGTATCAGAGACATTATTTGATAATCAGTCATATTGGAGCTATCCGGGCTGAGCATGATGATTTCACAGTTCGTTTTGCTTCAGCCATGAATCAGGTTGTGGCATCTCTATTAACCCATCCCTCCAAAAAATAAACAAAAGTCATCCTTGTAATCTATTTTTGAAACTTGTCATTTGTTTTCTTGCTGTCTCTGTTGCATTTAAAGCCTGTTTGTTTGTTCTTTATCTCTGCTTTTGCAGCTGCTATTGTTGAAGTCAACTGATGGTTCAGATGTTGATTGGAGCAAAGAAGTCAAGGGGAATATGTATGATATGATTGTCGAAGGTTTTCAGCTCTTAAGCAGATGGACTGCACGTATCTGGGAGCAATGTGCTTGGAAATTTTCTCGCCCATGCAAGGATGTGACCCATGTAGAGCCACATGACTCTTCAGCGTCATTCTCTGACTATGAAAAGGTAATGGACTTTGTAGTGCTCTAGTTAATTTTGGTATATAACCTACCACACGGGTTATTATTATTATTTTTCAGCTCAAATAAGTGTTTGTTCTTGTTGCCCATGAAATCAATTCTATCATGAGGTAATACTGCTTTGATTCTCTTCACCAATAATATTTCTTCATCTTTATATCTAGAAAAAGGATTATTTTGACCAACTTAATGGCTTCAACTTTCCTTTTAAGAATTAGGGTGGGAGTGAGATCATGAGTTCTTCTCGAGTATACATTATTTGCACACAAGAAGAAAACCTAGAGTGAAAGAATTTTGAAAAATCTGTAAGATATAAGGCTAAGAAGAAGGAACACTAGAAGGTATGCCAGATAATTCAAGCTTGTAAGAAAATTTACTTGGTCTTGATGAATTAAATCACTACTTGATCTAATCCCCACTTCCCCCAAACTCCATATAACAAATAAAGGAGTATACTGATAGAACCCAACCAGAAAACTTTAAATAACATATGATAATACTGGGTGGCATGAATTAAAATGCTAGAAACAAGGGCAAATCACTAATTTCTAAGAAGTAAAACACCAAAACAGAGGCGAAACACCACAATGGCAGATTTGCCTTTTATGCAAAGACAAAGAGAAAATGCAGAAAAAAACACAGTTGCTAGGCCCTCTCGATGCTAGCTATCTCCCAACCCATTCCATAATATTTTCCATCCCCCACTCCCATTCTTCCTTCACCTTTTTTATAGGTCTCTCCCATCCAATATAATTGCAACACTTGCCTACTATCTATTTTGCCCAAAACCATAACAGAACATCCTGCCTATACTATTCCTACCCTCTATCTTCATTCTTGAAGCTTCTAGAATATTGGGGCCCGTCATATACCTGTCCAGCCTGATGATAGAAGGAGACAGCCTAACCTTTTTCCTGTCAAATGTAATCTTTCTTGCAGTTGTCTGCCAGGGAAAATAAGAAATTTGAGGCTGTGCTATCAGGAATAGATGCATTTTCAAACAATCATTATGGCTTTACCAATTGCCAGGGAATTCCTTTAATTAAAAAATTACGTAATATTACTTGACTTAACTAACATCTGTTTTTTCTGTTGAATAGCCTGTTTTGAATTATGAACCTTCATTCAGAATAATTATGTTGAGTTCATTTGCTTTATGCAACATTAGAAGTATTTTCTATCAAATTGAATTTTTTGTGTGCTTATATGTGTTAGTGAGAGAATTTTTATATTATTAAGGTATGTTGTTATACTTTTGTCTTGTAGGTAGTACGTCATAATTACAGTGCAGAGGAAAGGAAAGCACTGGTTGAACTTGTCAGCTCTATAAAGAGTGTTGGATCTATGATGCAGCGGTGTGATACACTGGTGGCTGATGCTTTATGGGAAACAATACATGCTGAGGTCCAAGATTTTGTCCAAAATACATTAGCTACTATGTTGCGGACTTCCTTCCGTAAGAAGAAGGATCTCTCTAGGTAGGAAGCTTGATTCTTATTTCAATTGTTTACTTTTGTAATTTCATGGTTAGTTTCTATGGAAAATAAAATTATTAGTGCTCTGTTGTTGAAGTCATTGATGAAAGTCCATAAAGTCCCAAAGCTTTGCTGGAAATTAAATATCTATTGGGCCTGCACATAAAAGGTTAGACCATTTGAGTGGATGCTTTAAGACATTGTCAGAGATGGGGGTTGTGGATTCTGCCAGCTAAGTGCGCTTGAATTTTTTTTTTTTTCCGTAGTCAGCCTGTTATTGCACCTATTCTGTTTTAGTTTCTTGGTCTCTGAGAAAATTCAAAGTTGGCAAGGATCTGTCCTAATCTCACAGACCATTGACTTTTTTGAGTAAGTGTATGAAGTGCATGTTCAGGAAAGCCTAAGCATGTCCAAATCATTTTATCACAAGTTACCTTATGTCCTAAGCTCAGAAGATGTGCTTGTTTCCTCCTTACTTGCCCCATAATAATGTAAGTGTCATGGTGCTTGTCTTGTGAAATATGTAAACAGCTTATACATTTGAAGGCCACTGATTATAATGAACAAATAGATTCTATGTGTGTGGTTGTAGAGTCTAAGCCCAATGGAAAATGCTGGGAATTGCTAGATTTCAAGTTCTGCTTATTGTTTCAGTTGAAATTATTTTAAAACATGATGTGGAATGGTTTTATCTTATGATCCATAACTTCTTGGTAGAGTTTTTGGGTTGAATGGATCTACTGCTTTATCTTAGTGTCAAGGGAAAAGGTATGATAATTGATAAGCCTGCATTGTATGATACTTGTTTTCTGTCTTAATTTTTCTATTGATTGTTCATATTATTCACTCAAGCGTCTACTTTCAGGATTCTTTCTGATATGCGGACTCTTTCAGCAGACTGGATGGCAAATACAAATAAGTCAGAATCAGAGTTACAGTCGTTGCAGCATGGAGGTGAAGAAAGCAAAGGAAACTTCTTTTATCCGAGAGCAGTTGCTCCAACTGCTGCTCAGGTCTTCATCATTTCCCATTTTCCTTCTTCCATATGTTTTATAATGTGTTACAATTGATTTTCTCAACTGAAATTTATTTTTTTTCATTTAATCTAGTCCATACAAGAGTAAAATACTTTAACCTTCCCTTCATTTTCCTGACTTGTGAAAACCTGCCTTCTATTTCAAATCCTGCAGAAACCTCCCTTATGATCTAGAAGACCTATGTAGACTTCCCTGAAAAAACCTACATAAATATTATATTTTCCTTATTTTTCAGCTATCTTCCCTGATCAAGGAAAGTTTCTTTAGGTTTTCAATGTGGAGGGAAAGATTGAGGGAAAAAAAAAAATTCAGGAATGTGGAGGGTTGGTTGGGGGGGGTTTATTTTACTCATTCAATCACTAAGTTAGAAAATAGGGCAACCAAAAGTAGGGGAAAAAAGGAGACCAATCAAAATATATTATGGAAAGACTTTCCTAACACTCCCCTTGCAGTTGAACCATATAAAGCCAGCAACTTGTTACAAATATAACTAAAATCAAGAAAAATAGAGAACTTAATCAACTCAAATGAAGGGATTCATCCTTGACATTGTTCTCGGCACTTGACAAATGACTGAGTTATTTTTTATACCAGCTTCATATAAACAGCCCCCAGACATCTTCCAGCTACTTTTGTAGGCAGCATCATTGAAGGACATAAATCCTAGAAATCTATGACCCGCTTCCCATGATTTGCCAACATTTTTCAAGTCTCGTGTTAGTACCAGGTCTTGAACTCCTACATGTCCATTTTTATTCAATTTGCTTTAATAATCAGTTCAGTTGAACTCCATGGGTTCCTGTCGATATTTTTATAGATGTGGTATATCGAAAGTTATGAGACATGCTGTATATTCTGGCTCCAACTGCTTCCTCAAGTATTTCTGTGAATGCAGTTCCATGTTAAAGTTTTGTAGAGAGAAGTTGCTAAGCTAATTTCTTTGATACAGGTGCACTGCTTGCAGTTCTTAATATATGAAGTGGTTTCTGGTGGTAACCTTAGGAGGCCAGGTGGGCTTTTTGGGAATAGTTCTTCGGAAATTCCAGTTAATGATTTAAAACAGCTGGAGACGTTTTTCTACAAGCTTGGTTTTTTCCTTCATATTTTGGACTATACAGGTGAGGTTCTTTGACTGACCATGGTATCACTATCAACATTTGTACGTGAAGCATTCATTGTCTTGGCATAGTCTCAATCAGTAGATTAAACTCTTACATGTGAGTGCAGAAAGTCTAATTCCTAGGCTTAAGCTATTTAAAGCAGAATTAACTTGGTTTATTGATGTCTTTAGTATGCCCCCAAACATGAAAGCTCTTTTGACTTGAAGTGCAGGCAAGCATATGCCTGCCATTCCAAGTGGTAAAATTTTTTCATTTATTTTTATTTTTTATTTTTTTAATGTGGGGTGGCAAGGATCAATTCCTGAACACATGATCATAGAAGCTTTCATACCTTGTCAAGGACCATATCAACTCAAATGCTTATGCTATTTAGTGAAGATTCATTATTGATTTCACTGAGCTGCACATCCAACCAATGTAGGACTCTTCTGCACCTTCTAATGTTTGTTATCTGACAGAACAAAAGGGCAATTGGTCCAACCTTCAGAAACTGATATGGAGGATACAGGAAATGGGCTAACAGTTATCAGATAACTAAATGATATGCCTGTGTGCTCGAAATCCAGGAATCGTGCTCTTATGCAATGTTAAAAGCATCCAATACAAAACCACTGTAAACAGTTAATCTGAAGGACATATTGATTGTTAAAGCACCACAGAACAAGATTAAACTGAAATCTGTTTTCACTAAATTAAATTCATCTTTTGTGGGTTGTATATTGTTACATGGTAAATTGTTAGACCTCTCTTCTCTTCATTGCATTACTATTATTATTATTATTTTATATTTTCAAGATTATGTTTACCCTTACCATGTGAATCAGGCTATGGAGAGAGTTCCTTTTACAGCATTTAAGATGTGCATAAGATTTGGCTTTCACAAAATCATTTTTTTCTCCATATTACATGCTTCAGTTTTTTTTTCTTTTAAAAATAAAACAAAATACATGCTTGAGTTTTATTAACTCTGATTAGCGTGATCATGCTTGCAGTGACTGTTGCAACATTAACGGACCTTGGTTTCTTATGGTTTCGAGAATTTTATTTAGAGTCTTCTCGAGTCATCCAGGTAAATATATATATCACTAGATGAAAATTTTCTGAACCACATTAGCCTTGTTAAGTGCATGCTCAATAATCAATCATGCATCAAAAAGGCATTATTGTGATCTTATCAAGACAGGATCGTGAGGTATTTGAAATGAACTTCTCTGCAACATTCATTAGGAATTTGGTTTTACTTTAATCTGAATCAATAATTCAATATATATTCATGTACACTAGATAATTTAATTGTCAAATATATCAAAAATGGGAATGCATATTGTTATAGTTATAGGACAAGGCGGATATAGTCCCACTTATCCAACTACTTGGCATATCCACTCCCTATCTTTTCTAAGTAGTGGAAGCACTTCCTCTACCCACTTTATTTATGTTGCACGTCTCTTTCTAGTTATTATCAGTTCTTTTGTTTTGCTGCACTATTTCCTTATATTTTGCATGCACTTAGGCGGGTATGTCACTATAAATACCCATTAGTTTCCCTTTATTTGACACCAGATTATTATTCAGCAGCTGTACTTGGGTCTGGTCTGTCCTAAGGACTCCTTCTATTGAATAAACAGTCTTGCTCAGATTCTTTTTTTTTTTTTTTGATAAAGAAAGAAATTTATTAAAAGAGAAGAGATACAAGAGAATACAAGAAGGAGGACAAGCTGTTGTTCAGATTCTGCATTACTGATTATTCAATAACTACTGTTTTCTAGTTTTTGTTCTTAAAACTCAGCCCCTTCATATAGTTTACAGAAAAAACTTTTAAAAAACCTCTAGAGTAGGCAGGATGGTGCTGTGTGTCTAGAATTGCTTCACCCAAATATTTAAGTTGTTAATTGAAGGTCCATGAAGAATTATTTTTTTAAGCTCTTCCCTTACACATATTTGTTCATCTTTTAGTCCATTAGCAGTCACTGTCTTGAGAATTTCTGTGTACTCTAGTTGCCACCCCCACCTGTCCCCTAAACTGGATCTTCTTAGTTTTCCATAGACTTCTCAAGTAAGATTGAACTCAGTCTGCATATTGCTTATCTTTTAATTTGATGTTGAGTCATACATGGGGAACCTGTTTTATCTAAAGAAAAAATCATGGTGACAAGTTGCATGTATCTGGATCTTTCTTCATGCTTTCTGATAGCTTTACACGTGTCTTGACACTATTGTGTTGATAAAAAGGTTTTTCTTTTTGCTCCTAGAGTTTTGAAGTTTCATTCAATAGTTCTCCTTCTATCATGTAGAACTAAAAGTTGTAGCTCTTCTATTGTTTCTTTCTTATACTGTTCTACATATATGTTTGTTTTCTTTTTCTCCCTCTTTGTTGAATTAAAAATTGTGATTTTGTTCCTTTTAGTTTCCGATCGAGTGCTCTCTTCCCTGGATGTTGGTGGATTGTGTACTTGAGTCTCCAAATTGTGGGCTTTACGAGAGTGTTCTGATGCCATTTGACATTTATAATGATTCAGCACAACAAGCGTTGGTAGTGCTGAAGCAACGGTTTCTATATGATGAAATTGAGGCTGAGGTACAATACACATTTCAACACAAAGTTAAATATTATCTGATCAATTGCATGAGGAACTAAAAATTGTTTAATATCTTGTACAGTTGCTGTTAAGTGTATACAAGTTACATGTACTCAAATACACTGCTTGACCTGTGGACGTAATTTCAATGCTTTCCTGTGTGCTGACTTATTGCTAAATTGTTTTTCATTTAACCTCCTTAACAGGTGGACCATTGTTTTGATATATTTGTATCAAAATTATGTGAAACTATTTTTACATATTACAAAAGCTGGGCAGCAAGGTATGGCTGTTTTTTCTCTCTTGGTTGTTCACCTTTGCTGTTAATATCGTACAGATCTTTTATGTTGCTTGCCAAATCTTGCAGTGAATTACTTGATCCTTCTTTCCTCTTTGCCTCGGACAATGCAGAAAAATATGCTGTACAGCCTATGAGGTTCAGTATGCTGCTTAAGATGACCAAAGTGAAGGTTAATATATTACAATTACTTTATTAGTATTTACCTCCCATGATTTGGTTTGGTGCATTCAGGTGCAAGCTAGAAGTTTTCTACCTTGTCAACAATTTTTGGATTTAGTGAACTTTTATCATATGGGGCCCAAACATGAGTAATGGAAAAGATGTACTCAATAATTACATCATTTTCCCTCCCCACAATGTAATGAATGAATGCTTCACTGAGATACAACCATCTTCCAGATGCACTGCTTTAACATGCTGATAGCTGTCTTTCTGAATATTCTGTTATTACTTTCTCTGCTAAGGAGTACTCATTTGCAGCAGTGATATAGTTATTGCTTCCCATGCCCCTAAAAAGCAAGAACCTCATAATTCAAAATACATATCCCATTAAGTATTATAATGCAACAATAAGTGGTTGATACTTGATATTCTTCCTCCTTAAACCAGTAGCATAAAAATTACATGGTGACCTATTGTCAAAATCTTTCAAAACAGTGCTGTTGGGGGAAGATGTCTCTGTAGTTGCTTTAGTTTTTTAATATATTGTTTTAGTGGCTACTCGAATACTAGTCATCATTAAAACTTGAAGAAAATGTTTAGCATCACTATCAGAAGTATATAATCAGGTTGTCATGACCAATTTCATGTACTGCAGTGAATTTAGCTTGAATAAGAATAAATATTTAAATGATCTACGAACTAATGGGTTCTTGTTACATGGTCTATGCCTGTTTCCTTATATACAATCTCTCTCACATTGACATGTGCACGCAAACACACGCATAATTATTGGATATAAAGATTCCTCTGATTTGTGCCTGCAGACCAGCATAGCCAGAAAATAATTTAGTATCTCTCTGATTTACTTTGCATGTGACTAACAATCTATGATGCACAGCTACTTGGGAGGACAATCAACCTGCAAAGTTTGATCACTGAAAGGATGAACAAGGTTTTCCGTGAAAATCTTGAGTTTCTTTTTGATCGTTTTGAGTGTCAGGATCTGTGCGCCATAGTGGTTAGTGGTTTTAGTTTTGTACTTCCATTGGTCAACCATAATGGATGACCTTTGTCTTTTAAAATCATTAATTGAATGAACAGAACTATTTTATTGCAGGAACTAGAGAAGTTGTTGGATGTCTTAAAACATGCCCATGAATTACTGTCTAGAGATCTTTCCATAGACTCCTTTGGCCTCATGTTGAATGAAATGCAAGAGAACATCTCTCTTGTGTCATTTTCTAGTCGACTGGCCTCACAGGTATATGTCTTTCTTCCCCCTGCATATGAACAATAATATGCTTTAAGTTAACTTAGATTATCTTGCAACCTTGTTTGCCAAAGCAGAAATCACTATTTGAATGGTAAACAAAATTGCAATGCTGGAGCCGTTTCTGAAATTTTCATGTAATTTGTTTTCTGTGAATGCTAGATTTGGTCAGAGATGCAAAGTGATTTCTTGCCCAATTTCATTCTCTGTAATACGACTCAACGTTTCATCAGATCAACAAAGGTTGTTCCTCTACAAAAGCCATCCATACCCTCTGCCAAGCCTAATTTCTATTGTGGCACCCAAGTAAGCATTAGCAATATTATTTGATTTGATTGTTATTATTATTAGTATTATTATTCCTTTAATCAATAATCTCAAAACCAATTATGATAATGTTTATGGCTCCAACTATTTTATAGTTCACAGCCGGCTTATGTTGACCCTAACACCCCCCCCTCCTCCAAAAAAAAAAAAACTACCTCTTCTTTCCCCCCTCTTTAATAAGTATAAAGCTTTAAAGAGTTCTAAGGGGTTGTAACTCAAGTGCTTAGTTGTCTAATGCTATTGTTGCTAACTGAGCCCTACACCCTAGTTATTTCTTCTGTTTTTCTATAAAGCTGTCATATCTGGTTAGTGTTCTCTTTAGCTTTCTTCTCTTCTAGAGAGATTCTTAGTAGTATACTGTGTATATGGGTTTACCTCGGTGGAGTTTCCTACCTACATTAGTCATAAACTACTTCTTGTGACACCCATAAAAAATTCTTTTCTTTATTAGGACATATGTGTTTTTCATAATATTCTCTCTGTGTTTTTATGGTAGGATCTGAACTCTGCTCATCAAAGTTTTGCACGATTGCATAGTGGATTCTTTGGAATACCCCACATATTTTCAATTGTTCGGCTTCTAGGATCCAGATCATTACCATGGCTCATCCGAGCTCTTCTAGATCACATATCGAACAAGGTATGTCATGCTTTCTAAATTGTGAATCTGTTCATTTCATGACACTGATTTCTTATCTGTGGAAATCCTCTTGATTATATTGTAGCAAAATTTAACACATATATATCAATATGTTCATCTTGAAGTAGGAGTAAAAGTTTTTGACAAATTTAAATTTTATTTTTCTTGACTTAACCAACTTTTACTATTGTCCTATCTAATAATTATTTTTAATTGCCTTAAGTTAATAATTAGAGAGCTAATATTACTGTAATAAACACTAACATGTGAGGGAGTCCCTTGTGTGTTGAAGCCTCCTCATTTGCTGTATTTCTGTTCATATCTTGAATTTTACAACATCAATGCCATGGTAACTTTAAGACACAGACCCTAACAGGTTCAGGCGCTGATATGACTTGTATCAAGAAAAGATTTGTATTTTTAGCCTCTTTGTAAGTTTCAGCTGATAGATATTTTTGACTATTGTTTTTATTTTCTCTCTGTGGGTACTTTGCTTCCTGTTTTAGGAGGGTGCTGATTCTCCTGCATTGTATTCATTTTCTCTCTTTAATTTTTATCTGAAGTCCAAACAAAAATTTCTCTTTATAATATTTTTTTAATAATCAATGATCATACATATATGGATGCATATAGTGTGTACATGTGCGTCCTTGTGTACCTATTGTGTAATCTATATATTTAGATCTTGTAAAAGAAAAATTAATAAAATTTAGCCGTGCCCCATTGACATTGTATGTGTACTTTTCTCAGATAACTATGCTTGAACCAATGATTACTGGATTGCAAGATTCATTGCCAAAATCTATTGGACTTCTGCCTTTTGATGGAGGTGTGACAGGTACGTGATGATATGTTTTCTTTGCTTTTTTGGTTTTAAATATCTTCCTGAAAGGAGAGAATAATAAAATTGGATGGATTTATATATAGTACTTGGAAAGAATTATTCAAGGATGCAATTATAAATTTACTTGCAGAATTTACTTTAGCAATTAGTTGGAATATATTATCTATTATATAGTGCTTGACCCTTTATCCCTATTAGTAGTAATTTTATTAGGCTTTTATATCCCTTATGCTAATGATAAAGCTCAGTGAACTATATATATGTTTTTATTACTTGCTTGTTACCTGAGTTAATATAAACGTTAGACTTAAATTGCTTCCTTGTTTAAAATTACATATTGTTAAAATTTTTCTTATTAATATTATTATCTACTTGTGATTGTAGGAACAATGAATATACTTTTATTAAGCTAGTTACAGAATTTCATGCCAAGTTTTTGGAATTAATTATTTGGTTATTTTTTCACAGCTAGTGTCAGGCTTGTTAAAGAACATCTTAATTGGGGAACAAAATCAGAGCTCAAAGCAGAGGTTCTCCGTGGGATTAAAGAGATTGGAAGTGTACTATACTGGATGGGGCTACTAGATATTGTGTTGGTTGGTAACCTAGTGCACTTAACTATATATAAACTTGGTGATGAATACTGATCAATGCTGTTGAGGATTATTATAATTTGGTTTTACTTAATTTGGATGCATATGCACCTTAAAAACAAGCAAAACTATTTATGCAAATATATTTTCACGTATATTATGGTCAATAGCTAAGAAAAACATTATTTATAAAGAAGTATTAAAAAATGAGTAAAAGGCATAGCTTTTTGTCCAGATCCTTTTATCCAGCATCATGTATCTTTTTCCTAATAGCATTATATCCCAACTAATTCCAATAGACTGTGATATAACTTTACCATGGTTATTGTTTCCATTTTATCATATAAATAAAACTTGTTCATTTTTTCTATAAAAGAAGCTTTAAATGGAGGATGAGAGGGACCAAGACAGGATTAGAAATCCTCTGTAAACAGCTTACACAAAAGAAAAAAGAAGCTCTCAAGGCCAGTGTTTTAATTAGAAGTTTCCCTCATCATATCTTTGGGAGAGTGTTATTTTCTTGACCTCCCTGGGAGTTTCAGCAAATGGCTTTTTTGGGTCTTTTTTTTGGTGGGTTGGGGCTGGCGGGGTGGGGGAGGGGTATCCCCTGTGGATTGGCATCTCATTTGAGCTTATGAATTGTTTAGTGTTTTCATTTTATTTTTTAATAATTTCTGGTTTGGGAGGATTTCTTGTCCTCTCTTGATGTATTGATTCCTTGTTCTCTCTCACTTTTTTTCTTCTGTGCTACTTAGTCTGGGAATCTTAGTAATGAATGCCTTGCATGCCTGACAGAGAGAAACAGATACAATGAACTTCATGCAAACTGCTCCCTGGTTGGGCTTAGTTCCTGGTGCAGATGGACAAGTATTAAATTCTCAAGATGGTGGTGACAGCCCTGTTGTCAGTCTCTTTAAATCAACAACTGCTGCAATGTTGTCAAGCCCTGGATGCCCAAATCCTGCTTCTTTCCATATCTTGTCAAAACAGGCAGAAGCTGCAGGTATGCTATTTGTTATATCTTATACCATTGCATTGGAATATGGATGGCTGTTCCACAAATTTTTTATCAGGAACTATGATGGTGATAATGTATTTTAATATACATATATATACATACATACATACATACATACATACATACATATATATATATGAAGAGCAATTAATTCTGAATTGAAAGCTTTCAAAGGTGTTGTTGTAACTTCTTGGTTGTCTTATCAGCACACCCACTGATCATGAAAATGATGAAATCGTATATTTTTAGACTAGACAATGTAAACATGGCATTCATGTCTTTTTCCTGGTATTTGTTTCTTTGCTGACATTTTTCTATCTACACTTTTTAAAAGAAGAAAAACTACAAACTATTGTTGTTCATTGTCTTCTGTTTTCTGCCCCAGTGACAGTGAAATGAATCACAGTAAGTTTACACCACGAGTATTGCCTTTCATTGTAATTGTTTATTAGGGTAATTTTCAAAAGGCATGTTTTATCCCAAAGATAAATCTCAACTTGTAGAATTGACAGGCCACAGAAGACACCCTTGATTATTCGATTATGAAATACTTTATTTTGTTTTGAAATGTATAGTTATTCTTTGCTGAAAGGTTTTTTCTTTCTTCATTGCATCCTTCATAGAATATTATTTTTTATGCATGGGATTGACTGTATTGCAGATCTTTTGTATAAGGCTAACTTGAATACTGGAAGTGTGCTAGAGTATGCCCTTGCTTTCACAAGTGCTGCCTTAGATAAATACTGTAGTAAATGGAGCGCTGCACCCAAGACAGGCTTCATTGACATTACAACTTCTAAAGATTTCTACCGTATATACAGTGGTCTCCAAATTGTAAGGAACATCATTTCTACCACATTCTGGCTCTAATGTCATAGAAGAATCATCAACGGCCAATTTTTTCTATATAAATGATATTTTGTCTTCACTCTTCACATGTAAACTTTGTCCATGTTTGTTGAGTGTTTCAAATTCATCAGTGGTTGTCTCTTTAAATTCAATTAGATTAGTTTCGGTCTGTTCAAAATTGAAGTTTCCCTTCTTTAGCATCCCTCCTCTCCCCCTTGGCCCCCCCCCCCCCAACAAAAAACCAACAGAAGAGAAAAATGTTAAATTCGGACCAAATTTATCTCAGGCATAGCGGCATGAATTTAAGTTAATGGTGTCATTTGACGTCTTTCTCCATTTTAAATGATAAAATGCAAGCTTGAACAGCACAATATTTGAGTCAATACATTCATGAATTTGCAGTTGTTTTTCCTTTTTAAATACTATTATGATTTTTATTATGCTTGTACCACGTAGGGATATTTAGAAGCATCTGTCCAAGTACCATCAAATAGTCATGAAAGGCTGGGTGATTCAGTGGCTTGGGGTGGCTGCACCATAATATATTTGCTTGGGCAACAGCTGCATTTTGAGCTCTTTGACTTCTCATATCAGGTCCTCAATATTGCAGAAGTGGAGGCTGCATCTGTCATACAGACAAATAAGAACTCGCATTTTCTTGCTCAGGTTTGATGGTTTACAATGCTAGATTGCTTAAACTAAAAAAAATGATATTTCTTGTTAAATAGATTTCTACTATTGCATTAATGCATTTGTATTTCTTTGGTAAATCATCAATTATGCCTTATAAAAATGTTTGGCACTTTGTTGCTGTTACAGATATGCATGTGACAGTTATATATATGTGTTTAATTCTAGAGTTGACCTCTTGATCGATTAGCATAATTATAGGGATTGTATAGGCTAATTAGTAGATAGTCTAGATAGGGCCCTTGTGAAGTGTATATATACCAGGCTTATTCAGTGAATATATTATCAGAAATTCATTTTCAATTATGATCTTGGGAGATTATAGTTACAAACATTTTTTTGCCTTGCTTCATATTGATGTTTCTGTCAAATAGCATTCATGTATAAATAATTAATATAAGGACATTTTGAATCTACTAATGTAGTGAGTGAAGATGAAATTTGTTTTTTTACCTCTAGTGGAAGAAATCAAACATTAAGCAGATGAGTAGCTTATTGAATGCTAAGAATTTAGATGAGTAATTAGCAGTGAAGCTGTGATTACTGGATTCCTATATAGATTTGAAGCCCTAAAAGCTTCTTTGGTGATTTTGATGTCTTTTCTCTCTTAACAGGGATGGGATGCTTTACTGGAAGCAATGAAGAAAGCAAGGAGATTAAATAACCATGTATTCTCTATGCTGAAAGCACGGTGCCCCCTAGAAGAAAAGACAGCTTGTGCTATCAAGCAAAGTGGTGCTCCGCTGCATAGAATTAAATTTGAGAACACAGTCTCTGCATTTGAGACCTTGCCACAGAAAGGAGCCTAAACTAGTGCCTTGCTGTCCTACCAATTCCTAGCCTGTTTTACCTTGTTATAATATGTGACTTTGCCGTGTCTATATATGCATTGTATAATTGTACTTAATTGTATTTTGTATCACTAACAGTTGCTCCCGTTCAGATGACCATATGGAGGCATTGGGTTGGCTGGTGACTGGATGAGCCATCATGGCTCAAGATCTAGTTTGAACATCATGCCAAGCCGCTGGACAATGGCCTTAATGAATCATATCAAGCGTATATATAATTTCTTTACTATAATAATTCGGTGCTTTGTAGTGTGAAAGAACAAATGGCTGCCTGTGAAGATGCCTTGGCATTTAATTGATTAATTAATGTTTTGCTCAGATATCATGGACTGCCCTAGGTAAGGGAAGTATTTTGTTTCTACACCTTTGTTGTCATCTCCCTTAAGGCTATTTTTGACGTGATTGTATATGGTTTAATGCGTCACTAACATCTAGCATTTTTTTTTTAATATAAAAATGGCTCGTAATATGATATTTGGACTTCACCAGCAGGATACGTTATTTTGATTTTAAAATTGTTGGAACATGTTCAAATCACGAAATACTATTTTTCATTCAATCATATTAGCCTCTTGCATACTAGTGTGGTTTAACAAGACTCAGATGATAATTGAACAACTACTGAAATTGGTTTTTCTGGGAATACTACTTCATGTGCAAATGACTAAGCTGGTTTCCTTATAAATCTCAGAATATGATAGATTAAGTTTGCTATCTTAATGAATGAAATAGGAAAAGTGATTTAGTGCTTTTCAACGGAAGTATTATATAATTACTATTTAAAAAGAAAAAATCTAGTCTTTAGCAAAACTGAAACTTCCATGATTTAGTGATTGATGGTAAATTTTAAATTGATTGACTTTCGGAGTTGTGTTTAGAAGGTCATAATTATATCATAAATTCAATGCAGAATAAATTACAGCTGTATCATAACTGATATGCAAATAAAATATACAAGGTAAGTCAATTGCAATCGTACACGCTTGCATATATGTAATGGGTAACATTAGTCAATGCGTGAATGATTTAGGTTTACATCTTCAAAGTTAGTTGCACAACAACTTGAAAATTAAGAAAATGTAAAACCATTAGCCTTTTCTCTTTTAGCTTGAACAATACCTTATTTTTGTTAGGCTTTCACTTTGGAGGTAGACAAATTTGGTCCAGCCACAATATCACTGTAGATGGTGACTTGTTATTCTGATCACTATCTAATTTTTGAAGAAAGTAACATTCAATAGTTTATGTTAATGTGGTGCTTACTGAAATTTCAATTATCAAATGAAAAAGATGGCGTTAATGAGAGCTGTTAATTTACACTCGATTTAACAAATTATTCTAGTGCGATCTCAAAAAGCTGAACATCTAATACTCAATTGCAGATAGTGGTTATGCTTTCATCCAATTATAGAATAATATATATATATTTAAAACGCAATTACAAAATGTTAAATTATAAAATAAATTATATGTTATTTTTTTATTAAAAATTTGATAATAAAAATAAAAAATATATTTTAATTTTTTTAAAAAAATAAATAAGCGTTGAGAAGGCGGGATGGTGACGGTGGGAGGAGGGAGAAATGAAAATATTGCATTATTGCTACGTGTCAGTTATTAACGAATGTACTCTTAGTCTCTCAGCTAACGGAAGTGTCTTTTGATCTTCCACATGGACGGCCCTGATCTCTTCCATCCCTCTGAATCCTGATTGATCCCCATTCCCCACATCTCTTTCATTAGAACTGTTGAAAATTGGAAGAGAAGAAATGCTTTGCTTTGCCTCCTTCCTTTTTAACCGAAATTAGAGCAGCAAGAAGAAGAAGATACTCGCCAAATTTCTTGATTAGGTTTTGATTTTTTTCACCGATCTTCGTCGTCGTTCCTACTTGTCGATTCCTCGATCTGCTACTACCCTACGCAATTTCATGATCTTCCAGCCTTTAATCACGACTTGATCGTTTCTTTTCTCTATTACTGTGCCTCAGGATCACCATGATCTCGGTGCAGGGCGACCATCGCCAACGTCCTCAGCTACCTGGTTCCGCCGGAGTGTCTCGGGTAGAACCATTCTCCGTCAAGCCCGAGCCTGCGTCGCTCACTCTACTGCCGTTACATGGTCAAGATTCTAATGAAGGTTCCTTTTTATCTCTCTTTATAGCAAATTCAAAGGTAACAGTGGGAACGGAAAAAATTGGGAAAAAATTTTAGTTCAGTGCGTTGTCGTGGTTTTATCCTTTCACTGTGATAGTCCAAGTTTTGGTGAATTAGATCTGGAATTAAGGTCACAGTGGGTTGATATCGCATTCAGCAAATCTCATATAGAGCGTCTCGTTTAGGGTTTTTATTTGGAAAATTCTTGTTTGATTTTTGTTTTGATCTAAATCTTTTTTAGTTTCCCCTTTTCTCTATGTATGGTTGTACAGTATCCTGATCAAGGATCCTTTGTTGAACAGAAAGTCGGAAAGTAATATATGTTCATACCTCTCGGTGTGTGCTAGTTTGTGCATTTGTTGCATATGTCATTCGAGAGAATACTGATCATTTTGTTTTTCAACGTGTCCTAAATATTTTTTTCCCCGTTGATGCAGTTGATGAAGATTTATATTTATCTCTTGCGCATCAAATGTACAAGACTGGCAACTATAAACAAGCACTAGAACAGAGCAATACTGTTTATGAGAGAAATCCACTTCGCACTGACAATTTACTACTTATGGGTGCAATTTATTACCAGGTTATTTTCTTCCTTTTATCATTTTTTGCATGATTTTGGCATTGATTTCAGGTTATTTTGTGACAAATTCTGAATGAGTGGTTCCATTTGTCTACAGTTGCATGATTTTGATACGTGCATTGCAAAAAATGAAGAGGCACTTCGAATTGAGCCGCATTTTGCTGAGTGTTACGGAAACATGGCAAATGCATGGAAGGTAAGTAACCACTCCAAATCTTTTATGAATATAAACTTGTTCTGTCTAATGTTTTTTTATTAATTGAGCATTGCTTTGTGCAGGAGAAGGGCAACATTGATCTTGCAATTCGCTACTACTTGATTGCCATTGAGGTCTTTGTGCTGTTCTGGATCCATGATCTTGTTTCTCTTCATGAATAGTTTTCTTAATTGTTCTAAACACTTATAAGTTGCTATGGTTCAGTTTCTTTTCCTCCTTTTATTATTCATCTATTTGTTTCACACAAGAAAAGTAAATGCTTTAGGAGATTATTTATGAGATTGACTATAATTCTTTGTGCTAAGTCTTATAATGGTGCTTTGATCTTCTTTTGTTAGAAGTATCTCTTTTAATTGTCCGTAGCTTTTCTCTCAGGTGTTCTGATTTTCCTGTATGTCCTTTCTTTTGCGCTTCTTCACCATCCTCGATTAGTTTACTTATCTCTGTTTCTGTTCTGCCACCATAGCTTCGTCCCAATTTTGCCGATGCATGGTCAAACCTAGCTAGTACATATATGCGTAAAGGAAGACTCAATGAAGCAGCACAGTGTTGTCGTCAAGCACTTGCTTTAAATCCTTTAATGGTATACTTTTTAGTTTGACAAACCATTGTTGCTCAAGTTATGTAATCGTTCAGAATGATTTGAGATCTTACAAAGTATAATTTTATATTTTCTCATTTCAAATGTGTTGTTTGGGGGACTTTGAGTAGCTCTGGTGATATATTATTGTTTTTGTGACTTCGTCTATGTAATTTAGGTTGATGCCCACAGCAACCTGGGGAATCTAATGAAAGCTCAAGGGTTAGTGCAAGAAGTAAGTCCTAATATTTGAAATTTATTTTATTGACATTCCTTTAACTTCTGCACCAAATAATTAGGCCTAATGAACTATCAAATCGTGTAGTTTAGGAGATTAGTCATTACTTTTTTTGACCTTTTCTGCCCCAATGCAACATAGGCTATTTAGATTTGTTGCGCCTCATCCCACTGCCAGAGCCAGTACAGTCTCCAAGCAGTAATTTGGCTTTCCAGCTTGAGCTTATTTTCTGTATGGCCTTTAGAGTAATTGGCTGTGTGCTAATCTAGAGTGCTCCTTCAATACATAGCCTTTCATACCCTACATCTCTTCACATTTTAGTTACTGATTTAAATAATTCGTGCGTGGAACTGTGTCCATTGGATTCACAGTTCGATACAGATATGTCTTCAAGCCAGGGCTCAGATGATGGTTGGTCTTGTTGTAACTTCCATCTCCAGACTGCAAATAGTCAGAATCTAACATTTTGTGCAGGCATACAGTTGCTACCTTGAAGCTTTGCGCATTCAACCCACTTTTGCCATTGCATGGTCAAATATTGCTGGTCTGTTTATGGAGTCTGGTGATCTCAATAGAGCCCTTCAGTATTATAAGGTATGTCTCTTGCATGCTTTAGTCAAATTTCTTAATGTTTGGATATAAGGTCCATGAATAAGATTACTAAGAAATAATACTCTTGCATGCTTCTGATGTAATAAGAAATAATACTCTTCAAGATGCTTCTCATAGAGGTCAATGGGTGCATGTTCTGATCATATTATTTTAATTTTCAGGAAGCAGTGAAACTCAAACCTTCCTTTCCTGATGCATATCTGAACCTTGGGAATGTATACAAGGTAAAATGTTAAACATCGTGTCAGTATGGTTGGTTTGATGCAAGTAACTTGACTCTTATTGAAATAAATTATTATGTTTTGCTTTTATCAGGCTTTAGGGATGCCTCAAGAGGCTATTACATGTTATCAGCGTGCTCTTCAGACGCGACCAAACTATGCCATGGCTTATGGTTAGTCCTGTGGGTTTATTCATAACTTCATCTATATCTATGTTTGCTACTATTAATTTTTTGTAATTAAAGACATGGGATGGGAATGGGATGGATGTGAATGGATTTGGTTTTTCCTCTTCTAGAAGTCTGATCATAGATTATTAAGGAAGATGACCATGGTCCTGTTTTATCTGGGGAAAAAAAAAAGATGGCCATGGTCCATAGGGCTTCTTTGGCCTTGCTGTATGCTTTTGATAATCAATCTGTGGATTAATTAGGTCTATAACCATTACACAACTTTGATTGAGTTTTCTGTAAATGTTGGATGGTAATTTTAAAATCACTTTAACCTTGGTCATATCGCATGAATATGCTTTGATATAATTATAAATAGAATATAATATAATAATTGTTAACTTAATACCGTGTACTTTGATATGACGTGAATACCACAAACACAACTGATTCTGACAAGACTGTTTTTAGTTGTTAATTCTATATTGATTTACGCAACTTGTTTTGAAATTGAATGGACAAATAACAAAATAAAGATTAAAAAAACTGCTAAACAGAGTGCTTGCTGAAAAGTGGGTTAAGAGTTTCTTTAATGAGCTGATGTCAACTGCTGTAAGGCAGATCCTAATATAATATATATATATATATATATATATACACATACACCTTGTATCGAATTGTGCATAGGTAATTTGGCTAGTTCATATTATGAGCAAGGCCAACCGGACATGGCAATTCTACATTACAAGCAAGCTGTTGCATGTGATCCCAGATTCCTGGAGGCTTACAATAATTTGGTAGGTTCTTTTGTTTTGTCCCATTTTGGTTTTGAAATCATATCCTAAAATATGCAAAATTTGAAATGTAGGGTAATGCACTAAAAGATGTTGGCAGAGTGGAGGAAGCAATTCAGTGCTATAATGTAAGTTCTTTTCCCTCTTGTTTGCTCTTCATTAGGTTTCTATTTGTTATGCTTCTTACATTCTCCATCTGATTCAATCTCTTCTCTTATGGTGTGAAGCAATGCCTTGCATTACAACGTAATCATCCACAGGCACTGACCAATCTAGGAAATATATACATGGAGTGGTATCCAATCCTTCTATCTACATGTCAATAGTTGTAATTAGTGTTAGTGCAAGGTAATATAAGTTTTCATTGTTGAAATTGCTGTTATGCAGGAACATTGTGGCTGCTGCTGCCTCATATTACAAGGCTACATTGAGTGTGACCACTGGATTGTCTGCACCTTACAACAACCTTGCCATAATCTATAAGCAGCAGGTAATAACTTCTAGAATAATGATTCTTGAAAGTGATGCTAGTTATTATGAGATATGATTGTATAGGTGTGTATCTAAAAACTGTAACTGTTGGAAAAATTATAACACTTATCTATGTTGTTCCTTTCTTTTTTTACACAAATTATTGCAGGGGAACTATGCTGATGCCATATCATGCTACAATGAGGTTCTCCGCATTGACCCCTTGGCAGCTGATGGGCTTGTGAATAGGGGAAACACATTTAAGGAGATTGGTAGAGTCAGTGAAGCTATTCAGGACTATATACGTGCGATTACTGTCAGGCCTACTATGGCTGAAGCCCATGCAAATTTGGCTTCAGCTTACAAAGATAGGTATTATGACTTTCAGTTTTGCTTCATGGTGATGGAGCCCGTGGCCAAATGCTACAACTTTAGAAACTTAACAAATCATTCTTACTTTCTTAGCAGTGTGAACTTAATCAAGGTTTTCTTTAGCCTGACATTGAAACTGTATTATAGAGTTTCTTAGATATTTAGTCTCTTCATCTTTAGGCCATTTCTTTCTTCTCCTGGTGCCACCAATAGCAGAAATTTTGTAGTATTTTTTTTTTTTTGGAGGGGTCCGAATTGGCCAATTTCCCTCAGAGCACTAGTCAGTGACATCTGGATGCATTATGAATTCTAGACATTGGTATATGGCTGGAAACTCAGCTCAATCAGCTATTACTTATTGTAGTGGACATGTAGAGGCTGCAGTAAAGAGCTATAGGCAGGCATTGATTCTTCGTCCAGACTTTCCAGAAGCAACTTGCAATCTCCTACATACACTGCAGGTATTGTCCATTTATAATGCTTTTATCTCTAGAGTATTTAAGATCTTCAATTTAAGCCTTAATTAACTTTTTGCTTTGTAATGTATGTCATAATGCACAACTCATACATTGAAATGTCAATGGGATTGATAGGTTTTGGATAGGTGTATTAGGAATATTGATGTGTATTAGATAGCCTTCTTTGAAATGTGACAATGTAACAGCTTATTCTAATTTCTATTAAAAAAGAAAAAAAGAAGTTTGCACATATTGATGTTATAAGGAGTTTTCTCAGTTGGTTGCACATTTGCTTTGCTTTACAATTTTATGAATCAAGTACTATTATTATTGTATTTTGGAGAGGTGTATTTCTTAACTTCATCTGGAAAATCTTTTATCATATTACAGTGTGTCTGCAGTTGGGAGGATCGTGATAAAATGTTCAATGAAGTTGAAGGGATCATCAGGAGGCAGATCAATGTGAGGATTGACCAATCCATAGTTTCTTATTTAATCAAATATATGATATCGTGCAAAAATGTTTATGTTGAATATACTTTTATTTATGTTTTCAGATGTCAGTTCTTCCTAGTGTCCAGCCCTTCCATGCAATAGCATATCCAATTGATCCAATGCTTGCTCTGGAAATTAGGTATGACTAGATTTTGCTCATAAGACATTAGAGGAAAGGAGTATGTGCTCTTTTTTTAAAAAAATTTATAATATGTGCTTTCTTAATAAAATTCTTCTTTTATCTAAAAAATAAATTATAATACATTTTCCTCTCACCTCTTGCAGCCGTAAATATGCTGCACACTGCTCCTTAATTGCATCTCGATTCGCTCTTCCTCCATTCAGCCACTGTACCCCTATTCCAATAAAGTTCGAGGGAGGATATGAGAGACTGAGGGTTGGGTATGTTCTAAGTTCTTAAATCACTATATTTTTCTCCCAACCTCTTTTGGTTAGGTTTGATTTAGTTTCACTTTTGGGTTGCAGGTATGTAAGTAGTGACTTCGGTAATCACCCATTGTCACACCTGATGGGTTCTGTTTTTGGTATGCATAATAGGAAGAATGTTGAGGTATTTTGACTTGCTTTCGTTCAACTTGTGTATGACTTCCAGGATGCTTCTAGTTCTCAGTCTGCAAGTGACAATATCTATGTAGGTGTTCTGCTATGCCTTGAGTCAAAACGATGGTACTGAATGGAGGCATAGAATTCAGTCTGAAGCAGAGCACTTTGTGGATGTATCTACCATGTCATCAGATATGATAGCAAAAATGATTAACGAGGATAAGATACATATCCTTGTCAACCTTAATGGTTATACAAAGGTAGTATTTATAGGGAGTCATCCTTTTTGTCTGATATTTTAAGCTTAAAAAATTGTTGGTGTTTTTTCTGTTGTTTACAATATTTAAGACTCCAACTTCTGTGTGTAATTTTTAGAATAAATTATTGCTTTAGTCCTTGAAAGATGTAACTTGTCTTAATTTAGTCCTTGAATCATAAAAATACTTAATTTAATCCTTGAAAGATGCATTATGCCTCAATTTTACTCTTTAAAATCCTAAATTGAGACATAAAAAGACGTACAATATGATTAAATTTAGATATAATATATCTTTTAAGGACTAAATTAAGTATTTTTATGATTCAAAGACTAAATTGAGACAAATTGCATCTTTCAAGGACTAAAACAGTAATTTACTATAATTTTTATCTTGCTTGTTGGATGAAACAACTTGAGCTTGACCTGGTGAAGTCCTTTCTTGGGTTTCTGAATGTCTCTCAAATCTAGTCTCGAAGTAATTTGACTGAATCATGCTATTCTTGTTATGATTCAGGGTGCCAGAAATGAGATATTTGCCATGCAACCTGCACCCGTTCAAGTTTCATATATGGGATTCCCTGGAACAACTGGAGCTACTTACATAGATTACTTGGTCACTGATGAGGTGTGACTTTGGATATGATGCAGTCTTTGGATGAGAGATGATCTTTTAATTCAGTCGTCTAACATGTATTCTGTCCTTTTTCTTTTCTTTTAATTTACTTGCAGTTTGTTTCACCACTACGTTATGCACATATTTATTCTGAAAAGCTTGTTCATGTTCCCCATTGTTACTTTGTAAATGATTATAAACAGGTTAGTCTTGTCAAATCAACTATTTGAGGTTTTCTTTGTGTATTTAGATGCATGGCATTTAATACTTTTGTCCTTCATAATTTGTGTTCAGAAAAATCAGGATGTATTAGATCCAAAGTGCCAGCATAAACGATCAGATTATGGTCTGCCTGAGGATAAATTTATATTTGCATGCTTCAATCAGTTGTACAAGATGGATCCGGATATCTTCAATACATGGTACTGTCAGGATGTTTATTTGTTGTTTAAATAAAATAGGACTGATTATTGACCTTTTTTTGCTCAATTTCTTTTTCTTTTTTCTCCAAAGTTTTCTATCTTATGCTTAATATGTCGATTCTTAATGTTCCTTTAGAGTTTAGACCAGAAGATTCCTCATTAAGTTCTTTCCTTGTGTTCAGTTTTTATTTCCAAAATCTGGCATCTTACTCTTTACATGTCTGCCTATGCTTGCAATATACTAGGTGCAATATTCTTAAACGTGTGCCCAACAGTGCACTTTGGCTTCTCAGATTTCCTGCAGCTGGTGAAATGAGATTAAGGGCATGTAGGTGGAGTTGTTTTTTTTAATGCTATTTTAAAGCTTGTTGTCTCTGATTGGGAATACCTGTGGTTCAAATTTATTGATTCTCCAAAGGCATTTGCCATGCAAATACACTTGGCAGCTTCTACCATCCATTTAAATTTGCTGCACTTTTTAAAAAATTAACAATATTTTGGCAAGATATTTCTTTTCTTTCTATGCCTTAGTGATTTATGGAGTTCTCGCAGATGCTGCTGCACAAGGGGTACAGCCAGATCAAATCATTTTCACAGATGTTGCCATGAAAAATGAACACATCAGACGAAGTGCTCTGGCAGACTTATTCCTTGACTCGTAATTTGCTATTTCTGGTTTTGTTGTTTCTCCTTTTAAGTTTGTATTTAGTTTCCTAGCCCATCCTCCCCCCCCCCCCCTTTTTTTCTTTTTTACTAATCTGAGTAAGTTATTTGCTTTTTTTTTTTTGTTTTGCTTTTTGAATGTGATGATATTTTTCTGTCAGGCCTTTATGCAATGCACATACAACTGGAACAGATATCTTATGGGCAGGTTTGCCGATGGTTACTCTGCCTCTTGAGAAAATGGCTACTAGAGTTGCTGGGTCACTCTGTCTTGCCACCGGACTAGGGGAGGAAATGATTGTTAGCAGGTAAGCACTTGTTATTTTGATTCCATTTATTTTTTTGAATCCCTAGAAGTCAGGCATTATATTTTACTTCAAAACAAAAGATGCTGTGCAAATGTGCTATTTGCCTGACATCCTTATTGGCGATAGGTGTTCTCAGAAAAGTGCTTGAATTGAGGTGGAGCCTTTCTTCTTTATAAGCGTGTTTTATGAATGGGAGATTATTTTTATGTATGAGCAGTGGTTATTCAAATGCCATTAATTGCTTTTTGGAATCAATTTGTTGGCTTGAACATCTTTTCCATGTTCTCAGCTTAATATTGATTTCTTATCTGAAATGCATATGCTTTGAATGTCCTTGCTTCATTCTATTAATTTTCACTTGTACTGGTTTTGACCGTTTTGTGATATTCCCTTGTTTTTTTTCTTTTTTGAAGGTCCTAGTTAGTTTTCATCTTTTTATGTATGGAAGATACTCATTTAATTTTAAATACTTGGTTTTCGAAACCATATAGCATGAAGGAGTATGAAGAAAGGGCTGTATCCCTGGCCTTGAATCGCCCAAGGCTTCAAGCTCTCACTAATAAGCTCAAAGCTGCCCGCATGACTTGCCCTCTGTTTGACACCGCTCGCTGGGTGAGTTTGATATGATAATGTAATATCTTGAAACGGTCATTACATTGTCTTTCCTGAGGAGTAGTCTTAATCTACGCTGAATGTTGCAGGTGAGGAATCTTGAAAGAGGATACTTTAAAATGTGGAATCTGCATTGCTCTGGTCAACAACCACAGCATTTCAAAGTCACTGAGAATGATCTCGAATGTCCTTATGATAGATAGATCTAGGAATTAGACGGGAATGTAGATAAGAAATTCAAGAGAAAATAGTAATTACATTGGAATATTAAAGGGTTCCCAATTTAATCTGATAGGTACAATTATATTTTGGCTATAAAAGAAAATGTTTTCTTTTCAACCTTGATTTGAATCTGTTCGGCCCTGCACTCTTGGTGGTTCATTTCCTTTCGTATATCTTTTTCCCAGTATGCTTGAGTCATTCGACTGTGTCTACGGTTGGTTGTTTTGAGTCAAGAAGATGATTGTAGCTATCAGAGAATGGTGTGGCTTTCTGAAGAATATGCTCAAGAGGATTAGCAAAGGAATGGTTATCTATATATTGTTTCAGGGACCACAAGCATACCCATGGAGTTTGTAAGCTACCCATTTTCGTCTCTTAGGGATTTCATATATGCACATGTCACATGTACGGAAAATTATTTTATCTATGGACATTATGGCGATGATCATGCTTTGAATTGACCACTAATCAAAATATGGCCTTATAAGAAAGACTATCTAGTTCTATTTGTATTAATATTCATCTTGCTTCATTCATGTTGTTTATTGATGGACTCCTGTCATTGGTACGGGTACTAAAGGATGTGATATAATGATTATTTGAGGTGCTTTTATTTATGGGTTCACTGCTGCCTGGTTTCCAGTGATCCAAAAGAAGATACAGGAAGTGTTGTTTATATTACATTATATATCTACCTAGGTGGTAAGGATGAAATGCAGATATGGATATAAGTAGCTTCAAGTCGTTAAAAGTGGTTGTAATCTTGTGTTTTTCTTCTGTGACCTAATCCAACCTAAAACCTGAACGACCTAGATCATCCTTGTTCTCATCTTTCGTTGACAATCGACTCCTTTCCTCCTGTTTTTTCTTCCTTCTGTTATGGTACGATGGGCGATAATTACTTGCATTGGAGTGACAAATTAAGAGAAAACAGTATTATGCATAACAAGGTTCACAAATTGGTTTAATAGAATAGAAGAATTTTATTGAAGTGGCTCAACATTGAACTCTTACGTATATGAAACCAATTCAAATCCATATATGACAGAACAAGGTATGGTACACAACATATATAAACCCCGTTCATTTTATTTAGGGAAAAATTAAAGTTTAATTTTTGTAATCAGATTTTTTTATTTATCTCTTTTATGGTTTTTTTTTACATATTTTATTTTTATTAAAAAGTTTAATGATAAAGCATAATTTTTTATTTATTATAATAAGTAATTGATCATATTAGAGAAGACGTACGTTGTTGCCTGAGGAAATGAACTGAGATATATATCTAGCTGTTATTGTACCAGAATTGCTTCTGGAGATACTCAGTCACCTTATTGTCGACCTGAAATGCTTTGGTGAGAACCTTGGAGAGAGATGGGAGGCTTGGACCAAATACAGCATTTGCAATGATAATAAATCCTGGATTTTGGCTTCTAAGACCAGCAACGGCCAAAGCATTGCCATAACCCACGTTGAGCTGAAAGCGCATGAGGCCAATTGGGAACACAAACACATCTCCTTTGTTAAGAACTTTATTGAAGATACAATTGTTATCTTGATTGGAAGACACATATCCTGCCAAAAGAGTGCCTTCTATCACAATGATTATCTCAGTGCCACGAGGGTGAGTGTGAGGAGGGTTCAGACCCTTTGGTGCAAAATCAATACGAGCAAGGGAGATGCCAAGCGTGTTAAGTCCTTGTATTCACTGTCACAAGACTCACTTTGGAGCCCAATGGGTTAGCCGTGTTCCCAGGTGCTACGTGGAAGAAGAAATCTTCGGCCTTGGCAAGCTTGGGGTCTTGGCAGAACTTGCCGTTCACGAACACTGCACGTATAATTAACATGAATTATATATATATATATATATATATATGTAAAATTAATAGTTATAGAACATATATATGAAGTATGAAGTAAGTGTACGTATAGTCGTATTAATACCTCCAGTTTTGGTATCATTGATTGCCACACAAAAATCCTGGAGAGGGCTGGGGTCATAGGCAGAGGCAAGAGAGGATGCCAGGCAACAAGGAAGTACACTGCAGCATTCATGTTGAATAATATATATAATTGTGTATGTGATCGATCACTGCTAAACCTTAATTAAAAGGATGGTGTGTATGTGTGAATTGAATAATGATGGAGGGCAAGTTTTGGTATTTACAGGGAGGAGAGAGTGAAGTAGTGTTTGTGGGGGGGGATTTATTTTATGTGTAACAGTATATATATTGTATCATTTTATTTATGGATGGTAGTAAATGATAACGATTCAAGGAGCAAAGGCACAGCATTGGCATTAAGGGAATAATTCCAAAGGGTGAGTGAGAATTGAAATTGATGTGCAAGAGAAATGAAAGATGAAGGTGGTTTTCAACTTCATGGAATGGGAGCACTCACTGTAAATGTAATAATAGTAAAAGGCAGAACCAGTCACCTCTTATTTCATCTTCATGGGGTCCACGCCTGCTCCCAAAGTAAATAAAGACGATGCATGGCACCATTATTATTGGGGGAATGTCATCCTAAATTTTCATGACCAATCCAAAGAAAACCCAGAAGATTCTTAATAATGGAATGACGTTTCACCTATGGATATAAACACACTACATAACACCAAGACAAGAGACAGTGTTGTCGATCTCAGTTGAGGTTGAGATGCATGCATGTGATGTTTAATGTAGTGTAGTGTATACTTGAATGGAAAGCCCAAGTTTTTTGTCTCAAGTCTAAACCATACTAAAACACTACCCTCCAACCAACACTTGTTTTGTTATTTTCTTTTTCTCACCATCTCTAAATTGTCTTTCGGTTTGGTGGTCCTCATTCCTCACTATTCCATCCTTCTGAATTTGACAACCAAACACCCCTCACCAATGATCGATGATAAATTCAGGACACTTAATGGACAAGTGAGGAAGTGGAAATTTAACGGCACCTGAATTGTTTTAGACTAGGTCGTGGGTTTACATTGTAGAAATTAGTCTACAATATTGGGTGAATTATCATTGTAGCAAATAAAGCTTAGTTTCATTATCATGGAGACGGTATTATCTGAAATTGTGATGCTACTGCTGTGCTTCTGGATGATGTTGAAAACTTGTTCTTATATTTGATGTTTTCAAACAAACGCTAAATGAGATGAGCAACTAAATTTACCGAAATTGACAACGACAAGTTGAAATGGTAACTGCTAATGTAATGACTTCCCAAGTTCCAACCTGTGAAGGTGATGTATCATCAATTGCCGTTTTAGCTTGATGGGTTGTTCATTCTTGTGGGTTCTTTTGGGAGTTAAGGAAATAAGAAAGAGAGGATTAACAGAAAATAGATATACTATATTACTATATATCCACTGTGACTTTGTCCGATTCCGTCCAACAAACCAGTACTGTTGTTACTTTTTTAACACTATTTACTTTAACAACTTCCATCTGATCTCACACTGTGTTTGGCTTCACTATTGTCACCTCCAATCCAAAACATATAATTTAACTGGATCACTGAACGTCATCATCCTTTCAGCATAAATAATTAATTGCCTATTTCCATTTCAACCATAATCCAAACAGCAGAAGATACATTCATCTCAAATTATTTAAGAAAAGAAAAAAAACAGAAACAGAACCATGGTACATAACCTTGCATGCAATTTATTTAATTTTGCAATGGAGTTAGAAAGCAGCATGGACGAAATTAAGAAATCAAGTGATCCAAGTGTTCAGGGGTAGTGCATGTAGGTATTGTTGTTCTATAATTGTTTCTGACGATAATCAAGTAGTTTCTTGTCCACTTGAAAAGCTTTAGTCAAAATTAAAGAAGCCATGATGTGGTGAGTGCCACGTAGGCAGAAATGTTGAAGAGGGCTTGGATTCTGGATGGCACTGACAAGACCAACTACACAGCTTTTCACGTTGGTACAATGTATAAATAAGGTTTCCATCTTAATTTGTCTTTTGTGTGTGTTACGTTGTGTGACTGAATTGAACTTAATGGGGAGCATTGAGCTGCCCTCTGCACTTTTACTTAAAGCAAGTAATAATTTTTGAAGACTTGATAATTAATTCTTCATGACTTGCAACTGCTCTCCATTAATTGGATGGATGAAATGATGAACCATTCTTTAACAACTACTTCAAAATTTTCTAAATATCAGATTAACTAATTAATCGCCACCCCTTTCTTTCTATATGGGGTAAGTATTGTGTATTGAATAATATTGATTGAGAATCCACGTAGGAAGGATTAGGAACTGGTCTTGGTGTTATGTTTTCCTTACACATGCTTTTTCTAGAACTACACTTGACCTTTCCTTCTTTTTAAACAAACAAATAGAAGTTATGCTACCAACACCAATTTTCCACCACAATTCTACGTACATATATAGATGAATGGTTCAGTATATATATGTCATTAATTTTATTGATATATATATTTCTTGCCCAAATGTAGCAGACATGTTTTGACATTAATTAAATTAAAAATGATTAATGAATTAAGATGTGTTTTACGATTATAATAATAATGATAATTGTTACTTCTTATATATATAGCTAGTCTAATTATTTGTCTGAGCTTATGGAATTGTTGTTATCACATTCTCTTTTGGAATTTACGGAATTATTATATTATGTATATGGAATTTTCAGTTTGGTGTCTAAATTAAACTTATTATGTTCAATCATTTTGTTAATGAGTCTACCTTGTTATGATTTGTTATTAAGACTAGCCCATAAACAGATCTGATTCACTTAAATAGGATGAATGTATTTATTTTTTGTACTAGCTAGTATAGAGTAATTAATTTTCATATAATTGTTTTTGGTCGAGCTAGGTAATATAATTTTAAATTATGATTTTGTCGAAATTTTATGTGAGAATTAATTATTTGTTAAAATGTAAATAGTAATATTTAATGAAAAAATACTGTAAATTGTTGTGTGGTCAAATGAGCAAATTTGAAGTAAGAGGTAAAAAGTACTAGTAATAAGAGCGGAAAAGAAAATCGTTAAAAAGTGGTTGGAATCTTGTGTTTTTCTTGTGTGTCCTAATCCAACTTAAAACCTTACGAACTAGATCATCCTTGTTTCTCATCTTTGGTTGACAATTGGCTACTTTCCACCTGTTTTTTCTTCCTTTCGTTATGTAGTATTCGATGGGCGATAATTATAATTTGAATTGGAGAGACAAAAGAGAAAACAATATTATACCTAAAAGGTTCTCACAATTTGGTTTCACAGAATAGTAGAATTGTATTGAAGTGGCTCAACATAGAACTCTTACATACATGAAACCAATTCAAACCCAAGACAGAACAAGGTGAAGGTACACACAACGTTATATATAAACCCGCATGCATCTTATTTATTACAGTAAGTGATTGATCATATTAGAGAATTAGAGACGTAGTTGTTGCATGAGGAAATTAACTGAGATATATATATATATATATATATCTAGCTGTTGTTGTACCAGAATTGCTTCTGAAGATACTCAATCACCTTATCGTCAACCTGAAACGCTTTGGTGAGAACCTCAGGAGAGATGGGTGGCTTGGAGCCAAACACAGCATTTGCAATTGTAATAACTCCTGGATTTTGGCTGCTAAGACCAGCGATGGCCAAGGCATTGCCATAACCCACGTTGAGCTGAAAGTGAATGAGACCAATTGGGAACACAAACACATCTCCTTTGTTAAGAACTTTAGCGAAGAGACGATTATTATCCTGATTGGAAGACACAAATCCAACCAAAAGAGTGCCTTCTATCACAATGAGGATCTCAGTGCCACGAGGGTGAGTGTGAGGAGGATTCAGACCCTTTGGTGCAAAATCAATACGAGCAAGAGAGATGCCAAGCGTGTTAAGTCCTAGTATTTCATTCACTGTCACAGCAGTCACTTTGGAGCCCAATGGGTTAGCTGTGTTTCCAGGTTCTACGTGGAAGAAGAAATCTTCGGCCTTGGCAAGCTTGGGGTCTTGGCAGAACTTGCCATTCACGAACACTGCACGTATAATTAACATGAATTTTATATATACATATATATGTAAAATTAATAGTCATGTAATGATATATATGAAGTGAGTGTACGTATATATAGTCGTATTAATACCACCTTTGGTGTCATTGATTGCCACGCAAAAATCCTGGAGAGGGCTGGGATCATAGGCAGAGGCAACAGAGGACGCCAAAGCCAAGAAAGCAACAAGGAAGCACACTGCAGCATTCATGTTGAATTATATATATAATTGTGTGATCGATCACTTTGAAATTAATATCAATCCTAAGCCTTAGAGGATTATGTGTATGTGTGAATTGAATGATGATGGCAAGCAAGTGTTGGTATTTATAGGGAGGAGGGAGTGAAGTAGTGTGCAGTTTTAGTTGGAAATGGAAGAAGCAGATAATTAAAAAATGAGGGCGAATTAATTTTATTTGTTGGATGGGTGAACCATTCTATAACAACTACGCCAGGTACACCGGAGTTGGTTTATATTCCAAAAATCAGACTAGGATGCTCTTGCTCTCACAGATTTAATTTTATGTCTTATTTCATTTCTACATTAATTAATAATATTCAACCTATTATTCTTACTTTACACTTATAAATTAACTCACATAATATGAAAAAATAAGAAAAATTAGTGACACAAAATATATATACTTCGAAAAATTTCTTGCTCCGACGTCAAAGTCAATGCCATGTGCCAAATACGTTTCAAAATTGCATTGCCCATTAATCCCCATCACACCCACCACTTGTACTGCCACTTAGTTAATTGCTTTTAATTTATTCTTATTTTTGTAATACCCAATAAGATAAGAGTTGTTAATTTTGAGTCTCCCTTATACAGACCCCTTAGTTACAGAGACAGCATTATTAATTACCTCTTAAATGCTATGCTCTTAAGTCTAAGCATTCTTCCACCCACACGCCAAGAGCAGTTGGATATGGACGAAAATTTTGTATGGTACTGGTTCAAATTAATTTACATTTAATAATCAACAATCACCACATCATTACTATGATATTACTCAGTCGTCACAACCAAAGAAAAAAGTATAACTCAATGACCAATTCAGATTTATCTCTACGATTCTATCAATCCAAATCAATCTACACTAAGATTGCCATGATCGCTTCCTTGAATTACTTGTTTTCTCACGCTATATATCCATCGCAAACAAGAATACTGTTTGCAATATATGCGATGTATCCTGTGAATTTCCACGACCTGTTATCATTAGGGCCAATAATTGAACGATGGATTCGTTGCAGAGAATCATTTTATTGTAAACAAAGATGATGAGCTAAGATTTATCCTTAATATTTAGGAGAGAGTTGTTAAGGTTTGGAAATTTAAAATTTTTTGTGATAGTGATAGAATGTGAGTGAGCTTTTATAAATCTTGGAATATCCAATGAAAAGATTTTGATTCTTTTGCTATTACAAAATCATATTCAACTATCTAAATATCTTTATCCCTTTGGACGTACGTGGCAAACCACATCAATTTTATTCTATCTATAAACTAATTGTAATTTTTTTTTTTTGGGGGGAGAACAGATGAAACATCTTCGTTACATCATGGGCACTAAAGCCAAATACAAAAATATATTGTAAATGGAATGACGCCCCTAGAAAAGGTGGGGAAAAGTGGGCCTTGAAAAGATGAATGATGGGCTTTTGTGTTGGGCTTTTGGTGTGTGAAACTTGCTTAAATTATGTTATATGGGTAAGTATAGGAGTTTTGGTCAATGGTATTGGGCCTCGTTTAATGCACTCAAAGAACTTTGTACTAAAAAATGCATATACACTCTTGCTTTCCTTAACGACATATACTTGATATTCTCCGTACTTAATTATCACACGTGAGAATATAATTGCAGTCCACAATCCTAATTCATCCCTCAAAATTGCATTTAAACATATCGTATAGTTTGTTGGTTTAACCTTGCAATCTTTACATGCTCTGTATATGTCGCTTTAGTTCTGACAACCACAATAATAATGACAATTCAAAGAGGTGACAGGCCTATGAATCTTTTAAAATGTAAATTTTAATAAAATAATAAAATATAAAAAAAATTAAAATTTATTATATATAGATCAGGATTTTTTTTTTTTTTTACACTTATCACTTCACTAAATTTAATATTTTAGAGGATTATACTCTGTTGGTTCTTGGTGGAGGAGTGATCAATGTGAAAATAACTCCCAATTGAATATTGCTGTGTTTGGCATTTACTAAAAGCCTGCCTTAGGTTCAGGGAATATTGACCATAAATATGGAATTCACCACATTATTTTTTTTATATTCAATGCACGCAAGCATTAACGAAAAACAACCATAGTCTTTGGTCTATAAATTAATGATGCTCACACTACACTAAACGCGTTCGGCTAGCTCATACAACCTCCTCATAAGGGAAAGACATTCTCTGAATTGAAAATTTTGAGCAATCAATTTGTCATTTAATAAAAGATTGTATGATTAAATATTATACTATCTATTGATTCGCTTGCAATAAAAGAATATAAATTTAAAGATTTTAAAATATTACTATATGATGTATCATTGATTACTTATTAAACTTTTATCGTACATTTCTATTTTAAGCATTCAGGTGTCCACATCTGATAGCTAGAGATTTCCAAAAATTATGAAGCAGAAAACCATTAATAATATTTTGAAAGATTTAAATAAAAATAAAAATTAAGAAATATAGTACATTAGTATATTAATTGTTAGGTAATAGATATATTTGTTGAATAGTTTGTGTGGCGGTGATTGGGACCAAAAACATGGTTTAATTTGCAATTCATGCGTTATTCGTGAATTGGAGGATAAAGAAAAGTGAGCAATGAGCAGTGAGCACCGACGGAATGATAAAATATTAAAAAGAAATGCAGTGACAAAAAAACTCCAAAAGAAAGAGAATTGGGGTTGCCCGTGAGGTTGAGAGTGAGGCTGAGGCTTGACGTTGAGGCTGCCTGGTTTGAAACGCGCACGCTTTATACGCAATACCTGCTGCGGAGAGAGTAGTCAGAAAATGGAAGTCCTGCTGCTTCTGTCACAAATTGAAGTTCAATTCTTATAAAAGCAAAAAGTTGAAAGAAAACGTATAATGGGTCAAATATGAAGCCCCAGCTGGCCACAATTTTCATTCTCTTACTTTAATTTCTCTCTTGTTTTTCCTTCCTTCTTCAATCTCCATCTTCTTTTCTCTTTCCAGTTTCTTTCCTTTTCTTTTCTTTTCGCAATGGCCAAGAGAGGGGTCTCAGAAGCCCACACAGCTATGGTTCCAAAAGAAAAGGCGTCGGATTTGAAGCACAAGTTGCGTCAACTTGTAAATATTATCTTGGACGACGATAACGATAATTACCCCGCGCCCACCCTTGATGAGGCTATTACAACTCTCTCTGCTCTCAAGGATTTGAAGTATTCCGGGACCGTCCCTCAGAAATTCGATGATTTCTCTATTCCTCCGGAATTTCGATGCCCCATTTCAAGAGAGCTCATGAGGGATCCTGTTATCTTGGCCACTGGACAGGTTATTTCTTTTTTCTTTCTTTCTTTTTTTCTTTTTCCTTAAGATCTCTTGTTCATTTCTGTGGTAGTGGTACCTTCTCCTTGGACAACGAGATACTTTATAGTAGGTGAGTTGAATATTCGGGAATCTCGAGAATCAGAGGGCTTACTGGTTCATGCCTATTTGAAATTTGTGTCTTATATAATTTCTTATGGTATCAATGCATTTGTAAGTTTTAACATATTCTGAATTTGGTTGGAAAACGGACTGCTTGCCCGAGGATGTGAACAGAGATGTAGTCACTTACAAAATTTCTGTGATAGCGACTACTTGTGAGTTGTGGCATTTGATAATGGATTAAATATTACCTACGGAAACCTACTCCTGCTATTATCCGTCATGTTCATTTGGTTTCTATAACAGTGAAGAGAACAAAGTTATTCAAACTGCAGGGTTTAATCTTTGATTGGGTGTTCAAAACCATTCTTTGCTCTTCCTATTTTTTCTCTTTTGATGGTTTAATATAGGATAACTATCTCCATTTTTTGTGTAGTTCTTATAAGCACTGCTTTTGAGATTGAGATATTGTTACTTGTGTCTTGTTTTGGTGAAGGGTATACTGGCAGCCGTATTATGTTACCCTTATTAGTAGGAAGTTGATGCTCCTATCAGTACCAACATCTATTAGTAATAAATTTGATCCAAGTGTCTAAAAGTTTCTCACTTGTGTTCTTTGTAGGAGTGGAAAATGGAAGGGATAGAAGAAGAGGGTGTTCTGGAGTCTGGACATAGTGTTGCTTACTATAGCGTTCCTAAATTCATGTTTTTGTGTTGCAGACCTACGATCGTCCATTTATCCAGAGGTGGTTAAATGAAGGCCACAGAACATGTCCTCAAACACAGCAAGTGCTCTCTCATTCCATTCTTACTCCCAATTACCTGGTCCGAGACATGATTTCTCATTGGTGTAAGGAGCATGGAGTTGAGCTACCAAAGCCTGTACGAGACATTGATGAAGAAGTCATAACTGATGCAGACAGAAGCCACCTAAATTCATTACTTAACAAGTTGTCAATGTCTATTTCTGATCAGAAAGAAGCTGCAAAAGAGCTTCGGCTGTTAACAAAGCGAATGCCCTCATTTCGAATCCTTTTTAGTGAGTCCAGTGACGTGATTTTACAGTTGCTCAGCCCATTATCACCTGGTACTGCTTTTATCCATCCTGATCTTCACGAGGACTTGATCACAACTGTTCTAAATCTCTCCATTCAGGACGATAATAAGAAAATGTTTGCTGAGAACCCATTGGTCATCCCTCTGCTAATTGAGTCTTTAAAATCTGGAACCATTCAAACAAGAAGTAATGCTGCTGCGGCAATTTTCACTTTATCAGCACTTGATTCCAACAAGAGCATCATTGGAAAATCTGGAGCGATCAAACATTTGGTTGAGCTTTTAGAGGAGGGACATCCATTAGCCATGAAAGATGCTGCATCTGCCATATTCAACCTATGTCTCGTGCATGAAAATAAAGGGAGGACTGTCCGAGAAGGGGCAGTCCAGGTTATCCTGAACAAGATCATGGATGGCATTCTGGTTGACGAGTTGTTGGCTATTCTAGCACTCCTCTCTAGCCATCCCAAGGCTGTTGAAGAAATGAGTGATCTCGGTGCTGTCCCCTTGTTGCTGGGTATCATAAGGGAGAGCACATCTGAACGTAATAAGGAGAACTGTGTTGCAATTCTACATACAATCTGTTTCAACGATAGAACAAAATGGAAGGAAATTAGAGAAGAAGAAAAAGCCAACGGTACACTGTCTGAACTTGCGCAATGTGGGACTTCAAGGGCCAAAAGGAAGGCTAATGGGATTCTTGAGAGGCTCAACAGATCGCCCACCCTAACACACACTGCTTAGTTTGAAATAATGCCTTGGAAATTCTATTTCACCTCTTGTAAATAAATCTCTCGTGCTCTTCTGTACACATCACCTCAGGCAGTTGTAAAAATGGGGATAAGGTTTGTATATAAGGGTGCATTACCTGCATTTAGCGTGGGCACTTAGGCATATGTACGAGAAAAATGGTGTGTGTGTGTTTTTTTTGTTTCCTTTTTCTTGCATACGAAAACTCGTTCTTGCTTACCAAAGAATGCAGACAAGGTCCTATTCTTGGTTCACTTCGTCAACTATCCGCCCGTGATTTTCGCTATGATATATTGAGTTTATAACTGGTTTGTTTAATGATGTCAACTAGAGAACCAGTTGCAAGTGCCGACGTTTGTTGGTTTTTTTATTTTTGTATTGTTGGTGGTGTTACTGTATGTGGTATTTTTCGCGTTTTAGAATAGAGATGGAGTAGCGAATGAATGCCTTTGATTTCTTTTCTTTGGCACTCGCTCTCGAGCTTTATTAAGAGTGTCGGCAGTCACAGCATTAATGCTCCTTTAAACAAATTTTGTTTGTTTCAATTCAGACGCCAATTCAGTGAGGGCTGAGGGATAAGGATGGCCCATAGTCCCATCCCATACCACTAAGGTGATCACTCATCGCATAGTTTGCGCCACCCACTGATATTCGTTATTTTATTAAGCACATCTTTTTCTGTATCTGTATATATTTGTGGTTCTTATAAACCCACACAAGAATATTCCATGGCCGCCTAAATCAGAATCTTGATAAAGGGGTGACTCCTTATTCCTTCCATCCCATATCAGCAGGATTGGGTTTGATTTAAGGTTATCCCTTTTTATACAATATGGTATATTAATTGCATTAAGGGAATAATTCCATTAAAATTGGTGTGGAAGAGGAATGAAAGATGAAAACCGTTTTCAACTTGACGGGGTCCACACCTGCTCCCAAAGTAAACAAAGACGACGCAGCAGCTCCATTAATCCATTATTGTTGGGGGAAGGCCATCCTAAATTTTCATGGCCAATCCAAAGCAAACCCACAAGAAGATTCTTAATAATAGAATGACGTTTCACCTATGGATATAGACGCACTACATAACACCAAGACAAGAGACAGTGTTGTCAATCTCAGTTGAAATTGAAAGAAAGAAATTCTTGTTTTGAAGACCTAAGAATTTAACAAAGCCCTACTACCAATTAGTAACACAGCATCAGCATCGCAATTTCTTAGCTCCCAAATTCGCTTTGTGGCCACTCACCTAAGCCGTCGTTTGAAGACAGTTCCTTTGTTCCAAAACAAATGTATCTAATTCGCTTCTGCAAGTCTAGCAAGCACTAGCTCCATCAAATTTGTTTTAGTTTATTTGTGCTCAATCTTAATTTTCATTATCACTCATTTTTTTTAAAAAAAAACGACAATTTTAATCTCATTACCAATTTTACCGAATCGTTTGTGACCTTAACTAGTATGCGAGCAATGGTAATTGCTCTAGCAGATGTAAGGGTCACTTTTTTTTTTCAGCATACGTCTGCTGTGACAATTGATTAGCATAGATCATGACCATAACAACGCTTACGCTGAAAAAAATGGCGATGGACACATCCCGTTAAAGTAATTATGTTACCAAATCAAAGTTAAGTCAATGGAGATTGAGGGAAATTGATAATGAAATCAAACATCGGAGAAATATGTATTGGAAGTGAGAGGCACTAGGATTGAAATGCAACAATAAATTAAGTGCGTAGTGATTAAGAGGTACAGAACTAAAGAAACGAAAACAAGAATAGACATATTAGTTATTACATTGATTTTGTGATGATCAAAAAGTGAAGAGGGCATTGACATTGCTCATGAAACACAAGCACTGGGTACCAGACACTTTGAAATGAATCCCAGCATTCTATTCTGCAACATCATATCACAATTCATAAAACCAATAAAATGTTAATTGTTATATTTATATAAATAATTAAGAGATAACGTAATTGAGAGAGAGAGAATAGAGACCCGCTTGGTAGTGTGTAGAAGTTCGGGAGGGATTTTATAGAGATCTTCGTCAACAGGTTTAGGAGGCAATCGAGGCGGAGGACAAGGCGGGACGGCGTCGCTTTTGTGAAGCTGCTTCCTTACTGGCTTACTTTTGTTTGATGTTGGAGCCTCTCTCTCTCTCACGTCCCACACTTTTCCTTGCTTTTTCACATTCTCCTTAACACGCGCCAACCGCGCTTCCCTGTTCCTTCTTGTAGTTGTCTGCATTTTCCATTATTATTCCAATCACCATCTCCTCCTCACAAACCATTCTAACAAAATAAGTACTAAATTCAATGGACATGTTCATGTGCTTTTCCTCTTTCAACTACCACACATTCATACATTCATACATTTTAACAATAACATACTCTACACGCCACGCCATCATCACAATCAGTTCCACGCCTCTAACCCCACCTCCATTCCCTAAATCCTATTACCATGCCAAACATAACTTGATTCCTCTAAATTATGTCTCCTTTTTTTATTATAATTACTATTTACTTCATCCTTTTTAGCTAGTTTCATTTAACAAACTGGACAAACAAAAAGAGAAAATGAAAAATACATTCTCTCTTCTTTGTCTTTCTAGTGTTTTCTTCCTCAACTCCCATCTCCTCAGAAATCATAATACTACCAAACGTGCTTACTATTACTATTTCATTTTCAGCAGAGCAAAGAGAATATACGTATGTACGTACAATGACATACCAAAGGGTAAACATAGAGAGAGAGAACAAAAAAAGAGTAAATTAAAAGGAACCTTTTTAAGGAGGGAAGGATGAATAGGACGGACGGGTTTCTTAAAATCAACGGCATACAGATCACGATCGCTTTCGCCCGAGGAGGAACTGTGACGAACCAGACCAGCCTGTCTTGCACACTCGAAATACTGAGTGATTGGTAACTCATTCGCCATATCCCAGTTCCCAAATGCTGGTATTTGACCGCTTCTCTTCCATTCCTACAATTCATCATTACATTTTAATTCAACTCCTCAAACTTCGATCATCACCAATCAATCATCTATCATCAACTCATTACCCAAACAAATATGAAAAAAAAGACATAAAAAAACAAACTTACATCCATTTTTAGTGTGCAAAAAAGCCAAAATCCAGAACAGAGTGACTCTAAAAGGTTGTGAGCAAAAGTCGCTGTTTGTTAGTGCCACTGGTACATATATTGGTGGGGTTGGAGGTGAGTTCAAAAGAATGGAAGCAAAAAGGTGAGAAAAAGATCTTTTGGGGGGCTGGGATTCCCGAAAAACCTGAGGGGCAATAAATTTGTTGCTCAGAATTTAGAGGAAAAAGGCCTGAAAAGCAAGAGGGAGTGGCTTGAAACTTTATACTTGTTTTATGACAAGGGGAGAAACAGAAAACAGGAGGTGGAGGAGGTGTGAGACAGCATTGATAATGTTGGTTGCAGTAATTTTGGAGTGAGACAATTAGTGGAGTAATAAATGAAGTGGGAAAGGGGTTAGACAAGAAACGAAGATAACGACGAAGATGAAGATTGAAGAGGAGGGATGGTTCTGGTGTGGTTGATGAATGATAATGATGGTGATGGTGATGATGATGTATATTGTATAGATATAAAGTATGGAGGAAATGGATGACAAGTGTGCAAAAAACCTGGATTCAAGGGAAAATGAGTGAAATGAAGGATTGACTGTGGTAGGAGAAAAGTGGGGTAGAGTTACTGTGTGGAAGTATGACCTTGCATCTGAAAAGGCCTGGAATTTGAACAATAATGGCAGCTGCAAAACTGTCAGTGCACAACTTCTGCCTGCTGCTTGCACAAAAAGAGCTCTGGCCCTTTATGAATTTTGGTAAGCTCAATCACCTTCTCTTCAGTCATCACTCTTATCTCTCTTTACTAAAACTACAAGTCTCCCAATTTTTCTTACGCCCACTACTTTAGATCCAGGTAAAACCCCTTACCCCTCTCTACTCCTACTTACTCCTTTTAGGCTTTTACCCGGATCTGCCTATCCCTTTTATTAGTGATGTAAAGACTAGTTAATTAGAATCCCAAGAGAGGTAAAGGTCAAAATTGGCGTGTATTAAGTTGAAAAGCAAGAAAATTAGAGAAGAGTATATAGAGAGAGTTCAGAGTAGTGGAAGGCAGCGCAGAAGACGGGATTGCATGTGAAGACTCTCAGAAGGGGACAGTGGTCAAGGGGATGGAGAAAGGAGTCAACAATAACATAGTCATAATTAATGTGCATAATCTAAGAGAGAGAGAGAGAAGGAAGAGTTGGAATTAGTATATGTTAACTATTCATTCCCGCGTGAAAAACAAAAGAAAATTAACGAAAAAGAGGCAGAACGGGTGGGGATTTTGCGTGTCCAGTATTTGACTTGGAAGGCGAATGGGAAGGAGAAAAACAAGTAGTGGGACTGGGAGGATTGCATTTGAGGATGGGATAAAGACATAAAGTGGCCCCACCCTTTTCCAGTTTTCGCACCATTACCAAACGAAAGCCTAACTTTGACATTCCCACTCAATCCCAACATAAAAAGTCAACACCCCTCTCAAATCACCATGTATCCCACCAATGCTCATCTCATGCTTCCATAATACGACACTCTTCTCTCTTCCCTTATCTTCTCTTTCTTTTCCGAAAAACCAACACCCACCGCCACCTCATGTGTACCCATCATATAACCTAATTGTTCCACGCCTCCACGTGATCACTCACCACTCTCAATGCCTCTCATTTTTCACACTTTTTTTTTTAAATTTATTTTACTTTAACCAAAGCAACGTATATCTTAAAGACTCATTTTTGGAATTCAGATTGGTGCTAAACTTGAAAAAGGGGAATGGAAAGGGTGTTTTGGGAGTTCATTATGGTCGGTGACATTGCTATTCATGGCGATAGTTAAGTTAGGTGACATTCAAAAAAAAAAATCATAAGAGTTGTTACTTATTCATCAACTCATTACTCAAAATGTGTGTACAAACAACACTCAGTATTGTTTTTCAATGTTGTCAGAGCTTTCCTCATGCATCTAATTCAATACAACGTGAGCCTGCTAGAGTCTAGGGCACCAACCAACCCATTTTGGTGCATATGTCAGATCATATTTAATAGACTAAATTACTTAACCTTTCTTTTCTTGAAATATAACTAAATTACATTAGATATTTTTTTCAAAAGAAATTTATATTTGGATATCTTTTAATTTATCTGATCATGCAAGGTAGGTGTCAAAACTAAATAAAACACCTAATAGACTAATACCGTCATACCCATGTTCCGAGCCTCTCAGAAAGAGGGTGATTGAAATAGCTGTGTCTGTCACGGAAGTTTTATAAAATTGGCAAAAAAACAAAATAATTATACTAATCAGAAGAGGATAGACAGCAGAAACACGTAACAAATAACACTGCCTCTGCTTCATATTCCAATTCCAAGAATGTTTTTGTGGGTTCATAAATGCTGCTCAGAATCATAAGATTTTGATTAAAGTGCATGGCGTCCCATTAATCACTAACGAATATAATAGCAGCAGCAATGGATAAAACGAGGGACCACTTCGATTCGAAGCATTGTTTTGCTTGGCTATGCACTATTAGTTGTTATGTTGGAATCCATGCATCTGCAGTGACAGTGCCGAAGCTAATTCGGTAGCTGTGCTGTGTGTCGATCATGAGTGATGAGTGATGAGTGATGACAATGAATGGTGTAATTAAACAGATAGGAATACGGTGGACAGAGGTCAGAAATATAGGATGGAAATGGATTGGACTTATGAAACACAAACAGAAATACCGAACAACATGGGCCAAAATGTTTGGGCTTCCAAATTGAAAGGCCTGCCACGAAGGCTTCATAGGCCCACTGTGTGGTTGTTGACATCACCCTTACGTTCCAAATTCCAATCTTCCTTGCCCTAAAATATAATTCGAAGGCTTAAGGACATCGTTGTTAACTCTGATGGAATATATTGTTCTTCCTCGACCCTCGTAACGTCAAGTTCTTTTCTTGCTGTTACAGTGGTTCCTTCTTTCACATATATGGCTTACGTACCTCCACACAAGCGTCACTCTAAGGACAAGGATGCCCAATTACCGTCTCCTCAGCGGCTTCCTCCTCACTTGAAGACAAATCGAAGTTTGAAGTCTAGTAATTCTCATGCTGAGAAAGCTGGACAAATTATATACGCAAAGCAGGCCATATCTAGATGGTTTGCGGTTGGCTTGGATGGTAATGGCCAGCTTCCCCCTTTTGTTCAGCTTGAGCCCATTTCCTTGGAATCTATTCAGAGCAAAATTGGGGGAAAACCTCTTGTTTTAGTACATAGTCATCTACCTCAAGGTTAGATATGTATCCCAAATTTACTACTTACATGCGTTCTTCCTCAAGTTCTGCACAAATTCTTAACTTGCAAAGGTGTTTCTTCTTGTCTCCTAGACATCACAAACATGTGTGTGAGAAGCCCGGGGGAAATCATTACGGAAAATGTGCTTCAAGATCTACTTTCTTCTTTTGAAAACGTGAGGAATGAGATGGAGGTCCAATCTTCTGAAGAAGTTAAGCCAACATTAGTTGCCAGATTTGGCAAGGTTCTTTTCCATGGGTAAAATAACATTCGTCAATTAACTGCCTCATGATTGCTTCATTGCATCTGCCTCCTATTGAGAGTTGAATTTTGAGTTGGTAATTTTCTTTGTGCTAGCGGTTCATTATGGCAACTTCATAGATTTGGGTTAACATATGCATGTTAATATGTTTTAAACCCATCAATCCATGACCAAAATTGGAGTATTTACTTAATTTAGTGAACGAGTGTTTCAAAAAATTCTTGATAACGAGTAACGGACATATTTCACATATTAATTGTAGTGCTGAAGCTAGAAGGAAAGTATTACAGTTTGGATCAATATTGTGCAGGGGACCTTCAGTTTCCCAAGAAGCATTGCAAAAAGGTTTGGCTGCTGAAACCATGTTGGGACAATTGAAAAGATCGTTTTACACAAACATTCCTACTTTATACATGGAAAATATTACTAACGAGGAGTCGCCAAATATTGGATTTAAATTTGAAGAGGAGAAAGACTTGTTCCATGTTAAGGTATCTTTTTGTCCTAAGTTCTACTTATTCAACTCGTGCTATGCACAAGTTCCAGCAAGTTAGCCATTGAATCTTGTAATTGCTTATTTCTTTCTTATGTTATATAGTTGTCTGATGCCAACCGACCAACTGCAACTATTACTTGCAAGTGCCGTGTAATAGAAGAACAGAAAAAGCTTCAATTGTACAAGGCAAGTTTTCTGATTCTAACATATAAAGTTGAATGAAGGGTGCTTGTTTATGTAATGTGATTGTATAATAACTTTATTGCTAAATCTTCTGACAAATTCTTTAGTTAATTGTAAAATCTAACAGAGAAGTAATCATCAATGAAATTTTATTGTCACTACTCTTGTTTTTAGTTTAAGAAGGTAGCTTTCATGGTCTTTGGATGACCTTTTGTGTATTTAATTATATTGTGATTTCAGACTTCTACCATTATCTTTGTTTAGTTTTTTTTTTTTTTTTGTGAAGAAACAAATGTCTATGCTTGCACTCATTATGATTTATGAATAACAAATGTTTGTTAAGGGGTTCTACTATCTAATTAAATTTCCAGTTCAACAACAAAGAAAAATGGGAAAGAATATGATACTTTCCTTATTCCCATTTTGTCCTCCTTTTGATAATAAATCAACTCTTTTCCATGCTTCTTTTGATATATCAGCATTGTCACTGTAGGTTGGACTAAATCAAGTACGCCACATGGTCGCAGACATATCATGTCTTATTAAGAATCTTGATCTGAGGCTAATGCTGTGCTCCAAAAGTATTATAACCGCTATAAAAGTAAGTTGCTTTCTCATTTCATACCACTGAATCTACATATTTGCAGCAGTTTATATTGCATCCATTTTCTTCACAACTTTCATCCCCAGGCAAAATGTATTGTTAGCAATTGTAATAGGAATACGAAGTTTTTGTTCAATTTCCTAGATTAAGACATTGATGAGGGAGAGAAAGAAATATGATTCATGAAAAGCTGAACTCAAAACCAATGGTAAAGGTAAAACTCATAAATCTAAGATTTCCTCATGTTATTGTACTTAAAGTCATCTCTATCCAGGATGATGAAATGCAATGCATTCAAGACCTGATTCAGTCTGCAGTTCTAGATCCAAATGTGAAGGGTGGATTAAGATGGCACCTAGGAAAAGCATCTTCTGGAGATAGATTTTCTGTTGTTGGGGTCTGGCACACTGTAACTAAAGCTTACAGAAGCCCCTCACTGAGGTTGAAGGTGAGACATGCTGATCGATTTGATTTTCGAACGTCAACCGGGGAATCTTCATCCGAGGTTTACCTGAAACTGAAAGGAATTGTCTCAGCAATACTGGTAATTATAATTTATGTTGCTTATGCAATTATAAAATACAGGTAATTATAATTTAAGTTGCTTATGCAATTATAAAAGAAAGGAACTTCAGTAGAAGACAAAAGGTCTGGTTTGCATTTTTGCAGCCTTAAGAAACCATCTACATTCACTGCTGTATCATTTTCGCATGCATTAATGTCTTGTGACCCTGTTCTGTCTGTGCAGTTAACTCCAAACTTTACTGCATCAATTATTTATGTTGAACTATATTTGCAAAATAGTTCAGACCTAAATTTATGTTGATATGATTTTGTCACATTGAGTGCTTGCTCCCCACTGTAGAAGGGTTTGAGGTTCAAATCAATGTCTTATGAAAATTGGGTTGGTACTCAGTACATCTTTTGTCCAAAAAAAGATTTCTACTGATCTTGCGGTTATTTTCATAAATCTTGTAGCAACTGGAAAAACCAATAGAGACCTGGGACATAACTGCAGCTCATTTCCTTCGGATTTTAAACTGATTAAATATCCGTGTGTCCAAAAGTTTAGAAATATTAAATAAATAAATGCAAGAGTAGAGCATATAAACAGGTTACTGACCTATTAGATGATCATATTAGGCCTGTGTATTTTACAGTGGGGGCTTGGCTAGTTACTACTTCTGCATAAATGTAATTAATCCTTAATTTTACTGACTTTTGTATCTTCTCTCTCCAATAGGTGGAAAAAGTTGATATCAGTTTGATTTCAGAGATGCTCGAAGAGAAGTTAAAATTGATATGGGATCACTTTTTACACTGTGAACCTTTCTTGGGATGATGGCTTGTTTTGAACTTCAGCTCCCTTGTCCTCAATTCTCTTGTGCTCTTAATCTAATTATTGTATCTTATGGGAGGAGGAGGGATGATGTAAATATTTTATTCATCCAATGCGAGAAAGATGACTGGTTGACTAGCAATGTTGAAGTTCATCAAATGATGCTTTAGTTATATGTTCTCAGATGGAACATAGATGACCACCGTTGTCCATGTTAATAGACTTACTTTAAGGCTGCATTATAGAATCCACCGGGTCTGGAAACACTTTCCCTGACCACTCCTTATGTTGCCACCCTTTTTCTCTATTTACTTCCCTCCCTTCTGGTCTCTATTTCACCATCCTGAGTGATGTAACCATATATCCAGCGTCTGTATGCATCTATCTAAGCAGTGAAGTGACCATAGCCGCAACTAAATGTTGGTTGAAAAATAGATATGAAGTTGTCTGGCGTCTAGTCACCATTTTTTCTCACCATTTTTTCTCAGTTTTCACGCTGAAAAATTGATAGTTCCATCACGGGTAATAAGCTTTGCTAGATTGTCACACCCGTGCATATTACGGACTTTCTATATGGCAATGCTTAAAGCTAGGTACAGAAATACAGATCAAGCATGCAGGAAATCTTTTTTTTTTTTTTTTCCAGCGGCGTTCAGAACTACAGATAAAACATGTTATCGCTGGAAGTCCCTTTGGAATTCAGTTTTTATACCGACGACATTTATCACAATATTCGAAGACTTGCAAATATTCACAAATTTAGAATCCGTTGTGACAAGTAGTTACAACTTAACAAATCATCAAGTTATTATTCTCAATGAGTCTAGATACAATGGTCAACCCAGAAGATATCTGAAATCGTAGAGCTTAATAATGAGAATAAATATGAAATAAAGCTATGGTGGCAAGCTAATGTTTTGGCATCTATCTTAGTTTCCTTATCGGCAAGGCTCGTCCAAAAAGCTTTTCTACTTCACTGGCTTCCATTTCAAGCTGGCTGAGTATGTCCTTCTCTTCTTTTGTTAGGCTTCGAAAGAAATTTTCCTCGTCTTCTTGAAGTACTTTGAACCCCTCAGCCAACTTCTGAAACAAGTTCAATTCTGTTTTACCCACCTTCTCCACCTCTCCTTCTAACTGTTCAACTTCTCTCACAATTGTCTCCTCTCCTTCCTCTACTTTTTTCTCCAGTCTCTCCACCAGGGAAGGCTCAGGCCCACAAGCATTATCTGTTCTGATGAACTTACGGAAGTCTCTTCCCACACTCCTAGCCGCTTTTTCAAGTTCAGGAATTATGGTTTCGGGCAAAACTGCACTTCTTGTATACACAACCGCACCACCATAGCCATCCCATGCATCATTTCTGCCTCGGTAGTAAACAAATATGTAATCATCTGGTTTATTCTCAATCTTGGATGACAGAATATACCTGCATAGCATTGCTGGTGAGTTTCCACTCTTCAGTGGCATATTTAGTTAATTACTAAATTAAGTCGTCAGGTGTAGTTGAAACTGTTTAGTAGAGTACTTATAAGGTTCAACTTCAATTACATATGCAAATACTAAATCCTTATTGATTGAAGTAAACACGCTACCGGGTTATCCAGATCCTAGAAAACCGTTGCAAGGTCTCAACAAGAACAAGATGCTCGGTCGGAACAAGCCAGAACCTATCTTGTTGTGTTTTTTGAACATTTCGTTTATTTCAATCGAGCAACAGGAATCGGGCAGCAAAAATGGATTATGGAGTGATTGACGAATTCTATTTTGAAAGGGGGACAGAAGTAACTGTCTAGTTTTGCTTATTCTACTAAATTTTGAAATTATAAAAAGGAAGCTTCTAAGCAAGGAGTTACCAGTCATCCTGATAGTGAAGGTATTCATTATCATGATTGTAAAGTATCCCAGGCTGAGAACGATCCTGTACAAATCTCTGCACAGTTGATCGAGTAATAAATCCACCATCTGGAGTCCGTATTCTCCATGACAAATTAGCCACAAGTTTGTTGGATTCTGTGTGAAATTCATGCAATTGGCAGTCAAAAGTATCGAAGGTAGGATTTAAGCCACTACTGATGAACCACTTCCCATTGAAATCTGCAATGTTAAAGCTCTTAACAAGGACGTCAGGGTTTGGTACGGGAAAATCTCCCACATCAGATTTCCTAGGCACACATTTCTTCCTTGAGACTGCACACTCGTTGAATTCATCAACCACATTGTTTTCGAACAGGTCCCCGCATTTTATCTAGCAAATCAAGAATAAACAAATGATTGGGTGATGGCCTAATATGATACTCGCATGAACTCCGACGCCATAAAAGGTACGGGACTAACTTGGCATTCAGTCTCATCAGGTCGATTATTGCAAGTTTGGAGACAAGCGATATTGGCAGCACACGATGGATTTGAGATACACCTAGCCAGTTCTATCCTACATACATGATTCATAAATGGTTAAACTTTGTCACTAAACCAGAGCAAGGAAATAGGGAGATAGAGTAGAGATGGTATACTATGCTTACCTGCAGTCCTTCAATAAGCAGGCACAAGTTTTGAGGGCATCAACGGCATGGGCTGATGGAATGATAATTAAAATACTTAACAGTATACCAGCTACTTCCAATAAGCGTGAGTAGCTCCAATCTTTCAGAGAAACAATCGCTCTATCCACCAGAAATTCAAATACCTGTTTCTCCCAAACGAAGAAGAAAAAAGGAGCAATGAAGGGGGAAACTGAGAGCATGGGATGGGTAGAGGAGAGTTCATTTATGTATCCAAGTTTGTATTTTCATAGACAGATTCCATGAAATATATATGGTTCAGGGAGTACTACCTGTGGTGTATTTGTACGATTGCCATGCGCTGAGGTTGAAAATTTGTGTTTCTGTTGTCTAAGCAATTTCCAATATCTTGACCCCAAACTGCGACAATGTCGATAAGGTCTTACCAGCTGCAAGTGTGTTGACTTGCTGCTGTTGGACAATACTTTCAGCACCATCACTCTACGACAATCAAACCCTCTTATCTTTTGTAACCTTATGTCACCTGTAAGGCCTAATCTAATACATATATTGCCATTGCCTTCCTGATGGGATAAAAACATTGATTGTGCAGCCAACGCCATAATATTACTGCCAAATTTGACCTGATATATAGCACAGAATAATTTGCAAGAGCAATTATTAGTGTCTCTTTAACTAGAGCTCAATGCAAATTATTGTGAAAAATCTGCTCAACAAAAGACATGAATCGGCGTTCATCTGCTTAAAAAATTGCCAACCCACTCGTTCAATTTCTCCATGTAAGTTTGTCTCAACATCAAGGCACTGATAGTGATATCATATCCATTGAGCAATGAGTTACCATTCAAAAATACATACATACAGAATTAAAAGAATTAAAGTTCCGGGTTTCCCCAGAATGCATGAATCGGGGAAAGCAAAAAGGGGAATTATACAAAGAGAGAGAAAGTTTAAGTCGGAAACATGCCTTATGGCGTAGCTGATGAAGTGAAACGATGGATACGAGGGAGCAGTGGGAGAAATAATGGTGTCATGGCAGCTTGAAAAGAAGGAACAAAAGAGAAGAAGAAAGAAGACGCGCCGTCGTACTCGCTCACGGATAAGACCATCGTGTGGACCGTAAACAGACTCGTAACGGTAACCAAAAGGTACACGTCTCCGCTTCCAATTGGCTCTAATTTCTAACTTGTAATAATGATAAATTTTCCTGCATTAATATTTAATCGAGCTCAGTTTGGGCTGGGCTTGAACTTTGGTTTTGATTTTGGGCATATAAACATGATGTCTGATGGGTCTGAACTCCAAATGCCAATACAAATACAACTATTGCCTTCTCTACAAGCTGACTTAGGCCAGAATACTAATGGATAAGGTAAAAAAATTGGTAGTTTGCAATGTAAATTAATTGTCCAGCTCAAGTGTTCTCCCCAAAATACACATAGAAAGTGACAAATTCAAAGAAGAGAAACAAACAAAGTGGAAGAAATATGAAGGTTGGTAATTGAATGGCCAAGTTGAATTTTCTGTAAGAGCAAGGAAGGGCGGTGTAAGTGGAAGGGAGCATCAAAAGAATATCACAAAAATAATCATTCATAAATGTGATAAGGTTATAGGACTCCGATGAAGGCAAGGTGTACTGCTAGCTGTAATTGAGCATTGTGAAGAAAACAAGAAAATGCACCAATGGCCTCCGATATTCACAAGGTGGGGTCTCTCTCTATATCCATCCAATTCCAGACGTCTCAGGGAAAAAATTTTGCTTCTCTATGTAAGGGAGTTGGATATGATAATTACAAGCCCCCAAGCTGCCTCATTCTTGCTTGCAATACTATTCCTATTCCTCTACTCTTACCCACTGGTGGCAGGTCAAATCAATCTGTGTTACTTTTTGAATGAAAATTTGATAAACGTAAGTTACTTTGTTTATTATTTCTTTATGAGAATAATTGTGTTAATGCATTTATTGTTGGTATGGATGATTGGTGCAGGTCAGTGTGGACTAAATTTGAGTGCATACCCATACGTGAGATATGGGGAGTGCGGAGGGGTGAAGGAGGAGATGAGCCAATGGGAGGGATTCCCAAACACACTGTGCTGCCGTAATGTCCTCACAGCTTTGTCCCAAGCCTGGGCTCTGCAAGCACGAACCTCTCTCCAAGGTTCTCTCTTTATTTCCCAAACAGAATGGCACAGTTGTACCCAACAGTTCGAGTCGCAACAAGGATTGTCCCCCAATTCATGCGGCTTTGCTACCTTGTACTCGGGGACCACCAAATGTTCCAACGTAAGATTGCAGGATATTCAGGGACAGCAGGCATACCAGGACGCCATGGACAAATGCGCTCACTTCGACCAGCCCTTCCTTCAGGCTTGTCCACTGTGTACCAAAGCCATATTGGATGTGAGAAACACTCTGTATGACCAATTTGTTGGGAGGGACTCCTTACCCACAGAAAGAGCCGTTTGCGGGGTGGCAGCACTTGTGTCTGTAGCGGCCGGAAAATCCGACGATCCTTTCATCTCCAACAAAGTCTTAAGCTGTTTGCCTTCGATACAGAACAACGGTAACAGTCACATGCACATTTACTTACACCCATTCATATTTGATCCTGATCCCGACCTACTACTACAATGATTCATTTTGGATTGGTTTAATTTGTGCACTCCACAGATCAGGTTCACCATGGCTTCCTCAAATGTAAGTAAGTGAAATTAATTACTGCATGAGAGGTACAAATTGGTTGACATGTCAAACGTATGAATACAAAAAGGCTGAAATGAAAATGACGGAGAAGAGTGTGTTTGTGTTTGTGTTTGTGTGTGATCAAGTTGCAGCTCCTGCAGCAGTGTTCGTGCTGGATGTGCTGTTAGCAGTGATCGCATTGCTGCTGATAATAGTTCTGGTGAAATACGTGTCGAAGAAGAAGGGAAAGAAGGGAGTGAGGTCGAAAGAGATAACAACGTGGTCGGGAATGTACTGGTTCTCGAAAGCAGAGATAGAGAATGCGATAAAGCAGGGAGGGAGTGAGAGGAAGTGCCTGGGAAGAGGAAGTGCAGGGCAAGTATACAAAGGGGTTCTCCCAAGTGGCCAAGTGGTAGCCATCAAGCATTTAACAAAAGCCAACAGCTCTGAATCCTTCACTCGCGAAGTGGAAGGCCTCTCTAGGCTTCGTCATCCCAATTTGGTTTGTCTCTTTGGTTGTTGCATGGAAGATGGAGACAGATATTTAGTCTACGAGTACTGCGCCGAGGGCAATCTAGCTCAACATCTCTTGAGTAATAATTATCCTCTCTTTCCTGTTTCTTTTGTTTACTGTTTTATTTATCATTCATTTTTTCAAATGCTTGTGGTCTTGCATGTACCTGTACTACACTTGTTCAGGAAGAGACAGCCATTTGATCTGGGAAACCAGAGTTAAGATTTTAAGGGACTGCTCCTTCGCTCTCAAGTATCTCCACCATCATATAGAGGGCTGCGTTGTCCACCGAGACATCAAGGTACGTATATATACACGAACACCACATCATCCACCTATTCATATACAAAATTAAAGAAAGATTAATTAATTATATACGGCCGGGATGCTGCGTGATAGTGATGGTACGTACATATGGATCTTGAAATTATATTGTAGCTTACAAACATACTTCTCACTGAAAACCTGCAAGCGAAACTCTCGGATTTTGGACTGGCAAAGATGTTGGGGATGGAAGAGAGCAAAGTGTTTACGGATGTGAGAGGAACCATAGGGTATATGGATCCAGAGTACATGAGCAATGCCAAATTGACATGTGCCAGTGACATTTACAGTTTTGGCATAGTTGCCTTGCAAATTCTGTCAGGCCAGAAAGTCATAGAACTGGATCTTGATGCCAGAGATCAGCTCACTAGGAAGGTATAACACTATAACTACTACTATTACTATTACTAATACTATCAGTTACTTATTACACACACACACACACACACACATATATATACTCATATTTGTAATTGCAGGCAAGAGATGTGAGCATGGGAAGGCGTCCAATGTCGGATTTTGAAGACCCAAGGCTACAGGGACAAGTGAATAAGGCGGATTTTGAAGCCATCTTACAGATTGCAGTGCTGTGTGTTGCCAAATCAAGCAAAGGTCGCCCAACCATTGAGGTTGTCTTTGAGGAATTGGATAAGGCCTATAAGAACACCCTTGCAGAATGGGTATATATATATGTATATATTTCTCTTCATTTGCTTTATTTCTGTTATTTATAATCATATGGTTGCTTCATTCATTACAACTTTTTATTTACAATTAATATATAATCATCAATTCAATCATATCTAGAAGGCTAAGCAGGATCGGAGTACATCTGGAACATCCACCTCGAAATCGTCGGATCTTCTTCCCGTTTGACACAACACATATATTTGGGTTGGTTACAACGATGATGATGATCGTGATGTTGTACATATGATGATTCTATTTTGATCATAGATATATACACAATGAGTGTAAAAAGTGTAGTACCTTAGTTTCCCCCGTCCCCAATAAGCCCCGCATCCTGTAATGCTCCTGAATTTTATTTTTTTTTACTCTGTATTTTGTACTAAATACTGAGATAGGAGGAAAAAGCAAGTAACGTCTTGTCTTATAATAACAATTACTTTTTGAAGCCCCCAGCACTGTTTCTTATTCTTAAACTTTTCTTGTAGTTGTGTTAATAATAATAGTGTTGCTAAATTTTTAGATAACCCTAAATAATTATAAGGTGGTCTTTTACAATTTAGCCGTTGGATAATCACACTCGTAGAATATAATGTTATTGGATCTGCTCACGTTAAAATCCAAGTATGACATTGTCACGTACTCATCACAATCTGCGTACCCCCCATTTGACCACCCTTTTCCTTACCAATGGAGGCTTGAGCTCTGGTGGGTTGACCATGCATATATATGCATTACCGGTAATCACATCCTCACCACGTTGATCGTTGTTTTAATTAATTAAAATCAAGTGTGATGTTAATGGAAAATTATTAAAATTGCAAATTTATTAAGTAAGAATGAAGTGGGTGGGAACAAATAGAATTGGCCTGGGTAGTTAGATGAAACAAATCAATGATGTCAAGAAAGAAATGAAGGTAGAATAGATACATAAATAAGAGTGGAGCGGCAAGGCCAAAGCCAAAAAAGATTATGAAGACAATGCAATAAGATTAAGATTGAAGAAAACAAGAAATTAACGAAACGGATCATTATACTTTAGCGCTAGCAGCCGCCAGTGCGTTCCTCCTCTGATTCTCATTGTCATCATTTGGGGGCTGTTTTGTTGTATGAGCGTGGTGCAAACGCGCCATCCCTTGTGGTGTGTGCGCGTCAGAGTGAACTGTACTATCCCCACTCCCACTACTTATCAATCCAAATGAGATGTCTCCTTGTGAGTATGAGAGGGATATCCTGCTGCTCTCACCACTCGCTTCCTCCGATGTCATGCTCGTCTTCCGGCTTGATGCTCTCCCTGATGCCTTTCTGCTGCTCCTGCTCCTGCTCTTCTGCTTCCCCGACGTCTTCTTACTACTCTTCTGCTTTAACTCTCTCCTCCAACTCGAACTGGAACTGGAGCTCGAACTACTTTTCTTGCTGCTCTTCTTCATTAAACTATGCGATTTCTTACTGCTTTTCCTGCTTGATTTCGAATAGTACTCCTTGCTTCCCCTCCCATCACATTCCTCTCCATTCTCATCGCTTTCCATGTCCTCCGAATCATAGTCACTTTCACTTTCACTGCTACCACCCTCCTCCGGTGGCCTAGTGGCCGGCGACACAGGTGCCGGAATAACCTCTGGTGGAACCACAGACAGGAAACTCAGAGCAGTCACCACGTCACTCATCAAAGGACGGGCCCCTTCCTCCTCCTGCAGGCACATGGCTGCTATTGCCACTGCTTGATTCAGATCCTTTTCTGGAAAGTTCTTGTTCAAAACCGGATCTGCCATTTCCGGAAATCGCTTTGGATTTCTGAATAAGGGTTGTGCCTGCTCACTCATTTCCATTGTACCCAATTAACAAATGTGCATCAAAAAATTAATTATATAAGACGTAGGTAGGTGTAATATAATTTACCCATGAAACTAGGTTTTGCTCCTCGTTTGGTCTGGTGGTATCAATGGCTCGTCGTCCAGCAATGAGCTCTAGCAACACAACTCCAAAACCATAGACATCTGATTTCAAGGTGAGATGACCTGTTCTTACGTACTCTGGAGCAGAATAACCGTAGGTACCCGTAACTCCGGGAGTTATAAGGTTGGACTTATCTCCACCTGAAAGCTTGGCCAGTCCAAAATCAGATAGTTTGGGATTATGTTCATCATCCAGCAAGATGTTAGAGGATTTCAAGTCTCTGTATACAACTGGGGGATTGGCCTTGTCATGCAAGTACTCTAGTCCTTTCGCAGCACCTGATGCTATTTTCATTCTCGTGAACCAATCCATCGGAGGCTTACCTGCCCCAACCTCTGTCAACAGGTATGAATCATGAATCATCGTTCATCGATCATCACTATCACATTCATTCATATTTATATAAATAATAATGCATAAATTAGAAAATTAAGAAAATACCAAAAAGACGGCTGTCTACAGAACCCCCTGACATGTATTCGTACACCAAAAGACGTTGATCCCCATCCGCACAATAGCCAACCAGATTCACCAGATTTTCATGGTTCAATTGACTTAAAACCCCAATCTCTGTTAGAAATTCCTTACTGCCTTGCATCCCACTTCGGTCAAGTTGCTTCACGGCTACCACCTACACACAGTGAGAATGATTATATATGTGTTTTCAATATAAAATAAAATCAATGTTTAATTTCATGCATGATTAAATTTTTGACCTTTCCAGTTGCGGGAATGGTGCCCTTGTATACTCTGCCAAAGCCACCTTCACCCAATAGGCATTCCTGACGGAAATTCTTGGTTGCAGTTGCTAGCTCACGGAAAGTGAAGCTTTGCGCTTGAATATTTAGGTTCTGAACTTGGTTTCCCTCATCGACCTTACCAGGTGTTTTCGAAACAACTTGTTCCTGTGGTGCAGATTCATTCTCTACCCCGTTAATGTTTTTCTTACTTTTCTGGGAGGTAAAACACGAGAAACAATTCATAGTTGTGCTCTAATCATCTAAGACGAAATATAGAAAATATATATATGTATGTGTAAATTAAAGATATATAAGATTGATCCTAAAAAAGAAAAAAGAAATAACAAAATGTTGGGTTGAATATTGAGGGTCCCCCAAATAAGATTGAAGGACCCTGCGCAGAAGCTATGAGAAGGACGAGGAAAGGAAGAGGAAAAGATGATGAGGAAAAGAAGAGGTAGGCATGTTTGGTGTTTGAGGAGAGAAAGAATGAAGAATGGTAATTAGGATTGGTAACAGTTGTCGTAGAGAAATGTGCGGAGATTTGAGCGCTTACTTCCATACTTAGATCCTTTCCTTTTTTAACCCTGTCTTCTCTTTTGACTTCCATCTCTCTTCTTTCCATTTTTCCCTCAAATCAATCATCATCACCTTTCATCATTTACTATATTTTTTTTTTTAACGCTAATCTCACCCACTCCTTCCAACCCATACTTCTAACTACCCTCAACAACAATCACATAATTCTCAAATCAAATTAACAAATCGATATATAATTTATTACTCTTTTATTTATTATATATTTTAAAATTAATTATTAATTTATCCATAATCATATATATATATATATATAGATAAAGAAATTAATTAAATGCATGCATGCATGGTAGGATAATATGAGGCGGTGTGGACGTCTCCCTTTCATTTGTTATAAAATAATTTGAAAACATAAAAAAAAGTGAAAGGTTGGACAAATGGAAACCAAAAGGTTGAACACATGCAAAAACGACCACAAACACACGTCAAAAGAAAAGCTTTGCAGTCGTCAATGAGCCGGCTGTAATATATAATCAGATGCACGGTTCTGAAGAAACCTATAGTAGCCAATCACGACGGAACACGTAATGAAAGGAAGCTCATGGTGTGATAGTTTTGGCAAAGACACGATACCCTCAAACGAAAAGGCCAAAAAGGCAAGCGTGATTTTGAGGAGTGTAGAATATGTTGATGTGTGTGTGGAAGTGGAGAGTACTGTTGTGGATTGGATTCTCTCTCATTATGACAAAGATTAGACAATATATTCCCATAACAGATAAATATAAATTTAATAGATAAAAGTATTTGTTTATTTTTTTAATTTTATATTAATTTTTAATTTTAATTTTTAATTTTTTTATTAATTTATTTTTAAAATTTAAAATTATGATTAATTTTATTATATAATTTAATATTATTTAAATTATTAAAAAATTGTGATATAATATTAAATTTAAAAAATATAAAATTATCATTTAAATTGTTCAAGTCATATATAAAATTTTTATTAAAATTTTTATTGAATAATTTTTTTGTACTTAATAATAATTAAATGAAAGTAAAAATATTATAATTTGATAATATAAATTATTTAAATACTATTAAAAATTTTTTCATTCTATTAAAATTTATTATTAAATGTCATATGAATATTTTTTGTTAATAATTTAGATAGTATTAAATTATAAAATAAAATTAATTATAATTTAAAATTTTATAGATAAAATTAAAAATAAATATAAAATTGATAGATATAAAAGATATATTTTTTAAATTAATAAAACCAAAATATTGAATAAATATTATATATATAAGACTAATTATTTGAATAAATTTATATATTATAGATTTTTTTTTATGTAAGAGCATCTAAATAAGAGTTTTGTAGTAATCCCAAACAAAAAGATATTTTATGGGCTCATTGCCATTGACTGATGATTGTCGGCGAATAAATATGTTAATGCAATATGGCAAGATGGCAAGATGGCAATAAGGTAAGGGCCATAGACTTACTTAACCACTAAGCTTCCCTCCGCATCTCCGCATCTATAAACGGCGCTACGGCGTCCCGCAAATGCACTTCACTTCACTCTTCAACTTGTTTCACCTTCTTCTCATTTTCGTTCGCTTACTCTCAAATTCAAAACCCTATTCTTTGATTTCCTCTACAAATTATGGTCACCGAAGCAGCATTCTCCTGGGCCGATCTCCCTGAAGCTTGCATAGCCACCGTCCTTTCCTTCACCTCTCCTCGCGAAGCCTGCAGGCTCTCCTTGGTTTCTTCCACCTTCCGCTCCGCCGCCCAATCCGACGCCCTTTGGGAATCCTTCTTCCCTCCAGATTACCTCTCCATTCTTTCCCGATCTTCCACCCCTCCCCCTTCTTCCTCTCTCTCTTTTCCCTCCAAGAAGCACCTCTTTCTTACTCTTGCCGATAAACCCATCCTCATAGACGGCGGTCTCAAGGTATTTTTGAATTCCTTCCCCAAATTCCATCTGCTGTTATGCACGCTGCATCTGCATACTTACTCTGGCTTTGAAATCTCAGATCTTTCCTTAAATCTTTTGCTGGAATTAATATCATCTATCGAATTTTCATTATTTCTGTTTTTATGTTTAGAGCCTCTCGGTGGATAAATTTTGTGGGAAAAAATGTTACATGCTATCGGCTAGGGATCTGCTTATTGTTTGGGGAGATACTCCAAGGTATTGGAGGTGGACTTCAGCCCCAGAGGCCAGGTATGGTGAAGCTGAACTGGACTCTTGTAATTGTAATTTGCGTGCTGTGTTTCTGTTTATGTGATGACCAAATTGTGGAGTGAAACTTGCAGGTTTGAGGAGGTGGCTGAACTTGTAGCTGTGTGTTGGCTGGAAATCCGGGGGCGGATCAAGACTCACATGCTGTCTCCTTCAACATTGTATGCAGCTTACCTTGTTTTTAATTTAACTGCTGCAGCCTCTGTGTTCGAATACCAACCAGTGGAGGTTTCGTTTGGGATTGCTGGGAGTGAATCTGATACTCATAAGCGAACAGTCTACTTGGATGCAGAAAGAGGACGGAGGCTACGATATCAAACTGTTCCCAGGCGAGCAGGATTTTTCAATCGCTCCCGTATTGTGGAGCTTGAGGCCCCACGGACTCCCATTCCTACAGAAAATGTTAATATGCAATATCCAAGCAAGAGATCCGATGGGTGGCTAGAGATTGAATTGGGAGACTTCTTCAATCAAGCAGGAGATGACAAGGAGCTGGAAATGGCTGTTAACGAGGTCAAGGGTGGCGACTGGAAGAGCGGTCTTATCATTCAAGGATTTGAAATTAGACCTAAATTCAATAAATAAATAGTTCTACCTTTTTGTGCTGCCCTTCCTTCGCTGTCTAATTTATCGCCTTTTTTTTCCTTCTTTTTTTTTTCTTTTTCCCGGTGCTGTGAGTCCCCAAAGTTGAAGTTAGAAAGGCATAAATACGGCCTTACCTTAACAAACACCCTCTGATCTGTTTTTGTTTCAAAGTTTTTAGATTGATAAAGTCTTGTTTATGAGCTTTACGTTTATCTCAATAAAATCTTGTTCTTTTTCCATACAGTAAATTTCAAATTGAACACAAATGAAAAAAAGAAAAAATCTACACACTCGAATACATCGCTCTGGAGAAAGTTGTTTACGCTTGAAGCATTGTATGGTAAAGCCATGGTAATTTGAAAGGTAAAGCCAACCTCAGTTAAAAAGGATTTGAAGATTAGGGCCCCTACAGCTGTTCCATATTTACAAAGAAAATTTGCCCTGTATTTCAATCTCAAGTCCCGACCGTACAATCACGTAATGTGCATGGTTTCACTATCTGCTGCAACCATGAAGGAATAATAGCACAATTTTTTAAAAAATTGAAAATAAGGGACTGAGACGATGATTAAGAAGGCAATCCAGAGGACTATATTGTTGGCCATCCAGAAAGTGGTTCCTTTTGACAGAAAAATTATCAACTGCATGAACCAAGTGATTCAGAAGACTTAATGATTTTAACCCAGATCTTGAAGTTCATGAAACTTCAAAATCAAGATAAACCCATTCCATTTAGTCATCTAAACACCTTTTCAATTTTCAGGTCTTTCAATTAAAATAAGAATTAAGTTAAAGTTACAGAAATTGAGTATTTTTTTTAAATCAATCTGTAGTCGCTGCTTTTTCTCTTTTAAGAATGGGCAAAGCATGTGATCTGTACATGCGGCTTTCAGTTTTAGGCGTTATTTTGATGACAACTAATCGATCGCAACTTCTCCTTTTTACTAAGTTTGGATCACAGAAAACGAGAATGTGAGATCTGAATTCAAGTCATCAATCCTTATGCTCATTGTAAAATACTTTATGAACTAAACTAACCAACTTTTACACCCAATCATAATTTGAAGATCAAAGATCGTGCTCTCTGACTTGACCTTTCTTCAATTGTCGGCCAAAAGCCATGTGAACTGCATATGCTACCTTCAATTTAGGCCGAACCTTCACTTAATCTACTTTGAAAAAGATACCTCGTGCTCTTCATTAGCTAAAGAAATTAACAATTTCACATGAATTGTCACCAAAGCACTATTAGACGTTTATACACCAATGAACCAAATAACCACAAATTGATGATCATATACAGATTGTTAATGGAACATGTCCTACCGGATAACATTAGCGACATTATGCACTATTTATTATGCATTTTACAAGCAAAATTAACCCAAAATCATTTTCAATTCAGGCTTTTTTTAGTAGCGTGTGAGCTTATCAAACACTCTTGTAAGAAAAGATCAAGCTTTTCTACTACAAGCAGTTACTTGAGACTTCCTTACGGTTCTGCTAGTAGCAACACATTTGACTCCTATAACTCCATTTGTCGAAGCAATTCTTCTTAGAGCGAAAATTTGACACCGCTAAAGCAGCGCTAAATCAGTCGCAGCTAATGTTCTTTGTCCTAGATAGTTCATATCCAGAATATAAAATAATGAACCAAACACAACGAATACAAACTAAAATTTTCAAAATATTCTCCTAGCCAATGGAAATGAGCCAACTGAAATTAGATAAGGCTAACATATAACCAACTGAAATTAGATAAGGCTAACATATAACCAACTGAAATTAGATAAGGCTAACATATAACCAACTGAAATGAGCCAAACAGGCACATCCAACAATTTGAACATTTAATGGCCACATTAAAATTTAAATAAACGATAGCATGTCATTAAGAACATTGAGTAAATCCATTATTGATGCAAACAAACCCAAACTACATAAATATATTTATAGCAACCACTATCGTATGCATGCCCCGTGATATGTGGAAGAGGGCAGGTCGAAGAAAGACAATCAATACAGGAATATGCAATGTTACGAGAAAACGAGTCAATATCTCAGTAGGTGAATAGACAATAAGGAAAGAGCCCAAGACAGACGGTAATATCTCAGCTCTTCATCTCAGCATCACTTAATCCTCCTCTTCAGCCTCCTCCAGCCAGTTAACAAAGGGTTCCAGTGCCTTCACAAAGGTTTGCCTACAGCATTAGCATTTTCCAATAAGCATCTTCATGTAATGAGTTTAGTGGGAGAAAATTGGTAAACCCCACATTCCCCCAACTCAAAAATAAAAAAAGAAAACAAACAAATTGCGCACAATAATTGCATACCTTCCCTTGGTGTTTGTTCCTTTTCGGAACCAATGAAGAATGGTATCTTCAGCCAGAACATCTTGGTCATAAAGAGACCTAACAATCTCGGGGAAAAGCTTCATTAATTTAGCATCCTCATAGCATTGCATTTGTACTTTGTACATAAGTTCCAGCTCAAGTTTCCCACTGGTGCAGAAAGTATTCAACAGTTTGGCCCAAGTTTTTACCTTAATCATCAAGATAGCACTGTCAATGACTAGTTCAGCAAGCAAAAAACACTTGCCATATAAAAATTAATATATTGAATGACTCCCTTGATAAGCAAACATTAGTTACACTGCAAACCCGTTATCCATTAGACAGTTACCCAATCATCAAAACAAATCAAAAGCCAGAAACAAGTCTATAACAGACGTGGTCCAGTGACTATAGTCATAACATAACAGCTATATTTATAAGAGGATTCAAAATACAGAACATAAAGGCAATAACTACTAAACGCTTTTCACTTTCAAATTTCAATAAGAATTAACAAATATAAAAACTACTAAAATTCTAAGAAAACACCAAACAAGCATAAAGGTTAATCATACCTGGCGGAGGGCTGAATTTGCATTTTGTTGCTGATTTTTCCCTGACCACTGAACAGCATCCATTAAGACATCCCACAAAACCCTTACAATCTCTATGTCTGGTAACTTAGCATCTCTGACTCGTACCTTTACAGTTTCAATGACTTCAGATATGTCAGTTTCCTCCGTTATCTGTGTGGTTAGAGCAGATTTCATTTCTCTAAGTTTCACCTCAAATATTTTCTTCTCATTATACTCCACCAAGGCTGACAGTCCTTCCTTGCTAGAAGTTAAAAATGAACATATTTATAAGTTTCAACTAGGTTGATGATAAAATACAGGTTATAAGATTTAAAAATAATAATAATAATAAAATGCAACTATCCATTAGTACTGGACAGACTGCATACCCTAGCACAACAATCATAAAACAACTGACTTTCATAAAATCACAAGGATCATAATTCACTGAATTCGAGATGTAGCCAGAAGAAAAATACTTCCAGTAACAAGTCATTAAATTTTTTGTAAGATCAACTGACATTGTGCTTTAATTTGATCCAACTACTGAAGAAATTGGTATAACACCTATCTAAAAAAGAAAAGCAGGGACCTAACCCACTATTGCATTGTCACAGAAACCCCTTTAGTATCATATGCTCCCAAATACTGCACTAACATAAATCTTCATAAAACCAGTATCTTTTAAAGATAAAATAAATTGTTCTCAGAATAAAATCATCAAAGTTCTTGGAACTAGGAAAAAATAAAACAAAGATAGTGATACTTCCCAATTAAAATTATCCATGCCAAACTGCTAGTATTTTTTATAACTATCCATAAAAATGTATCCTGATCCCTCCCACCTAGTGGGAAAAGGCTTTGTTTGTTGTTGTTGTATGTACCCTTATCCCTAATAAATAAGGCTTACTTGAAATGCTCAGAGAAAGCATCATTAGATCTTTTTGCAGGGGGGAAGAAGTCCAGCAGATTGTCCTCCACTTTTCCTCGTTTCAGGATTGATATAAGATCATCAAGGCTATTGTCAACAAGATACTCCTTAAAGAAGTCAGTTATAAATGACAGAACTAGCCCTTTGGCCACAAGATTATCTTTGAGAAGTGGTTGGAACACAGTCTCTGGTGGAAGACCAGATAGCTTCTGGGAGAATGCAAGTGCTGTAAAGATTGCCAACTTTTTCCTCTCATTTTCCTCAAAAAGCTCCAAGGACTGCAGAAATTTTCGCATGACATTTTCAAGATTCTTGATGAGAAATGGCCTTCGCCGCAAAATCTTTTGTATGTAGATTACAGATGGTGATATGACTTCACGCTTTGGCTCACACTCTATTATAGAGTAAGGATGGCGCTCCCCCTCATCAGGCTTGGTAGTTCCAGGTTGCGTACGCCCCCCAGTGAAAACAACCTACAATAGTGAAACAATCATATATGTTATACAAGTACGAATCAGAAACAAATAATAGCAAACTAGGTTTCCAGGACACAAGCAGATTAGAATTGTAAATTAGTAGATCTACAGTACATTCCAACTTGCAAAAAGACGCATATTGTCATATTGACAGTACAGTGCAAGACTAAGAGAATTCAAATTAAAAATTATAAACAATTCCGTTGCAAATGAATAAGGATTAAGGAAACGAACTTTCAAATTCAATATCTGAACAATTTATCAAGTTTTGCAACTCTGATCAATAGTTTAGTACATCTTCAAAATTATCACTGCAATAAAACAAGAAAATATAAAGCAAATAGTTCCCCAATGCAAGAAAGTAGAAAAAAATCATTACCTTTGTCATTTGTGTTATCAGGCTTTTAAGATGACTAAACACTTTCCTATTTAGGCTATCTGGATAAAATGCATCTTTTTTATTTATTTGTTTATTTTTTACCAGACAGTGATGAATGGCATTTTAATATACATAAAAATATAATTATCAAGATAAATTGAACCTCATATTCACAAGTGAAGTTGTAAATGAGGAACAGGGAAAGTTTTAAACTAAAACGAAAGTATTATAAAATTATCATGTGGACCTCAAATGATAGAACAATAATGTATCTCATGAGTCATGACATACTAATTAGATGCAGTGAAAAGAATAGAACATCGAAATAAAGATCAATCCCAAGTTCCAGAATATATAAAAATACACAGAAGTCATGTACACAAGCTATGACTTTGGTAATAGAAGCTACGAAGACGTTATTGCCATAATGCCATGCATTAAGCTCTAATACTCTCCACAATCAAATCCAAAATAAAAATTTCCACATAGCACATATATTAGCCAATTTGAAAATATATAAAAATAAAAAATTTATGCTGGTTCAGAGAGCTTGCCTCAAAAAAGGTGTCACCGTATCTTGAGAAGTTAAGGTCTGACGACTCAATGCTCTTAGCAATAAGTTCCTGTAAACATATTTACTTAATCAGCTGTGAAAGTTAGACTGAATGTGCATACAGCATGCACATAACTTGCAAGAGATTGGCTAGAATGTGAAATGCACAGTAAAATTACCAGATCACCAGCATTATCCAAATAAATCTGGACCACTGCATCCGCAAATGCTGCAGGGTCCAGTGGCGCTGCAATGTTCCGTTTGCGGGTCTTAATCCGCGTACCACTGGAAATTGAGGCAAACAGAACAGAAAGACCAAAACTTCAATAAGACACTATATCTACCAGATATAATACAAGAAAATGCAAGACGTGCAAAATTTAGGGTACATAAAATATCTGATTACCGATATCAGCATCAAAAATCATATACAATAAGTTTTAAGCTTCATGGTAACAACTGATCATACTATAGAAACACACTGACTGAAAGATAGTGACTTTGTACTTGTAACATTAACTTTACAATAGTTAAGTTTGTTACAGATTAAAAATGAAAAATTGATGGACAGATAATTCAATGGGCACGGCTATATGACCCCCAGTGTCCTAAGTCCTAACACTAATGATATCACTACCATAATTTGGTTTCATCCACTCCAAATTGAAAGTAAATAAAGAGGAAAATAATAAACCCTAGTTACAAACGTTTCAAAAACTAAAAAGTAAAGGGTCAGGATATGCAGATCATAGGGTATAAGGGAAAAAAAAGAGGCTAGACTCAATAGAACTATGTTGAAAACAGAAAGAACAGGAGTACAGGACCAAGTAGTACGGGAGAACAAGACTTACCCAAGAGTGGGTCTCTCCTTCGAGCTGCAAGAATGACAATCAAAATTAGTCTGGCGAAATATAAGTCTAATACTAAACATTCAACGTTGTTCACGAAAAAGAAATAAACTTTCAAGATCTTAAAAGAGAAGAAAATTCCCCCGAACCATATGATGAGTTAAATCATAATTTCATAAACAATTTAAAGACTAAAAATTAATGTCCCTTAAGAACTCAAGTGAAAATCCATAAATCTAAAATTACAGTTTACAACAAAACCTAACAATAATTAGCAGACCAGTACATCAAAAGATTGAGGTAGAATAAGCATTTAAAGTAATTTGCCTAACGAGAGGCTGGATCAGAATGCAAACACCAGCAAAAGCCCTAAGAACTAGCATACGTTGGGCATAAAGATGCCCAATTATTACAAATTCCCTCTAATCGGACTGAAGAAGAAAAGGCGAATCTGAAACAGAAACCTACCCAACGAAATTAATCGAAGCAAACATAAACCAGACTCGCGGAGGGAACATACGTATCAAGATCGTTTGACAAAAAAAAAAAATTGATACTTGCTCAGAAAATAATTAAAATATTCGGAAATTGGGGTTGGTAAAGAGATCGCATCGCGATTTATTAGATCAGTAAAGCAGGAGCCAAACTACAGAGATTAAAGAAGAATATGTGAGAGTGGAAAATACCTCATAAACCAAGACGAAAATGGATCGGAAGGTGGGTGAGTCTGAGACTCTCTGCGCTTGATTGAGATGAACGAGAGAGAAGGTGAAGAACAAAATGGATTCCGAGCTAGCGTGTTCGGACACTGATATTTATTCGAGAATATTAGAAAAATATTTATTTATTTTTCCCTTAATAATACTGTTACAAAACGAAGGCACTCAAGTCGGCTTTGTCGTGGGTCGGTTTTAATATTCATTTTATGTATCCATTAGCTCATTTTTTGTTAAATTTCTCCCCGTGATTAACATATTCTATTATTTCAAAAATCTATCTCCACTTTAAAGAGTATATTCGAAGATTTAAAAACAGGATAATATTAGTTAACGTGCAAGATCAAAACAGAAAATTTTATATCTACATAACTATTCATATTTAGTGGTAATATATAATAGATAGGAATGATCTTAAATAAGATATGAGTATGATATAATAGTCTTTACATTCAGATTTGAATGAGTGTTTTTGGTTTAACTTGTTTTGTTTAATAATTTATTTATTTAAAAAAATTTAAATTAATTATTATTTTTTAAAATTATAACTTATTTACATATAAATTTATAAAAAATATAAAAGAATAATTTATGTGTATATTTTTTATATCATAAATTAAATATATATTTATAATATAAAAATAATATTTAAATAATTTATATAGAATATGTCTAAATTTAAGTAAAATATCATTTTTTTTCATATTTAAATTTATTTTTTTAATATTTAGACTCAAATTTAATAAATAATTTTACAAATACTTATAGAGTATGAACATTTTAATCATCATAACAATAGATAGTTTTAATAATTTATATGAAATTGTTTAAAATTTTTAATTTATTTATAAAACATTGTATAATATAAAATATTAACAATAATATTAAAATCAAAATAAAATGTAGACACTGCCGAATATATATATATATATATATATATATATAATTTAAAATAATAGCCTCTAAACAAAAATAAAAAATACACAACCAGAATCTGTCATCAACTATCTTTTTATTTTCATTCAAAGTTGTTAGACTTTACCAAAAAACATATAAATTTATTATTTAAAAACATAATATTTTTATATTATTTTAAAAAAATAAAAAATAATCACATAAACTTTTATACGCACAAAACTTTTAGTATTAATAATTAATTTATATCTTTCTTATATATACATTTCCACTCTATGGTTGTAAATATTTATTCCTTCTTATAAACATACAAACTTCTATTAAGGTATATGTTAATTTTTAAAAATGTATCTTCAAATTTATTTGAAAACATAATTTTTTTTCATCATTTCTCCTCTCATAACTTTAAATATAAAAATATCAAAGTTATATATAATAATATAAATATTTTATTCGTAGTTTTTTTTTTGGGGCCAAATATTTTATTCATAGTTAAGAGCAGCAAAAAGTTCATATCCAACGCCCACTAAGTTCCCATGTTGATGTAGATCGGTACTATGCATGCGAGTTCATTTATAGCACCAGCCTAAGGCATGAGGGAAGCTATCTTTCTTGTCATGGGAAATTCATTATCTTATTATTAAATTTTGTATTAAGAATATAATAAATGAATATAAATTTTTTTTTTAAAAAATGAACCTTTATGTTTCGGCAGATAAATTTAACAATCACATGCACTCCCAGAAGTATCTTTGATTTTGTATACAATTAAATTGAGAAAGTCAAACATTTACTTCATCGCCAACCACATGAGATATCAACACGTAGTACTTACTTGGTTTACATTATCATAAATATGGGCTCGATAAGCATTTGGGCCATTCACCCCATAATCCATATGCGCATTTGATATTCTTTTTGTTTGGGAAAAATATAAGGGAATGAAACCACCGTTTGAATGTTGTTTTGTTTATGGAATCTTTTGCTGTTGGTGTGTTGCCTTCAGCCATGGGTTTCTTCTCTTTCCCTCACCTTGGCCCGGGTCTTTTTGCTCTTCCTGTATGGCCCTTTGTTTTGCTGTTTGGATTTTAAGCCTTGTGTCATCTTGTTTCCTCTTACCAAAATCAAATGTTGTCTTATTGTTTCATTCTTTCAAACTTTTTTATAAAATTAGTTTTATAAATCCATATCAATATTATTTTTATATGTTTATATATATGCTACAATTAAACAGGCTTTAAATAATTTTTTTATTTAATTTTTAAAATTTTAAAATAAAATAAATTAAAAGATTCTATATTAATTCTCTTTAATTTTTACTATTTGTTAATTTTAATTATTTTAAATTTAAATAGTTTGAAAAATCAAGAAAAAGATAAAATATTATTTAACATTTATTTCCATCTTCTCTCTTTTTCCTCCAATTTTTTTTATTATCTTTTCCTCTCTATTTTTAAACACACTTTAAGACATATTTGAGAGAGAAAATTAAAAAAAATATTAATATTTTCATTATTTATTTATTAAATTATAAAAAATAAAAAATATAAAAATTTTATATTAACTCTCCTTAATATTTTTTTATTAATTTAAATTATTAAAAATTTTAAAAATCTAAACAAAAAACAAAAAAAAAATATAACCTTTATTTTTCTTCCTTTTACTTTTCCTTCAATTCATCTCATTTCCTTTCCTTCCTCGTTTCCAAACAAAACCCCAAATGTACACCTACTTATATATCTCTCACCAGCAACGTTGCATACTTCCATCCGAATGATAATAATCTTGAGCTTGAAAAAACTTGATTATAGGCAGCCATGTATGTATGTATTCACTATTCACAACCGAGATTGATAACCTTTGACATTATAGCGTAAAAACGACATTAACATTCGAGATTGTGTAGTATGAAGTGCAATTTCAACCACAGATCCATTTGTGGTTTGCCGGGGTCAAGTCTTAGACCTCCATTTGTCAAATTGTTATATGTGGAACCATATTTTGGGTGTCCCATCGTCCTTTGCAATATTAGCTCATAAAAAGAGAAGAAAGACACAAATCACTCCTCTCGCGTTTCACGAGTTTCATTATTAAGTATCCTCGTTTCCCTCGCCTTCCACATGCTCTAATTATGATATTATACACTGATTTCAAATAGTCAATACTCAATTATATTAGTATAATTAAGGCAAAATTTATTTTTAATCCTTTGCAAAATTATTTTTTATGTTTTTAAATTTTTTATAAATTTTTAATTTTATTTTAAAAATTTTCTTTCTCTTTTTATCTAATATTTTAATATTAAGTTCAGGAGTGCAGACATTTTGATGGCCGAATCGCAATGTCGTTAACGCTGAGCTCCCGATTCTTTTATAGCAGCAGCAGGCTGTGCATCTCACCATTCACAGTTTGTGCTTCTCCCAATCACAGATCTCGTTTCCCTTCTTCCCTTGTAATTCCTCGTCGCCTTCCCTCTTCTCTCAAAGCTAGGCTCTCTTTGTCTACTTCTGCCGCCATGGGAGACGTTGCTGATGCTGCCATGGACGCTGTCCAGCGCCGCCTTATGTTCGAAGACGAGTCTGTACCCTTTTTCATCTCTTTCTCTTTCTCTTTTGTCTAATTTTGCTATCTTGCTTTCCTTTCCACTTGTTTCTCGCATATCATTTCATCATGTTCATGTCTGCACTTTCTTTCTTTTTTTTTAATTTATTGAGTTGAGACTACGTGCCTGGAGTTAAAAGGAAAGTATTTCTTTATTGACGGGCCCTGCTATAGCTCGTCAAAATTTTCTCTATTATTGCTCACCCAAAACTTTATCTGATTGTTCGTATGTTTTAATACTTGTAATTTATTTGATTCACGATCTCTTCAATAAGAATGCATGAATTAGTAATTCAGTCTTTCTTCCACAGGGTCAATTTATGCCGCTCCTAGGCATGAAATGTGTTAGATGAAGTACATCTGAGTAGCTTGGGCTTTTCACTTTATTCAGAATTTTTTCTATAATGAACTTGTTTCCCATCCCTCTTGGTTACTTTTGGAGTTTAGAGCATAATTTCACTTTTAAAATTTTGGAAATCTGGTTGGTCTGTGATGAGAAGTGACTTTTCTTGGCTAAGGTTCATGCATAAATTTCCAGATTTCTATGAGTAATACTTTAGCTACACTATTTCTTTCTAAATCATCTTACCTGAAATCGGTGGTGGATTTGTTTTGAAACTTTCCACAGATGCATTTTGGTGGATGAGAATGATCGTGTGGTTGGTCATGATTCCAAATACAATTGTAAGTAGAATATCCTTTTTAAAATCTTATATGCATTTTGATATCATCCAAGCTTTGTTTACTGAAATATTTGAACTTTTTTTTTCTTTTTTTATTTTAATCCACTAGGGCTTTTAAGTTGAAGCAACAATTATTTGCTGGTGTTTAATGTCTTGAATTTGCAGGGAAGATTCTCCAATGTAATGATCTCAGCAAAAATATCTAATAGATTTCATATTTAAAATGTCATTCATCATATAATTTCCATGGCACTGGGAAACGTACAACTATGGTTGAACGTAAAAAGGAGTAACATCCCTCCTGTTATATAGACTGGTGGTGGTTCTGTTTCTTCATGGTGTTATACAAACTTTCATATCATAAAACCGCACTAAATCCTGATATTTATGGATATGAACTACCCATTAGTATATAGTGTGAGAATATCTAAATAAGATAAATAGCCAGACACTGAAATTTGAAACAGTTGAGTTTGCTCACATTCTGTGTGATCTTTTGAATGCTGAGTTTTGTTTTGTGTTTCCAGATCATTAAATTTAGAAGTTTTTAGCAAAGATGTTGATTGTTTCTGAGAACAATAATAAGACATGAATCAAATTTGTTTCTAGAGGATTGTTCTGTAATTTTATTGCATATAAACTTCTAAGTACTGATGATGCAGGCATAGCAGCAATTACAATTTCTGTACAGTACTTTCATACGTTAATACTAGATGTAGTCTTGGAGCAAATGTGACCTGCAGACACTGAAATTTATATGAAAATTTGAACAGTCTTTTTGACTTATGACTTCCTGAAGTGAAATATGGACTTGGTAACTTGGAACTTTGTAGTTAGAACTCAAAATTTTTTTGGTACTCCCCTGCCTACTACTGGCTTTGTCATTAATTCATTATTTGAGTTTTATAGGTCATTTGATGGAAAAGATTGAATCTGAAAATCTGCTACATAGAGCTTTCAGCGTATTTCTGTTCAACTCAAAGTATGAGTTGCTTCTTCAGGTATGCATTCCCTTTGCCTTTAAATAGTAGCCTCCTAAGCATGATGGGTGGATCCTGTTCTAAAACAAAACTAATGGTTTCCATAGGATGAAGCTGATTTTGTAACTTTGTTTCTTGGCATCTATCTGTATTCTATATTTCATCTATATAATTTCTTCATAACTACTAGGTGCCAAAAATGTCTTGATTTTATTAAGTAGTTGGAGTAATTATAACCATGATTGAAAGTTCTATGTCTGCTTGCAAGTTTAAGTAAACTCATAAAGGGGAGGTAAACTCAGACCATAAACTTGTTAAAGGTTTACATACTTTAAGAAATAGCTTATAGAATATTAACAACACTGTTTGACACACGGGTAAGCCACAGATATAGTATAATTTGTATCATTTTATACTTAGTACGAAAGGAAATATGGGTAAAAGAAAACCAATAATTAGAGGACTTATGAGACAAGAAAACAGAAATAATGGAGAACGACAATGAATTAAAGTTCAAGCAACATGGGGAATTTTAAATGATTCTACTTCAGATAGTTTTTCTTTTATTTTCTTTTCTTCTGCATGGTTTTTTACTGAAAATTTCTCTACAAGGCATGCCTGTCTTCTAGTCCTAGGTTTGGACTGCCTTTGTTCGCTGAGATTCTTTTTGTTCTTGTTGTAGCAACGATCTGCAACGAAGGTAACATTTCCACTTGTGTGGACAAACACCTGCTGCAGCCATCCACTATTCCGTGAATCTGAGCTTATTGAAGAGAAAGCTCTTGGTATATACGGATATTTATATTTATTGAGAAGATCTGCTTTGTTATTGCTGCTTTTTTATTAATGGCTCTTCCTCCTTATTTGCCAGGAGTAAGAAATGCAGCTCAGAGGAAACTTCTAGACGAGGTTGGTATTCCTCCTGAAGATGTGCCAGTTGATGAGTTCATCCCACTGGGCCGTATCCTTTACAAGGCACCTTCTGATGGCAAATGGGGAGAGCATGAACGTAAGGCAACTTAATTGGTTCTGAGCTTTTGTGCAAGCAATCTTTCTTCAGGCTGTCTTGATGACAAAAATTCCTTTTTTTCCTTGATTGCAGTTGATTATCTGCTATTCATAGTCCGGGATGTTAACGTTCGTCCTAATCCAGACGAAGTGGCTGATATTAAATATGTGAACCGGGACCAGTTGAAGGAGCTGTTGAAGAAAGCTGACGCTGGTGAGGAAGGTGTGAAACTTTCCCCCTGGTTCAGATTAGTCGTGGACAACTTCCTATTTAAGTGGTGGGACCATGTTGAGAGAGGGGATCTTAAAGAGGTTGCTGACATGAAAACCATTCATAAGTTGACTTAAAATGTCAAATGGCTTGACCAGTGGCAATGTTGAAACAAATTTGTCCTTTGTTGATCACCAGAACCATAATCCTTGGTCGTATCTCTTATCATTAGCTGAGAATTGTTGTTTGAAATTTGGGTTCATTGCACGTTAGTGTTCAATAATAAAGTCTAATTTGTTCTCAAGTCATTGTAAGTTAGGATCTCCAGGAATGAAACTAAAATGCCATGTTTGGTATCCAGCCTTTCGTTTAGTGATGAAATTTACCTTGTGTTTATGTAGAGATTCTAAGTTTTTAAAGGATTTTAAAAAAATAATACATGAAATTTTCAGAATTTTTTATATTCATACAAATAATTTTTTAACATACATCTTGTTCAGCTTTTTTATAAAAAATTTTTAAATACCCGTATAAAAATACAGATCCAGGTAGCAGCAAGCAGAGCCTGAGTTGCTGTGGGTATTGGCTATAGGCTACTGGGTACGTAATGGCAGTCACCTCCCAGTCTCACTCGTTTTGGGAGGTTGCTTAATATAAAAAGGAAACAAATGTGGCCGTTTGCTCTGTCACCAGCCAATTTCTCAATCCACTTCACAAGGCCAATGCCCAATAGTCCTATCACTAATTCATCAGCCAATCCCACCGACAATACCATCGCATAATAAAAATCTTAATCAAATTATGGCTCAACACGCTTTGCCGTCCGCATCGCCTCTGCAGTACACATCACCAGTATTGCGTTGTGATGACGCAATTATTTCAATGAAAAAAATATTTCATGTAAAGATTACTAAGATAAAAGGAATGGGGTCATCGGTCATCGCAAATAAAATATGCATCGAGGTCAAATAAACAAGGAGAAAGTAGAAAATGTAGAAAACAGTAGATTATATAATACGCGGACTCGAACTTTACAGACTTGCAATTGTAGTGGGAAATTTCCGAGCTTACCTCCAATCTGCAAGTATTTGTTTCTTGAACCCAGCTTCATTCTCCCTCCTCCGTCTCTCACACTTGAAATAGTGCCTGGATATCACTTCAGATCTATCCTCTTCATTCATCCGGTAAGTCTGCTCTCTCTTTCTCTTCACCAATTCTTTCAATGGATTCACCCCCTCACCCTCTCTTAGTATACGGTACATGCCCTTTCTCCCAAATTTCAAATCTTTTGCTTTACAATTTATTGATGGAATTACTTTATCTTTGTTGGCTCTTTTTGCTTATTCTTCTTCTAAATTCATTCGCTCATCCATTTGATCTCCAAATTTGCATTCTTGGCTTTCATCCTCTAATTGATTCCTCATGTCTTACGTATACTTTCCAACTCAGATTCAATTTTATGATCCTCTGTTGGATTATACTGCATTTTCGTGGCCAGATTGTAGCCTCCAAATTCACTTCAAATCAATATTAAATCCTTATGCTATTATTTTGATATTTTCGTTTTCTCTCTCCTTTTGTTCTTCCTTGTTCATCAAAGCTATCTTGTCCGATAAACGCTGTCCTGCCTTCTCTTATATAGATACAGTCTCTGCAACAGATTCTAATCTCTCCCCTTCCTTTTCTCAATTCTCATTTAAAAGCTGATACCGATATAGCACTTAGCTGGTAAGTTAAGTTAATTAGTTAAACATTCTGATGAGCATGAAGTAGAAATAAGAGGACCTTATGAGAGAATAGGGGAGTGAAACAAGGAGTTTGATTCCAATTTATAGAACCTTTTTTTGCCTTTCTGTTTGTCTTACTCTTTTAAGGAATAAATACACACACACACACACACACATATGTTCTCACTTCGTATAAGACGATTTATCACAGAGATCATGCCATCAAATATCTATATGTATTATTTTCCAGTATACGTTCAGTATTTGGTTGCATCTTAGAGATAGCAGCACCACACAAACTTTTGTTAGCCTCTATATGCAAGCTAATATCACATGCCTATAGAGTATAGACACAGGTTTGCACCTTAAAGCAAGTCTGACTGATGTTGTTTGTACTACCCTGGCTGTAGGAGGAGTCAATGGCCTTGGTGACAACTGCTGAAGTATGTGATGCAAATCCTCAATTAATTTTGAGTGGGGAGCTTCGGGCCCTTCAGCCAATATTTCAGATTTATGGTCGTCGACAAGTGTTTTCTGGACCTGTAGTTACCCTGAAGGTGTTTGAAGACAATGTGTTGGTTCGAGAGTTCCTTGAAGAGAAAGGTAATGGAAGAGTTCTTGTTGTGGATGGGGGTGGGAGTTTGCGGTGTGCAATATTGGGTGGCAACCCTGTAGTACAAGCACAAAACAATGGATGGGCAGGGATAGTTGTGAATGGGTGCATAAGAGATGTGGATGAGATCAATGGTTGTGATATTGGGGTGAGAGCTCTGGCTTCCCATCCCATGAAGGCCAACAAGAAAGGCATGGGAGAAAAGCATGTTCCCATAACTTTTGCCGGGACTAGGATCTGCGACGGGGAATGGCTTTATGCAGACACCGATGGAATACTCATCTCTCGAACTGAGCTATCTGTCTGATTCCAGTTAATGAATATGCTTTAAGCTGGTCCAGGGCTGCTTATTCTGGTGTACTTTCGTGCTTCAGCCAGTTTCCATAAATAACTTACAGTGAAAGTAGATTGAACTATTTGTCCATGTACTTCTACCAATTTGAACTATGGTTTCAATTGGTGTTTTGAGAACCTGCTTCTATTTTTGTTTATTTTTAATTTGTTTCATGTTTCTCAGAAACCAATACTTTGCAAACTAGAATCCATTAATCCTAGTGTTAAAATTAATAAATAAATAGGATAGCAGTGTTCTTTAAAAGTCTAACATGATTTGCCATGGTTAAATGGTGAAAATTGATGACTTGTGGGATTCCTCATTCCTGCAACCACAAATCCAAGTAGTGTGGAGATTTATTTTTCACAATTTTCTTGCTGGATCAAATAAATATTTATCAATCTAGAACTTCTATTGTGAGTGGACCACTGCTGCTATAAATGAAGCGAAATCACTTAGATATCAAATTCTTTGTCATTACAGAATCTCAAAGCCTGGTGTTAATCAGAAAGCTACCCAAGATGGGGTTAAATTGAGTAACTACAGAAGTTTACTTTTTTAAAATTGTAGTTCTATGAAAATAGGTTTCTTTTAAATGGTGTTTTTATAAAACAGATTCAAGGAGTTTAAGGAAAAAGAGCAAGGTTCAGATTTAAGTTTTTTTGAACCCTACATATTTCAGCACATAGCAAGAGAATTTGTATTACCAATAATTAAGTAATACCATATAAACAAGTAACCTCTTCAAGGGATCCTTACACTTACTTTTATACTTCAGAACTCCAAGAACTAAAAACTCACACTATCTAAGACTAATATAAAATGTTCTTATAACTAATGTTTTAACAATGAATCAATTTACACCAAATCATAGATACAAGAAACAACATACAAAGAAGAAGAATACAGTCACCAAGACCAAAAATTTATAACTTTTAACACGCCAAGAGTATGTTGATGAGTAAATGCAGTAGTTAATGTTTTTAACAGCTAATGAATTTGCTTCAACACTTTGTTTTGGCAACTCTCTCTTGAAGAGCCATGTTGATAGTTCAACCTTACTATTTTCGCTTTGCACGAGATGGAAGCCTCAATAATTGACCAGTGATAGTGAAGAGTTTGAGTTCTTCCATTTGAAACGGACTACTATTTTTAAGATAATCCTTATACAGTTTACTCCTTAGACGAAATGAAGCTGAAAAAGAAAAGCCACGGATGCCTCTTGCAAGTGCGGTGACAAAATTCTACTTTTCATAGCTTAGAGTGAGAGGAAGCTCATATGAATTCAAGCACATCAAGAGTGACTAATATGGTAGAAGGGTGGGTGCGCCTGCGTCCTGAAAGTTGCATTTCAACGATCAAACAGTGCAAGAGCGTCCAATCCCTGAAATGTGTACACGCCTGCATGCTGAGGTCCCACCATCACCTCAACCTTTTCTTCTTCACCAATCTTATAGCCCAATATTTCTCTCTGGGTTCCATCTCACTCGCTTCCAAATTGTTCTCTGCCGATTCTCACCCCTCCTCTGCTGATGTCTTTTTGTGGAACGTCATGATCCGTGGCTTCCTCGACAATGCCCTATATCACCGTTCTCTGGCACTTTACACCCAAATGCGACAACTTGCTATCCAACCCAACAATTTCACCTTTCCATCTCTTCTCAAGGCTTGTGCTTATCTACGGGATTATCACTTCGGTATTCAAGTTCACGCGGATACCGTGCAATTTAGTTATGATTCAAACGCCACTGTGGCTACCTCCCTGTTGACTATGTATGCCAAGTGTGGGCGTTATGACTTTGCACGCCAGGTGTTCGATAACTTGCCTGACAAAAATGTAGTTTCTTGGAGCTCCATGATTGGTGCCTACGCTCAAAATAGGTGCTACGACCAAGGGCTCTTTATGTTTTCTCAGATGTTGGCCACTGGAATTAGACCGAACAGAGCTGCTATCTTAAACGCGATGGCATGTGTGCACACAGAAAATGAAGCTGATGATGTTTGTAGGATGGTGATGGACTATGGACTCGACTTAGATAGATCAGTACAAAGTGCTGCAATGAGAATGTATGCGAGATGCGGGAGGATGGATGTGGCTCGAACTTTCTTTGATGGAATAATTGATAAGGACTTGGTGTCTTGGGCATCCATGATTGAATCTTATGCGCAGGCCGATATGCCGTTGAAGGCCTTGGAGCTCTTTAAACAGATGATCATACTGAAATTTCATCCTGATTTGGTGACCCTTCTGGGCGTAGTTTGTGCCTGTTCAAACTTGGCATCTTTCCAGCAAGCACGTTTTATTCATGGTTTTGTAATTCGGAACTATTTCCTAAATCAAGTATCTCTTGAAACTTCTATAGTGGATCTCTACGTGAAATGTGGAAGCCTGGCGTATGCCAGACGAGTTTTTGATCATATGCAGAAGAAAAATGTAATCTCATGGAGTACCATGATTTCAGGATATGGGATACATGGCCATGCTAGAGAAGCTCTAAACTTATTTGATCAGATGAAGACGATGGTAAAACCTGACCATATAACATTTGTGTCAATTCTGTCAGCATGCAGCCATGGTGGATTGATACATGAAGGATGGAAGCACTTTAATTCCATGAGTCGAGACTTTGAGATCACACCATGTTCTGAACATTATGCAAGCATGGTAGATCTGTTGGGTCGTGCAGGGCGACTGTCTGAAGCCTACGAGTTTATTCAGAAGATGCCAATAAAGCCAGGTGCAGCTGTGTGGGGAGCACTGCTTGGCGCATGTAGAATTCACTCAAATGTAGAAATGGCCGAAATTGCTGCAAAATATCTTTTTGAGTTGGACTCCAACAACCCCGGTCGATACATTCTCTTGTCCAATATTTACGCTTCTTGTGGTAAAATAACAGAAGCGGATAAGCTTAGAGCTCAAATGAAACAGAAAGGAGTGAGGAAAATTGCTGGCCACACGGTTATCGAGGTTATGAACAAGTTACATACATTCGTTGCTGGGGATAGGTCACATCCGAAAGCTGAATTAATTTATGCTGAATTGAAGAAAATAATAGCTAGAATTCGTCAAGAAGGGTATACACCAGATTTGAACTCCGTATTACATGATGTGGACGAAGAGACAAAGGAGAGCATGCTATATGCGCACAGTGAGAAGTTGGCAATAGTTTATGGGCTCTTAAGTTCAGGACCAAAGAGGATCATTAGAATCAAGAAGAATCTTAGAGTTTGTGGGGATTGTCATGTGGCTACCAAGTATATTACGAAGGTTACAGGAAGGGAAATCATTGTGAGGGATGCTCATAGATTCCATCATTTTAAGGATGGTATCTGCTCTTGTGGGGACTATTGGTGAATGTTTCTTTATCTGATTATTGGGCGTTGCCAATGAACATAGTCCTAACTACTAATTAAAGATGGTTTCTAGAACAAACGCTAATTGAGACACAGTGACCTGGATCCCTATGGTCCACTAAGATGCTATGTGAGAAGGACCAAACACAGAAATTAGTTCCGAGGCGTCAGTTTGTAAAATTGGGATGTCTTGGGGGAACAGCTTTTACATCAAGTCTTACTCTTACCCTGGTTCAAGATAGAAAAACTTAGTGGAAAGTGACACTGCAGCTTTTGTAGTCTGCAACTGGAGTTTCCAATTTAACTAGAATGCAGAACTCATTTTTATGTTTTGCAAATAATCGAAATACCCGGGATTACCTGCGTATATAAATATACAGCCAGAGATGAAGCAAAACAGACGACTAAGATGAATGATCAACGTCAAAGACTCTAAGATACTACCACCTAATATTAGAACACAGGTGGATTTTACTGCCTGCGAAGTTATAAAATAATTATTTGTATGAAACTTCTGGTAATCAACATTCAAAACATAATGTATTCAATTGTTAAAGATCCCAACGATGCTTTGAAGGGCTTCTATCTACGGAACGATTGTAGCATAGGCTGTAATCGGTACTAATTAGGATTCATGGTATTTTACTATTATAGTACTTGCCAGTTACATCTGAATGTGAGATTAGGGGTTTGTGATCATTCTATGCTTTTTCTGCCAAAGGAGTGAGCAGGCAGATGGCACTGTGAGTCTGACTATCTCTCTCTGACGAAACTCATTTTAAGTGATGTGCAGAATTTTTGGATAGATATGGTCAATCGATAAAAGGTATTACATGAAATTTAAAATGTTAATATGGTTATTTATTTCCCTCCCGTTAGCCAGGGAAAACGCCAATTTGCAGGGTCCCACGTAAAAGTTAGAACGAAGGTTGTGTCTTTCGTAAAGGATTGTCAGTGTTAGCACTTCATGCACCATTGCCACGACATCATATCCTCCTCATGCACATGACACGTGTGCTGGCCTACCATTCAACACTTCACCAATTTCCTGTTGATTCTTTTCCACCCTCTTTCCTTCTCATTTTCAAGCTCAGCCAGCCTCTCTGAAACTGCGCTCATGAATCCTACCTTCTCCATGGAGGAAGACGAACTGTCCTACTCTCTTTTGCCAAAATCTTCAGATTGGATCGCAAAACCTATATCCCTCCAAGCGGATTTGATCTACAATTGCCTGGTTTTTGTGTTTTCTCCGTTCCGCACTCTTTTTTCGGTGGCGTCCGAGTCCTATCATCAAGCTGAGGAGACCAGAGATAATGTTGAATCAGCAGTCCACCAAGTCCCCTCCAACATCACTTATGGTAGTACCCTCTTGCTTAAGAGGTTGGGACTTGGCTTTCTGAGTGCTGCTTATGTTTGCATGGTTCTTGTATTTGTTCTGATTCTGGCTGTTGTGCTGGGTGTTTGTTTCGTTCGTTTGTGGGTGGAGGAACCTCTGTTTGTGAGGGAAAAGTTGCATTTTGATTACACTGATGCTCACCCTACTGCTGTCTTTTCATTTGATGGCGGAGTTACTGGCGTCCAAGGCTACAGCAGCAAGAAGAAGCAGATAGGCGTTCCAGTTGGGCACACATTTTACATTTCCTTGATCCTTCTGATGCCTGAGTCTGACTTCAATAGGGAGACTGGGGTCTTTCAGGTATGCACCTACCTCTTAAATTTCGCTCCATAATTTTGTACCTATACGCCATAGATGTGCAAATATTAGAATCACGGTCACTACCTCATTGCTAGGTGCTAGGTAATGATATGAACAATGATGATTAGTCCTGGCGTGGGTAACGGTTCAAACATTTAATAAAGCAGTTGCCTGGTTTTGCTTTTCTAAACTCTGGTCACTCACATTTTCCCTTAAATTGATTTAATCTTCCAGTGAAAATGATTATGAAACAAACATTTAATAAAGCAGTTCTGCACTTTATCACCATTCAATTAGGTAGGATAATTTGCCTTAACTTGTTTTAAATTGCAGTGTGCGTCTGTAGTGTACTTATGCCTGGATAAGAGTTGTTGTATTGCAGTTGAGTGCAGAACTCTTATCAACAAATGGGAATGTGATAGCAAAATCTAGCCAACCGTGCATGTTGCGATTTAGAAGTTTCCCAATTCGACTAGCCCGGACATTTATTCTGGGCGTGCCTCTATTATTGGGAATCTCTAGCGAAACACAGAAGATAACTGTAGAAATATCCAAGCACAAAGAAGACAATCAAAGAACCAAAGCAATAAAAGTAAGCCTGTGTCCAAGAGCAGGAACATCATCTCTGCCACAGATATACGAAGCGGAAATTGTCATGAACTCGCATCTACCTTGGGCTAAACAATTGGTTCACAATTGGAAATGGACATTTTATGTTTGGGTGTCCTTGTATATCTACATTGTACTGCTTATGATTCTGCTATGTTGCTGGAGGCCACTCATCTTTCTGGTGACACCGCAGTATTTCAGGGATTATGGTACTGCGAGAGAACTCGCAAGTGAAGAAGAAGCTGAAGAATCACAACTGAGAGAAGGAGATGAGAGTGAGGTTTCAGAGTTGTTGAGAAAATGGCGACGAAGCAGAAGCAAGAGAAAAGCGATCCTTACGCAGGGTGGTGGCGGTGTGTTAGAAACCATTGGATCGTCGGCTTCCAGCATTAGCATGAGTAGACAAGATGTAACCAGCACGGTCGTTGAAGATGATACTGATGTGGGGGACTCTGAATCAGTGTGCTTAGGTTGACTTTTATATGGAATCAGGAATGGTGGTTGAGTGATTACGTATGTAATGTTCAGGATTATGTATAATTTTCTCTAGCTCTGTAATCTGTAGGTTGCGGAGATTACTGATTACTGAAAGATGGCCTTGGAATCATAAATATGCGTGCTTTTTTGCTTTTAATTTACAAGGGTGACGGAAAGATAAATGGCTGCAGTTAACATCATCTTCATGATAATTCTAAAATGTTTGATTGGGAACTCAACCAAATAATGCAGGGATGGCAATTGTGGTTATTATGATACTCAAATTATGTCAGAAGATGATGGAATGAAGCATGAAGAAGAGGTATCTATCATCTTGGACTCTCCACTTACAAGCTTATGAGCGCAATAACATTACATCATTATGCTAAGGCTTTTTTCACAAAGAATTGGGTTGTCATTCACCACTCATCATTTCGTATCTATTTGGATTGGTTTTATGGCAGCACAAGCATTCGTGAATTTATTTATTTATTGTGGGGTTTCTGTCTTTCTGACCAATCTAGAAACTTAATTTTTTTTTTCTTTTCTTCTTTTAATTTTTTAACTTTAGCGAGGTATTTGTGGAGAATTTGCTTGCAAGCTGCTATAAAATGGACTTAAACTAGTAAAGTGGGAATCAAATTAGTTGAGATCTAAGAATTAAGATCCGAAGTTTACTCCTTATATATAGATTTGATTATGTGCAACGAAATTCCAAAAATTTGTAGTCCTGTTTTAAGGTAAGATGGAACATGTGGATTGAAGTTTTTTCACATGTCATTTCTTCCGAAGTTCATTTTAGCTTGAGCATCTTCAACATTCCCACGCGTCCCTTAAATGTCTCTGGTGGTTCCATGCCAATCTAACCCTCTAACGATTTTTCGCGGAAGGGGATGGCAATTGGGAACGCACTCTTATCTTCCCCACTTTTTTGTTTCTAAGAAATGGGAATTTAGTAAAAACTGTCAAATACTATTATATGAATTATGTTTGGTTTTCTAGTAGTAGTCTAAGGAATTGTGAGTGATTTAAAAATAAAAATAAAAATAAAAATTATTGTTATTGCTAAGAAAGGAGTGAGCGTGGGTCCCGAACCCGATGGCTCACTCTTAAACTCTTAAACTATTATTATTGTCTGGATGTGATTGACTGTGTTGTGTAGTGGTAGTGTGTTGGGGTGGAAGAAGCTCAAGAGATAGGCTGTGAAGAAGAGGGGGTTTTCTTCAAAAACTAAGGTACGAGTTTCAAATTCTCAGCTCCACTGTTCTGGAGCTGAAACTTCAACTTGTGCCAACCCTAGCATTAGCACAGAGAGTTTCCTATTTCAATCCTCATTTCTGAGTCTCGACGACTCACTCCCATCAGAGTCATGTGATAGTGCCTGCATTACCTCAAACCAGCAATGGGACACGATAACAATATTGGCAACAACAATAATCATCAAATCCTAATTTCCACCTCCAAAATGGAAGCGCGCACAGGGTTTTCGGGGATTTGTGATTCGCCGGTTAAACGGAGCATCGCAGAGAGAAGGGGATTCTGTTCGGATGCAGCCAGAATCAACACGGCCCGCTTTCGCACCGCAAGCCCATTGGATTCTCCCGCAACTCGTTCTCCTTGTCTCACTATACCCCCCGGTATCAGCCCCACCGCCTTGCTTGACTCTCCTATTATGCTTCCTAATTCTCAGGTAACTCTATCACTCCATTATTCTTCATCCTCTCACTCTCACAACATCTCTTATTTCTGAATACCTTTTATGCTCTCTTGATTAGAGCCTAACATTCTGATCCTTAAAAACTCTTCTGCTAGGCAATGCCATCTCCCACCACCGGAACTTTTCTGCTTCCTCCTCTCAGTCATGAAGGATCAATTCTGACTTCTGTGACTCTCGATGAAGGGGATGGTGGCAGTGGCAGTGATGCTGCTTCGTCTTTCAAATTCCAGCTCCAACCCAACCCTAATTCTCTACCAGCCTCCTCTGTTTCTGAAAATCTGGTACGGTGTTTGATTATGCTTGACATTATGGTTGTGCATTTCTCATGTCACAGTTTTTAGAGTTACAGTATTTTGCCTGCATCACATCCACTATACTAGTTCTTTGGCATTCATCCCCCAACCCCATTTAAAGAGTGTGAGTTCATTTCTATGGTAGAGGGGTTGTGTTTTTGTCATGGGCCTTTCCATATGCTTCAAGACATCTCTCCTCTTCTTTCCTCTTGCTCTATCTTCATAATCTAAAAGTTGTAATTTTAATTATGTTGTCAATGTTATTGCTGGAAGTCTATCTGTTCTCATACATCTGTTTCCTGCAGTTAAGCCCTTTGGATGTTATTGCTCCTCCCCTCTTTTAATTTTTAAAATATAGACCATATTTATCAAATCTCCAATTTCCAAAGCATGAATCGTAGAATCAGAAACAAAATAAAAAAGTAGCTCCAAATATAATAATATATGTGTGGTGTATGCGTGTACATATATATATGGCATGACCAAAATACTCAACATAATAAATTTATCCCAAGACCCAACAAAACTACTTACCCACAAGTCTCACAATCACATAATAAGTATATATAAGCTAATAATTAACAAATTATATACACAAGTAATCAATCTAATTATCCTCCTTCTCATCGCCCTCTTTTTTGAAGTCATAACTAGATCACAGCACTAGCAAAGCAACATCACAATCACAGTTCACTACACACCTCGTGGGTTTACACTAAATGCTAGAAAGTAGGAAGAAGCTACTCAAGTTTCTTAACAAGTGACTCAGGACAATGGAGAGAGTAAGAGAGAAGGATGTGAAAGTGATAAGTTTTGTGGTGGCAAAATTTTGAGAATGGAAGAGCAAAACAAGACGTCAATACTATCCATGGAAGGTTGGATACTTAATGGCAGAGTTTGAAAGTCAAGGTTTGATGAAAATTTTAACATAGAGACTGCATTGGGCTTTTGAGGTTTTTTATAATAATAATTAAAAAATAAAAAGAATATGATTTCTGGGACAAATTGCACAATTCCAATGTTTCCATTCGAAGTTTGATTCATGCAGCGGTCCATATTGCTGGATTGACAAATTGACTCGAATAGTACTATTCATATAACAAATCCTGCTATTTTTATTGCATTAATGCAGCTAGATCACTGTTTCCTGGTTGGATATAGGTAATCTGAAAAAGAGGGAGAGATTTTGTATTGGAAGTTTGTGTCAGTTTAGCACTTTGAAAATCTAATTACAAGAGTGCTATTAATTCAAAATAAATGCCTAATCAGGTATCTTTATGATTTCTATTTATTGACTCTGCCTATAAGCTCTGTCTTTCCCAGATACCATTCATATGTCAAAGATTTTAATAATAATTTAATAAACACAAAAGTAATCTTTGTTCTGTTTGACTTTATTAGGTTTCTAATCATTGCATCATGGCAAAGGGAGGAATTTCAGACTGCCAGCCACTTGTGCCTGTTCAACCAGATTTTGCAATTCCAGCAGAATTTCCAAAAGCACATACAGCAAAAAGTGAAGTCCATTCATACAATGATGTGAAAATGATACATGATGCTATTTGTACTGCTAACAATGTCGAGATGCAAATGCGTCGTTCTGAGGAAGCTACTGATGAAAGCTCTCTGCCTAAAAAGGCCACCAAGAATATTGGGGAGCACCATCTCTTAGAAGGAGACAAGAGAGAGACTAACCATTCAATGGGAATGGTGAGGACCTCAGAAGATGGATACAATTGGAGGAAATATGGACAGAAGCAGGTAAAAGGTAGTGAATATCCTAGGAGCTATTACAAATGTACCCATCCTAACTGTCAGGTCAAGAAGAAGGTGGAACGATCCCTTGATGGCCAAATAACCGAAATTATCTATAAGGGTAATCATAATCATGAAAAACCTCATTCTAGTCGCCGACCATCAGTGGGATCAGCACTTTCTACTGATGAGATGTCAGAAATGGGTGAAGGTGGTGGAACCTGTGTTAAAGTTGAGGGCGGTTCAATGTGGAGAAATATTCAGTCAGGGATGAAGGATATAAAACACAATTTGGATTGGAAGGCTGATAATCAGGAAAGGGCATCCTCAACTTCTGTTGTAACTGAACTCTCAGATCCTTTGTCAACTAACAAAGGTAAACCTGTTTGTATGTTTGAGTCGGAGGACACTCCAGAGCTTTCTTCTACACTTGCTAGTCAAGATGATGATGAAGATGGAGCAACTCAAGGATGCATATCACTTGAAGAGGATGCAGATGATGAAGAATCTGAGTCAAAAAGAAGGTCTTATCTTCTATTTGCTTGGTAACGGTGACTGATAAAAATATATTTACTTTTGTACATTTATTGTTTTCTAGGAAGAAAGAAAGCTGCATGATTGAATCAAATTTTGCCTCTAGAGCTGTCCGTGAGCCAAGGGTAGTAGTCCAAATTGAGAGTGAAGTGGACATACTTGATGATGGTTATCGTTGGCGAAAGTATGGACAGAAAGTTGTCAAAGGAAATCCAAACCCCAGGTAATGGTCTCTCCTTTCTTCGTGTAGTTGTTTGTGCACTTGCAAGTCTGCATATGTATGCACATGGATGATTTGTGCCTGTGATGTGTTATTTCTACCATCATAGAAATCTTACAATAGAGCCAGAGTCATGTGATGTTCTCTAATGAACTGGAACTGTTGAACTAGTGCATCAGAGATTGTTAGATCAGAGGATACATGTTTACTGATTATATTAGATTCTTAGTATGGAACGCTAATAAGTCCAATTTATTTCCTTGTTGTTAACCTCTTTTATATTCCCTAGATTGGTAGACTATGCTCAAAAATTGTTCATTAACGTTAGGATGTGGCAATCGTACAATTTCTAACTTGAGCATATATACTGATGTGCTTAGTTTGTGTTATTTTGGATCTCTTCTAGGAGCTACTACAAATGCACAAGTGCTGGCTGTTTAGTAAGGAAACATGTGGAAAGGGCTTCACACGATCTCAAGTTTGTAATTACTACTTATGAAGGAAAACATAACCATGAAGTGCCCACCGCTAGAAGCAACAGTCAGATGAGCTCAAGTGGTGCTAGTGTACTTCCAAATGCTGTCAATGCACAAGTGGCTCTTCCGTTACCTGGGAATGTCAGTATTCCTAAGCCAGAAACTCAAGTTCAAAACCTTGCACCTCATTTTGATAGAAAACCTGAATTTAACTCTGAGTTTCTAAGGCCTGGTTTTGTTGGAAGCTTTAGTGATGATATGAAATTGGGGTCTTCCTCCATATGCCAAATGAAGTATTCTCCCTTGAGTAATACCTTGCCTTACAGCTCCTATGAACTGAATCCTGACCGTTGTGCTACACCCCAAGCTGGTTCTATTACCTCAGTGTTCCCTGACTTCCCATCACTACCGATGAATCTTACTTGGTCTGGAAATTTTCCTCTGGCTGGATTTAATTTTAACTGTGTAAAACCAGTGGGTCCAATCCAATCTTTTCTTTCAGGGCAGCAGCTGAAAGAGGTTGATACAGGTTTCGTGAGGCCTAAACAGGAGCAGAAGGATAATATTTTATATGGTGCAAGCATGCCCATTGTTGATCATGCAAGTTCATCACTCATTTCATCTTCAACGTCATCGTCAGTCTACCACCGGGTCATGCAAAATTTTCCTTCATAAGCCTTGTTTTTAAAGCTGTCAGCAATAGGCAAACCCATTTAGTTTCACTTAGTATTTGAACGCGTCTTTTGTCTTGTCATTATTGTTACAGATTTTGCAATATTCTTTAAAACTTAAACTATGTTATCCTTTTACAAATTGCATAGAATGTTTGTATCTCTTTTATCATAGTTAATTTTACTGAGTGGAATAGTGTTGGGTTTTTAGTTGGATACCGTTGATTTTTCTATCGTGTCCTCCTTAAATCACTCTGGCTATAAGCTAGAAATCCCCTGAAATATATTAATATTGTCATTATCTGTCTCTCAAGTCTCAATACTTGGGCTACATTGACTTTATGGACTAATGTATAAGAAGACAAATTGATGGTTAAGCTTCTCCCTTGTGGGTATACATTCCGCCTGTGAATGTGAGCTCCACTAACTCTAATCACACTCATAAATAATAACCTCACCCATAACTTTTGAACTCATACGTGGAACCCATAATTTATCCATTTGCTTATTTTCTTCCCTGGTAACGGATGCACCTCCTCCAAGTGCTTCCCATGTAGAGATAAAACATCATGAAAAGATAATCACAAGAAACCCCTAAGGAAAATCAATGATCCAAACTTTTAACTGAATTCTAACCCCATTTTCTAGTATGAGTAGGACGCTTCGGCAATCACCAGTAACATTACTAAAGACGAGCGGCTAAGAAGATAGATTGTATTATGCCCTATAACAGTATGAAACAAAATGCGAAAACCAAAAGGGCAACCAACTACTGACCGGCATACTAGTCTACCCGTGTTCATGATCATCAAATATATGAACATGTTCGTATGAATATTTGAACACCTCATCCACGTAAATTGCAAGAATGAGACCATTAAAGATACGAATATTCACGTGTGCTTAGCACAATATCAAAGCATCTATGGCCAAGAGGTCAAGAAGTCCATTGTTGTCTTCCTCATCCTCTTTAATTAAGCTTCAGTACAAAATATAATAGTTTCCTAGGAACTTCTATGAGAAGAGGCACGTTCAGAAATGAAATCATTGATGAACTTTTTCAACCAACAGTTTAATCTTTTGGGACGAAGTGGTACTTGACAAAGACCACCCTCAGCAAATAACCTTAATAAGGTGAAAGAGAATAAATATGTATAGAACACCATCTGACTCCAACCTTGCGCCAAAAAAATTCTGCTCCAACCAAACAAAATCCAATGGCTGAACAGTCTTAGGAGGGAAAGGAATGGGGGATTTCATAAAGGATTAATTCACTAAGAAATTGTAACAGTTTTAGGAGAAGATGTCAGAGATCAAGTTAGCAGTTCTAAGGAGGAAGAAAACACACTCCTATTCATAGATCTCTCAACTCTCATGTTATCTGCTTGGCTTCTTAATGCGCTCTTTCTCTCATATCCTTCTGCTTTTAGATTCAAAGCAGAGTTTATTTACTTTTTAGATACTTGCCTAGCTGATGATGCAGTTTCTTGGTTGAATGAAATGTCATAATACAAAATTTAAGTTATCCTTCAAGAACCGATATAGCCTAACTGAAAGTAGGATATAGTCACATCAACTATCAACATGTAGTATGCCAAATATTCCATCGTTTCCACCCTAAACAGCATCACAGAAATTCGTCAAACCTTATTCCATCAATAGTTTCATAATTCATTATAAAATGACCAACATGAACTCCATCAAAGCCTTGGTGTGTGTAATAATCGATAGACCATCGAAAACTCTATCACGGCCTTTGGTGTGCGTAAAAACTAATAAACCATCAATCGACTAGCACAACAAGGTAACTCAACATCATCATCGCAGTAGGCATGGACATGACCATCATAAATATTGCCGAAACAATATAGTATACAGTCCAGATATAAAAGAAGGGCCCTATTGATAATATGTCAATATCACTAACAACCCTTCTCCACCGCTTCACATAACATCACACTAAAAACAGAACAAAGCAAGCCCGAGCCGCAAAGAGCTTTATAACCCAGAAACCTTAGCAGCAGTAAAGTTGTCAAAAAGAAAGGGGGGAACAAGAAGAGCCAAGGAAGGGGAAATTAAGAAAAAAAAATCTATCGAAGAGCCAAGGAATAAACTTATGCAGGTTTCACTTCTTAAAGCTACCACGAATGCCGGGGCGAGATTTTGATGTATCTCCCACATGGCTGGCATGGAGATTCACGAGCTTGGACTCCTCAAAGGGGATTTTAGGATGACGAGCGTCGTGGTGAATCTGCATGGACTTGAGGTCAGGGGCTGTGGTCTTGCAGAAGGGACACTCGTACTTGGCGTGGCCACCCTTTTCGGAACCAGAACGATCAGCCAGACCAGCTTTGCCTCCGCCCCTATTGGTAGTTGCGGCGTCGACCTTGGTGGCGATCTCCTTCGCCGTGTGCTTCTTGGGCTTGGCCTTCCCGGTCATGATATTGGTGGATTTATCGGTCTCAAGGAGATAACTTTTTCAGTTATGGCTCTTCCGAGAAGGAGACGGTGAAGAAGAAGGACGCCTTCGAAACCCTAGAACTTGCTTCCAATATACGACGAATCTTGATTCTTGAGCAATTGCAGATTTGGGGATCAACTTGCTTTATTTATAATCTTATCCGTTGATTTATATTTTAACGTGATTCTGCCATGTAAACCGAAAAAAAAAAAGCTAAAATATAAATTTACATATTTGAAGGAATTTATATATGAGTATATTTATTACTTCAGTGAATTTTATTTATTTTGTCAGTATCGACCTTAGTCCTCATCTCTCTTACCTTCGATAATTAACTAAAATATAATTTTGGTTCTTTACATATGTTAATTTTTTAATTTAATTTTTTTAATTTAATTATTCAAAAATTATTTGTTATTAATTTAATTTATTCATTTGAATATAGTATAAATAAATAATATTTTAAATATTTTAAATATTTTGTGTTAATTGAATAATATTAAAATATAGTTATAATCTAATTTTTTATCTTTATTTTTAATTATTTAAATAATTATATCTTATTACTAATATTAAATATTATTTAGTCAACACAAATATTGTTTATATGAAAAAAATTAAATAATAATTGACTTTTAATATTTTTTTAATCATAATTATATATTTAAATTATTATACTTTTTATTTATTTAGATAATATTTTTTAAAAATAAATTAATAACAAATTAAATTATAAAAAATTAATTTATAAAATAAAAATTAAAAAAATAATCATTTATAAGAGACAAAATAATGTGTTAGTCGATCCAAAATACTTCTTCGTTAATGTTTAGAGTGATGTGGTGGGATTTAGGCCGTTCATCTCCGGCGAGATTTTCCCGACATGTCATGTGTAGTTAACCTGATCTTATGGTAGCTGATTCCTTTTCTTTTACACAAATTTATTAGTTTTATAAGACAAAAAAAAAAGCAATTTTAATTATCATTATAGATTTGTATTTTTATACTTTTTGACCAAGAAGTTAGAAGTCTATTTGGGATGAAATACGATAAAAATTTTCACATTTAAAGATTTTTATGAAAATTGTCTTATTTTAAAATTAAAATATGAGAATTTCAAAAGATAAGAATGAAAAATAATTTTTTTTTTTAAATAAGTTTGGGGAGAGGGATGAGTTCATATCTCCTATCTCGTAAAGTTTTCATTCCTCAAATTTATATAAATATTTTAAATATTTAAATATTTATTTTTATGTCGTTTTTAACTTTTTTATATTATTTTTAATTAAAAAGTTAAAAAAATTTTAAAAATAATAGAATCTTTTAAAGCAATGATTTATAACTTTTTATTTTATTTAAAATTTTATTATTTTAATAATTTTTTTCTGACACATTAAATCTTACCAATTATTCTTTGTTAAAAATAGAGATGAAAATTTTCTGTTTTCAAAATAAAAAATGGATAGGAGATAAGAATAGGTACAACAACAAGAAATAAAGAGGCACGTCTCGTCTTCATCCTATCTTGTTATTATTCCAAACGTTATAATTCTTAATATATGTTTCTTATGATAAGAAATTTTTTGTTGTTTTTAATAAAAAAAATAGTAATACAAAGAAAATCATGTAAATATAAAATTATAAATAAGAGTAAAAATTTTAGCTACATAAATCAAGCCAAAAACAATGGACGCATACTTCCAAGTCCCAAATTGAACTAATGCCCTGTTTACAAATATAAAATAAGTAAAAATATTATTTTTGCTTTTTATTTTTTGTTTTCACCCAAAATAATTAAATCTCATTAAATAATTGGGGCCGCCATCTGTTTCCAACCGCCGCCACGAATTAAGGGGGAACAAGGATATTCAATTAACTGTTTGGTTAAATGATTTTTACGGTACTTATAATTTTATTTATTTATTGATTAAAATTTTATAATTTAAAATTTTGTAATAGATTTTTATAATTTAAAATGTTTTAATTTAATTCTTAAACTTAATTTTTGGTTAATATTTTATTAAATTTTAATAATATATTAACTATATATCTTTTTAATATTATAAATTTATTTAAATGAAGTTTATTTATTCATATTATTTAATATAAATTATATGAAATTTCAATAATAATTTAAGCTAACTCTTTATATAGTAGACACAATTGCAATTAAAAAAAATTTGGGCAAAAAATACAAAAATAAAAATTACATGTACCCAATAAACCAGATTCGGATGTGTTCTTTAAATCCAATTAGTTATTATAGATGTATTAAACTATTTTTTAATAGTAAATTTCCTCCTACAGGGCTTTTAAAAGAAAAACCTTCCTCCTCAAATAACTTGAAACACAATTAATTTTAAAATAGAAAGGTTAGATCGCTTACTAAAAAATAATTTCTATAAATTTTAAAAAATATAAAATAAAAAAAATCATTCTTGAAAAATCGAACTGTAGACCTTTTTCTAGTGGGCAGGAAATAATAATTCGTAATACCCTTTTGTGTACAATTCTTTTTAAACTATATTAACAAATGAAAGATGTATCTACTAATAATTTAGTCATTAAAAATTTATTACCATACACGTTACTCATTGAATAATAAAAATACTATACGTGTTAATTTTGTTGTTTAATTTAATTATTTAATCTTTAATAAGATGAATAATGTAAAATGTTAATTTTTAATGTGACACCATATATACATTACATATAAACATAAATAAATAAATTTTGCTTGTGAATATTATTTTACTAAACTACTTGATTTGAAAGACTATAAAAAAGATAGAGACTTATTTGTTATACTTTATAAAATATAGAAAGACTTTTATTTAGTAATATAAATTTGTCAATAATTATTTTATATAATAAATATTTTAATATGTCACGCTAGCAATTAACCTTCATTAAGGTTATATCATTTGTATTTTTTAAGAACTCATTTCTTTAGTGTTAATCTTTTAAGAAGTAAGGTATGAGTAAGTCTTCTTTCTTTCTTCTTTTGTAGTTGTATATCATTTGTTTAGGTGAGTAACCTATTCATATACAAGTTAACAGAGAACGCATTTCGTTATGCGACTGCTGAACCTAAAAATTAGTGTAAAGGTAATTATTTACTGCGAAGATCAACATATCATTGGGCATGAGCCTAGAATTGATGACACTGGACAAGGGGAAGAGAAAAAACCAAGGCCAAATGTGTTTTTCTGAAGTCTAAAATAAGTCTTGAAAAAGGAAAACCAAAGACCACTGTAGAATTGGTTCGGCTGGGCAGGGGCAAATGAAAAAGGAAAAAAAAAAAAAACGAGGCCAGATGTGTTGAACTGTACCTTTAATGGGACAAGAAATAGGAAAACCTAACCTCTAAAGCATCTGCATAATGTTGAACAAGGACTAGGCGCAAGAATGATGAATTCTACACAACCAGGTATCAAATCCCGCCGGTCTAAACTGAGGTCATTTGGGGCTTCTTTATATTCTCTTCCTCATACAACAACCGCCTCTTCTTTGAATTATATCCGTGGTACTGGTATAGGATGCTGTAAAGGCACTGCCTCAGGCATAAGATGTCAAATGATTCTATAAATCTTAAATCCGCTATCCTGGATTTAGCACCAGCAAATCTCTTGTACTCCTCAAACACAGATGACAAACACCACTTCTGCAATTTTCTCAAGCAACCAACGATGCAACCTGTTCGGTGCTGCATAAAAGAAGAGATCTAAGTCAAGTTACTTGGAATATTTATAATCATCATATATACCTAAAATGAAGTATTTATAATGAGAAGAGATCAATCAGCAAAGCAAACTATACCTTTCCTTGTTTGCAATGGATCAAAACTGGGTGATTTCTCACATCTGAAACCGCAATAAGTAGTTTTAATATCTAATAAACAAGAAAAGCAGCTGCTGCAAGGGTAATCAAAAAAGAAAAAGAAAGAAATTGCATTTAAAAGTAGATTGAGATGGCTATATTTCAGTACCAATTAAAACTTTCAGAGCATCCAGGATAGTATCCTTGACAATAGGTACAGAAAGCTCCTGCATATACAGTTACAATTCAATGCTAATTAGCTGCGGGATTAGAACATGCCTACAAGTATAGCTGAGCTGAGTCCATAATCCATATCCATCACAAGCTTAAGCATCATCCATTATCCTTAATGCAACCATATATCTAGTTTTAGACACAAAGTCAGTTTTCCATAGCCAAATATCTATGAACTTCTCAAACACTAGTGTAAGAAAATATATATATATAATTGACAAACTCCGCTTTTGCTACATAGTCATAAAACAACATTGAAAGAACCCCCCAACGCGCGCACACACACACAAATAAATAAATAAATCAAAAGGAGCCATTTATTCCAAGAACAATGGTGTTATAAAAATTGCATGGACTAGAAACAGACGCCTATCATGGAATGTCACTGAAGCTAATGAATATCAGAGAGAATAGCCTCGAGGCTGCGCCGAAAAGAAATTACCGTCTTTCCCTCAATTCCAAACTGAAAGAGCCGAATATCCTGTGAGCGAAGAAACTCCAAGTTTTCTTGCGGATATGGTTCGGGACACAAGTATCTGCACCAAAAAGAAGAATGAATAAATTCTTCAGAGATACATTGGCGAAGGAGTCATTTGAAAAGTCCAAAGGAACCAATGCAAAAAATCCTCATCTAGCCTGTCTAATGCAAAAGAAAAAGTGCAAGCCTTTATGCTTTACTTTGGAAATGGTGAAAAAGAGATGAAATGATAATTCGGTTGGTAATATAGATGAAAAAATGAAGAAAAACTCACATGATGGAGCGAAGATTTAGGGTTTGGAGGAAGGGAAAATTGGAAGGTCGAGGGAAGCTGGATCGAAAAATGTTGTCCTCAACCATTGAGAAATTGGGCGGCGGAAGCAGGATGTGCTGGTCTCCTTCCTCATCCATGATCAGTCCCATTGCTTCTGTTTCACTATCCCTTTCTCCTCCTCCTCCTCCTCTCAACCTTTTCTCACTCTTTATTTATATTCTGCAACTGCAACAACAAGCAGCGCGGGAGAAGCGGTGCCGTTGGCTGTTAGGATTCCGATCCGATTCTCCAAACGGTGTTGCCGAAGTAAGGGGGTATGCCCCTGCTTTTTATTTCGGATTTTCTCAATTATTCATTCTTTTTTTAATGAAAATATATATTTTATTAAATGATTTTGTGAAACGTATCCCAAATGGATGGTCCAAAGCGGTGGACTGACTTTGTACATTAAATTGGAAAAAGAGTTGGCGGCACACCATATTATTATTTGATTTTACATTATGTTCAGTTTAAAATTAGAGCATTTTTTTACTGTGGTTGAAAAATAAAAATAAAATAAAAAATTTAAACTCTTATTATTTGCACAAATACAATGCACGATATACAAAATTAAAAACGGTGTCAGTGATTTGATTTTTTGTCCAGTTGTTGGATCATACGTGTTCATCACGAAATTCTTTAATAAAATTATAAGATGTGAAAGTTTTTAAAAAATTAAGATTTTTTTTTAATGAATGGAAGGGGCATAATTCTAATTTTGTTTTCAAAGAAAAAAATAAAAAAGATAGAAAGAGTGCGAGGCTACGTGGTTCATGATGCAATAATCCATATAGCCTCCTTAAATGATGAAGAAAGAAGTTGAACTTGTCTTCCAAACTTGGAGACTTTTGACTTTCGTTGGAAGTTTCCTTCTCCCTTACATGCAGAGGATCAGGATTCAATGAAAGAGAAAAAGAGTAAAAAAGAGGAGCAATAAAAGGAACGAAGATTCTGGTCAGCTATCGCTATCGGTCATAAATCAGAATAGTATATCGTTGTAGAATTTTCCAATGGAACGTAAACCAATTCATAGAATTAGAATTCACAATTGGGTCAGAATAGAAAAATTGAACTGCTGGATTTCAAAGGTTACGTCGAAGAGCTTCAGCGCGTTGTTTAAAATTTTAAATGAATAGATTGTTTGAGTTGAATATAATGACGCGAAAGCAACAGACAAATGACCTACTCTTGGAAGCTTTAGCGTCAAAAGCTTCAACTGCTGACCGCCCATTCTATCCAAGATTCATACCTTTGACAATCACAACTGCGACTAGAGCGCGTAATTAGCATATGTCCAAAACCAAAGAGCAAAAGCTACCAAATATCCTTTTTATCCTTCCCAGACATGAACCACAACTATAACTCTATTAGCACTGCCAAAAAATTGTTGGTGCTATAACACTAACACAAACTACCCAGATTTATATGCACTACTTCTAAATCTCCATAAATTTCTCTTATTTACATGTTTCAAAACATCATTATATAAAATATCATTTGGAAAGAAGTAATTAAACGTTTTCGGATCCTGTACATTTTTTTTATACAACAATTCTCTAAGATAAAAAAGAAAAAAAATAATAAGAGACTTGTAATAATAATAATTCATTTTGAATAGATTAAAAATTTTATTTTTTTATTTATCTTTTACTACACAAAAATATGTTAATTTTTAATTACAAAATATCCAAACCTTAATCAAACATGTCAAGCTTTTCTTTTCCAACGTTGCAATTAGTTGTTTTGTTGTTACTTTTAACTTGAGCTTCTCGTTTGTTGAATATCATTCAGAGAATCAGAGACTGAAAATTCCATTGTAAGTAATATTATCCTTATTATATGTTTGTTCAATTAATTTAATTATTTCAAGTTTAATTTAAATATGCAACTAGAGAGACTCAACTCTTCTGGATGAACAAACAAAAAGGATATTGCACCCTACCTAGAAAGAACAACTACATTGCTCAATATTGCTGGGTATACGAATCGTTTCATGGAGCCAGAAATATTCTAAACTTACTCAAACTTTCGAAAAATTGACATCAGGGCCGTAAGCCTATAAGGCTGCTTTTTGGCAACAGTAATTCACTATAAATAATTGTCGGCAAGTGGGTAATGGATGAAAACGCAAAAATATTTTACAAAGAATTGATGCAAAAGCTCATGTTCGGTCGATATCAAGCTAACCTGTGGATGTAAGCTTGAAATGTATCATAACGACAACTAAGTGAAATGGGCTAGGTGTTAGGGTAGCAAGACAACATTTTGTGTTGGGGGAGGTGGGTGGGGGGGTGAAAAGAAAACTTTGAAAAATATGTTGATCTGCAGATGCACTCAATCATAGGGGAGGATAAAAGTAGGAAGATATGGAAAAGCCGAGAAAGAGCAACCCGCCTATCGTGGCAACAGTGCGTTGCGAGATTTTAGATGCCAGCATGCTTCCTCCCACCACTGCCAGAGAAGTACAGATGGTGTGTCCAAAAGTGGCCCCTACTGCCACTCCCACTGCATTCTTGTGTGTTGCCAGCTGTAGCACAAGCAAAATAGAGGCCATGAGAAACAGGAAATTTTCTGGTATAGGCAAGTGCCCAAGAATGGAATGTTAAGCATAGACTGAACAAATCAACATATTATATGATCCCACAAAATTCAGAAAATTTGACTGCTTTGACTCGTTTACTATCATTTGATGATTCTGTGCCTAATTCTAACAATGATGTCATTTGACGTGTTAGTCAAATGCCCTTGCAAAAGTATATCGAACAATTGCAGCTAATTGACAAAAGGAGATTATTTGGATCACCCAATTTCTTAGAAAGTTGACTGAAGGAATTAAGAGAATCCACATCCAGATTAAAGCAACAAAAGTCATACTAAAACTGCAGTTGATATCCAAATGTTATGAGAAAAAACATCAAGCATGAACAACGACGTAGAAAATAAACAAAAAAAGGAATCCAACAAATTAAGATTCTTACTGCAATTGTTGCAATCTGGCTACGATCCCCCCACTCAGCAAGGAATGTTAGAATAAAAGACTGCAAAGTGGATACTACAATTTCAGATGTCACTATTACCATACACAGATAAATAAATTATAGAAAAGCTGCACTTGCCTCCAAAAATATTGGTGTACAGAATCTTGAAAAGAAGCGCCGGAAGGTTGTTTTCCCTTGTCCAGCTTCAAGTTTCTCTTCTACCTGCTTAACAAGAATAACATTCAGAGGCATTACTAAATTTGACCGTAAAAATGAAGGGAGGAGGGGGCCCAAAACTATATACTGCACAAAGATGCATTAGAAAGCAATACATTTCATTCAAATTACAACTGCATCAACTAATAATAAGCAGAGGCATAGCACCTCACATCTTTGGGAACATTCTGGCTCTTGGCATATTTCATAGTTTAAAAGAAACATGCCACATGAATATAGTAAATGGCAATGATCATGCAAAACAAACATTTTCAGTGAAAATGAGAAATTCAAACTGAAATACAGATATTTGAAGCAGTACATCCATGATCCCAGTATTCATAAATTATTTATGACTAAAAATACACAGAATTTTGACAAAAATATTACTGTAAATAGTCAATAAATACATACTTCTTCCATTTCTTTCTTCTGTGAAGATTTTGAATCTGATCTCCAAGCAATATATAGTAATCGCAACCCAAAGAAGGCATAAAGAACTGCATATTTTAAAAAAACCAACAAGAAGTTTAGCTTCACATGATCTTTCTACAAATTGGAACCTATAAAATGAGTGGAATGCCAATACAACATAAACATGCGAAAGATAAGTTGCTTACAACTGGCTAAGTGAAGAAAAAGACATAAAACCCAGGCAAACTTTAACAGTTGAAGTTCTGGGTTAATATGGTTAATAAGGATTGTTATGAATTTTATACCAAGCAGATAACAAATAAAAAAGTCCATGTGAACTGAACCCAAATAGGAAGCAAATTCAGCTAAATCCACAATTAATCTTGAATCTTGACAAAATCATGGATGGTATGAACCCTTTGAGAATGGAAGCCAGACCAGGGAAAATGGGAATAAATAGTGGTCTCACAAAATAGGGTTGCTAGACGGCAAAGAAACAGATGTCTTTTGGCATTCTTTTGGCACAAAGAGAAAGATTAAAATCTCATAGTATCATTAGTATGCTATAACAATTAACACAAGCAACTATGACTCAAATTTAAAATTATACATGGACTTCAACAAAATCTGTCAAGCTCAGTGTCATATCGGCGCATTGCTAGCCATAGAAGCTTTTGTAACACCACATGCAATCATTGTAAGTCATATAAAAGAAATTTTCAAAGCACTCTCTTGTTGCTCCTGATTCACAAACAGTGCTAAGTATTAATCCAGAGGATTTACCTGTAGCTGCACTATTTGTGTGCTTCCTTGATATCAAATTTGGCACAATCCTACCTAGTCCTGTAGAAAGTACCTAGTTGACACGTATAACAACTTTAATCTTGGCAACATCGAGAATAAGAGTTAGAGCACTTCTGAGTGCTCTACAGTTGCTGAAACCAGTCCAATATACCACGATGCAAAATGTATCACATGACCAGACATAAAGCAGGAACATAAATGATAAATGTTTATTAGGACTGAAATAGAAACAGACGAAATGGGGACTTACTGTCATTATGATAAGGGCAGTGAGTGCACCAGATAAGACAATTGACTTAGGATGACGCATAGCCATAAGAGCGGCTATTATAAATGTCTCATCCCCAATCTAGCATCACCATTGACAATTAAAAGCATAATCATTAAATCTCTACACGTGAAATCCAAACATAGAAAGAAGAGTCACTGTACTTCACACTTCACAAATTTTGATGACTAATATGACATAGAGTGCTTAAGCTAACCTCACTAACAATGATCATTGATAGACTGGCAAAAAAAGCATCAAATACTCCAAGACCAGAGGTGTCCAAGCCTAGAGCAATGCCAGCATAATTTGCATCGTTGTTGTTTCTGACTGCATAGTTGCCTAGATTGTTCAAAGTAATCTGCCCACAAAAACTGATCTATCATGTCACATAAAATAAACCATGGGATGTAATTAACAACTCTAACATCTATATCTGAGCTTCTTCGGTACATGTAGTAGTACACTTTGAGGTCCGACGAACACAATTCCTCAAAACCAACCCAGCAGATATGCTGTGTTAAAAACCTATTTACTCTATCGTCTTCTCTTCCGCTTAATTCAATTTTCTCAGCAATCGAATATATAATACAAAAAGAGAGGCGATGCTCACTTTGCTACGGCGGCCCAAATCCATAGATCCACTAGAGTCTTCCTTCTCCGTCTCAAGCAGAGAATCCTAAATAGTCGGGCACACAACCATCGAGATTCTTAAAAGTACAGATGAACAGACGGAAAGCGAAAGAAGGAACAACATCATCCACATCATAAAAACAAGGAGAGAGAGAGAAACCTGAGCAAAGACCAGTGACAGGTTCAACAACAAGTAGAGGTAAAGAGCAAGAACGCTTCTTCGAAGGTTAAAGCGCAGACCCATGGTAAGAATTACTCCAAATTCTGTGACCTTCGTTCTTCTTGCAGGATAAATATTATAGAGAATATTCAACAAAACTACTATTGGGAAAGTGAAGATGATTTTGAAAGGAATCCAGGTTAATTAAAGCAGGAATCTCAGAGATCTAAACTGGATCTGCTCATTTCCTTTATTGATATTGAACGCACACTCTAAATTGCATAGATCTGAACAGAGAGACCCTGCAAACAGCTAAGATCTCCAAACGCTGAAATGACTCGGTTTCTCGTATATATGATTTTCCCGTTTCAAACGGCCAAACCTCATACGACGGGGAATTATGTGTCGTTTCTCGCTGTCGCTGATCTCTGAATTCAAAGCTATAATTTCACGTAAAGTCATATAATTATTTGAATTTTTTAATTGAAATTACCGTATTTTGCTAAATTGCCTCTATAGATCCGTAAATAGCTAAAGTCACTTTTTAAGCACCCGTTACAAGTTTCATAAACGTAATGTACGAAAATAAATAAATAAGTAGAATCGAAAGTTTAGCAACCAAAGTTATTGTTATAATTTAAAGGTGTATGTAAAGGTTTAGTTGGTCTGACTCTTCTATTTAATATATTAATGATTCTAATTTAATTTAGTCTTCGAAAGTTTATAGGTTAGTATGAACTTTTAAACAAAATTAATTGTTTTAAAAAAATTTGTATAATATATATAAAGTAAATTTAAAAAATATTTGAATTAGTTTACCTCTTTTATTAATTTATCATTTAGATAATATTTAAACAATGAGTTATTATTAAAGTAAACAAAATTCAAATAACATATTTGGATGAAAAATGAAAATTAGGTGTATAATATAATATAATTATTCAATAATTCAATTATATTTTGATAATAGATAAAAAAATTAATTATTTTCATAAGTTATGAATATATATTTTTTATTTTAAATATTATGGTTAAAAATTACTATATAAGTTATATAGTATTAAAATATAAAATAATTGTAAATTAAAAAATATATATCATAAGCCTAACCCTTGGCTAAGTCCACCTTAATCCATGGGCCAATATAGATTGCACTGAAACAGTCCATGTGCAAAAATAATCTCTAAATTCTTAACCCACTTTATTTTATACAGATTTAGATCTTTTGTAATTAAAAATTTGTGTATTTTTTTATTGTAAGAGAGAGATAGAAACTTAAAAAAAAATATTCTTTAATTCATTTAAAGTAAATTTTTATTAGTGTATATCTTGTTTATATTCTTCTCTTACTGCAAAAAATAAATGTAGAGAATCAAAAATCATTCTATATAGGATTGAACTAAGCTAACCTCTTGGGTCAAATCCTTTTTAACAACCTCAGTATATTTGATGAAAAAAATTAGTTTTTTTGTAAATGCTAATTTTAAAAATTATATTTGGATGTTTTGATTAAAATATCTTTAATAATGATTAAATTTTTATCAAAACAATAACTAGCTATTTTTTATTCCAATGTTAGTTATTTTGTGATTAAATGTAGTTTAGCCAAACATATAGAGAAGTAAGTGTTTAGTCTAAATGATCTATAGAACCTTAAGCTTGAGTTAATTTATGATTGCTTATCTCAAAAACATCATTTTTTAAAATAAAAGGATGAGATGAAGAGAAATTGAACTATAAAAAACTCAATTTTTTTTATTTTATAAATTTTTGTTAGAATTCTTTTGAAACGAATATACAACTTGGAAAAGAACAAACTCAAACTCAATAAAGTACTCGAAAATAATGTGAATAGAAAATAAAACAACCCGCACTCACACTATATATGAGACTTGAACTCGACTTGTAACAAAAGAACGGAAGTAAAACTTAAGCAACACACCTAGCAAAATTTAAGCAATACACCTAACAAAAAATAAAAATTTGCTGACAGAAAATAATACCTTTTTAATTAGACCTGAAAAAAAAATTATTTCTCTCAACCAGAGACTTCAATCTCCCTTACATTTATCCAATAATGAGTGATGAAGAAGCTTGATATTTGAAGATTGAAGATTTTGATAAATGGCTCTAAACTTCATTAATGATTAGATCTATAATAAGTATTAATACACTCTTTGAAATCCGATTCAACAATCACTTGGCTACTCTCAATATTAGTCGCTAGATCTTGCGCTTCCTTAATTGGCTTCATCTCAACCTCCAATGAGGAAGAACCCGAGACGTTCGATGCCAAAGCTAAGTGAGCTTTTAAACTCTTCAAATTAAGGCTGCATTGGTGTTTATTTTAATTACTCCTTCAAGAGGAGGTTTCCCATCTTGGGTGGGCATTTTTCTTGAAAGGGGCTAAGCTATAGAAATATTTTGATTGATATTGGATATGGTTCAAAATCAACACTAAATTTCTTATTTTTCCACTACATTTTTGAACCATTTTTAGAATCCCTCTAGGATTTATTGTCTTTTCTTCAAAGAAAAATTTGTTTCTAGATTTCCATGTTAGCCAACATATATTTGTGAGAAATCAAAATTTATGACTTGCTGTCAAAATTTAATCTCTCAATTTCGTTACTTTTTATTGTATATACACAATAATTTCTCGTGAGAATCTCCCTTCATCTTTGCAATTTCTTCAATATTTTCCTCATACCAAAGAATTTAAAAACCCAATTTCTTGAACATTAATGCACCAATAAAATTTCGATCCAAATCAATTTGGTTTGGTCCATTCACACCCTAGGAAAAAATGTTCAATATTTTCTGCTTCCTTGTGACGGATTGGGCATACATCATACATCATCATCCACTATTTTCTCTCTCTCTCTCTCTCTCTCTCTTGCCAAATTAGCCCTCATAGGAATTGCCTTGTCTAACACTTGGGAAATAAAATATTTTACTTTTGGATTAAAAAAATAATTAAAAAACTTGGGCTCATCTAATGATAACTCAACGCTATAGGAAAGCCCAAAATTAAAAAGAAAAAATATATCACTATTTAGAATATATACTAAATTTATATATTTTTATCATTAAATTTTGTTAATAAACTAAAATAAATCATAAAATAAATTATAAAAATTATATACATATAATTTTTTATTAAAAAAGTTAATAATAAAAAATAAAAAATTACACGTAAATTTTAACCTTATAATAAACAAACTCGCCAAATAGTAAAATTGTGACAATTGGCAAAGCCGATACTATTTTTCCATTAAAAACTTCATTCTCTACTATCATTGGGGTCGTATTAATCGTTGGTACTTGTGTTTCAAGTTTCATCATCTTATAATTGTCCTTCTTTGTTTGTTTAATTATCCATTAATATTTTCTGTTTTTTTCATCAATAATAATTACAAGAAAGCATGTAAACAATCGTCATCGTCAATATGCTAATTTTACTAGAAAGTTGCTTAATTGGAAAAGCCAGCAGCAAGAGAGTAAATCAATTGTTGGTCTGTGACTTGTATTTGACGTAGTTTATTTGTTTGTTGATCTCTACTTTAATCGATTGTTATAGTTATTGTTAGGTATATGAATTTGACTTTGGTTGGATAATAAAATTAATATTTCATCTTTAGATCTGTACAACTTTTGAATCGCGAGATAAAAATAAATCATTAACTTATTATTTCAACGGGGCATGGTTTTGAAGTGTCAACTTGACGCTAAAACAGCAGCCTCAGCCTGGCTTCCACAAAACAGGTTTTGCTAACAAATGGTCCCAAATTTGTATTATCCACTCTTTTTGGCCCTTTTCTTTTAACCCTTTGTTCACTAATAACCACGAATATTAAATTTAAGCAATGGATGTTATTGCAGGGAATAGAGGGAAGTGGAAGGGAGATGGCGGGAAATAGTAAAAGCAGTTAAAGTTAATGGTAATTTGGGTATAGTCTTAGGGTGTTAATATTTCATCTTTTGCTAATTTGTGGAAGCAGCACGTGTGGATTGACGTGAACAGAAAAGTCAAAATATTTGGAAAAGAATTGAAGGGATTAAAAAGGCAGGAATAGGATCCGCATACGTGTGGCAGCAAGAGGGGGTGACGGTCGTCCGTTTTCTGTGAAAATAAAAAACTAAAAAAGCAAAACACAAAGACTGGGGCACTCTGGTTGGGTGGTTGGTTCTTATTCCCTCGCCCTGCTGTTTGTGGAGAGAAGAGAGCGCCTTTCTCTCTCTCTCTCTCTCTCTCTCTCTCTCTCTCCTGTGAAAAAGCTCCTGAAATTCTCGCTTGCCCTCCTTTTCTTTTGTTTGCTTGATCGCCTCTCAGAGTCTGTGAGAATGGGAATTCACACGGACTTCTCTACACTCACACCCCGTTGTTGATATGGAGAAGGTCCCTTCCCCATGGATTTCGATGCCGCAATTCCTATGTCTCGAGCGGCCCTCACCGACTCTCCCTCCCTCTCTCAAGGTTCTCTCTATGCATAAATCATCTACATCCCTCCTTCTCTTTTTCTTCTTTGCTTTTCGATTATTTTTGTCTTTTCCTTCTATGCAAATTACTCTCCGACTGTGATTCATATGGATGTAGTTTTAGCCGTGCAGAATCGGTTTTCATTATGTGAATTCTCATATTGATCATTGCTTGGTATTTATTCTCATTCCTGCCTACTTTCTCTACACAACTTTAACTGCAATTAATATGATCGCTCTTGTAATTATAGCCTTCATTTGCTGTGTTTCCCTTGCTTTTGTTCTGGCTTTCCATTTTTGTTTTGCAATTCTAAATCTGGCTTTTTTTTAAAAAATAACTAATTTTTTTTTCTGCTATTAACTGGGGTTTGCTTATCTGTAAAATTGGTTGTTGTTATTATTATTATTATATAGGAGTTTCATTCATCGATCATCTTTCTTTTCTTCCCCTTTCCTTTTTCAGCTATTTAAATTAATTTGTTGTCATTCAGTTTATTGAATACAGAATGATGGTAACCCTCCTATGTAATTATCCTTTTTCTTTGTACCTGCCATTGTCCCCTTCTTTGCACAGCCTTTATTCCCTGCGTTAGTCTCTAGAGCAAGTTAAGGGAAATTGGTGTTATCATCATCATTATCCAAATATGTGTTTAAGGTCAGGAGTTTATTTAGCGTCTTTAGAGGTTAGGGAAAGAAAAAAGCATACAAAATTAAACCACCATCGTGGTTTGATTTATCTTCTGATTTTCTTTTACACAAATGCTCTATTTAACGCAAAGAGAAATGCTAGTTAATTACCATCTTATGCAAGTCACAACTTTTCCAAATCAGCATATTTTACTTGTTTGCCTGAAAGATAAAAGGTAAATATAATAAAATCAGTAGGCAAGCAAATAAAATCCCTACCCCATTAACTAAATCAAATAGATATTTACTTCTTTTTTTTTTAATCCATGTTACTAGCAGCCCTTCAAAACCCAGCCTTAACTATTGTAAAACGAAATAAAAATTGATCTAAAATTCATTGGTAATGTGAAAGGAATTATGGTTGAGAGATGGCTTTGGCATGAAAGCAGAAACAACACTAAGTTGAAAGTTCTGGTTTCATGCTAGTAACCCTTTTGTCCAGGATAGGGCCATTAAGAACCCAACCATAGTAGGAAGTATCATTGTTGCATTCTGAAGTCATATGTATTTTACTATTCTTAGATAATGTTTTGAGGCGGTTAAGCAAGTGAATGGGGAGGAAGAAATTTCATCACCTTCTGTGTGGGTATGCACGACTTGAGCTCTCTATTTTTCCACCTTTGAAGTGCACATTCTTTACCAAAGTTTGTATCATGTTGAGGGAAATACTGTGAGAAATAGAATCTCAGTCATTATATACATTTAGCTTGTAATAAAATCAATAATATAAATATTTATCTTTCCAATTTCCATTTACTCTTTTATAGGTTAAAATGTCTTTTCAGAAATTGACTTATTCGTGTGATGTTATTTCAGATGCAATGTGGCAAATGAAATTGAGATCAAGTGAAACAATGGAATCTGGACCTTATCCGGAGCGTCCAGGAGAATTAGATTGTTCTTACTACATCAGAACAGGCCTTTGTAGATTTGGGGCAACATGTCGATTTAATCATCCTCCTAACAGGAAGCTGGTATAAGCTGTAATGCATTTGGACAAATTGTAATTTTAAACTAATACTATATGGGTTAGACATTGCTGGTATATTATTATTAAGGTTTTAATATGTACTTATTCCAAAGTCTTCCTATTATCACCAGAGAATCTCCCAAAATGATGAAATCAAGGACAGCCTATCTGCAATTTTCCTATATATGTTTTTTGATTATGCATGTTGTTTGCTTATAGACACAGCAAGAGAATATTACTTTGCATTTCCCTTTCCTTGATAAGGTCCTCATGTTTAGCTAATAACTTTGGGTGTATATAATTCTTTCCCTTTTACACAGGAGTCACATTTCATATGCATGATCATATGATGATCTACACATACATGTTCCTTGTACTTGCACTCAAAATAAATTTCTTGTAGCTGTGTTACATAATGTTAAATCTACCATGCTTGTTTTGTTCATACTTTTAATTTTGATCTCATATTATTACTTTGGAGTATGTAGAGCCTGATATGTTTTTCTTTGAATACAAGCAGGCTATTGCTACTGCAAGGATGAAGGGTGAGTTCCCAGAAAGAATAGGACAACCAGAGTGCCAGGCATGTACCTATTTCTCAATGTATACATAAGGTGCATCATTGCTTGTTTATGCATATGCTCTGCGAATTTGATTTTTTGAAAGTTAGAATTTATATTTGTTTTGTAACATTGTTGCAATCTGTATGTCATAATTGGGTTTTGAATCGGGGCATTCATTCTGGTCCTCAGACCAACTTGTGTAAGCCAGGCATATATCATTAGTAATTTTGTATAGTTGAAGTTTTAAACAGTGATGAATGGAAGTAGAGAGAGAAAGAGCATGCTGGCAACATATTTTTCCTGCCATCTTTTTATTGTCTCTGGAATTTAGTAGTGGGATTTATCTGAACAATGGTATTGTTCAGGTGGAAAGTTAATAGAATTTGAAGTTGCTGTGTACTTGACTTTGCCTAAACATTGAGACAATTTTTTCAGGCTTAAAACGTTCATTCTTTGTTCTGACCAAACACCAGTTAATATATCCATAGTTATGGTCGGTAAGAAAGAAAACTCAATTTATTGTCATTCTTAAGAACTGATTATTCTTTATTTATATTATTATATATTGTACAATCCATACCAGCTTGTAGCAATCATTGATATCCTCCATGAGCTCTAGGCAGCATAAGAGTTGTTTTGTTTTGTCAATAATTTCTCAATTTTTTTTTTCAAAATTTATGTTCTCTATAAGTAATAAAATGTTAACCTTATCTGTAATATGTTGTAATGTTGAGCGCTAGTTTGTGTTGTGACATAGGATACATATGAACTTGTGCAATTTATATGTTCAACCACATTTCAAAAACTAATACCTCTCATTTGCTTTCCAGTACTATCTTAAGACAGGAACCTGCAAGTTTGGAGCCACATGCAAGTTTCATCATCCAAGAGAAAAGGCTGGGATTGCTGGAAGAGTTGCTTTAAATAGTTTAGGCTATCCACTTCGCCCAGTTAGTATTCTAATACTTTTCTTTCAATTTCATACGGATTAGATACAAATAATTCATCAATTTGTGGCTTATTCTTGTAACACTGCTTGGTTGGGTTAATAAAATTGACTTGTTTAACACACGTTTATGCCAGCAAAGTTTTAATTTAAATTGTCCTTATTTTTGTCTTGTTTATGTTTTCCAAAATTTTATGGTCTTGCATGCAGCTATGTATTTATTGACACCTGAATCATTTCTTAATATTTTCTCTAGTTTCTGGGTTGTTGAAATTTATCATCATTTATATTTTCTTTGTTTGCTGTTCCTGAAGAATGAGCCTGAATGTGCTTATTATTTGAGAACTGGACAATGCAAATTTGGGAGCACTTGCAAATTTCACCATCCTCAGCCAAATAATATGATGGTTTCATTGCGGGGTTCTCCTGTTTATCCTACTATTCATTCTCCAACTACACCAGGTCAGCAGTCATCATATGCAGGGGGAATTACAAATTGGTCCAGAGCTTCTTTTCTTCCTAGTCCACGCTGGCAAGGCCCTTCAAGCTATGCACCTTTAATTCTACCTCAGGGAGTGGTTTCAGTTCCGGGGTGGAGTGCATACAGCGTAAGCCCATCCATCCTGGTTAGATAAGAAAAAAAAAAATATATATATATATATATATATATATAATGTGATATGTTATGCTTCTGGGCGTGTAGCTGATTATAAGGCATAGATCTGTGATGGGACTGTCTTTAAGTTTAACATCCAAAGTGTAAAAGGTGATTTGCTTGCACTTTTTTTTTTGGGGAGGGGGGGGGGGGGGGCTAGGGTTGGGAGGGATTTTGGTCTGTCTTTGTTCATGGCTGGTTGTGTCTGAATTTTGAACTTTTTGGTCCCATTAGGATATAGAACCACGTAATGATGGAAGTATTACTCCTCTGTACAGAAGACATTTTATTGTATTCAAATTTTCAAAAAAGTATATGATGGGGATGAGGATAGTATAGAATTTCTCTAGGGTAGTAAGATATATCCAGGTCCCACATCGAGTAATATGGAATGTTCGATAGGGTACTTAACTGGCTTGATTCTTTCCTCTCAATAGCTAGATTTTGAGGGAGGATTTGCCCCCGGCTTAGGCTTGCTGACATGCTAATGGGGTATTCATTTTCTCCAGGGTCAGATGGGATCAATCTCTACTTCAGACAGTCCACAGCAAACAATAGGAAATGGTCAAATCTATGGAACTTCCCGCCAGGGTGAACCAGCAAATGCAGGATCTCAAGGGGCATATTCTCAAATTCGTTCTGGTTCTGTTCCTGTGGGATTCTATGCACCGCAGAGGGAGAACATATTTCCTGAGAGACCTGGTCAGCCTGAATGCCAATTCTACATGAAGACTGGAGATTGTAAATTTGGTGCAGTCTGTCGGTTTCACCATCCACGTGAGAGGCTAATTCCTGCTCCTGACTGTGTCTTGAGTCCCATAGGCCTTCCTTTACGTCCAGTGAGTTCTATTCTTTTTCACCAACTTCCATTTACATTGGTTTTTCTAGTGTTTTAGTTTATTTTATTTTTGGAATATATACAACATTATTATTCTGTTAGGTTTAAATCTAGTGAGGTATTGAAAAAGAGTAGTCTTTCTGATTTTTCTGGTGGTTTGACTCATTTGATACCGCCACTAAATAATACTTTTATTTGTTTCCTTTAGTAAATAATACTTATTTGCTTAATCACAGTATGTGTCAAAGACCTGTTATGGACACATGCATGTAGTACATTACACTCATGCTTAAGTTTATTGAATCTGAATATAGAAGAATTAGTTCATGTATGACCACAACCAACTTAAGAGGGGCATTTAGACGCAAATTTCAGTCATGGAATGGTTTGAATCATTTGCTAAATTGAAAAATGAGACATGAAGGAAAAGCTAACCAGTTTGAATTATTTGAAATACGCTTTTGCCTTGTTATATTTTCTAATCACATTGTGATTTCTGAACATTATTGGAGTTGCTCCCTTCATATGTTACAAGCTGATAGATGCAGTGCTCCATTTCTTGCAGGGAGAGCCTTTGTGTGTCTTCTATTCGCGATATGGCATATGCAAATTTGGCCCAAGTTGCAAGTTTGATCATCCAATGGGAGTCTTTGCATATGCATCACCTTCAGCTGATGCCTCAGTCCGTCGTTTTTTGGGGTCTTCATCAGGAACTGCTGCATTAAATTTATCATCAGAAGGACTTGTTGAGTCAGGCTCAGGGAAGTCCAGGCGGCTTTCATTGTCAGAGAGTAGACAGATTTCTTCTGGTGAAGATAACATTGATGATGAGGGATAAATGATGTTTAGAAATGGGTCATTTGCTTTTTACAATTTTTTGGGGAGATAAATGAGTAATCTGTAAATTCATTCTCCCATTGCTGGAGATGTACAGAGGTCATGTCAAGTTGATTCTGTCAACCTGAAAATGCATGCAGTTGACAGATTTAACTGTTCTGGATTTCATGTTGCCATATTGTATAAATTTCAGCAAATATTGTCGCATTTGGTCAAACCTGATGTGAACATTTTTCTGTCCTTAAGCCAGTCTTCTAATTAACTTTTTCATGTATGTAAAAATATCTTCTTTCAGAATTTATTGATGACCAAATCTACCTCCTTTGTGAATCTTTCTTGGGTGCAGGTTTGAATTTCATTGCAGAGCCTTTACTTTCTCTTAACAGTTGGTTTTGTGCTGGCTTCTGCATATATGTAGAATTCATCTTCAGCAGCAGTAGCATCATTATCTTTCTATTTTTCTTATTCTTGTATTGCCAGCCGTAATTAACGTTGATTATTGTATATCTGTATATTTCCTTCAATTCAATAATAATTACTGTTTTCAAAATTTGATTTGTACTTGTATATTTTTTTCTTTTTTCATGATTCAGAATTCATTTTTGCAATGAAGGGCAAGAGTCCGAACTGTGGAAGTTGGAGGTAGTAGCAGAACCATATCTTTTAGGTTAAGGTTTGTATGTTGGAGAGACTTGAGTATAGATTAGCTTAGATGTATATTTTCAGATTTGAAGCTGCAGACAAATATGATTGATGCCGTTGTAGAAAGTTTCCATGGTTGAGTCAGCAAGTTGCATGGTCCATTATAAGACGATGATTGTTTTTCTGCCTAGGAGTTCACTCGCATCAATGTCATAGTATGTTGTGTGACTGCACCTGTGCAGGTACCAGGTTTTTTCTCCCTCCTTGATTTACAAGAAAATATTGTTTTGACAGTTGTGGCGATGGTGGGTGATTATGTTTCTTGCATTCTTGTGTAGCCTGTCATTTCCTGAGAATTGTGTTTTAAAATCTAGTGTTCCAGTTTTCTGGATGCCTGAAAAGCAGAAATTATATATAACTGGAATACTGGATGTATTGCAACTTGGTTTGTCGTGACTCATGTGGAGAGTAGGATGGAATAGGTTTTCTGGCTATGGGGTTTCTCTTTATTTTATCCGCTTGTTTGTGTGAGGACTGGAGCCTCAGCCATCCGTTATTAGTTTTTTTTTTCTTTTGATAATTTTAATTTTTAACTGAGTAAATTACATTAACTTTTTGAGATTTGTTTAATTATATTTATTATTTTTTAATTTAAAAAATCACACACATGCTTCCTTTCTCGAACAATTAATGCTTCTTCATAAAAAGCTTACTAACATGAATCTAACTGCCTTATTATACGAAATTTTAATAAAAAGATGTGGGTGAACCCTCAATAGAAGGGAAAAAAAAGCTAGAGGTTGTGATTGAGATGAAACTAAGGGTGTTTATTTGGTTTGGTCAATTAGATAATTTGTTAAATTTAGCCTAATTCGCTGGTTTGTGTTGGATTAATTTGGGTTAACGAGTTGATTTAAATTAAAAAATCTAACTTTTTCGTTTGATGGATTGGTTAGCGAGTTTAAAAATTTTTAACATTCAATTCATTAATTTTTTTAATATTTTTTATATAAATATTATTTATTTTGATTTATTATTTATAATATCACATGATATATATTTTGTTAAATTTTAATTAAAATACATTATTATTTATTATTAAAATAAATAAGTTAATTTTATTTTTTGTTTCATATAAAATTTAGTCTAAAAATTATCAAAAATTTAATATTAATTCAAAGGCAACAAAAAAGAAAAAAAATTTAACCTAACCTAATCCATTACATAATAGGTTGAGTTGGTTTAGTTCTATTGTTCAATTTTGTGTAACTCAAATTAATTCAACTCGTCTATCATTGATCAATTCAGTTTTAATTTTTCCCTTAAATTGATCTAACTCAACTTGTGAACACTATGGATAAAACTCTCTTTTTTGGTGTTCGGATCCTCTGTCGTGTGCCCCTCTGCTGTGTGCCTACCTTAAAACAAAACAACACCATTTTGTCGCTTCCTTTTTTTTCTTTTCAGTGCCTCAAAACAACGTTGTTTTGTTTAGTAAAATAGTGCGTTTTGAGGCGTTAAAATGCAGTGTTTTGGCACTAAACCAAAACAATGTGTTTCGCCCCTCTAACCGCAAAAAAAAAGGTTGGACGAAACTCGTTGTTTTGGCATGCAATCCACCTTTTGATTCTTCTTCAATCCATCGCACATTTTTCTTAGCTTCTGGATTTGCTTCTTTGAGATTCTTTTGGAGTCAGAAGTCTTCGGCGAAGGCTTGACTGGGTTAAGCAATGAACAGAGAATCGGCATGACTCGGCAGTTCATAAACATGAAGGCAACTTGTTCGATGACCCTGTTCATGCCTCTCGTTCTGCAAAGCTAAACAAAATGGGCAGAGCATCAGACTAATAGGACACCCATCATATTTGAGGAGTTTGCATCGAAGCCAAGGTAGCATTGTCGTCGCCCGTCATCGTTGCACCGTCTTGCGACTCTACCAGGCACCCTGTGAAGGTAAACCACTAAACTCCCTTTCTTCCCTCTCACATATGTTTCATATAATGCATTTTATGCATTGGCCAAATGGAAAAAGGGTTGAATCTCCCTAGTGTTTGAATTTTAAGTGAACAATCACAAGTGTTTGAATTTGATGTGGTGATTGTTTGATTCTTTATTCTCACTATTTTGGTTGAACTAGTGATGTGGTTGAGCACTCTATTTTGGTAAAAATCTCAGTTCTGAATTGTTGCTTAGTTGAGAATGATGAGTTAAATGCATTCCATGATCAATTTCTAGTTCCCATCCGTATAGAGTGAATTTATGCGTTGCTTTTCTCTCATGCCTGACGATTGGTTGATACTAGGAATAAATTTGCTCGTTACTTTTCTCCCTTGTTTTCTTTGAAGGAAGAGCTAACTCTGAATAAATAATATATATCTTTTTAGCACTATCAAAATAAATTGATCAATCGGTTTAAGATTGCTTTTATCATGGCTATACTTAGAGTATTGCTTATGACTAATTTATGAATTTAAGAATTGGTAGCCACTTCTACATTCTTATTTCCCCTTATTAGTGATTGTTTGAGAGTCTGTGTCTGATTCGATCTGAGGTTTTTGCATCATTCAAATTCTTATGTTTTGGCTGTGCTAGTTTGATACATTCATGGTTGGTCTTTTCCCTTAACAAAGATCTGTCTGTCAAAGTACTGACCTAATTATATGTATTACACTGTTAATAGCAATAATATTAATAATTAAAACATTTTTCATAGGGCTCTCTAATTGACACCTTTGCCCTTGTCATATATTCATAGCATAAAAAAATCTCATGTACAATTCTTATATTCTTAATTAAAATTGAGTCATGTTTCACTTTTACAAATTAGCTTGGCTTCATATTTGCTTTTAGTAGGAATGATATTTAATATGACTCAATTTTATTGGATAATATAAGAATAATGTGGTGCATATATTGTATCTAAGAATTTCTCATTCATAGCATCAGATAATCCCTGATATTTCAAAAATATATACGAAAGTGACTGTTCTAATGTAAAACCTTGCCATGGCCTCTTCTGTAAACTATCTTCCATCTCAAAGACATAGGATCTCTTGGAAGGAGGCTTCATGAATGTGGATATTTCCTTATGTTAAACCTTGCCATTATTGTCTTCAATACTTTAGCACAAATGTGGATATTTCCTGAGGTGGATGAATAACACAATTTTTCTGCATCTTTATAATAATGTTAATTAACTTGAAAGTTTGAAGATGTTTTCTAGATAGGTAGTCGGTGTGTAATTGACTAAGCTTTGCGAGGCATCATAGCTGCTCACAGTATCATCATTTATTATGGTAAACTACAATTGAAGTGATCATCAACATCATCATCATCATCATCATCATCATCATCATTATTGTTGTTGTTGTTGTTATTATATGCTTTGCTATTGTTGACCATCAAAGGGCATGGAAGCAACAATATATAGAGAGATGCAAAAGTTAACATTTCAGCCAATAATACAGGTTCCTTTGGAATTGGAAAAATGTGAATGCCTTTATATACATAGCATAATATTATACATAATCACATGTTATATATACATAGAATGCCATAGGAATAAATTCAACATAAGAATGCGTCAATTTTCAAACAATTAGCATGTCAATTGTCAAACAATTAGCATTCATAGTAAAGAATCATTTTCAACAGCTTCTTAGAACAAGATGGAAAAAGCATATTTCATTATAGTGTGCCATAAATTCCTGAATTCTAGTTTTATTTTCATATTAATCTTCTCTCAAATGCTAGAAGACAAAAACATGATCTGTTAGTGTTGTGTGAGTAGTTAACTATGGTGCAACCCATAAAAAATTTGAGTTTCTATTGCCAAGTATAAAAACTGTTGCTAAGTATGAAAATTGTAATTTTGTGTCATTGTGCATGTAGGATGAAGATGTAGTTGACAAGGTAGTGAAGGAAGCAATAAGCAAGCCATGGCTTACAAGAGAGAAATGGAGTTTCTTGTAGGCATGTTGTGCTGTAGTTTTTCTGCAGACTTTGACATGTTGTGTACCTGTTTTGTAATTTTGCCTTTATCATTAGGATTGAAAGTGTAATGCGATATATTGCAATTTTTTGTCTAATTTGGCGTTTGTATGTAGGATTGAAATTGTACTGCAGTTTGAGATGTTCTACAATTTTTGAGATTTTGTATTTGGGATGACATTGTACTACTAAAGTGATTTTGATTAAAATAAAAGAGATTTTTCCATTGAATTGCTCAAGCATTTACAGCTTTCTACATAATGACAAACCAAATGCGTCGTTGCTCATTTATAGGAATACAAATACATCATTGCTCAATAACAATCGTATAATAATAAAATTCAAACTCTTCATAGATTGTCACTGCCAAAGTTCGATTCTCCGAGAGAGATTGATCCTTCACCTTGGTCCTTTGTATATAACACAAAAAGATGATAAGTTACAAAACACTTAATAATTTATAATAAAAAGTAAAGCAGAACCTTTTAAAATTCTCACCATTAATAATCTCATAAAACTAAATGGGTTCTTCGGATCAACTTGACTAGAAACTCTAATATCTTGCAAGGAAAGTAAAGACACATTAAGAACGTCATTCCATGACCTTGATATAACTCAAATTAATGCACTCACCGTGGATTGGTCACTTTGAGAGACTGTGATCGTTGGTTGTGACATAAACCTTGAAACCTTCTTTTTCAGATGTCGCCACTCCACCCAACTCTGTATTTGCCTTTTCCTTTTAAGTTCGAACCTCTTCTTGATGCCGATTGGTTGCGACCCCCCAATGGCACTAGGTGGAATAGGATCGTATTCAAGCTCGTCTGTTCCATGCATTTTCTCCTAGCGAAGTGCCATTACTTTCTTGGTTGCTTTGTCCATAGCCAGGTGAACTAAAGAAATTTCCTCGTCGTTACCTGCGACTTCAAATGCTAGCTTGACAAAGTCTTGACAAAGGGATCTATATTGAAGTGTGCGACCCAATTTTGGGTCTTCCTCGACTTTCTTCCCTTTGATATCATATATATTCCTAATTCTAGCCTCCTTTGTCCACCTCTTTAGTATATACATATTAAAAAGTTTTTTGACATCATTGTCATTGAACACTTTCAAAGCATAGCAACACAATATTCCAATGCTCTCAAACCACCTATAAGTGCAAGAAATCAATCTTTCCTGAAGATGAAACAAAACTTTTCACTCTCTTATGTGGTCAACTATGTCAATGACATACTCAATCAATGACTCACATTCCCTTTTTTCTTTTACACAACAAACATCCTTCAAGTCAAATTGAATTTGAAACATATCAAATATGGTAGGCGTGTAGACTTTTACAGGTTGCTTCAACATGGGTGAGCTTGGATTATGTAATATTAGCAACCTTTCTCTTGCCTCAAATTCACATTTCAGCTCATTATGTCTCTTGTCTTCCACTATTCGTTCAAAATGTTTAAAATATCAAAGAATATTGACGTCCGGATTCAAGCATTTTTTGACATCTGCATTCAAGCTTTCACTGAATTGCATGTTCTGTATGCCTAATATAAATATTCTCCTCATATAACAAGCTGTCCATTTCTCCTTCAAGGAATAAATTATTCCTATCCATGTATTTTCTCAGACATGATAACAAGAGAGTAACTAACTTCAAGCCTATTCGAACTCTATCTCTTCCTCGTATTCATACATACAGGCCTTGAATTCTCATAAGAAATGTAACTTATGCTTCATTAAATTATCCAAGTGTTTGATGTCATTTTGCATCAAATGCCATGTGCATAATCTGTGGCAAATGTCAGGCAGAACCTCTTGTAGGGCCTTTGACATTGCTTGATCCTGGTTTGCAAAGATTGTTTGAAGCTTTTTATGATTATATGCCTCTAAGAATGTCTCAAACAACCACTTGAAAGATGCTACTATCTTGTCATACAATAATGCTACCAAAAAAAAAATCGCTTCTCTATGATGATTGAATCTTAAAAACAAAGCAAGCGATCTATGTGCATTGTTTGTGCAGTATGTTGTGTTCAAAGAGACAACATCACCAAAGTGGCTGTAGTCTAGTAGCATCCTTGCGTCAGCTCAAAATATGTTTGTTATTTGTTCCTTTACATCTATCTGATATGCATGAAAATAAGACAGATTGGTCGATAACTGCTCTTGAAAATAACCCAGTAAACACCTAGCTTCCCCGTACTCTAAACTTTTTTGTCGTCGAGTATGCAAATAATTTTTTTAATCCAACCACGTATATCCAAGATTCACTCATCTCCCGTCATGTTTGCTCATCAATGTAAAACTAGTTCTTTGTTGGATCCCAAAGTCATCAGCCAGCTCAAGTTCACGTGTTTGTACATCAGACATGTGTTGTTAAAGTGCCAGCATGTGTGTAGTTTCTACGAGGTAAAGTACATGATTATACTCTTCTATAAATTCATTTACTATGAATTTCTCATTTAAACGGCCAAGCACAATTCTTACTTTGTAATCGGTTCTTGTTTTATATCTTGGATTAATTGTTAAATGCTCTCTCTTGTCTTTTACTCTTACCCCTTCTTTATTATATACAAATCAATAGGATGTTATTGACCCATCATTTCTACTCTTGTTTGCATAATCTTTTCTAACCCCAAAGCCCAGTTTACCATTATAATTTGACTAAAATTTTCAAGTACTCTCTATGTTATCAAATATCATCCCCACTTTAGGCTTCCAATCAAGCTCCATCCTAGTGTTTTCCCTGCAAGATATGGAAAAAAAATTATGATATTCAACTTGAAGTTGTAACTAATATTCATAAGGTCTAATGAGTTTAAAACTCATGACATTATGACCTAAGACAAGAATCTCATATTACTAATTGGGAAAAGAATTTATTTATTAAATATACAAGAAAAACATGTATATATACAAGAACTCCTTAGAAGAGATATAAATTTTTACATTAAGGGCATATAAGATAAGCACTTCCCCAGTAACATAATTGTTTTTAAATTCCAAATCAAAAGATAGAGCATGTTTATTTCTACTTCAGTTTTTATGATCTTAGAAACAATTTTATCAAATGTTTTCAAAAAAGAATTTTGGAAGGAAAGAATAAATAAATAAAACTTGTGACAAACGTCACCATACATATTTGAACTTCTTCTAAGAGATCACGACAGCGGCACATACAATGATGAAGTAAAGAACTAATGCCGACAATGCAGAGAATCGGTGTAGGAACCAAAAATTAGAGCTTTAAAATGCAATGTTAATGACAAAAATAAAAAAGGCGGACGCTGATGAAGATGAAGCAACTCACGCAAAAATTTTATTTTCAAACACACCCTTTCGTTCTATAACCAAAATGCACTATTTTATCCCTTTTCTTTTGCATCTCCTCCAAGCAAAACATACTATTTTCGTTTAGTGCCAAATCAGTGTATTTTATCAACTCAGAATGCACCGTATCACATAAATAGTGTCGTACATGACAAAGAGGATAATGGCAGAAGATCCGATTGCCTCTTCTTGTTGGCTTGGTTGGTTATCGATCCCACTTTTTAAACTTTTCTAACTACGTATTTCTTAACCTTACGTTAAGAAAAAGCTAGCTGTGTATAAATTCTTCTAATCTAAGTGTTTTTTTTTGTTCCCTTTGAAATTGAAATGATAAATACGACAGGAAATAAAAATCATGATCATGATCATGATCCTGAATTTTTTTAACGTAAGCCTATATGTGAATGCCATGTGGAATCCTCACAATCCATTGACATAGAAGAAGAGGGAGGGTGATTCTCATGTAAGCGAGAGATGAAAAAAAAGAAAAATAAATGAAAAAATTAAAATTTAATTTTTATATTTTTTTATTAAATTTTTAATTAAAGATTAATATGTATATATTTTATATAATTTATTTTTTTAAAAAAATTTTACATATTTTATTTTAATTAAAAATTTAATAATAATAAAAAAAAAATATAAATAATTATATATAAATTTATTCTAAATAAATATATGACTGATTTGAATAAATTATGACTTAAATTTTTTTTTTATTCCTCAAAGAGTTCCACGCTAATTTTCATCTGTATTCATTTTGTTTTTCTTGCTTCACTAGGCTACAAGTTACAAGACATGACATATAGTACTAGAGAGAGTTTCACACACATTGAACGAATGATGGACACGTTATTTTGGATTAGTATAGATACTGTTTTCCCAAATGTAACACCATACCACCAAAGCAGTTCAAATTGAAACCTGTCCAGTGTCCACAAAAATCTGGTGCTTGTTGGTAGCAATGGTGGCTGCTAATGGGCTCGTAATCTCTATCATTCTTATGTTGATTTTAGCTATTGAGGCGAGTTTGGTCCATGTGAGTATTCTCTTCTAACTTGGATTCATGGATCGATGATTTTGTTTGATGGATATGTATATGAATTTTGAATAGGAGAGAAACGGGACGGCGATGGCGGAGATGGTGCCGGTGACGGAGACGACGACGATGATGATGCCGGCGATGGAGAGGAGAAGGAAGTTGGGAAGCTTCCAGATATGCGCAGTGTGTACCTGCTGCGGTGGGGCCAAGGGGGTGTGCTTGCCGTCTCCTTGTTGCTACGCCATCAATTGCAACATTCCCAATAGACCCTTCGGCTTCTGTTCCTTCACCCCCAAATCCTGTAATTGCTTTCAATGCCGTCTCTAATTTCTGTGTCAATTTTTTATAACTTATAACTCCACCGCTATCTTTCTTCTTTTCTTTTGCAAGTTACAACTTGCGACTTGCTAGTGTCAACCACAACAATATTTCTTCGTCTTTTATTTGTTCTCTCTTCACCGCAGATATTGGGGTTCGTCACCATTTTTCGCTTTCGAATGAATATAGTAATGCTAGTGCTCAGTGAGTGTGGCTGTCTTTTCGCTACTATTCAGATCTAACTTTACTAGTTATTCCCATTACTTTCTTTTAATATTACCTTTGGGGTCTTCATTTTAAGATTACTTCTCCCAGAAGTAGAGTCGAATTTAAAATTTAATACATTACCAAAAATGGGTGTGAATGGCTATACAATTTGACTGTGTTTGGATGAGTTTACTTTAAATTGAATTGACATTAAACGGTGTGGGTGGGGGTTGGGTGGGAGGGATGGAGCAATTAAGCCTTTCCCACAAATCTGCTTAATTTGTTAGTTGTATTGCTGGTTTTTGAGTTTGCAGGGGGTTTGAACTTGTGACTTTGTGACACTGCCTCTTTCACCTTTCCCCCACAATTTCTGATCCACTATCTATTATTCAAAAATTCACTGAGTTTTGATTAATTTTGCTCGAAGTTGATTGAGATCTTGAAATAGAGATAGAACTCTCCAACAAAAATATTTTCATACATTATACTCATTTGAGACATGAAAAATAGAACACCAATTATTGTAACCAACTATTCCTTGTTATATACTACCCTTGTTTATTTCATCTTCATGTATTAGAATTTAGATTATAATTATATTGATATTTTATTTTTGCTGCATACACTATTTGTAGGGTTTATTTTGCTTCTGAAATCTTAAAAACAGCAACTGTTTGGTTTTGGTAGTCTAGAGGTAGTTTGCATAGATATTCATATTTGATACCAGTTAAATTATCTGATACCACTTGGTTTCTTTTCTAGACAGCCCGGATAAACTTGTACCTTGATTTGGTGTGAGCCAGTTTTAAAGGAAATATACTATAACTTTTTCGTTTGTATTTTAGTAACTTGTGTTTTAGTCTGTGACATTTTTTTAAATTTAATTATTGAAAAATTAAAATAATTAATTTCATTTTATAATTTTAAAATATTTTATTCTAACGTTAATTATGTAAATGCACAAATAGTATTACAATAAGGCAAAGTCACAATTAGTATGTTTACATAAAATAATTCAAAATAGCAAGTATAATATAACAAAACATTTATTTAATTAATGTGTATGTAGATTAAATTTTTTGAGAAACGTCCTTTGGATGATAAAATTAAATATTTTAATTTTTTAAAAATTAAATTGAGATAAATTAAATTTTTTAAATATCTAAATATTTTTTTTTTCTGTTTATGGAGGAGAGTAGTGTAGGCCCTACTTGGGCCATATCCTTGACCTAGTTGCATTCACAAATATGGCCGAAAAGAAAAAGGTAGATGTGACTCATTGTCTTCTTGAGCAGGGCCTACATCTAAGCCCACTTTCATTTAAGTTCAATAATTGATTGATATCACATATCAGCAGTGATTTTGATAATCTTTTTCGATTTAACTCAACATTAAGTAGATATATAATGTAAAGAGAGAAAATAATAGTTCTTAGTGAGACAACTTGAATTATTAATAATTGACATTTGCTTTCATGGTGAATTGGAGATTGTGATTCAACGGAAAGTATAAGAAAGAGTTGGAACTTTCTCCATTTCACTTACAAATATGAATACTTTATTGTAGTTCTGATTGGATTTCAAAGAAAGAAGAGGCATAAAATACTCCTACAAACTAGTGAGTACATAGTAAAATGACTAGTAAGCATCACCAAATGTTATTGACATCAATATATATATATATATTTACATAAAATTTAGATATTTAAATAAAAGAAGAGGATGAAAGTTCACAGGGAAAGGCAATCAGGTCCATCGTAAGGTAAACTTCTCCTTTGAGATATACAACACAAGCTCCTCTGAGCTTCTTCTCATTTTCTCCTCTAGAATTCCCCCGAGATTTACAACAAAAGCTCTGGCTGCCATTTGGTTCTGTTCTCTTTACATTTTTTTTTTCTTTTAGGCTAGACTGCTTCTCTTTAAATGAATGATGTGTATTTTTACAAATTTCACACACAACTTTTCTGAATATTAGTTGGATTCCTTAATTGGCTATTTATATGGATCCACCCAACATTCATCCTGCTCCACTGCCTTCTGCCATCGTTTCTGAAATACATCTAATTCATGGTAAGACAATCTTCTCACCTGCATTCCGCCAAAACTATATCAGTTACAACATTATTCAGATATTAGTAAGATATCTCTTGCCCACTATTTGACAAGAAGACTGTCCTTTGATGCATATGAATTTACATGAAGAGGTGAAAAAATGGTCATCTACACTCAATTGGAAAAACAATTAGCAAAGATAATAAATGACAATAGACATGGTGATATCTTTAGTCATGCTGTCAAACATGAAGAACTTAGCTTATATATGATTTGAATGTTAAAGAACAAGGATTTCAAATGCAATTGGACAAGTAATCTTACAAAAGCAGAATGCAATTTTAACAGTGGTTTTAATTGACAAATCATGACAAGATGATAACTTACATCAACTCTATTTTCCCTAGCCTGAGATGAAACCTGCAAGTCAAAGATAATTCTCGGTTTCAAGTCAAATACAATGAGACATGCCTTCCGCATTAGAGGCGTAATGGAAATTATAATATTTTCTATTGAACTCTACGATAGAGGTGCATATTTCTGACCTGAGTATTGTTATCGAAACCTCCAAGAGTAGGGAGACCGTAGTGGACTATGTATTCAGCATCCACAACACCAACATTTTTTGTTCGATCACCCTACGCAGGAAAAACAATGTCAACATTGAATTAGAAAATAAATATAAAAGATAACAGGAAATCATTAAAGTGAACCAAAAAATAATGAGTTATGCTTGCCTGTGTGCAATAACCAAGCTGCATGTCTAAACCCCAAGCATGGACCAAGTCACTCTGTGAAATGAGTCACACATGATGAGTAAACATATAACCTTTGCAGAGCGATGACTAATAACGCTTAACATTACAGAATGACACACCTGGATCATGTACCAAACACAGCGCCAGGCAGCTCTAGAGAAAACAGGCGCCATCATCTCTATCCACCTGAAACAAAAAAGTTAATCTTTCTTTAACTAGAAACAATAAAATAAAAAATAATATAAATCTACTAGTTACCAAAACACCACAAGTCATTTTTACCCCGTGCAAGGAGGAGCGGTACTGCTGTCATCACAACCTTTACCACTACCAGCTGCAGCCTTGTATGTCCTTCTGCAAGTACAAAGAATCAGCATCTGCTTGAAGCATACTCATTGAATATATCATTAGAAAACATGGAAACTTAAGCTAAGCTTTTCTTCTGTGTTTGTCTCCCTCTAAATGGTCATCAGTGCAGGTTGGGGGAAATTGAACTCAGGACCTCCTAATTGGATGTTGCCTTTAGGGGAGGCAACTTAACCACAATAACACAGGGAAACTCAGCCATCAGAAAAGAAAGAGAAGGGGGGGGGGGGGGGAGGTCTTGACTTGGAGATGGACTTCGAGAAGGCTTCTAAAGGACTTCAGTCATAAATATGTATCAACTGATTGCTGGTTAATATTTCAGTCAACCTTCAAGACTTTACAAGCTTATATATTGCGGACTGCTGTGTTGAGACCAAGGAAATCTTCCTACTTAGACAAATATCATTGTTGACAACAGCAAAAGGGTATACAGGAAAACCTGTGCACTCCTGACCTCCTCCCACGCAAAGTAATTTGATGATGCACTTCTGCTGATTCTTTAGGATCAAGAGCTGGTTGCGATATCTCCAGCCCTTCACTTTTTATAATAGATACATATCTAAATTCAATCAAGAAGGATATATCAAATATTGATTGTTAAAATGATGTGCTAATGAAGTTTTCCCAGAAAAATTGCATTAGTTTCCCATTGAAATGACAATTTTTAATATGATGGCAAACACTTCACAAGAGATGATATATATATATATATATATGTTTTCTTATAGGTCTAAAGCCTTGTTTAAGGCAAAGAAAAGTTCAACAGAAGATCTTCTGCATTTGCTCCATTCATATAGCATTAGCCTTAAAGTTTAAGGCTTTAAAATGGGAAAAAGAAAATTATACTGGTCCTATGTTCGTAGACATATTATTCCAAACTCTAGGTAAAGTTGTTTAACATACTTGTCAGGGTGGAAATATTCAACTCCAAGGTCCTCATCCCAAAGGAAAATATATTCATATTCTGCAACTATGTCAGGGTGTAAGAAACGCTTGGCAAACCACCTAATCATAAAAACACAAGTCCAGGAAAAAACACATTTAGGTTAACTAATCATTATTTAGGAGAATGAAACGTGAGGTCATTTACCATTTACTTTGATTGATGGCAGACACATGAATTACGTTATCACTCCATTCAAAATTCTTCCACTCATCAACAATACCATCATAATGGAAGAGCATCACAACAAAATCACTTGCTAGAAACTGCAATTTGAAAGGAAAGATGGGTCATGACTCATGCGCCAATATAAAGTATTAAAAAGAAATAACAAGCAAACTGTACAGAATGCTTTGAAGGACCTTTTGGATCATTTTGCTCACAAGATCTTTCTGCCTTATCCCGACTGTCACCGCAAACAAATTGGTTGAGACATTTGCCTCAATTTCATCAAATGTCTGCAAGTCAATGCATACCCACAAATGCAAATAAATTACATGAAGGAGCATAGCTGAAAGCGAGACTGAAACTTGATGGTATATGCTTTATGGCAACTGAGTAATGGATGAAGAAATGCAAGGTTTAAGTAAGAAAATTACTACATAACCTGAAATAACAACTTGAAACTAGAGAGAGAAACAGAGAGTAAAAGTTGTAAAAGATATTTATAGGTTCACTAAATCATAATATATAATCTTTCTCTAATTAAACACAGCATAAAATTTGAAAACATTTCAATAAGCCAAATATAATTTCCGGCTTAAATTGACTATAGTAGCACTGCAAATGATCACATAAATTTTAGTGATATATAACACGTCATCTTAGTGGGAAGGATGATGTGACGGCCAGGTAATCTTGATATTGTGCATTCACAAACACATACCACTGCTTATAAAATTTCCTTGCACTACGAATTAACCACATTGCCCTTATTATTTCTTCTTCATAGGTCACAGAATAGGCAGAAAAGAAAGTAATCATGACAGACCGAAACTTACATCTATTTTGGAGTGACGTTTTTTTGCCCTTGGAGGTTCCCCCAGAGGTCGCATTTTGAAATCAGAAGTATTGGAGACTATACCTTGAGGTAATGCCTCGCTTCCTCTAGGCCTGCACTGGTTCTACTAAACAATATAAACTAACATAAGTACAAAAGTAGAACATCTATAATAGTAGATAATGAATAATTCATCTGAAAATATTATATATGTATGTCTGACGGTCTGAGTATAAGAGCATGCATAGTAAGGAGAACAAACCGTGCATTTGTCAATTCCCAAATTCTGAATAGCATCACGTATTCTCCATGTTAATAATTTCTGCATTATGAGACCAAAAAGACCACCCAAGTATTGAAATTTAAAAGAACAGCAATTTTTACTCAAGTCAAATCAATTTTAGACAGACAAAAAACTCTAGGCAGGGAAATCATCCTATGGGCCTCTGCTTTTCTGTGGCTTATCCTGAAAGGATTTATTTATGTACCTCTCTGTAGCCCTGTGCAGCGAATGAACTTGTAACAAACATAAAAACACAAAGAAAAGCAGCTGCCGGCAAGACGATACAAGAGAGGGATTTTTTACTCTTTGAGTCAGCAGCAACTAAAGATGCCTGGTACAAGAGATGAACTCAAATTAAGTGTAGACGAAAAGCAGTAAAAGGAATTTAAAAGAAAAAAAGAAGAACGAAGAGAAGACAATAAAGAGAAAAAAACCACCCAGCCACCCAAGCGCAATTGTTTTCTGAAAAGTAAGCTAAGAAGCATCGATACGTAATTTTGGCCAACGTGTATAAATAAACGGTGAAGTTCCTCAAACAAAGAATTAAAACATGCAAAACAAAAGGAGGCGAAAGAAGAAATGAATCAGAACAAATAATAACAAAAGAGAGTAGTTCCATACAGTATCAGATGATCTCATCTTCCTTAAAAGTTAAAAATATGCACGATGACGACGACGACGACGACGGTGAGAGAGCGGTGTGTTTCACTGCGTTGTGATGATAATAAATAGTGATTTTGATTCATACAGAGAAGCAGTTACCCGTAAGACTGAAATTGCAAGAAAGAAAGAAAGAGAGAGTTGGTGATAGTTAAGGAGAGGGAAAGACAGTGCGGTATGAGGTAATGGCGTTGGGATTAGATGAGGAAGAAGAAGCAGAGTCCCATAAGAAGCGAATAACGCGGGCACAACGAACAGACAAACGGTGAGAAATTGCGCTTCCTCGCCCTCCCATTTAAACATCCTAACGTTTCTTTTATAAACTAAGCTGTCATTGCAACTAACGTAAATTGATGATCATAAAAAAAAATCTCATCTGTCATCTCCTTGTGCTTCTCAAACCTCAAGCTCTTATTTTATACTCAAATTTAGCTAATTCCATATTCTCCTTCCTCGTTTAAATATATCATGTCATTTCCTTTTTTACATTTAATATATATTGTAAGAAAGAATCTATAGACATGAATTTAATTTTTCGTTAGTGTTTTACAGTAATAATTCCTTTTTACTACTTTTGATCATTTATTTTGTTTAAAAAATCATCAAATTTAAAACTTCAATTTATGGCCAATCCATTAATCTAATTTTCATTTTTTATTCCATAAAACGATTAAATTATGACTGGTGGCAAGTGGTGCCTCATGCCTCCACGACCACGACGTTGTTGTTGAAAGACAAGCACAACGACCTCGTTAACATCCTTAGTGTTGTTGTGCAGAATTATTGCTTTCCAAGTTGTCTCATTTATGAAAATGAAAAGGATTAAACGAATAAAGAAATTGAGCGAGTAATGAAAAAATGCGAAAAGTGAAAGCCTCTTGTGCCGGCTGTGTGCATTTTTTGGTATAGTGGGCTAAGGCCCAAAGATAAGGAATTGGCACCCGACAGTACACATATATATCTTCGTAGATGCTTTTGGGCTGGGCTTGTGTGCTTATCATCCAAAAATATATTAAGTTGGCCAAAAAAGCGAAAGAGAAAGTTTCAATTTGGTGACGTGGCGGCGTATAAACCCTTGATGAAATGTGGAGAAAACGCACCGTGAAGCAAAGGGTTGAAGAATGTCCTGAAACCTGAACACACTGAGAGCCGACCCAATTGCTGTTGGACGGACGCAACATCCGACGCACCTCAGAGCCGCTGTAATCCTTAAGCCTAACAGGTATAGTGCTGTTTTCTCTTTGCTTATCTAAAACTATATATCATCGACATGGATTTCTAAGGAGACTTCGTTGCTTTTTCATTCCAATTATTTTTTATGCGTTCTTTTTTCTAAGTCTTATTTCAATTAAAGATTGGTATGTTCTCTTTGAACCCTTTGCAATTTTATGTGGTCCCAGGATTGCAACATTCTCGAGCTTGCATATGCTTTCGTAATTTTCTTCTCATCCGTAGTCGCTTCACTGTTAAATCATCTTTATACCTTAGTTGTAGCTTTGCAAAGGGACGATATTTCCTCCCGTGTCCGTGATTGTACTGTATTTCATCTTCTTGAACAAGTTATCCCCTTTGATGCAAAGGGCTCGTTCATTATTAAGAATTAATTTCATTCAGTAAACCAGCCCCTACTCAGCAGTAGCCCATCCGGACAAGTCTTAGGACTTCTTGTGGTATTTTTCCTAGTATATAACTACATATTCAGATGTGATTTTACCCTTTCGTGGGAGTTTAAAGCTTTTCGAAAATCTAAATTGATTTGTTATTTAAAAATGATTCTTACCATAGCTGAAGCAGAATTGCTTTTGAGTTCATTCTATTCCTATGTTGTACTAAATCCACTAGAACCCTGCTTAATCCTTTGTGCCCTAACTACAATGTTCTCCCTCTGTCTCTTTTGTTTTTTTTGTGCTGTCCTTCACCATATATTATAAACAAGTTTGTTTTCGTGGCTCATTTTTTCATATTTCATGATTTTGGATGTGACGTTATAACTATATCTCTCTCCTTGCAGCTAGTAGAAGTTCGATCATGTCTTGGTGCACAATAGAATCAGATCCGGGTATGCCACTAGCAGCTTGCTTTAGATATTTTCTTCCTTTGGGGAGTTTTATAAGAGATTTCTTAGTTAGATGACCATGTGATACTGAAGTAAATTAGTTCATCAGAATGTCGCAAGAAGTGTACTTGAGTTTTCCACTCATTTTGTAAAACCTTGACTTCCTGTTGGATTTAAGTAACCATCGTTCTAAATTGAATCAACCTCTTATTAAGACCATTTATGATGGTATGTAAATGAACCAAGAATTCCCATAGATCCTTTTGATGATTGTGTGCAAAAATTGTATCATTTATGAATGTATCGAATTTCCATATGTCAAGAGCATGGTTGTCAAGTTCATGATCTTGTATGATTTTGTGAGATCATAGGATCTCATGATCTTGTATGATCCAAAGAGTTGCTCTCTTCTTTTTTTGGGTATCCTTTAAGCTTGAATGCAGTAAAAGTAAGACCCAGAAGTAGAAACCCATAATCCAAAATCCAGAAATAACCCACCCCAAAACTCACCTTTTAGCCCGTTGTTCCTTGCATGCTGCACTGCACATCAAGTTTCTCAGAGTTTGAAGCGATTTGTGCAAAGGGGGAAAATCAACAAGCAAAAGAGGAGAATTGATGAGCAGAGGAGTAGAATTGGAAAGCCCTACATTCTGAAACCAGAAACCAAACAATTTGGGTCATTAAACTAGAAGAAGCAAGAGAGCTTTTATTCATTTGGAAAGTAACGAAAAACATGGGTTCCATTCCCCTTACTCATTGCAGGAAAATCTTGTTACTAGTAGTTCTGGTTAGGTCTCTTGCTTGAACCCAATTGGACTAGGAATGAGGGAAGAGAGCTTTGGGACTTGGGGTCATTGAAAAATTTAATGGGCACTTTTGGAATTATATAAAGAGTCAAAGACTAACACAACAGGCACCCAAAGCCTTTCCATATATATTTTTTGTATTAGTTATTGTATTATACTGTTTTTCTTTGTTGTTAAATGGGATAATAATATTATGTTTTGGGTTCAAATTGAAAGAAAAGGTAATAGAGGGTAATAGAGGATAATAATGATATAATTTATTATTGATAATCATGATTGATGACTTCATTAGATTTGACTAAGACTCCAAATTTTATTATATTAGTGAATTATTATGTTGTAATCTTTTGAGCTATGATTAAGGCTTATATTTGTCTTGATGTATGGGATCTTATTATTTTTGAGACTTATGATTTGTGGTATTAATAATTGTTGAGATTTAAATAGTATTATGCTTATGTGTGACTTTTATACAAGAGAACCTAAAAAGCTTAACCAGTTAAGTGAAGGCCATTTTAGCCAATTAATAGTTTTTGACTTTAACGTGTTCCCTTAAATTAAACCCCCCTGGATTTGATGGGTGGACAAAGCAAAACTCATCACTACCTAATGCAAAAATTCAATTTTATAATCAAGAGAATGAAGGCAGTAAGAATCAAACTCCTTACCATTTGGTCATCAAGGCTTGGATAGCATATCAATTCAATCTGAAAACTTAAGCTCTTAGATGGATGCTTTGTGTCTAATACTAGATACCAAGCTTTATAAGTGATAATGGTTTATGAGACAGGGATTTCCTGAAGTTATATAGCTTTACAACTAGCAAGCCTCCACTCTGCATAAAATGAGATATTGACGTAGTGTTCTGTTCATTTCTTACTGTTTGTTGAAGGTTTACGAAGTATCCTGTTTTTTATTCTGTAGTAGTTACATAAATTTTGTTTAGGACATTACTTAAAGTTTCATGCCTTTTCTTTTCTATTTTTCAGGTGTATTTACAGAACTTATACAACAAATGCAAGTGAAAGGAGTACAGGTATTTTTGTTGGATGTATTTTTCTTTGGTAATACTAAAACTCCTCACCTGAATATTTACCAGCTAAAATTGTTGGCAATAACAGTCTAAGGAATAGATAATAGAAATAAATAGATAAAATATTCTGCATTCAGTGAGCGAGAAGTAGGCCTAACAGTGTAAATATTTAAGTACAATTATCCATAATATATGAAAGGTATGTGTATCCCTAATTCCCTATAAAACTCACAACCTGATTTTCCCAGATTTTCTTTAGTTTTTTTTTTTTTTCCATTCTTCTGTACCATTTAGTTAGCCGGTTTTGCTTCTATTGATCTAGTTCTTTCTAATGTAGAAAAAAAGTTCAAATTTGTGGAAGATATTAGAAATAGATAAGATGCTACAATATTTATGAGTGAGGCTATTTTATTTAACCAGATTTTCATCAAATCTTTAGCTGAGAGGGGGCCAATCTTTTGAATCGTGATTCATGCATCATAATACTACTTACTACTTAGCAAATATTTAACAGCTTGAAGGCCATGCTACTGTGAAGTAATATCTGTCAAATTTGGGTTCAATCTTTCTGGGGTTGTGGGATTTGCACATGAACACAAAATAACAAGAAAATGGTGTGGGGCAGCCAAATAGAACAAAAGGAGGGTAAGAGAAGAACCCTGCAAAAGGAAGTGATGTTATAGATCTAATCTGGGTCCATCAGAACCAGACTGGAAAACCAACAGAAAGTTGCTTGTTTGAATTGTTCAACTTACAAATGCAGAGTAAATCTAGCAAAATCCAGTTCAGGGGACAATGACATTGTTTGATTTTATTCCAGTTAGTTTGTATTTTTGATATAAACACTAGGCTATTTACTTTCAATATCCAGTTGTTTTATGTTTATGTTCTGCATGTATGCTGCCATGATACCTTGATATGTTGGCAGGTTGAGGAGCTGTATTCATTGGACCTTGACTCTCTCAACAGCCTTAGGTTGGTGTACTTTCTCTTTAACTCTCTAAGCTATGATGACATTCACAAGTTATGATAATATATTTGTGAACATTTGCCTTCTCTTTTTGCTGTTTGTTTCCTTTGTGGGTTTCGCCCCCAATTACAGGCCTGTATATGGGTTGATTTTTCTTTTCAAATGGCGTCCAGGGGAAAAGGATGACCGGGTTGTTATCAAAGATCCAAATCCTAACTTGTTCTTTGCTAGCCAGGTAAGTTTTCTTGTTATGAAAATCTTAGAAAATCAAAATTTTTGTAGTTTTACTGATACTGAGTGTTACATTTGTAGGTAATTAATAATGCATGTGCAACCCAAGCGATATTATCTATCCTTATGAATTCACCAGATATTGACATTGGACCAGAGTTGTCAAAATTGAAGGAATTTACCAAGAACTTTCCTCCTGAGCTCAAAGGTTTGGCCATCAATAATAGTGAAGCTATACGTACAGCACATAATAGCTTTGCAAGGCCTGAACCTTTTGTGCCTGACGAGCAGAAAGTTGCTGGCAAAGATGACGATGTTTACCATTTTATTAGCTATCTACCTGTGGATGGGGTTCTGTATGAGCTTGATGGGTTAAAGGAGGGTCCTATTAGCCTTGGTCAGTGCTCTGGTGGGCAAGGTGATATGGAATGGCTGAAGTTGGTGCAACCTTTGATCCAGGAACGCATTGATAGGTATTCCCAAAGTGAGATAAGATTTAATCTCATGGCAATTATCAAGAACAGGAAAGAGCTCTATACTGCAGAGCTCAAGGAGCTCCAGAAGAGGAGGGAGCGCATCTTGCAGCAACTGGCTGCATCGAAGTCAGAGAGACTGGTGGACAATAGCAATTTTGAGGCACTGAACAATTCTCTCTCTGAAGTGAATGCTGGGATCGAAGCTGCTACTGAGAAGATCTTGATGGAGGAAGAAAAATTCAAGAAATGGAAAACTGAAAATATCCGTAGGAAGCACAACTATATACCCTTTTTGTTTAATTTCCTGAAGATTCTTGCTGAGAAGAAGCAGTTGAAGCCTCTCATTGAGAAGGCCAAGCAGAAAACAAGCAGCTCTCGGTGAAGAATGTAGCCAAGTAGTTGATACAACTTTTTAAGTGATTTTCTTTTTTTGGGGTTTCAAATGTTTCATTTTATTCCCGTTATTATTTATGTTGCACTTAGTTGTCACTGTTTAAGTAGTGTATTAAAATTAACTAAGGCACGAGTTTCATGTAAGAGACAGATCCAAGACAGCGTGAAGCTGCCGTAAAAGTGTGTAGGTGGTGATGCCTGCAACGGAATAATTGCTGCTGCATTTACCGTTTATTACTAGTTATGCCTATATTAACATGAACAAATACAAGTGAATCATAACATTTATAGAATTATAAACCAGCCTCGCGGTTCGCATCTCACGCAGATTTCTACACAAAGGGATCAACGAAGCATGGATACGCTGAATTGCTTCGAGTGTGTATCGGTATTGGATGTGTCCGACAATTTGATATATCTGGATATGTACTCTAGCTGTATACCTTTTTCAGAAGAAAAAAGGACAATTTTTTGTTTTATATTAGTTGTTCACTAGTTAACGTAATCTTCATCTTTTATTCAAATTTAAAATTGGTTTATATAGTGATATGAATCTAGAAGTCAGGTATCAGAACATAGATAGATTTAACTGACTGAGATTTTGAAAGAAATTAAAAATTACAACACGAGGAACATTTAATGGGTTCTAATTCCCCTCGCCAAAAAGAATAGTTTTAATAATCTCTCTCGGCATTTGAATGTTTTATTTTTCAGCTTTTTGAATGATCTTATTGTCAATGCACAAACTCTAACATTGCGTAGTAGGCAATTAACACGGGAAGCGAGACTATCATACCAAAAATCACCCTGCAGATTACAAAAAAGTCGATCTATATTAACGGACAAATATATATGAAAAAGAGCAGGGATAAAAACTAGGGTTCGAATTGAAACTCACGCAGTGCTAAGAACCTCTGGATGCAATCTATATTCTTTGGCAAAAATGAAGGACGTTATGGATTGTGGTACTGCTGCCTGCGGGAGATTGAAGCAAGCAAATCCTATCAGTAACTTGCATGATCATATATCATGCATGCATGCATGCATGCTCCACATAAGACATAACTAATTTCAATCAAAGCAACTTTGTTCTTTTTAAGGGGCATTCACTGTACCTTTACCCGAATATATAATTTACTTAATAATCTTGAATTGGAATAACTAACACAACAGAATTATTGGCAAGGAAGACTGATACATGAAATGACAAGCCATTTGTTCCTTATTCCTTTTACTTTTTACATATTTATTAGTCATTAGGTTGATGATCCATCCTTCAAGTCTTTGGTTTGAGGTCATCGATCACACTTAAAGTTGAACTGCCTCTAGAGTTATTCCAAACCAAATCAAATCAAACCAACTCCAACCACGAATTTATATATGCGAGTTTACGGACCCTATTGACAGTAAGAAATAAAGAAATAATATTTGTGATTCGAAAATTATTTAGTAAACTTCACTAGCTCTCTTCTAGACGTTTTTTGTGAATATATTACTGTTTTGGAGCACAAATTAATATAAAAGTTGTCTAAATCAAAAGAGATAGGAAGAAACAACTTGTAGCTATGTCAGGTTTAAAGAACAAACACAATTTCCACCGAGGACACGTATATCACTTGAGTGGAAAATATTCGTGGAAACTATATATGTATATCACTAAAAACCATAGCCTAGTATATAATTCCTTTGTGATTATTTTATTCTAGAAATTGAGTTACTTTTATCCTTTTCTTGATTGATCCTCGAAATCTCAGGAGGAGAAAAAATTCTTATAGTTGGACTGCAGTATTATATTGTAGTTCACTTTCCTGAAATCAACAAAACAAATTATAATATACTTTTTTCTTAATTTTTACTATGTATATATATAAAACAAAGAAAGCAATGTTCAGATGTGTGATCTTTCTGTTCTTGTCTCTTAATGTTAAGGGAGCTAATTCATAGGATGGATACGGTATATATATATATATATATATATATATATATAGAAGAGTTTGAGTAGCATTAATGATTGATATAATAAATTAAAATGTAGACGTGAATCAAGAGCAGAAATTAAAGGCTATAGAAATTAAGATGGTATATATTAATAGAGTATAGTATTAATTAAAACCTGAATGATAGCGACTCGTAAAACGTCACCGTGCAATCCCACAGCGATGGCACCAATAGCCATAGTCGCTGGTCCTGCGACGAACTTCAAAACCATACTGAATGCTGTCAGACTGGATCCACAGGCGATCAACTTCTCCTGAAGAGCCATAAAAATACCTGCACAATATCCATATATATGCACATATTCTACATATATATTTCTCGAATCTCGAATTAACCAGCTAGCTAGCTCTGGGAAACTCACCCATACTAAACATGGCAGTGCCTATCCCAGCCTTTGACATGATTAATACAGAACCCTCTATGACGCTTGGCATCTCCAAGTTGCATCTGTTACTTAATTAATTTTAACATGATATAATAGCTATGCGTACAAGTACGTACGTACGTGACTGATATATAAGATGAAAGGAGAATTATATATTATTATTATTATTATTTATTATTGTTATCAAAGCATGATTGATTAAATTAATTAAGAAATTAAACCTGTTAGCAATGAAAGCCCAGGAAATGCCAATGACGCACGCGTATGAGTTAGGGTTGATTGCAAGCTTAAGGCCCACAAGCTTCATCAACTTGAGGAAAGGAGGCCTACTAGTAGTAGTAGTAGTAGTGGTAGTAATAGTAATAGCCTCATGATGATCTTGTACGTCTACTGCTACCACATCTTTAGGCGTGGGCATGGAAGGAGGGAGAGGACTAGATGAGGATGATGAGGTGCTTCGGAATTCCAAGACAAAAAGGAGAAGAGTGAGCCATATGATGGCCTGCAAAACAGAGGACTGGACAACGAGGTCGACGCCCATAGGGCCATACATGGCCTTGATGAGAGGGACTCCCACAACCAGAGCATTGGTGAGAGTACAGAGAGAGAAGCTGGTGATGGACCAAGCCCAAGTTGCATGGGAACTGCATTTTCCCCACACACCCAGCACCACCACGATTATCAACTTGGAGATGGTGTCTGCAGCGATGAACGAGAAGTTCATCTTAAAAGGATCGATGTGGGCCGTGAACTGGAACGTGAATAGGGGAAACGTGAAGTAACACACCAGTCGGTTTATTGCATCGCACTGCTCCCTCGTGAAGATGCGCCACCACCTCACTGAGCCGTAACCCAGCATCAGAGCCACGTACAGTGGTACCATCGCCACCACCACCTTATACACATCTTCCCATCCTATCATTTCTAGTTTATTTTAATTAATCTCTATGTCTCTCTACTTACCTGTTCAGGATCAGCCTCAGCCTCTAATACGTTCAACCAAACAGTACTCTACCTATTTATATATATGTGTGCGCGCACATGTTATTTAATTAATTAAAGGCACATCTCTTCATTCATTCTAAATTCTCTATGCACAATATCACACCACGCTAAGCTAGTTTTCTTCTACTATGATTATTATTATATGTTTAAGGGATTAATAATTCAGAATTGGATTCTCCAAGGCTGATGACTAGAGTGAGTGATCGGTTTATATGTGCTTTCTTGATTTATGGAGCGTATGGTTGCTTTCGTCTTAGGGTTTTGTTATTGTCACCATTTTTTTAATTGATATATATAATATAGAATAAGGAATGAGGTGCAGCGATTATTCCACAAACACCCACCTTTGCAAATAGGGTTTGCATTTCATTAACTATTGCTTATTATTATTCCAAGCATAAAACAAAGTGGGTATTTGATTGATCACCATGCCACTTGGAATAACTAGGAGCATCCATATATCACAAATTCCTGCTCCTGAAATTTCCTTTTCCTTGTCAGTAGTTGACAATGACGTACAGATCAGACACTGATGAATTTTGCTTGAGCATATCATTAAAGACACATTTATATGGCATATACACGACACGAAGGGAACTGCTAGGACGTATCTCAGTCTAAAATAGTGTGCACAGTGCAGACTGGACTGTAAATCGATTACCGTGTACTCTAGAGCATCCTCTTAATTATATTAATTTATTCCTGTTATAGACTATATATGGATCGATGCCATTGATATTTCAGCTAGGCCCCATCCCTTTCAATTCTTATATATATAGTCACTATATATTTTTAGTAAATAATATTCTTATTCGTTCGATCGTTTGGCTCTGGTTTGATTTCTCTTTGATGGGATATATAAGTTGAAGTTCCTGAACTAGTTATGGGTAAAATCCTAATCCACGTTTTGGTTCTGCTTGATTCTTAATTGGTGTAAGTTTTTGCTTGTGGTGATGGAAGTACACCACTATGCTGTGGGAGAATAAATTCAATTTCTGTACACAAAATTCTATATTCTGGCTAGATGGCTAGATGGCCACTAAATAAGTTGAGCGACATGCGAATGTGCACATACGTAATTTGCTACGTGCAGTTAATTAAGAGAACCCAGTTCTTCCTACCTCTCCATTAAATCATTATCAACAAATAAAACACTCTGCACTCTCGCCATGAATTCCTTTATTCAAGTTCCACTTGTGTAATTCTGAATCTAACTGGAATGTCACATTCGGTTTCTCTCCTCTAATCTGTTTCTCCTCAACAGTTTTAGTCATTCGGACCTTTACACCCACAAAATCTGAAACCCAACGAGTTAAGAATTAAACGAATAAATTAAGCAAAGCAGACAACTCGCGAGATGATGTCATATAGCTTTTATATTTGAATTGAATTCAAGGTTGAAGGATGAGAATTTAAAACAAGTATATCTGATAGTTGAGTGGGCGCAAGTTAAGTGTAGTTACACGAACAATATCTTCCGGAGATGAGGCTACTTTTTCTTTGGGCATCACATAATCTCTTGGACTTACGGATCTTGATGCTCCTCAAGTTTAATTAAATTAAATTTATTCTTTTTATTTTAAAAATTACATTTATTTCTCTTATAACTTATTTTTTGCATATAAAAATAACTTGAATATGTAAAAATGGTTCCTAAATATTTTTTTTGGTGTAATATGAATCGATTACAAACAAATAATTGTACACTTTTCCTGTGTATTCTGATTCTCAGACGATGGAGTCCAACGAGACAATATTTCATTAATTTCATAATCCATCGATAGATCTATTTGCAGCAACTAAGGGTGTAGGTGGTTTGGTGACAGCAGCGAAAATATCAGCATATCCCAGCACGCCAGCTAAAACATCATCAGCTTCATCCTGGGTGACCCACACATGACTTGCCCTGTGGGATAGCATCTGAGCCATAACTGCAGCCAATGAACTAGTAGTTTTACACGTCAAAGGCGCACTTCTACCCCTATACATGCTCCTATTGGCACCATGAAAAGGGCTTTCAGGATTACCAATGAACCCAATACTACTGCTACTGAATTTCCTGGGCCTTCTTGAATCACTGCCATTACCATTAACTAAGTTGTTACTAGCATCTCCAGCTGATGAATTTACACAAAACTGTTGATCAGGCACTGTCCTAGGGATAGCATTATCCTCCACTCCCATCACAAATTGTCCAGCTGACAGATTGGCTAAAGCCCAGCCTGCATTTACGTAATCACATTTCCATAATTGACAGGCAGAAATTTCTCCAATCATCTTATGCTGACCGTTGGGTGTGCTTTCTACCACTGCAACTGCACTGGGGCCTTGAGTATGCTTTTGATGAGTTGCTTCAGTGGCTGGAGTGGAGGATTCAATATAGCTGTAATTTGAATTAATAGCTCCAAGAACAGTGATAGAGGTGAGAGGAAGTGGAGCCAGAGCTCCAAGGCAACCAATGATAAAACGGAGCACATCTTCTCTTGACAGACAGCAGAACGTATCATGGCCGGAGGTATTGGATGTCGAGGATCCCCAATTCATGTTTGCAGCAACATTATTGCTGCTGCCACTACCACTGCCACAAGTTTCAATATTCTTCATCCACTTACCATTGTACACAATTGAGAATCGCTTACTTGCGCCTTTCCATACTACAGACTTTGGAACAAGCAGACGCCGCACACCTTGCTTCATCATGTCCAGTGCATCTATCAATCTTGAAGAAAGAAAGGATATGGATTAGGCACCTCAGAGTAGACACTGGACCAAATAGGGACACATAACAAGTTCAATTCTCTCACTTAGCATACAACCCGGCAGTTTATAAACTACAAACATATTTTGCTTAATAATCACATCACCTGTGTTCTTCAAAAAGGAACAGTAGCCTTTGATGCAGGACTTCAGGACATAATATATTTAGGATTAGGATTAAGGAGGCTCCGATGAGACATATCATGAATAATTTGAAAGGAATGTGTACAATTTAGGACAGGAAAAAACCATATGCCTAGATTGACTATACTGCATAGGCATTTATTTTGTAGCTACAAACCCAGATTTTTCTTTAAAAGTAAGCAACAAAGAAAGAAAAGTACATCCTGACACGTCATTCCCATTGGGTGTAGTGGTAATCCAGCATAAAAAACATTGATATCTTAACATTCAAATGTGCCCTCTGTTATGTAGATATCTATGCAACTAAGCATCCAAATTAAGGACAAAGTGTCAACTTAACAAGACTGGATCAATCTCAAGATAATGAGTCATGACATTCTTATGGGCATATTAATACGAAATTCCAGAAAACATAGGATTCTACTTGGCTATATCACAAAATAAATGATAATGTTAATATACCATAGAATCTAAAATTACCGATCCATATATTTGGAAATTATTAAACATGAGGACTTGAAATATATCACAAGATTGTAGATTGACAATGTCTCGCTAAATGCGCAGTATTGGAATCCTAATTTTTAAATTTCGGGTTTAATGAGCTGCTTGCCAAAAGAAAATGAAAGATATAAAGAGGCATATTTCTAGATTGTAAGCACAAGCACTAGTTAAAAAATAATGCATTGTTGACAAAAGTCGCTTTCCATTCTGGTGCTTGCAAAATAATCAATAACAAGGCGTTGTTGATTGGCCCATCCCCATGAATCAAGAAAATCTTAAATAAGCAAGTTATGTTGTTAGTTGTTACAGTAACTAGATATTTATAAGTTTAGAACAGAGGCAGGAACCTTGTTCCAGGGTCAACCAGCCTCAATAGAGAATTATTTGGAACAACAACCTCAGAAACAGGGGTCTTGAGGGCCTTATCCTGATCCTCCACACACTGGGTCTTAGCCAAAAATGAAACAATGTCCAAGGAATTAAGCATGCCCACAAATCTCTGTTGCCTCATTTCAATGCTCTCAATGGTACCCACATTGGATCTCGTCTTCCAGATTGAGATACTGCGCTCAGTTGATTCTCCTATTTCCCGAATCGCCGATTCCACCGTCTCCGTCTCATTGAATTCCACCAGCTCTCGCTTTCCTACTGTTAGATCCCCCACCACATGATACACAAACACAGATGCCATCAAATTCCTTCCTAGACAAACCCAGAAGAGAATTAAAAAAATTCACCTCGATGCACTCGGTCGAACAGCGTGGCCTTATTTTCTTGAGAATCCAAAATTCCGAGCTCAAATAATTTTTTTTTTTTTAAATAACTATTTTTTAGGGAGGCGTTTGTTTGACATAATAAGACTATAAATATTAAATAAGATAGAAAAATAAATCAAAATCTGACATTTTCTGTGATAAATCAAAAGGTTTTATATATATATATATATATATATATATATGTACAGGCCTGGAAGATTTAATAAGTAAATGCGTTGCAAAACTTTGAGGGGGAGCAACGAGAAGAAACTATAGAGAAAGCACGGGTTACGGAAAAACCGGTAAAAGAATGAGGCTCGTAAGTAAGAATGGCAATGGTACAGGGCAATGATGGAGAAGGCTTCCTGCCCTTTGTATGCGTTAATTTTTATCTTTTATTATACGTAAAATGTCAATAAAAATGTATTAAAATGATAATATAAATTTTTTATAATATATATAATATTAATAAAATTTATTTAATTTTATTAAAATAATAAAAAATTATTTATTTATTAATTTATTAATTAATAAATAATAAAAAATCATAAACAAATTTAAATAATAAATTTAAAAATATTTTACAGAAGATATGATTTCTATCTCCGTCTCTAAACTTCATTCCAACAAATTTTACTTTCCATCTCCATTCTTGTAATAGAAAGATGAGAAGAAGATCAAGGGCAGTAATAGGAAGTCCGTAAAGGATCAAAAGCAGGATCATAGCGAAAGGATTAGAAGAAGATGAAGATTAAGGGCCATGTGGCATGCTTCTCTCACTCAGTCTGTCAGTATAGAGCAGAGTAAAAAAGGAAGGAACAGAGTTTAGCGAATTATAGGTAAGATATGGAGATTGGACGATCCTCATGTCATGCTTTGACTTTGACTCAGGCCGGAAAAAAATTTAGCTGTATTTTTTTATATTTTTACTATTAAATGATATATAAATAATTTTTTGTAAGTTATTAGTTTTTTTAAGGACATTTCATACCGTATCATGTAGCATAGGGAGTGGTAGCCATCTTGCATATGTTAAATGCTAAGGCCAATAAGCTTTGATGCCTACCTAACCAAGGAATTGAGAACTTTGGAAGTTTTGAGAATAACTCATTTATAAGAGGGTACTTAATTACTTTTATTTTTTACTTTTTATAAAAAATAATATTACTTAAAATATTGTTAAATATTAAATATTATCATTTCTTTATGTAAAAATTTAAAATTTTATTTGTTAGAATAATTTTTTTTAGTCTTAAAAATTAAGATTAAATTATTATTTTAATTCTTAAAAGATATAACTTATCTTAATTTAATTTTTAAATTATTAAAATATTTAATTTATTTATTAAATATATATTTTATCTCAATTTAATCATTATATATAAGTATTATATATATTTTTATGTCTTAATTTAAAATTTTAATAAATAAATTAAAATATAATATATTTTTTAATAATTAAATTAAATATTTTTATGATTTAAATATTAAATTGAGATAAATTATATTTTTTAATAATTAAAATAATAATTTACTCAAAAATTAACCATGAGTGAGACACTTAAACCTGTATTTTGTCATTTTGACGTGTTTTTTGTCATTTTGTGGATTCCTGTAAGTGATCCTTACGGGGAGTGGTGCATGCAGCATGATCAACTTAATTAATGCAATACGTGGCAATCAATAATTGATAATGTTAATGCCAAAACAATGGTAAAACACAAGATACATACCAATTGGTGAAAAAAATAAGAACTACATTAAAAGGAAAATGTATATGGGAAAAATAATGGCTTATGACAAAAGCTTTCAGAGAGACTTGTTTGGAAACACAAAAAAAAAAAAAAAATGCAAAGATTTGTGTGAAAAAAAAAGCTGCTTAATCAAATAATTTGTTAAAAGCATAGAGACAAATGTATAATTCAATATTTTTAAATAAGGTATATCAATGTCACTTTTTTTTTGCATGGATGTTCAAAACAGCAAATCCATGCAAAAAAAAAAAACTAACTAATATTACTATGTTGGTGCTCCTCTGACACTAAAAATGGCATGAAACAACCTTTGAAATATTTTAAGTGGACTAAATAATTATAATAATGTGATTTTTAAGAATAAAAAACTATAAACCAAACTTCCCTTTTAGTTATTGAGTAATTTGTAATTACACTAATCTATCACAAAATTTAGATAAATTACATACAATATCTTTATTATTTTAAAAGGTATGATTTGACCCTCCTAAACATCTGATAAATGTTACAAATATTTGTTGTCTAATTTATTTTTAACGATAAATTTAATTTTTTTACACAATATCTATTTATTATAAAAAAATAAAATCATTTAGCTATTTTTATTCTTTTATTAAGAATAAAATTATTATTTTATGTGGAAACGGAATTTAGTTGAGGGTAAGACCATGATGATGTTAAGAGTTCATATTTTCTAATGTACTAAAAAAGATAAAACTATAATTTTATATTGTGCAAGAAAAAATAATTTTATTGGCAAAGAATAATTAATAATTTTTTATAATGCATATCAAATATCATCAGAATTAAATAATATTTTAAAAGAAAATAATAAAATGTAATATAGCTATACATGTTGTTTGCTCCACAGGCTACGTACCTGTGATAGTTTTTCAAATTTGTTTGTTAAAATTTTAGTCTCCTGAATCCTGATTTGCAATTAATCATCACGAATATATTATTTTTTGGCAAATTTTCGGGGAAGAAGCTTCGCGATTCGCTATGGCCAGTGGCTTTGCGTCGTAGGTTCCCCATCTTCATCCCTCAACGAATAAACAAACTGAAACGGCTGCTTCGTTCGGATGGTCATAACGATCTCAGACGTAGAAGCCATACAACAGCGAAGCACACAATCAGAATCTTGATTCAGGTTAATACATTTCGTCGCCATCACCTTCGTTTCTCTGTTGCCGATCCTAGATTTCTGCCTACAAGCGGAAGAAAATGTTCAAATTCTTGAAAGAGGTGGTGGGTGGATCTGGAACCGGACTCAAAGATCTCCCATACAATATCGGCCAACCATACCCTTCTGCTTGGGGATCTTGGACTCACTACCGTGGTACCACCAAGGTACTTTCCACCATCTTCCTCTTCCTCTTCCGTCATGTCTGTGTGCGCGCTTGTGAAATTTTTTATTTTTACTTCTTTTGCGTGCCCTAATTCTAATTTGATCCAACTATTAAATTACAAATATGATGGATCTGGTGAATTGTCTTCCACTATCATGTACCTGTTTCTGTAATTGATTATAGTGTTTGCTTGCGTCATGTTTGTGTTATTACCGTTTATAGGCTTGTCCGGTCGCTTTTGATTGAACCTAGCATATGTTTTAATATGCTAAAGTTGTAGGAATTGTTCACTGCTCGACTCAGTAGAGAGCTAGATTCTATATGTATATATATATTTTTCATGGTATTAGATTCAGTACCAGTTTCTTTCAGAATACCATGTGACGGGCAGCTGATTATGCTTTGATCTGATGAAACTTGAGTTATTGCCTTGTTGTGGCTAGGGGTTGCCGAAGGAACGGAATAGGACGATTTTTGTTTCGCATACTGTTTTTAATATCTGATTGGGAAAAGTTAATGGAAAGAAAATTCTCAAGGACAATATTCTGTTGAAAGTCTGGGGAAGGATATAACTTATATTCTAATATATTACTTGTAAGTTATGGGGCTTGGTCAAGACAACATCTATTGGCATTATTTGGTGCTCTATAATTTGTTTGTCCCCTGGATGCTAGTAGCCTTCTTCACTGTTAAACCTTTTATTCACTTAATGAACCTGACTCTGTCCATTGGACAGAAATTCTTTAATGTAAATATACAAGATCCGATTGATTTCATCTTGTACTTATGTAACATAGCATCTATAGTCTAATCATTTACTAAGTATGATTTATGGCTAATGAGCTTAGAGAGCTGTGGTCAGAGGTCTTCATTTTGCATGTTCATTTGAATTTGGATGAACTTATAATACCAGCAGCAGCCAATTTCAACCTTAGACATGTCAACATGGTCTTACCCTTTCTCATATCATTTTCCTTCCCTTACAGTTGATATGATACATATCTGCGAATTGGTTCAATTTTCAGGATGATGGATCTGCAGTTTCAATCTTTTCTCTATCTGGGAGTAATGCTCAGGATGGACATTTAGCAGCTGGCCGTAATGGTGTCAAGCGTCTCCGGACAGTAAGTATTGAGCAATGAATTGCTATTGTGTTTGGGTTTATACTGATACAGTTAAAATGTTGACTTGTACTTCCTTTTTGGGATCTAAAGTTGTGTAGAACTATATATATATATATATTTTTTTTTTTCTTTAATAATAACAATTAGTAATTTTTTGTTCAGATAATCTTACTCCCTACTTTAGAGATTTCCATTTCCCTTTCACTACTTTATGATATCATACTGAGACACTTTTCAGAGTATTATATATCATAGACGGCATATATCATAAACACTTTTCACAATTACATGTGGTGCTTAACTCATGCTCATGAGTAGCAAAATTGTGATTTTCCTGCTTTCTGGTTGATAGATTTGTAGTTTTTTCTGGGTCTCTTCTGTCAATTTCTTTTCTGTTTCTTGTTGTTTGGAGGCACTCATTCTGGTAACGAGAATCTCCTAGCATGAGCATGCCCCTTATACTTATTTATAGTGTTTAAGAATCATAAATTGGAGTTGGATCCCTTCAACTTTAAGAAACACCGCACTTTTTGCCTGTTTCCATGATAAGAGATATTTTTTTTATTCCTGAAGCATGCAACTTTTGATATTTAGTGCTTTATGCACTTTTGAACTGTGGAACTATCTGTAGGCCCTGATTCCATTTTTGGATTCCTATTTGAATTTTTAATGGTTCCATTTTCAGGTCAGGCATCCAAATATTTTGTCATTTCTTCACAGTACTGAGACTGAAACTTCTGATGGTGGTTCTGCCAAGGTTACCATCTATATTGTAACAGAGCCTGTCATGCCACTTTCAGAAAAGATTAAGGAGTTAGGATTAGAAGGTACACAAAGGTATGAATAGAGCTTCCTACTCTATGTATTTTAGTAACTAAGATAAATGCCAAGTGCCAACCATCATGCAATGAGTGCTAAATATTCTCTGTGATTTCCTTGATTTAATTACTCAAATTTTGAGTTGGTTGAAAACTGCTTTTGGTGACATAATCTGAAGTGTAATATGTTTTATTCCCTATAAGACATAGTATATGCAAATTGCATACTTTTAGTTTAATCAAGTAAAAATTGATTTTTGAATTTTGTTAATATGTGACAATTTTGTTCCTTATTAATGTTTTAGGGATGAATATTATGCTTGGGGGCTGCATCAAATTGCCAAGGCTGTGAGCTTTTTAAATAATGATTGTAAACTTGTGAGTAGTCATGAGCAAAATAAGATTTTTCCCCCTCTTCTGATGCATCAGTTACATTTGCTTGACAAGCTTTGTCTATTGCAGGTTCATGGTAATGTTTGCTTAGCTAGTGTCGTGGTCACACAAACTTTGGACTGGAAACTCCATGCTTTTGATGTTCTATCAGAATTTGATGGGAGCAATGAAGCTTCCTCTGGGCAAATGCTGGTAATACAAATGCTTGGTTGTAATGCCGTGTCTTCCTGTTCTCTTTGGCACTGTTCTATGAATTTTTATTGTTCTTTTTTTTGGGATAAAAAAAGAGAATTTTATTAATGAGAGAGAAGATACAAGTGATGAATTTTTATTGTTCTTGTTGCTTGGCCTTCAAATATTAGCAACTTAAGTTACAGCTTTAATTGACTGGTCTATTCTAGCATTTGAGCATTTATCTTTGAAGGACTTATATACATCTACGACAAAATAAACTGCCATTTTGTCTACTCTGTTGTCAAGATTTGCCAAAAAATATGTGTTCTCAAATGAATGAGGAATATGGAATAGTGTGACCAACCTCATTCCTCTCATGTTTGCTTATTTTTCATCCAGCAATATGCATGGCTTGTTGGATCACAGTACAAACCAATGGAGTTGGCAAAATCTGACTGGACTGCAATCAGAAAGTCTCCTCCATGGGCTATTGATTCTTGGGGCATGGGTAAGGTGCTTTTTTTTTTTTTTTGTTTCTTGTTTTATTGAGCAGATTTCACCGTGATAGCAATTTGGAATGTAGAGTGGAGCAAAACAAGTGAACACCCTTTAATTATTGCATTTTTTTTCATACTTACTGATGAAACTATCTCACTACCTCCTCTTGCCTAGCCTTCTTGTATCCACATGGCCATAGTGCATATTCTAAAATATGTTCCTCATTTAGTACCAGCCTCTCCCATTGAGAGAAAGAAATAATTTTGGCTTTTAGTATGCAAAATTGCCCTAGTTTTCTCACTTATTGGAATGCAACCTGGAAAGCTCCTCTTTGTGCCACTTTTTTTTGGGGCATGGGCTTGTTTCTCATTGCTTCTTTTATTAAGAATGAATTATAATATTTAGTTCTTAAGGCCGAGCACAAGAAATTAAGTTATTTTTGTATCTGCTTTAGCATGATTGTTTCTGGTGATGTTATATCCTATTCTTTGCTAATCAGATAGTTCCAAATGTAATGGTTGCATATGATACTAAGCTTTCTCTGACATTATACTTCTACGAGGAATTTTTTCTGTGTTTATACTTTATACATTATCAGAAATTGGCTATTTTTTGGCAGGGCAGGTAATTTATTTTATCCTAAATTATGTACTTGTTCAGATACTGCAGGTTCATTGAATTTGTTCATCTGCTGTTTTTCCTCTTTTGACCTCGGGTAGTCCTTTCTAAACAATTTAAGGATTCTAATTTTATAGGTTGTCTTATATATGAGCTATTCTCGGGTGTGAGTTTGGGCAAAACAGAGGAGTTACGCAACACTGCCTCCATTCCCAAGGTTAGCCTTTTAATAAGTTATATTTTGTTTTTTAATGTGTTATTACTGAATATGTAAATTAAAGGCAGCTTAAGTCTTTTTGTTGCTTTGGTACTTCATTCTAATGAAATATTGATTTTTCATCTTTATATGTCTATTTCTTTGTCTCACAGTCTCTACTTCCAGATTACCAGCGGCTACTGAGTTCCATGCCTTCTCGTAGATTAAATACGTCAAAGCTTATAGAAAATAGTGGTTAGTGCTCCTTAATCTTGTATTTACTAACTAATTTGATTTGCATAAGAACTTCATAATTTTTCTGTGTGAAGGTTTAATGTATTTTGTGGTTTGTCTTGTCAGCAATATATTGTCCTATATATGTTTATATACACATTTATAAGGCCATACCACTGACATGTGCTGTAGATCCTACACTTCCTAATGAGATTTGTACATAAGAGATATTTAATGACACTTCTTGCAAACTGGATTGACCATTGACATATGCCATGAGCCCATGACATTGTGTACTGTACAGAGGGGCAGGATAAAGAGATGTTACCTCATTCTTATATAAATTGAATTAAGCTCTTTCAAATGTTGGAGGAAATTTGCTTTTTCATGTTTACCTGTTAAAATAAAACAAAAATGCTATAGGCTAAACTGTGCTTTGTCTGACTACACAAATTGAAGCAATATTGATCAGTTCTATAGTTTACTCATACTCTGAATTCCCCTTCCTTTTTTTTTTGGGTGGGTTAAATGGGCCAGCCCATTCAAACCTTTAGGTGGGCTGGGCTGACAATTTCTTGGCTCAATTAGACATGGGCCAGTTCAACTTGTCCCGCTTAACTGGTGGCTGGGTTAGCCTGTTTTGATAGCTCTAGCTGTAGCTATATATTTGTTCTTTCTAAACATTTGCTTTGCTCATGGGTATGCAGAATATTTTCAAAACAAGTTGGTAGACACAATACATTTCATGGAAATTCTGAGTTTGAAAGACAGTGTTGAGAAAGATACCTTCTTCCGCAAGCTTCCAAATTTAGCAGAGCACCTTCCTCGCCAGATTGTGTTGAAGAAGGTATATCTCTTTGGAATTAAAATTTTGAACATCATCTTGGAAGTTTTAAACTGGTTAACATTTTTGTATCCCATTATTATGACTTATTTTGTGGTTTTTCACAGTTACTACCTTTATTAGCTTCTGCTCTTGAATTTGGTTCAGCTGCTGCCCCTGCTCTGACGGCATTGTTGAAAATGGGTTCCTGGCTTTCAGCTGAGGAGTTCAGTATCAAGGTAAATAATTCTTTTGGTAGCTTCATGATAATATTTAATATTTTCTTGACATGTGCACAATTTTCTCTCTCTCTTCTTTCTAGTTAGGAATAGGTTTCATCTCATGTTTGTGTTGAAAATCTGTCTTTAATGTATAGGTGCTTCCAACTCTTGTCAAACTTTTTGCTTCCAATGACCGAGCTATTCGAGTTGCCCTTCTTCAACATATTGATCAATTTGGAGAGTCGTTATCAGCCCAGGCCGTTGATGAGCAGGTATGTGGTCTGATGATGAGCTGATTTCAATTCCTATGCTTTTTTTGGTATCCTTGATTATTTCTTAATTATACAAGAAATTCTTGGTAACAAATGGAAGTTTTGAAGTTCTTCTTGACATTATAACCAGGTTTATCCTCATGTTGCTAATGGGTTCTCTGACACATCTGCTTTTCTGAGGGAACTGACTCTTAAGGCCATGCTTATATTGGCACCAAAGGTGTGATTTCTTTAATTATTATTTTTTTCAATGCGAGATATTATCAGTCTTATGAGAATGCTACAAATATGATTTTTTTCATGACAGTTATATTGATGGTATTGGTTTTTCAATGTTTCAATAACATACATTACCTGGTTTTTGTGAAATACTTAAATTCATATTAAATAGGTCGTTCTTCTAAGTGAACTTTGATGAAAGCTATACTGTAAAGCACATATATTTATGATGGGAATAAGCTAGTGCAATTTAAGTGGGTATCAGTATCACTTTACGTAATAAGCTAGTGCAATTACTAATTTGGGACCAAGTTGTTAGATATAGCATGATATTTTATAGCTCGGTATGGTGGGATTTCAATCTTAGTGGATTGTGAGAGAAGAAGTTTGGTGCTAGGAAAGCTATTTTCTATTCAAGTCAAGCTGAGGTAGAGTTCAATCAGATCACTCATTGTGTAGCTGTTGTTTCTCAGATATTTTGACTACGTTGACATGAATGAAGTTTTAAATCATCATTTTAAATCAGGGAAACTTGAAGTATGTGGGTGACTGGGTTGAACAAGGGCCTGAATCAAGAGAAATAAGGGCTTCTTCTGATTGATGCTAAGAGGTCCATTGTCAGTAACCTAAAGTTGATGCCAAATAAGGGCTTCTTCTGATTGACATCTTTACCTAATGGTCATCAAATTTAGATTGGCTATTAATATATCATGTGCTTAAGAGATTCCTTCTTTTAGCTTTATCGTTCCCTGTTGTCTTCCTTCCTTCCTTCCGTCCTATATATGCTTTTTTCTTCTATTTAGTGACTCTACAGTTGTGTAAAAAGAATTGTCTGTTTTATAATTGCAGCTGTCTCAGAGGACCATCTCAGGGTCATTATTGAAGTATCTGTCCAAGTTGCAGGTATTGCTTCAACCCACCCTTCCAGCGTGGGATTAATATCTAGTTGCTTATTCTGCTGAGATACAAGGCTTGGATTTATATTGGTGTTACTGTTTTAATCTCTTGTCTAACTGTCAAAATTGGATCTTCACCTGACAGCCTCTTTTGGTTGACATGTAAATTTTGTTTTCTTGTTGGAGTTTAAAAGTCACTTTTCTTTTTGTTTTTTACTTGTGTCAGATTTTCTTTTCTACATCTCAGGAACTGACAATTATTTTGCAGGTTGATGAAGAACCAGCAATTCGAACAAATACTACCATTTTACTAGGAAATATTGCAAGCTACCTAAATGATGGGGTATAAGCTAAATGCTGCCTGCAATTGGCTTAAGTTCATATATTGTTCTATATTTTATTTTGTGCATGTTGCTTTGGTGAATCAACTAATGGTTTTGGAGCTATATATGCAGACAAGAAAAAGAGTTCTGATTAATGCATTTACTGTCCGTGCATTACGTGATACTTTCCCCCCTGCCAGAGGAGCAGGTATTGTAACAATTTTTTATTAATTGTTGGATCTCCATTCCAATTTTGCTCGTCATTATTGTTAATGGGAATTTCAGGTTTAACAGCTATTCTTGCAATTTTGCAGTTACTTTTATTTTCAACCTAAAATATTATTCAGAGCATTATTTTTTTATTGTTCAGGCATTATGGCTTTATGCGCCACCAGCTCTTATTATGATATACCTGAAGTTGCGACACGGATTCTTCCTAATGTTGTTGTACTTACAATTGATCCTGACAGGTAATATTATGCAAATGGCTTTGTTATGTTGTAAAATGATTTATCTGTCAATTATTCCTTTTTAGCACGTTTAGTAATATTTATAGCTTTCTTCTACTATTACATCTTCTTACTTTCAAATTAGTATTTTTACCTTCTTCAATGTTGTGCTCTGTACTTCATTTGTTGGTCTTTGCCAGTGTTCATATTCTAACCTGAGATTCTCATTATTGTACCTTATTTGATCTTGTATTGAGAATTGAGTAATTATTTGCTGTTATTCTCGTGGTTTAAACAGTGATGTTCGATCCAAGGCATTCCAAGCTGTTGATCAATTTTTGCAGATGGTGAAGCAGTGTTATGAAAAGGTATTTTCTGAAATTTTTTTGCCCTCTACTTAGGTGCAACTTATGGTTCTTTAAACTGAATATATGTCTTTAGAAAGAAATTAGGTGTATGTGCAGTATGAGTTCGTAATTTTTCTTGAACCGAAGTTCTGATCTCATATTAATAATTTTGTATTCTTTATTTGTATTTATATTTCATTAGTTTGCCACCTCGAGTTGTTTAAAGTCATGCTAAGAAAGCACAGTTAATTACTTCTCATCCTTTTGCAGTTGCTCCCCTGTGGCCTGCTTGCTCCCTATTTTTGAATAACAAAATTGTCATGATCTTGTAGCACATACAATAGTTGTGAATTAATTTTAGCTTTTGAAACTTCAGTGGTCCAGATTTAGTTCAAATTGCAAAAGCAAAAGATCTGAGACTGCAGGAAATTATGGGTTATTTGAAAAATATCACGTAGTTCTGTTCTGATTCTGATTCTGAATATAAGGTTTTTCTTCTTTTTTTTGGGGGGGGGGGGGGAGAGGGGGGAGCGGGAGGGCTTAATTTTTGATCCAAGATAAACCTAAACAAAGAGCCAAATCTTATAACTGGACCATCTAATGTGGTTGGTTGGTTTGGATTTATTAAGGTGTTCTTTGTTTCTGATAAATGTTTTCAGTGGTTATCATTTATTGTTGCTCCATATTTTGGTCATTTGTGATGTTCTTATATGTTATCTATTATAGACAAATACGGCAGATACCACAGGTTCTGTGGGCACGGGAATCTCATCAGTTCCAGGAAATGCTGGTTTGCTTGGGTAAGTAGGATCAGACTTAGTGTGGCCAGACAGTTGCATATTCAGACTCATTCACTCACTCTTACATGTTCACATGATAATCATGAGAGACTCATAGGTCAATCTGAGGTTCTGATATTATACTAAGTTGTGATGAATTTTCACTTGTTATACTACAGTGTCAATTAAAAATGCACATTAAGTAAAAGCTGATTCCTTTTAAACTCCTATTTTTGGTAACATACTTGCATCTGTATGTACATGTATGACGTAATAATACAGTGGATGAGATTCTCTTAAATGTGAGATATTTAAAGGTAGAAGTAGATACTACAAACACAATATATAAGTTATACATTGCTTGCTTTTAAGTGCGAGCCAGTCTGGAAAGGTGCTTAATTTGGTACAAATAAATTTTTAAGGAAATTGTTTGTGACTCAGAAGTGATGTCTCCATGCAGATGGGCTATGAGCTCCTTGACCCTGAAGGGTAAACCTTCTGATCATGCTCCAGTTGCTTCTGTAAGTTCCAGTGTATCTACTCCCACATCTTCCATTGCCAGTTCAGGTATGCCTAATGATCAATGTGTTTGTTATTAAATCGGATTTTATTATTGCATATTCCCCTGAATGTGATTATGCTTTACTACCCTCCTCCTCTTGTGTCCTGCCCTCGCCTTTTGTCCTACTTCCACATAGGAATTTTGGTAATTAGTCTTGTTCTCACTACTGATTGTTTTATGCTTAAGCCCAGCAATATCTACTATTTGAAATGACAGTTTTTTATATTCATTATTTTCTTGTTTATTTGATATTCCTTTGATGTGCATAAAGCTTTCACCTTTCCTTGGGGGTTGGTGGGGGCAAGACAATACTGCACCTGGCAGGTGTCCTTTTGTGTTGATTGTTATCCAAAGCTGTAAAGCTGTTCTTCTGTTGATGATGATGCCTTATTTCATTTCTGCTTCATTTGAATGTCTTATTTCTTTTGATGCATTTATATAATTTGACCTGTACTTTTCTCCCTTGTTTTATTTTTTTGGGTAATCTAGCTTTGGATACTGCATCAACTGCACCTGTCCGTGTAAGGTCTACCTCAGATTTGGCTGAAATGTCTGTCCCTGCGTCCCCTACATCAACAGATGGCTGGGGAGAACTGGAGAATGGAATTCATGAAGAGCATGAGAGTGACAAAGATGGTTGGGATGATTTGGAACCACTCGAAGAGCCAAAACCATCCTCAGCTCTAGCAAACATTCAAGCAGCTCAAAGGCGGCCAGTTTCTCAACCTGTTTCGCAGACAAAACAAGGTATTATTCTTTTTTTTTCTTTTCTTTTTTTGGATTGCCGTGGCTGGAAGTCACTAATTCTATACTTCTGGTTTCAGGTGATAAGTCCTTTACTCTAAGGTTATACTTGACCAGAAAAAGAAAAACAAAACTTATGTGTATGTTCATGACCAATGACAAAATTTAAAAAATGATAGGAGTATGTGAATTACAAGTTCAGGTTTGCATTTGAATGTTTTGTTTGGCTTTTCTAGTGACTGCTTGAATTACCTCTTAGAAAGCAATGCACCTTGAGTTTAGTTAGGGGTTTGCTATTGAATGGTACTCAATTTGATAATTATATTTTCTATTTTCTTCGTACTACATAGTTGATTGATCTACCATAATGACATATCTCATTATTTCAGCCTTATATATTAATTTATTAAATGACATTCTATTTCCCAAAGGTATAACTTAATTACCAAAGAAAATACAATTCAACAAAATATATAGTTTGTTATCTATAATATACGGTGCTACAAAATAAAAAATACAAAAGGCACTTTCTTATGTACTCAAGTTATTACCTAATTCGTTACTTAATATTTAGGATGTAAGTTAATGTGAAGTTTTACTTTTATTGTTAGCCTTGCGACCTAAAAGCGTAACAAAGTTGAGCAAGGATGGCGACGATGATTTGTGGGGTTCTATAGCAGCTCCTGCTCCGAAAACATCAAAACCTTTAGATGTCAAATCAACTGCTGCTGATGACGATGATCCCTGGGCTGCTATTGCTGCTCCGGCACCCACTACTAAAGCCAAGCCCTTATTGGCTAGCAGAGGTCGGGGAGCTAAACCTGCTGCTCCAAAATTAGGTGCACACAGGATAAACCGGACATCATCTGGGATGTAAACCCAGTTGCCAATGAGCAAAAGGAACAAGGGAATTACGTGTGAATGTTGCTCTTTTTCTTTTGGTGGTTGGTATTCATGTTAAAAATGCAAGGATCATGTGTTTATGATATATTAATTACATTTGCGCATTTGACACATTGATAATTAATTTGTAATATTATTCTTTTATATATCATGGTTTTTGTCTAAAGGGAAAATTTTGTGGCAGCTCCTGTTGTAACTAAGACGAGATGTTTTTCCTGCTATGTTATTTTAGATGTAATGTAATTAGTATCATTTTTCTATTGAAGGAAAATAGTTGGCTGTTTTCACCAATCACGTATTTTTACTTTTTATTTTTTTTGGGTCAGCAGTGGTGTGTATGTGACTATGAATACTATACTGGAAATGCACGCTTTAAGGAAGCCTTTAAGTGGCAGGAAAATGGAAATACCATTTTAACGAGGTATTCACAGGATATGCCAGTTTTTTTTTTTTTTTTCATTTCGAAATAAGCCCCAAAATGCCATACTGTTTCCCTCTAAGTCTTGTTTTCCAAAGTGGAAAATAATGAGGTCTTCAGACCCGAGTCTTGACTCTTGATCAGGTCGAGTTTTGACTCTAACATGCCTAATTTATGTAACTATTTAATATGGATTATAGGTTAGCTTTGGCCAAATCACCAAGTGACTCTGAAGGCTCTCTGCAATCTACCTTGTCACATTGGTTCCAAGCGGAGGATGTATTTTAATTCGCAGTAACTTCTTGCGTACTGAAACTATAAAATGTTCTAAAAAAGAATCAGAGGTTAAGCTATTCTTTACTACTTTCTCACAAAAAACAAGCAAGTTAAAGGTTTTTAGCTATATCATGAGCACAACCTCATCACAAAGGTTCTTCAAGGGATTTAAGGTAAAGCACCAACTGGTGTTTGTCCATCAAATACGAGGGAGTCCTAAAGACAAAAGTAATTTATATATATCTTGCTAAAAGACAAATAATCCAAAGTCTTCCATTCAAGCTCTCCGTAGCAACATGCTTATATGTTTGAGTGCAAGAAAGTTTACCCAATTAAAGTAGGGATGAACGATAATTACTGCTGCAGCTTTTTTTTTTGCAGTGCACACTAATAGGCCTGGGCATCCCATTCACGAGTAACTGCACCACCACTTCACCTATAATGCGTGCCCGCCTATTCAGCATAAGCATAGCAGCACATGAGATGTGCTGGTGCAAGGGAAAGCATATGAGCGGTTGCAGACACAACACCAGTCAGAGAAAATCTAATCACAACCTCCAAATGAACCAAATTAAAACACCCCAGCCACTTCCTCATGTGCCAACAGATGTGGAGGTAGAAGTCCACAATTGATGTAACGATGTATTTCTGGATCTGGTGGCACACAGCCACAGCCTTGGGGTATTGTGATCATCGTCAGTCATAGTTGGCACATGCCAACTACCATTGGCTGATTCCTGCAGTTATATCATCCAGAGAAGTATTTATGTTCCATGAAAAGCATCTATGAACCACGCAGAATGACTACATTTTATCCCTTAAACGAATTTTCCTCCTCTTTTTTTTTTTGGGTGAGGAGTGTGGGTGGAGTAGAGAGAAACAGATAAATGGGGATTATACAAACCATCATCTCCCCCTGACCCACCATTTTTAGAGATATTTATTCTAACCCAATTAACATTAGACAAGAAGAAATGGATGATGCCGTTGGCTTGGTGAAAGCGTACTATTCTGTAGTCAATTGAATAAGATAAGCAGTACCTGGATAACTATTGAATAAGGTGGAGGCAGGATGAGGGTAGGCCCATTAGAAGAGGTTGACAGTCGAACCTGCAAATCAATAAAGGCCCATAATCCTCTCATTCATTGAGTATTAAAAAAATTATTTTCATTAACAGGAGAAATAATGTGTTATAATTTAATATTAAGACCAGCTTAAGTTGTTACTCTCGAAAACATCTGGTAAATTTTCAGTTGAAATTGTGGTTAGGGAAATGAACCAGATTCACTGTCAATTATATTACCTATACAAGATTCCCTTAGAATCTTAAAGAGTAGGGTTCATGCGCAAAGTAGACCAGGTCTCCTAATATACATGAAGAAAGGTATATTGATAGTTTCACCAACGATAATATTAATATGCAATAACCAGTTGTAATTTTATCCTTTTCTCTATAACGTGGTTTTGAGATCTTTGCTGGTCATGAATAACCTTAAGCAGCAGAGACTCAGAAAGTACTCTGATAGTTTATGAATACCTGATGCCTTTCCTTCCATCTTGGAAAAAAATTAGAACCTAATAGTTGGAACAAGTGGTCTCTCATCTCATCGTTGGTCACTAGCAAGCTTTTACAACTAACAGCAGCATATAACCAGTACCTGTGATAAACAAAAAGTAACATTTTAGCCCAACTATGTTGTAGTCATACACTGTCACAACAAATGTCAGAACATTTAGAGATAGGAAACTCAATCTAATTTAAATACTGAAGGACTACTTGATTACCAGTCATCATTTGAACCTTGAGGTGTAGCATAGAGAGCACCATTTTTCTTCCAATATTCTAACAGTCTCTTGTTATTTGGACTTTGAGCAGGACCACCAGTTACCCGACTTTTATGCAAGATTATAAGTGGCAATTTCTTTGAAGGACTCATTTGATGCAACTGTTGCACAACAGTATTAAGCTGCAACCAAGAGAAAAGGAACTATTAAGTTAATGTTTTGTAATGTGCTTTCAAAGTTAACAACTTCACATTCACCTGCAAAAAGCTGAAATTATGCAAGTTGGTAAGGGCTACATTGGCACCATCTACAACTGCATCAAAAGGACCATGCTGTTGAAGCCACTTCTGAAAAGGTTGACCTTCTATATCAGTCACTATATCATTAATAATTATTTTATAACCAACATAGCTAAAGATATGAATAGAAAAACAACAACAACAAAAAACAAAGCCTTTTCCTACTAAGTGGGGTTGGCTATGAATAGAAAAAACCCCCCATCAAAATCTGCCTCACTAGAAAAGGAGAGTTTTCTCTTAAAACCCTGTAATTTATTCTCCTTAAGCTACCTGATCAGACAAATAGGTTCAAGTATTTCTTTCTTTCCTCTTGCACCCTAATACTATATAGTACAGTACACATGTCTATGTACTTACTTCATTAAGTTGGAAATGATCCTTTCAATGCTCTTAAGCAGTAAAAACCCAAAATTTCATGGGCTTAAATGTTTCACAACAATTTGAAGCAGGACAATATGTAATGTGCATATTAACAAACTGAAAAATATCTGATCACCAACGATAATACACCATAACTTCCCTAGCAACTACCATGTCTTCTTGAAAAATGTGCTTCAGGTTAAAATAAGTATCCGTATATTATTACTAACAAATAATAATTAGAGGTAAATGATACTTTGTGCAACACAAAATTAAGGACAAGCCTTAGCCAAATTACACAACTGGCACGATAAAACCAAGACTTCAAATTGGTTTAAGATATATCTTATAGCCTGCTAAATTTATATCATAGAGAAAAGAGATTAACTTGAGGTCCTAAAAACAGACTATTATATTTTCCTTTTTTCTTTTAGTTGAATTATTATATATGACCTGATCCCCTTTGATTGCATAGTTTGCATTGGTCAATTCATTTTATCTTCCTTAGTGAAGTTATTTCCAGAATTATACCTCACTTCTTATCAATGTTCAGCAGCATTCTTTCTCTATAGGTTCGATGCATCAATGATGCTCATGATTCAAAGAAATAATTACTGATATAAGACATACTAAATTCAACATGCAAGTTCGAATCAATATGTAAAATGAAAGTAAAAACTGGCATAGCAGTAAATGTATATCTTCAGCTGTAAGCAAGAAAATTTCTTCTCTAATTCCCAGAAAAAACAATGAGACTACATTCTACCTGAAAATGATTAAAGTTCGCCTGAACTTCTCTTTGGAAAGCTAATCTAGTTAATGAGGTAGCAAAATTTTCAGTCTCTTTTGGATCAATATCAATGCTTACAAGCTTCTCACTGCATGAGAGACACATGCCAGTGTCATTCACATGAGTCTTCACCACCTTCCATTGCCCATTTCCAAGCCATCCCTGCCCATGCCACCCTCCACCTCCTTGCACAATCCCTTTTGTTACCTTGTTAACATCCCAATATTTTTCCCCAATTTTTGATGCATCTTCAGAGTTGAACCAATCTTCAATAATTTGAAAAGTTGATTTTGACACCTGCCTCACAGTAGCACGTAAACGATGCAACAATTCATAGACCTTGTCTTCCTTCTTTGCATTAGCACTGAGTTTCAGAAGAGCAGAAAGTTCAGGTTCTTCAGCCATAATCCCAGATGCAATCATGTCTGCATCAACTGCATAAGCTTTCTCTACATCTTCTCTCTTGCAAAATCCATAAAGGGCAGGTCCATATGATCTCAGCTTAGGTGCGATACCAAAACTTTTCATTTGCTTTAGTAATTCAAAAGCCATTTCCGGATCTTCCTTTGCAGCTGCAAGCCTGGCTGCACTTGTAAATGTAGCTTCATTTGGAACAACATTGTCAACCAACATCTGCTGAAAGATCTCAAAACCTCTTTTAAGCTCCAAAATCTGTGTGCCTGCATCACTTTCAGCATCCTTTTTGATAGAAGCATGTGAAGAACAAAGGTAAAGTAATGAGTTATAATGGTCTACATTCAATTCAACACCGTTATTTCGTGCCTCATCATACAGTTTAAGTGCCTGATCAATGTCCCCATCCTTTGAGCACCTATTTAACTCATGTCTCAGGACTCTCTCAGGAGATTTGTTGTCAGCTTTTCTCTTCGCTTTGTTTGAAAGTCTAGTGGTAATTCTTTCAGAGCACTCAATTAATGATGTGGCTGTTTGACCCAAAGTGCTCAGATGGGCTTTCTTGTCCATTGAGAAGCTACAGACGGTTATGTTGTTAAATACGTATTTCACCTTGAAGGAAGTATTGTAATAACTCAACGGAGAAGAAATGTAGCGATAATTCCAGTAAACTGATGACCGTGGATAATGGGTGAGGAATGAAAAAACCGGAGCGAATCTGGCCATCAGACAGCTTCCACACAGCATCACTTCTCAGCCTTAAGCATAACAAATTGTATATACTACCAGTCTCTCTCGTTAGAAAAGAAAGAAAGAAAAATTAACTGTATATAACTAAATATAGCTTTCTTAATCCACGATTCAGAATGAAGCTTGGTCAAGAAGAGGCCCTGTGAGCTCCTTAATCAGCAGCAGTCAATATAGAGTAGGATTTGGTTTTCGGTAAAAGACACGTGATATGAGAAGCAAAATTAAAACATAAAGCAAGTTTGGGCTGATTTATTAATAAGTCGGCAGAGAATATCAGCAAAGGAATTACGATAGAGTAGTACTGAAGCTATGTAAATTCCAGCTGCAATTAAGTGAGCCAGAATTAGGAGTACGCATCCATTTTCATTACGGCATTACTTTTCTCTCCTCTTCCCTTTAAGAACAACTCACAAGAACGTATAATTAATTATATTGACAGATGTGAAGGCGCCTATTGAAACATTTCATCGAACATGGTATAAGCATACCAAGTAACAGAAGAGAAAAGTGGAATATTATAGGGCATAGGCGTAGAATTCCAAAGCGAAATAGAGGAAACCTTACGAATGGGAGACAGCTGCAAGCAACATCAGTAACTCTTTCTCATGCATTCACACACCTTATAGTGAGACCTTTCTGTGTTTCCTCTGCTCTCGTTGCCTCCACAATCTTAAGACGCAGTGCCCAAGCAGATATATGCATATTATATATATGTCCACGCCCATCTTAAACGAGGGCATAATGGGAATTGGATTGAAAGTTCCCCTTTGTTTTTAAATTTTTTTAAAATGATTTTGTAAAAGAATTTTGAAAACTAAATCTGCAAAATAAAATGTAAAAAAGAAATCATTTGGATGATTTGTTTTGAAAATTATTTCAAAACTTGAGAAAACCAACAAATAAAATGTATTTAAAATATTTGTTTTAAAATCAATATATGCTTCAGTAATTACTTCCAAATTCCAACATTTCACTTCATTTTTTTCGCATTCTTCTTTTTTGACCTCCTCGCAAGGGTTTGCCAAATGTTAATCAGAGTTACGGTGCTAAAAATCTATTTTACTGCCACTCTTTCATCTCATTTGCACATAAATTATTTTTTAATAACAACAACGCCTAGGCCCAAAATGAAGAGAAACTCACATAAACAGTCTAATGTCCCAAGCCTGTCCCAACAACAAGAAGTCTAATGTCCCAATCACTGTCAATCTTTCCTAGTCTGACGAAAAAAATCTTTGCTAGGATCCTCATCCCAGTTTGGAGTAAATTTGGAGAATGATCTTTCAGAATCCAAGCCTCCAAACCATGAGTCCGCGACACAAATATTGGAGGCCATACGATTAAGTAGGGTTGTGGTGTATGATATATTTTTCTTGTAGTTTGGGAAGTAGCAAAAGCATCTCGAGATGAACTTGTTAATCTTGTTATATCTTCCAAATTCAGCAAGACCCACAACCGTGCATATCCAGTCGCAGACATCACAGGTCGTGTGTTGGACTTTGGAGGGGTGGCTACAATAGTAGCCCATCACTTCTACGTATTCTGTCATCAACAGCACAGAGCTCAATAATTCGTAAACTACTTGTCAATTAATGTGGATTTTGGAGTTTGAGATTGTCTCCGAATTCGAGCATGGTTAAAGGTGCTTCGTTGAGTGCCAATTATCTCTAGCAACCTTTGCCCTCCAGCAAAAATGGTTGCCAACTGAAGTCTGGAACGATTCCTTAAATCATGAACCTAAATTGATAAATCATCGTTACATTATTACTGTTAAAGCTTAACAAAAATGTAAACCCTACAAGTCCATTGAATAACAAACAAAAATTTTATTACTCTAACATACAACATAAAAAGAAGGGAATTAGCAGAAAAATTGTAATCAGAATTCTCTTCTGCTCCTTGCAAGATCACTCGCAATATCATCATCCCGCTCACACGATTCCAAGTATTTACTATGAGCAGGGTTATAAGCAACAACGAGACGCAGATACTTCGCAGCTTCATCCTTTTGACCCGCATCATATAGAGTGCTGGATAGCCAAGTAATCAAATCCAATAAGTAAAATGCGGGTTGGCGGTATTTCATGATGAAAGTTTTAACACTACCTCGCAAGCAATAGCAACCCATCGAAATAATGGGCTTTGCAAGCTGGATCTTCGGGCTCATCCAAATTTGCAACTCTTTCAAAGTGTACAAGTCCTTCAACCCTCTTTCCCTGCCAAAAAAAGAAAATTTTAAGAACTAATCCTTCCAACTTTCAAAGTACAGAAGCTTCTAAGATGCCCATGCCAGACAATGGTGAGGTAAAAACAACCTAACAAGCTCACAATTATTATTAATTTATAACTGGACCGGTAAATCAGACACCCTCAGGTGTTAAAACTCATACCACTGTCACAACTCAGTTTTAAGGATGAGCATTTTTCATTCAGGCAACATAGACACCTCCAACGCAAAAGGTATCTTAATACTCCATCCAGTAAAATGCATATATCCAAAGCCTATTCAAAAACGAGTTGGCTAAGAGCTTTAACATAAACTTGAAGTATGAGTTTCACCTGACGTTCACAGGCAACACCAGCCCATTGGGATGCAAGAATTAAAAGATCAACATCCTCCACCTCAGTTGGATGGCCAGCAAGAGAAAGCTAAGGAACAATTGGAAAACAATCATTGATCAATGGAGCAAACTATTTAGAAATGGGAATGGAAGTCAGAATTCTACTTTAGAAGTAAAAGCGAAAAGGAGCCAAATTGTAAAGTAAACTAATATTTCATAAGACATGTGCACATAAAATGATATCAGATTGCTAGATATAATAAAATGTTCTATTATAAATCTCACTGATAACCATTTCTAAATACATCAAATTCAAGTCTAACATCATGGATGAACAAAAAAATGAAATTGTAAATTAATCAGCATAACAATTTTTTTAAAATAAGTGGAGAAAAGCTGAATTCATACCTTTGATATTGCACGCTCAAAGTACTCGGTAGCTTCAGCATTTAATTGCTTCTGCAATAGAAGCTGCCCCATCAAAACCAAAGCTCTTACATACTCAGGATCCTTATCAAGTGCTAGTCTGCATAAGGAAGTAAACAATGCAATGCATCAATCAGATATAAAGCTTAAAAGAAAATAACTGGGGGTTTACTTTTTCAATTTTTGTTCCTCCCACTCTTCTGATTTAGCTAGGGTTTGTAAAACTTGAGAAAGTATAACTTACTTTAATAAAAGAATTGCACTTTCTTTGTCCCCATTAGATTGAACTTGGACTGAAATCTGTCAACAAAACAAACCACGAAACTGTGAGAAATTCTTGGACCATGTTGGGATTTAACAACACAAATGTTCATGTTTGTAGCCACTCACAGCTGTCAGTTCTCTAGGAGATAAGTTCTCAGCAGGTATTTTAAACCACTTTTCAGGTGAATCCAAAGAGGCTGTTTTAGAAGCACTAGTTTCCTCAGAAGCTGTTATACGACTGCTCTTGTCTTGTAATCCCATTGAATCCAAGCGAATCACTTTAGGAGCACCAGATTTCTCAGAATCTTCTTTTTGACCATTCTTGTGCTGTAGCCCCAACGTTGCACGGACAGCAGGATGTCTGAGTGTTAATTGCTGCAAAGTTTATCAGTATTAGGGTGAAATTGAAGACTAATAGTAGAAAACTAGATCAAACTAAATGAAAACTAAGTAAAAACCTTTAGTATCTGACCTGAATGATGGTTAAAGAACTATTTGTAATCCAATAGAGTAGGCTCCCCTGCATGAATGGAGAACACAAACTACAACCTTCAGCTTATGGCAAGTGAGGTTGTAATAAGTTTACCCTCAAATCAAGCAATTGAAATGAAGAATGGCATGTAAACTGAAGGGATCTGCAGTAACAACTAGCTAATCTTCGGATAAATTCTGAGAAACAGATACAACTTGCAGTTCCCTCATTTTCTTTTACAATTGAAAATTTCATGCATCCCATCAATTGAGAAACTGCCCTTGATTTTTTACTAAAACAAGAGGATGCACCCAGTTGATGATAGTCTGAGTCTTGAAGGATTGTAATGTGTAAAAGCAATTGTTGCTCATATTAATAAAGTTCTAGGTCTTCTGCAATATATATCTCAAGTGCCTCGAGTTGTCTTGCTTGTTAGTTGTCATATAAAAACTACATAGGAAAATTATTGAGCTCTAAACTACAGTTTTACTCGCAAATGATGCTAGCAAAGTTCTTCGTTCTCTTTAAACCATGCCTCGTAAATTCAAGAATTTGTTGTTGGCTTTATCTTTGTCTTGTAGCATAATTATACAGAAACTGAATGCAACTACAGGTCATCTACCAATAAGTTAACGCTGGGAACAAAGAGGTAACTGAAGAAGGGCATCAACGAAAGTTTAAGTGCACTTTCTAAGAGAGGAATCCTTTACCTGAGGAATAGCAAAACCAATGAAACCTATAGGCAACGTTAGAAAGTTCAAATACCGCTTGTAGAACTGCAGTAACAAAGACAAACATCATGAACTGTTGGAGATATTGCTTTTTATTCTTGGAACTGAAGAATTTCCCTCATATTACTACAGGCAAATTCTATAAACAATATTACTCAAGATGAATAGATTCATATAAAAGAGTTTGCAAACCAAAAAATAAAGGTTTTTTCACAAGAATATGTTATATAATGATAAAACAATGGAATTGCTACACAAGTTACATATACTCACATCTGCTAGTAAGGCAAAAGTGCCGCTTGCTTTTCCAACCAAAGTTTTCTGAAAGGATATCTACTAAATCAATTGAACAAAAGTCAGCACTTTTATTATCACTAATTTACACTTGTCCTTCACAAAATATAGAAACAAATTTGTACAAAAACAAACTCAAAGGAAAAAAAAAAGAAAAAAAGTCAGTCCTAAAATAGATCAAATTACAATCTAAATATGCACCAGATAAGCCAAAGTTGAATGCACATGTTGAATTGAGACCAATTAGTTGCAAAACCTTCTCAGAAAGATCAATAAATAAAACTTATCAGATCCTTGAGTCTTAGAAACTACAAGAAGGTAAAAAAAATATAATTGATGCACCTAGTAAATCAGGGACGCCACTATGGCACTAGCATCATCCCTTTAATGACTGTCACAACCACAACAGATCCAGTTCATCTCAAATGAATGAGGGGGTCAAATTAGAAAAACAAAAGGTCAAAAGTAAGAATAGGAATCAATTTTCAGGTTACATCCCTCATGCGCATGAAAACAGTATTCCATTACCTGAACATTAGTATAGTGTAGACCGGCAATCAAAAGAGGAAAGACGAAACCTGACCAACCATGAGGAAGCTCTGTTAAATCCTGGAACCATAAAGCTCCACCCTGCACCAGAGTTAATATTTCTAAATCCTTCAACACCAGTGAGTGTCTCTGTGCATATGGAAATATATATCTGTAGACAGATGTTAAAGTTTCTCTGTAGCCATAAATTCTCTAAATAAGTCTAATCATTAAAACTAGTTGAGACGGAATCCAGAATCCTTAAAACTAAGTCTTATTATTTCATAATCTGTCTTAGTATTCAGTAACTATTATCCAATAAAGTTGCATGTTCATTCTAGATACATTTTCATGATATGGATTTAATATTAGGTGTCACCACAACCATGTAATTTTTGTTATTGCATTATAAGAAAACTACAGAAGGCATGCATTCTTGTATCTACATAAGCTAGTGCCTTACACAGTTGAAACCAGGGTGACCATCTAGTGACATCCTCCGTATGCTAACCATCCACAAGAAAAAGCATGGAACCTGCAGAGAATTAAAGAAGGTAAAAGTAAAAACAAGGATAAATTTCAGTCAAGAAGCTCTAGAATTATGCTTCTCATTCTTCCATATTTTGTTCCCTCCTGAATAATAAAATATCTTTAAACCCCCTATAACTTTCTCTATATGACATATTTACCATGTTATCTATGGACTCCTAACCAAACTGGGACTTCCAATTCATTAGATCTAGGAGCAAGAGTAAAAAAAAAAAAGAACTAAGGCTTTCATCAGGATCAGTTGACCCACAAACAAGTTTACAGGTTGATTTGGGTCAAATTTTCTTCAATCCATAGTGTGTGGCCCAGGTTATGGGTTGAAAATTTCAAGCCACACCAACTAGAGCCAACTTACAAACCAGCACAGGTTTTTATATATGTTTTCCTTAAAAGTTTAACCCTTGATTTCCTTTTTTAATTTGGTTTCCTTCTACATAGAGTAAAATTTTTTTTTTAAAAAAAGAAAACCAATAGTTATATAATTTTTTGTTACCTTAAATAAGTTAGAGCTAGATGCCATATATGACGTTAGTTATTGAAGATGAAAAATTTAATTCATATGATGTTAACTTGTTTATTCATCGTCAGATTTATTAAATTACCTTCTAAAGGACTAATATTAATTTCCGTTTTTTATTGAAAAAGAAATAAATTGTTTCAAACTGCAAAACTCACCAGCATATGTGCAGGTTGGGCTGGTGCAGTTTGGCTGAAGCTTTTTCATCAACACAACCTGGCACACAACAATGTGCAGGTTGGGATGAAAACCGCCCAGCATAATCAACCCAACCCATGAACACCCATAACAAGGACCACATAAAATTCCAAATAACATAAGCATACCACTGATAAAATCCAACATCAGACCTCAACATAGCCACAGCCTAGTTGAGCAAAATGTAAGCACAACAGTTTACCTCGATGTTAATGAATTTGCTTATGACCTATTAATTACCAAGAAAGCTTTCCTTAGGACCAAATTTACCCTTTTGTTAGAGGTTTCAGCATCCAAGCCCATGGATGCTACCTTAAATTTCTAGGAGGACGCAGAAGGAGCTACAGGCTGAAGAAGAAACTAATAAAAGCTTGCAAGAAAGATTAAATTTGGTGGCAGACCTTTTCAGTTTATTTTAATTTTTGGATATATTATATATGATGCAGGGTAATGAGTGGTGGTAGTCTTCAGAAACCACTGGCAATAAAATTTTGATGACAGAGTATCATGATTCATGCCATCATTTTCTTTTGCAAATGTGATATAGAAATGTGATCTTTTAAGAGTCACAGAGAACTGAAAAATTAAATCAAATGTTAGATCTCTATACTTTGCTCAACAATATCCGGGAAGAGCTGTTGTTGTCTTCTAATTTTGAGATTTCAGATATGTTCTAATTCTCATGCTGCAAATGCTAAAGTTCGATACTAAAAGATTTTGTTTCCTTATTTTACAAGCACAGAACCTGGGACGTTATTCTTTTTTTTTTTGGTCATAATCACGCTTTTGGTTGGTGCTTTAATTTGGCTGTGATGTTATAGGTATAGTTAAAAGTCATTGTTTTTATATTCAAAAAAATTTGTACCCATTGAAAATATATATATCACCTGTACAGTTAAGTATGCTAGCAGCCACAAAGGTGAGGGGCATCCAACTGCTTTTCTCTCCTTCTGGAAGAGTGAAAACTGATCTATAAAACTCCTTCCTGACAGAGGTGGTGGGAATGGAGGAGGCACTTTTAAGAAATGAAGGAGTCAAACAAAAATTAATAATAAGATAATAAATTTAGCAGGTTATCTATGTATGAAAAAGAGAAAGATTTTCTTGTAAGGCGTACTATAAAAGAGGCCATAAGCATTTACTCTCAATTTATTATCATAATAAATCTAAAGAAAACATACTTACAAACTGCAGAACAGTCAACCACAACATCAAAAGAAGCTAAATCAAGAGGCTCGCAAGTGTAGGTGTGCACAAACGAAATTCATATGATTGGTACAGAACTGATACAACACTTGGTAGATAATACTTGGATGCAAAATGATCAGCCCCTACCTCAAGCATGCAGTAAAGGTGAGGAAAAACGTCACCCATTACTAGCAATCAGAATCGCAGCAAAATTAGAAAATGAGGGTACCAATTAGTACAAGATGCTGCCGCAAGTCAGTTAAGATAACTAAGCTAAGGACCAATAAAGGGGAGCAATAAGCTCACAGATTGATGAACATACAAGTTTGCAAAGATGGCGACAATCAACTCAAAATGATGTAACCTTGAAAAATTGATTTGGTATTTTATTTTTCCAGAAAATATATTAATTTATTCTAGTGGAACATTGACTACTCACATCTAGGGAGAAACTCGCCAATCCTTTTTAACTTATGAAGTTGTAAAATTAGCACCGGAAGTAGTACGATTCTGAGAGCCAAAGTAGAGGAAGCTATGACCATCCACCTGGGAGTCAATTATTGGATCAAGAAGCAGTCGAATTAATCAGTAACCAGAATTTCGAGGCTTGCAGAACGCATGGTAACACTTATAAAAATGAAGATATAAGTACGGAAACGAAAAGATTTTATTAAATCAATTCATGTCTATAGTTAGTCCTGGAGATTTTAGCGGCAAACTACAAGAGGTCAACAAAGCTCACCATGGAAATCCAGTAAGATCGTGAAATCCGTCAAGCATTGAAATCACAGCACGAACAAGAAAAATGGAGTCTTCCTCACTAGTGCCAACAGCAGTCACTTGCTCAATTCCATTTAAAAGCTCCGACTCAACCTGTAACTCACTACCCACGTTATCACCGACTTGTCCAATTCCCAAGTCATCGTCAGGAAAATAGGTTGAAAAGGCGCGCGAGTGGAAGTTGCCAAGGAGCACCTGAGAAGTCAAGCGCGTTAGGCAGTGAGATGTACAAGTATCAAAGGGAGGTGATGGTCGTGGTGGTAGCGTCAGATGTGGCGTCAATGGAAGGCGACTAGGGTTGATGAGTTGAGCCAAAAAGGGCTGCAAGAACGATGGACGAGAACGCCGGAAGTGGGAGGAGAGTACCGAGGTTGCCATCGCGAAAGCCGGCGATTTTGCGTTTAAGCTGCTTTATAAGATAGACAGTTGTATTAATATGAATACGGACCGTTTTAAGTTTTAACCAGGCCCAAATGATTTTGAAGCTGGATCCTTTCAAATCATTATGAAATTATTTATATTTATACCGTTATATATAGCTTTAGAACTTAAAATATTTTACTCGTTAAAATATGTAAAAAGTTTAATAGTTAAAATAAATTTTAAGAGAGTAGGGAATTAAATAATTATATTTAGTATTATTATATATAGTTTTGGCATCTCTTAATCATTAATTTTTAAAGTTATATATTAATATATAAAAATAAATTTAAAATTTAAAAAACATGCAATAAAAATAAAAAAGAAGATCAAAAATAATTTTTGTATTCCTTAACTTTGTATAAAATTTAAATTTTTTTCATTTTCTTTTTGTTTTAATTTATCCCTTGACCAAATGTCATATATATATGTATGTATAACTCTTATTAAAATATAGTGAAGCTATTAGAAGAATTTAAATAAGACTAAAATAATGGTTAAAATAATTTTCATATAACTTTAAACATTGTTCAATGTTATAATTTTTGGGTTTCAAATAAAAGGAAGAATTTTAAAAAAATTAAAATATTTTGACTAAAATAATTTTACTTAGTTTTAAAATATGACCAAATTTAAAAAAAAAAATTATATGAGTGAACAAAAATAAATGATAAAATTGAAACTTAAAAATTTAAGCTAAAAAGATTAAAGAATTAAAATAAATGTTAGAAAAATAAAAAATGAAATAATGCGTGGTTAGTTAATTTGATTATTTTAAAATATAATAAATTATTTGTTTCCAACGAGGTATGCCAGATATTGTTATTTACTTGAATTTTGCTGTGGGAGGGGAAGAGAGAAGAGTAAAGAGAAGTGAGGCATATAAATATAATAATGAAAAAGAATTAATGAAGTTTCCTTCCAGTTGTGTGGGGAATGGAAACCAAATTACACAAACAAAATGAAGGCATTCCGATGACAGGAGTCAGGAGAAAACTGGAATGCCCAAACTTATTGGTGAATTGAAATATATTCTAAATACTAACGAGAAATGAATTAAACAGCCTTGGCAGGGTTCGGAGGAATGGCGTCGTTGGGGACGTACTTTTTCCAGAACCAGTGTGCCTTAAACACTTGGTTCATCTCTTCAATGGGGACTCCCCTAGTCTCGGGGAGGAGCAAGTAAACAAAAATGGTCATGATGAGAACGAAGCCGGAAAAGAAGAAGAAAAGGCCGAACTTGAGGTGGCAGAGCATGGAAAGGAAGGCCTGAGCAATGATGAACGTGAAAACCATGTTCACAGAGACGTTGATAGCTTGACCGGCGGAGCGAACGTCAAGGGAGCAAACCTCCGCAGGAATGAGCCAACCTAAAGGACCCCAAGACCAGGCGAAAGCGGCGACAAAAGCGCAGATCAGGAAGAGGAAAACGTCGGCCTCGGTCTTAGACATGGAGCCGCTGCCAGCAGTGCCATACTTGAAGGCCAGCATGATGGCAGAACCGCACTGGCAGAGGAACATCTGGATACCACCCTCGAGGAAGAGGACCCTTCGACCGACCTTGTCGACAGAGAAGATAGAGACGAAGGTGGCGAGGACGTTGACAACGCCGGTGATGACGGCAGACATGAGGGAGGCCTCGTCGCCGAAACCGAGAGTCTTGAAGAGGACAGGGGCGTAGAACATGATGACGTTGATGCCGGTGAGTTGCTGGAAAAAGGGGATAAAGACGCAGAAGATGAGCTGAGGCCTATGACGGAGCTCCATGATGTTCTTCCAAGGGTTCTCAACTTTCTTAGATTCCTCACAAGCTTCGATGAGATCTTGCAACTCGTCGTCGACGTTAGACACACCTCGAATCTTGATGAGCATTTTCTTGGCCTCTTCCACTTTCCCTCTCTCCAGGATGGAGTTGGGAGTGTCCGGCAACAGCATTGACCCAATCGTCATCAGAAATGCGGGCACTGCGGCAAGACCTAGGGACACCCTCCATCCAATTCCGCCTTTCATTTTAGAAGTGGCGTAGTTCACGAGACTTGCGATCAGAATGCCGATGGTGATGGCCATTTGGAAGCCCATGTTCAGAGCTCCTCTCAACTTTGCTGGAGCCATTTCTGATAGGTAAACTGGAACTGACTGCAATATTAATTCACCACATCAAAATGCATGCGTGCACCAATATTTAATTATATACTTACAATTAACTTGTACACATATATACCTGGTTAGCAAACCCTACGCCTACTCCTAGGAAGATACGTCCCAAAATAAGCATGGCAAGATTCATAGCAACACCATTGAGGACAGCACCAACAAGGAAAACAATGCCTCCTATGAACATGGATATTTTTCTTCCATATGACCGTGTTACCATAGAAGCAAAGAAAGATGCTATGAGTGCCGCCAGGTACAGCGACGAAGTGAACAAGGTTAGCATCTGATTGTCGTACTTGCAGTACATATTTTCACCTGCTGCACTTAGCTTCTGTTCCTTTTCGTAAATTGAGGGGAAAAACTTCTTTAAGAAGTCATCCATTGAAGTCACTCCTCCTGCAAAATATTCATTCACGGATCAATTTTAACCCATTAATTATATCATCAATATTGAATATTAATTAATTAATAATAATATACCCGAGATTCCAAGGTCATAACCAAAAATTAGACCCCCCATGGCAGCTACTATACAAGTCACCAACACAAAGGCAGTGACCCTTCCCTCATAATGCTTTGCCGACCCGGCTACCGCAACACCCCCTCCTGCCATCTTTCGCAATTAAAACAATCAATATTTCTATATCTGTTTTTTTTTAATCTTTATTAACAAGAAATAATCAAATATATATATATATATATATATATACTAGATGTTCCTCTTCTCTTTTATTTGAAACTCTCTTGCACTTCTCTACTATGACACCACTAGCACCTTTATAAAGTGAGTTTGAATGGCTAGGCAGCAAAACTGCTGCCTCTTCTATTTCTGTGGACATTAGAAGCTTTTGGAATTATTTTAGGTTTTAAATCATTTTGACTTAATCTTTTTTTCTTATTCTTTTGGTTTAAAATCGTTTTCACATAAGAAAAGAGATCGAGAAAGAACTTTTCCACCGTAAAAGAATACATTCTAAACAAGGAAGTTAACAGACTTGAAGTAGAATGGGTTATTCGCTTATTTTGGAAACTTTGACCAGATGTTACTTTTACTACGTGTTATTGTTATATTTAAGATAGTCATAAAATTAAGTAATGAACAATTTTTAAAATGTGTAAAATATTTTATAACAATAAAAAAATTTTATTCTGGTTGTCTAACATTTAAAGTAAACATTATGGATTGAAAAAAGGGATGAAGCTGGCGGTAAAATGAGTCTTGTAAAGAATAGGATTCCGTATAGGTATAATTCTGATAAAAAAAATCTTTTAAAATATTTTATAAGGTCAAAATTTTAAAGTAAAAAAAAAAAAGAAAATTACATAAAAAAAACTCACTGAATAAATATTAGAATTCTTTTTTTTTTTTACCATATTTTTATACGTAAGATGATTTCAATGTAATTCTAAGTATTCAGTTGTCTTGTTACCTTTCAATATTATTAGTCTAATCTATAGTTATTATTTTATTTTAACATAACTATAGTTATTAGAGTAAAATTAGAGTCGTCAAAATAAATTAAATTTATCAAATCAATCCGTTTACTTACAAATTAAGTGAATTGAGTTTTAATTATTTTAATTCGTATAATATTAATATTAAAAGTAATTTGATCCATCAAATTTATTTATTTTACATAATTTAAAAACAAATTAAAATTCAAAAACCCAACTCTCAAATTCTCATTCTCAAATAAATTCATGTGCGCTCGATTATGAGAAAGTGAAGTGAGAATCTGAACTTGCAACTTAGGGTACCCTACCCTATCACTATTCACTCATTCAATTTCACTAAAGTTCTCAACTCTCAAATCTCACCTTCTTCTCGACCCCGCATGCGTCTCTTTGACATTTGTTAAACTTTTTTTTTAATTATTTGTTTTGAAACTTTGTGTTGAATTTGAGATTACGATATTGTGAATTTATAAGATTGTTTTTAGTTATTTATTTTGAAACTTTGTGTTATATAGAGATTGTGATATTGTGACTTTATGTGGTTATTTTTAGTTATTTTTGTTGAGACTTTGTTGTATTGATATTGTAATTGTAACTTTATAAGTTTATTTTTTTTATGTTATTTATTTATGACTATTTAAGGTGTTGAAATTAATACTTTATCCATTTAAAATCATTAGCAGCTAATAAAATTAAAGTATAAAGATGATTTTTTTTAAATTTTTGATGGGTTAAGCGGGCCAATTCACCTAAAAATTGAGGTGGGTTGAGTTGGTTATTTTTAGTCTATTTAAAATTAAATCTATTTAACTGAGTCTAATTAACAAGTAATTTGTTATTACGAGTAGGCTTGTATTCTTTTTTGATATTCTAAGTAAAAGTTTATTTAAAATTTTGAAAGATATGATAATTTTTAATTTAATTATTTATAAATTATTTTTGTCAATTTAATCATTTAAAGATAAAAATATTTTTAATGTTACATTTTTATCTAAAATTTATTTATATCTTAATGTCTCATTTAACAAAATGTTGACTAAATTTTTTTAACATAAAGTTATAAGTGATAGATAATTCACACTATATTAAAAAATTTTATGTATTCAATTAGTTAAAAATATTTTTAATATCCAAATTAATCCTAATTTTTAAATTATTGTCAGGTATACAATTAATCAAAAATTTTATATATACCATTAAAAATTTTTGATTAATTGAGACATTTTATTTTATAAAAATTAATGTGTAACATATGAGACAAATATATCATTAACTAAATTATACTTCAATTTTTCATTAAATAAAAAATTATGAACGATGTTTAAATAGAAGAATAATATTAAAAATATTTTTATTTTTAAAAAATTAAATTGATAAGAATGATCTATAAAGTATCAAATTGAAAATTTCCATATGTATCAACATGAATAATAATAGATAGAATACTATAGTCCTTGGACTTGAATCTGAACTTGAATGATTATTCTCATCCTCAAACTGGTAAAATTTTCAAATACTCAAACTCATTTATCCAAAAAAAATTTAAAATAAAATTTTTTTAAATTATGACTTATCTACGAATTAAATTTCAAATATATAATCAATATAAAATCTTAATAAATTTATCTTTACAAAATTATTAAATATAATAATTTATAAATTTATATTAAATTTAAACTATCTTATTAATAAATTTTAAAAAATAAGATAATATATATTTTTTTTCTTTAATAAAATAAAATAAATATATATATAATATTTAAATAATTTATATAATAAGTCTAAATCTAAAATAAAATATCACCTTCAGACCCGAATGATAAATGAGTACTTTGATTATCTACTTGTCAAATATCAAAATAGAAATTTTCTCTAGTTATTATCTCAATGGTCAAATTTGTTTGTGTCAGGCACCAGCCGAATTAACAACCAGTTCCATAATTCGTACAAGCGGATTTAGCAAGGGTTAAAGTATATATTATTTTTAAAAATTTAATATATTATATAGTTTAAACTAGTACAACGCGTTGTATAAAACACTTGGCATTAAATATAATCCGCAAAAAATAAAATGCTAGTCGCTGATTCAAGTCCAGCACGAACCTAGCAAGCTAAGCAGAACGACTGTAGTAGCAGCATCAGCTGTGTATTTAAGGATAATATACAGAAAAAACAACGAGGAGCCCATCACATCTCAATGTCTTCAAGATCCGGGAGAGGAAAACGAAGAATCGCTGCAATGCCACTTATCTGTGCTAGCTCTGTCCATCAATACAAAATTGGCAGATTAAAAATGGAATATTTAACAATCACTCTTACTACTGAAGCTTCACTACTTCCACACCGCTGTTCACCCCGACAACGAGATAGAATAGAAGATAAAAAGAAAGTCTCGTCATCGTTATGTTTTTCATGTCGACTGAGAGATGTATGTCAAATCCTCCAAAACACAATAAAAGAAAGCTAAGAATAAAATAACTCACGTTCTCCAGAGACATGCATGGATGAGAATACATGGACAGATCCTCCTGAATCCTTAACGGCCTTGACCAAGTTCACATACTTTTGCCTTGTCGTTATATCTGAATTCCTATTACCAATAGAATAGAGATCTATTCAAGTCACAATTATCTATCCGACATTAAATAGGGTATTGTGGATGGCATCCCAAGTAATTAAACAGGACGTTAAAGAAATCACAAAAGAAATGAAGTATACAGTTATCAAGATGCGAAGGTAGCTCAAAACCAAAATATTTACAGTATCAGGAAAAACGTGTGCCTGTAAGGGCACCTCTCAGTGCATTTGCGGCATAAAATTCTAAAGCCATAGAAAAAAGAAATTCGAATATTTTGTATGACAATTTCTATAGCCCTATGACAATTTCTGCACCCAATCGAGGAATAGTGACAATTGTAGGAAGACCATTAAGAAATATTCATTGCAATGGTTGACACTTCATATGCTATACACAATGAGAAAACAATCCATTGACAGATCATTAACTCGGAAAAACATTACTCCTTTCCATACTTGACCGGCAGTCAGAAGGGAAACTGGAAATGTGAAGTATGAGACAAACAGAACACAGCCTAGGCACCTAATCCCTTTCTAAGAAATTAAGGGATGTGGCTTAGTAAGCAGCTTAATTTAAAGAGAGATAAATAGTTGAATTTAACAAAACTACTGGATCTGTCAAATGGGTAAAAATCAGATAGAAAAACCTAGCGCACCTTTGATTCAGAATTCCATAGGGCTATAATACAAACCTGAAAAGATCATCTGTAATGAGAAGGGTTTGTACAGCTAGACGTTCATTGGCAACCTCAACATGCTTTACTCCATAACAAGCACGGGATGGATCCTGCCCAACCCCAAAAAATCTTCAATCAGGATTTCCTATATGTCTGAAAATGTAATCCAGAAAAATTTTATTTGGTTGCAGATGATCGGGGCGAACAAAAGCTTTGTTGCTTTTGAGAGCCCTTCCACATGTTTATTGTGATATAATTTGTTACACAAGGTTATGGAGTCCATATAAATGGAAAAGCTTATACGAAACCTTTGTAAACTCTTCAAATGTGGCTCTTGATCTGCTTACCAAAATTGCTTTCCCTTACATAAATTTTAAAGCTTTGTATTCTCTCTTTCTGGAATTTATTTCTATTTAGGAAAATTATTGAAAAGAACCCAAGGGTAATAATATTTAAAAAAAAATAATCACTTCATAACGGGATTAACCACACTAGTGGTTAATGAGTACTATTCAATAAATTTACAATTTGAGTCCTTAACACTTGACATGATTCAGTTGATTGTACTCAACAAATAGCACTTAATATGAACAGAAAAGGGCAATGATGGTTTCTCATAGTAGATTTAAAATTACGTTTTTCATTAATTAAAATTTAAAAGTATTATGTATAATTTATGCAACTGTCAGATTTTGTAAATTAAAGAGATCATGTATAATTTAAGTAACATACAATTAACACCGAGTGAAGAAGAAAAAAAAATGTCCAGTGTAGATATACTTCGATCTTATGTAGCTCCAATAAAGCATTTATCTGATAGTCAACAGAAATTCATCATACAACTGACTAACAGATAAATATTCTTCATCAAGACATGATATGATTATCAATATATAAAAGTTATGCAAAGACCTTATTGATCTAGTGTATCTCATCCTACCAATACTAAATGATGAACTAATTCCCAAATCATTGACCACAGGATTTTTAGATAGGGAAATTGACATAACAACAAAAAAGATAGACAAGGCAAATAAAAAGCATCTCAAAAATAGAACCTGACATTTGAAAGCATGTTGTAGAAATCCTTCAAAATTCGAACCTGAAGAAAAGGAGAAACAATGAAACTTTATCCCAGGCTCAAGGGAAAACAATTAAATAGGATCAGTAAACAACTAAGCAAGGTTATAGGAGAAAAGTAAAAAATGTGTACTAATTTGGTTTCTTTGGTACCTCTTGTGCTGCCTTTGTATCTTTTATCATATTCATGACATTTGGAGCATCCAAAACCTCTCTCAAACTATGCCTAGAAAGAAGAAATTCTAACGTCAAAAAGATAAGATGAATTAATTACAGAGATATGACTTTGACAGGCAGATCCAGATTATCATACTGCTCTGAGCCTTTGACTATATAATAAGTTGATTTATGCAATGGTTCGCTATAAAATCGTGTTGTCCTAAACTCTTAAAAGTATACCATAGCTACCTTATTCCTCCCTCCCACCTTTTCATTTAATAAATTAGGAACCTGCCTTGCACTAACAACCTTATCATAAACCAGCCCAAGCCTGTGGGAAATAAAAAGAACTGGTATCTTATGCAAGCTATAAGCATATAAGATTTGACTTAGACTTGTATATGGTGCAGATACAATGACAAAAATATTTTCATTCAATGGCCCTCAAACAATAGGTATACAGCATAGTCAAATCAAGTATCAAAACAGGCAAATTATCAAAGATTTGTTAAAGGAACCTCTTTCCATAGGCAACATCCACATGGTGATGATCATTTTTCATGTTTTACTTTATGCTAGTTGCATCACAAAGTCCTATCCTAGGAATAAAGAACAGATGGTGCAATTTAAAAAGCAAGCATACTTGTATCCTGAGCTTGTATGCACAAGAACAATACGTGACTTGTTCTCAATAATAGGTCGCAACTGTCTTCTTTCTGCCTCCAATAATAAATGACGATGAAACTGATCCTGAAACAAGGGTAGAGAGACATATGACATAGGTATATGTCATTAGTAAGAGATTGATGCTGTAGCAAATTTTTAAATACTCACTTAAAAGGTAGCTAAAACAAAAAGAACATGGGTTAGGAATGACTATAGACCTTTGTGAATCCAGGACTTGCAATTACAGCACAACGAACCACATTGAAATCAACATGTTTCAAGAAGGCCTAAAACAGATTGATAGAATCTGTTAAACTTTTAAAGGGCCAATTTAAATTGTATAAAAGGAAAAGACATCACTCTTAAGTCCTCAGATTGAACTTACATGTAAAACATTGTCAAAGAACTTATTCAGAGCCTACAAAAAGCACAAAAATGCCTTAGAATCATATCACAATATTGAAATTGATTTTATTCACTGACAAGTCTTGCAATGACAAAAACAAATTAGGAAGCAAGAGAACGATGGAACATACTGACTCATAACCAGCAATAGCAGGTCCATGCTTGCGAGGAATTGAAGTTTCAATCCGTGAACGAGTAACGGTCAAACTGGTTTGTCATTCATAATAAGATGAATGATTTATTGCACTTGCACAATTGGATGTCAAAAATTAGATTACAATTTCAACATAAACATTTAGTCCCCAATATGTATGTTTCAACAGAAATCAGACAGACACCTACAAGTCTCATATAGAATACATCAGTGTTTCAATTATCCAAAATATCTTCTTTCAAAGCCAGAACTCAAGTAGCCAGGCAATTCGCAAAAACTCTTTCTTCCAAATTATCCGAAATTATCATTTTGTTAAAGGTTCACAAGACCAAGACTCGCAATTTCATGCTTCATGGAAGACTACAATTTAGTTACCAAAATTGTAGTTCAAGGTACAAAGAGTAGCATATTAACTTAAAATAAAATTTGAAAGTTGAGACCCTGGCGTTCCAGCAATATGTTCATGGCTCTCATAAATTCATATAGGATATATTGACAACTTAGAAAAGGATTGTTTAAATGAAACCTATTCAATTGAAAGTTGTTAGTACCTTCTACCAACAAGGAGGATATGAGCTAATCCTTCTTGCATCAAGATCACAGCTAGATCAGCACTTGCACCAGGATCTGCACAAAAGGAATGGAATTTTCATTCAGTGTATTGATTATTGAGATTTATACCAACGCTCATATTACAAGATGACAGCAATTAGCTGTATGACATGCTTTTTGCCCATAAATGGACATGAAAGTAACCATAATGAAGCTTTATTTAACTTTTTCTACCATTTGCCCACTTAAATGGGTGCAGAAAATAAGATACCACACAAGATAGTATTTCTGCATTTTACGCATAAGCCGTATGCTAGGTCCAATGCCAAAATATACAGGCTGAACTTTGTATTGTTACAAAAATAATTTCACATAGTACAACAACAAACAAAGCCTCTTCCCACTAGGTGGGACAAAAATATCTTCACATAATCAGTTCTGAAATTCTCATGTCCCTATATCACACAACCTCCAAAGTTTATGGTAGCAGTAAGCCACTGCTAACATATTCTAGAAGACAGCCCATGAAGCCTACACTCCAATATTCTAGAAGGAAGCATGTTTCCTCCAGCAAAACCCATGACTCACCTCTGTTTCTGCTAGAGATACTGGGGTTACCTCCACTAGACTGAAGTGCAGACCCACTCAGGCTTCACTTACTGATTTTTAGGAATTCAGTTATTTTTTCAGCACAATAATGTTCCCTAGTTTTTAGGCATGTTTACTTACTGATTTTTAGGAATTCAGTTATTTTTTCAGCACAATAATGTTCCCTAGTTTTTAGGCATGTTTCCTTATTTCCTGCACATGTTCTGCACATGTTTTATTTTCAGTTTTAGGTAACTTAGATGGGTATTCTGACTATAAATACCCTGAACTATTTTTTGTAAGGCATCTGAAGTAATATATTCAATTTAATTAGGTCTAGTTCTCCTATGAACTCATCCAGTAGAGATTAAGTGTGTTTAAGATCCTTGCATATTTAATCTGCTGCTATTCTTCTTTTTTCTGTTATCCCTTAGTTCGGTTAGTGTTATTAGTTTATTAGTATAAATGTATATTCTCCAATATGAAAAGATAGTAACACAAACAAAAGGATCACGTACCAGAGGCCTGCTGCAGCACCTCCAAAGCCAAAGAATCCCAAATATCCTACAAAGGGAAAAATCAAATCTTAAGTGATTATACACGGGTACATCCCCAATGTCTGAAGTTGTGACACATGCACATTCCTCAGCTTGATCATATGCCCAAACAAGCCAGACACAACTAACATGAAATAAAACTATAACTACAACTATAAATATTTGAAAGAAGTAAAACAAACCAAACCTTTCTGAGCACAAAGGGTCGTTGCAGCTCAAGTTCTAAAGTATGGAACGCCCCTAGCTGCAGTTAAAAAGATGAAAAGTTAAACTTAGCACTGATCCCTGCACCTGCATATCCACATGGAGTACAAAATCTTGGGATGGCAGTTACCTTAACATGTTCATTCTCTAAAATGTTCTTTCCACGCACGCGCAAGACAGACCCTTCTTTGTCATAATCTGCAACCTGAAAACAAAGAAAAAAAAATCAGGGCACCCGGCACAAGTTACTTAAATGTATACAACTCAATTGCATGTGTCTTCTACCTCCTCTACTTTAATTTCCAATTTCAGTTTCATACGTTCTGCTTCTCGTCCACCAGAAGCCATTTCTCTAAGAACCTTCCTATTACAACAAGAAAAAGATTATGGAACTGACAATATATAAACACATCCTACCAATCAGACTAGATTTCACTATTTCAGTGCTATAAACCAATCAATGACTGACTGTAATCATAAAACCTGCTCAAAGATGGCAAGAGGAAAGTCCCCTAGATGGAAATATGATTACAACGAAATAAATACTTAAATAGTGTGATCCATGATGTTCAAACTCTGTCACTCCCTAATAAGAATAATAATTTCCGTTTAAGAGATAAAAAAATAAATAAATGAACAAAGAATAAAGAAGTACCTCACAGTAACAGCCATGACAGAGTCTCCAGGAGCAATCAGGTTATACGCAAACCATAAATCATCCGAATCAACTGGTACCATCTACAAATAAAATTCGAAATCAGGTAAAATTACAAACAAATAGAAAGGTAAGTTATACCTTGCACAAGTCTATCCCCGAGAAAAGAAATTGAACGGATTATAGAAACTTATAAACCACAAAAGTATCAAGTGGACCTCTCTCAAGGTCTAACTGCAGAAAAACATGCGGAGTGAAAAGATAAAGTAGAAAGCGTTTGGTCTGGTAAGGAACTTATACCTTAACGCTGCCAGGTCCATCGGGTACGAGGTCTTTCCGAACGATCCTCATTCTTCTATCAAATGGAAACTCTCGCGGAAATAAATTGAAGATATTGAAATCAAATTAAGCACCGAAGCTCTAAAAAGACTATCAACAGACACCTTGATCTCACGAGTGACCAATGACCATGAGGAAGTACTGAGTAGCGACTACCGAATTGGTACCCCGTCATCCAGTGCACAAATCTCAGAACATAGGCTCAACCCAAGTTATATTCACATTTTAAAACAACAACGGCCCAGCCCTCTCGTTGTTCCAGTTCCACTGCCAGGGATCACCGCAATACATCCAAATTTTTTATTAAAAAGAAATATAATGAAAGAACTTTTTTTTTTTAACAAAAAAAAACTCAATCGTATAATTAGAGGTGTTAAAACCAATTTAGTTAGGACAAGTCCGTTTTGTCCAATTTTTTTAAGACTAGATTGATCTATCTCATTTTTAAAATAAGTTAATATTTAATTAATTTAGTCTAATTTATCATATTATCTTTTTTTAATATTTTTAAAATAAATAAAAAAACTTAATTAAATTATATTTCATAAAATTTAAAGATTAAAAATAATAAGATAAATGATAATTAGTCATTATATATTACATATTATAAGTATAAAATAAAAATTAAATGCTTATCATCAAGACTTTAATTTTATTTTTTATTAAATAAATATTGATTAAAAATAAAAAATATTTCAAAAAATATTATTTTAAAAAAATAAATGAAACGGGTTAGCCTAATTTAACGTGACCTTAACTTGTTTTGAATCTTTTAAAAAAAAAAGTCAAGTGAGACTAGTTTATTTTTATACTAGTCAAAAATTTATTAATTTAATTTTAATTATTTTTATAAGTCAAATAGATCAAACCCATTTTAATAGCTCTTCGTGTAATGTTATTTAAGAAAATGTAATAGCTGGTGAGATCAAAATTCATATATATCACAATTATAAATTATTTTATACAAATTTCAAAAAAAATAAAATACTCAAACTCTATTACATTAACCTCTTAAAAAATTGTCAAAGAGGGAGATTATTTCAATTGTGGTAATTTGTATGCAAAGAGAGGTAACTGTAACTTCTAACTTCTAAATAGTCACGATTTTGTATCATCCTAATATATGATGTCATGTATATTAACTTGGGAATATTTGCTTAACTTTGGTTCGAAAAGTTTTCTTTAATTTTTATTTAAAAAATAATTGAATGCTGAATGCAACTTTGCTCCGAAAGCGATGTGGAATTTGTGGTTAGACTGCAAGTGTCGCCATTTTGCTTCAACACGTGTCATTAGTCATCAAACAGACATGCAGAGATTTCTTTCTCCTATTTCCTATCCGCCGGCTAAAGCTCTGTGACTCAAATAGTTTCAACTTCAAGAACTGGGTTTCGACATGAAATGGAACGGAGTTGTGAAGCACAGTAGCATGTAGATTTGGTCTTTCATGTTGAATAATTCAGGTAAATGTCTCACTCTCAGGCTCAACTTGTGTGTTTTCCTGCTCATAATCACTATCACAGTTACAATTAGATGGTTTAAAACGGGCAAGATGCATGCACTATATGATTATTGTTGAAAAAGAAGTAGTCAATTAGTGATTATTTGTTTTCTGAAGGTGTGGAAACTCGGATAAAATTGAGTAAGCTAGAATTGTGGCAAGTGATAGATAAACATTTGAGTTAAGATTTGAGAGTAATTAATTTGGATGTGTAGGTGTATATTATAATTATAATAGGATGGAGGACGCAGATGAAGAGTGGAAAAGAAGTGAATACTCAGGTGAAGATGAAGCAAAGGATGGCGGTGGGAAGGCTTGGTGGATGTTGAACAGGGGACTCAGACTGGGAAAGCAGATTCTGGTGGCTAGTTTCTTGGCTTCTTCTGCCCCACTGCTTCTTCCACCTCTCGTGGTTGTTTCAGTAATTGGGATCTCTGTTTCTATGCCCTATGGCGTCTTCTTGGCTAGCCTTGCTTGCACCGACAAGTTGATGAGTAAGTTGCTCCCTATGCCTACTCCTAATGTTCTTCAAGATCGGAAACTGGAGGAGGAAACAAAGACAGGGATTGAAATGGCGCATCGGAATGAGAAGCACGAGCCACAACTGTCGCAGCATACCCTTATTCGGGGAGAAGAGGAAGCATCACCACAAGTGGAAGTTGTAATAACACTTGAGGTTCCTGATGATAAGACTACTGGCAATGATATTGGAGAATTTGAGGTTACAAATGTTGTTGCTTTGGAGGAATTTGAATCAGATGACGAGGACAAGGAATTAGAGAAAGAAACAAAAGGGCTGTTGGAAAAAATCAGAGATGAGGGTAGAAGTGATCAAAGAATTGGCCCAATTGTTGAAGGAGATGATGATGACATAGAAGATGTTGATGATAGGAACGGGAGAGACTCACGGGCGCTAATTTCGAATGGACAAGAAATGCAGGATTATAGTATTTTGGCAGAAAAAGCAGATGCTAGCGAGGTTGCTGATGAAAGCGGGTTTGATTTGTTTAAAGAAACAAGTGTAGAACCTCAAGACCCCACATACACAATTGACTTGCATGGAGGCAAATCATATATATGCAGTTTCTATATCCTTATTAATTACTTACATTTTTTAGTGTCCTAACCTCCATCTGAAATTATTTAATATGCGTGCTTTCTGCAGAATCTTCCAAGTACGCCATGGTGGATGACCATGCTGTTTTGTATGTGCAACACAAATGTACACAATTTGAATATTCCTCAGCAAAAGACTTTACGAGCCCCAGGCTTTGTAATGAGGTGAACGTCCGATTTATGTGTATGAATTTCTCATTTATCAGATAGTCCTTGAGGAAAGTAAGGAGGGGTTGAAATTTCAGGTTATGCTGAATGAGGAGAAGATATGGAAAGAGATTAATGCGATCAGGTTGATAGTAGGATATGAAGGAACACCACAAGCGTCATGCGCAGATGAATTAAAGAATCTATACATCTTCACAGGAGTTGAACCACCCACTCATCTTAACCATTCCAGCAATCCACTTGAAGTCAATGACAAGCTTCACTTTCTCATGTCCATACTTGGAGTGAAATCCAGCGTGCCTTAAGATTGACCCTCATCTATGTTACATTTGTTTTCTGGATATTTCTTTTCTTGAGGGACAAATATGAACAAATCAATGTAAGCTGCCAAAAAGTAATGATGATGGATATTACGTTTTCTTTTCTTTTCTTTTTTTTTCCCTCGTCCATAAATAAATTTAAAATTTTCAAACATTTCTTTGGCCATGCCTCCCTCCAAATATCAATACCTCCTTTTTTTTTTTTTTTTTTGCCCTTAGTAATACTTACAATAATTTGTTTTTTCACTTTTTTTTTCAAACAAATCTTATAAAGATCTTATCACAAAATAAAAGATACTTGTTAAAATCTATTTCTATTAAGATTTCTTATTCATTGAGTTTGGCTAAAATGGGTGAGAAATAAAGCAGCCATTGTAATCCTTTAGGAATGTTTTATAATATTTATTTCATTTTGCCTTGGTCGTTCAATTATTTGGAAGTGGATTTATGGAATCATTAGCTGCCTTTTTGCAAGAATTAATTTTTGATTGGTTTTTGAAAAAAAATTATATTTTGACCTATACTTTAAGTTTCTTAGTCCTTAAGGTATTTTTGACTTATTTGATGCTTTCTTGTAAGTCTTTGGATTTTTACAATTATAATTGATGCAGTGCAAACCTGAGTTTGACTAAATAAATTTATAAGGTCAGAATAACAAATAAAAGAATAGCTAAATGATTGATATATTATATAATTTTTTGAAAAAAAAACATAATAATAAATGAGATAAGTGTAGCCACATTGAGTTTATATGAAAACTTGATAAATTAAGAAAAATATGAATTTTGAATTTTGAATTTTGAAACGAAAGAGTGCGATTGGAGGCCCAAGATTTGGAGCAGGCCCAGGCCGGAGTGGGACCGGATTGAAATTTTGAATTAATAAACAAAAGAGAAGCAGGAAGACGAGAAGAGGTAAGGACTAAGGACGGAAAGATCACAGTGGAGATACAGACAGGTGGACATGTGGTGAAGGATCTGGTGGCAACAATCGCGGAGGCTAGCTCGGACCATTCCTCTTAACTCTTTATGGTGATACAAAGACAGAAAGAGAGACACATGCAATATTTATCATGCTTGTTGATTGAATGAAAAAACCCCCGTCTCTCCTCTCTCTTACTCTTGACTCAGCCCTCCTTAATCTCTCCGACATCTCCGATCTCTCTCCCATCCCTGATCACATCCTCCTCGACCTCTTCCTGGTATCATTCTTTTCTTATATATATTTTTCTTATCACTATCTTACTCTTTGTTGCTCAATTTCTTTTAAGGTAATCAATTCCGCTTACCTCAAAACCGTCTCTTTTTTCTTTATATTAGGAGTATTACTTTATGCTTCTAGGCTTAGCTTCTTTAGCTTGCTTTCTTTTATATCATTATCTTCTAGGCTAAGGATATTAAGGGGAAACCACTTCTGACTGACGAGTTTTAAGTCAGGCCCTCCATTGACTAATGGTATTGTTCTATTTTCTTTCCATCAGAGGTTGAATAAATGCGTCATAACCCAGATCTCCTATGAAGATAGTAAGATGATTGTTTGTTGTAGATATTATAGGATTCTCTACTTGTAATTCTAGTTAATGAACCAAATCTGGGCAAGTGGAAAAGGATAAAGACATATAGAGTTCTTCATTCATTTGGATTGATGCTTATGGATGACTGAAAGGGTAATTAATCTTTTCTACTCCTACCTGATCAAAGCCTTCTTTTATGATAATTGGAAGGTGATATAATAGAGAGAGTTGTTGGAGGAAGGAAGGTTCGTTTTTATACTTCTCAATTTACGAGGATTACTAGATGTTATATCAGTTTTGTTATTCAGTTGGTTTTTCTATCATGAGCATCCGATCATAACTGCATTCTACTTAATATTGGCTACTGTGATATCCTTTTCTAATGTGAAAGAACATAAGCCATCAATTGTTTGTTTTTCCATTGATTTCATAAAATATTGTGCCAATGAAAGCATATTATTTGTGTTGAGATGTCTTACAGCTTGATCTTTGATTTTTCTTTTATTTAAATTTGTGCTCAAAATTATGATAATTGTGAAATTTATTAATAACATGTTTATCAGATAACAAAACAATTGCCATGAGAACAAAATTGTGTTGAGGTTCTTGGTGTTATCGTCAAAAGCTGCTTGTTGAGTCTTGAAATTGACCCTCCCAATCAGGAGGTAGTTGAGCATCTTATATAACAAACAAAACAATTGCCACGATAATATGGTTGTAACCTTAATCATGTTTTTTGCAGCTTACTACTATATTCATATGGTTCTTTTCAAATTTTTTTAACTTAACCTTTTCGCTAATCTTTTCTTAGTTTATTGGAATTTGTGGGGTAGATATTCTCTTGCTTCTGTCAACATTTTATGACGATCATGCTTCTTCAGTAAATTTCAACAATTTCATGTTGTGGCTTATGACTTCTCTTGGTTGATGGAAATTTTTTAAAGTTTGTCTACCGCCATTATCTCCAATACTATCTATTGCATGTTTCTTTCCCTTTTTATGTATATCTCTGTCTTAATTATGTTGTTTCCTTTGGGGTTGCGGTTGGATTTGGAGCCTTGGAGGTTGTGCTGGTGGCAGCTCTTAATTATGTTGCATCTCAACATTATCTCCAATACTATCCTTTGATTTGTCTTCATATTTGAAATCTGCAAGGGTTTGGAATCTAGTAGTTATGTTACTGGAGGGAGAGATTCCATGCGTTGGCTTTTACTTTGCCATCTGCTTATTCTTAGGCTAAGACTTATCCTTTTCCTATTTCTATAGCAATGGATATTAACTTGTTAAAAACATTAGGGCCTCGTCACTATTTATGGCAGTCATGTTCCACCTTGTGGACTGGAACTATTTTAAATCTGTTTCATTTATTTTATTTTCTTTTAATATATGGTTCTTTCACTCTAACCTTATGCTTTATTCTATCATTCTTGGCTTCTTCATTGCTTTACCTGATTGTCATGCGCAGAGAATACTGAAAGCTGGGAAGCTGACGGAGAAAGTTCTGAGACTGTTCATAGCAACTGGTAAAGAAGAAGTCATCTCATTTATTCAGGCACTCAATATCCAACATACTGTGACCCCAGTGCTTCCTACCAGTGAGTTATTTTAAAATTCCACAAAACTTGTAATTATTCCCCTTATGTAAAAGCATTTATTTTCTGACCTCTGAAGAATCTCATTTGACAGGATGTTCTGAGAAATTTTAAGATAGGTTTAAATAGTTTCAGCGCCAGATAGCACTTTGAACTCAACTTATCTGCTTTGAGAAGGCCAAACACCCTGAAGATGTCTCAAGTAACTATAAACGAAAGTGATGTGGACATAGTGATTGGTGCACTGCACTCTGACCTGACATCTCTTATGAATGCATGGAGACCAATGTTTTCTCAATTCCACGTGATAATTGTCAAAGATCCTGACCTCAAGGAGGATCTACAAATTCCTGAAGGCTTTAAGCTGGATATCTATTCAAAATCTGATATTGAGCGAGTTGTGGGTTCGTCCACTGCTGCACTATTCTCTGGTTACTCTTGTAGGTATTTTGGCTACCTAGTTTCACGAAAGAAGTATATTGTGTGTGTGGATGATGATTGCATTCCAGCGAGGGACAATATGGGAAATGTGGAAGATGCTGTGGCTCAGCATATTTTCAACCTTAAGACCCCTGCTACCCCTTTTTTCTTTAATACACTCTACGATCCTTTCCGCAAGGGTGCAGATTTTGTTCGTGGGTACCCATTTAGCCTGCGGAGTGGGGTTGATTGTGCTCTATCATGTGGGTTATGGCTCAATATGGCAGACTATGATGCGCCAACACAAGCCCTCAAGGTAGGACAGAGGAATTTGCGATATGTGGATGCAGTTGTGACTATTCCTGCAAGAGCCATGATGCCTGTGAGTGGAATCAACATGGCCTTTGACCGTGAACTGGTTGGGCCTGCATTAGTCCCTGCTTTGAGGTTAGCAGGGGAAGGAAAGGTTAGGTGGGAAACAGTGGAAGATATATGGAGCGGAATGTGTGTAAAAGTGATATGTGATCACTTAAGTCTGGGTGTGAAAAGTGGGTTACCCTATGTTTATAGGACAGAAAGAGGTAATGCAATAGAGAGCTTGAAGAAAGAGTGGCAAGGGGTGAAGTTGATGGAGGATATCGTTCCTTTCTTTCAGTCAGTGAGGTTGCCACAAGCAGCAACTACAGCAGAGGCTTGTGTGGTGGAAATGGCCAAAATAGTGAAGGATCAACTGGGAAAGGTTGATCCTATATTTTCACGTGCAGCTGAAGCCATGGAAGAGTGGGTCAAGATTTGGAAGTCGGTTGGATCCGGCTGAATTTATGCGTGGCCTGATCATGGCGGATTGGATATGTGTTTCGATATAGCCTATTTATCGACCAATTTTTATGTGCTTTGTTTCTGGTTTGTAGCCCCTTAAACTTACCTAAGCTGACTACTACAGTAAGATTGAAAGCGGAATAAAGTTGATGAAATGTATGGGTTTGTTGGAGAATCTGTCTTCTTAAAACTTTTGAACGTGTTCTGTACCTTGAATGGAAGCCTGATTTTAGTTTTGAAAAGCAAATGACTCCGAGTGCTTACCTTGTATAAAGCAATGGCAGATAGTAGAAGGTAATTGAACTAATTATAGCATTTAATTATTAATTGTCAGTTATCAATTGGCTCTTACACGCTCCCAGTGCAGATGTCTTGCCAACACATGACTTGCTGCGTTTCCAAAAGCCAAATGACATCTTGTTCTAATTAATTTATTAAGTTGACAGATGAAAGTTATATTTTTATCTTTTTTATTTTCAATTTTTAATTTTTTAAAATATTAAAAATTATAATTTTATTTATTTTAACTAAAATATTGTTAATAACATTATTATTTTTTAAAAAAATTATTAAAAATATAGTTTAATTTCTTTATTATTTATTTTGAGCTTCTTAATATCATGGAAAAGATAATTAAGTGATTTAAATTGGTTTAAAATAAATTTATTATGCAAAAAAAGTAATTTTATTTTGTGAATCATACAGTTAAATAATTAAATATAATTGAATTATAAAACCCAATACATTTGAAAGATGGAATTAAGGGGATTTAAAAAAACATCTTATATCCGTGTCATTAAAAATGTTTATTAAGTTGAATTAAACTATCCATCCATCAAGTTCAACCAAATATGTACAATTTTAATTGATTTGGGTTGAATTAATAAATAGATTCAAATTTATTTTCTTTCAACTCGTCATTAATTATTTAAATTATGGGTTAAAGAAAATTAACCCGAATTAACTCACACAACCTAAAACTTTGATTTTTTTTTTTAATTGTTAAGCATTTATATTATACATGTTGAGTGCTTTTTCTAAGTTTTTACATTTACTACTTGCTCTCATTCAATCACTTTTCTTACAAATACAGAGAAATAATAAAATAAATTAACATCATTCATTTAAAATAGTGTATAAATTGAATATCACCTTGACACAATTTTTATGTTAATTTATCTTAATAGTAAATGAGAAAAATGATATAATTTGATATTAATTTATCTTATCACATATAAATAAGAAATAATCATTCATTTTTTATTTTTATGATTTATATTTTTTTAAAAAATGCAAATATATATTTTAGTTTTTTTTTTTAAATATTCAACCTGCCAGACTCAAATCAACCTGTGCAAATACAAATTTTGGTTTGTTTGAGTTTTGCGATAAATTTTTTATGCCTTAACTTAATTCATCATATATTAATTAGTTTAAATTTTTTAAAAAATTTCCATCCGAATTCAATGTACCAAAAACCTTGCATGTTATACCATTACTGTAGCCCTCAAAACCCTTTTTAAGGACAGCAAGTTTCCTATTGTTACTATTGTTATAGCTCTTTGTTCTCCATTGTTATTCTAAAATTTATCTCATTCTACGTGCTCTCTCGTAGTTTTAAAAACTTTTTAGAAGGTTTCATTGTATATTTGTCATAATATATTTATGCGAAGTAATAGACATTACAATAGAAATGTTTGTCATATTCATGATTAGTTTAAATCGTGATTGGATCATTTGCACCAAACACATCTACAGAGAAGTCAACCAAAGTACTGACTGACTTATTAATTTCAATCTTTCCCCCTCTCGATCTCTATAGACATGATATATCCTTTCTCCTTACCTTAACTTGATGTTATCTCATGATCTAACGAGAGTAGTTATTTCTAAATGGATTGATGTTTAGTTCTTGTTTTTATCAAGTTTTGGCCTTGTTGTCCTACCCAGAAAAAAAAAAAAAAGAGAGACAAAGAGATGAAAGACCTACAACCATATAATATAGCATAGATAATATTAATAAGATAAACAAACTTTAAATTAATAAAAAAATGTTACACTTTAATTATTTTATATTCAAAAAATTATTTAAAAATAGCATATATTTTAATGAATGTCAATACACTAGTATTTTATTAATGTTTTCGGCATATCGATCAATAATATTATTTTATTTAAGAAAATCATATAAGTTTATTTTAAAATATAATTAGGTTGGCATATTTTGAACATAATTTTATTCAAGAAAAAAAAACTCAGGATACCAGTACAATAATGTATAGTTTTTAGTATCTACTTTTCATATACATATAATGCAAATATATACCAAATTATTGTGATTCGTGAGGAATGAAAAGTGTCATTTGTTGTTCTTAAATTAATATTATAATGAGACGATGAAATTATATATGTTCCAAAATGTTTAAACCACAAGTGTCAAATATTGCGTTGATGATCACTGTTTTTAAGAAGAGTATTGTTTTGGAACGTGAGTCGAAAACTTGAGCTACATGTGTGTGTGACTTAAAAATTTTATTGAAGTATCAATAAAAGAAAATGAAAGAATAAAATAATTAATGAATGCATATTGTTTTTTGATTTTATGGAAAACAATTTAAGCTGAAAATGAACGTCCATATCCTAAAATACTGGGTCCTATGCATTTGGATATTTCTGTGAATACCACAGGTGTGCGTGAATTACTCGGAGTGCTCCATCACAGGGGTTCCTATAGCTCTATATATAGATGGAGAAAAAAACAAGAGAATCAACAGGTAGCAATCAAAGGAAGCATATAGTTAGAAAAAAGATCAGAAGAAATTAAATGGCAAGCATGAGTAGCCTAGTGAGCAGCCTCCCAAAGTTTGGGCATGCTGGAGCCACCATTGCAAGGACTCGCGCCTGGAACCCTAGGATTTTTGCAGCCGCCACTCCCAGGCCTATCCAAGTATATATATATGCAATGAAATTAATGATTAAATGAACATTATGGATAATGCATGCATATATATATGGAATGGATGTTGATTAATTAATTGTATTGCAGATACCACCACCAAGTTCGAATGACGAGGGGTCGTCTTTAAGCAGTGATAGTATCAAAGGGACGAGTGAAACAGTGAACGTGCCGAGTGATCAAAACCAGGACAAGGCTTATTCCACTGCCCCCAGAAATGTACGTGTAAATATTAATTAATTAGTAGAAGTGAAAGTCAGAAAGTGTGATTTATATATATGAGTATGAATGAATGATCAATGCTGTAGGTGACGCAAACGGCAAGAGACGCGGGGTGTGAGATGTCAGCCAAGGCAGAGAACGTAGGAGAGAAAGCAAAGCAAGCGATGCAAGATGCATGGGATTCCACTAAGAACACTGCCCAAAGGGCTTCTGACACTGTCCTTGGAAAGGCTCAGGACTCTGCTAACTCCTTCCAACAAAACCTCAAAGAGATTGACAACAAAGTCAACAACAACAGCTCCAACAAAAACTGATCGATGACCCATCAGCCAAATGCATATGCATGCATCTCCATGCATACATCTCTTTCCTTTTCTTCTTAATTAATGTTTTTGTTACTCCTTATTCATGGCTATGCCACCAATTTTCCTTGCACTTCTCTTTCAAGCAGTGCACCTTTCAATTAATAAAGATTTTGTCCTCTTTTTCTGAATCTCTCCTCTGTTTCATTATTCATTAAGAAGGTAAGTACTTGTTCTGATTTCGCGTTTTCATCTATTTTATATTCTCCGTATGACAGCAAATTAAATGTAATGAACCAAATTAAAATCTGAAACCTTTGTACACAAATATTGAACCAATTACTTGTTTATATCGTTCCTGCGCAAGCTTCTTACTTCTCTACTCTGCCTGTTCATTGCAAATGGGAAGCTATTTAATTTCTCTGCATGCTGATCATAGAACGCATCATCCGCTGCCCTATTGCAAAACAAACGACTAAGCGCTTCTAATTTAATGCTTTCTTTCATAACATTACTATATGACACGTGAGCAAACCACTATCTCCAACCCACCAGCTACAGGGAAAGATGCATATGATATGATATATTTTCAGCAAGTGCTGGCGTTGTACTTGCTTATGATATTCTTCAATAAATAAAAATATGTTAAATTTAAGTTTGTTTTTGGATTAATTATTAGAGTTATCTTTACATATTTTGGCTTAAAACTAGTAAGCCTGTGTTCGTGACCTGGTTTGGCTTTATATATCGATTAATTTTGAGTTTTTCTTTTTCTCACATGCCGTGCATGTCTTTGATATTTAATTTTACTTTTCAAGAGAAATGATTGTGGATGGCCATTGTATGAGTTGAATGGAGGTTTTGTTGGAACTTCATTAATTCGATGTGTGTGTTTCGAGGTGAAGACAGGAAGGGTTATTTAGTTGTTGCTGATGAAAACTTGAGTAAATTAATTTTCAAGGTAACTTTCTTTTAGTTAAAGTCAAAGTTTAAAGGGATTATTTGTATTTGGACTACATTTTGTAATATTAAAAGTGTTAAGGGGCAAAATTATAAATGAGCAAAATAAAAAAGTTGTGATGGCAGTTTTGGGTGGGGCTGAGTGGTTCATGTGTAAAGCTGCAGGCGCGTGTGGCTTACGGAGAGAGCGAGTGATTGAGTGAGATGCCCGAGGCAGAGGCAGAGGCCGTGACGTTTCAATTATCAAACAAACGTTCCCGTCAGGGTTCAGCGAGTAGCCACTAGTGCTGATGCTGAGTGCTAATACTCGCATGAGCAAGAAATATGGTAAAAAGGATACAAAAAGAAGCCCCGCTACTACTGCCACATTTTCAGACTCCTTAGACTCAATAGAGAAACAAGAGTCCTTTCACCGGCGGCCTATACTCCGACATCGCATTCTTCTTCCCCGTCTCTGGGTTTGTCCTCGCCCCGACCTTTTTTTTTTTTTTTCAATATTTTAAGCGTTTGGCATTCTTGGATTATGTGTATTTCTCTAGTTCAAATTAGTTTCTGGTCAGCTTGGTAGAGTTTGTTCTTATTAACTGGATAGATTAGCACTGTGACTGTACAAATTTGTTCGTTCTAAAGAAAATGATGACCCATAAAAAAGTATGAAAACTTAAGATACTGAGTCCAACTGAAGCCATTGCTGTGTTAGGTCTAGCTGACAGGATTTCTTTTTAAGGTACTAAATTTTTTGGAGTTTAATGTCTGAAATACGCCAAGCTTCAGTTTAACAATATCATTATTTCCTCTTCTTTTTTTTTTTTTTCCTTTGTTTCCCCCCCCCCCCTTTTTGTCACTGTCTCTTACCATATCAAATGTAACATTTTAGTGCTTGTGCGTTAGAAATCATGAAAAGCATATTGATGCTCATAGGAACCAAGAAGGATAGAAGGATAGAAGGGAGATATAATAGAGAAGAAACAGAGAAAGAGGAAGAAGAGAGAAGAAAGAACAGAAGAACTTCTATTTATTTCACTAATAACATCATACGCTCTAGGCTCTGCCTTTTGTACAGTGCTAACCAACTAACCACCAACCCAGCAAATCTAACTAATTAACAAACTCTTATTAAGCAAAAGACTGAAATACCCTTGTTAACACATTTAGTGCGTACCTGTGCTTCCTCCCAAAGAGACCCTTGACCACAAGGATCAATTTGCTCTAACCTAAACACAGCCTTTGTTCACCATTCCCACTGATTTTTGCAGTTATATATTCAAATCAGTGGGTTTGTAAAGCCAATCCAATTCAAAACTTGGACTTCCCTCTTTCTTTAGTGTTAATCTTTCAATAAAAGGAGAGAAAGTGTGTAGTGGATAGAAAATTGCACAGTCACCAATGGTTTATATGTCCATTCTCCCATTCTTCCAAAACTAAGGTCAGAGACAAGAGGTTAGTCATCATGATTTTTATGCATTTTCACCGAAAATACTATGCAATTCTGGTGCAGAAATAACATTATCCCTGAATTTGTTCTTGCCTGATGTATCATCATTTTCCTCAACAAATAGAGGTGCAAATTGATGGAACTCAAATGACTTAAGGAACCCTAAATACTCTCTCAAAAGCTAGCTATTGAAAGAGAGGAACCAAGCCACTTAAGTACCTCATTGAACATTTCATTTTACTCGATGTGAGATTTGGATAGCCCATACTACTCTAGGGACATGCCATACTATCTCTATCTCCATCATAGCATTGCCCTGAAGAGCCGACGTCCCCGCGGTTGCACTTTGTAAGATTTCACTTGACGTTGCTTCACTCTACTGAGGTCGGCTCCTCCACTGTTGAAATTCTAAAAACTATTCATGATCAATGGCACATTTGGCCATTGTAGAACGTGTCTTCCTTAAAAATCAACTTAGAGAGGTTGCCATCTCTTTTATCTACCATGTCTTTATGAAATTTCTGTGGGTAACCCTATTTGAGGAGGCTGTTCATTATCTAGAGAACCTCTGAATTGCCCATATTGGTGTGTTTAATACTTTAATTGTAGGTTCCGTCAGAATTTATAGTTCTCCAAGGAAAGAGAACCCTGAAAAGAAATGGGGACTAAAAAGTTTACTAACATCATATTATAGTATTATACCTTATTCAGAAGTGCCCAGTGGTCAATTTTTAAAAGTGTAATCATTTTATTTAATCAGTTTGTTTTTCTCATTAAATAATTAAACATTTTTACGGAGTTTCTAATCATAATTTCTCTCTCCTTTGGGGGCATCTTTTTTTACATTCTGGGAGTTTTCTGTCATAAACAACATTGTAAATTCATTTGATTTTCTTAATTTTAGTGTCTGAAGCCCAGAACCTATCAGTGCCAAGTTCTTGCCAGAAGTATAAATGTTTGGCAGCAAAGTGTTTCAAACATACAAAAGAAAGCGGCAATCCCTAAGAAATAATTTTGAGCTTGGGAATCAGTGCCGCACATCATTTTCTGAAGACCTTAATAACACTACTTTGGCTACAGCAGATAAACACAACAAGCCAACTACTGAGAAGGAATCAGAAAAGCTGAACAACTCAATGGTGAGATTCTTTAAAATGAAACTTCTGGTTTCATTGATTAATTGTTTGTGGAATGCATCATCTCTTCTTTTTAACAAAACTGTAATTAATTAGCAAGGTTTGCCAAGTCCCTTGTAACTCATAGCATAAAGCCACAAACTCCGATGTTGATAAATGAATTTTAACCAATTAAAAACAAAGTTGTATCTTCACAAAATACTCATGTTAAGTTCATTGATGCATGTTGGTAATGACTAGTATGTGTAAAACAGGCAGCATATTTTTCTACTATTATGACCTTTTCAGTTGTAGTTTGATGCAATATTCAAATGCAACATTAGTGATGTGGGGAGAAGAAACAGAAAGCTGGCATCCAAATAGTTAATTTAACCAAGAGAACTCCCACTTTCTAGTCACAATTATAACTCATGAAACTAACAATAAGTTTCTCCCACCACTTCTTCTTTGGGAGAGAATCACCTTTTTATCTGCCTTTTTGGGCTTCGTCAAATGATTTGTTTAGAGGAGTATCTCTTATGGACCTCCAAAGGGATTGGAAGTCTTTGTTGAGTTAGAGTCTCTTTTCTTTTCTTTTTTTGTTAGTTTTGTTTGTAGAGGATTCTATGTCCTCTTTTCATGTATTCCTTTATACTGTCTTTCTTCCTTCAATAAATTTATTTTTTCATAAAAAAAAAGTTTATATCTTGTTAAGAAAGGAAGATTAGATAAAAGAGCTGAGATATCAGGGGAACAAAGAACTCTTACAGTAAAATTTTTGTCTTTCTTGTATCTTTTTAAGAATGCTAAAAAGCAAAGAAATCTATCAACTAAGAAATGCTATGCAGGTATGTCTTGGATGTGTTCCATGTGAGGATACTTCTAAGAGGGATTTTGATGAATTACCTCCAGTAGAAACATCTTCACTGAATGGGTGTGACACTCAGAGAAATTCCAATTCAATTGTAAGCTTTGATAATGGTCAAAAATTCATTTCCCCAACAGCAGGATTGGATGGTGGGAATGGTTGTAATTTTGTTAACTCAGAAGCATCCCATGCTAGAAAATCCAGCTCTGCATGTGATGATGGCTCTCCTATTTTGAAGAAGTCAATGGAAGGATTTACTGACATACCCTTCAAAGATAAGTTTAGGAACCTATCTGGTCATATGGATATGCAGACCAAGTTGACCAGCCCTTTAATGACCTTCCGTCGATGTTATAAAAGGAAAAAGCATTTGGATGGGACAGATACCCAAAGCAAGTTGTTGCAAGGGAAGGAAAACAATTCCTTGATGACAAAGTGGAGCATACTTACAAATGCTGATGCCTGTTCCTGCAATGAAACATCTTGTAAGAGATGTTCTGTAGATAATGTAACCTACCTTAAGCAATCTGCGGAGCTTTCAGGAAAGGGGAATCTATCCTCTAATCACAGTCAAGATGAAACCATCTGCTCTATGGATAATTTAACAGATCTCAATCAATCGGCAGAGCTTTTAGAAACTAGGAAGCAGTATCAAACTCGGGAAAATGTAAGTTTTCTTTCCTGGCTTCCCCGCAAGTGTCTTGAATGTTTTGGCAAAATAACCCTTATTTTAGAAGTACATATTCCTCTTGATGCTTTGAAATATTAAAAGTAACCCCTCAAATGGGGCAAATTACAAAAACGTTTCTTATTTAAATTTTAACATAACAAATTCCTCCTCTAGGGAGTTCCTTCTTTCTTCCTTTCCCCCTTTTGATGTTATTTGTAATATTTCGAAACATCAGAAATGATTATAATGTAGATTACTATTAAAGCATGGGGAGATATCTTTCTACTTAAGTTGGATCATTTAGAAGCTAATAAAACGCTTTGAAAAATGACATTTGAGCTTCTCCACTCAGACATTCCTAGATTAGTGTATATTGTGGAGCATGTGGTTTGCAGTATGTAGGACCTAATGTTGCATGACAAACATGTAAATGCATGTTCTTTCAGTAAGCATTTATGGCTTTTGCAGATTTATCCACATTTAAAAACCATCTTGTAATTTTATAAGGTATTTACGTTTATAGATGATTTCATGCCTTTTTCATGGGGTCGAGAATTCCTTGTACTACTTAGAATTGTAAGTTGCGTATCTTCATTGATTAATACCTTTGAATGAGTAGTGTAAAAGAAACTGGTTGAAAGATGGATTGCTCAAAGGACATTGGAACTAACTGGCTTGTACATAAAGCAGATAGAGAAGAGAATTTGTCAAACAGGCAATAAAAGTGGTAGAGGAAGAATTCATGGCAAACTATCAGTTTTACTAGCTTACAACTTAATTAGTTACAGACCTGGTTTCAATCACCTAGTGATTAATTTCATGACAGGTGAAAAATACTAACTCTCCCAGCCCTTCTGGAGGAACTGTTTCTGAAACCAGGTAATAAACTGTGTAAACCTCTGTTTTTTTAATATATATATATATATATATATTGTGATTCAATTTGAAGTTCATATGCTTTTGGTAAAAACAAATTGTGTATATTAGTTTGTCCGTTCTAACAGTTTGACACACATGAGTGAACTACTGCGGCATGGGGAAGACATAACAATGGCTGTCTCTCCCAAAGCTAGACATGAAGTATTAAACCAGAGTTTGCAAATTGATGAGGAGTCCCAGCAACAGCCTAAGGATTGCCAAGGAGCCACTTTTAATGTTGAATTTATAGATCTCTTTCCTGCCACCACAACTGCTGGTGAGGAACCAGAAAAGTCCCATCCCCATGTTAAACACACCTTCCAAAATGTTTTGTCCAATGGTGTGAAAAAAACCAGAGGATTCCAACCTCATGATGACCTGTCTGTTATCCCTGCAGGTACAATATGTCTCAGCCTAAAGTGTATAAAATATAAAGCTGAACATTTTGTTCCATAATCATGAAGTGGCTATTTATGTCTTGTTTTTTTTTTTTTTTTTGAAAGCTTTATCTACAGATTTTCCTTGCATTTCTGCTTTTACTTAAAGAGCTCTTATAGCGTATTCTTGTGGTACAGAAGAGCAGTATGTTGATTTGGACAGAACCAAAAGTCTTAGGGATTCATTGGACTCTAGAAGCAGTAGTTCTGCCATTGCTGATCAAATTTCTCAACTGGATATGTTCAACTCTAAAAGTGATGGGACATTGCTTTCTACCTGCTATAGACAGGTACATCAGGATGCATATGCTTGTTCTCAACTCAAAAACAATAACTTGTTCTTTACAAATCTTACATTGAAGAAAAAATGAAATATGATTATGGCTGGTTAGTCTTGTATGTCTGATGTGGCATTGCATTACTCTGGTTGTTGCATGTTTGGGTTTCAACTTTGGAATTCCCATTATACGTTGCCTTTGCCAGATGTTGTTGCCTGTAAGTGATATCTGGTTCTTGTTCTTTTGATGATTCAGCTAATTTCAGAAGAAAAGGCCAGTGGTAATCTTTACTCAGGGATTGCACAACCTGAATCAGCATCTTTCCAGATGTCAGATAAAAGAGAGAATCTTCAACAAACCAAAAATTATGAACCAAAACATATGCCAAGCAGTTCCCTCTCTTTGAGTTTATCTTTACCCATGGATCTTAAGATTGGAAGCCTTAATTCCATAAATTGCTTCTCAGTATTACCTTTGCCGAATTCAACAACTGAAACCCAAGATTTTTTCCAGGATGAATTAAGCCAATCTTCACCAAACCAGAGACCGCTGCTTTTCAGACACAAGATAATGCTTGACAACATTGTAAGCAGAGCAAGAGCTTTAAATGAAAGAGGAAATTTTCAAGAGAAATTCAAGCCTAATCCTACCACGTGGTCCGAAGAGGAGTTGGATTTTCTTTGGATTGGTGTGAGGAGACATGGTAGGGGGAACTGGGATGCTATGCTAAGAGATTCAAGATTGCGGTTTTCGCCACTTAGGGAACCAAGGGACCTAGCAGAGCGATGGGAAGAGGAACAATTAAAACTTCTAACTGACATTGGCGTTCCACAATTCAAGTATTCAACAGCAGGGAACTCGTATTTGGAAAGGAATTATTGCTTATTGGATCCCAAAACTAGTTTATGGAGAGAACATAGAGTGGATGAGACCCAACTATCACTTGGAGAGTCATTTATTCATAGGGAGAGTAACCTGTTGAAGAAACCTCGTGTCAGGTTTAATTTTCCAAGTAATTGCGCTGTGCACAGCCATATGACTGGTAGTAATTCCACTAGTAACTTGTATGACAATAATATAGATAAATATCGCTGGGGCTTGTTCAATTCTTCAGGAAGCTTGAGTATGCCCAGGGGAAGTTCTTGTTTGGATGCGAAGAATAATCTACCCCACTGGCTTAGGGAAGCAGTTAGCAGTACCACACCCCCTCCAGCGTTTTCGTTGAGTTCACATTCAGGGACGATGCTGGGAACTTCAGAACGTTGCTTCAATGATAGTAAGTCGTGCTTGCTGTCACAAAATAGATGGAGTGGCTCCAGGACAAATGAAAAAGAGCCGCACTTGTCAAACACTCCTCGCTTCTCAACCTACTCCAGAAGAAAACAGTGGCTGGTGAAAAAAAAGTCTCCGGAGCATTATGTTAAGAAACCACATGACCTGATCATTATTGATGATGTATCTTCTGAGGAGACCATATCTGATGATCATAGTGCCAGGTTGTAGCTATTTGCTTCTGTAGAAAGATTTTATATGTATGATGTATAGCTTCCTAGAATAGCACTTTGTAAGCGTGGGAGATGATATGAACTTCTACAAATTCCCTCTAAACAAGAGAGGTTGACGAGCTTATTTGTTTACGTTCGTGACAACGTCGAATTTAATTTATCTTATGAAAATTTTGCCGGGCTTCCAAACGCTTAAAACTTGAAAGATAAAAATGGAATGACAATTTGAAAACTTTCTATGCGCAGGCAATTTAAGTCAAACCAATTGTCCATAAAAATCTTCCTGGACACTCCGTCATTTACAAGTTACAACTTAACAGAATAATTTTCTTTCAATTATTGTACACGATAAAAAGGAATTTCTCCTCAGGACTCTTACCTTGTAAGAGACTATAATCTCTTATTTTCTTTTAATTATTGTACATATATATATGAAGGAATTTGGAATCAATCTGGCGTCGCAGATGGATGTAGACTCTGGAGACTAACCAAAAGGCTTCCATTATCTTTGTTATACTTAACTGGTTCGAGCCTTCCTCAGTGCTTCTAGCTTCGGGGAAACATCTTTCGTTGTTGGTCTCCTTTTCCCATCCATTCTTAAACATCTCATTGCAAGATTTGCAACAGCAAGAACATCATCTTCGCTAGCTTCATTAGCAATCTGGCATCCAAAATCTTTAATAGTTGATTCTCCATCAAAGAAATGAATTCTGCAACCAGATTTTGACCTTCACCTTCCTCTAAGAAAGAAATGGGTATCCAGGATCAATGTACCCAGTGGTTCCTACTTCTTCATACTGCATTGGTCAATTGAATCCTGCAACCTTACATGCAATTTGAAGGCGGCTATACGAAAGTGACAACTCGAGGCGTTGCCTATGGTATGGCGGGAAAGGATTCGGTTGGGAATAAATTCATATAGTAGCAATGGGGCTTCGGTAAGGAACCAATTGATAGTAGATCTTAGCTTTTCTGACGGTATAGGGTCCAAGGGGTGTTATGCTGGTAGATGTTGCTAGAACAGAAACAGTATATTAGGAACCATCACTGATTTGTTGGAAGGAATCTTGTCGTCGTTTTATGGATGCTTCGGAGCGCAGGACTAGGGAGATAGGCTATGCTTAGAGGGGTGTCATTCGGTACACTTGTTGGCAGTGCAGTGTTTGTGGAGAGAATGAATGATGAAGCAAACTCCGTGGCCATTGCATTTGCAACAACTCACTATTGCATTTGCTCGTTGAATAACGAATAGTCAAAGTCACTCATTGATAATTCCTAGTTTTCAAAACTACTCATGACTGGGATTTTTTATTTAAGACCTCAATATTACAGATTATGTTGGAGATTATTCCTATTCCTATACGGCGATGCCTTAAATAAAGATAGATTGCTTTTGGTAGCCACTTAGAGAGTAACATATATAATTGATCATTGAAGAAAGAATGAGTCACTAGATAGTTTCATCATGAAGAATATCACGACAAAATGTTGGTTGCAACTTTTATACAAAAATAAGATCAGATCACCAATAAAATAATTCTGTCTAGAGCAATATTCATCCCTATCCATAAATAAAAATACCACGACACTAACGTATTCCTGAATGGTGGTTAAGGCATACATGTAAATTACAATACAAACACTGCATTACATTTGGCATTCAGAAATCAGAATACCTACCACAACAAAATGAAGAGGTTACAAGTAAATTTTGTCAAATAGGCATTGTGCATTTCTTTTGAGAATGTCCTAACATATGGCAGCGACCACACTGAACAACTCTTTTGGGACGCTTAAAGTTCTCCACCCGAAGAACCTTCTTTTTTGGCCTTCCAGGTGGTCTGCGAGTCTTTGGTGGGCGTATTACGATATCCACCTTTGCACCTCCACCTTCTGCTCCTTCCCCAAGTTCTCTCCATTGACTCTTGTCTGGAATAGGATTTATCATCTGTGAATAGGTCACTCTGTAACTTTGTACTGTGAAGCAAGGTTCAGCAAAAAGATGGGCATTGTGCCCACAAGATATAAGTGCTGCTGCAGCATGGGCACAGGGTAAACCATACAGCTGCCAACGGCGACAAGAGCACACACGACTTCTTATATCCACAATATTTGTCCTCTCTGTAGACACAATCTCAAACTCGACTTCATTAGCTCTGAGTACTTGATAGCAGTGAGCATCAGCAATTGCCTCCAAAATCCGTTTCTCAGCAGACGGTACAAGAATCGATGTCCACCTCATGCCCATATCCTGGCGATCATTAAACCAACATGTCATCTGCAGGCGGATGTGTTCCATCATCTGCACTATAGGGAGCTCATGACATTCAAGAGCCCAGTTGTACAACAACTCTGTCACTCCCAGTGTGAAATGCCCATATCGAACACCCTCAAAGTATGCCACAGCCCAAAGTTGGGGAGGAAAATGTTGAAACCATGATATAACATCCTGTGAAATTTCTATCATCTCAGCAATCTTGCTTTCAAATTCAGCAGCTGTAAGGGCATAAACAGCATTCCAGAAGATGTTAACCAACTTAGTGTTTTTGAATGTATCGCGGAAATTTTCACTAATGTAACGCAGACAGAAACCATGAAAAGCACTTGGAAAATGTGTTTCTACTGCCTCTACAATGCCTTTTTGCCTTTCAGATAGTATTGTAAGTCTAGGCATGTTGTCAGTGTTCACTCCTAGAAGCTTTCGTATTTCTGAGATGAACCACATCCAATTTTCATCACTTTCAGCATCAACAACAGCAATGGCCAAAGGAAACAAAGCATCGTCAGCATCAACAGCTGCAGCACAAAGCAATGTACCCAAGTACTTTCCTTTAAGATGTGCTCTGTCAAGCTCTAAAAGTGGCCTACAAGCATTTATGAACCCATAAATTGAGGCACGGTAAGAAATAAACAAGCGTTGGAAACAATTTTCTTGTCCAGTGGCAACAACTGATGCAATGCTACCAGGGTTTGTTTTCCTTATTTGCTCACAGTATGCAGGAAGAAGACGGTATCCTTCTTCAAATGTTCCATGAAGGGCAGCCATGCTTCGCTCCTTCCCCCGCCAAGCCTGCATGTAAGAAACAGCAACTCCATGCTGATCACGAATATCTTGCAGTATCTCTCTTGGTTTGTATTGTGGATTATCTCGAATCCGTGCTTCTACAGATCTTGCAACCCAACCCACTGATGCCTGCTGATGATGAAGGTTCTGAACCCCCTCACAAGTATGCTCTCCATGTAGGGTTCTTACAGTAAAAGTTGGACCACCTGGACATTTTGCTACATGGACACGCCATGGGCACCCTTCTTTGGAGCATTTTGCAATAAAGCGACTTCGATCAGATTTAACTATACGAAGATCAAAATGCATAGCTATAGCAACATCTTTCATTGTTCTTCGGCATGTTTCCACATCTGGAAACTCTTGCCCGATGACTAATGGATGAACTGCTAAATCAAGAGAAGCATCAGTTAAAACTAAAGAATTATTAGCCATATATCCACCAAAACCAGAAAAGAGCAATGTCATGTGGCTCTAAGGGTCCCCATCATGCTTTTGAATTATTAAGGGCTCCCAAGAGGAGGCATCTAAGAATGTCACCATATTGATCTTCCTGTCAGTAAGAAAAAAAGAAAGCATATATGTTATTGCATGTGAATCCTGAATGTTACAGAACCAATAAGAAAAAAAGAAAGCATATAGACTATGTACATCTGCATTAAAGTCGCATTTGATGATTAAAATTCAAATTTTCCAAATATTCAAAAAGGAACCAAAGAAATATGATTTTTAGAAAGAATTTCATGAGCAATGAAAACCAATTGCCTTGGTTAATCACGCAATTATAGCAATTTCAAGTGCCATGAAACTTACAAGATGCAGTCCCCTATATTCTATCCATAAAAAAGGATGACATAAATGAACAAGATTAAGTATAACATGCTATTGAGACGCAGAACCCAAATTTATCAGAACTTGTTTGCCATTTCTCTTCCTTAGCTTTGTGTTTGCAACAAACTTATTAAGAGATCATCAAAATTTTAGATGCCAGAGGAAAGGGAATTTTGTATCAGTAACAAATAACAATTAGAGAGAACCGCTTGACCTAAAAGAATATCTTAAAGTATTGGAAGTAGGAACTGTAAATTTTCACCATCTACAAAATTATAGCTTCTAGAAACATACAAATATTTGAAGAGCCCGACTTTGAGTAGATCATATCTTGGCTTCATTATTTAAATTTCTAGGAATACTTCAATATGATGAAATTCTTACCCAATAGGACTTAGCAGTAACTCAAATTTCACTTTTGGCAGGGTAACTTTCTGTATCTCAATCAGTATGCCCTCTAAGCTACAGGAATAATTCAGCATTAAAAGATGAATAACATTGTTAGTTTTGTAGCAGAAACTTGCCCCAATTTGCATCCAAAACTAAGTTCATGAGCTTTTCTTCCCCTTTAAAGTTAGATTTTCCATTTCCTTTTCTTTTTTCTTTTTTTCTTTTTTTTTTTTTTTAACGAGAGAATTACATGGCATCAGAGGCAATGGCGTCGGGCAGCTGTATCAGTAAAAATGTTTCCAGCAAACGTGCCAAGCAGGAAGAACCCACATACAATAACTGTTTTAAAAATAAATTTGAAGATATGTTTTCATGGTCTTGGCAATCATTAATCCAACACAAAATAGGAAATTTATGTATGCAGCCTCTCTCAAAATGTGGTGTTAGATAGTAAAATTGCAGGGGGCAAATAGAAATAATTCACCCGAGAGCACCACAAGTTCAATCGTCCAAAAGACAAAACTAAGAAAAACTGAAATAATAGAAGGAAAGAAGTATCAAACGGCACGAGGAAAGGCTCGATGTTTGAAATCACTAAAAGCACTTACAACACTAGCAGGTCGTATACTAAATCACCCATACGAACAGAAAATGGTGACGTTGTCCGGAAAACAGTAATCTGAAAGAATTAAAGGAACAATTGAATTGTCCACCTGAGTGCAGCTCTACATGAAAAGGACAACAATTGAAATGCTACGACGGTGGATCCAACATTCGCGATCAAGAAATTTCAATGCTTCAATCAATTGATTAGGTTGTGGCAAAAGATGAGGTGGGCTTTTATTAAGGAAACTCAATCCCAAAAGAATTATTTATGAGCCTCTAAGGAACAAGTAACCCTTGTGTACAAACTGCGAAAATCAATTCCTATGGAAATAGAATAAAATTGAAAATCCCAATAACTTGTTATAGCGGGAGTGGCGCGGAAAACATGGAACAAGAGAAGAAGGGGATAAGATAATGGAGGGAGTAACTTATATTGAAAATACCCATTGATGATCGTAAATGAAAAAGCAAAAGGCACCTTACTTATACTTAATACTAGATAGCTGCGGTTTCTGCTACTGCTGATGCAGCTCCTACTCCTCCTTCGCCCGATTTTGTTTCCTTAACTGGAGGAGACGGTGGTCCGTAGTGGAGTTCGAAATTTCTTGCCTTTCTTCATTTATTGTTTATCCCTATTATTTTTTTATTTATATTTTGTCATCGGAACTGAAATTTTGGACAACCGTCTGCTATGGTTTATGGATTTGGGCTTTTGTCGTAATTCCGCTCAAAATCTTTATTTAAAATTTCCTTTCGATCCAATACATTATTTTCTTAAACAAAATTTCTTATCTAACTTCATTAGCTAATCATTTCTGCCCGTTAGGTAAGTATGATGCGTTAGCTTTTAGTCCATATGTCAATGATACGTTCATCCCAATGTTTTGCTTTGCCTACGTGACATTTAACTTTTTAATTCTTATATTTCCTTTCATTTTTCTTCTATGTAAAATATGACTTTTTTTTGTATGAATATTATTTACTAGTTCCAAACATATTTTGTAACTCAAGTTTCAAGTTTTGTAAAGTTTTGTCAATTTCATACAATCTGAACCATTCGTTTTTTTAACGCACTCAATGCTGTCACATCTCGTTTGCACATGTCTTTTTTTCTTTCTTTTCAGACGCTTCAAGACGCAAAATTTCTACAACATTTCCCTTCCCTCTCTCGAGTCATGGCTCTCTCAACGTGAAGCTCTCAATTAATTGGGATTTTTGTCCGTTTTAAACTCTTCCATTGTGATGAAGAATCAACAATGAAAGTGGGATGCAATGCGATGAAGAACTAATAAACTCTGAAGACATCTGCAAGCATAGATTTTGTTTATGCTCCCTTTAATTGGCCTCTTTCCATTTCTTTTGTGTGTCTATGTTTTTTTTATTGTTCTTCTTCTTGTACGCCTTCTTTTCTTTTCTTTTCATTGATAAATTTGATTTGTTTTGGTCTAAGAAAGCAGTGGCTCATCTGATGTGTTAAATTGATATGCTTGTGAGTGATTTTAACTGTCCAAATCTTAAGGATTGCTTGGATTATGAGTATTTGACACTTGTATTTTTCTTTATCATATATGAAACATGATCTCTGTTTATAGCATCTTAACTATTTTTTTACTTTATTTCTCCTTAATGTTTAGTTCATATTCATATTCATACGTTGTATTACAATATTATCTCGGACTTTTGCAAGTATATATTAACAAAATGAACAAAGGTAAGCCCATATATCCTTTTCGGAGAACTCCTTTGTGGTGCAACAATGGATGCATGCTTATTGATTACTGAGGGATGCTGATGACTTATGATATTGAATTTTTATTCTCAAATTATCATCTTATATAATTATCTTTATCTTTTCAAACAAAAAGGTGAGATGATTTTTTATTCAAATATTTAACCTGTATTAATCTTCGAAAAAGAAGACATATTTAAATTTTAATCAATGTCCTTAATAGTTGATAGTGGACATTTAAATAAATGCATCTAAATTTACTACTTACCTAATTTACCTCATTTATGAAATAGAATCAGGGGAGGCAAGCTTAAATGTTATTGCATTTAAGGCTAGCGTTTACCTCTCATACGTTCAATATTTATATTGCCCATATTGCTTTTAATGAAACATGTATAAACAAGCTTGACGTTGAAATTTTCTGCTTTTATACATGCATGATTATCATACTGTCATTTTTATAAGTCACAAAAAATCTTGAAATCAATAAATAAAATAATATTAAAAAATACTAAAATTGTATGAACAAGGAATATAGTTTATACTTAATCTTATTCAAATAATTCAAAACAGGCATTTAAACAAAAAATTAAAATCTTTCACAAATTATCACTCGTGAAAGCTGATAAACTTTTTGAGGACAACGTATTTGATATATGGGACACTCCAACACCTCCAATTATATGATCCAGATAAGTTCAAAACAATATCAATTGACTTTAGTTGTTTATTTCTTAGTTGATGATCATATTAATTAAGAGATTGGATTTTCCACAAATGAAGTTTGGCCTCTACTTTTCAAAGGGATAGCAAGCCGGTTCTGGTGCACAACCAGCAAGGTTTTTTTTTTTTTAATAAAAATGACCGTGGCTAATAAGTGCAAAATTGCAACGTGGCATGATCAATTCCATTGGACCAGTTAACGGCTCAGATTGTGCGAAATTTACAGAACTCTACAAAGATGGAAATTTAGAGGATCTGTTCCTAACCCTTGGAAGCAGCCGCAACAACATTGCAGCAAAAGGCGCACTAGACCCGCCTACCAGTTCCGCCACGACGTCGTGCGTCCAACATTTCTCCGCACAACGCCTCCGCAACTCTTTATGTTTCCAAGTCTCTGTTTTCACTTTCTCACTTTCTCTGCTTCCCTTCTCTTCTCTTCTGTTCTGCGTTATTTTCCAGCCTTGCGGGGTATGTTTCTGTGCTGCGTTATTTTCCATCTGTTTCAATGCTGCAAAAGCAAGTTATTTTCTTTCCATTTGGTCAGTAAGGCTTTTAATTTGTGCTTTGGAGGCACTCTTTCTTGTGCTTATGCTTTAAATGGTGCAATTCTGGCTTCTAATTTTGTTTAAATATCTTAGTCTTGAGTCAAATGTAATAGTTGTCCGCATGAGTCTAGTGGCTCTGGAATTTAATATCTCCGTTTTCTTGGTGAAATTTCATTGAGGTAAATGGTGTAGCCTTGTAAGAAATTAGAAAATAAGAAGTTACGTATGTTCATGCAATGTGCAAAATTCTGTCTTGGGGATTATTCCCTGTTTTTTTATTTCGTATCTGGGTGAGGATAAAGTTTCTTTCTATTGTCGTTTCTCTTAGTCCACTTTGGGTGAGATGTATAGTTTTCATGGTGTTCTTTTGTGAATGCTTCATTTGCAACTCAGTCCATGACAAAAATATGTAGTTCGCACTTCTCACTTCACATATTTGATACATTTTGATTTTGTAAAAAAATGAGAGATAATGATTAATTGAAAAAATAAATATAAGTTATGTAGTTTAAGAATAAATAAAAAAAATTATGTCAACGGTATCTGTAAGGGGTAATTTTGTCAAAATAGTCCTTTTTTTTCTAATAATAAACGTATATGGTCTTTTTTTAAGTTGTATAATGTTATGCAATTCTATGTGCTATTTGATGATAGATCGAATGTTCTATTGTATAAAACCCTTATATATTCCAGTCTTGACTTATATAATACTATTCAGCCTTATCCTAAGCAACATGCCAAACATCAGACAAAACGAGCAAGTCTAAAGGAGCTTCTCTTATGGCGTTGTTCTCTCTCAATGCTTTTGCCCCTTCCCTTATCTGCAAGGCATCATTTGACAGCCGTAATAATGGAACCCACATGCTTGATGCATCTTACATCAGAAGGGCTGCTGAAATAGCTGACAAGTCAGCTGGTTTAACTTCTCCCCATCCCAACTTTGGTTGTGTGATTGCTACATCCCCTGGCATTGTTGTTGGTGAGGGTTTCCTCTATGCCCAGGGTACTAAAACAGCTGAGGTTCAGGCTGTAGAGGCTGCAGGAGAACATTGTCGTGGCGCTACTGCTTATCTCAACATGGAACCTGGGGATTGTCATGGTGACCACACTGCTGTATCTGCTCTTGTCCAGGTTTGCCTGTTGTTTACCTTAATCAAATGCTAGTACTTTTTAACCCTTCCTTTTGTGTTTGATTATTTTAACTCTAGTTTTCTTTGGCTTTTTAGTTCATAAATGACAATGTGTGTGAACTAGGGAGGAGTTAAAAGAGTCGTTATCGGAATCAGACATCCCTTACAACATATGCGTGGCTGTGCTGTCCGTGCATTGAGAAGTCAAGGCGTGCATGTTGATGTTCTTGGAGAGGACCTCAGAAGTAAACTTATTGAGGTGTGCATTAATTCATTAAACATCTTCATTTCTTATCACATATTATTGTGATGTTTACATTTTAGTTTAGCTTTGATATAATGGAAATATGTATTACAGGAAGCTAGGAAAGCATGTCTTCTGGTCAATGCTCCTTTGATTTGCAGGGCTACTTCACAACTTCCCTTCTCTGTTCTCAAGTATGCTATGACCCTTGATGGTGAGCATTATTTTAGCAATTCTAAGTTTTTCTCATTTTCACTTCTTGAATGATTTGCTTTAAGTAATCTTTGACATTTCCTTGTTACTTTCCTTTCACTGCACCAGGAAAAATTGCTACTAGTAGTGGGCATGCAGCATGGATAAGCAGCAAACAATCTAGAAATCTAGTTTTTGAACTACGGGGTAGAAGTGATGCTGTAATTGTTGGAGGAAATACAGTACGCAAGGACAGTAAGCACCATTATGATCACCTATGACCTTTGAGTCTTTGACAGTGCTTGTAATTTTATACTTTCACTTGTTTAAATTAGATCCAAGATTGACAGCAAGACATGGAGGTGGGCATATGCCAGTTCGCATTGTATTGACCCAGACTCTCAATCTTCCTGAGGAAGCAAACCTGTGGGACATGTCGGAGGTTTCTACCATAGTTGTAACCCAGAGGGGGGCTAGGAGGAGCTTCCAAAAGCTGCTTGCATCTAAAGGAGTTGAAGTGGTGGAGTTTGAAATATTAAATCCCCGCGATGTTATGGAATATTTTCATGATCGTGGGTATCTATCAATTTTATGGGAGTGTGGAGGAAATTTGGCAGCGTCTGCTATTTCATCTGGAGTAATTCACAAGGTTTTACTTTTTTTGACTCATAACTTTTTTTCTTTTTTTTTGAGAGAGTGGCTATATATGAAACCTCTTATTCTGAGTCTAATTGATTGAAAGATTTTGAGCTAAATTTGAATGGTAAGATTACAGTGTTCACTGTATTTTGCATCAAGTTTATCATTTGATCATTTAGATAGGGCATTGAAATTAGTTAGTTCTGTTTGCTCATCCGCTTATTCTGTTTGCATGAAGTGTTCACTGTCTGCAGGTTTTTGCATTTGTTGCTCCTAAAATTATTGGTGGAAAGAATGCACCATCTCCTGTTGGTGAGCTTGGGATGGTTGAGATGTCACAGGCCTTAGCTCTTATTGATGTTTCTTATGACCAGGTCGATAATTTTTCCTTCCAAGTATTTTTTTTTTTTAAATTTCTGTTTGATATGTATTTATCTCATCTATGCATGCATTGAAGAAACATTCAAATGCTTAAATAGCTTAAAGAAAATAGAAATTTTAGTAATGTGTTGTCTACCGTTGGAAATTTCAGTTGATAGAATTGATAATTTACCAGATATCTTGACATATAATGCATTTGCTTTTCTTTGCATAATTCTTCTTTGTCTCATTATAAGGGATTTGTTACTGGCAAGTGCGATGCAGGTTGGGCCTGACATACTGGTAAGTGGTTTTTTACAGCCCTTACCAGACACTACGCCTGTTATACCGTCAGTGGATGAAACTTTTGCTGTTGACCCTACTATCTCACCTTATGAATCCAGCATCATATTTTTCTATAAAACATGGGATCCTTATGGTGCATTTTCAAATTTTTCTCCTCATCCCATTCAAATGCCTGATGGAAATGGTGATTATGTAACTTGGTTGAGTGTGGAGCACTACTACCAGGTACTTTCTTCTTCTGCATAAATTCTAATTTTTCTTTGCAGTTTTGTTGGATTGTTTATGAATTATAATTCAATGTGTAGGCACATAAATTTGTTGGGGGCATTGATCTTTTTGCCCAAAATTGTGTTGAAAGGATTAAATCTGCTAAAAGTCCAGAAGAAGCTGCAAGAATGGGAAGGTCAATGCAGAGGCAGCGACCTGATCTGGTACGTTCATATACAAAGGCAGGGCTATAAAAAATATATTGAAGGGCCAAAATATAAATGCACCAGGGCCGTTAGGAGAAGTTAAAAATTTTTAGGGGCCAAGCCAAATACATTGATTATAAAAATGAAGGTCAAGAGGTGCAAGAAACTTTTGCAATTTAAAAGATTGGACTTTATTTTAAAAATCTATGTTTAGTGTACAACTGCTTAAAATTTCTTCATCTCAGATTGAGATTATCCAATTTCCTCCAGAGTTCATAGTCTACTAATATGGGGTTATCCCATTAGTTTTCAGCCTTTCAGACATTATTTATGTGATTATCTTTTGGTCCCAAGGTTTGGTGAATTTTAATGTTCTTAGGTTTTAGATATTTTTTTCCAGAAGGATTATAAATTTAAAGTTGATGTTCTATATCTACCTATCTTTTTCTTGAATTAAGAACTAGAAAGAAGAAAAGAAAAGGATCAAAGATGTTTCAATCCATGTGCATGATATGCCTCCCTATCGTAATTCTGTGGTCTGTGCCCGAAAATTAATTTTGGACCTATCAACTTGCATTTGATCTGCTGCTGAAAGCATTCATTTTAGTTATTGTTACTGCATATGCGGGTCAATTTACCTTATGATTCGCACCCATCCATTCATTCCAATGGTCTTTGTAAAAATGTCTGAAACTTAAATTTGGATGGGCACACAGGTAAGGTCTGACTGGGACAACATAAAGATAGAGGTTATGTACAGAGCACTGAAATGCAAGTTCTCTATCTACCCGCATCTGAATAGTATGCTGCTTTCAACTGCTGGTTCTGTGCTTGTTGAGGCATCACCACATGATCTGTTTTGGGGTGGAGGTCGGGATGGAGAAGGCTTAAACTATCTTGGCCGACTATTGATGCAATTGAGATCAGAGTTTCTAGGGGAGTCCTCTTCACCCAGTTAGAGCCAGCACTTCACCACACAGCCATAACGATTGACGAGTTTGCGTCAAGTGGCTACCCATTAAAATCACAACTATCAACTAGATGCAGTGCAATTACTTAGGTTGGTGGCTTGGTAATGGTGGCCACTACTGCTCTTGGAAGTTGTGGAGGGGAGGGATCGTCTTCCTGTTACTTATAACGTTACTTTTTAGTTTTTACACTCACGAAATTATTATTATCCTTTAAATCAACTATCAAGCAAAATACATAACTTTGTTTTTGCGAAAATATGAGGCGTGGAATAGAATGGACATTTTCTTGACTCGTTTGTTTGGCCAAATTAAGTGGCGATGCTCAAAAGTCAAAAGTAACTGCTTCGGAATTTGGACTTATTCCTCAACAAAATCCGTGATAGCCTCAGATTTGTCTTATATATACTATTATGTATGAATTTTCTTAAATGAGAAAAGAAGATATAAATGTAAGTTATGGTCATAATTGAACATATTAGAAAAACGTGAAGAGATGTATATTTTTTATTACTTTTGTTATTTTTAAATTAAGAAATTATAAAATTTTAACACTATAATTTAATCTTTTTTAAAATTGAATCACATATTATGTACTAAAAAGTTTTGTAAATATAAAAGTATATATCATTTTTTTAATTCATCATTATTTTATATATTTTTTATAATATAATATAAAAAATTATTTAACTCTTCGTTATTTTATTTTAATTATTTTTTTACATTACATATTTTATTTTATATTTTATATTATATAATTATAATTTTTGAGAGTAGGATAAAAAAATTTAGAGTGATTATAATATAATATATGGATATTTAAAAACTTCCTAACAAAATTTGAAAACGATTTCTAGCAATGAAACTATGGATTTCTTGATATGCAATTGCATGGTTGTCATGTATTCACCCATTTGCCAGATATCTCTTCATCACGGTATAATGACAGATCACTAACATTTGCCAGATATCTCTTCATCACGGTATAGTGACAGATCACTAAGGTCAAAAAATTAAAATAAATATTTAAGAATTTACAAGTATAAATACTTATTTGCGAATTTCATAAAACTTAATGAATTTGTATTTTAAAATTTTGATACATGTACAGTAGAATTACTGGAACAGTGGAAAGTGGGAATGAAATGACCAATTTGATTTATAATATGTTTATAAGGAGTAATAATTAAGGCTGTAATAATAATTATAAAAAAAGAAACAAGTAAGAAGGGATAAAAATTAAAAAGCATGGAGGTATGCTTCACGTGTTTAATGTCCAAGTCAATATCATTATTATTTATTTAAATTGATAGGGACATTGGGACCTTTATGCGTCCGTCAATATTTTTCTAAATATAAACCCATTTACATGTAATGAAAAGTATGCAATGTACAAAGTTGTCGGAAATAGTTTTTGGTTTACACATTGCAATTGATATACTCTGCAATAACTTTGATACTATTGTTTTATCTAACGTTTTATTAATATTATATAAATTTATTATGTAATATAATATAATAAATAATATTAAATATTAATATTTAATTATATTTATATAACACATTATTTATTATATTTTAAAATAATAAAATAAAGTAATTTAAAATTATTTAACTTTACATTATGATGTATTGTAATTTCTCACTCTTCTCATTTTCTTCATATATTTTCATTATTCTCACATTAATTTTAAAATTTTATTTTTTTATGAGTTAATATATGATTTTAGAGGCAAAAAAAAAACATAAACCTCAAAGCTGTGTGTGTGTGTGTGTATATATATATATATATATATGATTTTTAATTATTTAATATTGCGATATGGATGTACATATAATTAGAGTAATGGAGGGTAGAGATAGAATTTTATAATGGTCCCACTGTGAAAATTTTATATATATCTTTTATTACCCTTAATTAATTAATTATATATATATATATATATATATATATGAAAATTTCATGGATGTAGATGTAGGAATAGATATTAATGCTACCACTTGCATATCCTGTATTCTACTATGCATCATTAAAAACATGGGTTATGATCCAACAACTTAGTTTTCATTGATGAATAATATTTTGCGGAACAAATGGGACCGGAGTTAATATAAAATATATCAATAAAATACAGGGTAGTCATTCAACAAAATGGAAATTACCAGCAACGCTTGATGTTTTAATCCGTTTGTTGTTGATTATTTACGAGGAGAAAAGTCAAATAGAGCTTAAAAATCAATTGATGATGAAATTATTTGGTCGTAAATTTTGTAGACGCAAGATAGTGTTATATTTCGATTTTGAATCTGTTGACGCGTATACATAGTATACAAACTGGAAAAATTAACTTTATTTACATTTAACAATATTTTTATTTTTTGTAAAATATCAGAAAATGTACAAAATGTACATGTAATTATAATTATATCAGAGAATATTTATCTTTTATTGATTAAATGTAAAATAATAATATCAGAGATGGACGGTGAGGTGGTGGTAGTCAAGCCAAATCCACCCACCAACCAAAATTAGTAAGATATAATTATCATACCGTGGAATTGTAGTAAAACTGAAAACATATATATACACGCTAATTAATCAGTTTTAGAATAAAAAAGTAAAATTCCTATTGCAATTTGCAAATACAAAATGTTAGTATACAAAATTGCAATAAAAATTTAACTTGTAAATATGATATATAATATAATTGAGTTTCGAAAAAAATAATAATTAAAACATAAAAAATTTGCCTAATTCTTTCCCTTAGGAAAAGATGGGGAATTGACGGTGAATGTTGGATTAATATGGTTTGGGTGTGGAGTGCGTATTTCAATATTTTCTCCAATAACCTTTTTGCTCTCCAAAAATTTCTTTTGTCTGTTTTTCTATCCACAAGAAGTCACGTCCTCAAGAGCGGGTTTCCGGCGATCTTTTCTGTTGTTGGTGGTTGCGATTATTTCTCTGATTCAACTTGTCCGCTTCCATTTCTGCACTCTTCCTCTCTCTCTCTTCTCTATAACAGACTCTCTCTGGTTCGTTGACCATCACACACTCTCACATTCTCGCGGATTGGATTTGTGCTTCTTCTTTTTCTTTTTTGTTTCTTCTTTCTTTATCGCCTATCAATTTCAAGCTGGATCTAAAGAAGACGTACAAGTGATCAAAGTGCTGTGCCTGTGACTCTCTGGTTGATTCTGGAGTTGTGCTTTTCCCACTGTTGATCACATTTGTTGCATGTTTACTACGCAGATCTGCGCCTTAAGCCTTGTGTCTGTTATTATTAACGAAACTCAAAGCAAGTAAAAACAAGTGGAAATTCTTTTACTTGCTTCTTCACCCACAATTGGAACTTCTCTTACGGGATTCCGAATTGAATCGTACACCTCGGGACTTTGCTGAGAAATTGTAATTGTGGTCGAAACCTTTTCTTTCTTTAGTATTTCAATGATTTAGGGGTGAGCCTGTGGATTATCTCTACAATATTACTTGTATCTGCGGATTCGCAAGGTTTTGCGCAACACTTAGTGACGGATCCGTCAACAGAATATAGGAGGTGCGGTTGCTCAGGTGGTCTGGAGTGCATTCTCAGCATTCTCAGGGCCCTCAGGATGGGGTCCTGCTTCTCTGCGGAAAGCAGGAGCCCACTTCCCACTTCACCTTCGGGTATCAGGAAACGGAAGACCTCTAGAAAAAGATGGGGATCAAGGAGTTCTTCCTTTGACCATTGGAGGGATGAACCCCTCCACAGAATTCCAGGGAGGCTGTTTCTGAATGGGTCTAGTGAATTTGCGTCCTTGTTCACTCAGCAAGGCAAAAAAGGCACCAATCAAGATGCTATGATTGTTTGGGAGGTTAGATCTTTCTCCATTTTCACATTTTGACCATTATTTTCAAGGGAATAGTTCTTCCGTTTGATCTTAGTTAAGCTTAAGCCATACAAAAGACTCACCATTGACAATCTTGTTTATTTGTTAACCCTTTTCAACACTTTTTTGCACTTTGTTCAGATTCTATCCAAATTATTTACCTCTTTATCGTGTTCCATTTATATTCGGGCAACTATCTAAATGCTGTTCCATTTATATACGTTGGCCTATTTATTGTCTTTTACTCATATCCTCTGGTTGCCTTTTTCTTGGGGAGTTATCTTATGCTAATATTATATTTCTTGGTATCCAATTCATGGCAATAGAAATAATGGATGCCTGCCATTTGCTTTATCCGTGGCATGTAAAGATAGTTTTTCCTGATTTTATTTATTGTATATTGCAGAATTTCTGTTCTAGAAAAGATACCATATTTTGTGGAGTTTTTGATGGCCATGGTCCGTTTGGTCATATGGTTGCAAAGAGAGTGAGGGATTCTCTTCCTCTAAAACTGAGTTCACATTGGGAACTTAATGGAACTGGTGAAGAAGTTCTCAAGGAGATTAGCATTAATAATACTGGAAGCTTGAACACAGAAGAGGCTGCTTTTGTATCTGCTGATGAGGAATCAATGGCATCTATTGATGCTGAGGAAATGGAAAAACACCCTGAGATCTTTCGAATACTCAAAGAATCATTTTTAAAGGCATTTAAAGTTATGGACAGGGAACTGAAGATGCACCCAGGTGTTGACTGCTTTTGCAGTGGGACTACTGCAGTAACTCTGGTTAAGCAGGTGTGGACTTGTAACCATAGGAATATCCACAATTTTCTTATAAATGCCATGAGTTGTGTGCATGTAAATTATTTCTGATCATTAATCATATGGATTTCATTGTAGGGTCGAGATCTTGTTATTGGAAATGTTGGTGACTCTAGAGCTGTGCTAGGTACAAGAGACAAAGATGATTCTCTTGTAGCCGTCCAATTAACTGTTGATCTAAAACCCAGTCTTCCAGGTCCGTTTCTCTTCTAACAAGTTCCTGCCTCTCCTTTTTTATTTTTTAGGCAGTGGCATAGGATTATTGATGTCTTAAATCAGGTGAATGAGGTTATTATCATATTACAGAAGGGAAGATTGGAAAAACCTGTTCTAGATCTATACCCCTATTGAAAAGATAATGCAATTGTAACAGGCTCTACTAGTTATGAACATATCTCTGTCATGCCAGGTATCCCTAAAAATATCAGTGATATAGGTGAACGCAGACAATAATGCGTTTACCTATTGCTAATTTGATTAATGACATATTTCTCAAAAAGTTTTAGCTTGTAGATCATATATTATAGACACTTGGAGCCTCTAATTTTCTAGCTTTCTGGAATTGTGATAGGATCCAAGTGGCTTGGGGAACCCTCCCTCAAAAGCTAGCTATTGAAGGAGAAGAACCAAGCTACTTAAATACCCCATCGAGCATCCCAAGTCCCACATTGAGTAGAATGGGATGCTCGATGGGGTTTTTAAGTAGCTTGGTTCTTCCCCTTCAATAGCTAGCTTTTGAGGGGGGTTCCCCAAGTCACTTGGATCCTATCAAATTGCTATGCCTATGTTCCTATGCTCCCTGAGCCAGTTTCCTTCTGGCAACAACAACAATAACAACAAACAAAGCCTTTTCCCAATTTCCATCTGACATCTTGAAAAATTTAAGTTAGGTTTAGCTCCTCTTCTGTAATCCATATATGCTATCAATATATCATTCTAATTTGATTTGGTCTTTAGAAAGAAAAACTTTAGCATTTCCAGTAAGTAACACATTATTGTTGGTCATCAAAAGTAAAGAAAGCATGCCAAACTATAGCTAACAAACTTTAGAAGCTTCTTTTGCTAAAATTATTCTTTTTTGCATAGAAAATTACATTTATATGATAATTTCGGCATGATTTTTATTATGTAGCAATTTATAACTGATGTGATTGATGGGAGCTATAAATTATCAATATAATATGAGTGGCGAGAAATAGTGCTTTCATATAATAAATTTAGTTGATAGCTGTCAGAGATATTTTCAGTACCAATGTTGGGCCTTCTCTTAACAGTTTAAACTTTTGGGTTGAAGTGGTTCCTAACATGATATTAGATCCTTCATGATCAAATGGTTAGAAGAAGATCATTCCTTGTTGCCCCATTATCATTTTTAAATGAAAAATATGTTTCGGCATCAGGTATGATAGATTTGTTCTATGTCCACATTTTAAGTCCTCTGAGCTTTTCCATGAGAGGACATACAAATTTGAACTGGTTCTTAAATATAACTTGCTATATAGTTGTAAATATCTAATCTACAAATTTGCTTGAAATAATACTGAGGTAGGCCTTAATTTGGATAGGGCATGACATCTGTTCAGGTAGAGGATACTGAATGCTTGATTGGCCATGGAAAATCTCTCGAGGTAGTTGTTGTGACTGTCATTAAAAATATCACCTCCAGTTGTAACATTACATAATCTAGAGGTAGTCCTAGTCTGTGAGTGAATGAATGTATTGGGGTTAAGATGTGATTGAAGGACGAATTTCACCATCTCCCCTTTCATATTGAAGTTCTTCATTTTTCTGCCTGTGAATGTTGCTTAAAAGACTGACTCATGTTAAATTAGGTGTCCCACTTCCTAGATTGTTCTTTGGCAAGTATTTTCTCACACGTCAAATTATTCTTTAGTTTTTGTTGGTGCATGTAGTACCGATAGATTTTGTTGGTACATGAAAAATTAGAGAGGTGGAGACAAGCTTTGTTTGTTGTTGTTTGTTGCTGTTATTCTGTTTAGTGAAAGGTACACTAATTTTGGGGTGAAGGTGAAACTTGAAGATCTTTTTGTACGAGTTATAAGTTTTAAGTATTTGGAAACTATAATACAAAATAATGGAGAAATAGAAGGAGACGTAATTCATAGGATTCAAGTTAGGTGAATGAAGTGGAGGAAGACTTCAAGTGTCATTTCATTTGATGGAAAAATACCACTCAAACTTAAAGAAAAATTTTTATCTCACAGCTATAAGATTTGCATTGTTGTATGGTACTAAATATTGAGCAATAAAAAGTCAACATGAACAAAAATTCAACTTCTTATTTATGAGAATGTTGCATTAGATAAGTGAATACACAAGAAAGGATAAGATTAGGAATGGTTGCATTAGAGAGAAAGTTGGGGGTAGCACCTATTATAGAAAAGTTGGTAGAAATGCACCTAAAAGCTCTTGTACAAAGAGTTGACTAAATATAAGATAGTCTAATAACTAGAGATAAGAAGAGACTAAAGAAAACAATAAGAGAAATTATTTAGATGGATCTAACTGTAAACAATATAACCATAAAAATGAGTTAAGATAGAACATGTTGGTGTCGCATGATCTATTAGTTGATCCCACTTAGTGGAAAAACACTTTATTGTTGTTTGTTGCTGTTATTCTGTTGGTACATGTCCTAACCTGAGGAAATAGAAGTTGCGTTAAGTGCAGATAATACCCGTGTAGAGAGCATAAGTGCAGATATTTGTTGACAGGATATGTGTTTTATTCTAAAATAGTTGGCGTATGTCTTAAATATGTAAAGGGCGGATGCTTTGATACTATTGCTATGATCAATAATATGCATATATTGTCTGTATATAAGCTTACTGTTCCAAAAGATCGTAGTCTGCCTGAGGCTTGTTTTAGTGGTCACTGGTCAGTTTTATTACTTGTATTTTCTTCTTGAATCTTCTAGTAAGCATTACCTCATTTCCTTTTCTCCTGAACAGCGGAAGCAGAGAGAATTCGCAAATGTAAAGGGCGTGTTTTTGCTCTTCAGGATGAACCTGAGGTTGCCCGAGTCTGGTTGCCAAACAATGACTCCCCTGGCCTAGCCATGGCACGGGCATTTGGAGATTTTTGTCTTAAAGATTTTGGTCTAATATCAGTTCCAGAAATATCTTATCGTCGCCTCACTGAGAAGGATGAATTTGTTGTCTTGGCTACAGATGGGGTAGGGGACATTTTGATATTTCAATTACTATGAATGTTTTAACATTTATATAATTCTTTTTGGTATATCCTTACCTCTATTATCATTTCAAGTTTGCTATTTTTTGGTTTGGCAGATTTGGGATGTACTCTCAAACAAAGAAGTTGTTGATATCATAGCTGCATCCCCTGGGCGTTCCTCTGCAGCTAGAGCGCTGGTTGAGTCAGCGGTTCGAGCTTGGAGATATAAATACCCAACTTCTAAAGTGGACGATTGTGCTGTGGTTTGCCTCTTCCTTGATTCACACTATCCTAAACTATCTAGTGCTTCTCATACCAATTCCAAAGAGCAGCCTAGCTCAGGAAACCAAGTCAACCCAGATGGTGGGGAAGATCTTTGTGGGCCAACTGTCCTAGAAAGGTCAGGAACTTGCCGGGCAAGCAATGATTCCCAGGAAGAAGGCAATGAAGAAGTGTCAAAAGAGGAGGAGATAGATGCTGAGTCAGAAATAGAGTGGTCTGCTCTTGAAGGAGTATCTCGTGTAAACACATTACTGAATCTCCCGAGATTTGTCCCTGGCGAAGAAGACAAGGCTGCCGCAGGGATGAGAAGACGCAAATGATTCAGTTTTTCCTATTTTTTCATCATTATAGATACATGCTTTTTTCCTAATGTATTTCTTTCCTTATCTTATTTTCATCCATTGATGGTTTTGGTCTTAAATTGGAGAGGGGGGCCGGGCTATATTAGTGTGTCTGGAAATCTGTCCTCCTTCTCTGGTGCACCATGCGCAGAATTATAAATTTTGTATAATTTGAACTCTCCGTTAATATATTCATCTAAAATACTTGGCAATTTCTGGTATAATTGTTTGTTTGCTGTCTCTATTATTGTGATGGTGACAACTAACTGGTAATATTGACGTGTCCAGGAGGTAGTAGTGTAGGAGTTTACGTCCTTAATATGGAAATGTGGTGTACGCGGTGCCAGCAGTAAGCTTATGCATGTATGGCTAGAAAAAGAAGTACTTGTTGCTTTCGACTTTTTCAGCTTGTCGGTTTGTATTTCCATTAATTTCTTACCAGAAGCAAATGAACTTATGGAAGATTGGTAAGAAAAGCTCTGCATATCTGGCCAGCACTTAAATTCAAAGGGCTTTTTTATTTTTAATTAATATTAACGCATTTGGTGTTGCACTGTGAGAAGTTAGATTCGGACATGACTATAGAGAGCTAATAGGTATGCGGGTTGGTTACTTAATTACACCCTTAAATGAAAGAGATCTTTACTAATTAGATCTTCCTCTCACAAAATTCAACCATATGCTTTTTAGCCATGTGATTAGTATCTCTATACCTTGTTACGTGGACGATTAAATTTTTCTATTTTTGCTTGGAGTTTCGGTCTTGTTGATCTAAAAAAACTACTTGGTTTTTTTTGTATCATTAATCAAGTTCAAGGGAAGGACATGTCCATTACCATTATGAATCAGGATGGGGCTCAAGCTAGAGCAGAATCGTCCTGTCAATTTGGGAGAGGACCCATCAGATGTAAGCAAAGCAAATGTAATGAAATGAGAGAGGGTGCAGCTGCAGCAGGCATAAATTATTTAGTATTTTTTTAATCATTATTATAATATAATGGGATGGGATTTATATCGATTTTCCTTCCTACAAGCGGGTGTAGAAGTGCAGTGCCTCCCGAGGCTTATATTCAGGGACCGTGAGTCCAGCTCCCTGTACCAAGTAAGAGTTCATTTGCTAAGAGTGTGTGTGTGTGTGTATATATATATATATATAGAGAGAGAGAGAGAGAGAGAGAGAGAGAGAGAACCAACAAGAAGTACTGCAAATTTAAAAATGACCTTGACAGTTAGAAAGGTGAGGTTGTTTTAAGTAGCTGCAGCAGCAAATGAAATGAACACAGCCATGTTATTGACTGATTGGAGAGAAGGATGAGAGAGAGAATATATAAGCATAAATCAATATTGCAATGGAGTTTAATATAATTTAATTCAATTTAAATTACTCAGCAACTTGGTGAAATGTACATATCATGATCGCCACTGCCATTGCCACATGAAATGTAATGATAGAAAAGAATTTTTATAAGAAAAAAAATAATATTCCTTCGTTCGTTAATAAATAACGAATAATGAATGCCTGACAATAAGTACTCGATAGCCCTGTAAGGTTCGGTTCTTGTGGTAAGGAAGCATGCTTCCAGCATCCTGAGTGTGCATATTTCCCAAGGAGCCGCCACATTTTCCATATTACAATATATTACTTGCTCCGCATGAATGGCTTTCCTGACTGCTTCATTGTTTAGCCATGAACTTGCAACTTCATCGCTCTGCGTTTTCCCAATTAATTAACAATATTGGCATCTACCATTAGTCCATTATCAATAGTCAATAGTCAATAGTGAATACCAAGCAAGAAGAATATTGTAGATGGAGTTATTTCAAACACACATGATGTGCATATTTTGAGCCAATAGTTGACCAATTGAGGCCATAATGGAACGACGCCTTGTTTGGCTGGTGCTCGCAAGGCCAAGCTCGACCAAACATCCTCAAACCACACAGCAAGAGGCTTCTCCGCATCCTTGGCTCCTAATTGTTGGAAACTCAATAGCCTGCGCACGCAGTCCAGTCCACATATACACACACACACGATGATACATGATTGATACGCAATGTGTGACAATTTTTAAAAGGTATGAAAATTATCTTAATATTTGATGTTGATCATCCTGATTATAGTGCATAATCTTCTGCTTCTTAATTATTTTCTTTTATTTACAAAATTAATTAAATTAATTATTTTCTTTAGGAATGTGATCAGGATTGTAGGATTTTCCTTTGCAGGCACTTCTACATCCTGAAAATTTGTCATTTTAGATATGTATACCCAATACGTGACTACGTTTGAGTTTTAAAAGGGCAAGGTAGCACCTTATCTTATAATTACAATTAGGAATAGGATTAATTACCTAGTAGATATTGTCGGAAATGAGGAGGCCATTGGACAAGAGCATTGCCGTCAAATATTTCGTCCGTGACACCATTTCATAAGCAAGAATGGCTACATAAACTCCAGCAAGACTCTCCAGAAACATAGAATGGATTTGGCAGGAAATTCTGGGAATCGGTGGAACCACTACTACGTGTACAAATAAACAAATAGAATGGTGGGTTTAATTAATATTCCGAGTTATATGTATAATTTGTTGTTTTAACTTTTAAATAAATAAATATTGGAAATGGAATTAATGAATGATGGATGAATTAATAAATAATGTTGTTACCTTTAAGAGGAAAGCATGGGTATCAGAGGGATCCAAATAATGTTAGAAACCTGAAATTAATTACCTTGGACCAGCTGTGTAGGGATTAATATGCAAAGTGGGCAGATTACCTTTGGGTCCTGCATATATAATGAGGACACATATATAAGAGTGTGAGTGAGATTGAGATAGCTAAATAGATAGATAGAAAATGAAAAAGGACATTAAGCATGCTCCTAAATGAAGGCATGGAAGCTGCAGTAGTAGGACAGATTCTTGTCTCCATTTACGCTATATCCTTATAGTACTTCTTCCATGGAAAACTCTCTTCAAAGTTCAAACCCTGGCAGTTCAAATGGATGAGATTTTTGAGATTATTCAGAGTAGTGTGTCTGTGATCACACCCACCTAATTCTTCTGCTGCTCTTCTATTTCAACACTCATCCACATCCAATTCCAATCTCTTACACTCATCAAATACCTCTACTTCCCCATCCCCACCCCCATCCTCCATCCATCTCTAACCCCAATCATTCTTATATGATTCACAAATTAATTAATCACCCTTCATCAACCAACACAGCCAGGCTACATCCTGGGTCAATAAACTTCTCAAAAATATCTTCGCCAATTACATATTCCACTGTGTGCTTGCCTTTCTTCACACTGAATCATATCCATATTAATTATTTGCTATATAATATATACACACACACACACACACTCTGGCAAAAGGGCACTGTTTGCTGAAAATTGAAATAACGAAGAAATGCGCATTGGTGGGGCCCGGCTGTATCTCAACTCTCACCAGTCACCACCTATTTGAAGTACTTCCTAATCTTTTTTTTTTGGTCAAACGTGTTTCCTAATTCAAACATCAACATTTTCAACATACTTTTTAATAATAATAATAATAATAATAATAATAAGAGTAGTTTTTGCTTTTTGGTGATCAATTATCCAATTTGTTCATCCAAGAGGGTCAGGAGACGAGTCTAGACTCTATACCCACAAACCACAAGTGATTGCAGTTTCTTATCAAAAACCTTATCTTCATTTTGCTACATTCTGGCCTCACCCTCTGACCACCTTCCACTTCCCACACATCTTATATTCATTTCTTCGGTTATTCCCATGCTACCTTCTATTTCTTTACGCTATATATAAACCCTCCCATGTTTCCATCCTTGTCTTCTTATAAAATCAACACCATCGACTAATTAACTTCGGGCTAATTAAGCCCCTCCCTCCTTTTTCTTCATTTTACTTCTGAAATCATACTTCCCAAAATTATGTACTTCTAAACTTCAATTTAGATATGAGGCGTGATTTTCAAACATGAAAAAGAATTATAATAATATATGTAACTAGAGATGGCAATGGTAAAACGGGAACAAGAAAGGCCTCCATGTTTTCCGTTTTCGTGTCACACCTATGCCTACCTTTTGTTCTTATTTGATTCTTGATGTTAGAGAAAAAATCTTTTTATTTTTATTTTTTACAAGAATTGAAAGAATTTCGTGAAGACTTAAAATGTTAACAAAAAATTATAAAAATAATAGTATACATTTTTTGTATTTTGTTTTAAAAAAAGACGTTAATAAAAATATACTCAATTTTCTTAGATAAAAATTGATTGTAATTTTAAAGTTTTTAAATAAGATAAAGAGCTTAAAAATAATTAGACTCTCAAGAATTCTATAAAGAAAATTTTTCTCACTCCAAAATATGATTTTGAAATATAACTCAAAAACCTAACCTGTTCACAACGAAAATATAAGTGAATGATTTTATTCACATAATCAATAAAAAAACTCATGAGAATTATTGAATAAAATTTTATTTAAGATATTTAAACTAGAAATATAAATTTTAGCATATCCTGCAAATAGGCTACGTTTTGTTTCTTCTATGATACTGCAAATAGGCTACGTGCCATCACGAGTTTGTAGTCTTTCTTCCTTGTCTCCCGTGTTTTGTAAAAGTAAAAAATAAAATAATATTACTCGTATATATAGGTCGTTAATATGGTTGCTTCTGGATTTATCCAACCAATATGTAAAAGGAAGGAAGTGAGCTATAAGTCTATAACCTGTTTTAAATTTTTATGATTTTTTATTAATTAAATGAATTATTATTTATTAATAAAATATTAGTCAAATAAAATATAATCCAATAAAAGGATATACGAATAAATATGCAATTTTTGTAAGACAATTTTGCCCTAAAATATTTATTTTTCAACTTTTGCTTCTAACTAAAGATCTAATTTATAACATTTATTTCAAAGTTAAATAATTACTTTTACTTTCAAATTTTAAAATAAATACTTTTTAAAAAAAGTAAATAACTTGTCTCTTCTAAAAAATTTTCGAAAAAGGAGAGCCTCTAATTCTGGAATTGTAAAATGTTAATCCAAACTGCACCGAGCTTGGGCTGCGGAATGGGGAGACATGTCTGCCACACTTTCTTGTTGTGTGGGCGCTGAGCTCTGCCGCTCCTCCAAGATCTGTAGAGCGCCCTCTTTCCTCCATCATACCCGTCACCACCCGTTTCTATTGCGAGGTTTCAGTTTCTCTACAAATATTTCTCGCTCAACTCTCACTCTGCAATTTTCAATTTCACATCAAAGACATGATGTGTTTTTGCAGTTGCCAATGACGCAGATAGGAGTGAACTGTCTTGTGAGCAAAAATCAGAAGCCGATAAGATTGTTGATGGTATGAACTTTGGTGAGCTATGCAACGAGTTCGAATGCATCAGTAGCCCCTTGGTGGAATCCACCGCAAGACAACTTGCTCGCGATATACTTGACCTTCGCCAGGGAAACCGATCCCTTGCAATCTTTGCTATCTCTGTCAGATACAGGGTACTTAACTTTATTGTCGATAAAAATAGCAGAATTTAAGAAATGTGGAGTGCAACTCACCAGAGAAACACTTCTTTTTATTATTGTTATTATTTTAATGCATGGGCAGGATCCTTTGCGGAGTTTTATTGGTCGCGACAAGTACAAAAGACCATTATGGGCAACGGATGCTCTGAACAACCCCTCTGTGGTTAGTTTTCCTAAAATTTTAGCTTGGAAATCATCAATGATCAGTTCATAATCTTCAAAAAGTTTTGTTTTGGCGACAGAGCGTGCAGGAAATGGTCATGCTATCGACCAGTGTGCTAAGTATCAAGTGGACAGTCAAAGGGAAGCCTAAATCATTAATTGGTGAAATAGCAGGGGATGTGATACTTAGAGTTACTTCCCGATTTACTCTAAACCAAATTAGTGGTCAGGTGATTGAGCATGAAGAATTCTGGGATTTATCGGCTTCATCTACTGTTGCTCAGGCATTTTTCTGGACATCACGTGCGCTTTTTGCTAGTCGTGAGTCTGGAAAAGACTTGGTTGATATTTCTAAGAATTCGAGTGGCCGCCTTTCCACCAAAAAAGAGAACTCGGAGATCAATCCAGATCCATCTGCTGATCCAACTAAGGTGATCCTCATCTCATCTTTTACCCCACTCTTTAATACTTATCAACATCCACCATTAACAAATCTACCTGACACTTCAAAATGTTTTTTAATTCAGTTCTTCCAGAGGGACGACAGCTTTCAACAGGATGCATACCAGATTGCACTCCTCCTAGCAGTTCTTTATTTTGTAGTTCAATTTCTGAGGACAACTTTGTAAAGTCCCCAATTTATCATCAGTCCTCATCTCATCTTGTAAAGTCTGCCTTGATACCATTTCTACTAATATATTCCACAATTTATCATAATCCATCATAACTAAAATTGCAAGCCCACATTCCTGAGATTTACAGTACCAAATCAATGTCACCCAACCTTGATACACCAAATTGAATAAGTGTAAAAGCCGAACCAGATGGGAAAAAAAGAAAGCAGAAAGTTCTGGGAATTCTATCAAGGATTCTACTTATACAACCAAATCAAATGAATGACATTCTTCATGTATTACAAACTAGGTGAATAAACTATTTACCATGGTAATTAGCAATAAAAAGAATGTCAATATTCTTCCAATTAACAGGGTGGAAACTGAAGAAATATTGTGAGCACCCACAGTATATACTGCTCCAGTCCTTTCGTCCTTCACTTTAATGCTAGAAGAGCCTAAACAAACAACACGAATCTGGAAAGGTCATTCTAGCATACATCAAACTAAAAATAGTAATTATTTCATCAGATTAAGAGTCATATAGTAGCTACAAGTAATAAAGCCCGATTAGCAGAACTCTCCTAAATAGGTTGACCCTAATTAATCTTGTCTTTCTTATTTGATCTTGCAACTTTGCATACGTAGTCTCTCCATTAGAGGTTGACCATGTTGGTGCATGCTGCTTAGTTGATCTCCTGTTATCTCTATTAGTTGTTTGGGGAAAGGATGGTCAAGTTACTGAACAAATCTACTCAACCTAAATTCTGGTATTATTGACAAGCCAGAAAGGAACCCGCCTAATTGGCATATTCTGACTTCTGACCAAGAGTCTTCAGAGAAATCCCCCTGAGGCGGTAGAAAATGAACTATAATACTCAGATTTTAAGTTATATTAAAAAAAAGAAGCATCGCCAAAAAACCTATAGAAAGGGAGTTCTCTTTAAGCATGAAAATCTCCAGTTGGAGATGGAATGTAGAGGATGAAAATTGATTTTCATCAAAGTACTTAAAGAAGGATCTAAGTTGAAATAAACTTAAAGCTATTCTTCATGGACAAATTAGGCAAATTGATAGATGGAGCCACATTAAACCATACAATAGCGTAGGAGATTGAAAATTTGATGAAAGGCTAGTGATTACTTACAATTGAATTCAGTCCATCCAATAGCCATATTTTCAAGATCGTACACAACTAGTCTATTTGAAAGTACCAAATCTGTAATTGGAATCAATTCAAAATCAATAAATGATATCAACATCCAAACTACATTAGCACTCTTCAAATATAATTAGACTAGCATCAATCAGGCCATGCATGTGTTAAGCTCAGCATATTTTCACACACACAAAACAGAGAGACAGCAATAAAGACGTAAGTTTGTCCGAACAAAAGTTAGCAAAAGTTCTTAATTCAACACAAGCTTGTTTCCCTATATGCTATAAGAAAGACAAAACAGGACCAGACTCAACCTGAGATATATATAACCCTCCATTCTATTTTGAAGATATACATAAACCCCCTTGAAGCTAAAAAACAACCAAAATTCCCTCACAAACAACATTGATTTCTTATACTAAAAATAAAACTTATCAGAGAATGTATTTTTAAAACTTCGATTGCAATGTTATTTATTTTGCGTTGAAAATCATAAATTTATCTTATTTTAAATTTTAAAAATAGCAATTTATATTGATCAAATACACATTAATATTTATAATATATATATATATATATATATATATATATATATATATATAAAGCAAACATAAGGATGTTTTGTCAAACGAGGTTAAATTGTAGCTCATCTTTTGTTGTAGGGGAAATTAGTGTAGCACATCTCTTGATTTTAGGGGAGGAGAGGGGCAGGGCAGTGTAATTTTAGTGACGTCTAGAGGGGAGTCTAATGGACTGCTGTGGTCCCCATAAAAAGGGTCTTTGCCTAGTTTTGGATTGTACCATAAAAAGAACTACTTTTGATTTGAATTGCCTACTTTATTTTTTGTATTTTTTTTGACAGATTCGTCTTCCCGAATTGAGTGGGCAGGAAGCGAGAAACCTAAGATAGTAGCACTACACTGAAGAGAAAAACCTAAGATAGTAGCACTACATTTAAAGCGGCATTCTCCCAATTACCTTAGTTGAAATTGAAAAGTTAATTATATACTAATTTTTAGTATATTAGTAAGTAAACTCTAGTTAATTAAGCAAATCAAGGAATTCTCTGTAAGAGCTGCAATTGTTAGAATGAAACAATTACTACATGTGAGGGTGATAAGAGGTTTTCTTGTGTCAATTGTTTTTTATTGGCTATATATAGATTCAATACTCTTTATTTCATATAGTGAATTTGGACTTTCTTATGGCTATGGGCTCTCAGCCTCTGGACTTCGGGTTGATTTGCTCTTTCGACAATGGCGCTGACAGTTCCATTCTGCCGGAGTTGGAATCGTCATCAAGTTCCAAGTCTCTGGCTACTTATTGAAACATAATTGCTGCCGAGAGTGAGGCTGAAATCTATAATAGAATACATTTACTTATAAATCACTACATAAAATTTGTTTGTGACATTTAATTCTAAACAGTACCTCCAAGAAGAGTCATATCCTTTCCATCCTTAGTTTGTGCCACACTTTTCTGCCAGCCAACACACCACACATTGTCCTGGGAGACAGTTGAGGACAAAATAATATAAAAAAGAATCAGTGAAAACAATTTAGTACTGTGTGTAGATGTGCATCTGTGCTAACTTGCACAATCAGCCAAGTACTTGTCAAAGAGGTAGACTATGAATGAAAAAGTTCCCACTTACACGAATCTGGAACAGGTAGTCATGAGGATAAACTGTCAGAGAAACAGAAGACTCAAAATGAAACTTGACAATCGGAAATCCATCATCAACACTGCAAGAGTACAATGGACAAGAAGTAAAGGTCTGGATAACACTAATGTCTCCTTGAACTGATGAAATTGAATTCTCTCCAAAAGTTAAATACGTTGTAATTGTAAATCTGCCTAAGTTTAAATGCTGATACAACAAAGGGGAAAACTTCTACGCCAATGTTATCAGAATATCATTTAAACAACAATCCATGACAGTTACAATTTTGAAAGAATAACAGTTTGAGCTAATAACTTTCCATCAGATTTTCTATTTTTGTGTGTATATGTGGCAACAAAAGAATCAGATAATTCTAGGAATGTAATTATATCTAAGATCATCTTTTCATAACCATCCAACTGGCTCAATAAAACAAAGGAAAAAGGATAAAATAATACTGAAACTTCAGAAGGAAATGCAGGGACTTAAAAGTGAGATCTCTGATGATAATATTTTCAAGAACTTGCTTACAATTCCTACTTTTTCTCCATCAATAGCCTCTGTTAACAAACTGCTCTACTTCAAAGCTCCATTCATGCTCAACTGAACAATTTAATACTAATAAACAGCCTCTATTGTCTTAAGTGAATTTCACTGACAACCCTCATATCTGTTTTCGTTTTTTCCCCTAATATAAGGCTACTAGTACCATGAATCATAAGTGATAGCAATGATAATTGAGAAGCTTTATTTGAATGACATACTGACATTACCATACCCAGTGGACTAAATACCAAGAGAATAAAATCTTAATTTCTTCAATAATAAATGCCATATCCTAAATCTCATTGAAATCACCAACAACTAAAAATAAAAATAACAGAGCAACATTACCCCTCAATATTTGTAAATAGTAACTAAAACTATTCAAAAATAATGGAAAATTATAAAAATCCCGTCTGTCTGTATGAAGTAAAAGGAAGTGGCGAAGATTAGCATCATACTTTCCAGTATACTGGAAACAAGTAAACTGATCCTCAACTAGATGTAATTTCAGTCCAGGCTGCTGAGCCATAACCTATTATAAAGAGCAATCATAAGTACCAAAGTAAATTTATTGATTCAATGAAACTTTAAAAGATACACTTACCTTGGTCATTAGTTGTTCATAAACTGTGTCTGGAAGATAAGCCAAGGTTGTACCACTATCTATTACTGTTCCCCTCCCATTTCCAGAATCAAATATATCCGAGGGAAGCTGTAGAACTTCCCTATCAACCTCAATATCCTTCAAATTCACATTGTAGTGTGCCCTATAATAGTTAAGACACTGCAGTTATGACATAATTCCAAATCCAGGATCTGAATTCAATAAATACATTACAAGAACATGTAAGAAAAAAGAAATTTTGCAAGAGATATGCCAAAGAGCTTAAAATGAAACATTTTAGGGCTTAAACCTGGATTGCACAATCATTCTACCTTCAAAAAAATGAAGACCTTAGAAATAAGAAAAACATTGGATCTGTTCCTGTTGAGACTCATTGGCCCTTTTAGTGAGAGAAATCAAAAAGGACTTGTCATACATAAAAACACTAACAAGTGAGATAAAATGTATTATAGTTGCAAAATTTCTGAGTTTATACTTGCATTTATTTTCCATAAGGCCTTTGGCTAAGTTGACTATATAACAAATAATCCATCTATCAATATAATTTGGTAGTAACCGAATTCATGCAAGTCTTCTGGAAAGTAAAGTGTATAAATACCAAAATTTAGATTCTCCTGATGTTAAACAGCAGTATAATGAACATAAATTACATAATGATCAAATAGATACCATGACTTTCCAGTAAATTACTGTTATCAACCAATGACAATGCATTGGTCACACTTACAACAAATATCATGCTAATGATAACGGAAGGCTAAGATACTAAACATACTGTCCAGAAACCAAAGGTGTTGTATTGACTTTTGGCTCCACCACTTCCCCTAGGGCAAAGATCCCACCTCCATGAATATTGTCAAGGCAGTGTGAAAATATTTTTTTCACCTTCCCAGATGCAGCAAGCTGTGAAAGCACAGATGAATTTGCTTGTCCAAAACCAAGTATTCCATCAAGAGCTTCATTAGTCGACCCTAATGCCCCAGATTGTTTAGCACCACATCTATCAGCAAGACAATACTTCAGAACATATCTAGAAAAGCATTCAAAAAAATAGCGACCTTTCTTGTATTTACTTTTCCAGTTAGGAAGCTAAGTATTTCTCAATATTAAAGAATCAACCAGATTAAATCTCCCACCTGGTAACAAAAGGAGCAGCTATGAAAAAAAAGATGGATCAGGGAGTTAAAGTGTTTTTGTTCAAAAGGAGAATGAATTTCAGTGAGAGAACTATCTAAGAGGACAAGGTAAAGCTTGAAAGTGACATGAACAGAAGTAGTAAGTAAAGATGTAATTGCAAGAGGCACTTAGATGAAAAAGATTGATCATAAAAAGTTCATGTAGAAATTAAGATCCACGATGAATTTTGTTAAAAGGCAATAAACATCTAGAACAAAGGCTGGCAATAACAAAGAAGTCAAAACTTAAAATAAGATAATGGAAATTCAAAATGCCCCAAGAAATCTAGCCAAAGCGGTCAAATAATTAAACAGGAAAGTATCCACAAAACATGAACCAATTAACTCAAATAAGCATTTAAAAACAATCAATTTCACTATGAGAAGCAAGAACAATAACCAATAATATTATAACAGAATTCAACAACATTGCCGCAGACATAATTGAAGCCTAAGAAATGTTTTCAGATGTCAACCACTCAACCTCGTATGACTATAATGTAAAATTTCTCTGGTTCTCACCCAAAAATCACTGTGCTATTTGCTGGTGCACTGTGAAGGTTACCATTGACCTGGTTAAATGTAAGATAATCCTTCACAAAGTACCCAGCAGTGGAGCTTCCATCTCCATAAGTTACACTGTATGGGCAGGCCATATCAGGCTTGCAACCAGAAATTGGACCATCATATGTGTCAGAGCAAAAATCTTCGTCACAAGAAACCATATCTGAAGTTTTGGAGCTGTTGGGGTCGTATAGTGTCAAGTCTATCTGTAATATGATAATCATACAGCAAATACCACTTTAACAAGGGATCAACTTAGCTTGGAAAGAAATATGATTTTCACAATCTCACTCTGAAGTCTGAACTAGCACAGGTAAAACGTCATTTACACAACACGCATTTCATCAGTTAAAAAAAAAATTGAAAAAAGTGAAGTCCAAATACGTACACCAAGATCACTTTTCCTGGGACATCTCATGCAGCCAACACAATTAACCCATAGGATATCACTTCCGGTATCAACTTGCACATAGTAATCCTTTGGAGGAGAACCAAGCCCAAGTTTCGTATAATACAGCCTATTACCAAATAAGCAACATAATTATCCACATCAAGATGACAATAATGTTCTACCAGAGATTGAAAGTAGTACAGAATTTTATTTCCACGGAAAATGAAAAACAACATAATCATTTTGTCTGTGTTTTACCCAAAGATGGTGGCACTTAGTGTATGAGGTCAACCCCTCTCAGTTAAATCTTGTGTAAAATCAGAAACAAATATAGGAATTTAGACCGACACATATATACGAGATCAACGAAGAGCTTGAGCGTACTTAAATAAAGTAAAAATGGAAAAATAGGACCTTTGCCGCCAATTAAGTCAAACAGTTAGTCTTTGCTAAATTGGAAAATAGAAACAGCTCCAACTGTGAATTTTGCGCATAAAAAGAAGAAGTGGACTTGTTGGGAGATAATAAAAAGTAGAAGCAATTAGGAAACAAACCCAGTTTCAGAAGGTTGCCCGTTGCCGCCAAGGTTCAGATCCACCGCAGAAAGAAATCTACTTCCACGACGGGCATCGTGAGCTTTCATTGCACTCAAAGTATTTTCCCGGCCTCTGAATTTGTGGTGGACCGGAAAAACCAAATTGCCACATGCAAGCCAATAAAATTCAAAAACTAATATGCCCACTACCAGTGATCTTCTGAGATCCATATTCATCACCAAGAAATCTTCGCACCAGTAGCTTCAACGGAAAGCAATTAAAAAATAAAAGAATAAAAACAGATCCAAAAAATTCAATAGAATTCAGATTCGATTCAAATATCCAATCAGTTGTTTTCCATATTTTGGGATAGAAATCCTTAGCCGACCCAGTTGAAGTAGAGGTCGGTGAAGTAGGGAATGACAATGAGTATACCAGTATTGAGAGCAAAAGAAAAAAGAGAGGCGAGTCGGCAAGAGATACGAAAAAAGAGAGAGGGAGAGGGAGAGAGAATTTCGCGATTTCAACGGCAAACGCGTCCAATGCAACGTTTAGAAAAATTGTAAACAACGTTCAGCGTCTGTTTTATTTCCTTTCTCTCTCTGTTTTGGTGCCTTCCTTGCCAAAGTTTCTTCTTCTTCCTCTAACACAAATTTACTATCTCGTCTCGCTCTCCCCACGCCAAAATTAACTCTCTAGAAAATATGTATGCATGTGACAACATATATTTATTTAGAGACATAAATTTACTTCCTCTTGCAGCAAGTTGACTCCCGTCCTCATCCCTCTCTCCTCCAATCCCAATACCAACCATACTAGTGAAAAAAATTGAAAAATAAGTTAATTATAAAACCAGTGGACTTTAACTTCTCATTTTTTTAACTTTTTCTCCTGATCTTCACTTGGTTTTTTATATATCATACATTAAATAATTTGATAAACCGAAAAATTAAAAGACTCAAAATTATATAATATAATAAATACACGTCAATTTTTTAATATTTAATTTTAAATATAACTAAAAATTTTAAATAACTTGAGTTTCAATTGTGACTTCACTTTTTTTTATTAACAGAGCATCCTTTTAATAAAGAAAGTTTGCAGTATTTATGATGTTTATGATTTCAATAACAAAATTTTGTAGATTAAAACCTCAATATAGTACCTACCACGATTATCTTTTTCTTATTTTTTATAAATGGTAAAAACACATGAAAATAAAGCAAAACAAAAAAAAATCTATATTATTTAAGAACTTTTCTTCATAATCTATCCATCCAATTCCATATACTTTTTCCCAAACCTACTGACAGAGTGCAAATAACCAATTTTACAAAACCTCATTTAGTGGTTAAGATAAAGTGACTCTATTGAAGTTTCATACATTTTGACCCCTATGGTTGTTGTTAGTGTGAAGTTTGTCACGTTAATGTAGAATTCTTTAATTGAAGTTATAAATATTATGCATATTGACAAATTTTTCCATTAAATCTATTAAAGAGATGGTGGATTTGAAAAAAAATATATGTTGACATTAAAGTCATTTAAATTATATACAAAATATTTATTAAAATTATTATTTAATAATTTTATCACATCTAATAACGATTGAGTAAAAATAAAAATACTATAATATGATAATATATATTTTTATTTAATATTTGAATGTTGTTAAAATTTTATTTATATTTTTAATATTTATTGTTTAAAATTTGAATTTACTATCAAATATGTCCTTAAAATTAGTTTGAGTTAATATTTTATTTTTATTTAATATTTTAACATTATATGTCATATACCACATTATTATTTTTTATTAGTAATTTAGATAAAATTAAATTATGAAAATAAATCATTTACAATTCAAAATTTTAAGGATAAAATTAATTATAAAAAAATTTTAAAAATAAAATAAAAATTGATATAAATTTAAAGGCATAAAAAGTACTTTTATCGTATAAAAATATTTTGATCAAAATAATTAAAATTATAATTTTTTTATTGAAGGAAAATTGAATTTGATGCATATGTTTTTTTAAAAACATAAAGTATAATTTTTATATAAAATATGTTTTTTATTATTATATATAATATCATCATTTATCAAAATAATATTCTAAATTTTTTTAAAATATATATATAATATTAATAAAAATATTCAATTCTGTCAATATAATAAAAAATTAATTATAATTTTAGAGTTTCAAATAAAATAAAAAGATATAAAAGATGATTTTTAAAAATTTTATAACTTTTTAAAGTTACTTATTTTATAATTAACAAACAATAAAAAAATTATAAATAAATATTTAAATAAATATATATACATTTAAAATATATATATATATATATAAATTTTTAAGAACAAAAATCGACGCAAAGAGTATAATCTTCGTCCTCATCTCTAAATTTGTTTTTAAAAAAATTCATCTTTCATTCTTATACCCATAAAAAAAAAAAATTTCATATCCAAATCTTCAAAAGAGACAGTCCCTCAAAAATCTTCCAAGAGTTTTGCCACCCTAGTGTAGTTATAATTGTAGTTGATTAATTGTGAATATTGAGATGAAATAATGAACAATGCATCTTCCTCTTCCGTATTCCGCATTGGATTAGCTAATAATAGCTACCGTAAAAGCATCGGTGTGGCACTGAATGGGACAGCTAGAAAGTGGCAATGCTGCATAAACAATACATGATCTACCCACGAAACAAACGAGTATATTCCTTGTTTGGTGTGAGGTGACATTCAATTGCTTCTTTTCTTATCCAAATATGTCATTGCAATAACCAATGATGCTACAGCCTATAGCATTAAGTATACAATTTGAAGAATGATAAACACTTCGCTTACCAATACCAAGTTTTTTTAAAGAATAAAAATATATCGTAAGGGTTATTTTTACCGAGAGTTTGGGCTTTTCTTTGTTATTTCTAAATATAATCAAAATATTATAATCTTATCGAACTTATGTAAAAAATATTAAAATCAATGACATTCTAAAACATATTTCAATCAACAAGTACGCCCTTAAATAAGGAATTAAAGTAGTATACAATGGTAATACCGTGGAAGCTTCAATTGCGAACTTTCTCTGCGAACTTTCTCTACAACCTACCACCCAAAAATGAAAAGCCTTCTCGCCAGAATTCATTAATATATTATCCGTCTAAGTATGAAAATGCCTTGGGTGACTTTGAATGGGTCAACACTCGTATATTTTAAGAGTTAACTCATAAAATTAATTCTAATAATTAGTTTACAAAGAAGATGTGTGTTGTTGATTGAATTTTATTAGATAATATTGATCTATTGCTTTTATTATTTAAATTTTTTTAGAAAATATATTTATCTAGTATATCTTGATTTTTTTATTCTATTAAATCTGGAATTTTATACACTTATACTCAGATTTTTTTTATAGAGTAGTATATTTTATTTTTAAAAAAGAACAGTTCACAAAATTAGCTAGGCTAAGATCAAAACAATTAAAAAGAACTTGTCCAAATCGACTTATGAAGGTGGAGGGACACGTACCTGACAGGTCTAAAAGAGAGTGCAGCACTAGCGGAGTTGAGAGGTGAGACAGTTTGATTCCACCCAATCACTCCATTCCACATAAGCATCCCTGATGCACACTCAAATTACTAAAATAACCTTGATTGTTTCTGAAATCAGGCAACATGATTGTGCTGTTCTGGGAACCAAATTCGCAAGTCAAATGCGTCTACCGGTGTGTTTCTTTTCGCAGTTTAATATCTCAAGGCAAGGCTAGGAGAAAGGAGAAAGGAGAAGAGGAAGAAAAACAAGAAATCATGTGTGGAATATTTGCTTATCTTAATTATAACGTGAACAGAGAAAGGAGATACATCCTGCAGGTACTCTTTAATGGCCTCAGGCGATTGGAATACCGTGGCTACGATTCCGCTGGCATTGCTATCGACTCTTCACTTTTTCTCGATCCAAACACTCCTCAATGCTCCTCAATTTCCATCACTCCTCCTCCTCTTATCTTCCGTCAAGAGGGCAACATCGAATCCCTTGTCAAATCCGTTTATCAAGGTCAGCTCACTTCCTTTTCCCTCTATGCATTTCCTTCTATCTGCTTCTTATCACGCTGATCCTACTCCTTTTTCTCTTTCTCAATTTTGATATTCTATAATTTCTTTTTCTGCTTAACTTTATCATAATTCTGCCTCCCGACATTTTTATTTTCTTTTTCGAAATGCATGAAGCCTCGCAATTTTATCTTCTAAAATTGTTATTCGCAAACGAGTTTCAATAAAATGGAATGCACTCACTCCAACGTGTTAGTTTTTCCTTTTCCCGTCCCTTTTCCAACTAGAAAACTTTAAATCAGGTTGATGTTACATATTGTTGAGCTTGGCTTGTAAGTTCGAGACCTAGTACTGAGATTGGACTAACTTTCCTTGTTAAAAAAAAATCAGAAGTAGCTGAAGCAGAATTAAATTTGGAGGACTCTTTCTCTATCCATGCTGGAATAGCACATACACGGTGGGCAACTCATGGAGAGCCTTCTCCAAGGAATAGTCATCCTCAGACCTCTGGTGCTGGAGATGAATTCTTGGTTGTTCACAATGGGGTTATTACTAATTATGAGGTGTGCCAAGGATTTCACTTCTCCTTTGCTGTCTTATGATTATTTGATCTCTCCATGCCTTCCTCTCTCCTTTGATTTCTTTTCAAGGTTGCGATAATTGTAATGAGCATAGCTATCTGCCCTTGCCACGTTTAAACAGAAATATGATTTTGTGTGGAATTTTATATGTGGATAGAGTCATTAACGGAAACAAGTTATTTATCTTGCTTTACACATTATTTTTAAACTCATTTAATCCAAGAGAGACTTTAAAAGCCCGTGTCAGAATTATAAAAGGGGTTTGAGTTAAGTTTTTTTTTTTTTTTTGGTAGGATGGTTTGTTGGTACTTATTTAGATTGCAGTTAATGGTGTTAGGGAAGATGCCATCAACTTTTAGCTAACTGTATGATTGTGGTAACAGTGGTAAGGAAAACATGCCAGCTGCGTTTGGGAGTATGGAGAAGCTCTTGTGCCATTAGTCTCAAAGGTTGATACAATGTTTTAGTGCCTGGGGAGAAATTGACTTTTTGCTTCAGAATCTAAGTCCTTTGCTCACAAAAAAAGCATGATTATACATAAACTCGTTTATAATGCTAATGTATGCATCTTTTTCCCCCTCACTTTCTAGAGGCTGTTGCTAAGTCTTATTATAGTTGATTATATATTCAGGTTTTGAAGGAAACCCTAATCCGACATGGGTTCGCCTTTGAATCTGAAACTGATACAGAAGTCATTCCAAAACTTGCAAAGTTTGTTTTTGACAAAGCAAATGAAGCAGAAGGTAAACTTTATTGGTGAAAGATTCTTTTGATTTATACTTGTTGAGTCCTGGATGTTTTGTATATTTACTTTAGTTACAAATTTAGCTTTTGATCATTTCTGGTGTTTGCTCTATGTAAGTACACGCACTTTAGAAGATAGTTTAATTTGAGTCTTGATTACTCATCAGACTTACACGGATGCTAAGGAATCATTTTTATTTGTGTATAAAAATGATGCTAAATTGTGAATAGGAAGAAAGAAGATAAAAAAGGACAAAATTACCACTTTATGTGCTGCAAAATTGATAACTTTATTTTATATCTATATATATATATAGATATATATATATATATATATATATATATAGATATATATATATATATATATATATATTGAAAACGATCACTCCACCAAGTTATAGAGATTAATAGATCTTGATAAATTTAACCTCTTTCTAATTAGAAAACCTGCAAATTTCTGTAGTCTAAATTGATCCACCTTGTGTGGATCATCTATGCTTTTGACTACTCAGTAATTGTCACTTTAGGGTAATTATATTGCAGTCTGACTTCCAGCTTCATCACAATTTTGTTTCCATGAACTCTGTTGGGTATTCCTGATGTTGGATTAAAGTGCTTTCACATTCATGTTGCAGGTGACCAGGCTGTTACCTTCAGTCAAGTTGTTCTGGAAGTTATGAGGCATCTTGATGGAGCATATGCCCTTATTTTCAAGAGTAGACATTATCCAAATGAATTAATTGCTTGCAAGCGTGGCAGCCCACTACTCCTTGGTGTTAAAGTAAGTAGATTGGAATCCAGTGACTCACTCTTGTAAAAACATTGATCGATATGCAAAGTGATTGTCTGTGGTCTTTTTCTCTTTTTTTGAACTATTAGTGTTTTACTCTTCTTAACTTCGTCAATGATGCTTCACGTGACAGTATATGAATAGCTCCTTAAGGATGTTACCAACATAGTCTCCCTTTATCGTTGCAATCAATCTTTATAATTTTATGTTGGTTTCTTGGCTGTATGAGCCAAGCAATGTTTATTTCAAGATATAGGAGTGACTTATATATTTCATGCATTGTCATTCCTACTGATGGAGAAGCTTAATGCTGCAGTGGATTGTTGGCTTTCTTTAGTGTTTCTCCAATGCAGGTTGTTAACTGTAATCTACTGTTAAATAATATTTGATATATCAATAGGTCTCCTTTGTAGATATGCTATTCGTATCAATAATACCTGTCGTATGAAATAAAGTTACCTTTTTTTCTGAAGCCAAAGTGAATGAAAATCAATATACCAAGAGCTTATACCTACAGATTTTCTTTTCTCTTTTTTCATTTTTGATAACTTTTTACCGTAATTAAGTTAGTATCACGGTATCCCCCTTTTTTAGTTTCATTCATTTTTCCGGGTTGATTGATATTGGATGACAGTAAATATATCTCGATATATATATATATATATATTTGATTTTTTTTATTGGTCAAAGATTGATGATGATTGAAGAAATTTCTTCTCCAATTTCAGGAATTGACGGAAAATATGGGCAATGGTTCGGCATTTGAGGATAATAATTTTCTATCAAAAAATGGACACCCCAAAGAATTGTTTTTATCTAGTGATGCCAATGCTGTGGTTGAGCATACTAAGAAGGTTCTTGTTATTGAGGATGGTGAAGTAGTTCATCTTAAGGTACACATGGCACCTCTCTTTCCATTGTGGCACTTGCTAACTAGTGTATTTTTTGTCCCCTTGGCTGACTTGAAAAAAAAAAGAAAAAAGAAAAATCTTTGCAAACTATTTTGTGGATCATCTTAGTTGTATCTTTCACTTCATTTTTTTCTAACATGATGATATGTTAGTCATCATTAATTCTTTAACTAAATGTTGCATATGTTGCATTGTTTTTTATGCCAATTGCATTGCTGAGCTGTCATGGCACTTTGCATACAATATACCATACTTAGAAATAATTGTTTCAGGATGGTGCAGTTTCAATTTTGAAGTTTGAAAATGATAAAGGAAAACACGGTGGTTCCCTTTCTAGACCTGCTTCAGTGCAACGGGCATTATCTGTTCTTGAGATGGAGGTTGAACAAATTAACAAAGGACATTATGAGCATTATATGCAGAAGGAAATTCATGAGCAACCTGAATCTCTTACGACCACAATGAGGGGGAGGCTTATACGTCGAGGATCCAGCAAATCCAAAACCGTTTTGTTGGGTGGATTGAAGGATCACCTTAAAACAATTAGGCGAAGTAGGAGGATTGTTTTTATTGGTTGTGGTACCAGTTATAATGCTGCTCTGGCAGCTAGACCTATATTGGAAGAACTTTCTGGTTAGTGCTGGGTGACTTTGATCTTTAGTAAGTTTTTGGGATTAAAAAAATTGTCTTCGTTCTTACCATGTATACATTAAATTATAGGAGTACCTGTTACCATGGAAATAGCTAGTGATCTATTGGATCGGCAGGGACCTATATACAGAGAAGATACTGCTATTTTTGTCAGTCAGTCTGGTGAAACTGCAGATACTTTACTTGCACTGCAATATGCTCTAGACAATGGTGCATTATGTGTTGGCATAACAAATACTGTTGGTAGTGCAATAGCAAGGAATACGCATTGTGGTGTACATATAAATGCTGGTGCTGAGATAGGTGTGGCAAGTACCAAGGTAAAAGTTGTAATTGAAGGGTATTGTTTTCTTTTTCTTTTTTTCTTTTATGTAACTGTCAATTGCTTTACTCACACATTTATAATTTGTAATAGGCATACACAAGTCAAATAGTAGTGATGGCCATGTTAGCACTTGCTATAGGAGGTGATACAATTTCCAATGAAGCAAGAAGAGAAGCCATTATAGATGGTCTCTTTGACCTGCCAAGTGAGTTTCTCTTGGCTGAACATTTTGCTAGAATTAGGTTTGGTACCTTCTGTGACATTTAATAAATGGCATTGTCCTCATGGTATCATTTCCCCAGGAATCTCTACTTTAAAATTGGATATAATGCCTGGGTGAATATCATTGCTATGCTTTAGTTGGTCAACAGGATTCCCAGGATTATTTCAGTTATCATTTCTTACAGATCTTGAATGATGATAATATCAGTAAAATAACTATTGTAGAATAAATTAGTGATGATGGTGCCTGTGATATTGCCATATTGATCATAATGTAATAGCAATAGAAGTGATGATAGCATTGATTGCAAGAGCAATGGTGTTGATACAGGTGGCAGTGGTGGTGTTAATGAAATTGAAATACTTGGTGTCATACATGTTGATAGAATTATTAAGAGGTGGAAGTTTAGAATCCATAGTTTCTTTCATTGCATGGGAATTGGTTTCCGTTAGAATTTAGGATCTTTAGGAGTTCTGTTTGAAAGCTTGAACCAAATTAAATCTTAAATTTACAAGACCAATTTTTAGGAACTTCTCAACATATTGAGTACCAAATGCCACCTTTCTTATGAAGAAAATATGGGAAGAAGTTTAGAAGTAAATATTAGTTGTACGGTGTATTGTAGATAAAGTTAGGGAGGTGCTGAAGCAAGACCAGGAGATGAAGGATCTGGCGAAGTTGTTAATTTCTGAGCAGTCTCTCCTTGTTTTTGGGAGAGGATTTAACTATGCAACAGCTCTTGAAGGAGCTTTGAAAGTAAAGGAAGTGGCCCTTATGCATAGTGAAGGAATACTTGCTGGTGAAATGAAGCATGGTCCTTTGGCGCTGGTGGATGAAAATCTTCCAATCATTGTTTTAGCTACTCGTGATGCTTGCTTCAGGTTGGTTGTTTTAATCTAAGAGTGGCTGTAATGTCTGGAATTAGGAATCGATACTGATATCCATAATTTTTGGCAGCAAGCAGCAGTCTGTTATTCAGCAACTTCATGCTCGTAAAGGCCGCCTTATAGTTATGTGTTCAAAAGGGGATGCTGCTTCTGTGTGCCCTGGTGAATCTTGTAGGATAATTGAAGTTCCACATGTTGAAGACTGTCTTCAACCTGTAATTAATATAATTCCATTACAGGTGTGTCAACTGACTTTTCAAAGCAGTTTTCAAAGTAACTTTGCAATATAAGCATGAGAATGGTTCTGCTGTTGTTCTTTGTATAGTTAAATTTTCAACTGTGCTTTTATTTATTTCCCTCTTCTTTTTCTATTTGTATATTTAAATTTCTTGATTTTCCATAGCAAGTCTTGCGGTTTAATTTCCTTTTGTTTTCTGAGATCTTCTTAGGCTTCTTTCTTCATTTGTATTTTGAATAGGAAGATTTGTGCATATTATATATTTCAACAGTTTTTCATTTTTCTTGTGCAGTTACTGGCATATCATCTCACTGTACTGAGAGGATTTAATGTTGACCAGCCTCGGAATCTCGCCAAGAGTGTCACCACCCAGTAAAAATGAAGTTGCATCGACATCCCATGTATCTGAGTCCAAAACCAACGAAATTAAGGCCTGTCGTTTGATGAATGCCTCAATTTTTTATATTTAACTTTTTTATCGACAATCCACGCCTACCTTCTTACCAAATAGAAACAGATCATTTCCTGGGGATTGTTCAATATGTTTTTGATTTGCTCTATGGCCTATCATACTGGGCCAAATGGTGATCTAATTTTCCTGGGAAATCATTTATGTCATTTGCCTTAACATTGTGCAAAATGGTGAATATGGAGGTGTTTTATCAGATTCCTCGGAACACATGCAAGTAACTTTGGGAATCAACAGGTGCATTGTTAATTTTATTTGGACCTGGTGGAACAATTGAGTTATTGTCTCATCACGTGTTATGGTTGTAAATGAATATTATGTAAGTTTTCAAGCCAATATTGAGTAAGTTTTACTTAAGCTCAGTTGCATTTGGTTGAACCGATTAGACATCTAATTATACACTAATCTTCCAATTGAACCGACTGATCTGATTTAACTTCTTAATCAACTGTAAAATGAAATAATATTTTTCTTCAGTACTTTAAAGCTAAAATAAAAAATGCAAAGGCTGATAACACAAACCTAGGGATGGCGACGCCAAATTTTCAAAAGGAACTCTCCATCTACTCGAACCCACGTATGTGACTAAGATGGGTGATTTACCATATTACCATGCAGAATAAATCCACAGTTCCGAGTTCATCCGACTTAAATGCACCTACGTCTTCTTCCGCCTTACTGGGTGTCACTTCCTAGAATCCACTGTTGAGTCACAAATAACATTACCTGCATTTTATCAAAGCTCATTACAGATCTTTGGGAATTCTAAAATTTTGCATACGGAAGATAGACATGCTTGCGATCTCGGGATGCATAAGAGACAATCAACCTGCTAAAAAGAGATTGAGTTTTTCAGCCATCGAGTCTATCCCTTACTTTTTTCCACCAAATTTCTAAAATATGCCTAGAGGGGTCTTTGATGCTGCATGTGAAGTTGTGAACTCCCAAATTTGTTTTCGGTTTTTAAAAACATAAAAAAAAATGTTTGAGTAATTGTTTTTGATAGAAAATAAAAAATTAAAATGTGTTTTGAAAATAAAAAATACAGAATAATTAAAAAATATTCTACACTCAATTTTTTAAAACAGAAAAAAATAAAAAATAAGTATTTTTATTAATAACATATATTTAAATACATAAAAATAATACTAATATAAATTTTTAAAATTAATTTTTAAAAAATAAAAAAATAGCACAACATTTAAACATACCATATATTTTCTTGGTTTCGTAACTAAAGATGTCGGGAAGGATGTCAAAGGACCATTTAAATTCATAATTAAAAGCTTATAAATAATTTTATCATAGTCTCTAATACTTCATCTTATACCCAATTCCTTCGGACTTGAAAATATGAAATATGAATAAAGCACAAGTCCAAAATATTGCGTAATTTTTAATTAAGAATGGGGATATCAAATGTTTTGGCTATTTTCTCATACACGTTCTCACATTATGTCAAATATCATTTATATATATAATATAAATCTAAATTGTGAAAAAAAATTGAAAATAAGTAAATTATACTAAGATTAAATAGATCCAAAAATTAGACACAACTTAAAATCAACCACTTCAAGCTTGGTTTGATATTATTAAACTATACTATGCTTAACATGAACAAAAATACATGTTATTACTTCTTTAATTTTTAAAATATATTATAAAATAATAATAATTAGATTTTAAAACAATAAAAAATTATTTAACTTTATTATTTTCTTCCAACCTTTGATCTTGGTTCTCTCTCATTTATCTTCAAATAACATATTTTACTTTATATTTTATATCTTATAATATTATGATATAAATATTAGGATGACAACAAGGTAAGATAAAGACAAGAAGCGTCTCCTTACTCCTTGTCCCTACACCTAGTTTTGTTCTCCATTCCTATTTCCATTTTCATTCCTCCAGATAAAATCTTCTCCATCTCTATTTTCCACAAGAATTCAAGGATTGAAAGAATTTTCATAAGAACTTAAAATATTAACAAAAATTTACAAAATAATAATATAAAATTTTTGTAAAATCTGAAAAAATTATTAATAAAAAATATTTAATTTTATCAAGATAATAAAAAAATAATTATAATTTTATAATTTTTAAATAAAATAAAAAACTATAAAATATGACTTTCAAAAATTCTATTACTTTAATAAATTATATGTTTTTCATTTTAATTTTTTAATAAACAAATAAAAAACTTAAAAAAATAATAAAAGATACAATTGACAGTTTTGCCTTCCCAAACTATATTTTACATGATCAATCATATAATGGGGCATTTTGTCCATACATAAACAAAACGATACAAGGATAAAGGGTTACTTTGTCGATACCTCTAGAAGGATCAGAGACATAGTACCAAATCAGACTGATGATAGTCTCTTCAGAGCCAACATCCTCCAGAACCCTGACAATGAGAATCCAATTTTGTCTAACATGACTCTTGGGTCTTTTCAAGATCTAATCTTCGCCATAAAGTTTCATTTTACCCATAGAAGAGATCAAAGTACGTAACGTGGCCTTTAGCTGGCTAGCAACATCCTTTGTGACTCCTTTATTATTATTTATTATAATACCAAGAGAAATAGGCCAAATTAGTCTACAAACTGAGACTTGCTTAGACACGTGCGCTTGAACAAAATACTTTTAACAATTGGTTTTTTAGGACATTCCAATCATATAGGAGGGACAATCAGCAGAAAGAACGAAATTTAAAATAATAATAATAATAATAATAATAATAACAATAAATATATAATAATAAAATAGAATAAAATGAGCATTCCTTCTCAACTGTACCTTCGCCGTTCCAAACAAAACTTCCTACCCTAATACACTTCCTACACTATCAGAAAGATGGAACAACTCGTAAACGTTATCAACTCCCAAGCACGCAGATCCTTCATATTTCCTTCCATCCATCATCCACTTGTATGCTCCGAAACTCTACGGTTCAATTACAAATAGGGGCTAGAAGAATACAAGAAAGAAATCAGGCATATAATGATACACAAGTTAAAATTACTCATTAGTTCATTTAGTCAGGATGGCCCAGATACTCACTGTGTCAACGCTTACAGGCTTCCCGTCATCTACAAGGATATCAACTATGGTTCCTGACTGATCAGCCTGGATAGTGCGTAAGGGGAATACACAAGTATGTAATTGAAGATAAAATGTAAAGAATCACACATTAATTAAGCTTAAACAAAAGCTACAAATCACATGCATATCTAATCTATATTGATATGCCCCCTCACAATCGTTAACCAAGATGTAAGTTAAACTTGTGAGTACTCTACATAATTTTTTTAAGAAAAACGTAATCAGTAAGTATTTTGCATTTCACTGTTTCAATATCTATACAAAACATTTTAGTAAATTTCATTGGTTTACACAATTCTATATCTATATTATAATGACTCTGGACTTTCTTAGTCAGTAATCTCACAAAATAATATATTTTATAATATAAAACATAAAATAAAATGTGATTTAAAAATGAGAGAGAAAAAATAAAAATAATGAGAAATTACAAGAGATGAGTGAATTAAATAACTTCTTATTATTTAATTTATTATTTCAAAATCATAATATTAACAATTATTTTATATTATATTTTTAAAATTAAAATTTGTGCGTGCTGAGCCTCTAGTGTGTGTGTGTGTTTTAAATAAAATCTTAAGAAGGCTCTCCTCTTGTAGTACAAGGAGGAATCCTTATTAATCATGGTTTCTTAGCAATGCCATATCAATTTCACCATCACAAAGAAAGGAACAGTGGCAATAGAGTCAATTGAACAACCTAAATTGACTTTCAAAGTGTGATGATATGATATGATCTGGAACACTTAACAAAAAAATTGATATAAAGAAAATGGAATACATGAAGTATCACAAAATAAATTATAGCTAGCTCTTGGAGGCACTACAATAAATGATACTTCAAAGCATTTGACAACAAAAGGCAAGCATCAGTAGTGCTTCAGTGCTAAACTCTGAATGAATTGGTTTCTCCACAAACAATTACAGTCATGATACCAACCCTTGAAATGCCTAAAAAGTAACCTAGTGTCCAAGTTCATTCTTAAGAAAGTCAAAAAGCAGTTGCATATCATGATGTCGAAGTTAACAAAATCTGAAAACTTCACCTGGCACAGTGTAGTCATACCAGAATTTTTTGTTAGTCATAGTAAGTAACATTTCTCAAGCAGACCAATTCCCTTGGGTTAACTATCCCTACTACCCTGCATGTTCCAAGTAGTCAACTTAAAGTTCATGCTAGATGGTCAAGCTGGTACTAAGAAAATAGGATTTTGTTGTTAGACAACCACAATCCACTAGAAGCAATTTTATTATTCAATAAACAGCCATGTCAGCTACCTAGAGCCCCACATTTTTTCAAGAAAAATTGATTCTCCAACAGGCTAAAAGAGGGAGGTGAAGAAGGTCAATAAAATGCCATCAAATTTGTTGGTAGCTGTACGTATTTAATCAACAATCCAGCCCCAAATCACCTTTCAGATCCACTTATTTTAACATCTCTGATTCCACTATTTTTGTTTCTTCATTTTGGAACTAGGATGTCAGCATGCATAGAATTTGAGTATCTGCCAATAATCTCACCTCCTTATCTTTACACCATCCATTATGGACAGGTAACTGAGAACTTTCAGAAGATTCTCTTTGCAGAAATAAGAACAGCAACTTTTGTTGCATATACTGATAAAAATATTTTCTCCCTACAGAACTTTTAAGGTATAACTACCATAAAGGAGGGAAGAAACACAAAGAACTTCAAGAATATGCCTAGGAGGGGGGAGGGGATCCTAGTTATTTTCAAATAACTTAGAAGTGCATCTCACAAAGGTGTTATGCAAATAGAATTCACATTAACATCAATAGTTAGGCATGACAAAGAAGTTCATCTTACAAAGGTGTAACATATGTAGAACCCCCCTTGTCAATCAAGGAAATAAAATTTTGAACTTACTTCTATTTCATTCATTAATTTCATGGCTTCAATTATGCATAATACTTGTCCCTTCTTCACTTTGTCGCCAACCTGAAGAAAACATACTATATTTTAAGGAAAGAATAAAAAGAGACAAAAAATCTATCTATCTAAAAAATATTTAAATTATATAGAGGTTAAGAATAACAAGGCCTTATCACCCAATGTATGTGTGATGTGCTTTAGAAGCGCTGAGAGGAATAGCCACCTCTTCTTGCATTGAGGAGTGGCTAGTTGTATTTGGAATAGACTGTTTGGTTATTTTGAAGAGAATTGGATCTGCCTACCTGACCTTGGTACATTCCTAGCTACCAAGTTTGTTTTGGGAGGAACAAGGAGCATAAAACATTTTGGCAATGCTCAATACTCACAATTCTGCGTAGTCTTTGGCAAGAACAGAATGCTAGAGTCTTCAGCAATGAAATTTTCCCATCACATCTTCTTTGGGAGAGAACCACCGCTTTATCTTCCTTGTGGGTTTCTTCAAATGGTTTGTTTAGAGAAGTATCTCTTACGGATCTCTAAAGGGATTGAAAGACTTTGCTGAGTTAGAGTCTCCCTTTTTTCATTTTATTTGTTAGTTTTGCTTGTAGGGGACTCCTTGTCCTCTTCTCATGTATTCCATCATACTCACTTTCTTCCTTCAATAAATTTCTTTTTTCATTTTAAAAAAAATATAGAGGTTAAGAAGATTTACCTTCACAAATGGAGGTTCACCTGGTGCTGGACTTCGGTAGAATGTCCCAGCCATGGGGCATTTAAGAGGAGGATGTGATGATTTGGCTGACTTGACAGCAGGAGGAGAAGCTGATGGAGTAGGGGTCAGAGAGGCTGGGACAGTTGTCACAGTTGATGAGGGTGCGACTGGTGGCACTACTAGTGAAGGGGGTAAATGTATCATGCTAACTTGAGCAGGGGTTGGAGGTTGAGGCATGGCCTCCTTTTTCCTGATTGTTACTTCGCAGTCAAGCTGCTTCAACTGCAATTCTACAATGTCTCTTGAATCAACAAGCCTGGACAAAATATGAAAGTAAGGTTCGCTTTAAAAAGGGCTGAGGGTAAGACAATTACTAACAGCAAGGAATAACACACTGAGCTTGCTTACTTGACAAGGCTAGCAACTTGAGTGATAAACTCAGAGATTGATTCTTCGGTTGCCAAAACTCCAGAAGAGTGTAAACTTGATGGCTTAGCATCCTTTGTAACCTCTGCTGCTACCTCTGATTTGGCTTTGCCAGTGGCCATGGTATTCGAGGAACCATCAACCGTAACCTTGAAGCCAAAATATGACCCCAAAAGCATATCCAGGAAGGAGCACGTATTTGAAAATAGACTCTCAAATGAAGACCATTTAAAAAAGCTTACCTCATTCAACTGAGCCTTAACCATTGGGCAGAACATTCGACTGGGTGGCAATCCCTACAGGATGGCATTAGTTTCACTCATTTACTGTTATGTCTAAAGGAGTAGTATTGTTATCAATTCAATAAATCAAACTGTTCAGCCACTAGACAGTAAAGATTGAAAGGTTTGGAAAATAATACAAAGGAAGAAACAACCCAAAGGTCTTTCTTATTTTGGGAGCAGGGGTGGATAGAGAATATGCTATTGCTATGTGCTTCAACTTCCAGCATTTTATGAAGGCCACTTTCAGTATCATTTCATGTTTTATATTTCACATCTTGAAATTTTGGAAGTTAATACGCAGAAATCTTTCACTTATAAGAAAGAATACCATTAAATATTATACTTTTGGTAAAGCAGAGCCCTGGAGTCCTGGACTCTTCTTAATTCTTATACATCATCACTTGTACATATTGGATTCACTTAACAATTGCAACAATCTGTGTCTCTAATATTAGCATATGAGAGTTAGCTTGACTTGAGAGATCACATATATGCTTGTTTCACAGACTCCTGAGATCAGAACATTCAAGAAAAACTTCCATATTCAAGTTGCACAACTGACAGAAATATCCAAGGACATGAGACAATGGTATATAAACACAGAAAAGAACTTTTAGCCACTGTTTATACAACAGATTATTCATATTTTAACAAAGAAAAAGACAATTAAATATTTATTCTTTCAGGAAGTTAAACAAAGTCCGCATCCCGTTTCTAGAAAACAAATACTTGTGTAATTCTTATAATAAACAAATGAACTGAACGCACTTTCCAAAAATATATCCCTGGACCTAAATTGATATAGAACCAAATCAGGTATTTACAGGAAAGTTAGAGCGAATCTCAGTGCCCTATCCCCATCATCTCATTGTTCGCTGCATAATTAGAACTATATAGGGATATTGTCATTGATTTTTGAAACTAAGATTGAGGATCCTATTATCTTCTAAGATTCTCGACATTTTCTGCGTTGACAGCGACACTAAATTCCAAATAACAATTTCTAAAAAGAGAAAATTTGAGTAGGTAAGCAGTAAGCTAGGCCAAACAGTTAAACAAGGTAGCCCTTCCGCTTCCCACACTTCGTCGGAACATAAACATATTACAGTATTAAGAAAGTATATTTCAAAAAGTAAGAGAATAAAAAGGAGAAATAATCATCTACCTTGGTGAACATTCGTTTAGGAGAGAGGCGGAAGGATACATAAGACGAAGAGTATCTGTAATAAGAAAGAGACAAATTGGGGGCGGCCTTGGAGACAATGGCTGAAGACGCCGTAGAAGCGAAAGAGGAGGCCATTGCTGGAAGAGCCCAAGCTTCCTGAGACTGCCAATGATTCAAGGGAAATCAAAATGGGAAGAGACAAGTTGTGAGTATCGCGGCGTCCATATCTGAATTTTTAACGGGTGAGCCCAGAAACGAGCCTTCGATTCGGTGAAACCAAAGACACTGACAAAATTCTTCATATCAATTTAATTTTTCTTTAGTTTATAGTTAATGCATACTCTGCCATTTGCGTATATCTATCCGCCTATATATATATATATATATATATATATATATATATATATATATATATATATATATATATATTTCCTTTTTGAGAAAAATTAAACTTATAATAAGACTTACTGATATCATAATAAATCTGTTCCCATTCAATCCCTCTGTTATTTTGAATTGATTTAATTATATATAAATTCATAAATTCGATTACTTCTGTTTAATTTTATAATAAGATTACATGATCTAATAACCATTTACTTATCTGAAACACCTAATACAAAATAGTGGCTGGACGTATGCATTTTCTAATTCTTAAATTTTGACATTAAGATAAGTAAGATAATTATTATTTCACATTAATTTTTAGTACTTAATTTGTAAAATAAAAAATTAAATTTTAATTCTTATTATAAAATGATAAATTAAAATTTAACATTCCTATTATATGTAAATACAAAATATCTAAATTTTAGAAATAGCATAAAACCATATTTTTAAATAATTACCTTGGAATCTTTTCATATTTAAAAATTGCATATTATATCATTAAATATATTATTTGTACCAAAATAAATTTAAGAAATGTTTATACTAAATGATTAGTTATTCTAAGGTTGCAGGTATCCGAGATGGTGTAGGCAGTCCAGAGATATTTCTTCAGAGTATCTGTTTTGTAGCTTACAAATGTAACTACCCTAAACAACTGGACAAGAGAGATATTTATAGAAAGAGAAGTTTATGATAATTCTATAAAATATAGTTATTTAAATTATTTTTATGTTTAAATATTAAGTAAATTAGTCAATAAATATTTATTTATAAGTTATTTTAATGTGTTTATGTAATTTATTTTTGTTTAAACTTTAGATTTTTTTTAAATCTTCAAGTGTTATTTAGTGTTGATTAAAGGTGTTTTTTTTTATTTTATAAGTTATTTATGGTGTTTCAATATTTTATAAATCTTTAAAAATAAAAAAAAATTGATGAAATTCAGGATCTTAAGCCTTGGCCTTAAAATCTAAAATCAAGATGCCATTGAGTGCAGCACCTTATAGAGAATCTAGCTTTGACGCAAGAATTTGATATCAATGCGCCAAATCAAGTTTAAGGTTTCATATAATGTTCTGTGAGTTTAAGCCTTGATGCTAGAATCTCATGCCAAGGCAAGAGATCAAAGTGCAGAGTTAAGCAATTTCACACCTCGATGCTAATTGCCACATTGCATACCTTCATTAAAGACATTTTTCATTTTGTTGATTTTTGGGTGCTATTTAAAGGAATTTGCTAAGGTCTCTTCACATACTTCATTATGGAGTTGAGAGGCACGAAAGGGAGTAAGGAACGTTAAGAAATATTGAGGTCCAAGGTCAATTTTAGCGAATTCAAAAACGAGAAAGATTTATTTGAGCTTAAGAAATAGAATCCATTCTTTCCTTTTTTTCTTTTATTCTTAAATTTGTTATGTTTTTTGGTTTTAGGTTGAAATTTCTTGTAATTATAACAGGTTAAACTTTCATCTTCTTAGTATTATAGCTTCTTAACATATAAATTATGAATATTGTTACTCTTTCTTCTTTTATTCAATGTTTATAAAATTTATTCAAGTTATTTTATTTTGTACTATTTTTTGCTTGATCACCAAATAAGAAGATTAGGAGAATTTTAATTCATTTTGGAAAAGAGACTTAAGTTTAGTCCAAAGGCTGGATACCACTTATTCTTAGTTAATTAATTGAGTAATTAACAAGATTCACCTAAATGATAGTAATATACCAATGAATTTTGAAGAATCATAATTAGTTAAGCTTAATGTATATCTTTGATTTAGATTTTTATAGGAATATCTTTAGATTAGAGAAATAAAATTTATAGAATATCGAAACATTCTTATAATACACATAGAGGTTAAGGTTAACTTTTCAATATTGAAGTAAGTTAACAACAGTAGTAAAATTAGACTATAATCTTAAAAATTTTATTCCATATAATTTTTTTTATTTGCATTGTGACTTGAATTAGAAATTTTATATCTTTATTAAATAATAAATTAAATATTATGCAACAATTAAAAATAAAATAAAACACTTTATATTTATAAATGACACATAAAATATACAAACAGTACATTTTAATTACGTAAAATTTGTAAATTTGATGTTTTATCCTTTTTATTACTAAATAATATTTAATTTATTATTTAACAGTTAAATTAATAAATTTTAATATCACTTTCAAGTAATTTTTTATTTATTCTATTAATTTAAGGATTAAATCAATTAAAAATTAATCATTAAATTATGATATTTCATTTTTTTAAAACTTAATTGAGTCAACATGCATATTTAAGAATTAAAGCCTTATTTGAATATAATTTTTTATTCTTTAAAATAATTTTATAAAATTAGTTATGATAATTCAAGTTAGTATTGTTTTCATGTATTTATATACATATTATTAATAAAGAATTTATTTTTTGTATTATTTATTTTAAAAATTTGAGTTTAAAATATCTTTTACTTGTTTATGTATTTTTTTTATTCTCAAAAAACTTTTTTCTTTGTTTTCAATAAAAAATAGTAATTTTTTTAAAAAAATTACGTTTAAGCGTGCCCTAAATCATTGATTTATTTTGTTTTTCATGAAATTATTCCTACTTCTTTATTGATGTATCGCCTCTTATTTGCAAGTTTTTTATATATATTATTTAAAATGCTTTTTCACAAAGTTATTTCTTTTTTCATAAGCGTGGATTTTAAAATTTTAAAGTATTTGGAATCATAAAAGTACTTTTAAATAGTAGGAAAAACATTTTTTCATTTTAAAGTAAAATCTAGAAATTAAAATTTTTCTAAAAAAAATTCAAAGTTAAACATCAAATATTTGAGGAAAAAAGTACTCCTATAAAAAATTCCTTATTTACCATGATCTTTAAAAATAAGCAAAATATAAAAGTAATTCCAAACGAACCTTTCACTGGCTACATCCTACGGCTTTCCTTTGGAGAAACTGTTATGGATGACAAAAATAACTGAAGTATTTGTTAAATTTATCCATTAAATCTAAATCTAGTACAAAAATTGTTTTAGAAAAGGGATGGTCAAATTTGTTTTATTTTAATTAATTATTTTTTATATTATAAATATATAATTTATTATATTAAAATAAATATATAAAAAATTATGTGTTAATTTTCAATAAAAATTAGTTTTAATATTTATATATATTTTTACATTTCATAATTTTGTAAAGATAAATTAATTAAAATTTTTATTAATTATTGATTTAAAAATTACATATTATAATTATGTAACTTGTAAACTTTTTTATAAATTTATATATAAAAAAATTATAATTACAAAAATTGATATTTTAAACTTTTGTGGAAGAATCGAGTCTATGCCCAATTTTGGAATTCGAAGAGTTCTAAGGTAATAATCGATTTTGCTACCCTATCAAGTCCAGATTTAGGAATGAAATTTTTTAAAAGAAAAATCCAAAAATAAAAATTATAATACATTGCACATATACTACTCATGTTAATCCCTAAAAACTATTTAGTAACTTTATTATAATCTTTAACTAGTCCGTTTTTATTCAATTCTATAATAAAGGCGTAACTTTATTATAATACATTGCACATAACTTGTATGCTCTATTGATGCATTGAATATCTTTCAACAGCCTACTTCCATTTTCTAATGTTTAGAATGTAGGTTAATGTGTGTCACCTCAAACAAAAACGTCATTTCAATTTCCAGCTACAGTAAATGTGACAATTGCCTAAAGTATTAGGAAAAAAAGGATTACAATTATCAAAATTCATGATACACAAATGGACTCCATAAGATTTGATGCATCCTTCTGCTTAACAATAAAAGGAAGACATCACCACAAAGTCAGGTTTATAACCAAATTCAGGGCCCTAGACACTCATTGAATTTTTAAGATCTTCGTTCCAGTTTAATTTATAATCAACGAATTTAGGAAAATTCAAATGTACCATGCCATAAACATGGTCGCTCCAGACGTGAATAAATCATGTTATATAATAGCCCAACTGAATATGTTAAAGCCAAACCTCCCCATCACCATTGCAGGATTAATTGCTCCAAGTAGGCAAGATTAGTTAAGCTTAAGACTCTGCAAAGCAATATCAATCATAATAGGCTACAACTATGCATAAGTTACATCACCGGAAACAACTCAACAACAAAATAAACTAAATTATTTGTCCAACATGAGGTTCAACACGCACCTAGACAGAGCATATTATCATATCCATAAGATCCATGGCAAGAATGGCTAGTACCTATCATAACGCCTGAGGGAAGGAAAAAAAAAAAAAGAGGACCATGGTTAGGCATCAGGGCACCAATCTCATACAAAAAAGTTCAAAAAAAGGAATCAGTTTATAAGTCACATATCACAAGCAAACATCAAGCCAGGCTATTAAACACAGACTTTTCTTTTGATATCAGACAAAAAATTGCGACCTGTAAATGTATCCCCTGCAGTACCACACTATCACAGTAAAGTGATGGTGACAAAATTATGTTGGCCCCCAACCAATTATTAAATTGCAGGCCCAATTATGCATTAATCTCCCACAGGACCCTAGCAGTACAACATGATCCTTGGACGATGTAAGAAAATGGAAAATAATCTAGTAATGTTCAGATGCCAAATACAGGAACATGTACCTATGGCGATCATAATCTCTGGAACGCTCTTTTGATCGTGAGCGTGACCGCCGGCGACTTCTTGAATCATATGAGCGGGAGCGATCAGAGTCTCTGTCACGATCCCGATCATATCCACGATCTCGATCATAATACCTGTCACGATCTCTGCTCCTGCGATCATAGTCTCTCCCTCTTTCACGACTATCTCCACGTTCCTGCTCCCTACTTGACTCCCTGTCACGATCCCTACTTCTCTCTTTTGATCTATAGTTAATATATGCACAATTTTTTCAAGCATAAGGCAAATTTTATTGATATGCCCATCAAATGAACTACTTTTTTTGAAGCAATGGAACTTACCTTCTATCATCATAGCGGTCAATCTTGCGGCTCTTGTTCCTTTCTTCCTGAACCAGGAAAATAACTGTCTAACTCAGATCCCTCTCCTCCCCCATTAAACCAAAAGTTCATCTTTAAAACACACACAAATACATAGAAACAAAGTTGAAGGCTTCAAAGCCCATATATGACTAAGGTGGAATGGAAAAAGACTAGCTGAATAATCTTGCAAACAACCAACTGGCAAACCCTGAAATAAGCTAGTTATTTATTGATATGAATATGAGAGCATGCATACTATGTCTGTTTCACAAAAGAATAAAATAAAATCAGAAAGATATGAAAGATATCATACTTGAAGTTCAACTAACTTCTCACGAATCTGCATATAACCCAAATGAAGTTTCCCTCCAAAATGATCAGCTAAACGGCGATCACTGCAGATAAAAAATTAAATCAATATGTTCATGCGAAATATCCCCAAGTTTCAAGATACTAAACAGATGTATGACATGATTTCCCCATAAAGTCTAGCTAAGAATAGCATGATCTACATAAAACAGAAAAGACGCACATTCTTTAGCTGCAAAAGTTATCCTCGTAAAACTGGCACAAGAGCCTGCTGGTGACAAGGAGGTATTACTGACGGGTCAAAAGCTGAAGCACTTGGAACCCCAAATACTATTTCTAAATCCCTAGAAAAGTTTTAAGAAATAGGGGAAAGGAAGTTGGTGGCTCATTAAAAAATTTTACCTGTCGTAAACACTCAAAAATGCTCCACAAATATCACAAACACGTAGCTTCTGATCAGTCTGAATTATTACAAGAAACACAAGTAAGAATCACTATAAATTTCAAGTATGAAAATGCGCAAATATTGTGGACTAATACATGAACAATTGGAATAAGTAATACACGTTTATATAGCAATGCCTCCCACAAAGACCAACTCAATATGAATTCTCTCTGGTACAAACATTACAAAAAGATATCTTACATTATCACTCAGGATAGTTACAAAGGAACAATGATTAATGTAAATTAATGAACAAAATATTCTGATAGAAATAGAAGAAATTAGGTGAACCAAGGTTCATCTTCTCAACTCTAATTTTCTATGATCAAACTTTTTATCATGTATAGTTTGTAGGAAGAAATAGAAATAAATATTTGAATACATTAAAAGATTTTGAACAATTACTTACAATGCGCACATCTGCAGCAGTGTATTTTGCAGAATCCAATACAGGCTCCTGCCTGGCAGGGAGCTGAGATAGAAGAATCAAATCATAATTAGATAATTAGATGCTGGAAACAAATACATATACATCAACAATGACAACAAACAAAGCCTTTTCCCACTAAGTGGAATCGGCTATATAGATCAAGCAATGCCAGCTTTGCTTATTTTTATAATTAGATTATTAATAGTTAAATCCATCTTAATAATTTCTCCTATTATTTTCTTTGATCTTTCCCTATCTCTAGTTATTAGACTATCTTCCATTTGGTCAACTCTTCCTACAGGAGGCTCTAGTGGTCTTCTCTGTACATGATGAAACCACCTAAAGCGTATTTCTACTAACTTTTCTATGATAGGTGCTATCCTGACTTTTTCTCTAATGCAATCATTTCTAATTCAATCCTTCTAATGCACTCATACAAATAATAAAATTATTTCAATGATTTCTAATAAACAAAACCAAATTAACAAACCAAATGAAAGACCTTCTTAAGTGCTTCAGCCTCTTCCAATGCTTTTTGTGCCTCATCAACCATTCCTTGCTCACCTGTTCATATGTCATTACATGTTAAGTAAAAATCCAACTTGATTAACTGGAAAGAGAATAAATATGAAAAATTTACTTTATACAAATAACATAAAACATATAAATAAATTAAAATATTAAATACAAATACCTCTAGTTTTATTTAAGAGTTCCATGAGCTTGACAAAAATCATCATTTACTAGTTATTTAGTTAATAACTTAACATTAATTATTTGATATTTTCAATATAATTCTTAAAGTTGATTTTTTTCATCAATATCTAGTATTCAAATAATCAGCTAAGTTCAAAATTTCTCATTTTTATATTTAGTAAAAATAATTCAGAGCTATTCAAACTCATTTATCTATTTTATAAATATTAATTAATTATAGCATACATATAAAATTATTTACTGCAACAAAAGTAAATAGAGGATACTGGTTTTAGTATAGCAAAAAGTTTTTCTAGAAAAGAAAATTTTGTTCTATGACTGGAAGTTGATGGTAAGGCCAAAAGCAACTCCCCCACTTCATGTGGGATTGGGTTGTTCACCAAGACATGAAATCATCTAAAATGATCTTGGCGGCCTCTGTAAATCACTTAATTTAAACCAATTCCCCATAGTTTTCAGCCAAAATGGGTCACCAGACCAGCTTTCCCATCAAGACAGCTGGACTTTCAAAACTTGAACATAATAAATGACAAGAGGAAGGCATTGGGTCACAAAGTGGAACTGCTAAACAGCAGACTGAGGGAAAAAAATTTTGGTTAAAATTTCATTACTACTTTTGCTAGTACTGAACAGCTTGAATAATGAAAACAAGCATTATACAACAAGCAAATTGACAGAGCTATCATGAATCACGATGGAAAATCATGAAAATACTTTTCATAGTTGTGTTAGGGCCTAGAATTGTATGTTTTAATAATTTTTCCATTAAAGAATTTTTCTGCAAATGGTCATAAACCAAGTTGTATCTCAAGTTAGCATTATCCCATCCAATATTTTTCTGATGTTACAACAAATGCCAAATTGGATGAGATTACAGGCGTGCTCATTTAACCATGTCCTATCCTATTTTATGTAGCCTTCTTATCCTATCAACCCCTATCAAATCTAACACACTAAACATCGTCCAACAGGTTGTTTGAAGGGCATATTGAGATCTAATAGGGGACACATACTAAGTATGTTCAGCTAGATATAACAGATTACAGGTTACAGCACATTTTGGGGGCATTTAAGGTGTCTATTCATAATCTTGAAATTTGCTAATTAACAAATCAGCATTTGCAAGACATGCATGGAGTATATTTTGAAGACACTCGAAACTCAGAAGTAATAAAGACAAAAATAACACAGTAAGAGCATTACTGACTCACCAAGATCCTCTGCCTTCTTCAACTTTTCATTTATCATCTCCTGTGTACGAGGATCAGGAGTAACAACAGGAATGGGCGCCAAAGGTGGTGGATTTGGAAGAGGTTGAGGTAAAGATGCCCTATCTTTGTTAAAGGCGTCTAAAAGAAGCATGGACTGTTTGAAAGTGGAAGAAAGACATCAAAATTAGTATACTAATCAATGATAAATATCTGAGAAGTATCTTGATGGTTAAACAACATGATGCTTTGCAGAGAAAGCCACAGCACTGGTTACATTGTCACAGTATTAACAATCACAATTGCATCTTGAAGTTCAAGAGCAATCACTCACCTGTTTGTCTGCTCTTTTTGTTCTAAGTTCCTCTACAACCTCCAAAGCTCGAATCTTGAGATCTGATTTGCCTTCAAGATCTGCAAATTCAAAAGTTTTTCACACAAGTGAAAAATTAATAAATGCTCATCCTTTCACCATTCAAGACCTGTATCAACTTACAAAAACAATATTATCATAACTTCATGTATATCAAAAAGAGCCTTTATCATCAACTGTAAAATTAAGCTTGCCTGTATCCTTTGACAACTTGACTTTCTCTTACATGTTTCACCAGATCTCTAGACCCAATGTTAGAAGGAAAGGCCTCTTCACTTCAGTTTAAAATTGGATTATCAAAGACAAAACAAAATATCTTAACTAGTAACTACACCGAGTTTCATCTTATCTTATGTACAGAATTAAATTCTCTTATAAAAAGATTTCATTCTACTCAAGTTGAAATTTATCCAGCACTATTAGTACCATGTGATCTAGCAATCTAATAGTTGGACTTCAAATGGAAAAATTGTCAAGCTTCTAAACTACCAAGTTTTACACTGGACTCGACAATTCCTAACATATCTACATTTTTCAATGAATGGAGAATTTCATATGAAAGTACTGGCTTAGTTTATGGGCAGAAAAGGAAAAGATAAGCATAGATATGATAACTCATAGCCACATGCCCATTTCAATTTAAAAGAAAAAGCTACACCTGGAGACAATAACATTTACAACCATTGTAACAGACGCCATAACAAAGTAATTGAATTAGAAAATTACCATATTGATCAGATTCTTTCAACTTTTCTTTGATTTGTTTTGACAAATCAAGTACTTCAGATGTCTGCACATTCAACAAACTAATTATTACAATTTACAAGCCATTAGAACACAGAAATTGAACTATACCCTGACTCAAAAAATCACCTGAGTAACTTCAGAAACTGAAATTGCAATTGCAGCTTTTGCATCCTCATCCTCAAGGCGCTTCAAAGCTCTACCAATTTTCCTATCACACTCACCAATAAGCTTATCTATGACATCCTCCAATTCTCTATCATAATTATCAATCCCCTTTGCTTTTGCTTCTTCATATCTAGAAATTGTTAAGCACTTCCAAACACACCAACTTCATAAGGGCTTGTTTGGGAGTATAGTTTGGGGTGACCAAAAAACGCAAGCCACTGTCTGGATGGTTAAAGAGTATTTTAGTGGTGTGAATTACGACGTCAGATTGGTTTCCAAACCCCCGCTCCACCCCCCCCCCCCCCCCAAAACCTTATCCAACATCCAAAGCCCCCAAATTGGGGATTCAGAATGGTTTGCCTTCTTTTTTTGAAGTATATTTTCTTCTTTTTTTTTTTTTAAGTATTTCTTTACCCTTTATTATCAAGTATTTACTAATTACATTGAAACTTCCAAGCAATAAGAAAATGTGTTCCTATCTCTTTTTTCATAACTCATAAACTTCAAAGGATGGATTGGAAACTCTCCCTCTTCCCACTCCAATTCACTAATGACCACTCCACCAAACCATTCCTTCCCACCCACCTCCCGCTGTGAAACTGGGAAAGTGGGAACTCCACTCCATTCATCAAAACTCTCAAACATAGCCATGATGACATTGCATAGAAGTTAATAGATATTATTTAAGAGAATAAAGGATACTCTTTTCTTAGCTGCAAGGAATGCACCTTTGGACACGGCCCCATGTCCATTTTCTGAAACAAAGACAACAAAAAGAAAGGGAGTGAAAACAGAAATGGCCTTCCCTGACCAGGAAAATATTAATTAACAGCGGATATAACAATATTAAGAATAGTCAACCAATATAAGGAGGCGGTACAAGAAGCGCACACAAACTTCAAAGGGATAAGGAGAACCAGAACACAACGGGGGAAGTAGATATTGCATAAAGTACACCTTTTCTATCAATTTCTCAACCGAGGAAGTATAACATAACTGATACCACCCTTAAACAGGAGTATCAGAACATTCTGGAACTCAACAAATGGAATTCAGTAAAACAGAGAAACGGGTTAATCACCGTTAGCTGGAAAAGTTCATGAGGACAAAGTCCAACCAAGTAGAGGCGGCAGACATCCCGATCATAATACTTGCGATTAACCTCTCTCACGTCTCCATTTCGATTTGCTCCCATCAACACGTCCAACTGCTTCCTTATCGCGTCCATGCTGAATCCCCAAAACAGCCACCAAAGATGGCCTTCGATTTGTCTTTTGATTTTAGGGTTTTAAAATAAATAGTTCTGTGTCCTCTGCATCGGCCACTGACTCTTTTTCTTCTGCTCCGCTGCGATCTTATGTGTTTACTATTTACTCCCTCGGACAATAAAAAACAATAAATTATTATCATTAAACGATAAATTATAGAAGGTAATTTTCTATTCTTTTATCTTAATTATTTTATGCTCTCTCATCATCTCTCGTGTCTCATGTTAAATATTTATATTATATTATTAATGAAATTTATATGCATTAAAATATATGTTAAATTTTTATAAATTTATTTTGTGATATATAAAAAAAAGATAAATATCTTTTCATTTAATAACTTATTACTTTTTTGTATTTTTAACTAATCGATTCGATATTACATAATTTTATTATAGTTTATAATAATAAAAGAGTAGAAATTTATTTTAATTATTTAAAGATATATTAATTTTTAATTTAATTATTTATATAATATTTTTATTAATTTAATTTTTTAAAAATAAAAATATTTTTAATTAGAGACAAATATTAGTTAAGTTCAAGTAAATTTCAATGGATTATCAAGTAACGTATTTATAATCAAGTTCAATTTTTAAAATTTGAACTCATCCATTCAATCTACTTAATCTGATGATATAAATTATATTAATTTTGGTTGAGATAATTGAGTTATGAAGTCAACATTTTTTTAAATGATAAATTAAATACAAAATTACAATACACACGCCCACCCATCATATTATATTTAAAATTATTTTTTTTTTTAATAAATGATTTAAAATTTAAAACATGATATTTGAAATTAAAAAAAAAGAAAGTATGGTCAATTTTTTTATTTACTTATAATAACTTAGTTTAAATATCATAAAAGACTAAATAATAATAATAATAATAATTTCTCTTTATATTTTTGCTAAAGTTAGAGAAAAGATAAAAATAAAGAATGATTTGACTCAAAAGATATGAAAAAAATTGAATATTATATAGAGATGTACAAAATAATGACATATATATCTTTTAATTTAAAAAACTCTTAAAATTAATTATTATCAGATGAATCTAATTCAATTATGTTGGGTTGAGTAAATTCATATAATCTAATAAAATTGACTTTTCTTAAAAATTAGATTAGTTTAAATCTATTATAATATATCTGAACCTGATTGTACACATATTTTTTGTTAAGTTCAAAAGGGTAAATTGGATTATGCTCACCCCTACTTTTAATATTATTATTTTATATAAATTACATTCATATATTAACTTTCACTTTATAAAATTGACTAACTTTTTTTTGTTAATATAAAAGTTATAGGTGATAAGTAATATAAAAAAATTTATGTATACAATATTCAAATCAATTATAATTTTTTAAGAAATAAATCTATGTATATATTTAATTGAGAATTTTTGATTTATATCTCAATATTTTATTTTACGTAAATTAATTGTGATAGTCATATTATTAATTAAATTATATTTTAACATTGAGTTAAATAAAAAATTATAGATAAAATTTGAGTAAAAAAATAATATTAAAAATATTTTTATTTTGTAGAGATTAAATTAATAAAATAATTTATAAATAATTAAATTAAAAATTATTATATTTATCAATGATTAAAATAAAGTTTTTTTAACAATAAAATAAGTAACAAGAAATTAAATTTTTATTATTGTGTCATTTATTTTAACTCCTCATCATTTCAAATTTTGTAAATCCACTCTTTGCATATCTCACGTGTATAACAAAATTATATTTCCTTTTATATAAGATGATATATAATTTTATATATTAATAGTTATAAAATCACAAATTTATTATAATATAAATAGATAGATAAATATATATACACAAGAATTTGACATCCGCTTTAATGAAGCATAAAGTTTAAATTTTATGATGAACTAATTTTATATGAATATAAGAATTTTATTATGATTGATAATGAATAAATTTTTTTGTATAAATTAATTTGTTGTTAATAAAATTATATATATTATTGTAAAAAAATATTTTGTAACTTAAACTTATATATATTATGAATTTGTTTATGGTTAAAGTTTATTATAAAAAAATTTGTTAAAAAATTAATTTTAAGTTATAATGAGAATTGTAATATTAATAAATAAAATTATTAAAAAATTATAATTTTTAAAAGAATTAAAGATATATTTTATAGTATTTATAAAAAATACATTTAAAAGTATTTATAAAATTTAAAAATATATTTAATAATAAATATGTAAATAGAATATTAAATTAATAAAAATATACACATTAAAAGTTATATCAAATATTTTTGTTAATAATTTTTATAGTATTAAATCATAAAATAAAATTAATTAAAATTTAAAATTTAAAAAATAAAATTAATAACAAGTAAATTTTAAAAATAAAATATAAAATAAATATAAAATTTAAATACGTCTTAATAATAATAAAAATAGTTTAGACATCATGCCCTAAAAGTTAAAACATAGTACATTCATCGTTCGTTGCCACTAGGTAACTAGAGCGGGGCCTTATAAAGCGGGGTTCGGCGGGCGCTTGATCTGCATCTGCCGTGCTGGAACAATGGGTATAATCCAGTTGGTCCTAGCATTAACCGTATGTCTCTCGCTCACATCGTCACTGGCTTTCCAATCTGATGAGCTTCTCATCGACGATGAAGAATTTGGCCTCGAGGGAGGACCGCCTCGGATTCAATCCCCGCCTCCCACTGCCACTTTCACCTCTAGAAAGAGGCTTTCCGACTCCGGCTCAGACTCTAAGATTCAGTTCGACCTTGAACATGCTTTTGGGGACTCCCAATTCTCCGATGCCGGTAACTTTTCTGCTCGCCTCAAGACATGGAGTCACGGCGGCCAGGTTGGTTGGTTTTGTTCTTCGTTGAATATAATATATTTCGCCTGAGACTCTCTAATATGTCCTGAATTTGAGATATTTAGGGTTTATAACTTTTTCAACTAATAAGAATTACACAAACTTTTAATAATATTACATTTTAAGAAATCATTATTTTGCACATTAATTTTCAAACTGAAAATAAATAACATTTTGTTAAAAGAAGCAAGATGATATATTTAAAAAACTTGCCTAAAACATGAATAGACGATAAAAGAATTTTTTAATGTATTTAATTATACTATTTATATTAATTTTGAAAATTACGAATTACAAATAAATTTGTTAAAAAAAGTGGACCATGTAATAAATTTTTTATATTTTTTTACTTTGAGTTTAAAATTTTAAATATTTAACATTTATATTTGAAGGATAAAAATGTCATATTCATAAATGTTGTGTATTTATTGTTATTATTATTAGTTAAACATTTGAAAACTTATTAAATAGAATGTTAACATGCGTTTGGATTTGCTGTTTGTAATTTTCATTTTTACTGAAAATAGAAAATCTGTTAAGCTGAAAGGAGCTCTAAAAGTCACTGATCAAGAACCTTCGAGTTATTTCTTAAATGCTGTGCTGCCCAAGTGTTTTCCAAAGACCACTACCATCTCAAATGGATTTGGATCTTCTGCAGTTTAAAATTGATGCATTTTTCTGAAATACGAGGGATAGAAATAAAAAAAAAAATTGGTCTCTAATACATTCATGTAGGTCTTTATTAGTGTGATCTTTTGTTTCTATCTCTCTCATATTGTAGAAAAATGCACTAATTTTCAACTGCAGAGAGTCCAAAGTGGTCCCAAACATGTTGTCCATCCCACAAACGTATTGATGTATCAAAATAAAGAAATTATACACACACGTCCAGTGCAACATAGACACACACAATGCTGTTGGGACTTGATCCATGCATAGCTCAAGCATGACATAGATGAAAAAATGGAAGAAGGCTTACAACTAAATAGAATGAGAGACTAGAAAACTTATAAAGCAATTACTTTTGATTTAAAAAATAATAGTATAAGATGCAATAATACCATTTATATTCTTCTATAGTTGGAACACTAATGGAAAGTTTAAAAAATTTATATATGCTATGTGCTTCATAGCTTAAACACTTTTTCATGTCAATGTCCCCCTGCATATGCTTGCTTCATGATAGCCTTATAGGCCTTCCGCTTCTACTTTTGGTTTGAAATGCAATTTTGATCTCTCAGACACTCACAAAGCTGCGGTTTTCAAGGAATGGTTTCAATGAAGTTGAGCTGCAGAATTTCAAAGTAACTATTTGTTTCAATTCTATCTGTTGTTGTTGTATATTTGAATGTATTAGCCGATGATGTATTAGCATTATATGAAGCTTTGACACCGTTATTACAGAAGCTGTTGCAAGAAGACGATTTCTATAAGATAAGATTGCCATCCAATGTTTTGAGCCCTCCTGGTAGGGACTATATTATCTCATCCGTGAAGGCTGTAAGTATGACTCTAGTTCTTGTGTATTTGAAATTCCTAAATGATTTGTCTAGCTCGCTTTTTACCCATATGGCAGTCCCCACGCCTACTTCTCATTTTATGGTTTTATAACTCTGATTTATACATAGAAATTGTAGTTTAGTTATACTGTTGGTTTGTCCCATTTCTGGCATTGTAGATAATGATTCAAGATAGCAACTCTGTTCTAATAAAAGTTGAGTATGGCCTGTTGTACTATTATCATTTGATATTAATACATAGTTTCTTTTCCTCTCTTTTATTCTTAGTGATATTCTCTTCTTGCTTGCATGCTTGTTCTGTTTTACTGTTGCCACTATTTGTCACTCTTCTGGTGTTTTTTCCTCGTTTATTTGGTGTTGCAATGATCATTGTGAGAATTGTTTCCTTATAGAACTAAATGTTCTTTTATTGTGAATCCAGCGATGTCTGACAGGGGAGGGTTTGGAGGAGAATTTTGTAATGCACACGGTAATTTTCATTGTTATTATAAATGGCCCTATATATATTGCACTAATTTTCTTATACATGCAAAGATTATTTCTCCCTTGTGCTATTCAGATTTCAGTGCATGATGGGATTTTTCATATATATTCTTGGGGTAGTAGAAAATCAAACTCAGTAGTCTTTTAAAATTAATGAACAAAACTATGAAGTTTGATATTAATTTTTTTTTTTTTTGATGAAAAGGAAATTTATTGAAGAAACATAGTTAATAAAGAGATTACAAAAAAGAAGAAGAGTTCCTCTACAAATGAAAACAACATACAAAAGAAAAGAACCAGGACTCTCAACAAAGCTTCACAATCCTTTTGGAGATCTGCAAAGATATTGCTCTAAACAAACCATTTGAAGGAACTTGCAACAAAGACTCTAGCATTTTCCTCAAGCCAAAGATAAATGCACATTGCCAAAATGCTTTATGCTCTTTATTCCTCCCAAAGCCTGCAAACTTCATAGCTAGGAAAGTGCCAAGATCAACTGGGTGGACACAATTCTCTTCACAATAGCCAAAGAGTTTATTTCAACCATACCTAGCCACTTCGCACTATCACAGTGCTAGAAAGGATGATTATTCATCTCACAACTTCTAAACCACATCATGCACACGTCAGGTGATAAGACCTTGTTGGGATGTTTGGTTTGAAGCATTAGTATTAATTCTATGAAGTGCCATTGTTCAAACAAAAGTCTTTTTTTTTTTCCAAAACCATTTATGCAAAATATTAGAATCAGAATTTGAGCTTCAAGTCAAATATTTTAAATAAAGAGCAAGCATAAGAGGTCAAAGATCCAAAATTCCAAATCCTTCTATTGGGCATGGATGAAGCACAAAAAAGAGTAAGAATTTAAAGCAACAAAACATCATCGGCAAGTTGATCGTTAAGATTTCTAGAAAAATAAAAAATTCCTAGAAATTTGGTCACCTTGATGTAATAAAAACTTATAAATTGGAGCATTATGTAAAGATGATGAGCAATAAAAGTATTGAAGCAAAGAAATGATATACCCGAGAGAAAACTTCCAGAGGCTTGCATGTGTAGTGTGAACCCTAGGACTAGCATCGTAACCATTCTGTTGAATGCCATATTTGCTCCTGATTACCCTATGCCACAAAGAGGTAGATTCCAAAGGAAAATACAAAAGCCATTTAGCCACTGGGGAGATGGTTTCTGAAACCAAGTTACCTAGACCCAACCCACCATCCTCCTTTGACCTACAATACACCTCCCAACTAACTAGGTGATCTCTTAGTCTCCTCAGTTCTAGGCCACAAAAAATCCCTCATAATGTTTGATCAATTTAGTAGGGACAATGCAATTGCATTGTTTTGTATGCTTGTCTAGTCACGATATATATTGCAAATTGGAATGCCTGTTTCTGAATTGTGAATCATGAATCATGAATTTAAGATTCGGTAACACAAAAATAGGTTGAAATATGTATATATCTATAACATTAACAAAATTGTCATAATGACATAAGTAATGCTTACCTTGGTGAATGACTCATGGGAAAAGTTGTACCTCATGCTTCCGTTTGGTGATCTGTTCATGGTTGTTTTAAGGGAGTTTCTTTGACTGACATGAATAGGGATTGTGTGGCATTGTTATTATTTTTTTTTTCAGTTTATGCTTTTAGAAATTTTACCTACTATAGATGAACCTGCATTATTCTATGTTGAAATGTAAAATCAGAAGGCAAAGACAGAACAAAGAGAGTAGGAGAAGTTTATAGGCTTAAGTGTGACTGAGTCACCTCCTTTACGTTCACCTATATTTCTTTCAAGAGTCTAGGAGATAAATTACATTAAGTTTAGAATATTCCCTTTCTAAAGCACTCAAATCTATTGATTTGAGCGTATTGTCAATCAGGTCTTAATTACCTTCTATAGCTCATCCAATTAGCAGAAAATTTTTCTTAGATCTTAGTAATTGATTTTTGTTTTGTCAACAATGTACAGTTATGCCAATACCTATTTTTGGTGACAAAACTTTGAAAAGCGATCAAGCTATGCTTGTGCTTTTAACATTAGTGATGAATGTCCTGGAGTATTTTATGGCTATGACTTATGATAGGGGTCTAAGTTTGACCAAGAGGTATATACTGTTTTGTTTGCCAAGCCACGTTCATAGTAAAAATATGACTTCAACTTGGAAAATAAACCTGCTTGTATAAGTTATCTTATAGTTCTATCTTTGCATCAGTTGAAATTTATCATTTTATTCTTATAAGATCTTACTCTTTGCTTTTTCTGTCTCAGGAAGGTGTTAACATTGTGGCTGTCAATTATGGTGCACCTGGGGCATGCCCTTATCCTCGACAATTGAAACTGGTGAGTTGGATCAACTTTCAAGGAGTCAAGGGTACTATCTTCTCTCTTGACTTATCACTTATACATAATGATATAAGAAAAAGAAAATGTACAAGGAAATTACATATTACGCCCTGAATTAAGGCCTACTTACAAAGGAAAAAGTACAATTATACTTTGGTACTTGAACTTTAGAATGTTAGAATAACAAAAGGTTAAAAGATTAGGATTCAGTTAAATTTAATGTTGGAGACCCACAGCTTGCTTTCTTCTTTTTTGTGAACATAAGCTACATTTTCCCCTACTTTCTTTGTTTTCATGCATAGGGGAAGCTGGAATAGGATTTGATCATCACAATGAGGACTTGATTGGAAGTTTTAAAGAGAGTGGGGAAGGGTGGTCATTAATGGGATAGTGTGGAGTGGGTTGGGTGAGACAACTCATTCCATTGATTGTAAGCTCAATAAGAATATGGACGGTATCCTATTCCTTACTGATTGGACGTTAGAATGCTATTAATGGGGTGGGTGGATATAAATGGTTAAATTTCCAATTTTATCTTTGTAATTTTAATCTTTTTTAATAAACTAGCATTTGGAAAGGGTTATAAGAAATAAATGATAAATTATAAATATTCCAAACCATTCCAAACCATCAATATAGAGGGGTTTGAAAATTGAGGTGTTAGATAGTTTGTGATGGTTTTCAAACCATCCTAACCTACGGGCGCCTTATTAATTTTTTAAACATTCAATCAATGGTTAGGATGCCCAAACCATTCCAACCCACCCCACCCAAACCCCAGTCATCCTCTCAATTAAGTTCTAAGGGTTATCTTGGCCTTTGTCTTCATTGCTTACCTGACACTTCTTTTCTTAGACTACTATAGTTTGAGAAAGGGAGTGTTGGAAGAGCGAGGGAAAAGAGTAGAAAAGAAAGAAGCATCTACAGAAAGGGATAAGGAATTCTGGGCAAAAATGTAAAGAGTGAAATAGGGAAATAGGGAAAGCAACAAGGAACAAAGAAGCAATAGAAAAATGCAGAAGAAAAAGGAAATAGAGAAAAGAGCAATAGAGAAAGAGATGTGAAACCATTGGAAACAGTTGAGGAGACCTATCTCTTTCTGCACATAGATGACACGCCATTGAAGCTGAAGCTGAAGATGAAGCCAACCTTCCTATACAATTCAACAACAATGGAAGATGGAGCAGGAAAGGAGCCAGGGTTAAATCTCCTTTTTATCAAAAAAGAAAAAAAATCTCTTCTTTATTTCTTTCCTTTTTTTCTCCGTCTCCACCCCATCATAGCCATGGGTCAGTGATAGAGATAAGGGTAGTATGTGCTACTGAAGTCCCACATATAGTAGATTGAGATGCTCGATGGGGTATTTCAATGGTTTGATTCTTTTCCTTCAATAGCTAGTTTTTGAGGGAGGGTTCCTCAAAAGTCCCTTGCGTCTTATCAATTGGTGTTAGAGCTGGTTTGCCGACGGCACAGAGAGGGCTACCTACGAAGGGTTCTGACCTGTGAAGGGTTTCGACTGGTAGAGGGGCTGACCTACGGAAGAGTGAAGCAACATTGAGTAAAGTGTTGCAGAGTGCAGCTGTCAGTACGTCGGCTCTTCAAGGGCGGTGCTATGACAAGGATGAGGGTAGTATGAGTTATCCAAGTCCCACATCGAGTAGATTGAGATGCTTGATGGGATATTTAAGTGGCTTGATTCTTCCCCTTCAACAGCTAGTTTTTGAGGGAGGATTCTCTAATCAAACTTACGTGGCACTTTATTGGTGGTTCATGGGGAGATGGGCTACAGAAAAATCTCTTCCCTATTTTTTCTGTGATATTGTTGAGCTGTCTTAGACTTAGAAATTATTGGAATATTAAAAAGAAGAAGTGAATAGGAGAAGGGCTAAGGAGGAATACCTTGGAGGCTTGGAAGAAAACTTTGTAAATGGAGGATTTTTCTCCTTGGCCTCTTAATGGAAAAAGCCTCCTTCAATTCTTCAAGATGTGTTTGGTTTTCGGACATGACATGGTGGCATTCTATAATCATGAAACAGTGTAGGGTTCAAGAAGTCAACGCCAAATGAGCAAGAAAAGATGCAGAGTTCTGAAATGGGTTTTGTAGTGATTGTGCAAGAAGCCTTGATGGTGCATGAATGGAAGGAGCGAAGCAAGGAGGAATTATGCTTGGATGTGTGCATGAATGGTTTTGGGCAGAGCTCACATGAGAAGCTTGTGGATCTCCAACATTAGATTTAAACTAAATCTTAACCTTATCACTTTTTGTGATACTTTAGGGGAGTAAAGTGTTATGGTTCAAAGTTCTGGTATTAAAGTTATAATTAGACTATAGTCCAAGGGAGTTAATTGTACTTTCCCCTATCAAAAAATTGGTATATGAGCTTTAAAACATAACAAAACATCCCCTTGAACTTTGGAGTAAAAGGAAAATGTTAAATGTCAGTTATTTTAGAACTTGAAAGGAACTTTTTGCTAGTGCAATCATTGAGCTAAGCAAACGTTGCTACATTTTGAAATTCATATACTGATTTTGTATTTATACCTCAATTTAGTTATTTGTTTTCGCCCTTACATATAATAAAGGGTAAGTTACGCTGCCCTAAGATGGGAAAATTAATCTCTCCTTCCTTCTGTTTTAAAAAATTTCATTTATATCTCTTGAGAGATAAGACACTCATTTTGACCAAAATACCCTCAAATATAATATTATTTTTATTAAAAAATTATAATTTATTTAAAAAATATTTATTTTAATATTAATTATTTTGAGTTAAAAATCATAAGTTTAGTTAATTTTAAATTAAAAAAGTGACTTTTTTTTTATTGTGGTTGAATATATATTTAATGCCTGATATATAAATATAAGAGTATTTTGGTCAAAATGAGTGTAACTTTTTTAATCTCTAAGGGAGGAGAGTGTAACTTTTCAAAATAGATGGTAGAGGAGTGTAATTTACCTTATAATTAATTGTTTAAGCCTTTAGAATATTTGTTGTAGAATGGTATTTCAGCAACATGCTATTGCAGTTTTGTTCTATTTCTTTGTAATTACAAATTATAAGAGTAATTTTATGATCTGACATTTGAAGTTAGAAGGATGATTTAATCCAAAACTGGCAGGTGGCAATTTAGGCATTATCTTCTTAATATACTATTATCCTATGTATTAGTCTGCCTGATGATTCCATACGCATGTTCTGGCTGAATTTAGAACCTGCTATGCCACTGTTGAAGAGTAACTGGGTGTGGCAATACCCTATTTGACATTGGTTCAAGTTCATTTCATTGCTAGTGCAAACTTAGAATGTGTTATTGCGTAACTGATTTTGATGGAAAAGCTGATCATGTGCATTTTTTAAATTTTGCTTCTAGCCTGCAAGATGGTCTTTCAGGTCACACACACTGTTGAAGAACAGCGAACAAGCACCAAGGTATATGCTCTTGATTTTATAGTTTCACAATTAATTGTCTGTTAAACGGCATACACCATACTCCTTGAACGTGGTTGCTACTTAACTGTTGAAAGGGTAAAGTTAATGGAGATTTCAACAATAACAACAACAATAAACCAAACCTTTTCTTACTAAGTGGGGTCGGCTATATAGATTAAGTGACGCCAACGTATTCTATTTTGATTCATTTCTATAGTTAAGTTATTAATACTTAAGTCTAAACTAATGGTTTTCTTTACTATTTTATTTTGTCTTCCCCTATATTTAATTATTGGTCTATCTTTCATCTGGTCAACTCTATGTATGAGAGTCTTTAATGGTTTCCTCTGTACATGACCAAATCATCTAAGACACGTTTCTACTAAATTATTTACGATAGGTGCTACTTGACTTTCTCTTTAATACACTTATTCTTAATCCTATTCTTTCTAGTGTGATTACTCATCTAACGCAACATTCTCATTTTTGTAATGTTGAGTTTTTGCTTATGTTGATTAATGAGATTTCAGTTATAGAAAATTTTTTAGAACTTCCAAAATGTTGTCACTGAATAGATATCAAAGAATATGTTCAAATATAAGCTTTATTTTTTGTTGAGTAATTAAAATTAAGTGTTCCAATATTTTTTTGAGGGGTTTGATAGAAGGTTTGAGAAGCCGGTTTTTTGACCTATTTATCATTGGTATAAGTAGGAAGTCTGCATAGATAATGCCACTCTATGTAGGTACTAGGTAGGGCCTTTGGCTTGCTTCTATTGCTACAATAGTGCACTTGGTATTCTTTGGTGGAAAGTCAAATCATTAACACCAGTGTGCAAATGCTGTCGAGATCAGGAGCTTGATGAATAACAATAGACAAAGTCTTTTCCCACTAAGTGAGGTTGGCTATACAAATCAAGTGATATCAACGTGTTTTATCTTTGTTCATTTCTATAGTTAGATTATTAATAGTTAAATTCATCTTAATAATTTTTTCTATTATTTTCCTTAATCTTCTCCTACCTCTAATTATTAAACTATTTTCTATCTAGTTAACGCTTCGTACAATAACCTTTAATGATCTCCTTTGTACATGACCAAATCGTCTAAGATGCATTTCTATTAATTTTTCCATAACAAGTGCTACCTCAACTTTCCTTCTAATAATCTAATGAGACAAAATAATCTGATGTAATAAAATTTGAGAAAATTTAGTTTTTTTTTTTGGTATATGGGGGGTTTTGATCATATTTACTGTGTTGTTTATAGTTATAATTATTGTTTGTCTACTACAGTATTGCTTTCCTATCTACATTTTTAGTTTCTGTCAAACTCACTATAATTAATAAACTAATTAAATAAGACAAAGAAGATTATATAGTTCATATATTTATATTTTTGAAAATCAATATCATGGTTGTCAGATATTGTTTTCAATCATGACCTGTATTGCTTAATAACGTACTTTCACACACCTGTCAAAATAATAAATTCATCTCCTATAGCTTGGTCTTCCTCTCTTCCGCAGCCCCTTGGATTCTATTAAACTAAATATAGATGGAGTAATTTAGGTAAAACAAGGTTGGCTGGAGATGGGGGCATTTGTAGAGTCTACAACAACAACAATAACCAAGCCTTTTTTCACTAAGTAGGCATTTGTAGAGTCTATCAAGGAAAATTTCTCATTTCTGTCAGTTTAGATGTTCTTAGAGAAGCAAATCTGATAGCATAAGTTTTGGCAAAAACAGTGGCACTGTGGCAGGAACGGAGTCATGGCTTTCCCATGCTAATTAAAAAAAACTCCAAAAAAAGGAAAATTTTATAACCATGATTGATATATTGATTTATTTATTTCTATTGATAATTAACTTTTCATATAAATTATTAATATTTGATTTGACAGAATTTCATGATGCATGATGGTTATTCTTTATTTAGTTTACATTTTTAGTCATGTTGATAATGCATGAATTTTTAAGAGTTAAGCAATTAAATTATGCTCAGTTGCTAACATATTTAATATAAGAGAAAAATTTACTGAAGGAGTAAACTCGTCCAGTTTTCAACTTTCTGAAGATAGCTCTATATTTCCTACTGACATACGATTTATCCTTTGGAAATAAAAGGAAAATATCAAAATTGACAAGGTAGACTAGAAAAAAGAAAAGCGCTTTCCCAACTAAATGCTTCCATGAAGTTTTCTGACTTCTATGATTAGTAGTTGTTATTTAAATAACAAGAAAGTGGAGAATACCATTCTCCTTTGTTGCTGTTAAGACATTATACTTGATTTCATCTTTTCAATCTGCCCATAAGATTGTGTCAAATGAGAGCTTGGGCTATAATTTGACTGTTCATATTGGTAGTAAGTGTTGTAGACGATGCACCATCTTTAGATAAATTTTACAATTCGATTGTCAACAATTACTGTTTGTTTCCACAGGGCTCCTGTATTTGCTGAAGATGTAGTTGGTGGTGAAGATGGAGAGGGTGAGGTCGTAAAGCCACCGGAGAGGTCCTTTTGGGCTAAATACGTGAGTAACATAACATAAGCTGCCTGACCATTAAGTCACAGCTTTCTTTTTCTTTATTTTTATCTTTTGATGGATTCAGAGTTTAATTCAAAACCTGTCATTATGTCAGTGGATGTACTTGATCCCTCTTGGACTCATTGTTATGAATGCCATTACCCAAGCAATGAATATGCCAGAGGAACAGGCTGTCGGTCAAGGTGGTGCTGAGACACAGCGTGGAACACATTCTGCTGTGCGTAGAAGATGACACAATTGGCTTCCTTTGCTATGGAAGATAATACTTGACACTATGAATGATGATCTCTTTGTTTTTATTTGCATTTGATAGGTTTGTGAAACCCTTGTAATGTACCTGTTAGCTTTGAGTGGAAGTTTTAAAATTTTTCCCGTGTTACTTTGATTATCAACATTCATGGGTATTCATGATTTTATATTGAAATTTTGAGATAACCATCAATGTGCATGGCTGGTTACTATAGACTAGAAAGAAAAATTGAGTTGCACTTTGTTTTGTTGATAGTGTCTTAGAAGTTAGAAGTTTGTTTTGGTGCCCTGACCTACCTCGCTATACTTGAACAATAAACTTAAAATACAATTGGATGGTAGTATGGTACATTGACTGTTTAAAGTTAAACCATCTCTTTAGGACTTCAGTCGTGCCTTTCGAAAGCATGCTAAAAATTGAGTTTATATTGGGTTGAACAAAATTTATTAGTTAGGTTTAGATATTAAAGAAGTAGGTGTGAATATGAGTATTATTTTGAGTTTTATGGATCTAAGTTTGAGTTTAGGTTTAAATTTATTTTAATTTTATATAAATTATTTAAATATTAATTTTATTTTATAAATATATAATTAATTTATTTTATTGAAATAAATATATATGTAAATTATATTACTTGTTTCAATATTTTTAATAAAATATTTTAATTTTAATATGAAAAAAGTGGAGTGAGTGATGAGGAGAAGAAAGTTGCATTGGGAATATGAAAAATTAAATAAAGAGAAGAAGAGAGAGGAAGAGTAAAAAACATTAATAAAAAACTATAATAAGATAAAAGTAAGAAAATAGGTGTAATAAATATTAAGTTAGTATCATAGAAAAAAAAGATGATGTGTTCAGGAAAAAAAAAAGAGAGAAAACAAGTTTAATAAATATTTTGTAAAATAAATGTTATGTTACACATTTTTTCTTTTTCTTTTTTATTAATTTGGTGAATGATATATATATATATATATTTAGTTTGATCACAACCAAACATAAATTTTTTTTTGAAAAAATTGATTCCAACTTATTGCCATCCTGTTTAGCTTTAATTGTTTTTAATCTATTAGTATTAAAATATTTATTAAATTTTGATTAATTTAATTTGAATTAACTAAAATTTTCTTAATGGTAATATTTTTATACATTTTATTTAAGAAGAGTAAAATACTTATCATTTTAATTAATTAGCCATTAGTGTAGAGTGATTTCTTTAATGATGTTCAACAAATTTGTAAAAAAATATTTTTAATTGTCAAATTATAAAAAAAAAATATTTACATTTTAATTTACTATTAATGTTATTTAAATAAATAAATATAAATATAAATATTTATTACTATTAATTTTTATTAAATAAATAAAATATAATTATTTTATTATTTAAATAAATTATTTTATTAATTAAATAAATTATTTTTATTAATTAAATACATTACTTTATTAATTAAAGAATATAATAATAAAATATAAAATTTTAGTAAAAGGTAATTTACACACGACAGTGTAATATGGCCAGTCATTTTGTTAGTGTGGTCGTAAGGATCAGAGAGAATACAGAGAGAGAACGAAAGGGAAGGCCTTCGGTCGAAAGCCATGGGAATTCTCTCGCAACCTCTTTGCAGCTCCGCCAGCATTTACAGTGCCAACAATTTGAACTCTAGACAACTATTTCAGATTCCACATAGGCCAAATAGTTTTATTTTAAAACATCTTCCCTCACTTTCATTCTCTTTCTGCACCAATCTCTCCTATACTTCTGGTGAGTGAATATGAATATTGATCAGGTTGTATTTCCCCCCAGAGTTTGTGGATGTATGAGCGAGATATCTTCCCTTGTTGATTCGTCTTTAACTATTTTGTTATTATTTTTACTTAATCGAGTTTTAGTGAATTTCTATCTCACACACACACAAAATAAAAGCAGGAAAGAGGGTTATGATAATATTCCAACCTATACCTACTTTACTTATAATACTCCTAAATCTATTTAGGAAATACGTTCTCTCGCTTACTGTTAACAAAAACATTTCAAGTTTTGTAAATTCTGCTCCCATGTTTTGAATGTCCAGCCACATACCTTGTTGATTTGCCGACCTATTTTCTCTATGAAAGCAAAACTTCAGATGCCCTTCATCCAGAAAACATATTGTTGCCCCGTTTCTTCACTGAGTTCTGTGAGTCCGCTCATGCTTTTCCACAAACACAATAGAATTATTTGTTCCATAGAGCATCTTGTATAAGATGCAAAACCCAATGTAGTTATTTCCTGTGAATGCCAGTGAATTTCTATCTTATTGTTTTGTTCTTAATCTTATCTTCTTTGCTATTTTGTTTTTTGTTTTTGTTAATTTTCCCTCTGAAATAGAGATCCAAATTGTTATCTCTTACCGAAATATTTTTTGAATTTCTGCCAGTTTTATTTGCGACGCCAGAAAACCAATTGGACCTTGGGGCGGACTCCGATATAAGAGAATGGGCATTACAAGGTCGGTCGTCACTACCTAAAATATATATGTGCTTGCTTAGTTAATCATTGTGCTGGGAATTTTCATTGTGTCTACTTTAGCGGAAATGTGTAATGGTATCATGGGATTAGCATTTAAATTAGGGTGTGCAAAAAGCCTAAAACTAACCAAAAAAAAAAAAAGGTTTGCTTGGTAGGAGAAGTTTTCGTTCATGCTCTACTCTTGTCTTATCAAGCAAGCATAGAATCATTTGCACTCTACCCACTTTTATCCCTACCCAGGACGCCCTTCACCTTGTTAGGACCAGTCCCTGTACTATTTGGTCATCAACAAGTGCACCCACTTTTTCTGTCCAATTATTGGGAAACATTCAATGATGACAAAAACACAAGAATGCTACAGGGTAATCTCCTACAATTATGTTTTTTATTAATTTTTCCTTCTCTTCATTATCGTTTTCCAAATTATTGTGATCTAAAATTTGAATAACTGTTAGTTTGTTTTGGAATTTAGATTACTCACAACCTTGGCATAAGCTTGTGGATTTTTTTCTATTCTATGTTACTGTACACTTTCCAGTTTCCCCCACTCTTCTCAATGACCATAATCTATTTACTGCATTCATTTGTTTAATCAGAGAAAAGATGCTAAAACACAATGGATTAGCTGTTACAATGTGGCACATAATTTTTTTACAGATTTTTATTCCTTGAGGAGGGATGTTGAAATTACATCACAACGTGTTGGAGAGACCAGAGAATCTGCTGGTCTACAACTCTTAGAGCAAGAACTTGCTAATTTGGAGTTGAAAGCAGCTGATAGCTCCTTTTGGGACAATCAAGCCAAAGCTCAAGAGATTCTTTTGACTTTAACTGATGTCAAAGATAAAATAAAAGTTCTCACTGAGTTCAAAACCCAGGTTATATATAATTCTTTTTTTCAACTTTCAACTTTTTTTTAATCTTATCCTCCGTTTGTGTAATCCTTATTTGTCTCTTTATTGAAATTTGTACTTTCATCTTAAAAAAATGTTTTCTCATGTGGTTGCTTTCAGAATGATAGAAATCAGCATTTTCTGTTAAATTGAACACAAGCAATTGCTTAAGTTGAGTTTGTAAAGAAACAGATATACTCTCTAAATAGGAGTTACTGACTTACTTAGCTAGGCAACCTGTGTATCTATTAATGATTGTAAATTAGGTAAAGTACAGGTGTTTGTAACTTAGTATGTGTAATGCAAGCACGGCTCAGTAATCAGTGGCACACTTATTTAAATTTAACCGTCACACATTCAATTATTCTAACAGAATTGATGACCACACAAGATTGCTGTTTTTTATGACTATTGACTAATTAGTTAATTGGTATGAGACTTATAATCAGTGGTTTATTGGAGATGGAACTAGTCTTAATTTTTGGGAGGATCATTGGATTGGTGAATCTTTTTTACTTGAATTATTCCCTTGTCTTTATTGTTTATCTTCTTTATAAAATGCTCCAATTTCTGAGTTTTACTTATGTCATGGTGACCAGACCTCTTGGGATTTTCATTTATGTAGAAATCTTAATGATAGACTTGTGGATGATGTTGCTTTGTTGCTTCAATGCTCAATCCATGCTTTATAGAAGGATTTGGAATTTAGAATCAAGCTCTTATACTTGCGCTTCTTTTTTCAAGTATTTGACTTGATGCCTAAACTCTAGGTCTAATCTTTTGTCTAAATACTTTTGGAAAATCAAAACTCCTTCTAAGGTAAAGGACTTAGTTTGGACAACAATACTTAATAAAATTAACACTAATGATTTGCTCCAGTTTAGACGTCTTAACAGGGCCCATCATCTGATGTGTGTGTGATGTGTTTTTGGAGCTTTGAGATGAATAGCCACCTCTTCCTGCACTTTGAAGTGGCTAGGTTTATCTATATAGACTATTTGGCTATTTTGAAGAGAATGGGATCTGCCTAGCTCACCTTGGCACATTCTTAACTATCAAGTTTGTGGGCTTTGGGAGGAACAAGGGGCATAATGCCATAAAGCACTCTGGCAATGTGCAGTACTCGCAACTCTGTGGGGTCTTTGGCTAGAGTGGAATGCTAAAGTCTTCAACAATAAGTTCCTCCCACCACATTCTTTGGGAGAGGATCACCTTTTTATCTTCATTGTGGGTTCCTTCAAATGGTTTATTTAGAGTAGTATTCCTTATGGATCAGGGATTAGGTGACTTTGTTGAGTTAGAGTCTTCATTTTTTTTTCTTTGTTTGTTAGTTTTAAGAGGACTCCTTATCCTCTCTTAATGTAATCTATTGTATTCTTTCTTTCTTCAGTAAATTTCTTTTTTCATTAAAAAAACTTATAATCGGTGGTCAGGCAGAATTTGTGATTTATTATTTCAACTAACAGTGGAAAGGATGAATTTTGACTGGTGATGTTGCTGCAATTGAGAGTGTTATCATGTGAATTCCTAGCATATGTAAAGTCTAGACTTCATAGGTTTGGAGTGTAGAAATATTGGACTGATAACTTTGAGGTTAAGTTTGTGATACAAATCTAAGGATATATAAAGTTTAAATTATATGGGTATGGAGTGTAGAAGTTAAGACTCAAATATTGGAATTTTAGTAACATTATACAGCTCTGGTTGTAGAACTATCTATTAATAGTTTAGCTATGCACTCTAAAACAATGCCAGGTGTCTAATAGTGGTATAAAAATTGTGTGCTCTCTCTCATTAATGAGAAATAAGAAAATTAGCATCTATACTATGCATTAGTATAAACTTAAACATACAATGAATGATTATATATAATTATTCAAAGGGAGAATAATTCATAGGTCTGCATTTTATCGCGTGAATATGGCTAACTATACTGATGATCATATCAACATATACACGACCTATATCACATTAATCCCAAACCCTCTTTACGCTACTTCTCACTGATTTGTGGCTGTTGGACTGTTGCTTGAGGTTTTTATTTGCTCCATGTTCCTTCATAAATATTTTCTGTTTGAGTTTCTTGCATTTAAGATAGGAGGGTGTAAATGCCAGATTCATGTAAATTTCCATTAAAAGCATACAGTGTAATATAAGCAACGAGATGACTCATTCACTCACTGACCTCTGATTGTTTCATGCCATCTAACTTTGAACACAACAGAAGATTTTAAATATATGATCTAAAAGGGATTTCTTTAGGGATTATCAGTGTTGGGATTGACTTGGAATAGGGGTTTTCATAAATGATTTTAATGTTGGTATTGTTGTTATTATTTAGTTTCTTTTTCTAATGTTTGTCGTAACTTCATTTTTCCGTAAGATATAATTTTTTTCTAATACTTTTTCTTTTTTCCTTTTCCCTTCTTTTTTCTTGGTTGGCCCAACCAATCAACACTTTGAAGAAAGGATTCATCTTTTATTGATGGGTGAACAAGTAAGAATTGCAGTCTATATAATTGACTCAAAAGATTTGATACATTTTCTTTTTTGAACTTCCTATTATAATTTACAAAAATTCAATATTCCAAATAATAATTGTAGAATGTTTTGGTGAAATAAAAAGTTTCTTTTGCTGAAGAGATGCTTATTAGTGCAGATTCAAATAAAAGATTGAATAGAAATATATTCTTGGGGGCATATACAATATGTCTCTCAAAATTTGTTTTTACTTCAAATGATATTAAATGAATCTTTATAGAGGTGACTATCATTAGTATCAAATTTATATTACAAGTAGTTTAAAATTATATATAGCTCCTCATTAATGGAAAGTTGAAAACTCATGAAGCTGTGAGACTTCAATTCAGCTTCAAGCCAGTAAAAAATCCTCAATGCTACTAATTCATCCATTACAGGTGTTTGGAACACTCTGGAAATGGACAGAGCTGTACCATATATGTATTTTGTAAGCATTGCTGATTTAACATTCGTTATGCTTGCATGGTGTATGCCACATCTTTTTTTTTTTTTAATCTCCTGAGGACTGATTGTCATTGATCATGTTTTGATCTAATTGTTATTATGCTCTTGAGTGTAAGCTTAATCTTCCTCAAAATGAACGTAGGTTGAGGATGCAGAAACAATAGTTAAGCTGACTGAGGAGATGGACTCCATTGATAGTGGACTTCTTGAGGAGGCTGCTAGTCTTATCAAAGAATTGAATAAAGCACTAGATCAATTTGAGTTGACTCAGCTTCTTTCTGGTCCTTATGACAAAGAAGGAGCTGTTATCTATATTACTGCTGGTGCTGGAGGTACTGATGCACAGGTAAAGAAAATATATGTACAGATGCTACAGTAATGCACTTATTTTTCTCATTCCTGTGTGAAATATGCTCCAGTATGATGAATGGGCTGAATTGCTGGAGACCAGAACTTGTGTGGTCCCCCACGAGAAAAACTAAAATTGAATCTCTTCCTTCCTTTTAGTCCTAAGTCAGTATTCAGCACAATAGAATGCCATCTAATTAATGTCTTAACGTTGTTAACCTTTCCAGGCTTTTAGGAAATTCCGTTCATCATGGAGTTATTTATAACCTTACCTGGACAGAAATTCTCTGATGTTAATCTGTTTGATGATCAAAACATTTGAGATTCTGCTATTAAGAAACGGTAGTCATATGGAGGCCTTCATTTATGTATTTTGGTTTTCCAAACCACAAGGTGGATGCATGTGCTGCCTAGTCTGGAAAGAAGGAAGTTGACTGTTCCTTCCATTTCATTTTCTAGTTACTTTTTGCTTGAAATTTGAGTACTTGATGGTGATTCTGAGTGTTTAGTTTCAACCTCTGTACAAAAGTTATTATCTTTTCCAGTGCAGGATTGGGCTGACATGCTTCTTAGAATGTACATGAGATGGGGAGAGAAACAGAAATACAAGACCAGAGTGGTTGAGAAATCCTCTGGAGAAGAAGCGGGGATTAAATCTGCCACCATTGAAGTTGAAGGTCGTTATGCTTATGGGTATTTGTCTGGGGAAAAAGGGACACATCGCATTGTTCGACAATCTCCTTTTAATGCTAAAGGTCTTCGTCAGGTAACAAAAAACTCCTTTTGATAGTTAAAAGTCAGATTGGAAGATCAGGGTTTTAGCTGGACTATTTTTAGAGGTTGCAGTTTTAGTAATGCTGAATATTAGATGAGTTTATCTAAAGTGTCTCTAGATCGATAAGGTGCCTAGTTTCCTTCCCAAAGAGCTGCAAGGCAAGCACTGTGTTTTTTGTCCATGTTTCTTCCTCCCCTACGCCAGAATAGTCTGTCTAAAAGTTCTTGGGAATGAAGTTCATGACATTGTTATTCAACGTCAATTGAGTGTTTTTTTTTTTTTTCAATGGATACATTAATTTTTTTTATTCTTTTTAATAAATCCAAATATAATGTATGAACAGACAAGCTTTTCTGGTGTTGAAGTCATGCCTCTTCTTCCAGAAGAATCTGTAGATGTTGAAATTCCTGAGGAGGACCTGGAAATCAGTTTTTCAAGAGCAGGTGGAAAAGGGGGTCAGAATGTGAACAAGGTAGAAACTGCAGTTCGGATTACGCACATCCCCACTGGTGTCACTGTTCGCTGCACAGGTTCTTTTCCCTCCTTTTGTATTTATTTAGTTTCATTAAAGTTACTTTATCTTGTTCTGTCAATATATTGGTTTCACGACTTTTTCCCAAAATGAGCTTTCTGCTTTTCTCCTCTATTTCAATTCAGAAGCTTTTTCGGGCAACATGCTAAATTGTCAGCTACAAAATGCTCTGTGATTTTACCCGATTTGTGTACATGTCTTCTTTAACTGTCTACCTTGTGCATTGTACACATTTAACTGATTAATATAGCTTCTGTGGGATAAATAGGTGCTCTTTAGGGTTGTATCTTTTAATTATGGTGAAAGGCTCTCAATTTGGGTTTTGGATTGCATTACTGATAAAGTAAAGAAAGCAGAGGATCCATATATTGCATTTGCTTATTTCTTTTTTCAGTTGCATCTGGATTTAGGACCATTTAACATTTAATTTTTCTTTAAGAAAAAAAGGACTTTTGGTTTTGCTAAAAATTGTAATGAGTCACTTGTCCTATGCTATCCGTTCTCTAAATCAAAGTCACCTTGTTACTTTATTAATTGCGAAGGTCTAATTTTTCTTGACCGTTGTCCAGAAGAGAGATCCCAACTAGCTAATAAGATTAAGGCATTAAGCCGTTTAAAAGCCAAGCTGTTGGTGATAGCTGAGGAGCAACGTGCGTCTGAAATTAGGCAGATTCGGGGAGATGCAGTAAAGGCTGAATGGGGACAACAAATACGCAACTACGTGTTCCATCCGTACAAACTAGTAAAAGATGTTAGAACGGGATATGAAACGTCAGATATTACTTCTGTTATGGATGGCGACTTGGACTCGTTCATCAAATCTTACCTCAAACACAAGTATAATATGACATTATCTGCATGTGGCAGTCAGCTAATATCTGCAGAGAATTAAATTATCTTGTATCTTATTTCATGTGCCATAAAAGAGCTTCTATATATTTACGTAACAAATTGTACCCTGATCTTATTTCTTATCACGACTAACAGTTGTATTTTTTGTTGAAAATATTAGTACTATAGATAATTTATTACATATTATTCATTTTAAAATAATAAAATTATTTAATTAATTTTATTTTTATTTATAATTTTATGTTGAATCGTAATATAAATTTTATTATGTTTATTGTTATATTAAAAATAAGATCACATCTTTATTTTGTTTAAAAATTTATTGTTATTGATAAAAAATAAATTAGAAGAGAACAAATATAAATTTTTTAAACTAAAGGAGTGATATGTGTAATTTAATTAAATATTAAAAGAAAAAGGTGTAATTTATTATTACAGGTTATCGGTCAAAATCAGTTTTTCTTGTGGTTTATTCTTATAACATATAATTATCAAGTATTATTCTTCATTAAAAATTAATAAAACTGGTCATAAAAATTATTAAAAATTAGTTTGCATTCTTGAAATTTAAAAATTATTATTTAAATTTTTATGTAACTTGTCATTTTAACACCCTTGTAATTTAATAAATACTACAGTGAATTCAGATGGAAAGGGAAAACATGTAAGCACATGACAAGAATTATTGGAGAGTTTTTATGACGTTTGATGAGTGATGACACAAATGACAAAACGTAGTAAGAATATGCCGTTTAGATCTCCGAGTGACTGGAGTCTGGAGTGTCTAGTGAGAGTGAAGACAGTTGGGTACAAGAAAGACGGTTAGGTATAGGAAAGATGGGTACCCAAACGCGTGGACGTGGTTTCAATTTTTAAACAACTAAACTCACCTGAAACTGAACTCTCTTGAAATCCTATGCCACGCCGTTGAAGACATTATTTTCCAGTTTGCTCGAAACTTCCTGAACTACCAAAACTCTCAGCTTGAGTGTAGTCTCTGCAGCCAGCCATGGTAGGATGTCTGCGTTTCTTTTCCTCTTTCAAAGATCGAAACTGCGGTGAGGCAGCCTCGGATCGTGACCCGGTTCTGCTCGTTTCTGGCATGGCAGGCTCCATTCTCAATTCGAAGTCGAAGAAATTCGGGTTTCAGAGTCGGGTATGGGTTAGGATTCTGCTGGCTGACTTGGAGTTCAAAAAGAAGCTATGGTCCGTCTATAATTCCCAAACAGGTATACATATTTTCCTTTGTTGCTCCAGCTGCATGTACCTGCACATGGCCGTTCCTTTTTTGCTCTGACTTCTGAGGTAATTCAGGCTATTGCTTATTTTCAAGTTGCGACTTACTTACGAGCTCGCGTTTGTTCAAATTTATTTTTTCTGAAAAAAAGTGGGACAAAGATAAAAACGTAATGGATGGTTCAGCTTTCCATTGCCAAGAGGCAGGCACAGTTGCTACGTTTTATATCTATCACCATTGAAATGCATTGGTGCTAATTTGTTTCCATATATTTATCTCTAAGCTTTTGTATTCGTGTGCTTCAGGTTACACAGAAACATTAGACGAAAACACTGAAATTGTGGTCCCCGAAGATGATTATGGCCTCTATGCAATCGATATTTTAGATCCATCTTGGGTAAGCGATCACGAGAATATATAATCTTCTACTTATTGTAGCTTTTAGCTCTCCCGTTTGGGAAAGTGGTGACTGGTGATCAATGATAAGAATTTATTGCCATGCGGTGCATTCCGTGTAAAATTTTACTTTCCTGTGCTTGGCTTTGTGGAAATCATAGAAGCATACTTTTGCCCGCTTCTGATTCTGTCTGATTTCAAAAGCTTTTTATGTTCTCTTTGTTGTCTGCACAGTGAAAATCATAGAAAACCTGATACAAAATTAAGTACAATAGTGATGCTCAAATTAATGTGTTTCAGTTATATTATACTGTTCACTTCATTTATGTACTCTTAGACCATTCCATTTTGCTGTTGATCCTTAGTATGACTTATAGTGAACAACCCTTTTTCTCCTCTAGTATTTTTATTATGTTTTTCTTTGATGTTTCAGGTGGTAAAATGTGTGCATTTGACTGAGGTATACCATTTTCATGATATGATTGGTATGCTTATTGGGTGTGGATACAAGAAGGGAACCACATTGTTTGGATATGGTTATGATTTCCGGCAAAGCAATAGGTATTGCCTGTAGTGGCTTAAGTTGGTAGGCATTAGCAAACGACAGTAACAATTTTATGACTGCGAAATGCTTAATGTCTCACTGTCATTTTCAAACCTTTCAGCCTCTAAAAACAAGTGAATCCCTAACAACCTGGTTATGTTGTTGTTGGCAGAATTGACAAGTTAATGGAAGGTCTTAAAGTCAAGTTGGAAACTGCTTACAAAGCTTCTGGTGGAAGAAAAGTTAATATAATTTCACATTCAATGGGAGGAATACTGATATTGTGTTTCATGTCACTTCACAATGATGTGAGCTACTTTTATCTCCATGATCAGTGACCACATAGGATCTTTGATCTATTTGTACAGAATCTATGGTAGAAAGGTTAAAAAAAATACATCCTATGAATTTTAGTGATCATGACTGGTGATTTACATCATACCTTGGCAGGTATTTTCAAAATATGTGAAGAAGTGGATTTGCATTGCTTGTCCCTTCCAAGGTAATTCCTCCATTTGAGTGTTTCTATGTTTAGTTTTAGTTTGATTCCCTGCTCTGCCAACTATATATGTTCCCAACATCATCTCCACAGCATTCTTCCAACATATATCATATTTATGTTAGCATACCCTATCAGCATATGCATGGTATGTTGACAATATTGTTGATTTATGATTACAAGTTTAAATTTAAACAAATTATTTTGTTTCTATAAAAGAGGGGGATATGAAGGGTAGGTACTCTAATTGACAACTTGTAACAAATGTAAAAGATTAAATTTGCTGTAAATTGGAAACTTTATTGGATTTGTTTGCTTAACTATTGACTATCTAGTTAATTTCACATCTTTATTTATTTCATAGCTTATCTTGTAGTCACTTATGCAGGTCATGAAATAACACTTTTGTAATCAGTATGAAAATTTCTAAATTTGCAGCAATCTCTCATTTCATTAGAAAATTTAATCCTTTGTGAAAGGCAGATGATCAATGCAATTAAATTCTTAGCTCTAAATGTTTTATATGTAATCATGCAATTAAACACTTTTTGACTTGACACTACTAGACTATTTGTCTGCCCATATTATTCAAATGTGAGATTCCATCTCCTGAAATTAATTAGCTGGGGTGTCTTTGTCTTCTCCTTAATTTTATTATCTCTAGCTTATTCTTCTTTGAAATTGTTGCCCAACAGCACAGAAAATTTTCATTTTACCATCTTAAGCCGTTTTTCTCATTAATGCTTGAGATGGATTTATTTGTTTCTAACAAGTTTCCAATGACTGTATCAATATAAAGACCAAAATATGTTGGCCCTTCAATTTTTCCTTGAAAATGTTTGGTAACTGTAGAGCCTATTCGTAATATTAAATTGATCGTGTGAGGAAAGTGAAGAAAAATGCACAACTAATTCCTCAAAGAAAGTCTCAGTGCTTTGAATCACAGATATTATGGGATAAACATTTGTTTTTATTTTACCCTATATCTTCTCTAGATGTCTTTCCATGCGCTTGAATTCACTTTCTGCACGAACAGGAGCCCCAGGATGCATCAATGATTCTTTATTAACTGGATTGCAGTTTGTTGATGGCTTTGAAAGCTACTTTTTTGTGTCAAGGTGGACTATGCATCAGCTGGTAATTTTTTTTCCTGTTAACTGGATCAGTGTCTTTGAACTAAAAATGGGAAGACCTTTTGTCATGTTAATGTTCTTGCTTGGGAAAACCTCCAACTAGATTAAAACATTTTTAGTTCTTCACGTCCTTGCCAAGAAAGGGGCCAAAGTTTCATTCAAATAAATTGTTTCCTTCCACTTAAGGATCCACATCCTTCTCCCCTCTACTAACTCTAGGAAGATCCTTAAACAATGTGTGGTGATGCCTGCATTGACTTTATAACACTGTAATGACATAAACCTTAGTTAAAATTGATGGTGGAATTTGATTGTGATAAAATAATAGACTAATTTTCACATATTTCTGTCTGCTGTTATTCTTGGTCACATGTTCATGCACTTATACATTTTTGTGAATCCACTAGCACAGAGTAATATGATATCATCTTTCTTACCACGTTAGGTAGTTGAGTGTCCATCAATCTATGAGATGTTGGCAAATCCAGAATATAAATGGAAAAAGCAGCCAGAAATTCAAGTTTGGCAAAAGCATACAAAGGATGGGGAATTTGATGTCAATTTGGAATCTTATGGACCGATCCAGAGTATATCTTTATTCGAGGAAGCACTGAGGCACAATGAGGTACTTTTTATGAACTTGAAGAGTGTAAGAAGCATCATTGAGTATAGATTCTCTGAAGTGCAAATTTTGGTGAAGTTGTGGAATGCAGAAAGAGAAATAAAGAGGAAAATATAAATGGGCTCTAATCCATACATGGTGGGTCCTTAATTTATCTCTCTTACTTTTTTTTTCTTTCTTTCTCTCTCTGCACTTCATCACTTCACCAAAATTTGTACTTTACAGGATCCATAGTCAGCATCATTATATACGCTTTTAGATGTTCACGGCTCCAATGTTCTGGCAGTGTTTAGGGGATTGATCCTAACTTTTAATATCATTTCTTTGTGTATGCACATAAAAATCTTCTAATCTAAGAAATCTGAGCTTTATTTTATCATGAGAATGTATCAAACTATAGATAAATTTCTTTTGAAGTTTAAAATAAAATTATGATGAAATAACCATTCAAATTTGGTTGTTGAAGTTTGAGAATTTATTTACCTGTTTTCTTTTGCCAAGTGCGTATATGGAAATGGAGCACATTGGTCTTTAAGAATTTTTTTATACAAGAATGACAACTTTTTTTCACAGAAAAGAATGATGATAAAATCAACCCACCCCGGGGGAGGGAGGGGGGGAGGAGGGTGTTGAATATGTTAAGGGTTTGTCAACAAGTATGTTATTGTCAAAATCATTTATTGATTACTTAATTTTGTAGTGAATATGTGGATTAAAATAATAAGTATGTTATTCTCAAGAACCTTATGATTATGGATTATACCATCATGCAACAGACCTTTAATATTGGTTGTAAGTCGAGGCTACACTGTTTAATAAAGACAGACTTAGATTCAGCACAAGCAAGGTTGTTACGTGAAATGAAGCTTCTTGACCAAAAAATAAAATAAGACTAAAAAAAAATGCTATTGTTGTAATTTTATCTTTTATTTGAAGAGAAGGATTTGTGCTAGTCACAAAAATCATACAAAACATGTTTCTTTTGTTCTAATCATAGCACAACTTCTCGCTAAAATTTCTAAATGCAGTGGTAGCTATATGCTTTGCGGTGTTTTCCCCTTGATTATAACAAGGGCTTATGACTGTTAATTTTTGCAGCTAAATTATGATGGAAAAAGGATAGCACTGCCCTTTAACTTAGCTATCCTCAAATGGGCCGCTGGAACTCGTCAAGTTATGGATGATGCTAAACTTCCAGATGGTGTCTGCTTTTATAACATTTATGGGACGTCATTTGACACACCTTTTGATGTTTGGTATGACAGTGAATTGCTCTTGTATAAACTAGAAGTTTTATTTCAGTTGAAAGATGGAAATTTTTGGAAGGAACTAAATCACCTGATAGAATAGATATTAAAATACTAATCCTCCTTACAACTCTCATTGGTGTCCTGTCTGAAATATTTGATGTTCTAAACTTTCCTGTTCATCTGGACCACTGAAGTGTTTGCTCATCCTTCTTCTGTTTTTCCTTAAATCAAAACTCAGAAGCCCTTTTCAAGGATAATCTTGAAAAGGCCGTTTGAGGAGGATAATCTTGTCACTTGTCATTAACATCTGGGTTTTCTGCGTTGGATTGTTATCAAGAGAGTTTAGATGCAACTTCCAGCGTACAATGTCTAAAGGAGTTTCTATACTAATGTTGCATCTAACATTTCTGTACCTATTGCAGTTATGGCTCAGAAAAATCTCCGATAGAGGATTTATCTGAAATATGCCACACAATGGTGAGCTACTTTTGATTGTCTCAAGGATAAAGCTAGCTAATGCAGACTTTGATATCTTATATCTCTAAAGTAGTCCATTGGTTCTGGGGCATTTTTCTAATCTGTGCTGAGAGGCTGAATAATTTGTCCCAATCTTGAAATTGAGGCATAGGAAATCCATTTTTAAAATTTTGAACTTCAACAATTTTGACTCTCAAAACTCACGTTGCACTACACGTTGAAAAAATTGTGGAAGTAAAAAACATCGTATGATTATTGTAAAATTCAAATTTATATCTGAGTGGTGGAGGATTCCAGCTTCTTTTTCGAGAATAAATTATTGATATCATTAGGTTGGTTTGAGAATCAACCTATGATATCATGTAGTACTACAAACTTAAACTTTTTTACCTTGACAGAAATATTTTTTTAATTAAATTACCAAAATCTCAACTTTTTTTCTAAAATAAGTTCGTTTTAAAATTTTTGTCAATCTATGTCACATCTTTTTTTCTTGGAATCTGGAGTGGCAGCATTTCTCTCTATTTTCTTCTTTTCTAAAAAATTATAAAATCTTATGTTTCTGGATGCTTACCCAAAATTCTATCACTCATTCACGTAATAACATTGCACGGTGCTTTTTATCCCTAAGAAATTCTATAGGGCATTAATCACATCCATGAATAGCTACTGAGAAACCTAGCACTTTTGAGTGAACTTGAATTTCTTAAAGTCAGTAACTGTGCACCAAACATAAAGACTATGTGTTGTATCTCTCTGAGTTACTTCCCTACTCTGTTTCCAGCCGCAATATTCTTATGTCCAAGGAGATGGTACAGTTCCTGCTGAATCAGCCAAGGTGCTTCTATTTGATCTTTATGTACTATGCATATATGTAGATGTTGCTATTTTAGGTCCTATTTAACTGAGTCATCCCCCTAGTGCTAAATTAAGAGGAGACGTGTGATAAAGTTATGAGGTGTATGTTGTACATGATTAGCTTATATTTTCATCAAGGAACAATTGAAATTTAGCCAGTTCTTTAGTATGACATACATGTTCTCCCTCTTTTAGCGATGAGAACTTGTTGCGATCCTTAGCTTTCTATACCCATTGGTGGTGCTTGTTTGCAAATTGCTAGTTAGTTAAGATTTAAGATGAATGTGATAAAGAAAACTTGATAACAATGTGAAGCTTAGTATTGCTGAAATTGTTAAGCATGTCATTCTATGGGTTGTTCAACCTTCAAATGGGATTTATCCAGGCTGTCGAAGACATGCATTCTGCAGGATTATAGAAGTATGCCAAATATATGAATATTATTCACACTATACGATGCTTAACTCATACATAGAAGTTCCAAATTTATTTTTTGATGCCTTTCTGTCATGTAGTCGAACTTATTTCTGACTCTGAGAGTTTAATATTGATTTAAGTATTTGATGTAGTTCTTTTGTCATGTCATAGCAGGCTGATGGACTTCCAGCAGCCGAAAGAGTAGAAGTTGCTGCTTCTCATCGTGAACTGGTACGAGATAAAAGAGTGTTTCAACTTATCCAAAAATGGCTGGATATTGAGCCCACGGTTAGCAAGCTATCAAAGATATCAAAAGTGGCAGATGCCGAACCAATTAAGCCTGTGATTAATTAGATGTTTCCTTACTGAAAGTAGCAAGTGCGTGTGTTTCCCCTGTGCTATTTTTTGGAACTTGGAAATGACCTTTATAGGGCTGCAGATTATGTCACAAATGCCTTGCGTTGGGTAAGGCTAAGTGTGAAATTAATTCTACAGGTAACTTACTAGTTACTGAAGGATCATATTTTCTACATAACTGAATAAAACCAAAGTCTGCTGATTGCGGACCAATTCTGCATTTCTTGGTTACGATCTTTCAATTCCCTACTTGTTGGCATATGCAATATGCGAATTCAGAAATATCTATATTGTCATTGAAATTTTAAAGTGATATATTAACACACATAAAATAAAATATGAATTTAATCATGTGGAGAGAGTAGAAAGTTAAAATAGATACTAAAAAAAAATTAACTAGTTAAATAATTTTTATGTAATTTTATTATTTTAAAAATAAATTATTGTTTTAGTTTTTAAAAGATGTGATTTATCTTAATTTAATTTTTGAATAATAAAAATATATAATTTAATATTTAAAAAATATTTTATGTCTCAATTTATTTTATGATATTTTAAATTAAAACATAAAAAGACGTATAATATTTATATATAAGAATTAAATTAAATATTTTTATAATTTAAAGATTAAATTGAAATAAATTATATTCTTTAAAATTAAAATAATAATTTATTTTTATTTTAAAATGTAATAATTATTTTTTAATTTTTATTTTAAAATTTTTTCTAAAATTTATTTTTTGTTTTAGAGTATGTTAAGCTACCGGAAGAATTTGTCTTAACATATTGGTTGGCCCAAGAATATCTTTATTTTTTATAAGATCAGATTAAAAACAAGGTTTTATATAAAGTTATAAGATAAAATTTTTTATTTCATTTTGATCCATGGAACAAGAATATCTTTATTGCATATGTCAACATTTTAATTTCATTTTATAGCCACTTATAATATTTAATATATAAAGTTATAACATTATAGTTAGGGAGATCTTCTAATGTTTAGGAATTAGTTGAATAATTATAATTAAATAAAATTATTTATTAGTTTTATGCAATAATCATTTATTAGGAATTTGTTAATTTTCTTAATGTTAACTCTGTACTGTCACTTTTGTTCACCGAAAAAATTGTATCGCCTTTTGTTAGTTGTATGCTTCTTACGTGTCCTTTTTTTTTCTTTGATTACTACATAAAACTAAAAAATAGTAGTTTTGAACATTGATCTTCTGCCAAGCTAAAACCACTACAATCCTCAGTTATTTGTGCCTCTTTATCCAATGTAATGAAAAAAAAAATTTGGTAGGGTAATGAAAACATTTTGTTCGCAGAAAAAAACGCACACACAAACATTAGTTGAATTGACCTTATGTCCCAACCGCACGCAATTTAAACATTTGAACTAATTTAATTTTAATTTCAAACTAAAAAAAGGTTAAATATTCCAATCTATCAAGCGAACCTAATGTTAAGACTTAAATATTATAAATGAAAAAGAGAAATTTTATTTATTTATTTCATTAATTTCTATATCAATTTCAAAATTGTATATTTTTAAATTTTAGTTTTTACATTATTTCAAAAAAGTATATTCATAAAAATTATATTTACAACATTTTTCATAAAATAAAAAATATAAGAACAATTAAATATAACGAGTCAATATATAGTAAAGTGAACGAATCAAAATCATATTACATCTCTCTTAGAATTGGAGTATACAAACTAGATTTGAGAACTTCAAATACATTATGCGGAGGAACAAGGGTGTAGTAAGAATATGGATGATTGTATGTTTAGAGTTTATAATTTGTAAGATTCTTTTGAGTTTATATTAAGATGAGTCATAATTTGCATAAAAATTACTCATTTAAAATTTTCTTTAAGTAAACATTTAAGGGATCCAAAAATTCAAATAATTTAAGGATGGAAATTAATACAAGTAACTTTACTCATCATTACCCCCAAGTAAAAATCACCCTCCAAAGCCTTTGAGTGGCGAGTTGAATATAGAATAGAATGGACCAATGCCTTCAGAGTTTGCAGTATGTGGTGTCAATATAGGAGCTCCAAATAGTTTTTGTGGCAAAACAAAAGTATAATGAGATTGGCACCTCCAATGTTTGTAAATGCCGGTGTCAGCATATAATATGGACTTGCATCTTCAAAGTGCCTATTATTAAATGCTGACGTTATCAGTTAAAACTTTGATTTACACCCTATAAATTATATATTTGTTGAATTGCGTCAAATGTATTGTTTTTAAAAATTTTAAACTATACGGTAATTTATTTACGAGTTAATATCTAAAAATGTACTTACCTTATAAGATACACGCTTCAAAAATTTTATTCTCTAAATTTTAGATATGTTTATCATTTTTATTATACTCTTGTATCTCTAAAATTCTAAATAATCTGTGTAACAGAACGAATCATGTATATATTTTGTAAAATATTGAAGTAGATTATTTTTATATATTAATCTATTTGTAAGTTAATATATAAAAATAAGATACTTTAAAATTTTATCAAAAATCACCAAAAAAACTGAATCCGTCTGAGTAATAGAATCCAAGTATGGAAACAGGCCAACACCTCCAAAGTTTAAAATTGACAATGTTTGCAAATAATCATCGGCACTTTGAAGGTGCTAACCCATTTTATTCTAAACATTGCCAAGATTGGACTTTGGAGGCACTAGTTCAACTTATTCCATGCCGACGTCACATCACTAATTACATCTTGCAACTCAATTCAGCGTTCAGCCATTGAACGCATTTGCTCGAGTCCAATTTTACTCTTCCACACGTTAGTAACAAATTGTTTTCACATTTTTAAGGCTAAAATGTAATTTATCCTCGTTAACTTTAAAAATTAACGAAAGACTCTTAAAAACTTCTACTTTTGTGAAACATAACCCTTCCTAACACTTTTTGTCAAAAAGTTGATGTTAGAATTAATTTACCACTATTACTTGGAGTTAAGCTTTTACTAGTTCCCATATAAAAAATTTAAAAATAAAATAAAAAAATTCCAACTTGAAGCATATTTATTTTTATATAAATAATTTCTTTAAAATTAAAAAGTAAATTTTGTGGAGTAAATTAACAATTTTACACATCAAAGGTATTTTGTCCAAAAAGAGGTGTATTAAATGAAAATATGAAGAATATAACAAATAATGTATATAATACAAAGAATTAACCCATTAAGTTAAACCAATAATACTTGGGCAATAAGTTAGCCCGTAAATAACTCTAATCCTGAATCTAATGTGAATCTAACATGGTCAAGACTAAATCAAGAAAAAAGCTTAGTCAAGCGACAGGAACAATGTACATATGATATTCCAGTGACAACTCAAATTAAAGGCCTTCTTCATTTCCACCTTTCAGGGCTAGGCTCTATTCAAGCTTTAGACCAATACAGGTTCGCATGAGGTGAGACGAAAGAGCCACTCTTTCCCCTTATCAATCAAAATCCATGGGACCTCGGAGGGAGAACCACGGTTTCCCCCATATCAACCAAAACCCTTTGGCCTTTGCAAGCATGGTACAGAGAGGCCAACCATAAATATCTCCATCATATCAATTCTTATACGCTGGTTATTGGTTTTACCGATGTTGGTGGCACGTTTGACATATCATGGTTGACTTCACATTTGCATATGTGCAATGATCGCATGACCAGTGACCCAAATCTTCAATACTTCTGGAACTTCTTAATCTGGATGTTGTACCCTTTCCCCTCCCTCCTCTCCCATTACAGCTTCCACTACCTAAGCTCTTTAAACTCGCTGTCCTGCTGTTTGCACCGTGAGAGTCTACATCAGATAAACCATTCTCTAAAGCTTGCACCAAATTCTCAAAGTAGTTCCGTGTCACACTGCTTTGTTGCAATTGCAGTACACAAAGTAAACCACTTTCAAATGTTATTTTATTTTCTTACAAATCAAACTGTCTATAAACACAGAAAAAAGCGGGTTCCATTTGTTTTCCTACAGAAGGTAAGAGCATACCTTGCAAGTATTCAAAAAACTGTCTCTTAGCTTTCTCATTCTCAGGAAAATAATAGCCATAGGCATATGTCCATTTCAAAACACGTCTGCATTCAACAATCTACAAGCATAACATTTACTGAGAAAACGTGTTATATTTCCATCCACACAGTACAGGTTTTAACATGTACCTGCAACCATGCCTCTGTTACAAATTTTAGCTGTGACTCAGGCTGACACTGTATGTCACTGAGCTTCTCAAGCTGCAGCAATTGATAAGCATTAAAGTTTTTTTGATAAAAAAAGATATTTATTGAAGAAAGAGAATAAATACAAGAGATTACATGAAAGGAGGACAAGAGAGGTCCTCTACAATTGAAAACTAACAAACAAAAGAGAAGAATCAAGACACTAACTCAACAAAGCATTCCAATCCCTTTTGAGATCCATCAGAGACTCCCCTCTAAACAAACCATTAAAAGAAACCCACAACAAAGACATAAGGGTGATTCTATCCCAAATAAGATGAGGTGGAAAGAGTTTATTGTTAAAGACTCTAGCATTTCACTACAGCCAAAGATACCACAAAGTTGCAAGTACTGTACATTGCCAAAGTGCTTTATGCTCCTAATCCCTCCCAAAGCCCACAAACTTGATAGCTAGGAAAGTGCAAAGATCAACTGGGGAGACCAAATCTCTTCAAAGCAGCCAAAGAGTCTATTCCAAATATACCTAGTCATTTCACAATGCTGAGAAAAGATGGCTATTCCTTTCAAAACTTCTAAAACACATCACACACACATTAAGATTTCTAGAAAAATGAGAAACAACAAATAAAGTCTTTTCCCACTAAGTGGAGTCGGCTATATGAATCAAACGATGCTAACGTGTTCTATCTTGGCTCATTTCTACTGTTAGATTATTTATAGTTAAATCTATTATAATAGTTTCTTCTATTGTTTTCTTTAGTCTCCCCTTACTTCTAGTTATTAGACTATCTTCCTCCTTGTTAACTTTTCGTAAAGGAGCCTCTAATAGTCTCCTCTATATATGACCAAATCACTTAAAACGCATTTTTACAAACTTTTTTATGATAGGTGCTACCCTAATTTTCTCTCTAATACAATTATTTCCAATCTTATCTTTTCTAGTGTGTTCATTCATCTAACATAACATTTTCATTTCTACGACATTGAATTTTTGCTCATATTAATATTTTATCACCCAGCATTCAATACAATACAGCAATGCAAGTCTAGCTGTGTGATAAAATTTTCTCTTAAATACTTAAAACTAGTGACTTCTTATATGGAATGGTCTCTAAATTTCACCTTCATCCCAAAACAAGTGTGCCTTTCACTAAAATTGCTTTCCATATATTCTATTTTACTTCAACTTATACGGAAACCATATGTCTTCAAAGCTTGTCTCCATCTATCTAATTTTTTGTTTACTTCTTTGAAATTCTAGAAAAATGAGAATTTCAAGAAAAATGCAAATTCCAAGAAATTTGGTCACCATGACATAATAAATACTTAGAAATTAGACCATTATGTAGAAATGATAAACAATAAAGATGAGGTAAAAGCTCAAGTAAAGAAGATTCACCAATCCAATGATCCTCCCAAAAATGAAAACGAGCTCCAACTCCAAAACGAAAAGAAAGCATTGAAGAAAAGAATGATATACCTAAGATGAACTTCTAGGGGCTTGCATGTGTAGCACTAATTCGTTGAACACCATATTTGCTCTTGATTACCCCTATGCCATGAAGAAGTAAATTCCGAAGGAAAATGCCAATGTTATTTAGTCACTAGGGAGATGTTTTTAGACTCCACATTACCTAATCAAGTGGTCTCTTTTAGTCTCCCCGGTCCTAGACCACAAAAAATCTCTCATAATGTTTCCAATCCCGTTTGCCACTCTAACTAGAATCTTAAACAAGAAAAGATATTACAAAGGGATACTAGACAAAGAAGCTTAAATTAAAGTGATCCTACCACCAAGGGAGAAGTAAGCCTTTATATTACATTTTACTTCGACTTATACAAAGATTGTATGCCTCTAAGGCTTGTCTATACCTCTCTAATTTTTCGTTTACTTCTTTAGAATCGCCAACAAACACTATATCATCAACAAAAAGTATGCACCTTCATGCCTCTTGGATATCTTTAGTGAGCACGTCCAATACCAAGTTAAAGATGTAAGAGCTCAAAGTTGAACCTTGGTATAGTTATATGATTATAGGAAAATCCTTTATGACTCCACTTTATGTTCTCACACAAGTTGTGGACCTATCATACATGTGTTTATTGCTTAGATATAACCTACATGAACTCATTTCTTTTCTAAAGCCTTTCACAATACCTCTCTTGGTACTTTGTTATAGGCCTTTTCTAAATCAATAAAAACAATATACAGATCTTTATGAGATATATCTCTCCATCAATCTTTTTAGTAAGTATATAGCCTCTATTGTTGACCTTTTAACAAGAAACCAAATTAGCTCTCTGTAACTTGCATGTCCAACCTTAATCTCCACTCAATAACCTTCTCCCATAACTTTATAGTATGGCTTATGAACTTGATCCCCTATAATTTGCACAATTTTGTATATCCCCCTTGTTCTTATATATTGGGATTATGTTAACCAACTTACACCATTTCTTCCTAAACTCTTTCACACCTCAATGGGTATATATCGGATCCTACTATTTTGCCATTATCCATACTCTTCAATGCTTGTACTACTTCAAACTCCTGGATTCTTCAATAAAAACTATAATTGAGATCCTCCTCTTTAGTACTTAGCCTACCAACATGACAAGGAGACATGTGTCCTTCATTAAAAATTGTGGAAATAATTCTTTTATTGTTTTTGGATATCTTGTTCCTTTACCAAGATATTACTTTCTTCATCCTTAATACATTTTACTTGATCTATGTCTCGTCTTTCTCTCCCAACTCTTTGCAAGCCCGAATATTCATAAGCTCTATCCCTTGCCTCTAACATTGTCTTCTTGATGTCTTTCTTAGCTACTTTATACTCTCAATTTTCATTATCCTTGCATGAGTGTCATGCTTTATAGCACTCCCTTTTAATTTTAACCTTATCTTGTACATTTGCACTCCCTTTTAATTTTAACCTTATCTTGTACATTTGCACTCCCTTTTAATTTTAACCTTATCTTGTACATTTGCATCTCACTACCAAGATTCTTTTTCCTTTGGTCCAAACAGGAGTGGGTCACCCAAAAGAAAAGCCAATGGATGCATGAAGGTTTGGGCGTGCTTGGCATCTAGGTTGGCCAAGAGTTCACTAGAGTCCTTATGCGGTCATACACACCAGTGAGTGGGATACCACTGAAGCAACAAATGGAGGTGCATGGCTGGCCAGAATATGACCAAAACTTTTTCAGGGGGAATAATCCAAAAAAGTTACTACAAACAAGGACAAAAAATTTTTGTACACTGAAAAATCACACTCCCATTGGAACACTAGGGTTGTCTTCCCCGAATCAGGGATTTTAGAATGTGTCAGTAAAATACTAAGCTACACAGCTACAGTATTTATAGAGTTAAGAATAAGTACAATAAATATGACAGCTATATATACACTTGGATACACCTCATGTTTACACCTATTCTATCAGCACATATCTGGATCAAATAGTGGCGCAAGGAATTCAAAAGAAAATAACTTGTCATTTTCATTTAAGTTAGACAAGCTATGATCTCACGAGTATCCCTTAGGAGAGAAACGAGCCATTCAACACAAGAACAATAGGCTTTCAATAGCGTCAATTCTGCTAAAGATTGGAAGTAATGTAATGGGCAAAATGCCAAAATAAGGAGGGGGTTGGGGGGGGGGGGATAACTGACAACAAAATCTTTTAGTTTTCTATTTAGTATAGTTTACTGCCTAGATTTCTTTAGAAGGAAAATTGTCATTTCCCATTAGATCACTGGAAGAGAAACAACCTAAATAAGAAAATTGCTTACCTGCACAGATTGCATTTGATGAAGGTCTGCAAGAGCTTTTTGCCTGGACTGCAATGAGCAAAGCATACACAAGGCATAACAAGCATGCATAAGAACTGAAATTTATATCAAACATCAATGATATCTTCTAATCAACTGCAACATGTAATGCCTTCTCCTAACTAATTGCACTGCAATCTATGAAGGATGGACATACCCATTTTCAGGAATTTCAAACACCAATACTGTCATGACATATTGACAACATGTATCTAATATGCATTGTATGTGTCCAAAAAAAAAAAAAGACTTGATGTAACATCCACTCCTAATATGATTAAGAGATGTTTGCTAGTTATTAATTTAAGTTTAATGTTGTATATGTTGCATTAATTGCATATAGTTGCACCAGTGCAGAGACTTAGTTGAAAAGAATAAAAGCTGAACCAAAGTATGACTCAGGACCAAATTGAAAAAAGAAAATTGAGTAAGGATAAAGTCACAAAATGGTTGAGGACCAGAATGCAAATAGTGAGAGTTAATAACCAACAGCCCTAAAACCCTAAAACACAATTCCAAACTTCAACATTTCTAGAGTGAGAAGGAAAAGGGCGAGTAGAGAGAGAAAGTACTGGATTAGGGCAAAGGGGAAGGGATTTGCTGGAAGAGGACTGATTTGAGGCTAGGGATTGATCTTATAGCAAGGGAAGGACCTTCTAACACATCATACACGCACATTTTCGGATTAAATCCAAGTAGCAACTCAGCCTAAACCCCTTTTTTATAAGATGCTTAGCTTTTGCTGAAAAAATGTGATTTATGAATGTTTGAGTTAAGTTTGGGGTTTAAACCTACATTCTCTGTATTTTTAACTGCCATTGGGTGATGCTTGCTGATTAAGTTTTGCTCATTTCTGCTTGTCTTTGATTGTGAAAGTGGGCTTATGCCCTAAGTGCAAAAATGAGGTTTGATCTTAGTTTGAGAAATGCTAGGCTGAGTTTTAGGTCTGTTATAAGGGTTATATGATGTCTAAATGTTGGCTTTGAGTTCATAGTTTGAGAACAAGGTTTGAGAACATGTTTTTGAGACAAAACTCTGGGTGAAATACTGACTTTTAGAACAGATCGGACACTAGCAGCCGACTGCCAACCTTGGAAGTCGACTGTTGTGTCCATCATTTGCCTAGAAAAGCAAGACAGAACCCTAGCAGCCGACTGCCAGGCCTCTGGAAGTCGACTACCATGTTCTTCATTTTTCAAAAAATTTTTCAAAAAGCTAGCAGCCGACTGCCAAGCCTTTAGTAACTGACCGGTAGCTCTTGGCTAAGACAGAGAAAATTGGACAGTGAGCTAGCAGCCAACTGCCAGCAAGAGAGCAGTCGACTGCCAAACCTCTGATTTAGTTAACAAGCTCAAATGACCATTTTAAGAGGAAAATAGCCGAAAACCTCACCCAAACTAATGATCTAAACCTGAGATGTAGTGGGTACATGCAAAAGATAGAGTCACGAATTACTTGGATGAGGAGATCCCAGTGATAGTGAAATAAAGAGAGCAGAACACATAAGAGAGGAAAGAGGAGAGTATTCCAAGAGTATGCCTAGTGGTAGATAGGCTCATGATCGAGTGACCGAATGTCGGTATGGGACGACCGTTGGGCATTCCACATTTGTGCCATGAGTTAGGATGATTAAACATCTACTTGAACTTAGATGATTTCGAAAATACTGTGATGGTTGCGAACTTTAAGTTAGTGTCATCTTCTAGAAGCCATTTAAGAAACACATACTTAAAGTTAAGCAAAATTATGGACATGAACTGAATCACCCTAGTGTATATGTTAGGGAATAGCATGCCGGGAGTGTGATCTATCAGAAGGGGATGGTGATTCCATAGTATTATGATCTGCCCAAAAGCGGAGAGAAAATGATCCAAGTAAAGTTGAAGGTGATCTTATGAGTTGATAGCCAGTCTCGTTCGAGGTAGGGAGACGTTGGGTAGAGTTGACAACTATCCCACTGATTATGAAATGGTACTCGAATCCGACTAAAGGATGCCTTAGAATGTACAAAAATCTTAAAGTTAAAGTTAAAGCTAAAGTTACAGTTAAAGCTAGAGTTATAGCTAAAGGGTGGCTGAATAGTCACAAACTCATGCATATAGACAGTGATACGTGGAGTTGTTTGCTAGGTAGCGCTCCCGATAACTCTTATGATGTGCTATTTTTCGCTCATATGTTTAAGTAAAGGCATGTTTACTATCTCACAATATGTTTCCTATGAAAGTTATGATGAGAATGACGATGAATGCATATCCCATATTTCAAAGTTTAGATGTTTTAGATGTACATGGATAAATCTGAGCACATGACATGAGAATATATTGCATGCATTGCATCCCAATAATATGTGTTATGTTTTTATGATGAAAAGAATGTAAAAGTTTTTCGTATAAGTACGGTGGTACAGGTTAGTGAATTTCAAACAGGTTGCATTACTACTGAGATTAATTTCTCACCCTAGTGCTGGTGTGTACTAAATGTCTAGGTTCCTTGGCTGGAGGGGAAGGTAACATGGGGAAAAGTACCCTTCTATGGAGTACAATGAATATTTATTTTGGATAATATAGGCATATAATTATTTGTACTAGTCTTTATAATTTTTGGAAAGGCTAGTAGAGAAGATCTCTTGTATAGCATATATTGACTTAGCTATATATGAATTGATCAAGAATTATGAGTAGGCGAATTTGATGATGTCATGAGTAGCAGAGTTGTTGCCTCCATACCCCAATGAGTTAAATTAGAATTAATGAATGAGTATTTATGTATGTTGATGTATAGCTACTTAGGATGAATTATGTATATATAATCGATTCGATATTCCACTGCGACGTTATGAGAGCCCGAGTGTAGAACCCAACTCACATGACACTCAATTAACCAACTTGGTTAAAGTTTAAAATTTACTCGAGTAGATGTAACAGTGACACACTACTACTACGATATTTATATATTACATCTTTTAAAGAACTAAAAGGAATTATAGGCTAAAGGGGTGTTACAGGCATTACACTTCAACACATGTTGTACATAGCTTAGACAAACAAAAAGTAGATGAAATGAGATACCAGAAAAAATTCCATCTTGATTTGACTATAAAGCTTCTTTCGTAATTTTTTTGTTGTATATTAAATGTTTTGTATTGTATAGTTTTACATCTTGAAAATTAGAATATGGGATGATGACCTTTTTTTCTTTTTCTTGGATGCGGCTAAATGATTGGGAAGTTTAAAATATTCGGATTTTGGTATAACACATGGCAAGATGTGGTAGCGTGCAATTTATGCCTTTCTCTTTTACAAGCAAATATAGTGGAATGCATGCATCTTAAAAGGCATTTCTATTCCCCTATTATAATGATTTTTAGATAAAAGAGAATAAAAACTAACTTAACCAAGCCTAGAATCCTTGGAGATCCATAAGGAATTCTTCTAAAGAAACCATTAGAAGAAACTCACAAAGAAGATAAAAAAATTTGCCTCTCCCAAAGATGAGGAGGGAGGAACTTACTATTAAAAACTCTAGCATTATGCTTCAACCAAAGGCACCACAACAACAAACTTGCAAAGCCTGCAAATTGCTAAAGGTTGGCACAAGAATGGATAGAGTAGGCTCAGCGATTGCACTTGGTTAATCTGATTCAGGCTCCTCAAACTATGAACAAAAAATGACCTTTCATAGTTTATTTTTTGGTGGAACAAAAATTCATAATTTATTTAATAAATGAAAGGGAATTGTGCCTAAAAGTTGCTTTGCCTTCGGGGACAGAGAGATTGCCCATAGCTCCAACTTTGAGAAGCTAGAAGGAAGGAAAGGTGGTCCTCAAAATTTCTCCAGCCCAAGGTTGATGCACCTGAAGGCATGTTGGAGAGTTGCTCCACTACAAGATTGAGATCTTCAACTCCTTTTCCCTCCCAGAGCCCCTAAACTTGATAGCTAGAAAACCCTCCAAATTGATTTGACAAAAATCCAAGCTTACATAAAAAAATGGCTATTCCTCTCTAAGCTTCTAAATACATCACATACATTAAGTGATAAAGCTTTGGTAGGTCTTCGATGAAGCAAACCATTTGTATTAATTTTATGAGTAAATTGCACTCCCTCCCCTAGATAAGAAAAACCTACAATTTCACCATTCAAAATAACCTTACGTGTATTATTTATATAATTAAATATGTATTTAACTAATATTAATTAATTTTAAAATTAAAATAAAATAACTTTATTATTTTTAACTTAAAATAAATTATAATAAAATATATTTTTCTAATAAATTATAATTTTTTAAAACCATTAATATTATTATTATTAAGGGTATTTTGGTCAAAATAGGTAAAATTATAGATTTTTTAATCTTTCAAGGGAGGAGAGTGTGAGTTTTAAAAATATAGAGGAGTGGAATATAATTTTGACATCTCTCATGTGAGTGAAGTATAATTTTAACATCTTTTAGAGAATGAGAGTGTAATTTATTCTAATTTTATTAAATACGGTTGTCCAAACAAAAGTCATTAGCTTAGAAAGTGCTTTAACTTTCCAAAAGCATGTTGACAAAGGAATAGAAACAATACTTGGGCTTCAAATAATAAGAAAAAATTAAAGGAAAAATAGCAAGAATAAGAGCAAGGAGTCTAAATTCCAAATCCTTCTATCAAAGAAGAAGTGCAAAAAAGAACAAAATTTTCAAATAACAAAGCAACATCATCAAGTCTATCAATAAGAATTCTAGAGAAATGAAAATTCCAAGATTAACATTCTCTATTATAGTAGGAACTCGAAAAGAGGAGCATTTTGGAAAGAAGATAAACAATAAAGAATTGAAAAACGGAAATAGGTACCATCTCCTACACGAAAAGAAAGCATTGAAGAGAAGAAATGATATACTTGAGAGATAAACTTCCAAAGACTCATATGTGTAGCACCAATCTTAGGATTAGCGTCCTAACTATTTTGTTGAATACCATATTCACTCCTAATCACCCTATGCCACACAAAAGAAAACTCCAAAGGAAAACAACAAAGCCATTTAGTCACTAGGGAAATGCTTTTAGACGCCAAATGGCCTAACCTACCATCCTCCTCCAATCTGCAACACACTTCCCAACTAACCAAGTACTCTTTTAGTCCCTCCACCCCAAACCACAAGAAATACCTCATAATGTTCTTGAGAATAGATGCTGAATATTTCTCTTATTACATTACAGACTTGGTACAGGGATATTTATAAACAATAAAACCTAATGCAATCTGAAAGTTGACTAACCTAAAAAGAAAACATTTTAAAATTCGTAACCCATAAATCAAGGGATTAAATATGACATAATATTCCTTTTAAAAGGAAATATCTTGCCTATAAATGCTATTAATTACTGCTTTAAACAGGGTTATTAAACCCTAGATTTTTAGCACTCCCCCTCAAGCTAGGGAATAGATATTCTCCATCCCTAGCTTGCATATAATCTTTTGAAATGCTATACTTGTCAAGCCCTTTGTTAGGATATCTGGTAGTTGGCTCTCTGTGGGAACATAGGGAGTACAGATCAAACCACTATCTAGTTTCTCTTTTATGAAATGCCTATCCACTTCCATATGTTTGGTCCTATCATGTTGGACTAGATTGTGGGCAATGTTGATTGCAAACTTATTGTCACAATAAAGCTTCATAGGTGTCTCCCATTTTATTTTCAAATCATCTAAAACAATTTTTAGCCACAACAACTCACAAATTCCATGTGCCATTGATCGAAATTCTGTCTTTGCACTAGACCTAGCAAAATGTTACTAAATTTCCACCAAGAAAAGTGCAATAACCAAAGGTTGACCTCCTGTCCATAACTGAACCAGCATAGTCTGCATCAGTATATGCTTCAATCTCCATCCTTGTTCCTTTCTTGAACAGAATTCCTTTTACCGGGACTACCTTTCAAATATTGCAAGATACAGTATATTGCAGGTAGATGATTCTTCCAAGGATTTTGCATAAATTGACTCACTACACTTATAACATATGCAATATCTAATCGTGTGTGAGACAAATAAATTAATTTTCCAACAAGTCACTGGTACATGCCCTTTTCAACTAGTTCATCTTCTTGCATTGTCCCAACCTATGATTTGGCTCAATAGGAGTGTCCAGTGGCCTAAGCCCCAATTTTCTTGTTTCTTTCAGCAAATCAAGGACATACTTTTTCTGTGAAACAAAAATTCCTTACTTGGAACGAGCAACTTCTATTCCTAGGAAGTATTTTAGTTTGCCAAGGTCTTTTATCTCAAATTCCTTTGCCAAATACTTTTGCAATGCCTCTTTTTCATTTGGGTCATTCCCGGTTTGAATAATGCTGTCTACATAGACAATCAAGGCAGTAACTCCTCCTAGAGCCGAGAGTTTGATAAATAAAGTATGATCCCCTTGACTTTGTTTATAGCCCATTGCCAACATTGCTTTGGTAAACCTTCCAAACCATGCCCGAGGAGATTGCTTAAGTAGATATAGTGCCTTTTTTTAGTCTACACACTTCATTGGCTTTTAGATTCATACCAAAGCTTGGAGGGATTTACATACAGATTTCTTCTTCAAGATCTTCATGTAAGAATGCATTCTTCACATCAAACTGCTGTAAAGGCCAAACAAAGTTGGCTGCTAGGGACAACACCACCCTAATTGTGTTCATCTTTGCTACTGGTGTAAAGGTTTCTTGATAATCAACTCCATAGGTTTGTGTGTAACCCTCAGCTACCAGCTTAGCCTTGTGTTCTTCTATAGAACCATTTGCTTTGTATTTTGTTTTAAACACCCACTTGCATCCCACTGGTTTCTTTCCCTTGGGTAATTCCAATATTTCCCATGTTTCATTTTTCTCCAAGGCTTCCATTTCAACTTTCATTGCTTGTCTCCATTCTTCTTTGCTAAGGGCTTCAGACAGAGTTTGGGGAATAGTTCACTGTTTAAGTGAGTGAGAAAATTTCTATGTGATGTTGACAATCTGTCAAAGGAAACAAATTGAGATATGGAGTGCTGTGTGCACTTCTTAACACCCTTCCTTGTTGCTATAGGCGAGTCTAAATTAGCAGTAGGTGATTCATCAATCAAAACAATAGATATTTCATCAATTTGGGGGCTTACCTCATTTCCAAGAGACGATTCAGATTCTTGGACTTGCTCATGCTTGGGAATAATCACAGGCTTCATTCTTCTTGAGTACACTTGTAGTATTTTCGTGGCTCTTTTTAGTTCGTTAGGCTCAGATGTAGGGTCAGCCAGGATTTCTTGTTCTGGTGTAGGCAGTTTAGAGATTTATGCAGGGGTTTTGTTGATTATTTTGGATAGGATATCTAGGAATAAGTCCTTATCTTCCCTCATTAATGGCTCCCCCTGAAGAGAAGGACTTGAGAAATAGCTTCTATGCTCACCAAATGTTACATCTGCACAAACATAAGTTTTACGAGTAGGAGGATGCACTTATACCCTGTTTGTGTAGGTTAATACCCAATGAAAACACACTTGACAGCTCTAGTATCAAGTTTTCCCTAACCATGAGAGTGAATGTGAACAAATGAGACACACCCAAAAACTTTAGGGGATAGTTTATTTGACATTTTGAAATCTGGATAGCATGAAGACAGCATATCTATTGGACTTTTGAAGTCAAGAACTTGAGATGGAAGGTGATTTATTAGATGAGTAGCAGTAAGGACAGTTTCCCCCCATAAGGTGTTAGGAACATTTTTTTGAAACAAAAAAGCCAGAACAGTAGCTAGCAAATGACCATTTTTTCTCTTTGCCACCCCGTTTTGTTGAGATGTATTGACACATGATAACTCATGAATAATGCCCTCTTTTTGAAGCTATGGGGACAAAAATTGATTGAAATATTCCCTGCCATTGTCAGTTCTTAACCTTTTAATTCCCACATTGAATTGATTTTTGACCATGTTATGGAAAATGGGAAAGATGTCACTTATATTAGATTTCTGTTTAAGCAAATAAACCCATGTGACTGAGTGCAATCATCAATAAAAGTGACAAACCAACGAGCCACTGAAATGTTGAGTGATTGAGAGGGACCCCAAACATCACTAAATCAAATAGAATGGAATTGTACTTCTTTTATTACTTAAAGGGAAGGAAACACGTCGATGTTTGGCAATTTCACAAATATCACACTGAAATTCATTGAAATTAACACCTTTAAATAGAGAAGGAAACATCATTCCTAGAATACTAAATGAGGGATGGCCAAATCTTGAGTGATGAAGCCATATCTGCTCCTTATTGGTTGGAAAGTTACTGGAAAGAAAAGAAAGGGTTGGGTTATCTAACTAGTTGCTGGGTAATTGGAGATTTTAGCAAGCCCAATCATCCTCCTTGTACCTTGGTCCTGAAATACACAAGAATCACAAGAGAACACTACTTCGCATTTTAAATCCTTTGTAAGTTGATGAATAGATATAAGATTTGTCGATAGCTTAGGTACATGTAGCACATTTTTAAGAGTAATGGATGGACTTAAAACAATATCTCCTTGTCCAGCAAAAGTAGCTAAAGTGCAATCAGCAATGAAAATTTTCTTGACTCGAGCAAGGCTAAGATATGCTAAATTTATTGAATGAATTGGTCATATGATCAGTTGCACCAGAATCAATTACCCGTGAGTTTGAGAAATCTGAATTTGATGCACTTAAAGCATATAAGGAATAAGGCTGACCTAAATTTGCCAGGGAGCAAGTACTTGTTACTTGTTGATTTCTCCAATGTCTTCCTTGTTGAATTCATTTGGCTCTCCTCCTTTGATATTGGCTACATCCATGGCTTTGTCTTCTCAGCAATAAATGCTTAAAAGTATGCTCTGTTTTTTTTTCAGTCTATAAAACAGAGCAAAGATGTTGGAAAACAGAGATCAAGAGGCCTATTTAGGGTCTGATACCATGAGAACAGATGCTGGATATTTCTCTTATTACATTACAGACTTGGTACAGGAATATTTATATACAATAAAACCTAAAAAGTTGACTAATCTAAAAGGGAAACATTTTAAAATTTGTAACCCATAAATCAAGGGATTAAATACCACCTAATATTCCTTTTAAAAGGAAATATCTTGCCTATAAATGCTATTAATTATAGCTTTAAACAGGAATATTAAACCCCAGATTTTAAGCAGTTCTCAATCCTACTAGCCAACCTAGCCAGAACCTTAAACAGAGAAAGGTATTACAGAGGGACCTGAGAGATAAAGAAGCCTAAATCAAGGTGATTCTTCCACTTAGTGAGAAATAAATCCCTTTCTAGCTCTCAAGTCTTTTTGAAATCATCTACATCAGAAGATCCCAAAAGGACTCAACGTGCAGATTGCCACCTAAAGGAACACCTAAATAAATTAGGGGCCAATGTAAAATTTCACAACCTGCCATCTTATCTTGGTCACCCAAAAATCTATCCTCAACATTAATCCCAGCCAACCTACACTTCAAGAGATTGATGAAAAGCCCAAACACAACCTAAAAAATTTCAAGTAAGGATAGCACATTCTGAAAATTTTCCTTATTTTCAAGAAGGGAAAGAACAGTACCATCAGTAAATTGTAAACAAGCAATCTCTAACCCCCTCCATCCCAACCCTCATACCTTGCACCATCCCTCAAAACCCTGAGATGACATGTGACTCAAATATCAACAAGAATAAACAAAAAGGGAAAGAGAGGATCACCTAGTCTGATACCTCAATAACCCCTAAACCACTCTTTACGCTCACCACTAAAAATGATAGCAAAAGCAACTAAAAAGAGACACGCCCAAATCCAATTTGGTGCTTTGCTTGTGTTTTATTTAAGGAAGTTTACCCATTATATATGCGAGAGATTGATCAGCTTTATTGCATTCTTAAGATTCTTAGAATCTTTTATTTCTTTTCTTTGTTTGGGAGGATTTCTCAGTCAACCCCTAATCGTATTTTACTTCTTTTATCCAAAAATGTGCTGCATGTACCTAGGCTATCGACAAATCTCTAACCCCCTAATGTTTCTTCTTTTATCCAGAAAAAAAGAAAAAGGAAACATCATTCATGTTAGCATGGAAAGAAAACAGTATTGGCTATAGAACGGGTAGGATGAACAAAATGAACCTTATAAACATAGACAAAAACCATGTAAATATTGCTACAATAAAGCAACAGGCACATACTGATTGGTTGGTTGCCCACCTTTCATAATAGTGAGTATATCTTTCAAGAGAGTTCTTGACCATTTCTCTCCTTTTTTCAGCCTCAATGTACTGTAATAACAGCGTAAATAAAGTTCAAACAACAATGGTATTGAATAACACTGCCAAACTACGAGTAGCTTTAAGGGGGGTAAGAAGAGCAGGATATCAAACTATAGAAATAAAAAATAGTGATGTACCACTCCCTCTTGTTTTGCTGTTTCATAACGATTACATGCATAAAAACCTCCTGTTCTCTCACCATGCTCAGACCAAGCACCAAGACAAAGCCTGCAAACACATGTAACCAAACTGCACTGAGATGAACATAAACCTTCATCCCTTTCTTTTTCGGTCCCTTTCCACTGGCAGAAATGTTTTGAAGAAAATAAGTTAAATAATGTAGTGAAGTCAGTTAAGCACTTCATCAATGGAAAACTCCAAATACTAAGAGGAACTGAAATCGCAATACCACAATCAAGCATTAACTATTTAAAATTGGAGATTGGAAAACATAAAGAACACCCCTTTTAGTCTTTAGGGCTTGAAAAGGACAATTTCATGCACATGTGATCAACTAATTTTAGAAGACACAAATATCAATTGCATGTTTAAATAATTGGAAAAAAAAAATGGCCAAAATTTTAGTGCCAAGTGTGCAATAGAAATTTTAAATAACTGAATAGGTGATGATATAAGAGAGATATAGTGGGAGAAAAATAGGTGCTAGAATCTGAACACGAATTATATCCACTAAATGAGCCCTTAGTTAGACTAAACCCAAATACAAAAGACAAATTGACAAATTCTGATGATGAAAAGTAAACATGCCTCGGGGTATTTATAACGTGAATACCCAACTAAAAGTGCAGTAATATTGGGAAGTGGGAAAAAATAGAAGTCATTCCTACAAAATAGGAAATATGCAGATGCAGGTTCAGGAGGTCGGTTGCTGCCTTTCCCCATAATGCAGAATTTTCAAAACATATAGAATGGAGAGATGCCTAACAGCTGCAGCAGAGACAAGTGGCCTTGGGGGTTATTTTCTGGTGTGTTAGGCTGCTTCTTTCTTCTAGAATAGGTGAGCATAGGTTTGGGGCTTGAATCAGTACCCTCCCCTTGAAAAGTCAAAGCTATTAAATCAAAGCCCATTAATAGATTTATCATTATTGCAGTTCAAGTGGTAGAACTTGGCAACTGAACACAATGAACCCTAAGAGGCAATATTTCAAAGATGTCAAAAGTAATCATCAAAGACCATATAAACATAATAGTTTAATTTATGAAGAAAACACCCATGAAGAGCTTTATTAAAATTTCTAACATGACCCCTTGCACAACGCCACTTGGTCTTGAAGTGTGGATAAAGCAAAAGACCACTATATCTCATGCAGAAATGTAATCTTAACTAAAATCATGGAGAGTGGCAAGGACTAAATTCCTAACAACTTAGTCATAGAAGCTCTAGCACCATGTCACTTCAACTGAAAAGCTTAAGTGATTAAGTGAAGGCAAATCAATAGTTGAACTAAAATCTTAAACAGCATTAGTACAAGAGAGATTATTTTGCTACGTTTCTTCTTTTCATCTCTCCCTCCATTTTTGTGATTTAATGTTAATTTTTCTTTGTTCATCATATAGACTAAGATTTGAAAGTATTTCAATTAAAATATGGTAAAAAATAGTCATCAATTCTCATATAGAAAGTGACGTTTATGTAGAAAAGGCAACTTCAACTAACCAGCAAAACTCAAACTTGCAAGGTGGTGTGCATGTAATATGCATACAACCATGGTTTTTCTCAATTGGCCGCTTACACTTGGGACAAGGTTTTGAATTGGCTAATATCCTGAAATTCATACAGGTAAATGGTTTAGCAATGCTGGGAAGAAAAATCATATATGATAATTGAATAATCCTTATCAATACATGACTGAAGAAAATAGTATTTCTTTATTCAATTTGATGAATAAAGCATAAAAGCATTATACTAATTATGAAAAACATAATCTCAGTCTACCCCAAACCAAAGTTGACTTGTGAGAGTTTACATACATTAATAAATAAACAACAAAAACAACAAACAAAGCTTTTTCCCACTACGTGGAGTCGACTACATGGATCAAGCGACGCCAACATATTTTATCTTGGCTCATTTATATTATTAAATTATTTATAGTTAAATCCATCTTAATAATTTATCGTATTGTTTTCTTTGGTCTCCCCCTACCTCTAGTTGTTGAATTATCTTCCATTTTGTCAATTATTTGTACAAGAGCTTCTAAAGATCTCCTTTGTACATAACCAAACCACCTAAGGCTCGTTTCTACCAACTTTTCTACGATAGGTGCTACTTCAACTTTTTCTCTAATGCAATCATTCATAATCCTATCCTTTTTAGTGTATCCACTTATTCAACGCAACATTCTCATTTCTTTGACATTGAATTTTCGCTCATATTGACTTTTTATCACCTAACATTAGTACCATATAATAATGTAGATCTTATAGCTGAGCTATAAAATTTTTCCTTAAGCTTGAGTGGTACTTTTTTATCACAAATAACACATGAAGTCTTTCTCTACTTCATCCACCCAACTTGAACCCTATGATTTACGTCCTTTCTATTTCTCCATTATTTTGTATTATAGTCCTCAAATACTTAAAACTTGTGACTTCTTGTATGGAATGGTCTCTAAGTTTCACTTCCATGAGCCCTTGCTTATTTTACACTACATCCAAGCGTCGATGCAATGGCTCTTGCTCATTTGACAATGTACTCGAGCCATAAAGTGTATTGCTTTTGAGCAACGACCTAGAATTAATACGTTCATATCACTGATCCATATTCATAAAGATTTAAAAAAGTTTTACATTGACTGTCAACTACCTAACGTAATTCTCCTCTTCTATCCGGATGAAAGTCAAACTTAGCATAGGCAGAGTTTTACATACATCAATTAATATCTAATAGAATATCAAACCCGACCATAAAATATTACTTAAAAAGCAATTAAAAGAATAAAAAGATGGCATATTCATCTATTCATTAAAATTCATGTTCACACCTACTATTTACCTAATCATTTTCAAAAGAAAAAAGAATTTTATTAAAGAAAGAGAACAGATACAAATGATTGCATGAATAGAGGACAAGAGATCCTCTACAAACAAAACAAAAAGATAGAAGAATTCAAACAGGAGTCTAAACCAGCAAGGTCTTCCAATCCCTTCGGAAATCTATAAGGAATATTCCAGTGGCAGATGGAGGGGGACTAGGGGTGGCCTTGGCCCCCCTTAAACTTTTGTTAATTACATATATAAAATTTTATATATGGCCCTTACTCCTAAAAAAATTATAAAACTTCTATAAAATTGTTTAAAAGATTAAAATTTATATATGTAAAAAAACATGATAATATAACTAATAGTTGATAAAATATATTATATGTAATTATAAATTAATTTAATATATCTTATAGTTTAAATTATAAAAATATTATTGACTTTTACTTACTTTTTATAAATATATTATTTTAACAATTCTATGTTTTTAAGAACAATAAATTTAAGAAAAAAAGTTTTAAGAACATAATATTATTAAAGCTTAATAAATTTAATAAGAAGAGTAAATTTTAATAGAAAAAAACTTCTCTTCATACTTTTATGTTAGACTAAAGTTATAAAAAAGGGAGGAATGTCATTTACTATCATATCTCATTCCTTTGTGATATTTTCATTTTTTTTTATTGTATCATTTGATATTTACTTTTTTCTAATTTTTTAAGGATATTTTTTTCTTTTGTTATTTAATATTTTTAACTTGCCCTTTAGTTTTTTTCCCTTTAAAATTCTCAAGTTTTTTTTCACTTATAGGCATAATAAATTATTTTTCGTTATCATTGTTATCAAATTATCAATAAATTTTATTTTTTAATTTGTCATTTATACATAATTCATAGAAAGTTAATCAAGAAGAATATCTTTTTTAATAATTTTTTTATCTAAAAAAGAGTAATAAAATGAATCATATAGAATAATACTTATGATAACTGTGTTTACTTTTATATATGATAATTGATGTAACATTACATAAACAGAAATAGTGGTGTGGGCGCCTTAGTGTGCAATTAATTTATTTAATAACAATTTAATTTTTAAAAAAACTATTATGTACCTTAATTTACCATCTTGGCTCCCCTAATCGAAACTTTCTGTCTCCACCCCTGGATATTCCTCTAAATAAACTGTTAGAAGAAACCCACAAAGAAGACAAGAAGGTGATTTTTTCCCAAAGAAGATGAGGTGGCAGTACTTTATTGTTAAGAAATCTAGCATTCCACTCCAACCAAAGACACCACAAGGTTGATAAAACTACACATTGCCAATGGACTTTACACACCCTATGCCTCCAAAGGTTCATAAACTTAATAGATAGAAAAGTCCCAAGATTGGCTAGACAAACCCAACTCTCCTCAAAGAAGCCAAACAGTCTACTCCAAATAAGGTTGTTCGTCCTAAAATTTCTAAAATGTGTCATACGCACATCACGAGAGAACCTTGTTAGGTCGATGAGTCTAAAACAAATAATTTGTATTAATTCTGTTAAGTACATTTGTTCAAACAAAGGCCTTTACCTTAGACAAAGGAATAGAATCAGAATTTGGGCTTGAAGTAAAAAATTTAAAGAACAAGAATTAGAGCCCAAAGAAACTAATCTCCAAGTCCTTCTATCAGGTAGAGATGAAGCACAAAAAGGTGTAAGAATCTCTAGCAACAAAACAACATAATCAATAAGTCTATCAGTAAGATTTCAAAAATGAAAATGCCAAGAAATTTGGTCACCATGACATAGTAAAAACTCATAAATTGGAGCATTATGTAAAAATACAGCTGGTTATTTTCCCACATGGATGATTGAAGTTAACTTCAAAGTGACACTATACTTCTCACTACTACCATCCTCTTGTATGACATATTTAGATCATTATATAGAGGCAAAGAACTACTGTACCAATTCATATTTTCAGATTCAGCACTGTTCTTCAATATCCACTTGGCCACAGTACCACAATCAACGGGCCTATGTGCTTCTTCAGTGCACTGCAAGGGCAAATTGGAATGTAAAATGCCAAGGAAAAAAGAAAACGAATACACTAAAATACTTAGTTTAATCATTGAGACTTACATTCCAGCAAAAACTATATGAGCAGTGGCACATATAACATCATAGCCTCCACTACCAACAACGAAGTCCACAGCATAATCACAGCCAGGTGCAGGACACCATTTTGTCTAGAAAATAATCAATAAAAAAAATCATCTAAACACAATTACTAACCCAAAAGTTTACTTGATATTTTTGTTGCAAATTTAAGTTTCTAATTATATACAGAATTAAAACAATATATTTTAATGCTACAGAAAATGACATGCAGAAGTAGTGGAAAACCAAAGCTTAAACAATTTGCAGTCCCCTTCCCATGGAAAAAAGAAACCCAAGAACATTGATGCTGCCATAGGAGCCATGCCTCTTATCATTACAAGATGTATCTATTGAAAAGGACACATCCACAAATGGGTGTGATGAATATAGAAAAATACAAAAGCAAATGTTATTAAATGTGGTGAAGCCATTTTAGTGACTACACAACATGAGAGATGCAGATGCATCAACAGAAAGAGTGAAACAATTCAAACAACCAAAATGAGCAAGTAAGAAGAACTATATATGTGAGTGTGATGTGGTTTAGAAGTTCTGAGACGAATAGTCATCATTTCTTACATTGTGAAGTGACTATTTAAAGAAAATTGGGTTTGTCCAGCTGATATTGGGACTTTCTTAACTATCAAATTACGGTCTCTGGAAGGGATAAGGAGCATAAGGCCCTTTGGCATTCTGTAGTGTTGGCAACTTTGTGGTGTATTTGGTTGGAGAGAAATGCTAAAATCTTTAATAATAAAATTTTACCAGCTCACCTTCTCTGGGAAAGAATCACCTTTTTATCCTCTTTGTGGGTTTCTTCTAATGGCTTGTTTAGAGGAGTGTCTCTTATGGACCTCCAAAGAGATTGGAAGGCCCTCTTGAGCTAGTTTCTTGGTTCTTTTCTTCTTCTTTTTTCTAGTGTTTTTTTAGTTCTTTTTGAAGAGGATCTCTTGTCCTCTGTGCATGTAATCTTTTGCGTCTTAATAAAATTCTTCTTTTATCTGGAAAAAAAAAGAAAGAAAGAAAGAAAGAACTATAAAAGAAGCCACCAGAAAATAGTACAAGTCCTAACTCATTCTCAGCTATCAATATAAAAGTATTAGTATGTGAAAAAGGATACTGTAAATTGCTAGCTAAGCTAACAAGTAACTTTATGCCCACATCAATGTGCAGGCATGCGATACTTAGTAGAATTAACACTAATAATTTGCTTCAGACCAGACGTCCTAACAGGGCTCTATCTTCGGATGTTTATATGATGTGTCTTACAATTTCTGAGACAAATAGCCACCTCTTCTGGCATTGTGATATAGCTAGATATTTATGGAACAAGTTGTTTGGCTACTTTGAAGATAATTGGGTTTGTCCGGCTAATCTTGGCACTTTTCTTGCTATTAAATTTGTGTGTTTTGGAAGGGATAAGGAGCATGAAACACTCGGGCGATGTGATATTCTATCAACTCTGTGGTGTATTTGGATGGAGCAGAATGCTAGAATCCTTAAAAATAAACACCTCTCATCCAACCTTCTTTGGGATAGAATCACTTTCTTGACTTCTTTGTTGGTTTCTTCTAAAGGGTTGTTTAGAGGGATCTCTCTTATGGATCCCCAAAGGGATTGGAAGGCTTTATTATGTTAGCTGCTTGTTTTTTCTTTCTTCTGCTCTTTTGTTTCTTTTTGTAGAGAACAGCTTCTCCTCCTCCTTGTATTCTCTTGTTTCTCTTCTCTTTTAATAAATTTCTTTTTTTTAATAAAAAAAAAATAATGTGCAGGCATGCATGCATGATTACGAATGATAATCACACAAATTTGTGAAAACTAACAAACATAATGTCATGCTGACAAGTGAGCTAGGGAGAAATAACATGGAAACAAATACTAAAAAACAATGCGTCAATTTTTAACATGGAATTACCTTTCTGTTGTCCTCAATATAAAATCTAATAAAATAACAAGAGTACTTCTGCTTGTCTTCATCAGAAGCCAATAAATTGATCATATCTTGAGCTACAGCAGCCACATGATGGCTCAGGACATCGCAACATCAAACATCCAGGACCATTATTGATGGCTATGCCTATATAACCTATAAGGATGAAGAAAAACAGTAAAAATCTGAACTGACTTGAGCTATTTTCTAGCAGTTGGATTTCAACATAAAACAAAATGAGAGGGAAAACTATTTTTAAAAAAATCCAATTTTTCGAATTCAAAATACAGAAAATCATAAGGAATATCGCAATCAATCATATAAACGAAAATGATAATAATAACTGAAAAACATTTAACAATTTTTTCTTTTGGGAAAAATTTTTTTTTAAAAAAAAAAAAGGTTGTCTCTTTTTGGTTGCATTCACTGTTATTGTCATTGGTGAGCCTAAAGAGTAGTTCAGAGGGCAGCGAAGTGTTAGGCAGGGAGATCTTCTCTCCCCTGTTTACATTAGCAGTTAATGTTTTGGATGTATGTTGACTAGGGAGTTTGAGAGAGGGTTGGTGAGAGGCTTGTTGGCTGGGTTGGAAGGATTAGAAGTCTCATTTACAATTTGTTGATGATACTATTTTGGTGTTCCTTTAGAGGGCAATTTTCTTGTCAAGTCTTTTTGGGATCTTATGGTGCAAAGGATTTCAAAAAGGCTAGGGAGTTGGAAAGGGGCCTACTTTTCGCTTGGTTGGAGGATTACATGAATTCAGGCTTCCAAGTCTTCTTTGTCTAGCATTTCCCTATATTTTCTTTCTTTATTTAAGATTTCAATGGGATTGGTGATATACATGCAAGTCCTTAGAAGTTTATCTCTTAGGCATATCAAAGACTCAACAAGGCCTTATCACCTAATGTTTGTGCGATGTGTTTCAATAGTTCAGAGGACAACCATCGTTTCTTACATTGTGAATTGGCTTGGTATATATGGAATAGACTATTTGGTTTCTTAACTTCGATGAGAGTTGGGTTTGTTTAATTGATCTAGGGGCTTTTTTAGCATTTAAGTTCACAGGGTTTGGGAGGTTAGAGGTGCGTAAGGCTCTTTCATATTGTGCAATCTGTGCTAGTTCATGGTATCTTTGGTTAGAACAGAATGTTGAAGTGTTCTATCAACAATTCCTTCATGATATCTTCTTTGGAAGGATTGTAGGTGTTTATGCTTCTGTAAGCTAGAGCTTGAGTTGTTTTATGCTTCTTATTTTAAATTTTATTTTTTTCTTTTGTTTGTAGAGGTTTCTTGTCTTCTGATTTTGTATTTTTTTGCAACTTTCTCTTCAATAAATTCTTTTTTTCATTTAAAAAAAATTTGTCAAACTTACTCTTAGTGTGGTTAGGTCATTGATAAATTTTTATACAAATTTTCATTAGGTTAATTTTTTTGGTAAATTATTCTCCTATCCCTTGAAGTGGGAAAAGGCTTTGTTTGTTGTTGTACTCTCCTATTCCTTGAAAGATGTCCAAATTGCACTTTTCTTCCCTCTATTTTGAAAATATTAAATTTATATAAACCTTCATGAAAACCAAAAGATAGCCAAAATACCCTCAAGGATAATATTAATCTTTTTTATTAAAAATACAGCATTATTGAAAACTATAAACAAAATTTACTCTGAAATTTTATGTAACTGATGGTAATGCTTATGCTTATTACTATATCTTCTAATACACATGTTATTCTTGAAATTAAATATTATCTTTTAATTGGTTAATCTTAAAGAACTATTTTGTGAATTGGTTCTTTCTTTTTAATTTTTTTTACCAAAAGATTTTATAATTTGTTGAATTTAGAAAAGTGACTATTTTATATTGGTGAAATACATATTTAAATTTAATACCTGCTATATTGTATAAGTAACATATGCAAGGACATTTTGGTCAAAATAGGTGTGAATGTGGCTTACTTTTTGTTATAGAGAAGATAACAGAGGCGCATCTTTTGGTTTTAGGGGAAGAGTGTAATTTTTCAGAACAAAAATGATGGTCATGTGATTTAGGCATTTTCAAGGGAGGGGTGGGTAATTTAACTTTGAATCCAATGCCTCCATCGATCCTCAAACCCCTTATGACAAAGAACTTTTTCAAAATACCTCCAGTTGACCCAGCTTTCTCAAATCCAATTTAAACACAAAACTGTCTTGCTTCTACATTTAATGTCCTCTAACACTTCATTTGCAAGCAGCCTAGCATCTAAAATTTGCCAATCCGCCACAAAAGCACTATAATTTTCAGAAATAATTACCCTAAAAACCTCCCTCAACCTTAAAGAAAAGGCCTTCGTAAAGATCTTTTACACACTAAACACTAATTTAATAGGTCTGAAATCAAGTGCTTTAGTAGACCAATCCATTTTAGGGACAAGAGTGAAAAAAAGTATAATTTATAGTAGTAGTAATCCTTCCATTATGTAAAAAGTCATTAAAAGCCTTCATAAGATCATCCTTCACAAAGAACCAAGAAGGCTAAAAAAGCCATACTAAAACCATCTAGACTAGGAGCCTTCCCCTTGTCCATCCTCCAAGCGGCACTCCTAACAATATAAAACGCTTTATAAAACCCAGTCACTTTGCCAGTTACTAAGGCATTATCCCTAACAAGTCTTCCTCCAACTCCTTGGTCAAGCTTCTCCTTTTTTTAACTATTCACCACTTTACAAAGAAAACTGTGAGTTCACATCCCCTTCCTAATCTTAACACTACACTTTTCACACCATATAATTTTAACTTCATTAAAAATCTCATCAAGCTCATTCTTGAGAATCAACCTATGAGCATATTGATCTTCCACTAGACCACCCTTACTCTCAATCTTATCTAAACTTTTAACTTTCAAGAACCTCCCTTTTCTAATACTAACGTCTTCAAAAACCTCCCCATACCAAATTCGTAATTTCTCCTTCACAAATTTCAGCTCCTCATCAACCTATAACCTTCCCAACCTGTGAAAGAACAATCTTCCCACCTAACTTAAAAAAAGAGAACCTCTAAAGCCACATATTCTCAAGCCGAAACATTGTAGGACCCCACTTAACTCTACTAGACTCATGAATGACAAGGGTATATGATGCTTAAAAAATATTTATAAAACATAATGATAACTAACAACAGATGGGAAAAAGAAATGCATGCCACTTAAGAGGAAGGAAGCATGAAAAATGACATGTAATTTCTCAACTCATCTGTACAAAAGGTTCAAATAGGTTTCAAAACAGATCCCACAATTCAGCTGCCAATATAAGAACCACTTTTAGAGAAAAGTCACTTCTATTTATTTTGATATTTATCTTCATAAAGGTTTCCCTATGGAGAGACAAAACTTCAATGCACATATTGCTTACCTCTCTAGCATTTGTATATTCTGCAACAGGTTTCTCCAACAAGCCAACTTCCCTGGAACCTTTTCTTCATCTGCAAACCATTCATCATGTACTTTACCAACATTCCTGTCGGTACACGAAGTAACAACATTTAGAACATCAAAATCCTTTAAAAGTTATTTTTATTTCACATTCAAGCAGAAATGCAACACTAAATTCACCAATATAAAGCAAAATATTTAGTTTTTATCAAATAGATATTCTAACAAAATATGATAACGTGGTGTCTTGATTAGAGACTATACCAATTATAGTAGCAAAGCAGTATACTAGCTGCAACCTTCAGAATGGATAGCACAGTTGATATCCTCATAAGATCTTCCTCTTGAGTTGACGAATATCATTTTCACTCAAGATGGTATAGTTTTGCTGGACAAGAAAACAGCAATTCTTAAGTTGTAAGAAAACAGGTGTACTAATACAAGCGTGTAGTAATTCAGCATGTACAATAATAACTAGTCAAACATATCAACTTAATAGTTGATACTCTGAACAAAGGAAGACATGCACAAGGACCTCTTGCAGTTTAATGAAAGAAGTAGTTCACGTGAAGGCCGAAGAATAGACCTATATTACATGGGGGATAAACTGAATCCCCACAAAAGAAGCTGAAGTTATGGTACCTGATGTGATTGTGATAGATTTCTTATTCCTTTTATACATACATAGTGAGTTGCAGATTAAATTCATATTCAAGACCAAAATCCAAAATCATATTTCTCATTCAAACATGAATGGACATACATAAAGGAAAAAAGAATGACAGACAAAGAAAATAAATATTATTGCTCTATATCACATTTGTCCTAACGTGTTTCTAACTGAAATGAATTCAAAAGGCAGTTAACTACAACATATGGCATAGCAGCATTGAGCACATTCAGGTTAACTAATATATTGGGGTGCACGACCACCAATCCAATGTCTAAATGAAACGAACTTCAACACTACCAGAATGAATGGAGACATATTCTTCCAAACGATCAAATATAATTTCACTAGGGACTAATAACACTTTACCCACTTAATTAGGAAATTATTGAAATTTTCATTCTGAGAATGCAGCGGCCGAATCATTACAGCTCAATTTTGTAGCATGCCTTAAGTTTCGGGGAAAAAGAAACTGTTTTGTTTTCTATTCTTTAAAACAGTCTTTTTTTAATTGTCCAGTGTTATAAATTCTCAAACACATTTTTTTTTATCAAAAACATAGTTATTCAAACAGTTTTTTCTTTTGTGTTTTTTTTATTAAAAAAAATAAAAACAATTTTTAAAAATCGCATTCTCCTGCATTCCAATAACAACAAAGCCAATTTCAAATTCCACGTTAAAACATATCATATTTCAAGACGATGGGAGAGAACAGAAGCACTACCTACCTGATGAACATACAAGCCAGAGTCCTCGAAATCACCGGAGTCGTTTTCGATGAAGTTGAAACCTGCTACGTCGCCATCGTCGCTGCTGTATAAGGTCGCGTCCTCCTCCTCGCCAACCGTCTCCCTACCATCATTGGCATCTTGAATATCGAAGTCTTCCTCCAATTCCATATGTAACAATTACAATGCAAATCCCTTCGTTTTCAAGCAAACGTAAATCCTTTAAAACAAGGTAAGTGCCGTGAAGGGACGGCGTATAGGGCAATGCATAAACGGGTGTGAAATGACATTGAGGGGGAATTTTGATAAATGAGATTGATTTTCGACCTTTTGGGCTTCTTCGGGCCCCAAACTTGTAGGCGTGCGATGAAATTGAAACCAATGTTCGGTCCGACAATTACTGTATATTTTTTTAATGTAATATAAAAAATTATTATTATTATTTTTAAAATAATAAATTAAATAATATTAAATTTTTATTATTTTTATTTGTTGTCTTTCATATTCTTTTATCATTTTTTTATTTTTTATATTATTTGTATTATAATAATTCTAAATCTTTTAATTATCTGTTATAAAATTTTATATTATATAATATAAAATAAAATATATAATATAAAAAATAAAAAAAATCAAAAATTAAAATTAAAAATTAAAAATTAAATAATTTTTATTATCTAATTTATTATTTTAAAATATAATTATTATTATATTTTTTATATATATAAAATTTTTTTAAATATTAAAATACACAAAATTTTTTAATATTTTAAGATATATACATATATTTCCCTTGAATTTTCATTTGTGGATCAAAACCTTTACAAATTACTCCATTCCGTAAATTTTTATCCAAATACTTAACCACAATGGACAGATAGCTTCAAGGATGCCACATTAGATTAAAGAATTAAAAGATGCAAGGGCAAAGGATGCCACATGAGATTAAAGAATTAAAAGATACAAGGGCAAATTTGTCCACTCCAGCTCAAAATATCACTCTCCCCCACCTTTATCTGCAAATCGCCCCTCCTCACACATAGTAGACTATTCCCTTTCAACCACAAAACTCTCACTCGAAGCTTCCTCGATCAGGCGGTCCTAGTGGTTGCTGTCGTAAGAATTCCTCGAATCCACCGAGTCCTCTCCTTGGCAGCGACGGCGAAACCATATAAGCAGTCTCGTGCATGGCCTTCCCCTGGGCGAGGCGCATTAATAACTTATATTGACAAGATATTTTAAGTGCGAAATGATAAAAATATTTATATTATATTTTAATTATTTATTTAAATTTTTTATAAATTAATATATTTATTGTTATTAAATTTTTATAAAAAATTAAATAAAATAAATTTTTTATAATATTTTAAAATTATAAAAATTTTTGATAACATTTAAAAGTATAAAAATTATGTTTATATAAATTAAAATATAAAAAAAATTTGTACATTTTAATTTTTATTTTATAATATATATTATTTTATAAGATTATATATTAAGATTTAGAATCATTTAATATAAATAAAAAATAATATTATAATAAATAATTTAATTTAATTTAAAAGTTGATAATGCACTTTGAAATTTAAGTTGTTATTGGTTGAAAAGATAATAAATATTAGTTTATTATATTTTAAAAATTAATTCTATTATATTCAAGACAAATTTTTTTAATATAAAAAATTTATTTTGTAATTATTCCTAAAATAATTTAAAAATTTTATGTTATTTGATTTAAAAAAATTAAATAAATTTGACCTCTGTCTTTTAAATTATAATCATATATGGACAAAGAAAAATAATAAATTTAATTAAATGACTCATAATTAATTTTATACTTTTAGAATTAAAAAAATACAGAACAACTCAAAATTATTTTATATTTATTTGCGCCATATGTCATTGTGTAATTAATATTTTACAGAAATCAGATAGGCCTTATTTTTCTCTGTCCAGGCCCAGCCAAGGTACTACTGCTATCTAGAAACTTGTCTCAAAGAAAAAGGGTTCTATCTGGATGTGGAAACAAAAATACCCTTGATTTCGTATAACCAGCTTTCGACAGCAGAAATCGAGAATTTCAGGCGATCACGATGTCTTCCCAAAATGGCTACGAGAGCCAGCAGCAGCAGCAGCAGCTGCTGCTGCAACCTACTGGTAAATATGATATTAACCTGCTTTATCTGGCTTCGTCAGAGGCGTAATGGATTGGAAGAGTTTATCTGTATATTAATTTATATTGGTTTTTTCCTTTGCATGATTGGAATCTGTTTAAATGAAATTTTACTTATTCTCTATGATAATTTAATGAGTTTGGCAAGCTTGGTTCCTCAGGTGGAGAGCACGATTACGGCGTGAACTGTGAAACCATTACTGAAGTGGGATGGTACGTTCTTGGAGAGAATCAACAACAGGTGGGCCCCTATGCGTTCTCAGAGCTGCGCGGTGAGTTATTGCATCGCTGTTGAAGACTATTACTAATCCACAAGTGTTTATTTCCTGAAATTAAATCTCATAGTAATATTAGCTGATTTCATTATAACTGTTTCAAAGTTGAACAGAAGAAAGTTGAAGAAGGGTCCTCTGTTTTAGTCCTGCAACTGATTTTGTGGTTTTCTTATTTCTTCATTTTGTTGTCGCTCCCCAAATTTATCATTGCCTTTCCTGTTCCTTCTTGAATTTCAGTTCTACCATAAGTGAATAGCTCGATTTCAGACTTTCAGGACAATTGTTGCATGTTGAAATCTCTATTTAGCTTATTTACTTCGCCTGGACAGAGCATTTCTATAATGGATACCTTTCGGAAGATACGCTTGTATGGTCTGAAGGAAGAAACGAATGGCAGCCACTGTCCACAATTCCTGAGCTGTGGGCAGGAATTTACCAACAGAGATCTGATTATTCAACTGCAGGTATACTTATTCTTTCTCTCTACCTCTCTCGAGTCTCAACTTTCATTTGTTTCATTAACGATGGATTTTACTGAGTAATCTATTTTTAGTGTCCACCCATGATAATGATGAGTTTGAGAGATGGCAGAATGAGATTAAGGAGGCAGAAGCGCTAGTGGAAGGGTCTGAATTTGGATCTGTTTCCTGTAATGTTGGGGCTGAATTAGGAGGAAGTGAATCTGGTAGACCTTTGACACCACCTGAGGGAGAAGAAGAATTTACCGACGATGATGGGACTAAATATAAGTGGGATAGGAATCTTAGGGTCTGGATTCCTCAGGTTGGTGCATGGCATCTATATTCTTCTTAGTACTTCGTTTGTAATCTATTTTTTTGTGAGATTTGAGATGTTCCCATTTTTGCTTGAGTATAGGTTTTACTGAATTTTAGTTTGAAATTTAGGTTAGGTTCAATTAAGTCCTTAAACATCTAAATGTTTCTAGCAGCTTCTATGACATGTGGTTTACTGATCAGTTGAATTTGTTTGCCATTTTCAGTGAGATATCACAAATATGAACAGATAATTGCTTTTTTACTTGCCATTTTTCTTTCAATTGATATTTAAGTTGTTATGAATTATGCTTAGAAAGGGATGAGCATAAGCAATTAGCATCTTGTTTTGCAATAATAAAACTTACAAAAAATATTATATTTATAATTCTAAACTATACTTGAAAATTGAAGTGTCATTTCAACATTTCGGCATGCAGTATTGACATCAATAAAATTGAAAGCAGTGAGAGATGACTAATCTTTAACTTGCTTCAGAAAATCATAAATGGACATTTTATAGTAAGAACTTGTATTGTGAGGTCTTTTGTCTGAAAAAGAAAGAACTTGTAGCATGAGGTCTTCATGCAAGTATGAAAACAAGTACTTTTTTGTCCTAAAAAAAGTATCTTTATACATAATTCAGAGGATTTTCCGGAACTTCTTTTGTAACATACAGTTGATATGACTTTGTATCTTGTGCAAGCATTAATTATGGTCCATTGTGGTATACTGTATGTTTAAATCTACTTAATTCTTCATTTGTTGGTTGTGGTAGTTGTTCAACTTTCATTATCCTACAGGTTGTAAGGTTGGAAATGGTCATTTCTTTGTTGAGTGCAAATCTTAAGAACTCTTTGCATTTTATAAAAAATAAGTATTCCTTTCCTCTAAATTTCTAGGAAATAGCTTCCCTTCGACAATCTTGCATTATTTTGCCTGAGCTTCAATTTTTATGTGTATTCTAGAATTTGAATTAAGCTGAAGAGACTCTGCTATCATAAGCCTATATACTCGTGCATGTATGTCAAGTAACAACCTTTATTCATCTCAATCATGCCCTTGTATTTTTGTATGGCCATGCCATGGTTGTTTATTTTTTAATGTATCTTTTAATCAATCTAATATGTTATAGGAGTACACATCTGGAAGCAGTGAGCCTTATGGGGTTGAAGAGATGACTTTCTTGCAAGAAGAGGAGGTTTTTCCCTCAATAACTGGATCTGATGATTCTTTAAAGATTGAAGATGGTTCAAAATTAAGCATTTCTGTGGCTTCCACGAAGGAAGAAGCAAATATTACCAATGTGGTAGTAGAAGGAAAGAGAGATGGAAAGAGGAAGCTTTCTGATAAACAAGATGAAAAGAAGGTAACCTCTCTGTTTCATCTGGTGTATTTAGAAGGCACCCTTTTTATATTTTTGTTGCTTTCTGAAACAAGTTATTTTTTGGGAAACTGAATGTCAGCTCCTTGGCCCCTATTCTGTTTCAGGAAGCTAATAAACCTCCTAATAGTTGGTTTGAGTTAAAGGTCAATACACATGTCTATGTCACTGGGCTGCCTGAAGATGTGACCATTGATGAAGTAAGCCTTATTCATTGTACCAAAATTGCCTTTTAGTATTTCTTGTTGCAAGATAATAACATGGGGGAATATGTTGTAGATTGTGGAAGTATTCTCCAAGTGTGGAATCATAAAGGAGGTATTATCTTATTCCTATAATCTATTTAATAATGAAAAAGCAAGTTTCTTGTGCATGCATTACCTTTGTCAGTTTTAAAATATCTTTCAATTATCTGCGATATTTGTATGAAGTAAACTCTATTGACACATTAATATCCAACTAAAGCCAAAATGACTCTGCAGTGCATCCCAAACTGCCAATTAAAATTTATTTGCATGGAAGAGAAAAAATTGTAGACTATTGTGCTTGTCCTTTTTTCTCCTTCTATACTGCAATGTTTTGGCTTCTAGCATAATTTTGATGGTGAGATTGCAATGGAGAACTTATTTTCCCGTTTGTGGGCACATGTTCTGGCTTATACCCAACCGAGCATGAATCACACAAGGCTAAGAAACTCTAGGAGTCAGTTGTGTCTAACAGTCCTTTGAGACAGGCCATTTTGTGGCCAAATTTATTATAGAATGCATGATTATAGCCCATTTTGATATGAATGCATGATTATAGGACCCTGAAACCAAAAAGCCTCGTGTCAAGCTCTATGTTGATAAAGAGACAGGAAGAATAAAGGGAGACGCATTGGTTACGTATCTCAAGGTAATTTTCTCTTATTTTGTTATGCTTGGAACATTTAGTTGCTGTTAGGTTTTCCATTATGTTTGGATTTACTAGGAACCTTCAGTGGCTCTGGCAATTCAAATATTGGATGGAACTCCTCTTCGCCCTAGTGGCAAGATTCCTATGTCCGTCACCCATGCTAAGTTTGAGCAGAAAGGTAATCATTATCATCTAATCTTGAATCTTTCATGTGATAGTTTCTTATTCTTTTTTTTTTTCTTCACTTTCTGCGCATACATATTGTGTTTGATAAGTAATTTAGTTATAATTGAGCCTCTGTTGCTTGATGGTGCTTTCTTCAAACTTGCAGGAGACACTTTTATAGCCAAGCAAGTAGACAATAAAAAGAAAAAGAAATTGAAAAGGGTGGAAGAAAAGATGCTTGGATGGAGTAAGCGAAGTTTTTCCATTTTCATAAAATGTTAATTTAGAAAATTTACTGAGTTTCTAGCCAATTTGATCTTCACTTTCCTATTGATCTTAATGATAGAACTTGTTGATGATCTTGCTTTGATGTTGGAAATTCTTGTTCTTTACTATGATTGCTCTGTCCATAGAAAGATTTGGAACTTGGATTCTGTGAGCACTTATTCTTGTTTGTCTTTCTTTAAATTTTTTATTCAAAGTACTATTATTTCTTCACTCCCTTTGTCTAAATTTTTCTAGAAAATCAAGACCCCTTTGAAGGTTTTGCTTTTAATTGGATAACAGTACTTTATGAAATTAATACAAATGATTTGCTTCAGATTTGAAGACCAGCAATGCCTTATTACTAGATGTTTGTGTGATGTGTTTCAGAAGTTCAAAGACAAATAACCATCTTTTCTTACATTGTGAAGTAGCTTAGTTTATATGAATAGACTGCTTGGTTTCTTTGAGAAGAGTTAGGTTTGTTTAGATGATCTGGGGTGTTTTAGGTATTAAGTTGATGGGCGTTTGGGAGGCACAAGGGGTGTAAATGTCTTTGGCATTGTACAATCTTTGTTGGTTTTTGGTGTCTTCGGTTAGAACTGAGTGCTAGAGTATTCAGTCACCATTTCTTTTTGCCACATTTTTTGTGGGAGAGGATTATTTTTATGTCCTCTTTGTGGGTGTCTGCAAATGGATTTTCTAAGGGAGTGTGCCTTGGTATTTGCATGCTATTCTTTGTTAGTGTTTCAGTTATTTTCTTTTTTTAAGTTTTTTCGTAGAGTATCTCTTGATCTCTATTTTTGTACCTTTTGTAATATTTTCACTTCTCTTCAATAAATTCTTTTTTTCCTTTCAAAAGAAAGTATATACACATAGGAACAACTGAGAAAGAAAACTCTCTTATTCATATTTGGAACTAGATAGTAGGGTTAAGAGAAGCAAATTAAATTCTAATTAAATTACTTTCCCATTAGTATGATCCCTTAAAAATTGAAAATTTTTCAGGGGTTCATTTTCTCCAAATTGACCAAAAGCTTTGAACTTCAAAGTTATGTAGAGAGGAAAGACAATAGAGACTTTGAAAGACCTAAAACTTGATATAACAACCATTGCCTACCCTTAAAGAAACCAAAGATTTAAAAGAACCATATGAGCATATCCTTGAAAAATAAATGTCCAAGGGCTTGTACAAACAAGATCTTGATCTTGGCAACCTGGAAGAAAACAATCCCTTGAACATCTCATTGTAGGATTATGAACAAGATCTTGATCTTGGCAATCATGCCTTGCACATTAATATCTTGTCACACTACTTTCAGAAACACTGAAAAGAGTGGTGCATCAACCACATATTCTCGTACCAGAAGGGTGTAGGACCTTATTTAACTTTAATAGATTCCTACGCAGAAAGGAAACGGTGAGAAAGCAAGCAGGACATTACCTCCGAAAAAATATGTTTCAAAGTACTTGCAAATAAGAACTTGTCCAGGCATGAAGAAGCAACAAAGGTAAATTTAAAATTCGTAATATGACAATCCCATACAAAATTATCGAAGCCTTTCGTAACAGTAGTGTCCCAACCACCATGCAATATCTCAACTGGGAATTTTTGTGCTTAGGGAATAGACTTTTTGGCTACTTTGAAGAGAATTGGGTCTACCCAGTTGATCTTGGCTCCTTCATAGCTATCAAGTTTGTGGGCTTTGGGAGGGATAAGGAACATAAAGCATTTTGGCAATGTGCAGTCTTTGCAACTTTGTGGTGTCTTTGGCTTGAGCAGAATGCAGGAGTCTTTCGCGATAAATTTCTTCCACCTCATAGTTGGGAAAGAATCACTTTTTGTCTTCCCTGTGGGTCTCTTCAAATGGTTTGTTTAGTGGATTATCTTTTATGGATTTCCAAAGGGACTGGAAGACTTTGTTGGCCTAGAGTCTTGGCTCTTTTCTTTTGTTTATTGTTTTATTTGTTGAGGACCTTTTGGCGTCCCTTTTTTGTAATCTCTTGTATTTATTCTCTTTCTTCAATAAATTTCTTCTTTCATCCAAAAAAAAGGTTGCACCCTGGATATAAAAAAAGTGCACACAACCACAAGCGAAGCTCAACTCTTCCTGGAAAAAAAGAAAGAAGGATTGTAATCTAGGTTTTGTAGTACCACAAACAGAAGTAAACCACCACTGTTCTCTCCCTCTAATATCTAGATACACTATAATAGAAATGTTCTTATGAGTTATGAGGAGAATCAATCTTATTGGCTATCCTAGTATCCCATATTGACACCATTCTTTTAGATGTCCTAACCTATTAAAACCATTCACAATCCTTGAACCTCATCTCTCATATACTTTTTACAACCTGTCCATTTATTACCTCCAACTTAGTCTGTTGAAATATAACTACATTTTTTTGGGCCCTGAATATAACATGGTTGGCTCTCCTCATCTCCCTCTGATTGCTCAATTCATCAACACAATTTGTTCACCTGCCTACCCTTCTCCATAATATGCCAATGTGGCAAGATTTTATAATTTATTCTTAAACTGGTTCTTCCAGCGCACACAGATCTTTGGAGACTTCATTGCTGACACTTTTATCTCATCTCATCCAAAGGAACTAATTTAACATCTTTCTGTTGTGTGATACATATATCTTTGAGCTGATTTGAGGTTTTAACATGCATTTTCATTATTGATTTTCTTATCTACAATGCTATTCCAATGGTGACATGACTCTTGTAATATGGCTCAGGTGGTCGTGATGATGCAAAAGTTTCAATTCCAGCAACCATCATCCTTCGTTATATGTTCACACCTGCTGAAATAAGGGTTCGAGTTACTTATATATGCTGCTAGAATTCTCTATGCCATTTTAATGCTGGAAAGTTGCTACATGAGTGATCATATCCATCCCTCATTTGGAATAGGGCTCCTTTACTAACCAGCGTCCTGATAGAGAAATGAACTGCTCAAGAAGTTAGACATTCTCAAAAAATTCTTACTAATATTGAGTTAGTTACTTTTAAATGATAATATCTATTATTAGTACTTTTGACAGAGTACCAAGCAGATAGGATTTTCTGTTTTCCTTCTCTTGCAGTCACTTTCAGAACTGTCATCTAACCATAGTTGATTCTCATGCTGAACATTTGCTGATATTTCCTAATCTATGCAGGCTGATGAAAATTTGCGTTCAGAACTAGAAGAAGATGTTAAAGAGGAATGTCTAAAACTTGGTCCTGTGGACTCGATCAAGGTAATTTATTCATCAGTGAAAAGATTTTTTTTAATAAAAAATGATAGTCTTGTTTTTGGTTTAACAATTACTAGCACAAACTGAAATGCTACTACAATTATTCCAACTTATCTAGAAATCTACTTTAAAATAATAACATTTTGACAATTAAAAGAAAGCATAAGAATATTAAAAACTGAACAGTTTTTTACTTGTTAGCTTACATGTTTTTGGTTGTTTCTCTAATCAAAATGAGTTCTATCTAGACAAACTGTAAATATAAAATTTTTCAATTTTGTGTCATGAATTATCTTTTTTTTTTTCCTGGTACAGTAAAAAAGTATATTTTTTTTGGTAAAAACAATGCAGACATTTTTTAAAGTTAAATTACTTTTTTCTATTTTATTAGTATTTGATTCATATTGCTTAAGTGTAACAAAACCATGGTTTTCAAAATCGGACAAGATCTGCTCGTACTCTGGTCACTTTAACCAGTTCAATGACTGGCTGGGGCTGGATGCCTGACGTAAAAGCAGTGAGTAGTAATTCAAACATCCAACTCTTTACGGAGGGTTAACCACTGCTTTAAACTGTCATTTTCGGCAAACTATTATTGACTGAATGATGGTTTGTGACATTTATATTAGTGCTATGGTGGCACAGATAGTTATACCCAGTAAATTCTTTTTCTAAGAAAATTTCTTTCATCAAATAAATCATGATGGTTTTGCCGGCATTAATGCACTGCTGTTTCTTCTTGAATGAATCACATAGACCAGAATTCCTATTTTAAAATGTATGCATAATTTCCTAATTTTAATCACAAACACTTGTTTCTAAACTTAAACAGACCTCCCTTATTTAAATTTTCCACCCAAAAAAAAACATTTGTCCAATCATTCAAGGAGTATATCTGTAAACCCCCTAGTAAAAATATTGAAGTTCTGTGCAATTTCATCAAACGAGAGGGATCTATGTAATTTATCTTTTCTTCTTCTACCTACCCTTTTCACTTAAATGAATTCTCTTAATTTATCTAAGAATACAATATCATTCTTTGAATGTCCTACCTTTTTATAGTTCATGTTGCCTGCTGATTTTGCCTGCAGGTTTGTGTGAATCATCCTCATGGTGTTGTTTTGGTCAAATTCAAGGATAGGAAGGATGCTAAAAAATGCATAGAATTAATGAATGGGAGATGGTAATTTGATCCTTCACACTTTATTTTATTGTGAAAGAGAAATTTTTGCAATATCTTTATGTTGTGAACAACTCAATGTGTCATATAAGTAGCGTAGTCTACCTGAACATGATGGCTCCCTTTGGTTGATCATCCACAGGTCTATTGTTAGACATTCATCTACTAGGGAAGGATGCATTTAAAAAAAAATCGAAACTCATACCCAGTACTTCCATTCATATGATGTTATGGATAATGAGATTCAAAATTTGCTATTTTCGCAATTGCTATACTTGTCTCTTTTTTGCCCCCTCATTTCTTATTTCTCGCTGCTCTTATTTTTTTAAGCATTGATTCTCACTTCTTTCTTTTACCTCTTTCATGTTTATTACTTCTGACCAGTCTTTCTTCTGCATCAGGTTTGGTGGTAGACAGATACATGCCAGTGAAGATGATGGTTTAATTGACCATACCTCTGTCCGGGATTTGGATGAAGATGCCTTGCGGCTGGAGCAGTTTGGTGCAGAACTTGAAGCCGAATGAGTTCAATACAAAGAGTATGGTTGCTTTGGATTTATACTTCTATTGACAGTTCCTAATTTGACACACGACCTGGGAATCGTACGACTGTAGCTTTGGAATTATCTAGGATTAGACATAGTTGTAGCTTGACCATCGTGCTTATGCCAGTTAAGTTGCTTCTTATCCCATCTCTGTTGAACTTTCCTGGGGAAGGTGTTTTGAAATTGGCTTGTGCATACGACATTTGCATTTAATGATGGGCGCATTGATGAATTTGAGTTAATTTTATCTGAGGATTCTTTTTTTCTTGCTTTACCAAAACAGAAGTACACAACACTCACTAGGTGTATGGAAATTGAGACAGGCTTAATTGTATTGGAATAGCCTTTGCAGAAATCAGTACGTCTGTGCCAGCAAAAATACCACGGATGATGGATTTTATTGGGATAGGACCGAGAACAATGTTACAGAAACTAATTCCACTCGCTAAATAATTAGAAGCTTTGCAAAAATTGTGTCTTAGTTGAATTCATTAAATATTTAATCTTTCTTAGCAAAATAATTTAATTTAAAAAAACTCAATCCATGGTGCTCTGAAGCCTTAAGCTTAGAATAATTTGAAAAAATTATCTAGTTTGTAACTTAAAAAATCAAATTAACTTGAAAATTTTGAACTATGAATGTCTATTTCATTTTCTTAGTTCCATCTCATTTTATGGAAGTTTTCACCGTTTTATTCATGGAAATGTCCTCCTACACGAAGGTATTGAAGTTTGCAGCGATGAAAAGCGTACCGCTTTCTTTTTTTCTTCTATATATTCAAGTTTAGATTTTGTGGAGAGGTGTGATGTCTTATTCTCTGTTTCTATTTTCATTAGAACATGTTATTATTTTTTGGATGATTTATTTTCATTATATATTTTCATTAAATTTTGTTATATCTATGTTTATTATAATTAATATGAATAAAAAATTAAAATAATATAAATTTAAATGCAGTTGATGCATAAACACAATATTAATTCTTTCAAATTATAGACTTCTGTAAACAATTTTATACATTTACTACAAATTTAATCATTTTTTTTTAATTTGAACAATGAATACTATTGTTCTTGAACCAATTTTCTAATAGAAAAGACTTTGATTAGTGAGTTTTATAATAACAATAAAAAGGCTCAAAACAAGTTTAATTATACTTCTTACAAGTTTATTAAATTTAGCATGAATTTATATATTTATGAGTTTAAAAACGAGTTATTCAATTAATGGATATTTCTTGACAACAAAAAATATTAAACCCAAACTTTTCTCGCCTTCAAACTCCTTGCAAATGCAAATACTAAACGGCTTGATGGCGAATTTTCAATATTAGAATGTAAAAGGTAAAATTTTCAATTTTGTTTTTGTAATATTAATCTTTTTAATAAAATAAATATTTAGATAAAATTAAAAAGTAAATAAAAATTATAACAATTTCAAAATGTCTCAAACCCTCTAATTTAAAAGTATTTAAAAATTAAAATATAGAATATTTTAAGATAATTTTCAAGAAATCTTAATATGCTTTTTAAATATCCAATCCACAGTTATAATGTCTAAATCATCCCAATCCACCCCAGCCTATTGTACCTCACATCTAAAACCATCCTCACAACAGTTTTAACTCGTTTGAAGCTCAACTTTAATTCATCATTTTATAAAATAATAAAATAAAAAATTCACAACCATAATATTATTCAAATTTTGCAACATAATTATATCTTATGATTAATAAGGAATAAACCTCGGAGCTTAAGTCAGGTCCTCCAGAATGTAGACAACCAGAACTTCACGGAGACGGCCATCAAAACTTTAAGAGCCCAATGGACAAAGGTGAGGTAGCACCCTCTCCATGGCCAATCAATTTCGCAACTTTCAAGCGCTATCATCAGCCAGGTTTCTTTCGAACTTTTACTAATAGAGGATTTATCCAAATTTTTATTAGACATAATTTTGACATTCTACCAAATATTAAATATAAAAAACTCTTAAAATGTATTTGAATAAGGTAATTTAAGGGCGAAAAATAATGTTTTGAAGTGTTTTAACTATTTTTTTACAAAATTCTTTACTGAATGAAAAAAAAATTTAAAAATTTCATAGTAATTTAATCAAATGATTTTGAAAGAATTTAAAATTTCAACTAAATAGTTAGAATTTCAAAATTTTCCTTCTCATTTTATTTTTAGAAGATTTGTTATTTGTATTATTTTTAATACATATATAAATATATATATTACATGATTAATTACATGTTTATATATATTTATACATATACATATATATAAATACATATATTACATGATTAATTACATATTTATATATATTTTATACATATATATAAATACATATATATGTATGTATTTGTTTATGCACACATACATAAATATACATACATATACATATATATATACATACACATAATATATATATACATTAAAATATTGTACATATAGTTATTAATTACAACAAAAAAATTTATAGATATTATAATTTTTTAAATAAAAAATTTAAAATATAATAATTTAAATTTTTTATATTTTAAATTTCATAAAATTTAAAATTTTACGATGCAAACACAATCTTAAAAAATTTAAACTTTAATTTTTGAGATAAATGACTAATTCCTTCAATTATATCCAAATCCCCGTTATCATAAACATGAAATCTAGTTACTTAAATCATGGGAATTTGATTATATGGAACAACTCAGTCATTCTGAATTTATTAATCTACTACGCCTCAGACTACACCCGCATAGCTCCAGCTGTTGCATTGTTAGTCTACATTTCTCGCCAGCATTATTTGTGGAAGTAGCACCTACGAGAATTATATCCATTAAATAGTAGCACATGATATTTTCCTACGTCGATCGCCAATGAACGATTGACATTTATTTAGACTAAAATATATCTTATAGAACTTATTATCTTACCAATATTTTTATTTTTTTCTTATATTATATTATAATTATTTATTTCAGCCAGATATATTATAAATTAATGTTTATTACCATTAATTTTTAAATAAAATATTAGACAATACATTTTTTTAACATTTTAAAAATACAAAAATTAAAATTAAAAATTATGTACACGTAAGTTAAAGTACATACAAAATTCTCCACATTTTAACCTTCTATTTATAAATTTTACAGGATTGCTTTGAACTAGTCCCAAATTACAGAAGTGGAACACCTTGCATTTGTATGATTTAGCCAGAGATGGCTAATTTCTCCCACATATGGTAATTATTATGCGACTGAAAATAAAGTTATCAACGCACAGATCATTCCTGCTGGCATCCATTGACCATCGTAGACAGAAATTTATATGCTCAAAAACACCATCCTTAACAAAGTCGTCGACCCATAAAGATTAAATATAGATATTATACAAACAATCGGTACCTCATTTAGTAATTGTTGTCTAGAAATTGCTAGAATGACAGGGTCACTTTCTCCTTAACAACCTTGCACTTCAAGAGATGGCAGAATACCAATCTCGCTTGTACGTATCCGTTACAGCAAACATACAAATTAGTTACTTTAGTTACAACTGGTGATATTTTACAAAAATATATACATAAATATGATCCAGATTACTACTATAGTGTTACTACAATCAGCAGAATGATACACGTGCCTCTTCACCCCCACAAAACAACCCATTAATGAACCAGAAAGCTAACTCCTAACCCAAAAAATCATAAATGAAGAGAGGGTGGGGGGGGGGGGGGGGTAGGGAGATGATTAAATAATTACCCAACATAGCAGACATCAGCCAAACTGGCACTATCTGGACAAAATCTGCCAATCCTGAAGACGTTTAGAAATCTGATTTCATCAGCTTCATTCGAGGTTTTATGTTAATATTCGCAAAGGGCTTCATCTGCTCTACATGAACGTAATCCCTGGTCTTTAGAACCTGCCAAGATAGTGGAAATTAAATTATAACCATACACAGAAGTGCCTAGAAGACACAACAGAGACAAACTGAACATTCAACAAAATCAAACAAGCTATATTAGGATCACAAAAGAGAAGTAAAATTATCTACAAAAAAAGTAAGCTGTCATCCTCTATATTACATAATCCAACACAATGGAAGTATCTATTCAATCAAGTGAACACATTCAACTTCAAAAATTTATGCCAACATAAGAATGAACTATAATTGTATCCAAAATTATACATGACATGTTTTGAAATTGAAATGCCTAATTCCTATTAACAACTCTTTTCTCACCACCCTTGCAGAACGAATTACCTAGAGAGAGACAATAATGCAGTGAATGCTAGAAGGCCATACCTACATAGGAATTCAACCACATACAGACTGGGGGCCAAAAAAAATAACTCCCAACCCATCTTACCTTTCGAAATATTCAGAGACACTAATTAAACAATAGGAAACAGTGCCAATTACCTCCCAAAGGGCATCCATATCGCCAAGGCCAGAACAAGATGTGACAACCAACTTTCCCACTAAAGTAAACAAAGTAGACAGGGGAAAAGGACATTATACCAGAAAATCCAAATCCAATCCACTTACAGCCAAATCAAGCATCAAACACAAACAACTCCAAACAGGGGAAGTCAGATGCAAGAAATTCTCTCAGACCCCAACAAACATATTGTATTATTACAGAAATCAAAGGTTGTAATTAAGCACTTCCACCTATACTAACTAAATTCAAACATTTAACATTGATAAACCAAGGTCCTAAAATAGTAAATTTTAAGTTCACCAACCATTTAGAATGGCATATTTTGTCGGGAAGTGATAGGGAGTGGTTGAGCTCTCTTAACACGCTCGACCTCTCCCCTCTCTCTATTCCAACTTTAAATTAAAAAAAACAAAAAAAAAAAGAAAAAAAGAAGTGGAGATGGACCAAGGAGAGCTTGAGCTCTCAATAGAACCACCCTATTTTCTCCACGCTGCATCTAATAAGGAAGGGACCACATTGTCAAACAGCATATTTTAAGTAGAGTCACAGGGTCTCGATACTTCAGAAGACAGACTATATTTCAATGATTATTAACCTAAAGATTGGTCAATCTAGTGCCTTCTGATTATCATATAGATACAGCCTTATACGTCAGCTAAACCAATGTTATAGAACATACCAGTGTTTCAAAAAACATCCTCGAAGCTTCCTTCCGAGTTTTACCCGCTATTATATTGTCAAGAGGTAGGTTCTTCCTTCCATGAACATCTTCCTTTTCAAACAAAACCTGCAGATACTTGGCAACAGCCCTGTGGATAAAAACATAAGTTAGCTATCAAAATAATAGGTACATGGAATCAGGTCAATAAGAATGTTAGAACTTACAGTCCACAACATAAAAGTAGTATTAAAAATCCAAAATAATCCAATAAGGCATTAGATTTGGATATTGTTTTGCAAATATGACTCAAATTATTGGACTAGTGAAAGACTCCATTTAATTCCAAATGAAAGAATTTAAACCTAGCACTACTCAGGATAACCCGTCTCCCTTTCTTCCAAGGCATCAGTACCATCCAAGGCAATAAGTAGTGGCCAGTTTATAAGGCACTACTTAGAGCTGCAGCGTAAGAGAGAATTCAAGATTATGGCATATAGCATATAACTAGAGAAATCATCATCACCAACATAAACTGATATCAGGTTCCAAGAGATACATGTTATGAATAGCAACCCTAGAATAAAACATAAAAGAAATAAGCACATTTACTTGCTGCCTGTTGAAAGCTTCTTCATATCACATATACACACCTGGTCCGAGAAGACCATCCACTATTTTCAAGGTGAGCTCCTTCATCACATGGTATACAATCATCATCATCATCTTGAACCATCTCATCATCATCAACATTCAAAAACCCTGGAAACAGAGAGAAAGAGGAAGGATACATATAACAATGAAACTAAAAGAAAAGAATTAGCCGCAATAAAACACTTTTCGCTCCACATAATGACTGCATAGCAAATACCTCAAGTAAATTCTTTTCAAATTTCCTTTCTTGAGCCCTAGTTTACATGATTGCTTCTTTGGTTTTAATGCACTTTAATTCACTTCTATTCCATTACATTTTTAAAAGGGCTCCATTTTGCATATGTAGTAGTAGACTTATAATTCCTCAACAAACCACCTTCACCATCAGAAGAAAAAAAATCATTTAACAATGATATTATGTCAAGATGTGGCTAACCAAGGTTTTAAATATCAGACTGGACTGGACGGTCTAACCAGTTGAACCAAGACCTGTTAAGACACACAGTCCCATCACCTTGAAAAAACTGGAAAAGCGGTTGAACCACTTTGATCCGGTCAAAAAAAAAAATAGAAAACCAGCCAGGGTAATCAATAAAATAAGAAAAATGATTTTTTGAAGCATTTTCAAGCTTTAGGTCCACATGGGCTTACAGCCAACTGTTTTTTAGGTAGAGTAGAGACCGAAAGACCACACTGAAGTTCTAAACTTTAGGGGGGGAAGAGAAGAGAACTTACAAGAGGAAATCTAACTAAAACCTAACTCATCTCTAAATCTAAGTTGCAGACTTACTCTTCCCATTATCTCTATTGTGACCCACTTCTAAAAAATTAATTGAAAAAGGTTGACTGAGCCATTATGATTAAAAAAACATAAGCATGTTAAAAATAGTTATTAACAATTTTATATATTTATGACGTCATTTGGTTCAACTACTAGTTGAACTGGTTATACCAATTGACTAGTGAGTTGTGACCAAATAGCCTTTTTAGTTCAATGACTCGTCCGGTTTTTAAAACTTTGCTACTGACAGAGTATAAATTAGGCGATGAATCAAGAATGTAAAAAGACTTGGGAAGCAAACCTGTATCTTCAGCAACTACCATATTTTCCTGCAATATGTAGCCAAAAAATTGCTTAGATATCAATCAAACAGTAGAAAAATTTAGGGAGCCTAGTCATAGGCATATTTGATTTAAAATAAACGTATATCAAAATGCACCAAATTCATAAGTACAGAAGCTCAATGTTCAGGGATAAACAACTTCAAAAGAAAGAAAAGAAGCAAAGCATACCAAATTAAGCAATGGTAACTATATGTTCAGATCAATTATAAAAGCAACAAAATTACATTATCAACACTTTAAGGCAACTCATAACAAAGTTACAAATTCAAAATCAGTTTTTAAAAAAAAAAAAATAGATCATGAAAACTGTCTACATATATATTCAATTGAGAGGCATATGGGTCAAACCTTTGCCTCCTAAAAAGCAATATTTTATTAACAAACTTGCAATTTGCCTCAGTTTATCCCTACACAAGTTTAGTTTCATTAAGGAAAAAAAAAACCCTAATTCTGGAAGTAGAAAGTATTTTCTGCCAAGAAACTCCAGAGCATATTGTACAGTAATATTCAGAAAGAACTCTTACTTTTTTCGTCAGGTATTAAAGATATCACAATAGACATCAGATTTTTTGAGGTAAATGAAGAACTTACATCATTTTGATCTACCAAAGGACTCTCAATAGCTGAGATTTCAGGGTGCATTGTACTCTGTAGGTGAGCTTCCTGAGAGACTGAATGTTCTTCATTGATTAGGGAAGCCTCTTTGGCATCCAAAACAACTGCTACACCATGTAAGCATTCTACTTTGGTATTTTCACTATAATTGCATCCAAACCTTGAGTCCTTATCATCATACCCAGAGCCAGAAGCAAGGATCTGATCCTCATTTATTCCCCCTAGCATGCTGTTTTCACTTTCCTCTAGACATAGATCTCTATTTAAGGAAGCCTGATCATTAGTATATTCATCAGTTCTCCTGGAGCCAGTAGTCAACGATGCATATAAGTTATTAGCTTCTTCAGAACCATCTTCTTGAACTTGTGTTCTAATTTCAACTCTTTCTTCTGAGACTTCAGTGGCGCCTACTCCACTTGTATTCCTTTTATCCTCGACAAGTTCATCTTCTACAACAGGGAATGTGTGCACACTCTGAGCAGTTGTTATGCCCAATATATCTGTATGCATAGAACCATCAACGTCAAAGGTTTTATCCGTAATAGCCAGCGGCGTGGCAAAATCATCATTCATACTGCGGTTGTTGTCAATATCAGTAACGGGTGAGGATTCAAGCCCAGAGACAATAGAGCAAGTTTCTGAATGAGAAACTTCAATATTTCCTCTACAGCTATTCATTTTGGCAGCTTGGGAATTATTGAGCTCCTTTACATGAGAAATAACATCTGTGTTCATATCAACATTAATATCATGAGATCCTACATTAAATTGAGACTGATGGCTCTCTGACAAAACAGGTAACTCAGCAGGTTGTTCATCTACATCTTGGGTTGCCACAGGTTCAACATTTCTTTCCACTCCATGAACTTCAGCAACATTCATTCTTGAATAGGACTCTTTATCATTTGTTGCTTCTAGGAAAGAACATTCTAAATCATAATCACAAATCTTAATTCCAGTAAGATCAAATTTCTCATTTCGCAAAAGTATCAAATCCGCTGATACACCTGAAAGGCATACAAAAATAACTTAGCTTTTAAATGCTCTTCTCTATATACATACGATGTTCTCTTTCTGAATTAAAAGGTGTTCTCAGAATAATTCTGGTCACGACACCCTCATGATAATGAATTTCAGCACAGGGAGCATTGACAAATAATTGAAACAGTCATCTGCGTAAATTAAAAGAGAAGTTTTAAAAGATTCTTTTCAGCCAAGACTTCTAGGGAAAACATGTCATATTTCATCATGAGCTTTTAAGGAATAACCAACTCTAGAGAGCATCACTGTGAGGAACCCAATAGTTTCAGGCATAACAGACAAAAATCACAATAGGAATGGCAGATGGTTTGGATTGGGTTGAATCCATTTTGACCTATTTAATCATGTATTATCCATTTCCAATAGATTATTAATGATCCATGAGGACTAGACTTAGATGCAACCCAACCTACCCATTAACCTGCTTATATGTATCTAATAGTTTTCATTTTTTAATCATTTATTGCAATCTTCCATTACTTTCCAGTTACTTCATCATTGATCTAATTTTCCTTTTTAATACACTCAATCATTGATCTAATAGATTATTAATGATCCATGAGGGCTAGACTTAGATGCAACCCAACCTACCCATTAACCTGCTTATATGTATCTAATAGTTTTTATTTTTTAATCATTTATTGCAATCTTCCATTACTTTCTAGTTACTTCATCATTGATCTAATTTTCCTTTTTAATACACTCAATCAATAAAATAAAATTTGCAACACTTTTTGTACTCACCCCATCAAATATGGTTCACAATTTTTTTCCTTTTCTGTTTTTCAAAATAAAACACCACCTAGCTAGGGCACAGCTTGCACTACATAACTAGACTCTCCAATGATGCAAGAAACAATATTGCATTATAGCATGAGGAGTTCTTATGCTTCTTGTATATTCCCAGGGGAAGAGGGAGGTTTGGGCGTATGCCTGAAAGCAATAGCACAACACACACACGGACATTACTCACCTGTAAAAATGGATTCCTGAAAAATTTCATCCTCCAGAAATTGTCTTTGAATCATTAATATTTCATGATGAGTGCAAGGAGCTTTCTTCCGTATCCGACGTATGTCTTCAGTATTTGTCAGCTGCTGTCGTATTGTACTAAATAAAGAAAGCACAATTTATTAATATCTACCACGAGAAAATAAGGTGGAGCGTAAATCAAGAAACCTGATCTGGCACCATAAATTCTACAATAAATTCAAGCATTAACTAATGAAGAACATAGAAAAATATATGGGTATATTACAGCTATCACCAGTCAATTAACAAAGGATATCAATTCTCAAGCATCCTTTAGTAAGCTTATGACAATCAGAAGTTAATGGTGTCTACCTTCTCAGAAAGATGTATGCCACTAATAAGCAGACTAATAAATAAACAAGTCTTTGGCTATGAGCACAGTAACACCTATTTTCTAAAAAATCAGTGTCTAAGACATAAATTGAAAATAGACACTAACACAACATGTGTGTCAGAATAATGTACACTATATATTATGGATCAGACATGGTTGTGGGACAGATTTGACAGGGCAGAGCTATTTTGTTTGTGTTTTTTCAGTCAATGCTGATCACCATGCTTTAAGGTGGAAGAGTCAAAGTAGAACTCATTTGTCATCCACAGAAGAGCACGAAAATAAAAGCCACTGGGAGAAGTACTAAGCTTTGGATATGGAAGACAATCAGGAGTCTTGGCCATCATGGACAATGCAAATATCCTGCTTACCTTGAAGTCGCACATTTTTATCTTGATTAACTGAAATTAGAGGCTACCATATTCAATGACAAAGGAAATAAGATAGTGCACGGGAGAATAAAAGTTTATTATTAGATTATTACCTTTCCTAATCTTTTGGTTGTAAATAATAGTTCAAATGGTATAGGTTAACAACCTGCTTATTTAGGATAGTATATTGGAAAATGATGTGCAAGGTGTATACAATATAGGATGATGCTCCTTGTGTGCTTATTTGTACGTGTTTTGGAGGGGCACGCAGAATGGAATGCTTGAAAATTAGGATTTGGGAGTGGAAAATATGTCAAAGTACTGTAAATCTTCAACCTTGTAATATCTGTGCTGTGCTTTCTTCAAGGGTGACCATCTAATCAGAGTTTTAGGAATTGCTTACGTATTAAACATCAGAGCTTACAATTGCTTTATGGCGGTCTGCAAACTAGACAATCCTTTGGTTCCTGGCCTTCATGCAGAATGCTTAGACATTTAAGAGAAAATCTATCTCTAGACTATCTTTGGTATAGGACTGTTTCTATAGGCTCCTTTATCATTCAACATATGGTATTTTTCAGTGAGTTTCCTTGGTCGACTTGTAGAGGGACTGCAGAGTTCTCTCTTGTAGTAATGTTGTTTCACAGTTTTCAAGGATATTATATCCCCCTCCTACATAATCCTTTCCTTGTAAGAAAATAATTATATAACAACAACAACAAAGCTTTTTCTCTTGTAAGAAAATAATTATATTAGAAAGAAAAAAGTTGAAACTTAAAAAGGTCAAAGAACTTCAACACATCCAAAAATATATCTTCTTCCTAGGGATAGTGCTGGGCAATTTCAGCTATTTTGCTAACAAAGGTACAACATCTTAATCACTCAGCCAGATCCTCCTTGGCAATTAAATAAAGCATTAAAAAAAAAGGAAAAGATCAAATATTATAGTGACCCTTATATAGGTTACCCAACTCTTAAGGCCCCAGGAACATCATTTCCATATATTGATCTCATAAATCTCTGAAAGACAACAAAAAGCATGAAAAAGTGATAAATCTTTGTAAGACTGGAAATTGGTAAGCAAACAATATTATGGTTTCCTCTCTAATCTCGTGTTTTAATGAACATAAAACAGTGCAAGAGTTTGTGTCATTAAGCCATGGAACATTGTAGAAACATACTCGCCATGCAAGACCATTGTATCATCCATCAGAACCTTCCTCTTTAATGTACTAGTGCGCGGTGCAGCACGGGAACGTTTAATAGATGCCACTTCAGAAACCACTGGGGTGGGTTTCACTTTCAAAAATGAAGATCTTCTTCCAACTAGAGCAAAAAAAAAATTCAGCCAAGACTTATTCTCATGGAAAAGAAACACTATAACCAAAATATATTTCTAAAGGCATTAAGGAACCACCGTAATACCTAATATGGAAGACAATAAATCATCATCATCAGGAATGAACTCTGCACTTCTCTTGGATTGAGTCCCCCCATATGATTCTACTAAATCCACACTCTGCAATGTTAGAGTACTTTCTGTGAAACTTCGCTTCTTACCTGAAATGCATTTTACCCCTTCAACACTTGCCATGCCTCCAGCCATATCCCGATTGTCAGGTGTAGACTCCAACAAATCATCAGGTTCAACATTAAGTTGATATGCTGAAAGCATTTTTTCAGGTGCTAGCATGTCAGAAGCAGCAGATTTGCTGTCACTTTTTACTTGATTATCACTAAAGATCTGACTCCCATGTTGGTCATGTGACTTCCCCAAATCAGGGTGAATTTCTTTACACACAGACTGCTCTGTTGTCTGATAACCACCTAAAGCAGGATCTGAAACATTGGTTATATGACACTGTTCACCTGAAAAAATAAAAGCAACCAATTACCTAAAAATCTCCATGGTTTGTATCTTTCTATCAAAAGGAGTTATCATATATGTATAATATAACTAAAAGTCTGAGACGAGTATTATAAATTTATTTTTCCCACACCAAAGGGAAAAAAACAAAAAACTCCATGCATAAAAAACTGTTAGAATGTCATGAATTAAGTCCAAAATTTTAACATTAGAGGTGAAAATAACATCATGGTGAAGTTATTCTTACTAAAAAAAATGGAGACTGTATTACAATAACAATTACACATAAATTACCCATTTTAATCCTCAAAAAAGAGAGAAAATCAGAGAATAGGGGAAAATATAGAAAAGGATATTTGAAAAATCTATGTGACATCAACTCAGCACACTTTTACCTCCAATACACAACTCATCAGGCTGGTTCATACTAGAGGTGCATGGCCGAAGATGTAATTCATTAGGCTGCTCAGACTCATGAGCATCATGGTTCAAAGCCTCTGCTTCCTTCAGTTCTTGAGAGGCCTGAGCTTCAACATCAAGAACTTCATGTCTCCCCGGCGAACCTAGAAGATATACAGCACTGGATACCTTAGTCTCAACAAAGGAAGTGGAATCCCCCTCATTAGCAATTTCATTGTCAGTCAGAATTTCATGCTTTGACAACACTTGGTTATCCTCTCGACGACCATCTGATTCTGCCTCTTTTGAGACATCTGAGTGAGACAAAAGTTTAGTACAGGGGTCCTCCAGATCATATGTAACATGAGAACAACTAGGCGATGCAATAGTTTCATTTACACTGACTCCTCTGCTAACCATACACTTCATAACAGTTTGGTCCAAAGGAACCACAAGTGGATCATTATTTAACACAACTCCATCATGTAACTCTTCCACCTTCTCAGGTATACCAGAAGCACTTATTGTCCCATCCATACATTCTGGTCCCAAGGGTGTGAGATTTTTTTTATCGGAGGACTCCATCAGGGATAATGATGTTGGGAAATGATCATTTGCTACCAAATTTTCTTGACCCTTACTCACACCCAAACATCCCAAATGCTGTTGTTCCCCTCTTTTGCTGTCATCTGTCTCCTTGTTATGCAAATCTCCAACAGTACCATTCTTCACATGATCTTGCAAAAAGCAATCAATTGCTTCTTCCTCTCGAGCAGTGGAAACTTTTGGTGTGCTCTTCATTGATACTACCTCAGTTGAATTATGGTACTCTGCTTCATTAATGATCTGAGCCACCTGAGTACTAAACAAGTTTGGCTCTTCTAGTCCAGGAGTAGGTGGACCTTGAGCATATTCACTGACTTCAATACCAGAGGGTCTACTATCAATCTGATCAGAATGGATCAATTCATTCATTAGATTCAAACGAAAATATAACCTCAAGTCTTAACAGAACTAGAACATGAGCTATCTCCACATTCATCCACCCTTAACAAGAAAAGGAATGACAAGAAAACAAGGAGTAAAAGAACAAGCATTCATAAGTATGCAGATATTTTGGAAACTAAACCCAACCTTGTTTCCACTGACTTTCAATTGCATTCCACCCAGAGTGTCAGTTACCTCATCTTTCCTTTCATTTTCTTCCAGACTCTTCTCTGCTTGTATGGATGCTTGAGGATTAGCACTGCAATAATGATAATTATATAGGGTATGTCAGGAACATTGTGGTGTCCATTTGGACAATGACACAGGATAACAAAAGATAAAACCCAAGTAAGGGGGAAAAATCTTACTCTGATATGTCATCATGTTCAAAAGTAGATGCCTTTTCCACTAGCAAATCCTGCTTTCACCAGATCAGGTTACATAAAAGGTTGCAAAAGTAATATAGATAAGAATTAAAAATGATGGTAGTCAGAGTCACTTATAAGCACGGTACATGGCTGTCACAAGAACTGAGTCATTTTCTTTTGTTTGATTTTGTATGTAAATTTATTATTAATTGATTTTGTCACTTTCCTTGTTTGTTAGGAAAGGTAATTCTCTATTTCTGTTTATCTTCTCAGTCACTCATCTAGATGTTAAATTAGAATATGCATCAAATTGAATGTAAGAATCAGTAATAAACTGAAAAATAGCTTGAGATACATAATATAAAATATGAACAAAACATATAACATAAATAAAATGAATTTAACTCACGAATTAACATTAGTAATTAACTACAAGTCTCCATAACTCATGACAAAGGTCATAAATCATGAGTTCATAAATTGTCAAGTGCAGTCTAGTTAACAAAACGCAACTTTTTATTCCTTTTGCTAACCAAGATATTTGAACACTACTACATTAGTGTGTGATGTATATTAAGATTCTCAATTCTTTCTTTTAGCTTCTTTTAACCTAAAGACTTTGGAACTAGTCTTATTTTTATCATGCTTATGAAGCTTTAAATTTTTTTTAGCCTGTGTCTAAACTGGATTGCGTCAGTTCATGATGGACCCAACTCTGTGACTCCATTAAAATCCTTGAAACTAAAGAGCTCCAGAATTGCAGACCTGTGTAATTCATCTTGGAAAGACCAAAGTACTTCCCTATTTTTCAATTAACTTCCTAACTTCAAAAGGTTTCCAATCTCTTTGTATATTCCTTAGTGAGGCTCATGGCCAAACACCAAAGACAAATCATAAAGACCATAACATCCAATATCAAATATGGAGCTTAGATGAATTCTGTGCGCTCTAAGAAAATATGCAAGAACAACCTTTTCCTCTCTCTCACTATCCCCTTACCTACAACATCACAATTATATTTAATTTAGATACCGACCTATTTGCTGAAAAACAATAACAAGCAATTCCTACCCCCTTCTTCCTCTATTGTAAGAATAGACTACCCATGTTCCTAGGTTTTCTTTTTCAAATAAAAGAAAAAGTTGTAGTAAAAAGAGAAGAAAGTACAAATTGTCGGATGATAAGAAGCCCTTAAAAAAAAATCAACACATCACAAAATAGCAAAAAGTCATAGTCTGCAAATTCCGTCCAGTCCTTTTGCATATCAAAATACCATGGTTGCCCTGAAAAGAAACATGTACAAAGCGCCAAAGAGAAGCCATATACACAATTCTATCCAATAACATATTTAAAAGTGAAGAAATGCCCATGCTTCCTAGGTTATCACCAAGAAAAAGAAGTGTAGAATCTAAATCAATATTATGATTAGCAAAACCATAGAAGCAGATAGATCTCATTTCAAATACCACCTTCATGAGTAAGAAAATGAGAAAAAGAAGACAAATTACCTCCTCAAGGTCTAAACCAATTTGAGAAGCATCCCCATCACCAAACCTCTCTGAAATCCCATGTATTTTAAGTTAAATATTACTTAGCAAATATCCTCCATTGCATGGATTATAATACCATCAAACTAGAAATTGAAAGAAACAAAAAGGGGGAAAGGATGAATTCTCACCGTCCAATCCAAACTGTGAAGTAGTGTAAACTGCACCATCCATGGTATCTTGCAACGTAATCTGCTCCCTTGTACTAACATGGTGATCAACATAGTTGCTGCAAGTTCACAAGAAATAAACTATGTTGTTAATAAAGAAAAAATGAATATGCTTCATGAACCACATTACATAAAATCACCATCAAGAATATTGATCAATTCCAGCACAACAGCACCATCTAAATGATCTGTAACTAAGAAAAAATAATAGTTTTAATAAGAAATTTCTCCTCGCTGTCAGAAAACTGCTAGGTGAAAAGCTGATACATGAGAACAGAGAAAATCGCCAGTAAATAATTTCCAGGCAAAGCAAACCAATTAAATTCACCTAAACTCTTACAAAGGCTGCTGCATTAGTTACCACATCCAAAGAAACAGCCAGTGCTTCAATTAAGGACATAAGCAAGTGCTTTGAAACTAACCCTTGAAATATGTCATTATCTGGCAGCTCAAAATCATCAAGATCAAAAGTCTCAGGTAAGGTGATAGAATGGTAAGGTGCAGTGGACTCCTCCGGAGGCAAATCAACAGCTGTGGAGCGGAAAGCTTGCTTAATCTTAAGCAAAGCCTCACTGCAATCATCGAAAAGGTAATTCACCTTTCTAGAATATATCCTCACAACACCAAGCAGAAGATGACTGGACAAACGGAGTGCAATTGGTACTTCAGGAAAAAGAATTGAATCTGTCCATGAAAGTAACTAAATAAAAATTAGAGAAAATAACGTGTAATCAAAACTAGATTGAAACACATGCAGCACAGACAATATGTACAATGCATTATGAAATAATCCATTTACTTATATGTGGATATTAATCTCCACAACAATCATCATGAGAGAATTTACGAAACTGCAAAAATTCCAATTCATTAAGGATTATTCCTTCACCACGTATGGCAACATAACCAATCCTTCCCACAACTTTCCCAATAAGAAATGCATGCATTTGAAAACTAGCCCTTGAAATACTATTTTTGACAAAAGAAGAAATTTTATAAAGAGAGAAGAGAATGATAGGGACCAAAGCGTCAGCTTCTTAAAAGAAAATAACACATCATAACAGATAAACAAATAAAAATAAGGTCAGAAAACCTAAACAATAGAGCCCGCACCATCCCTCTTCACATAAAACAAGGAAGCCCCACAAAAATAACTATTAGCCATGCACAACAAGGATGGCCAGAAACACTTCCAAAAAGTGACAAGACCAGATAAATACATATAAAACACATTGCCAAGGCTATCTTCTCTCGTTACCACTCCCAAAATCTACCATAAGACTCTCTCTCTGGCATAATCACTAGATTATGCAGTAGCTTTTTCTCTGTACGAGGCAATCAAACAGTGAATCTTCGCACTCCCTAAATTTCTTCAAAAAGAACAGCTCAAACTCTATATATTAGGCACTTTTTGATGAGATCATAAGACCACGCATATATAAAAGAAACTACAGGGTTTATACAAAGGCAATATACAATCGACAGTGTATTTTCTGGTTCTTTGAAGTAAACAATACGAGCTTTAAATTCCAGACATCCTAGACGACTAACACAACGCTTAAAATTGTATCATTATCATAGATGTAAATATATTACTATAGTAAGTTTTGAATCACACGAGATGCAAGTAAACTGACCGACAGAGACGCCAATGTCAGTATCAGCAACTTGATTCTTCCGGAGCTTCCTCTCCAAATGTGCCGCTATCCATATTGTCCCAAGCGGCCCTTTCTTGGCCAAAATAAACTGAGAATAGAACATATCTTTACCCTCTTCGCTTTGGTGATAAATTTCTATTTATCATGCAAAACAAGGCCCCAAAATTTAAATCCCATAACCTCAACCTCCTCCCACCTGACAGAAAAGGAAATTATAAATAAGGGGGAGATAAAACCGCAGACGCCAAGAAATTAAGCGACCAAACAAACCAAAAACTACACAAGTGGCCTTTCTTCGATTCCCCTCTGTAGACCTAAAACTGAAAGTTGAACGGCTTAAACTTGATATACAAAACCCTAACTATTCCTTAACAACAAAACTCCAAAACTGCACCGAGGACCATAAGAAGGATGGAAAGGGGCATCCTTAAAAAAATTTACAACACTTTTATTAGAACTTCATGCCTGAATAGCCCGAAAATCAAATAGCGACAAAGAAAGACGGAGCAAGACCGATGGTCAAGAGGCGGAGCATAATTTTCAGCGGAAATGGCAAACCCTAAGTATGCTCGAACGGCGAATTAAGAAGCCCAAAAAATTAGCAGAGATTGAATTTTCACTTCTAACTTGAAAATTCGACCGGGTTGAGGCAGATTTCAAACGGCTGAGATTCTGCCAGAGGCTAGACTTGAGAGCGAGACCGCAATCGATAATAGAGGAGCGCCTTCGATTAAGATTTGTGTGTTTTTCGAAATATGGTTAGTGTTATAATGAAACCTTAAAAATATTTTTATTTTTGCTGTACTGTCATCATCTCATTGGTAGAACATGGAGTATAAACAGGGTACAAAATTTAGTGTGATAAACACAGTACAAATTTTGCTGTGAGAAACATCTAAAATGCGGTTTAATGATTGCCCAAAAGGAGTTGCTGTTTAATGGAAAAAATTGTATACAAAATTTTTTTAAAAAAAATTATACAAATTATTTAAATTATATGTTATTCAATAAAATATATAACAAAAGTTAAATTTTTTGAAATAATTTATAATTATCTTAAACGGTTAACTTTATTAACTCAGTTCAGATAATTTTATTGAAGTACTTGTTATAATGTAATATTGGTTCTATCCTTATGTTTTATGATATTTTAGAAGTGACAATTAGATGATAGTATTTAGATTGTTGTGATAAGATTTTTATCCATTTAAATATAGAAAGGTAAAATTCTTGAAATTAAAAAGATAAAAATAAAACAAATTTAACCCATGATACACTTAAAGGGTATCATTTATTTATCTATTCTTAATTTTTTTATTTTTTTATTTCTAAAAGTTCACTCTAAAAGTATTTTAAAATATCATTTTCTGTTGTTATATAAGCAAAAAGATATTTGGTATTTTGTAATTTTAATATTATAATCTAACATATTAAATAGTATATTAAATATTAGGATTAGATATATTGAGTAGCATATGAGATACTCTAATATTACATTTGAAACAAAATCATATTATTTAATAACAATTAAAATATTATGTTTTATTATCTTATATCACATTGTTAAATGAAACAATTTAAATAGTATGATGTTATTTAATTTATTTATCTTTTATAATTTTTTAATTTCATCATTTTTATTTTTTTCTCATATCCTCACATCATATATTTTATTTTATATTTTATGATATAAAATATATTATTTTATAAAAATTTAAAATTATTATAATATAAATAAAAATAAATTACACTTGAATATATTGTGATTAATATTAATTATCTTGTCGTTCAAAACTTTTTAATAGAGTCGTCATTAGCCTATCAATGTAGATTTTAGTTGAAAAATTAACAAAACCCACAGCAGCACGTTACTCTAATAAAAACCTAATTTATTTCCCAATTTTCAGAAAAGTGATGCCCAAACCAGCAATGATAGCAAGATAGCAATGCATACACTGTTATATAATCATACATTGTTGCCCTGCCAACCAAAACATTGTAGAAAACGAAATCTCCCAGTACAAGCTTGATTGCTCCATGATAACCCAATCCTGTTCCCTCTATCGTCAAACTTTCACTTGGCACTGCATCCCCTCCTCTCTAGTGGAGCTGGACATTTATTCCGTGATCAATCAAGGAAGCAGAGAGCTGTGAATCAGTTTTCAAAGCCTGTCCCTCTTTGGATCTGACCAAAATTCTGTCATTATAGATGCTGGAACAAGGATTTGAATTTGACACAAAGTTTGATTCAGCATTATTAAGGCTTTCACCCGGTACATAATTGACACTTAGATTGGAATTAGGTTATAAGCTTGAATTATCAATTCTCGTCACATTCGAAATGATGAAAGAAAAATTGAATTTCATAAAACATTTTCAAAAAATGTGATTTTAAAAATATTTTTGAAAATTAGTTTAAAATATAGAGTAACCATTAAAATTTTATTTTAAAATAAAAATTTTAGAAAAGCCTTTTTAAAAATTAATTTTTTATAAAAAATTTGATCTACAAAAATAAAGATGAATTCAAAAGTTGGTATATGCAATCACAATGTCTAATAATATTAAATGTACCATATATGTCATAAATTATGACTAACAATCACATATAAGAATGTAAAAATGTAAGAAAGTTAGATTTGACTTAGAGAAAGTATCTTAGACCTTAGGTACCTCTTATGATAATCAAAACTCACGTAGTTTGAAAGTAAAAGATCTTGATAAATTGATTGACTTTAATTTAATTATTCAAAAAGAAAAAACCAATGCCATAAAAAGATACTAAAAGAAAATAAACTTGAATAAGTTGTTTGATTTTATTTTAAAAATCTTCTTTACCCTCACTTTTTTTTCTCTTTAATTTTTCCTTTATTTTTATTTTTTAAAAAAATTCATTTAATTTAGGTAAAATTTTAATTTTCAAGGAACTTGAAAAGTTCAAATAGAATTATTCAAAACATAAAATGATATTTTTGAATTTTTTATTTTGTAAGTAAAAAGGACAATATTTTTGGGTATTTTGAAATATATTTTGAAAAAGAAAATAATTTATTATTTTTATTTGTATTTTTATAAAAAATCTTAAAGAAAAATATTTACTGATTCTAAGTGAAATTCTAATTTTAAGGGATGATAAAGAAGATATTTTTGGCCTCTTTAGTTTTGTAAGTAAAAGAAAAATATGTTCTGGTACTTTGAAAAATATTTGGGAAAAGAAAATAATAATTTCTTTTATTTTTATTTTATGAAAAATAAAATTCAACTTCCTAATTTTTAGATAAAATTGAATCGTTAAAACTCATGAGCACGGCATGCATACGGATCTAATTCATACAAGTATGTAAATTAGTCATGAAATGCACTTTTTCTAAGTTATATTTCTACTAGTATTGCTGAGCAATCAGATACAGTTATTTTTATATCCTAAAATGCATAATCATTTACAATAATAAGAATAAAAAACGAAAATCATAAAGAAAAACAATAAATAATAATAATAATAAAATGGAACATCACGAAGGCAATTTTCAAGCGTCTCAGCTAACTTCTGGTGGGGCTTTGACTACTCTCCAACTTAATTTTCCATATTCTTCCAAGCAAGCGGCATATGCAGCCAAAAACAAAATAATGTGGTAAGCGCATGTTTAAATTTAATCCCATATTCTCTTAAGCATGATTCAACAATTAATGTGCAAATAAAGAGAGAACGAACATGAAAATAATCCAGGATATGAAGTCACTTTGCAAAGACAATACTTGCTATAAAGATAAAATTTAGACTTGATAATTTTCCTATCAGCCCTCGATGCTCAGATAAAATCAGATGGACTTATGCAATTATAAAAACACATGACGTTCATCTTGAAAATGTACAGATTCCGCATCTAAACTTTCGCACAAAGCTTCCAAAAGAGAACAATGAATAATTATCATAAAAAAAAAAAAATTCCTAAACATCATATTTTGCTGGCTGATTATCGAGCCATGAGCGTGCAAATACAAACAAAGTTTGGCAAAATAATGTGGCTAAAAAAACAGAATTCTCAGCCCACATCAAACATTCTTAACGCACATCTAGAGTACAGCCAGATTATATAGAGCTACCAAAATCAATGGAGAAACATCTAATAAGTATGTACACTAGCAAGAATACAGTATCCTACCGGTGGTAACAATTACAACACAAATTTTCTTTGAATCACAACAGAACCAGTTCAAAACACCACCATGAAAATGCAGCTAGATTATTTTGAACACAAGATTAACCCAACTCAGCAAAAATAAACAGTTAAGAGCACACAATATTCCCAAAACAGAGTCCTTCCACAATTCCAAAAAGAGTAACCAAATTATGGAGCTGAAGAATGTTGGGTTTACCTTGTGCAGGGCGTTCGTGGTGGTCAGCGGTGACGCTTACGGCGGACGACGGTTCGACGACGGCTAGCGAAGACGTAGCTCAATGGCAACGCATCTTCGTCGAGTAGGTGCTGTGACCTTGACGGCAACGGTTCGTGACGGCGATCTTCGACAGTGGCGGCTGCAGACGGTGGACTGTGGCTCACGGCTTCTCCTCCCTCGTTTTTCCCTCTCAGTTTCCCTCTCTCTCACTCTTAGTGATTTTTGGATTCCCTCCCCCCTAATAATCAAATCCCCAAATGCCCAAAACTCTCTTCCTTCCAAACTCTCCTTTTTTCCTCTCCTTTAGAACCGTGTCTCTCCCTTTTTTTGTTCTCCTAAACCTCTATTTATCAAGAACGCAAACAGAGCAAAACGAGGAGGAGGAATTCAGATCTTTCCTAGACTGTGGATGACGGTGGCTCTGGCATTTAACAGCTCATTCTGACATGAATGTTGTCACAATACCTGTTGGGAACAAGTCAGATCTTAAGAATGTGAGGGAGGTGTCTACTGCTGAAGGCAAGGCCTTAGCTGAGGTGCAGGGTTTATACTTCATGGAGACATCAGCTCTTGATTCATCCCATGTCGATGCTGCTTTTCAGACAGTTATAAAGGAGATTTATAACATACTGAGCCGGAAGGTTATGATATCTCAAGAACACAATAAACAGGGTGCTTCTTGGGTTGCAAAGGGAAAGACTGATCTGCAAGGGGAAGGCAACCGGGAAGAAGATGCGCAGCCCAGAAAAGGTTCGTGTTGCTCGTCTTGAGGTTGATCTAACGTTAGTTGCAAAAGGGTCTGTATTTTGGTTATTCAACAAAGCCTGAAAATGCCACTCAAATACTAGAGATTTCTCTTCCATCCAATTTCATGTCATTTCAAAATGACCAAGGGTTCAGTTTCAGTGCCAGCCAAAAAAACAAAAGAAAGGAAGTCACAGAACAGAAGATTTGTGGGGTGGGGGTCATGAAAGAAAGAAAGGAAACACGCAGGCGCTCCCTTCCGTCCTAATCTCTTTGATTTAATTCTTCAAAACAGCCTTCGGTGGCAAACTCTGAATTCTCCCTTTCTGACATATGGCCTTCGGGTCATGTAGTGCAACACAATTCCTATTGCTGATTATGTTTAAGTGAGGTGGTTAAAACGACACTAGGATGTGTACCAATCGACAAGTAATGACAGTAAATTAAGAATACAAGGTTCATTTTACGAAGATTTAGGAGTGTTTGGGAACGGGAAGAGACAAAGAAGAAAATGAATTGATGAAAAATCTAAGTCTTAAAATTGAATTAATTATTAAATTAGTAAAAGTATTGATTTAAGGTTTACTAATATAATAAAATAATTTTATATATTAATTTTATATTATAAATATAATAAAATAATTCATTTATTTAAAATAAAAATATATAATTTTACTTATATATTATTATATTACATATAAAATAAATTTAAATATATAACTAAAAATTATTTATTTTATATTAATATATTATTTAGTTTAATCTCTTTTGACTTTCTCATCTCTTCTTTTCCAATGCATTGATATTCCCTCTCATCTCTTCCACAATCTTTCAATTTGATATAATTAAAATAAACAAATAAAAAAATTAAGAAAGATTATCATAAAATTATATAATTTCTTCTTTTTTTTCAAAATTCTACAAACCAAATAAGGAAAAGATTTGTAAATTCCCTTCTCTTCCTCTCAATTCTCTCCCATTCACAAACCCTTAATTTGAATGTAATTATAGTTTAAAATTTAATAATGAGTTGAGATATTTTTTTAAAGTAATTAATTTGTTTGAATATATATATATAAAATATATTGTGGTTTCCAATCCCATAATTAGTCAATTATTTAATATCTTTAGATAATTGATCTTGATAATGTAAAACTTTTAAAATGATTATATTTATTAAATTAGGTAGAAGAAAATAAAAAATATGGGTGGATATACCAATATTTATACACATTTTATAATTTTTTTTGGCACAACAATCTATGTATTTTAAATACAAATTTATGCAAATGTGCTTTTCATGGCTTGATTAGAGTGAGAGGAAGTTCAGATGAAATTCTAACACATGTATCTTAGAATTAAAAGTAATTAATATAAAGGAGATATATACAGTTTTAATTTTTGAAATATATTTTATGACTCAATTTTATCTATACGTTATTGATCATTAACCTATGGTAACAAATTTGGAAACATGACACTAATAGAGATACACATGATTATTGAATGCCATGGTATGAATCACACTACAAAAAAAAAAAAAGGTCTTTTAGTCACAGTTATCACCGCAGTGAAATTAAAGTAAAATATAAATTTAATTATTTCCTTAGCACACTTGGCCACAGGTATAATCCTGGCTATTTTTTTTAGTGAAAAAAAAAAGATAGCTATATCTAGCTCACGTTTCACATCTTAAAAAGAATTGCAAAACTTATGTCATAAACTAATTGAATAGAATCAACCTCAAATAAATGATGGAGGAGCTTATTTCTTGCTTTGTGGTGTAAAAGAGCTATTTCTTGCTGTCTTTTATAGAAGAACTTTTCTAAATATGAGATTTAACGTTTGTTTGGGACTAATTATATTTAATTAGTTCACGAAATAACTTTTGCAATTCTTTGTGAGATGTGAAGTGTGAGCTATTATATTATTTTTGTTGTTTTTGATTCATTGAAAATATTAGTCATGGTAATATCTGTGGCCAAGTATGTTGAATCCATGTTTTTCATATGTATTTTGTCAATTTTCGCTATGGTGATAATTGTGGTTAAAAGTCTTTTTTGGTTATAGTATAACTCATAAGATAACATAATATTTAATAGCTATTTGTGTCTCTGTCAGTGCTAAGTCTGCAAATTTGTTACTATAGGTTAGTGATCAATAAAGCAATGATAAAACTAACACATAAAGTTGTTAGAAAATATGGGCTTACATTAATTTTATTTTACTTTAAACATTATGGTTTGATAGGTAGTCTATTAAAGAAGACCAAAATAGAAATTATTGGACTATAACACACATTAAACTAAGTTTGGTAAGTGACTAGGTGTAGGCCTTTAGTTTTACTTAAGCTCGTGATGGAAGGGCCCAGTAAAACAATTCTATTTATCCCCTCTCTAACCCTAACCTTAAGTGAGCATGCTCATTGTAGTCATTGCACTATCCAAAGAATAGAGGGGAAGACCTAGCCATCAACAATTGCGAAACTCCAACATCATGAATATGGAACAGATAGGTACGCTATCCTTATCTAAATAAAACTTCATTCAATGTTTTATATTTCATATATGTCTCAAGTTTGATTATTCAAAATTTAACATTTGGTATCAGAACCTACATATATGATTATAGGACTTGAATGTTGCTTGAATTTTGCATAAAAAGGGTCTTATTTTCTTGAATTTTTCGGATCTAATTCTGGCAAAATTATCTGCAACAAAACATTATGTATTGTATGCTTAATATCATGATGTATTTAGGGAGAAATTCTTACATGAATTCTATATCTGAAAAACGCACACTACGTGCATCCTAGGATTATTTGGCAAAAAATTCGCATGATTTGCACAAAATTTCCAAAAATTGACCACATAAATAGATTCATAATGTTGTTTCTAATGAAAACCCTCAATCAATTGCAATCAAAACACCAAAAACGTGGTTCAAATTGAAGGGCAAAGTCACGAATGTCTCCTTCAAAACCCTCGTGATTTCGAACCAAAATCTGCCTCCTAAATGCGTTTTTGGCCTTAATTGATTGCACATACAAGTCTAGAAAACATATTTTAGATGAAACCCATCAAAAATTTCAAATTAAAATGCGTTAAAATGTGTGAAAACTTTGCGGATCTCACGTGGGTCGTGCGACTTGATTTGCACTTGCAAGTTGACCCGGTTGGAGGTTGAAGATAACCTCCTAAGACAAAGCCCACGCGTGGCTTCTAGAGGGGGTGGTGCGTGAAGCTCACCCTCATAACCAATGGCACCGGTTCAAGTTGTGTTGTGATTTTTTGATTTTTTTGTATTTTTATATTAATTTTAAAAAAATTTAAAATATTTATTTTGAATTTTAAACCTATTTGTGAATTTTTTAAAGAAAAAATATTTTAGGAACTATTTTTGATACAAAAAATCATGTAAAAATAATATCACAGCCTCTGAACCCATTAAAGATCTTCACTCTCCCTAGATAGGCTTATAATTTGAATACTCTCAAGCTAAACGCTAAGGTCATTAATTTTATATTAAAATTCCTTAAAAGGTTTAAAATTGTTGTTCAAATTTTGATTATGCTAGTAATTAATATTTTAGTTCATGATGCTTCGTAGTTTGAAAATTTTATTTTTGGATTGTTGAGAATAAATCACTTAAGTGATTAATTCATCAAAGTCAATAAAAATCGTTAAATTCTTATGTTGATGGGAAGTGGAGGCAATTTTAAAGTACAAATTATAGTCTAAAAAATTTTATTTATTTGTAAATTGTTGAGATTATTACCACTAAAGTGGCTAATAATCAAAATTTACAAAATTATACAAGTTCCATGTTGATAGAATTGTTTATTGAATTAATACATATAATTTCCTACCCAAGGGGGGTTGTTAAGTGTGTTGATGTCAGGCTCACATGAAGTATGGTAATGAGTGTATATGATCTTGAAAATCAATCAACCCAAAGGGGATAGTTTTTCTGATTATATGTTAAAAGATTTTATTTGCCCAAAGGTGATTTAATTCTTTAAAATGTTTATATTGTCTTTACTTACTTCATGAAAGGAAGGCAACCAATGACATGCTATATTATTTGCCTAAAGGGGAGTCTATAATGATGCAACTGGTTTTCCTTCAACTTTATTGAATATGATTGCCTCATTTATTAACCATATTAATTATTTGTCAGCAGTTTCTTTCAATTTTAATAACAAAAATGCTATAATTGAAATGCTAACTGGTTCCAATTATAAGAAATGGAAACACGACATTGAATTTGCTTTAGGGATAGTTGATATTGACCTGGCATTAAGGGTAGATGAACTGCCTAAACCTACTCAGAATAGTAGTGCTGATGATAAAGAGTTTTATGCAAAGTAGGAGAGATCTAATTGACTCAGTCTTATAGCCATCAAGCAATCAATTGCCGAACATCTCATGAGTGGTTTACCAGATACCACAAATGCTAAGGCATTTTTTGAGGCTGTGGGAGAAAGATTTCATATTCCAGACAAGGCAGAAGCTGGGTTGTTGATAAATGAACTAGAGACAATAAAATATGATGCTTTTAAAGGGGTCAGAGAATATATCATGAAGATTGTTCACATTCAGTCAAAGATCAAATTTCATCAAATAACTCTCCTTGATGACTATGTCATCCATCATATCCTACATTCACTTCCACCTGAATTCAGTTAAATCAAGACAGCCTATAACACATAAGATGAAACATGGAACCTTCATGATTTGATTTTCAAATGTGTGGTTGAAGAAGAGAAGCTGAAAAGGGAAAGATCTGAGACTGCCTATTTTGTTTCAAAGAGTAAGTCATTCTTTAATAAAGGAAAAGAGAAATTTAAGAAGGTAAAGCCACATGCCCTCGAGAAAGATCACACTTTTAAAAGGCCTGGGAATAATCAAAATACTGGTAATGGCAGCCCAAAATTTAACACCAATGAGATGAACTATTATTTTTGCAAGAAGAAGGGTCATAAGAAGGCTGATTGTTATATGTATAAGGCATGGGCAGAGAAAAAGAAGAGTAAGGAGCAAGGGACTTAAGGATAGGAGAAGACCAACTAAAATAGAGTATAAGCTGAAGGTTAGAAATGATGCTGACGTAGAAATTCAATACTTAGGAAATGTTATTTTGACTCTTGACACTAGTTTTCAACTTGTATTAAGAAACACTTTTTACATTTCTTGTTTTAGGAGAAACCTTATTTCCGTTTCTTTGGTGGATAAAGCAGGATATTATTTTAATTTTGGAAGTAAAAAGTTAGACATCCTTTATAATCATGAGATAGTTGGTAAATGTCTTTTATTAGATGGCTTGTATAAACTTAGTTTGACTCTGAATGATAAATGCTTGCATGTTGAAAACCCTTTCATTAAGAGACATATGACAAAAGAAACATCCTTTCTTCTGTGGCATAAATGTATAGGTCATATTTCTTGAGATAGAGTCATACGATTAATTAAAAATTAGATTCTACCTTCACTTGATTTTAATGACATGGGAATATGTGTTGATTGTGCAAAAGAAAAATTGACTAAGACCCAAAAGAAATCTACAACACGTAGTGAAGGGCTTCTGAAACTGATTCACATAGACATCAGTGGGCCTTACTTAACTATCTTGTGTGGAAATAAATATTTCATTACTTTTATAGATAATTTCTCTTGTTATGGGTATCTCTTCTTGATTAAAGAAAAATCTTATGCTATTTGAAATGCTTAAAACCTAGAAGACTAAAGTAGAGAACTAATTGGGGAGAGTCATTAAGACTGTGAGATCCGATCGTGGTGGAGAGTATTATGAAAAGTATGATAAAGGTGGACAACAGAAAGGTCCATTTGCTAAATACTTACAGGATTGTTGTATTGTTGCTTAGTATACCATATCTGGAAGTTCAGAACAAAATGGTCTGGCTGAAAGGTGAAATTGCACACTTATGGATATGGTGAGGAGCATGATGAGTAGGTCAAATCTGTCTAAATTTTTATAGGGTGAAGTAATCAAAATGATCATATATATTCTGAACCGTGTCCCTAGTAAATCTATACCCAAAACACCTTTTGAGTTGTGGATTGGTATAAAGCCTAGTTTGAATCACCTTTATGTTTAGGGTTGTCCTGTAGAGGTAAAGATTTACAATCCTTTGTAAAGAAAATTAGACCATAAAACTTCAAGTTGCTTTTTTGTTGGTTATCTAAAGCATTAAAAAGGATTTAGATTCTATTGTCCTACTCGTGGCACTAGAATTGTGGAAGCATTATCTACAAAGTTCTTAGAGTTAGATGTGCTAAAGGCAGTTGTTCTCAATCTCTTGAAACACCTGAATCCAACAAGACTATTTCCATCCCTTTACCATCCTTAAATGAGACTTTTCTGATTGCACATTTTAGGGAAGAAATTGTGGCCTTACCTATTTAAGAGGAAGATCCTGGGGTACTTGTGACGAAAATTCCTCAAGTTAATGAACCAATTCCATAAATTAATGAACCAGTATCAGAAATTCCCTCAAAAAGATCTTAAAGAGAAAGAAAACTTGCAATCAGTGCTGACTACCAAGTGTATTTGGGTGAGGCTGACTATAACATTAGTTATGTTTTGGACCCTGTAACTTATATTGAGGTAGTAAATAGCTCACAATCAGACATGTGGAAAAATGCAATAAAGGATGAAATGCTTTCTATGTCAAAAAGTTGTGTTTGGGAACTTACTAAATTACTAGAAGGTTGTAAAACAATCGATTGTAAATAGGTTTTCAAAACTAAGAAAGATTCCAAAGGTCAGGTTGAAAAATTCAAAGCTAGATTAGTGGCAAAGGGATTATCTCAAAGGGAGGGAATTTATTACACTAACACTTTGTCACCTGTCTCATCCAAGGATTCTTTTAGAATCATCATGGCCTTAGTAGCTCGCTTTGATTTAGAGCTTTACTAGATAGATGTTAAGACAACTTTTTTTAATGGAGATCTCATAAAAAAGGTTTACATGGTATAGCCTGAAGGTTTCAAGGAAAATGGCAAGGAGCATATGGTGTGAAAATTGAAGAAATCAATTTATGGCCTTAAACAAGTCTCTCGATAGGGTCTTTTGATCCCTTAGGTGTGTGGGAGTTTGACGTATTTTTTCTTCTTGTTATCACCTTATGAATAATACTAAGTTATTTTGCAATAAAAGTGATTTTGATGCTATTTGCACTTTATGTTATTTCTACATATATGCATACATTTGATTAAATATAATTGATGATCATTTGTGAATTTATGCTTTGCCTATGCAAAGAAAGGTGGATACAACATGTGTCTTAAGACATAACGTCTGTCTTAAGAGCAACAATTGTATCTGATTTGGTATGTCTCTGGTTGTGTTAATTTATATACTCGAGATAAGGATTAAGACATATGAGTTTATTTTAACCCAAATGATTTCTCCTGTGAATTAAGCATAAAGTTATTGAGAAATCATACAGAAGACCGATAATAAATAGTGCGTTGTCAAATACTAGATAACTATTTCTTACTACACTTCTAGACTATTGATCAATGTCAATTCAATTGTTGATATGTGTGATTATGGATTGATCGAACGTTAATAAATGACATGATGATTGCCATGATCCCATATTAATAATTGTATTGGACTAGATTGTATACGTTGTACTAAAATTGGAACATTTTCTTTTAAAATGTTTGCACTAAAGTTGTTTTATTTGTACTATCAACTCAAGAGTCTTTTTATTTTTATTTATTTTATTTTATTTCTTTTAAAATTGTCCTTTTCATTTTTTTTTATTATTAATGTAGCCCAAGTGGGAGAATGTTAGAAAATATGAACTTACATTAATTTTATTTTGTTTTAAATATTATAGGTTGATAGATGGTCCATTAAAGAAGACATAATTAGAAATTATTGGACTATTACACACATTAAACTAAGTCTAGTAAGCGGCTAGGTGTAGGCCTTTAGTTTTACTTAAGCCTGTAATAGAAGGGGCCAGTAAGACAATTCTATTTATACAGGCTAGGTCTCTTTTTTAACCCTAACCCTAAGTGAGCATCTCCATTGTAGCCTTTACACCATCTAGGGAATAGAGAGGAAGACCTAGCCATTAACGATTGCAAAGCTCAAACATCATGAATATGGCATAGACAGATATGCTGTCTTTATCTAAATAAAACTTCATTTAATGTTTTATATTTCATATATGTCTCAAGTTTGATTATTCAAAATTTAACAAAAGTGTCTTTAAAGGCTAAATTTAATATTTTTATAATTTATAGATTAAATTAAATTAATTGAAATTTGTTATAAACTAAAAGAATACTCTATATTATCTTAACATTTTAAATATATATGAGGCATATCAATAAAAAATAAATAATAATGTAAATTGACGAGAATTAGATTTATTTACAATTTCAAGTTGATATATAATTTTTTGAGCATAAGTTGATATATAATTAATACATCAATAAAATCTAAAAAAAAATTAACCATAGACACACAATTAAACAATTTCCAAATTATAAAGATTTAATTACAAAAATTTAAATTATAATAATTCATGCAATAATTTAATGTTTAAATTTTTGTAAGATATAAATATTCAATAAAAATATTTTTTATATTTTCAAACTTTATAATTAGATAATATAATAAGTACGGACCAAAAGAATATATTGGTAATAAATTAAATAAAAAATTATTTTATCTCCCATTCACATATAAAATTCAAAGTAAATGGAGATAAAATAGAACAAAATATAATTTAGATTGATGTTACTAAATTCTATTCGTATTTTTAATTTTGCTCCTAAAGTTTGTATGTTGTCAATTTTGTCCTTAAAGTTTTGAATTAAAATAATTTTGTCCCATAGCTTAACGCGGTCTAAATCACTAATGAAAATAGTTAATGTGGCGTCTGACATGTATATTTTTATTAACTTAAGACTCTACTTACATATATATTATCAAATGTGTTTCTAAATTTTATGAATACTATCAAATGTGTTTCTAAATTTTATGAATACCATCAAATGTGTCTCTAAAACTTATAAACACTATCAAATATGTCTCAAACTCTTTTAAAAAAAATTTACAATTTTTTAATAATTAATGTGACATCTGATGTGTATATTTTTATTAACTACATACAAGTTGAAATTCACAAAAGTAGATAAAGAAATATATCTGTTTACACATTATTGAATCGTCATATTATTGAACAATCTCTATTAAAGTAAATCTATTGATTATGTTGAAGTAACACTGCACTAAATCCGTCGACGATGAAAACTACCATTGAAGTCTGCTATTTTAAAGCCTATCATTGAAGTTGATGAAATATTGTCATTAAAAAATGCTGGACAAAGATATGAAAGTTATGTAAAATATTAGATTTTTCTCTTTTTTGAACTATGATATAACATTATTAATGACTTGTTCTATTTATTAATGATTTTGTATATAATATTTTTTTAATGTAAATGTGAGAGTTTCATAATGAGTTGATAATAGGTAAATTTTTTTTATTTAGCTTATAGTTTCTTGTATATAAAATTATAGATATTTATATTTTTATAAAATAATGACTTGTGACTTAAATTCATATATATTGCAAGTGATCTTGTATGAATTTATTTATTGTTAAAGTTTATTAGTGGTGGAAGAATTGTGATATTAATAAATAAAATTATTAAAAAATTATAAATTATTTAAAAAAATTAAAAATATATTTAATAATAAATATATAAATAAATATTAAATTAAAAAAATATATATATATCAATTGTTATATTAATTATTTTCGTTAATAATTTAAAAAATATAAACTGCTTTTTCTTAAATATTAATTTCAATTATTCATATTTGTTTTCCGCCGGGCTTAAATCTATTTCATCTCGAGCACAATGCTCGATAAGTTTTGCAGACACACTTGCCCTCTCTCTTTTTACATTAGTTCACACGATCGGGCTATTGGAGGCACAGCCAAGAGGCAGAAATTCATGTGAGCAAATTTGAAACTATTCTACAGTTCTACTTGCTCAATTCACCGTGAACTTTTAATGTTTTCTGTTGGGTATATCGCAAACATAATAACTGGTCGTAACTTGATTTATTAGTTTCCGTTTTCATTCTGGACGGAATGTATCTCTTTCAGTGTTTAATAGGAAAACTGACTAGTGTATGTATGTTCTCCTTTACATCGAATCTATATATTGAGCTGAAAAATGGATGATAACATAAAAATCGAAAATTGTCTGGTTAAACCTGAAAGATACTGAGTCAGATAAAATAATCCGTATTGTCTGTTTTTAATGCTCACGTCTACTCAAGTTGCCATTACAATTCAAAGATTTTTTTTGGGTTTCCCTTTTAATAGTTTAATTGTTAATTTCTTCTGTTCGTTTGTTGTCCAGTTACAGAATGCGCAATCAAGAATAATTAGAGATTCACATGCAATTGCAGTTGATAATTTCTACACATCGTTTAGGTATCAAGTATAGCATCTGGAGAGAATTGAGGAACGGTTTTTCCGTGCGTCACATTGCTACATGATATATATACCATATTTCCATAAGAAGGCTGAAATTTGTTGATATGACTTCAAGAGTAATTTTTCAAAGGAAGAGATACCTCTTCAATCCCCTGAGTCAATCTACTCGCAATATTCACCGATTCTCAATTTTTGGATATGGTCAACCCTCCCAATCTGGTGACATAGAAGGTTTGAGTCAGTTTTCCTGTCATCCCTCTGCAACAACTGGGCCTAGACTGGAAAGAAAATTGTTTTCAGTCAACCATGATGATCTATCACTGTGTAAGGCATCAAGATTTATGTTGCGTAGATCCTTTACAATTTCAACTTTTCAGCCTGGAATTGAGAAAATAGATTTGTTTTCACTTTCGCGAACTGGATGGGTATCTCAATCTACCTGCCATATGTCCTCCACCCCGGCTAATCAGCCTAAACTGAGTGCTACTAATGGTGGAAATGAACAATCTGCTGTTAAACAGAAGAAGGAAGCTTCACCACAGGAGTGTGATGAAGCTGTCCAAGGCTTGAGTATGGTAAAAGCAAAAGCTAAGGCCAAACAATTGCAGGAGTCCAATAAGAGTGCTAAATCTATTATGAAGAAATTATGGGCTAAGATTTTGGGTTTTGGACCAGCTTTGAGAATCATTGCATCAATGAGCAGGTTCAGAATTTACTACCTTTTGTTATGCCTGACATATTTATGTTTCTAACACTTATCTGATATTGCATTATCCAGGGAGGACTGGGCAAAGAAGTTGTGTCATTGGAGGGATGAATTTAAATCTACCCTGCAACACTACTGGTTTGGTACAAAACTACTCTGGGCTGATATTAGGATCAGCTCCAGATTGTTGTGCAAACTTGCCAGTGGGAAGGGTCTTTCTAGAAGAGAAAGGCAGCAACTCACACGGACCACAGCTGATATTTTCAGGCTAGTTCCCTTTGCCGTGTTTGTCATAGTACCGTTCATGGAGTTCTTGTTGCCAGTATTCCTTAAACTGTTTCCCAACATGTTGCCATCAACATTCCAGGACAAAATGAAAGAGCAGGTAATTATTATTGTGCTCATTGAAGGATATGCCTAACTGCTGCTTGTGTTTTATTATCACTCTCAATTTTGGGAAAGCTTAACTTGTAGGAGGCATTGAAAAGAAGGCTAAATGCAAGAATAGAATATGCCAAGTTTCTCCAGGATACTGTGAAAGAGATGGCAAAGGAAGTTCAGAACTCACGAAGTGGAGAAATTAAGAAGACAGCCGAAGATCTTGATGATTTTATGAACAAGGTGGGTGGTGGGCCATGATCTTCATTTTGCTTATGAGTCAGCTGTCTTCATGAGGAATATTATGTATATTATATTTGTATTTATTTTTCTATTGAAACAGGTCAGAAGAGGCACCCAAGTTTCCAATGACGAAATTTTAGGCTTTGCCAAATTGTTTAACGATGAGCTCACTTTAGATAACATTAGCAGGTGGAAGCATCTAGTATTAATTGAGTTCAACTGTGCACTCCTGTCATAGAACTTTAATTTTGGGTTTCATGTACTTTTATTTGGTAACGTTTTCTGGCTGTGAAAACAGGCCTCGCTTGGTAAATATGTGCAAATATATGGGTATTAGCCCATATGGAACTGATGCATATCTGCGTTATATGCTTCGGAAAAGACTACAACAGTAAGATTCTTTATTTTTCTTTGAAAACTTTGAGTTCTATTGTATATCTTGCTCTTGGAGGTTAGGGTCAAGGAGTTTTCATTATATACTATGTTATCAGACGTTCCCTTATCACTTTTTTAGGTGCTCACGTTACTTCTAATTATGGTCCATGCAACTTCAATTATATGAAACAGCAAATATTGAAAACAAAGGAAAAACCAGTGCAATTCTCAAAGAATTTTGGATAATTTAGTTAGATCAGAATCAACAGTGACTATGGAGAAGCTTATGTCACTTTGTTCATTGTGGGTGAAGGCTGTCATTTTTTAGTAGCAGCTTCAAGTGTTAGGCTAATGGTCATTTTATGGTGATTACTGTGGTTGATTTTTTTCAGAGATTAGATATCTATAGCCATCAAGTCTCTTCTGCTTTAATTCTAATTACACAAAATTTTTTTTTCAAGAGGATATCTGATATTAGTGATGTTGTAGATGATATTAGACATGGTAGAGGTAGGGCTTTCTCTTTTTGAATTTTTTTGTGATGCGGGGTAAGAAGATTGTTAGATGGTTGGAATTAGAAAATTAAATTCTCTACCATATTTGTTAATTTAATTTCAAAATTATGGTTCTCACTGTTAAATAATAATAATTTAATTATTATTATTATAATCATTCGGGTATAGACTACAGACTATTTGGTAATTTTGTTTTAATTTGTAATTTTATTTTATTTTAAGGGATAGAGTTGTATCTATCGTCACAAAGTCAATCTATTTAAGGGAGTTACTCTTAGGTTGTGTTAGGATGAGGTAATTTAAGGGGAAAAGTAATGTTTGGAGGTATTTTAATTTGAAAATTCCATGATAAATCAATCAAATAATTTCCAAAGAATTTGAAATTCTACCTAAATAGGTGGAATTTCAAATGTCCTTCTGTTGTATTTGTAGAATGATAGGGATGAGGGTAGTACGGGTTACCCAGTCCCACACCGAGTAGAATGAGATGCTTGATAAGGTACTTAAGGGGATTGGTTCTCCCCCTTCAATAGCTAGCTTTTGAGGAGGGGTTCCCCAAGCCTCTTATGTACCGAACAATATTGGTATCAGAGTTGGTTTGTCGACGGTACGGAGAGGGCTACCTGCGGAGGGTTTTGACCTACGAAGGGTTTTGATCGACGAAGGGGTTGACCTGTGGAGCAGTGAAGCAACGTTGAGTAAAGTGTCGCAGAGTGCAGCCGCCGGGACGTTGGCTCTTCAAGGGCGGTGCTATGATAGGGATGAGGGTAGAATGGACTACCAAAGTCCCACATCGAGTAGAATTGGATGCTCGATGGGGTACTTATGGGAGTTGGTTCTCCCCCTTCAATAGCTAGCTTTTGAGGGAGGGTTTCCCAAGCCTCTTAGGTACCTATCATAGAATGTTTTGTGTTTGAATATAGTTTTTAAAAACTATTTTGAGTTTTTAAAAACAAGAAAACAAGAAAAACCTGTCTAAATAACTGTTTTTGACAAAAAACAAAAAAATAGAATATGTGTATTTCAGAACCAAAAACACAGAACAATTAAAAGTTATTATAAACTCTAATTTTTTATAACAAAGAAAACATAGAAAACGAGTTTTTTATTAATAGCATGTATATAAGTACATGAGAATAATACTGATATGAATTCTCAAAACTAATTTTATAAAACAGTTTTAAAGAACAAAAAAAAAACAAAACAACGTTGAAATGGACCCTTAGTTTTTTATATCATTTTTAATACATATATAGATGTCAATTATTTGGCTTTGGCAGGATCAAGAATGATGATAAATTGATTCAAGCGGAAGGTTTGGAGTCTCTTTCAGAAGCAGAGCTTCGTCAAGCTTGTAGAGATCGAGGATTGCTTGGATTACGTTCAGTGGAGGAAATGCAGCAACAGGTTAATCATCCTTATTTGTCTAAGTGCAACTTGTGGAACTAAACTTTAATTGTAACATCTCAACTTTGTGTTATTTCATGACAATGCCAATTTTATTTCAGCGAAAGGATAACAGTTTATAATCTCTATTTTTAGAAACTTTTCCTTGCTGAACCTACTTGGAACTTTAACTAGTAGTCAGTAGGGGAGAAACTAGGCTAGTTTGTCCATTTACAGAATAAAGTTGAAAGAAATATATAAATTAACTCTCCAACCAGAAAAAAGGTGGTCTGGTTATTCAAAAAGAATATTGTGTTTGGGGCATGTAAATTATTATATTTCTTTGCAGCTAAATGATTGGCTGGATTTGTCTCTCAACCATTCCGTGCCATCTTCCCTCTTAATTCTTTCTAGGTATCTTAATGTTTTATCTGTTCACATTACTTTCTAAGTATTTTTGTTCTGGACTGTTCCTCTCATGCCCTCTGTAGAGCCTTTACTGTTACAGGAAAGGTGAGACCGGAGGAAGCTGTTCAGGCTACACTCTCCTCTCTTCCAGATGAGGTTGTAGATACTGTTGGGGTGACAACTTTGCCATCTGAAGATTCTGTTTCAGAAAGGAAGAGGAAGTTGGAATATCTTGAAATGCAAGAAGAACTGATCAAGGTTGAATTTTTTAATTCTTTATTATCATTTCCATTACCAGGAACATTTTTATTTTGAAAGTTTGCATGAATCATGTGTGAAAACAAATGTAATTTCTGATTTGATCATTATGTTCATTGCACTTTGTGGAGCGAACTGATGAATGCTTTGTAAGAAAATTATGCTTGTATTTTTAGGAGTGTCTCCTTGTCTCTAGATGACCTACAGACAACCAGACAAGGATTCTGTTCTAGCCTTCTTTATGGTGTTGAGTCCAAGGATTGTTTGGGGAGTGTATATTTTGGATATGCAGAGGGAATGGGCAGCATTGATGCAGTTTAACTTTCTTTTTCCTTCTATTATACTTTTGTTCTCTTGAGAGGATAGTAAATCCTCATCATTTGTAACTTTTTTCTCTCCAAATAAAATTCTCTTTTGTCTAAGAAAAATAAAGTTTGCAATTATCGCTGTCTAAGAAACATGATCTTTGAACCACTTTGGAATTTTTGTTGTTTGAATTGCTTGGTTGTTAGTATAGTTGCCTTTAGTTGTCATTGACATTGATAAATGTTTGATAGGAGGAGGAAGAGAAAGAGGAAGAGGAGCTGGCTAGAATGAAAGAATCTGTTGGTAGCCAAAGGGATTTGGCTGTGGAAGATATGGCTACTCCACCAACTAGACAGGCACAAGAAGAGGTAAAAGCTAATGCCTTGGAAAAACACGAGCAACTCTGCGAGCTCAGCCGTGCATTAGCTGTTTTAGCATCAGCATCTGTAAGGATTGGGATTTTTTTTGAAAGATCTTGTCAACTCTTAAAATATTTATGTGATAGTGGACCATTGGAGTCCTTAATAAATTAGTATTCTAACTTTTCAGTCAGTAAGCATGGAGCGTGAAGAGTTATTGAGGCTTGTTAGAAAGGAGGTATGTAGAACTGATATATGTCTCTTCCTTTGGCAATGGATACTGAATTCACGCTAGGCCTTTAAATCACAAAAGTGAAATGGCTATTTCTCTCTCAAATCTTGTATCACCATTTATGAAAAGACACTTTTATTTTCATAGCAATCTTGACTTTTGCCATCAACTGATTTTCTCATTCAGCAACACCTCTTTAAACACATTTCTCAAATTTTTCCAGCATCGCTAAGTAACTGCCTAAGTGAGAATTTTGGTGTTCTTATTTTGCTTGCTAAGCATGCCTATCATTGTAAAATTTTACTTGTAAAAAGTTTAAAGTTCTTTTTTATTCCAATTTATTTAAAGAAAAATATAAACCTATGAAATTTTCAGAGACATGATTTTTTAAATTCTATTCACGTATTCCTGTCTTTGAAATGTTGGTGATGTGCATTATAGTTCTACTCTATTTTGTTCATAACAGAAAATAATTCATTTCCTTATGCTTCATATTAACGCAACAGAAAAAAATATATAAATGAATAAAATAGTCTGCATTTACCACTATAATTGGCAGATAGAGCTGTACAATAGTATGGTAGAAAAAGAGGGCACTGAAGGTGAACAACAAGCTAAGAGGGCCTACAAAGCTGCAAGGGAGGATAGCGATTGTGCTATTGAGGCTGCTGTTAGTGACAAAGCTTCTTCAGCACTTATTGATAGGGTAATGCAGTTTCTTACCAATGACACCCTAGTTTTCTATGATGCCACTTAAGAATTGATCTTTCAAAAGAACATTATCTTTCAAATTCAGTCAGCAGCTGAATTGTTTCTAAAACCTGAAAATATGAGTTTAATGCGAACATTCATATATTAGGTTGATGCTATGCTCCAGACACTCGAAAAAGAAATCGATGATGTTGATGCTAAAATTGGAGATCGCTGGCGGTTGTTAGACAGGTTTTATATTAGTTGCCTTTTAACTTAAGAAAACTTTTATGTGCTATATTCTATAGTGTTATGCCCTGGCTAATAACTGTTGTTTTCTACTCTTATGCAAATTATGAATGTTCAAAGATTCAGGATGATCTATCTATTGTTTATTGACATGTCTTTGAGATTCTTGGTGGACTACGAAAGGCATCAGCCTCAGCAGCAGAATCCTTAAAACAACAAAGCCTATGGGGCGGGGCCAGTCTGCTGCACTTAATAAATTCAGAACCAGCAATATATGAATTGCTGATAGATTTAATTAGTGACCTTTGGAGGGAGAATCAGAGAACTTATATAGCATTGATTTGGTGACTATAAGATAATTCAACTTGACAACCAGTCATCAACATTGACCTAGACCAGATGACAATTCTATTTAATAGCTACTGATTAGCTGTTAGGATCTATGGTGTAGTCATACAGAAGATAAAAGGATGAGAATATAGAAAAAGGGGAGAAAGACAGAAAATTGAAGTAGGGAATTGATAGTTTTACTCAAACTGACAGAATGAAAAGGTTCTGTTTCTTTTGCAAGAAAATACTAATTTTCAATTTCATTTTGTTTTGGTGGAGGATTCCTTAAACCATGATAGCCAAGCATTCCAATAGTAGCCAAAAATAATTTGATCCTAACAGCAGAAATCACAATTGCTTAGCCAAGCATTCCAATAGTAGCCGAAAATAATTTAATCCTGATAGCAGAAATCCCAATTGCTTCTCAAAAATAGTTAAGTTGCTACCGAAACAGGCTCTAAAGTCTAAACTAGTCTGCCAAGCCCTGGTTAGTGACCTGAAGTTGAGTATGATATACTAAAGAAAGCTTAAATGTGAGTGCCAAAAAGTTTCTAATGAAATCCCACATTAGGGAGCCACGAGTAGTCCACATGATACTTAATGGACATGGTTTTTCCCCCTTACAAGCTGATTTTAAGAGTGCCTTCCTCCCACTTTCTTACATCTCCATTCTCCAAAAATTGGTATCAAAGTTGGGGCTAACCTCCACGGAAAAGGCTACTTGTGGAGGGGTGCAATCTGGACAACCCATAGGGATGGTGCAACCCAATGTTTGGAACCTGCTGGCTAGTGTGAGCACCCCAAATTCAGGGAGCCAGACTAAACCTGGTAGAGTGCTGCCATCAAGGATGTTGGCCCTTCAAGGGAGTCTGAGTCCCACTGGGGGAGCTACAAGTAATCCATATTAGGTGCTTAAAGAGGAGAACCACGCTTACCAGGCACAAAGAAGGGAGATTGGATTATAATGATTAATGAGTGGTATTTAGCACTTAGCCATTGAAGCCAATATTTTTGTCTTCTCTGTGTAGGAAACATAAGTAACAAAGAGTGAGATACTCTAAAGAAACAAAAGGCAGCAAATCTAGGGAGTTAGTTCTTGATTTGTTGGAAGCACAAGCATACAGTAGGGCATTTTCCTTTGCCTCCTCAGATTTGAAATTCTGACATTGGGATGTAGAGGTTTTGGAAGATTTTGATATAGAATTTGAAGCAGAAGAGATATTATTGATCGATGGAGGGAAGATCTCCAGTTTATGAAGAAGTTCAAATGTGGTAAAGATAGTTGAAGATTCAGAATAAAGTGATTCTAGATGATGTGAGGGTTGAGAAGAAGAAATGTTGCAGGATTTTGAAGTGTTTGATTGTCTAGCGTGCAGGACTAAGGAATTTAATATGGAAAATAATAAGTTGACGTGAGATTCAAATTCAATTACCATGAAAATCACTAACTTTTATAAGGATCTTGAGAGAAAAGGGGTTCCTTTTAGGCATCTTATTCAAGGTTTGTACTTGTATTTTATAGTAGATAATAAGCCTGGGTAATTGACGAGATAGTTTAAAAAGGTGGGAGTGAGAAGGCAGTATGAGATTTAATAATGAGAATGCTCCTAATTTGCATGAGAAAACTAGTCTGAGCATGAATTATTATACTTTCACCACTTTGGTGCCTAAAAATTTCATTCTTTGAAAGTGAAAGAAGTCAGAATTATTGGTCTGGTTGCTATTAGTTATCGAGGGCAATAGCCAATAATAAATGCCAATGTTTGTGTAATAAGAAATATGAAGAATTCACAATATTTGCAGTTATAGAAAGGCTTGTCCACAAGGTATATAATTATACGTTATAAATTAAGAAGTGTGGAATTTTAGGTCATGCTAGTTGTGGGAAAAGATTGGTCAAGTGCTCATCTAAAGTACTTGGAGAAGTAGAGATGCTTTGATATTTTTTTCTTTTTACTATCTCTTGTCTGAGTTTCAAGCGGACAATTAAAATGTCTATGATGGGGATGAAAATGATAAGCATGGAGAAGGAATAGATAAATATTAACAATGTATTTAGATGTATTGTATCCCTTCCCCTCGATATTCCTCTCTTTTTTACTCCGACCAAGCACATTTCTAGATCTTTATATAGAGCTTGTTGTCAGTTGTATTTTTTATCTTCTTTTTATAAATATTCTCCTTAGTATTGCTTTCTATCTTAGTTGAACTGAGTAGTGAGTAGTTTCAATCTATTTTGTGGAAGCAATTGACCACTTTCAGAAAATTTGTGGCTTTCGTCCTCCTGAAAATGGAATTTAGTAATTAATACCAATGACTTGACACTTGTGCTACTTTTACATTGTATAAGGTTTTATAAATTATCCTTATTGGGAAGGATATTTTATTTCTGCTTCCTTGTATATCATTACCTCCACTTCTGGAAGAAAATGTTAAGTCATGTCTTTGCAGGGATTATGATGGGAAAGTGACACCTGAGGAGGTTGTTTCTGCTGCCATATACCTGAAGGACACACTTGGGAAGGAAGGAATTTATGAACTTATTAGTAACCTTTCCAAAGACAGAGGTGAGTTGTTGTCATTTTTCTCTTGTTTCTGATTCTACTTCCCTCGCAAGTATCAGTTATAAAAGTCATCAACATGCCTCAATTAAGTAATCATCCCAAGAAATTTATTTTGGCTTCTTGTCCCCCTCCCTTGCCCTTTTCTTTCTCTTCCCTTTCAACGATGCTTAGAAGCAAATTAAATAGCACTTCGACAGAAAAGCTATCTCTAACAAAATCAACTTTTGAAGCTATCTTGAGATTTTCATAATAAAATATTTGCTAATTGAAAAGTTTCGTCATGCACTATCTTGGAATAATATGAAAGTCCATTGGTGCATTGAGTATCTAATTTGTCATTGTTTAAATAATGCAATGTTTCTTCTTGATTAATAAATTATATTTATACTGTCAGACTCACTGTTACTTCTTTTTGATCAGATGGGAAAATACTTGTGGAGGATATTGTCAGATTGGGCACGCAGAAAGAAGATGTTGATGCAGACGAAGTAGGAAGGTTATAGTTAGAACCTACTTTTTTATAATTGATCCTAATTTCAAATTTCTAATCAAGTTAGCATCCCTTTCTATATTTTTTACGCATCCACATGATATATTTATATATTCCTCCAAGGAGAATAATGACCAATTCGCTATTGTTATGAAAAAATGTACTTTTACAAGTATGTTACATGTAGAATGTTGTTGTGCATAGCATAATGGTTCTTGGATGTCAAGAATTTTAATAGCAGCAAGAACAATAATTTCAATAGGCAATGAAAACCAACGATGAGTAATACTGTGTTATCTTTGCAGTTTTAATTGCTTGTATGTGAATCTTTTCTGTCTCACTATTGAATTTTTGTTGACATTTTGATTGAGTACTTATAAGCACTAACAGATAGAATATATTGAGATATATTCACTATCACAGTACTAAGAGTTTCAATACAGTAGATAGACACAAAAGTACAAGCAACACAATATTGATATCACAGTAACTAATAGACAAAAGTAAACGTAGAAATATAAACAAACCACTCTAGCAATTCGAGAGGCTAAAACTCTCCTTTTATGTCTAAACTCTTGCGTAAGAAATTGGAACACAAGTACTCTAAACTTGTATTATAAATCACAAAATTTTGGAATTGGTAGTTCAAAATCTTTCAAAATGCAATGTTCAATCATAACTATGCAAGTTGAGGGTAAGCAAAGAGAGTCAACTGATACATGACATTAACAATCATTAATCAAGGAGAGAATCTTAATGGGAGTGTTTCAAGTATTAAAGATTATACCTACTTATAACAACTCAAAATTTTCAATGCTTATATCAACTAGCATGAAGGAGGCATTTGGCTAATGGTTTTTTGAAAGTCTTCACCATGAAAAGACACGTAAATAAGTCCAAATGGGCAATGCAATAAATGTAATGACAAATTATCTCATCTTATCGAGACAAAAGGAGAAACCATTTACATTGGGACAATCTAGCAACATTCATAACATTTCTTATGTTTAGTACAAATTCATACAAGACAAAGTTTTGATAAATGAGATAATATCATTTCTCACAGATTAGAATAAACCATTTAACCCATCATATAAGTTGTTATACCATTAGACACAATAAATTCCTAAAAAAGCTTCAAATAGCAAGTCATAAGTCCAAATAAAATCATTGAAAATCCTTATTGTCTTAAACCACTTAGAAGTAAAATAAAAAAATAAAAAAAATCTCACAGATGAATTAAACCAAAAGAGTCTAGAATGTTATGAGTATTGAGTTTACAATTGAGTAAGAAACTCAAATAAAACCACCAACCTCAAGCATTCTCAAATAGATAGGAAACACCACATTTTGTTTGCTCTAGCATATTTTATTCGGCCAAATTTTAAAAAATAAATAAATAGTTAAAAAAAGAAACATCTTAATTCTTTTCATTTTTATTTTATTTTGTCCTTATTTTTATTTTTGTTTTAATTTATTCTATTTAGTTTTATTTCATCTTTGTTTTACTCTATCATTTGTTATTTTATCCTATTTTCATTTGATTTTATCTTGTTTCTTATTTTATTTTATTTTTACTTTTATTTTTCATTTTTATTTCTTTTTTTTTTTTTGCCAAAATCACCTTTTATATCTCTAAAATTTATATCGATTTTTAATTTTATCTTTAAAATTTTTTGCGATCAATTTTGTCTTTAAAATTTTAAATTACAATTGATTTTATAATATAATATAATGTCATCTAAATTACTAATAAAAATAGTGATATTACATTAGACAATAAATCTTAAGAGTATGAACAAGATTTTGACAACATTCAAATATTAAACAATAATATATATTATCAAATTATAATATTTTATTTTCATTCAATTACTATCTGATATAAAAATTAAATTCTTTTCAATAAATATTTCATATATAACTTAACAATTTTATTGATAGTTTCGTATTTTTTTAAATATAATATTGTATCATTATTTTTTACTAATAATTTAAATGATGTTGAATTATAAGAAAAAATTAATTATAATTTAAAATTTTAAAAATAAAATTAAAAATTAACCTACATAAAAATATGCCCTTATTTTTTTTTTTCTTCTCCACCGCCACTTCACCTTCACGTCCCCCTTTCTTCCCCTTTCCCATTTTCCTATTTTCTGCTTTTCCAAACCCTACTTTCCTAAAAGCCATCCCTTCCTTTCTTTCGTAATTTCTTCCCTCCAAGCCCTAATCCCTTCCCCCACTATAAAACCAAGTGAGCAGCAGCACAAGGAGAAAGAACGTGGGGACGCACGAGGGAGAGAGAGCACAAACAGGAGAACTAAGCACTTCTACTGCTCACCACCGCAACACTCTAACAAAGGAAGAGCAACGAGCACATCACCACCGCAGAAGTCGCGAATTAGAGACAAACAGAGCACTGTTGCCACTGCCGTTCATCGTCGTCGAAGTTTCGGGAAGGTAAAATATGAACCTGGTATTCCGTCTTGTTCAAATCTTATTAAACCTTTTTCTTTTTCCCGATCAAAATGCTCCTGTTAGGCAAATTTTCCTCAATTGAGAGCTTATTTAACTATTAATTCATGACTTAAAACTCATTTAAACAATTTTTCATCCAAAATGAGAATCATTTTGAAAATTAATTGGTTTTGGAAAAATTTGCTTAAATGACAATATTTTGAAGGATAATGCCATGTAAACAAGTTTAAATTATGAATGGACTCATGAATTAAGAGAGAGACTATTCTCAAGGAACAAAATTAAAGGGAAAATTTTTTCTCAAAGATCGCTTCGAACTCAAGGTTTCTATGATAAAGGAATACAAAAGAGTAACATAAATGGCACCACGATAGAAGGTGGGGCATGATCATTAATAGGAGTTTGGATCATATAACAATATATGTTTTGTCTTCAATATATAGTAATCGTCGAGAGAAGTTATAGTAACAAGGTGCCAACAGGAAACTTGTACTGGTTAAGAGCAAAATTTAATGATACAGGTAGCTATGAAAAGGTAACAAAAACAACAATTTACAAAAATGATGAACCCTCAGCCTCTTGACTATTAGATATGCAAACAATCAAGAAAGATTTTCATATAATAAAGTAATCAAATCTGCCAATGCAACTAGTGTATAGTAACCAGTGAAGCCACATGGAAAGAAAAAATAAGAAAATAAAAAAGAAGGTCATTATATTTGATTTCTGGTTGTAACTAACGTATCTCCATTCTATACATTGAGGAAAAGAAACAATAGAGCATTTGACTCTTTCTCACGACTCATTAGAAGGAAAAAGATATAGGCAGCTGCACAAAGTCAGTTCTCAGAACTAATTTATTGTTAATCTCCTTAGAAATAAGGAGAAGACAAACTGCAAAATGATGAGAACAAGGCAAGTGTTTACTCTTCCACCCTCTGTTTCGATAATATTTAAAGCCATACTTTTGAGATAGACAACACTTCTTGTTTCCCTGTTAGAAGAATAGTTAAAGTATCCAATATCTTTTCTGAACCTAGACTTTCAACAATTTAGTTATCTATTCACTAATCAGTACTATATATGCAGCTGTTCTTTCTAGAAAAACACAAATTGGATCAAAAGACTTTTAAATATAGAAATGCACCAAGTAATCCTATGAAGCAGCTTAGAGGCTCAGCTAGAATTTGAATGCAAGCCCCATTATGCCCAACAAAATCTTCATTATTTGACTATGATAAAACACACAATTTTCAATAGGGGATCTGAAATTAAATTTCAAATATCCCAAACAGGGATCACCATGAATTTGTTATAAAATCATCATTTTACTCTTACCCTCTTGTTATAGTGGTTTTGAATATAAAAAATGAATCATTACTAGTCTAATCAATTCTATCCTGTTCAGCCAGAACAACACCTTTACTTCTAACTCATTTGAATGAATTAATCATTTCTCTTTTAGATTTCATTAAGAAATCTCATATACCAACTATTTAATTATATTTTTTCCCAAACATTTTCTTAGCTACCAAACAAAACGTATGCATTTTGAGAAAGTCCATGAAGATAATAGTTCAAAAGAAGGGGAGAGAAAAAAACTCCAAGGTTAATGACACAGCGGGTAACCTCTTAGCCTTTATTGAGGCATTTTTCTAGGTTTGGATCCTTCTTCTTGCATTTTAGGAACTCCAAGTTCTTTAAATGGCATCTAATAGCTATGTGCTTTGATGCCGCCATCAATATGGCCGATGACAGGATCAGATTCCCGGAAGCATCTACGGTACTCGACATTTCCAATTCAATCGCTCACCTCCTTATATTATCGAAATGAGAAACATTATCTTGGTGAATAATATTTTATTTGGTTCTCGAGAAAATGAAGGAAAAAAATTGAATGGGGAATAAACTTGAAACTCCCAGCATTTGCAAGCTCTCATGATCTAACTCTTTTCCTTCACTTTATCAGGAAAGCAACAAAACAATACCATACAAGAAATTGTAAATTAATAATCAAAGAGCAAATGCTGAGTTTTTCACTATGAATTTTGAAGTGTTCTTGTTGTTAGTGCAAGAGAGAAGGAAGAATAGAATGACGATTAGGGCAGTGTGAGTAGTTAATTGGGGAAGAAATGCTAAAATGTGGTGTCTGTAGGCAAAACACACGAGCATGTTTGTAATTTCAAAAAGTATGCATTTTGGGATTAAAATTTAATCAAGGGAAAAATTTAAAATTTATACAATAAATGGAAAGGTAAATTAATAATCAAAGAACAAATGCTGAGGCTTGCACCCTAAATTTTGAAATGTTCTCGTTGTCTGTGCAAGAGAGAAGGTAGAATAGAATGATGGCTAGCGCAGTGTGTGCAGTGTGAACAGGTGAAATGGGGAGCAATTACACAAGGGCATGTTTGTAATTTTAAGGAGTTTGCATTTTGGGATTAAACTTTAATCTAGGGTTTTCAATAAGAACTAAACTTATGGTTTTTAAATTTGAACCGATTATTAAATCAATAAAAAGTACTCATATCATTGGTTCAATTTTAGAATCATTTAAAAATGAGTTGAATTGATTGAATGAATAAAATTTATTATTTTTATTATAAATTTATCTATCGCTTTAAATAAAAAATAAATTATATGTAGTTAAAAAAATAAAATAAACAATTTATATTGTTTTATATTATAGTTTATTTTTATAATAAACTTTACAATAATAAATATTTAAAATTATATTTAAAAATAAAGTCATGCAAATTACATATGATTAATAATTATGTGATTTAAAAATAATTAAATAATATAAATTAATATATTTCAAAATAACTTTATATGATTAAAAGGTACATAAAAAGTTTAATTATATTTCAAATATCCTATACTAGCATCACCATGGATTTGTTATAAAATCATGGTTTCACTTAAAGTTGTTTGAAAAGAAATATTTGCCATGATATGACAATCAAAGTATCATTCTATGAAACTCACCTCTCAAATGCAAATGATTAAATCTGAAATGTTAAAATATATTTCGTGCTCTAATAGAATTTGAAGCATGTTAATTTTCAATCTTTTTAAGATAAGTCATTAGTCACTAGTTAACCCTAACACAATAGGAAAAAGAATTCTATAGAGAATAGGAAGACATTGCACCAAAAAATATAGGTACCTAGATCCCAACAATCATGCTTGAGAGAAAAAAATCACGAAATGCATATGATGAAGATTTGAAGAATGATATGCTAGAAACATTATAGTGGCAATGCCTTACTCATATTAAGTTGTAAGTTGTATTGTATGAATTACATCTAACAAATTGTCCAAATTGTTAGCAGACTTTGGCTATGATTAAGAACAATGCAGGTAACTAGACTTAACCTACTCAAATATTGTAGTTTAATTCTTATAATATAAATTGAATTTAATTGACAAGGTAACATATTAAAGGACATAAGTTTTCAAAATATACTATCTAATTTCTACGCTTACTTTCTTATTTATCTGGTTCCAAATATTAGAACTACTCTTATTACTAGTCTAACAAGTTCTTTCATGTTTAGCCAGAATAACTCCTCAATTTCAGCTCATTTAAATTAAGCAATCATTTCTCTCTTGGGTTTTATTAAGAAATCTCATACACTAACTATTTAATTATATTTTTTCCCAAAAATTTTCTCCCATATTAAAGGAAATGTATGCATTTCACGAAAGTCCATGAAGATATTAGTTCAAACGAAGGAGAGAAAAAAACTCACAAGTTGAGGACGCAGTGAGTAACTTCTTGACCTTTATCGAGGCAATTTTTTTCGGTTTAGATCCTTCTTACATTTCAACAATTCCAAGTTCTCAGAATAACATCCTATAGCTATTTGTTTAGACGCTACCATCAGTAGGTCAATGTCAGGATCAGATTCCTTGAAGCATCTATAGCTCTCTCCATTTCTAATTTGATCAGACCCAACCAGTCCAATTCTCTGAATAATGGCTATATTCTTCTATCCATATATGACAGATATAAGATATTCAATGTGAATGTACATGTGAGCGCAAGAGAGTACATTTTTTCTCCATTCAACCATGCACTTTCTCACACATTGCCCTAATCGTCATTTTGTTCTTCCTTCTCTCCTTTTCAAGATGACGAGAGCACTGTAAGATTCAGGGTGAAACCCTCAGCATTTCCTCTTTGATTAACACTTTACAATTCTTTTTCGTTGTATAGTTTTGTGATTTTCCTCGAGAACACAAAGAAACAGAGATGTTTTTATTTGATTTTTTTTTAATTTTATTCATTTTTCTCTACTTAAGCCTGAACCCTAAACCCTGAATCTTGAAACCTGAAACATGAACCCTAAAACTTAAACTTGAACCCTAAACCCTGAAACTTCAAACTTAAACCCTGAAACTTAAATCCTAAAACTTAGACTCTGAAACCTAAACCTTGAATCCTAAATCCTGAAACCTGAACCTTGATATATTAGCCTAACAAGACCAAAAAATGCAATATTTCCATACCCTAATAATTCCCTATATATACCACAAACCTAACTGTACTGTTAGAATTCAAACCTTTGTCCTGATTCCTTATCGAAAAAATATAAGAAGCTGTTAGAAGGGTAAAATAATTATACCTTGGCTTTGAAAAAATGGGAGGATGAGATAATTATTGATAAAAAGGCAAAATTTTGAAAACATAAATTGTTGTTTGTAGTGTTTTGATATGTTTGAAAGTTCACCCTAAGATCCATAGGAAAAAAGAAACTAGGTGTACGAACATCCACTTTTAAGATATTTGTTGTAATTTTGCACTGTTGAGAACCAATTATACACCATTGCAGAATTACAAATCTTTCAATCTTAGACTACCTTGTGGTATATATGAAAATTTTCCTTTCACAGAGCCCTCTTTATCTCTAAAACAAATTCTGTTACAACTATGACTTTATTACATTACAAAATTTTACAATTAGAGCCTGACTCTACTTTATATTGTTCATGGAATTATATTCAAATTTGATTAAAGTATTTAATCAGAATTAACTGTTCTGAACAGTGAAAGGCAAATTTAGCACCTCTATATTTACTAACTAATGACTAAGGAAGGTTGTATGTTCAGAACTAAACATTGGTCTTGTTATAACTTAAGACTATCCCATTCATGTTTAGGCAGAGGTTAGCTGATTTGGCTTTATTGATTAATTTTTTGGCAAATTTTTAATATAATTATTTTGCATATGGGTTCATAAAAATTTTCTTTATCATTATTCTTTTGCATAAAACTATGCAAATTATGGGGAGATCAAGCTCATGAGCCATACTATGAAGTTATGAGAGAAGGTTATTGAGCAGAGATTGAGGTTAGACATGCGAATTATAGAAAACCAATTCGATTTCATGGCAGGGAGGTTAACCATAGAGCCAATATATTTATTAAGGAGATTGATGGAGAGATATAAGATATCTCATAAGGATATATATATATATATATATATGATTTTTATCGATTTGGAAAAGGCCTATGATAGGGTACCGAGAAAGATATTATGGAACATCTTAGAAAAGAAAAGAGTTTGGGTGGCTTATATTTGAGCAATCGAAGACATGTACGATGGGACCATGACATGTGTGAGAACACAAGATGGAGCCACAAAGGATTTTCCTATAACCATATGACTACATCAGGGTTTAACTTTGATCCCTTACCTTTTTAACTTGGTATTGGATGTGTTTACTTAACATATCCAAGAAGCAACACCACAGTGTGTGCTTTTTGTTGATGATATAGTCATTGTTGGAGATTCCAAAATTAGAGAGGTGGAGATGAGACATATGGGTTCCATATAAATTGTAGCAAAACAGAATATATGGATTTTAAAGTCAGTGGAAGGGACACTGATTTAGGATAGAGGTGAAGCTTGGAGATCATCCCATACAAGAAGTCACAAGTTTTAAGTATTTAGGAACAATAATACAAAATAATGGAAAAATAGCGGAAGACGTAAATCATAGGATTCAAGTTAGGCAGATGAAATGAAGGAAGACTTCAGGTGTTATTTGTGATAGAAAAGTACCACTCAAGCTTAAGGGAAAATCTTATTGTACAACTATAAGACCAACGTTATTGTATGGTACTAAATGTTAGGCAATAATATGTTAACATGAGAAAAATTTCAATGTTGCAAAAATGAGAATGTTGAGTTGGATGAGTGGTCACACTAGAAAAGATAGGATTAGGAATAAGTGCATTAGAGTAAAATTCGTTGGAGCACCTATCACAGAAAAGTTAGTAGAAATGCATCTTAGGTGGCTTTGTCATGTATAGATGAAACCATTAGAGTTTCCTGTACGTAGAGTTGATTATATGGAAGATAGCTCAATAATTAGCAGTAGGGGAAGACCAAAGAAAACTATAGGAAAAACTATTAGAATAAATTTAATTATTAATAACTTAACTATAAAAATGAGCAAAGATAGAATACGTTGGCACTGTTTGATTCATATAGTCAACTCCACCTAGTGGGAAAATGCTTGGTTTGTTATTGTTGTTGTATTCTTTTGCATACATTATTTTAATCAATATTCAATGTGAACTTGTGATTATTGCTTAAATTTTGAATTATGTGAATAATAAATAGTTGAATCCATATTAAATGTGAACAATAATAAATCTTGCTTGAATTTTGAGTAATTGTGGTTTAAGTTCTTTTGGCAGCCATTTGTTGGGAGCTTCTTTCTTGTTATTTGTCTTCACCTATTCCCTTATGTCTCGTTAACATTTTGGGTAATAAGGTTTCCTTATTTCTAGTTTCCATTGATAGATCATAAATTCATAATCTTATCTATGATAAATGATTTTATGATGATTTCATTCTCATATACCTTCTTTGGTCAGCCTCAATACTATCTTAGATTGACCTTTAACTGGGGAGCTCTGTTAGGATGGGTAGCAGTTAAAGGAAGTCTAGATCCAGCTATTGTGCTGCCACTTTATGCCTCTGGAGTTTTTTAGACTCTTGTGTATGATACTATATATGCGCATTAGATACAAACATCATTGCTAAAGCAATAATATCTCTTTTATGATTCTGTTTCTTGTATTCCAATTACTTGTTTAGTTCCTGATTCTTATATAGTAAGAGTCAACTCCTTGGTCCAAATAATTTGTTCTCTCTTCTAAGGGAGATGCATTAAGCTAAAGCTGATTGTAGTAACGAGTAAAACTCAAGTTATAGGAGCATGTATGGGGTCTAGCAAGGTAAGGATTACCTTTGTTGTGTAGACTGAAAAGTTATCTTGGTATTAAAATGGCAACTTTTCTTTTTATTGCAGAAGTTAAAGGGGAAATATTGAACTGACCTGTTGAATTACCTTGTTTAAACTATGCTTGGGTTGAACATGCTACATTGATGTTTAGTGGGTGCAAAGGGGTGGATATCAGTGGAATCCTTAGTCTCTTTGAGTTTTTGTCCTTTTTAATTATGATTCTGTCATAACTGGATTTCTTGGACTGTAGTTTTGTCAATGATCACTAGACCTAATATTGGTTTTTATTGAAAACTCTTTAACATAACCTGTCATGTGAACACCATTTCATTTGCACTTGAATCATATACAAAGCATAGGCTCACTATACATTGTGCTAAAATTTAATGTTCTTATAAGAATGATGGCATTGGATATGATCTTCATCGATTTAGAAAAGGCCTATGATAGAGTACTAAGAAAGGTGTTATGGAAGACTTTAGAAAATAAAGGAGTATGGGTGGCTTATATTTGAGTAATCAAAGACAGGTATGATGGGGCCACGACTTGTGTGAGAACACAAGGTGGAGCCACAAAGGATTTTCCTATAATCATAAGACTACATCAGGGTTCAGCCTTGAGCCCTTACCTCTTAACTTGGTATTGGATGTGTTTACTGAACATATCCAAGAGGCAGCATCACTATATATGCTTTTTGTTGATGATATAGTCTTTTTTGGAGATTGCAAAGAAGTAAACGAAAAATTAGAGAGGTGGAGACAAGATTTAGAGACATAGAGGTTCCATATAAGTCGTAGCAAAATGAAATATATAGAATGTAATTTCAGTGAAAGAGACACTGATTCTAGGGCAGAGGTGAAGTTTGGAGATCATCCCATACAAAAAGTCACAGGTTTTTAAGTACTTGGGAATGATAAGTGATTTGGTTATGTACAAATGAGACCATTAGATATTTTTGTACCAAGAGTTGACTAGATAGAAGATACTTCAATAACTAGAAGTAGGGAGAGACCAAAGAAAATAGTAAGAGAAATTATTATGATGAATTTAACTATAAATAACCTAACAATAAAAATGAGTTAAGATAGAATACGTTGGTGTCGCTTTTAGGTAGTCAGCCGCGCCTAGTAGGAAAAGATTTTGTTTGTTATTGTTATCTGACATCCTCATTAGAGAGAAAGTTGTGGTAGCACCTATCATAAAAAAGTTGGTAGTCTTGGCAACTAAATCCTTTCATATTACTTTGTCTCTCCTCCCCCATACCCTGTTAGTTAGCATATGCAATTCTGGTTTGTCAGTAAAAGAGAACATGGAAATTTGAATCATAGAGGTGGGGAGTTCATTTATTTGCAAAATGTGGGATAGATCATTCAGTTGAATTGCAATATACTCCTGCTTTACTTTTTTTCATTAAAATTCTAATACTGAAAACTATAATGGATCAGTTTTCAAGATCGCCAATATGGCCCAATGAGTTACTTTTCTAGAACTCGTCACATTTTTGAATATGTTACTACTTGAACTTTTATTTTTGGCTGTTTAGGGACCTCATCTAAGTTTGAAATGTAAACATTATGATATAGTTTTCACTGTGTTTGGATGATTTTCTTTTTTCCAACCGTTTGAGTTTTTTAAAACAAAGAATACAATGACAATAAGTAGCAGCCTAAATCATAAAATGTTGGGTCAGCTTCATGGATATAAAGTGATGACCTATTGAGGCTGTCCCCATAAATCCTATTATTGAAGTTATGTAATTAAGTTTCTTATACTATCTATACAAAATATTGGCAATCATGATAAAGTAGATGATCTGAGAGTAGAAGTTAAATCAATAGCTTTGCGCTTTGGTGAGTTAACCAAGGAGTGGATTATTGGATTTGGCATTGCATGCATTGGTAGTCTTGCCTTGATTGGATTTAATGCTGACATTGGTCTGTTTGATGGCTTTCCTTTTGGGTTTAATTTTTATGGATGTAGTTCTTTTAGCAGTTAAATAGCAATAACTGTTTTCCACCAACTGAGTATAATATGCACAGGCTGGCCATATTACGCATTTTTGGCAACTACGTCAAGACAATTAGTGTGGCAAATATGGATAGTTGACGTTTCATCTCGTTCTGATTGTAACAAAAAGTACGTTTTAAGAGGATATTGCCTTGAGTAATGCATAATTCCATTGTTTTCTGCTCTAATAGCCCATCTTTTGGTAGGATCTGCCAAGGGTTCACTATTTCTAGACAATTCATTGGCAAGGAACCTTGTTGTAGGTTTAAAATGTTTTGATTATTTAGTAGTTTATTACAAAAGAAATTCTAGAGTATTTATAAACTCTGTAGATTAAATTTTCTTTTAGTTTCCTTTTAGATTTGAGGTATAAAATTGGTATTTACTATCAAGACTTGGTAGCAGAAAGAGCCCGCATCCTCATCCCCACATAATTTAGGGATGATTCAATTCTTTTGTGATTTACCTATGAAGTGCATTATTTACTAGTTGCAACTTTGCAAACTGCAATATATCTATTACAGGAGTGTACAGTGTTTATTAGTTTACAATGATGTTTTACTCCTTATTCTTGTTTTTGAATATCATAAAATCACCTCTAGTATTAATATATACTTTTTTTCCAGATTTGTCTCAAATAAGTGGTTTGGAGCCATAATATTTGGTGGAATCTTAGCTGGCAGATTTCCATCGTAGTGGTAAAATTTTCCTTTTAAAATAATTTCTTCTTCTTCTTCTTCTGCTGATAAGATTAAATTTTATAGGTTGTGGGGATAACAAATTTATTAACCTTATCATGACATAACTTTGTATCTCACATCATTTCTGCATACCGCCCTGCCTTTATCCATCAGATACTTGTTTTGATGATATTCAAGTGCATATCAGGAAGACCGCATGTTGAATTTGTAGGTTGAAGACTCAATTCATCATGACCAAGCTTTAACGCATATACCTTTTAGGATTGGTAATGTCATCCTAATCAATTTATCAATGATTATTATGGGTCAATCAAGCCTAATAAATTGACGACTTATTTCATTTTTTTTTACAATTTATAAATATTCATATGAAATATTTTATATTGTGTTATAATCAATTTTTTTTATAAAATATTATTTTTAATATTTGTATTTAAAATCAACCGATACTTAAAATAAGTAAATTAATAATTTAGTGCATAATTTTTTAATTTAATTTTTTTAAAAAATTAAATGTCTTAATTTGATCATTAAAAAAATTAATTCTAATTATGCCTGTTATTTTTAAGTTAGGATGTCTAATATTAGGTTGTTTCCTCTTGTATAGGCAAAAAATGACAAGAAAATCACAATGTTCAATTTTATGACAAGAAAATCACAAATTTAAACCAAGTTTAAATTTTATGTTGGAACATGTTATGGTCAGATGTTGCAACGGTTCTGACTGTAGGGAGTTTGAATCTTTCAACTTTTGTTCATTGTGTTACTTTTTTAATCATGTACTTCTGCTCACAAATGTCAGACTAACTAGCAAGTTACACAATTTTTATTACGCTATTAATTTCATGTATGTTCATATATACAATTTTATTTACACTCTTGTATTTTTGTTTTACGTACATGTTAGCTTCACCTATACTCATACATTATCTTATCTGTAATTCTAACACGATGTAATGATACTAGAACATACATATCATAGTTAATCATCATACAATAGTTGTTCTTAATGCAATTGCTACTACATGGTTGATGACACCTTTATTTAATTATACATGACGTGGCATCACACGTCAACTGTTACAGTCACACATCTTTGCCCTTTTCATTCACTTATCTCATATTCACCTAATTCTTTCTAGGTATTGTTCTAGTTACCTATTTACACTTGACTTACTGTTTATTGTTTGCGCTAGATTTTTATTTGCTTCGCACTTAGTAATCACTTTTATTCTTATTGTATATACACTTCTTCACTATCATTGTTTGGATATTTTACCTAATTACTATACTATCCTTTGCATTATTTACTACTTTTAAATTTGGTTACACTCCATCAACAAATTGCACACTATCAATTATTTAAGGTTTAGGGTTCAGAGTTTAAAACTTAAAATTTTTTAGAATTTAAGATTTTTTGGAGTTTAGAATTTAGAATTTAGAGTTAAGTGTTAAGAGATTAAGGTTAGGGTTAAGGGGTGGGGGGATTAAGAGTAGGGGGTTTAGAATTTAGAGTTTTAGAATTTGGGATTTAGAGTTTGAGATTTAGAGTTTAGAGTTTGAATTTTAGGTTTAGGGTTTGGCATTTAACCATATCTATAACATCCGCTCTTAATGTGACTAAGAGATATTTGATAATTATTAATTTAATGTCTAATGCTTGTATATGTTGTATTAGTACATATAGTTGCATCAGCGTAGGAATTAAATTGAAAGAAAATATATGAAAGTTTAGCAAGAGGTGACTAAGAACCTAATTGAAAAAAAAAAATGAGTGAATCTAAGAGTGCAAAGGAGCGGAGGGGCCAGATAGCAAAGTCCCTAAACTCTCCTAAACCCTTGCTGAAGCTCTAAACACTTACACTTTCAGCATACAGATTCTTAGAGAGAGAAGCTCAACGGGGCGGCTAGAGAGAGAAATGGGCGAGCTAGGGCTTGTGAAGGAAATTTTACTGAGGAAGAAGTAGACTTGAGGCTAAAAATCAGTCTTACAGCAAGAGAGAATCATTTCTACACATCATACACACATTTCAGCAATGAATGAAGGTAGCAATTTATTCTAAATCCCATTTCTAAAATATGTAGAAAATTTACTACTAAATGTGATTTTGAATGTTCCAAGTCGAGTATGGGGTTTTAAACCTACATTTTATGTGTTTTTAACTGCTACTAGGGCATGCGTGTTGATTTACCTTGCTCATTTATGCTTGTGAATGATTGTGAAGGGGTTTTTGTCTTAAGTGAGAAAGATATGTTTTGATCTTAGTTTGAACGTGTTAAGCTATGTTATTTTATGAACGAGAAATGATGTTCGAATGTTGGCATTGAGTTTATGATTTAAGTAAATGATTTAAGAACGTATTTTTGGGGTCAAACTTTAGGTAAAATCATAATTTTTCAAGTAAACTGAGCACTAGCAGCAGACTGTCAGCCCTGGAAGTTGACTGTTGTGTTCTTATTTTACCCATATATGTGAAACAAAACACTAGCAGCTAATTATCGGACCTTAGAAGTTGACTGTTGTGTTTTTCGTTCTCTAGAAAGTTTCCAAAAGGGGAGCAATCGACTGCCAGGTCCTTAGAAGTCAAATGTTAAGGCTAGCAGTCGACTGCCGAGCTTTAGTAGTCGATTGGTAGCTCTCGACCAAGAATAAGGATGTTAGATAGGAGCCAGATGTACCAAATGAAGTTGGTTTGTACAAACATGAAGGATATCCCTAATTTTCTAAGGGATTACAGCCAGCTTGCAGCCCGAACAGGAAGATTGTTCCTTGGGAATGAATTAAGTGAAAAATTCTGGTTAAAGTTACCAGGAGAACTGGGCAAAAGAATCAAAGTTGCTTTTGATGAAAGACACGGAGGAGCTGTTGCAGCTGTGATGCCCAGAGTTTACTTCACTTACAACTATTTGAAGGAACAATGTAAAGAAGCTGCGTATCAGAGAAGTCTAAAGAGTTTAGACTTTTGTGCTAATATTCCGATACCAGGCTATTACCAGAATAGCTATCATCAGAAGAAGAAATACGGTGTTCGAAAGAGCACTAAATATCAAGGAAAAGCACATGACTCCCATGCTCGTATAGAGAAAAAGAAGTATCTTGCCAAAAGAGAAAGATCTTGCAGATGCTTTTTGTGTGGAGAAGAAGGGCATTTCGCAAGAGAATGTCCATCTGATAGGAAGAGTCAAAAGAGACTTGCAGTCTTCGAACAGCTGGAGATACCTGAAGACATGGAAATAGTATCTGTTCATGATGGAGAACCAATGTCAGATGCCATATACAGTATCTCAGAGAATGAAGACAACAATCAAGTTGAGGATTATGACCAAAGGTTGAATCTTCTATCACTTGATGAAAAGCTGTTTGTTTTAAGAGAAAGCGACAACACTTATTGGTTGGGTAAAGGAGGATGGAGGCCTTTCGTTAGAGTAACCCAACAACAGCACGACTGCAACCACGATTGGGAAATGAACAAAGATATCCCAGGAGAACAATGGTTTCAGTATTGCACATTCTGCAAAGATTTATCACAAAAACGATGCAGAGTTCATTGCCAAAAGTGCAAGACAACCAGTTGTCCCATGTGTGCCTCTCACTATCTAAACGTCAAAGTAGTAATGGAGAAGGTGCCACCCAAAGTCCCTCCAATACAAGATAGAACTCTTGCTCAACAAGCAGGGTATATTGCCTACTGTGAAAAGGAGATTAGCAGACTGAAAGAAGAAAACTTGAGGTTAAATACTCAGGTAAAAGAGCTTCAAGAAAAAGAAGAGAAGAAACTAGAAGAAGAACTCTACAGAGAAGCTCAGGAGTTGGAACGAAACAAGGACAAAGGAAAAGCTGTAGCCACCAGTAGCACTCATAAAGAATTCTTATTTGGCCTGAATGACACTATAAAGAAGCCAAAAGTCAACAACCTTTTTAACATGAAGGTTACATTTGAAATAGAAGGCCAGAGCTACTGTACTAAAGGAATCCTTGACACCGGAGCAACAACTTGCTGTATCAACTCTACAAGGATACCACAACAACTCCTAAAAGAGAATCCTTACAAAGTCCAGTTCCATGGAGTTAACTCAAAGCAGACGGCTTACCTCAAGCTGAAATATGGGAAAATGACAATCGGAGAAAACAGTTTCAGGATACCTTTCACTTATGCTTTCCCATTAAACCTAGGCGATGAGGTTGAATTCATACTCGGTTGCAACTTCATCAGGAGTATGAAAGGAGGCGTGAGAATAGAAGGAGACAACATAACCTTCTACAAGTATCTAACCAGTATTGCTACATCTAGAATAGCAGTACTTGAAGAAGAAGATATTCCAGAAGATGAGGTTAGATATCTCGTTCACAGTCTCACAGAAAAGGAGCCAGATGTACCAAATGAAGCTTTTATGACAAAATTCAAAGGCTTAATCCACGAATTACAACGAGAAGGATATGTAGGAGAAATACCTATGCAACATTGGAAGAAAAACAAGGTACTCTGTTACCTTGAGCTTAAAAATCCTGCCTTCACAATACAGGATAAACCCCTGGTGGATCTAAGCGACAAAGAAAAAGAAGTCTACAGGAAGCACTTGAAGACTCTGTTAGACTTAAAGGTGATACGACCTTCTAATAGTCGTCACAGGACTAATGCCTTCATTGTCAAATCTGGAACAACCATTGATCCACAAACAGGTGAAGAAAGAAGAGGGAAGGAAAGGCTAGTCTTTAACTACAAAAGACTCAATGATAACACTGAAAAAGATCAGTACAGCCTTCCTGGCATTCAAAGCATACTAGCCCGTATTGGAAGAAGCAGAATCTACTCAAAGTTCGATCTAAAGAGTGGATTCCACCAAGTGGCTATGCACCAAGAGTCCATCCCTTGGACTGCTTTCTGGACACCTGACGGCATTTATGAATGGCTTGTTATGCCATTTGGACTGAAAAATGCCCCTGCAATCTTCCAGCGAAAGATGGATAATGTCTTTCATGGCACTGAAAGCTCCATTGCAGTCTACATAGACAATATTCTAGTGTTTTCACAGAATATTGAGGACCATGCTAGACACGTTCGGAAGATGATGGAACTATGTAAAGATCACGGTTTAATATTGAGCCCAAACAAAATGAAGCTGGCTCAGAAAAAGATAAGCTTCCTTGGTGTGGAGATAGCTGAAGGGAAAATATGTCTCCAACCACATACCATCAAAAGGGTTTGTGAAGTCGACCCTAAGAGTCTGCAACAAAAGACAAATCTAAGAACTTGGTTAGGACTCCTGAACTATGCAAGGCCTTTCTTCAAAGACCTCGGCACTAAACTCGGACCTCTGTACGCAAAGGTCAGCCCGAAAGGAGAGAAAAGATTCAACCAAGAAGATTTCAGACTAGTCTCTGAGATTATCAGAGAAATACAAAGACTTCCAAGACTGGAACTTCCCCCGGAGGATTGTATTATAGTCATTGAAACAGATGGCTGCATGACTGGGTGGGGAGGAGTATGTAAGTGGAAAGAAAGAGAGAAAGATCCAAGAAGAACTGAAAGGATCTGCGCCTATGCCAGTGGAAAGTTCTCTCCCATCAAATCCACTATTGACGCTGAAATACATGCTGTCATGAATAGCCTTGCAAAATTTAGGCTATATTACATCAACAAGGAGAATCTGACTATCAGAACTGATTGCCAGGCGATCATCTCCTTCTTTAACAAGAGTGCCCAGAGTAAACCTTCCAGAGTTCGGTGGGTCAACTTTGTTGACTATATTACAGGAAATGGGCCTGATGTAAAATTTGAGCATGTATCAGGAAAGGATAATATCCTAGCGGACAATCTGTCAAGACTGGTCACAATCGCGATAGAAAATCCAAACCCTAACGTTCTTCTGTTTTGCAGGGCAACAGAGGAAGTAGAAGGAAGATGTCATCTTCAACAAGAGCTGAACAATCAACTGGACTATCACCTGAATTATCTCGTCTCACGATACAGACAACTGCTCACAGAGGAAGAAGATAGAATTCGTGCTAACAGTGAAAGACCACAACCCGGCTGAAAATACTTCTCAATGTTGGACATGGATAACTGCAGCCCTCAGAGTCCAAGGAAGAGACACGGCTTTACTCAGAGGAGGAGAATGGAACATAAGACCATCAATAGTTCCTATTATGCCAATGGAGCCAACAATGGTGCAGACAAGACCTACCATCAATGGCGGTTTTAGTATCTCTTTCAGGGGATACACACCACAAAATGAAGCAAGCACTGCTCAACCAAGGAGAAATTAACCTGGATTCAATGGAGAATGGCATACCCGGCGGAGTACACTGACTTGATCAATCAAGGGAAAGGTAGTGAAGGGACACAGAACATCCTCTCTCAGATAAGGAGGATATTTACGCTTGAAGACCCCACTACAGGTTCTACTCAGCCACAAGAAGAACTCTACAGAGAAGCTCAGGAGTTGGAACGAAACAAGGACAAAGGAAAAGCTGTAGCCACCAGTAGCACTCATGAAGAATTCTTATTTGGCCTGAGTGACACTATAAAGAAGCCAAAAGTCAACAACCTTTTTAACATGAAGGTTACATTTGAAATAGAAGGCTAGAGCTACTGTACTAAAGGAATCCTTGACACCGAAGCAACAACTTGCTGTATCAACTCTACAAGGATACCACAGCAACTCCTAGAAGAGAATCCTTACAAAGTCCAGTTCCATGGAGTTAACTCAAAGCATACGGCTTACCTCAAGCTGAAATATGGGAAAATGACAATCGAAGAAAACAGTTTCAGAATACCTTTCACTTAGGGTTTAGGGTTTAGGGTTTAGGATTTAGGGGTTAGGGGTTAGGGTTAGGGTTAGGGTTAGGGTTTGGGGTTTGAGGTTGGGGGTTGGGGGTTAGGGGTTGGGGTTTTTAGAGTTTAGGGTTTAAGGTTTAGGGTTTTAGGTTTAGTAGGGGTTAGTAGGGGTTGAGGTTGGGGTTTAGGGTTTTGAGTTTGGGTTTGGGGTTTAGGGTTTTTAGTGGTTTAGGGTTTTTAGTGGTTTAGGGTTTGGGGTTGGGGTCGAGGTTGGGGGTTTGGGCCTGGGGGTTGGGGTTGGGGTTTAGGGTTTTGGGGGTAGGGGTTGGGGTTTGGGGTTTAGGGTTTAGGGGGTTGGGGGTTTGGTTTGGGGGTTAGGGGGTCGGGGGGTTTGGTTTGGGGTCTGGGTTGGGGGGTCTGGGGGGTTTGGTTTGGGGTCTGGGTCGGGGGGTTTGGTTTGGGGTCTGGGGTTTGGGTTGGGGTTTGGGGCACTGGGGTCTGGGTTTTGGGTTTTGGGTTTTGGGTTTGTGGTCTCTGGGTTTTAGGGTCGAGGGTCGGGGTTTAGGGTTTAGGGTTTTGGGTTTTGGGGTTAGGGGTAGGGTTTTGGGGTTGGGGTAGGGTTTTGGGGTTGGGGGTTTGGGGTCTGGGGTTGGGAGGTAGGGGTTAAGGGGTTGGGGTTTAAGGTTTAGGTTTAGTGGTTTAGGTTAGGGTTAGGGTTAGGGTTAGGGTTTAGGGGTTTGGGGTTTGAGGGTAGGGGTAGGGGTTTTGGGGGTAGGGGTTTGGGGTTTTGGGGGTAGGGGTTTTGGGGGTAGGGGGTAGGGGTTAAGAGGGTTAGGGTTCAGGGTTCAGGGTTCAGGGTTCCGGAAGAATGTTCTTTGGCAACGAGCTAAGTGAAAGATTCTGGTTAAAACTTACTGGTGAGTTAGGCAAGAGAATTAAAGTTGCTTTTGAAGAAAGACATGGAGGAGCAATTGTAGCTGTGATGCCTCGCATCTATTTTACCTATAATTTCCTTAAGGAGCAATGTAAAGAAGCAGCTTATCAAAGGAGTTTGAAGAATCTGAATTTCTGTGCGAATATACCTATACCTGGGTATTACCAGAAGACTCCTTATTATAAGAAGAAATACGGGGTGCGGAAGATTACAAAGTACAGAGGGAAAGCTTATGACTCTCATGCCCGTATCGAAAAGAGAAAGTATCTGGCAAAACGAGAAAGATCGTGTAGATGTTTTCTATGCGGAGAAGAAGGGCACTTTGCTAGAGAATGTCCTTCAGATAGAAAGAGCCAGAAGAGACTTGCTGTGTTCGAACAAATAGACATACCCGATGACATGGATATTGTCTCTGTTCATGATGGAGAGCCAGTCTCGGATGCTATTTACAGCATCTCTGAAAACGAGGATGACTCCTTCTCCTTCATTTTCCATTTACAGACTCCTCCCCAGCCTGTCATACATCCGTCAGTTTCTATGACAATAAAACAATCTGCAGGGGGCATCTCCAAATTAGGAAGGTGTTGAATCCTTGTTATGATTTCCTTAATCAGGCGGAAATCTTCAGAGTTGAACCGCTTTTTTCCATTAGGATTGACCTTCGAGTAAAGGGGTCCTAGTAAGTTTCCAAGGTCTTTAAAGAAAGGCCTGGCATAGTTTAGCAGTCCGAGCCAAGTTCTCAGGTTGGCTTTCTGTTGCAATGATTTAGGGTCTACAGCACATACCCTTTTGATCGTGCGAGGCTGAAGGCAAATCCTTCCATCTTCTATTTCCACTCCGAGAAAGCTGATCCTCTTTTGAGCTATTTTCATCTTGTTTGGACTGAGAATCAAACCATTATCACGGCAGAGTTCCATGATTTTCCTCACGTGAATGGCGTGTTCTTGAACATTTGCTGAAAACACGAGTATATCATCGATGTAAACAGCTGCAAATCCTTCAGTTCCTTGAAACACGTCCATTTTCCTTTGGAATATGGCAGGGGCGTTTTTCAATCCGAATGGCATAACCAGCCACTCATATATCCCAGGAGAATGGAAAGAATCTGCGCGCACGCAAGTGGAAAGTTCTCGCCAATCAAATCCACGATTGATGCAGAGATACACGCAGTAATGAATAGTCTGGTCAAATTCAGGCTATACTATATCAACAAGGAGAATCTGATAATTCGCACAGACTGTCAAGCGATTATCTCATTCTTTAACAAGAGTGCGCAAAATAAACCTTCTACGGTTAGATGGGTCAACTTTGTTGACTACATCACAGGAATTGGTCCGGACGTAAAGTTTGAACACGTCTCTGGAAAGGACAATATCCTAGCTGATAATCTATCAATACTGGTTTCAGTGGCGATAGAGGATTCAGACCCTAACTGTTTGCTGTTTTGCAGAGTAGTAGACGAAGTGAAAGGAAGATGGAAGCAGGAGAAGGAGCTCAACGAATGCCTAAATCATCATTGGTACGGGACTACCCGGAGCACCACCTTGTCAGACAATTCAGGGAACTGCTTGAGCAAGAAGAAACCGGAATGCGTCTTAACGCTGAAGATCCAACCTGAAAGCAGAGAAGAATTGCTCAGATCTGGAATAGAATTCATACACCTTGGGATTCTCCAAGTGCGTGTGCAAATTCTACACCGACAGGCACAAGGCACTATGGCTTTAATTGTTTTTCGAGACAATAGATGGAGAGGAGATCAGGCCATATTTGCTACTATGGAGGTTGATCTAACTAAAGGGAGTCAGCTAGTCTATGCCATCCCAAACACCATGATGTCGATTGAGGACTTTTTCAGATATGTCCAGATATCGATACAAACAAAAGGCTACCACAACTGGCAAAATGGACAGGCTAATCTCTTGATCACTCGAGGGATGACGGGAAGGCTTTCCAATACTTCAAATGTTGGATTTGCCTACAGTATTAACGGGGTGACGGATTACCTCACAAGCCATGGAGTAAGAGCGCTGAGAGTCCAAGGAAGAGACACGGCAATCTTACGAGGAGGAGATTGGAACATAAGGCCATCCACCGTTCCAATCATACCCATGGAACCTACTATGGTACAGACCAGACCAACCATAGATGGAGGCTTCAGTATATCCTTCCGAGGATATACACCACAAAATGAAGCAAGCACTGCTCAACCTAGATTCAATGATAGAGATGAGGAGATAGGCAGCGATGAAGAAGAAATCAGGAGTGAAAGAGTTGCTGTATTAATTGAATACAGTAATAGACCCGAGATTGAATGTCAACCCTACTCTAGCCCCTGATGATGATGATGATTGTTGGGATACCCTGGATGAACAACCAACACGGGGATACCGAGAATACTATGTGAAGTATTCCCCACCAGCATGGTATTACCAAAATCTAGAAGTTACAGCAACCGGTTGGAGTACTGATGAAGAAGAGGAAGAGTATCAAACTCCTACCGAAGATCCAGCAGAATTACCGGATCTCATCACCTCTGATTCTGATTCAGATGATGAGGACCCTCGGAAAAACTGGCTTTACGACCAGAGTGCAGCGAAGTGTGGTGGAAGTGAAGAGGAATTCGAATCTGAAAATCTTGCCGCTATAAATGAAGAAGAAGAGTCTGAGATGGATTATCCCATTCTTAGACAAGTCCAACAACAGACTGTGGCATCATCAGTGACCTCAACGTATCAACCACCAGAAGATACCGCAATGGTTCCAGTTGGTTATGCACCAGCACAGGCAAGACCCTCGACTTCACAGACATACTTTCAGAACGCTGAATACAAAGTTGCCCCTAGAAGATTCAAAAGGGACAATTTCTCTGAAAATTAGCAAGTACCGCCAGCACAGACTAGAGAAGGCGCCATACTAACCATTCCTGTTGATTTGAGTCATTTCTATGACATCTTCAGTAGATGGGAAAGTATCACGAAGAACGTCCTGTCAACTATTTCCTTTGAAACAGTACAAGAAAAGGTAGATTACATTGAAAATCTGCTAGGAGAAATGGAAAAATTGACATGGATCCAGTGGCGTATGACCTACACAGTAGAATACAATCAGTTGATCAATCAAGGTGAAGGGAGTGAAGGAACGCAGAACATCCTCTCACAAATAAGGAGGATTTTCACTTTAGAAGACCCAGCTCAAGGATCAACTCAGCCTCAGGAAGAAGCCTATAGAGATATAGAGAAGTTGGTTTGTCACAACATGAAGGACATACCAAACTTTCTAAGAGACTATGGCCAGCTTGCTGCCAGAACAGGAAGAATGTTCCTTGGCAATGAACTTAGTGAAAAATTCTGGTTAAAGCTTTCTGGTGAATTAGGCAAAAGGATCAAAGTTGCTTTCGAGGAAAGACATGGAGGAGCAATTGTAGCTGTGATGCCTCGCATCTATTTTACCTACAATTTCCTTAAGGAGCAATGTAAAGAAGCAGCTTATCAAAGGAGTTTGAAGAATCTGGATTTCTGTGCGAATATACCTATACCTGGGTATTACCAGAAGACTCCTTATTATAAGAAGAAATACGGGGTGCGGAAGAGTACAAAGTACAGAGGGAAAGCTCATGACTCTCATGCCCGTATCGAAAAGAGAAAGTATCTGGCAAAACGAGAAAGATCGTGTAGATGTTTTCTATGCGGAGAAGAAGGGCACTTTGCTAGAGAATGTCCTTCAGACAGGAAGAGCCAGAAGAGACTTGCTGTGTTTGAACAAATAGACATACCCGACGACATGGATATTGTCTCTGTACATGATGGAGAACCAGTCTCGGATGCAATATACAGCATCTCTGAAAACGAGGATGACAACCAGGTAGAGGATCTCTCTCAAAAGCTGAGTATGCTAACTACAGAAGAAAAGATATTCTGGCTTAGAGAATCCGATAACACCTACTGGCTTGGAAAGGAAGGGTGGAGACCATTTGTCAAAATCTCCAAGCTGCAACATGACTGTCATCATGCCTGGGAAATGAACAAAGATATCAAT